>CM069917.1:68416662-73216662 GCA_036172215.1 Camellia granthamiana
CCACAGGCATTCAAACAGTTTATCACATAAGCATCTAGCCACATGGTAAGCATGCTGTCATGTTAGCATTCACACGCATGCAGCATGCTAAAGCATAAAAGCTTACCTAGTACTCCGTGCCAAAACAGAAACTAGTTAGTAATCAATGCATGATCCTAGTTCATGTTAAGTGGCTAATGCATCACAGGCAAAATGCAGCTATAATAGGCTCGGCTATCCTAAACATGGCATGTGAAATGTGACAGATAACACGTATTCAATTTGGAATTGAAATACAATGCAGTTAGCATGATGTACCGAGCCCGGTGCATGCGATACTGATGAATGATGCACGCATGCATAACATGAGGTATGCTAATTTAAATATGCCCTAGTCTACCATCATAAGCAGGTAAATAAAAGGGAAGAAAGACGTGGGGTTGGAAGACATACACACACTCACGCACACTTATTACAAATACGCCCTCACGCGGAGGGACCAAAAGAATATACAGGCCGAATAAATAATACTGAATTAATTATTACAAAACCTCTAATCTAATTAACAAATTAAATGCAAAAAAAAAAGTGGCCACAGCCGCCCGCCTCGGGATGCGTGAATGATGCATGCTCGATCCGTCTTGCCCGGAAAACCCACACCATAGCACTGTTGCCTCTGTTCTTACTGCCCTGTCTCTCCAAAAATTGCCAAAGTCCCAGAACACCTTCCTTGCATGCTTCTGTACACCACCGGCTGGATGGAATGGCCACCGGCCATGTAAAATGATCACCGGCTGCTTGAGAGGTTATCGGCTACCCATAAAGTGCCGGTCGGCACTCTATACTGCCGGTCGGCAAACAATTCCTGCAGAAGACAGTTTTGACAGCAACAAGGCCAGACAGTGTATGGCATGGAATTTCAAGGCAATGTATGCATGGACACACTCCCTATCATGCAATGGACTCAAGGGAGCATGGCCTTTGACCCCCCGGGCCATCAATGGCGCATTTCGACGCATGATGGCCTAAGAGGCCAAGTTTGCATTTCAATGTCAAATGCAATGCACACAAACATACAAGGGACCCAACCTCAATCATGGTTGATCAAGAGGTGAGGCAATGCACAACAATGCACATGCAACCTAAGCATGCAAGCTAATACACAAACATGCAATACAACTACATGGCACACACAATGTACATAACATAACATGCACAACGCATTGAAACATGGCATACACGATGCAAGATGGGCTTACACCAATATGAGATAGCCTCAGCCACACTCACATAGGAGGCCATTAGGTGAAATGAGGCAACCGAAATGCACACAAACATGTCCAATGCATGGATCAATCCTAAGATACAACATGCAACTCTAACAAGGCATGGCAAATGATGAAACATGGCATGTAAACATGCAGATTTCAGCACTGGAACATGATGGCAAATGGTCCCAAAACATGGAAATATGTAACCCAATGCATGCTATAGGCCCCGAAACCCAAGATTAGGCGCATGAAATGGCTTACAGCTATACAAAGCATGCATAATTTGAACATGTAATGGAGAGACAGAAGCAAGCCAGCCCCGAGACAAGCATTTTTACAGTACAAAGCATGGCAAGACAGTAAACACAAATGGGACTAAGATGGCATGCAAAAATGGCTCCGCAAGGGAGGCAATGAAGCAAGTGGTAGATACGAAGCCCAAACAGAAAAAGACCCTTCTACAACACTGAAGAGGGACCAAAAATATGACTACTTACAGTAGATGACAAGCCCCAAATCAATATACAAACATGCTCAAAATGCAATGCAAGATTAAGGCCACGAGAGGGCTATAACATGAAGTACACAAAACATGCATCAAACAGCCAAAGACCCTTCATGGGACATGGAGAGGGGGTCAAAATAAGACCCTTTTCAGTTCTGATTATGGCCGAAAAACAGAAGTAAAATAAGCTAAACAAACATGCAAAAATGGGGACCAAAGAGGGGTAATGAAGCAAGTCATACATGGAGGTCCCAACAGTGTTGAGCCCTTCTTCAATGTTGAAGAAGGGCTCAAAATAAGCCTCTTTACAGTTTACATCGAAGCTCAAAAATACTTGTAAGTAAGGCTAACCAATGAAGCTAAAAAATGCAAGTTTAAGGGAAATGGATGCTTACCCTTGAAGAGCAGCAAACCAGCAGCCCTTGGTCCAAGTTTCTAAGCTTCTAACCTCTGCAAATAGCCTCCCAAGTGCTGGAATGGAGGATGGAGGTGTTGTGCTAGGTGTTGTAGGGCAAATGGTGCAAGAACAAAGGTGTTTGGAGGCTTGGATAAGATAGATATAGAGGGTGTATGTATGTATATCAGATATATATCTCTTCCCTCTGGTTTTTTGCTCCAAAATCTCCAACCCCAAACAATGGAGGAGGAGTGCTCCTTAAATAGGCAAAGGCAAAGGTTCTTGGCTTCTCCAAGAAGCCAAATGAAAGGGGCAAAGGGTGCAAAGGGTTTGTGGCTTCTAGAGGAAGCTAAAACAACTGGCCAAGCTTCTCCAAGAAGCTTGGCCAAAGGGTTCAAGCTTCTAGAAGCAAAAGGGGGGGTCAAAGGCTCAAAAGGGTGCAAAATAGCCACATATATGCACGGGGAAGTGTGCTGGTGCATGCCAACTGGCACAGCTGGGATGCACCAGGCTTGGAGGGTGCAAAGGGTGCAAACCGGCCAGAAAATTTGGTCGTCGGCCAAAATAAAGTGCCGGTCGGCATAATATTTTTCCGATCGGCAAAATAGATTGCCGATAGATGATTCCAAGGTCAAAAAATGGCCGGTGGGTATGCAAATTGAAGCCCCGGAAGTTAGCTTTCCAATGGCGCAAACCTTGCATCAAAATTCCTCCTATGCAGAAAGTTATTCCCTTTTTGGTGAAGCCGCGCAGACTTGATCCAAACGGGGTGATGCCCAGCTTCAACCGATCATATCTCCTCCACCCGGACTTGGCTTTGGGAGATTCTTGAGTACAAAGTGAAGCCCCGGAAGTCTTCTTTCCAACGATGGTGGCCTCATAGCTTAACTCCAAGTATGCAATTGAATAAGCCCGATTTAGCGAGGACTGCTCGACTCCCTTCTACCCGGATCCTTGCCGAACTTCTCCCAAACCAGTTTTCTCCTCTCCTTTCCTCTTCTCCTCAACTTCAAACCCCTAAGTAAGGTGTTTTGAAAGATTTTTCAAAGATTTCATCTCTCTTTCATTCATCCCCACTTTGTCCTTGCTCGGTTTACCGAAAAGCGCAACATTTGCCGAAATGCGACCGTCGGAACATCGTGGGAATTTTATTTCAAAAATGTTTTGAAAGAGAGGGTTTTAAGGTCTAAAAACCATCCAAAATAATTCTGGTCCAAAATGGGGTGTGAAGTTGAGATTCGCCTCTCTCCTTGCCGAAGAAATTGGACCTGTGCCCTGCACACCTTTCTCCACCGAGCAAACCATCAATAACGCCCAAGTCTCGAGGGCGGTCAAAAATGGGGTGTCTACAGTTGCCCCTCTTTGACAGAACTCGGAAGTCATAACAATAACGGGAGTGAATGTCAAAGCCCAGAGACGACCTATTTTTGACAAGGCCGAAGACTTGGACAAACAAACAAAATACTGATAAATAAATGGTTGTGCCCGCAGGCTGCCTACGTATCCATTTGCAAGGAATCAAACCAGCGTAGTTCAGGGGCAGGATGCAAATGATATGTAGGAAGACTTTGATAATTGGACTTATACGCTACGCGAAGCCGGTTTGAAAATTGGACTTATACGCTACGCGAAGCCGGTTTGAAAATTCAGGATTTATGCCAAAAACACAGTGTGCACAAGACAATGTGATGCAGAGTGAGTGCACAAAACAATGCTAAAGAGATGCACAAAACAGTGCGAAACAAGTTGGAATGCACAAGACAGTGCTAACAAGATGCACAAAACGGTGCGATGTAAGAGTGAATGCACGAAACAGTGCTATACAGGTGCACAAGAGAGTGCGATGTGGCATAGATGCACAAAACAGTGCGATGCGCAAAATAGCGCGAATGAAATGTAATGCACCAACAAGTGCAGGTAAAGTGCGCAAGAAAGTGCGATGCAAGTTCAAAGCGAAAGATACAAGCATTTTCCTTTATGCCAGATGAGAGTATGTAATGAAATGCACAGGATAGTGCGCTAAAATGCACGTGCAATGCAAGTAAAATGCACAAAATAGCGCGATGCGCAAAATAGCGCGAATGAAACAATGTAATGCACAAATCAGTGCGATGCGCAAGAAAGCGCGAAAGTAATTTGCACAGAACAGTGCAATACGCTAAACAGAGCGAGTGTAATGGAATGCACAAGAGAGTGCGAGTGAGATATAGCATGTAAGTGCACAAGATAGTGCGATGCGCAAGAAAGCCCGAGTGCACAAGACAGTGCGATGCGCAAAATAGCGCGATTGAATGGATGCAAAATGCAAGTAAGGTGCACAAAATAGTGCGATGCGCAAAATAGCGCGAATGATTTTGAAATGCACTAAACAGTGCGATACGCTAAACAGTGCGATACGCTAAACAGCGCGAGTGATTTGAAATGCACTAGACAGTGCGATACGCTAAACAGCGCGAGTGATTTGAAATGCACTAGACAGTGCGATACGCTAGACAGCGCGAGTGATTTGAAATGCACTAGACAGTGCGATACGCTAGACAGCGCGAGTGATTTGAAATGCACTAGACAGTGCGATACGCTAAACAGCGCGAGTGATTTGAAATGCACTAGACAGTGCGATAAAATGCATGTTCTATGCAAGTGAGGAAGAATGCATTTTCTCTGCAAAAGATACGAGCATTTTCTATGCAATATTGAAAGCAAAGCATATTCTATGCGAATCGAAAGTAAGCGTATTCTATGCATGAATCATAACGATGCGTGGCATGCATGTAGCAGAAGTGTATGCGAAAGTGCACATTCTATGCAATAGAGGGGCATCAAACATGTACTCTGGTGCCTCTAATTTACCTCTTAGACGACTTTGCAACATACTCAGTTCAAAAGGGGACACCCTGTCTATATTGGCGAGAGGTAACATCTGCATGTGAAACCCTCGGATGTTGCTTGGACTGCCCTTTTGACTTGAAGCAGGCTTACACTTGAAGTAGAGGCACGCTCATTCTTCGGAACACTGACAAGGTCTGAAGAGGTACATCCGGAATACAATCCCGGAATTTGCCGAAGTTGAAACACACTAAGATGCTCCAAAATTTTCCTTTTTTCTTTTGCTTTGCAGTCTGGAACCCACATAGCTTCAGATAGGTCCTTGTTTTACTGTTCACACTTATCGGGGTTGGGCCCTGCGGTTTTTTGAAAGAACAAAATCTTTTTTTTTTTTTGCACAAATGTGGAGAATGGCACGGCACTCTGAGCACACCACAAATCATTTTTGAAATTTGAGAAAATGAGTTCTCGACAGGGTATTGAGCCTACAACTGAACACAGTAAAAACGACTCAACAACGGAAAATAAAGGTAAACAACCTAAACACATCGAGACACGCTCGGAACGACTCAAAACAAGAATCGAGACAATACAAAAGACACGACACATAGATGTATTACAAAGACGAGAGACTTCTCAGTACACGAGGAGCCAGTTTCTGCGGGTATTATTTCCCACCCTTTCTCACTTGTGATTCTCACATCACTCGGCCCTCAAGCTCGGTTTTTCTCTCAAAACCCTTTTCTCGCTTTTCCTCTCAGCGCACATCTCTCTATTCTTTAATCTCTCATTTTTCAATCCCTCCCCTGGGTGGTTGATGGATAAACAGGAAGTTGTGGGCTCTTGCCCCTGGTATTCTACCAGATTTTCATTCTTGTTCACAACAGTGAGTTTCTCCCATAGAGGGGCTGCACTACAACTGGGTGTGTAGCAAATCTGCAGCTGACATCAGTTGACAATGATCTGCTGGGGAGTTTGGACATGGTTAGATTTGTCCAGATGAGGGAGTGGAACATCTTGATTCATTCCAATTCGCGCTTCGCACTTGGCTTGATACCTCGTTGCTCGGAGGATGTGAGAGCTTTCTGCCCTTTTGCTGCTAGCTTCAGTTGTGCCCTCTTCTGGCAGGTAGAGTGCCCTTCTTGGCGAGTATGTTGACAATGGGGAAAAGACAGAACACCTGACTCAAATGTGCCCCTAGTTCATCATTTTGACCATTTTTTTGTTTTGGTTTTCTACTAAAACAGTTTTTGACCAACATGAGAGTTAGATTAACATGCTTGTTCAATTTTTGATTTAAAATCATGCCAGTCAGGCTATGAGCACTGAAAATTTTCCTTTTCTGGGTCCATGAAAAGGGTCCAGTTTTGGAAAAGATGAAACAATTTTCGATAAAATTAGTAAACCTCAGTAAAAACTATTTTTGCAAACGGCCAATGCTTAACAAGCATGGAACCTACTCTTGAGACGCACAACCTCGAATCCATAACAATGGAAAATTGCCCCTTGTCTAAGGGGTACCGCATGGCAACGGAAAGTTGCCCCTTGTTTGAATGGCACCGCAGCGCATTGTAGGCAGTCCTCAGAGTGATGAACACAACCAAACCCTCGGATACGGTGAAGACAAAGACCAGAACCATCACATGGACATAATCGAATTTGAAGTGTTTTGCGGCTGGACTTCAGAATGAAGTTGCCTATGTATCCCAAAGATGGGAATCAAGCCTTACGTAGTTCGGGGTAAGGTACACTCGGGTATTAACCTCTCCTTTTTATGCTCTTACTTTTGCCAAGGCGCCTGTTGCAGGTTTTCGACCTTGCGAGCTTTGTTCTTCTTTCTTTTCAATTTTTTCATTTTTTCATCATTTTTTTTCTTTTCTTTTTTGCATTTTTCTTTTTTGTATATTTTTTTTGCATTTTTTTTTTCTTGCCCTAACTTTTGCCTGGGTCGCCCTTCCGGGTTTTCGGCCCAGCGAGCCTCTCAAAGGGTAAAAGTGTAACAAGTCCATGCCAAATGGTTTTGAGATTGAAGCCTTCTGTATCCAGGAGAGTGGCTGTTGTATTGATTTGCAGAAAGATCCACCTTTGGCTCTTCGAGCACATCGGATATTTTTTTTGCCCCTAGTTCGAGGGGTGTTTCTGTTCTAACTTCGCAAGCTTCTTGATCTGACTTTTCTCGCCCCTAGTCTGCGGGCTGCTTCAAATCTAACCACACAGGCCTCACATCATGATTGACCTTTGAACGTTCTGAATCCAAGTTCAAGGTTTGAAAGCAAAGGGGTCGAGTCTTGAGGCTGAGAGTGATCCTAAGCTGCACAATCTCAAGAGCGATTCCACACATGTCTTTGCAGGACAGCGCAAAACATTTTTTGAAAAATTTTAAGAAAGCGACTAGTCGCTCGCGCTGAAGACAGTGTGGAGCCAATCCGGATCAAGCCAGGATCCTTCTCAATACTCACATTAACAAGCATGATCTCAATCATTAAGGGTTTAGCATGTCTCTCTTTCTCCCAATTGATCAAATTTTTACAAACTCCGAGGAATTCCCTCCTCTTTGTTTTCACCGTAGTGTTCAAAAAGTTTTGAAAAACTCAGGTCATTACAACGACTTCAAGGCACAGAAAAGACAGAGTTCTTAGTCAAATACTGTCATCTCATTAGAATTTCTGGCACAACTGGCACATGGCAGAAGCAAACACAAGAGTGTGAAAATCACCGTTGTTCCGTTCAGATCTGTTGGCATAACTGGCTCCAAGGCAGAAACAGACTCGAAAGGAAGCAAAAGGACAAACACAAAACAAGCAAGTGATGTCTGAGGTAACACCCCTGAAATCACCCGACTCTAACAAAACAGGACTGACTCGATACAACAAGACAGACCCTGACTGACTCAGTATGAAAAGACTGACTCAATACAAAATGACAAGACTGACCCAATACCTAAGTCAGAAAGTACAAAACTAGCATTCGCAAATGCTAAAAGCAGTGCGTGCCAAACGCCACATCCGGAGTAAATTGAGTGCCGCCCGCAGGTGGTTCATCCCCTGATCACATCACATTATCCCCCACAAGTTCACTGATCAGGTGCCGATAGACTTTGCTGAGCTGGTGCGGCAATGACCTTGTTGTCAAACAAATCTTGTATTTCGTGGCGAAGACGAAAACACTTATCGGTGACATGGCCGACCTGCTGATGAAAGGCACAATACTTGGCCGAATCATGGGAGGGAGGAAGTCTATCTGGCAGTGGTCGCGACTCCAGGGGTTTCAGGTACCCCTTTTTAATCAGGACCCCCAAGGCCGCTGATAGAGACATGTTCAGTGGGGTGAAGGCCCTCTGGCCCCGAGGTAGATAGTCCGATGTTCGGGGGTTTGAAGAAGATGCGCCAACAAAGAGGTCGGCAGGTGCTAGCCGGGTTTGCTGATCTTTTTCGAGAGTAGGGTTAGAGCTGAAAGGAACATTCCTGACATGACGACCCTTCTCCCGGCTCGCCCCTTGATTCAAACTGCCCCCGACTTGAGTGGCGAAAGTGTCATCCACAGTTTTTGCCATAACTGCGAGGACTTGCTCTTCGTTCAATCCCTCGGCTTTCAAAGCCTCAACAGCCAATTGAAGATGTTCATGGGGACTAATGCTTGCCCTTGCCTTGCTCTTATCACTGGCCTCCACTTTGCTAAGAGATTGGCCTTCTCCCAATGCAGCCCGTCCCAAGGTTAAGGAGCCTTTTGACATGAACTCCCTAGTATGTGATGCGGTTGATGACGGAGCCAAAACTCCAAAGGCCAGATCTGCCACAGTTCTCTGAAGATCTTCGATCATCTTCATCAGCTCAGAAGTAGTGGGTTCATGGGTTTGAGATGATTGGGGTTCAGATGCACCCATCATGCATAAGTCCAGGCTCTCTAGGATAAACACCTTCGGTTTGGGCAAATGGGCTGGGGTGATATATACGCTGGGGTCGTAAGGGACGGCCAGTGTGTGGATTAGATTGAGATGTGGATGAGGTATTTGGTCATTGGGGTCTGAAGGTGGAGCTATCGTTTGGTTGTCAATGAGATTTTGGATCTCATGACGAAGGCAGTAGCAACGGTCGGTGCCATGACCGCGCTGCTGATGGTACATACAGTACTTGGAAGGGTTATGCCTGGCTAGGAGTGGGTTTGGAAGGGGTTGGGGTTCTAGGAGTTCTAGGTGCCCTTCTTCTCGCAGCTTTTTCAAAGCTTGAGAGAGACTCATGTAAAGAGGATGGAATTTTCGGGTTTGGGGCTGAGTTGAAGTGGTTGGTTTTTGGCCATTGAGGGAGGTGGTGATAGTACCTACTTCTGAGCATTTCGCAGCTGTGCTACCATCAGTAGTAGCATTGGGACTGCGAGCAACATTCCTCTTCAAAGGCTCATTATCTTCTGCAAAGATCCCTTGTTTGATGGCATCCTCGATCTGAACCCCCATTTCATGAAGGGCTGGAAAAGTAAACAGAGGTAGAACGACCATCTTTTGCAGCAACTTGCCATGCAGATTCCGAACGATCATCCTGATCTGATCTTTGTCGGAAAGTTTTGCAGTCATCATTGAGGCCTTTGCTCTCCATCTCGTCACGAACTCTGAGAAACCCTCCTTTGGCCCTTGGCGGGTGACTTCAAGATCACGAGTGGTGACCTCAATCTGTGTGTTGTAGGAGTATTGATCACTGAAGGCCTCAGCCATCTCTTCCCAGTTCTGTTTCACAGAGTTCTCCAATTTCGCATACCAGATTGCGGCTATCCCAGACAGGGTTCGGCCGAATAGTGACAATTTCTGGGCTGTGGTCAAACCCATTGGTCTCAGAATATCAGAAAACAGGTGGAGGTGCACCGTTGGGTCTCCAGAACCATCGAATCGATCAATATGTGGCATCTTGAACCGATCCGGTAATGTCACCATTGAGTCGGTATAACCATCCTCTATATCAGGAATAGAGTGAGCCCCCTGAGACTTTTTGAACAATTTCTCAAGCTTGCTCACTTTCAACGCTGTGGGGTCCGTCTTGAACTCAAAGGGGAGTCTGGCAAGTTGATGGGTGTTTTAGATAGCTGGGGTAGAATCGGGGGCGGAGCCGGCCCTATTGGAATGTCCGTATCTGCCTGGACATCTGGTGTCTCCTCGGGTATCGGAACCCTTGGCGGGGGAGGAGCCTGGTGTGAAGTAGATACTTCAGTTTGCTGCTCTAGCCTGGCAATTGTCTCTACCTGTTGGGCTATGACCACAGCCTGTTGCTTGGCGAATTCCGCTTGACGGACAGCGTCTTGCTGCATGGCTTTCATACCATCCTGGAGTTGGCGCACCATCTCTTCCAGACTCGACATATTGTCCTGGTCTAACTAAGCAACCACTATATCTGTGCCTGCTATAAGTTCAGAAATCTCTACCCAACTGCTCAAAGATCACTGATCTGGTAGCTGTGGTACTGGTGGTCTATGTCTGACTAGCCTTCTCTGGCCCTGATTACCCTTGAACTGAGCCTCTGACCTGACAAAGTCTATCAGCACAAATCCAATGTACCCGGGGGATAGTGGAGCCTTCTGAAGCTATAGTTCCAGGACTACCTAGCAAAAGAGAAAACAGATAGCATCTCAGCTCAACTTCACTGGAACGAATTTGAGCAAAGCTGAACGACTGTATTCTATTACTGATCACTGTTTCCCAAAATCACTGTTCAAAATCTGAATCTGATACCCACAGATAACTGATTCCCCAAAATGCTGTTACTGGTGCCCTCAGGCCGGATACCCAATCTTGCAAACTGATATGCGCATTCCTGTAGAGATACACTCTAAAAGCACATAGCAAGTAAAGAGAGCCAAAACACTCCTATGTTGGGGTAGGGTTTCCCTGTCCTATTTTGTCAGGAACTAGGGTTTCACTACGCACACAGCGGTTTCAAACAACCTATATCGGGTAAGCAACCTGTCCTAGTTTGGAATGGTCACTATGGATTCCGAATATGCACTAGGTCGAATGGTCGAGAAGGGTGCCCCGGTAAAACCGGGGTTTGTGTTCCCATGCTGTCAGAGCCCATAACCGGTCAGCCTTATGGTCATGCCTTGACAAGACAAGCCTCCGGCAAACCGTTCAGGAATGGCAGATGGCAAACACTGTGTTCCTAGGCGCACCAATGCATATGCAATGCAAAGAAACACATAAGTGTAGTCAAAACAGGATATCACGAGTTCGAGTCAAGCTCTCTAAATTTCCCCAGCGGAGTCGCCAGAAACTGTAGACAGGGCCGCGGGGGAACCTCGCTACAGTTCGGACTCCCTTTTTTGTTTGTTGCGGTTCATAATCTGAACCAAAGAGTCCGACTCTGGCAAATCGTTTTGAAGAAAAACTGATTTTTTGAAAAGAAGTGCCAAACATGGATTGCTTTGCCAGATACAGAGTCGCCACCTAAATATTTTTTTAAATGGGAAATTTAGGAAACCCTGACTCGGTGCCAAAGGCCACGTGTCCGTCATCACCAAAGTTGCCTCGGCTCGGGAACTTAGGTACGATCGGGGAAGGTCAGCTATGAGCACCCCCTTTCGCCCGGTCCGAAGACCGGCCTCTACTAACCGTGATATCCATTTTTGAAAACTTTATGTGTTCTTATTCCGATTAATTAGCTAGAATTACTATGTTATGCGCGCAACAAACAAGTATAGATTAGATCGCCTAATTTGGAACAAAACATTGCATATCCGCTTGTTTGGAAAACGCTTTGGGATTTTCTACTCACAAGTAGGCTAAAACACGGATTTCAATGAGTCGTTCCAACTCAAACAATCCAACCTTCACCCACAGGCATTCAAACAGTTTATCACATAAGCATCTAGCCACATGGTAAGCATGCTGTCATGTTAGCATTCACACGCATGCAGCATGCTAAAGCATAAAAGCTTACCTAGTACTCCGTGCCAAAACAGAAACTAGTTAGTAATCAATGCATGATCCTAGTTCATGTTAAGTGGCTAATGCATCACAGGCAAAATGCAGCTATAATAGGCTCGGCTATCCTAAACATGGCATGTGAAATGTGACAGATAACACGTATTCAATTTGGAATTGAAATACAATGCAGTTAGCATGATGTACCGAGCCCGGTGCATGCGATACTGATGAATGATGCACGCATGCATAACATGAGGTATGCTAATTTAAATATGCCCTAGTCTACCATCATAAGCAGGTAAATAAAAGGGAAGAAAGACGTGGGGTTGGAAGACATACACACACTCACGCACACTTATTACAAATACGCCCTCACGCGGAGGGACCAAAAGAATATACAGGCCGAATAAATAATACTGAATTAATTATTACAAAACCTCTAATCTAATTAACAAATTAAATGCAAAAAAAAAAGTGGCCACAGCCGCCCGTCTCGGGATGCGTGAATGATGCATGCTCGATCCGTCTTGCCCGGAAAACCCACACCATAGCACTGTTGCCTCTGTTCTTACTGCCCTGTCTCTCCAAAAATTGCCAAAGTCCCAGAACACCTTCCTTGCATGCTTCTGTACACCACCGGCTGGATGGAATGGCCACCGGCCATGTAAAATGATCACCGGCTGCTTGAGAGGTTATCGGCTACCCATAAAGTGCCGGTCGGCACTCTATACTGCCGGTCGGCAAACAATTCCTGCAGAAGACAGTTTTGACAGCAACAAGGCCAGACAGTGTATGGCATGGAATTTCAAGGCAATGTATGCATGGACACACTCCCTATCATGCAATGGACTCAAGGGAGCATGGCCTTTGACCCCCCGGGCCATCAATGGCGCATTTCGACGCATGATGGCCTAAGAGACCAAGTTTGCATTTCAATGTCAAATGCAATGCACACAAACATACAAGGGACCCAACCTCAATCATGGTTGATCAAGAGGTGAGGCAATGCACAACAATGCACATGCAACCTAAGCATGCAAGCTAATACACAAACATGCAATACAACTACATGGCACACACAATGTACATAACATAACATGCACAACGCATTGAAACATGGCATACACGATGCAAGATGGGCTTACACCAATATGAGATAGCCTCAGCCACACTCACATAGGAGGCCATTAGGTGAAATGAGGCAACCGAAATGCACACAAACATGTCCAATGCATGGATCAATCCTAAGATACAACATGCAACTCTAACAAGGCATGGCAAATGATGAAACATGGCATGTAAACATGCAGATTTCAGCACTGGAACATGATGGCAAATGGTCCCAAAACATGGAAATATGTAACCCAATGCATGCTATAGGCCCCGAAACCCAAGATTAGGCGCATGAAATGGCTTACAGCTATACAAAGCATGCATAATTTGAACATGTAATGGAGAGACAGAAGCAAGCCAGCCCCGAGACAAGCATTTTTACAGTACAAAGCATGGCAAGACAGTAAACACAAATGGGACTAAGATGGCATGCAAAAATGGCTCCACAAGGGAGGCAATGAAGCAAGTGGTAGATACGAAGCCCAAACAGAAAAAGACCCTTCTACAACACTAAAGAGGGACCAAAAATATGACTACTTACAGTAGATGACAAGCCCCAAATCAATATACAAACATGCTCAAAATGCAATGCAAGATTAAGGCCACGAGAGGGCTATAACATGAAGTACACAAAAAATGCATCAAACAGCCAAAGACCCTTCATGGGATATGGAGAGGGGGTCAAAATAAGACCCTTTTCAGTTCTGATCATGGCCGAAAAACAGAAGCAAAATAAGCTAAACAAACATGCAAAAATGGGGACCAAAGAGGGGTAATGAAGCAAGTCATACATGGAGGTCCCCAACAGTGTTGAGCCCTTCTTCAATGTTGAAGAAGGGCTCAAAATAAGCCTCTTTACAGTTTACATCGAAGCTCAAAAATACTTGTAAGTAAGGCTAACCAATGAAGCTAAAAAATGCAAGTTTAAGGGAAATGGATGCTTACCCTTGAAGAGCAGCAAACCAGCAGCCCTTGGTCCAAGTTTCTAAGCTTCTAACCTCTGCAAATGGCCTCCCAAGTGCTGGAATGGAGGATGGAGGTGTTGTGCTAGGTGTTGTAGGGCAAATGGTGCAAGAACAAAGGTGTTTGGAGGCTTGGATAAGATAGATATAGAGGGTGTATGTATGTATATCAGATATATATCTCTTCCCTCTGGTTTTTTGCTCCAAAATCTCCAACCCCAAACAATGGAGGAGGAGTGCTCCTTAAATAGGCAAAGGCAAAGGTTCTTGGCTTCTCCAAGAAGCCAAATGAAAGGGGCAAAGGGTGCAAAGGGTTTGTGGCTTCTAGAGGAAGCTAAAACAACTGGCCAAGCTTCTCCAAGAAGCTTGGCCAAAGGGTTCAAGCTTCTAGAAGCAAAAGGGGGGTCAAAGGCTCAAAAGGGTGCAAAATAGCCACATATATGCACGGGGGAGTGTGCTGGTGCATGCCAACTGGCACAGCTGGGATGCACCAGGCTTGGAGGGTGCAAAGGGTGCAAACCGGCCAGAAAATTTGGTCGTCGGCCAAAATAAAGTGCCGGTCGGCATAATATTTTGCCGATCGGCAAAATAGATTGCCGATAGATGATTCCAAGGTCAAAAAACGGCCGGTGGGTATGCAAATTGAATCCCCGGAAGTTAGCTTTCCAATGGCGCAAACCTTGCATCAAAATTCCTCCTATGCAGAAACTTATGCCCTTTTTGGTGAAGCCGCGCAGACTTGATCCAAACGGGGTGATGCCCAGCTTCAACCGATCATATCTCCCCCACCCGGACTTGGCTTTGGGAGATTCTTGAGTACAAAGTGAAGCCCCGGAAGTCTTCTTTCCAACGATGGTGGCCTCATAGCTTAACTCCAAGTATGCAATTGAATAAGCCCGATTTAGCGAGGACTGCTCGACTCCCTTCTACCCGGATCCTTGCCGAACTTCTCCCAGACCAGTTTTCTCCTCTCCTTTCGTCTTCTCCTCAACTTCGAACCCCTAAGTAAGGTGTTTTGAAAGATTTTTCAAAGATTTCATCTCTCTTTCATTCATCCCCACTTTGTCCTTGCTCGGTTTACCGAAAAGCGCAACATTTGCCGAAATGCGAGCGTCGGAACATCGTGGGAATTTTATTTCAAAAATGTTTTGAAAGAGAGGGTTTTAAGGTCTAAAAACCATCCAAAATAATTCTGGTCCAAAATGGGGTGTGAAGTTGAGATTCGCCTCTCTCCTTGCCGAAGAAATTGGACCTGTACCCTGCACACCTTTCTCCAACGAGCAAACCATCAGTAACGCCCAAGTCTCGAGGGCGGTCAAAAATGGGGTGTCTACAGACACGTTTGTCTTTGCATGTTGTCGTCATTCGGGCTAGGTCTTTCAATTGTGATCAACTTTGTCGAGCAAACTAACCACGCAACAATGTGTTGTCCTCGGTCACCAAGAACAACATTAATGAGTTCAAAGGTGTTTGATATGTGTAATGGTTATTGAACTACACATCAATTAGGATGATTTCAGGTTGAAAATGCATCCGCCATTAAGTGTTACTCAGTCTTCCTATGCATGTGCACGATGATAAACCCCGATCTAATAAATCAGATTTTGGATTGAAGGTAAAGAGACTTGATAACACTCCTACAAGTCTAAACAAAGTGCTACCCTGAGCTACTAAAACCCATTCTACCATGCACTTTGTTATGCTCAGTCATAGCTTGACTGACTACTTGGTGATGAGTAAGCTTATGTTGCTTATGACTTAGCATTGTTCGCAACTTTGTGGTGCAACGTGTGTACAATCTTGATTGCACGCATACTCTTTATGACCATTGTTTTCCCTAATTAAGGCCGAATTGTGCAACATTGAGGCTGTTAATTAGGATCTTTTAACTTTACTTTCTTGTCAAACTATATATTTTATGTCTGTTTAATGTCAATCAGGTTGTATATAGTCGGAGCATAAAATGGGCAAAAATGCAGAATTTGGACAGAAAAGAGCTTTCCGCATGTGCGTTGACTTTTCCGCACGTGTGTTGACTTTTCCTGCACGTGCAGTCGTACCTCGAAAAACGGGCTCGATGTTTTGAACCTGTTTGAAAGACAACAAAGGTATAAAAAGACAAGAAAGAGGCTGGATTACGGTTTTGATATTTTTTCAAGGAGAGAGAGGCTAGGGTTTGGAGGAAATGATTCTCAAGCTTTCAATCCAACTTCCATGGGTTCTTTCATCTCTTCTCACTCCTCTATGAGTGGCTAGGCTCTTCTTTTCTAGGATTTTGATGAAACCATAGCTATGTAATGAGGTTTTCTTTTTGGTTTTTGATTATGCAAAGGTTTGAACAATTGTATGGTGCTTTAGAAGTTTCAAATACATATTTTTCATTATCTTTTTGAGTATTCGGCTTTCTGTGATTGTTGAATGCTTTCCATATAATGGTTTTCTTTTATTTCATATTCAAGGTATGAAACGAGCCATACTACGAGAGACGAGTCATTTTGCTACCCTAGTTTAGAGCGAACGATTCGTACTACTTGAGATGGTTCATGCTTATACATTGAACGTGATGATTTTCTTGATAAATGTTTCGAACTTGTAGTTGCAAAGTATTATTTAGTTTGAACTGTAGCATAATTGATTTCAAATTGAATCCTTATTTATGTAACTAGTGATGAACTTGTCATGCCCCAAATTTTAATCACTCGAAAACATTACCAAAACCTTTAAATTAGGTCCAATTTTTTTTTATATGTACAAATATCTATTACACTTGAGTAATAGAAATACAATGATACATGTTCCTTCTTCTCTCAATGAATACAACAATAACATTGATACATGTCAATCTCCTACTGAGAAATTACAAATAAATGAATACAAATATCAATATACAACAATTACTTTCTTCACACCCACAACGAGATTACACAAACAGACTTTAGACTTCTTAACTCTTCAACTATGAATCCAAATTTTCTTCCTGTAAAAGATAGAACAACAACGAGGTGAGCACGAATGCCCAATAGGAATCTCATAGTTCCAAATCAATAACTAGCACATAGATAGAAATGATCATGCATGCAGGGTGATACCATATAGTAGGGTGACATTTTTATAATTTCAAAATATCATAAGTAGGTTTCTTTTTCTCGAAAACTATTTAAACACTTTTTAAGAAAAACCCTCATCCCAAAACTTTAGAAAACCATAAATCCTTGTAGAACAAGCATACTTAAGAAACAACATCATGTAAAAGTTATTAACCAATTCTCAAAACATTTATCATTTAATTTCCATTTTTCATGTTCCTCTTCTTTTTTTCTCATTCTTCTTTCCTACCTGTTATTTTTATTTAGAACCCCATGACTTCAAGTTCTAGTGCCCTATTAAATTCACTAGCAATTCTCCTATACCCAATTCACTTCATTATTTACACTCTCAAATTTCATTTCAAGATAACACATGATTAATAAACCCTTTTTAATTCAACCTCTTGTTTATTTACAGAACAACACTCACAATTTACCTTTATTGTCACAACTAATTCATTATATTCACCATCACCAATCCATAATCCCCTACTCATTTTTGGGTTCCATACATTACAAACAATGTCTATATACATTTCCTCTTTATATCAATATACACATCAATTTACAATTTCACAGATTCATCACAAGTCACAAATAGCATCATCAACTTAACACATATATCAACACAATCCACCTTTTGTCAACTTACCACGACGGGATAGCGAGCACCCAATCCATAACACTTTTCACCTTTCGCCAGCTACTATACGGCGGGAAGTGAACTCCCAAAAACCTTTTTCTCAAAAGCCATGTTCTTCCAAAAATCATATTTTTCCAAAACCATTTTTCAACTTTTGAAAACCATCCCCCACATTTGCCGGCTACTCTACGGCGAGATGTGGGCACCCTAAACATTTTCGAAAACCATCCGTTTTTTCACTTTCGCCGGCTACAATACGGCAGAACTGTGTGGACACCCAAAAATCATTTTTCCACTTTCGCCGGCTACTATACGGCGGGACTGTGTGGATACCCAAAAATATTTTCCCACATTCGTCCAGTGATAAGCCTAGACAGGGCAACTGGGCACCTTTAATCCAAAATCACCCCCACATTTGCTGGCTACTATACGGCGGGACGTAGGCCCCCAAAAACCTTTTTCTCAATTTTTAAAACAATTTTTCAACTTCCCGCGCGGGTACCAATACAACACCACCCAATACAACTCAACCCAAACTCCACACACCCAACACAACACAACTCAAACTCAACACAACCCAACACAACTCAATCTAAACTCAATACACCCACACAACTCAACTCAACACAATTCACATGATTCAAACACAATTTATCATAGTTCAACACAATTCAATTCAACATTTTTCAACACAACTCAACATACTCAACACAATTCAATATAATTCAATTCAATACCACTAAATATAATTCAACATAATTGAAGGTAAATCCTTAGATCTCATTTCAACATTCCATAGCCAAGTTTATATCATCCACATCATCAACAAATCTTCTCCTCCCAATTTCATTTCATATTATAATATAATTTACAATGCCCATAACAAGGTTCATTCGCTAATTTTTAACATAATTTTTAAACATTTCCAAAATTCAATTAAACTTGTATATATATAATTCAATACCTCAATTTCATGATTCTACTTTCAATTTGGGCAAAATCATTGATTATCATCATGGATCAACCTAGGGTTTTCAAGAAAAATCAAGAATTTCAATAAAATTTCAAACTTCTCAAGCCATTACTTTTTATTCCAATTTTTCCATTGATTTCATACCTAAGGTTCATAATCCATCATATTAACCCAACAATTGAACCCCCAACATCTCAAACCCTAAACCCCCAAATCTCATGATTTACTCTATATGCTCAAAAATAGAGATTTTGCATTTATATAATGAAAATACCACAAATCTATCTATTAATGTAAGTATTAAAGAGAACTAGAGCCCCTACCTCAAGAATCAAGCAAGAAGAGCAAGCTTTGAGAAGAATCCTTCACCAATCCAAATTCCAATCGATTGAAAAGTGAGATCTTCAAACCTTCTTCACGTGTTTGCAAGGGATCTTGGCCAAATCTTTGAGAAATTAGAAGTACTTGGGCCGAAATCTCTAAGGTTTTCGGACCTAGGGTGAGAGGGATGAAGACAGAAGAGGAAAGTTTGGCGAATGATCTAGAAAAGTCTTTTTAAACTTGCTGAATTCGCGCAGTCCGCTCAAGCATCGCTTTTCCTGCTCGAGCGTACCTGCTTCCAGCACAGATTCCAAAACTTCAAATAGGTATAACTCTCTCATCTGGACTCCGTTTTAAGTCGTTCCTGTGTCCAAATTGAAGCCCCGGAAACAAGCTTTCCAATGGTTTAGCCTCACACCCAAATTCAAAGTGTGGAAAAAGAAAAGGGCAAAAGAGTGATGGCTGTTCGTAGGAAAAATTATCCGAATTAAATTCTTGGTTCACTCTTACTTTACCATTATGTTACCACCTCAATCAATACCCCAAAATAAAATAAGGAGGTTCCAAATACACTAATAAAAATGTCAAGGGCAATCTCACTTTCCACGCTCGAGCATCGCTTCCCAAGCTCGAGCACGCACAGACCAACAAAGCCGTCTGCTCGAGCGACCACTCCCACGCTCGAGCGGAGGGAAAAATTCTGGATCGTTACAGAACTCATTGCCCTAGGTTTTTTCCCAAATCAGTAAATTCCAATTTTATTTATAATTGCTAGTTTCATCGCTTTGCTTAGTTTAATAATTATTAGTTTATGAATCCCTCATCTTTTTCAGCAAAGTTAAATTAGGAATTTAACAATTAAATTAGTTTAATTTCACAATTGTCCCTGTGGATCGATACCTGAATTTGCCATTATTCTAAAAGAATTTGGTATAGTTTAGTGTTTAATTTTGGTGTATGTAACCAGACCCATCACTACTGCAACATTTTAAAGGCTTAAACAATGCCTATGAATGACATGTTACTTTCCAACCATTCCTATCAATGTAAAAAACAAAAGGTTTTTCACTCAATTTGTACACAAATATTTTAAAATAATTCGATTGATGAATCATTGCACAAATATTAAACCCACTTAAACACGCAATGAGCACCGAGTTGATACACAAAGTTCCTCCAACCTCTAGTATCGTGTATGTAAAAAACAATAAACTTTCGTGCAGGCAAACTATCCAAATTGATAAAGATTTGACGTGATAACAATATAGCCAGGGCATTAGTTTGCCCATAAATCACAAAATGGAGCAAAAATAAATGGAGAACTTATCTTTAATTGTGGCGCGTGACATGATGATCTTCTATTTGTTACATTTAGTCATTTCCCACAAATGATGCCAATTGTACGAGCATGAATTATTCACCCCAAGTACAATCCTGGTAACCAAGCTCGCAATCCTCTAAACACCGTCATTTTCCCTAAAATCACAAGAACGTAAGCTTGCCGACAGGTGTGCGTTGAAAACCCCTTATGATGCTTAAGTTAACACTTAAGATCATTATGGGAAAGAGCTCTATGAATTCAAGAACTAAAGTTGCATTACCTAATATTAGGTTACTTCTATGCTTTTATAAGTTTCACACAACAGAATCGTAGTAGGATTCTAATTCCTCTACATAAAGTCCCGCTAGGAATAGCATTCCTAAGGGCTAATGCTTATCATTTCACATCATTCTCACTACAAGCCAAGTGAGATGGCACAATAGTTAGTGCGGCAACCGACTGAGCAACCATGTTGCTTAACCCTTGTTGGTTCTTGAGACAATCATGCAACGCACAACACCACGCAACCCTATGCAGCACTCCATCTAGCTCGGTCAACGTCACGCGCCCAACTTTGTTTCACCATTTGTTCGATCTTCTTAGGATAGCTCGGTCCAATCCATCTCTCCAGAATGCCAACGAAGAGTAACCAAGCTAGTCCTACTTCAATCCAAACCCAAGGCCCAATCAAACTTAGCTTGGCCCATTGACACGACCGAACAACTGACCAACATTGCCCGATCATATCGTGTAAGCCTTATAACCGGTTGGACCTCTTTGCATGGTCCAAGTCTTGGTCCACAAATCTATAGCCCGATCTAAAACCATGCTAAATTTGCCCAGCCTAGATATCAAGACACAAATTCCCCTCTCTATGACAAAAATGGTTCTCGATTTACCTAAACCAACCAATAACATTATTTTAAAAAAATACATATATTTCAATTCAACAGGCATACCGATATCTAATTATCAAAAAAATATTACATACTGATATAGTATCACCAAGCAATACTATGTAATTAGGGGCAGACCTACTGGGGGACTGGGGCTCCGACCACCCCTACAAAAATATATATATTTAGACCTCTACCAAATTTTGAGTATTTGTAATATACTTAGTATAAAGTCTAGGTAAATTTAATTAGGACATTTTTATAATAAGAAAACAATAAAAAAATTTGGTATTTCTTAACCGCATATGAATACTATATTTTAGTACTATGAATAATATAAGTTTTAGACTAAAAAAAAATACCAGAACAAAAAGTATCAAATAGTAACAAATAAATCATAAAAACTATATATGTTAACTGGACTTTTGAAATTGTTTCATAGTGAAATAATATATATTGAAAAATTCTATGAAGAATATATAAGATTCGTAATTTGGCCCCGTTTGAGTCAACTTTCTGGTTTCGCCCCTGTATGTGATATATCCATTATGCCACCACCAACCAATCTCTCTTTCCCAAACAATCTCTTTCACCGTCTCTAGTTTACATGGATTGTAGAGGTTAGAGTGCTAAAAGAGGAGGAATGCTAAGGTGGCACTGGAGGGTGAAGGGCTAAAGGTCACAAGGGTAGGGGCATTGGAAGAAAAAATAGTGGGGTTGGGGTAGGATTGGGGTTGGGATTGGGAGTCATGAGATAGTATAAGATTGCGGGCTACTAAAAGTAGGGATCGCGACGGTAAAACGGTTACTTGGGTGGTAGGAAGAGGTTGCGAGAGGCTAAAGAAAGGCTAAGAAGAGGTTGGATATAGCGATTGGAGCTAGAAAAGGGCTAATGGGTGGTGACTGAAGTTAGGAATGGGTTAGGAAAGTGACTAGAGCTAGTGATGGTAGTGGTTGGGTATGTAAATTGGAATTTTATGATAGGGTAAGATTGGAATTTTGAATAGGCTGGATTGGAATCTCTCAAATTCACCTTTGTTTTTTTTTTTTTCTGTTTGTAGTGGGTTGTTTGGCTGATGGGCTACAATGATTAACTTGATAAAATGTGCCAACCTAGTTGTGATGCTCTAGGATTAGTAATGATGCAGTTGAATCCAATAGCTATTTTATTTGTTTAAGCAGTGTATTATTCTTCTCATCTTCAATAAAATTTTCTTCTTTGCTGATAAAAAAAAAATAATGAAAATAAAATAAAATTGAATAGGTTGGAGTCCAAACAATAAATTATGGTGTTATTAAAAGCATCAATTTGTCATAGAATTTTTTTGATCAATCAAATTGAATTCTTAGTAGTTAGATTAGTATCCTGAGAGAGTTGAACTCCCAATCTCACTCTTGTAATTGTTCAAAAAAAAAAAAAAATCTCACTCTTGTAAGCACCTAAGTGCGACTTTCATAGCACTAGGCAAGAAGGCCGTAGACAAACTGTTTGTCATAGATAACAGATAAGTTTTCAAAATAAACCACTTAAGTTATTATAATGGAACACCCTTTGCATCACGAAAGATTAACTTCGATATTGTGGTTTAGATGCTTTAAAACTTAATTGCAATGGGTTCATTTTAGTGAGATATTCAAATGAAAAAGATTAGAGATACATTACTTTTTATAACATATTTTATTGTGTACATATAATGGGAGTGAGGTCTATATCATGATAATGCATGAATACCGCTCCCATTATTAGTAAGCAATAAAATATATGATATAAAATTATGTGTGTTAGGTTTTTATTCTTGGCAATCCCGTTTGACAAAACTCCTTTCAGTTGTTCTTATTTTCGTACTTTTTATTTCAGTGAGGCTATGAGTGTTTAGATGCGAATCCAACCCGAATTGTACCTTGCAGAGAAGTTTGTGATGTTAATACTTTCAAGATTGTCACTTCCCAGATTTCTATAAGTATTTGTTTTAGTCCAAAACTAGGATTACTCCTCCAGATCTTCTTCTTTGATATTAAGGTTTATATCTGGGGATATTTTGCTAGTTTTCTTTGATGTTTTGATTGAGTATTCAACTCATGGTTTAAAGAGTATACATCAAAGGATTATTTGTTTGTTCTACACAAAAGAGAGAGTTGTTCTTCGGTGGATTCCGAAGAATTCGAGCCTGAAGCTTTGGTAGATTCTGGAGTGGCTCATCGTCAAGACAATTCCGAGGTGAAGACGGGGTTGGAAGAGGCACATAGGGGTTGGTTCAATTCGGGCGTGGATTCGCTAGGTAATTGAGAGTATACCTGTGTAATTCCTTTATATCTTCTTAGTTGATTGTTTTATGGCTGTTGCCCGTGGCTTTTTATCACAATTGAAGGTGTCCAATTGTGGTTTTTTCACGTAAAATCGTTGTCTCGATTTGTCTTGATTGTTTGATTGGGATTGTTATATACTGCTTAAAATTGATACATAATCACAAATCAACATCTAGGGGATTTTTAGATTTTTTAATTGGTATCAAAGCGGGTCGCTTTTTTGTTTTTTGAAACTTTTGAGCGAGATCTTGTTTGATTTGTGATAATGGATTCAATTCATGAGGGAAATTCTATGGTTCGACCACCCCTACTTGACGGATCCAATTATTCGTTTTGGAAAGCTCGGATGAGATCGTTTTTAAAATCTATTGATGAAAAAGTTTGGCAATCTGTCATGTATGGGTGGACTGAACCGACAATTACCGTTGATGGAGTAACTTTCCCTAAACCAATTAATAAGCGGGACACAATTGATTACCAAAATAGTAACTGGAATAGTAAAGCTATCAATTCTCTTTTTTGCGCTGTCATACCTGAAGAGTTTAGTCGTATTTGTAATTGTGAAGTCGCAAAAGAGGCTTGGGATATCTTACAAACTATTCATGAGGGCACTCCTTCTGTGAAATGCTCAAAACTTCAAAGGCTCACATCTAGTTTCGAAAACCTTTCAATGAAAGATAGTGAGACCTTTGATGAATTTTATGCGAAGTTGAGTGACATTGTAAATTCCAACTTCAATTTAGGTGAAAAAATACCAGAATCCAAAGTTGTGGGAAAAATTTTGAGATCCTTGCCCGATCGGTTCCAACCAAAAGTTACGGCTATTGAGGAGGCTTAAGATGTTGACAACCTCAAGCTGGATCACTTGGTTGGAAATCTCCAAACTTATGTGGCACATAGGAATTTCAAAAAGAAACAAAAAGATGCTATTACTTTTAGTAGTGCTCATAGAGTTGGAGAGGATTCTGATGAGGATTGTGAGATAGATTCCAAGATTACAGCTGCTTTTGTTAAACAATTTAAAAAATCCTTTTTGAAAAAGAATCCTAATCTTTTGGAATCTACTCATACTCATAAATCTAAAGGCAAAGATAAACTCAAAATTAATTCTATAGCCAAGAAGGAGAAAGGAAAGACACAAGGGAACTCTGAAAGAGTCCAATGCTATGAATGCCAAGGATTTGGCCACTTTGCTTCAGAATGCCCCACTCGTTTGAGGAAGAAGAAAGCCCTCGCAATCACTTGGGATGATGAATTAGAATCTGATGAAGATGAAAATGACAACGAAGATCAAGGCGAAGAGGGACATAAACAATTCCTTACTTTCATGGCGGCTTCTGAAACTGAAAGACAAACAGAGTATCCGAAGAGGTCGGTTGAGAATGCCACTGATGATGAATCCTCATAGAGTGATGATGAAGAGCTTCAGCAAGCTTACGAAAAGTTGTATAAGGAGTCTCTTAAGTTATCCAAATTAAATGACAAACTCACAACGAAACTCAAAGCATGTGAAAGTGAGAATGTCAAACTTAAGGAGGAGATTTCCGAGGCTAGGATTGATGCCATCAAGATAGCTAATGATTGACAAGCTCTTTGTGCAAAACTCTTGACTTGTGAGACAGAGAGGAATGAGCTACAGCAAATCTATGCAACATATGAAGAAAAGATTGAAACTCTCGAGATGTCTCATGTTGCTTTGGAAGAACTAATGATCAAGAAATAGGAAGAACTCAAGTGTGCTATGGCTACCATTGGTCTTTGGAACAGAGGATCAAAGACTTTGGACAATATCATTGGGTCTCAACAAATTTGTTCTGACAAGAGTGGTATTGGCTTTGGTGGTAAGAAAGAGCAAAAACAGAGTGCTTCCACATCTCATGATACAAGAACTCAAGGAAAAGGAGGACAAAAAATTCAACATGAGGATGGATTTCTCAAACTTCCTAGAGTTGGTAAGGCCAAAGAAAAGAAGGTATACTTTGTTTTTATTTGTCATCATTGTGGTATGCATGGTTATATTCACCCTTATTGTTATAAGTTGCATAGAAGAGTGTCTCATAGAGATGGAAGAAATTCCAACATCTCGTGGGGTAGGAGACACTTCACTGGTGGTAATGAGGTTAAGGGTCATATTAAACCTCACTATTTTGATCAGCTTGAGACCAAACATGAACAGAGGTTGTGTTTGACTAGACCTTGGAATATGAAGTTGGAAACCAAGTTGAGACGGGTTCCCATTGAAGGGAAAGGGAATCGCAACGTCAAGACACCACCCAAGAACTGCAATTCTCACAATTTTTTTTCATACTAAAGCGGCTTGGGTGAGAAAACTTGACTTGTGTTAATTTATTTTTTCAGTTTTGTTTTTAGGTTTCTGTGTGTGTTTTTTTTTTATTTTTGAGTCTTTTAATGTGTGCATGTTCATTTTCTGTCTTGCTTTGTTTAGAAAAAGAAAAAAAATAAAAATAAATAAATAATCCAAAAAGATTTTCTTGTATGGTTTTGCAAGCTTGAAATTTTTGAGTAGTCCTTGGTGCATATTGAAATTGATAAGAATATCTATTACATGTTAATATGTGTGTGCTTTCTGTGGTCATTACTTATTTTGGAGTGTGTGTTTTTTGATTAATATGTCTCATTTTATACACACTCTTGGATTAGCAAATATCGGAGTCTTTCGCCTTAGTGATCATTTTTTTTCTATGGACTTCTGGCATTGTATCTTTTGTTTTTTTAGAGGAATTGACATATACTAGTATATGATGGGTGATGTTGAGTCTCTTAACCACCTTCCATCTTTTTGCATCTCTATGGCTTTCCCCTCTGTTCTTTGTAGTCTACCCATAAGGAAAAGGCTACCTCAGAGTCACCAACCAGGCTATCCTTATTATATCCATGCTTCTCTGGCTCGGTTTCCATACTCTTGAGCGTGTTAGCCGCCAATGAGTGTGCAAAAAAAAGAAAAAAAATGTGCAAAAGAAAATAAAGAAAAAAATGTGCAAAAGAAAAGAAAGAAAAAAAAAATGTGTAAAAGAAAGTAAAGAAAAAGATGTGCAAAAGAAAAAAATAGGATTCATTGATTGAGGGGGAGCCTCAGCTTTTACTCACCAAATACCCCTTGATTCCTAATGGTTTGACTTTCCTTAGTTGTGCTTAGATTCTCTTGCCGGAGGTCCAGCTATCAGATTACTACTATGATTTGAATCTTGTGTTTGTCGAACTCTAAGAGTCACACACACACTTTTATCATGGGATCTATACTTTTCACATAATGCATCACTTTCTTTCATGAGGAATCTTCTATAGACTGTGCACATTGTGTTTTTAAGCAATTGTATTTCTTGGATAATCTTGTGTGTTTTTAAGGTACAAATCTGAAATTCCTTACTTGCTCCACCATATTATTTTTTGTCATTTGCTTTTTGTTCACTGTTTTTCAGTGTTTGTGGTTGCTTTTAGTGAGGGGGAGTTTGGTTAATTGTTATCATGTCATGGCTTGTGTGTTTTGTGCTTTTACTGTAGTTGTTTGAGCTTCCTTCGTCAATTCGTGACAAAAAGGGGGAGAAATGTTGTCAGGTGCATGTGTTTTAGTTTTCATGTTTTCATGCTACATGTTGTTAATATCTCCAAGTCGCATCTATTCATGTTTTCCATCTCATGCTTCAAGATAATCTTGTCATATGTTAATTGCTTTTTCATATACTCTTGTGGCACTAATAATTGTTTTGGAGATTGTGGCACTAATAACTGTTTTGCAGATCATGACCTTGAGAAAGAAGTTTGTTTTTGTTGGCTGTAATGGGTTGGGATGATTAGGATTTTATTTGTTAGGTGTGTTTTGTGACGGCATTGCCAAATGGGGAGATTGTTAGGTTTTTATTCTTGGCAATCCCGTTTGACAAAACTCCTTTCAGTTGTACTTATTTTCGCACCTTTTATTTCAGTGAGGCTATGAGTGTTTAAATGTGAATCCAACCCGAATTGTGCCTTGCAGAGAAGTTTGTGATGTTAATACTTTCAAGATTGCCATTTCGCTGATTATGACGGGAATCGAGCTGCCCGGTCAACTCGCGGGGTCTAGGGGGCAGCGCCCCTTGGCGGGTCCGGGGCAGCACCACGGCGGGGTCTAGGGGCAGCGCCCCCAAAGCAAAATGCAAAATTGCATTCAAAGTTGCATGTCCGCCCTTGCTTGCTCGAGCGAAGGAGTTCTCGCTCGAGTGAAGGCTGCGTCTGTGTAAAAACCTGAAAGAGATGAATGTACGCTCGAGCGAAGGATGCGTGGCTTGAGCGAAGCCACTTATGGAAAACACGCGTTTTTGGTTCCTCACTCGAGCGAGAGAGTCTTCGCTCGAGCGAGCTTCACAATCCCAGATTTCTACAAGTATTTGTTTTAGTCCAAAACTAGGATTACTCCTCCAGATCTTCTTCTTAGATATTAAGGTTTATATCTGGGGATATTTTGCTAGTTTGCTTTGATGTTTTGATTGAGTATTCAACTCATGGTTTAAAGAGTATACATCAAAGGATTATTTGTTTGTTCTGCACAAAAGAGAGAGTTGTTCTTCGGTGGATTCCGAAGAATTCGAGCCTGAAGTTTTGGTGGATTCTGGAGTAGCTCATCGTCAAGACAATTCCGAGGTGAAGACGGGGTTGGAAGAGGCACATAAGGATTGGTTTAATTCGGGCATGGATTCGCTAGGTAATTGAGAGTATACCTGTGTAATTCATTTATATCTTTTTAGTGGATTGTTTTATGGCTGTTGCCCGTGATTTTTTATCACAATTGGAGGTGTCTAATTGTGGTTTTTCCACGTAAAATCGTTGTCTCAATTTGTCTTGATTGTTTGATTGGGATTGTTATATACTGCTTAAAATTGATACATAATCACAAATCAACATCTAAGAGATTTTTAGATTTTTTAATGTGTATAGTGCTTTGAAACTCTCTCTCTCTCTCTCTCTCTCTCTCTCTCTCTATGGGGTGGTCGTCGTAAGGATATGAAATAATGGATGGTGGTTGAATGGATATTACTTAATGGAGAAGGATGGTGGTCAAAGGGTTGTGGAATTAGTGGTTATGGGGGTGAGGGGATGTTGGGTGTTAGTTGCAGGATTGGCTATGGAGGTGGTGGCGAGGGATAGTGGGGCAACAGAGGTAGGAAAGGGCCACTGGATGGTAGTCACGAGATAGGGAAGGGTTGGGCATTGGTGGTTGGGGTGGGAGTGAGAAAGAGTTTGAAATGTTTGGGAGTGTAAAGAGATATAGGAGATTAGGGTTGAGGGTTTGGATTTATGGAGGATGTAAAGAGAGAGAATAAAATTTTAAATTTTGAAATGAGATGTAATTAGAAAGCGGGTGTAGTGAGCTATTTTGTTATGTAAATAGAAACTTTCTAACACAAATGAGCACACAAGTTTTTTCTTTTCTTTTTTTCCCCACTAAATAGGAAATTAATTACAAATTATAAATATAAGAACATCAAAGTGGACAATAATCAACCTTCGCATTTTTAGCTTCCCAAACAGAAATAATTGAAGCAATCAAATTGATTGAACACAAAAGTTTAGCAGTAATAAATAGGGTAAAACTGTTAAGAATAAGATTTAAAATTTTGAATTCAAGTTATTTCAAGGAGTTATTGGAGGTTTGTCCGTAGTTAAATTTAGTGTCTCATTATTAATTAAGGTGTACACAAATTGACCCAGGCCTAATTATCAAAAAAAAAAAAAATAGTGATAAACATTTTTAGGTACAAATTGTAGGGATTTTTGTAAAAAAGAATACAACATTTGAAACTATAAATGATTTGTGGAAAGATATATATAAAAATTCAAGACAGTGAAATTATTATTAGAGTGATGATATACAAATAGAAAATTCATATAAAATTTTTATATATGATGATGTGGCTTAATGTGTATTTTTTCATTTTAAAACAAAACCCCCTTAAACTATGACTCATTTTCACTTTGCTCTCTCAATTTCAAAACTCAACAGTTGACTCATTAAAAATATTATCTTATTACAATTAATCCTTTTTGTTAGGATTATATTAGAAATTTACAAAATATCATATCATGTGTAAAGCACATGACAAACTTATTGAAATTTTAAAACAATAATACTCATTATTGATTATTTTAGATAATACTTTTATGGTGATTTCATTTGCACTTTGCTTCTCTTATCTTAATAGCAAAGTGCAAATGAGATCACCAAATAAGGGCATTATTGCTCTAAAAATTTAATAAATATGCCATGTACTTTACACATGATCTGATTTTTTATAAATTCCTAACTGAATCCTAACAAAAATGGTTAATGGTAATAAAATGATACTTTGAGAATGTTATAACAGTTGAGTTTTGAAGTTCAGGAGAGCAAAGTGTAAATGGCTCATCCCTAATAAGTTCACGACAACGTTTTTGCTCCTCTGGCTTCTTCTTCTTTTTTTTCTTTTTTTTTTTGAGCCAACAAATTGCCTAACCTCTTTCTCTAAAATAAATAAAAAATAGCTCAACCCTAATTTACCCACATGACGATCATGCTCAACCCTGATGTACCTAGTAAACCCTTTTTTTTTTTAATGTCAAAAATAGCTTCTTCGTCCAATCATTAGTTTTTTTTTATAGAAATAATTATATCAAAACTCTCTCAAATATCATCTTACCTATTTGTTTATAAATTTATACATTTTAACATATTCAACTAGAAGATACATCATTTTCGCCCATTTTAGAAAGGAACATTTATACTATTTTTATAGTTGTGATGATCAAAATTCATGAGTTCATAAATAAGAGGAATTAGACGATATTAGTTAATAGTTAATGAGATCTTAGTGTAATTAAATTTTTTATTAACAAAAAATTGTTTCAAATTTGAATTTATATAAATCTGATGAATCAGATCCACATAATGTTTTTAAAAAACTATATAAACTCCAAACACAGAATAAATTGACTCCAAACACAATTAATCTCCTTTTTTGTGTTTGGTATAGCTAGGAAGATTAGAGCATTTTCACCTAAACCTTCAAAATTTGGTATATTAAAATTTTTTGAAGGTTTAGGTGGCAAATTGGCATATGTCAATTTGACATGGAAGCTCTCCGTCCGATATATCAAATTTATTATTTTATTATTTTATTAGTTTATAAATTTGAATTTTTTATTTTTTTACATAGAAACTCTTTTATTTCAAATAAAGGCATGAAGTTGCAACGTACTAAAATTGGCACGAAGAAGTGATGTCAAATGCCACATTAGCTTTTGGTACACCAAGTGAAGTTGATATTTGATGCCAAAATATGACTATTGAAGTGGCACATCATATTTGAAATATTAAATCTTAAGACTATGTTAGGTGTTTTGATACTTTTATTTTTATGCTTTCAGAAATAAAAACAAAGAAAGTTTGAAAATTTATTGTTTTCATTTCTATCAAATTATGCGAATCATATGAAGTATGTTTTTATGTGGCAGTTTGGGTTTATAAGTTTTTTTTTTTTTTTTGGGTGGGGAAGATCACAAGTGATATTTGTAACATAATTATAGTTTGTTTCGCATGTTGGGTTGGGTTTTTTTTTTTCCGCTAAAATAGATACAAAAAGACAAAATATATTAAAAAGACAACAAAACAAAATGTCACATCTAAATTATAATTATTTCACTTTTTTTCTCACAAAAATCAAAAAAATTAAAAAAACTCAATCCACACGAGATTTTTAACCCCTGGCTAAAAGCCAAAATACTAAAAAACCAAATAACTAATCGACTTCCCAAACGAAATCTTAATTTAAAACACTATATAAATAATTTCACATAATATTATGAGACTACTAAATAATTAATCAAAGGTTAGGAAAAGGAAACGTATTAAATTAGAGATGACTTGTGAGTTCTCCATGAGTTGTTGAAAAACAATTACTTGTGGGCATCACATGCAATTGTGTGATTACAAAGTCAATTAATCCTTGCCATGAATGCGTGAAAATGTCAAAAAAATCGAATAACTCACAAGAAAAAAGAGTATACTTGTTAGACTAGATTTGAAAAATCCTCCCTAACTCATGCACAAAAGTACATATTTATTCAAACCTTGAAAACGTGACTTCACCTTGTGGAGAGGCTAATTTCTTGCATTCTAAGTCTTGCCTTTGAATTGAATTAAATTTGATTGGTAACTGGTTATTTTGGGGTTAGATTTCACAGATGTTATGATCATCTCTTTTTAGAGTTCAAAAAAACGAAAAAGAAAAGAAAAAAAAAAAGTCTTGCCTTTTGATTGGACAATATATATATTTAAAAAAATGCTTAAGACACCTAATGATATGGTATACACTCTTAAAAGAAATATATACCATATACAAGTTATATCATTTGTGGGGTTGATCCCAACAAATGTTATAACTTAATCATATAAGAGTCACGATTAAAAAAAAAAAAAAAAAAAAAGTGTGTTATAACCAAACACCATATAAGGCTATAACCAATGAACTTTGCAATATAATTAAAATAATGTTATAATTAATATTATAATGAATCATAACTAATACCACAACGTGTATAATAAATCATAACTAATACCGTAATAAATCATAATCAAATATCTTAAAAATCAAACTAAATGACATAGGGTAGGTATCCTTTTGAGGTGTATAAAATAGAAATTTCTCAAAAGGAATATATCTAAGTCCTAATTTAAGACTACGTTTAATTGACGGGAAATAGAAGAAAATGACATGCATGTTTGATTGTCTTGGGAAGATATGGGTCTCATTATAATGAATTTAGGTAATTCTAGAAGCAGTGATGCTAGGAATACATAGATCAGAATGGGATGTAGACTCTACACCATTTATGAGATATTTATGTTCTATTACGAGTTTGGCCGGTTGGAATAATCTTCTATGTAAAATAAATAATATGAAACAAATTAAATAAATAAAATATAAATTATTTACAGAATTTATTTATCAAAATAAATAAGTACAAAATAGATCAAGTCGAGTGTGAGACACTGTATCTTTAAGACAAATTCGCTCCGTTTCGGTGCTTACAGATAAATGACGATTATCTCCCAAAATACAATGATCTAACACATATTGTATTAGCACTAAAGATAATATGTACGGTGAACAAACCTGTGTTTAATACACTCAAAAATTTTCCTAAATTAATATGTAGAATATAATGCACGAGAGCAAAATGAAAGGCAGACAAAGGAATTTCAGAATGTAGAAATCTGCTGGAATGGTCCAGTATTTATAGGCAAGTGGTGACTGTTAGGAAAGACCCGAACAGGTATGATTCAAACTTGAACAGGTCTGATTTCAATTTGAACATATACGGTTTCAATTTGAACAGGTGCAAACCTGTTTGAACCTACCGGACATTTAATCTGTTCAGTTTAACCCGTTTGAACTTGCTAGAAATTGGACTGAAAAAAAGAGCATTGTTTGGACAGGAAAATTTGGCGCAAAAATTAAATTAATTTCGTTTAGAAATTTAAATAATTTTCCCGTCAAGAATTTGAAAAAAATCAAATGAATTTTGTCCAAAAAATTAATGTTAGGACCCAATCCACAACCCGGCCCAGCTCAGACGGACAACGGCGGCGGCACAAGCGCATATGTGGTGGTTTGAGCCAAGGCTCACTTTGTCCATAACTCCTCTCTTCTACAAATTTGGAGTACCCCTTGGGGCCTAACCCAAGTATTCCTACCTAAAGCTTATATACCCACATAAGCTCACTTAGAATTTCAATGTGAGACAACCATTTCAAAGAAACCCACATTTAACTCTTTAATTGTCTATTCCATAAACCCGAAAACGACGTCAACTTTCTATTCACTCATAAATGGTTTTGACAAACCGTCTTGACTGTGTGACTTGGACAAACCGTCTTGACTGTGTGACTTGGACAAACCGTCTTGACTGTGTGACTCGCCATGCAGTAAGGAATACGTTACTTCGTTAGACCCACCTCAAAAGGCATGTGGGCCCCACTCAAATTTGGGTTCAAAGTTGGCCCAAAATAAGCCTATAAAACCGTAATTCCAATAATCCCCCACATGAATGGAATTTGACAGAGAAAAAATGCAACAACATGATAACTACAGAGAATACAAAAATTAAAAATATTCTGCAAAGGATAAGGTAGCTTTTGGCTTTAAACCTTCCCTTGTGAGACACTATCGGATATACTAACTAACCAATGAACATGATGTCTTGAACTATTTAGCCATTTGTATAAACCAAGACAACAAAACTCACACAGTATATTACCAGACACAGCTTAGTTCTCACTATTGTGTTCATTTTTGCCCTGAACAACCCGGTCTTTCATGAGTGCTCTAGAGAATTGTAGCCCTTCACAAATCTCATAGAACAGACCCAATTCACACTCATATAGGTGATTCTTATAAAGAATATCCAGCCATACTCCACTAGGTATTCCTAAATATAAGAATCATTAAAATTATTACTTAACCTAAAACGCTACAGATATCACTATTTCATCATAGAAATGGGTAGGAGTTTGACTCCCCAGTGATCCTTATGAGTCATACACAATTCGGTTGTCCCTTTGAACCTAGATCTCTAGATTTCCAGTCAACTAGGTTGGGTTGCCATTATGGTAACTCTTATTTAATAGGCTTAAGTCCCATTCCCCTCAATGAATTCTCGACTAACTCTCTTACTAACCCTTTGGTTAGTGGATCCGCTATGTTGTCTTTAGACTTCACATATTCAATGAAAATAATTCTATTAAAGAGTAGTTGTCTCACGGTGTTATGTCAACAACAAATATGTCGTGACTTACCGTTATAGATATGACTCTGTGCTCTACCTATTGCTGATTGACTATCACAATGTATGCATATAACATGCACCAATTTTAGACACATTAGAATATCGTCAAGGAAGTGGCGAAGCCATTCTGCTTCTTCCCCTACTTTATCTAAAGTTATGAATTCTGATTCCATAGTAGACCTAGCAATGCAAGTTTGTTTGGAAGATTTCCAAGATACAGCCGCACCACGAAGAATAAAGACATATCCACTGGTGGATTTTGAGTCTCTAGTATCCGATATCCAATTTGCATCACAGTATCCTTCAAGTACTGCTGGATATCTAGTATAATTAAGCCCAATGTTACAAGTAAATCGAAGATATCTTAGAATCCTTATAATTGCTTTTTAGTGTTCTACTCCTAGATTATTCATATATCTACTTAATTTACTTACTGCATAAGCTATATCCAGGTGAGCGCAATTCATCAAGTACATTAAGTTTCCAATAATTTGGGCATACTCTAATTGAGAAATACTTTCCTCTACATTCTTAGAAAGAAACAAATTAACATACACATGTATTCTAGCAAGATGATCATCATCTTTGCTAAATTTGTCAAGTATTTTCTCAATGTAATGTGATTGTGACAAAGTATAACCTTCTGATATTTTGATAATTTTTATAACAAGTATTACATCAGCAATCCCCATGTCTTTCATGTCAAAATGTTTATTCAACATTTTCTTGGTAGTTTTAATCATATCATTATTACTACCTATAATGAACATATCATTCACATAAAGACATACTATTACATAATCTTTGTCTATATTTTTAATATAAAAACATTTGTCACATTCATTAATTTTGAATCTATTTGACATCATATTTTTGGGCTTGTTTTAAACCATATAATGATTTAACCAATTTACACACTTTATTTTCTTTTTTCTGGAACAAAAAATCCTTCTAGTTGTTCCATGTAAATTTCTTCATTTAACTCACCATTTAAGAAAACAGTTTTCACATCCATTTGATGAATTTCTAGATTGTTCAAAGATGCAATGGCAATTAACATTCTAATGAATGTTATTCTAGTAACTGGTAAGTATGTGTTAAAGTGGTCAAGACCTTTTTGTCTATAACCTTTGACCACAAGTCTTGCCTTGTATTTGTCAATTGATCAATCTTCTTTCATTTTTCTCTTAAAAATCCACTTGTACCCAAGAGGCTTACAACCTGGTGGCAAATCCACCAATTCCCAAGTGTGATTTTGCAAGATGGATTAAACTTCACTATTTACAACCTCTTTCCGTAAAGGAGTTTCAGGACTGGACATAGCTTCTTTAAGAGTTAAAGGCTCATTTTTTGACAAAAATGTTAGAAGATCTGGACCAAAAGATTTTGAGGTTTTAGCACATTTACGACGCTTGATTCTTCTTCTTCATTTTGATCTATCTCTTACTCTTGTTCTTGATCTTGTTCTTGATCATGACTAGTAATAGCATAATAAGATCTTTTATGAGTACTAGTCTCTTGTTCAGTTTTATTAGGAAATACATGTTCAAAGAAAGATGCATTCTGAGATTCAATAATAGTATTTACATGCATTTTGGAATGTTCTGTCTTATGAATTAAAAATCGATATGCACTACTATTCATGGGATAACCAATAAATTTGCAATCAACAGTTTTAGGACATATCTTAGTCTTTTTAGGATTAAGAATAGCCACTTTAGCCAAACACCCCCACACTTTTAAGTATTTGTAAGATGGTACTCTCCCATGCCACAATTCATTAGGTGTTTAATTCACTTGCTTTCGGGGTACTTTATTAAGAATATAATTATCAGAAAGTATTGCTTCCCCCCACAAGTTCTAAGGTAATCTAGAACTTATTAATATGAAATTCATCATTTCTTTTAAAGTCCTATTTTTTCTTTCAGTAATCCCATTTTGCTGAGGTGAGTAAGGAGCAGTGGTTTAATGAATTATTCCATATTCTTTACAAAACTCACCAAAAGGTGATTCATATTCACCACCTCTATCACTTCTTAGTTTTTTAATTTTCTTACTAAGTTAATTTTCAACTTCATTCTTATATTGAATGAAAGATTCCAAAGCTTTATCCTCGGTTCGAATTAAATAAACATAACTATATCTAGTATAGTCATTTATGAAAGTGATGAAATATTTTTTCTCATCTCTAGTTTAAATTGATTTAAAATCACAAATGTCACTATGAATTAATTTAAGTGGCTCCGTACTTTGTTCAATTGAATGAAAATGAGTTTTAGTTAATTTTACCTCAACACAAATTTCACATTTATGATTTAAATCAATGTCAAATTTAGGTAAATATTCCATCTTAATTAATCTACGCAAAGATCCATAATTAACATGCCCTAGTCTACCATGCCATAAATTTAGAGACTCAAGCAAGTAAGAAGAATATGTATTAATATTAATAACAGAGGGTACAACAGTTATTATATTTAGTTTGAAAAGGCCATCAGACTTGTAACATTTTCCTACATACATCCCATTCTTAGTAAGTACAAATTTATCACTCTCAAACACTAGCCCAAACCCATTTTTACTCAACAGAGATCTGAAGACTAGATTCTTGCGAATGTTCGGTACATGCAACACATTGTTGAGAGTGAGTTCCTTTTCAGATGTCATCTTTAGAATAATCTTTTCTTATCCTTCAACTTTAAAAGTTAAGGAGTTGCCCATAAAAAGTTGTTCGCCATTGTCCACCATAGAATAGGATGTGAATATCTTTTTGTCGGCACAGATGTGGCGAGTAGTCCTAGTGTCTACCCACCATTCTTTAGGATTTCCGACAAGGTTTGCTTCGAAAACAACTGCAGAAAGATTTATGTCATCTACACCATTGGAAATTTTGTCCACTTTGGTTATATTGGCTTGAGCAGACTTCTTGCTTGATCTTCCTTTGCCTTTATGCTTGCTACGGCAATCTTTGGCTTGATGTCTCTCTTTGTCATAGATGTAACATTTTTCATTGAACTTGTACTTTTTAGTTTCCCCTCCTTTAGAGCCTTGTGTAGAACTTTCTCCAGAAAACTTTCGTTTCTTCACTTTTGGAACATGTTCCACCATATTTGCCTTAGACTCCATGGGATACTTACCAACCCGCTTCTTAGAATTGCGGTTGTCCTTCTCAATCCTCAAATGAACAATCAATTCCTCCAAGGTCATTTCTTTGCGCTTGTGTTTAAGGTAGTTCTTAAATTTCTTCTAGCCATGTGGTAATTTTTCAATTAAGGCAGTAACTTGGAAGGATTCATTGAGAGACATGCCTTCTGCATGAATCTCATGCAAAATAAGTTGGAAATCTTGAACTTGGCTGATTACAGTCTTAGAATCAACCATTACAAAGTCCAGAAATTTGCCTACTACGAATTTCTTCGAGTCAGCATCTTCTGTTTTGTATTTTTTCTCCAAAGACTTCCAAAGTTCCTTTGCCGTCTTGATAGGGTTGTAGACGTTGTGCAATGTGTTATCAAGCCCATTCAAAATGTAGTTCCGGCAAAGGAAATCAGCATGTTTCCAGGCCTCGACTGCAGCAACCACTTGTCGGTCGGTTTCATTCTCGTTCAGAGTAGGAGCATTCTCACGGAGGAACCGCATTAGGTATAGAGTAGTAAGATAGAATAGCATTTTCTGCTGTCATCTTTTAAAATCAGTTCCTAAGAACTTCTCTGGCTTTTCACCGTGATTGACTGGTACAGTCACAACAGGAGAAGGAATTGGCGCAATTAGCGACCATACCAGTACTTATTTGAGCATTAGTTTCAGTAGTCATGAATTTTAAATTATAAAATAAAATTAGAATTAGAATTTTACACGACACATAAAATTTACACCATAAACACAAAATTTTAATTTTGTAAAAATAAAATAAACAAGAATTGTAACTTTTATTTTCAATTAATTTGAAAATAAAATTTTATTTAAACAAATTAATTCACCACATAAAAATATTTCACTTCAAAAATTAAAATACTGAAAACAGAATTTTAATTAATGAAAACTCAGAAATTATTTCTGAAAACTAAAATTAATTTTTTACCAACTTCACAAATAAATATTCTAAATTGTTAATGACTACCAGTATATTATTACTAGTTGTCAAATAAAATAAATAGTATATTACTACACTTTTTCAAACAGTATATTACTACTATTTATTTTTCCAACAAGAATATTATTTTGTATAAGCACAGAAAAATTTATGTAAGAAGAAAAAAGGAGGAACAGGAAACAAACAAAAAATTCTGTATAAACAGAAATAATTCGAATCTGTCTTAAGATTGTTAGAACAATCTTCTATGTAAAATAAATAATGTGAAACAAATCAAACAAATAAAAAAAAATTACTTACAGAATTTATTTACCGAAATGAATTAGTACAAAATAGATCAAGTCAAGTGTGTGACACTCTATCCTTAAGACAGATTCGCCCTACTTCGGTACTTACAGATAAATAACGTCTATCTCCCAAGATACAATGGTCTAACACAGATTATATTAGCACTAAAAACAATCTGTACAGCAAACAAAATCTGTGTTCTATACTCACAAAAAAAATTTCTAAATTAATATGTAAAATATAATGCGCGAGAGCAAAATGAGAGACAAGAAAAGGAATTTCAAAATGTAGAAATCTGCTGGAATGGTTCAGTATTTATAGGCAAGTGTTGACTGTTGGGAAAGACCCGAACAACTATGATTCAAACCTAAACAGGTCTGATTTCAATTTGAACAGATATGGTTTCAATTTGAACAGGTGCAAACCTATTTGAAACTGCTAGACATTTAATTTGTCTGGTTTAACCTGTTTGAACTTATTGGAAATTGGACTAAAAAAAAGGGCACTGTTTGGACAAGAAAATTTGACGCAAAAATTAAACTAATTTCGTTTAGAAATTTAAATAATTTTCTCGCAAGAATTTGAAAAAATTCAAATAAATTTTGTCCAAAAAATTAATGTTAGGACCCAACCCATAACCCGGCTCGGACGGACGAACGGTGATGGCGCACGCGAGTGTAGTGGTTTAAGCCAAGGCTCACTTTGTCCATAACTCATCCCTTCTACAAACTTGAGATGCCCCTCGGGGCCCAACCCAGGTATTCCCACCTAAAGCTTATATACCCACATAAGCTCACTTAAAGTTTCAATGTGAGACAACCATTTCAAAGAAACCCACATTTAACTCTTTAATTGTCCATTCCACGAACCCGAAAACAACGTCAACTTCCCATTTACTTATAAATGGTTTTGACGAACCATCTTTACCTTGTGACTTGCCATGTGACAAGGAACACACCTTTTTGGACCCACCTCAAAAGACGTGTGGACCCCACTCAAATTTGGGCTTAAAGTTGGCCCAAAATAAGCTTATAAAACCATAATTCCAACATGGTCCTCTACGCATTTGGTCTTATTATCTTAGAATACACACTCTTAAAGGTGTATGTATTATATGCAAGTGTGATATCCAAAAATTCTCTCACATGGATTGTTTAAGAGATCCAACAAAGAGATGAGTTTGGTTTATAATCTGCAAAAATAAATATGGTTGACGTCACCCAACCAAGATTGCCGATTGAGGACACTCCGATGGTAAAGTCAGTTCTCATCTATGAAAGAGAGACCAAATAAAATGAAATGTGTAGTGTGTGGTGTAAGATAAGAATCAAGCATACCTCTCTTCTTAGGGATGCTTTCCTTTTATAGAGATGAATGAGCTTGTCCTAGATACTTGCTTGATGGGCTTCCTTACTTAGGCTGGGCCCATTGTTAGGACTTGTTTGGGTTAATACCAATAAGTTGGGATTTTTTAGATTATCATAATTGCTCCAAAACTTTTAATTTCTTCAGTAGAAGGAATGAGAGTTTTTATTGCCAAGTTAGTGGCACAAACAGATGTTAGATCTTTGATAAAAAATAGCATCCTTGATAGATAATGCCTAGTTGATATAGGTCTTACTCCCGGATCACCTTGCTGAGCTATGTTATTCAAATAGATATTAGTTCTTTTAATAAAGAACATATTTGATAAATGAATAAAATAAATGAATGAATGAATGAATGTACGTCTAGAAAATTAGGGCTTTGCTATTTGAATGCCTAAGCATGCTAGGGCTTTGTTGCTTGAACGCCTAACATGACTAGGACTTACATCTAATTGCCTAGCGAGGTAGGCTTTAGTGTTCAATGCCTAGCATGACTAGGACTTACTCAACTTTAATTTGCCTAGCAAGGTAGGGCTTTTGGAGAATTGTGCCGAGCATAATCAAATGGAGAACTATGTTAAGCATAGGCAAATGAAGAATTGTTGGAGACGTGGTTTCATCGTCGTTGTTAAATGAAGTGTGGACCGGCCACTAACCTGCTTTACATAGTTGGGTGCCAAATAATGTGACCCTTAAAGAGCAAATATTTCAATTAATCTAATCATAATCGATTTAATAACTTCAACCAATTATGGAAATCAATATAAGAATGTTGCATCAACAAACATGAGGGAGTCATGTGTACATGTGCTTCTTATTTTGTAAAGAAAATGACACAATTAGAAGTATATATGTAAATGAGTTTTAAAAAAAAAAAATGAATTGCGGCTATCATTCTTGTGATTAAGAAAAAATGATTAAAACTTAGCATGAGACAATACTTAGTTAAATATAAGAATTTAGAAAATTTGTGATTGCAAAAAATAAATTAATATGGAAAAAGTGTACTAGAGCTGATGGTTGATTGTGCTGTTTGCAAATAAGATGGTGGCATTACATTATTCCAATGGTTGATAATGGGCCCCTGGACAACATGTGGCTTTTGAGCTATGTATTGTAAATTATTCTATGGTGTCATGCTGAAGTTAATGTAGGAGTCCAATCAGTGATTAAGTTCAAATTGAATTAGGCTTTGTGATTATGCCTTATTCTTTCATGGCAAACTTAAAAAGTAAATTAAAAAATTCTCATCCATCAACAGTTCTGATTGGCCATAAAGCATTAAGAAATGAGCATTGCCCTATTGTACAGAATTGTTAAGGAGTTTCTGAGTTAAAACCGAGATGCTAGTGTTATGCCGAGGAGCAAGCCAAACTCACAGCTAGCTTTTAAGAAACTTGAAAGTCATGAAACATCACCAGGACGATGTAAATATTTGTTGTGCAACGATTTTGCCTAGATAAATTATGACTAGTAGAATTTCGCTCGTACTTGGGCCGACAAGTTGCTAAGCTGCAAAATTTTGTGATGATGTTGTTGAGATGAATTCGACTTGAGTGCCACGCTTTAGTTCTACCAAGGAAAGGACAGTATTGTCGAGCAACTCTTACTAAAAAATAATCATTCTAGAGAGAGAAAATGTAAACTGAGCTTTAGGTCTGTTGCAAGCTAGAGAGTGATTGTTGAGTTTAAGATTTTGATGCATTGGTTTGACGAACCTGTGACAATTGGAATGCAAATGGAAATCTCAAAAGTCCTTTAATTGTGATATGATTGTCGGAGTAATGGAAACGACCATACATAGGTGTGCCGAACAACCATCGAACACAAAGTTAATGCTTCCATTGTTGCAAGGAGGAGCGACGAGAACAGATTAGCTGAGATATCTTGGCGAGGTGGAAGTTGAGAGGTGCAAATGTAGTGTCTCTACTAAGCTTTATAGATGTGATTTGGTTCTTTCATATTGCCAAGTAAGAATAGTCGCGAAGGCCAGATCGTGAGTTTATTCTTGTGATTGCTGCATAAGGAGAGTTGGCTTCGCAATAGTAGTACTCAACAAGCTCGCAACAATTATTTGTCAATGACTTTGTTCTGTGAAATGGGCAGTTCAAACCATGTTTTGATGCATTCTGTTGGTAACTTCTGTTAATCTTGGAGTTGCCAAGCACTCTTCTAGAGAAAGAAAATGAAGACTCAATTGTCAATCTTTGAGCTGCATGTTGTTCTCGAGCTGTTGCATGTGGACGACGACGTTGTTGAACTAAAGTTGTGGCGAGTTGGCCATTCGGTTATTTGTTGTTAAGATGCAACACCTATAATGTTTGTGGCATTGCTTAGTTAACATGAGTGTTCGATGTGTGTTTTGGAAGAGAGTTGTTGAGTTTTTGATTGTTGAAACAATTTCCAAATAAGAAGCTCTTCGGTTCTGTTTCAAAAAACTAATTCATTATTTTATTTGTCAGGGTTTAGTGTTGGTGATGATTGATTCTAGCTTCCAAGCCAGCCAAGAAGGCCCCGAGCCTGGTCAATGTGGCCAATTCCATTTCTAGAAAAAAAGGGTCTTGGTGGATGACGACATTGCTGAGTGACATGAGTGGCTTTGTTGACGAACGTTGTTAGATGTGGTAAAATAGATGGAATGAACAAGTTCTTAAGCTTTGTATGTGCTCGGCGGTGCTTGTTTTCGATCTATCATTGATGTCGAACTAATTTTATTCTAGAGAGAGAAAATAAATGAGTGATAGTTGGCCCAAGCATTGTTGCATGTTACATCATTGCACGAATTTCTTGGTCCTGGCCGCATAACTGTGAACTTCCTTACTTTAGGTCGATAATTTTTATGTGTTTCTTTATAATGGTGACAACAAGGGCTTGTGCCCATGTGTTTGTTCCCCTTTAGCCTAAGATGCTAAATTGAACTTGTTCTGATCATGAGTGACCTATCGAGTTTCATCTTGTATTGGGGCGCTATATGGCAGTAACGATTCGACAAAAGTTGTTGAACTCACCTAGTTAATAATTGCCGAGAATTTGGACGATGCCACTTGGCTCTGTTTGCTACATTGGAAGATGATGTGATTGGCATGCTTAAAGTCGTGAGTTGATTTTGAAATGCCGAAATGATGCTGGGAAAAATGTACGCAATTGCTCTTGCTTAAGAGAATCATTATTGCCGACAAGCTTGTTGACGAGGGTGTGGTATCAAGCATTAGTTGGGTCATATGGCGTTTCTAGCAAATTGTAGAAACTCATCTAAGAGATGAGCTTGAGTGTTTCGATTGAGTTTCGGTCGGCCATTTGTCAATGGATGAATTTGGCGTAAGGGAATGTTTGGACCATGTTTTGGTGCTTTCCATCGTCAACTCTCTTGGTTTGTTTTGCTAGTTGCATGTGGAAAGTGGTGCTACTACAAGGGTGGTTAGTGCATCGCTGCGTAGAGCGAGATGGTGACCAACAAACCGTGATTGCATGAGCATGTCTTGTTTGTTGAGGTGGAGTTGATTCTTTGCTTCCCTTGGTCGACAATAGATATTGACTAATCGTGGTGCAATCTTTTTGTTATGTGATGTTACTAAGAAGTGAAAATCCTAAGTGATTTGTGATTAGACCAAGATTAAAATATTCCAAATCCCAATTATCCAAAACACTCAATCCAAAATCAACAAGCACTTACGAGAGTGATTTTAGATTGTTTGTTTTTCGGTATAAACAATAAACCGACACAAACGATTTTTTACGTGGAAAAACCACAATTGAAGAACCTTCAATTGTAATAAAAAACCACGGGCGAACCGCTACTAATCAATCCACTACTGAAGGAAGAAAGATTACAAAGATAATACACAAATTACCCAACCCAGTCAATTTGTCTTCAAATCTTCTGTAACTCTTTCACCACGCCTTCGTCACGGAACTGATCCTGAAGTTGAACCCACAACTTCACTTGTCGAATTAACGACTACGTATAGAATCAAACGCCTTTGAAACTCTACGTCTTAATCTTCGAAATTCACCGAAGAGCACTCTCTTGAATATAAAGTATCAACCTTCTTGATGTATGAATCTCAATGCATAAGTTTAGAACTCTCTCAAGAACATCAAGAAAAACTCACAAAAACCTCAGAAGAAAACTTCAAACAAAACCCTAGGACTCTTGAATAGGATCTAGGAAAAGTAATCCTAAAAATAACCTAAACAGGTATAAATAGAAAATCTGAGTCCGCGATCTCTGCTCGAGCGGCTTCAACAAAAAATGCGTGTGATTAATCTGAGGTACGCTCGAGCGCTTGAGATTCCGCTCAAGCGTGAAATAACACACCCCAGTACTTTTACAGTCCTGCCAAAATACTGAGATCCTTCAATCTCCGCTCGAGCGCCAATGTCCCTGCTCGAGCGGGAAGAACAAAAACACAAGAAAGATTACAATTTTATCAACACAAAGTTTTGTCTCCGGATTTGACAATAAAGGGTCCTAACAAGAAGTTTTCTATAGAGAGAAAATATAGGCCCAAACTTTTGGTCTCGACAACTTTGCTTGTACTTTGGCTTTACAATAATATTTATAGAGAGAGAAAATCAAGACCCAGATCTACAAATTTCATTTTATTGTTGTAATTTTTTCTATCAAGATTAATAATCATGGAATTTGTAAGCACAAATATATGTATATATAAACTTATCAATAAGAACCAACTTTAAAGTAATTGTAAAATAACCTTAGTCAGAAAGAAAAAAGGTAAATATACCCAACTGTAGGTCTTGCTTTTAGAGAAATAGATTAGTTATATCAATCTTGCACGATCTATGTTAATGTAAGCTAGATAACAATTAAAGTTTGAAGTTACAAAAAACAAGATCACTAACCTTGATACTTCGATCATTAAAGTGTTGTTGGATTTGTACTTACAGTAATACGTTTGTTATTTTTTTCATTGAACTCTTTTGGTCTTTCCCATAGACCTTTGTTCTTCCTTTCGGAAAAGGCCTTGTGCTAATTTGAAGGAGTTAGTCAACTTATGTAGTGCATTGTGGTTTTCTCCTGGAGCAATGTGGGATGGACAACCATTGGGCTCCCACATAGATCCCTAGTTAACTGGTTTCTTGAGAAAGGAGTTCCCACAGACGGTGCCAAATGAAGCAACCAACCCCCCATTAGCATAATATTATCCGCTTTGGACATACCCTCACGGCTTTGTTCTTCCCTTAGGAAAATGCCCTCTCCTAATTTGATGGAGTTAGTTAACTTATGTAGTTGTAGACACCCCATTTTTGACCATCCATAAGACTTGGACGCGACTGATGGTTTACATGGTGGAGAAAGGTGTGCAGGGGAAATGTGCAATTTCTTCGGCAAAGAGAGAGTCAAATCTTAACTTCATACCCCTGTTCTGGACCAAAACAATCTTGATCAAAAGATTTTAGTCTTAAAACCCTCTTTTTCAAAACGTTTTTGAAATAAAGTTCCCACGATGTTCTGACGCTCGCATTTTGTTAAAAGTTGCGTTTTTCGGTAAATCGAGCAAGGACAAAGTGGAAATGAATGAAAGAGAGATGAAATCTTTGAAAAATCTTTCAAAATACCTTACTTAGGGGTTTGAAGTTGAAGAAAAGAGGAGAAGAGGGAAGAAATCCAGTTGGGGAAGAAAATGGGCATGAATCGTTAAGAGATAATTGAACAGCCCTCGCCGAGTAGGGCCTATTCATTCACATACTTGGAATCAAGCTATGAGGCCACCACCGTTGGAAAGCTTACTCCTGGGGCCTCATTTTGCACTAAAAAATCTCCTAAATCCAATTCCGGATAGGGGAGATATGGTTGATTGAAGTAGGGCATCACTCCGGTTGGGATCGAATCTGCGCGGCTTCACGGAAACTAGCATAACTTTTTCCACAGGAGGAATTTTAATACAAGGTTTGTGCTATTGGAAAGCTAACTTCCGGGGCTTCAATTTGGACACTTAAATGGCCACCATTGGACTTCCTAATCACCCACCGGCCACATTTCTTTCCGGCAGCCCATTTTTTGTCCTGAAAAGTAGCTGGCCGGCCAGAAAAGTCAGAAAAAGTAGCTGGCCGGCCAGAAAAGTCAGAAAAAGTAGCTGGCCGGCCAGAAAAGTTAGAAAAAGTAGCCGGCCGGCCACTTACCTAGTTGAAATGACTTTTTTTGTTTTTTTTAACTAGCCGACCATGACCCCCTCCCCAAGACTGTCCTAAAAGTGTATTTTGTTTTGCACTTCACCCATGACCGAGGGTTTGGCACTTTTGGGGGGAAACTTGAATTAGTTTTCCCCCCCATTTTTCCCCCTCTTTTCCACCCATTTGTCTATATAACCAGCCCTCTCAGCTGTGTTTGAGGGTTAGAAAAATCCCCTTTGAGCCTTTTGTATTGAAGCTCTCTCTCTCTACACTCCAACCCTCCAAACCTCTCAAATCCTATACCCCTTTCTACACCACCACATAGCACCACCTCTCCACCATTCCTTCCACCACTTGGAGCTGGTTTTCCAGAGGTTAAAGGCACCCAAACTTGGTTCAAAAGTTGCTCAAGGCTTGGTCTACAAGGGTAAGCTCTATTTCCCTCTTTTTGGTCCATATTTCGCATGCTTTCTAAGCCATACATGCTTGCATATTTGGACTCCAACCCTAACTGAATATAGCATTTTTTTGAGCTCTACTTCATGTTTGTTTAAGGGCCTCTCACTGTTTGAGGCCTCCTTTTGGCACTTGCTTCATTACCCCTCTTATATCCCTCTTTCTTGCATAGCATTTTTGGCCTACTTGTAAACTGTTTTGAGCTCTGTTGTAAACTGTAATGTAGCTTATTTTGATCCCTTCTTCAACATTGTTGAAGGGCTCATCACTGTTTGGGGCCTCCATATGTCACTTGCCTCTTTACCCCTCTCTTGGTCTCATTTTTGCATGATTTGTTAGCCCCTTATGCTTCTGTTTTTGGGCTCTGGTACGAACTGTAAATAGTCTTATTTTGACCCCCTATTCATGTTTCATTAAGGGTCTTTTACTGTTTGAGGTATCCTTTTTATACTTTGTGTTTATACCCTCTTTTGGCCTTATTTTGCATAGCATTTTAGGCCTACTTGTGTCTGTTTTTGTGGTCGGTCATAAACTGTAAAATGCCATATTTTGGGCCCCTCTTCAACATTGTTGAAGGGCCCTCTTGTGGTTGAAGTCAGAAGATGCTACTTGCTTAATTACCCCCCCTTTTGCCCATTTTTGCATGCTAATTTAGGCCTATTTGTGCTCACTGTTTGGCCTTCCTTAAAACTGTAAATATGCTTATTTTGGGACTTCCTTGATTCTTTATTTAGGTCTCATGTTCAAATAATGCATGCTTTGTATAGCTGTAAGCCATTCCGTGTACCTAGTTTTGCATTTCGGGATCATTCCGTGCATCGGGTGCCATGTTTTCATGTTTCGGGGCTGTTTTGCATCATATTTTGCTACTGAAATTTGTATTCTTGTATGCCATGTTCCATGCCTTGCCATGTCTTGTTAGAGTGGCATTCCGTGCCTTAGGGTCGGTCCTCGGTTTGCGTACACGTGTGCACACATTTCGAGTGTCTCATTTTCATCTAATGGCCTCCTATGTGAGTGTGGCTGAGGTCCACTCGTGTTAGTGTAAGCCCATTATGCATTGTGTATGCCATTTCATTCCATAGCATTGTGCATGCTAGGATGTATGTTAGCGCATCGTGCATGCCATGTCATCTCGTGCATTGTGTATGCCATTTTATAGCATTGTGCACGTTAGGTTGTATCTTAGTTGCATTCATGCATGTCATGCATATTGCATTGTATTCGGGATAGGAGTTAGCCCGAGCACGGGAAACGAGGTGCGTTTCGTACTCCGAGTGACGGAACGTGTCTCAATTCCCAGTCACCGACACTCCGAATTATCCATGATGGAGTTAGGTCTTATTGTGTCCTCATGTGCATTCATTCCATATTGAGTTGTGCAATTCGACTCCTCGACCATCATGCATCGAGATGCGTGATTGGTGGCACGAGGATCGAGGCATGTATACATATGTGAAAATACATTGCCATGCCCTTTTGTTGCTCTCTGTTACAGCAAATCAAGAATCAACAGCCTTCCGGAGTTCGGCACGCATTCCAAAAAATAATTACAAACAGAGGCTAATCGGGGCATCGCCGTGGATTTTCGCGCAAAGCAACCCGAGCATGCATCATTCATCATCCAGAGTAGAGTCGAGGCAGTCCCTAGCTTGCATGCTAGTTTATTGCTTTCCTTAGTTAATTTGTTAACTAATTAGGGATTTGTACATATTTGGACTGTATTATTATTTGGACTGTAATATTCATTTGGGACTGTATTATTCTTTCGGACCCTCTGCGCGAGGGCATAATTGTAATAAGTGTGCGTGTGTGTGATGTATGTCTTCCAACCCCACGTCTTTCTTCCCTTTTATTTACCCGCTTATGATGGTTAGATTAGGGCATGTTTCAATTAGCATACAGTATGATAGCATGTTGCATTCATTCATTCTGTTTTGCATGCACCGGGCTCGGCGCATCATACTAACTGTATTGTATTTCAATTCCAAGTTGAATACTTGTTAGCTGTAGCATTCCATATGCCATGTTTAGGATAGCCGAACCTGCTATAGTTGCATTTTTGCATGTGTTGCATTAGGCACTTCTGTATAATTAGGATCATGCATGGATTTCTAATCAGTTTCTGTTTTGGCTTGGAGTACTCGGTGAGTTTTTATGCTTTAGCATCCTTGCATGCGTGTGAGTGACTGCCATGAATAGCATGCTTACCATGAGGCTATATGCTTATGTGATATACCTGCTTGAATGCCTGTGGGTGAAGGTTGGGTTATCTGAATTGGAACAATTCATTCACTGTGAGTTTTAAGCCCACTAGATAGTGGCAAAACCATGTTTTCTAAGCCCACCTGAGGGTGGCAAAATTTGCATTTTAAGCCTACTTGCGAGTAGCAAACCATCTTTCAAAAACAGACATGAAATGTTTTGTTCCAATTCAGGCGACCCAGTCTATACTTGTATGCTGTGCGCATCACATAGTAAATCTAGGCTAATAACCGGAATAAGAACATATAATGTTTTCAAAACTTGATATCATGGTTAGTAGAGGCCGATCTTTGATCGAGCGAGCGGGGGTGCTCACGAAGTGACCTTCCCCAATCGTACCCAAGTTCCCGAGCCGAGGCAACTTTGGTGATGACGGACACGTGGCCTTTGGCACCGAGTCAGGGTTTCCTAAATTTCCCCAAAATAAAATATTTAGGTGACGACTCTGTATCTGGCAAAGCAGTCCATGTTTGGCACTTCTTTCAAAAATATGTTTTCTCAAAACGATTTGCCGGATTTGGACTCTTTGGTTCAAGATTAAGAACCGTGACAACAAATCGAGTCCGAGCTGTAGCGAGGTCCCCCGCGGGCTTGTTACAATTTCTGGCGACTCTGCTGGGGATTTAGAGAACTTGACTCGAACTCATGATATCTTGTTTTGACTACAGTTATTTGTTTCTTTGCATTGCATTTGCATTGGTGCGCCTAGGACACCGTGTTTGCCATCTGCTATTCCTGAACGGTTTGCCGGAGGCTTGTCTTGTCAAGGCATGACCATAAGGCTGACCGGTTGTGGGCTCTGCCAGTATGGGAACATAAACCCCGGTTTTACCGGGGCACCCTTTTTGACCATTCGACCTAGTGCATATTCGGATCCATAGTGACCATTCCAAACTAAGACAGGTTGCTTACCCGATATAGGTTGTTTGAAACCGCTGCGTGCGTAGTGAAACCCTAGCTCTTGACAAAATAGGACAGGGAAACCCTACCCCAACATAGGGTTGTTTTGGCTCTCACTTATCTGTTATGTGCTTTTAGAGTGCGTCTCTACAGGAATGCATGTATCAGTTTACAAGTTTGGGCATCAGGCCTGCGGGCACTAATTCAGTATTTTGGGATTCAGTTTACCTGAGGGTAACAGTTTACAGGCCGAATTTTGGGGCAGAATTCAGTAGAGGGCACAGTCATCCTGTTATGCTCGTATTTGTTTTGGTGAAGTCAGGCTGAGATGCTGCATGTTTTCTCTTTTGCTAGGTAGTCCTGGAACTATAGCTTCAGAAGGCTTCGATATCCCCTGGGTACATTGGACTAGTGCTGATAGACTTTGTTAGGTCAGAAATTCAATTCAAGGGAAACCAGTGTTCTTTCGCTGAGGCAAGGCAAAGAAAGGCCAGTCAGGGTTCATTTGTTCATCTGATCCGACAGTCACCAGTCACATCATCAGCAAACCCATGATGGCACAGGGTTCGGAAGAATTTGTGGCCGTGATAGCAGCGCTAAATCAGGGAACTGCCATGCAGGCTGAGACCAGTATTGAAACGCAGCGCCCATCTGGGGCATCTGCCTCACATCCAGCTTTGGGACCCCAGCCGAACTTTGACCCAATTCCGCCAACTGAAGATTTTCAGGGTCCAGATCCTCGAGAAGGGCTGGCTCGAGCCCAAGTTTTCAGACCCCTGGTGCAGCCTAATGAGAGGCATTATCCCCTTGATGCTAATGACCTCGATCTGACCGCAGTGAAAATTGCGAACCTTGAGAAGCAATTCAAAAAGGCACAGGGCCTTAACTCCATTCCCGACATTGAGGATGGGCACACCGAGTCTGCTGTACGGCTCCCAGACAGATTCAAAATGCCATATATTGACCGTTTCGACGGGTCTGGAGATCCAATGGTACATATCCGACTTTTCTTGGATGTCCTGAAGCCGATGGGTCTGACTAAGCCATAGAAACTCTCTCTGTATGGAAGAACCCTATCGGGTGTAGCGGCCACTTGGTACGCTAAGTTGGAGGACAAAGTGAAGCAAAACTGGGAAAAATTAGCTGAGGCCTTTGTCGATCAGTATTCTTACAATACCCAGGTTGAAATGACCATGCAAGAGCTTGAAACAACCCGCCAGAACCCAACAGAGCTTTTTGTGGAATTTGTTACAAGGTGGAGGGCAAAGGCAGCACAGATGACAAATCGCCCTTCTGAGAGAGATCAAGTACAGATGATGGTGCGAAACCTCGAGCATGATATGTTGCAAAAGTTGATAGTGGCTCCGCTATTCATTTTCAAAAGTTTGCATGAACTGGGCGTTCAGGTCGAGAGTGCGTTCAACAGCGGGATCATTCCCAGAACAAGTAAACCAACAGGGAGGGCGATTGCAGGGAGTACCAATGCCGGAAGTAGCACTATTCCCGAACCCACTGAAATCAATACAGTCGTCATAGCCAACCCTTTTGCCAAACCAAGCCTACGACCAGCCAGCCCAGCCCAAGCTCAGGGTAGAACTTTCACCCCCCTCTATATGAGCCTGACTAGCGCACTAAAACTCCTGATGGAAAAAGGGCATCTCAAATCCCTCGATCCTCAACCTCTTCCCGACCCACTCCCAGCCAGACATAACCCCGCCAAGTACTGTATGTACCATCAGCAGCGCGGTCATGGCACCGACCGTTGCTACCACCTTCGTCATGAGGTCCAAAATCTCATCGACAATCGGACGATAGCTCCACCTTCAGACCCCAATGACCAAACATCTCCTGCCTACCTCAATCTCATCCATACACTGCCATCCACCTATGACCCCAGCATATACATCACCCCGGCCTATCTACCCAAGCCTGAGGTGTTTATCCCAGAAAGCATGGACTTATGCATGATGGGTGCACCTGAACCTCAATCATCTCAAACCCGTGAACCCACTACTTCTGAGTTGATGGGAATGATTAAAGATCTTCAAAGAACCGTGACCGATCTGGTCTCCGGGACATTGGCTCCATCATCGACCACACCACATACTGGGAATTTCATGTCAAAAGGCTCTCTAGTCTTGGGACGAGCTGCATTTGAGGAAGGCCAATCCCTTGGCAAAGTGGAAGCGAGTGGAAAGAACAAAGTAGGGGCGGGCATGGATCCCCATGAACATCTTCTATTTGCTGTTGAGGCTTTGAAAGCTGAGGGACTGAATAAAGAGCAAGTCCTCGCAGTTGTTGCAAAAGCTGTGGATGACACTTTCGCTACTCAAGTTGGGGGCAGTTTGAATCAAGGGGCAAGCCGTGGTCGTTGTATCAGATACGATCCTGTTAGCTCTAATCCTCCACTCAGAAGAGATCAGCAAACCAGGCCAGCACCTGCTAATCCCTTTCCTAGTGCGTCCAGCAAAAATCCACAAACCCAGAAGTATCAACCCCGAGGTCGGAGGGTCTTCCATGCCCTCTATATGCCTTTGTCCAAAGCTCTCCAAATCCTTGTTGGACAAGGCCATCTCAAACCCCTTGAGCCTCGGCCTCTCCCGAACCCTCTTCCGGCTACGCATAATGCTACCCAGTATTGCGCATACCATCAGCAAACTGGCCATACTACCGACGATTGCTTCCGTCTTCGCCATGAAGTACAGGATCTATTTGACAACGGGGTCATCCTCCCGCCGAGCTCAGTAAAGTCTATCGGCACTGGGTCAGTGAACTTGGGGGATAATGTTATGTGAATGGGGGATGAACCACCTACGGACGGCGCTCGATTAACTCCAGACGTGGGAATGGCATGCACTGTTCTGAGCAATGTGCAAATACCAGTTTTTGTGCTTTTTGACTTGGGTATTGGGTCAGTTTTGTTGTTTTGTTTTGAGTCTGTCTTTTTGTTTTGAGTCAGTCTCTTTTGTTTTGGGTCTGTCTTGTTGTATAGGAGTCGGGTGATTCCGGGGGTGTTACCTCAGGCGTCACCATTTTGTTTTGTGTTTGTCTTTTTGTTTTGTTTTGAGTCTGTTTCTGCCAGGAAGCCAGTTATGCCAACAGATTTTGAATGAAACAGCAGTGATTTCCACGCTCTCGCATTTGCTTCTGCCGTGTGCTAGTTGTGCCGGGATTTGAATGAAATGGCAGTGCATTCCACCTGCTCTCTTGTGCCTTGGAGTCATTGTAATGACCTGAGTTTTTCAGAACTTTTTGAACACTGTGGTAAAAACAAAGAGGGAGGAATTCCTCGGGATTTGCAAAACTTTGATCAAACTGAGAGAAAGAGAGGCGTGCTAAGCCCTTAATGAATGAAATCATGCTTGTTAGTGTGAGTACTGAGAAGGACCCTAGCTTTTATTCAGATTGGTTCTACACTGTCTTCAGCGCGAGCGATTTGTCGCTTTTTTAAAAATTTTCAAAAACAAAATGTTTTGCGCGGTCCTGCGAAGACCTGTGTGGAATCGCTCTTGAGATTGTGCAGCCTAGGATCGCTCTCAGCCTCGAGACTCAACCCCTTCGCTTCCAAACCTTGAACTTGAATTCAGAAGGTTCAACGGTCAACTACGATGTGAGGCTTGTGTGGCCAGATTTGAAGCAGCCCTCGAACAAGAGGCCAGGAAAGTCGGATCAAGAAGATCAGAAGAAGCTTGCAAAGCTAGAACAGAAGTACCTTTCGAACTAGGGGCAAAGATATCAGACATGCTCGAAGAGCTGAAGATGAGTGCTCTTGCAAATCAACAGCCACTCTCTTGGATACGGATGGCTTCAAAACCCTACAACCATTTGGCATGGACCAAGCTACACTTTTACCTTTTGAGAGGCTCGCTGGGCCGAAAACCCGGAAAGGGCGACCCAGGCAAAAGTTAGAGCAAGGAAAGATATATACAAAAAGCAAAAAGAAAAAAAAAGAAGAAAAGAGAAAAAAGAATAAAAACAAAAAAAAAAAAAAGAAAAAAGAAGAAAAGAAAAGAAAAGAATATCAAAAAAAGAAGAAAAGAATTGAAAAGAGAAAGAAAGAAGAACAAAGCTCGCAAGGTCTAAAACCCGCGACGGGCGCCTTGGCAAAAGTTAGAGCCTATGAGAGGTTAATACCCGAGTGTACCTTAACCCCGAACTACGTAAGGCTTGATTCCCATGTTTGGGATACGTAGGCAACTTCATCCTGAAGTCCTGCCCCCAACACTCTCATAGTAACTAAGTCCATATAATGGTTTTGATCATCCTTGCCTTCTCTGTATCCGGGAGTTCGGTCATCATTGATGAAGACTGTTTACGAAATGCTGCGGCATCGTCCAAACAAGGGGCAACTTTCCGTTGCCATGCAGCTCCCTTCCAGCAAGGGGCAATTTTCCTTCGAATTTGAGGTTGTGCATCTCGAGAGTGGGTTCTATGCTCGTTGAGTAGTGGCTGTTTGCAAAAATAATTTTTGAGAATTTTTACTGAGGTTGACTAATTTTCTCGAAAATTGTTTCATTTTTTCCAAAAACTGGACCATTTCTTGGACCCAAAAAAGGAAAACTCTCAGTGCTCATAGCTTGACTTGCGTGATTTTAAATCAGAAAATTGAACAAGCATGTTAATCTAACTCTCATGTTGGTCAAAACTGTTTTAGTAGAAAGCAAAAACAAAAAAATGGTCAAAATGATGAACTAGGGGCACAGTTGAGTCGGGTGTTCTGTCTTTTCCCCTTTGTCAAAATACTTGTCAGAAAGGGCACTCTACTTGTCGAAAAGGGCACCGTATTCGCCAGAAAAGGGCACAACAAAGGGCAGAAAGCTCTCACATCCTCCAAGCAACGAGGTATCAAGCAAAGTGCGAAGCACGAACTGGAATAGGGCAAGATATCCCACTCCATCATCTGGATAGATCTTATCACGTCCAAACTCCCCAGTAGAGCATCGTCAACCGGTCAGCTGCAGATTTGCTACACACCCAGTCGTAGCACAACCCCTCTGTGGGAGAAGTTCACTGCTGTGCGCAGGAGAAAAAGAATCTAGCAGCATGCTAGGGGCAAGAGCCTGCAACTTCCTGTTTATCCATCAACCACCCAGGGGAGGAATGAAAAATGAGAGATTGAAGAATAGAGAGATGCGCGATGAGAGAAAAAGTGAGAAAAGGGCTTTTTCAGAAAAAACAGAGCTTGAGGGCCGAGTGATGTGAGAACCACAAATGAGAAAGGGTGGGAAACACTACCCGATGAAACAGGCTCCCTGTGCACATCTGAGTGTCGTGTCTTTTTGTTTTATCTCGATTCTTGTTTTGAGTCATTTCGAGTGTTACTCGATGTGTCTAGGTTGTGTGCCTTTTATTTCCTTGTTGAGTCGTTTTGCTGTGTTTAGTCGTAGGCTCAATACCTAGTCGAAAACTCATCTCTCGATTTCAAAAAATTACAATCGTTTTGTGCTCTGAGTGCCGTGCCGTTCTCCACATCTGTGCAAAACGAGATTCGTTCTTTCGTAAAACCGCAGGGTTCAACCTAGGTCATGTCAGAACAGTAAAACAAGGACCTATCTGAAGCTATTTAGATTCCGAACTGCAAAGCAAAAGAAAAGAAGGAAAATCGAAGCATCTGAGTGAGTTTCACCTTCAGCAAGTTCCGTGATTGTATTCCGGATGTACCTCTTCAGGCCTTGTTAATACTACCGAAGTGTGAGTGCGCCCCTACCTCAAGTGTAAGCCTGCTTCAAGTCAGAATGACAGTCCAAGCAACACCCGAGGGTTTTATATGCAGATGTTATCTCTCGCCAATTTGAACAGGGTGTGCCCTTTTTGAGTTGAGTATGTTGTGAAGTCCTCTAAGAGGTAAATCAGAGGCACCAGAGTACATATTTGATGCTCCTCCATTGCATAGAATGTGAACTTTCTTATACACTGTTGTTGCATGCGTGCCGCGCATCGTTATGATTCATGCATAGAATATGCTTGCTTTCGATTCCGCATAGAATATGCTTTGCTTGTTTCATGCATAGAATATGCTTGCTTTCAATATTGCATAGAATGTGCTTCCATACTTGCATAGAAAATGCCCGTATCTGTTGCATAGAAAATGCCCCCATACTTACATAGAAGATGCATTTTATCGCACTTTCTTGTGCATTTTATCTCACTCACACTATCTTGTGCATTTCAAATCACTCGCGCTGTTTAGCGTATCGCGCTGTTTAGCGTATCGCACTGTCTTGTGCATTTCAAATCACTGGCGCTGTTTAGCGTATCGCACTGTCTTGTGCATTTCAAAACACTCGCACTGTTTTGTGCATTTCTAATCATTCGCGCTATTTTGCGCATCGCACTGTTCTGTGCAGTTTATCATTCGCGCTATTTTGCGCACCTCAATCGCACTGTTTTGTGCAGTTTACATTCGCGCTATTTTGCACACCTCAATCGCACTGTTTTGTGCAGTTTATCATTCGCGCTATTTTGCGCACCTCAATCGCACTGTTTTGTGCAGTTTACATTCGCGCTATTTTGCGCACCTCAATCGCACTGTTTTGTGCAGTTTATCATTCGCGCTATTTTGCGCACCTCAATCGTACTGTTTTGTGCAGTTTACATTCGCGCTATTTTGCGCACCTCAATCGCACTGTTTTGTGCAGTTTATCATTCGCGCTATTTTGCGCACCTCAATCGCACTGTTTTGTGCAGTTTATCATTCGCGCTATCTTGCGCATCCCACCTGCACTTGTTAGTGCATTACATTTCACTCGCGCTATTTTGCGCATCGCACTATTTTGTGCACATTACTTGCATTGTGCATGCATCTTATCGCGCTATCTTGCGTACCTTACCTGCACTTATTAGTGCATTGCATCGCGCTATCTTGCGCACCTTACTTGTATCACACTGCTTTATGCATTCACCCTACTCGCACTGTGTTGTGCACCTCCAGCTCGCACTGTCTTGTGCACTCTCTGGTCTAGGAGACCTTAAATCCTTCGGTCTAAGGAGACCTTAAATCCTGCATCATCATTCGCGCTGTTTTGCGCATCGTACTTGCAGTTTACTTACATTTCACTCGCACTGTCTTGTGCACTTTCCGGTCTAGGAGACCTTAAATCCTCTAAAGGTGCAATTCCTTTGGTGTTTGTCGTGCCCGAACGACTTCCAATGGTCTGGTATAGCCACCTGTCTGTGTTAGCGGTGAGTTCCTAGGAGACCAACTGAGACGGTAGAAACTAGAGTTCGAATGGCTTATGCCTAGAACGCAAAGGTTCGGGATTTCCGAGACTAAAGTCTGGTTTAAATACCCAGGGGTATATCCTTGGCTTGAAATCTGTATGGTAGCCCCATAGATTGGGATAGCATGTATATGCGCCTCAATTCTGGATACTGAATCAACCTAGTCTGTCACCCTGTTGGAGAATAGGGAAAGCTGCAACCATAGTCAGGGAGAAAAGTAGTACCTGTGGTTCAATCAAGAAGAAGCGAGAGATCCCCAGCAGCATGAGGTAAGTCATTGCCAATTACCCCTGTAAGGTACCTTTACCTCTTAGCTATTACATTGCATTTTAGCCACTACATTACAGTGCATTGCATGAATCCTCAATTTTCAAATCAGCTTCGCGTAACGTATAAGTCCAATTTTCAAACCGGCTTCGCGTAGCGTATAAGTCCAATTTTCAAACCGGCTTCGCGTAGCGTATAAGTCCAATCTTCAAACCGCCTTCGCGTAGCGTATAAGTCCAATTTTCAAAACCGGCTTCGCGTAGCGTGTAAGTCCAATTATCAAAATCTTCTTGCATATCATTTTGCATCCTGCCCCTGAACTACGCTGGTTTGATTACTTGCAAAAGGATACGTAGGCAGCCTGCGGGCACAACCATTTATCTATCTATATTTTGTTTGTTTGTCCAAGTCTTCGGCCTTGTCAAAAATGGGTCGTCTCTGGGCTTTGACATTCACTCCTATCATTGTTATGACTATTGAGTTCTGTCAAAGAGGGGCAACTGTAGACACCCCATTTTTGACCATCCATAAGACTTGGACGCGACTGATGGTTTACATGGTGGAGAAAGGTGTGCAGGGGAAATGTGCAATTTCTTCGGCAAAGAGAGAGTCAAATCTCAACTTCATACCCCTGTTCTGGACCAAAACAATCTTGATCAAAAGATTTTAGTCTTAAATCCCTCTCTTTCAAAACGTTTTTGAAATAAAGTTCCCACGATATTCTGACGCTCGCATTTTGTTAAAAGTTGCGTTTTTCGGTAAATCGAGCAAGGACAAAGTGGAAATGAATGAAAGAGAGATGAAATCTTTGAAAAATCTTTCAAAATACCTTACTTAGGGGTTTGAAGTTGAAGAAAAGAGGAGAAGAGGGAAGAAATCCAGTTGGGGAAGAAAATGGGCAAAAATCGTTAAGAGAGAATTGAACAGCCCTCGCCGAGTCGGGCCTATTCATTCACATACTTGGAATCAAGCTATGAGGCCACCACCGTTGGAAAGCTTACTCCCGGGGCCTCATTTTTCACTAAAAAATCTCCTAAATCCAATTCCGGATAGGGGAGATATGGTTGATTGAAGTAGGGCATCACTCCGGTTGGGATCGAATCTGCGCGGCTTCACGGAAACTGGCATAACTTTTTCTACAGGAGGAATTTTAATGCAAGGTTTGTTCCATTGGAAAGCTAACTTCCGGGGCTTCAATTTGGACACTTAAATGGCCACCATTGGACTTCCCAATCACCCACCGGCCACATTTCTTTCCGGCAGCCCATTTTTTTGTCCTGAAAAGTAGCTGGCCGGCCAGAAAAGTCAGAAAAAGTAGCTAGCCGGCCAGAAAAGTCAGAAAAAGTAGCCGGCCGGCCACTTACCTAGTTGAAATGACTTTTTTTGCTTTTTTTAACTAGCCGACCACGACTCCCTCCCCAAGTGTGTCCTAAAAGTGTATTTTGTTTTGCACTTCACCCATGACCGAGGGTTTGGCACTTTTGGGGGGAAACTTGAATTAGTTTTCCCCCCCATTTTTCCCCCTCTTTTCCACCCATTTGTCTATATAACCAGCCCTCTCAGCTGTGTTTGAGGGTTAGAAAAATCCCCTTTGAGCCTTTTGTATTGAAGCTCTCTCTCTCTCTACACTCCAACCCTCCAAACCTCTCAAATCCTATACCCCTTTCTACACCACCACATAGCACCACCTCTCCACCATTCCTTCCACCACTTGGAGCTGGTTTTCCAGAGGTTAAAGGCACCCAAACTTGGTTCAAAAGTTGCTCAAGGCTTGGTCTACAAGGGTAAGCTCTATTTCCCTCTTTTTGGTCCATATTTCGCATGCTTTCTAAGCCATACATGCTTGCATATTTGGACTCCGACCCTAACTGAATATAGCATTTTTTTGAGCTCTACTTCATGTTTGTTTAAGGGCCTCTCACTGTTTGAGGCCTCCTTTTGGCACTTGCTTCATTACCCCTCTTATATCCCTCTTTCTTGCATAGCATTTTTGGCCTATTTGTAAACTATTTTGAGCTCTGTTGTAAACTGTAATGTAGCTTATTTTGATCCCTTCTTCAACATTGTTGAAGGGCTCATCACTGTTTGGGGCCTCCATATGTCACTTGCCTCTTTACCCCTCTCTTGGCCTCATTTTTGCATGATTTGTTAGCCCCTTATGCTTCTATTTTTGGGCTCTGGTCCGAACTGTAAATAGTCTTATTTTGACCCCCTCTTCATGTTTCATTAAGGGTATTTTACTGTTTGAGGTATTCTTTTTATACTTTGTGTTTATACCCTCTTCTGGCCTTATTTTGCATAGCATTTTAGGCCTACTTGTGTCTGTTTTTGTGGTCGGTCATAAACTGTAAAATGCCATATTTTGGGCCCCTCTTCAATATTGTTTAAGGGCCCTCTTGTGTTTGAAGTCAGAAGCTGCTACTTGCTTAATTACCCCCCTTTTTGCCCATTTTTGCATGCTAATTTAGGCCTATTTGTGCTCACTGTTTGGCCTTCCTTAAAAATGTAAATATGCTTATTTTGGGACTTCCTTGATTCTGTATTTATGTCTCATGTTCAAATAATGCATGCTTTGTATAGCTGTAAGCCATTCCGTGTACCTAGTTTTGCATTTCGGGATCATTCCGTGCATCGGGTGCCATGTTTTCATGTTTCGGGGCTGTTTTGCATCATATTTTGCTACTGAAATTTGTATGCTTGTATGCCATGTTCCACGCCTTGCCATGTCTTGTTAGAGTGGCATTCCGTGCCTTAGGGTCGGTCCTCGGTTTGCGTGCACGTGTGCACGCATTTCGAGTGTCTCATTTTCATCTAATGGCCTCCTATGTGAGTGTGGCTGAGGTCCACTCGTGTTATTGTAAGCCCATTATGCATTGTGTATGCCATTTCATTCCATAGCATTGTGCATGCTAGGATGTATGTTAGTGCATCGTGCATGCCATGTCATCTCGTGCATTGTGTATGCCATTTTATAGCATTGTGCACGTTAGGTTGTATCTTAGTTGCATTCATGCATGTCATGCATATTGCATTGTGTTCGGGATAGGAGTTAGCCCGAGCACGGAAAACGAGGTGCGTTTCGTACTCCGAGTGACGGAACGTGTCTCAATTCCCAATCACCGACACTCCGGATTATCCATGATGGAGTTAGGTCTTATTGTGTCCTCATGTGCATTCATTCCATATTGAGTTGTGCAATTCGATTCCTCGGCCATCATGCATCGAGATGCGTGATTGGTGGCACGAGGATCGAGGCATGCATACATATGTGAAAATACATTGCCATGCCCCTTTGTTGCTCTCTGTTACAGCAAATCAAGAATCAGCAGCCTTCCAGAGTTCGGCACGCATTCCAAAAAATAATTACAAACAGAGGCTAATCGGGGCATCGCCGTGGATTTTCGCGCAAAGCAACCCGAGCATGCATCATTTATCATCCGGAGCAGAGTCGAGGCAGTCCCTAGCTTGCATGCTAGTTTATTGCTTTCCTTTGTTAATTTGTTAACTAATTAGGGATTTGTACATATTTGGACTGTATTATTATTTGGACTGTAATATTCATTTGGGACTGTATTATTCTTTCGGACCCTCTGCGCGAGGGCATAATTGTAATAAGTGTGCGTGTGTGTGATGTATGTCTTCCAACCCCACGTCTTTCTTCCCTTTTATTTACCCGCTTATGATGGTTAGATTAGGGCATGTTTCAATTAGCATACAGTATGATAGCATGTTGCATTCATTCATTCTGTTTTGCATACACCGGGCTCGGCGCATCATACTAACTGTATTGTATTTCAATTCCAAGTTGAATACTTGTTAGCTGTAGCATTCCATATGCCATGTTTAGGATAGCCGAACCTGCTATAGTTGCATTTTTGCATGTGTTGCATTAGGCACTTCTGTATAATTAGGATCATGCATGGATTTCTAATCAGTTTCTGTTTTGGCTTGGAGTACTCGATGAGTTTTTATGCTTTAGCATCCTTGCATGCGTGTGAGTGACTGCCATGAATAGCATGCTTACCATGAGGCTATATGCTTATGTGATATACCTGCTTGAATGCCTGTGGGTGAAGGTTGGGTTATCTGAATTGGAACAATTCATTCACTGTGAGTTTTAAGCCCACTAGATAGTGGCAAAACCATGTTTTCTAAGCCCACCTGAGGGTGGCAAAATCTGCATTTTAAGCCTACTTGCGAGTAGCAAACCATCTTTTAAAAACAAACATGAAATGTTTTGTTCCAATTCAGGCGACCCAGTCTATACTTGTATGCTGTGCGCATCGCATAGTAAATCTAGGCTAATAACCGGAATAAGAACACATAATGTTTTCAAAACTTGATATCATGGTTAGTAGAGGTCGATCTTTGATCGGGCGAGCGGGGGTGCTCACGAAGTGACCTTCCCCAATCGTACCCAAGTTCCCGAGTTGAGGCAACTTTGGTGATGTGACGGACACGTGGCCTTTGGCACCGAGTCAGGGTTTCCTAAATTTTCCCAAAATAAAATATTTAGGTGGCGACTCTGTATCTGGCAAAGCAGTCCATGTTTGGCACTTCTTTCAAAAATCTGTTTTCTCAAAACGATTTGCCGGATTTGGACTCTTTGGTTCAAGATTAAGAACCGTGACAACAAATCGAGTCCGAGCTGTAGCGAGGTCCCCCGCGGGCTTGTTACAGAAGTGTAGTGTGGTTTCCTCACAGAGCGATGTGGGATGGATACCCATTGGGCTCTCACATATGTCCTTAGTTGACTAGCTTCCTGAGAAGGGAGTTCCCACAGATGGTGCGAAATGAAGCAGTCAACCCCCTATTAGCACAATATTGTCCGCTTTGGCCGTACTTTCATGGCTTTGTTCTTCCCTTAGGAAGAGGCCTTGTGCTAATTTGAAGGAGTTAGTCAACTTATGTAGTAGAGTGTGGTTTCCTCACGAAGCGATGTGGGATAGACACCCATTGGGCTCCCACATAGGTCTCCAGTTGACTGGCTTCTTGATAAGGGAGTTCCCACAGATGGCGCCAAATGAAGTAGCTAACCCCCCATTAGCACAATATTATCTGTTTTGGGCGTACCTTCACGACTTTGTTCTTCCCTTAGGAAAAGGTCTTGTGCTAATTTGAAGGATTCAATCAACTTATGTAGTGCAGTGTGGTTTCCTCATGGAGTGATGTGAGATGGACACCCATTGGGCTCCCACATAGGTCTCTAGTTGACTGGCTTCCTGAGAAGGGAGTTCCTATAAATGACGGCAAATGAACTAGCCAACCCCTATTAGCATAATATTGTCTGCTTTGAGCGTACCCTCACAGCTTTGTTCTTCTCTTAGGAAAAGGCCTTGTGCTAATTTGAAAGAGTTAGTCAACTTACGTAGTGGAGTGTGAACGGAATTGCCGAACAGGATTGCCGAACGGGGACACTCCGTTGGTAAAGTTATTTCTCATCTATGAAAGAGAGACCAAATAAAATGAAATGTGTAGTGTGTGGTGTAAGGTGGGAATCAGGCAGATCTATCTTCTTAGGGATGCTTTCATTTTATAGAGATGAATAAGCTTGTCTTAGACGCTTGTTTGATGGGCTTCCTTACTTGGTTGGGCTCATTGTTAGGACTTGTTTGGGTTAACCCTAATAAGTTAAGATTTTTTTGGGTTACCACAGCAAATTATGACACTACAAATATTATAATTAAATCACTTTTAATCATAACTAACAAAAACATAATAGTCATAACCAAATATCACATAAGGTATAACCAAAAACCTTTTCAATTATAACTAAAATAATAATCACAACGAGTTATAACAAAATCATAATTTGCACCAAAATAAGTTATAACCAAACATCACAAAAGTTATAACTGGGCATATGTTTCACATCCTGAAATAGGGTGTGTATTATAGAATTTCCACTAATGACTTTTTCAATGAAATATTTATAATCAAATCATTTGGTTTTATAAATATATATATATATATATATATTGCTTAAAACTCATAATTTAGACTCTTAAATCCACATACATTGATGACTCATGAGGTAATAGAGTTCAGCTTTTTATGTGATTGATTGTGTGACCAATTAACACTTAACACTATCATGCCTAGGGTTGCGAATAAACAGAACCGTTCATGAACAGACTCGAGCTCGGCTCAGTAAGGGCTTATTCGAACTCAATTCGTTAAATTTTTATTGCATTCGAGCTCGAGCTTGTTAAATTCTTTATAAATAAGTTTAAACGTACTAAAACTCGACTCATTAGCTCAACTCGTTAGTTGAGACGTTTAATATTTATTTAAATAATATAATAAATATATTATTTATATATTAACTAACGTAATAATGTGTATCTATGATAGGATGAATATGTTATTTTTAAATTTAATTAATGTAAATGTAACTAATAGCTAACTATAAATAATACATTTATGTAATAGTAGTAGTAGATATTATTATTTTGATAAGATATTGACTTTTCTTAATATGTTTTTGTATATAATTGTATAATCAAAATTTCAATTGTAACTTTAATCTCATACGCAAGTATGAATTTATAATTTCTTTGGCTTGTTAAGCTTCATGAATAGGCTTGACCTTGAGTCAAGCTTATGCCAACTCGGCTCGAGCTCGGTTCGTTAAATTTATATTAAGCTCGAGTTTGAGGTTGAACTCGTTAAAATCTTAATAAACAAACTCAAACATATTAAAACTCGGTTCAACTTATTTATAGCCCTCATTATTATGAATCAAATTGTGAAAATCGTAAAAGTTTCAAATATTTAATATATATATGTGTGTGTGTAAACCCTAAAATTTCGAAATGGTTCAATCACCGTTCAATTTATCAAGACAAATTAAATTATTTTGATTGATCAAAATCATGATGGTCAAAATATTCAAAGCAATGTGGGTCCTACCAAGATGATGGAAGTTGAGCCATTTAAATAATGGAAATTGTCATTCCATATTGACAATTGGGTCAAGTGGTTGGGTCAAGCCAAAGATGTGGGTCCCACAATAAAACTTGTCAAAATCTCCCAATAAATAAAGAATTGTAGAATATCTAAAATCGAATTTAAAATCAAAATCAAATCATTTCCATAAAATATGAGACAAACTTCTCTAATTTTGAAAATTAAAATCAACTAAATATTGATGGAGGAGGGTTTCCAAAAATAAGCACCCCATCTTTTGAGCCTATAAATAAAGGCTCTCATTCAAGGAAAAATGAGAGATTCTTAACTGAAAACTCATCACAAGCCTTCAAGTTTTCAAGCATTTTCAAGAGGTGTAGAAGATCATCAAGCACATCGTCGACGTACCGCATCTCCTATGTGTTCAAGAATCAAGCCCCGCCCAAAGAGCAATTTGTTGTTTGTTCAAGATCAAACTGTTTAAGTTCTCAATCAAGTTTCATTCCTCAAGTTTCTTTGTGTGAAGACTTGAAGAAAGTCTCTTTTGATTCAACAATTAGCTTCTACAGTCGTTGGATTGCAAGTATATAAGGAGATTGACTCAGAGGATCACCATGGTAATTGGTGTAACCTACAAAGAATTGTACACATTTTTATTCAAATTAATAAAATTTATTATTTGTGTATTTATTTCTTGTCTTAAGTGTTGTACATAAAATTTATGTTTACAATATGCATCACAAAAATATATATATATATATAGAACTAAATTTTCTAAATTTGAATCTTTTTTTTTTTGAGAAACATGAAAAATAATTATATTAAAATAAAACAAACAACATATAAATGTAAATAAAAACAACAAGATCTTAAATAGTCAAACAAATAACCAAACAACAAAAATAAAATCAATAAAAAATCATTTACGATTCAAGAAAAATTATCAATTTTCTCATAAATGTAATTTAAAAAGTTAGATTTACATTAAACCAAGCAAGATTTGCATCAATACTTACCGTTGCCATTGACATCGTCCCCTTTGTCGCTATCTAATTTCGTCATCGCTGCTGCCATATTTCAAATATACTGTCAGAAATTAAAGTTGAAGACAAATAACACTCACAATAATATAAGAGAAGGTTTGAAGAAAAGGGGACCATTGTGACTCTTGAATGGGCATTGATTCAAGCAGCCATGTATGGGCATTGAGACAAACAGCCGCTTGAAAAGACAAATAATTTAAACAAAGAAAAAAATAAAAATAAAAATAAATAAAAAATTTATTTTGTGGTGTCGTTTGGAGATTTATTTTTATACTTGTTTTCACCTCTAAGATCTTTGCAACATGGTTCAAGGCTGGCACAATGCAATTGCAATCATATTTAAGGCACAAAAAAAGAAGAAAAAAAAAATCAGAGAATTAATTAATAGGTCATTATGGAATAATAATTTAAAAATCTACAAATCAATAATGAAAAACAGGTACTGAGGACAGCAAAGTCATCACCGACTCTTATGGCGCTTTTTTGATGCCATCATGTTGAATCGATTCGAAGATAATAATAGTATAATAATTATCTGGGAAGTTATAAAAAAAATAAAAAATTACAATTCAGTACATATTTTTAAAAATAATTTGAAATTAATGGTAAGTTTTATCAATTTTAATAATTAATTTTTTTTTTTAAATTATGAATTTATAAATATTTTGTGATGTTACCTCTTATCTGTAATTTTTCTAAATTTATTACAACCATTTCTTTTATATTTACTTTTAAAAGACAAAAAAATACTTTTTAAACTAAAATTTTATTAATGTCATCATACAATCACCGCCCCTACCTCCACCACCATCATCGTGGCCATCGCCTTCATTGCCGCTACCACCCCACCACCATATTGCCATCTCCACCTCTACTTTTGTCCCGCCTCCACCACTAAAAAATATTTTCTATTAAAAAATATTTTTCGTCCAAATAATTGGATAATTAAAAAAATAAAAATAATAAATTTAACATGCAGTAAAGCATAAATCATGCAAATTATACAGGGATAACAAAAATAATAATAATAAAAAAAAATCTCCTTTGTATCCTAATTAGTTCATAACATATTCTTGAACTATTTTTGACTTTTTGTATATTAAACTTTAAAAATTCATAACTTTTGTTTTACATATTCTTTTTTTTATTTATGAAATCTATATTTTAGAAACCTATTTAATGAGATCTATTAAACAAGAATATATAATTATGTAAAATAAAAATAATTAAATTTCACAATATGAATATTCACATTGAAATTATAATTATTAATATGAGATGATTTCGCACATTCAATTTTGTATTTGTTTAAATTCAATTTCGATATTAAAAGTTTATATTATCTCAATTGTCATTGTAAATTTTAATAACATAGAAAATAAATAAATAACAAGCTGTAATTTTTGAGAGACTTACAAAATGATTCAACTAGGCCAATTAACGTGACTACATCGGATTCTTTTAGGTGATCAGTTTAATCCTGAATTTAAGTGATTTTTAAAATTTTTTTAAATTTTAGAAGAGATTGACTTTTAGACTTATTAGGACCTTGTCTTGACAATCTCGCGTGACAAACATATTTGAATTGTATCTGTTGATTTCATGTATTATTGCAAGGATCGTGAGTGCTTAGAAGTGTATCATTCCCCAGGTGTTCGTCCTTCAGTTACCATGCACCATGCCATAGGTTATCGCCTAAGTTGCAAAAGATACAAAGAACTTCATGATGATGAGGGTGAAAAAAAAAAAACCAAAAAAAACAAAAGAGACATATACATATTTTTCATAACTCGGTATCCAGTCTACTAAATCTACTAATCCGATTCGAGGGACTAATTCCATAAGATATTTCTATTTTGCAAGCAATTTTTGAGCTAGAAGGTACCCTTCAAGACAAAAACTTCTAAGAGAATTTTGTTTGAATTTTGAAGTTTTTTTAGTTCGTTGAAAAAACTATTTTGAAAAACTAGGCAACTAAATATCATTAGCCAACTTATTTTATTCAAGGAAAATATTTTAAAGTTATAAAAGAAGAGCTCTAAAATAGCTCTAATTTGTCTTTTTCCTTACTGTGTTTTGTCTTTTTTTTTTTTTTTTTGTCAGTTCAGTAGAGCTCTAAAAGCAGTTCCACTAGAGGTCTCTATCATTATTGTTTTAATCAAATAAGTTGACTTACAAGTAATACTAAACGGGTAAATAGATGAGCTAAATAATTGATTGGATAAAAGGAGTAGGTATTATATTTAGTTAGGATCAAGTAAAAAAGAAAAAGGCGTTGTAGCTTGTGTGGCATAACTCTAGTATTGGAAGGCAAGTCTTAAGTCTTTGCAATGAATTGGTGTGAGTTCAACTCTCTTACGTTGTTAATCTATCAACTAATTTTTAATTTTTGCCAATCAAATAAAAATATATAATTATTTTTTTATCTTTGGATGATGGAAAAAAAAAAAAAAAAAAGAAAAAATCGGGAGAGGTATAATCCTTCTAATACTACAATATTTATGATATTATTTAATCTATCTAGACTAAATTTTCAATCAATAAGTCTGGAATCCAGACTTATCTATCTAGATTTTTTTGAGTGAGTAGTTATGTGATAGAGATTAAATTTATATAGCGTGGGATTCATATATAAAATAAATTTAAAATACAAGATGATAATTTTGTTTGGTAATCATTTTGTTTTCATTTTTCAATTTATATTTACAAAAATTTAAAAAACTGTTACAAAAACTTATTTGATAATTTTTTTGATTTATAAATAGTTGTCTCAGTTTATAAATTTGAGGAAAAAACGTAAACTCAAAAAATAAGTTCACATTGGTTTTTAAACATAAATTTAAAAATTTGACTAATTTTTTTTTTCAAATGTTTTTTTTAATCAATTTTTTTACAATTTTTTTTTTCAAATAAATTTTTGTTTCAAATAATTTTTTTTTCAATTAATTTTTTTAACTATCATGTGTATGATTCCATTGTCATAAATAATAATAAATAAATAAATATTTTAGACCCAAACAAACATATTTTTTATTTTATGTTTTTAAAATTTTTCAAACATTTTATTTAAATTAAACGCGTTTATAATTTATGTTTTTCTAAACATAAACAAAAATCAGTTTATAAAATTTTTGTAAATAGAAATTAAAAATATAAACGTTACCAACCGCTACCTAAATAATTTTTAAATAATTAAGTTTAAATTTATAATATTATTGATAGTTAATAGACTGTACATGTTTCCTCACTTTCATTCCCATCGCTGGTGAGACAAACAATTATTTTCCCTCATTTTCAATCTCATCGTTATGCTGTGTTTGGTTGAGAGATTTGGAGAAAGATTTGGAAAGAGAAAGGGAAAAGGTGTGTAAAACTAGGTGAAATACATGTATATTTTATTCACATTTCACCAAACTTTTTAATTTTCCTTTCCAAATCCTTCTTTAAATCCTCCAACCAAACACAATATTAGTGCGATAAACAAATGTGCCCTTAGGTGCAAGTTTGGATGAGTCCAAAATCAATTCGGCCACAAACATAAAATTAAGACAAAAGTAATAAATACGGAGTTAAAAAACAAACACCAAAACCAAGGGTATAAATCCAAGGAAACACCGTCACGCCCCTTCATGCATCTGTTATGTATTTTTATAATAAATATTTTATATTTTTATGATAAATATTATATATATTTTTTAATAAGACTTATAATAATTTATAGCTTAAAAATAAAATTACATATTTTGTAATAGTATTATGTATTTTTATAATAATATTACACATTTTATGATAGTGTTACATATTTTGTAATTAGAAAATGTATAATACTATTATAAAATGCGTAACATTATTACAAAACACATAATTTCATTTATTAATCACAAATTATCATAATTTCTATCAAAAAAATATATAATATTTATTAAAAAAATTCATGACACACCCAAAAAAAAAAAAAAAAACACATAACAAGGTGCAAAGCTCATTTATCACTCACAACAAAGATTGTTCCAAATATATATATATATAAAATTTTCCCTACTTGCCATCTATGGCCATATATATTGAATCATTTTTCTAACACGTGTAAACATCATTTTAGGACAAATCAAATTGTTCGAGTTCAATTAATGTTACGATAGTAATTGTTAAATAAATAAATTAAGTAATAATATATTTTAAAATTTGTTAATTTTTTAAACTTGATTGAAACTCAATTTGATAAATTTAAATATATTATTAAATTTCAAATTATTTAAGCTCAGCACAGTTGAAGATTTTTTTGAAATCGACTCGCTTTTCAAATAAAATTTTAACAAATTACTACTTAACTCAATTTATTTATAATTCTTATGATGATAAATAACAGCCATGCTTAAAATTGAAAATAATACAAAATAGATCATGAGTAACTGGTATATTCGGAAGCATGATCAAATCTCATTTTTTAGGTAACATTTTGTGATTAAAACTCTTTTTTTTTTTTTTTTACTAATATTTCGAGATTGAAACATATTTTCAATTAAATATGAACATAAATAATGTTTTTTTTTTTTTTTTTGTTACAGGAAAATCCTCCCTACCCTCCTATAGGTCTAAGGCCGCTTGCAGAGATCACCAGGGTGTCCTGTTAGCCGTTGACCAGGGTGTCCTGTTAGCTGTTCCGAGCGAGGAGATTATAACCTGAGAACTTGCCCTGACCTTCCAAGACAAGTTCCGCGTGTCCTGTTAGCCGTTGACCAGGGTGTCCTGTTAGCTGTTCCGAGCGAGGAGATTATAACCTGGGAACTTGCCCCGACCTTCCAAGACAAGCTCCGCATGTCCTGTTAGCCGTTGACCAGGGTGTCCTGTTAGCTGTTCCAAGCGAGGAGACTATAACTTGGGAACTTGCCCCGACCTCCCAAGACAAGCTCCGCTTAAGTCAGCAGCGCTCCTTGCAGAGATCACCAGGGTGTCCTGTTAGCCGTTCCGAGCGAGGACACTATAACTTGGGAACTTGCTCCGATCTCCCAAGACAAGCTCTGCTTAAGTCAGGACTCCCAGGAGATTGGCTCAGATCACCAGGGTGTCCTGTTAGCCGTTCCGAGCGAGGAGACTATAACTTGTAAACTTGCCCGGACCCTTGCAGAGATCACCAGGGTGTCCTGTTAGCCGTTCCGAGTGAGGACACTATAACTTGGAAACTTGCCCCGATCTCCTAAGACAAGCTCTGCTTAAGTCAGGACTCCCAGGAGATTGGCTCAGATCACCAGGGTGTCCTGTTAGCCGTTCCGAGCGAGGAGACTATAACTTGTAAACTTGCCCGGACCTCCCAAGACAAACTCTGCTTAAGTCAGGACTCCAAGAAGATTGGCTCAGGGGAGAAGAGAATTGAACCTGTGACCTTGGAACTTAAACCCCAAGTCTTAACCACAATACCACCCACCCCGATTTAATAAATAATGTTTTTTTAAACCTTTCTTTGACCAAAGATTTTTAATGTATTTTTAAACCTTTCTTTGACCAAAGATTGAAAAAGCAAATTATAGACAGGCATGCTTGTCCACGTGCATTGAATGGTTGAATGGCTTTTTTGTTGGTTTCATTAAAAAAAATCAAATAATGAAAAAGTAAATTTTAAAAAAAAAACTTTTTAACATATTTTTATTGTTATTTTTTTATAAAAAAACATTTCATTCACACAAAATTTTTTTCACAAATCCGCCAAATGACGTGGTAAAAAATAAATAAATTAATAACTCACACTCCTACACTCTTTTGTCCTCTTAAATTTTTTTAATCAATCTTGACATGTCATTAGGGAATTATGAGAAAGAAATTATTATTTTTTTAATATATTATTTATAAGAAAAGGCTTTTTTTTTTTTTAGTTCAGTTAACCGTCCAGTCCCTCAAATTGTTCTACATCTGTACATTTTATAAATTAAATGTTTAAATTTTTGTCTACCCATTAATTCATCAAATATTGAGTAGAAATTTTTATTATTTAGATTTAATATCGAGTTTATAATTAGTGAATAAAATTAAACCATTAATTTACAAAGAGTGTTAACCTGGCAAAAATTGATTTCTTAGAGCATTTTCAACCCACTAGGCATATAATGTTTGTTAGTCAAAATACCTAGTATAACTTACTTTTTTCAACTCTAGTGCACCAGTCATTTGATTATACATTTTAGCTTAACTCACATTCACTAGTTACATGTAGTTAATCTTCCAAGACTAAATAAAATGCATTTAATCATTATAATCATTTCTCTCCATCTTTGTTGTTTATGTGACATTCGATAAGTTAATAATATTTGGATGAATAGCTAAAATAAAGAATATAATTGAAGTAGAACATGTAATAATTGATAGGCAAAATAAAATATATATTTTATAATAATATTTAGATAGATAAAACACCTATTAACGTTGAAGATGTTCTTCATTTGAAGCTCGGTTATTTTTTATATTTAGGCCTGATTTGAGATGTTCTAAAAAAGTGCACTTTTGGACTTATTGGCTTATATGAGTTGGGTTTGGGTTGGGTTTGATGTGATTTGTTAGAGAGGTGATGTGATTTAAATAAGATGATGTGACTTAAATAGGATAGTGACTTTTTGATTTTTTATATTATTTAATTTATGCCAAACCAACCCTTATTGTTGAAAGCACAAGGGACTTATTTGAAATTTAAATTTGTTTTGGTCTTTTTTGAAATATTTTACAAAGGATACACAAAAGTTTTTTATTTTTTATTTTTTGGGTCTTGAAATACAGAAGGTTGTGTGACTGTAACTGTTACTACTCTTTGAGCAGTTCCACATAGTGTGGTGTGGTTGGGTAGAACACATTTGGGCTACATAAACCAAATTGATCATAGAAATCAGTCTTTATTATTAGGTAGGCCTTGATTCATCTGAATGTTTCACGTTTCTGTTTCTTTCGTGGTCTGTTCACAGAGATTCTTTAATGGGTTCTGATCTATAATTGTTGTTACAGAGAGACAAAGTTACAGATAGAGAGAGGAGGAGTCAGAGAGAGAAAAGAGGGAGAGAAAGATGGCAGAGAAGCCTGAAGTTCTAGAGGCTGTGTTGAAGGAAGCTGTGGATTTGGTAAAGGATCTGAGAGGATTATGACTATTTGGTTTTTCTTGGTGGTTGTGTGTGAAATTTTTTGTTTGGGTTTTTATTTCATTTGGGTTTTAATGGAATTGAGGTCTGTGAATGCAGGAGAACATACCCATTGAGGAAGTTTTTGAGAATCTGAGATGTAGCAGAGAAGGTCTCTCCACTGAGGCTGCTCAGCAGAGGTTGGAGCTTTTTGGGCACAACAAGCTTGAAGAGAAGAAGGTGATATTTCTTACTAATACCCTCTTTATTTCCAATCTGCTTATGCATTTGAAATGTAATTCTCATGTTAACAATGCTAAGTTTGTGTTTGTGTGCTCTCTCTCTGTCTTGTGGGGGTGGGAGTTGAGGGGATGTTTCAGCCCTTTTGAACTGAAATTCTAAAGTTAACCCTTTTGTCTACACAAAAATTAATCTGCTGGGTTTGTTTCAGGAGAGTAAATTCTTGAAGTTTTTGGGATTTATGTGGAACCCTCTGTCATGGGTTATGGAAGCTGCTGCTATCATGGCGATTGCCCTTGCCAACGGTGGAGTAAGAACTCACCATTTTGATTTGTATAACAATATTCATCAAAACCATATCTATTGATGTTTACTGAAGTGTGGAGGTTTTGTTTTGTTCAGGGAAAGCCTCCTGATTGGCAAGACTTTGTGGGTATTATCACCTTGCTTGTCATTAATTCAACAATTAGTTTTATTGAAGAAAACAATGCGGGAAATGCAGCTGCTGCTCTCATGGCTCGCCTTGCTCCCAAAGCCAAGGTGTTGAATTACATCTTCTCATTAATGATCTTATACCATAGTTGTTTGTCGATTTGAAATTTTGATGACTTGATGAAGTTATGGGCGAGTGACTGAATGGTTCTCTCTTATTTTCGATAGCATACATAAGCTTCTGTTTTAATCTTGTTTTGTCTTTAACAATATTTTTATGAAGGTTCTTCGAGATGGAAGGTGGAGTGAGGAAGAAGCTGCTGTTTTAGTGCCTGGAGATGTAATTAGTATTAAACTTGGAGATATAGTTCCTGCTGATTCTCGTCTTCTTGAGGGTGACCCGTTAAAAATTGACCAGGTGGGTATTAAATTGGCATTGCTTTGTGTGTGCTCTATTTGTGTTTGATTGGTTGAATAACTTGAGTTTCGGTTGTGTTACTGAAGTCGTCTTGTTTGGGTTATGCAGTCTGCTCTGACGGGTGAGTCTCTTCCTGTAACAAAAGGCCCTGGTGATGGTGTTTACTCTGGTTCGACCTGCAAACAAGGAGAAATTGAAGCTGTGGTCATTGCCACTGGGGTTCACACCTTCTTTGGCAAGGCTGCTCACCTTGTTGATAGTACTAACCAAGTCGGCCACTTTCAAAAGGTAAGAAAGTAGAATAGTAATCCATTTTGTTCCTGACTTGCTATATTTTTCTAGTTCAATACCAAATTGAATAACATTTTATTATTGGCTTGATTTTATTATTAGGTCTTGACTGCAATTGGAAATTTTTGTATTTGTTCTATTGCCTTGGGGATGATAGTAGAAATTATTGTGATGTACCCCATTCAATCACGGAAGTATCGCCCTGGGATTGACAATCTACTTGTGCTACTCATTGGAGGTATTCCAATTGCCATGCCCACAGTTCTATCAGTAACAATGGCCATCGGTTCTCATCGCTTAGCTCAACAGGTTGGTTAGGTTCCTTAGGTTCTTTTGGTTTCTGAGATTGAGTACTTCTATATATATGACATAATTTTTATGAATAATGACTACAGGGAGCTATTACAAAGAGAATGACAGCAATTGAAGAGATGGCGGGCATGGATGTGCTTTGTAGTGACAAGACTGGAACTCTGACATTGAACAAGCTTACTGTTGACAAGAATCTTATAGAGGTCAGTGAGGCACATCTTTTCTGTAATGATCTATTTGGTTCACTGGAATGAGATATAATGGTCATTTCTTAGACTTTCCTATGGAATGATCGTTCCATTACAGTGGTAAATGATGATTCATTCCATTTGCAATGTATTTTTCATTATTTTTTTAGTCAAACAAATGTGGGAATGGACTTTTGTTGGAATGATCATTCCATTCTACTCCATTCCAGTGAACCAAACATTACCTAAGAGATTATGGCTTTTGTTCTAAGTTCTAACTCTGTACCTGCATTTATCTACTCAGGTTTTTGCCAAAGGAGTGGACGCGGATACTGTAGTTTTGATGGCAGCTCGAGCATCGCGATTAGAAAACCAGGATGCAATTGATGCCGCTATAGTTGGGATGTTGGCTGATCCAAAGGAGGTAATTTATTTATCATCTTGACTTCTTTTTGCACATCTAGTGTTTGTGCTGATTCATGTTAGTTGCTTCTTCATTCAATTATTATCCCTAATGACAGGCACGTGCTGGCATTCAAGAGATACATTTTCTACCCTTCAATCCTACTGATAAGCGAACAGCATTGACCTATCTTGACAGCGAAGGTAAAATGCATAGAGTCAGCAAAGGTGCACCAGAGCAGGTATCATGTTTAATCAATTTTTGCATTTGGCTTTACCTTTCTCTGTTGTTTATGCTAATTATTGTCTGCAACATGGATTGTAGATTTTAAATCTCGCACACAATAAGTCAGACATAGAACGCAGGGTTCATTCTGTGATTGATAAGTTTGCAGAGAGAGGTTTGCGTTCACTTGCTGTAGCATATCAGGTAAGTTGATTCCTGTTTCCATCATTTATGATCCCTTATGATTTTCGTATAACTGAAGTTGCTTTTATTTTTTGGCTTTGGAAGTTTTGATTGGTTACGTTCTTTTTTGTGCAGGAAGTTCCAGAGGGAAGGAAAGAGAGTGCTGGAGGCCCTTGGCAATTCATTGGTCTCATGCCTCTCTTTGACCCACCCAGGCATGACAGTGCAGAGACAATAAGAAGGGCTTTAAATCTTGGAGTAAATGTTAAAATGATTACAGGTACTTTCTGTTTTACAATTTTACTAGTGTTTTGGTTTTTGATGCAGTGATTTACTGGCTATTGTATCAATTGACTGGGGGATGTTTAAAATTGATATAAAATGCTTTCTGTATGTGATCAAGCTCCTTTAGCATAACGTGAGCATAATATCTTTTTGTTGCGAGTGGCTTTCAGGTGAAGTGGTTAATTTTTCCTGTTCATCATGCCTAGATTCATTTAGGATGCATAATCTCTTTGGCTATTTTAGAGCACTGTGCCTCACAGGATAAGCTTGCTCTTTGTTCAAGTAAACTGGGGTATACATACTGTTTTTTGCATACTTCAAATCCAATAGGAATTTGCTTACTTTTTGCCACTTCACATCTAGGCCTTCTTGGCATTCATTATGGATATGACTACAAACTTTGTAGTGGTTCTTCTACTACAGTCTATAGTTTGCTAAAATGATAAATTGAAACTTGAAAGCCTTGATTATGAAGGAGATAATGCTGGTGCCTGATCCTTCTTAGTTTTAAACAATTTTTCTAGTGTTGATCCGGGTAATCATTGACTTGGGTTGGAAATATTATATTCAATCAATTGCGATCCTCTTTTAGATGCAAGTTTTTATATTATATTGTATTTTATATCTTTTAACTCTTTTTCAGGAAGTTCTTGAAGTTGTGTAATATCTTGATATGAATTAATATTTTGGTAGTACAGGGTTCTTGGCTTTTAGGGTTTATATGATATTGCTGAAGGGAAGGTGCTGTCTAGATGGTCACATGTGTTTTCTTTGTAATTCTAGTGTGTTGAGAGAACGATCAGGTGTATGCCCGAGGCAAGACTAGAATTGTCAACGCTATGGAGAACTTAGAAGTGCATTGCTAAGATTTGGATGAGTGTTTCTTAGTTATTTATTTTATTTTTTGATTTTGTTTATTTTTATGTTTACATCTATGCTCATTTATGCATTTTCCAGAGAGAGAAATTTATTGGTTGGGTTGGGGGTAGAATTTGGAATTTGGTGCCCCTGCTATGATCTTGGAAAAGACAACGCCAACTTTTACGTCCCTTCTTTTCTATGTATATCAAGAAGGGTGAACTTCTTTAGAGGGGTTGCGACTAAAGGTTTTGGGAGAGGCAATGAGTCCCAGCTATAATACCATATTTACCTCCCTTAATGCAATGAATCATGGGGAACCTGAATTTGGTGGATAACTTTTGTAATGTTTTAGATCACGTGCTTGGAAATTGTTCTTGTATATGTATTCTATACTTATTGTGACTGATTTAGTGCATTAAGCTTTGGTACTTGGACTAATTTATTGACTGCTTAATGTTCAAACTTCCTATCAGGGGATCAACTGGCAATAGGAAAGGAAACTGGACGCCGCCTGGGAATGGGAACCAACATGTATCCTTCTTCTGCTTTGCTGGGACAGAACAAGGATGAGTCAATTGCTGCTTTACCAATTGATGAGCTCATTGAAAAAGCTGATGGTTTTGCAGGCGTCTTTCCTGGTATGCTATATATAATTATGTTTCATTATATAGTCTTCCTTTAGACTTGATGTGTGCATGACAAGATAGACAAGTATCTACTAATTTTTCTTTCATTGATGAACTTATTGTGGTTTTATTAACTCAGAGCACAAATATGAGATTGTAAAGCGCTTACAAGCAAGGAAACACATCTGTGGAATGACTGGTGATGGAGTCAATGATGCTCCTGCTCTTAAGAAGGCTGACATTGGCATTGCTGTTGCTGATGCAACTGATGCGGCTCGTAGTGCTTCTGACATTGTCCTTACTGAACCTGGACTTAGTGTTATCATTAGTGCTGTTTTGACTAGTCGAGCAATTTTCCAGAGGATGAAAAATTACACGGTTTGTATTGGCACTCATGATGGTCTTTGTTCTTTTGACTTTTTTTTTTTTTTTACTTGAGTATCAAAGTTCTGTTTTTGTTGAACAATTCTTTGCATTTTGGGCAAGAGCTACATTGATGTTACTTATGGAGTTACAAAAAATATTATTGTTGGCATTCCACCTTTTACCAGTCTTTGTTCATTTATTATTTTCTTTCATTTTTGCAGATTTATGCTGTTTCTATTACAATTCGTATTGTGGTAAGTTCTTTAGTGGCTTTTCTTTTCTTTTCTTTTCTTTTTTTTTCCATGTATAACTTATGTGGAATTATTTTGATTGCGTTCTACATTCATTTTTTGAATTGTTCTGTGTGACTGTGACAGCTTGGTTTTATGTTGCTGGCCCTCATATGGGAGTTTGACTTTCCACCTTTTATGGTTCTTATCATTGCTATCCTCAACGATGGTTTGCTCTCTTTCTCCCTCTCTATCTTCCCCTCTCCATCTTTCTTGAGTATCTAGGGACATGCCTAGTTTCTTACTCTGTTTAAGAAATAATTCCGTGGTTGCTGAGCATTGTATGGTAATGAAAACTACTGGCCAACAATGATTTTGAATTGGAAGATTCTAAATGGCCTGCCATTTTTTGTATTTCTCTGAATATGCTTGTGTACCTTGATTTTAGTGTCATAGTTAAAAACTCAACCACTCATCAAACACGCATGGTGAGATCATTTAGGTGTTTGACTAAACCCAACTCTATTGAGTGTTATCCCAACTCATGATCCTTTCAGTGATTGAGTCCAACAAATGATCAGGTCATAAAACTTTTGTCTTTGCTGGCTGTTTTATCGGGTTATATAAGACAACTTTCCAGATACTTTCGTGGTATCTCACTACTTCCTGTGATACATCAGGTACCATTATGACAATATCAAAGGATAGGGTGAAACCGTCTCCTCTGCCGGACAGCTGGAAGCTATCTGAGATTTTTGCAACAGGCATTGTTCTTGGTAGCTACTTGGCAATGATGACAGTCATATTCTTTTGGGCAGCCTATAAAACAGACTTCTTCCCTGTAAATCATTGAACCTTCTAAAACTTATTGTTTATTTTAAAGCTTGTGTTCAGTTATCGATGTGGTTTTATTGAAATCATACAAGATTTCTTTTTACATTTATAAGAAAATGCATACAATTTTGATTGATAGGAAAAAATGAATAATGCAGCTGAGCTGAATTTCTTGTGTTATTTCTTCTGGAACATGCATTTAGTTGCTTTGGTAGTTCATTTTATGATGGATGCCTTATTAGTTTGATTTACTTTCATTCTCAGCGGGTATTTGGGGTGTCAACTCTTGAGAAAACGGCTCACGATGACTATAGGAAGCTGGCTTCTGCTGTATACCTTCAAGTGAGCATTATCAGTCAAGCTCTCATATTTGTTACACGATCTCGAAGTTGGTCCTTTGTCGAGCGTCCCGGCATGTTGCTTCTAGTGGCTTTCGTGATTGCTCAATTAGTGAGTCATGCAATTTATTTTAGAGTTAAGTTTCTTTTCAGCAAGTTCAGAAAACTAAATATTTATTTTTGGTGTGTGCAGATTGCTACTGTAATTGCAGTTTATGCAAGCTGGAGCTTTGCTGCAATTGAAGGAATTGGATGGGGTTGGGCCGGCGTGATTTGGCTTTATAATATCATTATCTACATCCCACTTGATTTCATAAAGTTCTTAATTCGCTATGCTCTTAGTGGGAGGGCCTGGGATCTTGTTCTTGAGCAAAGGGTATGAACGGCCCTGATTTGCAGTCATATATCAAATGGGGTTTCTTGTCTTCTAAGGAATTCTTTGTTTTGCAGATTGCCTTCACAAGACAAAAGGATTTTGGAAAGGAACAGCGTGAGCTTAAATGGGCACATGCTCAAAGAACCCTTCATGGATTGCAAGTACCCGACAACAAAATGTTTAATGACCGAACCAATTTCACGGAGCTTAATCAAATGGCTGAGGAAGCAAAAAGGAGAGCTGAAATTGCCAGGTCTGCATAAGAGGAATAAAATTGGGTTTGCTATTCCCTTGTGATGACATTACTAGATCATTACTCAAAACCATACTTGGCAATTGTAGAGTAAAAAAATTAAAAACATGATTAGGGTTTTTTAGAGGAATTGATTTTCTTCCTTGGTTGGGACCCCTTCCAATACAAGTATATATCTTTTGGATTCGTAGTGCTTGACTATGCCAATTAAGGTTTTTATAAGCCACGGTTGTGTTTTTCTGATATTGTCTGTTTGCATGTCCTGTTGCAGGTTGAGAGAACTACACACACTGAAAGGTCATGTAGAATCTGTGGTGAAATTGAAGGGTCTTGACATAGACACAATTCAACAAGCATACACAGTCTGAGGAGATAAACCCGATGCAATTTACCGATGGTGAGAGTAAAGACATATAATGAGCATATGTAGTTGTGACTTACCCTTGAAACACTTTTGATTGATCCATTTGTGCTTTTTACCGTTTCAGCGCTTGACCTGCCATTGTTGTTTCTTGTTCATTTTTTAGTCTTTTCATGTAATGTTACATATAACTTTGAATTTTAAAATTGGGAGGGATGCAATTAATTATGCCAGGCCTCGTTTGGGAACAGACTAATTTAGTAATTTTTTGACTATTTGGCTAAAATATGGGCTAAAAAAAACTAGTATGTTTGGGAGGACTTTTTAGCTTTTTACGAAAAGATGTGCAAAAAGTAGAGAGAAAAGAGAATATTTGACTTTTTGGTATGGGTTGTTGGCTTTTTGGCTTTTTTAGTAACTTTTTGGCTTTTTGGCTAAACGGGCTGGTTCCCAAGTGTTATATCAGTTACGTTTTGGTCTTTTAGTCTTTTGTTCTTCTATTACACTTCTGATTTTACCTAGTTGAGGTAATAAATATGTCCTTGAAAGTGTATTGGAGAAGATTTGCTTAGTGATCTTGCTTGTTAGGAATGTTGTTTGTGCTTTTGATTCCTTGGTGGTTCTTTTTTTTTTTTTTTTTGGCCCTTCAGCTTTGCTTTTCTGCTGAAAATCTGGTTGTTGTTCCACTGAAGTAGGGAAGCAATTCTGAAGGTTGGGTTCTCAACTGGTTCCATCAAGGACAGATCCATGATTTTAACTGCTAAAATAATAATAATAATAATAATTTTACCATAGAAATTAAAATACATGTAAATCTTAATGGAGAACAAAAAGTGAACAATTATATTATTAACTAGACTTTCTTTGTTATTATAGTTGACTACAAAATTATGATCATACAGTTGAACACATTCTTGTTTGCAGTAACTTACATAAAAAAAGTAACTATAACTATCTGTCTCTACCTAATATAAAATAGTATTCCATTCTATTATACAATTTAGTCTTGACAAGTTTCATAGTTAAAAATGTACGCTCGTATGCTTAGTTGAAACAAGTAAAATTAACACTAGGCAAATCAATTTATGAATAAGAGGATAATTTGTTTCAATAAGCACTATCAGATTTAATGAAGTCTTTTTCATGAATGTCAAAATGTTTCCAAATACGAATGGATGTCAAACATACATAGAAAAATCATAAATGACATATGGTCAGAAATCAAACATGGTAACAAACAAGGACAAATACAAAAATAGAAGAAAGTCTGAACTATAAATATAACAAATAACACAAATAGTAAACATAAGTGATTAATATTTGATAAAAGTCGACTAAAAAATTAATTTACAGTTTTGTTAAATATTTAATTTAGGGTTGCGAAAGACTAATTTCAAAATTATTTTATTACTTGCTAGTATAATGTAGGGGGTTTGTAAAATTTTTCGGGTGCAACTTGTCACGAACTGGGCATTTGTCATCCTGTCGAGAAGCCGGCTCCACGAGTGATACTGCATACCCCGTGAATTAGGACCAAGAACCAACCCAGGAGATGCGATAGGAATCTAACCTGCCTGCCTTGCTGCTCACAAACTAATGCGCTTACTTGCTTGATGTAGAACTCGCATCTCTAATGAGTCGGTACGTGACATGCTACCACTGCCAATCCCTGATGCCCTCGTCAGGGGGACATTACCCTGCCTGCCTCAATGCTTGTCCGTTCTCCTACCTACAGGAAACTCGCCCCGGCGTGGACACCACCCTTGGTGCAGACCCCACAATGAAGGTGCTTGATGTAAGTCTCACGTACCGTCCCCATCACAGTGCCCCTAGGCCGGCTCTGATACCACTTGTCACGAATTGGACGCTTGTCATTCTCCCCGAGAAGCCGGCTCCACTAGTGGTACTGCATACTCTGTGAATTATGCCCAAGGACCAACCCAGGAGATGTAATAGGGATCTACCCTGCCTGCCTTGCTGTTCACAAACTAATGCGCTTGCAAGGTGCTTGGTGTAGAACTCGCATCCCTAATGAGTCGGTACGTGACAAACTGCTTCCCTACTCCCTCTCTAGATCCATGATTGGTTCCCATGTGAATAGAACTACTGGTTGAGTTGAGACCTGACCTCATGAAAAGATTTGACTCCTCTGCCCTAGGGGGTTAGTGTCCCTAATTGGATTTTGTTGGGATTTAATACCAAATCACGCCAACGCAAATAGAAGCACACTCACACACACACCAAAAAGAAAAAAGAATTATATACAGATTTACGTGATCTAGCCCAAATTGCCTAAATCCAACGAAGAGAGTTTTCATTATGAATAAAGTAGAGAATATATGTGAGATGACCAAAACACTCAAAACCTACACCACTTCCCGAAACCTATGCTCATCCGGTGCCCATGGTATTTTTTTTCTCACCTCTTGTATCTCTATTTTTTCTTTCACCTCAATCTCTCAATCTCGCTCAGAGAAACCCTATAGTCCACATGACTATTTATAATAGTCTACCCATGAGAATCCTAATTCCATACAATTAGGTAAACTAAATCCTACACATATTAGGTTTCCTAGTAGATTCTAAACTCTACTATCTCAACCCAAATACATATAGAAACCAATCTAGGCTCCGTTTGGTAGAGCTGTGGGAAAGCGATTGTAACTTATAACCTAACAGCTTATAGTTTATAGCTTATAGCTGTGAACATAAGCTGATTTTTGATTTATAAATTAAGCTTCTCCTCCCCCACTCAAAGAATAAGTTGATTTTTGACTTACAAAAAGTTATAAGTTGTATTGTTAAGCTAAACCAAACACATCAAAATAACTTAAATTAAGCTAAAAGCTGAAATAAGCTAGAAATAAGCCCTACCAAACAGGGCCCTAATAACTATGTGAGACCCACCTTTATTACATGGGTGGACTAATCCTAACAATCACCCCCCTCCACCTATGTAGAGTAATGTTATATGCATCCTCCAATTTGGATGTCCTAGTTTATGTGATACACTCCACCTTCACCGTGAAGATGTTGCACCCCCTTGAACCAAATGCCCACGTTATTTGCACCTCACTCAATAATGCTCAAACATGTTCTTCGTGGCTTCCTTTGTCCTCGTGCTCAAGATGAGATCCTCCGCACCTCCCTAAGGTGTCTCCACTCCATGAATCAAAACCTTCATAGAAAAGAGACCCGTGTCCTCCCTTGATGTACACCATCTTGTTGCAAAACTATCTCAAATTCTATGCCTGAAGCTTCTTTCTGTGAACATCCACAAGTCGTTGTCTTCCTCTTGGTGGCCACCAAATATCCTTGGAATCGTTGCTTGCCACTGTTCACTCATGACTCATACTACTTGCCTGATGCTTGACAATAGCTTCTCTTTTGTCACAACATAGTCAACGAGCTTGTACAAGTTGTCAATCATAATGTCCAACAAGAAGGGGGGGAAAAAAAAACGAAAAAAAAAAAAATGTGTGATTGACTCCACAATGACTGGATTTTCTTGTTGATTGAACCAGATTTACTCCTAGATCACCTAGATCATATGCAATTGAATTTGTCCAATCCCTTTGAACCTTTTCAAAATCTGAGAATTTTGGCCGTACCGATGAATCTGCAACCCCTAAAAACTTTAAGATCCACTTTTGTCATGAATTTTTCTACCATGTTTCTTTTTGTGGAAGCCTTCACCGAATTTGAACATTTTTTTTTTTCTTCTGTACCATCGGGATTTCTTTCTCTTCTATGCAAGTCCTTCGTGTGTAGTAACCGCATCTTCTGCCAACCGCACCTAAGATCAGTAACATTTAGTTCTGATATCACTTGTTGAGATTTATACCACATCCCATCAACGCTAACGGAAGCACACCCACACATACACCAAAGAGAAAAATAATCACACAGATTTACGTGATTTGCCCCAAATTGCCTACGTCCACGGGAGAGAGAACTTCCACTATATGAATAAAATAAAAAATACATGTGGGACAACCAAAACACTCAAAACCCACACCACTCAAAACCCACACCACTACCCGAACCCCATACACAAGGGTAGTTGAGTATCTCACATCCTGTATCTGTGCTTCATAGATGACCAGTTGTTCTATACCCACCATTTTCTTTTTGTTCCTTTTTTATTTATATTTATTTTCTCTCTCTTTTATTTCTTCTCTTTATTTTTGGAGTGTCCCAATAGAAAAATTTGTTAGGATTAGTCCATCCATGTGATAAAGGCGGACCTTATTAGATTGGTTTGCACATGTATTTGGGTTGAGATAGTAGAATCCAGAATCTACTAGGAAACCTAACATGTGTAGGATTTGGTTTACCTAATTGTATGAAACTATGATTCTCATTGGTAGAATATTATAAATAGTCACGTGAGCTATAGGACTTTTCAAAGAGAGATTGAGGTGAGGGAAAAAATGGAGATGTAAGGGGTGAGAGAAAAAAATACCATGGGCACCGGGTGAGCGAAATACAATACAATAAGGGTATGGTGATATAACAAAACTTTAATGCTGTGTTTGGTTAGGGGATTTGAGGAGAGATTTGGAAAGGGAATGGAAAAGGTAGGTGAAATATGAATAAAACATGCCTACATTTCACCTAGTTTCACACACCTTTTCCCTTTCCCTTTCCCTTTCCCTTTCCAAATCCCTCCCCAAATCTCCCAACCAAACAAAACATAAGTATGATATGGGTACCGTTAGGATGTTTTTAATTTTTTTTAAATAGTTAGTTTACTTTTTAATTTGTCCTATAAAATTTTTATTTCAATATCAAGTCTTTACTTTCCCTTACACACTTAAAAGTGAGTATCTGAATTTGATACTTTTCAAAATTAAAGAAATTTAATTTCAAATTATGGATATGTTTAAGAAGTATCAAATACGTGTATCCATGAATATCCGAAAAATATGGATATTTGATACAGATACATTGGTGTTTCATAGTTGGTCCCTGGAGCCAGTATTTTGCATGATTGGTAATTGGAGTGCTTGAACTACGAATCTAAGGCAGGTTGCAAGTTTATATTGGGGTATTAATTCTTGATAAAAAAAAATCTTTTATAGCTATTTGCATTGCATGTCCAGGATTGACATTGGCATTGCATTGTTATGGCCTATTGAGTCATTGCTAGTCTAGGAAGTGTGAATGGATTATGTTTTGGGAAATGAAATCAAGAACAACAATCAAGGAAATATTGAGACATGTTATTGAGAAACAGTTTGGAGATGATTAGGGAAATTAAAGAAAAAATATATATTATTAAACATTGTCTGGTTGTTCTGTATCTTGTGCTCTGTGTGTTTAGATTGTTCTGTGTAGGACTAAGGACAGATTTCTAGCTAAATCTGCTCTTTAAAGAGTGATATTAAATGCGAGTTGTATTAAACCAACTTACAAATGATTTGGAAATAGAACATGAGAGACATTCTAGTTATTTGTTACTACATTATCCAAGACGAAATACTGTTTCCTCAGCAAGAATTGTATACAGGGATGATTAGGTATGACCATCTCGTAGAATCGTATCTGATGTGAACATCAAATATCAAACTATAGGTTTACCAAGTTGTTTTTTTTCCATTTCCACCATGACAGTACTGTCTGTAGTCCCTTTGTACCTATACCACATAGAGCATACTAGGAAGTACCCCAAATTTATGGCCCCTAGAGCAGCAACCAGGTAATAGAAGTAGTCCAACCTCCCTTTGTTAAGATCTTCCGGTAACCACCCTCCGGTTCCAGACCTTTGTGTTGTCTTGTGAACCACTGAGACCAAGAAACCGCTCAGATAGCTAGATACCGCCAACCCACAAAAGAAGAAGGACCCGGCAATGCTTCTCATGCTCTCTGGGAATTGCTTGTAGTAGAATTCAACTTGGCCAATAGACATAAATGCCTCGGCAAGTCCGGCTAGCGAAAGCTGAGGAACCAACCATAGAGCATTAATAGAAGAAATAGCGCCTCTCCTTTGTTCAATACCTAGTGTCGGCATAGTGAGAGCCGTAGTCCTCCTCCAATTTTCAACAAAGGCAGCAACTAGTGATGTGAGTACCGAAAGGCCAACGCCAATGCCCATTCTTTGGAGGATTGTGATGCCACCTTCTTTTCCTGTGAACCGTCGTAGTGTCGGGACCAAGATTCGGTCATAGATGATTATCCAGAGAGTCAGCGTCAGCATGTTGAAGACAGGGTACGATGCTGCGGGGATTTGGAACTTGGTCTTTCCAAAGTGTCTGTTTGATTGAAGGGCTTGGAAGACCACAAAGGTTTGCTGTTGGACTAAGGCAACAAAGTACAATATCGCTGAAGCCCAAATAGGGATCACTCTCAGCACACACTTCACTTCTTCAACTTGTTGCATAGTGCAGAGTCTCCACAGGTTGGCTGACGATCCGTTGGGGTTGATTTGGTCATCTGGTGTCCTTATCGCTGCCTTGTCTAGGAATCTGATCAATAGCATTGTCAGCCTGATTAGTCTTATGAGCAAAGTTTTCAATTTGGAGAGATGTCATAGTACATGTTAGGGACCATTTGGACTAGGCAACACGTTGTATGCGGTCCAAATTCATGTGTGGTTCATTTGCTGGCGTACTTAAGGACAGCTATGAACTAGGTGAGAGTTGGGTCTTTTTTGGTTTTTTTAGTATGTGGAGTTGAGTCTTCAAGGACCACAAGGGTTAATGTTAGGCATAAAAGTCCAGTTGATGATGCTACCTATGGTAATGATTTTAGGTCCAGGAAGGCTCACATTCATTTCATCGGCAAATAATTGACACTAGATGTCAAGTGGTTCTGCCAATCTGTGTCGGATCCAATGAACGACCAACAAACCAGGCACGTATCCCTCCTCAACTTTTCAAAAATTACATTTTAATTTAAAGTTTTAGAGATGTCTTTTAATTTGTCCTCTCTTAAATCAGATATGCCCCTAACCTTCTTTGTTGTCTGCCTTTTTTTTTTAATTATTTTTTTATTTTTTTAATATTGCATCTTAGCTCATTTGAGATGTTAAAATTATTATGGGCAAATTATAAACACCCCCTTCGAGATTTGGTGAAAATACAGATTTTCCCTTGAAGTTTGAGAAATTACAAATTGCCCCCTGAGGGTCAAATTTTCATACAAATTAGGAGAAATTAGGGGGGAATCTGTATGAAAATAAAAACCTTAGGGGGTAATTTGTTATAGAAATATAAAACTCAGGGGGCGGGATGTAATTTCTCAAACCTCAGGGGGAAATCTGTATTTTCACTAAATCTCGAGGGGGGTGTTTGTAATTTGCCCAATTATTATTAAATCATAGATTGATTGTTTGAATTATTAGGATTTTCCCCCCCTTCTACTTTTCTTCCAATGTATGCGACACACCATTGACTAGAAGATAGATTTGTTTGACTAGAAGATAGAAAACATCTATATTTTTTTTGTTTATTTTATTTTCATTTTTTAATTTTATTATTGTAATAATATGTATATGATGCTGTAATAGTTTTGAAATGTTGATAATTGATTATTTTACCAAATAAAACAAAACAAGCCTTTTGTTCCATACTTATGCAACTCCACTCAATAGTTTGACTTAATATAGCTCCGTTTCAATTAAAATCCTGACTCCGCCACTATAGTCAATGCTAATCCAATAGTTTCGGATGGATTTGTAAGATATTATTTGGAGTTTTTCTTGTGTTGTTAATGCAGTGTCTGGATGATGCTATAACCAAGGTGATGAGAGAGAAGAACCGTTGGGTTAGACAGTGATTAGAATCCTTATAACTCACTAGAAGGGTCATGGGTTTGATTATCCCTCACCAAGGAAAAAATACTTATTCTTAAAGTGAAACTAAGAAGTAGCTTCACCCCAACAACTGAAGAGATTATAACAAAGCTTAAAGTCAAAATATAAAAACGCTTGATTTGTTTCAAAATAAAATATTTATCTTCGGAAATGAAAAAATGTTTCCCTCTTCTCATTTTCCGGCGTTTGGCTGAAGTTTTGAAAAAAGCATTTTCCAAACAAATATTTGAAGCCAATCCTTATGAGATTTCATTATGGAATTGATATAAAATGGCAACTTACATTTGAAACCCAGTTCAAATTCTTGGCAATGGCTCCTCAAGACTCTAAAATTGCAAATTTATTCACAAGAAAAGATGAAGACAAATGAGGTTTCTTCACCACAAACTGCAGACTTGACCCACGTACTCTTTTTAGGAGAGAAAATGAAGTGTTTTACATCTATGTACAACAACCCTACACATGGAGACAGGCACAAGTGTGGATTATATTAGGGTTTTTCATTAAGGTTCCAAATCAAAATTGTGGATTATATTAGGGTTATTCATTAAGGTTCCAAATTGAAATTAGGGTTGTCTTTCACGTGTAAAGTTGTTGTACATATGTGGGAATCACTTTATTTTTTATCTTAAAAAGAGTTTGGGGGACTATGTCAACAAATTTTGTCTGATTGTGGACGATGAGTGATGACAAGGGTCCAATTGATCCTAGTTTGAATAGTTTCAATGTAACGATGATATAATTAAAGGAACAAGAGTCTAATTGATTTTTGAGGAATAGTTTAGGGATAAAAGGAAAATTTGAAAATTTTCTCATTATCAAGGGACTTTTGTTCAAAGGTTGGCCTTCGTTTGTTCAATGAACTCCTTTGATGGAATAAATTAAACATTACATGAATACCAACCTAAATATAAAAATATCTAGAAAGAATATTCTTTCCATTGGAGGAAAACCTCAAACTTGGGTCATAAACAGGGTAATATAAGTTGGCTTGGCAATTTTTAATGAAGAGACTGAAGAAGACTACCTCCCTCAGACCACACTTCTATTATGAATTTCTAACTTCAACTAAATGAGTTCTTATTACTAAAACCATATGCTCTGTTTTTTAAAACAAAAATGATATTCATCAAATGGGGGAGCTAGGTGGGTATGTTAACGAATTGGTTCACTACAAACAATAGCGGCTTAAGGGTTTTTGGAGGTCTCAAACTAAATATCAAACTGAGATATTATCAAATTAAATCTTTTGAAAAGTCGAGGCCTTTGATAATAATAAGTTTTTAAAATTTTTCTTGTGGGCCTTAGGCGGATAGTCTTAGTGACCTAATAGTCGAGCCACCTCTGGCTATAGAAATGAGACTTCACAAGTTTAGAGACTAGAGAATGAAACAAAAATGGGCAGACTCATCTGATGCATCTATGTTGAGAAGATAATTATCTCACTCACAAACATATCTAGGAACAATGTTGCAAACTCTGAATTGAACGTAACTCAACCCCACGTTGTCGACTAAGTGAATCCTTTTCCCAATTTTAGATTAGTTATACAATCTAATAGGAATAAATTAGTAGCAATTCATATTCACAAGTATGATTAAGGTTGAAGCCCATAGAGTTGGTTACCTGAATTGTTGTGTGTAAGGAAGCTTGGAATTGATAGACTTAGAAGGCATATAGTTGAAAAGGGTTAGCCATGGTTGCTCCGGTAACACTAATCGCCTCTTCTTAGCTGCAACAACTATGACTTGCACGACACTTGTGAGGGGACTACCCTCGGGCTTCACTTTCACATATATGTTTGTCCCCAGGAAGAAGAATGCACACGATATCAACATAATCATTGCGGGAATTAGTAATCCTATAGCCCAACTCACATTAGACTGCACGTAGACGACTGCTGTCAACGATACCATGACAGCAAAAGTCAAGGTGAAGAAGTACCAATTGAAGAAGCTGTTGATTCCCCTTTTCCCGGATTCAGTGTTTGGATTGAATTGGTCGGCTCCAAAGGCCAAGTTGCATGGCCTTATGCCACCAGCTCCTACCACCACTAGTGCAAACCCGAGTAGTAAAAATGCTATTTGCCATGCTGTTGGGCCGATGCACGCACTTTCATCATGTGACGCGCAATGGGGAGGATGAAGCTTCTTTATTGCAGCTGTTAGTGCTATTACAAGCAATCCCTTTATGCATAAAATAGGCGAAAACCAATGAATTAGATAGATTCCATTATTATGGTTAGAGAATTTTAGTGCTGAGTTTGAGTCATTTAGTTAGTACCAGAAAGGAAGCGATAGAAGCGAATCCCAGTGTTTTGTAGCGACCAAAGTAGGTGTCGGAGAGGTAAGCTCCTAGTAAGGTGCCAAAGTTGGAGGTACCATTGAAGACATTGATGAGAGTTGTAGCTGTGATGGCTTTCATGTTGAAGACTGTTGTGAGATAGACTAAAAGATTGGCTAAGGTGCCAATGGCTCCGAGCTTCTCAAAGGTCTCGTTTCCTGAAAATGTTTCAGAATGATCATTCAAAACCGAGCAGAAAACATTTAAAAAAAAAAAAATTAGATTTGTATGGTTTAGGAAAACAAGCTCTTTGTTATACCTATAATGAAGGGCATGGCCTTGATTCCTCTGTAGTTGATCTCTGGCTCATCAGTTGTAATAGCTTTGTCATTGCTTTCCATGGTTTCTTTGTCATTCTTCTCCATGGTTTCTCAGTAAAGGAGACTCTACCCCTCTCTCTCTCTCTCTCTTGATTTGTAGTGGTTAATACTATAAGTTGGAAAGTGTGGAAAGTGAAGATAGGATAGATGATAGATATTTGCCCCAGTAATTAAGGGACTATTTCATGTCCTCACTGTCCAGTCCATGTACATATCTATATCTATCTATCTATCTATACTATATATATAATAGAATGTAGTAGTGTTTCCAAAAGCCTTCAAAATGCCATTTTAAAATCCTCATAATTTTAAAAAATACATGACAGCTCTCTTTTTAGTTTATAGCTCTTGTCCTCCCCTCTCAAAAACTTTCGGAACAATAAAACTCCTAACAAAACTTATCCATAAAAGCTGTCAAAAAATAAAAAAATAAAAAAATTCAAGACTTTCACTCTCCCACAACTCCTACAATAGATGCATATCTCTCTCCCACGTATATTCCTCTCCCAAAAAATGTTATTTTAAAATCCTCATAATTTTAAAAAATACGTGACAGCTCTCTTTTTAGTTTATAGCTCTTTTCCTTCCCTCTCAAAAACTTTCGGAACAATAAAAACTCCTAACAAAACCTATCCATAAAAGCTGTCCAAAAAAAAAAATTTCAAGACTTTCACTCTCCCACAACTCCCACAATAGATGCATATCCCTCTCCCACGTATATTCCTCTCCCACCTCAAACAAATCTAAAAACAAAAAACACCCATCTATCCATATCCTATAACAGATAGATATAAAAAAAAGCAAACCCCCACCCATCTATCCATATCCCCTTAAACCATTACTTCCAACAATCCACCACTACAAATATCTATACATAAGCCCTGTTTGGTAGAGCTATGGGAAAATGCTTATAGCTTATGTCTCAACAGTTTATAGCTTATAACTTTCAACTTAAGCTGATTTCCAGCTTATTCTTAAAGCATCTCCTGCCCCACTCAAAGAATAAGCTGATTTCTGATTTCCAAAAAGCTATAAGCTATAAGCTATAAGCTATAAGCTAAACTAAACACATCAAAATAGCTTAAATTAAGCTGAAAGCTGAAATAAGCTGTAATTAAGCTCTGCCAAACAGGCACATATACTTCATTAACTTCCTTCATCAGTAGTGAACATCAGCAGTCCCCGAATTCAGCAGTCCGCCTCTCGATCGAATGCATGTCTTGGTTTTTCTTTTTCTTTTGCTTTACTAATTTATTTTTTGCTCCAAGCATTTGTGATTTTGTATTTTGACTATAAATATTGCACAAAATTGTAGTGTGCATGTCTCTATTTTTCTTTTTCTTTTGCTCTGAACATTGTAGTGTCCATGTCTCTGTTTTTCTTTTTATTTTGCTCTAATAATTTGTAGCATACTGTGTTAGATCAAATACATTCTATATCTTCACATTCCATGGCCTACTGTTTGTTCCACCAATACCTGTTGTTTGTTCCACCAATTTTGGTGTTGTGGGCTAAATACATACCGGGCCTTTTGAAGGCCGTAGTTGTTCTCGAACTACAACTATCCCATGTTTATCATGTTATTCACAAATATTCAATGTTTAGTGGAACCAGAACTGTGGGATTTAATTAAATTTGCTTGGGTTAAATAGTAACGATAATTCCATTGTCATGGCTAGGCATTAGTTTCCCAAAATATGTGATCAATCCCTGAAAATAAAAATGTTTGAGCTTTTTGTCTTTCAAATGATCAGAACTTTTGTGAAGTTAAAAATTGTATGCCTTCTAGGTGATCAATTTAAGTAGATCAATAAAGTTGATCAATTTAAGTAGATCAATAAAGTTTGCATTGTCATGGTTAGGCATCGGTTTCCCAAAATATGTGATCAATCCCCGAAAATAAAAATGTCTGAGATTTTTGTCTTTCAAATGATCAGAACTTTTGTGAAGTTAAAAATTGTATACCTTCCAGGTGGTCAATTTAAGTAGATCAATAAAGTTTGCATTCATGGACCCCCCCCCCCCCAAAAAAAAGAAATATCCAATGTTTATCAAGTTATTTAAAAAAAAAAAAAAAAAAAAGAGCTCAAACTTCTTTTGACACTTCCAGGAGAGAAAAAAAAAAAAATAGAACAAAAAAACAGCTTCCACATTTTACACTTTCGATATCCATCCACGTTGGTTTTTTAAAAGCAATCTATAATTATTAAATAAATTAATAAAAAATATAAAATATAAAAATTACAAATATCCAATGTTTATCACATTATTTACAAAAAAAAGAGCTCAAATATCTGTAATTTAAATAAATTAAAAACATATATACAAACTATAAAAATTCAATACAAAAAAAGACCTCAAATATCTATAACTTAAATAAATTAAAAACATATATACAAACTATAAAAATTCAATTCCAAGCATTGATCAATAATTTTGTTCAAGAGTTCCAAATGTGTTTTATTTTCCTAGAAACAATTATTTTATTATTTCTCTTCATATATTGATTGTTTAAAATAAGTAATGTCATACATGAAAACATATGTTGCATTTGAGGTTTACGTGTTTAGATTTAATTTAATTGTCTATACATATACTATATTTAATTCATACAATTATTTTATTTTATAATTAAACCCTTCTTTTTTTTCAAAATGTTTTTTTTTTTTTGAAGAAACAATTTTTATGTTAACAATTATCATTATAAATTTTACTCAAATAATAATAAATGTGGTTTATTCTTTTAAAAAATTGACTAACATTATGTAATTGTATGTTAAATTCATTATGCAGATAAATATGCGGCCTCCTCTAAATTTGCGCCGTAGTGATCGTTTGGCCATGCAAAATGCCATAAATGAATTTGAAATTGTACCGCATAAAGAGAGTTTACCAATAGAAAATTTTGCTGATTGGATAATCAAAATATGTCGAGCAATGCAAAAATTAGGGAAAAAAATAAGTGAAAAAAATTGATAGAAACAATATTAGACCTTTTACCATTGAGCTAGAATGAAGTAAAGGAAACAATTTTTCAAAAGCATGAAATCAAAGATGCCTCAGACTTAATGGATTCTTTAATGGAGGAGGAGCGTGAAGTTCATCATCTATGGATTGAACTTGAGCAAGAGTGGATAACTCCAAATTTGACGGTACGAGAGCATATGTTACATAAAGAGCAAGTGTTTTATAAGCTTAGGAAAAAAGGTTTCCAACCCCACATTGCAATATTAGTTCATGCTATAGTTAACACACTTCCAACCTCATGGCTTATTCAAGAAATTCATAAAAAAATTAAAAAAGACTTTCCAGATATGAGAGCATTGATAGTTATGTCAGAGGAAATTGAAAATGATATGATTTGTTTACAAGCATTGGATGAAGTGGAGCAATGCATTGGTAATGAAAATATTAAAGTGGAACAACAACAGCAGCAATAACAAAATAATGGTGGTGAAGAGAATGAAGTGAAGCAATAACCCAAAAATGAGGACAATTAAATCAACACTCCTCATAAGGTAATCTATCTATTTATTTATTTATTTTTAAGTTTGTTTGTATGTAAAAAATGATAACCAAAAAATGTTAACAGTTTTTTATTTTACAGGTACTTTTTGGGACATTTGGACATAATGAACGACATCTATTAAGTTTTAAGTTATCAAATATAGATAGATTTAATTTATGACATTTAGTTTATTACTAGTTTTTTTTAGCATATATATGTTTTAGACATTAGGTTCATTGAGAAACATCTTATTTATTGTTAATATAGATTATTTCATTAGTTAGAAATCAAGTTTATTATTTTAAGAAAAGTAACTCAATTAGATTGTAATATTTTATGAACATTTGCTTTGAAATATTATCTTCACTTATGAAATTTGAAAAGATGATCTCTATGCATTATGATTATAATTTTATGAGTAACCTTAGAAATTAATATGTTATTAAAAAATTTACACATTATTGAACCAATCCCGTGCATAGCACGAGTTTACCACTAGTATATAATATATGAAGGGGACCAATGGCTAAACCAGCCCATGTGTTCACACTCTTCCTCCTCTTGGGAACAAACAACTAGTCATTTTCTCTCTATCACTCACACTCAATCACATACACTTCTCTTTCACGCACAAACTTTGTAGTCTTTGTTTTTCAACTTGCAGGTCAAACACACATTCTCTCTTTCACACACGGTTCGTATTTTTTTATTTTATTTTCTGGTTGATAAATTACACTATTCGTCTTTTAATGAAGTTTAACTTTAGTTCTCGTAACTTTAATTTAAATAATTTGAATCCTAAACTCGCAGTTTTGTTGCGATTTAATTCCTGTCACTTATTGTTAAAATTTTCAATGAAAAAAAAAAAAGGGTATAAGATTAGAGAGACTAAAATGAAATTCAAAATAAACTAGACGGATTATCAGTGTAATTTAGTCATTACATTGATGATTTTTATAGTTTCTTTTAATTTTTATTTTGGTTTCTCTAGTTTTACACATAATATATATATATATATATATATATATTTGATTCAAAATGTTAACAAGTGATAGAAGGATTATATAGCAATAAAATTGTAATGTGGGATTTGCTTTGCAAGAATTGATCCAATAGACGCTCTGTCCTGAAAAGATTTAGTGTGATAAAGAAAAATTTTATATATTTTTTTTGTTTTTTGTATTTTTTTCTTTTTCTTTTTCTTTTTCTTTTGAGTAATTGTATTATTATTTTTAGTTTAGTGGAAACCAAAAAGTTGTGCCCGAGTGGTTCGGAGATCCTAATGAATTAAGAAAAGAAAAGGAAAAATTACTCATAAATCCCATATTAGAAAATGTTACTCTATTTAGTCCTGAGTGTTTTTTTTATAAACCATTTAGTTCTTTTTTTACATCACAACATCATCATCAAAACAATATCAAACATCACAACATCATCATCAAACGAACAGATCAGACCTAAATTAACCCAATACGCAAAAATCAATTTCGAACCAAACCCACAAAAAAAAAAAAAAAAAAAAAAAAAATGGAACATGTAAACGTCCAGATTCAAAAAAAGAAGAAAGATACACAAATATATATATATAGTTACCTATTTTGAATTAGATCTACAGAGATCTTGTTGCGCAAGGAATAGAATCACTGTGTAATTGTTTTCCGGCGAATTGATCAGCAATTCTGAAAGAGAGGGGCGGCGATTTAATCTTGATGCAAGAATTTCACTTTTCTATGTACTCTTATATTTTCTATACGCTGATGAGCATATGCAATTTGATCTGATCTGAATCTGACAAAACCCTATGAATTTTGGGTTTCTGTCATTAGGTCTGTGCTGAAACTCAATTTCTTAGTCAATTGTACTGATCTCTGTTTTATTTATTTTTTTGATAAATATACTGATCGTTGTTTTATCGACTCGTATTCTGATCTGGGTTCTTCTAGATTTGATGTTGTTTGATCAAAAAAATTTGTTATGATGATGATGTTTGATAAAAAAAAATCGGAGTTGAGAGAGAGAGGGGCTCGAATTCGATCTCAGATGTTTTTGATGATGTTGGAAAAATTGTGCTGTCGAAGAATGAGGTTTGTGGTGTGAACGAAGGGTTGAAATTGATGAACGAAGCTTAGATCTGATGATGATGTTTGATCAATAAAAAATTGTTATGATGATGTTTGATCAAAAAAAATTGTTTAATCGTTATTTTGATGTTTGATGTTATTTTAATTGTTATTTTGATGTTTAATCGTTATTAAAAAAATTGTTTAATCGTTATTTTGATATTGTTTTGATGATGATGTTGTGATGTTTGATGTTGTTTTAATGATGATGTTTTGATGTTGTTTGATGATGATGTTGTGATGTATGTTTGATATTTGATGAATAATGTTTGATGTTTGAAAAGAATAGAAATCATAAAAAGGCCTATAGTAAGCTTGGTGTGAACGAAGGGTTGAAATTAATGAACAAAGCTTTAGATCTGATGATGATGTTTGATCAATAAAAAATTGTTATGATGATGTTTGATAAAAAAAATTTATTTAATTGTTATTTTGATGTTTAATCGTTATTAAAAAAAATTGTTTAATCGTTATTTTGATATTGTTTTGATGATGATGTTGTGATGTTTGATGTTGTTTTGATGATGATGTTTTGATGTTGTTTGATGATGATGTTGTGATGTTTATTTGATGTTTGATGAATAATGTTTGATATTTGAAAAGAATGGAAATCATAAAAAGGCATATAGTAAACTTCTTGGGAAATAAGATCTATTAGTCTAACAAAAAACTTTCGGAATTAAATGGGTTAACATTCTCAAATTTGGGATTTATTGGTGCTTTCCCTTTAAGAAAAGGACCAAACTTATAAAGAAAATGAAAGAATAAGAAATTACAAATCAGGTATAGTTTTCAAAAATAATATCATATTCATAGAAAATTTTATAATTTAATAATTCAAATTTATTAGTTTTATCATTAATTAATAAAAAAAATATTCAACCATACACTGATTAGTTATTTCTCCATAAAAGAAAGGTAATTCATCAGGAGTGGCCTAAATTTAGATATTGTGACCAAAAAAAAAAAATCACATGTCAAGTCAATTCTCAAAACCAGCCAAATCAACACGTCTCTACTTTGTTTTTGTTTGATTATCATTTGGAAAAGATTATACCATATGTATTTTATAATTTAAAAAAAATGATATAATTTCATATTTTTAGAATTATAATTAAAATAGATTTTTAAAATTTATAACCAAACATAAAAAAATCATAATTAAAATCTCAAAATAATATTATAATTAAAAAAATAATTAATTATAACTAAAGAAAAAAAACAACGTAAACTAAAAGTATATACGATATGATCGGTGCATAATAGAAATCTCCTTATCATTCTTGTCAGAAATAGACCAGTTTCATCGCTTCAAAAATATCTTTTAGAGACTTAAATAATTTTCACACTACATGAAAATTTAATCTTGTTACGCATGGAATTTGCCTGGCCATATATATATATATATAAGTTTAAAAAGACCTGTGTAAGGTAAAAACTATTATTATAGTATATTTAAATTTTATGTTTTGATAATTTTTTAAAAATTAAAATATTATTTTATAAAATTGAATAGAATAAATAATTAGATATATGATAGAATTATGTGATATGATATGTATTATTTTTTAATTTGTTATACACCTAAAGATGTAAATTCCAATTCTATTATCATATCATTGTAGGTAAATTTATGATTTTTTAACATTTCTTTCGAATTTATAAATTAAAAAAAAATATGGTGTGTATCTTTTCTCAACAGATAAATATAAAAAAATATATTAAGATAATTCTCTTATTTAAAAAAAAATTATTAAGATAATTTACTGAACTAATAAAGAAATAGAAAAAGATACATATATATACAAATGACTAATTCGCATAACAAATGACCAATTTTATTAATAAGTAAATTATTAAGTAATGCCCTTATGGGTGTATTTGTAATTTGTTTAAAAGTAAAAAATTTATGTTTTATAATTGACCAAGAATGTTTACGTAATTATGGAAAAACCTGATTTATAATTGACGAAAAATATTTGCGTAATTAAAAAAAAAAAATTACTTAACATATAGGTCACTAGGAGTGAGCAGCGGATATACCGATCGAACCGAACCGAACCGATCCGTCGCATTTTGGACGGATGTGTGATGACGAACGAACAGTTGTAGATTGATTTTTTTCAATCCGCCTAATTTTGGACGGATGGTAAATTTGAGGTTCCTTTGGCTGCAACCAAACCGCGAGCACCCTAGTAATTTGTAACACTTTGTATTTTCAATTTGTTTAAATATTCTGTTTGTGTTTTCAATTAAAAAATATTTTAAATATTATGTTGAATATATTTTGTTGAAAAAGAGTTTTCAACTTGAATATATTTTTAAATTGAAAAAAATAAATATATTATTTATCTATATTTTTTGGTTTTTAAATCTAACTCTAAAAATAATAAATAAAAAAGGTGATCTATGCTGTTGGTTTTTATTTTCAAAAACTGATATAGATGTAACAATATAGAGACATACAATCTCTACTACTGTTCATGGTTTTGGTGATTTGAATTATTTTTATATTTTAAGAACCACATATTATAGTATTTTATGTGGATGAGACATGCTGTGATTGTAATATCTAGATGAGATATGCAGTGATTGTAATATTCTAAAATTTCAAACTTTCTTTCTTTGAATGAGGCATGCAGTGATTGTAATAGTTTTTTATGTCATTGACTGTAATAATTTATTTTATTTATTTATTTATTTTTTTGAGAAAGTGTATAAGTTGAATTATGTTAAAAATTCATAAAATTTTAAACCACAAAATCGATTCGCATCCATCTACCAATCTGTAATACTATTAGCTATAGAATATTTCTGAGAAATGTTTTTTAAATAGTTTATTCTAATTTAGTTTAACAGACTATAAAGTATTTTCTACATAGGATCTTCAAGATTTAGAGACGCGCAGTCATAAAATATTTTTATGCTATGTAATTGTTAATGTGTTATTTTCTATATAATTTTGAATAGAAATTAATTTTAAAAATAAATTAAAAAAATTTAAAATCTGCAGGGCCAAAGTGAAAAAAGAAAACTCTAAGGATCAAAATGAAAAAATGATCAAACATAAAAGGGCAAAGTGCAATTTACCCTAGTCTAACAGAATTGTAAGGTATGGCTAAGATAAAAATGGTAATAAAAAGCTTATTATAGCACTTGATCTATTAATTACAAATTTAGTTTAACAGACTGTGAAGTGAAGCTATGATAAAAATGGTTTAAAATCTTCTTAGAATATTTTTAATGGCAAATGTTATAATAGTATTGTCATTGTCAAATTATGACAATGAATAGTTAAAAATTGTAAAACTATAGCAATAGTACTTCAATGGAGGGCTGTTGTTTTTGCCATTTTAACACAGAAATTGGTGTGTGTAAGATGTCCGGTCGGTCGTCCAAATGTCCCACACAAACCAGTTTTCAACTTCGTTTGCAAAAATGGTGGACGGGAGGGAGGGAGAGATGTTTTCCTAAGAGGGAGGGAGAGAGGGAAGGCTACTGTTTTTGTGAGTTGGTAGTTGTGATACAAGTTTTGGCATTTTGGCAGCTACCACAACTTGCCAATGGTGCAAGGTTTTGTCTTTCTGCTACCAAATTTTGGCAATAACAGCTCTCATTGGAGATGCTCTTACATCACTTGATCAATTAATTACAAGTAGAGTAATGCTAGAAACACTAATTAGTGTACCAATTAATACACTAACTAAGACAAAAGGCATATATGTGGATTTCATCATTAATATGGTCCTACCTAATATTATATCTACTTAGGTCTTGTTTGAGGAGTAACTATTTTAGTTAAAAATTTACTATAGGTGAAGGGGCTGAATGTGAAATGGGTCGGATCCAAGCCTTGGGCCGGCCCAATCCAATAAAGCCCAAGTTCAAATGGATTAGATGAATATACGGGCAAGCCGATTGAGCCTAACTCCGTGATCAACAGTCTACCCAAGTCCTCAAGCACTTGGACCCAACGCGCAGTGGAAAGGCTAGTCCAACTGCGACGCTGGGCTAGGCCGAGCTGCAGGACCGAACCTTTAGGCCGAACAGATGTGGGCCGAGCCCACACTAAGATATCCGAATGGACCAGCCCGTCCCAAAGGAAGCTTTGAATAAGGCCGAACCGAGGTACTGAGATACCAAGCAGAGGGAACTTCACAGGAAAACGTAGAAGTTGTGAGCATGTGCATGTGCAAGCTGCCACCTCAGCTGGTCCCCCACACCTAGGATCATGAAGTTGTAGAACCAAAGGAATGTGGTTTGTTATCAGCATGACTACAATGAGTATATGCATTCAATTATAACTACCAGGTGGTCCCCCACCTTAAGCAATGCAAAAAGGACACTTGGCAGCATCCAAGCTCCATGAAATCATCTTGAGAAGCAAGCAAGGAACCCTATAGATACTACATGAACTTCACATTGAAGGTAACTGAACGATTCCAAGCAAAATCACACTTAGAGATAGACTCAACTCTATATACATTTCTTCTCCAATCACTAATTCCCACACCGGAGGAGTTATCCGGCCAACCCCGGTCGGGCAGCTCTAACGGTGCTTCTTGTGGCAGGAACCTCAGTCCCTGGATAGTCTAACCGAGTGCGGGGCCCCGATCCACTTTCATCTAGTGCGGAATCTGATACGCACAATTGGTGTGGTGAGCGTGGATCACTTCATCTCTAAGCTCTGCACTCAGTTCCGGCGATGGGGATTGAGGATGTTCCGCCTTCAACACAGACCCCACAGACGGAGAAAACGAAGGACAAAGGTTTGGCACTCCCAACAGTTCTGGAAGAATAAACTGGAAACAACAACCAGACTCCTGAATCCGTTGAGCATCGATTACCCTTCGCTGGAGGTTCTTCTCATCACTTTCTTCTGGAAAAGGATTATATAGAGATCGAATCATAAACTCCATGGGGATGGAGATACAGGAGCTGAAAGCCCAACTTAAAAGGGTGCTGGGTGATCCGACGGAAAAAAGGACGAAAGTAGAACCCTCTCGTCTGCAACGAAGGAGCTCATCTAGAGAGCCACCAGTGAAAAAATTCCACAGAAATAAGTCTGGGCAACGAAGCCAGCCTATCCTGGTACAGAGTGAAGCGGCAAGCAGCCACACCCGTGGGTCACGTCGGAGAAGGGTTAAGAGGCAGAAGACGGTCAGTCAGCAAACTGAGTACCCCCCACAAGACCTTCGTACTTGGTTGATCGGCAACAAGCAGAACGAACAACATCGGGATCACCTGGACCGTACTATTCACCAGAGAGAACACCGAGCGCTGGATAGGCTCGTCTCCTCACCATTCTCCCCGGAAATTGAAGCCATGAGGCCTCCAAAGAAATTCACTCCACCAAAGTTCACTTCATACGATGGAAAGTCGAACCCGCTGACGCATATTAGCCATTACAGACAAATGATGTCTCTATGGAGCCGAGATGAGGCACTGATGTACAAAGTCTTCCCATCCAGCTTGGGAGAGACCGGACTTCGATGGTTCGATCGACTCCCTACTGGATCAATTCGTGGCTGGAAGCAACTCTCCGAAGAGTTCCTAGCCAGGTTCGTCGCCAACACTAAGATTCCGAAAGAGCCGGATACACTGTTCGGCCTTCGAAAGGAGCAGGAGGAAACGCTGTGCAATTATGCTAGGAGGTACTGGGAAGAATACAACGATCTGGAGGAAAATGTGTGTAGTGAGCAGATGGCCGTTTTGTCTTTCAAACATGGCCTGCGCCCGGAAAGTAAGTTGAGACAATCACTTACCAAGCGCCCGGCCACAGCATTAAAAGACTTGCGTGCCAGGATCGAGCAATACGCTCGCCTCGAAGATGATCAGATCCCCATCGAGGTAGCGTCAGCAGAACAAACAGCTCGGCACAAGAAGAGAACAGATCGAGGAGAACACAGAGGTATCGCAGTGAATGAAGTGGATAAGTCCAAATCCCATGAAACCGTCGTGACTGTGTTCAAAGAGCTAATCTATCGAATCCTGGAAAAGATCAAGAGAGAGCCCTTCTTTGTTTGGCCGCCGAAAATGTTGGGAGATCCGACTCGGCGCAATCAGAAGCTCAGATGCATTTACCATCAAGACAGAGGGCACATGACTTAAAACTGTAGAGCACTGAAACAACACTTGGAAAACTTAGTAGCGGCTGGGCACCTCCGGGACTACATTGATCAGGATAAGGAAGTGACTGAACCGGGGAACCCACCACCAGAACCGAATGTTGAGCACCCACCTCGGTTGATAATAAATGTGATCCATGGAACAGCAACTCAAGAATCTGAGGAGACACTGAAAGAAGAGATTGCTAAGGCTGCGCAAATTTAGCAGGTCATGTCAGTGGAACCTGCATCGAAAAAAGTACATACAGTACCTAAATCCCCCTTGTGCACTATTTCATTTACTAGAAAAGATTTAGAGGGCATACAGCACCCGCATACTGATGCATTAATTATAACTGTGGGAATTGGAAAACGATTTGATGTAAAACGAGTCCTAGTAGATCAAGGTAGTGCAGCAGACATCTTGTATTATGACTTGTTCAGAAAGCCTGGTCTCTCCGAGTAGCACCTCACCCCAGCGGTAGCCCGTTGGTTGGCTTCAATTCACAGCCAGAATGGCCGCTTGGCAGAATAGTGTTGCCAGTCGTGGCGGGAACAAAAACCCTCCAAATAGAGTTCCTGGTTATTAATACACCATCCCCTTACAACGCCATACTTGGCCGTCTATGGATTCATCAAATGGAGGCGGTCCCTTCAACTTACCACTAGCTCATCCGTTTCCCAACGGAACACGGAGTAGAGCAGATCTCAGGGGATCAAGTTGCGTCCAAACATTGCTTTATAGCGGCACTAAAGGCAAAACAGTTCTGCAATCAGGTATAGACAGTAGAGGTGGCAAACAGCCAGTCTTGGAAGATGTAGGGGAAGCCCCAGAGGAAAAGATAGTGGAAGACTTGGAGAGAGTCCAGGTAAAAGAGGATGATCTAGAAAAGTACTTCCTTATCGGTACCTCGCTAGGTGCTGATGAGACACTTCAGTTGCTGGAACTGCTGAGGGAAAATATGGAGGTATTCGCATGGTCAACATATGATACTCCAGGGTTGGACCCAGAATTTGCTTGCCACAAGCTCAACATTAACCCTTCAGCTCGGCCCATTGTGCAGAAAAGTCGGAGATCCTCAGTTGAGCACACCGAAGCAATAATTGCCGAAGTCAAAAAACTCCTGGCATCAAGAGCAATAAGAGAAGTTCAGTACCTGCAATGACTGTCCAACACAGTTGTAGTCAAGAAGAAGAACAGAAAATGGAGAGTTTGCGTTGACTTCACTTGCTTGAACAAAGCCTGCCCCAAAGATAGCTTTCCGCTATCTCGCATTGATTAACTAGTAGACTCAACAACAGGGCATGATCGCATGAGCTTCCTGGACGCTTATAACGGCTATCATCAGATACCACTGTTTGGCCTAGATCAAGAAAAGACAGCATTTATCACTCCGAGAGGAACTTACTACTATAAAGTGATGCCGTTCGGCCTCAAGAATGCCGGGGCAACCTACCAGCGGATGGTCACTCGGATGTTCAAGGACCAACTGGGAAAAACCATGGAAGCTTATATAGATGATATGGTAGTAAAAAGCAAGCTCGCTACAGACCATCTTACAGACTTGAGAGAAGTTTTTGGCATCCTAAAAAACCATCAACTTCGCCTCAATGCCTCGAAATGAGCTTTCGGGGTAGGAACAGCGAAGTTCTTGGGATATATGGTCACTCACAGAGGGATCGAGGCGAATCCGGACCAAATAAAAGCAATACAAGATCTTGAAGTACCAACAAAGGCCAAAGAGCTGCAAAAACTGGCCAGAATGGCGGCCGCACTGAATCGGTTCATCAGCCAATCTTCAGATCGGATGAAGCCCTTATTCTAGCTTTTGAGGAAAATGACAGCATTCGAATGGAGTTACGAGTGTACTGAAGCACTGCAAAGTCTCAAAAGATACCTTAGTAAGCCACCTCTTCTGTCCACACCAAAACCAGGAGAGGAGCTGTACCTCTATCTAGCAGTTTCGGATCATGCCGTAAGCGTAATATTAGTTCGGGAAGTGAACAAAAAACAGAGGTCAGTATACTATGTTAGCAAGACTTTATTGGACGCCGAGACACGGTATCTACCCTTGGAAAAGTTAGCTTACACGTTGCTTATCGCCTCGAGGAAGTTACAACATTACTTCCAGGGGTATACCATTAATGTCCTCACTGAATTCCTGGCAGAACAGCAAAATGGGCGGTAGAACTTGGTGAGTTTGACATTCGGTATTAACCCAGTACAACAATTAAGGCCCAGGCCTTAACAGATTTCATCGCAGAATTTGCTTCCACCCAGGGTACCGAACCAGGGAATCCTAGTTCGGCACAGGTGCCACGCATCACCAAACAAGGAAAGCCCTGCGCTTCGGAAGCCTGGAAACTCTTCATTGGAAACATCTGGCAGCTCTATGTTGACGGGTCGTCCAATAACCAAGGCTCGGGGCAGGAGTAGTACTCATCTCACCAGAAGGATTTATCTGGGAACAGGCTCTCAGGCTCGGTTGGAGGGCTTCGAACAACGAGGCAGAGTACGAAGCGTTGTTGGCTGGCTTACGCAGTGCCGAACACTTTAGTGCAGAACAACTTCTTGTTTTCAGCGATTCACAGCTAGTAGTAAACCAGATTTCTGGGGTCTATGAAACACGAGATAAAAGAATGGCCATGTATGCAGGCAAGGCCAAAGACTTACTCAAAAAGTTTCAATCCATACAAGTGAAACGAATTAGTCGGGACAAAAACAGCCATGCTGATGCTCTGGCTTGTCTCGGCTTATTAGTGGATACCAAAGATGCCAGAAAAGTTTGGGTTGAGTTCGTGCCAGAACCAAGCATTGCATCTCCAGTCTTCTGCAGCAGCGTAGAGCCGAGCTGGATGGATCTAATACTTGCTTTTCTAAAATCTGGTACTCTCCCCGAAGACAAAAATGAAGCCAACAAAGTCAGACATAAGTCAGCTCGGTTTTGGATCTCACCATCCGGGAAGCTGTACAGACGCTCCTATCTTGGCTCTTATCTTCTATGTGTGCATCCAAATCTGGTCGAGAATGTTCTCTACGAAATTTACGATGGGATTTGTGGATGCCACATTGGCGGAAGGTCGCTGGCGCACCGAGCCCTCACTCACGGGTATTGGTGGCCACAGATGCAACAAGATGCTCAGCAGTACGTACAGAAGTGTGATAAATGTCAGAGGTTTGCTCTATTCATTCATCAGCCAGCCAAAACTCTCACCCCACTCACCAGTCCATGGCCCTTTGCCCAATGTGGTTTGGATATTGTCGGACCATTGGCGCGAGGCACTGGGAACAAACGATTCTTCATTACTACAACCGACTATTTTACTAAGTGGGTTGAAGTTGAGGCATTGGCAAATATCAAAGAAACGGATACAAAGCGGTTTGTCATGAGAAACGTGGTGGTGCATTTCGGCATCCCGCGAGTACTGATTGCCGATAATGGAACACAGTTCGATGGAAAGATCTTCAGAAAGTTTTGTGTCGACCTCAGGATCGAGTATAGGAACTCTTCTCCAGGGTACCCGCAAAGCAATGGACAGGCAGAAGCCTCAAACAAAACCATCATCAACGGAGTAAAGAAACAGCTTGAGCATGCTAAAGGAAAATGGGTTGAAGAGTTACCCCACGTGCTATGGGCATACCGAACCACAGCACGGCGATCAACGGGAGAAACACCTTACTCCCTAATTTATGGAATAGAGGCCGTCATCCCACTCGAAGTCGACCTCCCAACCCTTTGGTCTAAATTGTTTAAGAGCACCAGTAACGAGGAAGCTATTGCACAAGCACTAGATATGGCAGAGGGCCGAAGAGAAGAAGCACTGATCAGACTTGCAGCGTATCAGCAACAGCTCATCAAGAGTTTCAACCAAAAAGTTTTCCCAAGGCAATTTACACCAGGAGAACTGGTTTTGAGGAAAGTTATGGATCACAAAAGGGTGCCTGGCGAGGGCAAACTTGGGCCTAACTGGGAGGGTCTGTACAAAGTCACAGTTGTTGTAGGAAATGGAGCTTACTACCTAGAGGATCTGAAAGGCAGAGCTATACCTCGGCCTTGGAATGTAGCAAATCTCAAGAAATACTATCAATAGAATTATCCCCCAACTTCTCTATCAGAATGTAAAGGCATTTAACTGTTGACCAATGCAAATGCTTCCACACTTCTCTCAAATTTATCAAATTCTCATAATCAGCTTTGATGTTTATCAAACGGAATTAGCTTTGATGTTAATCAAACGGAATTAGCTTTGGTTCTTACCAAACGGAATTAGCTTTAATGTTTATCAAACGGAATTAGCTTTGATGTTTATCAAACGGAGTTAACTTTGGTCTTAACCCAAATGGACTTAGTTTCAGAACGACTGGACGGAATTTAAATTTGGTTAGCACTCAAACATGCTAAGTGGAATTGCTTGGTGGAATAATGTTTGGCAACTAAATTGGACTTTAGCCAAGTGGAATTGCTTGTTGGAAACCACACTAACATATCTTAAGTAAACGTCTTTGAATCCACAGAATTCCTTAAGTACCAACACGTCAACACTTTAGTACTGATTCAAACAAACAGAGTTGGAACAAGCGTGACCAGGCTCTGTCAGGAGCAACTCCCAGCATTAGTCTTACTCAACTCCAGGTGGGGGTAAACAATTGTTTTTTCAAACCAACCTGGACTTGAGTAAGACACCTCTTCATGCCTTTTTCTCATTCAAACGCATCTGTGCTATCAAAGTTACAACAGACTTAAGCAGTTCTATCTAAGAGCACAATCTTCAATACCAATCTTACTTAGCTCCAGGTGGGGGAAAACAATTATTTTCTTTTAAAACCAACCTGGACCTAAGTAAGATCCACTTACAAACTCAAGCACAGCCATACCACATATCCGTTAGCCACACCGATCACCAGTTCGGCCCCGAGGTCCCAACAGTGCTCGGCCGGGGGCAAGCAATACAGAATCAGACAGAGAATCTATTTAAAAGTAGTACAGAACCAGACCAAGCATCTATTCGGCCCTGAGGCTCCAACAATGCTCAGCCGGGGGTAAGCAGTATAGAAAACATTCACACATAAAAGCAAACAGCATCAGATTACAAATTCAAAGAGAAAATTCTGCCATCCAACAAAAGGCACAGATGGCCTCATAACCAGCAGCAAAGAAAAGAAAAGAGAAAAGAAAAATTATCTTGACGAGTGCAAAAAGAAAGGTCGTCATGGAGACCGAGCCACAATACATCAAAACAGAAAAGTAAAAAGTTCAATTCCTTTCAACTTCAACTTTCATTAACAGAGGGAACCTTAGGAGCAGCATCAACAATTTCGTCCAGGCCGTGTTGGGGAGGAAAAGTAGAGGCAGCTCCAGCTTCCTGAGAAGCAGGAGCCTTCTTAACCACATCTCCCGCGGCTTCAGTCTCCAGGGTTTCACCCCCTTCAACATTCACTGTTTCAACGGCAGCATTACTGTCCTGGGTCTTGTTTGCATAATCAACTTCTAGGGAGAGTTCAGTAGGAAGAACAGCAGGGGTGGAGATAGTCTTTGAACCCAAGGATCTTGAAGGAATTAGGACATCCTGAAACAGGGAAGAGCCTTCAGGAACCAGCACAACAGCTAAAGCGCTTGTCCAACCCTTTAGAAAGAGCTTGTCTCACAGCACTAGCACCTCCTCCTTATATGCCGCTCCAGCTTTATCCCAGCCTTGTTGCCAATGCTTGGCCTCCAAAGCAGAGCGCTCGACGGCCATCACGGCAATAACGGCTTCCATTTCGGCCACCTTCCTCTCGAGTTGAGTCTGTGTCCCAATAGCAGCCTCCTTCGATTTTTCAGCTGAAGCAACGATCTTATTCAAACGAAATGCTTCCCTCTTCGCAGTTCGGCGTCCCTCTTTCTTTGTCTTCAAACTTATTGTCAATCTCTCAGCGTTCATTGCGGCCTCCAGCACGGCCCTTTCCAGTTCTTCAGCACGGGTAATAGACAGATGCATCCTCTGGATACACTGCAAAGGACAACGAAGAATTAAGAGAAAAGGAAACAGCAACACAACAATAAAGACAAGTAAAACGAGAAAACACTTACAGCAATCATCATTTGAAGGGTCCCCTTCAGGATAGGAATATCACGGGGCCCGTTATGGTCAGCCATGTCAATCGGCATCAACAAAAACTTAGTCAAGTCAAAAGCAAAATCTCGCGAAGCAACAACTAAATTAGAAGTGGAAATGGGCCTGCCTTTATGCGACATTGGCGGCTCTCATTTCTCAAATGCCTCATCCTCAGCAGGATCCTCAGAAGCTTCCCCCACCACTGCTTTGCCAGCCTCTCTTCTTCTCTTTTTTGCTCGCGCAGCAACCGAAGCCGAGGGCTCAGCAGCAGTCGCAGGGGTCCCAGAAGCTCCCACCTCCATTTTCACTTCTATGAGGCTCTTCACCTCGGTATTTTCCAGAGGAGTCTCCAAAACATAGGAGGCGCCAAAAGCCTCGGCCTCTAAATCCACCAACACCCTTCTCTTCGCCACAGACCTGCCCCTTGCGAAACTGGGGGTAGGAGAGGGCGTTCTCTCAGAGAGCGTAGCTTGACTCCTGCGATGATTCGTAACCAAAGGAGTAAGAGATGTGTCAGTCTCGGTATCAGAGCCCAGAAGGGAAGTAGCGAGCCTCGCCTTCTTTGGAATGGTGGAACGGTAAGTTGACTGGTAATCCAATAACTCAGGTGCAGATCTCTTTTTATACCTCAGGGCAACTTTTATGGCTTCAGCATTTTCCCGGTTCGGTCTTCGTTGGAAACGAGAGGCCTCTGCAAAAAAGAAATGACCCATTAGAACGACATCCAAAATAAAGTAAGAAATACAAAAGGCACTAGAAGGAAAGGCCTGAACCTAGGTAGCCGTCCTTCTGAGGCATCCACTCAGACTGGAACTCAGTTCCGGCGGGGAACTCCCAGTTGCCACCAACTTGCAGGAAATCATCGTTGTGTTTATTTGAATCGGGCAACCCAGTCACCAAATGGCAATCGAACGAGCGAACATGCAAGTAATACGTGTTGTGGTCTTTGTTATGGGAAAGAGTGTAACAGCCTAAGATATCCCATATGTCAAGGTTCAAACCCAACCGTCTATTGAGGGCGGATACGCCGCAAACAACACGGAAGAGGTTCACAGATACTTGCATTGGGGTTAACTGGACTTGTTGCAGAAACCGGCGCACCAACGGGTCTAGGGGAAACCGAACCCCTCCCTCGACAATGGCTGCAATCGGAAAAGCGACGGTATTCCTCGTGCCTATACGCTTGGCGTCTACTTTCGCCAGCGAAAGAGTAACGTCGTCGGGAATATTATAGTCCAGGTGGAACATAGCCATGGCCTCAGGGGTATCAACTAGAGAGCGAAACTTCCCCATCTAACAAACCTAATAAGACAGGGGTAGGACTCAGATAACAGAATGAGGAACACAACAGAGCAAGGGCCAGACAAGATGATTAAGACAGAAAGAGGACTTACAGAGGTTAGAGCAGTAGTAGCAAAGCACGATCGGCGGCGAACAAGTCCGAGCAGAGCACCAATGAGACTGGTTCAGAGGAACGGGAAGAGTTCTTCCTCTCTCTTTGAAACTCTCTAGAAGAACAAAGAAGCAGATAAAGGGATTTGTATTGACAGCCAGAACATTAATTGCACCAGCCGGCGCGTAGGTACACAAAGCACGACCTTCGGTATGGAATCGACGCACTATCTCTGCACACCTATCCCACGTCGTCACGTGTCACCTCGAAAGGACGCATGCAGGAATTATGTGTCAGGATTGAACCGTCACCAAGGCCGAACTGGGGAAGAACCGAAGCGACGCGACGCTTGGAGAGCAGAACAGTAACTCCCCCCAAGGGGAACCTTAGCGCGAGCTAGGGGGCAAATGAAGGGGTTGAATGTGAAATGAGTCGGATCCAAGCCTTGGGCCGATCCAATCCAATAAAGCCCAAGTTCAAATGGATTAGATGAATATATGGGCAAGCTGATTGAGCCCAACTCCGTAATCAACAGTCTACCCAAGTCCTCAAGCTCTTGGACCCAACCCGCAGTGGAAAGGTTAGTCCAGTTGTGACGCTGGGCTAGGCCGAGTTGCAGGACCGAACCTTTGGGCCGAACAGATGTGGGCCGAGCCCACACTAAGATATTCGAATGGACGAGCCTGTCCCAACGAAAGCTTTGAATAGGGCCGAACCGAGGTACTGAGATACCGAGCAAAGGGAACCTCACAGGAAAACGTGGAAGTTGTGAGCATGTGTATGTGCAAGCTACCACCTCAGCTGGTCCCCCATACCTAGGATCACGAAGTTGTTGAACCAAAGGAATGTGGTTTGTTATCAACATGACTACAATGAGTATATGTCTTCAATGATAACTACCAGGTGGTCCCCCACCTTAAGCAATGCAAAAAGGACACTTGGCAGCATTCAAGCTCCATGAAATCATCTTGAGAAGCAAGCGAGGAACCCTATATATACTACATGAACTTCACATTGAAGGTAACTGAACGATTCCAAACAAAATCACACTTAGAGATAGACTCAACTCTATATACACTTCTTCTCCGATCACTAATTCTCACACCAGAGGGGTTATCCGGCCAACCCCGGCCGGGCAGCTCTAACGGTGCTTCTTGTGGCAGGAACCTCAATCCCTGGATAGTCTAACCGAGTGTGGGGCCCCGATCTACTTTCATCTAGTGCGGAATCCGGTACGCACAATAGATTATCACATCACTCTCTCTATTTTTCTGCACATTTTTTCGTAAAAAGTCAAAAAATTACTAAAATGATTTGTTCCCAAACGAGATCTTATAATAGGTGCACAAAATTTGAGTCCAAGACCTTCAATTTCAATAAAAATATTCTCATTATTTAAATAATATACATATTATAATATTATTTTTTTATTATTTAATTTTATTTTTACTTAAATTACGCCCACAACATATCGCATGGGTTACCACAAAGTTATTCTTATAAATAGGGTTACAATGATTCATCGATGCTTGACTTGCTCTCCAACAATCAAATAAGTCACTTTGCTTATCTTGTGCCATTTTTCACATGTCATATTTATTGAAATCAACATATGGGCATTTTATCTTAGTTTTAATTGAGCCTCACCAAAGGACTGTTAGACCAGTCTCCAAACTAATCCATCGACTAGATTGGATATCGAGTTATATAAATAAAAAAAATAAAAAAACTAATAACATATAAAGCAGTTGGTCACGTGCCATCCCTCATTCTTTTTTGTTACACACTATCACTTTCTTTTAGGAAGGAGCATGGGGTGTAAGGTAAACTTGACCAACCAAATAGATTGATCAAAACTAACAAAATTTCTTTCTTTCATTCAAATTCTTTACCAAAAAAGAAAAAAGATTTGTGCAGTCTTTTATTTTTAGACAAATCAATTTTTCGTTTTATTACAATTTTAAAATTTAAATATAAGAACAGATCAAACCAACCGATATATGTATAATAGTTTAAAATAGGAAAAATAACTTTTCACTGATACTTTAAAAGATAATTTTAAATTGATTACAAAAATTATAACTTTTAATGTTGTAAAATTTATCACTAATATAATTTTTTTTTTAATTTTATTGAGATTATATTTCCCCTTTAAAATATGGAAAACTTTATTTTCCCTCTTTTTTTCTTTTTCTTTTTCTTTTTCAAAATCAAAAGGCAAAAATATAGCAGAGCTGTTGGGCATAACTAATACTATACTGCAGACTTTTTAAAAATGTCACATGGGAGTCGTATCTTTTTGGCTAATTTTTTCTTATAGAAATTTATTAAAAAATTCTTTTTAAATTATTTATATTCCAATTAGTTTACATATTTTTATATTTCAATAAATCTTACTATTTGGACATTTGATCTATTAAATTTTAATTTTTATATTTAAAATTTTTATAGACAAATTTACCCTTACAAATATTTTTTGAACTCTGACAAGTTAGAGATGTGAACATTCATATTTAATAGTGTGAATATTTATATTTACAATACGAATATTCACCTTGATGTGTGAATGAAAATTCAAACTATATCAATGTGAACATTAATATGTGTTTTATCATATTATTAATAGGAGTATTTTGATAGCTATATCAGCCATAAGATTTATTGAAACCTAAAAAAATTATTTAGACTAATATTCTTGCATCGGTAACTTAGGTCTCGTTTGGCAAGTAGCTGTTTTAGCCTAAAAGTCAAAAAGTTACTAAAAAAATCAAAAAAGTTATAACATATACAAAAAAATCAAAGATTCTTTTTTCTCTCTACTTTTTGCACATCTTTTCGTAAAAAGTCAAAAAGTCACTCCAAACATACTAGTTTTTTTTACCTTATATTTTAGCCAAAAAGTTAAAAAATTACTAAAATAGCTTATTCCCAAACGAGGCCTAATGAAAAGTTCCTTTGTCATTCGTTTTATTCTCTTTGTCATATTTTGGTTTTGTTTTATAATAATACAACTTAATTTATTATGTGAGTTGCCCTATTATATTACAAACACATAAATAATTAGATCTTATTAAATTAATAGAGTGGTGACTCACATAGTATCTTATTAAATTAATGTAGTGGCTACTCGCATGTAAGTTAACTAGCGTATGCCCATGCCTAAAGGCAGGGTGTAAATAATTTTAAGATTAAAATGCAGTTATAATTTATACGTATTATGTTGAAATTTATAAAGTTTGTGTCATTTTTTAATAAAGATACTAAAAAAATATATTGAAATATTTTTCTTCTTAAAGAACTTATTACAATTTTGCTTGTATTACACATTCTACAAAATTCAAATAAAATAACAACTCCCCCTAATCTTAATGCAAATTAAGAAACAAACATATAAGATTTAAAGTTATATTACATATCAAAATATAAAAAGTAGTAAAAAAAAGTGTAAACACTGAACAAAAAACAGAAATTAAAGTTATATTGTCATACACCAATAGAGTAGGTTAAAACTTTACAAAAAGTGGGTTAAAGCTTCACAAAAGATGTATGCTTTACAAAAGATATGTCAATAACATGTCATACACCAAAAATTATATTGTCATGCACCAAAAATATGTATGCTTTACAAAAGATGTGTCAATAAAATGTCTTCAAATATGTATTTGCCCAAACTTCCTCCTCATTACTTTCCAAAAAGTCTTTGTATCAACTTTTATGTATCCCCAATGAGGAATATGCACAACAATCTGGTAATTTGTGGAAACAAAAAAAATATAGATTAGTACATTTGTTGGAAATATACATGTCAAAATACTTTGAGATTGAAATTACCTTATTACATCCCCATCGAAGCAAGCTAGTCGTATTTCTCCTTTTAAGTTCTATAGATTTTTCGGTCCAATCCTACAAAAGTCCAAATTTCAAATTATTATTAAATTGAAAATTTATAGAGAGTTATACAATCAACAGAAATAAATCTACATGGTTACCTTCTAAAAAAACGTCATTTAATCTGCATAGAATACTACAACAATACTTCAGGATAAACAATATTTATAGTAGAATCCAAACTATCTTTAGGGAGGAGAATAGTTATACGATCAAAGGATGTACATCTAGACAATGCCAAATATAATTGCCCATGGCTAAATACTGGTATACGCAAATCAACCTCAACAAATTTCACAGATTGTCCTTGAGATTTATTAATGGTTAAGGCATATGCCAATCAGACTGAAAATTGACGTCTTGTCATTTGGAAATGAATTTCTGAAGAAGATGGTGTCAAAGAAACCCTTGGTATAAATGCCAAATTGCCAAACTTTTCTCCAGTTAAAATTTGAGCTTCAATTATGCGAGTGCCGCACCTAGTAACCATCAATCTTGTACCCTTACATAGTCCATCTTTTGGTGTAATGTTTCTCAACAATATTATAGGACAACCCACTTTCAACTCTAACTTAAAAGTTGGCAACCCCGGAGGATCCAATGAATTTAAATATTCATTAGGACATCTATTTGTAATAGTAGGATCAATTTCATTATCTTCAGACATTTTATCTGCTGCAAGATAAGTATATAATCTCCCTGGAAAGATATTCAACGCAGTAGTATTAATGTCACTGGCATCATCGTTACGCGCAGACAGAATTGTGCGTTCAGTTAAAAATGTTGGGGTTGACGTCTCTATCATATTCAATTGTGGATAAACTGTAGAGAGTAATTCATTTAAATCTTGACATTTGTGTATTGTTGATAGAAGGTTAACAATTTCTTGAGGATTGGTCCCGATCTAAAAAAAAGTGAAATCAATAAAAAAAAATAAGTGTAAACACAATTAATTTAAAATAATCTATATAATACAGGTTAAAGTAGTGTTACCTCCATCAAGAAATTTGCAAAATTAGCATTTTCATGGCCTTCATGATTCAAGCGTATATTTAAATCCAAAGTCAAGATATATATATGCTTCCATAAAACAGAGTGTCTTAATGATACATTTGCAATTTGCTCATGAACTCCTTTGGGTATAACTGGTAAGATTTGTTGAAAGTCTCCACCAAGAACAACAGTAATACCCCCAAATATTACATAGGAACTTCATCAATGTACGATCAACCGCCTCAACACAATGTCTATGTTGCATAGGAACTTCATCCCAAATTATGAGTTTTGTTTCTCTAAATAACTCAGCTTGTAATGATTGTTTGCTAAACCCACAAAGTGAATTTTCCAAGACATCTAACGGAATGGAAAATGTTGAATGTGCAATGCGACCTCCTACCAGTAACAATGATGCAATTCCAGACGAAGCCACAGTAACAACGATATGCCCAAGATTGCGACATTTTAATGCAATCGTATTGTACAGAAATGTTTTCCCTGTTCCAGCACCCCCATTCAGAAAGAAAACAGTTCCTTTATTTTGAAAAACTGAAGAAGTGATTGTATTATAAGCATTCCGCTGTCCATTATTGAGACAATCAATAGTAATTTGTGGATCTGCATGTTGTGCCTCACTCTGCAGTTGTTGATGTTCAAATATCAATCGATTACCAACTACTACACTCCAATTTGCAATAGGTAGTGGCATGGGTGGGAAGTCAATTAAACTTTTACCTGATTCATGAAGCATTTGATTCAAAAGATGGAGACCATAATCTTCAATTTGAGCCTCAGTTGGTTTAGAAATGACAAACAATGTACCAATCTTATGTGCAAGATCATCACATATATGCGTTGAAAATTGATTCCATAATGCACATGGATTTAGTGGAGAGTACTGGGTGAGAATAATACTAAACAATCTCCTCAATTGATATCCAGCTTTTATAACTGCAGCCTCTTTCAAGCATTGTATCCATTCTTTATCATCTTCTACAAGCCCCCTTGCAACACATGCTAATTTAAATGTGTCATGCACAACATTATCGACCGTGCGTAAAGACTGAAACGACTTTGGTCCTTTGACAACGGTTAGTAACAAACGTAGATCAAATCTTTCACCACAACTAGGGCTAGCAAAGTACATTCTACCAATTGCATATCCCATTTTCTCTTGATTTCCATCTCTTTTCTGACTTGAGCCAAACAAAATGTTGTGGAAATTCTTGATAAATGAATGGACATTCATCTTCACTGGCAGCATAATATGCAAAGAAGCCAGTAAGATTTGACATTTGTTGACCAGCTCTAGATTGAATCGTTTGTAATGACTCTTCTGGGTTAAAAATAACGTGATGCATTCCAGGTAAATGAAGTGCCAATCGTACAACTGTTGGCATCTCTGCATGCAAAGGATGACCAAATATTCGCCAAGCAGCTTCTGGAGGTCCAATATACCTTGCATCGAGATATTGTTGAATCTCATTTATCATTCCTAACACCATCGTTGTACGATCATAACCCTTATAAATGTACTTATTTATATACTTGACACATCTCATTCCGACATAAACTTCCACATTTATATGATAGTTGAAAAGTTTTGAAAGATATGTATTGTGTGGTACGACATCCCTGTTATCAACTTCTTGCCCCCTCACAGTATGTACTTGACCATTATTGCGACGACTATAGATAGGGTATCCATCTTGATCCATAGTTGTTGTTTTTGTGAAAGCTCGAGGGTATCTCTTAGTACATCTACCATTTTCCATATATGGTGCTTGCGGATTTCGAGCACCACATGGTCCATGTACCATACAACATTTGATAGTTTCAAAAAGTATAGGATCATCTTTTGGGTCTGGAAATTCTGTACAGACCAATTTGTCTACTTGAGCACATGTCCGAATTTTGTCTGGACTCTTGAGAAATAAAAGTGCATGCATATGAGTGAGTCCTCATTTTTGAAATTCAATTGTAAAAACATGTGCAACTTTATTTCCAAACACTTTATTTGTTTCTATCTCCTTCATCAAACATTTTCTCTTCAACTCAAAAACACGGGCAATTAGATCAGGACGATCAATAGGTTTTTGATATGGTAATAATGCTGAAGTAATTTCTGGCCAATTGGGATTTGCAGTCATGGTAAGAAAAATATCTAGGTGTTGGTTGTATCGTGTGATAGCCATTGAATCTTGAAAGATTTCAAACATATGTCTAGGACTACCAGTAAATGAAGATGGCAAAACAAACCTTTGTCGAATTTGTCCAGGTCGCACGTAATCTGGATCCATATCTGACAACTCTTGGTAAAGCTCAGCCTGAAGTTTCCCTTGATTGAGCTTGTAGTATGTCAATCGATTTTACTCAGTTGCAGCCCATGCATTTACCACAAACTCTTGAAATAGTTTCCCATTTCTCAAAATTGTTAAATACTCTGTGGGTCGTTCAAACAAACGATAACTATAAAAATTCATTTGAGTAAGTCGATCAGTTGAAAGTCGATCATACTGAACATTCCACAATTTCAACTCAGGTTCCCATCCAAGCTCACCATATGGAAATAATAGAACATAATGTAATGACAAGTATGCTGGGTGACATTCATTAATTTGCATCAACTCATTATTTCCTCGGAAATGTAAGATAATAACTCTCATTGCATTTACCTCTGTTCCATCACCTGGTATTACAATTGCAATCTCATCTGTAGTTGGTAGGTTATATCGATGTCGATCAGTTGTTGAATTGTAATGAAGATGAGTAGGTAGATTGTGTCCTGCCGAGTCTAATTGATGTAAAATGGCATGAGCCTGGCGATATTTATCTACAAATGCATTGACTTGCAACTAACTATCTTGAATAGTTTTAAGAACATCCCTTCTCAAGTTAGGATTTCTATGATTACGAATTTCTAAAGCTGAATAAGGGTCATAGATATGCAGTTGAGCATAACTCGCATCCTGCCCTGGTTGTGGTTGTAGTGATCCTGTTCGATGTCGCAATTCCCCATGAATTGTGAATGATGTAGGACCCCTTCCACTGAGTACTCTAGGATCCAATGTAGCACCAAGACTCGTAAAAGTATTGGCTGCATTGTACACTCGAGTATAACTTCGAAAGGATTTTAATTGATCATTATTCCTATCATACAATGCCTGAAGTGGTGAAGGGGGTGTAATAAGTAAAGGTAGCCTAATCTTTCCTTCCAAACAGCAAGTTCTGAATAAGGGACGCTTTATAGATGATTTTGTCAAATTTTCATCTATCCAATATAAGACTGAACAATAAGGACATAATACATCCATCTTGCCAAGATAATGGCAACAAGAATCTTTGTGTGCCCGGGCATCAATTGATATACTCGTAGGCAAGTCTTCTAATTCATCATCAGTACATAGATCTTGTTGAAGAAATCGATATATAGGAGTAGACCTACGAATATTTGTGTATAAATAAAATTATGTAAAACAAAACGGTATGAGTAAAAGTATGTATTTCAAGATTAGACACAGTAGTTTACCGATTCCTTGGTGGAGCTAAAGATGTGCTTGGCATAGAAAACGAAAATGTAGAATGATGGGTAACCATTGTTCATTTTTGTGCCGAATGAGAATCTTCAGTTATTGTTTCCCACTCCAAGCAAGTGCGATCGCGACGAATTGGTGTTAAAGAACGTTGTCTTAGTTGAACACATTCTTCTAATCCCTCTTGTTCTCGTTGCAAGCATTGAAATTCAAAGTATGACTTTTCAATTTTTTCACGCTCTCGCCGTACCTGTTGGGCCATTGCAGCTTTTGATATTACATTATCATTTTGTGCCTAAAATGAAAATATTTTATCATTGAAGCAAAATATGTGAATTTTTAGTGCTTAAAATGAAACTATCTTCTTATTTCTTCCCTTTCTCTTAATTTTGTTTTTTATTTTATTTGTTTTATACATTTAATAGTGTTATCTTTATTTCTTTCTTTCTTATTTCTTCCCTTTCTATCTTCTTATTTCTTCCCTTTCCCTTTCCCTTTCTTTGTTTTCTATTTTATATATTAAATAAGAATTAAAAACCTATCTTATTTAGTTTCTCCTTTCTTTATATATTTTTTCTTTATTCCTTCGTTTCTTTTTTCCTATTCTCTTTATATAAGTAGCAACTTATAGATGGTACATTATAAATGCACATGTATCCATGCAAAATAAAAATAAATAAATTTGAAAAACACATACAAATAATAGCAAGTTACATGAAAACATATTACAATCATTCTACAAAAATAACATAAAACAATAAATTCATTTTATACACTCATATCTTTTAACTATTCAAAATTTTGATTAGTTTTGCATCATATTTTTAAAATAGAATATATACCACTTGACATGCATTTGTCATTCTCTTGTCGGAAGGAGCCATCTTTTTTTTTTCCTTTACACATTGGGTTGACCTTTTCTTTTTCTTTTGCCTAACAAATATAAACAAAATATTCAAAAGATTAAAAAAATCTTATATAAATAAAATACATACAATGTTTGACTTGATTTTGTACTTACCATATGAACACGGATAACATTAAGGTCGTGCTCATCACGGATGACCACACCAACATTTCTAGATGGAGTTGTAGGAGGAGGCCTACAGAAATAGATTGTGAACAAATTAAAATCTATATAATAAAGTGGTAATAGTAAGAGTAAAAAATTCAAGATTGTCTTGGGTAAAAAATTCTTTTTCTTTTACCAATTTGGTGTTAAAGAAGGTTGTCTTAGGTTAATACATTCCTTCGATCTTTCTCTTTCTCATTCTCGTCGCAGGCGCTGTCCCAATTGGTATGGAGAACATGGCTTTTGATTTTTTTCACGTTCTCGTCGTGCACATTGGGCCAATGCAGCTTTTGATAACACATTATCATTGTGTGCCTAAAATGAGAATATTATATAAGAATGTGCATAAAATGTGAAGATTAACTAACTTACTTCCCTTTCATCATGTATTTTTTCTTTCTTTTAACTAACTTTTCCTCTTCACTCGGTTAAGTTGTTAGTCATATAAGAACCAATGCATGTATTGATGAAATTTAAAAGGGAGGGAAAAATAATTTGAAAACACATTAAGCACACAAAACTGCAAACTCACTATGCACGCACTTATGGGTTTAAAGACACTACCCATCTTGTTAGGTTTTTATTCTTGACAACCCCATTTGACAAAACTCCTTTCAGTTGTATTTATTTTCGCACTTTTTATTTCAGTGAGGCTATGAGTTCTTAGATGCGAATCCAACCCGAATTGTGCCTTGCAAAGAAGTTTTGTGATGTTAATTCTTTCAAGATTGCCACTTCGCTGATTATGACAGGGATTGAGCTGCCCGATTAGCTCGTGGGGGTCGAGGGGGTAGCGCCCCTTGGCAGATCCAGGGCAGCGCCCCCGAAGCAAAATGCAAAAATGCATTCAAAGTTGCCTGTCCGCTCGAGCGGACATTCCCTCGCTCGAGCGGAGAATGCTGAGTTTCAGAAGTTTGGTGAGTCTGCAAAAATACTGTGATCCGTGTTTTCACGCTCGAGCGTCCATTTCCCCGCTCGAGCGTACATCCTAGTTTGGAACACGTCATATAGTGTCCTCGCTCGAGCGTCAATTCCCACACTCGAGCGAACCTCGCGATTTCAGATTCTATAAATTTGCAAGTTGCTCCAAATCTAGGATTACTCCTCCAGATCTTCTTCTTGGGTTCTATGGTTTATATCTGGGGATATTTTGCTAGTTTTCTTTGATGTTTTGATTGAGTATTCAACTCATGGTTTAAAAAGTATACATCAAAGGATTATTTGTTTGTTCTACACAAAAGAGAGAGTTGTTCTTCGGTGGATTCTGAAGAATTCGAGCCTGAAGCTTTGGTGGATTCTGGAGTGGCTCATCGTCAAGACAATTCCGAGGTGAAGACGGGGTTGGAAGATGCACATAGGGGTTGGTTCAATTCAGGCGTGGATTCGCTAGGTAATTGAGAGTATACCTGTGTAATTCCTTTATGTCTTTTTAGTGGATTGTTTTGTGGTTTTTGCCCGTGGTTTTTTTTATCACAATTGGAGGTGTCCAATTGTGGTTTTTCCACGTAAAATCGTTGTGTCGATTTGTCTTGATTGTTTGATTGAGATTGTTATATACTGCTTAAAATTGATACATAATCATAAATCAACATCTACGGGATTTCTAGATTTTTCACATCTCTTTACAAAATGTACGTTGAAAAAATAAATATTAGATCATTGGGTACGTAAAATGTGAATATTAGCGTGTAATGTCTTGTACTTTCCTTTTCACTCTTCTTGTTGTTTCTGTTATATTAAAATGCATTTTTGTCTTTTTCTTCTTTCCTTAAGAACTTCTTATAAGAAAAATAAAAATTAAAAAAAATTATATTATTTAGTTTCCTTTTTCGTTTTATTCTATTATATTTTAATTATGCTATCTTGTAAATGCAACATATTGTACAAATGCAACATATTTTTATCATACAAATAGACAAATATATTAAAAATTCAAATTAATGTTCATACAAATGCATTAGCATGTTGTACAAATGCTTACTTTAACATGCTTCAGAAAAACATTTCACATTCAATAAAAAGAATTGAATAAATTTTTGAAAAAGAAACTTTTGAAAAATGTACATAAAAAAAAGTATATGATACTATGCAATTCCTAAAAAAATCTATATAATATTCAAAAAAGAAACTTTTAAAAATTGTTGAGAAACCATACCATGGGACGTGCATTTTCCTTTCCTTTGCCATAAGGAATAGCTTTTTTTGTTTCCTTTGATATTGTTTTGTCTTTTTCCTTTTCCTTTGCCTATAAAAAATAAGTAGAATATATTTATAAATTATTTTTAAAATGATAAGAAAATACATGTCCAATGTTCAAGTGATTTTTAGGCTTACCTCATGAATGCGAATAGTATTAAGGTCATGCGCATCGCGAATAACAGCATTAACATTTCTTTCTTGAAGAAATCGAACCTATACATACAAAAACTTTAGAGTGATAAATAAAACTTTATACACATAAATAAGAAAATTAGTAAATGGAGGTGATATTACGGTTCGGTGTAAGTCCCCATCCACCTATAAAGTATGAAAAAAAAAATTAGAATAGTGATATTGTCCATAACTGTTGTACTTAAATTTATAAGAGAGGTACTTAAATTTATATGAAGAGAAAAAAGAAGAAAAAAAACTTACTTGACCAAAAATAGTGATATTGTTCATAACTGTTGTACTTCAACCTAAAAATGTTTGGTTATATAATTTTAGACACAAAGAAACAAAAAATTAGCAATAATAAAAGTTAACATGGATTTCATTGGCAATGAAATGTTATTTCCAAATCTGTTGCTACCAAATCGAATAATAAAATTCAAAATTTTATTTAAATAAATAATTGTCATGAATAGAAAATACTTAACGGGTTACAATCAAGAGGAGAAGAAATAAATAAAAATATAAACTTCTAAGAAAAAGAAAAAGGCCAACCCCAATGTTTAGAATAGATGTATTTTAACAATCACATTAAAATGATAAAATTGAAATCGGAGCACAACAATTGTCTAAATTTGAACTCTTCTCTTTTCTAACTGACTTCAATTTTATAGAGATGAAATTAAAACCAAAATCAAAACCCGTTATAATCATAATCATAAATTTATGCCAAAAAAAATAGTTCAACAGAAACTAGAGGCACGTGCCTTCTCTGTTTAGAATAGTACAAATTTTTTTTGAAATTTTTTTATAACAAAATGTTAAATACATTTTTTTGGGTTAAGTTAAATACTCGGTGAATTTGATTCAAAACAAAACGGATTATGTTAAATACTTGCATTAAGTTAAATACTTGTAAGTTTAATACATTTTTTTTCCCCATGAAGACAACTAAAGTAATACGCACATATATACATTGACCAGAATTTTTAAAATACAACATAGAATATTATATTCCCTTAAAAAGGTGCCAAAAAAAAAAAGAAAAAAGAAACAAAAAACATAAACTCTTTTGCCATATTACACACAAATGTTAAAATGTCAAGTCTTTCAAATTTTTATTTTAATTAGGAACTCTAGATATTCACAAAAAAATTAAATGAAAAATATTTATCATCTGTACATTAGAATCACACAACAAATAAATATTACATTTGAATGGTACAACTAAATAAATATATTACACAACAAATAAAATGTTAAATAAATTTTTTTGAGTGTCAGTTTAATTTTTTTGTTGCAGGAAGATTAACTAAATAAACCACACTTACTTTCTTTTTAAATAGCTCCAAACAAACAGTCCCTTCCCCCTCCCTCTCCCCCTCTCTCTCTCTTTCTCTCTCTCTCCCTCTCTCTCTCTCTCTCTCTCTTCATTCTTTGCGAAACCCATAATCAAACTCACATTTTCTGAGTCAACCCAGCATTTAGAATAGATGTTTTTTTAACAATTACATTAAAATGATAAATTAAAACTAGAGCACAATATAATTGTCTAAATTTAAACTTTTCTCTTTGTTAACTGACTTCAATTTTATAGAGATGAAATTAAAACCAAAATCACATAACAAATATATTACATTTAGTGGTACAACTAAATAAATATATTACACAGCAAATAAAATGTTAAATAAATTTTTTTGAGTGTGAGTTTAATTTTTTTTTTTTTTTTGTTTTTTTTGCAGGAAGATCAACTAAATAAATCACCATTAATTTCTTTTTAAATAGCTCCAAACAAACAGTTCCTTTCCTATCAGACTAATTTGTAAAACACAGAACACTAATCACAAACCAAGTCCCAAATAACCTCTCTCTCTCTCTCTCTCTCTCTCTCTCTCTACATTCTTTGAGAAACCCATAATCAAACTTACATTTTCTGAGTCAACCCAGCATTTAGAATAGATATTTTTTAACAATCACATTAAAATGATAAATTAAAATTGGAGTACAATAATTGTCCAAATTTGAACATTTCTCTTTCTTAACTGACTTCAATTTTATAGAGATGAAATTAAAACCAAAATTAAAACCCATTATAATCATAAATATTTTGAAGTTCATCATTTATGACTTGGAAAGTCCCAAATAAATTTATGTGAAAAAAAAACATTCACCAGATAAGAAAGCCATTTTATAAGCAATAATGAATAATTATTTCATCAAGCAATTAAAGTAATACACACATATGCATTAACCAGAATTTTTGAAATGCAACATAGAATATTATACTCCCTTAAAAAGGTGCAAAAAAAAAAAAAGGAACATAAACTCTCTTGCCATATTACACATAAATGTTAAAATGCCAAGTCCTTCAAATTTTTCTTTTAATTAGGAACTCTAGATATTCAAAAAAAAAAAAAAAAAAAATGAACAAAACAGTCCCTTTGTTTTTAGAATCACACAACAAATATACAACATTTGAATGGTTCAATTTTTTATTTTATTTTTATAATAAAATGTTAAATACATTTTTGTGGGTTAAGTTAAATACTTGGTGAATTTGATTTAAAGCAAAACGAATTATGTTAAATACTTGGGTTATGTTAAATACTTGAAATACAACATAGAATACTAAACTCCTTTAAAAAGGTGCTAAAAAAAAATACATAAACTCTCTTGTCATATTACACATAAATGTTAAAATGCCAAGTCTCTGAAATTTTTCTTTCAATTAGGAACTTTAGATATTCAAAAAAAATTATATGAAAAATATTTATCTTTTGTACAACACAGAGCACTAACCACAAATCAAGTCCCAAATAACCTCTCTCTCTCTCTCTCTCTCTCTCTCTCTCTCTCTCTCTCTCTCTTTCTCTCTACATTCTTTGAGAAACCCATAATCAAACTCACATTTTCTGAGTCAACCTAGCATTTAGAATAGATGTTTTTTAACAATCACAGTAAAATAATAAATTAAAACTGGAGTACAATAATTGTCCGAATTTTAACTTGTCTCTTTCTTAACTAACTTTAATTTTATAGAGATGAAATTAAAACCAAAATCAAAACCCATTATAATCATAAATATTTTGAAGTTCACCATTTATGACTTGGAAAGTCCAAACATAAATTTATGCCCAAAAAAAAAAAAAAAAAAATTCGCCAGATAACAAAGCCATTTTATAAGCAATAATGAATAATTATTTCATGAAGCAACTAAAGTAATACACTCATATACATTGACCAAAATTTTTGAAATACAACATAGAATATTATACTCTCTTAAAAAAACAAAAAAAAAAAAAAAAACCACACACACACACACACACACACAAACAAACACTCTTGTCATATTACACATAAATGTTAAAATGCCAAGTCTTTCAAAAAAAAATTAAATGAAAAAAAACAGTCTCTTTCTTTTAAGAATCACACAACAAATATACTACATTTGAATGGTACAATTTTATTTTATTTTATTTATAACAAAATGTTAAATACATTTTTTTGGGTTAAGTTAAATGCTTGGTGAATTTGATTCAAAGCAAAACGGATTATGTTAAATACTTGTGTTAAGTTAAATACTTGTAAGTTTAATACATTTTTTTTCATGAAGACAACTAAAGTAATACACACATATATATATTGACCAGAATTTTTTGAAATACAACATAGAATACTATACTCCCTTAAAAAGGTGCCAAAAAAAAAAAAAAAAAAAACTCTTTTGCCATATTACTCATAAATGTTAAAATGCCAAGTCTTTCAAATTTTTCTTTTAATTAGGAACTCTAGATATTCAAAAAAAAAAAAAAAATGAAAAAAACAGTCCCTTTCTTTTTAGAATCATACAACAAATATACTACATTTGAATAGTACAAATTTTTTTTATAAATTTTTTATAACAAAATGTTAAATACATTTTTGTGGGTTAAGTTAAATACTTGGTGAATTTGATTCAAAGCAAAATGGATTATGTTAAATACTTGGGTTAAGTTAAATACTTGTAAGTTTAATACATTTTTTTAATGAAGACAACTAAAGTAATATACACATATATACATTCACCATAATTTTTTGAAAAACAACATAGAATACTATACTCCTTTAAAAAGGTGCCAAAAAAAAGAAAAAAGAAAACATAAACTCTCATGCCATATTACACATAAATGTTAAAATGCCAAGTCTCTGAAATTTTTCTTTTAATTAGGAACCCTAGATATTAAAAAAAAAAAATTATGAAAAATATTTATCATCTGTACAACACAGAGCACTAAAATATTTATAAAAAAATATTCAAAAAAAAATTGATAAAAATATTTATCAACTGTACAAAAAAAAAAAGAAAAAAAAAAAAAGAAACATAAACTCTCTTGTCATATTACACATAAATGTTAAAATGTCAAGTCTTTCAAATTTTTATTTTAATTAGGAACTCTAGATATTCAAAAAAAAAAAAAAATTAAATGAAAAAAACAGTTCCTTTTTTTTTAGAATCACACAACAAATATACTACATTTGAATGGTACAATTTTTGTGTAAAGGTATATCGTAGTGATGTCTCTCTCTATATCTTGCATACACGTGTGACCTACTAAATGAAATGTTCTTTCATTAAAAGGGTGACTAAATCATCGTTGATTGCATCTATTTTTGAAAAACAAAATTGAGCATGTAGAGTTCTTCAACTGAGCATTCCAGTGATTAGTGATGCACTTGATGGTTTAGTAAGTTGAATAGAAATGAATAATGCATTTTTCTCAAACAATCCTATGGGCGCCTAAGCCTAAGTTTTTATTTTGGAAAGAATAAATAAATAAAATGGAGAATAGAAGCCCACATTACATCAAAAGATATCATCACATAACTACGATGAAGCAACCCGGCTATGCCTCACTAAGGGCACAATGCAAGTAGCAGTGCACACATGATTTTCAATATCAAGTTAATCTACAAAACTACCCACTACTATTATATCTAGCACTTAAGCCTCCAAGAAGAACCAAAAAAATAAATAATTGTGAGGGTCCTTGGGTTAGGGTATGAGAGAGAGTACTTGAATTCTTTTTAATAATGCAACAAAATTGACCAAATTTAAACAAAATTTTCCAATTATTTGTTCCAAATCTTGACCAAATTTAAAAAATTTAAGACAGACCAATTTTATGAATAGCGACGTAATCAGCCAAATGTTTTACACTTCAATTTACCCACCGGAGTCAAGACAACCAATCCTAGTCCAAGCTTTAAGTTCTAACAACAACAATAAGGAGTCAAGACAACCAAACCATGATGGTTATGAATAGTAAATTACTTAACTTACTCTCTCTCTCTCTCTCTCTCTCTCTCTCTCTCTCTCTGTTCAACAAATTTGAGTGAAATTTGATTAAAAGCTTGATCTAATATGAATACTCCAATCCTCACTCTCTTCGCATCTTCAAATCTTTTCAAAAAAATTCCAAACTTATCCTAAAAACCATCTCCTATCCATACCATTTTTTATGAAAGAAAACCATCTCCTATCCATACTCTATTTTAAAATTTTATCAAAAAAGATTAAAAGTATTATTATTGGAGATTTGGTGAAAATTTTTGTTCATCCTTGATTTAGTGAAAATTTTGGATCTATTATGTTTTTCCTGTGTATAATAGCCAAATAATTTGGAGACCAACCTTATGTGTAAGAACCAAATTTCTGCTTAATAGTTCAAATAATTGACAATAATTCTTTGATGAAAAAATAATTTCTGCTTAATGTTTTTTTTTTATTAAAAAAATTGACAATAATTCTGATTAAAAATTGACAGAAATTTGGTGATGAGAGACATTTCCTCAATGTTTAATAGTTCTGAGAGAAATTTGGTTCACAATAATTCTGCTCAATGTTTAATCAAAATTGACAGAAATTTGGTTCACATAATTTTTTTTTTAATTCTTTGATGAAATTTAGTTCAAATAATTTATGCTTAATAGTTCAAATAATTGACAATAATTGACAGATCAACTATTATACACAGTTGACAGTAAACACAATGTGTATAACCTTTGATTTTTTTTTTGAACACAACAATTTCTGCTTAATCTTTTTTTTGATTAAAAAAATTGACAATAATTTTGATTAAAACTTGACAGAAATTTGGTGATGAGAGACACATTTCCTCAATGTTTAATAGTTCTGAGAGAAATTTGGTTCACAATAATTCTGCTCAATGTTTAATCAAAATTGATAGAAATTTGATTCACATAATGTTTTTTTTTTTAATTCTTTGATGAAATTTAGTTCAAATAATTTCTGCTCAATAGTTCAAATAATTGACAGATCAACTATTATACACAGTTGACAGTAAACACAATGTGTATAACCTTTTTTTTTTTTTTTTTTTTTTTTTGAACACCAAACTAATTTCTGCTTAATGTTTTTTTGGTGATAAAAAATTTCTGATTTTGGTGATAAACAGTTGACAGTAAACACATTGAGCAGAATTTTTTCTGTTTTTGGTGATAAAAAACAAAGCCAACAGATTTTGGTGATAAAAAACAGAGTCAAGTGATTTTGGTGATAAAAAACATAGCCTTTGCAACTACTCTTTAATAACAAAAGAAAAAAATAAGAACCAAAGTAATAAACTAACTGAGCAGCCGAGCAGGATGTCGAGCAGCCGAAGTGAATAGCCGGAGTGAACAAAAAAATTACTGTAATGAATAGCCGAGCAGCCAAAGTGATGTCGCAGCCGGAGTGAACAACGGTGAGAGTGGTCAGAGTGATCCACAGAAGCTCTGATGAAGTCAAAAGCTGAGAGAGGAAAAAAAAATTCAAGAAGAAGAACAATTACCCGAATCAATGAGAGAATACTAAAGTCATGTTTTCAATTACCCGAATCAATTCTCTTGAACCCAGCAATTAAAGTCATGTTTTCAATAACTCTATTGAACCCAGCAATTAAAAATACTTTTCCATATATCTATATCATTCAATAACTATAGATTGGTCTGTGAACCCAACAATTCAATAACTAAATATATCTATTGAACCCATATATCTATATCATTCAATATCTCTATTTGTCTGATTTGCAGAATTAAATATCTATATCATTCAATATCTATACTTTTCCATATATCTATATCATTCAATATCTCTATTGAACCCAACAATTCAATAACTAAATACATATATCATTTGTTTGATTTGCAGAATTTCTTTTCCATATATCTATATCATCGAAATCTGTTGCACGGTGTATCTTTTCCATAATAACTCAATATATCTATCATTCAAATCTATCATTAATCCAAATCTGCAGAAGACACCATAATAAAATGCATATCACCTGTGTAATCCAAATCTACACACACCCAATACAAAATCCAAACCGTATAACTCAATATCACCCGTATAACTCAAACCATATCACCCGTATATATCAGTTGGTTCAATATCACCCGTATAACTCAATATATATATCATTCAAAATCCAAATCCAATACAATAAGATAATTTGCACACACAACATACATCACACTAACAATAAATCTGTAGGAGTTTTCCAATGTGGGTAAACCCAAAAGCACACCCAGAAGATTGAAACAGAGCAAGGAATTCAGCAATGGGGAGACAGACGGTAGACAGAGAGGGAGATAGAGAAGGAAGGTAGATACTGAGGGAAGAGTCAGTGTAGAGTAGGAATGGGGAGACAGAGGCTAGATACTGAGGGAGACATAGGCAAATCAAATGAAATGTGTTGGGCGGGAACCACCCATTGATCTAAACCATTGATATACACTTAGGATTCATCTGAGCCATCCAAATGAAATGTGTCTCTCATACATTTTAGACATTTTCAAAAACCTTTGTGACTTATTATATAGATGTGATATAAAAATATAATTATTTATTTTATTTCATAATCAAGAAAATGATGAGAGGGACTATTGTAGGGTTTGTTGCAATGGATTATTTGGGATCTAATTTACAACATATTTTCCTCTTTATTTTGAACACTTTTAAAAAGGTAAAATTAAAATTGTAATTAAGTTATTTGACGATATCAACAATTTCTGATATTTTTTAAAGAAAATATTATTTTACCCCTCGCCAAATTTTTATGTATTTTTTTAATTTGACCCATAGATTTTGTATAATATCAATTTGCCCCCTGTACTTTTGAAATTTTGATCAATTTGGCCCTACCGTCGTATTTTGTCTACAATAAAACGGAACTTGCTGATGTAGCACCAAATTTCATTTGGAATTTCATTTTACCCTCAAACTATACCTTAAAAATTAATTTGTCCCCCAAATATAAAAAAATTAAATTTAGATATTTAACAAATAATTTTTTATATAATGAAAAAATATTAAATTTTAAATAATATATACTTTGCAATAAAATAATAAAAAGATATAAAAATTCTCATTTAGAATTATCTTGAGACTATGAAGCATGAGTAATTTGACAAACATGTCGTATCCGTACCGAGTATTTATCGACGTATGGTATTTCTGCATACGTACCAGATACACAAAATACGTACTCAATTTTTTTCTTCTTAATTTTTGGTGTATCTACTTAGTATATATCCAAGCCGTGTCGTACCTCAATCGAAACAATATTTTCCTTTACTATAGATATAAAATAGACTTGTTTCTTATTTTTAATTTTACGCCTAAATTAATTTAAAATTAAGTTATGGTTTATAAGTTATTTAATATAATGACATTTAATTTTGATTTATCATATACCTGTACTTTTGGCATTAAATGTCAATTGTATGTTGGATCTTAACAAATTAAACCATTTAATCAATTTTTGTATTACTCCAAACTAAAAATAAATATATTTTCACAAACGTATCAAGCCATACCCATATCCTATTTTTTTTTGGGATTTTACGTTATTGACGTACCCCGTATCTTATCAGTACCAATACTCATACCCGCACCTATGTTTCATAGGTCAGAAATTATCCCAAGTCGATCCTAGAGAAACTCATCGAGCCGAAAATTTCTTGACTACTCTATCTGTGTGCGTGTGCGCAATTATAACTTGTTTGTTTCCCAAATTAATTTCAATAGAATTAATCAACTGATAGTAATTTCAAAATTAAGGGGGAAAAAAATTAAAAATTCAATTACTGCCTAAAGAATACTCAATAGGACTAATACTCAATTTTTTTATTTAAAATTTAAAATTTTCATTTTTGAGATAAAAAATTATTAATTAAATATTAATTTTTTTTTTAAATATTTGGAGGGCTAATTGATTTTTAAGATATAGTTTGGGATGTAAAATGAAATTCCAAATGAAGTTTGGTGCCACGTCAGTGAGTTCTGTTTGATTGTAGATGGAATGTGACAGTAGGGGTCAAATTGATCAAAATTTTAAAAGTTTTTTTTTTTGGGGGGGGGGGGAGGGAATTAACATTATACAAAGTTTAGTGATCAAATTGAAAAACGCATGAAATTTTGGGAGACAAAATGATATATATATATATATATAAACTAATAGAAAGGTTAATCTGTAATCAAAACTTCAGGGAAGGTTTCTATGTTTTTATTAAATCTATAAAATATATATATATTGAGAGGGTAATTTATACCTAAATTGGGCCGAGCTGGGTAAATGGGCCGAGCTGGGTAAATATGTCGTTCTTTGGGCCGTAGTAAGAAGGGCTGGATGAAAGGGGCTTGTAGGTTAGCCCGGTCTTGGTAAATCCTATTGTTATCCTGGTCCAGAGAGGCTTGTTATCCCGGTCTGGGAAAGGTTTGTGGGTAGCTCGGTCACCGCACATGGAGTTAGCCCGGTCATGGCGTATTGTGGTTAGCCCGGTCAAAACCTGGCTATTTGTTAGCCCAATCAGGACCTTGGTGTTTGTTATCTCGGTCTGAACATACCATTGTTAGTACTGGAGAAGCCGGGGTAAGAGCAATGAATGGAAGAGCCGAGCTAAAGTTAGCTCGGTCTAGCTTGCGGCTTAGCGTAGCCATGCTTACCTCGGTCATATTAAAATCTGACCATGGTAAAACCATCTCACTTGGTTTAAGCAGTGAGGGGGGTGTTGAAGGATAAGCATTATCTTTCAGGAATGTGATTCCTAGGAGGACTACACATGGAGGAGTAAGAGTCCTACTTGGATTGTGCCACATGGAACCTATAAAAGCTCATAACACCACCTTTAGAGAGGTAACACAACTTTGATTCCCGAATTCACAGAGCTTTTTGCCTATTTGTCTATTTTTGCTGACTCAGGCATCGGAGAGGTATCTAGCACACACCCGCCGGCTAGCTCACGTTTGTGCTTTTAGGGAGTAAAGCGACGACGTATGGAGGAGCACAATCTTGATCAACAGGATTATACGAGAAGGTTTATTTCTTTCCCGTACAATTGGCACCGTCTGTGGAAACAAACAGAACGAACAAAACCTCTTAATTAAGTTTTCCTTGCTAATAAAAAGTAATGGCGCACAATGAAGATTTGCCGCAGTTCGCCATTAATGGACAAACCCTAGAAGGAGGTGGAAGGTGCGAAGGTTTGCCTCCTGTCCCTCCCATGGCGGACTTGGAGCCCCAACGGCATAACTCCAGGAGGGATGCTAGGGGAAGGCGGAATAACAGCCCCCGTCACTCTCGTTCACAAAGTCTTGACAGACAAAGGCGAAGGATTGATCCTCAAGTTCTGGAGGACCGCGTAAAGGAGCAGGACGAATTGATACGACAGATGACGGCGGACATGGAGATTATGAAGCCCCAGATGAAGGGAAAAGGAGTGGCGACAGGAGAGGGGCGCAAAAGCAAGACGCCCCCTCACTGCTCAGAAGACCGTGGTAGGCATACCACACCATTACAAGCAGACAGTAGAAGCCTCAGGACAGGCGATACTCAATCCAGAACCTCCAGGACTCGTTGCTCCAGGTCTGACAGAACGAGGACTGAGAGGTCGTATACTGAGGGAAGCACCTATCGGCCCTCGCGCACGCACCAAACATCATCCAGGCAAACAGAGTTGCCAAGATCATCCGACTTACGGACCGTGCTGGAAAAAAGGGCACGATGGAAGGAGGATAATAGGGCGCGCGACCCTCACAGTGTATCTGCCCTTCAACGGTTGGCTCATCGGACGCATGGAAGCGTCGAGGTTGGAATGCCATTACCGCGCCCTGCCTACGAACCAACGGACAAAGCATTAGCGAGGCTGTAGACCTCGCCGTTCGTTCCAGCAATCGAAAACGTGCCCCTACCTTCAGGCTTCCTCCCGCCCAAATTCACCACGTACGAGGGAAAGACAGATCCCTATATGCACCTGAGCCACTTTCGCCAGGTTATGGCTGTATATCGTCGAAACGAGGCTTTGATGTGCATCCTCTTCCCATCAAGCCTTGGCAACCTAGGCTTGACTTGGTTCAAAAAACTTCCAGAAGGCAGCATAGCCTCCTGGGCGTAATTGGCGGAGGCGTTCGTAACAAGGTTTAGAACGAACACCAAAACGCCAGTGGAGATCGACCAGCTTCTCTCCATTGACATGGGCGACAAGGAGACACTTAGATCCTACAATAGTCGCTACTGGGAGACCTTCAACCAGATTGGGGACTGTCCTACCAATCTCGTCATCGCACAATACAAAAGGGGCCTTCCAGTTGGGAACAGACTAAGGGACTCAATCACTATGACGCCACCTCTAACGATGGAAGCCTTGATGGAAAGAGTGCACCAGCACATTAGGGTGGAAGAGGATGGCACCCGTGCTAAAGCAAAGTCTAGCACGACCGCAGTACCAGATAAAAAGGCCTCAGCAAAGGTCAACGTAGTAGACCGTCCAAGCAGAAACGGACGAGGCAGGCGAGACAACAGAGAGGACCAGGATAAAAGATGGTTGAGAGTCCGCACTGCCATGACCACGGTATTCAAGAAACCGATCTATCGAATTCTAAGCGAAATACGCGATGAGCCTTTCGTCAGATGGCCAACTAAGCTAGAAGAAGCTCAGAAAGACTATGACAAAAGATCACGGTGCACCTTCCACAAGGAAAAGGGGCACCGCACTGAAAATTGCACGCCATTGAGACAACACCTGGAGGAGTTGGTGGCAGCAGGTCACCTGGACAAATACATTGAAGGAGGGACACAACCAGCCCCCCAAGACCACAATAACCCCAACAGGATGCCAATCGATGCCCCACCTCAAGGCGTAATCAATGTGATACATGGAATCTTCGAACCTGAGCGTGTATGTGAGCTCAGAGGGTCAATCAAGAAGGCCGAACACTTAAGGGAGGTACTAAGTGCACAACCTACCATCAAAAAGGGGAAGACAGAGGCCACGAACATCATGTCTTTTTCAGATAGAGACTTGGCGAGGATATATTATCCCCACAATGATGCCCTGGTTGTCACTCTCCGAGTCAAGGATTTTGACGTCAAGCGGATTTTGATCGACTAGGGTAGTTCATGTGAGATAATGTATTACGAAACATTCAAACAATTGAAGCTACAAGACAAAGACTTGGCACCTGCCGTATCTCCCTTGATTGGATTCAACTCAATGCCAGAATGGCCAGTCGGCAAAATAATCCTCCCAGTCAAAGCGGGAAGCGTAACGAAACAAGTGGAATTCTAGGTGCTGAAAGTCCCTTCCACTTACAACATAATCTTGGGAAGAACATGGCTACATGCCATGCGATCAGTAGCGTCATCCTACCATCAAGTAATGCGGTTCCCCAACGAAACCGGGGTAATTGAAGAGGTCTTTGGAGACCAAATTATGTCCAAGCAATGCTTTGTCACGGTAAACGGCAGCCGCGCTGCCAAGGGATATGTACATTCAGTGGAAGAACCTGAGAGTAATGAACTGTTCACAGATGTCGGCAAAGCCGCTAAACAAAAAGCGGTGGAAGACTTGGTAAAGGTAAGAATAGATGAAAATAACCCGGATAAGTTCTTTTTGCTCGGTTCGTCGTTGTCCAGCACTGAGAGATTAGAGGTCTTGGAATTCTTGACCTCTAACATCGAAGTGTTCGCCTGGACACCCTACGACATGCCAGGCATTGATCCAAACTTCATCTGTCACCAGCTCAATGTCCACCCATCCGCCAGACCAGTCATTCAGCGCACTCGCAGATCGGCACTCCACCACGCCGAGATAGTGACGGAAGAAGTGGGAAATCTGTTAGAGGCAAAAGCTATCAGAGAGGTGCACTACCCCAGATGGATTTCCAACACAGTCGTGGTGCCAAAAAAGAATGGCAAATGGCGTGTCTGCGTCGACTATAAGACAGTCAACAAAGCATGCCCAAAGGACAGCTTCCCCCTACCACGGATAGATCAACTGGTAGACCTAACGGCGGGGCACAACTGACTTAGCTTTCTTGATGCGTACAGAGGCTACCATCAGCTCGCCATGTATGAACCAGACCAGGAGGTCACGTCCTTTACTACTCCAAGAGGACTGTATTGCTACAAGGTCATGCCCTTTGGCCTAAAGAACGTAGGGGCGACATTCCAACGGATGGTCACCAAGATGTTTGAACCATTTTTAGGCAGAACAATGGAGGCTTACATCGACGACATGGTGGTCAAGAGCAAGGATGAGAATGACCATCTCAAGGACCTAGGTGAGATGTTTGAGATCCTAAAGAAGCACAAGTTGCACCTCAATGCGTCTAAATGTGCATTCGAAGTAGGATCTGGCAAATTCCTGGGCTTCCTGGTAACCAACCGGGGTATAGAAGCAGACCCCTCTCAGATCAAAGCAATTCAGGACCTGGAGAGGCCAAATTCAGTAAAAGAAGTGCAGTATCTCACCGGCATGGCGGCTACGCTCAATCGGTTCATAAGCCAGTCGTCAGACAGACTACAACCATTTTTCCATGCTTTAAAGGCCAAATTTGAGTGGGACGAAGAATGTGACCGTGCTCTGGAAAGCCTGAAAGAATACATGTCTTCCCCACCACTGCTTGTCACCCCAATACCTGGAGAAGAACTCTTCTTGTACCTGGCAGTCTCACAGTACGCAATTCGTGCAGTGTTGGTCCATGCGGAAGGAATCCAACATCTGCCTATCTTTTATGTCAGCAAGACATTACTGAGCGCCGAAACAAGGTACTTGCCACTAGAAAAACTGGTCTTAGCCTTGATGATGGCCTCAAGGAAGCTGTCGCACTATTTTCACGCCCACACCATAGTCGTCCTCACAGCTTTCCCGTTAAAAGCTCTTTTTGAAAGGGCAAACTTTTCTGGGCGAATCTTGAAGTGGGCAGTAGAGTTGGGACAATATGACATCAAGTTTCAACCCAGGACCGCGATAAAGGCTCAAGCCTTGGCAGACTTCATCGCTAAATTTACCCAAGGAAGTCATCATATCTGCCCAGTTGACCTGACTAACACAACCGAACTAGGGATGGAAGTTGACGCCGGAATAGCGCAACCCCTGGTGCAGGATACTCAGTCAGACCCCAAGACAGACCAGAGTAAAGAAAGCAAGGAAGAAGCGAACCATGCTACACCAAGCCAAGACTCACCAACAAATAAAGACTTGGTACAATCAGATAGCAAGGGGCAGACAGCAAGCGTGGACCTTCAAGAAAACACCAGCAACATTCTTGACCCCACGGCATCATCTGACCCCTCCACTTGCTGGAAGTTATTCGTTGGAGAGATGTGGAAGCTCTTCGTAGATGGAGCATCCAACCGGCACGGCGCAGGACTTGGCATAGTCCTCATCTCACCAGATGGCCTAGTTGTGGAACAAGCAGTCAACCTTGGCTTCCCAACATCAAACAACGAAGCGGAGTATGAAGCGCTTCTTGCAGGTCTCAAATCCGCATTCTATATGAAGGCCACAGAGCTAATGGTTTACAGCGACTCACAACTGGTGGTAAACCAAATTTCAGGCGACTATGAAGCAAAGGATGACAGGATGGCTAAGTACCAATACTTAGTCACAAAAGAGATCAAAAAATTTGAAGTAGTAAGGATAGAACAGATTGGCAGGGAGGAAAATAGCAGAGCAGACGAACTAGCAGGCTTTGCTTCAATGGCAGATACATCCATCCCTCATTCGTTGCTAATCGACTACCTACCAAGACCAAGCATTGAAGACCCCGAAGCAGAAGAGGTATGTTGCGCCGAGTTAGGCTATAGCGATCCCGGGTTTTACTCCTTGTGTACAGTGATCTGGACTTGGCTCCGTGGACGTTGGTAGTTACTTATATCTTGTTTGCATCCTTTCGTACCTTGTATTTGAGTTTTAGGATGTGTTGGGCATGTTTCGAGCAGGTGGGTTGAGCCTTAGTCTAAATTCTTGTTGCCCAGATTTTGGTCGTTCCGCTCGAGCGGGTCTCCTTGCGCTCGAGCGGGGTTTACACACTTCCAGTATTTCGTGTCTCTGCAAAACTTCTGCAAGTGTGATTTCTACGCTCGAGTGGGTTTCCTACGCTCGAGCGGGTTGCGCTCGAGCGGGCTTATTGGAGCTCGAGCGGGTAGTACATTTCTGGTGAAAGTTCCGGGATGGGATAATCCACGCTCGAGCGGACTGGTTTTTCGCGCTCGAGCGGATGTGTTTCACTCTTGTGTCTTGGTGCTTGAGCGGACCTTCTTGCGCTCGAGCGGACCCAGATTTTTGTTCTTGACGCTCGAGCGTTGTGTTTTTCACTCGAGCGGACCTGTCGTATATCAGATAACAGTTAGGCGTTTTTGAATCACTTTTTGCATTCTCTCTCTCTCTCTCTCTTACTTTCTAAAAAGATATTTTGAGAGCTCCTCTCTCTAGAAACTCCCTTCTCTCTAGGGTTTGATCTAGTTAGAGTGTCCTCCTCACCTTTGGCTTTTACAAAAGTTGTGTTGATCGTCGAGGGCTACGTTTTGATCCGAACATATTGAGTTTTGGAGCACTTTGGTTTTGGTCTTCTTCTCCTCTTGAGCTCTAACTTCGAGGTAGGGATACCCTACTCTTATTTATGAGCTTTGTCTTTAAATTTTAACATTTTGATATGTTGGGGGTTGTTGGGTAATTTTGAGAAAGTTTAGGTCTTTTGTGTAATTTTACAAAAGATGGGGTTTTATATATATATGAACCTATATGCATGTTTGGCATGGAGAAATGAGATAAATGATATGTTATTGGTCGGAATGGAACCTTAGGGTTATTTTTGTTAATTACGGGAAATGCCCTAATTACATTGAGGAATTAATTTGTGAAGTTAATTTGAGAAATGAGAAATTGAGTTGAAATTGTTGGAATTGGTAATGTATGTGATTAAAGGGTGTAGTTGGACTATTTATCACTCACCAAGTGGAAATGTTAATTATATATCCATTGGTGCATTTATTTTCTGTTTAGAAATAATTGTTTTGGGCTATCGGTAGAGGATAGTCTTGATTGTTGTAGACATTGCATGATGATTAGGCAAACTAAAACTAATCAGTTGAACGTGCTATTGAGTATAGCGATTGGAATAATACATTAACTTTATGTATTGATTGATTGTATATGATAACTGTTTATATACATTGTTTGTGTGGGAGGAGAAAGGGGCTGTACTCCACGGTTTATTGGAAGAAAGGGGCTGTACCTCTAAACCGGATTTGTGTGACAGTGATACAGCACTACAATGTGTATCAGGCTGCGAAATAGAAGTGTTTGGTTTCATTAATACAGCACTACAATGTGTATTATTTGAAACGTATGGAAGTGTTTTGTTTCATTAATACAGCACCACTATGTGTATTATTTGAGATATGTGGAAGTGATTTGATATGTTATTGATACAGCACTACAATGTGTATCCGTCATGAATTTCGAAAGTATTTTAAAGATGAGTCCAAACCTCATTAAGTTAATTGGCCAGGTTCTGAGCCGTGTTTTCAAACTCAAGGTTGAAAAAGAAATGGGAGATAAAATGTTACATGGACTTAAATGTCATGAAACCGAAATGTGATATAAGTGGATGTATCTGTGTTGACCATCTATCAACTGCTAATCTTTTAGTCATTGTTCATAGTTGGTTTAGTGTATTTCTGCTGGGCTGTGGCTCACCCTTTATGGGACATCATTTTCAGGTACAGGTAGCATGCCACCTCCAAGGACATAGCTTGGGAGGCTAGGGGCAGGCAGACTTCTGTCGTTTTTGTTATCTTTTGGATGTATTACATGTAAATTCAAGCCTGGGGCTTAATGTGTATTTGAGTTAGTACTCCCTTTTTGTAACCAAGTGTTAACTTGGAAAGCCATAAGCCCGTAGGGCATTTGCTTTTGTTGTTAACATGTAACACTTTTGTAATGAGTTACTCTGGTGAATAGAATGATGGTTATCTTTCATATCAATGCATGTCTAGATTGATGGGTTTGATGTTATTATTTTGAGGGTGTTACAACTTGGTATCGGAGCGTACCGGGTTCGAATACTTTGGGTACGTGGGAAGTGATTAGGATCACAATGGGTTTGTCTCGCTTGTTAGAGACTTAGATGTAGTGTTATGTACTTATGTGATAACATGCTTGTGTGACTATTTGGGTATGGGATTTAATTTCTTGGATGTTGATTGGATCCTTGGGTTTCTGTGAGTCTTGTTGGAAAAGCACTTGATCAATGCTGTTTCTAACCGGAACTCTAGCAACGCCTCGGGACTATCATTATCCAGAAATGAAATTCGTAAGTGCTTATGTGATTATGTGCTTACGTGGAATGAATTACAGTTGTCCATGTATTAGGACGCGAGTGTTTAGTTTCGGCACATTTATGAATGTACTAATGTTCTTTGTTGCCTTTATTAGGATGTCAGGACGAGGACGTGGAGGTAGGCGAGGTAGGCCTAGGAGGCAGGAGATGCCTTTACCGGATGATATTCCGGCACAGCAGGAGGGGATTGGTCAGGCCAATGTGGCCGAGCCAGCAGGTCAGCAGGCTATGGGCGACTTAGCCCGTGGGATAGCTGATGCCTTGAGGGAGTCTATGGGAATTCTCAGAGCTGAGAATCCAGTTCAGGCTCCAGTGCAGGCCCGGGTTGTTGAGGCAGGGCCTTCCTTCTTGAAGAGGGAGTTTTTCCGGTCTAATCTGGATGAGTTTGTTGGGGATCCAAAGGAGCCACTTAAGGCTGACGAGTGGTTGGAGCAGATGAGTAAGACATTCGAGATGCTTGGCATCGAGGACGGGGCATTGAAAGTGACCTTGGCATCTTTCCAGCTAAAGGGGGATGCGGGTCAGTGGTGGAAGTTCGTGAAGGGTCGCATTGAGGGCACCTGGGAGGCTTTTGTGAATGCTTTCCAGGATAAGTTTCTATCTTCGGCAGTTAGGGAGAAGCTGAGAGACCAGTTCTGCCAGCTTTTGCAGTTGAGTTCTTCAGTGGCCGAGTATGAGGCTACTTTTACTAGCTTGTCCAGGTTCGCACCTGAACTTGTGGTGTCCGAGGAACGCCGCTGTATTGAGTTTGAGAAGAGGTTGAGGCGCGGCCTCAAGATGAGAGTTGGGGGTTCTATGACCCGAGACTGGGCGCTTAGTTGATGCTGCAGCCCATGTGGAGATCATGATGCACGAGGAGGAGGGACAGAGAGGCTCCAAGAGGAGCCAGGATGGTCAGGGAGATGGCAGGAGACAGAGGGGCGCTAACCCTCAGCAGTCTCAGGGTGGTGTGGCTAGATCGACTTTTCCAGTGTCGAGTGCAGGCTCGGGGAGAGGCAATCAGGGAGAGTTCACCTGTTACAAGTGTGGCCAGTTAGACCACAAGGCTTCAGTTTGCCCACAGAGGGGAGGAGGTCAGAGAGCTGCTTCTTCTTCAGTTAGACCACAGAGCCAGAGTCAGAGCAGGGGCCAGCCACTGTCTTGTTATCAGTGCGGTCAGGCGGGGCACCTGAAGAGGTTTTGCCCGCAGTTTGGTGGCACTTCTGGTGCATCTGGGCAGAGGCAGAGTCTTCAGCCAGCTCAGTCAGTGCAGGCCTCGAGGGCCAATCAGGGGGCTTCATCGTCCCAGTCTGTACAGCAGTCGTATGCTCCGAGGAGTGAGCAGGTGGATCAAGGGCCTACAAGGCGCGTGTATGCGGTTACCGCGCAGGACCTAGTACCGGCTCCATCAGTTGTGAGAGGTACCTTTCTGTTTTGCAACTCAGTTGCTAGTGTGTTGATTGATACGGGTGCATCTCATTCTTTTGTATCTGCTGCATTTGTATCTATGTTGGAGTTGGAGTTGGCGTTATTAGCATCTCCTATTTGTGTAGTATCACCTGTTGGGGGTGAATTGATTTTGAAACATGGATGTAGAGGTTGTGATATAGAGGTCGCCGACCGTAGGCTTCCGTTTCCTTTTGTGGTTATGCCCATGAAGGGCTTTGATGTTATTTTGGGTATGGACTGGCTATCGTCATACCGGGCTGTTATAGATTGCTACCGCCAGAGGGTCACTGTTTGCACCTTGAGCGGGGAGTGTTTCCATTTCTTGGGGGGCCGAGTTGGTAGTGTGTTGCCACCGGTGTATGATCCGCGAGGGCGGGGTGAGCTTAGCGGTCTACTTGCTAGCTTTATGAGTGGTGAGTGTGATGAGACCCAGATTATATTGCCGAGGGTGGTGTGTGAGTATTCGGATGTCTTTCCTGAGGACCTTGTTAGCCTACCACCTCACCGAGAGATAGAGTTCTCTATCGATTTAGTGTCCGGCACGGCGCCGATTTCCATGGCACCTTATCGTTTTGCCCTAGCAGAGTTGGTTGAGTTGAAAGCTCAGCTCCAGGAATTGCTAGATAAGGGCTTTGTTCGCCCTAGTGTTTCACCGTGGGGAGTACCGGCCCTCTTTGCTAAAAAGAAAGATGGTGCCTTGAGATTGTGTATCGACTACCGGAAGTTGAATCGGGCTACGGTCAAGAATAAGTACCCTATACCCTGTACTGATGATTTGTTTGACCAGTTGAAGGGTTCCCGTTGTTTCTCTAAGATAGACTTGAGATCGGGTTACCACCAGTTGAGGGTCAGGGAGGAGGATACTCCGAAGACGGCATTCTGTACGCGGTATGGCCACTATGAGTTTCTGGTGATGCTATTTGGGCTCACCAATGCACCAATGAACCGGATATTCTGGGAATTCTCGGACTGTTTTGTAGTCGTTTTCATGGACGACATTCTTATTTATTCACCTTCGGAGGAGGAGCACGAGGCACACTTGAGAGTGGTGCTAGAGTTACTTAGAACCCATAGGCTGTATGCCAAGTTTGGGAAGTGTGAGTTCTGGCTAGGAGAAGTCAAGTTCTTAGGCCACGTGGTTTCTGGGGAAGGGGTGTCTGTTGATACATCCAAGATTGAGGCAGTGCAAGATTGGGCACAGCCTAAGAGTGTGTTTGAGATCCGCAGTTTTCTGGGATTAGCTGGGTATTACTGCCGGTTTGTGAAGGATTTCTCCAGGCTAGCTTCGCCGTTGACTAGACTGACTCGGAAGGGAGTCAAATTTGTGTGGAGTGAGACTTGTGAAAAGTCGTTCCAAGAGTTGAAAGTTAGATTGACCACCGCTCCAGTTTTGATTATTCCGGAGAGAGGGTTGGGCTATGCGGTTTATTGTGATGGCTCACGAGAGGGTTTGGGTTGTGTGTTGATGCAAGAGGGGAAAGTGATTGTTTATGGCTCACGTCAATTGAAAATACACGAGAAGAGTTACCCTACGCATGACCTAGAGTTAGCAGCAGTAATCTTTGCCTTAAAAATCTGGAGGCATTACCTATATGGTGAGAAGTTCGAGGTGTTCTCAGACCATAAGAGTTTGAAGTATCTGTTTACATAGAAAGACTTAAATCTGAGGCAGAGAAAGTGGATGGAATTCATAGAGGATTACGACTTCGAGTTGCATTATCACCCGGGAAAGGCCAATGTTGTGGCCGATGCCCTTAGTAGAAAATCCATTAGTGATGTAGCTTGTATAGTCATCCGGGGATGGGAGATGTTGGGAGCACTTGGCGAGTTTGATTTGCTTTTGGGCGAATCCGTTGAGGCTGCGGCCTTGTTTGCTGTTGTTGCGCAGCCTACACTTGTGACTAGGGTGTCAGAGGCACAGAGAGATGACCTTGAGGTAGAATCCCTCCGAGAGAAGATCTCCAGTGGAAAGGTGGAGAAGGGTTTGATGGTGTATCCCGACCTGAGTGTGAGATACCGAGACCGTCCGTTTGTGCCGGAGTCTTGCCGAGAGGAAGTACTCCGAGAGTTTTATTATTCGCGCCTTGCGGTGCATCCGAGAGGCACCAAGATGTACCGGGATTTGGGTCCCCAATTTTGGTGGCGGGGTATGAAGAGAGATGTGGCGGTGTTTGTGTCCAAGTGCCTTGCTTGCCAGCAAGTGAAGGCCGAGCATTAGAGGCCCGCGGGTTTGTTACAACCCTTGCCTATTGCCGAGTGGAAGTGGGAGAATGTCACTATGGACTTCGTTGTAGGTCTTCCGAGGACTCAGCGGGGTAATGATGCCATTTGGGTGGTTGTAGACCGGTTGACTGAGTCGGCGCACTTCATTCCTATGCGCGTAAGAGATTCGGTAGATCATCTTGCCGATTTGTATATTCAGGACATAGTGAGGTTGCACGGGGTCCCAGTGATGATCGTCTCAGATAGAGACCCTCGTTTTACTGCTAGGTTGTGGCAGAGTTTGCAGAGTGCCTTGGGTACTAAGTTGACCTTCAGTACGGCTTACCATCCTCAGATTGATGGGCAGTCCGAGCGAACTATTCAGATCCTTGAGGATATGCTTCGGGGTTGTGTCGTTGACTTTAGTGGGACGTGGGAGAGGCACTTGCCTTTGGTGGAGTTTGCCTACAACAACAGTTACCAGTCTAGCATCGGTATGGCACCGTTTGAGGCCTTGTACGGCCGACCGTGTAGGTCTCCAGTTTGTTGGGCCGAGGTGGGTGATGCACCTTTGTTGGGCCCGGAGCTAGTGAAGGAGACGACGGAGAAAGTTGAGCTTAGCCGTAGGAGGCTTGTTACAGCCCAGAGTCGTCAAAAATCTTATGCCGACCGTAGGAGGAGACCTTTGGTGTTCGAGGTGGGTGATCATGTCTTTCTGAAGATATCACCTAGGCGGGGATTGATGAGGTTTGGGAAGAGTGGGAAGTTGTCCCCTCGGTTTATTGGCCCTTTTGAGATCCTTGAGAGGATTGGCGAAGTTGCCTATCATTTAGCTTTGCCGCCGCAGTTGTCCGGAGTTCATGAGGTGTTTCATGTTAGTATGCTTCGGAAGTATGAGCCGGATCCATCGCATGTACTGGATTGGACCGACTTAGAGGTAGATGAGGATGCCTCGTATGAGGAGAGACCGGTACGGGTCTTGGATAGGCGGGATCAAGTCTTGCGAGGCAAGACCATTCCCTTGGTAAAGGTATTGTGGAAACATCACGGAGTGGAGGAAGCCACTTGGGAACGTGAGTTGGAAGTCCGTGAGAAATATCTAGACATGTTTGTTGATATGTAATCTTGTATTTAGATTTTGTAATATTGTTGGACTTAAGGGCTTTATATATGTCTTAAGTTGTAAAACATTGAGAATGTTTTGGTTTAATGGAAGTATGTGTTGGAACTTGCCTCAATATGGAAGTTTAATGTAACATTATATATGTTGAATATATTGTAGAATTGAAAATGTATCATGAACATTGGTTATGATATGAAAGGGTTGAAATTGGAAGGAAAATGCATAATGTTAGTACATGTTGGAATATATGTGTTGTTTAGATATTGTGGAATGCCTCTTGATAAGAGATGGGATGACCGGTAATGGGTCGAGTTGTTGAATGTTGTATTATAGCATTGTTTAAACAAAGAAAAAAAAAACTTGTTTTTGAAAACTTGTGCTAATTTCGGGGACGAAATTCTTTAAGGGGGGGAGGTTATAGCGATCCCGAGTTTTACTCCTTGTGTACAGTGATCCGGACTTGGCTCCGTGGACGTTGGTAGTTACTTATATCTTGTTTGCATCCTTTCGTACCTTGTATTTGAGTTTTAGGATGTGTTGGGCATGTTTCGAGCAGGTGGGTTGAGCCTTAGTCTAAATTCTTGTTGCCCAGATTTTGGTCGTTCCACTCGAGCGGGTCTCCTTGCGCTCGAGCGGGGTTTACACACTTCCAGTATTTCGTGTCCCTGCAAAACTTCTGCAGGTGTGATTTCTACGCTCGAGCGGGTTTCCTACGCTCGAGCGGGCTTGTTGGAGCTCGAGTGGGTAGTACATTTCTGGTGAAAGTTCCGGGATGGGATAATCCACGCTCGAGCGGACTGGTTTTTCGCGCTCGAGCGGATGTGTTTCACTCTTGTGTCTTGGTGCTCGAGCGGACCCAGATTTTTGTTCTTGACGCTCGAGCGTTGTGTTTTTCACTCGAGCGGACCTGTCGTATATCAGATAGCAGTTAGGCGTTTTTGAATCACTTTTTGCATTCTCTCTCTCTCTCTCTCTCTTACTTTCTAAAAAGATATTTTGAGAGCTCCTCTCTCTAGAAACTCCCTTCTCTCTAGGGTTTGATCTAGTTAGAGTGTCCTCCTCACCTTTGGCTTTTACAAAAGTTGTGTTGATCGTCGAGGGCTACGTTTTGATCCGAACATATTGAGTTTTGGAGCACTTTGGTTTTGGTCTTCTTCTCCTCTTGAGCTCTAACTTCGAGGTAGGGATACCCTACTCTTCTTTATGAGCTTTGTCTTTAAATTTTAGCATTTTGATATGTTGGGGGTTGTTGGGTAATTTTGAGAAAGTTTAGGTCTTTTGTGTAATTTTACAAAAGATGGGGTTTTATATATATATGAACCTATATGCATGTTTGGCATGGAGAAATGAGATAAATGATATGTTATTGGTCGGAATGGAACCTTAGGGTTATTTTTGTTAATTACGGGAAATGCCCTAATTACATTGAGGAATTAATTTGTGAAGTTAATTTGAGAAATGAGAAATTGAGTTGAAATTGTTGGAATTGGTAATGTATGTGATTAAAGGGTGTAGTTGGACTATTTATCACTCACCAAGTGGAAATGTTAATTATATATCCATTGGTGCATTTATTTTCTGTTTAGAAATAATTGTTTTGGGCTATCGGTAGAGGATAGTCTTGATTGTTGTAGACATTGCATGATGATTAGGCAAACTAAAACTAATCAGTTGAACGTGCTATTGAGTATAGCGATTGGAATAATACATTAACTTTATGTATTGATTGATTGTATATGATAACTGTTTATATACATTGTTTGTGTGGGAGGAGAAAGGGGCTGTACTCCACGGTTTATTGGAAGAAAGGGGCTGTACCTCTAAACCGGATTTGTGTGACAGTGATACAGCACTACAATGTGTATCAGGCTGCGAAATAGAAGTGTTTGGTTTCATTAATACAGCACTACAATGTGTATTATTTGAAACGTATGGAAGTGTTTTGTTTCATTAATACAGCACCACTATGTGTATTATTTGAGATATGTGGAAGTGATTTGATATGTTATTGATACAGCACTACAATGTGTATCCGTCATGAATTTCGAAAGTATTTTAAAGATGAGTCCAAACCTCATTAAGTTAATTGGCCAGGTTCTGAGCCGTGTTTTCAAACTCAAGGTTGAAAAAGAAATGGGAGATAAAATGTTACATGGACTTAAATGTCATGAAACCGAAATGTGATATAAGTGGATGTATCTGTGTTGACCATCTATCAACTGCTAATCTTTTAGTCATTGTTCATAGTTGGTTTAGTGTATTTCTGCTGGGCTGTGGCTCACCCTTTATGGGACATCATTTTCAGGTACAGGTAGCATGCCACCTCCAAGGACATAGCTTGGGAGGCTAGGGGCAGGCAGACTTCTGTCGTTTTTGTTATCTTTTGGATGTATTACATGTAAATTCAAGCCTGGGGCTTAATGTGTATTTGAGTTAGTACTCCCTTTTTGTAACCAAGTGTTAACTTGAAAAGCCATAAGCCCGTATGGGCATTTGCTTTTGTTGTTAACATGTAACACTTTTGTAATGAGTTACTCTGGTGAATAGAATGATGGTTATCTTTCATATCAATGCATGTCTAGATTGATGGGTTTGATGCTATTATTTTGAGGGCGTTACATAGGCCCTTCATGGATGGATCCCATCATAATGTTCTTAAAAGACGGCATCCTACCGGAGGACAAGAAAGAAGCCAACAAAATTAGAGTAAAGTCGCAGCGATTTTGGCTCTCCCCATCCATGGCATTGTACAAAAAGTCATTCACATGACCTTATCTAAAGTGTGTCCACCCCAGCAAAGTGGAAGCATTCTTGTTCGAGATACACGAGGGCGTGTATGGAAGCCACCAAAGAGGAAGATCATTAGCGTACAGAGCCATTTCACAAGGATACTGGTGGCCATACATGCAAGCAGACTCAGAAAAATATGTGAAGAAGTGCGAGAAATGTCAGAAGTTTGCACACCGAATACATCAGCCTGCCAGAGAACTTGTACCACTAACAAGCCCATGGCCTTTCGCAATATGGGGCTTGGACATAGTAGGATCACTTCCAATAGCACTCGGCAACAGAAAGTTCTTCCTTGCAGTAACAGACTACTTCACAAAATGGGTGGAGGCAGAAGCACTAACATCAATAAAGGAGAAGGATGTGAAGAAGTTCGTCTAGCAGAATATCATCACTCGGTTCGGCATACCAAAGGCTCTAATATCAGACAACGGCACTCAGTTCGACGGCAGAATCTTTAGAGGCTTTTGTGAAGAATACAAGATAGAGTTCTACAATTTTATATCGGCGTATCCTCAAGCAAATGGCCAAGCAGAAGCATCAAACAAGGTTGTCTTGGATGGACTGAAGAAAAGGTTAGAGAAGGCAAAAGGCAAGTGGGCTGAGGAACTTCCTCATGTTTTATGGGCTCACCGCACCACACCTCGACGACCAACAGGAGAAACACCATTCTCCTTAGCCTACGGCATGGAAGCAGCAATCCCACTGGAAATTGGCCTCCCCACAATTAGAAGCGAAAGTTTTGATCCAGACTTAAATGGAGAAGCCATAGCATTGGAACTCGACCTCGCCGAAGAAAGAAGAGAAAAAGCACTGGTTCACATCGCCTCATACCAACAAGAGTTATCCAGAAAGTATAACAAGACGGTGCATCCAAGGCAATTCAAGATCGGAGATTGGGTACTGCGCAAAGTGATGGGAAACACCTTGGTACCGGGAGATGGCAAGTTAGGACCTAATTGGGAAGGACCTTACAAAGTGGTCGGATTAGCCGGAAAGGGTGCTTACCACTTGGAAGACGAAGACAGCAAAGCAATTCCCAGACCATGGAACACTGCCAATCTCAAACTGTTTTATTTTTAGCTTTTTCTTTAACATACTTGTAATTTTTCTTTTCCCCAATAAAACAAGTAGTTTTCTTTTCAGCATAAGTGTTTTATTCTATAAAAGTTGTTTTAGTGAGTTAGGAGCATTGAAAACAAGGTTGGCTGGAAAAACCAATCTAGAGGTTAGCTGGAAAAACCAACACCCTTCCTAAGCCCAGGATAAGGATTCAAGCTGCAGGACGTTTGGCCGGAATAACCGAACACTTTACTCTAGGTTGGTTATAAAAACCAATCTAGACGTTGGCTGGAAAAACCAACACCCTTCCTAAGCCCAGGATAAGGATCCAGGCTGCAGGACGTTTGGTTGGAATAACCGAACAATTTACTTTAGGTTGGCTGGAAAAACCAACACCCTTCCTAAGCCCAGGATAAGGATCCAGGCTGCAGGACATTTGATCGGAATAACCAAACACTTTATTCTAAGATGGCAGGAATAACCAATTTAGAGGTTGGCGAGATTAAACCAATTCTTAGTACTCTTCAGCCGAGGTAAGTATCTCGGCTAAAGAATGGTTGGCTGGATTAAACCAACTCTTGGAACTCTTCAGCCGAGGTAAGGATCTCGGCTAAAGAGTGGTTGGCTGGATTAGACCAACTCTTAGTACTCTTCAGCCGAGGTAAGGATCTCGACTAAAGAGTGGTTGGTTGGATTAAACCAACTCTCAGTACTCTTCAGCCGAGGTAAATATCTCGGCTAAAGAATGGTTGGCTGGATTAAACCAACTCTTGGAACTCTTCAGCCGAGGTAAGGATCTCGGCTAAAGAGTGATTGGTTAGATTAAACCAACTCTCAGTACTCTTCAGCCGAGGTAAATATCTCAGCTAAAGAGTGGTTGGCTGGATTAAACCAACTCTTAGTACTCTTCAACCGAGGTAAGGATCTCGACTAAAAAGTAGTTGGCTGGATTAAACCAACTCTCAGTACTCTTCAGCCGAGGTAAATATCTCGGCTAAAGAGTGGTTGGCTGGATTAAACCAACTCTTGGTAATCTTCAGCCGAAGTAAAGATCTCGGCTAAAGAGTGGTTGGCAGGTATACTTATAGTTGCAATGTTAAGACCGAGATAAAGTATATCGGCAAGAGAATACTGTGCCTCATCCAAGACTTCAGTTAGAAAGTAAAGTACAAGCAAAGAGATCAACCGAAATAAGAGTTGGAACAAAAAGGCAGACTTTATTGAAAATTCAAAGCAAGTACAAAGGGTGGGGCCTCAGCTCGGTTACAATCTGTGTCCAAAAGCAAAGAAAAGAAAAAACAAAAATCAAGCAAAAAGAAGAGAAATGCAAAGTCAGGAAAACAGATCATCAAGATCAGCATCAAGTTTGACTCGCAGCCCGGTTTCAGTTGGAAGCTCGATTTCGGTGGGGAGTATGGTCTCGGTTGGAAGCACGGTTTCAGTTGGTAGTCCGACAGTCAGGTCTTCCACTGTTGGCTCCGCTCGAGCTAACTGATTGGCAGGTTTATTGACGGCCGGGGTATCATTGGGCTCGGTTTCTTCATCATCTGAAGCTTCGAGAAATTGTTGCTGAGTAGTAGCAGCATACTCCGCCAGTGAGCTCGGTATAAAATATTGAGGAGGATTGAAGACCTTGGTCTCAGGCCCATAACCGAGCTGCACCACAGCACCCCTCCACCTGCATTTAAAGAAGAGATCCTTTGTAGCTTCACACTGCTTAATGTGTAGGGCTTCACCCTCTTTAAAGCCCCGGTCCTCTACATCTTCTAGCTTCTTCTCAAGCTCTGTTATTTCGGCTTTCTTTTTTTCTTCGAGCTTGGCAAGCTCGCGCAGGTATTTATCTTTCATCGCGGTCAAGGCCCTTTGTTTATCAGTGTTAGCCAAGGTAACTAGTCCGGTCAGACGGGTTACCTCGGCCTTTAGCTCGGCCGTCTTTTGTTAGGACTCTTTTAGCTCGGCCGTTTTTGCTTCAGCTTCTACCATGGCCTGCCTTGCTATTTTTCTAAGTTCCAACACTCGCTTGTGAGCGATGTGGTTTTTCTGTATGGCCTGCAAAAGGATGGTAAGACACTTTTTTTCAGTATAATCGAGGTGAAAGTCGGAAAAATTTCTTGAGACAAAAAGAAAGCAAAAGGGCAACTTTCCAGCACCATCGATTTTGTGGACGAGCGAAGGGCTTTTAGCTCGGTCAGGTGGTCGTGGTGCCTCATATTGGCTGGAAGGAAAACACCTTTAGTCAGGTTGAATGCCATCATGTGGTCTTTTTCTGCGACCACTGAGCCAGAATCCGTGATAGCACGGTTCTGAAAAGTAATTTTTGGAGCCCACTTGGAGGAGGTAGCTCGGTCAGAGCGCTCCAATTCTGGGCTAGGTGGAGGGCTTGGCAGAGTTGTTTGTGGGACCACGGTGTCGTCTTCATCAACAAGGCGTGGCTCAGTTGCGGAAGTCCGAGCACGCTTGCTGGGCCGCGATGACGAAGGCTGTTGGGTTGGCAGAGCTACCACGGTCTCTTGAGTTTGACCGGCTGGTGGTACCTCGGTCGGATTTGTTTCGGTCAAAAGGGCTCGCACGGCTCTCTTTTTGGCGATTTCTTGCTCAGCAATTAGAGGGACTAGATTGATCTGGGGCAAGGTTGGGTCCGGTTCAGGTGAAGCTTCCAACAAAAAATCAGTTACCTTGGTCTTTCGCTTGCTACTGTATCGGTAGGTCGATTGGAAATTCAGTAGCTCGGTCCAACTTCGGTTTGAATATCGCAGCGCGGCGCGAAGGGTAGCTAGGTTGGGGTAACTGTATAGTGACTTGAGGTGGGCTGAATCTGCATAAAGAAGACAACTCTCGGTTCAAGTATTGATAACCGAAGTAAAGAAAAACATGCTATGGAACCGAGATAAACCTACCAACTACACCCTTATTCCAATTTATTCTGTCACTAGGGATCTGGGCTTGATGGTCCTCAAAATTCCCAGATACCTAGACGAAATCATCGTCGTTCACGTCTTTATCCGGAGTATCCTTTATTATCTTTTCACGCCGGCGTCTTATTCTTAAATAATAGACCCATCCATCTTCGGCGGAGCCTATAGAATATTGGTGGAAGAGCTCGGCTAAGCCGAGGTTAAGACCAGCCTGACGATTTAGCTCGGCAATGCCGTTTATTATGAGGTAAGAGTTGGTGGAAAGTTGGGTAGGGCAAAGGTTGGTCTGCCTATGGAATTCGCAGAGAAGAGGCTGCACAGGAAATCTTAGTCCGATTTCTACTATGGACAAAAGGGTAAAGGGAACATAGCCGGGGTTTCCCCATGGTGTGATATCTAGGTCGGCTAAGGTGAGGTGAACATCGTCAGGGATGTTATAATCCTTTCAGAATTCAGCCATACCACCAGGTGTGTTTACTAAAAACCTATACTTTCCCATTTATGGTCTAAGTTATGAATAAATTAAATATGAGTTTTAGCTCGGTCGGAGAATAATGTTGAGTAGCTCGGTTGAGCGCTCAATGGAGTGCCTGGGCAACCTAAGTCTGCAAAGTGAAAAAAGAAAAGTGTTAAGCACTGATCATTGGACCGTGCTACAAGAAACAAAGGCAAGATAAATAAAGTCCTAGCTCGGCTATGAGAATTGCTCCGTGTCTTAGCTCGGTTTGAGGAAGGGGTCTCTTAGCTCGGTGTGAACAAGGGATTTGTTAGCCCGGTTGAGCCTCTAGGGGCAGCATTCTTAGTTTGGTTTGAACTAAGAAGGCTGGTTTAGCCCCGAGTTGTAGTTCGGTCATGGTCGAGGCTTTCAAGCATACTATTACAAACCTAGTACGGATCAATAGCCCGGCTAAGATAAAGTGAAACAAAAGATGGTTCGACCTGAGTGAAACTACTAGTTTAGCATGAGGTACTAGTTCGGTTGGTAGTCTGGCTAGATTGACATCAACTACAAACAACTTCCTAGTTCGGTTATATTGTGATTTTGGATCAAATACAGTGTTCTACAGATTGTTTCACGAGTTCAAGTGGTTCTATTACTAAGTTTTTTCTAGAAAACGCATGACCAAGCGGAAAATGTGTTTTGCAAAAACACAAAACAATATGCCATGGATTGTAAAAAACAAATGCGAAAACAACAAAAACAAGACAGATTTGAGTAGCTTACCAGGTCAAGAGGAGGAAACTGAAGATGGAAGCAACGACAGTGAAAAACACGAACTCAGCAAGCTCAGGGTCGAGGAGGATCAGAAGCATGGAAGAAAGAGGAGATGAATAGTGATTCGAGTGATTCAAAAGATATTGAAAGGGTTTGTTTTAATGAAAGGCCCAAAATTTGGGCGGGACTGTTCAAAAAACATGAGGTACGGAGACGGCGTGACAGCTGCCTTCAGCCAATCAGAATGTGCCACATGTCCTTGGAATGAGAAGCGATTCAGTTGCTGTGATTGAAGAGACATTTTGACCGGACAGGTAGAGCCCGATGTGAATTTAGCTCGGCTGGAAATGCTAAAGAGTTAGCTCGGTTGTATGGCTAGTTTTCTAGCTCGGCTGGTAGGCAGGTAATCCCTATCATGTTGCACAGATGGAATTAAGGGGCAATTGAGAGGGTAATTTATACCTAAATTGGGCCGAGCTGGGTAAATGGGCCGAGCTGGGTAAATATGCCATTCTTTGGGCCGTAGTGAGAAGGGCTGGATGAAAGGGGCTTGTAGGTTAGCCCGGTCCTAGTAAGCCTTATTGTTATCCCGGTCCAGAGAGGCTTGTTATCCCGGTCTGGGAAAGGTTTGTGGGTAGCTCGGTCACCGCACATGGAGTTAGCCCGGTCATGGTGTATTGTGGTTAGCCCGATCAAAACCTGGCTACTTGTTAGCCCGATCAGGACCTTGGTGTTTGTTATCTTGGTTTGAACATACCATGGTTAGTACTGGAGAAACCGGGGTAAGAGCAGTGAATGGAAGAGCCGAGCTAAAGTTAGCTCGGTCTAGCTTGCGGCTTAGCCTAGCCATGCTTACCTCGGTCATATTAAAATCCGACCATGGTAAAACCATCTCACTTGGTTTAAGCAGTGAGGGGGGTGTTGAAGGATAAGCATTATCTTTCAGGAATGTGATTCCTAGGAGGACTCTACATGGAGGAGTAAGAGTCCTACTTGGATTGTGCCACACGGAACCTATAAAAGCTCATAACATCACCTTTGGAGAGATAACACAACTTTGATTCCCGAATTCACAGAGCTTTTTGCCTATTTGTCTATTTTTGCTGACTTAGGCATCGGAGAGGTATCCGGCACACACCCGCCGGCTAGCTCACGTTTGTGCTTTCAGGGAGTAAAGCGACGACGTATAGAGGAGCACAATCTTGATCAACAGGATTATACGAGAAGGTTTATTTCTTTCCCGTACATATATATATATATATATAGTACAATTTAAAACTAAATTTCAAAGAAAGTTTCTATCATTTCAGAAATGTCAAAGAAATTTTTTGTAATTTTTTTAAATATTAAGGAAAATTATTATAATTTACCTAACGTAATAACCATTAATTATTGATGGAAAGATGCCCAACTCCATGTTGGGATGATAGACTATTGTAATTAAGATATTGTCATGGGTTCAAATAATAAAAAGAGAAATATTATTTACCACCATATTTATTTTTCTATTCTCATTTTGCTCATATGTGTATTCATGAATTAAAAATTTGACAAATTACACTGGTAGTACTTCTATTTTACTTTTGTGTCATTTTAGTCCATATACTTTCAATTGACTCGATTTGACCTTTAATTTTAAATTTTATGTCAATTTAGTCCAATTTATAATATCATTAGTGTTTTTTAAGAAAAATTATTACTAAATAAGTTTAGGTTAACTCACTGAATTGGATAAATTTATAATTTTGCCCTTAAAAATATGACACAAGACATTTATATGCATATTTTTCATAAAAAATGCTAAAAGTTATAACCAATTGAATGAAATTGACACAAAATCATAAATTTAAAGTTAAAATCGAACCAATTAAAATTATATAAATTAAAATAATACAAAAACTAAAATATACGGATTAGAGTCGTAATTTTGTATATATGCAGCACTTACTATATTTAAGAAATAGTGGGATTTATGATTGCCACATAGAAACCACATGGCAGGCAAAGAGTATCGATGAAGTATTCCAGTGATATATCACAATCCTCTTACGAAAATAGTCTCTCTACATCGGAGGGTGTGTGTGAAGCGGGATGGGATTCTCTCTAGACTGGTGTATGGGCCTATGAAACCCATTGCAGGCACCGTTTCAACGTCTGAACAATTTATTTTTTAGATTTATTATTGTGGGGATATATTTTCTAAGCACCAACATGTGGCCGAGGTGACACCGAAGTGTTAGCCGAGGTGTCACGTGTCCTGCTCATGATACCGAGATGATCTCGGCTAGGCCGAGGTTATCTGCGAAAATACCGGAATCCGAGATAAGCAGATAAAGGACAAGAGTCCTAAAATGGGAGAAGACTTCAATTTGGGTAAAGATAAGACTTTTAGAGAGTTTATCCTAATCCCACTGGGAGTCCCAGATTAGCAGTAATCCTAAGTCCATTAGGGCTAGGCTCCTATTGGGACTAGGATTGTGTTGGCTATAAAAGAGAGGCACTCTCATGGGTCTAAGGTATGCTTTTGATATTCTGTCTAGTGAGTTAAGCACTATTGATTATCTTTGAGAGATATGGAGTACTAACTTGATCGTCGGAGTACCCCCGGGTAGATGAGCCATCGCCGGAGACTCTTCTTTCTGTTGTAGGTCAGATAGGTGCCATCTATTCTGCCGGTGTTCTCCAGTTGACTACTAAGTTGGCAGTGTGGTCGGAAATTAACACACACAATTTGGCGCTTTCTGTGGGAAAGAAAGGAGAATATATGGCCATCACCGTACAAGATCAACGTGTTGAAAACGACGAGTTTAGCGAAGATGGAGAGTCTGTTGACATAAACGGAATGAAGACCCTTCCAGAAGGGACACGAAGACAGGGGGCATGAGCGCTCCCAAGGAGATGACATTCAAGTATAGAAGAGCTCAGCCTAAGTGAGCAGATCTTGGATTTCAGGCCCCGGACCCCAGATCCCGAAAGACAAGATCTCGGCCTAAATAAGCAGGTCCGAGAAGAGAAGAGCTCAACCTGAGTGAGCAGATCCAAGATTCCAAAAGACATGATCTCGGCCTGTATGAATAGGTCCGAGAAGAGAAGAGCTCAACCTGAGTGAGCAAATCCAAGATTCCAGAAGACAAGATCTCGGCACTTAAGTCCGAGAAGAAAAATGGCTCGTCGATGCGAGGCTGAGAATCAAACTCAGGTTGAAACCAAGCAAGATTAACAGAGAAATCAAGGCTAACAACCTTGGCTTGAAACCAACTTCGGCGAACAAGATCACATGCACAAGCTTAATGTGAACATAAGTCCACATTAGGGGGCAGAGAGTTATAAATGATGTTTAACACTTGTTGAAATTTGTAGCAATTTACAAGTTGAAGTTAAACCGATGTTATGTTTAACACTTGTTGAAATTTGTAGCATTTTACAAGTTGAAGTTAAACCGAGATGATGTTTAACACTTGTTGAAATTTGTAGCAATTTACAAGTTGAAGTTAAACCGATGTTATGTTTAACATTTGTTGAAATTTGTAACAATTTACAAGTTGTTGAAATTTGTAGCAATTTACAAGTTGAAGTTAAACCGAGATGATGTTTAACACTTGTTGAAATTTGTAGCAATTTACAAGTTGAAGTTAAACCGATGTTGTGTTTAACACTTGTTGAAATTTGTAGCAATTTACAAGTTGAAGTTAAATCGAGATCATTGTTTAACACTTGTTGAAATTTGTAGCAATTTACAAGTTGAAGTTAAACCGAGATCATTGTTTAGCACTTGTTGAAATTTGTAGCAATTTACAAGTTGAAGTTAAACCGATATTATGTTTAACACTTGTTGAAATTTGTAGCAATTTACAAGTTGAAGTTAAATCGAGATCATTGTGTAACACTTGTTGAAATTTGTAGCAATTTACAAGTTGAAGTTAAACCGAGATTATTGTTTAACACTTATTGAAACTTGAGAAAAGTTCACAAGTTAAAGTTAAACCGAGATTATGTATGACAGCTCATACGCGTGAACGGGTTCTTGGAATTCTTGTTCTTTAAAGAGACATGTCAGCCTTAACGATGATCTCGGCTGCGATACTTTAAGCCGACATACTGGAAATGACCGATATAGGTTCCATCACCTCAGAATGCCGAGGTAATAGAACCTAGGGGGCAGTTGTGGGGATATATTTTCTGAGCACCAACACGTGGCCGAGGTGACACCGAAGTATCAGCCGAGGTGTCACGTGTCCTGGTCATGATGCCGAGATGATCTCAGCTAGGCCGAGGTTATCTGCGAGAATACCGGAATCCGAGATAAGCGGATACGGGACAAGAGTCCTAAAATGGAGAAGACTTCAGTTTGGGTAAAGATAAGACTCTTAGAGAGTTTATCCTAATCCCACTGGGAGTCCCAGATTAGCGGTAATCCTAAGTCTATTAGGGCTAGGCTCCTATTGGGACTAGGATTGTGTTGGCTATAAAAGAGAGGCACTCTCACGGGTCTAAGGTATGCTTTTGATATTCTGTCTCGTGAGTTAAGCACTATTGATTATCTTTGAGAGATATGGAGTACTGACTTGATCGTCGGAGTACTCCCGGGTGGACGAGCCACCGCCAGAGACTCTTTTTTCTGTTGCAGGTCAGACAGGTGCTATCTATTCTGCCAGTGTTCTCCAGTTGAGTACTAAGTTGGCAGTGTGGTCGGAAATTGACACACACAATTATTATTATTATTATGTTTTTGGTATATGTCATTCATAAAAGAAAATTAAGTTGACTCAATAATCGTAATATTTTAATTTTATCATATTTATCTCTTAAAAAATGAACGGTGAGTGTGCTTTTTAAAATAAACCATTCATTTTTATATAACAAATGCTAAATATGTTATAATTATCTAATCGACTTGATTTTTTTTTATTTTTATGAATCATATATAGAAAGAGTCATAAAAAAATATACATAATTTAAATTATTAAAATGACTTATTGGTGAATCTCGCAGGTCAAACAACGTCTCTCCAATCCTAATCTAAACCAAAGAGAATCTTGTTAAGTGTGAACCTTGGTGAGACTAGCGATGTTCAATTAGCGATTCAGGTTAACTTGTTTAACTGTGGTGGATTAGCTATTGGTATTGGGTTTTCGCACAGAATTGCTGATGGACTAACACTAAGCACATTTATTAAAGCCTGGGCAGCCATGGCTCGTGGTGAGACCAGTTTGGCTAGTCCAATTTTCATTTCATCATCGATTTTCCCACTCAGAGACCCACTTGGGTTCAAGCAAACACCTGACACCTCACAAGAGAGACTCATCACAAGGAGGTTCTGTTTCACTTCATCAACCATAGCTGCTCTAAAAGCCGAAGTAGGCACGTGCGCAGTACACCCCACTCGTGTTGAGTTGGTGACCGCAGTGATTTGGAAGTGTGCCATGGCTCAATCAGGGCTCGATAAGTCGACAGTGACACATGCAGTGAATGTGAGGGGGAAGATGGACCCGCCATTGCCTGAAACCGCCCTTGGGAACATTTTTAGGCAAGCGTACGCGTATACGAATGGTGTAGTGGAGTTGGGTAGGCTTGTGGGCGAGCTGAGGGAGGGGATTGGGAAAATTGGCAGTGAATATTTGATGAAATTGAAAAGTGAGAATGCGTATGAAATGATCATGAATAATATCAAGAAGGTTGGTGAATTGGTGTCCAACAAGGAAGTGTTGTTTAGAGAAATTACCAAAAAAAAAAAAAAATTCTCAGAGTTTAACTTTTGTAACAAAATAAATTATGAATTTTAATTTTATCAATTTAAACCTTAATATTTTGAATTTTTTTTTTTTTAATCTCAACCATTCGCCTATTTTTGTTAGATAAAACTAACGAAAAAAAATTTATTCATTAAATTCAATATAGATATACATAAAATTTGTAAAATATCATTTTTCATCAATTTACTTAATGAAAATAGGTCAATTTTTAGATTGAAAAAAAAATTAAAAATTAAAGTTTAAATTGACAAAATTAAAAGCTCCTAATTTATTTTGTTACAAAGATCAATTTTTTAACCTTTTTATTTTTGTTTTTATAATTTCGCTTATTATTTTTATTAATTTTGCTTGAAGCAATGTAGTTTTGACATGTGTGCTCAAATCAAAAAATATATATCATCAAATAAACCAACGGCAACGCACACACACAAACAAAAATAAATAAATAAATAAATAAAATTATATATAAAAAAAAGAAAGAAAAAGAAAAACAAAATGCATCAAAATTGTGTCGTTTTGCCGAACAGCAACAAGTACCCCTTCCCCAATTGATAGTTCATTTTGAAAATTCAAACTTTTTATTAGATTTAGAATTCAAATTTTAAGTATTGACTTTTTAAAAGTGAACATGCATTTTAGGACAACAAAAAATTGAGATAATGGATTAATAAAATAGGACGGTATATATATAGGGGCAAATTATAATATTGGTCCTTTTAGTTTTGAATGAAACTAATTCAATTTCAATAATTTGAACCTTACATTTTTCAATTTTGTTAAATGTGATCCCTCCATCTCTGTATTTTTTTTTTTTTTTAAAATTCTATTTTGATCCTTCTAATTTTACATTTTTTTTTTTTTTTTTTTTTTTTTGTGTTTAAAATATTGAGGATGCATGATAGAGTGACAACATTTTTTTTTTCCGTCATACAATAGGATGTTAGAGAGTTAATAAGTTAGATTAGGGCATCTTTGACGGTACGTCAATTTTTTTTTATCAAATTTGAGTAAAAATTTGAGGAATCAAGTGCTCTAACGGAGGGCTTTGTGGCTTCGTCAAACCACCGGTCGACTGGGCTGACGATCGGGCAGATATCCGGCTAGTTGACTGGCCAGTGCAAATTTTTCACAATTTTTCTTCTTGAGGTGGTTATCCGAGGGGTTGACCAAGTAGACAATCGAGAGGACAACAGGGCAGTCGACAGCCAATGTAATTTTTTTACAAACTTTTGCCTTGAGGTGGCCATCTGGGGAGGACATCCGGGGGATATCCGGTAATGAAAATCCAATGGCAATGAACAGTGATTTGATGAAAAGCACATTGATCCTTAATTTGATAAAAGAAAAGTGAAATCATGGATTTGATACCAATTTGATAAAATCATTGGAGTTGAAAAACGAACCATTTTTCATCAAATTCAAATTTGATGATAAGTTTGATACACGGTTGGAGATGGTTTTACAACGAAAGGCTCATAATTGCAATATCGACTTGAACCCTTAACCGCTAACATTCTCACATTCTCAAGGTACAACTACATGAATCATTAGGCCAATTAAGAAAATGCTATAGGTCCCAAATTTTCTACTAAATAAATGATTAGATGTCTCACATGGGTATAGGGTTTGCAAATGTCTCATATGGGTGTGAGGTCCACAAAATTGCGAACCCCACACCCATATGAGACATCTAATCATTTACTTGAAGGACATTTGATATCACTAATATTACCCGGCCAATTATCTTGTCCAAGTGACAACATTATAATAAAATTAAAAATATAGAGTTAAAATTATTAAAACTAAAATTACGAAAATTAAAGTAACATTTTAGTTAGATAACATCAACTAATGATATAATTTACCCTATATATTTAATTTGGAGATGTTGATTGCTTATATTGCATTAGTTTATCAGGAACATTGCACTTTAATTTAACAATAATTTCTGTCCACTTCCAAGAAAATAATTCTGCTTTAATATAATCTGTGTGAGTGATTTTCCGATCACACTGCCCTCCTTAGTAATCCAGCTGTAGAACACAGGCAGAATAGATGACACCCTGTTGTTCTGCACAGAAAGAAAAGTCTCCGGCGGTGGTTCTTCCACCCGGGGGCACTCCGACGATCAAGTCAGTATATCTCTCAAAGATAATCAAGTATTCAACTCACAAGCTTGAGTACATAAAAACATACCTTAGACCCATCGGGGTGCCTTTCTTTTATAGCCAATACAATCCTAGTCCCAATAGGAGCCTAACTCAAATGGACTCAGGATTACTGCTAATCTGGAACTTCCAGTGGAATTAGGATAAACCCTCTAAGAGTTTCATCTTTACCCAAACTGAGGTCTTCTCTCAATCTAGGACTCTTGTCCTTTATCTGCTTATCTCGGCTTCCGATATCTTCGGAGATAACCTCGGCAACTCCGAAATCACCTTGGCGTAACTACCACAACACGTGGCACCTCGGCTAACACGTCGGCGTCACCTTTGCCACGTGTTGGTACTCAGCAAATATATCCCCACAACTGCCCCCTAGGTTCTATTACCTCGGCATTCTGAGGTGATGGAACCTATATCGATCCTCTTTCTCACACGTCGGCTTAAGAACTTCTCAGCCGAGGTTTTTCATTTCAGGCCGACATGTCTTCTTTCCAGAGCAAGAATTCAAGTGAACTCTTCATCGCGCATGAGCTGTCATGCATCACTTTTCAACCGTTTCAATTACGTGTTATATCTCTATTGGCCCGTGTCTGTGACGCGCTTGTAAGCCGTCTTCCAGCTGTCTGCGCCGCCTGACGTATGCGTTTTTCCAGGCGCACTAAATGTCTTATTTTGCCGCCGTTTCACATTTTAACAAAACTTTTCCACCTTTCCCCTTTTCCTTCACTTCTGCATATCAATTTTCTCTTACTTTCTCTCTCTTTAAACTTGTTCCTTTGAATCCGCCATTGTTCAAGCTCGAAGCTCTACAACTGTCTTCATTCTTCCACTCTTGCGAAGCTTTCGCTACTGTTTCAACCGTCGTCTGTCCTCGGCGAATTTCGTTCCGGCCTCACCTTGTCTGGTAAGCAACTCGCCCTTCTTTTCCCAGTCCTTGATCGTTTCTCGAATTTCCTGTTCTTACTGTTTTGTTCAAGCATTTAATTTGTAAATCATTCACCTGAATGTATCTTATTTCATGATTTTGCACATGTCATGAACACTTGCACTTGTTTCACCACTGTTCTTGGCCTTCAACTCTTTGTATTCTTTAGGCTCTTGACAGCCCAGCCTCGTTCTTTGATTCTGAAAACTTGTTCTTGTTTCTTGTTTTCTGTGTTTTTCCTAGATTCGAGCCTCCAATCTTTGCTTTCTTAGATTTAGGGTTGGGATTTGTTTATAGAACCTTCAATTCTTAGGAAAAACTGAAACAAACCTTACCAATATATACCTAGGTTTAAGCCGAGGTCCCAGTAACCTTTTAAGAGCACTCTGTTTCTGTAGTCAAATACATTTACACCAAAATCATGGGTATGTGGAGACATAGGGTAAACACCCCAACCAAACTCGAATTCTTTAGGCAAGAGTTCTCTATTCCTGATGATGTTCACCTTAGGCTAGCTGGGGATGATGATTCCATCATGCCTACAGATAATACGATGCCTTTCCCTATTGTAGCTTTTGTTGAATGTGGACTTCGGCTCCCACTCAATCCCCTCTTTCGTGAAGTTCTTCACTACTACACCCTGAACCCTATGCAACTCACCATTAACTCCTATAGAGTGCTTAATGGTATCATTGCCTTAGCCCGGCAGGAGAATGTTAGGATCACCCTCGCCGACATCCAATACTGTTATACTATGTGCGCCCTTAACCTGAAAGAAAAAGGTTATGTGTATTACCTCAAGCCGAGGTCTACTGAATTCAAAATTGTAGCCGACCTCCCAGACTCTAACAAAGGGGCTGGAGATGATTATCTTATTGCTTCTGGAAATTGGGAGTTTGGCCCAGACGAAGATGTCCATCTCTACCCTCTTCCTCGAACGGTTAAAGAGGGCAAGGGTAAGAGCCCAGTGTCAATCACTTAGTTGTTCTTTCCATATCCTCAAGATTTTGTCTGTCTCTAACGTCGTGTTCTTCTTTGCAGACGTTCGCAAGCCACCAAAGGACTTCCGCCAGTCCTATTTTCTTGGAAAAGACCTAAAGAAGCTCCTAGACCTTCCGATTCACAAGCGCAAGGCTCCATTGCTACTGAATTTCATCCCAACATACAAATCCACTTTGCCCGACGTTCCAAGGAGGGTGAAAAAGAGCCTTTCTCCACCTATTGCCACAACTCAAGTCGCTTCCTCATCCCAAACAGATCAAGAGTCCACATCTGACCCAACCAATCAACCTTCCACCTCGGCACCATACTTGGTACCAATTCCTGAAAGAAAACGTCGGCGCAGACTTGTCAAAACTGCCGAAATAGTTCGCCCAAAGCCTGTCACCCAAGATCTTCTAGCCGACCTACCAGCTGATGTCGATGCTGTTCCAACCCAAACGGTGCCCCCACCAAAACCAAAAAGAATAAAGAAGGTTCAGCAAAAGACCAAAGCTACTGAGGCTGAGGCTGAGGATGCCTTGCCTATCTCACAATTGGCCGAGAGCAAGAAGACTGCTTCTACTTTGGTAAAAAGGCCTGCTGAAACTCAACCAGCAGAGTCCCAGAAGTCAAAGAAGCCAAGGTCTTCTTCTGCGACAACTTCAAAGTCCAAGGTACCAAATGTCCCCTGGACGCCTGCAATTACTCTGGAGAACAAGCCTGTCCTGGCCAGTGATAGCGCCGACGATATAAATATCGGCGTTGCACTCAGTACAGCACTTCTTCTTCCAGGTGATCTGGAAAAGAATGCTGAAATGAGTGAGTACGAAAATTATGCTTTTATGCTTCAATGCTGTGTGCAAGTAAGTGTCTTCACTTGTTTTATCCTCATCTCTCCATACTTGTAAAATTCTGTAATAACTTTTTTGCTTTGTGTTCTTTCAGGCTGTCCAGCATGCACATTCCTTCTCCATGCAATCCTTTGAGACCAGGGAGAAGTTAAATGACTTAAAGAAGGAGTATTCTGCCCTCCAAAAGGTCAATAAGGGCTTTCGAGCAAATATGAAGAAATTGGAAGATCAAGCCGAGGCTGCTACTAAAGCCCAAACCCTGGCTGAATAAAAAGCTGAATCTGCCGAGGCCATTAAGAATGTCGCCGAAGCTCAAAAGAAAGAGGCCGAAGAAAAAGCAGCCCAAGCCGAGAAGGAACTCCAGGAGGCTTTGGCCACCAAGGATGCCGAGATTAAGGCGGCTGATGAAAAGGCATACGTCCAAGGCATGGCCGACGTTGCTGAGGAATACAAACTTCAAGTCAGGCAGGCATGCAACAGGGGCTTCTCCCTTGGTTGGATGTCTCTTGCCAAGAAGCTTAACATCCCAAATGACTCGCCATTGCGCAAGGCCGATGCTATTCCTCTGCCATTCCCTCCTCCTCCACCTCCAAGTCAAACTGAAGATGAAGATGAATCCGAGTATGAAGCCGAGGATGAGGATAAGGATGATGATGATGCTCTAGTAAGGAAGCCCAAAGATACCAATGGGACCATGTCTCCTCCTCAAGGTGATCAAGTCCTTGACTTGACTAATGAGGAAGATGAGGAGGTCATTGAAGAGGCCACTCCTGAACAAGCATTATCTGATGTCCCCTTGGTTGAAAAAAGTCTTGATCAAACAGTCGCAGAAATTGACGCTGAGATTGCGGCAGAAAAAGACGCCGAGGTTGCGGGAAAAGATGCCGAGGTTGTGGCAGAAAAAGATACCGAGGTGGTTCTCCCAGAGTCCTCCGAGGTCCCAGCCCAACCATCCGTCGATGTTGAAGAATCTTGAATGTCTTTTGTACTCTTTTCTCTTTTTTTTTGTACTTTCTTTTATTTGCTAGGCTTTATGAGTTTTTTCTTATGGCCGATGTGCCTTTCTTTGTTACATGTGAACAATTTATTCCTAGTAGGCCATAGTGCCTTTATTATATACAACTGTAACCGTTTTTCTTCTGAATGCCTTAGTCTTTAATTTCTCTTCTTTGCTTCTGTATGGTGCTATACTTAGAATATTTCGCATGATGTACATAATTCTTCCTTTGCATAATCTTGTCGGGGTTAGATACCTCGGGTATAATAACTGCAAGTTTTACTTCGGCAAGATACTGACCTGCAATCTTTTCATAAATTTCAACAAGCATAAAATATATTCTTTTTAATGTAAACTTTGCAGACTTTCCTCATGTTGCAATAAACGTGTAAACAGTAATTTTACTCTAATCCTATTTGTAAATTGTTACAAATTTTAACAAGGGTTTAAACAATATACTTAGCTTTTACCTCAACCTGTAAATTGCTGCGAATTTCAACAGATGATCATACGTCGGCTTAACTTCAACTTGTAAATTGCTACAAATTTCAACAAGTGTTAAGCATCTTTTTTGTTTTAGCCAACCAGTAGGTTGCCATAAGTCTGCAAGTAATAACATCGGCTTCACTTTGACTTGTAAATTGCTACAATTTTCAACAAGCGAAGAGAAATAGTAATGTCGGCTTAACTCCCACTTGTAAATTGCTACAAATTTCAACAAGTGGTAAACTTTGTATCGGTTTGACCAACTTGTAAATTGCTGCAAATTTCAACAAGTGGTAAACTTTGTATCGGTTTGACCAACTTGTAAATTGCTACAAATTTCAACAAGTGGTAAACTTTGTATCGGTTTGACCAACTTGTAAATTGCTACAAATTTCAACAAGTGGTAAACTTTGTATCTGTTTGACCAACTTGTAAATTGCTACAAATTTCAACAAGTGGTAAACTTTGTATCTTTGTATCTTTGACTTCTCTCTGCCCCCAATGTGAACCTAAGTTCCACTTGGGTTCTCATTATTCATGTCTTTCAGAAACAATATTTAAGTATCTTTATCAATCATATGCATTTGAGGAATTCTTTGAAGATTTTATTGATAACATCGGGCAAAAATAATGAACATCTAGTGATAGAAGTATTTTAAATTACAAGTGTTCCAAGGTCTTGGCAATGCTTTGCCCTCATTGTCTTCAAGTTGATAAGCTCCATTGCCTAACACCGAAGTAATTCGGTAGGGTCCTTCCCAGTTTGGGCCGAGCTTGCCCTCTCTGGGATCCTTCTTGTTGCCGAGGACTTTTCTCAAGACTAAGTCGCTGATTTGAAAATCTCTTGGATTAACCTTCTTGTTGTAAGCTCTTGCAAGTTGTTGCTGGTATACTGCAAGCTGAATTGCAGCCTTCTCTCTTCGTTCTTCTAAAAGATCCAGATCTCGGGCTAGGAGTATGTCATTAGTCCCATTCTCAACTCCCTGGGTTCGGATCCCTGGGATACTGACTTCTAGTGGAATTACTGCTTCTGTGCCATAGGCCATGGCAAAGGGGGATTCCCCTGTTGATCTTCTCGGCGTAGTCCGATATGCCCAAAGTACGTTGGGCAATTCGTCTACCCACTTTCCTTTTGCTGCCTGGAGCCTCTTCTTTATTCCATCCAAAATTACTTTGTTGGAGGCCTCTGCTTGCCCATTGCTTTGGGGAAAACTTGGTGTTGAAAAGTAGTTCTTGATCTTGAACTTCGCACAAAAGTTCTTGATGAGTTTGCTGTCAAACTGCGTTCCGTTGTCGGCAACGATGGCTCTTGGAATGCCAAATCTGGTGATAATGTTTTTTCATATGAAATTCTTGACATCCACATCTCGGATTTTGGTGAGAGGTTCTGTCTCTATCCACTTTGTGAAGTAGTCCATTGCTACCAGCAAGTATTTCCTCTGCCCAGTTGCTTGGGGAAGTTGTCCAATGAGATCCATGCCCCACTGGGCAAACGGCCAGAGGCTGGATACTGGGTTTAGGTCGGCAGCTGGCTGATGAATCAAAGGTGCAAACCTTTGGCATTGTTCGCATTTCTTCACGTATGCTTCTGCATCTTTTTGCATGTAGGGCCACCAATACCCCTGGGTAATGGCCCTATGAGCTAATGATCTGCCCCCAGCATGGCTTCCGCAAATTCCTTCATGAATTTCATACAAGAAATCCTCAACCTGCAAAAGATGTACGCACCTTAAAAGGGGTCCAGTAAAGGACCTTCTGTAGAGATGTCCGTCTGCTGTTAGAATAAATCTTGCCGACTTCAATCTGACTTTGTGTGCCTCCTTTCGGTCTTCTGGCAGCTTTCCTTCTTTCAGGAATGCAACAATTGCATCCATCCAGCTTGGCCCCATGTCCACACACATTGCTTCCTGCTTTGCGTTCTGTGGTTCTATGCTTGGGCCTGACATATACTCGATCATAATAGTTCTTGTCTTTCCAGTCTGTATTGAACTTGCCAGGTTGGCCAACGCGTCGGCGTGGCAGTTATCATCTCGGCTTACTTGGAGAAGTCGGCAATTCCGAAATAAGGCTGCCAATCTGATGACCTCTTTTGCATACGCCGACATCCTCTCATCTCTGGCCGCAAACTCTCCTGTTGACTGATTAACAATTAATTGTGAGTCGCAAAAAACTATTACCTCATCTGCTTCTGCTGCTGCTGCCAGCTTTAGCCCTGCAATTAATGCTTCGTATTCTGCTTTATTGTTTGAGGCATTGAACCCCAAACGGATGGACTGTTCTATTATTTCTCCGTTTGGAGATATCAGCAGTACTCCTGCCCCTGCCCCTTGCCGGTTTGAACTTCCATCGACAAACAGTCTGAAGGAATCTCCGATGTAAATGCTATAGGGTCTGAGCTTTTCCTCCCTTTGTTCTTTTGTCTTTGGATGGGCTGTTCCTTGCTTGCTTGGACATCGTTCATCACGGCTCAACGGAGCCCGATGTTCGATTGATTCCGGCGTGAACTCGGCCACAAAGTCGGCCAAAACTTGGCCCTTAATTGCTGTTCTCGGCCTGAACTCCAGGTTATACTGGCCTAGGGCTACTGCACATCTTGCTATTCTTCCTGTTAAGTCTCCTTGTTGCAATAAGGGCTTCAGTGGGTGCTCTGTTAGGACCACAATCTTGTGCGCCTGAAAGTAATGGTTCAACTTCTTTGAAGCCATTACTAAGGCTAGCATTAACTTCTCCAGTGGTAGATATCTTATTTCTGCGTCAGCCAAGGTTTTACTTACATAATAGACAGCCTTCTGTTCTCCTTGTTCTTCTCGGATTAGCACTGCACTTACTGCGTGTTCTGATACGGCTAAGTACAGAAACAACTCCTCTCCAGGTTCAGGTGTTGAGAGGACTGGGGCGGTGGTCAGGTACTTCTTTAGGTCGGCCAAAGCGGCCTCACATTCTTCAGTCCATAGGAAATCTGCGGTCTTTTTAACCAAGTTGAAGAAGGGTTTACACTTGTCTGAACTTCGGCTTATGAACCTGTTTAGGGCTGCGGCCCTGCCAGTGAGCATTTGAACCTGTTTTGCTGATGTTGGGCTCTGTAGATCTAGGATGGCCTTGATCTGATCTGGGCTGGCCTCTATTCCCCTTCTTGTTACCAGATATCCTAGAAACTTACCAGATCCAACTCCAAACGCGCACTTAGATGCGTTGAGTCAGAGCCGATATGTTTTGAGTATTTCAAATACCTCTTTCAAGTCAGCAAGATGACTCTTAGGCTCCTTGGTCTTCACGACCATGTCATCGATGTAGACTTCTACTGTTCGGCCGATCAAGTGTTTGAACATTTTGGTTACCAGCCTTTGGTAGGTTGCTCCTGCGTTCTTCAGCCCAAAAGGCATTACCCTGTAACAGTACAGGCCTTTTGGGGTGATGAATGTTGTCTTCTTCTTGTCTGGGGGGTACATGGCTATCTGGTGGTATCCCCTATAAGCGTCCAGGAAGCTCATCCTTCCATGTCCAGATGTGGCGTCTACTAATTGATCGATTTTGGGTAGCGGGAAGCTGTCTTTGGGGCAGGCTTGTAAAATCCACGCAGACCCTCCATTTACCGTTTTTCTTCTTTACCACCACAGTGTTTGATAGCCATGTTGGATAATTGACTTCTCTGATGGCCTTGGCTTCCAGAAGTCTGTCTACTTCTTCCTCCACTGCTTCGACGTGCATCAACGTCGGTCTTCTAGCTCGTTGTATTACAGGTTTTGCCGACCTGTCGACGTTCAGTTTGTGACATGTGACCTCGGGGTCAATGCTAGGCATTTCATAAGGTGTCCAGGCGAACACCTCTATGTTTGTTCTTAAAAAAGCTTCCAGTTCTTTCTCTTCTTCTTCGGCTAACCCTGAACCGAGAAGAAAGAAGCGCTCTTCGTCACCCTCCTGGACGAGGATTTTCTTCAGTGTTTCCTCGCTCTTCTCGGCCGGCTCCTTGCCGACATCATCTAGGACTTCCATGTCCTCATCTTCAATTTCTACCTTCCCTGGTTCTTGTATGTTGCAGGTTGTTTTCATTGCTGCCATGGAGCAATTTTTGGCTTGTAACTGGTCTCCTCTGACTTCTTCAATCCCATGTTCTGTTGGGAACCGCAATAGTTGATGCAACGTTGAGGGAACTGCCCCCATTGCATGCAACCATGAATATGATGTTATAAGGAGAAGGCGTATCAATCACGATGAATTCTGTCCTGATTTTGTTAGTGCCGGCCTGTACTTCCAAGTTTGTAGCGTCCAGTGGCCACGTCGGCATTCCATTGAAGCCGACCATCGGGCCATTCGATTGCTCCATGTCGTCAGGGTGAAGGCCTAGCTCCTTGTAACATCTAACATACATGATGTCACAAGAGCTGCCTTGATCTATTAGGATGCGTTTTACTTGGCACTCCCTAACCTGGAGGGATACTACCAAGGTATCATTATGTGGGTGCTGTACCATCTCTAGGTCAGCTTCGGTGAAGGCTATCATTGGTCCTTGGTACTCCGCTGGCCGATGTCTTTTTTCCCCGACTTGGTAGACATGCTGCAGATGCCTTACCCTCTGAGTCTCTCCTCTGACTTCATTCTCGTTAACCTTTGAGTGGATCACATTAACTATCCGAGGTCCTTCTGCCCGAGGTTGCGGAGGTGGTGGGGCTGCTGGAGCCTGAGGCAGTCTTGCATGTTCTTCTCTTGTTCTGGTTTCATCGACAAGGTCTCTTAGGTGGCCTTGCCTTACCAGATCTTCCAAGTGTGCTTTTAGGGCTCTGCAGCCCTGTGTTGTATGTCCGTTTTCATTGTGATAAGCACAATGTCTGTCCATGTTTCTTCCCATAAATTCTCCCGGTTCCCTTGCTGGCGTTCTGAAATAGGGCTGGTTCCGAATTTTTCCTAGGACTTTTTGAATTGGGATTCGGAACACGGTGGTCACTGCCTGTTTGGCCTTTAACTCTATCTATGTTTTGCTGAATTCGTTGTTACTTCGGCCTCGCTTCGGCGAGCCGTTCCCTTTTTCCTGTTTGACTTCCTTGTGGGCCGATGTATCCTCCTCGGCTCGGGCATACTTTTCGATCCTTGCCATGAGTTCCTCCATGCTCTTTGGTAATGTCTTTGCCAAAGATTTTCGCAGCGAACAGTTATCTTTCAGGCCATTCTTGAAGGATACAACCGCCACTTCCTGGTTGCACTCGGGTATTCGATTGAACACCTCGTAGTATCTTTTTGCATAGGCCCTAAGGCCTTCATCCTGGCTGATCTTTAGAGCCATTAGTGCATCTACCCTTAATGGCTGTAGCTTGTTTGTTACGAACCTGGCCACAAACATCTCGGCCAGGCCTTCCCATATCTTTACGCTTCCCTTCGGCAGTTTATGGAACCAATCTGATGCAATTTCCCCAAAGGACGAGGGGAACACTTTGCAGAGTAATGGCTCGTTTCCGCTGTATAGTGCCATTGAGTTCAAAAATAATCCAACGTGGAAGTTAGGGTCCGACTTACCATCGTATATTTGAAACCTCGGCATACTGAATCTTTTCGGTGCTTCAAATTTGTCCAGTTCTACCGAGAACGGTGTCCTCGGCTTCACGGGTGAGGTTACCTCGGCTTTAGTGTTCTGTTCCTTCCTCTTGAGGTAGTTTCTCAAGTCTTCTTTACTCCTCCCTGGAGCCCGGCTATCTATGGACTTCAGTCTCTTCGGCACACTACTCTCGGCCTCGTGATGGGCCCGTTTTGATCTTTCTCCGTGGGTTGTGTCAAAGCAGAGCGCCTGCCCTTGAATACGCCGATGTTCTTTGCGCTCCTGATCCTTCAGATGATACGTCCTCTGGGACCTCTGTTGTCTTGGTTCCTCTCGCCCGACCTCCCCGGAAGGCGGGTGAGAGTGTCTTTTGCTCCTGGTGTGTTGTGGTGCCTCAAGAATTATTTTCCTTCCTTCCTTCTAAGTATTAACTGCTGGAATTGGCGTGTCCTGCAGCGGGTACGGCGGCTGCATGACATTGTTTTGCATCATAAAATTGACGACCGACTGCAGGTCTGCCAATTTGTCTGCCAAATCTTTTACTTCCTCATCCCTCCGTAGGCACCTATCCCTCCATACCTGGAGGTTATCTTTGTTGTAGTATCTGTCCTGGTCCGTCTTCTTTGAGGTGTCGCCCTCCTGGCCGACGTTTTTTCCTCCATTCCCCTAGTTGTGGGTTTCTTCATTGTGGTTGTCTCTTTCGACGTCAAGGTCGATAGGCCTGCCACTCCCAGCGGGAGCGTCGTCCCCAACCTTCTCATTTTGTGCGTTACTGGCCATCTATTCGTCTTTCGTTCCCACAGACGGCGCCAAATTGTGTGAGTGATTTTCCGATCACACTGCTCTCCTTAGTAATCCAGCTGTAGAACACAGGCAGAATAGATGGCACTCTGCTGTCCTGCACAGAAAGAAAAGGCTCCGGCGGTGGTTCTTCCACCCGGGGGCACTCCGACGATCAAGCCAGTATATCTCTCAAAGATAATCAAATATTCAACTCACAAGCTTGAGTACATAAAAACATACCTTAGACCCATGGGGATGCCTTTCTTTTAGAGCCAATACAATCCTAGTCCCAATAGGAGCCTAACTCCAATGGACTCAGGATTACTGCTAATCTGGAACTTCCAGTGGGATTAGGATAAACCCTCTAAGAGTTTCATCTTTACCCAAACTGAAATCTTCTCTCAATCTAGGACTCTTGTCCTTTATCCGCTTATCTCGGCTTCCGATATCTTCGGAGATAACCTCGGCAACTCCGAAATCACCTCAGCGTAACTACCACAACACGTGGCACCTCGGCTAACACGTCGGCGTCACCTTTGCCACGCGACGTGTTGGTACTCAGCAAATATATCCCCACATAATGCAATAACATGTCAACACTTCATGTCATTGAAAAAAAAAAGAAAAAGAAAGAAGGGGGGTTAAATTATACATTTCACTCTTTCAATTAAGTTTTTAAATTTTAAACCGAACTTTAATATAGCCTTCCGATCACTCTATCATTTAAAAGTCGACTGAAAAGTTAAAAGGATAAAATTGTAATGTCCCATGATTATTTTACAGCCTTTAAAATATGCTCAAATGGTCTCATCATATGAGTGAAGTTTGTACAATTTTTTTAAGGAAAAGTTACGTCTAAATTTTAACAGGTTATGATAATTAATAATATCTTTATTAAATATTATTAATTATTAATTTTTAATGATAGTTTAAAAGTTATCATAAAAAATGCCAGTAATTATAAGTTTTAAAGACAGTTTAAAAAAATTATCATAAAAAAATCACTAATTTTTAACTTTTAGCGACAATTTAAAAAATTCTTCACAAAAAAATATTACTAATTGTAAGTTTTACTGACAATTTATAAAAATTATGACAAAAAAACACTAATTGTTAATTTTTAGCGACATGTGTAAAAAATCGTCACAAAAAATTATTTTTAGTAATGATTTTAGTAGGATTTATTTTTAATAAGACTTAATGAGAATTTAATCTAATTATTAGGATATATTGATAATTTATTTATTTTTATCTGTGAGTGACGGAAGGACTACGTGGAAACAAGTTAAAATTTTAAAGATTTAATTATTATAATTTGATATTAAAAATTAAAGTAAAATTAAATAAAAGGTCAAGGATGCAGGTGTAATTTAATAATAAAAAAAAGTGACAACATTTAATATTCATATTTTATAGAGAATAATGTACAAATCCAACGCACAAGACTCTAGACATTGTTTGGTCTAGGAATCTCGAATACCAGACATACTTGTGTGAAAATTAATTTGGACAAGAATTTAAAATGATTGAGTTTCTTTTTCTATTTAGATTTCAATATGAGAAAATTGAGGGGTTAGTAGAGCCCATCATGACTTTCATTTCGATTATTCCAACTGTTATTTTGTAGGTCTTTAAATACATATTATCTATGAAAAATTTTAAGACAATCCGACAATCGTAATTGTTTCATTTTATTGCATTTATGTTTAAAAAATTGAATGGTCTATGTTAAAAAAATATTTTTACAGAGACAAATACAACATAATGAAAAAGTTATGATTACTGGATTGAACTAATTTTTTCATGAATAATATATATTGAAGATCTTATAACATGAACCGTTCAGATAATTGAAACAAGACCTGTGGTGAGCCTTACAGATCATTCAAATTTTCTCACATTGAGATCCCAATATAAGAGAAACCCAACCTAATTTAAAAGGCAAAGGGAAATTGAGAAAAACTTTAATTTACATTTGTTTCACTATTCCTTTTCTTTCTTTCTTTTTTTTTTATTATTTATAATTATTATCCAAATTAATAATTCGAACATTGCCCTAATATCAATGTAGAGAGACTATTTCTTGTTTCATATTTGACAATCCATTATTATTTTTTTATTTTATTTTTTTCATTTGGTTTTAATTAAAAAAAGAGATATCGATAATAGCATATTTGGCTAGGAGTGTTAATTAAAATAAACAAGGGACCTATTGGCATCAAAGGCAACAACCTTTGTTTACTTTTGGTGAGCATCTTAGTGGCAATCTGATTAAAGGGAATCATGATCTACATCTCCAATGAGACACTACATACGAATTAATGAGAAAATTAACATATAATAGTCCCCAATGTCAATCAAGACCATGAAAATTTGGACTTAATTGTTTGTCTTTAGTATAGACTATGCATCGATGAGTCCATGTCTCAAGATTAATTGTGTCTGGATTTTGGAATTTAAATATGCATAAATTGTTTATCTTAAATATAGATTAAGATATGCACTGGTCGGTGCATATCTCAAGATTATATTTAAATTTTAGATTTAAATAGGAATTTTTATCAATTTTCCCTTCTCTTTGTCTCTCTAAACTTATATACAAATCCAAGATCAAGGCACTTTCTAACCAAATTCCATGATTTAGACATTCAATTTTGTGATTTTTAACAACTCATCTTGTTGCACCCTTCTCACTCCTTCACTTGATTATTAAAAATTATCATCTTGTTGCACCCTTCTCACTCCTTCACTTGATTATTAAAAATTATAAAAGGGACGTTTATTTTCCTTTCACTTTATAATGTATTGAATTTTTATTTCTTTTATAAAAGTATGAAATCTGACATGGTATGGTTCGTTGATTATCAAAATTATTTTAATCTTACAGATTAAGAATATCGGATGATTGTTCAGAAAAACAACAAAAATAAGAGCAAATAATTAAAATTTTCATCTTAAATCTTAAGTAAGTTTGAGCTTACAAGAATGATTTCACCATTACCAGAATAATTTTATGAAAGTCTCTTTCAAACGATATTTTAGTAATCACTAATGATGAGATCAAGTTAGCTAGTCTAATAAGGATTAAAGCATAGAGAGCAGTGGGGGAGCCTAAAATTCAATATAGAGAGAGTATATACTGATCACAATATTAAATTTATAATTAACAAGTCCAATTCTACGAGCTTAACAAAACACCTCATAATATGGAGAAGCAATCAATTAAACAAACCTTATAATAAGAAGAAAAAAAAAAAATGATCAATTAATTTAACTCTTGTCTATGACCTTCTAATGCAGAGTGTATAAAAATAGTCAAAAGAATCGAATATTGCACTTATAAAGTTTTACATGATTAAAGAATGGGTATGATTACAATTTTATGAGAAATAAATAAGAAATCATCTTTTTATGTAGAAAGTAAAATTTTATGTAGAAGTCGGTGGACCCCTCTTGTTTGTGTCTGACCTAACTGTTGCAAGTAAGTGCTCACAAAGGTTTCATTGCACAACTACTAACTACTTCCTTTTTAAAAGGTTTTTTTTTTTTTTTAATGGGAGTTTCGTTTTAGAAGCTTATTATGAATCATCAATATTAAACAAAAGCAGGGCCACGGTTTACACGGCAGAGCAAAACAGTGTCGTTTTTGCTTGATAATAAAAAATGATAGAAAGGAGGAAAAGAGAGGGTGGCAACCCTTCTTGTGCGTGATCATTAGTCATTATCTGTTGGGGGGACGCTAGGGGGTGTAAAAATGATCCATGGTTCGTGGGTGTCCGTAGTCTGCCCACTACTTAGGGTGGACCCGGCTCGGTTAGGTCTGAGATTGAGTTCAGTCCGGGACCTTGGGTTTGGGCAGTCATTTTAAAATCCGGTCCGATCTGTGGCCTGGCCCATCGATCTGCTCAAGACCTATTCAAAGCTCAGCCCGAGTCCCAGCCCACTTGAGGCCTAATGTCATTTTTAGTAGAAAAGAATAGAATTTTGGTAAAAAAGTACTAAAATTTTTTAAAAAAACTGTTCAAGTTTGTCCAAGCTCGGCCCAAACCCGAGCCCAGGCCTAGGTCTGCCAGCCCAGCCCGAGGGCCTGCCCAATGCCCGAATACCCCTTAGGCCTAGCTTAATAGACTAGCCCGTGGGCCAACCCGACCTGACCCAAGCCCGAACCCAGGCTTAGGCCCGCCAACCCAGCCCGAGGGCCCGCCCAAGGCTCGAATACTCCTTAGGCTTAGGCCTAATTTTCGGGCCCGTAGGCAGCCCGACCCAACCCAACCCAACCCAACCCAACCCAACCCAAAATTTGGAAGGAGCCCATGTGGCTCGTCATGGGCTGGACCGAGCCCAAGCCTAAGTGGGCCAGGCCGAGACAAATTTACACCCCTAGGGGAGGCGTAGGCCAATTAATGTATTAGATTTGGATCAGATCTGATATAATCTGAATTCGATCCTATTATAAAATAGTATAAACCCGACCCTGATCTGATTATAACAAATCCAATTAGAAATCATCTGAATTTAAATTTGATTTATCTCGTTATCCAATATAAAAATCTAACATAACCTAATTTATAATAATCTTATTTCTTATTCAAAAATTATTTTCTTAATTTTTTAATTGTTACTCATTATTTTTAAAATACAATATTCACATATATGTGGTAAATTACACTGGACCTTTCTTCAGTTTTGGAGAAAACCCAATAAACTCTACAAGTTTGGTATAATTATGTTAAAACTGTGAAATTTGTTATTTTTTTTTTTTCCAAATCTCAAGAGAGGTGAATGTAATTTACACATAAATTTAAGTATGAAATTGGGATCAAATTGATAATAATAATGGATGGGATTTAGATGAATCCAATCCAACAATAATCAGATCAATTAAATCAAGATTTTCTTGAATTATTGAATCAAATATTCATTAACGAGTTTGAGTTTTCAAATCGGATTAATTCAATAACACCGTAAGAAGTTAGACAAAGAAGAGTCTAGACAAACTTCAAACATGGGATTGAAAATTAGAATACAAATAAAACCCTAAAATTAATTTGGTAATACTCATGACATTTTCCACCTTTGCAATAAGAAATGAAAATAAGGGAAGTGACGAAATGTGACTATAATTGATTTTGTACTATGAAGGACAAATATTTTTAAAAGAGAATTGTATCTGTATTATATTTGTATAAGATATTAACACTATGTGGATATTCATAAACACCTATATCTGATACTTAATATTAAAAAAAAAAAAATCCGAAGAATCAGACAAATTTTTGATGGTTTGTCATGTATCTAAATTATTATAGAAGTAAGCAGTTGTGCTACGTAGCTCGAAAAAGAGGCCCCCGAATCCCCCCGAATCCAAAAACGACGTCGTTTCGTCGTTTTGAATTTTTTTTTTTTTTTTAAATCAGAAAAGAAGAAAAAGAAAGAAGAAGAAAAAGGAAGAAGAAGAGAAGAAGGAGTAGCAGAGAGAGAGAGAGAGAGACAGAGAGATCGGAGGCAGAGGCAGAGCCGGAGGCGACGGCGATCGGAGGCGGAGCTGCGACGAGCTGCTGCGACGATCGGCGGTGGCGGAGGCAGATGAGGGGCCCCCTCTCTCTCTCCATTCCCTCTTCTCTTTCTCTCTTCTCTCTTCTCTTTCTCTTTCTCTTCTATCTGTTTCGGGTTGTTCAAGGGGGCAAAAATCGGGGGAAAAATCATTTTTGAAAAGTAATGTAACGCCCTCAAAAAATAAACCCATAATACAATATATTAACATGCGGAATTATAAGGAAATAAAGTATCTTATTTCATTCATCAGAGTACCATAAAATAAAACATCATAATAAATGCCCTATGGGCTTACACCTTGCCAAGCCAACACTTGGACACAATTCCATGAGTTCTAACTCAAAAACAAATAAAGCCCTAGGCTTGAAAGTTTACAAGTTGTTCAAATAAAACAAATAAAATAAAGCAAGTCTTCGAGTCCAAATCCTCACAAGCTAAGTCCTTGGAGGTAGTGAACCACCTGAACCTGAAAATGAAGTTCCCATATAGGGTGAGCCACAGCCCAGTAGAAAAATACTAAACCAAGCATACGAATTAACTAAAGCATTAGCATACGGTACATGGTTAACACAAGATAATCAATTTCCAATTTCATGACACGAATGTCTACATTGCCTATGACATATTGTCTATGACACCTTTCACTTTCCAATGTTTATTCAACTTTCCCATTATATCATTATGGCTCAGAACCTGGCCAACTATAATGGTGATCCAGATGTCACAAAAATGAATGAGACTAAAGCTCAAACCACAACACTTCCATACTTCCAACTGATACACATTATAATGATGTATCATATCAACAACAAATAGCAATATTGCTATTATCAATAAGCACACATATGAGTGATGCTACTGGAGTCCATCCCCTATCTCCTCCCTACCAATCCGGTTTAGAGGTACATCCCCTATCTTCCCCTAAACCGTGGAGTTCATCCCCTATCTTCTCCAAACAACATGCATATGCAATGAAACACACAATTGCCATATACAACACATAATCAATACAAGTAATGTTCTGTATTAATCCAACAGTTAACATAAGTGACTTAATTCCAGTTATACCTAAGCCACATGCAAGGTCTACAACAACCACGACTATCCTCCACCGATAGCCCAAAGCAGTTATTTCTAAACAAGAAATAAATACAACAATGAACGTAAAATCCACATTCTCATAGGTAAGTATTTAAACTACCCAACTATATCGTTAACCTCATAATTTCCCCAACTTCATGAATTAAACCCAATTCCACATTTTTCCCTTAAATTAATTATACAAATTAATCTAAGCCAAAACCCTAAGGTTCCTCCCAAAATTACCAAACTACCCCCACATACCAAAATACCAACACTTAGGATTAAAGCGTATAAATAGAGTAGGAAATCCCTACCTCGAAGCAAGAACCCGAAAAGAAGAAGACGGAGATGATAGCCCAAACTCCAAAGTGCTCCAAATCAACAACCGTTCAGATTAAATGGAAGCCCTCGACCCACTCTACCTCTTTAATGAAGGAACTAGGTTAGATACTCACTCTAAATAGATGAAACCTAGGAGAGAAGATGAGTTGGGAGAGAGAAAACTCGTAACCTAGGGTTTTATAAACTGAAAGGGGTTGAAAAACTGATCTGAAACACGCTGCTGCGTATATATACTGGACAGGTTCGCTCGAGCGTAGAACACACCGCTCGAGCGCAAAGAGAAAACATGTTCCGCTCGAGCGCAATAATGTCCGCTCAAGCGCCAAGACACAAAATAAAGTTCTCCCGCTCGAGCGCAAGAAGGTCCGCTCGAGCTCACTTTTCCAACCTCCAGAACTCATCGCCAAAAAACACTGTCCGCTCGAGCTCCAACACTACCGCTCGAGCTCAACCCGCTCGAGCTCAGAAACCCCGCTCGAGCGTAGATATCACACCTGCAGAAGTTTTGCAGGGTTCAAAAATACTGGAAGTGTGCAATTTCCGCTCGAGCGCAAGAAGGTCCGTTCGAGCGGAACGGCCGAACCTTCAAAAATCTGGGGTTTGATCCCAGACTCAAACCACCCACTCGAAACAAGTCTAACACATCCTAAGACTCAAACAATGATGTTAAAGGATGACAACAACAATAATATGACAACGGAATCCACGGAACATAAGTCCAGATACAATAATCAAATGGGAAAAGACCGGGGTCGCTATAAGTAAGATTGTAATAATTATTGCATACTATTAGAGTATAATTCTAAGGATAAATACAATAATAACTTTTCAATACTTCGCTTACTTCTTAGAGATTAAGAAAATAATGCGATTAAAGTAGTACACCTTATTTTTTAAAAAATTATCAAATTAACGTATTTTTATAAATGTGTGATATATGTAATATCATATCCGTGTCTATACTTTTTAAAAAGCAAAGATAAATAATATTAAAAAATATGATAATACTGAAATCAGATTTCAACAATAAACACGTAAACTCGACTATAACATTTTTGCGTATAACATATTTTAAGTATAAAAATGAAAAATAAAAAAATAAAAAAAAAACCAATAAAAATAATATAGACTTGATATTGAAATGAAATTTTCATTAGGAGCTACTAAAGAAGAATTAAGTTATTCTCTAAATTAATACTTGATTTTTAAAAATGGTTTCTCACCTGCTTTTATGATAGTATTCTAGCCATACATGGGTCATATTTTTTTTTGAATTTTTTTATTGTCATATTGTTACCCAAAAGACAACCTAAGAGGGGGTGAATTAGGGTTTTACAAATAAAAATAATAATACCCTAATAAAAATTATGACTAGCACAATAGATAAATATAGTTAATGAAATAAAAATAATTAAAACAAGTGTTCTAACAACTATGTCATCAGTTAATGATTTTAGCACAGTGAAAATCTGAAATATAACTATGGCAATTTAAATAAAATAAAGAGATAAGGGAGAGAGAGACAAACAAATTTATAGTGGTTCGGCTTCAACTCGGCCTACGTCCACTCCTCAAGCTTCACTTGAGATTTTCCACTATACTCTAACTTCTAAGGGTGCTAGCAACCTTTTCACAGATGGAGCAATCCTCCACAGATTTTACGCACACTTTCTAAGTCAAGAACACTAAGTGTACTACACTCTTACGATGTTGAAAAGAAGGTGTTTTTGCTTTCACAGAAAGTTACAAGAATTATCTCTCAAAGATAGATATAAAAATGAAGCTCTGATTTTTCTGTAAACCTCACACAAGAAAGATGGGCTTAAAGCTATACGTCTCAGTGTATAATTTCTAAAAGAGGATGTAAACAAAAATTGAAAAACACTTCTTAGAGAATTTTTCAGAGAATAGATGTGAGTGATTATAGATTAAAGAATATTTTCTGGTTTTTTTTTGTAACTTGTTTACATTAGAGGTTTTGGTATATATAATGAAACTTATAGCCGTTGTATTTATTTGAATATCTTCCATTCCATCATTACTAATTTGAATGTCTTCCACTTGAACCTTTTAGCCTGTTGCTGTGCTGGGCTGTTTAAACCTTTGTTTTGGACTGTTTAAACTTCTGGTTTGGGCATTATTTTTGGGTTGAAATGAACTCCTGATTTAAGCAAATATTAAATACATTCAAACAATATTTAGGATAAAAGTTTATGTGAGAAATAATGGGACAAAATAAATTTTGATTCTATTTTTCTCTTTCAAATAAATGAAAACATAATTAAATAAATCATCAAAATAAATTTTGGTTCTATTAAAATACAATTAAATAAATCATCAAAATAAATTTTGGATTCTATTTTTCTTTTTCAAATAAATTAAAATATAATTAAATAAATCATCAAAATAAATTTTGGATTCTATTTTTCTCTTTCAAATAAATTAAAATATAATTAAATAAATCATCAAAATAAATAAGTCTAACAATCTCCCCATTTTTGATCATCGCACACAATGATGTTTTGATTTGATTTAGGAGTAAAAAAGGCTCCCCCTCAAGTCATGCTCCCTAAATTCATTTCTAAATATATAGGTTAGCACATGCGTAATAAATAACCTTTAATCAACAATATGATATAAGATTAAGATATCAAATTATAAATACATAACATCAGATTAGTTTGAAAATAATAACATCATAATACATAACATCATCACAATATATAACATCATGATACATAACATCATCATAATATATACTATCATCATAATACATAACATCATAGTATATAACATCATAATACATAACATCATAAGTTTCTTCCCTTGTGACATTATCAAAAAGGAAATCATGGCTCAGAATCGGGAGGATGAGGGGGAAAATGATAGGGATAAATGGCATCAAAAACAGATAATCAAAACAGAGATATATACATACATATATATATATATGATTCGCCCGCCTCTCTCTTTTCCGTCGAAAATCGCGTCGGACACGCGGCCTCGCTTTTGCGTCAGCCGATCGACAAAAGTGAGACAGGTCAATCAACTGCCTCAGCTCTCTCTCCCGCTTGTCTTCTTCTTCTTAATCACTTGCTTCTCCTTCTTCTTCCTTATTCGCTTGCATCCCTTTCTACGTCGTCTTGAGAGAGATAGAGCAGAGAGACTGAGCAGAGCAAAAGGTCTGCCAAAAATGACCTTGTTTTCGATTACATCTCTCTTGTCGACTACATGGCCTCGCCCTGTCCCCTCACTCTCTTTCCAGACCTAAATGGCCCCTCAAGCGCTGCTGGGCCGAGTGCCCTAGCGCCTACTCTTCCCAACCTTCCTATGATGTCGATTGAGAAAATAATTGCGGCGCAATCAGATATTGAAGCCAATCATTTTACACTGACGTCCTGTATGGAGACGGTGACTGCAGTCACAAAATTAGCGCATCGACTGCAGAACAGAACGAGTGAGCTCCACCAGGTCAATGCCCAACTCTCTCTGCTCCAGCGCATGTATAAGGATGCGCGAGTAGAGATTTGCTCACTGAAGGCCGAAAATAAAGAGCTTAAATAGAAGACCACCTCCATGGCTCGATTTAGAGCAACGTCATTCTTGGCTTTTGATAGTCGGCGGGGAGTGCTCACTCTCGACGAAAGCACGGGGGCAGGGACGTCAAGCATCGCCAAGGTGATAAAAAGAAGAAGAGAGCGGTAGAAGAAACGAGTAAGTGAGGTCGGCCAATGGCTGGAAAAATGAAGGGAATTTTTTTTTTTATTTTTATGTAAACATGTATATTTTTATTTGTGTTTGTTTTTATGTTTAATGTAATCACTTGAAGATGAAAGTAAAGTGCAGAAAAAAAAAAACAAAATTAAGCCTCAGGGAAAAACAAAACAAAAAATAAAAAATAATGAAAAGAAAAGAAGAAAAAAAAATAAAGGAAATGAAGCCTATTAGTAAAACAACAAAAAATAAATAAAAAAGTAAAAGATATTAAGCCTAATAGCAATAAAAAAATAAATTAAAATAAAATAATACCAGCAGAAATTATACTTAATGGGACGTCGGTGTTACTGGAAGGGTAATGCAAAAAAAATACCATGAGGGTTTTAAAGAAAATCAATGTATGCAAAGTTAATTTTACCTCAAGATGCAGAACCTAAAAAAATTACACAGTTGAGAATAGCAAACTGTTAAGGATAATAAATGTATAAAGGAGAGCATGCAACTGATATAAATGTTTCCATATCAATATAGCAATACACATATATCATTTTAACAAAAATTCAAGTTTCACAGTCATAACAAAACTTTTAAAGTAGAAATCGACAATCCAAGCTCGCCACGAATATAATTGAAGCGATCCTTGCTTAGGGGTTTTGTAAAAATATCCGTCAATTGCTTGTCGGTGTTTACAAATTCAAGTACAATATCCCTTTTTTGAACATGATCTCTTAAAAAATGATGTCAAATTTCAATATATTTTGTTCGTGAGTGTTGAACTGAATTTTTGCTTAAATTGATGGTATTAGTATTATCACATTTAATAGGGATATGATCATAATGCAAATCAAAGTCCTCCAATTGTTGTTTCATCCAAAGTATTTGGGCACAACAACTTCCGAAAGCTATATATTCAGCTTCGGCCGTTGATAAAGCAACAGAATTTTATTTTTTGCTAAACCAAGATACTAATGAGTTACCAAGAAAGTGACAAGTGTCACTGGTGCTTTTTCTATCAAGTTTGCATCCGGCAAAGTCGGCATCCAAGTAACTAATTAAATCAAATGCAACACCTCTAGGATAAAACAGTCCCAAATTTTGAGTGCCAACAAGATGTCTAAAAATTCTTTTAACAGCACTGAGATGTGATTCCTTAGAATTTGATTGATATCTAGCACACATACAAACACTAAACATAATATCAGGTCTACTTGCAGTTAAATAAAGAAGTGAGCCGATCTTACCTCGATACTTTGTTTGATCAATGGACTTACCTTTTTCATCCTTGTCTAGCTTAATGGATGTGCTCATAGGTGTTCCAGCTATTTTTGAGTCATGCATACCAAACTTTTTGAGTAGTTCCTCTGTGTACTTAGCTTGTTTGATAAAAATTCCTTCATTACATTATTTGATTTGAAACCCAAGGAAATAATTTAGCTCTCCCATTATGCTCATCTCAAACTCACCTTGCATACACTTAGCAAATTCCTTTCACAAGGTTTCATTAGTAGTACCAAATATAATGTCATCTACATATATTTGCACAATAAGTAAATCATCATTTTTAGTTTTAACAAAAAGTGTTATGTCAATCATTCCTCTAAAAAAATTATTTTCAATTAAAAATTTACTTAATCGTTCATACCATGCACGAGGTGCTTGTTTCAAACCATATAAAGCTTTTGATAGTTTAAAAACATGATTTGGAAAAGCATGATCTTCAAAACCTATGGGTTGTTTAACATAAACTTCCTCATTTATAAAACTATTAAGAAAGACACTTTTTACATCCATTTTATAAAGTTTGAAATCTCTAAAACATGCAAATGCAAGTAACATGTGAATGGCTTCTAATTTAGCAACCGGAGCAAAGGTTTCATTGAAATCAATACCTTCTTCTTGATTGTATCATCGTGCAACAAGTCTAGCCTTGTTTCTTATAATTGTGTCGGATTCATCAAGCTTGTTTCGAAAGATCCATTTGGTACCGATAATGGTATGATCTTTAGGTTTTGGCACAAGTTCCCACACTTTGTTTCTCTCAAATTGGCTAAGCTCTTCATGCATAGCTATCATCCAATATTCATCGAATTTGGCTTCTTGAAAGTTTTTAGGCTCAATCTGTCAGAGAAAAGCCAAGTTACTACAAATGTTTCTAAGTGAAAATCGAGTTTCAATACCTTTTGTAGGGTCACCTAGGATTAAATCCTTAGGGTGATTATGAACAAACTTTTATTCTCTTGGCAAATCATCATTGTTTCCTTTTTCTTCTTGAGATGGAAGAATAGGTTGTTCAATCTCTTTGTTCAACTTACATGGTTGGTTCTCTTCTTTGTAGATACTTGAATTTTCACATTTGGTTCCAAATCTATATTATCACTAATAATTTGCTTTTGAGTAGAGATGTTAGTTTCATCAAATGCCACATGTATAGATTCTTCCATAACAGGAGTTCTTTTATTAAAAACATGATAAGCTTTGCTAGTTAAGGAATAGCCAAGAAAAATTGCTTCATCAGATTTTGAATTAAATTTACCTAAGTTATCCTTACCATTATTATGAACAAAACATTTACAACAAAAAACATACAGGTGACTAATGTTGGGCTTTCTATCGTGCCAGAGTTCATAAGAAGTCTTTTTAAGAATAGGTCTAATTAATGCGTGATTTAAAATATAGCATGCGGTGTGAACGGCTTCGGCCCAAAAATATTTAGGAAGATTATTTTCGCAAAGTATTGTTCTACTCATCTTAGGAATGACAACGGGCTAGGGTGGGGCCAGGGATCACACTCCCCGTCCCTGATCCCCGAAACTACCATATTCCCCGTCCCCGGTCCCAATCCCTGGCGGGGAACCCATCACCCCCCCACCCCCGCCCCCTAACGAGGATCGGGTTTCCCTGACCCCGGTTTATCCCCGTACCCATCATCAACAACATCATTCAACAACATCATCAAAATATATATATATCAACAAAAACATCATCAACGGCAGCAACATCATCAAAAAATATATATATATATATATCAACAAAAACATCATCAACGGCAGCAACATCATCAAAAAAAAAAAAAAAATTCATCAACAACATCATCAAGGCAGCAACATCATCAAAAAAAAAAAAAATAGACACAGATCTGGTAGAGGAGGGACGAAGTCGACAGTGGCGGTGGAGAGATCTTCTCAGATCTGCCGTGGCAGAGAGAGGAGGAGGCGAGAGGCGATGGAGCCAACGGAGGAGGAGGCGAAAGGCAACGGAGCCGACGGAGGAGGAGGCGGCGGTGGCCTGGAAGAGGAGGAGGAGGCGGCGGTGGAGGAGGCAGCGAGAGAAGGAGGTGCCGATTGCAAAGGGAAGAAAGAGAGTGAGAGAGACAGATCAGAGACTAAGGGTGAGAGTGATGGGAGAGACAGATCAGATTGTACATAGAGGGGGTTATATATATGAATGGGATAGAGGGGTATTATGGTAATTTTATTTCGGCAAAAAATGGCGCTGGGGACGGGCCGGGTCCGAGGCTGTGAAAGTGATCCCCGTCCCCGGCCCAAAACTGATCGGGGATTTAATTTCAAATACCATCCCCAGCTTGCCAGGGTTATTTTTCGGGGAAAAACCGCTCTTATCAGGGACAGGGGTTCGAGTCCCCGTCGGGCCGGGTACAAGTTGCCATCCCTAACTCATCTCTTCTAAAGTTCTATTCTTCCTTTTTACTAGACCATTTTGTTGAGAGGTTCTAGGTGCTGAAAAATTATGTCCAATACCATGCTCATGACAAAACAATTCAAATTTCTCATTTTCAAGTTCTCTACCATGGTCGGTTCGAATATTAGTAATAAGAAAGCTTTTTCATTTTGAATTTTACGACAGAGTTTTGTGAAAGAAGAAAATGTTTCATCTTTGTGTGCTAAAAACATAACCCATGTAAATCTTGAATAGTCATCAACAATAACAAGACAATAATGTTTACCACCTAGATTAAATGTCCTTGAGGGAACAAATAAATCCATATGCAGTAGTTATAAAGGTTTAGTTGTGAAAATGTGAGATTTTGATTTAAACGATGTTTTAGTTTGTTTTCCTTGTTGACAAGCACTACAAAGATGATCTTTTTCAAATTTAATTTTTGGAAGTCCAATGACCAAATCCTTTCTCAAAAGTTTAGCAATTAAATCCATATGAGTATGACCAAGTCTTCTATGTCATAACCAACTATTTTCATTATTAACATATAGACATTTAACATCATTAGCATAGAGATCATTGAGATAAAAACATAAACATTATTGGGACGATTACTAATGAATAAAGCTTTATGATCATTTGTGCTTTCAATTGTGCAATGTGATTTATCAAAAATAACTCGATTACCTTTATTACATAATTGACTAATACTAAGTAGATTATGCTTAAGTCCATCAACAAGTAAAATATTTTCTATAGAAGGGTTAGGAGAAATACCGATGCTACCAATACCGATGATTTTTCCTTTCTTGTTGTCTCCAAAAGTAACAAAGCCTCCATCTTTGAATGACAGTGTAGTAAAAAAGGATTTATCTCCGGTCATGTGTCTGGAACATCTACTATAAAGGTACCACTTCCCTTTTTAAGCTTTGGACTTAAAGCAAACTTACAAGATGACAATCAAGTGTTGGTTTTTGATACCCATAGTTTCTTGGGTCCTTCTTGGTTAGTTTTGTTAGATCTCTTAACAATCCAAATCTTTTTAATTCCCATGTTTATATTATTTTTGAATGGACAAGAAGATATATAATGGTCTTTCTTTTTACAATAATAACAAGTAATATGAGAGTGAGTCATGAGAGGTGCCTTTTCAAAAATTGTATTGAGATTTTTTTGTTTTTTAATAGGATCATATCCAATGCCCGCTTTATCGTAAACACATATTTGATTTCCAAGAAGCATGTTGAGATTATTTCTACATTTTAAAAAAATTTCAGGGGTTTTTGTTAAATCATCAATATTATTTTTTAAAGTAATTTTCTTATTAGAGATAGTATCAAAATCATTTTTAAAACAATTTTTTCTTTCTTTAATTTTTATACATTAATAGATAAAGATACAACAGATTTCTTCAACACATTATTTTTGGCACAAACTTTTCTAAATTCATCTTGTAGTTCATGGAATGCACTTTCAAGTTTTTCATAAAGAGTAGTTACCTCATCTTGAGTAGAGTTTTCATCTTCAAGAGCCATGAGACATGAGTTGGCTACTTCATTTTGAATTTCATCACTTGAGCTTTCATCTTCACTTTCTCCCCAATCTGCTACCATGGCCTTTTTGTTTCTTTTGTAGTCTTGTCCATGATTCTTTAATTTTAGACAATCCATCTTCATATGTCCAGGATTTTTGCACTCATAGCAAATAATAGGCTCTTTCTTGTTATCTTTGTTGTACTCTTTCTTGAAAGGTCTTCTTCCTCCATAATTGTTTTTTTTTTAAGTGCTTTTTGAGATTTCAACTAAATATGGCATAACTTTCATCCTCACTAGAGTTTTCATGTTCTTCTTCATTTGATGAGGTTTTGAATGCAATTCCACTTTTCTTTTTGTTTTCAACATCCTCATGTCCTTTCATGGTGATCTCATGAGTCATAAGGGAACCCATAAGCTCATCCAATTCAAGTGTGGACAGATTTTTGGCTTCTATAATAGTCGTGACCTTTGCCTCCCAATTCTTTGGTAAACACCAAAGAATTTTTCTCACAAACTCAATGTTAGTATAAGTTTTGCCAAGAGATTTCAAAGAGTTTACAATTTTAGTAAATCTAGTACACATACTTGAAATAGATTCATCAGAGTTCATTTTAAACAATTCATAACTATGAACAAGCATATCAATACGAGATTCCTTCACTTGATTTGTACCTTCATACGTTACCTCAAGTTTCTCCCAAATTTCTTTTGCCGAATCACAACTTGAAATTCTATTATACTCCTTAGAGTCTAATCCACAAACAAAGGTGAGTTTGGCTTTAACATTGGCTTGCAATAATTCATGATCCCTCTCATCACATTCATCTTAAGTTTTAGGTACACTAATATTGTCTACTAATTTGGTAGGAATTTATGGACCTTTGGTGACAATAATCCACATGACATAATTAGTGGCTTGTAGGTATAGGGTCATCTTATCCTTCCAATGACTATAGTTGTTTCCGTCAAACAATGGTGGCCTATTTGTGGCTTGTTCTTCAGCTAAGGTTGCCATGGATTGAAACTCCCAGACGGTTAAATCTAAAACAAGAGTCTAGGCTCTGATACCAATTGTTACCCAAAAGACAACCTAAGAGGAGGGTAAATTAGGTTTTTACAAATAAAAACAATAATACCCTAATAAAAATTATGACTAGCACAATAGATAAATATAGTTAATGAAATAAAAATAATTAAAACAAGTGTTCTAACAACTATGTCAGTTAATGATTTTAGCACAGTGAAAATGTGAAATATAGCTATGATAATTTAAATAAAATAAAGAGATAAGGGAGAGAGAGGCAAACAAATTTATAGTGGTTCGGCTTCACCTGGATCTACGTCCACTCCTCAAGCTTCACTTAAGATTTTCCACTATACTCTAGTTTCACAAGGTGCTAGCAACCTTTTCACAGATAGAGCAATCTTCCACAGATTTTACACAGACTTTCTAAGTCAAGAGCACTGAGTGTATTACATTCTTACAAGGTTGAAAAGAAGATGTTTTGCTTTCACAGAAAGTTACAAGAATTATCTTTCAAAGATAGATATAAAAATGAAACTCTAGTTTTTCTGTAAACCTCACATAGGAAAGATGGGCTTAAAGTTATACGTCTCAGTGTATGATTTTTGAAAGAGGATGTAAACAAAAATTGAAAAACACTTCTTAGAGAATTTTTCAGATAATAGATGTGAGTGATTATAGATCAAAGAATATTTTCTGATTTTTTTTTTGTAACTTGTTTACATTAGAGGCTTTGGTATATATAATGAAACTTATAACCGTTTATAGCCGTTGTATTCATTTTCCACTCCATCATTACTAATTTGAATATCTCCTACTTGAACCTTTTGGCCTGCTGCTGTGCTGAGTTGTTTGAAACTTTGTTTTGGGCTGTTTGAACATCTGGTTTATGCATTATTTTTGGGTTGAAATGAACTGCTGATTTAAGCAAATATTAAATACATTCAAAAAATATTTATGATAAAAGTTTATGTGAGAAATAATGGGACAAAATAAATTTTGATTCTATTTTTCTCTTTCAAATAAATTAAAACATAATTATAAATCATCAAAATAAATTTTGGATTCTATTAAAACATAATCAAATAAATCATCAAAATAAATTTTGGATTCTATTTTTCTTTTTCAAATAAATTAAAATATACTTAAATAAATCATCAAAATAAAATTTGAATTCTATTTTTCTCCTTCAAATAAATTAAAACATAATTAAATAAATTATCAAAACAAATAAGTCTAACACATATCCCTATCCGTATCGTACCCATATCCTGTATCTGGATCCATGTTTCATATTTTATATGCCATTTTACACACTATAGCTTCTTGTGCTATGATTTGTATTTCAACCATTTTGGTTTGAAGACTTCTTTAATAGCCTCTTGCGTGAACATTTTCTGTATCAAACAAGAGGTTTTTTCATTTTAGATTGGCATTTTTTCAAGGGCCACCTCAGGGGTATTGACACTAGCTCCTTTGTACTGGTACCACTTTGCACAAACTAAGAAGTATCCCAAATTCAAGACCTCCAAACCAGCAATCAAATAGTAAAAATAATCCAATCTCCCCTTGTTAAGATCCTCCGGCAACCAATTCCCCTTTCCAGATCCACCTGTCGCACGATGAACTATAGACACAAGGAAGCTACTCAAATAACTAGACAACGCAAATCCACAAAACAAGAAAGATCCAGCTATGCTTCTCATATTTTCTGGGAATTGCTTGTAGAAGAATTCAACTTGACCGATGATAGTAAATGCCTCAGAAAATGCCGCTAGTGTCAACTGAGCGATTAACCACAACCCAGACATTGAAGAAATTTCGCCTTTTCTCGGTTCAATCCCCAATGTTGGCCTTGTAAGAGCCAATGTCCTCCTTTCCTTTTCGACAATTGCTGATACAATCATAGTGAATATAGCGATAACCATGCCAATGCCCATCTTCTGGAGGATTGTGACACCATCTTCCTTTTTTGTGAGCTTTCGTAGCATTGGGACTATGAGTCTGTCGTAGATGGGTATCCAAATTGTGAGGCTTACCATCTGGAAGACGCTGTACGATGCTGCTGGGATTAGGAAACCAGTGTTGCCTAGTCGTCTGTCGGATTGGAGAGCTTGGAAGACTAGGAAGGTCTGTTGTTGGACTATGGAGATGTAGTAGACGATCCTTGCTGCCCATATGGGGAGTACTCTCAATACGCATTTCACTTCTTCTACTTGTTGGATGCTACAAAGTCTCCATGGATTGGTTGCTGAACCATCTGGTTTGATTTGGTCTTCAAGGGTAATGATTGCTGCCTTGTTGAGAAATCTGGGATCATTAGCATTTTTAGTTAGCTAGTGAGTATTGAGTAACATCTGAATGTTGCAAGTTGAACGTGACTAATATTGAAATATATGAAAATGTTTTGCATTCTCATCATCTAATGCTAAGATATTACCATTTGACTAACCTTGAAATCCTGAAAATCCCTTTGTACTTTACATTATTATATTTTTTCAGATTTAGATTTTGTGTTTTTCATCACAAATATTGTTAATTAATATGAAAAATACTAATAAACCTTATGGAAAATCCTATAATGTGCACCCCTTTAGGAGTGTATACTATATGTGGGGTTCGAGTCATTGTTGTGCGGCTTACACAACAATGGCTGTTGTACGGTTCATGGAAATTATTTCAGACTTTATTTTCATCATCCGAACCGTTCAATTTTAAAGAATATCGAGTAGAACATACCTATAAAAAATCAAGTTGATCGGATATCAATAGACCCTTTATCAACTCACATTTGTATTCAGTTTAATACTTATATATTTATTTTTTATATATACAAATTCATGTTGATGAAGAGTCTATCGATATCTGATCAACTTGAGTTTTTACAGATATATTCTATTTGATATTCTTTAAAAATTAACGGTTCGAATGATGAAAATAAAGTCCGAAATAATTCTTATGAGCTGCACAACAGTTGCTATTGTGCATGCCGTATAACAGTGACTCTTGATCCACTATATGCACTCTATCACAAAACATTATAATTTTACCATAAAATTTCGTAATATCAATCATAAAATACATAATTTTGTCACAAATTGACGTAATAAAATGTCCAAATTGGTTACAATGATTTTTCTAAGGGTTTAACAATTAACAACTGACTTTTGTTAACTAAAAAAAAATGTTCAAAAATTTTATAATTCATGTTGCAAAAATTTTACAATTAACAACTGACTTTTGACTTTTCAAAATTTTAAAATGTTCAGATTTAGTTTTCAATTAAAGTAATTTATTGGCCACTCTGTTATTCACAAATTTTGGTCAATCAATGACTCGTTTTGATGATATGGATTAAGACTCCCGCTAAAGAACAGGATGATGGAGTTGTTGATTAATTGAATCGAATCTTGGCACTATTATTGTAGATTGCCTAATAAAGTAAAAAAGAAAGGTATCCACTTCCCTCCCGTCCGTGATTGGATTAGAGAGTGTTGTTGGGTCCGTAAGGGTTTATTACAGATTCTGTTTCGATAATTTGAACCGTTTAATGTGTAGAATTTATTGAGTACTACATGTTTGTAAAAACTCACGTTGATTAGATATCGATAACTATTTCATCGGATTAAATTTCTGTCAATCGTTTATTTTTTCACCGTCTATTTTTTAAACAAAATTGAGTTGATCACGTAGTTATCAATATCTGATCAACGTGATTTTCTATAGGTACATAGTATTCGACGAGTTTTACACATTAACAGTTCAGATTATTAAAATAAGACCCGTAATAGGTTTCTACGGATTCATTAACACCTTTTAATTTAATCACAGACTGAAGGAAAGCCAAACCCAAAAAGAAAAGTGAATGATGTGGGATGCAAGACAGAATGTGACTAATGCAAGATATGAAATCCTCATCATCTTATGGAAGATAAGACTACGCACCCAATGTCAATCATCCTAAAATCAAGAATGATTTGTAGGAAATACAAAAACCAAACATAAACTAGACATAAATATATATATATGAATGAATACATTTGGAAAAATTTTAAAAAAAAATCTTGAGAGTTTGAGTTTTGTAATAAAATAAATTCTAAATTTTAAATTTTTTTAATTTAAACTCTAACTTTTTTTTATTTATTTTCAATCTAAATTATTTAACTATTTATATTAAGTAAAATAAAAAATTAATATTTTAATAATTAAACTCAATCAAATGGATATTTTAGATGAGAGGGTAATTTATATACAAATTGGGCCGAGCTGGGTGTTGGACCGTTATGGGCCGCAGTACAAAGGGCCAAGTAGAATGGCCATGTAAGCTACTCCGGTTTGGAGAAGTAGCGTTGGAGTTAGACCGGTCGCACAACCGTGATGATTAGCCCGGTCGCATGAGGCCTTGTTCCTACTTCGGTTGAGAAATGTGTTGTGGTAGTTCGGTCTTCAGTAAGTTACTTCGGTTAAAGCGTATGGAAACCGAGGTGTGGTAAGTCCTGAAGGACTCGGTTCTGACGTTAGTTCGGCTCAACTCTCTTATGGATAGCTCGGTCTAAATATGGAAGGCCGAGGTAAGAGAAAGGAAAGTATGGACCGAACTAACGGTTACTTCGGTCACATTAAAGTCCGGCCTTAGTAAAACCATCTCACTTGGTTTAAGCAGTGAGGGGGGTGTTGAAGGATAAGCATTATCCTTTAGGAATGTGAGTCCTAGGAGGACTCTACATGGAAGAGTAAGAGTCCTACTAGGACTGTGCCACACGAAACCTATAAAAGCTCACCAATATCACCTAAGAAGAGGTAATGCAACTTTTGTTCCCTGAATACATTGAGCTTTTGCCTATTTGTCTTGCTTACTGACTTAGGCATCGGAGAGGTTTCCGGCACACACCCGCCGGCCAGCTCACGTTTGTGTCTTCAGGTGATAAATTCAACGGCGAAGAGAGGAACGCAGACTTGATCAACAGGATTATACGAGAAGGTGTATCTCTTTCCCGTACAATTGGCGCCGTCTGTGGGAAGAACAGACAAGAACAACCTCTTGATCAAGCTTTTTCTCTCAAAATTCGATGGCGAACAACGAAGAACTACCTCAGTCCGCCATTGACAGACAAACTCCAGACGGAGGTGCAAGGCGCGAGGGCCTACCTTTGGTCCCTCCCATGGCAAACCTGGAACCACAAAGACAAGATTCCAGGAGGGATGCCAGGGGTAGAAGGAGGAATAACAGCCCTCATCCCTCTCGTTCGCAGAGCCCAGAAAGACAAAGGCACAGGGTAGATCCTCAAACTTTGGAGGATCGCGTCAGGGAACAAGACGAGTTGATACGGCGGATGGCGGCAGACATGGAATCTCTAAAACGCCAGATGAAAGGAAAAGAAGTGGCGACAGGAGAGGGGCGCAACAACAAGACGCCCCCTCGCCACTCAGAGGGTCGTAGTAGAAATTCTACACCCTCCCAAGCAGAAAACAGAAGCCTTAGGACAGGCGACACGCAGGCCAGATCTTCCAGGACTCGTCACTCCAGGTCTGAGAGGACGAGATCTGAAAGGTCTTACACAGAAGGAAGCACTTATTGGCCCTCACATACGCACCAAACAAGGTCCAGACAGACCGAGTTGCCCAGATCGTCCGACTTACGAACCGTGCTAGATGAAAAGGCACGATGCAGGGAAGACGCCAGGGCACGTGATCCACATAGAGTTTCTGCCTTACAGCGGTTGGCTCCTCGGACGCATGGAAGCGTCGAGGTCGGAATGCCACTACCGCGCCCGGCCTACGAACCAGCAGATAAGGCATTGGCGAGGCTGCAGACCTCGCCATTCGTCCCAGCAATAGAGAACGCGCCCCTACCATCAAGCTTCCTTCAGCCCAAATTCAATACATACGAGGGGAAGACAGACCCCTACTCGCACTTGAGCCACTTTCGCCAGGTCATGGCTGTATACCGGCGGAATGAGGCCTTGATGTGCATCCTATTCCCTTCAAGCCTTGGAGACCTGGGCCTTACTTGGTTTGAGAAACTCCCAGAAGGCAGCATAGCCTCCTGGGCGCAATTGGCGGAGGCGTTCGTCACAAGGTTCCGAACGAACACTAAGACCCCGGTGGAGATCGATCAGCTACTCTCCATCGACATGGGCGACAAAGAGACCCTAAGGTCATACAACAGTCGCTACTGGGAGACATTCAATCAGATTGGGGATTGCCCAACCAATCTCGCCATTGCGCAATACAAGAGAGGACTCCCAGTCGGGAACAGACTAAGGGATTCTATCACCATGACACCACCCCTCACCATGGAGGCCCTGATGGAAAGAGTGCATCAGCACATCAGAGTGGAGGAGGACGGCGCCCGTGCTAAAGCAAAGTCTAGCACAACCGCAGTACCAGAAAAAAAGGCCTCAGCAAAGGTCAATGCGGTAGATCGGCCGAACAGAAACGGCGTGGCAGACGGAACAACGGAGAAGACCAGGACAAAAGATGGTTGAGAGTCCGCACTGCCATCACCACGGTCTTGAAGAAACCGATCTACTGAATACTTAGTGAGATTCGCGACGAGCCTTTCGTCAAGTGGCCAGCCAAGTTAGGCGAAGCTCAGAAGGACTACGACGACAGATCACGGTGCACCTTCCACAAAGAAAAAGGGCACCGCACTGAGAACTGCACCCCATTGAGGCAGCACTTGGAGGAGTTGGTGGCGGCAGGCCACTTAGACAAATACATTGAAGACGGGGCACAGCCAGCCCCCCAGGACCATAATAACCCCAATGGGATGCCAATCGACGCTCCACCTCAAGGCATTATCAATGTGATACATGGAGTCTTCGAACCTGAGCGTGTATGTGAGCTCAGAGGTTCGATCAAGAAGGCTGAGCACTTAAGGGAGGTACTAAGTGCCCAACCTGTCGTCAAGAAGGGGAGGACAGAGGCCACAAATGTTATGTCTTTTTCGGATAAAGACTTGGACAGAATATATTGCCCTCACAATGATGCCCTGGTCGTCACTCTCCGAGTCAAGGATTTTGACGTCAAGCGGATTCTGATTGACCAGGGTAGTTCATGCGAAATCATGTACTATGAGACGTTCAAACAATTGAAGCTGCAAGACAAAGACTTAGCACCAGCAGTGTCACCCCTGATTGGATTTAACTCAATGCCAGAATGGCCAGTCGGCAAGATCATCCTTCCAGTCCGAGCAGGGAGTGTGATGAAGCAAGTGGAGTTCTGGGTTTTGAAAGTCCCCTCCACTTACAACATCATCTTGGGCAGAACATGGCTGCATGCCATGCGCTCGGTGGCGTCATCTTACCACCAAGTGATGCGGTTCCCAAACGACACCGGAGTAATAGAGGAAGTCTATGGAGATCAAATCATGTCCAAACAATGTTTTGTCACGGTGAACGGAAGCCGCGCTGCGAAGGGGTATGTTCATTCGGTGGAAGAACCTGAGAGTAATGAACTATTCGCAGACGTCGGCAAAGCAGCAAGCCAGAAAGCGGTAGAAGACTTGGTGGAAGTCAGAATAGATGAAAAGAACCCGGATAAGTTCTTTTTGCTCGGTTCGTCGTTGTCCAGCGCTGAGAGGTTAGAGGTCTTGGAATTTTTGACCTTTAACATCGAAGTGTTTGCCTGGACTCCATACGACATGCCAGGCATTGATCCCAACTTCATCTGTCACCAACTCAATGTCCACCCATCTGCCAGACCAATCATTCAGCGCACCCGTAGATCGGCACTCCACCACGCCGAAATAGTGGCAGAAGAGGTGGGAAACTTGTTGGAAGCAGGGGCAATCAGAGAGGTGCACTACCCCAGATGGATCTCCAACACAGTTGTATTGCCAAAGAAGAATGGCAAGTGGCGCGTCTGTGTCGACTATAAAACTATCAACAAAGCATGCCCTAAAGATAGCTTTCCTCTACCACGGATTGATCAACTGGTAGACCTGACGGCGGGGCACAACCGACTTAGCTTCCTAGATGCATACAGAGGCTACCACCAGATCGCAATGCATGAACCGGACTAGGAGGTCACATCTTTCATCACTCCAAGAGGACTATACTGTTACAAGGTCATGCCCTTTGGCCTAAAGAACGCAGGGGCGACATTCCAGAGAATGGTCACCAAGATGTTTGAGCCGTTGTTAGGCAGAACAATGGAGGCTTACATCGACGATATGGTGATCAAGAGCAAGGATGAAAATGACCACCTCAAGGACCTAAGTGAGATGTTTGAGATCCTGAAGAAGCATAAGTTACGCCTTAACGCGTCGAAGTGTGCATTCGAAGTAGGATCAGGCAAATTCTTAGGCTCCTTGGTGACCAACCGAGGTATAGAAGCAGACCCTTCTCAGATCAAGGCAATTCAGGATCTGGAGAGACCAAACTCAGTCAAAGAAGTACAGCATCTCACCGGCATGGCAGCCGCGCTCAATCGGTTCATTAGCCGATCGTCAGACAGGCTACGACCATTTTTTCATGCCCTCAAGGCCAAGTTTGAGTGGGACGAAGAATGTGACCGAGCTCTGGAAAGCTTGAAGGAATACATGTCTTCTCTACCACTACTTGTAACACCAATCCCTGGAGAAGAACTCTTCTTATATCTGGCAGTATCGCAGCACGCAGTCAGCGCAGTGTTGGTCCGTGCAGAAGGAACCCAACATCTACCCATCTACTATGTCAGCAAGACATTACTAGGCGCCGAAACAAGGTACTTGCCACTGGAGAAACTGGCATTGGCCTTGATGATGGCCTCAAGGAAACTATCGCACTACTTTCACGCTCACACCATTGTTGTCCTCACAGCCTTCCCACTAAAGGCTTTGTTTGAAAGGGTGAACTTCTCTGGGCGAATTCTGAAGTGGGCAGTAGAGTTGGGACAATACGACATCAAGTTCCAACCCAGAACCGCAATAAAAGCTCAAGCATTGGCAGATTTTGTCGCAGAGTTCACTCCTGGAAGTCATCATATCTGCCCAGTCGACCTAACTGAAACAACCGACCTAGGGATAGAAGTTGACGTCGGAATAACGCAACCCCTAGTACAGGTTACTCAGTCAGGCCCCAAGGCAGACCAGAGTAAAGAAAGGAAGGAAGAAGTGAACCATGCTATACCAAGTCAGGACTCACCAACAAATAAAGACTTGGTACAATCAGATTGTAAGGGGCAGACAGCAAGCATGGACTTGGAAAAAGACACCGGCAACACAGAAGATCCTAAGGCATCCTCTGATCCCTCCACCTGCTGGAAGTTGTTCGTTGGAGAGATGTAGAAACTCTTTGTGGATGGAGCATCCAACCGACATGGAGCAGGACTTGGCATAGTCCTCATCTCTCCAGACGGCCTAGTAGTGGAGCAGGCAATCAACCTTGGCTTCCCAGCATCAAACAACGAAGCGGAGTATGAAGCGCTTCTTGCAGGTCTCAAATCAGCATTCTACATGAAGGCCACCGAGCTAATGGTTTACAGCGACTCACAGCTGGTGGTAAACCAAATATCTGGCGACTATGAAGCAAAGGATGACAGAATGGCTAAGTACCAAGAGCTAATCAGAACCGAAATCAAGAAGTTTGAAGTGGTGAGGATAGAACAGATCGGCAGGGAGGAAAACAGCAGAGCAGACGAACTAGCAGGCTTCGCCTTAATGGCAGATACCTCCATCCCTCATCCACTACTGATCGACTACCTGCCTAGACCAAGCATTGAAGATCCAGAAGCAGAAGAGGTATGTTGCACCGATCTAGGCCCTTCCTGGATGGATCCTATCATCCTATTCTTAAAAGACGGCACCTTACCGGAAGAAAAGAAAGAAGCCAACAGAATAAGAGCAAAGTCGCAGCGGTTTTGGCTCTCTCCATCCTTGGCATTGTACAAGAAGTCGTTCTCAGGACCTTACTTAAAGTGTGTTCACCCCAGCAAGGTAGAAGCATTCCTGTTCGAAATACATGAGGGGGTATGTGGCAGCCATCAAGGAGGAAGATCACTGGCATTCCGAGCTATCTCACAAGGATATTGGTGGCCATACATGCAAGCGGATTCAGAGAAGTATGTCAAAAAATGCAAAAAGTGTCAGAAGTTTGCGCATCAAATACACCAACCTGCCAGAGAACTTCTACCTCTCACTAGTCCATGGCCTTTCACAATGTGGGGCTTAGACATAGTGGGACCACTCCCAACAGCACCAGGCAACATGAAGTTCTTTCTTGCAGCAACCGACTACTTCACAAAGTGGGTGGAAGCAGAAGCCTTGGCATCAATCAAGGAAAAAGATGTGAAGAAGTTTGTGTGGCAAAACATCATCACTCGCTTTGGCATACCGAAGGCACTGATCTCAGACAACGGTACTCAGTTCGACGATAAAATTTTCAGAGGCTTTTGTGAGGAATACAAGATAGAATTCTACAATTCTACACCGGCATATCCCCAAGCGAATGGACAGGCAGAAGCTTCAAACAAGGTAGTCTTGAATGGACTGAAGAAAAGACTAGAGAAAGCTAAAGGCAAATGGGCGGAAGAGCTCCCTCACGTTTTATGGGCTTACCGCACCACGCCTCGGCGATCAACAGGAGAAACTCCATTCTCCTTAGCTTATGGCATGGAAGCAGTCATCCCATTAGAAGTTGGCCTCCCCACAATTCGGAGCGAAAACTTTGATCCAGACTTAAACGCCGAAGCCATAGCATTAGAACTTGATCTTGCGGAAGAAAGAAGAGACAGAGCATTGGTTCACATCGCCTCCTACCAACAAGAGTTGTCTAGGAAGTACAACAAAACAGTGCATCCAAGACAGTTCAAGATCGGCGATTGGGTACTTCGCAAAGTGATGGGAAACACCCTGGTTCCAGGAGATGGCAAGTTGGGGCCGAATTGGGAAGGACCTTACAAAGTGGTCGGATTAGCAGGCAAAGGGGCATACCACTTGGAAGACAAGGACGGCAAAGCAATCCCAAGGCCATGGAACACTGCCAATCTTAAGTTATTTTATTTTTAGCTTTTTTCCTTTCAAGCATGTGTAATTTTTTCCTTTCTCAATAAAACAAGTCAATTCTTTTCAGCATGGTTGTTTTTTCTGTAAAAGATAGTTTTGGTGAGTTAGGTGCAGTGTAAACTATATTCTAAGTTGGCTGGAAAAACCAACTTAGAGGTTGGCTGGATTAAACCAACACCCTTCCTAAGCCCAGGATAAGGATCCAGGCTACAGGACGTTTGGTCGGAATAACCAAACACTTTATTCTAGGTTGGCTGGAAAAACCAACCTAGAGGTTGGCTGGATTAAACCAACACTCTATACTCTTCAGCCGAAGTATGGGTATGATTGAAGAGTGGTTGGCTGGATTAAACCAACACTCTGTACTCTTCAACCGAAGTATGGGTATAGGCTGAAGAGGGGTTGGCTGGATTAAACCAACTCTTTGTACTCTTCAGCCGAAGTATGGGTATGGCTGAAGAGTGGTTGGCTGGATTAAACCAACTCTCTGTACTCTTCAGCCGAAGTATGGGTATGGCTGAAAGAGTGGTTGGCTGGATTAAACCAACTCTTTGTACTCTTCAGCCGAAGTATGGGTATGGCTGAAGAGTGGTTGGCTGGATTAAACCAACTCTCTGTACTCTTCAGCCGAAGTATGGGTATGGCTGAAGAGTGGTTGGCTGGATTAAACCAACTCTTTGTACTCTTCAGCCGATGTAATTATCTCGGCTAAAGAGTGGTTGGCTAGTAAGTTATACAGCTAAAACCGGAATACGGTATATCGGCCCGGAAATATTTCAAGTAGCAGTTAGAAAGCAAGCATTCAAACCGAGTTCACAGTTGAGCAAATGAGTTCATGGAAAAATTCATTTACAAGTGCAAGCATACATACTCAAAACCGAAACAAGAATTGAAGAATATTTTTTCATTAAAAGTGCAAGCAAGTACAGTTGAGGGGCCGCAGCCCGGTCACAAAAGTTCAAATACAAAAGAAAAGAAAGACAACAAAATTAACGGAAGAGTTCATCAAGCTCGGCATCGAATTCTGCATCGTCATTTGTCCGGAGTCTGGTATCAGCTGGGAGCACGGTTTGATCAGGGAGCTCGGTTTCGGCTTGAACCTCGGTCCCTGTTGGCTGTGTGTTGTCAGCTAGCAGCTCGTCAGTTAGGTCCTCAATGACCGGTTCTGACCGAACTGTTTGATTATTTTCCTGTTCTTCATTGGCAACCGGGGTGAGAGTTGGCTCCTCATCCTCTTCATCATCATCGTCATCACCTTCATCATCACCGGACCCCTCGAGTAGTTGTCTTTGGAGATCGGCAGCATATTGCGCAAGCGAGGCCGGAATAGAATACGGTGGAGCATTGTAGACATCGGTGTCAGGCGTACAACCGAGCCGCTCCACCGCACTCCTCCAGTCGCATTTGAAGAATAAGTCCTTTGCTGCATCGCACTGGAGGGTGTAGGCATCTTCAGCTTTCTTGAAGCCTCTTTTTTCGGCCTTCTTCATTCCGGCCTTGAGTTCGTTTATTTCGGCATCTTTCTTCTTCTCAATCCTGGCCAGGAGGCGCAGGTACTTGTCTTTCGACTCGGCAGCTATCTTCTTCTTTTTGGCTTCAACCGAATTAGATACTTCGGTCAGTCGATCATTTTCTGCCTGGAGTTCGGCCATCTGTTTTTTGGCCTCCTCCAGCTCGGCCCTCTTTGCTTCGACATCCGCTATGGCCTCCCTGGTGTTTCTCCTCAGCTCCATCACCTTCCTATGTGTGACTTGGTTTTTTTGAATGGCCTGCAAAGGAGAAGTAACGATTAACCGGACTCGAAGTTGGAAAAAATTCACATAGAAAGAAGAAAGCTGTTTACTAGGATCATAGCCTTCGTAGAAGACCGAATTGATTTCAGCTCGGTATTAAGCTGTTTGTAATGGTGCTCCATATCCTTGGGAAGGCACACACTTTTGGCCAGGTTGAAAGCCATCAAGTGGTCCTTCTCAGCAACCACCGAATCTGCAGCAGTGATATCTCGGTTGTCGAAGGAGAGGACAGGAGCCCATTTGGAGGAAGTGGTAGTCCGGTCAGATTGCTCCGGTTGGAGGTTTGGTTGAGGACTTGGAGGCAGGCTTGGCGGCAGAACGGTCTCGTCCTCATCAGCAAGTCGTGGCTCGGTTTGGCTAGTCCGGGCACGCTTGCGTTGGCGAGATGAGGATGGTTGTTGCGATGGAAGAGCTACCACGGTCTCAGTTGTTCGACCGGTTTGTGGTACCTCGGCTGGTGTTGTTGTGGTCAGCAGGGCCTTTAGCCTGTTCTTCTTTGCCATTTCTTGTTCGGCAGTAAGGGGCACAAGATTGACTTGAGGCAAGTTTGGGTCCGGTTCAGGTGCTTCTTCAAGGAGAAAGTCAGTCACCTTCGCTTTTCGGCGACCGCTGTATCGGTAGGTCGGCTCGAAGTTTAGAAGCTTTGCCCAACTTCTCTCCTCGACTCGTAGTGCGGCGCGTAGAAGACCGAGGTTGGGGTAGCTGTACAGTGAGTGAAGGTGGGCTGAATCTGCAAAAAGGAGTTCAACTGTTAGTTCGGTTCAGAGGACGAAAAACCGAAGTACAAGAACTTAAAAGGGAACCGAATTATATATACCAGGTTGTCCTTTCTTCCAATTTATTCTTCGGCCAGGAATCTGGGCTTGGAGGTCCTCAAAGTTCCCAGAGACCCAAAAGAAGTCATCGTCGTTCAAGTCTTTGTCCGGTGTATGTTTTATTATTTTCTCTCGGCCACGGCGTACTCTCAAATAATAGCACCAACCTTCGTTTTTGGATCCTAAGGAGTATTGGTGAAATAGTTCGGCTAAGCCCAGATTAAGACTGGTTTGGTGGTTCAGTGCGGCTATTCCCATTATGATTCGGTAAGTGTTGGTGGAGAGTTGGGTTGGGCATAGCCTAGTTTGCCTAAGAAACTCACATATTAACGGTTGGACCGGAAATCATAGTCCGGTTTCTATTATCGACTGAATGGTAAAGGGGACAAAGCCCTCGTTGTCCCACGGGTCAACATCTTGTTTTGCTAGAGTAAGGTGTACATCGTCTGGTATGTTGAAGTCTTGGCGGAATTCGGCCAGACCACCTGGGGTTTCTACCAAAAACCTATACTTCCCCATTTTATTGTATAAGTTATGTATAAATTACTTCGGTTGAAAGACTATGCTCAGTAGTTCGGTTGAGCGCGCGATGGAGTGCCTGGCAACCTAAGTCTGCAAAGTTGAAAACAAGGGATTAAGCACAGATCATCGACCATGCTACAACAACAAAGCAAGAAAAGGAGACTTATTTCGGCTGCAAGGGGGTGCTATGGGATCGACTTCGGTTTAAACAAGGTGCTTGTTATCTCGGCTCGGCGGGATGTTTGGTTATTTCGGTTCTACCTAGAGGTTTTGTTACTCCGGTTGGGCGTTAAGGGGCAGCTTTCTGAGTTCGGTTTAGGAACTGAGAAAGCTGGCTTAGCCCCCAAGGCTTAGCTCGGTCAAGGGCCAAAATTTTCTGGTTCGGTACGTTTTTATTTCGGCTAATATGAATCAGTTGGTGGCCTGTTGAAACTACTGTGATGTGCACAAGTGCCCGTTCGGTTCCAGTTTTCCTATATCATTATATAGCAAAAACAGTTTCTTAGTTCGGTTGGATGTGTTTTTTGAATCAAATACGCGTTCTACTAGCTACTGCTCGAAGATTCATAAGGTTCTAAAGAGTTTTTTCAAAAAGTACAAGAACACGTGGAAAAAAGTGGCAACAAAATGTTTTGCAAAAACATACGAAACAAACTGCAACAGATTGAATGAAAAGAGACACAGATTCATGTGCTTACCTGGAAGAGATGAAGAACTGGAGAAGGGAACAAGGGCAACGATGAGGAACGCGAGCTCAGAAGTTGAGAAAGCAAAAGCACAGAGAGAAAGAATGCACAAGAAGTGAATAGTATTGCGTTTAATCAGATGAGAATGAAAGGTTTCTGTTTTGTGAAAGAGGAAAGGCGGGAACTGTTCAAAAATTGTGAAGTACGAGGGCGGCTGTACAGCTGTGGAGAGCCAATCAGAGCATGCCACGTGTTATTGGAAGGACAATCGATTCAGTTTTTACGAACTGAAGAGACGTTTTGACCGGACGTGCACAGCTCGGCTGAAAAGGGTCTTAGCTCGGCTGGAAAGGCTAACGGGTGTTTTTAGCCCGGCTGGATAGGTTAAGACTGTAGCTCGGCTGGTTGACAGGTAATCCCAATTATGCTTTGCAGATGGAATTAAGGGGCAATTGAGAGGGTAATTTATATACAAATTGGGCCGAGCTGGGTGTTGGACCGTTATGGGCCACAGTACAAAGGGCCAAGTAGAATGGCCATGTAAGCTACTCCGGTTTGGAGAAGTAGCGTTGGAGTTAGACCGGTCACACAACCGTGATGATTAGCCCAGTCGCATGAGGCCTTGTTCCTACTTCGGTTGAGAAATGTGTTGTGGTAGTTCGGTCTTCAGTAAGTTACTTCGGTTAAAGCGTATGGAAACCGAGGTGTGGTAAGTCCTGAAGGACTCGGTTCTGACGTTAGTTCGGCTCAACTCTCTTATGGATAGCTCGGTCTAAATATGGAAGGCCGAGGTAAGAGAAAGGAAAGTATGGACCGAACTAACGGTTACTTCGGTCACATTAAAGTCCGGCCTTAGTAAAACCATCTCACTTGGTTTAAGCAGTGAGGGGGGTGTTGAAGGATAAGCATTATCCTTTAGGAATGTGAGTCCTAGGAGGACTCTACATGGAAGAGTAAGAGTCCTACTAGGACTGTGCCACACGAAACCTATAAAAGCTCACCAATATCACCTAAGAAGAGGTAATGCAACTTTTGTTCCCTGAATACATTGAGCTTTTGCATATTTGTCTTGCTTACTGACTTAGGCATCGGAGAGGTTTCCGGCACACACCCGCCGGCCAGCTCACGTTTGTGTCTTCAGGTGATAAATTCAACGGCGAAGAGAGGAACGCAGACTTGATCAACAGGATTATACGAGAAGGTGTATCTCTTTCCCATACATTAGATATGTTAGATATTTTATGCATCCTCATCGTCTAATGAAAGATAAGACTATGGACCTAATGTCAATCATCCTAAAATCAACGATGATATTAGAAATATAAAAACCAAACACAAACTAGACATAAAAAAATATATGAAAGAACAAGTTTGAGAAAATTACAAAAAAAAATTGAGAGCTTTAGTTTTGTAACAAAAAAAAATTCAATTTAAATTCTAATTTTTTTTTATTTGTTTTCAATCTAAACCATTTGGCTATTTATGTTAAGTAAAATTTTAAAAAAAATAGTATTTTAGTGATTAAATTCAATGAAATGGGTATTTTAGATATTTTATGTATACCTCCATTGAGTTTAATGGCGAAATTTTATTTTTATTTTTTTAAATTTTTTCTGTCGATGTTGATTAACCAAAATAAAAAAATGGTTTAAATTAAAAATAAATAAATAAATAAATATTTAAATTGATAAAATTTAAAATTCTAAGATTATTTTAGCCTTCAATACATTTTTTGTATTCAATTCTATAATTGTTTTTTTGTTTTCATAGACTTATTGTAAAATCAAAAGGACAAAAAATTACCTAAATTCAACATGTCTATAAGTTGGCTTATTTTTTCGACATATATATTCTTTTAGGGAAAATGATTTGTCCCCTTAAAAAAGTCTCCCATAATCCCCCTAATGCCCAAAACGACGTCGTTTTGGGTTTTTTTTTTTTTTTTGCCTTGGTCTGAATTTTAGGGGGATTAGGGGGTCAAAAATTAGGACTCCCTAACATGGTCCTTCTTTTCGTAAACTTTCTCAGCTTTCAGTCGAAAAAATTTATTGTTAGATTGCTCCAGACCAGATGACCGTAATTGAATAAATAAATCAAATCAAATTAAAAAACTACTACTCAGAAAGGACTACTTGAAAATAAGTCAAATAGTGAACCCCTTGTACTTTTTTTTTATTTTATTTATTTATTTATTTATTTTTTTAAGAATCGTCTTGTCTATACTAGAAACTAAACCCAAAAGGAAAAGAAATAATAATAATAATAAAATAAAAAAAATTAGAGAAGAGAATCAAATTTAATTGTTTTTGAAAGATAATAAATAAATAAATAAAAATAAAGCAAATTATTATAAGCTGCAACATGAAGAGGTAGAGTTGGTTATACCTGAATTGATATGAGTAAAGGAGCTTGTAGTTGATAGAATTACTAGGAACATGGTTGTTGGCTTTTTGGCTTTTCGAAGGGTATTTTTGTAAATGCGAGCGTGCCAGCAAGGATCAATTAGTCCTTACAGAAATTATAATTGCCAACCAATTATCAGACGATTGTGTTTTAGTTCTTTCAGCCTCAATGAAGAGGACTTTTACTGGTGGCTTGACTTAGGAGAAATTAAGAGAAATAACAGTTAATATGAAGAACAATCGAAGTATTTCATTAAAATGAACACTTACAATAGTCCAAACTCAGCCTCGAAGAGGTTTACAGCAACAGTCTACTCGAATCTACTTGAAACTACTCCTATGAATTGAAATGCAGTGCGGGTATTTAAAGTGCAGGTATTTAAAGAACAGGTATTTAAAGAACAGGAATTTAAAGTACAGGAATTTAAAGTACAGAAAATGTAAAACTGGAAAGGAAAATATGAAGTAAAGACTGGTTTGTATGATCTGAGTCTGGTCCTTTTTTCTAGGGGCTTCCCTGCTATTTATACTCGTCAAGGATGACCTTCGAACTGCACTTCAAACCGTCGAACTGCTCCTCCATGATCGCTGATCATGCTACCTTAGAAGTAGTTCCACTACGCCATCACTTGCAGTTGAACTTCCCTACTATATTTGAATTCGAATATGAGTAACCGTTGGAGCCATGTCACCTTGCATCTCTTTACTGATCTAGTGCTACTAAGATCACGTGAGAACCAATATTTATCGCCACGTGTACGATCAGGATCGAAGACTTGAATCCTCTTCCCATAATATCCTTATTTTGCCACGTGTCGAATTGTAACTGGCTTTTACAAAATATGTAGCCAACATTACCCTCCGCACTAATATACCCAATACTTGGTGATATTAGTGGATCAAAAAGCTTTTCCCGCGCTTTTGGAACGTGCATGGAATCCATCTTCAGGAAACACAACCGTCACCTATTTGGTGATCATTTGCATTAACTCTCAACTTGTTGAACATCCCAATACCTTTAGCATTCGAACGGACTATGGCTAAATCAACTTCTCACCCTATTGATCAAGCATACGAAGAGCCATTGAGTAATGCTGTTTCCCCTCGAAAGAATCTCCACGCATTCATTAGCCACCTTTACCCGCCCTTCTATATTCAGGTCATGGAGGCTTTTGCAAATTATCAACCTTTGGACTACGAACACATTGCCCTCAATCCTTCGGTTTACAAATTTACAGATACAAGAAGTTCTCCCTCTAAACTCCCCTTGTACTTTGAACGAACTATTCTCAAGCCTTTGCTTCAACAAGTTGCAAATATGGACTTGGGAAGTTCTTCTTCACAAACCTCTGCTTGGGATGAAGCTACAACTTCTTCATCTTCTGGGGTTTCCGGATGGACAAACTGGTCAGCACCTGAGTCCTGGGACTTGAGGGAACGAATCAATCACCATTTTGTTGAGTTCACTGACCCTTTAGATTTTCCTTCTTACGCTCGAAGCTCAGTAGTCTATCCTTATGTGCCCATTGACCTTCGACGTAGTTTGGAGGAGAGTCTGCTTGTGGCCTGGTACACATCCTCTATGCCCATAAAGATAATGCACACTACCCGGCGTCTGGAAGAATCACAAGGGTACAACCCTTCATTTTTAGCCAAGAAAGCGAAGATTTGCTCTTCTGACTGGCTTGACTACATTAATGCCTTTGTCCCTTCCGCTCCCGTGCCATCTCCCATAACAGAAGCATCCACTTCTTCTTCTCCATCTTTTGAAGCAGAACCATCTACTCCTTCTCCTCCTCCCACTCTTTCCTGGACAGAGAAACTAAGGCTTGCCCTTCCCATGGACAAAATCTTTCCACCTTACAAACCTCCATCATCCCCAACTCCAGCTGAGCGGGAACAAGCTCAACTTCTGCTTGCGGCTTTCTCTCACTTGCCCTTCAATGTTCTTGAGGATGACATCCCTCTCAAGAACTTTCGATGGGCTTGTGATATTCTGACTAGGGGCCATGTCCTTAATCCCATTGCCCAAGCAGAACTTCACATGTTCCTGGACCAACTTCTGGTGCTCCTTCACTGGCATCGGAATTCCAAGGTCACCATCCAATCTTTGGATCAACTTTCGTCTCTCCGAATTCATGCCCAGTACGAAGCAGAGAACTTCATCGAAGAGTTCGATGACTTCAAAAATAAAGATTCTGCGTATTGGGATGGTTTGGTTATAGATGAGTTGGAACAAAAATTGAGAGAAGAGGCTTTCGAAATAAAGGCTGAGGAGCTCTACTATGAAGTGAGAGCACATCAACTTATGCAGCCAACATTAGAAGAAATAGAAGATATAATAAAGAAAGAACAGAAATTTATTGATCACTGTTGGATCAAATTTCATGATCTTGTCATTTACTCTATTCCTTACTTTTATGAGCTTGAATTTGTACCCAGATAGGGTTACTTAATGTAATTGTCTTGGCTTTAATACAAACAAAGTTCTTCTGTATTTGACATTGTTTGACTCTGTTTCCTTTTGTCTTTAAAAGCCAACTCATAGCTTCGAATTAAACAATCTCATCCTTCGAATTTGGACTCAATTGTTTTTAATGAAACACTAAAAGGAACCAACATGTCTTTTTCCAATTTATGGAGTAAAGTTGACAATTCTGGCTGACATCATCTAGAATTAGTGCTTCGAATACAATCTTATCCTTCGAATATAGACCCAATCAATTTCCAATAAGGATGTTGGGATGAATCCTCCAACTTATGGATCATGATCGTCAACTTTTGTTAATTCTTGTTCAGAATTGGTGCTTCGAATCTAACAATCCTTTCTCCTAAAGCCTGTTTTAATCATAACCAAAAATATAGTCATGGTTAATACTGACCAGTCTTGCAACAGTCCATACTTTCAACAATATGGAAATTGCCCTTGGGATATACTATTTTAACCGAACAAACAATTCTTTGTTTATATGCAAACCAACTATTGGTTTAGATGTTTCGAACAGTAATTTTCCTCCTTAAAGAATTCTAAGTTTTGCTTCGAAGGCCGTTATTTTCATTAATAACCTTCAAACAGGTCTCTAAACCTTTTGAAGTAGACCAATGTTCGAGCAGTCTAGCATCTTTAAGCATGTAGTATGCTTCGAAGCCGGCTTCTGTATTTCGAAGCCGTTGTTGTTTGATTTTTTGCGCCAAAATGTGGCTTCGAAGCCAAATGCCCTACTTCGAAGCTAGTCTCAATATCTGGGTTGTGTTCTTTCCCTCCAAAAACTATCAATATTGGAAGAGACTCCTCGTATTCGTACTTTTAGTACTTAACGACTTATGCAATATATTTCCAGACACAAAAGCTTTTTTTTAAAACCCTCTTGCTTCGTGTTTCTGAAATCCCTTGCTCTTTTAATGCACAAACCCTCATATCTTTCAGTCCTCTTTACTTCCCCCATTCCTTTTCGAAAAACATACCATCAATGGCTTCTTCTTCACCAGAAGTGCCAATCGTAGAGCGTGTGAGCTCATCCGTAGCCTTGAAAAGGCTCATTGACGTGGAATGTGAGAAGTACAAGGCTGGGAGGAAAAGCGCCATTAACGGGCGTATCTTTGTCCCTCATCGTTATGAGTAGCAAGACTACGTGCTCGGGCCAATATTCAAGGAGATCCCTACTGAGCTCCCAGCTCTATATCCTCGTCTGGAAAACCAATGTCTCCTCTATGAAGGTGGTCTCGATTGGAGGAACTGGAGAATCAATCGCCCTCACCGATGTTGGCCCATAACGAGACCGGAGTGGCAAGAATGGTATGATCGGGTCATCCCTGCGAGGACACTGGACCTTCAAGAACTCTGCCTTCTCGATGCTCTCCGACTATCTAGGGTAACTATCTCGGAGGACCCTTTCTTAATCCCTGCTGCTTTATGTTTTTGGAACCCTATCTTCAATTTCTTTCAATTTAGATGTGGGATGATGGCTCCTACTGTTCTTGACATCTGCCATCTACTAGGAGTATCTCCTATTGGTACCCTCATTACACCAGATTTCCCTGACTTGACAGTCTCTTTTTCCCTCCCCTCTCTTAACTTATCTTACAGCAATTTTGTTAAAGCTGAGAATAAAAAAGAGGGCCCAGTAACTGATAGGGAATTTTTTTCCTTTTTGTTATACTGGCTTTGCAAATTTCTCTTCTGCACCTCCTCTCAAAGAATCATGCCTGAATTTGCTCCTCTTGCCAAAGCCTTTGTTCTGCAAAAAAGGGTAGCTTTAGCCCCATATATTCTAGGTCATGTATACAGAGTTTGTTCCCTCTTTTGCGAGAAACCCTTAGATGCTAATCAAGGGGGGCCATTCTGGATCCTTCAGCTTTGGCTTTTCGCCTATTTCACTGAATTACAATCTAAATGCCTTAAATTTTCTGGGTTACACTCTCTTACTCATGGCATAAGACTGGCCAATGCTTCCCTTTATCCTTCTACTTTTGCCTTTTATTTCTCTTTCTTCCATCAACTACCAGCCGCCTTTCCTATTCACCGTTTCCGTCCCTTCGAGACCAACATAGGTCCAACTTGGTTGAGTCACTTCTTAAGTGATAGGCTCTGTGCTTCGCCTATTCACAAGGACATATGGGCCTCCCTTCTGCTTCCTAGGGAGCTGTTTATCGGGACCACGAACCCCAGAGCTTATAAATGTATAGCTGAGCCTTATTGTCCTGCTCAATTTGCTAGACAATTTGGTTTCACACAAGGGATCCCAATACCTCTCTGCAGCAACACCAATCTGAGCCTTACCAGGAGAGATCTGAAGGTTAGGAAGTCAAGGCTGGAGGAGGCAACCTTCAAATTCATAGATGACTTGGCTAGTTTTGAATACACCCCTTTCATTCCTGAAGGTACCACATTGAAGAGATACCAAAATTGGTGGGAAAATAATATGGAAATCTATTTAGCCATTTCACCTCAAAACCTACTGGAGGTGTTAGATGTAGCCAAGCCCAAGGGAGCTGAAACTGTCCCTTCCTCCACTGTGCCTTCTACAACCCAGTCCATACCTGCTACATCAACTCCTTCGAAAGCCACTCGGGCTGCTTCAAAGAAAGGTATATGCCTTTGTTTTCTCTCTTTCGACTTCCTATACAATGCTGATTGTGTTATTCTTATTCTTGATTCTTCTCCTGTGAAGGTGGTCAACAGCAAAAGAAGAGGAAACTGCTCGAGCCTGAAAAGAAAACAACTGAAGCACAAGAGGAAGAAGAAGAAAGAGAAGAAGAAGATCAAGAGCACGAGTCACCCTTGATAAAGAGGAAAAGAGTGACTGATTTGGTTCAAGAGGAGATAGCTGTTAAGGAGGTAGAGGGGCTTATTTTTAGAGAATCCGAATCTCAGACTGAAGAAGCTGAGAAGACAATTGAGGAGCAGACAATGCCAATTTACAGAAAGAGGAGAAGAAAAATTACTGTCTCTCCCTCTGACTTTGCTGAGAATTCTGATTCCGAGACAATTGCCCAGGCAATAGAAAAGAGAAGGAAAGTGACTGTTTCAACTACTGCCTTGGTTGAAGATTCCATTCATGAGGCAGCCGCCAAGGCCGTGGAACAAGAACACTCCAAGGCCATAATTGTCTTTGAAAGGGCTGAGAAGAGACGGCAGCAACAAATTCTAAGAGAAGAAGCTGTTGCTGCTGATGCATCACAAAGGGAAATGGCAGGAAAGCAACAGACTGCCGAACATTACTCCCTTCGCAGCTCTCCCATCAGCGCTAGTACCTCTGGAACAAGTAATTTCTTTCACACTTCCGTTGTTTTTCCTTTATCAACTTTTAATACTGAATTTAGACAGTCCTTTGTATTTCTTCCTCTTGCAGCAATAGCTAGTGCATTCATCTTTCCAGCGAGGCCTCCCTCGATTTCAGTTGAAGTTGACCAGATGCAACATGTGAAAACCATCCAAATCATGCTCCCACTCTCCAAGCCTATATTCGATATACCTTCTTTGAGTCCAAGCATCCCTGCGTCTCTTTTCCTTGGCTTAGAGTCATATCTCCCTTTTTAACTTTTGATCTGCCTCAGTCCACTTCTTCTTCGAGCCTCACTCTCACTCCTTCCTTCACAGAAATTCCAACTGCTACTCCATCTCTGATGGCAGTTGATTCCCTTGCAGAGGGTGCTGGTAGTCTTCCAATTCATAGTTCATCACCTTTGCCTACTTCCAGTCCCTCTTCTCTTGATTCATTGGTGGCCAAGACCATAGAGGCTGCCAAAGATACTCCTTTCACTTCTTCTATCCCCATGCAATCCTTTGGGCCTTTCGCCACAACACTCTCTGCACCCTTCATGTCTATGGATGAGGTAGACATCTTTGAAGCCAGGCTGGCTAGTTTCTTCGACATACCTTCTACCTTTCCATCATTCAATGCTGAAGCTGAGCCATTAGTCTTGGTTGACTCCTTGCTAGAGATTTTTGAGAGTTCTTCCTTCAGCAGCAAGCCTTCTGCACCTTTGATAAACATGGACACATGCCTAGAACTACTAATTTCTTTTTCAAGGATTCCCTTCGAGGCTCTGCAAAGGCCAATAATCAAAAATGGGTTTCTTCAATGCTGCAAAATTGCTGAGCAGTCTGGCATGAATGCTTCAAGTCATCTATCTTAGGCAGCAGCTACTGTTGACTTCTATCTCAACATTTGTCATGCTGCTAAGGCTGCGGATGAGAAGCTGGCTAGGGACCAGAGTTTTGTTTCTCAAGTGCATACTGAAGTATCAACTCTGAAAGAACAACACTCTTTTGCCTCCCACTTTCGAGTCCAACTGCTGGAGAAGAAAGCTCAGCTTGAAGAGGAATTAGCTGCAGTAAACCAAGCCTTGGTTCGAACTGATACCAAATTGCACATCACCAACCAAGGGCTGGCTGATCGAAAAGAGGACATGGCTGCAGCTATTCAACTGTTTCCATCACTTGGTAATAGGAGATCTACTGTTCAAAAACAATTAAGACATTGTAATGATTTCTGGGCCAATTTGTGGCACAATGTACTTAATTCTTTATAAAAGAACAAATTTTTGTCTATCATTCGAGCAGTCTTATGTTTTTGTATTTAATGTTTATTTTACTCCTTGTGTTTCCCAAATGGTTGGAAAATAAGGCTTCAAATATCTGCCATTAATCTTTTTGGGATGTACATACTCATTCAAATTCCTCAAATGATACGCCCCAAAAGGCAGAACTCTATAAATTTGATATGGTCCTTCCCAGTTAGGTGACCACTTGCCAAACTTGTGGCTTTTAATTCCTATTGGGAGTATTGTCTTCCATACCAAATCACCTTCATCGAAACCAATGTGCTTGACTTTCTTATTATAATTCTTGGCTGCTTTCTTCTTTTGGAAAAGAGTACTATTTAATGCCAAAATCCTAGCTTCATCTATGCCTTCTAATTCCAAGCACATACTTTGATGGTACTGCTCAGGAGCTAACTGATCTTGGCATCTTACCCTCATGTAAAACTGCATCATGCCCATATACTAAGGCATAAGGAGTGACTCCTGTGCTTGATCTTGGGGAGGTTCTGTAAGCCCATAACACATCTAACAATAGGTTATGCCAATCCCTAGGATTGTCCTCCACAACCTTTTGTATTCCTTTTTTCAAGGACTTATTGGATGATTCAGCTTGACCATTGGCTTGTGCATAATAGGGTGTTGAATTAATAAGGCTAATTCCAAATTCTGCTACAAAAGACCTTACCATTTTTCCATCGAACACAGTTCCATTGTCTACTGTTATGGTTTGTGGGATGCCAAATCTATGGATCAAGTCTTTAATGAACCCAATGACTTCTGTTTGGTCTACAGCCTTGTAGGGCTTAGCTTCGACCCACTTAGTGAAGTAGTCAGTGGCCACCAGAATGAAACAATGATGCTTCGAAGAAGGTGGGTGTATTTTTCCCATCATATCCATGGCCCATCCTCTGAATGGCCAAGGCTTCACTACTGCATGTAGGTCAGTTATGGGCACATGCCTTATTGTGCCATGCTTTTGGCAAGCCTGGCAACCCTTTGCATATTCTATGCAGTCTTTAAGGATAGTTGGCCAATAGTAGGAATGCCTTCGAAGCAACCATCTCATCTTTACACCAGGTTGATGAGCACCACAGATGCCTTCATGAACCTCAGCCATGGCTGTTAATGCTTCTTTTGGGCCTAAACATTCTAGCAATAAGCCATCTCCTCCCCTCTTGTAGAGAGCATTACCATACATCATGTATTGCATAGACTGCAATTTAACTTTTCTGCTGGCCTTCGAAGATGGACCAGCCAAGTACTGCATTATTGGATGCCTCCAATCCTGTTCTTGTAAGTCATTATGATTGACTTCCAAAACTATATTCCTTTTATTCAAAGGTTGTATTAATCTTTGATATGTTGTTTGGCTTATGTCCCTTTGGGTATTATCCCTTCTCTTGAAGTTCGAAGCTTTCTGAGCCACATCATTAGCTCTATTGTTCAAGAATCTTGGAACATGGGTTACATTTGCTACTTGAAACTAAGAAAGCAGATGTAATGCAACAACATAATACGGCAAAATACTTATGCTTTGACACTTGAAAATCCCTTTCACTTGGTTAACTACCAATTGAGAGTCCTCAAATATGTCAACTGCATGTACTTGCAATCCAATAAGGATCTCTAGCCCCACTATTAAGGCTTCGTATTCAGCCTGGTTATTGGAACAGGTGGCTTCATCTACTCTGAAACCATACGTGGTCTCTACTCCTTGTGGAGATTTAATCACAATACCAATTCCAATTAAGCCTTTGGCTTTCGATCCATCGAACCACATCTGCCATGGCTCAACACTGGCCATGCCAAGTTCCATCACTTCTTGGCTCTCTGTTTGAGATGGATGGTCTGCCAGAAAATTGGCTAAGACTTGCCCTTTTACTGCCCTTTGAGGGACATATTCTAAATGAAATTCTGATAAGGCTAGTATCCATTTGCCAATTCTTCCCCTTAACATAGGTCTAGATAACATGTACTTAACCAAATCTGTGGTTGCAATTACCAAGACAGTTGTAGGTAAAAGATAATATCTTAATTTCATTGCAGCAAAATACAAAGCAGGGCACAGCTTTTCAACAGCTGAATATTTACATTCACAAGAATTTAAAAACCTACTAAGGTAATAAACAGCTTGTTCCTTGCCTTCCTCATTGCCTTGGGCCAAGAAAGCTCCCAATGAATCTTCTGCTGCAGCTATGTACAACTTCAAGGGCTTGTTCCCCTTTGGTGGCATCAGCACTGGAGGGTTGGCCAAGTAGGTTTTGATACCTTCGAAAGCATTTTGATGCTCTGCTGTCCACACAAATTCCTTTTCATCTTTCAGCCTTAACAAGGAAGAAAATGCTTTAGTTTTCCCTGCAGTGTTAGAAATAAACCTTCTAAGAAAGTTAACCTGCCCAAGGAACCTTTGTAATTCTTTCTTACTTGATGGAGGCCTAGCTTCGATGATGGCTTTGGCTTTATTCTGATCAATCTGTATTCCTTTCTTGTGTACTACATAACCCAAGAAATTTCCAGATGATACACCAAAAGCACATTTGAGAGGATTGAGTTTCAGCTTGAACTTCCTCATTCTTTCAAAAGCTGTTTCTAACTGAAACAGATGTTCCTCCATGGATTGGGATTTCACTACAATGTCATCAACATAACACTCTAGATACCCTCCAATGAGATCATGAAAGATAGTGTTCATAGCCCTCTGATATGTAGCCCCAGCATTCTTCAGGCCAAATGGCATTTTAACCCATTTGAAGGTGCCAATATTTCCAGGACATCTGAATGCTGTCTTGTGGATATCCTCCTCTGCAATGCAGATTTGGTTATAACCAGAATGCCCATCCATCATTGACAAAACTTGGTGTCCTGCTGAACTGTCTACCAGTAGATCCACTATAGGCATAGGATACTCATCTTTGGGAGTTGCTAGATTTAAGTTTCTGAAATCGATGCATACCCTCATTTTACCATTCTTCTTAACTACAGGCATAATATTAGATAGCCATTCAACATACCTGGCTGTCCTAATAAAGCCTGCCTTGAGTAGTCTAAGAATCTCCTCTTTGACCTTCTGAATTACTTCTGGACTCATTCTTCTTGGTTTCTGCTTGTATGGCTTGAAATTAGGCTTCATAGGGAGCCTATGTTCCACTAATGACCTATCTAATCCTGGTAGTTCATTGTAGGACCATGCAAAGCAATCTTTGTATTTCTTCAGAACAACCAACAACTGGTCTCTGTCCAGAACATTCAAGCAAGCACTTATATAAGTGGGCTGTTGTGTAGAACCTTCCCCTAAATTTGCTTCTTCTAAGGGGTCTTGTGTCTGAGAACTTATTGAAGCTTCTTCTTTAGTTTCTTCCACCTTCGAAGCAATCTTCTTATCTTGTTCTGCTTCTAGGTTCTTTAGTTCAACATCTTTACCCTCCTCCTCATAGACAAAATCTGTCCATAAGGTATCCTCCTCCTGTATCTCCTGGACCTTTGTCTCAATGTCCAATGCACAGTATTTACCAAGGGTCAAAATTCTAACCTGTGGCTGCTTCTGTTTACAGCCAATTATCATGGCTTCTCTTTCTTGCTCCTGTACTTTCTGGACTATTGCTTTTACGTCCAATGTTGAGAATTTAATCAGAGCCAAAGACTTGGCTTCTAGTTCTTCACCTCTTTGCCTATAACCAGGCATCATTGTCATCTTTCACGACAACCTCTTCATCAGCACTCTCTTGGACTAAGTGCTTCAGGTGTGTCACTTCCTCATCAGCCGTCACTTCGGCTGAGCCATCAGCATTCCTAAGTATACTGAGTGGTGTCACTCCCTCAATATACAATTTGGCCTCTGCAAAGTCTGCACAGGCTATGAAGGGTTGAGGATCTGCATCAATCTCCTCTATCTCTCCATTGCCCAAAGCCATCATGATTTTCTGATGCAAAGAGGAAGGCACACATTTGTTAGTGTGGATCCAATCTCTCCCAAGTAAAGCATTGTATTTAGCATTGCTGTCGCTTACGAAGAATGCTATCATGCAGTCCCTGGTTCCCACACTCAAGTTAATGGGTAGAATCCCCTGAGCCATCTGCTTGTCTCCAGCAAAGCCAGCGATGGTTATGCTGGTTGGGATCAACTTGAGATTCTTTTTCCCTAGTTTCTTCAAAGAAGATTTCGGTAACAAGTTTACTGCTGCCCCATTGTCTATTAGGACTCGATTCAGTTGTATCCCATCGAAGAAAGCCTTGATGTACAAAGGCTTGACATGCTGTGTCATAGAATTCGAGGGTATTCAAAAGGATATGAGAGGTTGATGCTCACCTCTTCCTCGCTTTCATATTCAGTTTCCATCGGAGTAGCCATTCCAGGGTCATCCTGTACCATACTTACTTGTGACTCTTCGCTAGAGACAGGAATAGGATCCATGTCTTGGTCATTTTGGTCCTCATCTTCAGCTTGGAACTCGTGAGGTAGTATGTGTACCATATTGACTAATACTGGAGGGAATGAGCCAAATTGGATGGTTGGCTGTACCTCCTTTCCTCCTTGGCTACCTTGCCCAGTAACTTCAGCAGCATCTTCCATACTGCACTCTGGCACTTCATTGCTAACTGATCCCTTCGAAGGATCTTTCTCAACTGGCTCTTCAGTCAGAAATGTTTGTTCAGCCATGAAGGCTTCGAACATTTCTTCTTCTGCCATTTCCTTCTTTTGGCTCATGCCAATCTCTTCTTCCGTTTCGCTATCACTTTCCATCAGGGCCTTCTCCAACCCTGCCAAACTAGACTTCTCTCTGGCCTTTAGTTCAGAATGAACCTGGGCTAACTGTTCTCTGCTACAAACCACTTTGCTTTGCAGAGTCGGTTTTGGAGTATGGTCTGACTTCGGAGCCTTCTTTTCTTCTGTTTGGATCAGTGAAGAACTCTCTCCACTTTCCTTCAGACCTTGCTGGTACTGGGTGTACCTGCGCTGAATTTTCCTTCTTTGTGATCTGGAAATGACTGGGACCATATCTGGTTCCTTTGTCTTTGGGTGTTTAACCAATACCCAATTGTTCGGGGCCACTAAAGGAGGCTTGACCATCCTGCCTTGGTTTCCAGCATCCCTTTGAGTAGGTGCCTCCCTAGGTTTGTTCTGCATTACAAACCAATCTGGGACCCCAGGTACCCACGAGCTTACTGATCCAGATGTCGAACTGTTTCCTTCTACCTTCGAAGCCACCTTCGAAACTGGTTGTGAAGGTAAGTGCTTGGCTCTGACCTCATGTTTCGAGCCTGATTCAGACCTTCGATGGAAGGAGCCACTTTCTGTCCTGCGTGAAGTTGGTCTAGGGGGCCAATCTCTGGCTTTACTCCCATAACCTGAACCCCTCTCCAGTCTTCTTTCAGAGTGACTGTTCTCCGTTCTGTAGTAATTAGGTGGCCTGGACTCATACAAGGGCCTCTTACCTTTAGCATACATACTGTCCATTGCAGGCTCAACCAATGGTGGTCGCTGCCTATCACCAGCCGGATACGGCCTTTTGTTGTAAGCGTTGGTTGACTTAGGACGTCTCTGAACATCCCTGTAGTATTGCTTCCCATCAATTGGAAGCCCCTTCAACCACTTATAACTCAGTCTGCACCTGGGACACATCCTCTGCATTACAGCTGCTTCCAAGGAATCATCATCCAATGTTTCTTCATCAGAGTGTTCCTTCTGGCGTGAGAAACCTCGTCCAATAGCTGGTGAGTCTCTAGTGTCCTTCTTGGCAGTTGTCTGGTTGGCAATATGCAGCTGCACATTGACCTCTTCCAATTCCTGCAGAGATAAATTCTGGAAATTTGGTACAACCACATTAGCTGCACTTTCTCTAACTTCTGGAAATGGGTTGCTGTCAATCCCCATGACCTTTTCCGCTTTGGTTGGGAACTTCAAACTTCCTTTCCGAATTTGTTCTTGGATCCTGTCTCGAAAAACAATGCAGTTTTTAGTCGAGTGAGACCAAGAGTTATGCCATTTGCAATATACTTTTCCTTTAAGTTCATCTGGAGATGGTAGTTTTACTCCTTTTGGTAACTTAAGGAATTTGGCTGCAAGCAAATGATCAAAAATGTCATCTGCTTTTGTTAAATCGAAAGAGTACTTTCTGTGAAAGTCTTTCTTCTTAAACTGCTGGTCGATGGTTGTATCCTTATGAATTAATGCTTCACAGATTACAGGTTCTTTGCCCACAATCTCTGCTGCATCGATCTCATAATTTGGATCTCTATAATATGTCTTGTACGAGGCATTATTTCGATCTTGTTCCTCTTCTAATAATGCTTCATATCGAGACACTTTATAGGTTAGTTCGACCAAATCTCTGAATTCAGTTGAATCAAACTTCTTTCAAAGCCTGAACTCTAAACCGTTTTGAGCCAATCTTACGAATTCTAGCTCTGGTAGGATGACTCTACATTTATTTCGAGCCCTTTTAAATCTGGCAATAAACTGAGTAGCCTTTTCTTCAGGCCTTTGACTCAATCTAGCCAAGTCTGCCATAGAAACCTCTGGCTCCGACTGGAAGAATTGGACATGAAATGCCTCTTCCATTTGTTGCCAATTTTGAATGGAGCCAGGTGTAAGGTTGATGTACCATACAAATGCTCCCCCAGTTAGAGAGTTTGGAAATAATCTCAGTTTCATATAGTCATGATTAGTGAATTCACCGCATTGAGCAGCAAATCTAGCAATATGCTCTACTGTTGACTGATTTCCAGTTCCATAGAATAGGGTGAAATCTGGTATTCTGAATCCTCTTGGGTATTCATGTACCCTATCTATCCATTCTGGGTATGGTTTTCTGTATACAGGAGTCTGGACCCCCCGAGCCATCGGTCCACACATCTCCCTAACAATATCAACAATTTGGTCCCTAGGGACCATGTTCTGTGCCTGCTGAACCACTACTGGAGGAACAAACACAGGGTTTGGTGGGCAAACTTGCGCTTGTGGTCCTCTTGGTCCATAAGGTGGTACATTTGGGACTGGTTGCCCCTGTGGTGTAGGTTGCTGTTGGGGGTATGGGTAACCCCTTTGAGCCTGTCCTGCGAAGGGACCTGCGAAAGGTGCTGGAACAGGTGTTGTGTCCCTTCCATTTACAGGAAAACCCTCCAACCCCCCGGGTATAAATTCGAACAAAGGATTATTATATCCCCTAGTGCCAGGTATGGCTTCGAACATAGGATTTGTAACCCTTCTCACGCCCGTTTCTTGTACTTGACCAGATCCACCAACTTGTGTGGCTTCATTGTTGAGTACTGAGGCATTTTGGCCTGCTATAGGCCTCGAAATGGTTTCATACCAAGACTGAGGTGATGGTCTTTCATAGTTCTGATTACTAGTTTGACCATTAGAATGCCCATTAGCTTGCATAGGCTGTTTATCTCTAGCCAATCTTTGCTGAGGGGCATTTAAAACTTCCTCTATGTGTCTTGTGTTTGTTGGTTGGTGGTTATTCATTCGATCCAAAAAGGATGTTGCCCACCTTTCCATTGTGTTCATTAATTGTTGTCCCATAGCATCTACTAAGCCATCCCATGGATTTGTTGGCTGAGTAGATGGAACGGTGGATGGTCCAATTCCTTGGTTTCGTCCAATATTATGAACATATGGTTCTTGTCCAGAAGTACTGGTCTGTTCGACCATAGGTTTTGATAACATGGGAGTCTCCACAGGATGTGTTACCACATTATCCTCTGGATTATGTATTTCTACCTCTCCTTCTACGCCTTCTTCCAGACATTCATTTTCTCCTTGTCGTCTTCGTCTAGCCATTTTAGGTCGAGTCCCACCGGGCGTGCCAAAAATATATGTTGGCTTTTTGGCTTTTCGAAGGGTATTTTTGTAAATGCGAGCGTGCCAGCAAGGATCAATTAGTCCTTACAGAAATTATAATTGCCAACTAATTATCAGACGATTGTGTTTTAGTTCTTTCAGCCTCAATGAAGAGGACTTTTACTGGTGGCTTGACTTAGGAGAAATTAAGAGAAATAACAGTTAATATGAAGAACAATCGAACTATTTCATTAAAATGAACACTTACAATAGTCCAAACTCAACCTCGAAGAGGTTTACAGCAACAGTCTACTCGAATCTACTTGAAACTACTCCTATGAATTGAAGTGCAGTGCGGGTATTTAAAGTGCAAGTATTTAAAGAACAGGTATTTAAAGAACAGGAATTTAAAGTACAGAAAATGTAAAACTGGAAAGGAAAATATGAAGTAAAGACTGGTTTGTATGATCTGAGTCTGGTCCTTTTTTCTGGGGGCTTCCCTGCTATTTATACTTGTCAAGGATGACCTTCGAACTGCACTTCAAACCGTCGAACTGCTCCTCCATGATCGCTGATCATGCTGCCTTAGAAGTAGTTCCACTACGCCATCACTTGCAGTTGAACTTCCCTCCTGTATTTGAATTCGAATATGAGTAACCGTTGGAGCCATGTCACCTTACATCTCTTTACTGATCTAGTGCTACTCAGATCACGTGAGAACCAATATTCATCGCCACGTGTACGATCAGGATCGAAGACTTGAATCCTCTTCCCATAATATCCTTATTCTGCCACGTGTCGAATTGTAACTGGCTTTTACAAAATATGTAGCCAACAATGGTTAAAAAGAGAGATCAAAGGTTGTTCTGGTAACTCCACTTCCCTGTTCTTAATTGCAGCCACTATAACCTGCACCACACCAGTCAATGGACTGCCCTGTGGAATCACCATGACATAAATTCTTGTACCAATGAAGAACACAGCACAAGACAAGAACATGAGGAATGTAGGAATAGCCAATCCCAAAGCCCAGTTCACATTAGACCGAACATACACAATCACTGTCAATGACACCATCATTGCAAAAGTGAATGTGAAATAGTACCAATTGAAGAAGCTTGACATTGCCCTCTTTCCAGATTGGTCTGCTCCAAAGGCTAGGTTACATGGTCTTATGCCACTGGCTCCAACTGCTAGTAGTCCAAAGCCACTTAGCAGGAAAGCCATTTGCCATGGGGTCGGACCTTTGCATGAGGAGGACTCCTTTGATCCACAATGGCGGGAATGGAGGGTTGAGATTGCTGCTGTGAGTGTCAGTATAAGCATACCCTGTGGTTAAAAGATGCAACAAAATAGAGTATCAGAAATGCTATGAACCATGAAAAGGTATTTTGAAATCTACCTTAAAACGACTTGTATGGTGTAGATTTAAAATTGATGAGATGTGAGTCACACCTAAAATGATTGTGATTCATAGATTTGTTTTGTTAGCATTTTTTCTGAGTTTGTAACATTATTGAATAGAGTATAAAATTTTTTAAAAAGGCAACAATTTCATTTTAGTTCTCTGAAAAGGATTGGACAGTTCAGACAAGTCGGCTCACCATGGTCTCACTTCAATAATTCAATTCATTAATTTTTTAGAATATTGTGTATTGAGTATTCATTAAAAAAATAAGATTAATTTACTAATTGTATCCACCTAATTTAAACATATTTATCTAATAAAAATGAATAATTTATTTTTAAAATTATATTTATTATTTATTTTTTGAAGACATGTGCGGCTAAAATTATCGGATCAATCTAATTTTATTTTTTTAATATGAATGAAGTTTACAATGAGACTTCAAAAAATAACGCATCAATCATTAAAATAAGGCATATGATGAGCCCCCATGCTAGAACTAGAGCCCATCTTTTGTGTAATTTGCAAAATGTCGTTGGTTTTGTTCCGATTCAGGAAGAAAAACAATGAAAGGAAATCCTAGTGTTAGCTGAGAAGTTATGAGAGTGGAGATCTCAGCAAATTATTGTTTGGTTTGGAATTGTGATTTTAATTTAAAACTCAATTCTAAAATTATTTTCAAAACTTATAATCACACACAAAACTTAAAATTTAATTCAAAAATTCTTTTCAAAACTCATAATTAAACTCTTTTCAAATTTTTTTTTTTTTTTTTTAAATCAATTTTTTTTTTCCTTTTGTTCTTTAAAATTATGTTTTATTTTATTTTTTTTGAAAAAATATAAAATTTCAAAATAATTAAATCATTAAAGAAGTAGAAGAAGATACATATATATAAAAATGACTAATTCGCATAACAAATGACTAATTTTATTAATAAGTAAATCATTAAATAATGCCCTTATTTGTAATTTGTTTAAAAATAAAAGATTTATGCTTTATACTTGACCAAGAATGTTTACGTAATTACGGAAAAACCTGATTTATAATTGACGAAAAATGTTTGCGTAATTAAAAAAAAACCTTGACTTAACATATAGGTCACTAAGGGTGAGCAGTAGATATACCGATCCGCCCAAATCGATCCAACCGAACTGATCCTCCACATTTTAGACAGATGTGTGATGACGAGCGGACGGTAACGGATTGATTTTTTTCAATCCGCCTAATTTTGAACGGATAACAGATTTGAGGTTTCTTTGGCTGCAATCAAACCGCGAACACCTCTAGTAATTTGTAACACTTTATGTTTTTAATTTGTTTAGAAATTCTGTTTGTGTTTTCAATTGAAAAATATTTTAAATATTTTGTTGAAAAAGAGTTTTCAACTTGAATATATTTTTTGAATTGAAAAAATAAATGTATTATTTATCTATATTTTTTGGTTTTTAAATAACTCTAAAAATAACAAATAAAAAAGGTGATCTATGCTGGTTGGTTTTTATTTTCAAAAATCGATATAGATGTAACAATACAGAGACATACAATCTCTACTACTGCTCTGTTCATGGTTTTGGTGGTTTGAATTATTTTTATATTTTAATAACCACATATTGTAGTACTTTATGTGGATGAGACATGCTGTGATTATAATATGTAGATGAAGCATGCAGCGATTATAATATTTTAAAGTTTCAAACTTTCGTTTTTTGAATGAGGCATGCAGTGATTATAATGTTTTTTTAAGTCATTGACTATAATACTTTCTTTTTTCTTTTTTTGAGGAAGTGCATAAGTTAAATTATGTTGAAAATTTATAAAATTTTAAACCGCCAAACTAATTAGCATCCATCCGTCAATCTGTAATACTATTAGCTACAGAATATTTCTGAGAAATGTTTTTTAAATAGTTTATTCTAATTTAGTTTAACAGACTATGAAGTACTTTCTGCATAGGATCTTCAAGATTTAGAGAAGTGCAGTCATAAAATATTTTTATGCTATGTAATTGTTAATATGTTATTTTCTATATAATTTTGAATAGAAATCAATTTTAAAAGTAAATTAAAAAAAATTAAAAACTGAATGGCCAAAGTGAAAAAAGAAAACTCTAAAGATCAAAATGAAAAAATGATCAAACATAAAAGGACAGTGTGCAATTTACCCTAGTCTAACGGAATTGTAAGGTATGGCTAAGATAAAAATGGTTTAAAAGATTATTATAGCACTTGATCTATTAATTACAAATTTAGTTTAACAGACTGAAGTATGGCTACGATAAAAATGGATAAAAATATTCTTACAACATTTTTAATAACAAATGCTATAATAGTATTGTCATTGTCAACTTATAACAATGAATAGTTAAAAATTGTAGAATTATAACAATGGTACTTCAATGGAGGGTTGTCATTTTTGCTATTTTGACACAGAAATTGGTGTGTGTAAGATGTCCGGCCAGTCGTCCAAACGTCCCACACACACCAGTTTTCAGCTTTCATTTGCAAAAATGGCGGACGGGATGGAGGAAGAGATGTTTTGCTAAGAGGGAGGGAGAGAGGGAGGGCTACTGTTTTGTGAGCTGGCAGTTGTGATACAAGTTTTGGCATTTGTCAAATTTGACAACTACCATAACTTGCCAATGGAGCAAGGTTTGGTCTTTCTGCTACCAAATTTTGGCAATAACAACTTCCATTATCAATTAATTACAAGTAGAATAATGCTAGAAACACTAATTAGTGTACTAATTAATATATTAACTAAGACAAAAGGCATATATGTAGATTTCATCATTTAACATGGTCCTACCTAATATTATATCTACTTAGGCATCGTTTGGAGAGTAACTATTTTAGTTAAAAATTCACTATAAATTGTCACATCACTCTCTCTACTTTTTTACACATCTTTTCGTAAAAAGTCAAAAAATTACTAAAATAATTTGTTTTCAAATGAGACCTTATAGTAGGTGCACAAGATTTGAGTCCAAGACCTTTAATTTTAATACAGATATTCTCACCACTTAAATAATATACATATTATAATAATTTTTTTTTATTATTTAATTTTATTTTTACTTAAATTAAACCCACAACATATCGCATGAGTTACCACAAGGTTGTTCTTATAAATAGGGTTACAAGTAGGTATCTTTCACAAGGCTGGCCAATTGATTGGAAGTCGGTGGACCCCTCTTGTTTGTGTGTGTGACCTAACTGTTGCAAGTTAGTGCTCACAAAGGTATCATTGCACAACTACTTCCTTTTTAAAAGGTAATTTTTTTTTAATTTTTTTTTTCTTTAATGGGTAAGTTTCGTTTTAGAAGCTTATCATGAATCATCAATATTAAACAAAAGCAGGACCACGGTTTTAACATGGCAGAGCAAAACAGTGTCATTTTTGCTTGATAATAAAAAATGGTAGAAAGGAGGAAAAGAGAGGGTGGCAACCCTTCTTGTACTTGATCACTAGTCATTATCTGTTGGGGGGAGGTTAGGGGGTGTAAAAATGGTCCGTAGTTTGTGGGTGTCTGTAGTCTGCCCACGACTCAGGGTGGGCTCGGTCCGGTAATGTCCGAGCCTGAGTTCAGTCCAAAACCCTAGGTCTAGGCAGTCATTTTGAAATCCGGTCCGATCCGTGGCCTGATCCATCGAGACCTGCTCAAGACTTATTCAAAGCTCAGCCCGAGACCCGGCCCACCTGAGGCCCAATGCCATTTTTTGTAAAAAAGAATAAATTTTTGGTAAAAAAATAGAAAAAATTTTTAAAAAATGTTCAAGTCTGCCCAAGCTCGGCCCAAGCCCGAGCCCAGGCCTAGGTCCACCGGCCCAGCCTGAGGGCCCGCCCAAGGGCCGAATACCCCTTAGGCCTAGCTTAATTTTCTCGCCCGTGGGCCAGCCCGACCCGACTCAAGCCCAAGCCCATGCCTTAGCCCGTCGGCCCAGCCTGAGGACCCATCCAAGGCCCGAATACTCCTTAGGCCTAGGCCTAGGCCTAATTTTTGGGCCCGTAGGTGGCCCAACCCAACCCAATCCAAATTTTAGAGGGATACCACAGAGCTCGTTATGGGCTGGACCGAGCCTAAGCTTGAGTAGGCCAGGCCGAGCCAAATTTACACCCTTGGGGGAGACGTAGGCCAATTAATGTATTAGATTTGGATCAGATCTGATATAATCTGAATTCGATCCTATTATAAAATAGTCTAAACCCGACCCTGATTATAACAAATCCAATTAGAAATCATCTGAATTTGAATTTGATTTATCTCATCATCCAATATAAAAATCTAACATAACCTGATTTATTATAATCTTATTTCTTATACAAAATTTATTTTCTTAATTTTTTTAATTGTTACTCATTATTTTTAAAATATAATATTCACATATATGTGGTAAATTATACTTGACTTTTCTTCAGTTCCAGAGAAAACCCAATAAACTCTACAAGTTTGGTATAATTATACTAAAATTGTGAAATTTGTTATATTTTTTCCAAATCTCAGAAGAGGTGAATGTAATTTACACATAAATTTTAAGTATGAAATTGGGATCAAATTGATAATAATAATGGATGGGATTTAGATGAATCCAATCCGACAATAATCAGATCAATTAAATTAAGATTTTCTTGGATTATTGAATCAAATATTCATTAACGCGTTTGAATTTTCAAATCAGATTAATTCAATAACACCGTAAGAAGTTAGACAAAGAAGAGTCTAGACAAACTTCAAACATGGGATTGGAAATTAGAATACAAATAAAACCCTAAAATTAATTTGGTAATACTCATGACATTTTCCACCTTTGCAATAAGAAATGAAAATAAGGGAATTGACGAAATGTGACTATAATTGATTTTGTACTATGAAGGACAAATATTTTTAAAAGGGAATTGTATCTGTATTGTATTTGTATAAGATATTAACACTATGTGGATACTTGTAAACACCTATATCTGCTACTTAATATTAATTTTTTTTTTCGAAGAATTAGACAAATTTTTGATAGTTTGTCATGTATCTAAATTATTATGAAAGTAAGACTGTAATAATAATTGCATACTATTAGAGTATAATTCTAAGGATAAATACAATAATAACTTTTCAATACGTTGCTTACTTCTTAGAGATGAAGAAAATAATGCGATTAAAGTAGTACACCCTATTTTTAAAAAAATTATCAAATTAACGTATTTTTATAAATGTGTGATATATGTAATATCATATCCATGTCTATACTTCTTAAAAAGCAAAGATAAATAACACTACAAAAAATTTGCTTTTTTGTGACGGTAAAATACCGTCGCAAATACCCAAAACCCCGTCTCAAAAGCTTTTTGGCGACGGCAACTGGCTTTTAGCGACGGTAAGAGGGGGGTCGCAACAAAGGGGGTTGCTAAAGGCCTTTAGTGACGGTGTGACGCCGTCGCAAAATATAGGCGACGACAAAAATGCCTTTTCGCGACGGAAAAATATTGTCGCCATTAATGTGTAGAAATTTGAAGTTTTTGAGACGGCACTGTGGTGCCGTCGCTAAAATGGTTATTTGCGACGGCAAAAATACCATCGCTAAATATTTATTTGAGACCGCAAATATGCCGTCGCTAAAATGGTTATTTGCGACGGTAAAAATACCGTCGCTAAATGGTTATTTGAGACCACAAACTTGCCGTCTCTAAAAATATTATTTGCGACGGTGAAGAATATCGTCGCTAAAGTCCTTTTGTTTCAACTAATTAATAATGCCAATATCTTTGGCGACGGCTATACTACCGTCGCAAAAAACCTGGTTCTAATTTTTTTTGAGACAGTATGGTGTCGTCTCAAAAAAAAAAAAAAATGCAATAAAATTATTAAAAATATGAAAATTACCTGTATTAAATGAAAATAACTAAAAAAAAAAACTAATAATTATATAATAATATAAAAATTCCTGTATATAAATAAAAATTCATCCATAATTAAAGTATTCTTCCATTCATAACAACACATCATCAAAATTATCTCACCACATAATGTTGCGTAATACATACATAATGTTGTTCACAAATCTAAATAACGTAAATCAAAAATAAAAGTTTTCATCATGATTCTTCCGTGGGTTACAAAAACAAAAGTTTGTCGCAATCTTCACACGCCTGCATTCCACAAGAAGCAAACTGCTACTCAGGAAATATCTGAAAATAAAAAATAAAAATAATTAATGACAATATAATTATGTGTTAATATTTTAATTACAAAAAAACATATAAAATTAACTACTATATAATTACAAAGATAGTTAAGTAAATAATTTTGGCTAGACAGAAATCCGACCCTAACTCCCAAACCGGGAACCTGATTCGAGCCCCGTCTTCTCCCACAAATCTCTCGTGCCTAGGCGGTCGTGTGTGCCAAGTTTCGTGTTAAACCGACGTCATTTGGTGATTTTGGGGGGTCAACACCTCGAATTCAAGTTTCTTAAGAAACTAGTTTGCCTAGAGTGATATCCGACTCTAACTCCCAAACCGGGAACCCGATTGGAGTCCCATCTTCTCCCATAAGTCTCTCGTGTCTAGGCGGTCGTGTGTGCCAAGTTTCGTGTTAAACCGACGTCATTTGGTGATTTTGGGGCGTCAACACCTCGAATTCAAGTTTCTTAAGAAACTAGTTTGCCTAGAGTGATATTCGACTCTAACTCCCAAACCGGGAACCCGATTGGAGTCCCATCTTCTCCCATAAGTCTCTCATGTCTAGGCGGTCGTGTGTGCCAAGTTTCATGCCAATCCGATCCCGTTTCGTGATTTTGGGGCGTCAACACCTCGAATTCAAGTTTCTTAAGGAACTTGTTTACCTAGAGTGATATCTGACTCTAACTCCCAAACCGGGAACCCGATTGGAGTCCCGTCTTCTCCCATAAGTCTCTCATGTCTAGGCGGTCATGTGTGCCAAGTTTCGTGCCAATCCGACCCCGTTTCGTGATTTTGGGGCGTCAACATCTCGAATTCAAGTTTCTTAAGGAACTTGTTTGCCTAGAGTGATATCCGACTCTAACTCCCAAACCGGGAACCCGATTCGAGCCCCGTCTTCTCTCACAAGTCTCTCATGCCTAGGCAATCGTGTGTGCCAAGTTTCGTGCTAAACCGACCCCTTTTGGTGATTTTGGGGCGTCAACACCTCGAATTCAAGTTTCTTAAGGAACTTGTTTGCCTAGAGTGATATCCGACTCTAACTCCCAAAGCGGGAACCCGATTCAAGTCTCGTCTTCTCTCACATGTCTCTCGTGCCTAGGCGGTCGTGTGTGCCAAGTTTCGTGCCAATCTAACCCAGTTTGGTGATTTTGGGGCGTCAACACCTCAAATTCAAGTTTCTTAAGGAACTAGTTTGCCTAGACCGAAATACGGCTCTAACTCCCAAACCAAGAACCCGATTCGAGTCCCATCTTCTCCTAAAAGTCTCTTGTGCCTAGGCGGTCGTGTGTGCCAAGTTTGGTGCTAAATTGACCCCTTTTGGTGATTTCGGGGCGTCAACACCTCGAATTCAAGTTTTTTAAGGAACTAGTTTGCCTAGACCGAAATATGGCTGTAACTCCCAAACCAAGAACCCGATTGGAGTCCCGTCTTCTCCCACAAGTCTCTCGTGCCTAGCTAATGCATCAATTTCATTAATAAAAATTACTGATGGTTTGTTTACCTTCATCGATTCAGAAGGAATGCACTGACCTTCATACAAGTTAAAAGCACGAGTAAAAAGCACAAGAAATGTAGAAGATACTGACAGGAACACCCATACCTTGTAGCTAATGCATCAATTTCATCAATAAAAATTACTGATGGTTTGTTTACCTGCAAGAAAAATCTATGTAATTGTAGACGTCCCCGAACGTCCCGGGAGGGAATCCCGTTTTGTTCATTGGGGCTTATTACAGTTCGGACTCAAATGTCACGGTTCTGAATCTAATCCCGCAAAGTGCAATGCGAGACCGATAAATCACCAAAGAGTCCAAATCCAACAAATCGTTTTGAAAAATAGATTTTTAGAAAGAAGTGCCAAACATGGACTGCTTTGCCAGATACAGAGTCGCCACCTAAATATTTTATTTTGGGGGAATTTAGGAAACCCTGACTCGTGCCTAAGGTCACGTGTCCGTCATCACCAAAGTTGCCTCGGCTCGGGAACTTGGGTACGATTGGGGAAGGTCACTTCGTGAGCACCCCTGCTCGCCCGATCAAAGATCAGCCTCTACTAGCCATGATATCGAGTTTTGAAAACATTATGTGCTCTTATCCCGGTTATTAGCCTAGAATTACTATGTGACACGCGCAACATACAAGTATAGACTGGATCGCCTGAGTTGGAACAAAACATTTCATGTTTGTTTTTTAAAGCGGTTTGCTACTCGCAAGTAGGCTAAAATGCAGATTTTGCCACCCTCAAGTGGGCTTAGAAAACATCGTGATTTGCCACTATCTAGTGGGCTTAAAACTCATAATCAATGAATTGTTCCAATTTAGATAATCCAACCTTCACCCACAGGCATTCAGGCAGTTATATCACATAAGCAAATAGCCTCATGGAAAGCATGCTATCATGGCACTCACTCACACACATGCAAGGATGCTAAAGCATAAACACTTACCGAGTACTCCAAGCCAAAGAAAGAAGCTGATTAGAAAACATGCATGAATCCTAACTATGCTGAGATACCTAATGCAACACATGCAAGAATGCAACTAAGATAGGCTCGGCTATTCTAAGATGGCATATGAGATGTTACAGATAACATGTATTCAACTTGGAATTGAAATACAATGCAGTTAGTATGATGCGCCGAGCCCGGTACATGCAAGACAGATGAATGGATGTAAACATGCGAGCATAAGTATGCTACTTGAAATGTGCCCTAAAACTAACCATCATAAGCTGGTAATAAATAAAAGGGAGAAAGACATGGGGTTGGAAGACATACATCACACACACGCACATTTATTACAACATTGCCCTCTCGCAGAGGGTCCGAATAAATAATACAGACCGAATAAATAATTAACTACACTAGCAAATTAAATATTACAAAACCCTAATTAATTAACAAATTAACTAAGAAACGAAGTAAACTAGTATGCAGATCTATGGACCGCCTCAGCTCTGTTCTGAATGATGAAAGATGCATGCATGCTCGAGTCGCCTTGTCGGGAAATTCCTCGCGATGCCCCAATTTGCCTCTGTTTACAATTGACCCCGGAACACTGTACACAACTCCATGGGAACTTGTAGGGATACTGCTGACCAGTTTTTGCTGTTGGCTTCCGGTTTGCTGCAACAGAGAGCAAGAAAGGGGCATGGCAAAGTATTTTCAACATATGTATGCACAACCACTCTCCCCGTCATTGCATAAGCTCTAGGGAGTGTAGTCCTCGATCCTCATGCCACCAATCACGCATCTCGATGCATGATGGCCGAGGAGTCGAATTGCACGACTCAATGTGAAATGAATGCACAAATGGACACAACAAGGCCTAAACTTCATCATGGGTAATCTGGAGTGTTGGCGACCGGAAATTGAGACACGTTTCGTCACTTTGAGTACGAAACGCCCCTCGTTTCCCGTATTTGGACTAACCCTACTCCAAACACAATGCAATGAGATGGCATACACAATGTGACTAATATGCAACCCTAAATGCAATGCAACCTAATCATGCTGGCATGCGAGGGATGATATGCACACATGCAACCTAGCATATGCAATGCTATGGACTAAAATGGCATACACAATGCACATGAGCTATATGGCATACACAATGCACACGTACGAAGATGGACATATACAAAGGCATAATCAAAGCATACACAATGCGATGGTCAAACATGCAACAACATGAACCAAATGGCGTACACAATGCAAGGTGGACTTAAACCAATATGAGTGGACCTCAGCCACACTCAAATAAGTGGCCATATGATGGAAACGAGACAACCGAAATACATGCAAACATGCACGAATGCAAAGGACCGATCCTAAGGCACAAATGCCACTCTACCAAAGCATGGCAAGGGATGAAACATGGCATACAAACACACATTTTCCAGCTCTGAAACATGATATACAATGGTCCCGAATCATGCAAATATGTCACACAATGCATGCTAGATGGCCTGAATACCGAAACTAGTGAAGTGCGTTTCACTAGAGGTACGCAGAGCAATGCACAAATGGCAAAATCAGCCCCAAAAAGACCCTAGGCAGGTCCAAGAAAGTGGGAAAATGGCCTAACAAGATGGCTCAACATGCATAGAAATGAAGCTCATGCAATGGTCCAAAAATGAGGCAAACTAGCACGACTCTCAAACGCATTTAAAGAGTGGAAAACATGGGAATATGGCATACATGTAAGCTCTGAAATATGATGCACAATGGTCCTAAAACATGGAAACACCTCAACATATGCATGCAATAGGCCCCAAAACACAAAGCTAGGCAAGAGTATTGAACTACAACCATGCATAGCAAGCATCATTCAACCATGAGGCATAAAAACAGAGCTAAGGCAGTCCAAAACATGCACAAAATTAGTTTAAAGCATGGCCAAAAAGTGCTAGATTCATAGACCAAAATAGCATGCGATACAAGCTAGTGAAGAGGGTTTACACTACAAGTATATGGAGCATTCAAGAGGTCACCAAACCAGAAAAAGTCAGAAGTATGCCATGCCAAATAATGCCCAAAAACTCATGGAAACATGGTCAATGCATACAAGAATGATATGTTCCTTTCAAAGAGCAAAAGGAGGGTTATTCCACACATGCATAATGGACATCCAAAAAGACAAAACCACCTCTAGACAGAGGTTATGAAGGCCCTAAAACTCACTGAAAAGGGCCTGAAATGAGGCTAGGAAGCATGCGAGTAAAGGCTCCTTTGAAAGGCCATGAAGAGGGTTACTCTACACATGCAAGATGGACATCGAAAATGGAAAAAAGGGCTCTGGATAGAGCCTATGCAGGTCCTAAAACCCACCAAAAATGGCCTAAAACATGCTCAAGAAGTATGCAAATACGGGCTCCTTTCTAAAGCCAACAATGCTAGTAAACAAGACAACGGGTGAGAGGGTCACCTCTCTCTGATTTTGGGGCTCAAAATAGCATGCTAGCCACTGAAAATCCACTGGATTTCAGTGGCTAAAAGGCCAAACAAAGCACAATACAAAGGCCTTAATGCATGGCTCAAAACAAGATGAAAACAAGCATGCAAGGGGGTAGATGACCCCTAACAGAAAAACGACCTTAAACAAACTTCAAGAGGAACTCAAAATAAGACTTTTTTCAGTTTATGACAAAACCCAAAAATGCTTGCAAATATAGCTAAGATATGAAGCAAAATAGGGACCAAAAGGGGAATAAGAGAGTTACCCTTGTAGCCAAGAAAGACAGTAGCTTCTGGACCAAGAAAGTGGCTCCTCAACCTCTGAAAATAAGCTCCAAGGTGCTTAGATGGATGATGGAGAAGTGTGGTTGTGAGGTGTAGTGCAATGGGGCCAAGAACCTAGCACTTTTGGGACCAAAATAGAGAGGTGTATAGAGATAGGTGTATGTATGCCTTGGCCAAAAATCTCAACCTTTGCTAATGAGGGAGAGGGTTTCTCTTATAGGAGAACAAAGGTCCAAGCTTCTCTTGGAAGCGTGGAGAAAAAGGTCAAGCTTCTTAAGGAAGCTAAAGCAAAAAGGGTCAAGCTTCTTGACGAAGCTAGAGCAAAGGGGTCAAGCTTCCTCAAGAAGCTAAAAAAGGTTCAAGCTTCTCTTAGAAGCTTGGAGCAAAGGGGCAAGCTTCTTTAAGAAGTCAAAACAAGAGCGTCAATCCTCCATACACGTGTATGGAGGATGGAGCAAATGCCTCCCAGCTGGCACAGCTGGAAACAACTTAGTGAGACAAAACTGCAGAGAGCTGGCTGACCAGTTCAAGTGGTCGGCCGACCACTCGCCCTAGTCGGCCGACCAGGGCCAAAAGGGTCAAGCTCATTTAGGTGGTCGGCACCCCCTAAGGAGGGTCTCCACACTCAATGCAAGCAAGTGGTGGTATGGGAGACCAGTAAATGTGGTTCAAAAGTCAGGAAGACCAGCTACCTGACAAGAAAAATGGCCGGTGGAGAAAGAGATGGTCTCCAAGAGAATTGCTGGTCTCCCACCCCCGTACCACCTTCCAAACAATGAAAATACGGTCCACACCAAAAATGAACCAAGACGGATGCAAAACGAGGGTTCGGGAGCCAAAACGCGCAGCCGGGTGCCCTGAAAACTGACTGTTAACCATTGAAAGTGGTGTGTGACCACGAAGGTGGTCTCCCGAGCCACAGTGTCCCTCTAGAGAGAGGAAACAAGGTGTGTGCCAAAAATCGGAGCAAACGGAGAAAGTTAAGTGGTCCCGAACCGAGGCGCACGGCCGACGGCTCCGAAAATCGGAAACTGGTCTCCAAACGGTAACAGTGGTCTACAACGACGAAAAGTAGCCTACGGCCACTGAGAGATGGTTACGAGACCTCTCCCTCCCTTCGAGAAGAGAAAATAGAACCTGGTTCGTAAACCGAAGCAAAGCACAAAAGAGTCCCGAAGTCCGGAGACAAGGCTCTCAGCTGAGACTCCGTAACCTCAGAACGAGCACAACATGCGCAATCACTGAGCGCTCGATCGATGACATTTGAGTCTTAAGGTCGGTCAAAAATGGGGTGTCTACAGTTGCCCCTCTTTGACAGAACTCGGAAGTCATGAAGTGACGGGAGTGAATGTCAAAGCCCAGAGACGACCCATTTTTGACAAGGCCGAAGACTTGGACAAACAAACAAAGTACAGACAAATAAATGGTTGGCCCGCAGGCTGCCTACGTATCCCTTTGCAAGGAATCAAACCAGCGTAGTTCAGGGCAGGATGCAAAATGATATGCAATATGCAAGAGCATAACTTATGATCATGCAAAGAGAGCTGTAACGAAACAATTACACAAAATAAGTGCAACGTTTTAAGCGAATGCTATGTAAGCAAGTAAACATGAACCAAACTACATCTCATGCAGAAATGATGTAAGAGAATTATTCAATTTCTCACTACGTCTTACACGGAGGAAAGACTAAGAACGACCATTGGGGACACCCGAGGTCTCAAACAAGATTCCGACGTGTTGCACGCGAAAAGAGTGGCCCAAGCACGCGAAAGGAAAAAGAGTGGCCCAAGCACTGGAACATGTTCCAAATGCTCTTAACCAAAGAGGGAGAAACATAGGGACATATCCTGGTGTTTCGGAAAGGTATAAGCATTGGAACGTATTCCAAATGCTCTTAACCAAAGAGGGAGAAACATAAGGACGTATCCCGGTGTTTCAAAAAAGGTATAAGCATTGGAACATATTCCAAATGCTTTTAACCAAAGAGGGAGAAACATAAGGACGTATCCCGGTATTTCGGAAAGGTATAAGCATTGGAACGTATTCCAAATGCTCTTAACCAAGGAGGGAGAAACATAGAGACGTATCCCGGTGTTTCGAAAAAGGTATAAGCATTGGAACTTATTCCGAATGCTCTTAACCAAGGAAGGAGAAACATAGGGACGTATCCCAGTGTTTCAGAGAGGTATAAGCATTGGAACGTATTCCAAATGCTCTTAACCAAAGGGGGAGAAACATAAGGACGTATCCCGGTGTTTCGGAAAGGTATAAGCATTGGAACGTATTCCAAATGCTCTTAACCAAGGAGGGAGAAACATAGGGATGTATCCCGGTATTTCAGAAAGGTATAAGCATTGGAACGTATTCCAAATGCTCTTAACCAAGGAGGGAGAAACATAGGGACGTATCCCAGTGTTTCGAAAAGGTATAAGAAACAAAGGGATGTATTCCAGTGTTTCGGAAAAGAAGAAGAAACATAGGGACGTATCCCCGTGTTTCGGAAAAGGAGAAGAAACATAGGGACGTATCTCGGTGTTTCGAAAAGAAGGAGAAACATAGGGACGTATCCCGGTGTTTCCAAACAAAGGAGTGTGCATAACAATGCAAGTGGAAAGTGCGTATAGCGATCCCGGGTTTTAACCCTTGTTGTACAGCGATTTGGAGCTGGTCCCGTGGACATTAGCAGTTGTATCTATCTTGTTGTCATTCTTTAATTCCATTTGTTTGAGTTTTAGGATGTGTGGGGCTAGTTTCGAGTAGGTGGGTTGAGCCTTGGCCTAAAATCTTGTTCCTGTGTTCTTGGTCTTTCCGCTCGAGCGGGTCTTAGAGCGCTCGAGCGGGTATTGCACACTCCCAGTATTTTGAGCTCTACAAAACTTCTACTGGTGCGTTATTTACGCTCGAGGGGGTTTCTTGCGCTCGAGCGGGTCGCGCTCGAGCGAGATTGTTGGCGCTCGAGCGGTTGGTACATTTTTGGCGTAAGTTCTGGGAGGGGGAGTTTTGCGCTCGAGCGGTTTGGTTTTTCACGCTCGAGCGGGTGAACTCTATTTTTGTGTCTTGACGCTCGAGCGGTCATTATTGCGCTCGAGCGGACCATGGGTTTTGTTCTTTACGCTCGAGCGCTGTGTTTTACGCTCGAGCGGGAATGTCGTATAACAGAAGGTAGCTGGGCACTTTTGAATCACTTTCTACACTTCCTCTCTCTCTCTTACTTTCCAAAAAGCTATTTTGAGAGCTTCTCTCTCTAGAAACTCCCTTCTCTCTAGGGTTTGATCTAGTTAGAGTGTCCTCTTTCCCTTCGACCTTTGTAAGAGTTGTGTTGATCGTCGAGGGTGTCGTTTTGATCCGAAAATTTTGGAATTTGGAGCACTTTGGTTTTGGTCTCTTCTCCATTCGAACTCTAACTTCGAGGTAGGGATATCCTACTCCTCTTTATGAGTTTTGTCTTTGAATTTTAGCATTTTGATATGTTGGAGGTTGTTGGGTAATTTTGAGAAAGTTTGGGCCTTTGTGTAATTTTACAAAAGTTGGGGTTTTAATTATATAAACCTACATGCATTTTAGGCATATAGAAATGAGATTAATGTTGGAACATTGATGGGAATGGAACCTTAGGATTGTTTTGTGGATTATGGTAATTTGCCCTAATTGGTTTAATTAATTAATGTATATAATTAATTAAAGAAAATGAGGAATTGAGTTGAGAATGTTGAAGTTGGGAATGTATGGGACGAAAGGGTGTAGTTGAATCATTGATTGCTCACCTAGTTGAAATGTTGATATATTATCCATTTGTGCAGTTATTTCTTGTTTAGAAATAATTACTTTGGGCTACCGGTGGAGGGTAGTATTGATTGTTGTAGACAATGCATGATGATTAAGCAAACTAAAATTAATCAATTGGATGTGTCATAGAGTATGAGGTTGATAGAATACATTGACTTTATGTATTGATTGATTGTGCACATGACCTATGTGTTTATATGCATTATGTGTAGACGGATGATAGAATACATTAACTTTATGTATTGATTGATTGCGTATATGATTCTGTGTTTATATGCATTGCTTGTGTATGTGAGGAGATGGGGGATGTACTCCACGGTTTAGGGGAAGATGGGGGATGTACCTCTAAACCGGTTAATGGTTAAGGGAAGATGGGGGATGGACCCAGGGATGTAGCTCATATGCTCTCCCATTGTAGTGATGATACAGCTCATATGCTTATCTATTGAAGTGTTGATACAGCTCATATGCTTATCTATTGGAATGTTGATATAGCTCATATGCTTATCTGTTGTAGTAGTGATATAGCTCATATGCATATCTATTGAAATGTTTGTTTGATATGATATAGCACTAAAATGTATATCATCATCGTTCGTGAAGTATGGAAGTGGTTTATGTGTTATTGATACAACACCAAAATGTGTATCCACCTTGAATTTCAAAAGTGTTCTAGTGATGAACTATAATCTCATCAAATGTTTTGGCCAGAGTACTGAGCCTTGTTTTCAAACTCAAAGTTGAATAAGAAATGGAAAGTGAATCGTAACATAGACTTGACTGTCATGGAAGTGTAATAAGATGTAAATGGAAGTGTAAGTGTTGACCATCTATCAGTTGCTAATCTTTTAGTCATTGTTCATAGTTGGTTTAGTATATCTCTATTGGGCTGTGGCTCACCTTATATGGGAACATCATTTTCAGGTACAAGTAGCATGTCACCTCCAAGGGCATAGCTTGGGAGGCTAGAGGCAGACATACTTTCGTTGTCTTATTTTCCTTGATTGTATTACAAGTAGGTTCAAGCCAAGAGCTTAATGTGTAATTGAGTTAGCACTCTCATTTGTAACCAAGTGTTAACTTGGAAAGCTGTAAGCCCGTAGGGCATTTACTGTTGTTGTTAATATGTAATACTTTTGTAATGAAATACTCTGATGAATAGATGAATGTGGACCTTTTATGTATCAATGCATATCTCTATGGATGGGTTTAATGTTATTATTTTGAGGGCGTGACAGTGCGTGACAACGCAAGTGAAGAGGTGTGCATGACAATGCAACCTAAGACGAATTCCAAACACGCTGAAATCGTGTGAGGAAAGGAACACTCTAACCACGCTGAAATTGTGAGAAGAGGACCAAAAACAACTGCCCAGGTGCGCGCACAACGCAACCTGAGAAAGCCCCGGAGGCCAACGATCCTAAATGCTAGTCAGCGTAAAAAGGATAAACGATTAGAAGACAACACAAGAATGTAAATAAATGCAATGTGCGATGATACGATACATGTTACAAGCAATGTAGAGCATGATGTTTAGGGAATGCAATAAACAAACAAAGTGGTACTTTTAGAAAGCACCTCACAGGGTGAGTGGCGGTGAACCGCTCTACTCTGACGGGGGATCTCCCCTTGTGTTCTTCGAACTCTTACTTTTAACTCACAGTTCAAAGGTTCCGAAATGCTGACAAGGATTCTTCATGCATAACACTTGGATGCCACTTTCTTCCTGATTATATTCACAACTTTCCCTAGGAACTCATTGCAAACACAGCCAAGATGCCTCTGGCAGGGACTGGTACTCGGGGAGAGCATTTCTGATCGTCGTTCTGGCGTCGAAACAGTCAACATAGTATCCTGTTCACTTTGAACTTACAGCTCGTATGGCACACTGGTCATTCTGAACACACAGCTCATAATACAATACTCGGTTTATTTGGCACACAGCTTATTCTGAACACACAGTTCATTCTAATCATGCGGAATGCAATAACGGAACATGCAGAAGTTGAAACAAACTCAGATGCTCCAAATTTTCCCTCTTTTCTTTTGCTTTGTAGTTTGGAACCCATATAGCTTCAGATAGGTCCTGGTTTTACTGTTTTCACATGACCCGGGTTGAACTCTGCGGTTTTTGAAAGAACAAAATCTCGTTTTGCACAAACATAGAGAATGGCACAACACTCTGAGCACAAAGCGATTTTTTTTTTTTTTTGAAATTGAAATTAAGAATGAGTTCTCAACTGGGTATTGAGCCTACAACTGACCACAGCCAAAACGACTCAACAACGGAAAACAAAGGTAGAACAACCTAAACACAACTCAACAAAGGAAAAACAAAGTAAAACAACCTAACCACACCGAGTGACACTCGAAATGACTCAAAACAAGAATCGAGAGAAAGCAAAAGACACGACACTCAGACGTGTTGGAAATTCGAGAGAACTCTCAAATCGCGAGGAGCCAGTTTCTCCGAGTATTTGTCTCCCACCCTTTCTAATTTGTGATTCTCACATCACTCGGCCCTCAGGCTCTGTTTTTCTGAAAAAGCCCTTTCCTCACTTTTCCTCTCAGCGCACATCTCTCTATTCTTCAATCTCTCATTTTTTATCCCTCCCCTAGGTGGTTGATGGATAAACAGAAAGTTGCGGGCTCATGCCCCTAGCATTCTTCTAGATTCTCTTTTTTTGGTGATGTCTAGTCGATGCCCCGAATGAGGGAGTGGAGTATCTTGATCCATTCCAATTCGTGCTTCGCACTTGGCTTGATACCTCGTTGCTCGAAGGATGAAAGAGCTTTCAGCCCCTTTGTTGACAGCTTCAGCTGTGCCCTTTTCTGGCAGGTAGAGTGCCCTTCTTGGTAAGTATGGTGCCCTTTCTGGCAAATGTATTGACAACGGGGAAAAGACAGGAAGCCTGACTCACCTGTGCCCCTAGTTCATCACTTTGACCAATTTTTGCTTTTGCTTCTGTTAAAACAATTTTAACCAAAATGAGAGTTAGATTGACACGCTTGTTCGATTTTCTGATTTGAAATCATGCAAGTCAAGCTATGAGCATTGAAAATTTTCCTTTTTTTGGTCCAAGAAATGGTCCAATTTTAGAAAAATGGAATAATTTTCGAGAGAATTAGTCAACCTCAGTAAAAATTCTCAAAAACTATTTTCACAAACGGCCACTGTTCGACGAGCACGGAACCTACTCTTGAGATGTACAACCTCGGATTCATGAAAATGGAAAGACTGCCCCTTGCTTGAAGAGAGCTGCATTGCAACGGAAAGTTGCCCCTTGTTTGAACAGCACCGCAACACATTGTATGGCAACCGAAAGTTGCCCCTTGTATGAATGGCACCGCAGCGCATTGTAATCAGTCCTCAGAGTGACGATCCCAACCGAACTCTCGGATGCAGAGAAGGCAAAGATGATCAAAACCATCACATGGACACAGTCGAATTTGAAGTGTTTTACAGCTGGACTTCAAAATGAAGTTGCCTACGTATCCCAAAGATGGGAATCAAGCCTTACGTAGTTTGAGGTAAGGTACACTCGTGTATTAACCCTTACCTTTTGCGCTCTAACTTTTGCCAAGGCCGCCCTTTCTGGGTTTTCAACCTTGCGAGCGTTGTTCTTCTTTTGTTTTCAATTCTTTTCATTTATTTTCTTTTCTTTTTCTTTTCTTTTTTTTTTTCATCTCTTTTTTTTTCTTTTCTTTTTTCATTCTTTGCATTTTTTCTTTTTTTTTGTTCTTTTTCTTGCTCTAACTTTTGCCTGGGTCGCTCTTCCGAGTTTTTGGCCCAGCGGGCCTCTCAAGGGTAAAAGTGTAGCTTTGTCCATGTTGAATGGTTTATCTCGAAGTCATTTGAATCCAGGAGAATGGCTGCTGTTCGCTGATGATGTAGACGTCCATCCAATGGAGGGTGAATTTGCCCCTAGTGTTGTGGATTGGAACTTGGTTGTCCTGCAGCAATACTTTCTTCTTTCCCCCTTCTGGGATTTGGCATTCTTGCCAGTCTTCCCTGGTTTGCAGAAAAGACTCATCTTTGACTCTTCGAGCACATCTGACATTTTTTGCCCCTAGTCCAAGGGGTGCTTCTCATCCAGCTTTGCAAGCTTTCTTTTGACGACGTCCGACCTTCTTGATCTGACTTCCCTGTCCCTAGTTCGAGGGCTGCTTCTGATCTGGCCACACAGGCCTTACATTGTGGTTGACCGTTGAACATTCTGAACCCAAGTTCAAAGTTTTGAGAGCAAAGGCATTGAATCTCGAGGTTGAGAGCGATCCTAGGTTGCACAATCTCAAGAGCGATTCCACACAGGTCTTCGCAGGACTGCGCAAAACATTTTTTTTGAAATTTTTTTAAGAAAGCGACAAATCGCTCGTGCTGAAGACAGTGTAGAACCAATCTGGATCAAGCCAGGGTCCTTCTCAGTACTCACATTAACAAACATGATTTCATTCATTAAGGGCTTAGCATGCCTCTCTTTCTCTCAATTGTTCAAATTTTTGCAAATCCCGAGGAATTCCTTCCTCTTTGTTTTCAATACATTGTTCGAAATTTTTTGAAAAACTTAGGTCAATGCAATGACTTCAAGGCACAGAAAAATAGGTGAAAAGCACTGTCGTTCAAACTTCTGGCACAACTGGCGCAAGGCAGAAGTAAACACAAGAGTGTGAAAATTACTACTGTTCCATTCAAAATCTGTTGGCACAACTGGCTCCAAGGCAGAAACAGACTCAAAAGAAAACGAAAAGACAAACATAAAATAAAAAAGTGGCGTCCGAATTAACACTCCCGGAATCACCTGATTTCTATACAACAGGACTGACTCGATACAATAAGACAGACCTTAATCAAAATGACTGGCTCAAAACAACGAGACAGACTCAAAACAAAACCACAAAACTGACTCAACACCCGAGTCAGAAAATACAAAAATTAACATTCGCAAATGCTCGAAATAGTGCGTGCCAAACGTCACATCTGAAATAAACCCAGCGCTGCCTGCAGGTGGACCAACCCCTGATCACATACTTGTATTATCCTTGAAGTCCAACAACTCAGTGGTGACAGACTTTGCCGAGCTAGGTGGGAGGACAACCTCATTGTCAAACAGATCCTGCACTTCATGGCGAAGGCGGAAACAGTTGTCGGTGGTATGGTCGGTCTGTTGATGGTACACACAGTACAGGCTAGCGTCATGACCAGCTGGAAGACGACTAGGGAGAGGCCGAGGCTCGAGGGGCTTGAGATGGCCTTGTCCAACAAGGATTTGGAGAGCTTTGGACAAAGGCATATAGAGGACATGGAAGACCCTCTGACCTCGGGGTTGGTACATCAAAGTTTCTGGATTTTTGTTGGATGCACCAGCAAAGGGATTGGCAGGTGCTGGCCTGGTTTGTCGATCTCTTCCAAGTGCAGGATTAGAGCTCAAAAGATCGTTTCTGGTACGACGACCCTTCTCCCAATTTTCCCCTTGCTTCGAACTGCTCTCATTCTGATTGACGAAAGTATCCTCCACAATCTTTGCAACAACTGCGAGCACTTGCTGTTTGTTTAGCCCTTCCGCTTTCAAAGCCTCCACAGCCCACAAAAGGTGTTCATGGGGATCAATGCCTGCCCCTACCTTATTCTTACCATTGGCCTCCACTTTGCCAAGGGATTGGCCTTCTTCCAATACAACCTGTCCCAAGATTGGGGAGCCTTTTGTCGTGAAATTCCGGGTATGTGGTGTGGTCGATGACGGAGCCGATATCCCAAAGGCTAAATCTGCCACAGTTCTCTAAAGATCTTCGATCATTCTCATGAGCTCAAAAGTAGTGGGCTCACAAGTCTGAGATGATTGGGGTCCAGGTGCATCCATCATGCATAAGTCCATGCTGACTGGAATGAACACTTCCGGTTTGGGTAAATGGGTTGGAGTGATGTATACGCTGGGGTCGTAAGGGATGGCCAGTGTGTGGATTAGGTTGAGATGTGGATGAGGTACTTGGTCATTGGGGTCTGAAGGTAGAGTTATCGTCCGGTTGTCGATGAGATTTTGGACCTCATGACGAAGGCGGTAGCAACGGTCGGTGCCATGACCGCGCTGCTGATGGTACACGCAGTACTTGGAGAGGTTATGTCTAGCTGGGAGTGGGTCAAGCAGAGGTTGAGGATTGAGGGGTTTGAGATACCCTCTTTCCATCAAGACTTTTAGTGCGCTAGTCAGGCTCATATAGAGGGGGGTGAAAGTTCTGCCCTGAGCTCGGGTTGGGTCAGCGGTTTGTAGGCTTGGATTGGCAAAAGGGTCGGCTGTGGTGACTGTATTGATTTCGATGGGTTTGGGAATAATGCTACTACTAGCATTGGTACTCCCTGAAATCGCCCTCCTTGTCGGTTCACTTGTTCTGGGAATGATCCCATTGTTGAACGCATTCTCGACCTGAACCCCCAGTTCATACAAACTTTTAAAAGTGAATAGTGGAGCGACTATCAACTTTTGCAACATATCATGCTCGAGGTTTCGCACCACTATTCGCACTTGATCCCTCCCAGAAGGGCGATCTGTCATCTGTGCTGCCTTTGCTCTCCACCTTGCAACAAATTCCACAAAAGGCTCTATTGGGTTCTGGCGGATTGTTTCAAGCTCTTGCATGGTCATTTTAACTTGGGTATTGTAAGAATACTGATCGACAAAGGCCTCAGCCAACTCTTCCTAGTTCTGCTTCACTGTATTCTCCAACTTGGCATACCAAGCGGCTGCTACACCCGATAGGGTTCTTCCGCACAAAGAGAGTTTCTGTGGCTCAGTCAGACCCGTTAGCTTCAGGACATCCAAGAAAAGCTGGATATGTACCATAGGATCTCCAGTCCCGTCGAAACGGTCAATATGTGGCATTTTGAATCTGTTTGGGAGCTGTACGGCAGCCTCGGTGTATCCATCCTCAATGTCGAGAATGGAATTAAGGCCCTGTGCCTTTTTGAATTGCTTCTCAAGATTCACAATTTTCACTGCAGTCGGATTGAACTCATTAACATAAAAGGGTTGAAGCCTCTCAGTAGGCTGCACCAGGGGTATGGAAACTCGAGCTTGAGCTAACCCTTCTTGGGGATCCAGATCATGCAAATCTTCAGCTGGCGGAAGTGGATCAAAGTTCGGCTAGGGTCCCGAGGCTGGATGTGCGGTAGATGCCCTAGATGGGCGTTGTGTTTCAGAATTGGTCTCATCTTGCATGGCAGTTCCCTGATTTAACGCTGATATCACGGCCACAAATTCTTCCGAACCCTGTGCCATCACGGGTCTGCTGATGATGTGACTGGTGACTGTCGGATCAGTTGAACCGGTGAGCCCTGACTGGCCTTTCTTTGCCTTGCCTCAGCGAAGGAAACACTGGTTACTTTGAACTGAATCTCTGACTTGAAAAAGTCTATCAACACAAGTCCAATGAATCCAGGGGATATCGGAGCCTTCGGAAGCTATGGTTCCAAGACTACCTAGCAAAAGAGAAAATAGAAAGCATCTCAGCCTGATTTCACTAGAACAGATATGAGCATAGCTGAATGACTGCACTCGTTACTGATTTCTGCCCCAAAATTCTGCCTCAAATCTGATACCCTCAGGTAAACTGATTCCCAAAACACTGATGCTGATGCCCAGACTTGCAAACTTGATACATGCATTCCTGTAGAGACGCACTCTAAAAGCACATAGCAAGCAAGTGAGAGCCAAAAACACCCTTATGTTGGGATAGGGTTTCCCTGTCCTATTTTGTCAGGAGCTAGGGTTTCACTACGCATGCAGCGGTTTCAAACAACCTATAATTGGGTGAGCAACCTGTCCTAGTTTGGGATAGTCACTATGGATTCCGATATGCACTAGGTCGAATGGTCAAAAGGGTGCCCTGGTAAAAACCGAGGTTTGTGTTCCCATCGTGGCAGAGCCCGTAACCGGTCAGCCTTATGGCACATTTCTCAAAGCGAGCCTCCGGCAAACCGTTCAGGAATAGTAGAGGCAAACACTGTGTCCTAGGCGCACCAATGCACATGCAATGCAAAGAAACACATAAGTGTAATCAAAACAAGATATCATGAGTTCGAGTCAAGTTCTCTAAATCCCCAACAGAGTCGCAAGAAACTGTAGACGTCCCGGAACGTCCCGGGAGGGAATCCCGTTTTGTTCATTGGGGCTTACTACAGTTCAGACTCAAATGTCACGGTTCTGAATCTAATCCCGCAAAGTGCAATGCGAGACCGATAAATCACCAAAGAGTCCAAATCCGGCAAATCGTTTTGAAAAACAGATTTTTAGAAAGAAGTGCCAAACATGGACTGCTTTGCCAGATACAAAGTCGCCACCTAAATATTTTATTTTGGGGGAATTTAGGAAACCCTGACTCGTGCCTAAGGCCACGTGTCCGTCATCACCAAAGTTGCCTCGGCTCGGGAACTTGGGTATGATTGGGGAAGGTCACTTCGTGAGCACCCTCGCTCGCCCGATCAAAGATCGGCCTCTACTAACCATGATATCGAGTTTTGAAAACATTATGTGCTCTTATCCCGGTTATTAGCCTAGAATTACTATATGATGCGCGCAGCATACAAGTATAGATTGGATCGCTTGAGTTGGAACAAAACATTTCATATTTGTTTTTTAAAGCGGTTTGCTACTCGCAAGTAGGCTAAAATGCGGATTTTGCCACCCTCAAGTGGGCTTAGAAAACATCGTGATTTGCCACTATCTAGTGGGCTTAAAACTCGGAATCAATGAATTGTTCCAATTCAGATAATCCAACCTTCACCCACAGGCATTCAGGAAGTTATATCACATAAGCAATAGCCTCATGGTAAGCATGCTATCATGGCAGTCACTCACACACATGCAAGGATGCTAAAGCATAAACACTTACTGAGTACTCCAAGCCAAAGAAAGAAGCAAATTAGAAAACATGCATGAATCCTAATTATGCTGAGATGCCTAATGCAACACATGCAAGAATGCAACTAAGATAGGCTCGGCTATTCTAAGATGGCATATGAGATGTTACAAATAACATGTATTCAACTTGGAATTGAAATACAATGCAGTTAGTATGATGCGCCGAGCCCGGTGCATGCAAGACAAATCAATGGATGTAAACATGCGAGCATAAGTATGCTAATTGAAACGTGCCCTAAAACTAACCATCATAAGTTGATAAATAAAAGGGAGAAAGACGTGGGGTTGGAAGACATGCATCACACACATGCACACTTATTACAATATTGCCCTCTCGCAGAGGGTCCGAATAAATAATACAGACCGAATAAATAATTAACTACTCTAGCTAATTAAATATTATAAAACCCTAATTAATTAATAAATTAACTAAGAAACGAAATAAACTAGTATGCAGATCTATGGACCGCCTCAGCTCTGTTCCGAATGATAAAAGATGCATGCATGCTCGAGTCGCCTTGTCGGGAAATTCCTCGCGATGCCCCGATTTGCCTCTGTTTACAATTGACCCCGGAACACTGTACACAACTCCATGGGAACTTGTAGGGATACTGCTGACCAGTTTTTGCTGCTGGCTTCCGGTTTGCTGCAACAGAGAACAAGAAAGGGGCATGGAAAAGTATTTTTAACATATGTATGCATAACCACTCTCCCCGTTATTGCATGAGCTCTAGGGAGTGTAGTCCTCGATCCTCGTGCCACCAATCACGCATCTCGATGCATGATGGCCGAGGAGTCGAATTGCACGACTCAATGTGAAATGAATGCACAAATGGACACAACAAGGCCTAAACTTTATCATGGGTAATCCGGAGTGTCGGCGACCGGAAATTGAGACACGTTTCATCACTTTGAATACGAAACGCCCCTCGTTTCCCGTATTTGGACTAACCCTACTCCAAACACAATGCAATGAGATGGCATACACAATGCGACTAACATGCAACCCTAAATGCAATGCAACCTAATCATGCTGGCATGCGAGGGATGATATGCACACATGCAACCTAGCATACGTAATGATATGGACTAAAATGGCATACACAATGCACATGAGCTATATGGCATACACAATGCACACATACGAAGATGGACAAACACAAAGGCATAATCAAAGCATACACAATGCGATGGTCAAACATGCAACAACATGAACCAAATGGCATACACAATGCGAGGTGGACTTAAACCAATATGAGTGGACCTCAGCCACACTCAAATCAGTGGCCATATGATGAAAACGAGACAACCGAAATACATGCAAACATGCACGAATGCAAAGGACCGATCCTAAGGCACAAATGCCACTCTGCCAAATCATGGCAAGGGATGAAACATGGCATACAAACACACATTTTCCTGCTCTGAAACATGATACACAATGGTCCCGAATCATGCAAATATGTCACACAATGCATGCTAGATGGCCCGAATACCGAAACTAGTGAAGTGCGTTTCACTAGAGGTACACAAAGCAATGCACAAATGCAAAACCAGCCCCAAACAGACCCTAGGTAGGTCTAAGACAGTGGGAAAATGGCCTAAAAAGATGGCTCAACATGCATAGAAATGAAGCTCATGCAATGGTCCAAAAACGAGGCAAACTAGCACGACTCTCAAACGCATTTAAAGAGTGGAAAACATGGGAATATGGCATACATGTAAGCTCTGAAATATGATGCACAATGGTCCTAAAACATGGAAACACCTCAACATATGCATGCAATAGGCCCCAAAACACAAAGCTAGGCAAGAGTATTGAACTACAACCATGCATAGCAAGCATCATTCAGCCATGAGAGATAAAAACAGAGCTAAGGAAGTCCAAAACATGCATAAAATTAGTTTAAGACATGGCGAAAAAGTGCTAGATTCATAGACCAAAATAGCATGCAATACAAGCTAGTGAAGAGGGTTTACACTACAAGTATATGGAGCATTCAAGAGGTCGCCAAACCAGAAAAAGTCAGAAGTATGCCATGCCAAATAATGCCCAAAAACTCATGGAAAAATGGTCAATGCATGCAAGAATGATATGTTCCTTTGAAAGACCAAAAGGAGGGTTATTCTACACATACATAATGGACATCCAAAAAGACAAAACCACCTCTGGACAGAGGTTATGAAGGCCCTAAAACTCACTAAAAAGGGCCTGAAATGAGGTTAGGAAGCATGCGAGTAAAGGCTCCTTTGAAAAGCCATGAAGAGGGTTACTCTACACATGCAAGATGGACATCCAAAATGGAAAAAAGGGCTCTGGACAAAGCCTATGCAGGTCCTAAAACCCACCAAAAATGGCCTGAAACATGCTCAAGAAGTATGCAAATACGGGCTCCTTTGTAAAGCCAACAATGCTAGTAAACAAGACAAGGGGTGAGAGGGTCACCCCTCTCTGATTTTGGGGCTCAAAACAGTATGGTAGCCACTGAAAATCCACTAGATTTTAATGGCTAAAAGGCCAAACAAAGCACAATACAAAGGCCTTAATGCATGGCTCAAAACAAGATGAAAACAAGCATGCAAGGGGGTAGATGACCCCCAACAGAAAAATGACCTTAAACAAACTTCAAGAGGAACTCAAAATAAGACTTTTTTCAGTTTATGACAAAACTCAAAAATGCTTTCAAATATAGCTAAGATATGAAGCAAAATAGGGACCAAAAGGGGAATAAGAGAGTTACCCTTGTAGCCAAGAAAGACAGCAGCTTCTGGACCAAGAAAGTGGCTCCTGAACCTCTGAAAATAAGCTCCAAGGTGCTTAGATGGATGATGGAGAAGTGTGGTTGTGAGGTGTAGTGCAATGGGGCCAAGAACCTAGCACTTTTGGGACCAAAATAGAGAGGTGTATAGAGATAGGTGTATGTATGCCTTGGCCAAAAATCTCAACCTTTGCTAATGAGGGAGAGGGTTTCTCTTATAGGAGAACAAAGGTCCAAGCTTCTCTTGGAAGCTTGGAGCAAAGGGTCAAGCTTCTTAAGGAAACTAAAGCAAAAAGGGTCAAGCTTCTTGAGGAAGCTAGAGCAAAGGGGTCAAGCTTCCTCAAGAAGCTAAGAAAGGTTCAAGCTTCTTTAAGAAGCCAAAACAAGAGGGTCAATCCTCCATACACGTGTATGGAGGATGGAGCAAATGCCTCCCAGCTGGCACAGCTGGAAGCAACTCAGTGAGACAAAACTGCAGAGAGCTAGCCGACCAGTTCATGTGGTCGGCCGACCACTTGCCCTAGTCGGCCGACCAGGGTCAAAAGGGTCAAGCTCATTTAGGTGGTCGGCACCCCCTAGGGAGGGTCTCCACACTCAATGCAAGCAAGTGGTGGTATGGGAGACCAGTAAATGTGGCTCAAAAGTCAGGGAGAACAGCTACCTGACAAGAAAAACGGCCGGCGGAGAAAGAGATGGTCTCTAAGAGAATTGCTGGTCTCCCACCCTCGTACCACCTTCCAAACAATGAAAATAGGGTCCACACCAAAAATGAACCAAGACGGATGCAAAACGAGGGTTCGGGAGCCAAAATGCGCAGCCGGGTGCCCCAAAAACTGACTGTTAAGCATCGAAAGTGGCGCACGACCACAAAGGTGCTCTCCCGGGCCACAGTGTCCCTCTAGAGAGAGGAAACAAGGTGTGTGCCAAAAACCAGAGCAAACAGAGAAAGTTAAGTGGTCCCGAACCGAGGCGCACGGCCGACGGCTCCGAAAACCAAAAACTGGTCTCCAAACGGGAACAATGGTCTACGACCACGAAAAGTAGCCTACGGCCACTGAGAGATGGTTACGAGACCTCTCCCTCCCTTCGAGAAGAGAAAACAGAACCTGGTTCGCAAACCGAGGCAAAGCACAAAAGAGTCTCGAAGTCCGGAGGCAAGGCTCTCAGCCGAGACTCCGTAACCTCAGAACGAGCACAACATGCGCAATTACCGAGCGCTCGATCGATGACGTCTGAATCTTAAGGTCGGTCAAAAATGGGGTGTCTATAGTAATCTTAAATAATGACTTCAAAATTAAGTATATCAATTACCGAACAGCTTATGCATCAAAGAATTCTAATAATCTCCTTATATCTCATTTAATTGTAGATAGAAGGGAAAAATAATATAGGTATTCTTTTTCTTAGATAATCTACTGTTGACAAAAAGACCACAAAATGGAAAATGACTGGAACATAGTTAATAGGCAATCAAACAGAGTTAATTAAAAACAATTTAAACAATCTATCATATGAATAAGATTCAGAGGATAACAAGAAGTCCAAGTGCAAAGTTTAAACTCCCATACCATACTTATCAGCGATCATTCACCATGAAAAATATCAGCGCTACATTTAAAACCCCCAAACAAACCTTTCAACCAAAGTAAAAAACGTACACCTAGTTCAGTACCCATTGGATGTTAGGGACGGGTAGATTGGGTACAGACTTAACTTTTAGCATTATTTGCACAGAGTGTCTGACCTTGACTTTGAGCCCACAACCTCAACTGTGACATGCTGAATTTTAACCCTTGATCCGATGTAATAATCTTATATGCCTTAATTTCAATACCATATCGTTACAACTCCATATTAAAAAATAACCTTTCTTCTTTGGGATCCAAATGAGAGAATACCTTTCTCTAGATTTGTAATATCATTTGGAAGCCACGCACAAGGAGACACAGATGAGGAAACAAGTGCTATGAACAAGTTCAAGGGAATAACAAGCGTTATTTCATTTGATATTTGAGAAAGTTTGAACAGATTTCATAGAAACTAAGTAATGTGTGTCTGCTTGTGTTGTTTACAAAATTTCTAACAGTAAGAATTACCGTTTACATTTCTCTACGCACATTTAATTTAAACCCAAACAATTGGAAATACATAAAAGTTTCAATACTTCATGCATCAGATGTTCTTTGTAAACAGTTTTCAACTACAGAACAGAATAGCAATTAAAGCCTATTCAACAATATGATATGTTTAGGACAATGCTGAAGCTAAACTTTTTTCACTGGTTAGGAGAAAACAATACAGCCATATGAAGTACATATATATAATTAAAAGAGCAACATTTTTATTTTTTATTCATAAAAATAAGTATAGTTAAACATGAGCATTTACCCAACTAAAAATAGAAACATTTCTTAACACCCAATGATGTCAAATTAACTATAGGGAGTGCCAATGTTGTCAAATGCATGGTACTTTACAAATTAATGCAAGACTTACTCTTGGTGCACAAAATGCGGACCAAATTAGTAAATCGCCATTTACGATAATGAGTCATGATAATTATCAAACCCACAGTTAAAGCAAACTATGCAGGGAGTATTATCACCTTAGCTCTCTTGAACAAATCCCTGATACGAGCAGAACCAACACCCACCAAAACTTCATGAATGGCCGTTCACAGTCGCTGATGCTCGTCACTCGTTGTTCACAGTCGCTGCTGCTCGTCACTCTGGCGAAGGCCATCGTTCACCCTCGTCACTCTGCGAAGGCCGTCGTTCACCACTATTTTGATTTTGAATGATTTTGATTTGAGGATTTTGGGGATTTTGGTTCTAATAGTTGGATCAATGGATTGGGATTTTGGGGATTTAGGGATTTCGGTTTCAGGGATTTTGATTTGAGGAATTTGGGGATTTTAGGGAGTTTGACCGCGAATGGGATAGAAATAGCGGGATATATCAAATATTCATTTATTTGCGACGGCATATTTCAACCGTCGCAAATGATCATAATTAACGAATGAAACGACATCGTTTTACCCATAGTTTTTTGCGATGGGCTTCTGCCGTCACAGATGGTCCACCATTTGCGACAGTAACTTCTTACCGTCGCTAAATAATACGTTTTGCGACGGTATACCGTGTGTCGTCAATGTTCCTGCAATTTTCTTTTTACAATCGTTAGCGACGGAATCAGCCCCATCGCAAAAGGCCATTTTTTCTCGACGGTAGATACACGCCGTCGCAAAAGACTTTTTTGGCGACGGCAACTACACTACATCACAAAAAACCATTTTTTGCGACAGCAGTCACCCTGTCACAAAAACCTCTGTGTTATTTGCCAGGTTTTCTTGTAGTGTAATATTAAAAAATATGATGATGCCAAAATCAGATTTCAACAATAAACACGTAAACTCGAGTATAACATTTTTGCGTATAACATATTTAAGTATAAAATGAAAAATAAAAAATTTTAAAAAAAAACAATAAAAATAGTATAGACTTGATATTGGAATGAAATTTTCATTAGGAGCTACTAAAGAAGAGTCAAGTTATTCTCTTAAATTAATACTTGATTCTTAAAAACGGTTTCTCACCATCTTTTATGATAGTATCCTAACCATACATGTATCATATTTTTAATTTTTTTTTTATTGTCATATCCCTATACGTATCGTACCCATATCCTGTATTTGGATCCATGTTTCATATTTTATATGCCATTTTACACACTATAGCTTCTTGTGCCCTGATTTGTATGTCAACCATTTTGTTTGAAGACTTCTTCAATAGGCTCTTGCCTGAACATTTTCTATATCAAACAAGAGGTTTTTTCTTTTCAAATCGGCATTTTTTCAAGGGACACATCAAGGGTATTGACACTAGCTCCTTTGTACTTGTACCACTTTGCACAAACTAAGAAGTATCCCAAATTCAAGACCTCCAAACCAGCAATCAAATAGTAAAAATAATCCAATCTCCCCTTGTTAAGATCCTCCGGCAACCAATTCCCCTTCCCAGCTCCACCTGTCGCACGATGAACTATAGACACAAGAAAGCTACTCAAATAACTAGACAATGCGAATCCACAAAACAAGAAAGATCCAGCTATGCTTCTCATATTTTCCGGGAATTGCTTGTAGAAGAACTCAACTTGACCGATGATAGTAAATGCCTCAGAAAATCCCGCTAGTGTCAATTGAGCGATTAACCACAACCCAGACATAGAAGAAATTTCTCCTTTTCTCGGTTCAATCCCCAATGTTGGCCTTGTAAGAGCCAATGTCCTCCTTTCCTTTTCGACAATTGCTGATACAATCATAGTGAATACAGCGATGACCATGCCAACGCCCATCTTCTGGAGGATTGTGATACCGTCTTCCTTTTTTGTTAGCTTTCGTAGCATTGGGACTATGAGTCTGTCGTAGATGGGTATCCAAATTGTGAGGCTTACCATCTGGAAGACACTGTACGATGCTGCTGGGATTAGGAAACCAGTGTTGCCTAGTCGTCTGTTGGATTGGAGAGCTTGGAAGACTAGGAAGGTCTGTTGTTGGACTATGGAGATGTAGTAGACGATCCCTGCTGCCCATATGGGGAGTACTCTCAATACGCATTTCACTTCTTCTACTTGTTGGATGCTGCAAAGTCTCCATGGATTGGTTGCTGAACCATCTGGTTTGATTTGGTCTTCAAGGGTGATGATTGCTGCCTTGTTGAGAAATCTGGGATCACTAGCATTTTTAGTTAGCTAGTGAGTATTGAGTAACATCTGAATGTTGCAAGTTCAACGTGACTAATATTGAAATATATGAAAATGTTTTGCATCCTCATCATCTAATGCTAAGATATTACCATGTGACTAATCTCGAAATCCTGAAAATCTTTTGTACTTTACATTATTATTTTTTTCAGATTTAGATTGTGTTTTTCATCACAAATATTGTTAATTAATATAAAAAATACTAATAAACCTTATGGAAAATCCGATAATGTGCACTCCTTTAGGAGTGCATACTGTATGCGGGGTTGGAGTCACTGTTGTGCGGCTTGCACAACAATGGTTGTTGTACGGCTCATGAAAATTATTTATGACTTTATTTCCATCATCCAAACCGTTCAATTTTAAAGAATTTCGAGTAGAACATACCTATAAAAAATCAAGTTGATCGAATATCGATAGACCCTTTATCAATTCACATTTGTATTTAATTTAATACTTATATATTTATTTTTTATATATACAAATTCGTGTTGATGAAGGGTCTATCGATATCTGATCAACTTGAGTTTTTACAGATATGTTCTACTCGATATTCTTTAAAAATTAACGGTTCTGATGATAAAAATAAAGTCTGAAATAATTCTCATGAGCTGCACAACAGTTACTGTTGTGCAAGCCGCATAACAGTGACTCTTGATCCACTATATGCACTCTATCACAAAAAATTATAATTTTACCATAAAATTTCGTAATATTAACCATAAAATGCATAATCTTGTCACAAATTGACATAATAAAATGTCCAAATTGCTCACAATGATTTTTCTATGGGCTTAACAATTAACAACTGACTTTTGTTGACTAAAAAAAAAATGTTCAAAATTTTATAATTCATGTAGCAAAAATTTGTGACTTAGTTACTACATTTTCTATTGCGCAAATTTGTGACGAGATTACGCATTTTGTAATTGATAATATTACAAAATTTTATAATAAAATTATATATTTTATGATAAGATAGATATAATTCTTAAAAAGTGCACACCATATTATTTTAGTTATGGACTCATTTAGGATCATGTCTGACAGGACGAAAGAATTTGCCTAATGATTGAGACTCTTCTTTATTAGGCGTGATTCTTATCATTGCAAATTTAATTTCTTCAAAAAAGAAAAACCAAAAAATCTACCAAATTGATTAAAATAAATTACAATACGAATACTGATGCAGATTTAGTTTTCAATTAAAGTAATTTATTGGCCACTCTGTTATTCACATATTTTGGTCAATCAATGACTCGTTTTGATGATATGGATTAAGACTCCGCTAAAGAACAGGATGATCGAGTTGTTGACTAATTGAATCAAATCTTGGCACTATTATTGTAGATTCCCTAATAAAGAAAAAAAGAAAGGTATTCACTTCCCTCCTCTCCGTGATCGGATTAAAGAGTATTGTTGGGTCTGTAAGAGTTTATTATGGATTCTGTTTCAATAATCTGAATCGTTCAATGTGTAGAACTCGTTAAGCAATGTATGTTTGTAAAAACTCACGTTGATTAGATATCGATAACTATTTCATCGGATCAGATTTTTGTTGACCGTTTATTTTTTCACCGTCTATTTTTTTATACAAAACTGATTTGATCACGTAGTTATCGATATCCGATCAACGTGATTTTTTATAGATATATAGTACTCGACGAGTTATACACATTAAACGGTTTAAACTATCAAAATGGAACCCGTGATAGGCCTCACGAATTCAATAACACTTTCAAATTTAATCACGGACAGAAGAAAAGTCAAAAAGAAAAGTGAATGATGTGGGATGAAAGACAGAATGTGACTAATGCAAGACCAAAAATGCTTGGGACCTCTAATTTAGAGGTACCACTAGTGATGTGGCAGTGGGTCCCCCACTGCCACAGCCAATCATATGTCTTGATTTATTTATTTATTTATTTTTTTCCTTTTCCACCTCATTAGAGGTGGGTTTAGAGATGCCTTTTTAGAGGTCTCTAGCATTGTTGAATGCAAGATATGAAATCCTCATCATCTAATGGAAGATAAGACTACGCACCTAATGTCAATCATCCTAAAATCAAGAATGATTTGTAAGAAACACAAAAACCAAACATAAACTAGACATAAATATATATATATATGAATGAATAAATTTGGAAAAATTATAAAAAAATCTTGAGAGCTTGAGTTTTGTAATAAAACAAAATTTTAATTTTTTTTAATTTAAACTCTAACTTTTTGTTAATTTATTTTCAATCTAAATTATTTGACTATTTATATTAAGTAAAACAAAAAATTAATATTTTAATAATTAAACTCAATCAAATGGATATTTTAGATATGTTAGATATTTTATGCATCCTCATCGTCTAATGAATGATAAAGACTATGGACCTAATGTCAATCATCCTAAAATCGACGATGATATTAACAACATAAAAACCAAACACAAACTAGACATAAAAAAATATCTATGACTGAACAAGTTTGGGAAAATTAAAAAAAAAAAATTTGACAGCTTTAGTTTTGTAACAAAATAAACTCTGAATTTTTTTTTTTAAAAATTCAATTTAAATTCTAATTTTTATTTATTTATTTATTTTCAATCTAAACCATTTGACTATTTATATTAAGTAAAATTTTTTTAAAAAAATAATATTTTAGTCATTAAATTCAATGAAATGGGTATTTTAGATATTTTATATATACCTTCATTGAGTTTAATGGCTAAATTTTACTTTTATTTTTTAAAATTTTTTCTGTCGATGTTGTTTAACCAAAATAGACAAATGTTTAAATTACAAATACATAAATTAATTAAGATTTAAATTGATAAAATTTAAAATTCTAAGTTTATTTTAGCCATCAATACATTTTTTGTATTCAATTCTATAATTGTTTTTTGTTTTCATAGACTTATTGTAAAATCAAAAGGACTAAAAATTACCTAAATTCAACATGTTTATAAGTTGACTTATTTTTTCGACATATATATTCTTTTAGCAAACTTTTTCAGCTTTGAGTCGAAAAAATTTATTGTAAATTGCTCCAGACCAGATGATCGTAATTGAATAAATAAATAAAATTAAATAAAAATAAAAATAAAATAAAATAACTACAACTCAAAAAGGACTACTTTAAAGATGAAAATAAGTCAAATAGTGAACCCCTTGTACTTTCTTTTTTTTTTTGGTAAGAATCATCTTGTCTATACTAGAAACCAAACCCAAAAGAAAAAATAAAAAAATAAATAGAGAAGAGAATCAAATTTAATTGTTTTCGAAAGATAATAAATAAATAAATAAAAATAAAGCAAATTATTATAAGCTGCAACATGAGGAGATAGAGTTTGTTATACCTGAATTGATCTGAGTAAGGGAGCTTGGAGTTGATAGAATTACTAGGAACATGGTTAAAAAGAGAGATCAAAGGTTGTTCTGGTAACTCCACTTTCCTCTTCTTAATTGCAGCCAATATAACCTGCACCACACTAATCAATGGACTACCCTGTGGAATCACCATGACATAAATTCTTGTACCAATGAAGAATACAGCACAAGACAAGAACATGAGGAATGTAGGAATTGCCAATCCCAAAGCCCAGTTCACATTAGACTGAACATACACAATCACTGTCAATGACACCATCATTGCAAAAGTGAACGTGAAATAGTACCAATTGAAGAAGCTTGAAATTGCCCTCTTTCCAGATTCAGTTTTGGGGTTGAATTGGTCTGCTCCAAAGGCTAGGTTACATGGTCTTATGCCACTGGCTCCAACTACTAGTAGTCCAAAGCCACTTAGCAGGAAAGTCATTTGCCATGGGGTTGGACCTTTGCATGAGGAGGACTCCTTTGATCCACAGTGGCGGGGATGGAGGGTTGAGATTGCTGCTGTGAGTGTCAATATGAGCATACCCTGTGGTTGAAAGATAAACAAAATGGAGTATCAAAAATGCTATGAATCATGAAAAGGTATTTCGAAATCTACCTTAAAACGACTTGTATGGTGTAGATTTAAAATTGGTGGAATGTGAGTCACACCTAAAATGATTGTGATTCATAAATGTGTTTCGTTAGTATTTTTTCTGAGTTTGTAGCATTATTGAATAGAGTATTAGATGTTTTAAAAAGGCAACAATTTCCTGCTGACAGTTCAGACATGTCGGCTCACCATGGTCTCACTTCAATAATTCAATTCATTAATTCTTTAGAATTTTGTGTATAGAGTATTCATTAAAAAAATCAGATTAATTTAATAATTGTATCCACCTAATTTAAACATATTTATCTAATAAAAATGAATAATCTATTTTTAAAATTATATCTATTATTTATTTTTTGAAGACATGATGAAATCGTGTGGCTAAAATTATCGGATCAATCTAATTTTATTTTTTTAATATAAATAAAGTTTACAATGAGACTTCAAAAAATAACGCATCAATCATTAAAATAAGACATATGATGAGCCCCCAGGCTAGAACTAGAGCCCATCTTTTGTGTAATTTGCAAAATGGCGTTGGTTTTGTTCCGCTTCTGGAAGAAAAACAATGAAAGGAAATCCTAGTGTTAGCTGAGAAGTTATGAGAGTGGAGATCTCATGAAATTATTGTTTGGCTTGGAATCGTGATCTTAATCTAAAACTCAATTCTAAAATTATTTTCAAAACTTATAATTACATGCACAACTCAAAATTTAATTTAAAAATTCTTTTTAAAACTCCTAATTAAACTCTTTTCAAAACCTTTTTTTTTTAATTAAAAAAATCAAAAAAAAATTTTTCCTTTTGTTCTTTAAAATTATGTTTATTTTTTTTTTTGAAAAAATATAAAATTTCAAAATATATTTTGTTTATTTTTTTTGAAGAAAAATATTTTTTATTTTCTTATATTTTTTTTGAAAAAAATGTTATGTTTTTTTTTAAGCGTTGGCCAAATAATTTATATATTATGATTTAGATATATATATCCAACATTTTTTAAAATTTTAAAAAATATATTTTAAAAAAACTATAATTTTTTTTAAAAAATATTTGAAATATTAAAAAAATAAAATAAAATACTTAAAATAAAAAATAAAATTATATTTAAAATAAAATTATATATTTAAAATAAAAAAATACAACTCAATTTAAAATTTTAAATAGTTAAAGAATATATCTAAAATATTTTTAAAAAAATACAGCGCACACATGCACATTAAAAAAATATTTACAAAAAATATTTACCCTAACAAAATAAAATTAAGAAAATTTTTAAATATTTTTAAAAAAATAAATCAAAAAAATTTTAAACTGCAACTCTAAATTTAAAAATTCAAAACTCTTTCCAAAACTCATAACCAAACAAATTTTCTCTTTCAAAACTCAACTCAAAATATAAATCCACATTCAAATTATGATTCTAAAACTAAACCAAACTGAAATATTTTTTATTCAAAAAACAGTTAAAAGGGAATTTTTAAAATCACATTTGGGTTATGATGGGTTGCATCTTTATATACAAAAATCCATTGCTGAGGACTTCCCACATGCTGCAGAGCTGTAATGGATATGGACCATTTTAATTTTTGAGAAATCCACCGCCGCAGTTTGTTTGTTTGTTTTTTTGCTTGGAGGACGAATACATTTGTAAAGGGGCATTTTGATTATTTATTATCCCGACCGCATCATTTTAAATACATTTTTAATATATCAATCTAACAAAAATTTTAACTTATCTTTTCAAATACAAAAATTAAAATAATATACTAAAATAATTAAAAATTCAAAAAGTTTAAAAAGTAATCATTTTCTAAACGAGACAATTATATTATTTTCCATTAACATAGGTTGAATTCTTATATCGCCACGTCTTAATTTTGGCTCTTTGTGTGAATCTGTTTGTCATTGTTGTTGTTATTCTACCACATATATGCTTCTGGTTTTCTTCCTTGTTTGATTTACAGAATTTCTTCCCTTGGGTAGTCTTACGTGGGTGGAATTTGTTGGTGAAAAATGTTAACCATTCAAATATTTGTATACCAAAAAAAACTTGTACACAATGATGCTATAGTGAGAATCATCCCTTCCCATTCAGGGACACATACATTTATACAACATATCACAATCTGGTAATAAAAATACAAGTTAATTACACTTATTACTTTTGTACTTTTATTGTAATCTCACTTTAATTCTTTTAATTTTAATGTGATTGTCAAAGTTATAACAATTAAAATGAAATTTTGATAAAAGGCTGGAGCTTGCCTCCAGTCCATCATCTGGATTAGAGGGTCCAGTCTGGCCCATTGGGCCCACTTTTGGCCACTTTTTGATAATTTGAACCGTTCACATTTTAGGGTTTGTTGATTACATTATCCCTGTAAAAATTCACGTCGATCGGATAATGGATACTATATATTCGGATCACTTTTTATAAACCTTTAATTTTCTGACCGTCCATTTTTTTTCCAAACAAAAGTGAACCGAATAGATAGTATTCATTATCCAATCGATGTGATTTTTCATAAGAATAATGTACTCAACAAATTCTAAAATATTAACGGCTCTGATAATCGAAAAGGAGCTCAAAAGTGGGCCCAATAGGCCAAACTGGACCGGACTGTCCCAGATGTAGACGGGAGACAGCCCGGACCCTTGATAAAAATATAAGGATGTTAATACGATGAAAAAATATTATAGTTAGTTCACATGTCATTAACGGTAGATGGATGAAATTGTGACATTTGACTTAAAGTATAATAGGTTGATTATCATAATTTGAAGTAAATAAACTAAAATAAAATTAGTAGGGAAGTGTAGAGATGCTAAATGCCATCAATACTGAAAGTTTTACAAAAACAGAGGCACAAGCAGGGCGGATCCATGATTATCATTATGGAGGTGTAAGAGTATATTTAAGGATACAAATTCTCAAAATTTTTAATTATTAAATTTTTTTTTAATATAATATTTGATATTTTTCAAATTTTTGCGGGTGTAATCGCCTCCACCCGCACCCCTAGATCCATTCTTGGGCACAAGTTCAATACTTATTTTTACAATAGATTTAATAGGTGTGTTTTGCATACGGAGAAAAGAAAGATTGGGATTGAAAGGGATAGAGCATTAATTACCAAGAAGCAAATCCCAGAGTTTTGTAACGGCCAAAGTATGTATCAGAGAGGAAAGCTCCAAGAAGGGTTCTAAAGTTGCAAGTTCCATTGAAGATGTTGATCAAATTAGTTGATGTAATTGTGTCCATGTTGAACACTGTTGTCAGGTACACCAATAGATTCGATGATGTCCCTAGTGTTCCTAGCTTCTCAAATGTCTCATTTCCTGCAATTATTATTATTATTATTATTAATGGGTGGTCATCAGAAATTAAAGAAAATTATAAAAAGATTAAAAAAAAAAGGAAAGACAAACTTGATGTTTCCATCTCCTTTCTAAATCACCTCTCAATTATGAAATGAAATTTAATGTTGTGTTTGGTTAGAGATTTGAGGAGGGATTTAAAAAGAGAAATAGAAAAAATAGATAAAATGTGAATAAAACATATTTATATTTCATATAACTTTGCACACTTTTTCTCTTTCCCTTTCTCTTTTTAAATCTCTTCCTAAATCTCTTAACCAAACATACGCGGTGTAGAGTGGATTATTATGCTGGATAAATATGTTTTGAAATAGAAAGACAGAGAAAATGAATACAAAGCATCCCGGGTGAAAGGAGGAGCTCCTCTCTTCTCCTAAGTATGTGTGCAAGTTGCAAGCACACATGCATGTAGTAGGCCAGACATCTTTTCCCTCTAATTTTTATTTTTATTTTTTTGCTCATAAAATACTCTGTGTAATTATGCAAGAATCTCAAGAGATGAGTAAACTGTGGATATTTTGAAACAAAGAGACTGATAAATTTGGAATAAAGAACCATGCATGTGACTTGTGCCTGAAATGTGTATGCATCTCTACTTTGTAAATTACCTATAACAAAGGGCATGGCTTTAAGTCCTCTGTACTTGGGCTCATCACTTGTAATTTCTTTCTCTGTGTTTTCCATGGTTTTTCCTCTGAGAGTTCTCTCTCTCTCTCTCTCTCTCTCTCTCTCTCTCTAATAGAATTTGTTATGGTTTTGTGCTAATTAAAGAAAAGGGCTTGGTACTGAAGCTTTATATAATTGAAGCCAGATGTCAAATTATGTCATTTTTCTAGTAGGAGCACTAAAATATCACTCTCTCTCTCTTTGTTGGCTAATTATTCAGTAGGGTAAATTACACCTGGTATCTTTAGATTTTTTTACCAGAATATCATTTTAGTTCCTTCGCATTTAATTGTAACCGTCAATCTTTTACATTTTAAATAAAAGATACTAAGTATAATTTATTTTATTCAGTAATTTCAAAACACCATATGACATTATCTATACATACTTTTAAAAAATCATATAACATTGTTGTAGTAAAAAAAAAAAAAAAAAATCTATGAGTGGAGCATAGCAACTCAATGTTACAGGAGATCTTAGACAATTTAAATGAAATATTATCCTAGTGGATTTTTGAAGATTTGAGGCATTCAATAAAACTTTAAAAATAAAAAATAAAAAAAAAAAAAAAAGAATTGAATGCCTTAGACAATGATCCAACTGTAATTGTTGAACACTTAAACATGCTAGTTCACCTCTATTTTTATTTTATTTATTTATTTATTTATTTATTTTAAAAAAAACACCTAATTAGAGTGTATCGTGATTTTTTTTTTTTTTTATTGATACGCACTTTTAAAAAAGTAATATAATATAAAATTATGATATTTGTGATGTTAATTATTATAAGTATCATAATTATATCTTTTTTAGTTATAATTAAATAATAATAAGTCATAACCAAATATAATGTAACATATAAATAAATATTTTTTCAATCTTAATCAAAATAAATCATAACCAATATTACAATGGATTGTTTTGGAAAGTATGTTAAAAGTTGATTTTTTATCGTTTTATGACTTTGAAAAAATGTATAAAAAAATAGAGAAGTAGTAGGACTTAAAAAAAAAAAAAAAAGCCAAAATTGCCAAAATGGGCCAATGAGTCATAACTAACATCTTAATTAATCATAATCAAGTTATAATAAAAAATCACAAATGTTATATTTAGGCATATGGTACACACCCCATTTTAAAGTGTGTTATAAAATTTGAGATTGGATTATTTGAAGTTGGCCATCCAATTTGAGAAAGCATTTGAGTTTAGGGAGTTCATTTTATGGCCGAACTCAATAATTCAAACCGTTTACTTTTTAGAACTACAGATATGTTTTAAATATATAGTTATCGATATCTAACCATATTAATTTTTTTATATGAATATTTTACTCAATAAATTTTAAAAATCGAACAATTTAAATTATCGAGATTGACTTCAAAATGGATTTACTAATTTCAAATACTCTCTCAAATAAAAATGATCAATTCAAGAGAATTCAAACCCATAAATTTTTTAGGATAAATTACAAATACATCTCATGAGATTTGTTTAAAGTACAGATAATCCTCTGTGATTTAGAAAATTATAAATATCCCCTTGTCAGAATTTTTATTTAATAGAATTAAGTAAAAAAATAAAATTTATAATTATTCTTTTATATAATAATAAAATTACTTAAATTATTAATTGAAACATATTTTAAAATCATTGAAAACTGTTAATTAACTTGATGATTTATTACTAAAAAAAAATAATTTTTTATGAAATTAGAAACCTCAGAAGTGGAATGTAATTTTTAAAATAAAGGCCCTGTTTGGTAGAGCTGTGGGAAAGTGCTTATAGCTTATACCTTAACAGCTGATAGCTTATAACTATGAACATAAGCTAATTTCTGACTTATAAATTAAACTTCTCTTGCTCCATTCAAAGAATAAGTTGATTTCTGACTTACAAAAAGTTATAAGCTGTATTGTTAAGCTAAACTAAACACATCAAAATAGCTTAAATTAAGCTGAAAGATAAAATAAGTTGAAATTAAGCTGTTCCAAAGAGAGCCAAAGACTGATTTATATTTGAATCAAAACTCAAAAGATGTATCTATAATTTATTAAATTTTTTAATAAATTAGTAGATTATAGTACGATATTTAAAGATTATCTAATAATTTTGTCTCTTTCAGAGGTGACGCAAGATCTTGCCTGGTCCACAAAAGCATCATCATCAATCAAGGCTAGTCTCACACCCACACTGGAATATGTGTACAAACGAAAGGCTCCTATGAAATGTTTGAAACATTTCTGTGTGATTATTCGTTATTTGAAATAATTTAAATACGTTTGTTTTTATATTTTTTATAAAATAGAGTAATGATATGATTTAAATAAATGTACATATTTAAATAAATATACTTATTTAGAGGATGTTAAACAAACTCTAAATTAAACAAATGGTTTGTACACGTAACGCCAAATATTTTTTGTTCTCTACATCGAATCAAATATATTCTTGTAAAAATATATCCAATCATTCATTAGATATTTCATTAATTTTGAATAAAAATTTGATTTGATACGATGCACTCTAACCCTTTCATCAAATCTGGTCGGTCGGTCATTCGGCCGATTGTCTATCAAGAGTAAATTTTCATCAAATTCATTCCAAAACTAATTATTCGAGAGGATATTCGCGAGGACGTTTGAGTGGACGTTCGATCCAATAGTTAACTACAAATTTGATATAAGAATAAACGCTCCATTCATTTGATGAAAAAAGTACTGCTTTCTTCATTTAATACCAAACTGGTGAAATCAAATTTAAATTTGATGAAAGATCTAATGAATGATTGGAGATAGTCTAACAGATGCAATGTTCAAAACTTATTTCAATACACAAATGACGAGAAATTATTGGTTGGTCTTGAAGTATTGTTCCACATCATTCGGAACAAATGTTCCATTATCTTCTAAAAAGAGACAAAAAGATGGTGAGTCTCATTGATTCAACCAATAACAACTAAGTTGTAGCACTACATCAATTTGCCCTAGGAGCAAACAATAATTTTCCCACAAATGACACCCTTTTGAGTTGGTTTGGGAAGTTAGCTATTTTAGTTGGTTTTTGAATTTTTGATTATTTTAACTTAGTTAAAAAAGTTATGTTTGGAAAGATAATTAGCTTTTTTTAATTTTTTTATAGTTGATTTTATGATTGTGAAAAAAAAAAAAAAGTGAAATAATTATAATTTAGATGTAATATTGTGTCTTATCATCTATTTTAGTCCATTTTGTCTTTATTATCTATTTTAGCCCAAAACCTTATTCCCAAACAGGGAACATCTCTATCACATTAGGTTATTTTGGTTTTGGAAAAATTATATATAAAAAAAATGATTAAAAAAAAATCAAAATTTGATTTTTGTAATAAAATAATTTTTTAATTTTTAATTTTATTAATTTAAATCTTAATATTTTGATTTGTATTCAATCTAAACCATAGTCTATTTTTATCAAGTAAAATTGACAAAAAAAAAAAGATATTTTAGTCATTAAACTCAATATAGATGTATATAAAATGTCTTAAATACTCTTTTTTATTTAGCGTATTGACTAAAATACTTTTTTTTATTAGTTTTACTTAATAAAAATAGATAGATGATTTTTTTAAAAAATAAATTAAAAGATTAGAGTTTAAATTAATAAAATTAAAAATTCAGACTTTATTTTGCTACAATAGTTATACCTTATATATATATATATATTTGTAATTTTCTCTTTTATTTTTAGCTAAAATAGTGAGTAACCATTAAATTTTAATTTCATTATATTAGATTTTGTGATTTGACGCAGCAAATGTATCTAGTGATTTTAGCTAATTAAATATTAAAAAAAATATTACTTTTATTGTTTGGAAGTTAGTTGGGTTGAACTTACAAAAAAAAATTCTAAGTTAATATTTAAATGTTATAGAAAAAAAATAGGTAGTTTGTTGAAGAGTGTGTTAAAAACAGTGTACAATTAAAATAAAAAAATTAATAAAATATAACATAAATTTAATTAATTTTAATGGAGATGCTGTTAGGTTGAGTCTTGAAGAGTTAGAAAACGTGTTTATAGGGTAGGGTTTTTTTTTTTTTTTAGGTGCAATTTAGAATGGTGAAATTGACCCCCAAAAAAAATGACAAAAGTCTAAGGAAAAAAAAGGTGATTAATGTCCAAAGTTGAAATGTTATTTTTGGCTAGCAAACGTAGAATTACGTCATATTTTATATAAAAAAAAAAAAAAAAGAAAAAAAAGGACAAGATGGACAAGTTGAAATTGAAAATTTTTGAAAAATTGCAACTAATTTGGCAATGGTAATACAGACCACTAATTTAGGAGCACTAATACCAGCTCTAATGAGCTAGCATTGCAAAAAAAAAAAAAAAAAAGAGCAAAGGCCAAACTATTACATCAAAGTATGACTCACATCAATGCCATCTCATTAGTGCAGATTTAGAATTGCTACTTTAATGGTCCCAAACATTATTCCTTTTATCCCAATGACCTCTGAAAGCAAGAACCATATTCTCAAACAACATGAGCTTCAAAAGTTGTGAATAATTTTCGAGTTATGCCTAGTATTGGTGAAAACAAGATGTATAATAATTTTTTAGCAAGTGATATAGTCACATGTCCTTTTCTATATTTATTTATTTTTTTTTTATTCATTTATTTATTTTTTTGTGATTCAAGATTTGAAACTTTTCATCTATTAGAACTACAGCTCCTTTTGGTTTTTTGGTCAATCAATTAAGCAAAAATATTTATATGAACGTGAACAATCAATTATGTAAGAAAGTCTAACATCATATACCAAAAATCTAATACTAGAAGAATTTGTTTGTAGATGGGCCTACAGTAAACAAATAATTATATATTATATACTGTTAAATAAAATATGAGTAATGTCAATTAGACTCATTAAGTTGTGATCTATACAGAAATATGATTAGATCATGCAAACATATTTCGATCATGTTATAAATACTAAAGTGAGTATGGACTAAAACATATGTCTAAAAACCAAATATCCGCCCATTTTTTCAACTTATTCAAATATGAAATTAAAAAATATATGAATAAGGTCCACTCCAAACCTTAGCATCCATCTATATTTTTCATGATCCCTAACATTACTCTTGTGTGAAAGAAAACAGGAGTACTTCTAGAATGGAAGACAAGAATCACTAAAGAGTCAACTCTTTGTATTACTTCGGTCAATAATGTTCATATGTGATTATTATTTGGAAAAACTACAATAAAATAAAAATCTTAAAATTTGAACATTATAACAAAATAAATTACAAATTTTTAATTTTATCAATTTAAATTTTAATATTTTGATTTGTTTTTAATTTAAACTATTTAATTTGTTTTCAATTTGAACCTTAACTTTTTCACTTTTTGACTAAAATATAAGGTGGAAAGTAGCATGTTTTGGATAATTTTTTTAACTTCTTTATTAAACAAAACATGCAAAAAATAGAGACAAAAGAGAATATTTTATTATTTATTTATTTATTTTTTGTATGATTCTTTAGCTTTTTAGCTTTTTAGTGACTTCTTGAGTTTTTTTTGTCAATTTTATTAAATAAAAAAATCTAACAATGAGATATTTATTAATTCTAAAATTACAAAGGACAATATGTATTTTGAACAAATTTCAAAAAATATATATTTAATTTACTTTTATTTTTAAGAAAAAATTACCATTCATTGTACTTTTAAAAAAATCATTACAAATTCATTAAAAAGATTTATGACTTTATTTATTAGTATTAATAAAATTTGTTACTTATAATTAATTTTTTTAAGATACGCTATTGTGCAATTTCTTTTATTTTTTGTATGGACTAATCTTTTGAGCTCTCGTCAAGGCTTTGTTTGAGATGTTTGGTTTTCACTAAAATTGTCTATAAAGAAAATATATATATATATATATATAGAATAAATTACAAATACATTCCGTTAAATTTGCTTAAAATATATATTGCTTCTTATGGTTTGAAAATTACAAATACTCCATTCTCATATTTTTTTATTTAATAGAATTAATTGAAAAAATAAAATTACGAACTACTCTTTTATTCAAAAATAAAATTACATGAATTATTATTTGATATATATTTTTGATATCATTAAAAAATGTTAATTGAGTATATGATTTGTCCATAAAAAAATGTCATTTGTTATGTAATTCTAAACTTCAGGGGTGAGATATAATTTCTAAAATTATAAGGGATAACTCGTATTTTAAGTAAATCTTAGGAAATATATTTGTAATTTATCAAAAAAATATAAAATAATTAATAAGACAAAATGTCACATCTTTTAATTTTAGTTGGGGAAACTATATGCAAGTGGGAGTTGAAAAAAAAAATTATAAATACATGGAGGTACAAATGTATCTGTAGTAGGATACAAATAAAATACTATAAGAGTGAAAGTGTTACTTATATCCCTCCATATATTGATAATTTTTTTTTTTTTTTTTCTAATTTAATTTGGATGTACATTTCATAGGAAGCATGCTCATATACAACGGTTTTGGGTAGTTGTGGGCATCACATCACAGATACATGTTCCTACATGTTTGTCCACATAGTCTATTTTTGTGTCAGTGGGCAATTTGCACAGATGGAACGATATTTTGTACTTATTAACATGTTAATGATATTTAATGGAAGGGTAAATTACAGTGCCATCTTCTCAGGTTTAAAAAATTACATTTTTTTCTTCAAATTTATAATCTCATTATAAATTATTTCTTGAATTATTTATGTCATACTCTAAAATTTTTTAAATGACTATTTTATCCTTCTTTTTACCATTTTTTCTTCTTATCATCATAACTACATTCTATAACTTTTCATTATTAAATTCTACATGAATATATTTTTATTGAGTGATGATATACAAACATAAATTTTATATAAAATTTTCAAACACAATATATAACTTAATGGTGACTTTTTATTTTAAAACAAAACACCCATAAACATTATTTATATTTATAACAACATCAATATCACAACATTTTTATGATATTTTTTGTATAAATTTTTATATATGAGTAGAATTTTTCATTTTTATTTTCACTATCATTTTTCTTTTTCATCTATTCACCCACATTTGTTATAGTATTACCAAATATGATCATTCACATTTATTACAGCATTACTGAATTTTTGTATTTTTGTATTTTTTGTATTTTGTGAATTTAAAAAAAATCATAAAATATTATATTTCTTAATTATATCTAGATTAGGTGTATCTAAAAAATAAATAAATAATTACTTAAAATATTAAAAAAATTAATAAAAATAAAAAAAACCCCAAAATAAAAAAATTTAATTTTTTCTATGAGTTAAACTATAGAAGATGAATGTTATTTTTTCTTAAAATGACATGAATAAAATATTTACATTTTTTTATTATTTTATATGTATAAAGATTAAGAAATAAATATATTATTTTAATCTGACAAAAAATAAATGTAATTTTTCAAACGTAAGAGAGGGTCTCTATTAAACAAAAACATCATAGGTGTCATTATAATTTACCCTTAATGGAATGAAATGACTTATTTTGTATATCATATTGTGTGTGAACATGGTGATTATTTATATTATATTGTTGTTTGAATATGGTGATATCTGGTTGTGGTGAATATGGTGTTGACCTTTTCAATATTAGGTTGTGTACACATGTTGATCATCAATATGGTTTTCTTTTGTTAAAAAAAAATATGTTTCCAACAAACCCCCCCCCCCCCCCCCAAATCTTAGAAAATTAAAGCAGGGCTCAGAGAGGCAAATAAATATTTTTTTTTTTGGTAAACTCAATTTTCTTCTAAATAATTATATAATAGGAAAACATTGGCTTCAAGTTTTCTACGGTAAGCTAGAATACTTGGGTTGTAACCTCTTTTTTTTTTTTTTTTTTTTTTTTTTCAAGTATTAGAGGATCAAGGAATTAGACAAGAAAGATGAGGAAGGAACACAGGAATTAGGCAACATATAAATAACATAAAATACAAATGCATTTCATTTGTTGCAATTTAATTCCTATCACTTATTGTTAAAATTTTGAATTAAAAAAAAAATCCGTATAAGATTAAGGAGACTAAAGAGGAATTCAAAATAAACTAGAGAGATTATCGGTGTAATTTTTTCATTACATTAGTGATTTCTATAATTTCTTTTAATTTTCATTTCGGTTTCTCTAGTTTTGCACGTGATATATATATATTTGATTTAAAATGTTAACAATTGAGTGACAGAAAGATTATATAGCAATAAAATTGGAGTAAATATCATTTTTTCTCCCAAACTATCACTTGTTTTTTCACACGCACCCCCATACTTCTATTTATTTCAATTTAGTACCTGAACTTTCACAAATTGATCAATTAGACCCATGCAGTCACCTTCCGTCCACAATTGGATGGAATGTGATGAGCTATCCCTCTGAACTATCTTTTGGAGGAAATATAAGAGGGTTTCCTTACAAAATAGGTTGGTTTAGTAGACAGTTCAATTAGGGCTTCGTTGGGATCAAAATCGGTTTTAGGGTTTTCAAATTCCTTATTTGAAATCGAAATCAAAGTTCATCAGTGGATGAAGGGCATGAACTAACATTGAACCATAGGTTGGGTTCGAAGAGAGAAGGATGGCAAGCGAAGGAAGCGACCAATTGTTTATAGTATTTACTTTTAATATTTGTTTAATTTTGAAGCTTATGATTATGAAAAATCGATTTCTAATATAATATTATTTTGATTTGGCATTTTTTAGAACACGTCTTTGTCTGTTTGTCTTTGAAAAGGATTTGTTTAATTGTAATTATATTACTTGAATAGTGTAATACTTGATTAGTTTTAGTTTAATTAGTCCTTAAAAGAAACTCATTTTTTATGTAATACTTATTAAAAATCAATTTAGTTTTATCATTTTTTAGAATACAATTTTTTTTATTTTTTTTTTAATGTATTCATACATGGATTTCTTCAATTGGAATTGTCTTATGGTAATAGTAGTTTAATACTATTTTTATTTATTTATTAGTATAATTAGTCTATAATAGCATATTTTTTCATTTAAAAATGCAGAGAAAGGATCTTGTTATTTCACAATCAAAATGCATCATGGGGGTTTGGTTAGTTATAATCCTCAGAAGGGTTTATAGTGGTGGATTGATAAGTTATTTTGACTTTTGTAATTCTGATGAAATATCACTTGTGGAGTTGGATAAAATAGCCAAGTAGGTTGCACTGGATGTAATATCTATTACTATAAGCTTTAATTATTGTGCTGGGTTAGAGTTGATTAACACTGATAAAGATGTAATGAGGTTGGAGACATTTGTGGATGGAAACAGAGTAGTAGAGGTTTATGTAGGTTGTTTAAGAATGGATGGTGTTATAGGGTCAAGTGCAAAAAGAAGTCAGAGAAAGGGAGTACTTGTAGATATAGAGAGCATTTGGAGCATCCACTTGATTATTTTTTATTTTTAGAAGAAGGAAGCATCTACATGACTTTCTCATTAGGGCTTTTTGTACATGTAATGATTTTTTGTTTGGAATGGTTGCCTTGAACTAGTTAACTATGTACAGGTAATATTTTGGTTGTCTCAAACAATTGAGTGTTTTGAAAACTTGAATGACAAATTTATGACTGTTGCTTTTGTGTATAATGCTCTATTTTAATGGATGGTGTGTGAGTGATTTTCCGATCACACTGCCCTCCTTAGTAATCCAGCTGTAGAACACAGGCAGAATAGATGGCACCCTACTGTCCTGCACAGAAAGAAAAGGCTCCGGCGGTGGTTCTTCCACCCGGGGGCACTCCGACGATCAAGTCAGTATATCTCTCAAAGATAATCAAGTATTCAACTCACAAGCTTGAGCATAAAAAACATACCTTAGACCCATCGGGGTGCCTTTCTTTTATAGCCAATACAATCCTAGTCCCAATAGGAGCCTAACTCCAATGGACTCAGGATTACTGCTAATCTGGAACTCCCAGTGGGATTAGGATAAACCCTCCAAGAGTTTCATCTTTACCCAAACTGAAGTCTTCTCTCAATCTAGGACTCTTGTCCTTAATCCGCTTATCTCGGCTTCCGATATCTTCGGAGATAACCTCGGCAACTCCGAAATCACCTCGGCGTAACTACCACAACACGTGGCACCTCGGCTAACAAGTCGGCGTCACCTTTGCCACGTGTTGGTACTGAGCAAATATATCCCCACAACTGCCCCCTAGGTTCTATTACCTCGGCATTCTGAGGTGATGGAACCTATATTGATTCTCCTTCCCATTCGTCGGCTTAAGAATTTCTCAGCCGAGGTATTTCATTTCAGGCCGACATGTCTTCTTTCAAGAACAAGAATTCAAATGAGCTCTCCATCGCGCATGAGCTGTCATGCATCACTTTTCAACCGTTTCAATTACGTGTTATATCTCTATTGGCCCGTGTCAGTGACGCGCTTGTAAGCCGTCTTCCAACTGTCTGTGCCGCCTGACGTATGCGTTGTTCTAGGCGTAATAAATGCCTTATTTTGCCGCCATTACTCTTTTTTGACAAAAACTCTTACCTCTCTCCTCTATCTCTTCACCTTTTCATTTGTTTACTTGCTTTTTCTCTCTCTTAAGCTCTCTCTTCTTCGAATCTGCCATTGTTCTAAGCTCCAAACTCTGCAACTGTCTTCATTCTGCCATTCCTGCAAAGCTTTTGCTACTGTTTCAACCGTCGTCCGTCCTCGGCGAATTTCATTCCGGCCTCACTTTATCTGGTAAGCAACTGGCCCTTCTTTCCCAGTTCTTGATCGTTTCTGGAATTTCCTGTTTTTACTGTCCTGTTCAGGCATTTAATCATTCACCTGAATGTATCTTATTTCATGATTTTGCACATGTCATGAACACTTGCACTTGTTTCACCACTGTTCTTGGCCTTCAACTCTTTGTATTCTTTAGGCTCTTGACAGCCCAGCCTCGTTCTTTGATTCTGAAAACTTGTTCTTGTTTCTTATTTTCTGTGTTTTTCCCAGATTCGAGCCTCCAATCTTTGCTTTCTTAGATTTAGGGTTGGGATTTGTTTATAGAACCTTCAATTCTTAGGAAAAACTGAAACAAACCTTACCAATATATACCTAGGCACCAAAATCATGGGTATGTGGAGACATAGGGTAAACACCCCAACCAAACTCGAATTCTTTATGCAAGAGTTCTCTATTCCCGATGATGTTCACCTTAGGCTAGCTGGGGATGATGATTCCATCATGCCTACAGATAATACGATGCATTTCCCTATTGTAGCTTTTGTCGAATGTGGACTTCGGCTCCCACTCAACCCCCTCTTTCGTGAAGTTCTTCACTATTACACCCTGAACCCTATGCAACTCACCATTAACTCCTATAGAGTGCTTAATGGTATCATAGCCTTAGCCCGGGAGGAGAATGTTAGGATCACCCTTGCCGACATTCAGTACTGTTATACTATGTGCGCCCTTAACTTGAAAGAAAAAGGTTATGTGTATTACCTCAAGCCGAGGTCTACTGAATTCAAAATTGTAGCCGACCTCCCAGACTCTAACAAAGGGGCTGGAGATGATTATCTTATTGCTTCTGGAAATTGGGAGTTTGGCCCAGACGAAGATGTCCATCTCTACCCTCTTCCTCGAACAGTTAAAGAGGGCAAGGGTAAGAGCCCAGTGTCAATCACTTAGTTGTTCTTTTCATATCCTCAAGATTTTGTCTGTCTCTAATGTTGTGTTCTTCTTTGCAGACGTTCGCAAGCCACCAAAGGACTTCCGCCAGTCCTATTTTCTTGGAAAAGACCTAAAGAAGCTCCTAGACCTTCCGATTCACAAGCGCAAGGCTCCATTGGTACTGAATTTCATCCCAACGTACAAATCCACTTTGCCCGACGTTCCAAGGAAGAAGAAAAAGAGCCTCTCTCCACCTACTGTCACAACTCAAACCGCATCCACATCACGAACGGACCAAGGATCTACATCTGACCCAGCGGATTTGCCATCAACTTCGGCCCCATACCTGATTCCAATACCCAAACGAAAACGCCGGCGTAGACTTGTCAAAACCGCCGAAATGGTTCGCCAAGGGCCTGTCGCCTAGCATCTCCTAGCCGACCTCCCAGCCGACGTCGATTCTGTTCCAACCCAAACGATGCCCCCACCAAAGCCGAAAAGAACCAAGAAGGCCCAGCCAAAGGCCAAAGCCAGTGAGGTTGAGGCTGAGGACGCCCTGCCTATCTCCAAGTTGGCTGAGAGCAAGAAGACTGCTTCTGGGCCCGCCAAAAGGTCTGCTGAAGCCCAACCTTCAGGATCCACACAATCAAAGAAGCCGAGGTCTTCTTCTGCGACGACTTCAAAGTCCAAGGTACCAAATGTCCCCTGGACACCTGAGATTACCCTGGAGGATAAGCCTGTTCTTGCTAGTGACAGTGCCGACGACATCAACGTCGGCGTTGCTCTTAGCACAGCTTTACTCCTCCCAGGCGACTTAGAGAAGAATGCCGAGATGAGCGAGTACGAAAATTACGCCCTGATGCTTCAACACTGTGTTCAAGTAAGTTTCTACACTTGGTAATCCGTTTTTCTTTATTTTTTCATATTTGCAAAACTTTCATATTGACTTTTGCTTTTTTTTTTTTTTTTTTTTTTTAAGGCTGTTCAGCACGCCCATTCTTTCTCCATGCAGTCTTTCCAGAACAGGGAGAAGTTAACCAACATGAAGAGGGAATTCTCTGCCCTCCAAAAAATCAACAAGAGTCTTCAAGCCAAAATGAAAAAGTTGGAAGACCAGGCCGAGGCTGCCACTAAGGCCCAAACTCTGGCCGAAGAAAAGGCTGATGCTGCCGAGGCTATAAAGAAGGTTGCCGAAGCCGAGAAGAAGGAGGCCGAGGATAAAAGGGTCCAAGCCGAAAAGGAGCTCCAGAAGGCACTGGCTACAAAAGATGCTGAGATCAAGGATGCTGACGAAAAGGCATATGCCCAAGGTATAGCCGACGTCACTGAGGACTACAAGCTTCAAGTCAGGCAGGCATGCAACAGGGGATTCTCCCTTGGTTGGATGTCCCTGATAAAAGAACTTGATCTCCCTGCTGACTCGCCTTACCGCAATGCTGATGCTATTCCTCTTCCATACCCTCCTCTTCCTCCTCCAAGTCAGTCTGAAGAAGAGTCTGAGTCCGAATCCGAAGATGAGGAAAAAAACGATGATGATGCCTTAGTGAGGAAGCCCAAGGGTGCCAATGAGACCAAATCTCCTCCTCAGGATGATCAAGTCCTAGACCTGACTCATGAGGAGGATGAGGAGGTTATTAAGGATGCTATTCCTGAACAAGCATCATCTGATGTTCCTCCAGTCGAGAAGAGTCTTGATCAAACACTTGCTGAGATTGATGCCGAAATTGTGGCAGAAAAGGATGCCGAGGTGGTTCTTCCAGAGTCCTCCGAGGTCCCTGCCCAGCCATCTGCTGATGTTGAAGAATCCTGAATGTCTTTTGTACTTTTTCTTTTTGTACTTTCTTTTGTTTTCTGAACAATGTAAGCTTCCTCTTACGGCCGATGTGCCCTTCTTTGTTACTTGTGAACAATTTACTTCTGCTAGGCCATAGTGCCTTCATTATATACAACTGCAACTGTTTTTCTCTGAATGCTTTAATCTTTAATTTCTCTTCACTGCTTCCGTATGGTTTCTACACTTAGAATATTTTGCATGATTTGCATGATTCTTCCTTTGCACAATCTTCTCGGGGTTACGTACCTCGGGTATAATAACTGCAAGTTTTACTTCGGCAAGATACTGACCTGCAAACTTTTCATAAATTCCAACAGGTATAAAACAAATACTTTTTGCAGATTTTTCTTAAGTTGCAACAAATGTGTAGGCAATGGTTTCACTTTATCCTGCTTGTAAATTGCTACAAATTGCAACAAAGACTATCATATACAGTAAACTCTTCTCAAGTTATAACAAGTGCTAATTAATAATCTACTTGTAAATTGCTACAAATTTCAACAAGTGAAGCTAAGGAGCCATTTCGGCTTAACTTCAACTTGTAAATTACTACAAATTTCAACAAGTGTTAAGCATCTTTTTTGTTTTGGCCAATCAGTAGGTCGCCATAAGTCTGTAAGTAATAACATCAGCTTCACTTTGACTTGTAAATTGCTACAAATTTCAACAAGCGAAGAGAAACAGTAATGTCAGCTTAACTCCCACTTGTAAATTGCTACAAATTTCAACAAGTGGTAAACTTTGTATCGGTTTGACCAACTTGTAAATTGCTACAAATTTCAACAAGTGGTAAACTTTGTATCTTTGACTTCTCTCTGCCCCCAATGTGAACCTAAGTTTCCACTTGGGTTCTCATTGTTCATGTCTTTCAGAAACAATATGTTTAACAATCATATGTGTTTGAAGAATTCTGAAAAGATTTTATTGATGACATCGGCCAAAAATAGCGCACATCTAATGATAGAAAAATTTCAAATTACAAGTGTTCCAAGGTCTTGGTAATGCTTTGCCCTCATTGTCTTCAAGCCGATAAGCTCCATTGCCTAATACCGAAGTAATTCTGTAGGGTCCTTCCCAATTTGGGCCAAGCTTGCCCTCTCTGGGATCCTTCTTGTTGCCGACGACTTTCCTCAAGACTAAGTCGCCGACTTGAAAATCTCTTGGATTAACCTTCTTGTTGTAGGTTCTGGCAAGCTGTTGCTGGTATACTGCAAGCTGAATTGCAGCCTTCTCTCTTCGTTCTTCCAAAAGATCCAGATCTCGGGCTAAGAGTATATCATTAGTCCCATTCTCAACTCCCTGGGTTCGGATCCCTGGGATGTCGACTTCCAGTGAAATGACTGCTTTTGTGCCATAAGCCATGGCAAAGGGGGATTCCCCTGTTGATCTTCTCGGCGTAGTCTGATATGCCCAAAGCACGTTGGGCAATTCGTCTACCCACTTCCCTTTTGCTGCCTGTAGTCTCTTCTTTATTCCATTCAAAATTACTTTGTTGGATGCTTCTGCTTGCCCATTGCTTTGGGGAAAACTTGGTGTTGAGAAGTAATTCTTGATCTTGAATTTTGCACAGAAGTTTTTGATGAGTTTGCTGTCAAACTGCGTTCCGTTGTCGGCAACGATGGCTCTTGGAATGCCAAATCTAGTGATAATGTTTTTCCATATGAAATTCTTGACGTTCACATCTCGGATTTTGGCAAGAGGTTCTGCCTCTACCCATTTTGTGAAGTAATCCGTTGCTACCAGCAAGTATTTCCTCTGCCCAGTTGCTTGGGGAAGTTGTCCAACCAGATCCATGCCCCATTGGGCAAACGGCCAGGGGCTGGATACTGGATTTAGGTCAGCAGTTGGCTGATGAATCAAAGGTGCAAACCTTTGGCATTGTTCGCACTTCTTCACGTATGCTTCTGCATCTTTTTGCATGTAGGGCCACCAATACCCCTGGGTAATGGCTCTATGGGCTAGTGATCTGCCCCCAGCATGGCTTCCACAAATTCCTTCATGAATTTCATATAAAAAATCTTCAACCTGAAAAGGGTGTACGCACCTTAAAAGGGGTCCAGTGAAGGACTTTCTGTAGAGATGTCCGTCCTTGGTCAGGATGAATCTTGCCGACTTCAATCCGACTTTGTGTGCCTCTTTGCGGTCTTTTGGCAGCTTTCCTTCCTTCAGATATGCAACAATTGCGTCCATCCAGCTTGGCCCCATGTCCACACACATTGCTTCCTGCTTTGTGTTCTGTAGTTTTATGCTTGGGCCCGACATATAGTCAATCATAATTGTTCTTGTTTTTCCAGTCTGCATTGAACTTGCCAGGTTGGCCAACGCGTCGGCGTGGCTGTTATCATCTTGGCTTACTTGAAGAAGTCGGCAGTTCTGAAATAGTTCGGCCAATCTGATGACCTCTTTTGCATATGCCGACATCCTCTCGTCTCTGGCTGCAAATTCTCCTATTGACTGGTTAACAATTAACTGTGAATCACAAAAAACTATTACCTTATTTGCTTCTGCTGCTGCTGCCAGCTTTAGTCCTGCAATTAATGCTTTGTATTCTACTTCATTGTTTGAGGCCTTGAACCCCAAACGGATGGACTGTTCTATTATTTCCCCATCTGGAGATATCAGCAGTACTCCTGCCCCTGCTCCTTGCCGGTTTGAACTTCCATCGACAAACAGTCTGAATGAGTCGCCGATGTAGATGCTGCAGGGTCTGAGTTTTTCCTTCTTTTGCTCCCTTGCCTTGGGCTGGGATTCTCCTTGCTTGCTGGGGCCATGTTCATCTCGGCTCAACGGAGCCCGATGTTCGATGGATTCAGGTGTGAATTCCGCCACGAAGTCGGCCAAAACTTGGCCTTTAATTGCTGTTCTTGGCCTGAATTCCAGGTCATATTGGCCCAAGGCCACCGCCCATCTTGCTATTCTTCCGGTTAAGTCTCCTTGTTGCAACAAGGACTTTAGTGGGTGTTCTGTTAGCACCACAATCTTGTGCGCCTGGAAGTAATGGTTTAACTTCTTTGAGGCCATTACCAAGGCCAGCATTAATTTCTCCAGTGGTAGATACCTTGTTTCAGCGTTGGCCAAGGTTTTACTTACATAATAGACAGCCTTCTATTCTCCTTGCTCTTCTCGGATTAGTACTGCACTTACTGCGTGTTCTGACACGGCTAAGTACAAAAACAACTCCTCCCCAGGTTCAGGTGTTGAGAGGACTGGAGCCGTGGTTAGATATTTCTTTAGGTCGGCTAAAGCGGCCTCACATTCTTCAGTCCACAGGAAGTCTGCGGTCTTTCTCACCAGGTTGAAGAAGGGTTTACACTTGTCTGAGCTTCGGCTTATGAATCTATTTAGGGCTGCGGCCCTTCCAGTAAGCATTTGTACCTGTTTTGCCGACGTTGGACTCTGTAGATCTAAAATGGCCTTGATCTGATCTGGGCTGGCCTCTATTCCCCTTCTTGTTACCAGGTACCCCAGGAATTTCCCAGATCCAACTCCAAACGCGCACTTTGATGCATTGAGTCGGAGCCGATATGTTTTGAGAATTTCGAATACCTCTTTTAGGTCGGCAAGGTGACCCTTTGGCTCCTTGGTCCATGTCATCGATGTAGACTTCTACCATTTGGCCAATCAAGTGTTTGAACATTTTGGTTACCAGCCTCTGGTAGGTTGCTCCTGCGTTTTTCAGCCCAAAAGGCATCACTCTGTAACAGTACAGGCCTTTTGGGGTGATGAACACCGTCTTCTCCTCATCTGGGGGGTACATAGCTATCTGGTGGTACCCCCTATAAGCATCCAGGAAGCTCATTCTTCCATGTCTAGATGTGGCATCTACCAGTTGGTCAATCTTGGGCAGAGGAAAGCTGTCTTTGGGACAGGCTTTATTCAAGTTTGTAAAATCTACGCAGACCCTCCATTTACCGTTTTTCTTTTTTACCACCACAGTGTTTGATAGCCACGTTGGATAATTGACTTCTCTGATGGCCCTGGCTTCTAGAAGTCTGTCTACTTCTTCTTCCACTGCTTCGACGTGCATCAACGTCGGTCTTCTTGCTTGTTGAATTACAGGTTTAGCCGACCTATTGACGTTCAGTCTGTGACATGTGACCTCGGGGTCAATGCCAGGCATTTCATAAGGTGTCCAGGCGAACACCTCTATGTTTGTTCTCAAAAAGGCTTCCAGTTCTTTTTCTTCTTCTTCGGCTAAGCCTGAGCTGAGAAGAAAGAAGCGCTCTTCGTCGCCCTCCTGGACGAGGATTTTCTTTAGTGTTTCCTCACTCTTCTCGGCCGGCTCCTTGCCGACATCGTCTAGGACCTCCATGTCCTCGTCTTCAATCTCCGCCTTCCCTAGTTCTTGTATGCTGCAGGTTGTTTTCATTGCTGCCATGGAGCAATTTTTTGCTTGTAGCTGATCTCCTCTGACTTCTTCAATCCCATGTTCTGTTGGGAACCGTAATAGTTGATGCAACGTTGAGGGAACTGCCCCCATTGCATGTAACCATGGCCTTCCCAATATGATGTTATAAGGAGAAGGCGTATCAATCACGATGAATTCTGTCCTGATTTTCTTAGTGCCGGCCTGTACTTCCAGGTTTGTAGCGCCCAGTGGCCACGTCGGCGTTCCATTGAAGCCGACCATCGGGCCATTCGATTGCTCCATGTCGTTTGGGTGAAGGCCTAGCTCCTTGTAACATCTAACATACATGATGTCACAAGAGCTGCCTTGATCTATTAGGATGCGTTTTACTTGGCACTCCCCAACCTGGAGGGATACTACCAAGGCATCATTATGTGGGTGCTGTACCATCTCTAGGTCAGCTTCGGTAAAGGCTATCATCGGTCCTTGGTACTCCGCTGGCCGATGTCTTTTTTCCCCGACTTGGTAGACATGCTGCAGATGCCTTACCCTTTGAGTCTCTCCTCGGACTTCATTCTCCTTAACCTTTGAGTGGATCACATTAACTATCCGAGGTCCTTCTGCCCGAGGTTGCGGAGGTGGTGGAGCTGCTGGAGCCTGAGGCAGTCTTGCCTGTTCTTCTCTTGTTCTGGTTTCATCGATAAGGTCTCTCAGGTGGCCTTGCCTTACCAGATCTTCCAAGTGTGCTTTTAGGGCTCTGCAGCCCTGTGTTGTATGTCCGTTTTCATTGTGATAAGCACAATGTCTGTCCATGTTTCTTCCTATAAATTCTCCCGGTTCCCTTGTTGGCGTTCTGAAATAGGGCAGGTTCTGAATTTTTCCTAGGACTTTTTGAATTGGAATTTGGAACACGGTGGTCACTGCCTGTTTGGCTTTTAACTCTATCTCTGTTTTGCTGAATCCGTTGTTACTTCGGCCTCGCTTCGGCGAGCCGTTCCCTTTTTCCTGTTTGACTTCCTTGTGGGCCGATGTATCCTCCTCGGCTCGGGCATACTTTTCGATCCTTGCCATGAGTTCTTCCATGCTCTTTGGTAATGTCTTTGCCAAAGATTTTCGCAGCGAACAGTTATCTTTCAGGCCGTTCTTGAAGGATACAACCGCCACTTCCTGGTTGCACTCGGGTATTCGATTGAACACCTCGTAGTATCTTTTTGCATAGGCCCTAAGGCCTTCATCCTGGCTAATCTTTAGAGCCATTAGTGCATCCACCCTTAATGGCTGTAGCTTGTTTGTTACGAACCTGGCCACAAACATCTCAGCCAGGCCTTCCCATGTCTTTACGCTTCCCTTCGGCAGTTTATGGAACCAATCTGATGCAATTTCCCCAAAGGACGAGGGGAACACTTTGCAGAGTAATGGCTCGTTTCCGCTGTATAGTGCCATTGAGTTCAAAAATAATCCAACGTGGAAGTTAGGGTCCGACTTACCATCGTATATTTGAAACCTCGGCATACTGAATCTTTTCGGTGCTTCAAATTTGTCCAGTTCTACCGAGAATGGTGTCCTCGGCTTCACGGGTGAGGTTACCTCGGCTTCAGCGTTCTGTTCCTTCCTCTTGAGGTAGTTTTTCAAGTCTTCTTTACTCCTCCCTGGAGCCCGGCTATCTATGGACTTCAGTCTCTTCGGTACACTACTCTCAGTCTCGTGCTGGGCCCGTTTTGATCTTTCTCCATGGGTTGTGTCAAAGCAGAGCGTCTGCCCTTGAATACGCCGATGTTCTTTGCGCTCTTGATCCTTTGTATGATACGTCCTCTGGGACCTCTCTTTTCTCGGCTCTTCCCGTCCGACCTCCCTGGAGGTCTGGTGGGAGTGTCTTCCACTCCTGGCGCGCCGAGGTGCTAAAGGGATCTGTCCCCCCTTCTGGGTGTTGGCTGCTGGGACTGGTGTGTCATGCAGTGGGAAGGGTGGATGCATGACATTGTTTTGCATCATGAAGTTGACGACCGACTGTAGGTCCGCTTACTTGTCCGCCAGTTCTTTCACTTCCTCATCTTCTTCCGTAGGCACCTATCCCTCCATACCTGGAGGTTATCTTCGTTGTAGTATCTGTCCTGGTCTGGCTTCTTTGAAGTGTCGCCCTCCTGGCCGATGCTTTTTCCTCCGAGCCCCTGGTCGCGGGCTTCTCTGTTGTGGTTGTCTCCTTCAATGTCAAGGTCGATAGGCCTGCCACTCCCAGCGGGAGCGTCGTCCCTAACCTTTTCTTTCTGTGTGTTACTGGCCATCTAATCGTCTTTCGTTCCCATAGACGGCGCCAAATTGTGTAAGTGATTTTCCGATCACATTGCCCTCCTTAGTAATCTAGCTGTAGAACACAGGCAGAATAGATGACACCCTGCTGTCCTGCATAGAAAGAAAAGGCTCCGGCGGTGGTTCTTCCACCCGGGGGCACTCCGACGATTAAGTCAGTATATCTCTCAAAGATAATCAAGTATTCAACTCACAAGCTTGAGCATAAAAAACATACCTTAGACCCATGGGGGTGCCTTTCTTTTATAGCCAATACAATCCTAGTCCCAATAGGAGCCTAACTCCAATGGACTCAGGATTACTACTAATCTGGAACTCCCAGTGGGATTAGGATAAACCCTCTAAGAGTTTCATCTTTACCCAAACTGAAGTCTTCTCTCAATCTCGGACTCTTGTCCTTAATCCGCTTATCTCGGCTTCCGATATCTTCGGAGATAACCTCGGCAACTCCGAAATCACCTCGGCGTAACTACCACAACACGTGGCACCTCGGCTAACACGTCGGCGTCACCTTTGCCACGTGTTGCTACTGAGCAAATATATCCCCACAGATGGTACTCCTTATTTCTATGTAAATGTAGCTTGTGTTGGTTTTGGTTGCCATTACATGGATGGATTCCAATTGTGTGTTTTGAATGAATGCCACTGATAGGTTTTTTATTCATTGAACGAATGCCATTTGATTGATGGATGCCAGTGATAGGTATTTTATTCATTGGTTGCCAAGGGGCCATTTAAAGAGGCCACCAATTAGTTATTTTAATGGATGGATGACAAATAGTTAAAGTAACACACAATGCCACTTTTGTTTTTTATTTTTTTTAATTAAATGATAATGCCTTGTTTTTGTAAGGATAAACACAAATTATTTTTTAAGGGACAAACAAATGCTGTGATGCTTTGTTTTTTTTAAGAATAAAACCTTAACACAAAATCTGAAATTTTCATTCAAAACATTTCCCCCATTACATTTAATTCATAATATTTCCCCCAATTACATTTATTCATTTATAATAGTCTCCCCCTATTACATTCTTTCTTATACTGCATTACAAACCACATTAATAAAATGATGCACCATGAGGCAACCAAGCATATCCATAGCTTTCTTCCTCTTCTATTCTCTATCTGCAATCTTGCTTCTAGCTTATTGACCTTCTTCAATAGCCCATGGATGATTTGCACTGTCCATGAACACATATGTGGGTCTACCCAGGTTAACTGATTATAACCATTCGTGGGACAGGTGAGGAACCTCCTACCAGGATTTGCATCAGTCCATGATGATTGTATCACCCTTCGTCTTCCACAACAAATGCATCTCAGGTCTTCCATGTCACTTGCACTTCATCTTTCTTCAGTTGAGCTTGATCTTTCTAGATTTCTTGACCCTCTATTCCTTATTCTCTCTCACCACCAAAGAGATGCTCTGTTTTTTTTTGGTTGGGAGCTTGCCTCTGTTACATAGTAAAATGGAGAGGTTGCATATGGGGGGAAACCCACTTATATTCCCTTCAAAAGATAGTTCAGGGGACAACTCATCACATTCTGTCCAATTGTGGACGGAAGGTGACGACATGGGTCTAATTGATCAATTTATGAAATGTTCAGGTACTAAATTAAAATAAATAAAAGTATGGGGATGCACTTGAAAAACGAGCGATAGTTTAGAGAGGAAAAATAATATTTACTCATAAAATTGTAATCTGGGATTTGCTTTGCAAGAATTGATCCAATAGACGGTCTGTCCTGAAAAGATTTATGCTGTGTTTGGTTGAGGGATTTGAAGAGGGATTTTGAAAGGGAAATGAAAAGGTAGATGAAATGTAAATAAAACATGTTTATATTTCACCTAATTTCACATACTTTTTCCCTTTCTCTTTCCAAATCCCTCCCTAAATCCTTCAACCAAACACAGCATTAGTGTTATAAAAAAAAAGTTTATATATATATTTTTTATTATTTTTTTTCTTTTGAGTAACTGTATTATTATTTTTAGTTTAGTGGAAACCAAAAAAGTTATACCCGAGTGGTTCGGAGATCCTAATGAATTAAGAAAAGGACCGAACTTATAAAGAAAAGGAAAGAATGAGAAATTACAAATCAGGTATAATTTTCAAAAATAATTTCATATTCATAGAAAATTTTATAATTTTAATAATTCAAATTTATTAGTTTTATCATTAATTTAATAATAAAAAAAATTCAACCATACACTGATTAGTTATTTCTCCAAGACAGAAAGGCAATTCATCAGGAGTGGCTTAAACTTAGATATTGTGACGGAAAAAATCACATGTTAAGTCAATTCTCAAAACCAGCCAAGTATTGTGACGAAATGATTATACCATATGTATTTTATAATTATAAAAAACAAATGAGATAATTTTATATTTTTTGAATTATAATTAAAATAAATTTAAAAAAATATAATCAAACACAAAAAAATTATAATCAAAATCTTAAAATAATATCATAATTAAAAAAATAATCATAATTAAAAAATAAAATGACACAACTAAAAATATATATAATATAAATGTGAATAATAGAATTCCCCTTATCATTTTTGTCGGAAATAGACCAGTGCCATCTGTTCAAGAATATCTTTTGGAGACCTAAACAATTTTTCACACTACATGAAAATTTAATCATGTTACGCATGGAATTTGCTTGGCCATATATATATATATATATATTAGTTTAAAAAGGCTCGTGCAAAGCACGTATTATTATTATAATATATTTAAGTTTTGTATTTTGATAATTTTTTAAAAATTAAAATATTATTTTATGAAATTAAATAGAATAAATCATTAGATATATGATAAAATTATACAATATGATATGTATTATTTTTTGATTTGTTATACACCTAATTATATAGACTCAAATTCTATTATCATATCGTTTTAGATAAATTTATGAGTCTTTAACATTTCTTTCGAATTTATTAAAAAAAATAAAAAAATTATAATGTGCATCTTTTCTCAACAGATAAATATAAAAGAAAAAAAATACTAAGGTAATTTTCCTATTTAAAAAAAAATACTAAGATAATTTTTCTATTTAGAATATATATATATGCAAATAATTAATTTTATTCATATATGAATTATACTTGTATTAGAAAAGGCCAATTTTATTCATAAGTAAATCATTAAGTAATGCCCTTATGGGTGTATTTGTAATTTGCTAAAAAATAAAAAATTTATGTTTCATAATTGACTAATAATTTTTACATAATTACGAAAAAATTGTTTTATAATTGACCAAAAATATTTACGCAATTACGAAAAAAAATTTACTCAACATATAGGCCATTATTAGAGAATTATTCAAAATAAAAAGATAAAATTTAAATAAAAAATTAAACTTCAAACAATTAAGCGATTCTTATATATATATAAATTGTACGAGCACGAAATATTGTCCTCGTATAATCCTGTTGATCAAGGTTACGCTCCTCCGTACGACGTTGCTTTACTCCCTGAAAACACAAATGTGAGCTAGCCGGCGGGTGTGTGCCGGATACCTCTCCGATGCCTAAGTCAGCAAAATAGACAAATAGACAAAAAGTTCCGTGTATTCGGAAATCAAAGTTGTGTTACCTCTCCATAGGTGATGCTATGATCTTTTATAGGTTCCGCGTGGCACAATCCAAGTAGGACTCTTACTCCTCCATGTAGAGTCCTCATAGGAATCACATTCCTGAAAGATAATGCTTATCCTTCAACACCTCCCTCACTGCTTAAACCAAGTGAGATGGTTTTACCATGGTCGGATTCTAATAGGATCGAGGTAAGCATGGCTATGTTGAGCCGTAGAGTAGACCGAACTATAGTTAGTTCGGTTCTTCCTTTCACTGCTCTTACCTCGGTTTCTCATGTACAAACCATGGTGTGATTAGACCGAACTAACAAATAGCAAGGTTCTGACCGAGCTAACCATAATACGCCATGACCAAGCTAACTCTGAGTATGGTGACCGGACTAATTTCAAAGCTTCTTTAGACCGGACTATCTTCAAGGCTCTTTCGGACCGGGATAAGAAAAGAGGGCTCTCTGGGACCGGGATAACAACAGGGCTTACTGGGACCGGACTAACTATAAGCCCCTTTCATCCAGCCCTTCTTACTGTGGCCCAAAGAACGGCCTGTCTACCTAGCTCGGCCCAATTTAGGTATAAATTACCCTCTCAATTGCTCCTTAATTCCATTTGCGCAGCATGATAGGGATTTACCTGTTTTACCAGCTGAGCTAAAAAACTTTAGCCTTACAACCGAGCTAAGCTCTTAATCCTTTCCAGCCGAGCTAAAACTCTTTAGCCTTTCCAGCCAAGCTAAAATTCACACCGGGCTCTACCTGTCCGGTCAAAACGTCTCTTCAATCACAGCAACTGAATCGCTTCTCATTCCAAGGACACGTGGCATGCTCTCATTGGCTGAAGGCAGCTGTCACGCCGTCTTCGTACCTCGTGTTTTTTGAACAGTCCCGCCCAAACTTTGGGCTTTTCATCAAAACTCTTTCGTTCTCTTTTGAATCATTCTCATACTATTCATCTCCTTCTCTCTCTCTCTCGTTGCTGAGCCTCTATAGTTCCTCAACCTTGCAACTACAAAGCTCGTGCTTCCTTCTAGTGCCATTGCCATCTTCCAGTTCCTCTTGACCTGGTAAGCTATCTGCCTTGTTTTTGTTGTTTTCGCACTTGTTTTTTACAATCCACAGTATATTGTTTGTGTTTTCACAAAACACTTTTTCTGCTTGGCCATGCGTTTTCTGGAAAAAACTTAGTAATAGAACCACTTGAATTCATGAAATAATCTAACAAAATTCATGAAATAATCTGACAAACACTGGTTTCGATCTAAAATCACAATGTAACCGGACTAAAAAGTTGTTTGTAGTTGATGTTAAACTAGCCAGACTAACCAACCGAACTAACACTCTATGCCAGTAGTTTCAACAAGTAAAACCACCTTTTTAGTCAACTAGCCGAGCTATCGAACCGTACTAGGTCTGCGCAACAGCAGGCTTGAAAGCCTCAACCATGACCGAGCTACAACTTGGGGCTAAACCAGCCTTCTTAGTTTAGACTGAGCTAAGAACGCTGCCCCTAGAGGCTCAACCGGGCTAACAAATGCCTTGCTCAAACCGAGCTAACAAACCCCTTGCTGAAACCGAGCTAAGACCCGTAGCATCTCACAGAGCCGAGCTAGGACTTCATTTATCTTGCCTTTATTTCTTTTAGCACGGTCCAATGATTTGTGCGTAACACCTTTCTTTTTTCACTTTGCAGACTTAGGTTGCCAGGCACTCCTTCGCACGCTCAACCGAGCTACTTAGCGTCATTTTTCGACCAAGCTAATACCTTTAATTTATACATAACTTAAAACTTCATGGGTAAATACAGATTTTTAGTAAACACCCCAGGCGGTATGGCCGAGTTCCGAAGGGACTACCATATCCCTAACGATGTCCATCTCACTTTAGCCGAGCTAGATGTCACACCTTGGGGAAACCCTAGTTTTGTTCCCTTTACCCTTCTTTCCATCGTAAAAATCGGCCTAAGATTCCCTGTACAGCCTCTTCTTTGTGAATTCCTTCGGCAGACCAACCTTTGCCCTACCCAACTTTCCACCAACTCTTACCGCATAATAAACGGCATAGCCGAGCTAAACCGCCGGGCTGGCCTTAATCTTGGTCTTTCCGAGCTTTTCCATCAATACTCCTTAGGATCGGCCAAAGATGGCTGGGTTTACTACTTAAGAATAAGGCGCCGGCGTGAAAAGATAATAAAAGATACCCCGAATAAAGATGTGAATGACGATGATTTCTTCTGGGTATCTGGGAATTTTGAGGATCAACAAGCCCAGATACCAGGTGACAGAATAAATTAGAACAAAGGTGTAGCCGGTAGGATTACCTCGGTCCGAATCCATGCTTTTCTTTACTTCAGTTTTCTTTATCCTGAACCGTACTAACTGTTACCCTTCTTCATGCAGACTTGAATTTTCTTAAGTCCCAGTATAACTATCCCAACTTGAATACACTGCGCGCCGCACTACGATATCCTGATCGAAGCTGGTCTAAGCTACTCAATTTTGAATCGACATACCGATATAGTAGCAAACAAAAGACCAGGGTAATCGACTTTTTGTTGGAAGCCTCTTCTGAACCGGATCCAACCTTGCCCCAAATCAATCTCATCCCACTAATCGCCGAACAAGAAATGGCCAAGAAGAGAGCCGTGCGAGCCCTTCTGACCGAAACTAACCAGACCGAGGTACCACCAACCGGTCAAACTCACGAGACCGTTGTGGCCCTTCCATCTCACCAGCCCTCAACATCTCGCCCAAATAAGCGTGCTCGGACTATCCCAACCGAGCAGTGCCTCGTTGATGAAGATAAAACCGTGGTCCCTCAAACCACTCCACCACGTTCTCCACTGAGCCCACAACCGGAGGGTTCGGACCGGGCTAGCTCCTCCAAGTGGGCTCCAAAGATCACTTTCCAAAACCGAGCCATCAAGGATACTGACTCAGTGGTCGCTGAAAAAGACCACTTAATGGCATTCAATCTTGCCAAAGGCGTATGTCTTCCAGCCGATATGTCACACCATAACCACCTAACCGAGTTGAAAGCAATCCGTTCTTCCACAAAGTCTATGGTGCTGGTAAGTTGCCCCTTTGCTCATCTTTTTAATCTGTTCAACTTTCTGCTTGGTTTCACTTTAAAAGTTTCTTACCATCCTCTTGCAGGCCATACAGAAGAACCACATTGCTCACAAGCGAGTGTTGGAACTTCGAAAAACCACCAGGCAAGCTATGGCCGAGGCTAATGCAAGGACGGCCGAACTAGAGGAAGCGAAAAAAACAAATAGCCGAGCTGAAAACTGAGAACGGTCGCTTCACCGGTCTTGTTAGCTCGGCTGAAGAGGACAAGAAAAAGGCCGCGGCCGTGGTAAAAGATAAGTATCTGCGCGAGCTTGCCAAGCTCGAGGGAAAAAAGAATGCCGAGATATCAAAGCTTGAGAAGAAGCTAAAGGACGCAGAGGACCGTGGCTTTCGAGAGGTTGAAGCCTTGTACATCAGGCAGTGTGAAGCTGTAAAAGACCTCTTCTTTAAGTGCGGGTGGAGGGGTGCTGTGGTGCAGCTTGGTTATGGGCCTGAGACCGAGGTCTTCAATCCTCCTCAATATTTCATACCGAGCTCACTGGTGGAGTATGCTGCTACTACTCAGCAACAATTTCTCGAAGCTTCGGACGATGAAGAAACCGAGCCCAATGATACCCCGGTCGTCAATGATCCTGCCAATCAGTCAGCTCGGGCGGAGCCAACGGTGGACGATTTGACTAACGAGCTACCAACTAAAACCGTGCTTTCAACTGAGACCGTGCTCACAACCGAGACCGCGCTCCCGACTGAAACCGGGCTCTGAGTTGAGTTGGATGCTAATCTTGACGACCTATTTAGCTGATTTTTGTATTTTTCTTCTTTCTATTTTTTTTTTTTTTGGGACAAGAACTGTAACCGGGCTACGACCCCTTTTCCTTGTACTTTGACTTTGCATGATCAATGAAATCTCTTTTGTTCCAACTGTTATCTCGGTTTATTTCCATGCTTGTACTTGTTTTTTTACTGAAACCTGAATGAAGTATAACATTTTCTGGCCAAGATACTTATCTCGGTCTTAACCTTGCAATCTATCTAGTCATACCTGCCAACCTCTTCAGCCTAGATCCTTATCTCGGCTGAAGAACAATAAGTGCTGGTTTTTCCAGCCAACCTCTTCAACCTAGATCCTTATCTCGGCTGAAGCATAATAACTGTTGGTTTCTCCAGCCAACCACTGTTCAGCCTTGATTTTTATCTCGGTTGAAAAGTACCAGGTGTTGGTTTTTCCAGCCAACCTCTAAGTTGGTTTTTCTAGTCAACCTAGAGTAAAGTGTTTAGTTATTCAGACCAAACGTCCTGCAGCCTGGATCCTTATCCTGGGCTTAGGAAGGGTGTTGGTTTTTCCGACCAAATTCTAAGTTGGTTTTTCCAGCCAACCTAGAGTAAAGTATTTGGTTATTCTGACCAAACGTCTTGCAGCCTGGATCCTTAACTTGGGCTTAGGAAGGGTGTTGGTTTTTCCAGCCAACTTCTTAGTTGGTTTTTCCGGCCAACTTCTAAGTTGGTTTTTCCGGCCAACCTAGTGTAAAGTGTTTGGTTATTCCGACCAAACGTCATGCAGCTTGGATCCTTATCCTGGGCTTAGGAAGGGTGTTGGTTTTTCCGGCCAACTATGCTTTCAATGCCCCTAGCTTACTAAAACAATTTTTACAGAATAAAACACTTATGCTGAAAAGAAAACTACTTGTTTTATTGGGGAAAAGAAAAATTACAAGTATGTTAAAGAAAAACTAAAAATAAAATAGTTTGAGATTGACAGTGTTCCATGGTCTAGGAATTGATTTGCTATTTTTGTCCTCCAAGTGGTAAGCACCCTTTCCTGCGAATCCGACCACTTTGTAGGGTCCTTCCCAATTAGGCCTTAACTTGCCATCTCCTGGTACCAAGGTGTTTCCCATCACTTTGCGCAGTACCCAATCTCCGATCTTGAATTGCCTTGGATGCACCGTTTTGTTATACTTTCTGGACAACTCTTGTTGGTACGAGATAATGTGAACCAGTGCTTTTTCTCTCCTTTCTTCCACGAGGTTTAGCTCCAATGCTATGGCTTCTCCATTTAAGTCTGGATCAAAATTTTCGTTTCTAATTATGGGGAGGCCAACTTCTAGTGGGATTACTGCTTCCATGCCAAAGGCTAAGGAGAATGGTGTTTCTCCTGTTGATCGCCGAGGAGTGGTACGATAAGCCCACAAAACATGAGGAAGTTCTTCAGCCCACTTGCCCTTTGCCTTCTCTAACCTTTTCTTCAGTCCATCTAAGACAACCTTGTTTGATGCCTCAACTTGGCCATTTGCTTGGGGATATGCCGGTGTAGAATTGTAGAACTCTATCTTGTACTCTTCACAAAAGCCTCTAAAGATTCTGCCATCAAATTGAGTGCCGTTGTCTGATATTAGAGCCTTTGGTATGCCGAACCGAGTGATGATATTCTACCAGACGAACTTCTTCACATCCTTCTTCTTTATTGATGCTAGTGCTTCTACCTTTACCCATTTTGTGAAGTAGTCTGTTGCCGCAAGGAAGAACTTTCTGTTACCGGGTGCCGTTGGAAGTGGTCCTACTATGTCCAAGCCCCACATTGCGACAGGCCATGGGCTTGTTAGTGGTAGGAGTTCTCTGGCAGGCTGATGTATTTGGTGTGCGAACTTCTGACATTTCTCGCACTTTTTCACATATTTTTCTGAATCTGCTTGCATGTAAGGCCACCAATATCCTTGCGAGATTGCCCTATATGCCAATGATCTTCCCCCTTGGTGGCTTCCGCATACACCTTCGTGTATCTCAAACTTTGCTAGGATGAACACACTTTAGGTAGGGTCCTGTGAAGGATTTCTTGTACAAGGTCATTGATGGGGAGAGCCAAAATCGCTGCGACTTTGCTCTGATTTTGTTGGCTTCTTTTTTCTCTTCTGGTAAGACGCCGTCTTTTAAGAATAGTATGATGGGATCCATCCATGAAGGGCCTAGTTCGGCGCAACATACCTCTTCTGCTTCAGGTTCTTCAATGCTTGGTCTCGGTAAGTAGTCAATCAGCAACGGATGAGGGATGGAAGTATCTGCCATTGAAGCAAAGCTTGCTAGTTCGTCTGCTCTACTATTTTCCTCCCTGCCGATCTGTTCTATCCGTACTACTTCAAATTTCTTGATCTCTTTTCTGACTAAGTCTTGGTACTTAGCCATCCTGTCATCCTTTGCCTCGTAGTCGCCTGAAATTTGGTTTACCACCAGCTGTGAGTCGCTATAAACCATTAGCTCGGTGGCCTTCATGTAGGATGCTGATTTTAAGCCCGCCAGAAGCGCTTCGTACTCCGCTTCGTTGTTCGATGCGGGGACGCCAAGGTGGACTGCTTGCTCCATTACTAGGCCATCTGGCGATATGAGGACTATGCCAAGTCCTGCTCCATGCCTGTTGGATGCTCCATCCACAAAGAGCTTCCACATTTTTCTGACGAACAACTTCCAGCAAGTGGAGGGATCAGATGATGCCTTGGGATCTAAAGTGTTGCTGGTGTTTTCTTCAATGTCCATACTCGCTGTTCGCCCCTCGCTATCTGATTGTACCAAGTATTTATTTGTTGGTGAGTCTTGGCTTGGTGTAGCATGGTTTGCTTCTTCCTCCCCCACTTTACTCTGGTCTGTCTTGCGACCTGTTTGGGTAACCTGTACCAGGGGTTGCGTTATTCCGGTGTCAACTTCCATCCCTAGTTCGGTTGTTTCAGTCCGGTCGACTGGGCAGATATGATGACTTCTTGGGTTGAATTTTGCGACAAAGTCTGCTAAAACTTGAGCCTTTATCGCGGTTCTGGGTTGGAACTTGATGTCGAATTGTCCCAACTCTACTGCCCACTTTAAGATTCGCCCTGAAAAGTTCGCCCTCTCAAACAAAGCTTTTAATGGAAAAGCTGTGAGGACGACTACGGTGTGGGCGTGAAAGTAGTGCGATAACTTCCTTGAGGCCATCATCATGGCTAAGGCTAGTTTTTCCAGTGGCAAGTACCTTGTTTCAGCGCCCAGCAATGTCTTGTTGACATAAAAGATGGGCAGATGTTGGATTCCTTCCGAACACTGCGCTAATTGCGTGCTGTGAAACTGCCAAGTACAGAAAGAGTTCTTCTCCGGGTATTGGGATCACAAGTAGTGGTGGAGAAGACATGTATTCTTTCAAGCTTTCCAAAGCATGGTCGCATTCTTCGTCCCACTCAAACTTGGCTTTTAATGCTTGAAAAAATGGTCGTAGTCTGTCTGACGACTGGCTTATGAATCAGTTGAGCGCAGCTGCCATGCCGATGAGATGCTAAACTTCTTTTACTGTGTTTGGCCTCTCCAGATCCTGAATTGCTTTGATCTGAGAGGGGTCTGCTTCTATACCTCGGTTGGTCACCAAGAAGCCCAGGAATTTGCCAGATCCTATTCCGAATGCACACTTAGACGCATTGAGGCGTAACTTATGCTTCTTAAGGATCTGAAACATCTCACCTAGGTCCTTGAGATGGTCATTCTTATCCTTGCTCTTGACCACCATGTCGTCGATGTAAGCCTCCATTGTTCTGCTTAACAATGGTTCAAACATTTTAGTGACCATCTGTTGGAATGTTGCCCCTGCGTTTTTTAGGCCAAAGAGCATGACCTTGTAGCAGTACAGTCCTCTTGGCGTTGTGAAAGATGTGACCTCCTGGTCTGGTTCATACATAGCGATCTGATGGTAGCCTCTATACGCATCAAGAAAGCTAAGTCGGTTGTGTCCCGCCGTTAGGTCTACCAATTGGTCTATCCGGGGTAGAGAAAAGCTGTCCTTTAGGCATGCCTTGTTGACTGTTTTATAGTCCACACAGATACGCCATTTTCCATTCTTTTTTGGCACCACTGCTGTATTGGAGATCCATCTGGGGTAGTGCACCTCTTTGATAGCTCCTATTTCTAGCAGGTTTTCTACTTCTTCCGCCACTATCTCGGCGTGGTGGAGTGCCGATCTGCGAGTGTGCTGAATGATTGGTCTGGCAATTGGGTGGACGTTCAATTGGTGACAGATGAAGCTTGGGTCAATGCCTGGCATGTCGTACGGTGTCCAGGCGAACACTTCAATGTTGGAGGTCAAGAATTCCATGACTTCTATTTTCTCAGTGCTGGACATAGATGAGCTAAGCAAAAAGAACTTATCTGGGTTCTTTTCATCTATTCTTACCTGTACCAAGTCTTCTACTGCCTTCTGTTCAGCGGCTTTGCCAACATCCGTGAACAATTCATTGCTCTTTGGTTCTTCCACCATCTGAACAAAACCTTTGGCAGCGCGGCTGCCATTTACTGTGACAAAGCATTGCTTGGACATAATTTGGTCTCCATAGACCTCTTCAATTACCCCGGCTTCGTTGGGGAATCGCATTACTTGATGGTAGGATGAAGCTACCAATCGTATGGCATGCAGCCACGTTCTTCCCAAGATTATGTTGTAAGTGGAAGGGACTTTCAATACCCAGAATTCTACTTGTTTCGTCACGCTTCCTGCTCTGACTGGGAGGATTATCTTACCAACTGGCCATTTTGGCATTGAGTTGAATCCGATCAGGGGAGATACTGCAGGTGCCAAGTCTTTGTCTTCTAGTTTCAATTGTTTGAATGTTTCGTAGTACATTATCTCACATGAGCTCCCTTGGTCAATCAATATCCGCTTGACGTCAAAATCCTTGACTCGGAGAGTGACGGCCAGTGCATCATTGTGAGGGCAGTATATCCTTGCCAAGTCTCTATCTGAAAAAGATATGACGTTCGTGGCTTCTGTTCTTCCCTTCTTGATGGTAGGTTGGGCGCTTAGTACCTCCCTTAAGTGCTTAGCCTTTTTGATCATGCCCCTGAGCTCACATACGCGCTCAGGTTCGCATACCCCATGTATTACGTTTATCACGCCTTGAGGTGGGGCGTCGATTGGTGTTCCGTTCGGGTGGTTGTCATTCTGGGGGGCTGGCTGTGCCCCTTCTTCAATGTACTTGTCCAGGTGACCGGCTGCCACCAACTCCTCTAGATACTGTCTAAATGGTGTGCAATTTTCAGTGCGGTGCCCTTTTTCTTTATGGAAGGTGCACCGTGATCTTTCGTCGTAGTCTTTCTGAGCCTCTCCTAGCTTGGCAGGCCATCGGACGAAAAGTTCATCGCGTATCTCGCTTTGAATCCGATAGATTGGCTTTTTGAATACCGTGGTAATGGCAGTGCAGACTTTCAACCATCTTTTATCCTGGTCTTCTCCATTGTCCCGCCTGCCTCGTCCGTTTTTGTTTGGACGTTCTACCGCGTTGACCTTTGTCGCGGTCTTTTTATCCGGTATTGCGGTTGTGCTAGACTTCATTTTAGCATGGGTGTCATCCTCCTCCAGCCGAATGTGCTGGTGTACCCTCTCCATTAAGGCCTCCATTGTGAGGGGTGGCGTCATGGTGATTGAGTCCCTCAGCCTGTTCCCGACTGGAAAACCTCTTTTGTACTGCGCGATGGCGAGATTGGTTGGGCAATCCCCAATTTGGTTGAAGGTCTCCCAGTAGCGACTATTGTAGGATCTTCATGTCTCCTTGTTGCCCATGTCAATGGAGAGAGGTTGGTCGATCTCCACTGGCGTTTTGGTGTTCATCTTGAACCTTGTCACGAACGCCTCTGCTAATTGCGCCCAGGAGGCGATGCTGCCTTCTGGTAGCCTTTCGAACCAGGTTAATCCCAGGTCGCCAAGGCTGGATGGGAATAGGATGCACATCAAAGCCTCGTTCCGTCGGTATACAGCCATAACCTAGCGAAAGTGGCTCAAGTGCGAGTAGGGGTCCGTCTTCCCCTCATACGTGGTGAATTTGGGCTGCAAGAAGCCAGAAGGTAAGGGCGCGTTCTCAATTGCCGGAATGAACAGCGAAGTCTGCAGTCTCGTTAATGCTTTGTCCGTAGGTTCGTAAGTAGGGCGCGGTATTGGCATTCCCACATCGACGCTTCCATGCGTCTGAAGAGCCAACCGCTGAAGGGCAGAAACTCTGTGCGGGTCGCGTGCCCTGGCATCCTCCTTCCATCGTGCCCTTTCTTTTAGCACAGTTCGTAAGTCAGACGATCTAGGTAACTCCGTCTGTCTGGATGACGTCTGGTGCGTGTGCGAGGGCCGATAGGTGCTTCCCTCTGTGTATGACCTCTCAGATCTCGTCCTCTCAGACCTGGAGTGACGAGTTCTGGAAGTCCTGGATTGAGTGTCGCCTGTTCTGAGGCTCCTACTCTCTGCTTGTGATGGCGTAGTATGCCTACTGCGATCTTCTGAGTGGCGAAGGGGCGTGTTGCCTTTACGCCCCTCTCCTGTCGCCACCCCTTTTCCCTTGATCTAGCGCTTCATGGCCTCCATATCCGCCGCCATCCTCCTTATTAGTTCATCCTGCTCTTTCACGCGATCCTCAAGAGCTTGAGGGTCGATTCTTCGCCTCTGCCTATCAGGACTTTGAGATCGACGGGGGCTATTGTTCCGCCTCCCCCTTGCATTCCTCCGGGGGTTCTGTCGCTGGGGCTCCAAGTCCGCCATGGGAGGGACAGGAGGTAAACCTTCGCACCTCCAGCCTCCTTCTGGGGTTTGTCCGTCAATGGCGGACTGTGGCAACTCTTCGATGTGCGCCATTACTTTCGATTAGTGAGGATAACTTGATTAAGAGGTTTGTTCTTTCTGTATCTTCCCACAGACGGCGCCAATTGTATGAGCACGAAATATTGTCCTCGTATAATCCTGTTGATCAAGGTTGCGCTCCTCCATACGACGTTGCTTTACTCCCTGAAAACAGAAATGTGAGCTAGTCGGCGGGTGTGTACCGGATACCTCTCCGATGCCTAAGTCAGCAAAATAGACAAATAGACAAAAAGCTCTGTGTATTCGGGAATCAAAGTTGTGTTACCTCTCCATAGGTGATGCTATGATCTTTTATAGGTTCCGCGTGACACAATCCAAGTAGGACTCTTACTCCTCCATGTAGAGTCCTCCTAGGAATCACATTCCTGAAAGATAATGTTTATCCTTCAACACCCCCTTCACTGCTTAAACCAAGTGAGATGGTTTTACCATGGTCGGATTCTAATAGGACCGAGGTAAGCATGGCTATGTTGAGCCGCAGAGTAGACCGAACTATAGTTAGTTCGGTTCTTCCTTTCACTGCTTTTATCTCGGTTTCTCATGTACAAACCATGGTGTGATTAGACCGAGCTAACAAATAGCAAGGTTCTGACCGAGCTAACCATAATACGCCATGACCAGGCTAACTCTGAGTATGGTGACCGGACTAATTTCAAAGCTTCTTTAGACCGGACTATCTTCAAGGCTCTTTCGGACCGGGATAAGAAAAGAGGGCTCTCTGGGACTGCGATAACAACAGGGCTTACTGGGACCAGACTAACTATAAGCCCCTTTCATCTAGCCCTTCTTACTATGGCCCAAAGAACGGCCCGTTTACCCAGCTCGGCCCAATTTAGGTATAAATTACCCTCTCAATTGAGAAAATCGTGCACATTATTTACAAGTACTTTCTGCAAATTTAGTAAGACTTCAGGATTTAGAGAAGTATAGCTACAGAATATCTTGAAGAAATGTTTTTTAAATATTTTATTCTAATTTAGTTTAACAGACTGTAAAGTATTTTTTGCATAGGATCTTCAAGATTTAGAGAAGCACAGTCATAGAATATTTTTATGTTATGTAATTGTTAATGTATTATTTTTTTTTATATATAATTTTGAATAGAAGTTAGTTTTAAAAATAAATTGAAAAAAAATTAAAATCTGAAAGGCCAAAGTGGAAAAAGAAAACTCTAAGGGTCAAAGTAAAAAAATGACCAAATATAAAAAAGTAAAGTGTAATTCACCCTAGTCTAACAGAATTGTAAGGTATGGCTAAGACAAAAATGGTAATAAGCTTTTAAACTTTAAAAGCTTATTATAGCACTTGATCTATTAATTACAAATTTTTTAACAGACTGTGAAGTATGGCTATGATAAAAATGGTTTAAATAATTAGAACATCTTTAATGACAAATATTATAATAGTATTGTCATTGTCAAATTATGATAATGAATAGTGAAAAATAGTAGAATTATAGCAATGGTGATTTAATGTAAGGCTGTCATTTTTGTCATTTTGACACAAAAATTGATGTGTGTGGGATGTCCAACCGATCGTCCGAACGTCCCACGCACACTAATTTTCAACTTTCGTTTACGAAAATGGTGGACAGGAGGGAGGGAGGGAGGGATGTTTTGTTGAGAGGAAGGAAAGGAGAGAGGGATGCTATTTTTGTGAGTTGACAGTTATGGCAGTTGTCAAAACTTGTGTCAAATTTAACACAAATTTCGGTATTTTTCAAATTTGACAGTTGCCATAACTTGCCATTGAAGCAAAGTTTGGTCTTTCTACTGCCAAATTTTGGCAATAACAGCTCTCATTGGAGATGCTCTTACATCACTTGATCAATTAATTGCAAGTAGAGTAATACTAGAAATACTAATTAGTGTATCAATTAATATACTAAGTAAGACAAAAGGCATATATGTGGATTTCATTATTTAACATGGTCGTACCTAATATTGTGAAGTGTTTTGAAAATATGGTTAAAAGTTGATTTTTTAACTTTTTTTTTTAATTTTTAGCCTTTTTTTTTTTTTTTAAGAGAGGAAGTGATTTAAAAGTTAAGGAGTGGCTTTTAACTCACTTCTCAAAATAGGCCAAAATCTTATAGTAGGTGCACAAGATTTGAGTCCAAAACCTTTAATTTCAATCAGAACACTCTTACCATTTAAATAACATTCATATTATAATATTATTTTATTTTATTTTTGCGTACTCAAATTCCAAACACATCAGAGTGTTACCCACAGAGTTATTCATATAAATAGGGTTACAAGTAGCCAATTCATTAGAAGTCGGTGGACCCCTCTTGTTTGTGTGTGCGACCTAACTGTTGCATGTTAGTGCTCACAAAGGTTTCATTGCACAACTACTTCCTTTTAAAAAGGTAATTTATTATTATTATTATTATTAATGGGTTAGTTTCCTTTTAGAAGGTTATTATGAATCATCAGGAGTGTAAAGCGGTCCTTGAGCGGCTTGAAATTCGCCCGCGATTTGGGATGGGCCGGCTCAATTAGGCTTGGGATTAAGTCCAGTCCGAGATCCTGGACCATCATTTTACATCCTACCCCGACCCGCCTAGGCCGTCTCGTGGCCCTACCCATCAGCCCACTTAAGGCCCACTCAAAGCTCGGCCCAATACGCGGTCCGCCCGAGGTCTAGTGTCATTTTTGGTGAAAAAAATAGAAAAAAAAAAATAAAAAAATTCAGGCCCGGCCCAAGCTTGAGCCTAGGCCCACCGGCCCATCCAAGGCTCGAATACCCCCTTGGCTTGGGCCTACTTCTCTGGCCCGTGGGCCTGCCCGGCCCCGAATTTTGGCGGGAGTCTGCAAGACTCGACATGGGTTGGGGCGGGCCAAATTTACACCCCTATGAATCATCAATATTAAACAAAAGTAGGGTCACAGTATCCATGGCAGAGCAAAATAGTGTCAATTTTTGCTTGATAATAAAAAAATTGTAGAAAGGAGGACCACAGAGGGTGGCAACCCTTCTTGTACGTGATCATTAGAGTCATTATTATCTGTTGGGAGAGGTTAGTGGTGTAAAAATGGCCCGTAGCTCTTGGGCGACCCGAAATCCGCTCATGGCTCAGGGTAGGCCAGGCCCGGTTAGGTTTGGGCCTAAGCCTAGTATTGGACTTTAGGTCTGGGCCATCATTTTGAAACTTGACACGACCCATAACTTGGTCCATCAACTCGCTCAAGACCCATTCAAAACTCGGCCCGAAACCTGGCCCACCCGAGGCCTAATGTCATTTTTAGCAGAAAAGAATAAAATTTTAGTGAAATTTTTTTTTATAAAAAAATTACAAAAATGCTCAAGCCCGCCCAGGCCCGACCCAAGTCCGAGCCCAGGCCTAGGCCCGCCAACCCAGCCCGAGGGCCTGTCCAAGCCTAAATACCCCCTAGGTCTGGGCCTAATTTTTTGGCTGGACCAAATTTTGACGAGAGCCTGTGCGGCTTGACATGGGCCGGCCTGAGCCCGGGCTCGAGTGGGTCGGGCCAAGCCAAATTTACACCTCTAGGGAAGGCGTAGGCCAATTAATGGATTAGATTTGGACCAGATCTGATATAATCTAAATTCGATCCTATTACAAAATAGTCTGAACCCAACCTTGATTTGATTATGACAAATCCAATTAGAAATCATCTGAATTTGAATTTGATTTATCTCGTCATCCAATATAAAAATCTAACACGACTTGATTTATTATAATCTTATTTCTTATTCAAAATTTATTTTTGTAATTTTTTAATTGTTGCTCATTATTTTTAAAATTTAATATTCACGTATATATGGTAAATTACACTTGACCTTTTTTTAGTTTTGGAGAAAACACAATAAACTCTACAAATATAGTATAATTATGCTAAAACTGTGAAATTTGTTGTATTTTTTCCAAATCTTAAGAGAGGTGAATGTAATTTACACCTAAATTTAAGTATGAAATTGGGATCAAATTGATAATAATAATGGATGGGATTTAGATGAATCCAGTCCGACAATAATCAGATCAATTAAATTAAGATTTTCTTGGATTATTGAATCAAATATTCACTAACGAGTTTGAATTTTCAAATCGGATTAATCCAATAACAGCCTAGGAGGTTGGACAAGAAAAGTCTAGACAAACTTCAAACATGGGATTGGAAATTATAATACAAATAAAACCCTAAAATTAATTTGGTAATACTCATGACATTTTCCACCTTTACAATAAGAAATGAAAATAAGAGAAGTGAAGTAGGATGAATAAAATTGATTTTGTGCTATGAAGGACAAATATTTTTAAAAGAGAGTTGTATCTATATTGTATTTGTATATGATATTAATACTATGTGGATACTCGTAAACATCTACATTTGATACTTAATATTAAATTTTTTTTTTTCCCGAAGAATCAGATAAATTTTTGATAGTTTGTCATGTATTGAAATTATTATGAAGGTAAGATTGTAATAATTATTGCATACTATTAGAGTATAATTGTAAAGATAAATACAATAATAACTTTTCAATATACTTTGCTTACTTCTTAGAGATGAAGAACATAATGTGATTAAAGTAGTATACCCTATTTTTTTTTAAAATTCTCAAAGTGACGTATTTTTATAAATGTGTCATATATGTAATCTCATATCCATGTCTATACTTTTTAAAAAGCAAAGATAAGTAATAATAAAAAATATGATGATACCGAAATCAGATTTCAACAATAAACACGAAAACTCGAGTATACCATCTTTGCATATAACACATTTAAGTATAAAATGAAAAATAAAAAATAAAAAGCAACAAAAATAGTATAGACTTGATGTTGGAATGAAATTTTTACTAGGAGCTACAAAAGAAGAGTCAAGTTATTCTCTTAAATTAATACTTGATTCTTAAAAACGGGTTTTCACCATCTTTTATGGTAGTATCCTAGCCATACATGTATCATATTTTTTTTAAATTTTTTTCTATTATCTTATCCATATCTTATATCTAGATCCATGTTTCATATTTTATATGGCATTTTACACACTATAGCTTCTTGTGCCATGATTTGTATGTCAACCATTTTGGTTTGAAGACTTCTTCAATAGGCTCTTGCGTGAACATTTTCTATGTCAAACAAGAGGTTTTTTCTTTTCAGATCGGCATTTTTTCAAGGGACACATCAAGGGTATTGACACTAGCTCCTTTGTACTTGTACCACTTTGCACAAACTAAGAAGTATCCCAAATTCAAGACCTCCAAACCAGCAATCAAATAGTAAAAATAATCCAATCTCCCCTTGTTAAGATCCTCCGGCAACCAATTCCCCTTCCCAGCTCCACCTGTTGCACGATGAACTATAGACACAAGAAAGCTACTCAAATAACTAGACAATGCGAATCCACAAAACAAGAAAGATCCAGCTACGCTTCTCATATTTTCCGGGAATTGCTTGTAGAAGAACTCAGCTTGACCGATGATAGTAAATGCCTCAGAAAATCCCGCTAGTGTCAACTGAGCGATTAACCACAACCTAGACATAGAAGAAATCTCTCCGTTTCTCGGTTCAATCCCCAATGTTGGCCTTGTAAGAGCCAATGTCCTCCTTTCCTTTTCGACAGTTGCTGATACGATCATAGTGAATACAACAATGACCATGCCAACGCCCATCTTCTGGAGGATTGTGATACCGTCTTCCTTTTTTGTTAGCTTTCGTAGCATTGGGACTATGAGTCTGTCGTAGATGGGTATCCAAATTGTGAGGTTTACCATCTGGAAGACACTGTACGATGCTGCTGGGATTAGGAAACCAGTGTTGCCTAGTCGTCTGTTGGATTGGAGAGCTTGGAAGACTAGGAAGGTCTGTTGTTGGACTATGGAGATGTAGTAGACGATCCCTGCTACCCATATGGGGAGTACTCTCAATACGCATTTCACTTCTTCTACTTGTTGGATGCTGCAAAGTCTCCATGGATTGGTTGCTGAACCATCTGGTTTGATTTGGTCTTCAAGGGTGATGATTGCTGCCTTGTTGAGAAATCTGGGATCATTAGCATTTTTAGTTAGCTAGTGAGTATTGAGTAACATCTGAATGTTGCAAGTTGAATGTGACTAATATCGAAATATATTTTGCATCCTCATTATCTAATGCTAAGATATTACCATGTGACTAATCTCGAAATCCTCAAAATCTTTTGTACTTTACATTATTATTTTTTTCAGATTTAGATTGTGTTTTTCATCACAAATATTGTTAATTAATATAAAAAATACTAATAAACCTCATGGAAAATCCTATAGTGTGCATCCCTTTAGGAGTGCATACTGTATGCTGGGTTGGAGTCACTGTTGTGCAGCTTGCACAACAATGGTTGTTGTACGGCTTATGGAAATTATTTATGACTTTATTTCCATCATCCGAACTATTCAATTTTAAAGAATATCGAGTAGAACATACCTATAAAAAATCAAGTTGATCGAATATCGATAGGCCCTTTATCAATTCACATTTGTATTTAGGGTTGGTTTGGCATAAACTAAGGCCTCGTTTGGGGAGTGGCTATTTTAGCCAAAAAGTCAAAAAGTTACTAAAAGTTGTCACGTCACCTCTCTACTTTTCTGCACATCTTTTCGTAAAAAGCCAAAAAATTACTAAAATAGCCTGTTCCCAAACGAGGCCTAAATAATACAAAAAGTCAAAAAGTCACTATCCTATTTAAGTCACATCATCTTATTTAAATCGCATCACTTCTCTAACACATCACATCAAACTCAACCCAAACCCAACCCATATAAGCCAATAAGTCAAAAAGTGCATTTTTTTAGAACATTCCAAGTAATATTTATATATTTATTTTTTATATATACAAATTCGTGTTGATGAATGGTCTATCGATATCTGATTAACTTGAGTTTTTACAGATATGTTCTACTAGATATTCTTTAAAAATTAAACGGTTCTGATGATGAAAACAAAGTCCGAAATAATTCTCATGAGCTGCACAACAGTTACTGTTGTGCAAGCTGCATAACAGTGACTCTCGATCCACTATATGCACTCTATCACAAAAAATTATAATTTTACCATAAAATTTTGTAATATTAACCATAAAATGCATAATCTTGTCACAAATTGACATAATAAAATGTCCAAATTGGTCACAATGATTTTTCTAAGGGCTTAACAATTAACAACTGACTTTTGTCGACTAAAAAAAAAATGTTCAAAATTTTGTAATTCATGTAGCAAAAATTTGTGACTTCCTCCGTTTGGGAAGTGGGCTGGCTCTTTGGCTTTTTGGCTTTTTTGGCTATATGAGCCTGGGCTCAAAAGCTTGGTTTGGGAAGGGCTCTTGGTTTTTTTGGCTTTTTTGGCTTTTTTTGTGAGAGAATAGTGTAATGATTATGGGGTTGGATGTGATATTTTGTCTGTTGTGGCTCATGAGCCTGTTTTGTCTTTTGTGGCTCATGAGCCACTTGAGCCCTTCCCAAACGGATTAGTTACTACATTTTCTATTGCGCAAATTTATGACGAGATTACGCATTTTGTAATTAATAATATTACAAAATTTTATAATAAGATAGATATAATATACACTCTTAAAAAATGCACACCATATTATTATAGTTATTGACTCATTTAGGATCATGTCCGACAGGACGAAAGAATTTGCCTAATGATTGAGACTCTTCTTTATTAGGCGTGATTCTTATCATTGCAAATTTAATTTCTTCAAAAGAAAAAAAAAAAAAATCTACCAAATTGATTAAAATAAATTACAATACGAATACTGATGCAGATTTAGTTTTCAATTATAGTAATTTATTGGCCACTCTGTTATTCACAAATTTTGGTCAATCAATGACTCGTTTTGATGATATGGATTAAGACTCCGCTAAAGAACAGGATGATCGAGTTGTTGACTAATTGAATCACATATTGGCACTATTATTGTAGATTGCCTAATAAAGTAAAAAAAGAAAGGTATTCACTTCCCTCCTGTCCGTGATCGGATTAAAGAGTATTGTTGGGTCCGTAAGAGTTTATTACGGATTCTGTTTTAATAATCTGAATCGTTCAATGTCTAGAACTCGTTGAGTACTGTATGTTTGTAAAAACTCACGTTGATTAGATATCGATAACTATTTCATCGGATCAGATTTTTGTTGATTGTTTATTTTTTCACCGTCTATTTTTTTATACAAAACTGATTTGATCACATAGTTATCGATATCCGATCAACGTGATTTTTTATAGGTATATAGTACTCGACGAGTTGTACACATTCAACGGTTTAAACTATCAAAATGGGACCTGTGATAAGCCTCACAAACTCAATAACACCTTCTAATTTAATCACGGACTGAAGAAAAGTCAAACCCAAAAAGAAAAGTGAATGATGTGGGATGAAAGACAGAATGTGACTAATGCAAGATATGAAATCCTCATCATCTAATGGAAGATAAGACTACGCACCTAATGTCAATCATCCTAAAATCAAGAATGATTTGTAAGAAATACAAAAACCAAACATAAACTAGACATAAATATATATATATATATATATATGAATGAATAAATTTGGAAAAATTATAAAAAAATCTTGAGAGCTTGAGTTTTGTAATAAAATAAATTTTTAATTTTTTTTAATTTAAACTCTAACTTTTTTTTTTTTTTTCAATCTAAATTATTTGACTATTTATATTAAGTAAAACAAAAAATTAATATTTTAATAATTAAACTCAATCAAATGGATATTTTAGATATGTTAGATACTTTATGCATCCTTATCGTCTAATGAAAGATAAAGACCATGGACCTAATGTCAATCATCCTAAAATCGACGATGATATTAACAATATAAAAACCAAACACAAACTAGACATAAAAAAAATATATGACTGAACAAGTTTGGGAAAATTTTTTAAAAAAATTGACAGCTTTAGTTTTATAACAAAATAAACTCTGAATTTTTTTAAAAAAAAATTCAATTCAAATTCAAATTTTTATTTATTTATTTGTTTTCAATCTAAACCATTTGACTATTTATGTTAAGTAAATTTTTTTTTGAAAAAATAGTATTTTAGTGATTAAATTCAATGAAATGGGTATTTTAGATATTTTATATATACCTCCATTGAGTTTAATGGCTAAATTTTATTTTTATTTTTTTAAATTTTTTCTGTCGATGTTGTTTAACCAAAATAGGCAAATGTTTAAATTAAAAATAAATAAATAAATTAAGATTTAAATTGATAAAATTTAAAATTCTAAGTTTATTTTAGCCATCAATACATTTTTGGAAAAATTACTCATAAATCCCATTTTAGTAAATGTTACTCTAATTAGTTCTAAGTGTTTTTTCTCAAACCATTTAGTCCTGATGTAGTTGATGTTTGATAATGTTAATGATGTTGTTGATGTAGTTGATGTTGCTTATGTTTTGATGATGTTTGATGCTGATTTGAGGGAAAAACAATTCACATCAACTACATGGATGATGTAGTTTTGATGATGTTTGATGCTGTTTTCAGCATATATATATATATATATATATAAAGAGAGAGATAGAGATGAATGATAAATAATGTTGAACTTGAAGACGAAGAAACGATCTTGACGAAGCGGCGCCAGCAGAGGAGATGGAGAAGCCGAGGCGGTGGCGGCGTAGACATGGGGAGTAGGGATGGCAATTTAAACCCGGCCCGACGGGGACCCGGACCGCTCCGTCACGATAAATAGGGTTTTCCCCGAAGATTATTCCCCATAGGGCCGGGGCTGGTATTGAAAAACACATCCCCGATAATTTTCGGGCCGGGGACGGTGATTGATTTCCCAACCCCGGCCCCGGCCCGATTTTCCCCGAATCATCCCCGTGCCATTACCCCCCGTATTATATAATATATATATATAAAATAAAATATATTATATATGTGTGTTTGCTTTAGATATATATAATAAAATATATTATGCCTCCGTTTGGGAAGTGGGTTGGCTTTTTGGCTTTTTGGCTTTTTTGGCTATTTTAGCCTGGGCTTAAAAGTTTGGTTTGGGAAGGGCTTTTTGGCTTTTTGGCTTTTTTGACTTTTTTTGTGAGAGAGGAGTGTAATGATTATGGGTTGGATGTGATGTTTTGTTTTTTGTGGCTAAAAAAGCCTATTTTGTCTTTTGTGGCTAAAATAGCCAAAAAGCCTGGCTTTAGAGTTTCAGTTCAGATCAGATTCTCAACACTCTCTCTCTCTCTCTTTCTTGTTTGTTCTTCTCCCTTCCATCTGCTCTGTGAAACTCACACACTCTCTCTCACTCTCTCGTCCTTCCATCGTCTCCTGCCTCGTGATGGCTTCAACGACTTCGTCTCTAGATCTAGATCTAAAGATCGTCTCCGGTGTCTTCCACCGTCACCGACACCGTCTCCGCAAATCTGAGACTGAGATCTGTGTGTGTGCAATCAAAGGCAAGAGAGTGAGTGAGAGAAAGAGATTTGTGTGTGAGCAATCAAAGGCAAGATGTATGTGTGTTCTAATTTTTTATTATTATTATTTTTTTTGGGTTTTCTTAGATCTGTGTGTAATGAACATTCTTTTTTTTTTTTTTTTTTTTTGGGTTTTCTTAGATCTATGTGTGTGTAATGAACATTCTAATTTTTTTTTTTTGGGATCTAATTGTGTGTGATGAACATACTAAACTGTTGGGTTGTTGATGATTTTGAGTTATCTAAAATTTTTTTTGTTAAATTGTTGATGATTGAGCTTTTTGGGGGATTTTTCAGAGTTGTGGTTGATGATTGTCGGGGATTTTTCGGGGTCGGGGAAACCCGATCCCCGTTGGGGATGGGGGTGGGGGGGGCGATGGGTTCCCCGCCGGGGGCGGGGGGCGGGGATATTTTGATCTTCGGGGATCGGGGACGGAGAGGGCGATCCCCGGCCCCGGCCCGTCCCGTTGCCATTCCTAGTGGGGAGCGATACAAGCGACGGCGACACCGCCGACGGAGGAAGAAGGTGCCAGCGACAGATCTTATTCGATTTGATTTGAGAGAAGTACAGATCTGAATTGAATCTCCTCCAACGCCACTGAAGAACATCACTGTGTTATACGATTAGGGCCTAATGTGTGATGCTGCTGTTATACCTGAGTCTTGTTTTCAATCTGATGTTTTGGGGCAAAAACAAAAACTCAAAAACAATTCTTTTTTCAATGTCCCTGGTTTGTTTGTTGGGTTTAGCCCTAAGGCTTCAGAATCTGATTCAGTTAGAAGCCCTACTTCTCCATTGGGTTTTAGGGTTTTATCAACTCTAGCAAACCCCTCTGATAACCACGAAGGCGGAGAGGCCATCAATTCTTAGATCTCATATCTCAAATAAATCCCAATTCTCAGATGATGAACTACAACATTGGTCACCAATTCTCGGTTTGGAAAGGAGGCATAGAACGAATCGCAAAATGATTCCCAAAAAATGGAGCAACATCAACTATGAGATCTAAGAATTGGAGTGTATGAGATCTGATGTTTGATGAGGTTGAAGTTGTAGTTGATGTCGATGATGTTCAATGTTGGTGATGTTAATGATGTATGATGATGTTTGATGTTTGATGTTTGATGATATTTTATGATGTTGGTGATGTTGATGATGTGTGATGATATTGATGATGTTTGATGATGTAGTTGATGATGTTTTATGATGTTTGGTGATATTGATGATGTTTTGATGATGTTGGTGTAGTTAATGTTGCTAATGTAGTTAATGTTTTGATGATGTTGATGTAGTTGATGTTGCTGATGTTTGGAAAGGAGGGAAATCTGAAAAATGCCTATAGTGAGCTTTTAACATTCAAATAGGAATTATTAGTCTATAAAATAAAAGGCAGGACCAAATGGTTTAACAAATTAAGATTTGGGATTTATTGGTGTTTTGCCTTACATTTTCTGTATTCAATTCTATAATTGTTTTTTGTCTTCGTAGACTTAGTGGTATTTTGGGAAGATGGTAAAAATCAGCTTTTTTGCTTTTAACCAAGCTTTTTGGGAGTGATTTGGGAAGTTAGTAAAAAGTTGCTTTTAACCAAACTTTTTGAAAGTGATTTAACTAAAATACCCTCACTCAACTTTAAAAATTTACATTTCACCCAAACTTACAAAATATAAATATTGAGGGTAGATATGTAATTTTTCAACCAAATTTTATCACTTCCCAAATGACAGAAAACGCTAGCTGCGTTTCCCTCCAAAACGCAAACCATGCGTTTTTGCCTTTTCCCAAAAGAGCCCTTATTGTAAAATCAAAAGGACTAAAAATTACCTAAATTCAACATGTTTATAAGTTGACTTATTTTTTCGACATATATATTCTTTTAGTAAACTTTTTCAGCTTTGAGTCGAAAAAATTTATTGTAAATTGCTCTAGACCAGATGACCGTAATTGAATAAATAAATAAAATTAAATAAAAATAAAAATAAAAATAAAATAAAATAAAATAACTACAACTCAAAAAGGACTACTTTAAAGATGAAAATAAGTCAAATAGTGAACCCCTTGTACTTTTTTTTTTTTGGGTAAGAATCATCTTGTCTATACTAGAAACCAAACCCAAAAGAAAAAATAAAAAAATAAATAGAGAACAGAATCAAATTTAATTGTTTTCGAAAGATAATAAATAAATAAATAAAAATAAAGCAAATTATTATAAGCTGCAACATGAGGAGGTAGAGTTGGTTATACCTGAATTGATCTGAGTAAGGGTGGTTGGAGTTGATAGAATTACTAGGAACATGGTTAAAAAGAGAGATCAAAGGTTGTTCTGGTAACTCCACTTTCCTCTTCTTAATTGCAGCCACTATAACCTGCACCACACTAATCAATGGACTACCCTGTGGAATCACCATGACATAAATTCTTGTACCAATGAAGAACACAGCACAAGACAAGAACATGAGGAATGTAGGAATTGCCAATCCCAAAGCCCAGTTCACATTAGACTGAACATACACAATCACTGTCAATGACACCATCATTGCAAAAGTGAACGTGAAATAGTACCAATTGAAGAAGCTTGAAATTGCCCTCTTTCCAGATTCAGTTTTGGGGTTGAATTGGTCTGCTCCAAAGGCTAGGTTACATGGTCTTATACCACTGGCTCCAACTACTAGTAGTCCAAAGCCACTTAGCAGGAAAGTCATTTGCCATGGGGTTGGACCTTTGCATGAGGAGGACTCCTTTGATCCACAGTGGCGGGGATGGGGGGTTGAAATTGCTGCTGTGAGTGTCAGTATGAGCATACCCTGTGGTTAAAAGATGAAACAAAATGGAGTATCAAAAATGCTATGAATCATGAAAAGGTATTTCGAAATCTACCTTAAAACGACTTGTATGGTATAGATTTAAAATTGGTGGAATGTGAGTCACATCTAAAATAATTGTGATTCATAGATGTGTTTCGTTAGTATTTTTTCTGAGTTTATAGTGTTATTGAATAGAGTATTAGATGTTTTAAAAAGGCAACAATTTCCTTTTGACAGTTCAAACATGTCGGCTCACCATGGTCTCACTTCAATAATTCAATTCATTAATTTTTTAGAATTTTGTGTATAGAGTATTCATTAAAAAAATCAGATTAATTTAATAATTGTATCCACCTAATTTAAACATATTTATCTAATAAAAATGAATAATTCATTTTTAAAATTATATTTATTATTTATTTTTTGAAGACATGATGAAATCGCGTGGCTAAAATTATCGGATCAATCTAATTTTATTTTTTTAATATGAATGAAGTTTACAATGGGACTTCAAAAAATAACGCATCAATCATTAAAATAAGACATATGATGAGCCCCCAGGCTAAGGCTAGAACTAGAGCCCATCTTTTGTGTAATTTGCAAAATGGCGTTGGTTTTGTTCCGCTTCTGGAAGAAAAACAATGAAAGGAAATCCTAGTGTTAGCTGAGAAGTTATGAGAGTGGAGATCTCATGAAATTATTGTTTGGCTTGGAATCGTGATCTTAATCTAAAACTCAATTCTAAAATTATTTTCAAAATTATAATTACATACACAACTCAAAATTTAATTTAAAAATTCTTTTCAAAACTCCTAATTAAACTCTTTTCAAATTTTTTTTTTTTAAAAATCAAAATTTTTTTTCCTTTTGTTCTTTAAAATTATTTTTTTTTCCGAAAAAATATAAAATTTCAAAATATATTTTGTTTATTTTTTTTGAAGAAAAATATTTTTTATTTTCTTATATTTTTTTTTGAAAAAAATATTATTTTTTTTAAGCGTTGGCCAAATAATTTATTATGATTTAGATATATATATATATATCCAACATTTTTTAAAATTTTAAAAAAACTATAAAAAATTTTAAAAAATATTTGAAATATTAAAAAAAATAAAATATTTAAAATAAAAAATAAAATTATATTTAAAATAAAAAAAAAGACAACTCATTTTAAATTTTTAAATAGTTAAAAAATATATCTAAAATATTTTTTAAAAAATACAGCGCACACATGCACATTAAAAAAATATTTACAAAAAATATTTACCCTAACAAAATAAAATTAAGAAAATTTTTAAATATTTTAAAAAAAATAAATCAAAAAAATTTTAAACTGCAACTCTAAATTTAAAAATTCAAAACTCTTTCCAAAACTCAACTCAAAATATAAATCCACATTCAAATTATGATTCTAAAACTAAACCAAACTGAAATATTTTTGATTCAAAAAACAGTTAAAAGGGAATTTTTAAAATCACATTTGGGTTATGATGGGTTGCATTTTTATATACTAAAATAAATAATTTTATTTCCCACAAAAAATAGAATAGAATCACAATCTACAAAGTACCATTAAAATTTGAATAAATTACAAATACACTCTTACGATTTGGTTAAAATATAAATTGTTCCTCTACTTTTAAAAATTATAAATATTCTATTGTCAGAATTTTTCATTTAACAAAATTAATAGAAAATGAAATTTCTAACTACAATTCTATCAACAATAAAATTATCAAAATTGTTGATTGAAATATATTACTGATATTATTAAAAATTATTAATTAGTTTAATAACCTATTAATTAAAAAATAGTCATTTGTGATGCGATTAGAAATTTGACGGGACAAAATGTAACTTTTAAAATGACAAAAGACAATTCGTATTTGAGTAATACTACAGACAATACTTTTAGACCTATACTTTCATCCACAATGATGTGGTAAGAGGGTTACGTCCTATATCATTAAATGTATAACAAATTAATAATTGACACATATGATATCACATCACTGTAAATATAATTATAAATATATATATATATGTTTGGATGAGTTTCAAACATTTTTCATGAAACAATGTTGTCTAGGGTGTACCTAGTAAGTGGAGCCCCTAAAATAAGGGGGTGTTGTAGCCAACCATACATTTGGGAACGAACTTATAGGGTGTTTTGAAAAAATGGTTAAAAGTTATTTTTTGATTTTTTTTTACTTTTTTATGAGAGAGAAAAATGAGTTAAAAATTGAAAAGTAACTTTTAATCCACTTTCTAAAATAGGCCATACTCTATTTTAGCCTCTTGACACAAAAATCCAAAAAATATTTATTGCTGAGGACTTCCCACATGCTGCAGAGCTGTAATGGATATGGACCATTTTAATTTTTGAGAAATCCACCGGCGCAGTTTGTTTGTTTGTTTTTTTGCTTGGAGGACGAATACATTTGTAAAGGGGCATTTTGATTATTTATTATCCCGACCGCATCATTTTAAATACATTTTTTAATATATTAATCTAACACAAATTTTAACTTATCTTTTCAAATACAAAAATTAAAATAATATACTAAAATAATTAAAAATTCAAAAAGTTTAAAAAGTAATCATTTTCTAAACGAGACAATTATATTGGCGCTGTTTGGGAAACCATGGTTGAGGCTATTATAACCTTATTTGAGTTATTAGCCAAAAAGCCTCCAAATTAGATTTTTTCAAAAAAAAAAAAAAAGGCTCAGCGCCGGACAGTGTAGGCTCACAGCCTCAAAAGTCATCATCAACGGCTAAATTACCATTTTACCCCTTTACATCAATTTAAAAAATTATAAGTTAGGGACAACTTTGTAATTTTAAATTCGAACATCATTTCAACACACGTTTCAATACAACAACTCAACTAAAAATTCATCTCATCTTCTTACACAAAAACTAAAATAGCCAATTAAAATAACCAAAAAACTAAAAAGCCAAAAAGCCTCTAAAATAGCCACTTCCCAAACGAGGCCATTATTTTCCATTAACGTAGGTTGAATTCTTATATCGCCACGTCTTAATTTTGGCTCTTTGTGTGAATCTGTTTGTCATTGTTGTTGTTATTCTACCACATATATGCTTCTGGTTTTCTTCCTTGTTTGATTTACAGAATTTCTTCGCTTGGGTAGCCTTACGTGGGTGGAATTTGTTGGTGAAAAATGTTAACCATTCAAATATTTGTAGACCAAAAAAAACTTGTACACAATGATGCTATAGTGAGAATCATCCCTTCCCATTCAGGGACACATACATTTATACAACATATCACAATCTGGTAATAAAAATACAAGTTAATTACACTTATTACTTTTGTACTTTTATTGTAATCTCACTTTAATCCTTTTAATTTTAATGTGATTGTCAAAGTTATAACAATTAAAATGAAATTTTGATAAAATGCTGGAGCTTGCCTCCAGTCCATCATCTGGATTAGAGGGTCCAGTCCGGCCCATTGGGCCCACTTTTGGCCCCTTTTTGATAATTCGAACCGTTCATATTTTAAGGTTTGTTGATTACATTATCCCTGTAAAAATTCACGTCGATTAGATAATGGATACTATATATTCGGATCACTTTTTATGAACATTTAATTTTCTGACCGTCCATTTTTTTTCCAAACAAAAGTGAACCAAATAGATAGTATTCATTATCTGATCGATGTGATTTTTTATAAGAATAATGTACTAAACAAATCCTAAAATGTGAACGGTTTTGATAATCGAAAAGGAGCTCAAAAGTGGGTCCAATAGGCCAAACTGGACCGGACTGTCCCACATGTAGACTGGAGACAGCCCGGACCCTTGATAAAAATATAGGGGTGTTAATACGATGAAAAAATATTATAGTTAGTTCACATGTCATTAACGGTAGATGGATGAAATTGTGACATTTGACTTAAAGTGTAACAAGTTGATTATCATAATTGGAAGTAAATAAACTAAAATAAAATTAGTAGGGAAGTGTAGAGATGCCAAATGTCATCAATACTGAAAGTTTTACAAAAACAGAGGCACAAGCAGATCCATGATTATCATTATGGAGGTGTAAAAGTATATTTAAGGATACAAATTCTCAAAATTTTTAATTATTAAAATTTTTTTTAATATAATATTTGATATTTTTTAATTTTTTGCGGGTGTAATCGCCTCCACCCGCACCCCTAGATCCATCCTTGGGCACAAGTTCAATACTTATTTTTACATTAGATTTAATAGGTGTGTTTTGCATACGAAGAAAAGAAAGATTGGGATTGAAAGGGATAGAGCATTAATTACCAAGAAGGAGGAGATAGAAGCAAATCCCAGAGTTTTGTAACGGCCAAAGTATGTATCAGAGAGGAAAGCTCCAAGAAGGGTTCCAAAGTTGCAAGTTCCATTGAAGATGTTCATCAAATTAGTTGATGTAATTGTGTCCATGTTGAACACTGTTGTCAGGTACACCAACAGATTCGATGATGTCCCTAGTGTTCCCAGCTTCTCAAATGTCTCATTTCCTGCAATTATTATTATTATTATTATTATTTTTAATGGGTGGTCATTAGAAATTAAAGAAAATTATAAAAAGATTAAAAAAGAAAAAAAGAAAAAAAAAGGAAAGACAAACTTGATGTTTCCATCTCCTTTCTAAATCACCTCTCAATTATGAAATGAAATTTAATGTTGTGTTTGGTTGGGGATTTGAAGAGGAATTTAAAAAGAGAAATAGAAAAAATAAATAAAATGTGAATAAAACATATTTATATTTCATATAACTTTACACACTTTTTCCCTTTCTCTTTCTCTTTTCAAATCTCTTCCTAAATCTCCCAATCAAACATACGCAATGTAAAGTGGATTATTATGCTGGATAAATGTGTTTTGAAACAGAAAGACAGAGAAAATGAATACAAAGCATGCCGGGTGAAAGGAGGAGCTCCTCTCTTCTCCTAAGTATGTGTGCAAGTTGCAAGCACACATGCATGTAGTAGGCCAGACATCTTTTGCCTCTAATTTTTATTTTTATTTTTTTGCTCATAAAATACTCTGTGTAATTATGCAAGAATCTCAAGAGATGAGTAAACTGTGGATATTTTGAAACAAAGAGACTGATAAATTTGGAATAAAGAACCATGCATGTGACTTGTGCCTGAAATGTGTATGCATCTCTACTTTGTAAATTACCTATAACAAAGGGCATGGCTTTAAGTCCTCTGTACTTGGGCTCATCACTTGTAATTTCTTTCTCTGTGTTTTCCATGGGTTTTCCTCTGAGAATTCTCTCTCTCTCTCTCTCTCTCTCTCTCTCTCTCTAATAGAATTTGTTATGGTTTTGTGCTAATTAAAGAAAAGGGCTTGGTACTGAAGCTTTATATAATTGAAGCCAGATGTCAAATTCTGTCATTTTTCTAGTAGGAGCACTAAAATATCACTCTCTCTCTCTCTTTGTTGGCTAATTATTCAGTAGGGTAAATTACACCTGGTATCTTTAGATTTTTTTATCAAAATATCATTTTAGTTCCTTCGTATTTAATTGTAACCGTCAATCTTTTACATTTTAAATAAAAGACACTAAGTATAATTTATTTTATTTAGTAATTTCAAAACACCATATGACATTATCTATACATACTTTTAAAAAATCATATAACATTGTTGTAGTAAAAAAAAAAAAAAAAAAAAAATCAATGAGTGGATCATAGCAACTCAATGTTAGAGGAGATCTTAGACTATTTAAATGAAATCTTATCCTAGTGGATTTTTGAAGATTTGAGGCATTCAATAAAACTTTAAAAATAAAAAATAAAAAATAAAAAAAAAAATTGAATGCCTTTGACAATGATCCAACTGTAATTGTTGAACACTTAAACATGCTAGTTCACCTTTTTTTTTATTTTATTTTATTTTATTTTATTTTATTTAAAAAAAAAAACACCTAATTAGAGTGTATTGTGATTTTTTTTTTTATTGATACGCACTTTTTAAAAAGTAATATAATATACAAATTATGATATTTGTGATGTTAATTATTATAAGTATCATAATTATATCTTTTTTAGTTATAATTAAATAATAATAAGTCATAACCAAATATAATATAATATATAAATAAATATTTTTTCAATCTTAACCAAAATAAATCATAACCAACATTATAATGGATTGTTTTGGAAAGTACGTTAAAAGTTGATTTTTTATCGTTTTATGACTTTTGAAAAAATGTATAAAAAAATAGAGAAGCGGTAGGACCTCAAAAAAAAAAGCCAAAATTGCCAAAATGGGCCAATGAGTCATAACTAACATCTTAATTAATCATAATCAAGTTATAATAAAAAATCACAAATGTTAAATTTAGGCATATGGTACGCACCCCATTTTAAAGTGTGTTATAAAATTTGAGATTGGATTATTTGAAGTTGGCCATCCAATTTGAGAAAGCATTTGAGTTTAGGGAGTTCATTTTGTGGTTGAACTCGATAATTTAAACCATTTACTTTTTAGAACTACAGATATGATTTAAATATATAGTTATCGATATCTAACCATATTAATTTTTTTATATGAATATTTTACTCAATGAATTTTAAAAATTGAACAATTTAAATTATCGAGATTGACTTCAAAATGGATCTACTAATTTCAAATACTCTCTCAAATAAAAATGATAAATTCAAGAGAATTCAAACCCATAAATTTTTTAAGATAAATTACAAATACATCTCCTGAGATTTATTTAAAATACAGATAGCCCTTTGTGATTTAGAAAATCACAAATATCCCCTTGTCAGAATTTTTATTTAATAGAATTAAGTAAAAAAATAAAATTTATAATTATTCTTTTATACAATAATAAAATTACTTAAATTATTAATCGAAACATATTTTAAAATCATTAAAAATTGTTAATTAATTTAATGATTTATTAATAAAAAAATAATTTTTTATAAAATTAGAAACCTTAGAAGTGGAATTTAATTTTTAAAATCATAACGAGTGATTTATATTTGAATCAAAACTCAAAACATGTATCTATAATTTATTATTTTTTTAATAAATTAGTAGATTATAGTACGATATTTAAAGATTGAGCACCGATTGGTAGCTCGAAACCATTTCGAGCCACGCGGCTCGAATTTCAGCAGAGGAGGGGAGGGGGAGGGGAGGGGAGGGGAGGGGAGGGGGCCCTAATACAGGGGAGGGGGAGGGGGAGGGGGAGGATCGGAGCTGGGCATTGGTGACGAGACGATCGGAGCTGGGCATCGCCGACGAGACGATCGGAGCTGGGCATCGGCGAGACGATCGGAGCTGGGCATCGGCGAGACGATCGGAGCTGGGCGACGAGACGATCGGCGGCGACGATCGGAGCTCGGCATCGCCTGTGTTGCTGGTTCAACGAAGAAGAAAACGAAGAAGAAGACGAAGAAGAGAAAGACAGAGAAGGAAGAGAAAGAAAAAGAAAAAAAATTCGAGACCCAAAACGACGTCGTTTTGGGTCTCGAGCCACAAGTCGAGCCACGGATTCGAGCTACCAGGAATTTCTCTTAAAGATTATCTAATAATTTTGTCTCTTTCAGAGGTGACGCAAGATCTTGCCTGGTCCACAAAAGCATCATCATCAATCAAGACTAATCTCACACCCACACTGGAATATGTGTTCAAACGAAAGGCTCCTATGGAATGTTTGAAACATTTCTGTGTGATTATTTGTTATTTGAAATAATTTAAATACGTTTGTTTTTATATTTTTTATAAAATAGTGTAATGATATGATCTAAATAAATGTACAAATATACTTATTTAGAGGATGTTAAAAAAACTCTAAATTAAACAAATGGTTTGTACACGTAACGCCAAATTATTTTTTGTTCTCTACATCGAATCAAATATATTCTTGTAAAAGTATATCCAATCATTCATTAGATATTTCATTAATTTTGAATAAAAATTTGATTTGATACGAAGCACTCTAACCCTTTCATCAAATCTGATCGGTTGGTCATTCGGCCGATTGTCTATCAAGAGTAAATTTTCATCAAATTCATTCCAAAACTAATTATTCGGGAGGATATCCGTGAGGACGTCTGAGTGGACGTTCAATCCAATAGTTAACTACAAATCTGATATAAGGATAAACGCTCCATTTATTTGATGAAAAAAGTACCACTTTCTTCATTTAATACCAAACTGGTGAAACTATTAGAGCACGATTTTCATTAGTTTTTCATCAAATTTAAATTTGATGAAAGATTTAATGAATGATTGGAGATAGTCTAACAGATGCAATGTTCAAAACTTATTTCAATACACAAATGACCATAAATTATTGGTTGGTCTTGAAGTATTGTTCCACACCATTCGGAACAAATGTTCCATTATCTTCTAAAAAGAGACAAAAAGATGGTGAGTCTCATTGATTCAACCAATAACAACTAAGTTGTAGCATCACATCAATTTGCCCTAGGAGCAAACAATAATTTTCCCACAAATGACACCCTTTTGGGTTGGTTTGGGAAGTTAGCTATTTTAGTTGGCTTTTGAATTTTTGATTATTTTAACTTAGTTAAAAAAGTTAAGTTTGGAAAGATAATTAGCTTTTTTAAAAAAAATTTTATAGTTGATTTTATGATTGTGAAAAAAAAAGAAGAAGTGAAATGATTATAATTTAGATGTAATATTTTGTCTTATCAACTATTTTAGTCCATTTTGTCTTTATTGTCTATTTTAGCCCAAAACCTTATTCCCAAACAGGGAACATCTCTATCACATTAGGTTATTTTGGTTTTGGAAAAATTATATATAAAAAAAAAAAATCAAAATTTGATTTTTGTAATAAAATAATTTTTTAATTTTTAATTTTATTAATTTAAATCTTAATCTTTTGATTTGTATTCAATCTAAACCATAGTCTATTTTTATCAAGTAAAACTGACAAAAAAAAAAAAGAAAAAAAAGAAAAAGAAATTTTAGCCATTAAACTCAATATAGATGTACATAAAATGTCTTAAATACTCTTTTTTGTTTAGCGTATTGACTAAAATACTTTTTTTTATTAGTTTTACTTAATAAAAATAGATAGATGATTTTTTTTAAAATAAATTAAAAGATTAGAGTTTAAATTAATAAAATTAAAAATTCAGACTTTATTTTGCTGCAATAGTTATACCTCATATATATATATATATTTGTAACTTTCTCTTTTCTTTTTATCTAAAATAGTGAGTAAACCATTAAATTTTAATTTCATTAAATTAGATTTTGTGATTTGACGCAGCAAATGTATCTAGTGATTTTAGCTAATTAAATATTACAAAAAATATTACTTTTATTGTTTGGAAGTTAGTTGGGTTGAACTTACAAAAAATAATTCTAAGTTAAAATAAAAAGTTAATATTTAAATGTTATAGAAAAAAAATAGATAGTTTGTTGAAGAGTGTGTTAAAAACAGTGTACAATTAAAATAAAAAATTAATAAAATATAACATAAATTTAATTAATTTTAATGGAGATGCTGTTAGGTTGAGTCTTGAAGAGCTAGAAAACGTGTTTATAGGGTAGGGTTTTTTTTTTTTTTTTTTTTTTTTTTTTTTTTTTTAAGGTGCAATTTAGAATGGTGAAATTGACAAAAGTCTACGGAAAAAAAAGGTGATTAATGTCCAAAGTTGAAATGTTATTTTTGGCTAGCAAACGTAGAATTACGTCATATTTTATAAAAAAAAAAAAGAAAAAGAAAAAGAAAAAAAAGGACAAGATGGACAAGTTGAAATTGAAATTTTTTGAAAAATTGCAACTAATTTAGCAGTGGTAATACAGACCACTAATTTAAGAGCACTAATGCCACCTCAATGAGCTGGCAGTGCACAAAAAAAAAAAAAAAAAAAAAAAAAATGCCAAACCATCACATCAAGGTGGGACCCGTAGCAATGCCACCTCATTAATGCAGATTTAGAGTTACTACTTTAGTGGTTCCAAACATTATTCTTTTTATCCCAATGACCTTTGAAAGCAAGAACCATATTCTCAAACAACATGAGCTTCAAACGTTGTGAATAATTTTCGAGTTATACCTAGGATTGGTGAAAACAAGATGTATAATAATTTTTTAGCAAGTGATATAGTCACATGTCCTTTTCTATTTTTATTTATTTTTTATTTTTTTATCCATTTATTTATTTTTTTTGTGATTCAAGATTTGAGACATTTCATCTATTAGAACTACAACTCCTTTTGGTTTTTTGGTCAATCAATTAAAAAAAAATATTTATATGAAGGTGAACAATCAATTATGTAAGAAAGTCTAACGTCATATACCAAAAATCTAATACTAGAAGAATTTGTTTGTAGATGGGCCTACAGTAAACAAATAATTATGTATTATATACTGTTAAATAAAATGTGAGTAATATCAAATAGACTCATTAAGTTGTGTTTTATACAGAAATATGATTAGATCATGCAGACATATGTCGGTCATGTTATAAATACTAAAGTGAGTATGGACTAAAACATATGTCTAAAAACCAAATATCAGCCCATTTTTTCAATTTATTCAAATATGAAATTAAAAAATATATGATTAAGGTCCACTCCAAACCTTAGCATCCATCTCATACGTTTGTGTAAAAGAAAACAGGAGTACTTCTAGAATGGAAGACAAGAACCACTAAAGAGTCAACTCTTTCTACCCGTTTGTTTCCAGAGATAGAATGGAGGGGATTGATAGTGAGAGGATTGTTAGTGAGGGTCGTTTGTTTTCAGAGATAGAATGGAGGGGATTGATAGTGAGGGGATTAATAGTGAGGGGATTGTTAGTGAGGGGATTAATAGTGAGGAATTGTTAAATTATTTTTATATAAAATAATAAAACAAATATAAAAATATAAAAATTAAACATTAATATTTAAAAAAAAAATCCCAATATATAAAAAATAAAAAAAATAAAAAAATTTCTAATCCCCTCACTATTTTTCTAATACCATCTCTACCTCCTCACTATGAATCCCCTCCCCAAGGGTATTAGTAATACCAAGGTATTAGTAGTACCCTCCCTATCTCTCAAAACAAACACGGTATTAGTAATACTAAGGTATTAGTTAGTCCCAAGGTATTAGTAGTCCCAAGGCTATCTCTCAAAACAAACACCCCATATATTAGTCCCAAGGTATTAGCAATCCCAATACCCTCCCTATAACCCAAAACAAACGGGGCCTTTGTATTACTTCGGTCAATGATGTTCATATGTGATTATTATTTGGAAAAACTACAATAAAATAAAAATCTTAAAATTTGAACATTATAACAAAATAAATTACAAATTTTTAATTTTATCGATTTAAACTTTAATATTTTGATTTGTTTTTAATTTAAACTATTTAATTTGTTTGCAATTTGAACCTTAACTTTTTCACTTTTTGACTAAAATATAAGGTGGAAAGTAGCATGTTTTGGATAATTTTTTTAACTTCTTTATTAAACAAAACATGCAAAAAATAGAGACAAAAGAGAATATTTTATTATTTATTTATTTATTTTTTGTATGATTCTTTAGCTTTTTAGCTTTTTAGTGACTTCTTGAGTTTTTTTGTGAATTTTATTAAATAAAAAAATCTGACAATGAGATATTTATTAATTCTAAAATTACAAAGGACAATATGTATTTTGAACAAATTTCAAAAAATATATATTTAATTTACTTTTATTTTTAAGAAAAAATTACCATTCAGTGTACTTTTAAAAAAATCATTACAAATTCATTAAAAAGATTTATGACTTTATTTATTAGTATTAATAAAATTTGTTACTTATAATTAATTTTTTTAAGATACGCTATTGTGCAATTTCTTTTATTTTTAGTATGGATTAATCTTTGAGCTCTCGTCAAGGCTTTGTTTGAGATGTTTGGTTTTCACTAAAATTGTCTACAAAGAAAAAAAAAAATATATAGAATAAATTACAAATACATTCTGTTAAATTTGCTTAAAATATATATTGCTTCTTATGGTTTGAAAATTACAAATACTCCATTCTCATATTTTTTTATTTAATAGAATTAATTGAAAAAATAAAATTACTAACTACTCTTTTATTCAAAAATAAAATTACATGAATTATTATTTGATATATATTTTTGATATCATTAAAAAATGTTAATTGAGTATATGATTTGTCGATAAAAAAATGTCATTTGTTATGTAATTCTAAACTTCAGGGGTGAGATATGATTTCTAAAATTATAAGGGATAACTCGTATTTTAAGTAAATCTTAGGAAATATATTTGTAATTTATCAAAAAAATATAAAATAATTAATAAGACAAAATGTCACATCTTTTAATTTTAGTTGGGGAAACTATATGCAAGTGGGAGTTGAAAAAAAAAATTATAAAGACATGGAGGTACAAATGTATCTGTAGTAGGATACAAATAAAATACTATAAGAGTGAAAGTGTTACTTATACCTCTCCATATATTGATAAATTTTTTTTTTTTTTTTTCTAATTTCTACCCGCACTCTATTTTAATTTGGATGTACATTTTATAGGAAGCATGCTCATATACAATGTTTTTGGGTAGTTGTGGGCATCACATCACAGATACATGTTACTGCATGTTTGTCCACATAGTCTATTTTTGTGTCGGTGGGCAATTTGCACAGATGGAAGGATATTTTGTAGTTATTAACATGTTAATGATATTTATGGAAGGGTAAATTACAGTGCCATCTTCTCAGGTTTAAAAAATTACATTTTTTTCTTCAAATTTATAATCTCATTATAAATTATTTCTTGAATTATTTATGTCATACTCTAAATTTTTTTAAATGACTATTTTATCATTCTTTTTACCATTTTTTCTTCCTATCATCATAATTATATTCTATAACTTTTTATTATTAAATTCTACATGAATATATTTTTATTGAGTGATGATATACAAACATAAATTTTATATAAAATTTTCAAACACAATATATAACTTAATGGTGACCTGTCATTTTAAAACAAAACACCCATAAATATTATTTATATTTATAACAACATCACTATCACAACATTTTTACGATATTTTTTGCATAAATTTTTATATATTAGTAGAATTTTTCATTTTTATTTTCACTATCATTTTTCTTTTTCATCTATTCACCCACATTTATTATAGTATTACCAAATATCATCATTCACATTTATTACAGCATTACTGAATTTTTGCATTTTTTTATTTTTGTATTTCGTGAATTTAAAAAAATCATAAAATATTATATTTCTTAATTATAGCTAGATTAGGTGTATCTAAAAAATAAATAAATAATTGCTTAAAATATTTTAAAAAATTAATAAAAATAAAAAAAACCCAAAAATAATTTTTTTTTAAATTTTTTCTATTAGTTAAACCATAGAAGATGAATGTTATTTTTTCTTAAAATAACATGAACAAAATATTAGTATTTTTTTATTATTTTATATGTATAAAGATTAAGAAATAAATATATTATTTTAATCTGACAAAAAATAAATATAATTTTTCAACGTGAAAGAGTATCTATATTAAACAAAAACATGATAGGTGTCATTGCCTCCGTTTGGGAAGTGGATTGGTTTTTTGTTTTTTAGCTTTTTTAGCTATTTTCGCCTGGGGCTAAAAAGCCTGGTTTGGGAAGGATTTTTTGACTTTTTTGACTTTTTGGTGAGGTGTCTTCATGGTCAATTACCAAACTGCCCTTCACATGTGTTTTTCATGTGAACTAATTTCTTCTGCTTCTCCACGTCAGATGCGTAATTGGACCGAAATTGTTTTGTTTTTTGTTTTTTTTTTAAATTTATTTTTTTGTCATTTTTCTTTTTTTATACATTAATTAGTTCTTGTTCTTTAATTTACGTTTTTCTTTTTTTTTTTAATTTTTATTGGTATACAATAACTTTTTTTAATTTTTCAAAAAAGAGTTTTCATGTGTTTTATTTATTTCTAAATTACGTCGCGAATGATAATTTATGTTTTTATGTTTTTTTTATAAATATTTTTGAACGAGGCGTATTTTTCTCGTTATTTTTTTTTTAATTTACGTTTTTGTCATTTTTTAATTTGTACACATTAATTTGTTTTTATATTTCAAAAAAGGGTTTTCATGTGTTTTATTTATTTGTAAATTATGTGGCAAATAGTAATTTCTTTTTTTTTTTTTTTTGGATGAGGCGTATTTTTGTTGTTCTTTTTTTTTTGAATTTATGTTTTTGTAATTTTTTTTTTATTTTGTATACATTAATTTGTTTTTTGTTTTCAGAAATGGTTTTTCATGTGTTTTCCTTATTTTTAAATTATGTGGCAACTGGTAATTCATGTTTTTTACTTTTATATTTTTTTATTTTTGACTTTGTTTTTAATTTGTTTGGTGTTTTTGGGAAAACGTTTTTTTATGTCATTTATTTAACATGATGTGAAAAATCATATATAGCCGTGACACATGACAAAAAATGAGGTATGTTTTGGTTTTTTGTTGTTTTGAACTGGTGTTTTTATGTTTTTAATTGACGTCGCACATGATAATATATATATTAGCTTTTTTATTTTATTTTTTTTCTTATTATTTTCACCTTGTTTTTTTTTCTCGAATAGGCTTTTTCAAAGTTAGGCACGTCACCAACAGAAAGGGGGTATATTCCCGTGTAAACACATTCTACTTGTACATGATAATATATTTGAATACAGTCTGTTCCACGTGTGTTACCAATATTACAACCCTACGAAAATTAGGTCGACTATTATATATTTCCTAACATTCCGTTACTACGCATGTAACATAATTTGTCGCGTATGCGGAGGTGCACCAATGCCATATGCGGGTCCTCATCCCCAACCATTAAACCATCCTCGTCATGTTCAACTTCTAGTATGGCATTTACTATTGTCATAGCCTCTTCCTCGTCACAAATTGGGTGAATAGTTGTTGGATTACCTGTGTTTTGCTGTATATAATTATGTAATGCCATTGACACACCTACTAACTGAACTTGCACATTTGCAAAGTCATATTGAGGCATGTCTCGAATAAACCCCCATCGATTTTTCGAGGCACCGAAAGTGCGTTCCACCACACTGCGTAACGACGAGTGAACTTTGTTAAATAATTCCCTTGGCGTGTTTGCCGTCGTGTTCCGTGGAATACGTCGAAATTCTTGTTGGTGGTAACGGCTGCCTCTGAATGGTGCCAAGTAACCTATTTGGTTTGGATAGCCAGAATCGATAAAATAATATTTGCCTGCAGACAGGACAACAATGTATGACACCAAAAACAAACTTTGTGCTTCATTTTCATGCAGTTATGACAAAAAATTATAGCCCTATCAATGCAGAATTCATGGTACTGTGTTACCTTCGTCAGGATGTGGAAATGGGACATTATCATTTGTTAGTATCTCGTTGAAGATGCGACTATCATGCATACTTCATTCCCATCCGCACAAAATAAAGATGAAACACATGTCAAAATCGCACGCGGCCATGATATTTTGCGTGTGACAGTATTTCCTACCGAAATATGTTGCCGAATCTGGCCCCGTAACCCATGCACTTACATGTGTTCCGTCTATTGCTCCAATACAGTCCTGCCAACAACCTAATTGTATTGTTACTCCTACGGGTACATGTAATGGTTATTTTCATACTTCACGTCCACTTAATATTGAACACAAAATAACATACTTCGCACAAATAACTGGGTAATGTGTTGCAGTAGTACCTTGAACGGTAGGTATTTCCGTTTAGACCGCACGTATGGATGTATACGATGTTGACTATATGTGGGTCGGCAATGAACAACAGTGAACTCTTTCATAAAAGCTAATACGTTATGCACGTGTGTAGACACCCCATTTTTGACCGACCTTAAGACTCAGACGTCACCGGTTGAGCGCTCGGTGATGTTGCATACTGTGCTCGTTCAGAAGTCTCGGAGTCGCGGCCGCGCGCCCTGCCTCCGGACCTCCGAACCATCTTCTCTACCTTGTCTCGGTTTGCGAACCAGGCTCGATTTTCTCTGTTTTCTTTCCTGAGGGAAGGGAGTGGTCCCGTAGACTATCTCCTGGTGGCCGTGTGCTACTTTTCGTGGCTGTAGGCCATTTTGCCCATTTCGGAGCCCGGTTCCCGGTTTTCGGGGCCGTTAGGCCGTGTGCCTCGGCTCGGGACCGCCCAACCATCTCCGCTTTCTCCGATTTTTGGCGGAGACCTCTGTTTTAATGTTCCGAGGAACACTGGGGCCCCTGATGCCCACTTCGCAGCCGAACACCACTTCCGGTGCCCGGCGACCCATTTTCGGGACCCCGAACTGCGTGATTTGAGCCCCGAGCATTCATTTTGCATCAGCCTTCTCCGGTTTTTGGCGGAGACCTCTGTTTTAATGTTTCGAGGAACACTGGGGCCCCTGATGCCCACTTCGTGGCCGTATGCCACTTTCGGTGTTCGTAGCCGGTTTTCGGGACCCCGAACTGCGTGATTTGGGCCCCGAGCATTCATTTTGCATCAGTTTTCTCTGATTTTTGGCAGGAACCTCTGTTTTGTCATTCCGAGGGACACTGGAGTCGCAGATACCCACTTCGATGCTAAACACCACTTCCGGCACCTGCAGCCCATTTTCGGGATCCCGATTTGCTCGGTTTTGGCCCCGAACATTCATTTCTCATTAGTTTTTGTTCAAACTTGGCAGGTACCTCTGTTTCAACATCAGGAAGATCACTGGGGGGGGAGGCCAGCAATTATCCCAGATAACCAGTTTCGCTCCTCCGGAGCCCGTTTTGCTCACTTCCGGGCCAATGTTGAACACCCTAGGGGTATTTTCTTTCAACCAAAGCTACATATCTGTGATGAGGGAATCTAGGAGGACCCTAAGGGTTGGTGGTCGGCCAGAAACTGTGGGTTTCATTTTTGGGCCTCTCCTTCAAGCTCTATGTTGTGACTCTTGGTTCAATGTTGCCAAATTCAAACCTTGGATCCTTGTTCTACACATCTGGGAGGACACTTTGGTATGGTGGTCGGCCAGCAATGGTTGGTTTCATTTTTGGGCCTCTCCTTCAAGCTCTATGTTGTGACTCCTGCTTCAGAGTTGCCAAATTCCAACCTTGGATCCTTGTTCCACACATCTGGGAGGACACTTTGGTATGGTGGTCGGCCAGAGATTTTACTGTTCATTTTTTGGGGGTGGCCGGCCGGCCATGGTGAGTGGCTGGCCGACCAGGTGGGGTGGCCGGCCGGCCACCTCCCACAAATTTACCTGGCCGGCCAGCTTCCTGCTTTCCAGCCTGTCCCAGCTGTCCGGATATCTTCCAGCATATCCCGGGGCATCCGGGGGATATTTCGGGAGGGAAAGATTGGGTGCTTTCCCTCCCCTTTTACACCCCATTTCTTGTCTATTTGAAGGGCCCTCCCTCTCCTTCTTCAAGGTTGGAAAAAATTGTCTCAAGAGATCATCTTCAAATTCCTCCATTTTCATAGCTCAAAACCTCAAAAAGCTTCTAAGTCCCTAGGTCTTCTCTTCATCAACACCTAGCCTCACCATCCCTACCACCATTCCAGCAGCTAGGAAGTGAATTTCAGAGGTTGAGAAGCTACAAATCGAAGCCAAGAATCAAAGAAAGACAAGTCTTCAAGGGTAAGTCTTCAAAACCAACTTTTAGGGCTTTTTCTTGGTTCATTTTTATACTCTAATTGGTTGAGAATTGGGGCTCCGACCCCTACTTCTTTTGTGCTTGTTTTGAGCCCCTCTACAACTTTGTAGAAGGGCTCAACTTCATTTGATGCTCCTATGATATACTTGTTTCAATACCTAGCTTTTATGCCATTATCTTGCATGCTAGTTTAGGCCTATTTCCTTTTGTTTTTAGGGGTCCGACCCCTACTGGTTTTGTGCTCATTTTGAGCCCCTCTACAACATTGTAGAAGGGCTCAACCTCATTTGGCCATTGTATATACCACCTCCTTCAAATTTCATCAAGTGTGCCATTTTTGCATGCAATTTTTGACCTATTTGTGTTTGTTTTTGGGACTTCGACCCCTACTGGTTTTAGTCTCTTTTTGACCCCCTTTACATATTTCATGAAGGAATTTTGGTCATTTGATGTATAGATAGCATGTCTCATGATATAGCATGTTTGGAGCCTACTTTGCATGGATTTTATAGCATGTTTGTATTCTGATTTTGAGGATGTCATCTTCTGAAATTGTGCTTATTTTTATCTCATCTTCAATGTTGTAGAAGAAAGTTTGTCCATTTGGGGTTTGCATATGTCACTTGTCTCAATACTCCTCTTTTGGCCACTAACTTTGCATGCTATTGTTGATCTATCTATGCTTGCATCTTGGCCAAGTTTGTTACTGAAATATGCCATATTTGGGACTGCCTTGCTACTGTTCTTGCTGCCATGATCATATTTTGCATGTATAGCATGGCTATAGGCCATTTCGGGGCTTAATTTTACACTTTCGGGATGATTGCATGCTTCGGGTGTCGTTTCGAATTGTTTCGGGGCTGTTTCCCCCTTCATTTAGGTGCTGAAATTCCATTGCCATGCTTGCATATCATTTCCCATGCCATTTGTATCATTTTTGCATTGTCTCGGTTTGCGTGCCAATGGGCACGCATTTCGAGGCACCTCATTCTTATCATTCTGGCAGCCTATGTGAGTGTGGTTGAGGCCCTCTCATGTTGGCGTAAGCCCAATTTGCATTTTCATGCTTGTATGCCACTGTCTCGGTTTGCGCGCCTGCGGATACGCATTTCGAGGCACCTTCACTTTTACCCGGCAGCCTATGTGAGCGTGGCTGAGGCTATCTCATGTTGGCGTAAGCCCAATTTGCATTTTCATGTTTCTACATCATTGCCTCGATTTGCGTGTCCGCGGACACGCGTTTCGAGGCAGCTTTGTTTTTATCCGACGGCAGCCTATGTGAGTGCGGCTGAGGCTCTCTCATGTTGGCGTAAGCCCATCATTGCATTCCGTATGTCATTTCATCCCATTTCATCATCGCCTCGGTTTGCGTATCCGTGTGCACGCATTTCGAGGCACTTCGGTTTTATCTGATTTTACATTTCATCATCGCCTCGGTTTGCGTGTCGGTGTGCACGCATTTCGAGGCACTTCGGTTTTATCTGATTTTGCATTTCATCATTGCCTCGGTTTGCGTGCCTGTGGGCGCGCATTTCGAGGCACTTCAGTTTTATCCGATTTTGCATTTCATCATCGCCTCGGTTTGCGTGCCCGTGTGCACGCATTTCGAGGCACTTTGGTTTTATCCGATTTTGCATTTCATCATCGCCTCAGTTTGCGTGCCCTTGTGCACGCATTTCGAGGCACTTTGGTTTTATCCGATTTGCGTTTCATATCATCGCCTCGGTTTGCGTGCCCGTGTGCCGCATTTCGAGGCACTTCGATTTTATCCGATTTTGCATTTCATCATCGCCTCATTTTGCGTTCCGTGTGCACGCATTTCGAGGCACTTCGGTTTTATCCGATTTTGCATTTTATCATCGCCTCGGTTTGCGTGTCCGTGTGCACGCATTTCGAGGCACTTCGGTTTTATCTGATTTTGCATTTCATCATCGCCTCGGTTTGCGTGCCTGTGTGCACGCATTTCGAGGCACTTCGGTTTTATCCGACTTGCATCGCATATCATCGCCTCGGTTTGCGTGCCTGTGGACGCGCATTTCGAGGCACTTCAGTTTTATCCGATTTGCATTTCATCATTGCCTCGGTTTACGTGCCAGTGGGCACGCATTTCGAGGCACCTCATTCTTATCATTCCGGCATCCTGTGTGAGTGTGGCTGGGATCCTCTCATATTGGTGTAAGTCCATCATTGCATTTCGTGCCTTTACATCATTTTTATAGCATTGTGCATGCTAGGTTGTATGTTAGTTGCATTTCATGCATATCATGTGTATTGCACGGGAAATGAGGCGCGTTCTGTACTCCGAGTAACGGAACGGGTCTCAATTCCCAAGTCACCGACACTCCGGATTACCCATGATGGAGTTAGGTTTTGTTGTAGCATTCATATGCATTCATCCCATATTGAGTTGTGCAATTCGATTCCTCGGCCATCATGCATCGATGTGCGTGATTGGTGGCACGAGGATTGAGGCATGCATATATTTGTGAAATACACTGCTATGCCCTTTTCCTGCTCTCTGTTGCAGCAAAATCAACAATCAACAACTTTTCGGAGGCTGGCACGCATTTCGAGAAAATTGCAAACAGAGGCTAATCAGGGCATCCCAGTGGATTTCTGCGCCAAGCAGCCCAGCATATACCATTCATCAGGAGCAAGGCAGTCCCTGGCTTGCATGCCAGTTTTACTTCTTTTGTAATTAATTTGTTAATTAATTAGAAATCTGTAATATTTCGGACTGTATTATTCTTTCATTTGGGACTGTATTATTATTTATTCGGACCTTCTGCGCGAGGGCATAAATGTAATAAGTGTGGGTGAGTGTGATGTATGTCTTCCAACCCCCATTTCTTTCTCCCTTTTATTTACCCGCTTTGGATGGTTAGATATAGGGCATATTTCAATTAGCATACAGTATGACGGCATGTTTGCATCATTCATCTGTTTTGCACGCACTGGGCTCGGCGCATCATACAAACTGCATCTGTATTTCAATTTCAAATTGAATACATGTTAGCTGTAGCATTTCATATGCCATGTTTTAGAATAGCCGAGCCTGCTATAGTTGCATTTTTGCATGTGTTGCATTAGGCATTTTAGCATATTTAGGATTCATGCATGATTTCTAACCGGTTCCTGTTTTGGCTTGGAGTACTCGGTAAGTTTTATGCTTTAGCATCCTTGCATGCGTGTGAGTGTTGCCATGATAGCATGCTTACCATGAGGCTATGTGTTTATGTGATATAACTGCCTTGAATGCCTGTGGGTGGAGGTTGAGTTATCTGAATTGGAGCAATTCATCAATTGTTTGTTAAGCCCACTAGATTGTGGCAAAATCTGTATTTTTAGCCTACCTGCGGGTAGCAAACCATCTTTCACAAACAAACATGAGATGTTGAGTTCCAATTCAGACGATTCAGTCTATACTTGTTTGCTGCGAGCATCACATAGTAACCTAGGCTAATAATCGGAATAAGAGCATACAATGTTTTCAAAAACAGATATCATGGTTAGTAGAGGCCGGTCTTTGACCGGGCGAAAGGGGGTGCTCACGATGTGACCTTCCCTAATCGTACCCAAGTTCCCGAGCCAACTTTGGTGATGACGGACACGTGGCCTTTTGGCACCGAGTCAGGGTTTCCTAAATTTCCCATTTTAAAATATTTAGGTGGCGACTCTGTTATCTGGCAAAGCAGTCCATGTTTGGCACTTCTTTCAAAAAATCTGTTTTTCTCAAAAACGATTTGCCGGATTTGGACTCTTTGGTTCAAGATTTGGAACCGCAACAAAAATCGAGTCCGAGCTGTAGCGAGGTCCCCCGCGGGCGTTGTTACAACGTGTCGAGACATAGTCTCCCCGAATGTTGGAACCGTTCTTGGATTTCCCAATTTTGCTTCCCTTTCAACACATGGATAAACATTGCAACGCTTTCTTCAACAGCTAAGCCATGTGGATGTTGCGGTACTTGTAACCCAAAATCATTTACTAATGTCTCACACAAAGCGGCAAAAACTTCCTTCGACATGCAGAAATTTTCCTCAAATCAACCCATATGGCCCGTATATAGTTCGGATATCCATGCATTCCCAGTCAGTATAGAAGTGCGACATGGCGTTTTAGCCATGTGTTTTTCGTACCACTCTGTGACATATTGGCATGCTTGTAGAAATGTCCAGTTGTGTTCGTGTTGCAGCTGTATGGCCATTCCATTAAGCATTTCCCTTAACTCGTCATTGTTGCTTCCATCCCAAGGATTCATCACGTCGTTGTTGTCGCAAAACCTACAAGAGTGGCACTGTTTCAATCAGTTTGCGCGTGATGCATGGACTAAAATGATACAACAGTTTCCAATTACAGTATAAGCCAACATCGTTGTTAATGTTAAAATATGCCATCACCAATGTCATGAGTACCGTATAATGAAATGAATTAAACAAATAGTGAACCTGGTCGTTATCCTGAGCAAGGGAACTATTAACATAGCATAAGCCATTGCTAACACAGCCACAAAAGATGACGTGAAACTAACGTAATAGTTTCCCAAACACAACATTTAATTCAAACACAACCATCATATTCCATTCCAACAAAAACTCACAACCATTCAGACATCGCGTCTAAGACAAACATGCAAACAATTACTAAACCATAGCTAGCAAGAAAAAAAAAAAAACATTGTGCAAGTTTCAAACATGTAGACATAACCATCATGTTTTAGTACAATTCCAACAACAACATAAGTAAAAGTTTTCAAAAGTAAAAGTTTGGCAGGCATCTTCAGCATTAATAACACGGCTATATCACATCCCGCGAGCCCCAAAAAGGTTCGCAAACAGCACCGACGTAGTACACTGGAGCTGCTTCTGTGTAAGCCACCCTATAATGTGGTCGTCATCAGGCTGGCACATCATCACCTCCCGGTAGGTCGTTGAACACACCAAAATTAAATACTAAACTACACTATATTCTTTTAGAATAATGGCAAGTCCAGGTATCGATCCACAGGGACTATTGTGAAATTAAGCTAATTTAATTATCAAATTCCTAAATTAATTTTGATAAAAAGATTGGTTGTTTATAACCTAATTTAATTACGAATAAATTATACTAAGGAATTAAATTATCAATAATAATTGAAATTGGGTTTACTGAATTGGAGAAAAATCCTAGGATAGAGAATTCACCACTAACCACATGAATGAGACTTAATATCAACCACCAATCGCAATTCGATTTGAACAACCCAATATTTCACAACTACAAGTTTGAAATATTGATCAAGAGGGTTGTTGCATTCAATGTACAGGCACGAATCATCCCGAATAGTACGAGTCGTTTGCTCTAAACTAAGTTAGCAAAACGACCCGTCTCTCATAGCATGACTCGTCTCATACTTTGAATACAAACACAAAGAATACTAATGTATGGAAAGCATTAAACAATCACAGAGAGTAAAATGCTTGAAGAGAAGAACGAAACAATTATTTATAAACTTCTAAAACATCTATACATTTATTCAAACCAATTTACAATTAAAGCTCATGAAAAATTCCATTACATGGCTAGGGTTTCATCAAAACCCTAGAAAAGACGACTAGCCACTCATGGAGGAGTGGAAAGAGGAAGAAGATGAAGAAGAAACCTCCATGGAAGTGTCCTTCAAGCTTTGGTAGACTCCCCTTCTCCAAACCCTAGCCTCTCCCTTTAGGTCAAAACAACTTCAAAAACCCTAGAAAAGCCTTTTCCTTTTCTTTTTATACTTCTACTCACTTCCAAACAGGTTTAAAACATTGGTTTGACTTATCCAGAAAAAGTCAACTCTATCCAAATTTTGTCTTTTTGCCCATTTTATGCTCCGACAATGTACAACCTGATTGACATTCAACACACATAAAGTATACGGTTTGACCAGCAAGTGTAGTTAAGAGATTCTAATTAACGGCCTCAATGATGTACATTTCGGCCTTAATCATCTGCGTTATCCATAAGGGTCGAGGCGAAATGAAATAGCGGCGTACCAACAAGGGATGAAATAGTCGTCAGGCGATGCATGCACTCCGAGATAGTGTACAACGATTCGTTACCTGTGAGGTGCCTTACCGTGACCTGCTGATTTTTGGTACGCACCACATCTGTTAGATTGTTCATGCTTTCCGCAATAACAGACGCTCCACTTGTTGCCTTCTTGGACTTTGAAACACTTGTTGATGGCGTCTTTCTCCTTTTTTTCTTTTCAACCACAACCGGTTCCAGTGAAGAATCTGAATCCACGTCCTGTACTCCTGCGGGTATCGGATCAGCAAATGGTTGCGCTCCTAGACTGTGCACAGAATCAGATGAGTCATCGGCCTCTTCAGCAAATTTCTCTCCTGCGGTCCAATGGTGCTTACCAGTAACAAATGCCCCCATGAAGACCGTCTCCATCAAGTCACGATGTTCCAGAGTTTTTTTCCTAAACTTGGCACACACCTTGTTTATCTGCATAGTTGGAGATTTAAAAAAGAGGAAGGCGTTACATTTCATATAACAAGTAATGCAGTTAAGTTGAAAAGTTTAAATGTACTGGTAACAGATGAATATGAAATGCAATAAACATGTACTTACCGATTCCATCTTGTCCCACCACTCCTCAGGTGCCTGAAACATACCGGTGTCACTGTCAAACCCTATCCCTGACACTCCTTTGCTTGAATCCATCAACTTTGTCCACGCTTGCCACTCTTTTTTCAAACTCATGTATTTATTCTTCAACTGTTTGAGGCCATGTTTTCTTCCTATTTTTTTCTCAAATTTCGTTGCCAAGGACTTGTACCCTACTTGGTTGAGGACTAGGAATGGTCAATTTCCTTTTGTAATCTCATTTGCAATCAACTGCAGGAAAACTCGGATTGAGTCACTGTCCCATGAGGCCTTGTGGCTGAACTGATTATATGCCTCTTCAAGACTGCTTGACTTATCTGCGACAATGCCTTTGCTTTTGGATTGGGTACGCGGAGAAATACGTATGGAAGCCATTACTAATGTAGGGTTACAAAAGATTACCATCACAAATTCGGTTGTTATATACAAACGCATAAGCCATTGCACATTAATAACAAAAAACAGAGAGATAGGATGGTAAATTAGAAAGCATATAACCATTGCACATTAATAACATACATACACAGGTTCCATGGAACTCAGTAGTGGACATAGTTATCATAGTCATTAATATTTCCTAACGTTTCGTAGTGGAGGAAGGCAAAGGCAGCTTAAAGTCATACTACGAACATACTAACAACCTCATAACGTGTTTGTACATACTGACAACATCCTAACGTTGCTTACATACGGAACAACAAAATGACAACGACAATGCATAGCACATACACAATGGTCTTAAGGACACGCAAGGATTGTTGAATGTCTATGACATCAGCCCGCAATTGCATGACAATTTCGTCTCTGGGTGACGCATAGTCTTGGTTCTCTCGCCTTGGTTCTTCGCACCAACTAATCCAACTGACACAGGGCTGATGAGTGCAAATGATGGAACTATTAGTTTCATGGGTTGTTAATGTTCATACAGTTATGACCGATAAAGAATGGGTCACTTACTACAGGGCGGGGACATGCAAAGTAGGGACGCCCTGGATTTTTGGTGGACCTGGAAATCTTAACAATACAGGGGCCCTGTCCACAGGCACACATTCGTCGTGGCCATGTACTGGAAGTTGCAGTAGAGGTAAACGAAGCCATGCTATGCTTTACAAACATTCAGAAGTGACCATGAATCATACAAGTAATTAGTTTATGTTATCCATATATCAGGGCTACATAAACCGAATACGTTATGCATAAGATATATTGGATAGGTATAGAAATTTTCAACTTCCTTCAGTTTATTTTAAAGAAAAGCAGCCTACATTATCATGGTTTCACTGTGAAGGTGGTAATAGAAAAGTAGAGATCTAATTTCCTTTGCAAACCTAACAGATAAAAAAGGGCTACATAATCGTGTGTTTACATGAATGAAATGAAGAATTCATAATCAAATTAAGTCAAAACATTGTAAATTATGAAGCCGTAATCAATCAGCATTTCAATTAAATTTACATGAATCAACATGATAACGTACAAAGACTAACGCAATTTTATATTTGATTCCATTAACGAAATTGAATTTTTGTAAAAGTATTGTGCATCTTTAATTTACGTATAGTGGTAGGAGTATTTATTAACCCATATGTACTTGCACAGATTCCTTTTGTAACCATTAATTTTATTATTATTATTATCCTAGTTATTTATTATTATTTTTAGTTGTTTTTTGAAATTTGAGAATACTCTATTTTAAAGATTATGTTTGTATCCACATGATTTTAATCAATAATTTTAAAGATTATGTTTGTATCCACATGAAAATTGGACATACTTTTAAAAAAAAAAAAAAATAACAGAATCAGATTTCAGAACCCATTTAGCATTGACATCCTCTTCAGCATTTAAGTATAAAAATAACAAAAAATTGGACATCCTCTTCAGCATTGAGTATTGAGTATTGAGTATAACAAAAAAATAACAAAAATTCAGCATTGAGCATTGAGTATAACAAAAAATATAACAAAAATTGGACATCCTATTCAGCATTGAATAAAAAATCACAAAACCCAGATTTCAGTTTTCCTTATTCATTCACAGACTCAGATTTCATGACAAATCAATAGGTATTTAACAGAATCAGATATGCATTCACAGATTTCATTCAGAATTTATTTCATGACAAATCAATAGGTATTAGAGATGGCTAGAGACTAGCAGTGGAACAATGTATACATCAATTTGATAAATCAAATTTCATTTAGCATTTGTGTACATCAATTCGAACTTGTGATCTGAAATTTTTCATGGTTTAATGATAATTATAAAAAAAAAAATCAAAAGAAGAACAGAGTGTTTTAAGAATCTCAACAGAGCTTTACATACTTCGGCCCTCATTACTCATAGATTTACAGATTTATATATAATAACAGATATATGTATATATATATATATTTGCCCAAAATGTGTGAATCCAAGCACGACGATGAACTTCAACAGGTCGGTAATGAACTCAATTTGTAATGAACCCAAAATGTGTCAACTTAATTTAACCATAATGAACCCAGAGGATATTAAAAAAAGAGAGTCCACACTTCCATTCAAATTTGGAAAAAATCCCGTGTAAACAGAGAAAGGGATTCCACACATGAACCCTAAGCAGATCGGAAGCAGAGGCCACACACACGCGAAAAGGGAAACGAAATCAGAAGGGTTTGAAAGAGTTACCTGAAGATCAGTGGTGTTTGACAGTGTCACGACCCAAACCCGCCCCTATAGGTTTAGTATCGTAACCAGCCAGTAATCCTTGGACTACCGAAGGCCTCTGAATAGATTAACAAAATTAAGGGGCTAGGGGAAGCAAATATATAAATATAGTTGCCCAATGAGTTGTGCTAACTTATATGAACAGAATAGTTAAAACTTTATATAAGTATGCAATAGTCATTCGTACATTATACCCACACACATTAAAGTATCTTAAGTACAGCCAACAAAACTACCAAGTCTTATATGTACAGAAACAACGGAACTTAAACACAGGACTCTTGGGGATCCTCCACGTGAGGCACAATGGTTGGTTGACAACAGAACACAGATCCGAACAAAAGCCTTCAGGCTCGAACTCCAGAATGCCCACCTACATATATATATACACACAGTGAGCTAAAGCCCAGTGAATAACAGTATGGTAAAGGGGTTAGTGAACGAAATCCGAACATGACATAGGCGGAAACCAGATCATAGCATACTTATTCTCATATCAGAACATAATAATGGTACATCCCATAGAACACATCACAGAACGTCTTCTGACTAGAGTAATCGGTTCCGGATACCGATTAAACACATATCGCCATAATGAAGTGGCTAACGAGATCTCGTAATCATATGTATGTCATGGACCCGCATTTTCATGCCGTCCCCCATGACTTGGGACTATCTATGGATGCCATAATAGATTTCAAATATGGGATATTCGTTCACGAAAACAGATATCATTTAAGAAATCAGAACTTATCATATTTCATTTGGAACGTAATTCATACGAACGTATCTTTACAATAATGTTACTCACAGTGGTTTCCTGTAATGGTCAGTCAACCCTCGAGTCTTGACCTACAACCACAAAATACATAACACAAGCATGTCTTATCATTACACATTCAAGTGGCCATTAAGGCTTAGCTTTCATTACATTGGTTCTTATTCTTTCTTATCACATTGCCTAAAACACACACACTTGCAGTCTTGGAACTTAGTACATTCTTTTCTTAGTGTGTTTCTAATCCATAACCTCATTACTATGGCTTAATTAAGGCTTAGGAATGCCGAAGATGCAAGGAGGATGCCAAAACATGCCTTGGAACACTTAGGCAAAATTTCTGAAAATAAGGTCCACGCTCGAGCGTAGCTTTCCTCGCTCGAGCGGATATGCAAAATGTGAATGGTCGCTTGAGCGCACATTTCTTCGTTTGAGCGATCTGTAAAAGACATGAAACTTCTAGGAGCTTGCAATTCACGCTCGAGCGGACTTTTGGTCGCTCGAGCGGAGTGCACGCACTCAGAGTGGTTGCTCGAGTGTGAACTTCCACGCTCGAGCGTAGATGCAAATTCTGGAATTTCTAGATTGCACCTACGAGCTCAAAACTCGAATTCCAACCTTCAAAACACATCTCTTGGGCCCCAAAACTTGAGATAACATAGTAAACTTGTAAAACATGAAGAATTATGGATTATTTCATAAAATCATGGCCCAAGAGTTTGTTAAAAACTCACAATTCCAACTTAAAACATGATGAATGTTCATGAACACAACATGCATGGGTTTTCTTGGTCTTGAGCTTCCCAAAACATGATCAAACACCACAAAACAACTTGAAACTTGATGATTTCCCCAAATGAAGATGAATTTGAAACATGCAAGAGAGGATTCATGGAAATCATGCTCAATTTGAAAGAAAATGTACATGCATGCATGAATTGCCACTCAAATCTTCCTTTTAAGCTCAATACACACCCTTAAACACATAATCTTCATGTTGATAACTTAGATTCATAATTTAGGGGTTGAATTCATACCTATAGTCTTGAATTAATCTAGCTCTAGCTTAGCTTTGATGAATCTAAGCCAAGGTCTTCAATTCTCCTTCAATTCCTTCATCTTTCTTTCTAGAATTGCACACACTCTGTCTCTAAAGGAAAACCTCAGATTTTTGCACTAAGAGGAGCAAAGAATTGAGGTAAAAAATGAGTTAAGGCTCATATATATATTTATGGTGCTAAAACACATTAATTAGAATATTAGGCTAACCAAACATGACTTAATTAATCGTTCTGAATCAATTTTTAATAAAACTTGCTATATGGTTCTAAAAATTCCAAATAACATATCGGTGTAGTCAATTTCGGTTTCGGATGCCGATAAGGCTTTCAATTTACATATTAAAGTGGAATTCCAAACAGATATTCTATAAGTAACAGATAGAAGGCCAAATATCATGCAATTTACATATTAATCCCATAATTCATTTGATCCACTCAATTAGCATCTTTAATCACTGATTAGTAGCTAATTACGGGTCGGGTTTATTACAGTCTCCCCACCTTAAAAAGTTTGGTCCTCCAAACTTGAGTTAACGTATGTCAACAGAAATGATGCCCATCATAAATGTAACTTTAACTCTTTACAAAACAGAAGCATAACCATAATCATAAACATGCTCACGCTCAGGATTCATATCAAAACAGAGTCTTATACGCTTTCAGACTTTAGTCTAGAACAAATTCAGATACATGTTCATGTTCATATTCTTGTCCAGATCATACACAGATGTCACAATTCTTACTTAAGCATACGTGGTGCATTCATTAGCACTAACAGAGCAGATATAGAATAGATGCAGACACGTGATGGTTATGAATAACCAGTTTCGTAAAGGAACCTCCGAATTCGGGAACAGAGAACAGATAAGCTAAGCCCCCATGACGTGGCCTCCGGTACGGGTAACAGAGTGCAGACAGATATAAGTTCCATAAAGGAACCTCCGATACCGGGTAACAGCCAACATATATCGCATAATACCAAGAGTCACACAAATACATATCAGAGATTGGACAATTATTCATTGCACAACACATAATATTTCAGAAAACGGGTCCGCTTTAGACACACAGAAAACAAATACAGTTGAACACAACTTTACTACGTTATTATTCACGTTACTTATATCAAGTACTTATCGGGGTCTTAGATTCACACTGTTTCCACTTTCATAAGTAATTTCCCCCGTTAAGTTACAGAGATTTGATTTATTCATTTCTAAGTCATTCATCCGGTCTTTGTTCAACTTGGTTTTCAATTCGGTAATCCATTACAGTTAGTCCAGGTCATCTAAAGTATAGCAGAAATACAAGGCAATTTCGTACATTAACCCCATAGCAGTAAACGAAATTCCGAAGTAATCATTCATATACTATTCATCAGCCTTAGTTTCCACAGATTCAATCGTACTATGTGTCAATACAGAAGCAGTCATACTGAGTGCGTATCCTCCCAGGTAGTCAAAGTTTATAATCGAACCAGTCTGCTGTCAATAAATTCCATCAGTTTGAAGTACAGTAACACAAAAGCAATCATTCTCTTAGTCAAACAAGTTCATGGTAGTAACGGTAGTACCGGAGTAATTAACCACGTGTCATGTATACGGTATTCCCATATTCGCCAAGCACAAGTTACCAAATTTCATAATCTCATTCACGTGTTTTCCCAATCGGTTACAGGCATATGGTAAGAAGCTATTCGTAATCACATAGTCTGCTGTTGACGGTTCACATTCTTCCTAAGGGTTCAAGATTGATTCTAGTTCGTATTCGGTTAGTTCCCTTAGCAACACGACCCTGTTATTCAATCATAAGTAATTCACACTCCCCCATAATGTAACCAAATCAGATAATAACTCTCAATAAGGGTCTCCGCGGATCAAATCAATAAAGGCTCAACCAGGTCGTGGCAGATGCAAGTTCTGCCCATGTCACGACCCCAAACCGCCCCTAGTAGTTTGGTGCCGAGATGGCCAGTAAATCCGAGATTCACCAAAGGCCTCTTACAAAAGTTCACACACAACAGAGTATAACATATGGGGCTTACAAGTGCGGAAGCAATAAATCAAATATAAATGGTCCATAAGAGCAGTGCATAGATCAAATGTGATGACATGCAGAACATGACTGCACTTCGGTAGCTAACAAAACAAAAGTCAAGTTACATCCTGATCAAAAGGCTTCTCAGCCGACATATACAAAATACAACGATTACAAGCAAAGAAGCATAATTTTCAAGATCTGCCGACGTAAATACACAATGCCGAGGTAATCACAAAACAAGGCCGATATATGCAAAAATCCCAAAACAAGCTTTACAAGTACTTCTAGGCGTCGTCGCCGCCCTGCTCATCACCTACATATATATAGAGAGGGGTGAGCTTGGGAACTCAGTGAATGGTACTAGAAATAAAGGTTTGCATGAATAATAGCCGAAGTCTTTCAAAACAAAGCATACCAAACCATTCAAGTGTTAGCCGAGGTTCCATCCGAAGCAAAACATAGCAAGTTATATCAAATCAAGAGATGAACTGTACTCATCTATCAAGTCTTACAAGTCAAAGCATTTCCGAGATCATACAAGTAGTAGCCGAGGTCTTCCTCCAGGCAATTCATAACAAGCTGTATCAAGTCAAGGGGGTGAACCATTTTCATCAAGCACAATCTTACCAAACCTGTTGCTTATGTGACTTAGGCCCGTAGCCCTTTTTCACTATCTCATGTCACTTAGGCCCGTAGCCCTTTTTGACCATCTTATGTGACTCAGGCCCGCAGCCCTTTTTCACCAAGCGGTGCTGCGAAAGTTTAAAGTCCTCTAGCACAAGGGACTGGTGTTACTTAAGCCCGTAGCCCGCTTTAACACTTATCTTTTCAAGAAAGGACCGTATCCTTTTTAACAAGATGGTACTGCGAAAGTTTAGAGTCCTCCAGTACAAGGGACTTTCTAAGGATATCAAAACAAGGCTCAAACTCATTACAAGGACATCATCAAGACAAGCTCATACTTACCCTTTTTAACTCTTAGTGCTGCGAAAGTTTAACGTCCTCCAGCACAAGGGACTTTCAAGAATACCATCAAACAAGCTCATATTCATCACATCAAAATAGGCTAGTCATTCATGCGTAGCAAATACTTTTATCAAGCGAAACAAACAAGATTTATCAAAAGCTTTATAACATAGCTTTATTAAAAGCACCACTCACCTCGGTCTTCAGGTGTAGGCTCAAGCAAAGATCAAAGTCCTACAATCACATGGCAAATCATACTCTCAAAACGAGCTTTACATACATGCAATGATCTCGGCACTCCCACCGGATCCAAGTCAAAAGTAAGCGAAACATGCTAAGAGTCAAACATTATTTCCCATCTCTGGGAAACACACTGGGTACCATCCAGGTATAGCCGAGGTCCTACACCTCCCCGCCGAGGTGCGGACTCGATGGCCACGATCAAAGCAAAGTTAGGAAAAGCCTGAGTTTCCTTTCAAGGAACATGAAGAACAGGATCATCAAGATCATGCATGCTGAAATCTTAGCTTATTTATACGAAATCTGGGGTTTTCATGCTAAGAGTTTAAAAACGTGGACTTGGGTACCCAACCAAGAAGAACATGCAAGAACAAACACAAAAACATAGCTTTTGCTCCAAACTTTCGGATCAAAACAAGACTTTATTCAAGAACACATGAATATCATCTTTTTCATTCAAAACCAACTTCAAATCGATGCATGGCATGCAAAACAAACTCAATCATGCAATGCAGCTAGATAACCAACAAGAGTAACCAAAGTAGAGCAAGAATCTAACCTCCGAATTCAAATCTAACGGCTGGATCTTCCAAGATCGAGCTCGAACTCCACTTCTCTCTCTAGAGTCCTTCCTTCAAACTTGAGAGCTTCTCTCTCTAAAACAAAACAAGGATTGAGACAAAATGATTTGTCTCTAAGGCTGTCGGCTGCTAAAAGCTTCAGCTCGGACACGTGTCGTCACCGGGTTGGCTCAGCCCAAAAGGTGACTGATTGACAAGACAAGTCTCTGACAAAGCGTACACAACACGCTGAGGCGAAGCGTGTCGGCAATCAAGGACATCGGCCAAGGTCAAGTCCTCGGCAAACTGGATAACAAAGACGTCGGCTAGGGAGGACGACACTTGACTAAGCTGTACCACACCTTGGCCTGGGTGTGCCACATCTCGGCCTAGGTCATGCCTGCCCCAGGGACAGGGGGTTACTAATGCAAAACATCTCGGCCTCTGCTCTAAGCTCGTCGGCCCAAAGAGTGACATCTCGGCGAACATGCCGAGGTCAAGGTGGTGGTCAACCAAGGTTCCAAAACGATTCTAAGTACAAAAGCTCAAAAGTGAACTAATGCTCAAGGTGATCTCGGCCACAACCGAGCAAGGATCAAAATCAAGCAAGCAATACTTAAACATGGCAAGTCGAAACAAGATCAATGAGATTCATAACACATCAAGACAAGATCATACATAGGTGTATGCAAGTGTAGCTAAGTCAAGAATGAGGGTTGTTACAGCCCAGTCATATCAAGTCAAAGTTCAAGCGTGGGTCATCAAACAGAAGTTCTCTTAGGTAAACAAAGGTCTCATCAAACCATAGTTCTATCAGATTAGATCAGATAAAGGTTCTAGCCTTATTATTTCCAAACGAGGTACATTAATTCTATAGTTCATACTCCATTCGCTTAGGTGCATAGTCAGTAGTTCTACAGTTGTTCTAAGTTCCTCAGTTCTCAAATCACATCAGAGTTATGTATCACAATAGTTCATATCGAAGAGTTCAGGTCATATACAATGTTACATTCTCCAAGTAAGTTCACATGTGGGTGCACAAGTATGTCATTGTTCCTATCAAGAAGTAAGCATCACAGTCAATATAACAATTTCCCAGAGTCATGGTCCTAACGGTCAAGTTATCAACAAATAATCATAACAATCATTCTGGGCAACGGTATAGTCATATATATACATGTCCAGAGTCTAATAACCTTCCCAATATAGGTCCACGAGGTCTATGTACAGATGAACACAAAACAGTTTCCCCAGATACAATAGTTAAGGCAACAAGTCATAAGTCTACTCAGTCTAGATACAAATGCAGCGGACACAAAGAGTGTGTCGAGCTCAATTAATTAACATCCCACGCAAAGGTATAGGCGTATGTAAGTCCAAACATGTTCCATATCCAATCAATAATAGTGTGTCTCCATATTTAACAGTTCGAGCATAGTTCAACAGGTCAGTCACGATAGTTCATATCAACCAGTAAGTCTCTAAGTGTTCATTAACCATGGTTCAATCCCATCAATTCTAATAGTATTACAAGCATGGAAACATACAGACAGGTACGAGTCCAAAATCAATTACCATTTAGGCATTCGTTCACAATTCATACGTAAAAGTTCATTCTTCCAAACTGACATAAGTTCTCAATTTCAGAAATTCCGTACGTGGCTGATTCATGTATATAATTCGAGATCACGGGTCTACTCATTCGATGATGTCAGTCAATATATAACAGTTCAGTTCAAGTCATGGTCGTACAGATTTCCCAAACTATAGTCAATCATGATGTGTTCCTATGTTCAATAGTTCTAGCATAGTTCAAAGGTCATACCTAACAGTTCATATTAAATTTTGCAATACAGTACAAGGATTTAACCCAGCAAGTTCTCGTTGTCCATAAGTCTCAACAATTCCCAAAGCTTAGGTAATTCGTTATAGGGCTTCGGGCATCTCACATAAAATTAGCAAGTTTTCGAGGCAGTCAATAACTAGGGGTTCATAATTCTAATAATTCAATTGGTTCAATTAACATGTCCACAATCTATATCAAGTTAAGGAATGTACACTTCCACACAAATTCCCATATAAACAATTGCACATAGTTAAGGTAATACCTGCGTCAATTGTTTCAGTGTTCCGAGCATTTTCTGGAACTAGGGTGTAGGAACAGAACCAGTCGTACTAGCATTAGGCCTAGTGTTGTTCGGATGAGTTCGCGGGTAAGATTTAGCCAAGTGCCCTCTCTGACCACATCTAAAACAGGCCCTTGACATGTGGCAACAAATGCCCCAATGTTGTTTCCCACATTCTTTACAACTAGGTATACCATTGTTCACATTGCTTCCCCGGCTTTCTTTGTTCACAGTTTTTGCCCTAGATTTTTCATTCGCAGAAGTTATCGAATTACTAGTCATTTCAACCTTCTGTTTCTTCTGTTTCATTGTTTTTGATTCAGTTGATGATGTTGATTTTGATATTTTCAAGGCTGCTATGTTTGCCTCGGACATTAAGGCCCTATCAAGAACATCCACGTATTTTGGCAATTTTAAGATGCCAACTCGATCAAACACATCTAAGTCAAGCCCACCTTCAAATTTTCTAGCCTTTTTATAGTCAGTGTCTATCATGTGGGGTGCATATCGGGCCAATTCGGTGAATTTTGTTTCATATTCGGCCACAGTCATATTGCCTTGTTTTAGTTGTTCAAATTCGGATACCTTTCTATCCTGGATGCATTGGGGAAAGTATTTTTCGAAGAAAATTTCTTTAAACCTCTCGCACGTCACACCTTCATTATCATTTCGTACTAACATCCACCATCTCCTAGCTTCTTCTTTAAGTGTGAATGTTGCCAACAAAACCTTATGTGCCTCAGTACACGAAAATACCTCAAATATTTTCTCAGTTTCTAAGACCCAAGCCTCAGCTTTCAACGGTTCAATACCCTCCTGAAATTCCGGTGGTTTCATCTTATTGTATTTCTGTGTCAGTGTTACCATATCATAATTAGTTGGTTCAGGTACATGTATTTGCCCTTATTGCAGTTGTTTCAGATTTTCGGTTAAGGCTTCAACCATTCTTTCTAACCGGCTAATTCTAGCGTCAGAAGATTCAGATTCGTCTACATTCCTTGTCCTTTCCATTAGCTATACACAAACAGGTTACTTATTAATATAAGGAAAGTTCTCACTGTTCTCACATTTCATTTCATATCAGATGCGTTTATACTTTCATTTCAATTCAGATACAGTCACATGATCCCTTACTTTCATACGTTCATGTTCACATAGATTCCATATTCGGTATTGAAATTAACATTACATGTTATTCCACTTAACTTCTTTGATCATGCACAAAGGTTTCATTTCAATTCATTTTCAATAAGGATGTGTTCATATTAGTTCACACACTTAAACATGATGATGCAATATCCTTATTTCATTTCTAATACATCCTATAGCTCATATGGACACGTGTGTGCGGTATAACTCGTGCTCTAATACCACTCTATCACGACCCAAACCCGCCCCTATAGGTTTAGTATCGTAACCGGCCAGTAATCCTTGGACTACCGAAGGCCTCTGAACAGATTAACAAGATTAAGGGGCTAGCGGAAGCAAATACATAAATATAGTTCTCCAATGAGCTGTGCTAACTTATATGAACAGAATAGTTAAAACTTTATATAAGTATGCAATAGTCATTCGTACATTATACCCACACACATTAAAGTATCTTAAGTACAGCCAACAAAACTACCAAGTCTTATATGTACAGAAACAACGGAACTTAAACACAGGACTCTTGGGGAACCTCCACGTGAGACACAATGGTTGGCTGACAACAGAACACAGATCCGAACAAAAGCCTTCAGGCTCGAACTCTAGAATGCCCACCTACATATATATATATATATACACACAGTGAGCTAAACCCTAGTGAATAACAGTAAGGTAAAGGGGTTAGTGAACGAAATCCGAACATGACATAGGCGGAAAACAGATCATAGCATACTCATTCTCATATCAGAACATAATAATGGTACATCCCATGGAACACATCACAGAACGTCTTCCGACTAGAGTAATCGATTCCGGATACCGATTAAACACATATCGCCACAATGAAGTGGCTAACGAGATCTCGTGATCACATGTATGTCATGGACCCGCATTTTCATACCGTCCCCCATGACTTGGGACTATCTATGGATGCCATAATAGATTTCAAACATGGGATATTCGTTCACGAAAACAGATATCATTTCAGAAATTAGAACTTATCATATTTCATTTGGAACGTAATTCATATGAACGTATCTTTACAATAATGTTACTCACAGTGGTTTCCTGCAATGGTCAGTCAACCCTCGAGTCTTGACCTACAACCACAAAATACATAACACAAGCATGTCTTATCATTACACATTCAAGTGGCCATTAAGGCTTAGCTTTCATTACATTGGTTCTTATTCTTTCTTATCATATTGCCTAAAACAGACACACTTGCAGTCTCGGAACCTAGTACATTCTTTTCTTAGTGTGTTTCTAATCCATAACCTCATTACTATGGCTTAATTAAGGCTTAGGAATGCCTAAGATGCAAGGAGGATGCCAAAACATGGCTTGGAACACTTAGGCAAAATTTTTGAAAATAAGGTCCACGCTCGAGCGTAGCTTTCCTCGCTCGAGCGGACATGCAAAATGTGAATGGTCGCTCGAGCGCACATTTCTTCATTCGAACGATCTGTAAAAGACATGAAACTTCTGAGAGCTTGCAATTCACGCTCGAGCGGACTTTTGGTCGCTCGAGCGGAGTGCACGCACTCAGAGTGGTCACTCGAGCGTGAACTCCCACGCTCGAGCGTAGATGCAAATTCTGGAATTTCTAGATTGCACCTACGAGCTCAAAACTCGAATTCCAACCTTCAAAACACATCTCTTGGGCCCCAAAACTTGAGATAACATAGTAAACTTGTAAAACATGAAGAATTACGGATTATTTTATAAAATCATGGCCCAAGAGTTTGTTAAAAACTCACAATTCCAACTTAAAACATGATGAATGTTCATGAACACAACATGCATGGGTTTTCTTGGTCTTGAGCTTCCCAAAACATGATCAAACACCACAAAACAACTTGAAACTTGATGATTTCCCCAAATGAAGATGAATTTCAAACATGCAAGAATGAATTCATGGAAATCATGCTCAATTTGTAAGAAAATGTACATGCATGCATGAATTGCCACTCAAATCTTCCTTCTAAGCTCAATACACACCCTTAAACACATAATCTTCATGTTGATAACTTAGATTCATAATTTAGGGGTTGAATTCATACCTATAGTCTTGAATTAATCTAGCTCTAGCTTAGTTTTGATGAATCTAAGCCAAGGTCTTCAATTCTCCTTCAATTCCTTCATCTCTCTCTCTAGAATTGCACACACTTTGTCTCTAAAAGAAAACCTCAGATTTTTACACTAAGAGGAGCAAAGAATTGAGCTCAAAAATGAGTTGAGACTCATATATATATATATATATTTATGGTGCTAAAACACATTACTTAAAATATTAGGCTAACCAAACATGACTTAATTAATCGTTCTGAATCAATTTTTAATAAAACTTGCCATATGGTTCTAAAAATTCCAAATAACATATCGGTGTAGCCAATTTCGGTTTCGGATGCCGATAAAGCTTTCAATTTACATATTAAAGTGGAATTCCAAACAGATATTCTATAAGTAACAGATAGAAGGCCAAATATCATGCAATTTATATATTAATCCCATAATTCATTTGATCCACTCAATTAGCATCTTTAATCACTGATTAGTAGCTAATTACGGGTCGGGGTTATTACAGAGAGGGTTCGTTCTTGTTCGCCGCTGCCAACGTACGCCCCAACCGTCCGATTTGCCGACCTGTTCGCGAGTCTTCTTCGCCGCCGCAGATGCGTACTCCGGTGCCGATCGCCTCTGCGAAGCTGCCTCAGATGTCGTCGCCGCTGGTTGCCATTAATCGCCTTCTTCGCTTCTTGTGTGCCCTAGGAAGGTTGTGTGTGTGGTGAGGCGTTGGGCCTCAGAATCAGAGGGATATTTCAGGGTATTTTGGTAAATTTACCCCAAGAAGGGTTCTTCTCCAACCCGCTCAAACAGTTTTGTCGTCATGTGGCTAAATAAGTCTTTTTTGTCTGCATGTGGCTAATTTAGCGTCAACTTTCCTTCCCAAACACCACCATTATAATTTACTCTTAATGGAATGAAATGACTTATTTTGTATATCATATTGTGTGTGAACATGGTGATTATTTATATTATATTGTTGTTTGAATATGGTGATATCTGTTTGTGGTGGATATGGTGTTGACCTTTTCAATATTAGGTTGTTTACACATGTTGATCATCAATATGGTTTTCTTTTGTTAAAGAAAAAAAAAATATAGAATAAATTACAAATACTTTCCGTTAAATTTGCTTAAAATATATATTGCTTCTTGTGGTTTGAAAATTACAAACACTTCATTCTCATATTTTTTTATTTAATAGAATTAACTGAAAAAATAAAATTACTAACTGCTCTTTTATTCAAAAATAAAATTACAGGAATTATTATTTGATATATATATTTTTGATATTATTAAAAAATGTTAATTGTGTATATGATTTGGCGCTAAAAAAATGTCATTTGTTCTGTAATTCTAAACTTTAGGTGTGAGATGTGATTTCTAAAATTACAAGGGATAACTCGTATTTTAGGTAAATCTTAGGAAATATATTTGTAATTTATCAAAAAAATATAAAATAATTAATAAGACAAAATGCCACATTTTCTAATTTTAGTTAGGGGAACTATATGCAAGTGGAAGTTGAAAAAAAAAAATTATAGATACATGGAGGTACAAATATATCTGTAGTAGGGTACAAATAAAATACTATAAGAGTGAAAGTGTTACTTATACCCCTCGATATATTGATAATTTTTTATTTTTTTTTCTAATTTCTACCCGCGTATAATTCTCTATTTTAATTTGGATGTACATTTTATAGGAATCATGCTCATATACAACGTTTTTGGGTAGTCGTGGGCATCACATCACAGATACATGTTACTACATGTTTGGCCACATAGTCTATTTTTGTGTCAGTGGGCAATTTGCACAGATGGAAGGATATTTTGAAGTTATTAACATGTTAATGATATTTAATGGAAGGGTAAATTACAGTGCCATCTTCTCAGGTTTAAAAAATTACATTTTTTTCTTCAAATTTATAATCTCATTATAAATTATTTCTTGAATTATTTATGTCATACTCTAAAATTTTTTAAATGACTATTTTATCCTTCTTTTTACCATTTTTTCTTCCAATCATCATAACTATATTCAATAACTTTTCATTATTAAATTCTACATGAATATATTTTTATCGAGTGATGATATATAAATATAAATTTTATATAAAATTTTTAAACACAATATATAACTTAATGGTGACCTTTCATTTTAAAACAAAACACCCATAAACATTATTTATATTTATAACAACATCACTATCACAACATTTTTATGATATTTTTTGTATAAATTTTTATATATGAGTAGAATTTTTCATTTTTATTTTCACTATCATTTTTCTTTTTCATCTATTCACCCACATTTATTATAGTATTACAAAATATCATAATTCACATTTATTACAGCATTACTGAATTTTTGCATTTTTTTATTTTTTGTATTTTGTGAATTTAAAAAAAGAATCATAAAATATTATATTTCTTAATTATATCTAGATTAGGTGTATCTAAAAAATAAATAAATAATTACTTAAAATATTAAAAAAAAATTAATTAAAAAAAAAAACCCAAAATAAAAAAATTTAATTTTTTCTATGAGTTAAACTATAGAAGATGAATGTTATTTTTTCTTAAAATGACATGAACAAAATATTAGCATTTTTTTTAATTATTTTATATGTATAAAGATTAAGAAATAAATATATTATTTTAATTTGACAAAAAATAAATATAATTTTTCAAATGTGAAAGAGGGTCTCTATTAAACAAAAACATCATAGGCGTCATTATAATTTACCCTTAATGGAATGAAATGACTTATTTTGTATATCATATTGTGTGTGAACATGGTGATTATTTATATTGTATTGTTGTTTGAATATGGTGATATCTGGTTGTGGTGAATATGGTGTTGACCTTTTCAATATTAGGTTGTGTACATATGTTGATCATCAATATGGTTTTCTTTTGTTAAAAAAAAAATGTTTCCAACAAACCCCCACCAAATCTTAGAAAATTAAAGCAGGGCTCAGAGAGGCAAATAAATTTTTTTTTTTTGGTAAACTCAATTTTCTTCTAAATAATTATAGAATAGGAAAACATTGGCTTCAAGTTTTCTACTGTAGGCTAGAAAACTTGGGTTGTTACCTTATTTATTTATTTATTTATTTTTTTTAAAAAAAAATTTCTTTTCTTTTTAAGTATTAGAGGATCAAGGAATTAGATAAGAAAGATGAGGAAGGAACACAGGAATTAGACAACATATAAATAACATAAAATACAAATGCATTTCATTTGTTGCAATTTAATTCCTGTCACTTATTGTTAAAATTTTGAATTAAAAAAAAAAAAAATCCGTATAAGATTAGGGAGACTAAAGAGGAATTCAAAATAAACTAGAGAGATTATCGGTGTAATTTATTCATTACATTAGTGATTTCTATAATTTCTTTTAATTTTCATTTCGGTTTCCTAGTTTTGCACGTGATATATATTTATATATATATTTGATTTAAAATGTTAACAATTGAGTGACAGAAAGATTATATAGCAATAAAATTGGAGTAAATATCATTTTCTCTCCCAAACTATCACTCGTTTTTCACACGCACCCCCATACTTCCATTTATTCCAATTTAGTACCTGAACTTTTCACAAATTGATCAATTAGACCCATGCAGTCACCTTCCGTCCACAATTGGATGGAATGTGATGAGCTATCCCCCTGAACTATCTTTTGGAGGAAATATAAGAGGGTTTCCTTACAAAATAGGCTGGTTTAGTAGACAGTTCAATTAGGGCTTCATTGGGATCAAAATCGATTTTAGGGTTTTCAAATTCCTTATTTGAAATCGAAATCAAAGTTCATCAGTGAATAAAGGGCATGAACTAACATTGAACCATAGGTTGGGTTCGAAGAGAGAATGATGGCAAGCGAAGGAAGCGACCAATTGTTTATGGTATTTACTTTTAATATTTGTTTAATTTTGAAGCTAATGATTATGAAAAATCGATTTCTGATATAATACTATTTTGATTTGGCATTTTTTAAAATACATCTTTGTCTGTTTGTCTTTGAAAAGGATTTGTTTAATTGTAATTATTTTACTTGAATAGTGTAATACTTGATTAGTTTTAGTTTAATTAGTCCTTAAAAGAAACTCATTTTTTATGTAATACTTATTAAAAATCAATTTAGTTTTATCATTTTTTAGAATACAAATTTTTTTTTAATGTATTCATACATGGATTTCTTCAATTGGAATTGTCTTATGGTAATAGTAGTTTAATACTATTTTTATTTATTTATTAGTATAATTAGTCTATAATAGCATATTTTTTCATTTAAAAATGCAGAGAAAGGTTCTTGTTATTTCACAATCAAAATGCATCATGGGGGTTTGGTTAGTTATAATCCTCAAAAAGTTTATAGTGGTGGATTGATAAGTTATTTTGACTTTTGTAATTCTGATGAAATATCACTTGTGGAGTTGGATAAAATAGCCAAGGAAGTAGGTTGCACTGGATGTAATATCTATTACTATAAGCTTTAATTATTGTGCTGGGTTAGAGTTGATTAACACTGATAAAGACGTAATGAGGTTGGAGACATTTGTGGATGGAAACAGAGTAGTAGAGGTTTATGTAGGTTGTTTAGGAATGGATGGTGTTATAGGGTCAAGTGCAAAAAGAAGTCAGAGAAAGGGAGTACTTGTAGATATAGAGAGCACTTGGAGCATCCACTTGATTATTTTTTATTTTTAGAAGAAGGAAGCATCTACATGACTTTCTCATTAGGGTTTTTTGTACATGTAATGATTTTTTGTTTGGAATGGTTGCCCTGAACTTGTTAACTATGTACAGGTAATATTTTGGTTGTCTCAAACAATTGTGTGTTTTGAAAACTTGAATGACAAATTTATGATTGTTGCTTTTGTGTATAATGCTCTATTTTAATGGATGGTACTCCTTATTTCTATGTAAATGCAGCTTGTGTTGGTTTTGGTTGCCATTACATGGATGGATTCCAATTGTGTGTTTTGAATGAATGCCACTGATAGGTTTTTTATTCATTGAACGAATGCCATTTGATGGATGGATGCCAGTGATAGGTATTTTATTCATTGGTTGCCAAGGGGCCATTCAAAGAGGCCACCAATTAGTTATTTTAATGGATGGATGACAAATAGTTAAAGTAACACATAATGCCACTTTTATTATTTATTTATTTTAATTAAATGATAATACCTTGTTTTTGTAAGGATAAACACAAATTGTTTTTTAAGGGACAAACAAAGGCTGTGATGCTTTGTTTTTTTTAAGAATAAGACCTTAACACAAAATTTGAAATTTTCATTCAAAATATTTCCCCCATTACATTTAATTCATAATATTTCCCCCCATTACATTTATTCATTTATAATAGTCCCCCCTATTACATTCTTTCTTATACTACATTACAAACCACATTAATAAAATGATGCACCATGAGGCAACCAAGTATATCCATAGCTTTCTTCCTCTTCTATTCTCTGTCTGCAATCTTGCTTCTAACTTATTGACCTTCTTCAATAGCCCATGGATGATTTGCACTGCCCGTGAACACATATGTGGGTCTACCCAGGTGAACTGATTATAACCATTTGTGGGACAGGTGAGGAACCTCCTACCAGGTTTTGCATCAGTCCATGATGTTTGTATCACTCTTCGTCTTCCACAACAAATGCATCTCAGGTCTTCCATGTCACTTGCACTCCATCTTCCTTCAGTTGAGTTTGATCTTTCTAGATTTCTTGACCCTCTATTCCTTATTCTCTCTTACCACCAAAGAGATGCTCTGTTTTTTTTTGGTTGGGAGCTTGCCTCTGTTATATAGTAAAATGGAGAGGTTGCATATGGGGGAAAACTCACTTATATTTCCTCCAAAAGTTAGTTCAGGGGACAACTCATCACATTCCGTCCAATTGTGGACGAAAGGTGACGACAGGGGTCTAGTTGAACAATCTGTGAAAAGTTTAGGTACGAAATTAAAATAAATAGAAGTATGGGGATGCACTTGAAAAACGAGCGATAGTTTGGAGAGGAAAAATAATATTTACTCATAAAATTGTAATGTGGGATTTGCTTTGCAAGAATTGATCCAATAGACGGTCTGTCCTGAAAAGATTTAGGCTAAGTTTGGGAAGTGTAAAAAAAGTCAAAAAGTCAAAAAGTTACTCAAAAAGTTATCACTATTAATCAAAAGTCAAAAATTACGACTGCACAACTCCCAATCCTAATTTTCCCCTACACACTAATTTATACAATTTTTTAATACACATTTTTCCATAAAAAGTCAAAAAGTTAACTCAAACATCCATATTTTTTTCTCAACTTTTTAGTTTAAAAAGACAAAAAGTACACTTATTTAAGACACCCCAAACAACCCGTCATAAAGAAAAAGTTTATATATTTTTTTTAATTTTTTTATGTTCTTTTGAGTAACTGTATTATTATTTTTAGTTTAGTGGAAACCAAAAAAGTTATGCCTGAGTGGTTCGGAGATCCTAACGAATTAAGAAAAGGACCGAACTTATAAAGAAAATGAAAGAATGAGAAATTACAAATCAGGTATAATTTTCAAAAATAATTTCATATTCATAGAAAATTTTATAATTTTAATAATTCAAATTTATTAGTTTTATCATTAATTTAATAAAAAAAAAAAATTCAACCATACACTGATTTAGTTATTTCTCCAAGACAGAAAGGCAATTCATCAGGAGTGGCCTAAACTTAGGTATTGTGACGAAAAAAATCACATGTTGAGTCAATTCTCAAAACCAGCCAAGTCAACACGTCTCTACTTTGTTTTTGTTTGATTATCATTTCGAAATGATTATACATATGTATTTTATAACTATAAAAAAAAATAGATAATTTTATATTTTTTGAATCATAATTAAAATAAATTAAAAAAAATATAATCAAACACAAAAAAATTATAATCAAAATCTTAAAATAATATCATAATTAAAAAAAATAATCATAATTAAAAAATAAAATGACGCAACTAAAAATATATATAGTATAAAGCGTGAATAATAGAATTCCCCTTATCATTTTTGTCGGAGATAGACCAGTTCCATCTGTTCAAGAATATCTTTTGGAGACCTAAACAATTTTCACACTACATGAAAATTTAATCATGTTACGCATGGAATTTGCTTGGCCATATATATATATATATATTAGTTTAAAAAGGCTCGTGCACGTATTATTATTACAATATATTTAAGTTTTATATTTTGATAATTTTTTAAAAATTTAAATATTATTTTATGAAATTAAATAGAATAAATCATTAGATATATAATAAAATTATACAATACGATATGTATTATTTTTTGATTTGTTATACACCTAATTATGTAGACTCCAATTTTATTATCATACCATTTTAGGTAAATTTATGAGTTTTTAACATTTCTTTTGAATTTATAAAAAAAATAAAAAAAAATTATAGTATGTATCTTTTCTCAACAGATAAATATAAAAGAAAAAAATACTAAGATAATTCACTAAACTAATAAAGAAGTAGAAATATATATATATATCTATATATATGCAAATAACTAATTTTATTCATATATGAATTATACTTGCATAATAAAAGACCAATTTTATTCATAAGTAAATCATTAAGTAATGCCCTTATGGGTGTTTTTGTAATTTGCTAAAAAATAAAAAATTTATGTTTCATAATTGACTAATAATTTTTACATAATTACGAAAAATTTGTTTTATAACTGACCAAAAATATTTACGTAATTACGAAAAAAAATTTACTCAACATATAGGCCATTATTAGAGAATTATTCAAAATAAAAAGACAAAATTTAAATAAAAATTAAACTTCAAACAATTAAGAGATTCTTTTATATATATAAATATATATAAATTGTGTGAGTGATTTTCCGATCACACTGCCCGTTTAGTAATTCAGTTGTAGAACACTGGCAGAATAGATGGCACCCTGCTGTCCTGCACAGAAAGAGAAGGCTCCGGCGGTGGTTCTTCCACCCGGGGGCTCTCCGACGATCAAGTCAGTATATCTCTCAAAGATAATCAAGTGCTAAACTCACTACTCAAAGTCTAAAATTGCGTACCTTAGACCCATGGGGGTGCCTCTTTTTTATAGTTTACTCAATCCTAGTCCCACTAGAAGCTTGGCTTCTATGGACTCCAATTCAGTGCTTACTTTGGATTTCTCAAGAGATAAGGATAAACTCCCTAAGAGTATTACCCTAATCCATCCTGAAGTCTTTCTTCATCCTAGGACTCTTGTCCCTTATCCGCTTATCTCGGATTCCGGTATTCTCGCAGAAAACCTAGGCAACTCCGAGATCACCTCGGCATAACTACCACGACACGTGGCACCTCGGCTGACACGTCGGGGTCACCTTGCCACGTGTTGGTACTCTGAAAATATATTTCCACAACTGCCCCCTAGGTTCTATTACCTCGGCATTCTGAGGTGATGGAACCTATATCGTTCCTCTTTCCAGTACATCGGCATAAGAACTCTTTAGCCAAGATCGTTTATCTCAGGCCGACATGTCTTCTTCAAAGAACAAGAATTCTAATGAACTTTTTTACGCGCATGAGTTGTCATGCATCACTTTTCAACCGTTCTACTTACGTGTTTCATCTTCATTGGCTCGTGCCTGTGACGCGCTTGTAAGCCGTCTTGCATCTGTCTGCGCCGTCTGAAGCATGCGATATTCCAGGCGTAATAAATGCTTCTATTTTTGCCGCCGTTTCAAGTTTTTTGACAAAACTTTTGCCTTTTGCTTTTGTCTCTTCACTTTTGCAATCGATTTTACTTACTTTCTCTCTCTCTAAACTCTTTCCCTTGAATTTGCCATTGCTTAAACCTCAAGCTCTGCAACTGCTATCATTCTTCCATTCCAGTGAAGCTTTCGTCATTCCGTTGTGTCTGCAACCGTCGCCTGATTTCGTCAATCTTTATACCGGCTTCATTTTTCCTGGTAAGCCACCGTTCCTTTCGTTCTTAACGCCTTTGATATTCTTTATTAGTTTGCCATTACTGTCTTGTTCAAACATCCATCTTGCGAACCACATATCTGAATGCTTTAATTTTGCTTTTGTCCATGTCTTGAACACTTGCACTGTTTCACCACTTTTTTGTCACTGTTCTTGACCCAATATCTCCTGTATTCTTTATACTTTTGAGAACCCTACCTCTGTTCTTGATTCTGAAACTTCATTCTTTGTTTCTTGTTTTATGTGTTTCCTTCCAGATCTGTGCCCCAAATCTTTGCTTTCATAGATTCAGTTTTGGGATTTGTTTATAGAACCTACCAATTCTTAGGAAAAAACTAAAACAACCCTTACCAGTATTTACCTAGGTTTTGCCGAGGTCTTAAAAACCCTTTAAGAACATCCCCTTTCTGAAGTCGAATACCTTTACGCCGACATTATGGGCATGTGGAAACATAGGGTAGATACCCCAACCAAACTGGAATACTTTAGGGAAGAGTTCGCCATTCCTGCCGACGTCCATCTGAGACTGGCTGGGGATGACGACTCTATCATGCCCACAAATGATACATGCCCTTTCCCATTGTTGTTTTTACTGAATGTGGACTTCGGCTTCCACTTAATCCCCTTTTTCGTGAAGTTCTCCATTACTATAAGTTGAACCCCATGCAACTTACCATTAACTCTTATCGAGTGATTAATGGTATTATAGCTTTAGCCAAACAGGAAAATGTTAGGATAACTTTAGCTGATATTCAGTACTGTTACACCATGTGCACCCTCAATCTGAAAGAAAAAGGCTACGTCTATTATCTTAAGCCGAGGTCTACAGAGTTCAAAATTGTAGCCGACCTCCCAGACTCCAACAAGGGGGCTGGAGATGACTACCTCATTACCTCGGGAAATTGGGAGTTTGCCCCAGACGAGGATGCCCATCTCTACCCTCTTCCTCGGTCAGTTAAAGAGGGCAAGGGTAAGAGCCCAGTATCAATACTTAGTTGTTTCTTTTCAAGTCCTCAATACTCTGTCTGTTCCTAATGTCTGTTCTTCTTGCAGATGTTCGTAAGCCACCGAAAAGCTTTTGCCAATCCTACGTCCCCAGCAAGGATTTGAAGAAGCTTTTGGACTTGCCAGTCCAGAAAAGGAAAGCGCCTTTGCTTCTTAACTTCATTCCAACATACAAGTCGATTTTGCCCGACGTCCCTAAAAGGAAGAAGAAAAGCCTTTCTCCACCTTCTGCCACAACCCAAACTGTGTCTGTATCCCGAACAGATCAAGGATCAACATCGGATCTAGCTGATCAGCCATCAACTTCGGCTCCATACTTGATCCCTGTACCTGAACGGAAACGTCGGCGAAGACTTGTCCGAACTGCTGAGATGGGTCGCCCAAAACCTGTTGCTGAAGATCTCCTAGCCGACCTCCCTACCGATGTCAACGATCAACCATCGTAAACCATGCCCCCACCGAAGCCGAAAAGAACCAAGAAAGCTCAGTCAAAGGCCAAAGTAACTTAGGTTGAATCTGAGGACACTTTGCCTATTTCCAAACTGGCTGAGAGTAAGAAGACTTCTTCTGTTTCTGCCAAAAGGTCTGCTGATGCCCAACCCTCTGAGTCCACAAATTCAAAGAAGCCGAGGTCATCCTCAGCAACTACCTCGGAGTCCAAAAAACCTGATGTCCCTTAGGCCCCCCAAATTACTTTGGAAGACAGGCCAATTATGACCAGTGAAAGCGCCGATGACATTAATGTCAGCGTTGCCCTTAGTACGATGCTGCTTCTTCCTGGCGATCTGGAGCGAAATGTCGGGTACAGTGAGTACGAGAATTATGCTCTAATGCTACAGCACTCAGTTCAAGTAAGTGTTCCTGCTTGGTACTTTTTCTTTCTTTCTGTTTCACACTTAAAATATTTTCTAATACTTTTATTTTCTTTCAGGCCATCCAGCATTCCCATTCTTTTTCAATGCAATCGTTTAAGAATCGAGAGAAGTTGACCGAGATGAAGAGGGAGTTTTCTTCCCTTCAGAAGACCAAGAAAAGCCTTCAATTAAAAATGAAGACGCTGGAAGACCAGGCCGAGGCTGCCACTAAGGCCCAACAGATAGCCGAGGAAAAAGCTGAATCTGCCGAGGCCATAAGGAAGGTCACCGAGGCCGAGAAGAGAGAGGCCGAGGACAAAAAGGCCCAAGCCGAAAAGGAACTTCAGGAGGCCTTGATCACTAAAGACGCTGAAATCAAAGCGACCGACGAAAAGGCCTATGCTCAGGGAATGGCCGACGTTACAGAGGAATACAAATTACAAGTCAGGCAGGCATGCAACAGGGGCTTCTCCCTTGGTTGGATGTCCCTGGCAAAAAAGCTCAATATCCCTGATGATTCACCATTGCGTAAAGCCGACGCTATTCCTCTTCCATTCCCTCCACCTCCACCTCCAAGTCAAGCTGAAGACGAATCTGAGTCCGAATCTGAGGATGAGGATAAGGATGATGATGAGGCTTTAGTAAGGAAGTGAGACCAAGTCTCCTCTTCAGGATGATCAATTCCTAGACTTGACTCATGAGGAGGAGGATGAGGAGGAGGATAAGGAGGTTGTCAAGGAGGCTACTCCTGAGCAAGCATCATCTGACGTTCCTTCAATCGATAAAAGTCTTGATCATACACTTGCCGAAATTGATGCCGAGATCGTGGCAGAAAAGGCAGCCGAGGCATCGACCCAGCAATCATCTGAACCTCAGACTCAACCAACTACTACTGTTGAGGAATCTTAGCTTACATGTCTTTTCTTTCGTTTCTTTTGTACTTTGTGAGCTTTTGCGTGGCCGATGTTCCTTTTTCTGAACAGTTATGCTTTGATTGTTCCCTCTTTAATAAAAAACTACAACTGTATTGTTTGAATGCCTCAATCTTTATTTTCTCTTGATTACTTCTGTATGATTCTATACTTAGAATATTTTGCATGACTTTCATACTTTGCCTCCTTTGTGCAATCTTCTCGGGGTTACATACCTCAGGTATAATAACTACAAGCTTTACTTCGGCAAGATACTGACCTGCAAACTTTTCATAAATTTCAACAAGTGTAAAACACATACTGTTTTAATTTCAACCTATAAACTTTTCTCAAGTTATAACAAGTGCTAAACAATGATCTACTTGTAAATTGCTACAAATTTCAACAAGTGTTTAAACAATATACTTAGCTTTTACTTCAACCTGTAAATTGCTGCAAATTTCGACAGATGATCATATGTCGGCTTAACGTCATCTTGTAAATTGCTACAAATTTCAACAAGTGTTAAGCATCTTCTTCGGGTTAACCAACTTGTAAATTTCTACAAGTGCTTAAGCAATAACCTCGGCTTTACTTTGACTTATAAATTGCTATAAATTTCAACAAGCGAAGAGAAACAGTAATATCGGCTTAACTTCAACTTGTAAATTGCTACAAATTTCAACAAGTAAAGATAAGGAATCAGCTTAACTTCAACTGTAAATTGCTACAACTTTTAACAAGTGAAGATAAGGAATAATCTCGGCTTAACTTCAACTTGTAAATTGCTACAAATTTTAACAAGTGAAGATAAGGAATAATCTCGGCTTAACTTCAACTTGTAAATTGCTACAAATTTCAACAAGTGAAGATAAAGAATAATCTCGGCTTAACTTCAACTTGTAAATTGCTACAAATTTCAACAAGTGAAGATAAGGAATAATCTCGGCTTAACTTTAACTTGTAAATTGCTACAAATTTTAACAAGTGTTAAGCATATTTTTCTTCTCTTTGCCCCCAATGTGAACCTGAGTTCCACTTGGGTTCTTATTATTCAGAAATAATATTGCGCATCTTTTATCAGTGTAGAGGAATTCTGCTATGATTTTATTGATGACGTTGAAAAAATAACAAGGAACATCTAATGATAGAAAAATTTCAGATTACAAGTGTTCCATGGTCTAGGCAATGCTTTGCCCTCATTATCTTCAAGGCGATAGGCTCCATTGCCTAATACCGAAGTGATTCTGTAGGGTCCTTCCCAGTTTGGGCCAAGTTTGCCCTCTCTGGGATCCTTCTTGTTGCCGACGACTTTTCTCAGGACTAGGTCGCCGACTTGAAAATCTCTTGGATTGACCTTCTTGTTGTAAGCTCTGGAAAGCTGTTGCTTATATGCTGCGAGCTGAATTGTAGCTTTCTCTCTTCGTTCTTCCAAAAGATCTAGATCTCGGGCTAAGAGTATGTCATTAGTCCCATTCTCAACTCCCTTGGTTCGGATCCCTAGGATGCCGACTTCCAGTGGAATGACTGCTTCTGTGCCATAAGCCATGGCAAAGGGGGATTCCCCTGTTGATCTTCTCGGCGTAGTCCGATATGCCCAAAGCACGTTGGGTAATTCGTCTATCCACTTTCCTTTTGCTGCCTGCAGCCTCTTCTTTATTCCATCCAAAATTACTTTGTTGGATGCTTCTGCTTGTCCGTTACTTTGGGGAAAACTTGGTGTTGAAAAGTAATTCTCGATTTTGAATTTCGCACAAAAGTTCTTGATGAGTTTGCTATCAAACTGCGTTCCGTTGTCGGCAACTATGGCTCTTGGAATGCCAAATCTGGTGATGAGGTTTCTCCATATGAAGTTCTTGACGTCCACATCTTGGATTTTGGCAAGAGGTTCTGCCTCTATTCACTTCGTGAAGTAATTTGTTGCTACCAGCAAGTATTTTCTCTGCCCAGTTGCCTGGGGAAGTTGTCCAACAAGATCCATGCCCCACTGGGCAAACGGCCAAGGGCTGGATACTGGATTCCGGTTAGCAGCTAGCTGGTGTATCAAAGGTGCAAACCTTTGGCATTGTTCGCACTTCTTCACGTATGCTTCTGCATCTTTTTACATGTAGGGCCACCAATACCCCTGGGTAATGGCCCTGTGAGCTAGTGATCTGCCTCCAGCGTGGCTTCCACAAACTCCTTCATGAATTTCATATAAGAAATCTTTAACCTGCAAAGGGTGTACGTACCTTAAGAGGGATCTAGTGAATGACCTTCTGTAGAGATGTCCGTCCGCTGTGAGGCTGAATCTTGCCGACTTCAATCTGACCTTATGTGCCTTCTTGCGGTCTTCTGGCAGCTTTCCTTCTTTCAGGAATGCAACAATTGCATCCATCCAGCTTGGCCCCATGTCCACACACATTGCTTCCTGCTCTGTGTTCTGTGGTTCTATGCTCGGGCCCGACATATAGTCAATCATAATTGTCCTTGTTTTTCCAGTCTGCATTGAACTTGCCAAGTTGGCCAACGCGTCGGCGTGGCTGTTATCATCTCGGCTTACTTGAAGTAGTTGGCAATTCTGAAATAAGGCTGCCAATCTGATGACCTCTTTTGCATATGCCGACATCCTTTCGTCTCTGGCTGTGAATTCTCTTGTTGACTGGTTAACAATAAGCTATGAATCACAAAAAACTATTACCTCATCTGCTTCTGCTGCTGCTGCCAGCTTTAGCCCTGCAATTAGTGCTTCGTATTCTGCTTCATTGTTTGAGGCCTTGAACCCCAAACGGATGGACTGTTCTATTATTTCTTCATCTGGAGATATCAGTAGTATTCCTGCCCCCGCTCCTTGTCGGTTTGAACTTCTATCGACAAACAGTCTGAAGGAGTCGCCGATGTAGATGCTGCAGGGTTTGAGTTTTTCCTTCCTTTGTTCTTTTGCCTTTGGGTGGGCTTCTCCTTGCTTGCTGGGACAACGTTCATCTTGGCTCAATGGAGCCCGATGTTCGTTGGATTCCGGGGTGAACTCGGCCCGAAGTCGGCCAAAACTTGGCCCTTAATTGCTGTTCTCGGCCTGAACTCCAGGTCGTACTGGCCCAAGGCCACTGCCCATCTTGCTATCCTTTCAGTTAAGTCTCCTTGCTGTAATAAGGGTTTCAAAGGGTGCTCTGTTAGCACTACAATCTTGTGCGCGTGAAAGTAATGGTTCAACTTCTTTGAAGCCATCACTAAGGCTAGCATTAATTTCTCTAGGGGTAGATACCTTGTCTCTGCGTTGGCCAAGATTTTGCTTACATAGTAAACAACCTTTTGCTCCCCTTTTTCTTCTCGGACTAACACCGCGCTTACTGCGTGTTCTGAAACTGCTAAGTACAAAAACAACTCTTCCCCAGGTCCAGGTGTTGAGAGGACTGGAGCCGTAGTCAGATACTTCTTTAGGTCAGCCAACGCGGCCTCACATTCCTTTTCCAGATGAAGTCCGTGGCTTTCTTCACCAGGTTGAAGAAAGGTTTGCATTTGTCTGAGCTTCGGCTTATGAACCTGTTTAGGGCTGCGGCCCTTCCGGTAAGCATCTGTACCTGTTTTGCCGATGTTGGGCTCTGTAAATCTAGGATGGCCTTGATCTGATCTGGACTGGCCTCAATGCCCCTTCTTGTCACCAGGTACCCCAAGAACTTACCAGATCCAACTCCAAATGCGCACTTTGATGCGTTGAGTTGGAGTCGATATGTTTTGAGGATTTCAAAGACCTCTTTTAGGTCGGAAAGATGACCCCTAGGCTCCTTGGTCTTCACGACCATGTCATCGATGTAGACTTCTACTATTTGGCCAATCAAGTGTCTGAACATCTTGGTTACCAACCTTTGGTAAGTTGCTCTTGCGTTTTTCAGCCCAAAAGGCATTACTCTGTAACAGTACAGGCCTTTTGGGGTGATAAACGCTGTCTTCTCTTCATCCGGGGGGTACATGGCTATCTGGTGGTACCCCCTATAAGCATCTAGGAAGCTCGTTCTTCCATGTCCAGATGTGGCGTCCACCAACTGGTCGATCTTGGGTAGAGGAAAGCTGTCTTTGGGACAAGCTTTGTTTAGGCTTGTAAAATCTACACAGACCCTCCATTTACCGTTCTTTTTCTTTACTACCATAGTGTTTGATAGCCATGTCGGGTAATCGACTTCTCTGGTAGCCCTGGCCTCCAGAAGTCTGTCAACTTCCTCTTTTACTGCTTCGACGTGCATCAACGTCGGTCTTCTGGCTCACTGTATTACAGGCTTGGTCGACCTGTCGACGTTCAGTTTGTGGCATGTGACCTCGGGGTCAATGCCAGGCATCTCATAAGGTGTCCAGGCGAACACCTCAATGTTTGTTCGCAAAAAAGCTTCCAGCTCTCTTTTCTCTTCTTCGGCTAAGCCTGAGCCTAGAAGAAAGAAGCGTTCTTCATCGCCCTCCTGGACGAGGATTTTCTTTAGTGCTTTTTCACTTTTCTCGGCCTGCTTCTTACCGACATCGTCTAGGACCTCCATGTCCTCGTCTTCGATTTCTGCCTTCTCTGGTTCTCGGATGTTGCAGGTTGATTTCATTGCTGCCATGGAGCAAGTTTTTGCCTGCAGTTGATCTCCTCTGATTTCTTCAATCCCAAGCTCTGTTGGGAACCGCAATAGTTGATGCGATGTTGAGGGAACTGCCCCCATTGCATGCAACCATGGCCTTCCCAAGATGATGTTGTATGGTGAGGGTGTGTCAATCACAATGAATTCTGTCTTGATTTTCTTTGTGCCGGCTTGTACTTCCAAGCTTGTTGCGCCTAGTGGCCATGTCGGCGTTCCATTGAAGCCGACCATCGGGCCATTGGATCCTTCCATGTCATCTGGGTGAAGGCCCAACTCCTTGTAACATCTAATGTACATGATGTCGCAAGAGCTACCTTGATCAATCAAGATGCGCTTCACTTGGCACTCCCCATCCTGGAGGGATACTACCAAGGCATCATTATGCGGATGTTGGACCATCTCTAGGTCGGCTTCAGTAAAAGCTATCATCGGTCCTTAGCACTCCTCTAGCCGATGTCTCTTTTCCCCGACCTGGTAGACGTGCTGTAAATGCCTTACCCTCTGGGTCTCTCCTCTGACTTCGTTCTCGTTGACCCTTGAGTGGATCACATTAACCACCCGTGGTCCCCCTGCCTGTGGTTGCTGTGCTGGGGGAGGCGGGGCCGCTGGTGCTTGAGGCAATCTTGCCTGTTCCTCTCTTGTCCTGGCTTCATCGACAAGGTTTCGCAGATGGCCTTGTCTCACTAAGTCCTCTAAGTGTGCTCTTAGGGCTCTGTAGCCCTGGGTTGGGTGCCCTTCTTCATTGTGGTAAACACAACGCCTACCAACGTTCCTTCCCATGTATTCTCCTGGGGCCTTTGCCGGTGCTCTGAAATAGGGTTGGTTTCGGATTTGATCCAGGACTTTGTGGACCGGGATTCGGAACACAGTCGTCACTGCCTGTTTGGCCCTCAATTCCGTTTCTTGTCTGTTGAACCCGTTGTTACCTTGGCCTCGCTTCGGCGAGCCGTTGGTTCTTTCTTGTTTTATCTCTTTATTCCCGATGTATTTTCCTCGGCTCTGGCATACTTCTCGATTCTTGCCATGAGCTCCTCCATGCTTTTCGGCAATGTCTTCGCCAAGGACTTCCGTAATGGACAATCATCTTTCAGGCCGTTCTTGAAAGACACGATTGCCACCTCCTGGTTGCACTCGGGTATTCAGTTGAACACCTCATAGTACCTTTTTGCATAGGCCCTAAGGCCTTCATCCTTGCTGATCTTCAGAGCCATAAATGCGTCCACCCTCAATGGCTGCAACTTGTTTGTCACGAATCTGGCCACGAACATCTTGGCCAGGCTTTTCCAAGTCTTCACGCTTCCCTTTGGGAGCTTGTGGAACCAGTCTGATGCAATCTCCCCGAAGGATGAGGGGAACACTTTACAGAGCAACGGCTCGTTTCCGCTATACAATGCCATTGAATTCAAGTATAATCCAACATGAAAGTTAGGGTCTGTCTTACCATCGTATATTTGAAACCTCGGCATACTGAATCTCTTTGGTGCCTGGAACTTGTCTAATTCTACCGAGAATGGTGTCCTTGGCTTGTCGGGTGAGGTTACCTCGGCTTCTCCGCTCTGTTGCTTCCTCTTGAGGTAGTTTCTCAAGTCTTCTTTGCTCCGTCCAGGAGCTCGGCTATCTGCTGACTTCAGTTTCTTCGGCATACTGCTCTCAGCCTCGTGGTGGGCCCTTTTCGATCTCTCCTTATGAGTTGTGTCAAAGCATAACGCCTGCCCTTGAACATGCCGATGTTTCTTGGGTTCTGCGTCCTTTGTGTGATATGTCTTTTGGGACTCTTCTCTTCTCGGCTCCTCTCGTCCGACTTCCCTGGAAGGCCGGTGAGAGTGCCTCCCACTCCTAGTGTGCTGAGGGGCTTCAGGAATTGTTTTCTGCCCTTGCTTCTGGGCATTGGTTGCTGGCATTGGTGTGTCGTGCAGTGGGTATGGCGGCTGCATGACGTTGTTTTGCATCATGAAGTTGACGACCGATTGTAGGTCTGCCAACTTGTCTGCCATCTCTTTTACCTCTTCATCCCTCCGTAGGCACCTGTCCCTCCATACCTGGAGGTTGTCTTCGTTGTAGTATCTGCTCTGATCCGTCTTCTTTGAAGTGTCGCCCTCCTGGCCGACGTCTTTCGCTCCGTGATGAGTTTCTGTGTTGCAGTTGTCTCTTTCAATATCGAGGTCAATAGGTCTTTCGCTCCCAGCGGGAGTGCCATCCCCAATCTTTTCTTTCTGTGCGTTACTGGCCATCTATTCGTCTTTCCTTCCCACAGACGGCGCCAAATTGTGTGAGTGATTTTCCGATCACACTGCCCGTTTAGTAATTCAGCTGTAGAACACTGGCAGAATAGATGGCATCCTGCTGTCCTGCACAGAAAGAGAAGGCTCCGGTGGTGGTTCTTCCACCCGGGGGCTCTCCGATGATCAAGTCAGTATATCTCTCAAAGATAATCAAGTGCTAAACTCACTACTCAAAGTCTAAAATTGCGTACCTTAGACCCATGGGGGTGCCTCTCTTTTATAGTTTATTCAATCCTAGTCCCACTAGAAGCCTGGCTTCTATGGACTCCAATTTAGTGTTTACTTTGGATTTCTCAAGAGATAAGGATAAACTCCCTAAGAGTATTACCCTTATCCATCCTGAAGTCTTTCTTCATCCTAGGACTCTTGTCCCTTATCCGCTTATCTCGGATTCCGGTATTCTTGCAGATAACCTCGGCAACTCCGAGATCACCTCGGCATAACTACCACGACACGTGGCACCTCGGCTGACACGTCGGGGTCACCTTGCCACGTGTTGGTACTCTGAAAATATATTCCCACATAAATGATTGTGAAAATCGTGCACATTATTTACAAGTACTTTCTGCAAATTTGTAAGACTTCAGGATTTAGAGAAGTATAGCGACAGAATGGGGGTGTTTGGTGTGGCTTTTTTGAGCCAATTTATGGCTTTTGGCTTTTAAAAAATTATTTTGGACTGTTTGGTTAAACTTATTTTAAACAGCTTCTGATTCTAATAACTTATTTTAAGTCAAAAAAGTTGATTCTGAGAAACTGCTCACCACTTGCTTCTGATTATCAGTTTTTGCTGTGGACATGTTAATTTACGGTTATACTCTTAGATTTTTTTATTTTTTATTTTTTTAAAAATAGAAAAAGACCCAAATGGACTATAAAATAATATTATTATTTTTTATGAGAAATGTAGACAAATAGTGAATAATAAAAAATAAAAGTTAATTGAAAAAGTTACTTCACAGCTTATTTAACAAATACTACTTAACAACTTAAATCTATAATCCAACAGCTATACCAAACAGATTAACAGCTTCTGATTAAAGTCATAATCTATAATCTGTTAAGTTATAATTTATAATCTGTTTTAACAATTACACAAAACAGAACCAATATCTCAAAGAAATGTTTTTTAAATATTTTATTCTAATTTAGTTTAACAGACTGTAAAGTACTTTTTGCATGGGGTCTTCAAGATTTAGAGAAGCACAGTCATAGAATATTTTTATGTCATGTAATTGTTAATGTATTATTTTTTTTTTATATAATTTTGAATAGAAATTAGTTTTAAAAATAAATTGAAAAAAAATTAAAATCTGAAAGACCAAGGTGGAAAAAGAAAACTCTAGGGTTAAAGTAAAACAATGACCAAACATAAAAAAAGTAAAGTGTAATTCACCCTAGTGTAACATAATTGTAAGGTATGGCTAAGATAAAAATGGTAATAAGCTTTTAAACTTTAAAAGCTTATTATAGCACTTGATCTATTAATTATAAATTTAGTTTAACAGACTGTGAAGTATGGCTATGATAAAAAATGGTTTAAAATCCTATTAGAACATCTTTAATTGCAAATGTTATAATAGTATTGTCATTGTCAAATTATGATAATGAATAGTGAAAAATAGTAGAATTATAGCAATGGTGCTTTAATGTAAGGCTGTCATTTTTGTCATTTTGACACAAAAATTGACGTGTGTGGGATGTCCAACCGATTGTCCAAACGTCTCACACACACTAATTTTCAACTTTCGTTTACAAAAATGGTGGACAGGAGGGAGGGAGGGATGTTTTGTAATGCCCTGACCCTACACACGTCATCGACATTGTCCGCTTTGGGCCACGTCCACAAGGATTTGTTCTTTCCAGTGGGTCACCCATCCCAGAACTACTCCAGCCTAAGCACGCTTAACTGTAGAGTTCTATTAGGGATTTCACTACCCGGGAAAAGGCCTCGATGCTATATAAGAGTCCAAGTTTTTACTTTTATAGCCCATGAACTCCCCCTCCATTCCCGATGTGTGACACCAGGGCCTTACAATCCACCCCCCATAAGGCTGCACGTCCCCGTGCAGTAGCCTGCCAGCTCACAAGCCTGCCCACATGCACCGAGAGACGCTAGGGGCCCATACTTAAATTTCGAGGACGAAATTTTTTTAAGGGGGATAGATTGTGAAACCCCGTATTTTTATATAATAAAAATAAATAAATTTTTAATTTTCTTAAATAATTATTCACAATATTTTGAATTTAATAGTCTGTATATTTTTATACTGAACTTTTATTCAAAATAAAATAAAATAAAATATTTTTTTTGACTTTATATTATTACTCAATATAAATTTCTGAACCTTATGATATTTTTATTATATTCTTCTCTATATTTTTTTGTAATCAAATTACACTGAAACCTAATATTTTATATACCAAAAAAAAAAAAAAAAACCATGAGGTTGCTCCCCATGTTTTCTCACCTCGCACCTTCCACGTGCAATCATTTTCTAGATCAAAAGAAAATGAGGCGGACATGCAGATGCTATATACACCAGCTGTTCCATTTCCTTTTATCCCTTCTTTTTAATTTCTATCTTCTTTTACTCTTCCTTATTTTGCCTATAAATTGAGCCTAAGTTTTCCTCACCTCTCTTCACTTTCAGTTTCATCTCTCTCGGTTCCCTCTCTTTCTCTCCACCTCTCATTCTCAAAACTCTCTTTCTCCTTCCTTATCTATGTTTTTCCTCCTCCCCCTGACCTCCATAGCCATGGCCTCAATGCAAAAAGAGACAGAACGAGGCGTGTGAGTAGTGAACCAAAAACTAGGCCGTGAGGTGAATCCAATGACAGAAAAATAAGATAAAACGGAGTTACGATGAAGAAGATACAAGCATTTGAACTGGTGACATTGAAACTAAATTTCTAGGTCTTCTGTTCGTGCATGCTACGGCTGTTGGAGAAGATGAATTGAATTTTATCCAGCGTTTCTCGGCCCATGGTGCTACGGTGCATCCTAGTACCTTTAGGTTAATCGAGTGGTCCTATGATTTTGGGGATGACCACCCTTAGGTTTTGCGACGTGTAGAATCCATTTTTGGGGTTAGATCTTTCAAATTCTAAGTCTAAGATGATGATCAACAACTAAAAGTTCTAAGAGAATCCAATGGAAGATCAACAGTGAGATTGCGTCCGATTAATGTGAAATTTCAGCAAGATGATCATGGAGCCAGGACGGTCATATTTATGATCAGAATCATAAATCATATTCGGACAATAAATCGTTAGCAACCTAACATAGTAAGAAAACCCTCTCATTTTTTTTTTTTTATATTTGAAATTTTCGGATTACATACATATGATAAAATGTCTAAACTTGTAGATAGAATTTTATTTATAATTGTATGAAAATTTATGATGGTATATCAAATATTGGTAGTCTGAAAATCATGATAATATTGTGGAATTTGGACTTGCATGTGTAGTTTATGCAATTAAAAAGATTATTGAAGATGTTATTTGGCCCTTTAAATCTGCCAGAAAGTTGTACAAATTTTTAGACAATTTTATACTCAAAATTTGAAGATGATTTCTTCTACAAAGTTGTTTATAATGATGTTTAGTTCATCCAAAAAAATGTTCAACAATTATTGAGTTTTTTTACGAATTTATACATATTTTAAACCAAATTTGGAGCTATAGACAAATTTTATTATGTGTTTGAAAAATCATTAAAAATTTTATATTAAACCAAATCTGATAATTTCTAAGCAAAAAATGAAATTTGAGAAGTCTAGTTTCATAATAAATTTTTAGATCATGGAATTGATTTATAAATTTAAGTATGGAATTAATTTAAGAAAATGTGATAAATCTGTGTCATAAACACTCTTGGAATGTTTAAGAATTATTTATAATTTATTTTTGGAAAATTCTTTCTGAAAAATGACCATAACATGTTTATTGTGTATTCTGTAGATTTATATGAATTTTAGAGTTGTATAAGTAATTTATTTATAATTGTATTCGCAAGATATACATTCTGAAAATTTTGACAGATTAAGGAGGAATAAAAAACTATCTCTTCAATTGTTTATTTATAACTTATTTTTGGGAAATTCTTTCTGAAAAATGACCTAAACATATTTACTGAATATTCTGTACATTTTCTCGAATTTTAGAACTGTATAAATAATTTATTTATAATATTTATTACCTAAGGTATAACCTGAAAATTTCTGGATAGATTTAAGATTATCACTTCAATTATTTATTTGGATAAAAATCAGTTATTGTGTTGGTCTAATTCATCAAATATTGTAAATTAGTAATCCATGTATGGGTGTATTGTGGTTTATTTAATATTGTGCTAGTCTAATCTTATAGATTAAAAGTCCATGCGTGTGTGTAATTATAATTTATTTCTTTTTTTTTTGGGTATCAAATTATTATTTCATACCTAACATTATTGGTAATTAAATTTTGAATTATTGTGAATATCTCAACGAGTAAAGAGACACGAAATTTAACCAATGATACATTAAAATGTAAAAGTGATGGGGTGAGCCCGGTCTAGAATCTTACGCAAGTGAGTTGCGAACCCTAACATGGCACGGGAAGGTATTTCGGCTCTTATCAGTATAGGCGATATAAGGTTGGTGGTACGGGCGTCACAACATAGACCGTTCCCTTGGGGCAGACCGTGATGTCACGACTCGGGTATGTAACCCTGGTGCGTGGGCATCATTGGTAGTTACTGTAAGTAACATTTGAATATTTGACCAAGGAGGAGTCAGAATTGCCCGTGGCCATTGCTTAGCGGTTGAATGGAAATAGTGCTCCGCGGGGAGTTACTTAAACTTATCTGATAAACTAAATCTATGAAAATTTAAAAAAGAAAAGTGGGCATTTTCCTTATGATGAAATACTGCCTCTGTTTGTCATTTATTTATTTATTTATTATCTATTGTTATTATTTCAACTGATGGCATTCCTATTATGCTTATTAAATGCTACATGTTATTCTGTTACTACGCATTATTCAGTGTGGGTATTATTATCGGGGTGGGTATTTCGGGTTGTAGTATCTTATTGAGCTCGTCGCTCATTGGCATCCTCGTTGCCCTGGCGTTTCATGCCAGGTACCGAAGAAATCGAAGGAAACACCGAGGTCTTGGAAGGCAACATTCAGCCCTGATTAGCTTGAGGCGTGCCAAAGTTCCATGAACCATTTTTCTAGTTTTTCTCTAGTTTTTTTTTTTTTTTTTTTTTTTTGTTTTGTGTACTAAGACAAAGTTTTAAGTTTGACTGGAGTTGTAATTTAAGAATTTTTAGTTTTGGTGTTGTTAATTAATTTATGATGGTAAATTTGGAGGCAACATTGATGAGGATTCTTAATTACGAAAATTGATTTTAAGTTTTAAACCTTATTAATGTCCCCAAATTTTGGGGCGTCACAATATGGTATATCCAAGGCTTTTTGCAGACTTTGCCAGAATTGTGACGTAAAACGAGAATCACGATCTGACACTATTGAGACTGGTACTCCGTGCAATCTAGTGATTTCTCGAATAAATAATCGACTTAAAGATTCAAGTGTGCCTACTGGTCCTATTGGTAGGAAATGTGCCGTCTTTGTTAATTGATCAACCACCACCCAAATGGCATCATGGCCTTGTGGCGACCGGGGTAATCTCGTTACAAAATCCATTGTTATGCGTTCCCACTTCCACTTAGGTATTGGTAAAGGTTGGAGTTTCCCTGCCGGCTTTTGATGTTCTGCCTTCACTTGCTGACACGTCAAGCACTTAGATACGAATTGAGAAATGTCCTTCTTCATTCCACTCCACCAATACTATCGCTTAAGATCCTGGTACATCTTGTTTCCTCCCAGATGAACCGCAAAAACCGAATAGTGAAATTCTTTAAGTACTTCCCCTCTAAATTGTTCGATGTTTGGCACAAAAATTCTACCTAAATACCTTAAACTACCATCTTGATGGAGCGTCCAATTCGGTGAAGATTCCTCGGACACTAATCGGGCCTTGATGAAGTCCGCCTCCTGATCAAATCTTTGGGCTTCCAACACTTTGGTAAGAAGTTGGGGTGTTGTAACTATTGTAAACAACCTACCCTTCCCATTCTGAGTCTCTGGTTGTAACTTAAACCCATTCATGGTGCTTACCATTTCCCATTCTTTAATTGGTATGTTGGCTACAATCTCTCTTGTCTTGCGACTTAGTGCATCTGCTACAACATTAGCCTTCCCGAGATGATAAGACAAGGTGAATTGGTAATCTTCAAGGTACTCCATCCAGCGTCTCTGCCTCATGTTCAAATCTCTTTGTGTGAACAAGTACTTCAAGCTTTTGTGATCGGTAAATATCTCAAATTTTTTGCCATAAAGGTAATGTCGCCAAGTCTTAAGTGCGTAGACCACAGCCGCCAATTCCAGATCGTGAGTAGGATAATTTTTCTCATGATTCTTCAATTGTCTTGATCCGTAAGCTACTACCTTCCCGTTTTGCATTAACACACTACCTAACCCTTCTTTAGAGGCATCACAATAAACAGTGTACCCAACATCACGTTCGGGTATGATTAATATAGGAGCGCTTGTCAGTCTCTTCTTGAGTTCTTGAAATGACTACTCACACACTTCGTTCCATTCAAACTTTACTCCTTTTTGCGTTAGGCGTGTCATCAGCTTGGCTAATTTGGAGAAATCTTGAATGAATCTCCTATAATAACCTGCTAATCCCAAGAAACGACGAATCTTAAACGTATTTTTAGGTTGTTTCCACCCCATTACTGCTTCTACTTTAGCAGGATCCACTGATATTCCTGATTCAGACACAACATGACCTAAGAATTTTGCTTCCCTCAACCAAAATTCATATTTGCTAGCTTTAGCATATAATTAGTTCTCTCTTAGAATTTGCAAAACGGTTCTCAGATGTTGCTCGTGATCTTCCTCCGATCGTGAGTATATCAAAATATCGTCAATGAATACTACCACAAATTGGTCCAAATAGGGGGCAAAAATTTTGTTCATTAAACTCATGAATACCCCAGGTGCATTCGTCAAACCAAATGGCATTACCACAAACTCATAGTGGCCATAATGGGTTCGAAATGCAGATTTGGGTATATCATCTCCTCTGACACGAAGTTGGTGATATCCCGACCTAAGGTCAATTTTGGAGAAACATTTTGAACCTCTTAATTGATCGAACAAGTTATCAATTCTGGGTAAGGGATATCGATTTTTAATGGTGACTCGATTTAGTTGTCGGTAATCGATGCACAATCTTAAGGTTCCATCATTCTTCTTCGCGAATAATGCTGGCGCTCCCCAAGGGGACGTACTTGGTCTGATGAACTACTTACTCAACAGTTCTTGTAACTGCTCCTTTAATTCTCAAAGTTTAGCTGGCGCCATACGATATGGTGCTATTGAAATTGGTGAAGCCCCAGGTTGAAGCTCGATCGTGAAATCTACGTCTCGTTTTGGGGGTAATCCCGGTAATTCATCAGGGAAAACGTCAGCGTACTCGCACACCACATGGGGTAATTCCGGATCCTTTCGATTTTTGTCTTCCAAAATTAAACTTGCCAACCATCCAGTCAGTTGGTCATGCCACCGCGACTTGCGACCTGTTGGAGTTAGAGAATCTTGTATATCTCCTTTAAATTGAACTTTCGTGCCATTAAGGGAGGATGCTGTCACTGTCTTACGGTAACAATCAATAATGGCTAGATGAACTGACAACCAGTCCATTCCTAGGATGACGTCAAAATCAGACATATCCATAACCCTTAGCTCACATATCAAATATGAACCGGAGATTTCTAGTTCACAAGACTTACATACTAGATTTACTCGGGTTTGGCCCCCTAAGGGTGAAGCAACACTTATAGCTATTTCTAACGTTTCGGGTTCCAAGCCCAAACTTGACACACATGCAGTAGATATAAAAAAATGCGAAGCTTCGGAATCGAACAATACTTTAACCCAAGAATTCATAAGGATTAACATACCTTGAATTACTACTGGGTTACCAACATCCTCTTCTCCTTGGAGAGCATACATTCTTCCTACTGCCTGTTGGTTAGTCCCTCCTGGTTTCTTTCCATTTCCAGCTCCTTGTGGTTGTGTTCTTGGTCGGCCTGCATTCCTAGAGGCTTGTGGCTGCCCCTTGTTGGCCTGAGTATTTTTACTAGGCCTAGAACCTTGCCCTGGCTAGCATTTGTTGTATTGTTGTGCCCCTCGCTGATCCGTAAAATACTCCCCACCCTGAGGACACTAACTTCGACGATGCCCTTGCTGACCACATCTGAAACACTTTCCCTTTCACTCATTTACAAAGTTTCCTCCTTGCTCGTTTCCTCGATTCTGTCTTTGTTGCTGTTGCAACCCTCCAGTATAAGGTGCTGGCGCAGGATGGTCTCTGGTGTTGCGGACTGGGCCCCTTCCGCGTGGTTGGTTGTTGTTCCTTGATCACTGATTTCGAATGCGTTCGGAATTCGCTAACTCTCGTTCCACAATTAAAGCTCGATCCACCGTTTGAGCATAGGTGGAAAGTTGCACTGCGATCAATCTTCCTCTAATGTTTGTGTCCAAGCCCCATTCAAATCGCCTAACCTTATCCTCTTCATTCGCTACTATGGCTGAAGCGTACCGTGAAAGGGCTTCAAAACGGTTCGCATTTTGAGCGACTGATATTTTTCCTTGTTTCAGTTGGAGGAACTCTTGAATCATTTCTTGTCTTAGAGAGTTAGGAAAATACTTTTCCATGAACAGGTCTTCGAACTGTATCCAAGTTAATGTCTCTACTTGTCGAGTACTTTTGATCATTTCCCACCAATGATCTACTTCCCCTTCCATTTGAAATGCCGCCATGGTCACTCTATCTTGTTCATTTCGGATGTCGGAAGTATCTAGCAACTTCTTAATTTGTCTTAACCAAGCTTCAGCTTCATGGGGGTTTGATCCACCAAGGAATTTGTGGGGACATAGCTTTTCAAAATTTGCTAGCATTTCCGATTTGTTTTGATCTGGGTTTCGGGGTGGTATATTGCCTACCTTATCAGCAATCGCGAGTATGATTCGAGCGACATCGCCATCAGACACTCCATCACCATTACCGTTGTTATTATTTCTTGTTCGTCCAGCCATTCTGCATGATGGGATTTTTTTTTCCTTTAGTAATTCGTGATTTGTTCATTTATTTATTATTATTATTATCATTATTATTATTATTATTATTATTATTATTATATTTATGTGCAAGGATAGTAAAAAAAAACTTCATTAATTAGATTGGATAAGCTACAATTAGCAAAATATAAATAAAACAAAGGAAAAGATTAAATAACATACTAAGGGCAAAAGATAGCCCCCACAATCCGAGTTAACTCCTACACTCACAATTCTAAACTAGGCAATTTTTACATGTGAGCATACAAAACAATCGGTTAGCCTAGTTTATAATTCCCTTAAGACCCCTTAAAATAGCCAAGGAAAGTCTCTCCACACAAGGGCTTCCGGCTCCCATGTGGCTTGGAAAAGCCCCATGAATCACCACAGCACCCTCACAAAGATAGCAGTTTCGCACACACGATGCCCTAGCAGCTGCACCGGCTCCTCCCGATAGGTCCTCCAGTCTCTGAAGTCCACTGACCCATCTCTTCTCATAATTCTGCTTCGGTCGGGCATGATATATTGAAGGCTCCAAAAGTCAAAAAGGTCGCCCACCCTATCGGTGAAACCATCCGGGAAGGGGCCTAATTGATATACCCAGGGAGTCTCTTGTCTTAGAATCTGGACAGGTCTAATATAGGTACCCACCCAACACTCAGCTTTCCAAGCACAACCTCCTAGGGGATAAAGTCTGACATATACAAAAGAGCCAATTTGCAACCCGTTTCACACATCCCAACCCTCAAATGTGGCTCTTACATCTCCAGTGCTCTCCTCGGTATTGCCTTCTATAGACTCATCTTTAGTGTCTGACTCAATCACAATAACCTCCAGGGGGTTGTATATTGGTACAACTTCTTCAGACTCAGGTTCAGGCTCAAGTTCAGGATCAGGTTCAGGGTCAAGTTCAGGCTCAGATTCATAGTTTTCTATAGGCATCTCCACTTCTTCACTTGGGTCAGATTCTATGTCATAGTTTTCTACTGAATTTTCCTTGTTAGAGTTAACGTCTGATGACCCTGGCATCCTACAATTAAAAGGTTCTAACTTAGTTAAGTCACCGAAAATTACAAATTAACGTAAGGTTTTCTTAAATGTAAAATAATAAATTACTGCCCATGGCCCAAAGGTTCAAACCTGGGCTCTGATACCAAACTGTGACGCCACAATTTTTTTTTTTTTGACGTCATAAGATTTAAATAACAATAACTTGCTAGATAAAATTTTAACTACTAATTAGGAACTCTTAAATTCTTACATAGTCAAAGTCCAACAACAAAATAAAACTACAAGTTCACACACAATGTCATAACATAGTTAAATATTAATACAAGAAATAACAGGATTTTATTTTGATAAAATCTTGACTCTAAGTTAGCCAAGGTTCGATATTAGCAGCAGCTCCAATTTCAGCCTCAGTCCCTTCCTTGACATAATTTGGCATGAAACGCCAGGGTAACAAAATATATGCCATGAGTTTTGCAACACAGTAAGAAAACATAACCAACCTACCATTCTTTTTGAGAGAAAATAATGAGATTATAAACACGAGATAATAATATAATTGTAAACATAAATTACAACCAATAAAATAATTCAAATAATTTTAATAACTTCTTGGCCTTTGAAATCTCACCAAAGAGGTTTAACTTACCAACCACTAAGTCATGGCCACGGTTAATTTGGAAACCTCCCCTGGTAAAATATTCAAGAACTACCAAAGATGCCCACGCCCGGAGTTATATACCCAAGCCGTGACACTCCATCACCATTACCGTTGCTATTATTTCTTGTTCGTCCAGCCATTCTGCATGATGGGATTTTTTTTTTTCCTTTAGTAATTTGTGATTTGTTCATTTATTTATTATCATTATTATTATTATTATATTTATGTGCAAGGATAGTAAAAAAAACTTCATTAATTAGATTAGATAAGCTACAATTAGCAAAATACAAATAAAACAAAGGTGTGGGAGCCGAATATATAGAAGAGGAAGAAGGGGTATATCCCATAAGCCAGAGATTGTTCGGCGCCGTACCAATCAACTAAGATGCCGAATATACTAAGATCGCCGAATAGACGGAGAGATTTGTGATTGGGACAAACAGAAGGATAATAAGTAAAAGGTGGGCACTGGGTTCGAGGTCAGAAGAATGAATATAAATACAAGAGCCGCGGATTTAGGAAGGTATGTAAAAAAAAAGATACACTTCATTAAACTTAAGAAAACAAGCTTTCTTAAGTAGAGGAACTGACTTGCCCGTCGGAGTGCTAATCCCGGCACCCCCGACCGGAATATTTGTTTTTGCAGGTGACTAGCTGAGAACCAAGAGCGTCTTCCCGGATCAGAAGAGTATTTCCAAAAACCACTCCCCCACAATTGGCGCCGTCTGTGGGAATACTCAAATATATCCATGGAAGGCGTGACTCAAGATTCTTCGATAGCCACCGATGCGATCACACAGAGAGTCGACCTCACTCCGGCAAACATGCTCGAGAAGGAAATCATTGCTGCAAGACGTGCCTTGAATGTCGATTCACAAACCACTTCGATGCTAGCCATCTTGGAACGAGCTAGAAAGACCAAACAAAGTTTAGACAGCACCATCGCTGAGAACGAGCGCCTTCGCCGCGATCTGGCCTCGGAAATAGCAAAGCCCAAACAAACAGTGCGTCAGGTCTCTAAGCGACCCCCAACGGTAGGAAACCAACGATCTCGGGCCCGACAGCAAAACATCGACGCTCGTTGTGCTTCAACCGATTACTTTGAGGAATTGACACAAGACGAGCGTCTCCAGCGAAGTGTTTCGCACGATAACATCCATATGGTATACAGCCTGCCGGAAGCCCTGGCCATACATGCAATCCAGTCTCTCCCAGGCCCTCAGCAGCAACTCACACCAGCAAAGCGACCCCGAGAATCACCAAGCATCACCTTCGACGATTCTGATCTGATCGGCGTGACGCTCCCTCACATCGATCCACTGGTTGTCGCGCTACGCGTTAACCGGTTCACCGTCGAACGCGTTCTTATAGACCAGGGCAGCACTTCGGAAGTCATGTATTATAAAACCTTCATCAAACTCGGTTTCACCGAATCAGATCTGACCCCGGCCCCTTATCCACTATTTGGCTTCAATGCCAATCCCGAATACCCACTGGGAAAAATCAACCTACCCGTCCGAGCGGGTTCCAGAACGGTGGATGTAGAATTCCTGGTCGTCCGACTGCCGTCACCGTACAATCTCATTATGGGGCGATCGTGGTTGCATACCTTGCAGGCCGTACCAAGCACCTACCATCAATTGTTACGATTCCCGACAGAACACGGCATCGAGCAGATCCGCGGATCCCAAAAATCGGCACAAGCATGTTACCTCTTGGCCGCCAAAACGCCAAAGGAATTGCAGGTAAACTCCATCGAGGCACCCAATCGGGAGATCCTGGATGACGTCGGGCGGCAGCCAACCGAAAGGCCACAGAAAGTTTAGACCGAGTTGACATCGACGGAAGCCCGGAAAAGTTCTTCATGATCGGCACCTCGTTACACCAAGACAATAGACAGCAGCTGATCTCCTTTCTACTTGCCAACCTCGACGTCTTTGCGTGGACCCCGTATGAGATGCCGGGTATAGACCCATCAGTCTCACAGCACCACCTGAACGTCGACCCCACTTGCAAGCCCGTCATTCAGAAAGGCCGTCGGTCTGCCGCAGAGCACACTACTGCGGTCGTAGAAGAAGTCGACAGATTGCTTGACACCGGGGCAATTAGAGAGGTCACCTACCCCACGTGGCTCTCCAACACTGTGGTGGTGAAGAAGAAAAATGGAACTTGGCGAGTGTGCGTGGACTTCACGGATCTGAACAAAGCTTGCCCCAAGGACTGCTTTCCCCTACCTAGAATCGACCAACTTGTCGATGCCACGGCATGCCATCGACGCATGAGTTTCCTCGATGCTTACAGAGGCTACCATCAGATCGCCATGCATCCAGATGACCAGGACAAAACTGCATTCCTCACCCCAAGAGGAACCTACTGTTACAAAGTTATGCCTTTTGGGCTGAAGAACGCAGGGGCAACTTACCAAAGACTGGTCACCGCCATGTTCAAAAAACAACTCGGCCACACCATGGAAGTCTACATTGACGATATGGTGGTCAAGTCCAAGGAAGAACAGGATCACATAGCCGATCTAGAGAAGACATTCGGCAACCTGCGCAAATATAGAATGAAACTGAACGCCTCGAAGTGCGCGTTTGGAATCGGCTCCGGCAAATTCCTGGGTTATATCGTCAACCACTGCGGAATCGAAGCCAACCCGAGGCAAGTCACATCAATCTTGGAACTCGGTTCCCCCCGATCAGTAAAAGAAGTCCAAAAGTTGATGGGGATGGGTGCTGCACTCAATAGATTCATCAGTCGGTCAACAGACCGATGCAGACAATTCTTCCAGACGTTACGTCAAGGCAAAGCTTTTGAATGGTCCGCCGAGTGCGAAGCAGCTTTCACCGGGCTCAAGACTTACCTCCGGTCAGTGCCTCTCTTGACAACACTAGCTGCCGGTGACCCCCTCATTCTGTATCTAGCAGTCTCCGATAGGGCCGTCAGCGCCGTATTATTAAAAGAAGAAGAAGGGCAGCAGCGGCCAGTGTATTATGTGAGCAAGGCAATGGTCGATGCCGAGACACGTTATCTTCCACTGGAAAAACTCATCCTAGCCTTGGTCATGGCAGCAAGAAAACTGATGCATTACTTCCAGGGGCATAGCATTGGGGTGATAATAGATTACCCCCTCCGATCAGTACTACGAAGCGCGGAAGCATCAGGACGTGTTTCAAAATGGGCTCTTGAACTCGGCCAATATGACATTCAGTTTTTGCCCAAAACCGCAATCAAGGGACAAGTGCTTGCCGACTTTGTGGCCGAATTCACAGGCGGGCTTTCCGACCTTAAACCTGCCGACGTTCTTCCAAAGGTTGAAGCTCGATCAAAGTCGAACTGGAGAATTTATGTCGGGGATATTTGGCAGCTATACTGTGATGGATCGTCTAATCAACGGGGCTGCGGCGCCGGCGTAGTAATCATGTCTCCCGACGGCGCAATAATAGAGCAGGCCGTGAAGCTTGGCTTCGAAGCATCAAATAACGAGGCCGAGTATGAAGCCCTCTTAGCCGGTCTACGAAATGCACATATCCTTGGCGCTCGGCGTTTGCTAGTGTTCTGTGACTCCGAATTGGTCATCAACCAGCTAAAGGGGGAATACGCTGCAAAAAATGACCGTATGGCTGCCTATATGAAAACGGCCAACTCTCTGCTAACGAAGTTCGACCATCACGAACTGAACCAAATAACACGTGATCAGAACACACACGCAGATGCCCTGGCATGCCTAGCCTCCGCCATCAATTCTGAACTCAAACGGACCATTGAAGTAGGTTTCATCCCGGAGCCGAGTATCGGCCCTTCGGAGGAAATCCACATTAATATTATAGAATCCGCACCAAGTTGGATGGACCCCATAGCCGGATTCCTCTCTTCTGAACAACTCCCAGAGGACAAAAAAGAAGCACACAAGCTACGCAATAAGGCCCTGCGATACTATCTGGATCCACAGGGAGGGCTTTACAAAAAATCCCTCTCCGGTCCGTATTTGGAATGCGTACACCCGGATAAAGCAGAGGAACTTCTAACTGAGATACATGAGGGCAGTTGTGGAGCCCACTCTGGCAGGCGCTCTCTCGCCCATCGAGCTATAACACAGGGGTATTATTGGCCGACAATGAGAGCCGACGCAGAAAATTATGTTAAAAGATGCGAACAGTGCCAAAAGTTCTCCCCACTAACCCATCTGCCCGCCGAAGAGTTGAACTCTATCACCAGTCCCTGGCCGTTTGCTCAATGGGGGCTTGATATTGTAGGACCGTTGCCCAGGGCCCCAGGAAACAAGCGATTCCTAATCGTAGCAACAGATTACTTTACAAAATGGGTCGAAGCGGAGGCTCTAACACACATACGAGATGCCGACATAAAGCGATTTGTATGGAGGAACATCATTACGCGATTCGGCATTCCAAGAGCTCTCATCTCAGACAACGGTACCCAGTTCGATTGTGGCGTATATCGAGAACTATGCGGCAAATACGGTATCACGCCCTACTTCTCTACGCCCGCCTACCCCCAGAGCAACGGTCAAGCCGAAGCCTCAAACAAAACCATCTTGGACGGCATCAAAAAGAGACTGGAAAAAGCTAAAGGCAAATGGGTCGAAGAATTGCCAAGTGTATTGTGGGCGCACCGGACAACGCCGAGGAGGTCCACCGGAGAAACACCGTTCACCCTATGCTTCGGAACCCAAGCAATTTTACCCCTGGAAATCGGCTTCCCGACTTTGAAATCACAAGCCTTTGATACAGGCCGAAATGACATGATGCTCGCCCTGGACCTGGATCTAATCGAGGAACGAAGAGACCGCGCCCTGGCCTCCATGGCACGATATCAGCAGCAGCTCGCTAAGTCATACAATCAACGAGTTCAGTTGCGTCGCTACACTCCAGGAGAGCTGGTCCCAAAGAAAGTACTTCCAGCCGACCGGAGACCGGCTGACGGAAAGCTGGGTCCGAATTGGGACGGCCCCTATCAAATAGACTCCATTGCAGGAACAGGGGCATATCGGCTCTCGGACATGTCAGGAAGAAGCCTGCCACGGCCTTGGAATTCAACGCATCTACGAAAATTTTACCAATGACCCGATTTGTGGGCTTGGTACTTGTACATACTCTGCCGTAATGAAAAAGTTGCTCGTTCTCATGCTTCAGTTCATACGGTTCTTGATGCCCAAATAAGTCTCCGGATTCGGAGCGCCCTTCGTGGATATCATGATTGGCCCAATAAGTCTCCGGATTCGGAGCGCCCTTCATGGATACCACGATTGGCCGAGTAAGTCTCCGGATTCGGAGCGCCCTTCGTGGATACCCCGATTGGCCGAATAGGTCTCCGGATTCGGAGCGCCCTTCGTGGATACCACGATTGGCCGAATAAGTCTTCGGATTCGGAGCGCCCTTCGTGGATATCACGATTGGCCCAATAAGTCTCCGGATTCGGAGCGCCCTTCGTGGATACCCCGATTGGCCCAATAAGTCTCCGGATTCGGAGCGCCCTTCGTGGATACCCCGATCGGCCGAATAAGTCTCCGGATTCGGAGCGCCCTTCGTGGATATCACGATCGGCCCAATAAGTGTCCGGATTCGGAGCGCCCTTCGTGGATACCCCGATTGGCCGAATAAGTCTCCGGATTCGGAGCGCCCTTCGTGGATATCACGATTGGCCCAGTAAGTCTCCGGATTCGGAGCGCCCTTCGTGGATACCCCGATTGGCCCAATAAGTCTCCGGATTCGGAGCGCCCTTCGTGGATACCCCGATTGGCCGAATAAATCTCCGGATTCGGAGCGCCCTTCGTGGATATCACGATCGGCCCAATAAGTCTCCGGATTCGGAGTGCCCTTCGTGGATACCCCGATTGGCCAAATAAATCTCCGGATTCGGAGCGCCCTTCGTGGATATCATGATCGGCCCAATAAGTCTCCGGATTCGGAGCGCCCTTCGTGGATACCCCGATTGGCCGGATAAGTCTCCGGATTTGGAGCGCCCTTCGTGGAGTCGATCGATGTATTTCCGAACGTTTACATTACGCAATACAAAAGCTGACAATAAATTGACATAGGGCGTTTAATTACACGCAAAACATGTCAAAATCTGCTAATAAAGAAATTCTATTTATTCAAAGGCCGCTATACATTTCGATACATTTCGAGCATTCGATAAAATAGTCCTATTTACTCCACATTGTAGCGCACTCAGCAGGCATCTTCGTCGTCACTTTTCTCAATATCGAACTCGGAATGCGGAAGGTAATGCCGATGATATAGGGGCGAAGCCGAATTTATACCCATGGACCCAAGAGCTTCCACCGTTTGAAGGGCCTTGATCCAGCCATGCTTGAAACCACAGTTTTCGCATCGGCAGACCTCCTCCGCTAGGTCCGTTTTGGCCTTCCTCATCCCAGCTTTCACGCCGTCCTTGTATCCGCTCTCATAACCCGGGGCCTCTCGGTTCGCCCTCTCCCCCATGATTTTTGTTTGACCGTCCACCACCGACTTGGCCGCTCGAACACTCTTTAGCTCCCGAAGCTCATTCTCCACTTTTTGCGCACGAGCCTCCAGACTGCGATTCTTTTCGTTGTTCTTCTCATTCTCGCGGCGGGCTTCGCGCAGACGCATCCCGATTTCATAAGCGCTATACAGTCCTTTGATAGCCCCGTGAATGCCATCCCGAAATACTTCGAAATCTCGACGCCCGACCATTGACTGTTGTACCTCCGGCGGAAAGATCTGCCGGGCGAACTCGACCGCCACATCCGGGTCTTTAATTATAGAATCCGCTTCCGTCATTGGTCTATTCTTCACGAAAACCACAAAACTCAACGGTCGTGGCTCCGCGTCTGGCTCAACAAGGGGTCGTGGGCGCGGGGAACCTCCCCGTGGTCCATCCTTTCGGGGTGATCTGCTTCGACGACTGGGGGACCGCTCTTTTTCCCGATCCACGGACGCTCTCCTTCCCGTGCGAACAGGCTCGTTTCTGTGACTCATTTTAATCTCTAAACCCAGCCAATGTTAGCCCCTACCAGGTCTGGTTCAAGCCTGAATAAGGAACGAGTTAAGTTGTTGGCATGAACTCGCCCATTTATTCTGGGGTACATGCAGCTCCCCCGAGAAAACGTCAAAAGTCGCATGCCCCTTACCCAACCTATTAGGTTGAATGTCAAGCGCCATCGCTAGGGCAAGGGCTAGATTCATCAACCTAGACGGCTAGATTTTCAAACAATCACGCCGAGTAATTTATGCCTTGCCCAGCCCCTGATTCAGAGCCATCGGCTCATTCGGTCCCTCGCTCGCGCCCTGGCCAAGGCAAGGGCAGATTCATCAATCTATTAGGCTGAATGTCAAGCGCTATCGCTGGGGCAAGGGCTAGATTCATCAACCTAGATGGCTAGATTTTCAAACAATCATGCCGAGTAATTTATGCCTTGCCCAGCCCCCGATTCAGAGCCATCGGCTCATTCGGTCCCTCGCTCGCGCCCTGGCCAAGGCAAGGGCAGGTTCATTAGTCTATTCGGCTCGCGACATTTTATATGTAGAAAATCAATAAGCCATAAGCCCGCACAAAAATGTCAAGATTCATTCATTTGTATATTCGGCTCGCGACATTTTTTATATACAAAATCAATACAAAAATGTCTGATAAAGCTTAACAATACATTTGTAAAATCCTAATACATTTGTAAGTTCGTAATACATTTGTGAAATCCAAGTCATTCGCCCAGCTCAGCCTTCGGAATCAGTCTCCAACGGCTCGACATCCACTTGCTCATACGGCACTGGTATAGTCAGTGAAACTCCAGCTGAAGCAAGGGCTTTGTGCCAGCCGTGCTTGAAGCCCCTGTTTTCAAAGCGCAAGACCTGGTCCACATATTCGGCGAGCCCAGCATCTTTTCCGGCTTCGAATGCTTTGGAAGCAGCCGCCTTCACGACAGCCAACTCAGCCTCCAGGCTGGCAACCGCCTTCTGGGACAATCCCAGCGTCGTTTCTCTCGCGTTCGCCCTCTTCTTGGCGTCCGCTCGGGATTGATCCGCAATACGAGCCTTTTCTACCTCGGCCTCGGCCCGAGAAGCTTCCTTGTTCGCTCTCAAAGTTGCATCCTCGGCCCTCTCCCTTTGGCCCTCTACTTGCTTTCGTAGGCGGCCAATCTCTTTGACGGCGTCGAGTTGCCGACGCCCCATGTCGGCTATCTTGCCGACGGTCTGCAAAAGAACCCAAAAAACTTAACCTCAACAGTACTTGGATGAGGTGAAGAAAAGTCAGAATACGTACTAGAAGTGCCGATTGCGCGGCCAGTGCTGTCGCATTCATGTCTAGTTCCACCCGGAAAGCCTCGACATCAGACGGCAATGACACGGAAGTAGCCACACCAAATGCGACTTCTGGATCTTTAAGCACCGAAGCGTTAGAGGGAACCGGCATGTCCTTTACCATTGGACGAATGACAAAAGGAACAGCCTCACTAGGCCCCTCTAATCGAGGACGCTTGCCACCTTGTTCGTATGAGCCGGCCTTAAGGTCAGCAGGGCGTTTCCCTGCCTTTTCCTCAACTTTTCGGCCGACTCCCCCGACCAACGGAGATTCGGCATCTCGATCTTTTTCCGTCTCTAGAACCCCCAAAGACTCAGATTTGGTAGCAGGAAGGGGAAGTCGAGATTCGGTGGCGGGCGGTATCTCAGACGAAAGGCCCTCCGCTCTTCGCCGTGCGGCTAACCTCTCCGCATTCGCCTTTTTGGTGAGCTTTGTCAGACTCAATCCGGCCATATCCGCGGAGTCTGAGACGGGAAAATCCTGTGTGTGTCGAAAAACGTCGGCAGAAGGAAGATTCCCTGGTCTCGACGTAAATAGAGGGGCGGCGGAATCCAATACCTCCTCAAACTCGGCCTCGGATTGATATGATTCGGCGATATCAAATACCTCATTCCGCTCCGAATCGGACCCTTCAAAGCCTATCTGCCTCAAGTTTTTGAAGTCAGACAGAATAAGGGCAGTAAGGGAATCTTCACCCTTCGGAATTGGTATGTTTTCCGCCGCCGAGAAGGTTGTGTATGTCGGTTCGTAACAAAGCAGAAAGTGAGCCGCCCTCCCCTGTTTCTGAAGACTTCGCCGGCCGAAATACCTAAGAGCGACCCTGATATCTAAAAGGGTGACGTCGTGGGTTGAAGGTAATATCTTTTTCAGACCCCTCCCTGCACGAAACGAAGCCGTAAGATTTCAATGAAATAGGTCCTACAATAAAAATGAATACACGACAAAAACAAGGGGATACTCGGCGACCTGGCTCGCCCCTCCGTCTAGGAATAGGGTCGACACGATCTTCCCCTTCGCCGAATTCCCAGTTACCCTGGACAACGACCATAACGTCATCAACTCGTTTCCCAGAGCTCGAAAGCATAGTGATTAGCTGATGGTCGGTGTCCTTAGCTCTAAGGAAATAACGTCCTTGCCGGCCGGAGGACTTAGCCAAGGCATAGCAGTGCCGGATAGCCGGAATGCCAAGGTTAATTCCAAGGCAGCGATTCAACGCTATAACCTCCATTATAATTCTAAAGAAATTCACGTTAGGTTGAGAAGGGATTAAATCCCAATGGCGAAGCACAGCCCTAAGAAATGGGTGCAAGGGGAAGCGGACTCCACCCTCCGCGATTGACAAAAGAGGAAAGACGATTGAGGTTTCGTCCTCCCTCTCCCTGTCAAGGGTGCCGTCTGCCAAAAGCGACAGACGGACATCATCAGGAATAGAGAAATGGTGTCTAAAACCAGCAACTCGATTTGACGAAAGGAGGTCTTTCAAGTGTCTCGCCATGCCCTAAAGGTTGACACAGATATGCCAAAGAATAAAATGGGAATACTTTTCAAAGCAAGGAAGTGGAAAACTTACGGAGGGAGAAGAAGATGTTGGAAGAGACAAAATTGCAAGAACGATCCCAAAAGGCAACCTAGTGACCAGTACTGTGGAATGTGAATTCGAAGGGACGCCAATCTTTAAAATCACAATGAATAGACATGTACGAAGAGACGGGAAGTTGATACGACAACCAAAAGGGGGTGCACTTAGACGAATATTGTGTGGGCTCAATTGACAAAATTTTGGTTGAATGTTCAGAACCCGGAACCAAGCACTCCAGCCAACAGATGTCGGGAGAATGCTTGGGGGGCAATTGTGGGAGCCGAATATATAGAAGAGGAAGAAGGGGTATATCCCATAAGTCAGAGATTGTTCGGCGCCGTACCAATCAACTAAGATGCCGAATATACTAAGATCGCCGAATAGACGGAGAGATTTGTGATTGGGACAAACAGAAGGATAATAAGTAAAAGGTGGGCACTAGGTTCGAGGTCAGAAGAATGAATATAAATACAAGAGCCGCGGATTTAGGAAGGTATGTAAAAAAAAAAGATACACTTCATTAAACTTAAGAAAACAAGCTTTCTTAAGTAGAGGAACTGACTTGCCCGTCGGAGTGCTAATCCTGGCACCCCCGACCGGAATATTTGTTTTTGCAGGTGACTAGCTGAGAACCAAGAGCGTCTTCCCGGATCAGAAGAGTATTTCCAAAAACCACTCCCCCACAAAAGGAAAAGATTAAATAACATACTAAGGGCAAAAGATAGCCCCTAAAATCCGAGTTAACTCCTACACTCACAATTCTAAACTAGGCAATTTTTACATGTGAGCATACAAAACAATCGGTTAGCCTAGTTTATAATTTCCTTAAGACCCCTTAAAATAGCCAAGGAAAGTCTCTCCACACAAGGGCTTTCGGCTCCCATGTGGCTTGGAAAAGCCCCATGAATCGCCACAGCACCCTCACGAAGATAGCAGTTTCGCACACACGATGCCCTAGCAGCTGCACTGGCTCTTCCCGATAGGTCCTCCAGTCTCTGAAGTCCACTGACCCATCTCTCCTCACAATTCTGCTTGGGTCGGGCATGATATATTGAAGGCTCCAAAAGTCAAAAAGGTCGGTGAAACCATCCGGGAAGGGGCCTAATTGATATACCCAGGGAGTCTCTTGTCTTAGAATCTGGACAGGTCCGATATAGGTACCCACCCAACTCTCAGCTTTCCATGCACAACCTCCTAGGGGATAAAGTCTGACATATACAAAAGAGCCAATCTACAACCTGTTTCGCACATCCCAACCCTCAAATGTGGCTCTTACATCTCCAGTGCTCTCCTCGGTATTGCCTTCTATAGACTCATCTTCAGTGTCTGACTCAATCACAATAACCTCCAGGGGGTTGTATATTGGTACAACTTCTTCAGACTCAGGTTCAGGCTCAAGTTCAGGATCAGGTTCAGGGTCAAGCTCAGGCTCAGATTCATAGTCTTCTATAGGCATCTCCACTTCTTCACTTGGGTCGGATTCTATGTCATAGTTTTCCACCGAATTTTCCTCGTTAGAGTTAATGTCTGATGACCCCTGGCATCCTACAATTAAAAGGTTCTAACTTAGTTAAGTCACCGAAAATTACAAATTAACGTAAGGTTTTCTTAAATGTAAAATAATAAATTACTACCCATGGCCCAAAGGTTCAAACCTGGGCTCTGATACCAAACTGTGACGCCCCAAATTTTTTTTTTTTTTTTTTGATGTCATAAGATTTAAATAACAATAACTTGCTAGATAAAATTTTAACTACTAATTAGGAACTCTTAAATTCTTACATAGTCAAAGTCCAACAATAAAATAAAATTACAAGTTCACACACAACGTCACAACATAGTTAAATATTAATACAAGAAATAATAGGATTTTATTTTGATAAAATCTTGACTCTAAGTTAGCCAAGGTTCGATATTAGCAGCAGCTCCAATTTCAGCCTCAGTCCCTTCCTTGACATAATTTGGCATGAAACGCCAGGGCAACAAAATATATGCCATGAGTTTTGCAACACAGTAAGAAAACATAACCAATCTACCATTCTTTTTGAGAGAAAATAATGAGATTACGAACACGAGATAATAATATAATTGTAAACATAAATTACAACCAATAAAATAATTCAAATAATTTTAATAACTTCTTGGCCTTTGAAATCTTGCCAAAGAGGTTTAACTTACCAACCACTAAGTCATGGCCACGGTTAATTTGGAAACCTCCCCTGGTAAAATATTCAAGAACTACCAAAGATGCCCACGCCCGGAGTTATATACCCAAGCCGTGACATCCGTGGTCTGCCCCAAGGGAACAGTCTGCCTGGGGTACGTAACTTCCCTGCGTGCCACCCGCACATCCACCCTTATTTCAAAACCAAATACCGATAAGGGTTGAAATAATCCCCGTGCCATCTTAGGGTTTCGCGACACAATTTACTTAAAAATTATTAAAAATCAGGGCTCACCCTGAATACCCGGTATTAATCCTTCATCAGTAACTTTATATATTAAACACAAATTATTCAATTCTCAATCACCAATAATGTTATACCAACAACAAAAAAAAAAAACACCCAACATAAAACATTACACATGTCACACAATAATAATTCAATGTCCAAAATTTAACAGACAATTAATTTAAATCATGGTATGAACATAATAACTTAGATATTAAAATTTTAAATAAATTATTTACACAATCCTAAAATTCGTGCAATTGAACAGAATACTCAATAGGGATGTTTAGGTCACTTTTCAGAAAAATAAGATGTAAATAATTATATAAAATTTCCAGCAATCTTTATGACACAGGTTTGTCACATTTCCTTACAATAATTCCACGCTTAATTTTATAGATCAAGTCCATAATCTAAAAATTTATCATGAAACTAGACTTCTCAAATTTCATCTTTTAGTTAGAAATTACAAGATTTGGCTTGGTATAGAATTTTAAATAAATTTTCAAATACATAGTAAAATCTGTCTCACAGTTTGAAATTTAGTTAAAAATTTGTATAACTTCGTAGAAAGCTCAAAAATTGTTGCCAACATTCCTGGATGAACTAGACTTCATTATGAACAACTTTGTAGAAGAAATCATCTCGGAATTTTGAGTATAAAATTGTCTAAAAATTCGGGCAACATTCTGGCAGAGTCAAAACAGATTAATTATTTTCAATCTTCTCTTTAAATGTATAAACTTCACATGCAAGCTTATTTCTTTACAATAATAAGATGATTTTAAGACTATCAACATCTTCAAACACTTGATATACATATCACAAAATTCCTACACATATATATAAAATTTCTATTTATGAGTAGTCATTTTAATCACAAGGACATAATCTGAAAACTTCACAAATAAAAAGAAATGAGAGGGTTGAGATGGTTTTCTTACATTATAGTAGGATTCAAATGGGTGACGAAATGGTAGAAAATTTTTGCTTCCTTAACCTTCCCCTCTTCTTTTCCTTCTACTAATTTTTTTTTTTTTTTTTGTTAGACTCTCCTCACCCGTCAAAGGCATGCATGCATATCTATAGAAATCCTGTTGAGCCTTCATGTGTTTATATAGTAATCCTGTTGAGGCTTTTCCCCTCTCACTCCCTCTCTCCTTTTCTCTTTCTCATTATGCTATCCACTACAGTTCTCCCTAACCCAAGAATGATGATGGGATGGAATTTTCCAAGCTTACATGCAAGCTTGCAGGTGGCACATACCTGCCAAGAATTTGATTCTTCCTTTTTTTTTTTTTTTTTTTTTTTTTTTAAACTAATAGATTATAACAATAATTATTGAACATCCACAACATTTTTATTCTTAATAAGGTATTTGTTAGTGATTGAATTGGGTTAATTTAAAACTAATTTTTTTTTACACTATTATATATTTTAGGTAGATTTTGAATAACATTAATTAATTAATTAATTAATTAATTTTCTTTTAAGAATAATTTAAATATGGGTTTTCACAATCTACCCTCCTAAAAAAATTTCGTCCTCGAAATTAATTCGTCCCTTTAGACTCGAAAAGTTGAGGGTAATTGGCACGCATCATATCTTCTCGTTCCCACGTTGACTCTTCCGTCTCACGATGTCTCCAGAGAACCCGAACCAACGGTATAGTTTTACCTCGTAATTTCTTCTCGCGACGATCTAAAATTTTGATAGGCTTTTCTTCAAATGTCACGCCCTCATCAAGGTTAATTTCCTCCCAATTGATGATGTGAGAAGAGTGTGGCTCGTATTTCCGTAGCATAGAGACATGGAAAACATTATGTACTCCGGCCAGTTGAGGTGGTAGAGCCAAACGATATGCCACTTCTCCTATTTTGTCCAAGATTTCGAAAGGCCCAATGAAGCGAGGTGACCACTTTCCCTTCGTTCCAAAACGAACAACTCCTTGGCAAGGTTGTATTTTCAGAAACACATGATCTCCAACTTTAAATGCTAAAGTTCTTCTCTTTTGATTTGCATAGCTTTTCTGCCTACTCTGAGCGGTCTCAAGTCTTTGCCCAATTAGTTTCACCTTCTCGGTAGTTTCTTGAACTAATTCTGGCCCTAAAAGAGGTGCTTCTCCAACTTCTGTCCAACATATTGGTGACCGGCAAGGTTGTCCGTACAAAGCTTTATACGGTGCCATACCAATACTTGCTTGAAAACTGTTATTGTAAGAGAATTCGGCTAGTGGTAAGTGTTTCTCCCAACTACCCTTAAAGTCCATCACACAAGCTCGAAGCATGTCTTCTAAAGTCTGAATTGTTCTTTCTAATTGACCGTCAGTTTAAAGGTGAAAAGCTGCGCTAAAACACAACTCTGTACCCAAGGCTTTTTGCAGACTTTGCCAGAATTGTGACGTAAAACGAGAGTCACGATCTGACACTATTGAGACTGGTACTTCGTGCAATCTAATGATTTCTCGAATAAATAATCGACTTAAAGATTCGAGTGTGCCTGCTGGTCCTATTGGTAGGAAATGTGCCATCTTAGTTAATCGATCAACCACCACCCAAACGGCATCATGGCCTTGCGGCGACGGGGGTAATCCCGTTACAAAATCCATTGTTATGCGTTCCCACTTCCACTTAGGTATTGGTAAAGGTTGGAGTTTCCCTGCCGGCTTTTGATGTTCTGCCTTCACTTGCTGACACGTCAAGCACTTAGATACGAATTGAGCAACGTCCTTCTTCATTCCACTCCACCAATACTATCGCTTAAGATCCTGGTACATCTTGTTTCCTCCCGGATGAACCGCAAAAACCGAATGGTGAAATTCTTTAAGTACTTCCCCTCTTAATTGTTCGATGTTTGGCACAAAAATTCTACCTAAATACCTTAAACTACCATCTTGATGGAGCGTCCAATCCGGTGAAGATTCCCTGGACACTAATCGGGCCATGATGAAGTCCGCCTCCTGATCAAATCTTTGGGCTTCCAACACTTTGGTAAGAAGTTGGGGTGTTGTAACTATTGTAAACAACCTACCCTTCCCATTCTGAGTCTCTGGTTGTAACTTAAACCCATTCACGGTGCTTACCATTTCCCATTCTTTAATTGATATGTTGGCTACAATCTCTCTTGTCTTTCGACTTAGTGCATCTGCTACAACATTAGCCTTCCCGAGATGATAAGACAAGGTGAATTGGTAATCTTCAAGGTACTCCATCCAGCGTCTCTGCCTCATGTTCAAATCTCTTTGTGTGAACAAGTACTTCAAGCTTTTGTGATCGGTAAATATCTCAAATTTTTTGCCACAAAGGTAATGTCGCCAAGTCTTAAGTGCGTAGACCACAGCCGCCAATTCCAGATCGTGAGTAGGATAATTTTTCTCATGATTCTTCAATTGTCTTGATCCGTAAGCTACTACCTTCCCGTTTTGCATTAACACACTACCTAACCCTTCTTTAGAGGCATCACAATAAACAGTGTACCCAACATCACGTTCGGGTATGATTAATATAGGAGCGCTTGTCAGTCTCTTCTTGAGTTCTTGAAATGACTGCTCACACACTTCGTTCCATTCAAACTTTAGTCCTTTTTGCGTTAGGCGTGTCATCGGCTTGGCTAATTTGGAGAAATCTTGAAGGAATCTCCTATAATAACCTGCTAATCCCAAGAAACTACGAATCTCAAACGTATTTTTAGGTTGTTTCCACCCCATTACTGCTTCTACTTTAGCAGGATCCACTGATATTCCTGATTCAGACACAACATGACCTAAGAATTTTACTTCCCTCAACAAAAATTCACATTTGCTAGCTTTAGCATATAATTGGTTCTCTCTTAGAATTTGCAAAACGGTTTTCAGATGTTGCTCGTGATCTTCCTCCGATCGTGAGTATATCAAAATATCGTCAATGAATACTACCACAAATTGGTCCAAATAGGGGGTAAAAATTTTGTTCATTAAACTCATGAATACCCCAGGCGCATTCGTCCAACCAAATGGCATTGCCACAAACTCATAGTGGCCATAACGGGTTCGAAACGCAGTTTTGGGTATATCATCTCCTCTGACACGAAGTTGGTGATATTCCGACCTAAGGTCAATTTTGGAGAAACATTTTGAACCTCTTAATTGATCGAACAAGTCATCAATTCTGGGTAAGGGATATCGATTTTTAATGGTGAGTCGATTTAGTTGTCGATAATCGATGCACAATCTTAAGGTTCCATCCTTCTTCTTCGTGAATAATGCTGGCGCTCCCCAAGGGGACGTACTTGGTCTGATGAACTTCTTACTCAACAGTTCTTGTAACTGCTCCTTTAATTCTCGAAGTTCGGCTGGCGCTACACGATGTGGTGCTATTGAAATTGGTGAAGCCCTAGGTTGAAGCTCGATCGTGAAATCTACGTCTCGTTTTGGGGGTAATCCCGGTAATTCGTCAGGGAAAACGTCAGCGTACTCGCACACCACATGGGGTAATTCTGGATCCTTTCGATTTTCGTCTTCCAAAATTAAACTTGCCAACCATCCAGTCAGTTGGTCATGCCACCACGACTTGTGACACGTTGGAGTTAGAGAATCTTGTCTATCTCCTTTAAATTGAACTTTCGTGCCATTAAGGGAGGATGCTGTCACTGTCTTACGGTAACAATAAATAACGGCTCAATGAATTGACAACCAGTCCATTCCTAGGATGACGTCAAAATCAGACATATCCATAACCCTTAGATCACATATCAAATATGAACCAGAGATTTCTAGTTCACAAGACTTACATACTAGATTTACTCGGGTTTGGCCCCCTAAGGGTGAAGCAACACTTATAGCTATTTCTAATGTTTCGGGTTCCAAACCCAAACTTGACACACATGCAGTAGATATAAAAGAATGCGAAGCTCCGGAATCGAACAATACTTTAACCTAAGAATTCATAAGGATTAACATACCTTGAATTACTACTGGGTTACCAACATCCTCTTCTCCTTGGAGAGCATACATTCTTCCTACTGCCTGTTGGTTAGTCCCTCCTGGTTTCTTTCCATTTCTAGCTCCTTGTGGTTGTGTTCTTGGTCGGCCTGCATTCCTAGAGGCTTGTGGCTGCCCCTTGTTGGCTTGAGTATTTTTAGTAGGCTTAGAACCTTGCCCTGGCTGGCATTTGTTGTATCGTTGTGCCCCTCGCTGATCCGTAAAATACTCCCTACCCTGAGGACACTCACTTCGACGATGCCCTTGCTGACCACATCTGAAACACTTTCCTTTCCACTCATTTACAAAGTTTCCTCCTTGCTGGTCTCCTTGATTCTGTCTTTGTTGCTGCTGCAACCCTCCGGCATAAGGTGCTGGCACAGGATGGTCTCTGGTGTTGCGAACTGGGCCGCCTCCGCGTGGTTGGTTGTTGTTCCTTGATTGCTGATTTTGAATGCGTTCGGAATTTGTTAACTCCCGTTCCACAATTAAAGCTCGATCCACCATTTGAGCATAGGTGGAAAGTTGCACTGCAATCAATCTTCCTCTAATGTCTGTGTCCAAGCCCCATTCAAATCGCCTTACCTTATCCTCTTCATTTGCTACTATGGCTGAAGCGTACCGTGAAAGGGCTTCAAAACGGTTCGCATATTGAGCGACTGACATTTTTCCTTGTTTCAGTTGGAGGAACTCTTGAATCATTTCTTGTCTTAGCGAGTTAGGAAAATACTTTTCCATGAACAAGTCTTCGAACTATCTCCAAGTTAATATCTCTACTTGTCGAGTACTTTTTATCATTTCCCACCAATGATCTGCTTCCCCTTCCATTTTGAAAAATCTAGAAACCCCTTAGATGTTGATTTGTGATTATGTATCAATTCTAAGCAGTAAACAACAATCCCAAGCAAACAATCAAGACAAATCGACACAACGACTTTACGTGGAAACACCACAATTGGACACCTCCAATTGTGATAAAAAAACCACGGGCAAAAGCTACAAAACAATCCACTAAAAAGACATAAAAGAATTACATAGGTATACTCTTAATTACCTAGCGAATCCACGCCCAAATTGAACCAACCCTTTTGTGCCTCTTCCAACCCCGTCTTTACCTCGGAATTGTCTTGACAATGAGCCACTCCAGAATCCACCAAAGCTTCAGGCTTGAATTCTTCGGAATCCACCGAAGAACAACTCTCTCTTTTGTGTAGAACAACCAAATAATCCTTGATGTATACTCTTTAAACCATGAGTTGAATACTCAATCAAAACATTAAAGCAAACTAGCAAAATATCCCCAAATATAAACCTTAATATCCAAGAAGAAGATCTGGAGGAGTAATCCTAGTTTTGGACTAAAACAAATACTTATAGAAATCTGGGACTGCGAAGCTCGCTCGAGCGAAGCTTCTCTCGCTCGAGCGAGGAACCAAAAACGCGTGTTTTCCATAAGCGCCTTCGCTCGAGCCACGCACCATTCACTGGAGCGTACATTCATCTGATCCCCGTCATACACAGACGCAGCCTTCGCTCGAGCGAGGACTCCTTCGCTCGAGCGAGCAAGGGCGGACAGGCAACTTTGAATGCAATTTTGCATTTTGCTTCGGGGGCGCTGCCCCTCGACCCCGCCTAGGTGCTGCCCCCTAGACCCCCGCGAGCTGACCGGGCAGCTCGATCCCCGTCATAATCAACGAAGTGGCAATCTTGAAAGTATTAACATCACAAACTTCTCTGCAAGGCATAATTCGGGTTGGATTCGCATCTAACAACTCATAGCCTCACTGAAATAAAAATGCGAATAAAATTACAACTCAAAGGAGTTTTGTCAAACGGGATTGCTAAGAAATAAAACCTAACAATCTCTCCCTTTGGCAATGCCATGACAAAACACACCTAACAAATAAAATCCTAATTACCCTAACCCATTACAGCCAACAAAAACAAACTTTTTTCTCAAGGTCACGATCTGCAAAACAGTTATTAGTGCCACAATCTCCAAAACAAACTTCTTTCTCAAGGTCATAATCTGCAAAACAGTTATTAGTGCCATAATCTCCAAAACAACTATTAGTGCCACAAGAGTATATGAAAAAACAATTAACATATGACAAGATTATCTTAAAGCATGAGATGGAAAACATGAATAAATGCGACTTGGAGATTTGAAGAACATGTAGCATGAAAACCTGAAAACTAAGACACATGCACCCGACACATGGTATGAATACATGAAATCCTAAGACACACCGGACAACATTAATCACCCTTTTTGTCACGAATTGACAAAGGAAGCTCAAATCAAAGTGTTCATGCTAACAAACTCTTGCAATAATAAACCAAACTCCCCCTCACTAAATTCAACCACAAACACTGAAAACAGTGAACAAAAAGCAAACGACAAAAATAATATGGTGGAGCAAGCAAGGAATTTCAAATTTGGACCTTGAAACACACAAGATTATCCAAGAAGCACAATTACTTGAAAACACATGTGCACAGCCTCTAGAAGATTCCTCATAAAAGAAAGTGATGCATTATGTGAAAAGCATAGATCCCATGATAAAAGTGTGTGTATGACTCTTGGAGTTCGACAAACACAAGATTCAAATCCTAGTAGTGATCTGATAGTTGGACCTCTGACAAGAGAATCTAAGCACAACTAAGGAAAGTCAAACCACTAGGAATCAAGGGATATTTGGTGAGTAAATGCGGAGGCTCCCTCTTAATCAATGAATCCTTTATTTTTTTCTCTATTTTTTTCACATCTTTTTATTTTCTTTCTTTTGCACATTTTTTTCTTTCTTTTGCACATCTTTTCTTTTCTTTCTTTTGCACACTCATTGGCGGCTGACACGCTCAAGAGTATGGAAACCGAACCAGAGAAGCATGGATATAATAAGGATGGCTTGGTTGGTGACTCTGAGGTAGCTTTTTCCTCATGGCTGGACTACAAAGAACAGAGGGGAAAGCCGTGGAGATGCAAAACGATGGAAGATGGTTAAGAGACTCAACATCACCCATGATATGCTAATATAGGTCAATTCCTCTAGAAAGGCAAAAGATCAATGACAGAAGTCCATAGAGAAAAAAATAGTCACTAAGGCGGAAGACTCCAAAATTTGCTAATCCAAGAGTGTGTACAGAATGAGACATACTAATCAAAGAACACACACTCCAAAATGAGTAATGACCACCGAAAGTACACACATATTAACATGTAATGGATATTCTCATCAATTCCAATATGCACCAAGGACTATACAAAAATTTCAAGCTTGCAAAACCATACTTAGAAAATCTTTTTGAGATTTTATTTTATTTTTTTCATTTTTTTTTCTTTTTCTAAACAAAGCAAGACATAAAACGAACATGCACACAATAAATGACTTAAAAGGAAAAACAAGCACACAGAAACCTAAAGACTAAAATGAATAAACAAATTAGCACAAGTCAAGTTTTCTCACCCAAACCGCTTTAGTATGAACAAAGTTGTAAGAATTGCGGTTCTTGGGTGGTGTCTTGACGTTGTGGTTCCTTTTCCCTGCAATGGGAACCCGTCTCGACTTGGTTTCCAACTTCCTATTTTTAGGTCTAGGCAAATACACTCTCCCATGCAACTTATAACAATAAGGGCGAATATGACCATGCATTCCACAATGATGACAAATAAAAACATGGTGTATAGGGTGTACCTTCTTTTCTTTTACCTTACCAACTCTAGGAAGTTTGAAAAGTCCATCCTTATGTTGAAGTTTTTGTTCTCCATTTCCTTGAGTTCTTGTATCATGAGATGTGGAAGCACTCTGTTTTTGCTTTTCCTTACCACCAAAGCCAATGCCACTCTTGTCAGAACAAATTTGTTGAGACCCAATGATATTGTCCAAAGTCTTTGATCCTCTATTCCAAAGACCAATGGTAGCCATAGCACACTTGAGTTCTTCCTCTTTCTTGATCATTAGTTCTTTCAAAGCAACTTGAGACATCTCGAGAGTTTCAATCTTTTCTTTATATGTTGCATAGATTTGCTGTAGCTCATTTCTCTCTGTCTCACAAGTCAAGAGTTTTGCACAAAGAGCTTATCGATCATTAGAAATCTTAAGGGCATCATTCCTAGCCTCGGAAATCTCTTTCTTTAATTTGACATTCTCACTTTCACATGCTTGAGTTTCGTAGTGAGTTTGTCATTCAATTTGGATAAGTTAAGAGACTCCTTATACAACTTTTCATAAGCTTGCTCAAGCTCTTCATCATCACTCTCCGAGGATTCATCATCAGTGACATTCTCAACTGACCTTTTCGAATGCTCTGTTTGTCCTTCAGTTTCGGAAGCCGCCATGAAAGCAAGGAATTATTTATGTCCCTCTTCACCTTGATCTTCATTGTCACTTTCATCTTCATCAGATTCTGATTCATCATCCCAAGTGATAGCGAGGGCTTTCTTCTTCCTCAAATGAGTGGGGCATTCTGAAGCAAAGTGGCCAAATCCTTGGCATTCATAGCATTGGACTCTTTCAGAGTTCCCTTGTATCTTTCCTTTCTCCTTCTTGGCTATAGAATTAATTTTGAGTTTATCTTTGCCTTTAGATTTATGAGTATGAATAGATTCCGAAAGATTATGATTCTTTTTCAAAAAAGATTTTTTAAAATGTTTAACAAAAGCAGCCGTAATCTTGGAATCTATCTCACAATCCTCATCAGAATCCACTCCAACTCTATGAGCACTACTAAAAGCAATAGCATCTTTTTGTTTCTTTTTGAAATTCCTATGTGCCTCATAAGTTTGGAGATTTCCAACCAAGTGATCTAGCTTGAGGTTGTCAACATCTTGAGCCTCCTCAATAGCCGTAACTTTTGGTTGGAACTGATCGGGCAAGGATCTCAAAATTTTTCCCACAACTTTGGATTCTGGTATTTTTTCACCTAAATTGAAGTTGGAATTTACAATGTCACTCAACTTCGCATAAAATTCATCAAAGGTCTCACTATCTTTCATTGAAAGGTTTTCGAAACTAGATGTGAGCCTTTGAAGTTTTGAGCGTTTCACAGAAGGAGTGCCCTCATGAATAGTTTGTAAGATATCCCAAGCCTCTTTTGCGACTTCACAATTGCAAATACGACTAAACTCTTCAGGTGTGACAACGCAAAAAAGAGAATTGATAGCTTTACTATTCCAGCTACTATTTTGGTAATCAATTGTGTCCCACTTATCAATTGGTTTGGGGAAAGTTACACCATCAACAGTAATCATCGGTTCAGTCCACCCATACATGACAGATTGCCAAACTTTTTCATCAAGAGATTTCAAAAACGATCTCATCCGAGCTTTCCAAAAAGAATAATTGGATCCGTCAAGTAGGGGTGGTTGAACCATAGAATTTCCCTCACGAATTGTATCCATTATCACAAATCAAACAAGATCTCGCTCTAATAGATTTGTAAAACAAAAAAAAAAAAAATAGAGCGACCTGCTCTGATACCAATTGAAAAATCTAGAAACCCCTTAGATGTTGATTTGTGATTATATATCAATTCTAAGCAGTAAACAACAATCCCAAGCAAACAATCAAGACAAATCGACACAACGACTTTACGTAGAAAAACCACAATTGGACACCTCCAATTTTGATAAAAAACCACGGGCAAAAGCTACAAAACAATCCACTAAAAAGACATAAAGGAATTACACAGGTATACTCTCAATTACCAAGCGAATCCACACCCAAAGTGAACCAACGCCTATGTGTCTCTTCCAACCCTGTCTTTACCTCGGAAATGTCTGGACGATGAGCCACTCTAGAATCCACCAAAGCTTCAGGCTCGAATTCTTCGGAATCCACCAAAGAACTCTCTTTTGTGTAGAACAACCAAATAATCCTTTGATGTATACTCTTTAAACCATGAGTTGAATACTCAATCAAAACATCAAAGCAAACTAGCAAAATATCCCCAAATATAAACCTTAATATCCAAGAAGAAGATCTAGAGGAGTAATCCTAGTTTTGGACTAAAACAAATACTTATAAAAATCTGGGACTGCGAAGCTCGCTCGAGCGAAGCTTCTCTCACTCGAGCGAGGAACCAAAAACGCGTGTTTTCCATAAGCGCCTTCGCTCGAGCCACGCACCATTCGCTGGAGCGTACATTCATCTGATCCCCGTTATACACAGACGCAGCCTTCGCTCGAGCGAGGACTCCTTCGCTCGAGCGAGCAAGGGCGGACAGGCAACTTTGAATGCAATTTTGCATTTTGCTTCGGGGGCGCTGCCCTTCGACCCCACCTGGGCGCTGCCCCCTAGACCCCCATGAGCTGACCGGGCAGCTCGATCTCCGTCATAATCAGCGAAGTGGCAATCTTGAAAGTATTAACATCACAAACTTCTCTGCAAGGCACAATTCGGGTTGGATTCGCATCTAACAACTCATAGCCTCACTGAAATAAAAATGCGAATAAAATTAAAACTCAAAGGAGTTTTGTCAAACGGGATTGCCAAGAAATAAAACCTAACACATTTGAAAAGCCGCCGTGGTCACTCTATCTTGCTCATTTCGGATGTCGGAAGTATCTAGCAACTTCTTAATTTGTCTTAACCAAGCTTCAGCTTCATGGGGGTTTGATCCACCAAGGAATTTGTGGGGACGTAGCTTTTCAAGTTTTGCTATCATTTCCGATTTGTTTTGATCTTGGTTTCGGGGTGGTATATTGCCTACCCCATCAGCAATCGCGCGTATAATTTGAGCGACATCGCCATCAGACACTCCATCACCATTACCGTTGTTATTATTTCTTGTTTGTCCAGCCATTCTGCATGATGGGATTTTTTTTTTCCTTTAGTAATTCGTGATTTGTTCATTTATTTATTTATTTATTATTATTATTATATTTATGTACAAGGATAGTAAAAAAAAACTTCATTAATTAGATTAGATAAGCTACAATTAGCAAAATACAAATAAAACAAAGGAAAAAATTAAATAACATACTACAGGCAAAGGATAGCCCCTACAATCCGAGTTAACTCCTGAGCATACAAAATAATCGATTAGCCTAGTTTATAATTCCCTTAAGACCCCTTAAAATAGCCAAGGAAAGTCTCTCCACACAAGGGCTTCCGGCTCCCATGTGGCTTGAAAAAACCCCATGAATCGCTGCAGCACCCTCACAAAGATAGCAGTTTCGCACACACGATGCCCTAGCAGCTGCACCGGCTCCTCCTGATAGGTCCTCCAGTCTCTGAAGTCCACTGACCCATCTCTCCACATAATTCTGCTTGGGTCGGGCATGATATACTGAAGGCTCCAAAAGTCAAAAAGGTCGCCCACCCTATCGGTGAAACCATCTGGGAAGGGGCCTAATTGATATACCCAGGGAGTCTCTTGTCTTAGAATCTAGACAGGTTCGATATAGGTACCCACCCAACTCTCAGCTTTCCAAGCACAACCTCCTAGGGGATAAAGTCTGACATATACAAAGAGCCAATCTACAACCCATTTCGCATATCCCAACCCTCAAATGTGGCTCTTACATCTCCAGTGCTCTCCTCGGTATTGCCTTCTATAGACTCATCTTCAGTGTCTGCCTCAATCACAATAACCTCCAGGGGGTTGTATATTGGTACAACTTCTTCAGACTCAGGTTCAGGCTCAAGTTCAGGATCAGGTTCAGGGTCAAGCTCAGGCTTAGATTCATAGTCTTCTATAGGCATCTCCACTTCTTCACTTGGGTCAGATTCTATGTCATAGTTTTCCACCGAATTTTCCTTGTTAGAGTTAATGTCTAATGACCCTGGCATCCTACAATTAAAAGGTTCTAACTTAGTTAAGTCACCAAAAATTACAAATTAACGTAAGGTTTTCTTAAATGTAAAATAATAAATTACTACCCACGGCCCAAAGGTTCAAGCCTAGGCTCTGATACCAAACTGTGACGCCCCAAATTATTATTATTATTTTTTTTGACGTCATATGATTTAAATAACAATAACTTGCTAGATAAAATTTTAACTACTAATTAGGAACTTTTAAATTCTTACATAGTCAAAGTCCAACAACAAAATAAAGGTACAAGTTCACACACAACGTCACAACATAGTTAAATATTAATACAAGAAATAACAGGATTTTATTTTGATAAAATCTTGACTCTAAGTTAGCCAAGGTTCGATATTAGCAGCAGCTCCAATTTCAGCCTCAGTCCCTTCCTTGACATAATCTGGCATGAAACGTCAGGGCAACAAAATATATGCCATGAGTTTTACAACACAGTAAGAAAAGATAACCAACCTACCATTCTTTTTGAGAGAAAATAATGAGATTATAAACACGAGATAATAATATAATTGTAAACATAAATTACAACCAATAAAATAATTCAAATAATTTTAATAACTCAGGTGACCTTTGAAATCTCGCCAAAGAGGTTTAACTTACCAACAACTAAGTCATGGCCACGGTTAATTTGGAAACCCCCCTTGGTCAAATATTCAAGAACTACCAAAGATGACCACGCACGGAGTTATATACCCAAGCCGTGACATCCGTGGTCTGCCCCAAGGGAACGGTCTGCCAGGGGTACGTAACTTCCCTGCGTGCCAACTGCACAGCGACCCTTATTCCAAAACCAAATACCGATAAGGATTCAAATAATCCCCGTGCCATCTTAGGGTTTCGCGACACAATTTACTTAAAAATTATTAAAAACCAGGGCTCACCCTGAATACCCGGTATTAATCCTTTATCAGTAACTTTATATATTAAACACAAATTATTCAATTCTCAATCACCAATAATGTTATACCAACAAAAAAAAAAAAACTCCTAACATAAAACATTATACATGTCACACAATAATAATTCAATGTCCAAAATTTAACAGACAATTAATTTAAATCATGGTATGAACATAATAACTTAGATATTAAAATTTTAAATAAATTATTTACACAATCCTTAAATTCTTGCAATTGAACAGAAAACTCAATAGGGATGTTTAGGTCACTTTTCAGAAAGAATTTCAGAAAAATAAGATGTAAATAATTCTGTAAAATTTCCAACAACCTTTATGACACAGGTTTGTCACATTTCCTTACACTAATTCCATGCTTAATTTTATAGGTCAAGTCCATAATCTAAAAATTTATCATGAAACTAGACTTCTCAAATTTCATCTTTTAGTTAGAAATTACCAGATTTGGCTTAGTATAGAATTTTAAATAAATTTTCAAATACATAGTAAAATCTGTCTCACAGTTTCAGATTTAGTTAAAAATTTGTATAAATTCGTAGAAAGCTCAAAAATTGTTTCCAAAATTCCTGGTTGAACTAGAGATCATTATCAACAACTTTGTAGAAGAAATCATCTCGAAATTTTGAGTATAAAATTGTCTAAAAATTCGGGCAACATTCGGGCAAATTCAAAACAGATTAATTATTTTCAATCTTCTCTTTAAATGTATAAACTACACATGCAAGCTTATTTCTTTACAATAATTCAATGATTTTAAGACTGTCAACATCTTCAAACACTTGATATACACATCACAAAATTCCTACACATATATATAAAATTTCTATTTATGAGTAGTCATTTTAATCACAAGGACATAATCTGAAAACTTCACTAATAAAAAGAAATGAGAGGGTTGAGAGGGTTTTCTTACTTATAGTAGGATTCAAATGGGTGACGAAATGGTAGAAAATTTTTGTTTCCTTAACCTTCCCCTCTTCTTTTCCTTCTACTAATTTTTTTATTTTTTTTGTTAGACTCTCCTCACCTGTCAAAGGCATGCATGTATATCTATAGAAATCCTGTTGAGCCTTCATGTGTTTATATAGTAATCCTGTTGAGCCTTTTCCCCTCTCACTCCCTCTCTCTTTTTCTCTTTCTCATTATGCTATCCACTACAATTCTCCCTAATCCAAGAATGATGATGGGATGGAATTTTCCAAGCTTACATGCAAGCTTGCAGGTGGCACATACCTGCCGAGAATTTGATTCTTCCCCCCCCCCTTTTTTTTAACTAATAAATTATAACAATAATTATTGAACATCCACAACATTTTTATTCTTAATAAGGTCTTTGTTAGTGATTGAATTGGGTTAATTTAAAACTAAATTTTTTTTTTACACTATTATATATTTTAGGTAGATTCTGAATAACATTAATTAATTAATTAATTAATTTATTTTCTTTTAAGAATAATTTAAATATGGGTTTTCATAATCTACCCTCCTAAAAAAATTTCGTCCTTGAAATTAATTCGTACCTTTAGACTCTAAAAGTTTAGGGTAATTGGCACGCATCATATCTTCTCGTTCCCACGTTGACTCTTCCGTCTCACGATGTCTCCAGAGAACTCGAACCAACGGTATAGTTTTACCTCGTAATTTCTTCTCGCGACGATCTAAAATTTTGACAGTCTTTTCTTCAAATGTCACGTCTTTATCTAGGTTAATTTCCTCCCAATTGATTATGTGAGAAGAGTGTGGCTCGTTTTTCTGTAGCATAGAGACGTGGAAAACATTATGTACTCAGACCAGTTAAGGTGGTAGAGCCAAATGGTATGCCACTTCTCCTATTTTGTCCAAGATTTCGAAAGGCCTAATGAAGCGAGGTGACAAATTTCCCTTCTTTCCGAAACAAACAACTCCTCGGTGAGGCTGTATTTTCAGAAACCCATGATCTCCAACTTTAAATGCTAAAGGTTTTCTCCTTTGATCTGCATAGCTTTTCAACCTACTCTAAGCGTTCTCAAGTCTTTGCCTAATTAGTTTCACCTTCTTGGTAGTTTCTTGAACTAATTCTGGCCCTAAAAGAGGTGCTTCTCCGACTTCTGTCCAACATATTGGTGACCGGCAAGGTCATCCGTACAAAGCTTCATACGGTGCCATACCAATACTTGCTTGAAAACTGTTATTGTAAGAGAATTCAACTAGTGGTAAGTGTTTCTCCCAACTACCCTTAAAGTCTATCACACAAGCTCGAAGCATGTCTTCTAAAATCTGAATTGTTCTTTCTGATTGACTGTCAGTTTGAGGGTGAAAAACTGTGCTAAAACACAACTTTGTACCCAAGGCTTTTTACAGTCTTTGCCAGAATTGTGACATAAAACGAGAATTACGATCTGACACTATTGAGACTAGTACTCCGTGTAATCTAATGATTTCTCGAATAAATAATCGACTTAAAGATTCGAGTGTGCCTGCTGGTCCTATTGGTAGGAAATGTGCCGTCTTAGTTAATCGATCAACCACCACCCAAATGGCATCATGGCCTTGCGGCGACCGGGGTAATCCTGTTGCAAAATCCGTTGTTATGTGTTCCCACTTCCACTTAGATATTGGTAAAGGTTGGAGTTTCCCTGCCGGCTTTTGATGTTCTGCCTTCACTTGCTGACACATCAAGCACTTAGACACGAATTGAGCAACGTCCTTCTTCATTCCACTCCACCAATACTGTCGCTTAAGATCCTAGTACATCTTGTTTCCTCCCGGATGAACCGCAAAAACCGAATGGTGAAATTCTTTAAGTACTTCCCCTCTTAATTGTTCGATGTTTGGCACAAAAATTCTACCTAAATACCTTAAACTACCATCTTGATGGAGCGGCCAATCCGGTGAAGATTCCCCGGACACTAATCGGGCCTTGATGAAGTCCGCCTCCTGATCAAATCTTTGGGCTTCCAATACTTTCGTAAGAAGGTGGGGTGTTGTCACTATTGTAAATAACCTACCCTTCCCATTCTGTGTCTCTGGTTGTAACTTAAACCCATTCACGGTGCTTACCATTTCCCATTCTTTAATTGATATGTTGGCAACAATCTCTCTTGTCTTTCAACTTAGTGCATCTGCTACAACATTAGCCTTCCTGGGATGATAAGACAGGTTGAATTGGTAATCTTCGAGGTACTCCATCAAGCGTCTCTGCCTCATGTTCAAATCTCTTTGTGTGAACAAGTACTTCAAGCTTTTGTGATCGGTAAATATCTCAAACTTTTTGCCTTAAAGGTAATGTCGCCAAGTCTTAAGTGCGTAGACCACAGCCGCCAATTCCAGATTGTGAGTAGGATAATTTTTCTCATGATTCTTTAGTTGTCTTGATCCGTAAGCTACTACCTTCCCGTTTTGCATTAACACACTACTTAACCCTTCTTTAGAGGCATCACAATAAACAGTGTACCCAACATCACATTCGGGTATGATTAATACAGGAGCGCTTGTTAGTCTCTTCTTGAGTTCTTGAAATGACTGCTCACACGCTTCGTTCCATTCAAACTTTACTCCTTTTTGCGTTAGGCGTGTCATCGGCTTGGCTAATTTGGAGAAATCTTGAAGGAATCTCCTATAATAACCTGCTAATCCCAAGAAACTACGAATCTCAAACGTATTTTTAGGTTGTTTCCACCCCATTACTGCTTCTACTTTAGCAGGATCCACTGATATTCCGGATTCAGACACAATATGACCTAAGAATTTTACTTCCCTCAACGAAAATTCACATTTGCTATAATTGGTTCTCTCTTAGAATTTGCAAAACGGTTCTCAGATGTTGCTCGTGATCTTCCTCCGATTGTGAGTATATCAAAATATCATCAATGAATACTACCACAAATTGGTCCAAATAGGGGGTAAAAATTTTGTTCATTAAACTCATGAATACCCAGGCACATTCGTCAAACCAAATGGCATTACCACAAACGCATAGTGGCCATAACGGGTTCGAAATGTAGATTTGGGTATATCATCTCCTCTGACACGAAGTTGGTGATATCCCAACCTAAGGTCAATTTTGGAGAAACATTTTGAACCTCTTAATTGATCGAACAAGTCATCAATTCTGGGTAAGGGATATCAATTTTTAATGGTGACTCGATTTAGTTGTCGATAATCGATGCACAATCTTAAGGTTCCATCCTTCTTCTTCGCGAATAATGCTGGCGCTCCCCAAGGGGATGTACTTGGTCTGATGAACTTCTTACTCAACAGTTCTTGTAACTACTCCTTTAATTCTCGAAGTTCGGCTGGTGCCATACGATGTGGTGCTATTGAAATTGGTGAAGCCCCAGGTTGAAGCTCGATCGTGAAATCTACGTCTCGTTTTGGGGGTAATCCCGGTAATTCGTCAGGGAAAACATCAGCGTACTCGCACACCACATGGGGTAATTCTGGATCCTTTCGATTTTCGTCTTCCAAAATTAAACTTACCAACCATCCAGTCAGTTGGTCATGTCACCGCGACTTGCGACACGTTGGAGTTAGAGAATCTTGTCTGTCTCCTTTAAATTGAACTTTCGTGCCATTAAGGGAGGATGTTGTCACTGTCTTACGGTAACAATCAATAATGGCTCGATGAATTGACAACCAGTCCATTCCTAGGATGACGTCAAAATCGGACATATCCATAACCCTTAGATCACATATCAAATATGAACCGGAGATTTCTAGTTCACAAGACTTACATACTAGATTTACTTGGGTTTGGCCCCCTAAGGGTGAAGCAACACTTATAGCTATTTCTAACGTTTCGGGTTCCAAACCCAAACTTGACACACATGCAGTAGATATAAAAGAATGCGAAGCTCCATAATTGAACAATTCTTTAATCCAAGAATTCATAAGGATTAACATAACTTGAATTACTGCTGGGTTACCAACATCCTCTTCTCCTTGGAGAGCATACATTCTTCCTACTGCCTGTTGGTTAGTCCCTCTTGGTTTCTTTCCATTTCCAGCTCCTTGTGGTTGTGTTCTTGGTCGGCCTGCATTCCTAGAGGCTTGTGGCTGCCCCTTGTTGGCTTGAGTATTTTGCGTAGGCTTAGAACCTTGCCCTGGCTGGCATTTGTTGTATTGTTGTGCCCCTCGCTGATCCGTCAAATACTCCCCACCCTGAGGACAGTTACTTCAATGATGCCCTTGCTAACCACATCTGAAACACTTTCCTTTCCACTCATTCATAAGGTTTCCTCCCTGCTGGTTTCCTCAATTCTGTCTTTGTTGCTGCTGCAACCCTCCGGCATAAGGTGCTGGCGCAGGATGGTCTCTAGTGTTGCGGACTAGGCCCTCTCCATGTGGCTGGTTGTTGTTCCTTGATTGCTGATTTTGAATGCGTTCGGAATCCACTAACTCCCGTTCCACAATTAAAGCTCGATCCACTATTTGAGCATAGGTGGAAAGTTGCACTGCGATCAATCTTCCTCTAATGTCTGTGTCCAAGCCCCATTCAAATCGCCTAACCTTATCCTCTTCATTTGCTATTATGGCTGAAGCGTACCGTGAAAGGGCTTCAAAACGGTTCGTATATTGAGCGACTGACATTTTTCCTTGTTTCAGTTGGAGGAACTCTTAAATCATTTCTTGTCTTAGCGAGTTAGGAAAATACTTTTCCATGAACAGGTCTTTGAACTATCTCCAAGTTAATGTCTCTACTTGTCGAGTACTTTTGATCATCACCCACCAATGATCTGCTTCTCCTTCCACTTGAAATGCCGCCATGGTCACACCATCTTGTTCATTTCGGATGTCGGAAGTATCTAGCAACTTCTTAATTTGTCTTAACCAAGCTTCAGCTTCATGGGAGTTTGATCCATCAAGGAATTTGTGGGGATGTAGCTTTTCAAATTTTTCTATCATTTCTGATTTGTTTTTATCTTCATTTCGGGGTGGTATATTGCCTACCCTATCAGCAATCGAGCGTATAATTTGAGTGACATCACCATCAGACACTCCATCACCATTACCGTTGTTATTATTTCTTGTTCGTCTAGCCATTCTGCATGATGGGATTTTTTTTTTTTCCTTTAGTAATTCGTGATTTGTTTATTTATTTATTATCATTATTGTTATTATTATTATATTTATGTGCAAGGATTGTAAAAAAAACTTCATTAATTAGATTAGATACGCTACAATTAGCAAAATACAAATAAAAAAAAGGAAAAGATTAAATAACATACTACGGGCAAAAGATAACCCCTACAATCCAAGTTAACTCCTACACTCACAATTCTAAACTAGGCAATTTTTACATGTGAGAATACAAAACAATCGATTAGCCTAGTTTATAATTCCCTTAAGACCCCTTAAAATAGCCAAGGAAAGTCTCTCCACCCAAGGGCTTCCGGCTCCCATGTGGCTTGGAAATGCCCCATGAATCGCCCTAACACCCTCAAGAAGATAGCAGTTTCGCACACATGATGCCCTAGCAGCTGCACCAGCTCCTCCCGATAGGTCCTCCAGTCTCTGAAGTCCACTGACCCATCTCTCCTCACAATTCTGCTTGGGTCAGGCATGATATACTGAAGGCTCCAAAAGTCAAAAAGGTCGCCCACTCTATCGGTGAAACCATCCGGGAAGGGGCCTAATTGATATACCCAGGGAGTCTCTTGTCTTAGAATCTGGATAGGTTCGATATAGGCACCCACCCAACTCTCAGCTTTCCAAGCACAACCTCCTAGGGGATAAAGTCTGACATATACGAAAGAGACAATCTGCAACCCGTTTCGCACATCCCAACCCTCAAATGTGGCTCTTACATCTCCAGTGCTCTCCTCGGTATTGCCTTCTATAGACTCATCTTCAGTGTCTAACTCAATCACAATAACCTCCAGGGGGTTGTATATTGGTACAACTTCTTCAGACTCAGGTTCAGGCTCAAGTTCAGGATCAGGTTCAGGGTCAAGCTCAGGCTTAGATTCATAGTCTTCTATAGGCATCTCCACTTCTTCACTTGGGTCAGATTCTATGTCATAGTTTCCCACCGAATTTTCCTCGTTAGAGTTAATGTCTGATGACCCTGGGAAGGCTAATGTTGTAGCAGATGCACTAAGTTGAAAGACAAGAGAGATTGTTGCCAACATATCAATTAAAGAATGGGAAATGGTAAGCACCGTGAATGGGTTTAAGTTACAACCAGAGACACAGAATGGGAAGGGTAGGTTATTTACAATAGTGACAACACCCCACCTTCTTACCAAAGTATTGGAAGCCCAAAGATTTGATCAGGAGGCGGACTTCATCAAGGCCCGATTAGTGTCTGGGGAATCTTCACCGGATTGGCCGCTCCATCAAGATGGTAGTTTAAGGTATTTAGGTAGAATTTTTGTGCCAAACATCGAACAATTAAGAGGGGAAGTACTTAAAGAATTTCACCATTCGGTTTTTGCGGTTCATCTGGGAGGAAACAAGATGTACTAGGATCTTAAGCGACAGTATTGGTGGAGTGGAATGAAGAAGGACATTGCTCAATTCGTATCTAAGTGCTTGACGTGTCAGCAAGTGAAGGCAGTACATCAAAAGCCGGCAGGGAAACTCCAACCTTTACCAATACCTAAGTGGAAGTGGGAACACATAACAATGGATTTTGTAACGGGATTACCCCGGTCGCCGCAAGGCCATGATGCCATTTGGGTGGTGGTTGATCGATTAACTAAGACGGCACATTTCCTACCAATAGGACCAGCAGGCACACTCGAATCTTTAAGTCGATTATTTATTCGAGAAATCATTAGATTGCACGGACAATAGTGTCAGATCGTGATTCTCATTTTACGTCACAATTCTGGCAAAGTCTGCAAAAAGCCTTGGGTACAGAGTTGTGTTTTAGTACTGCTTTTCACCCTCAAACTGACAGTCAATCAGAAAGAACAATTCAGACTTTAGAAGACATGCTTCGAGCTTGTGTGATGGACTTTAAGGGTAGTTGGGAGAAACACTTACCACTAGTCGAATTCTCTTACAATAATAGTTTTCAAGCAAGCATTGGTATGACACCGTATGAAGCTTTGTACGGACGACCTTGCCGGTCACCAATATGTTGGACAGAAGTCAGAGGAGCACCTCTTTTAGGGCCAGAATTAGTTCAAGAAACTACCGAGAAGGTGAAACTAATTAGGCAAAGACTTGAGACCGCTTAGAGTAGGCAGAAAAGCTATGCAGATCAAAGGAGAAGACCTTTAGCATTTAAAGTTGGAGATCATGTGTTTTTGAAAATACAGCCTTGCCGAGGAGTTGTTCGTTTTGGAAAGAAGGGAAAGCTGTCACTTCGCTTCTTTGGGCCTTTCGAAATCTTGGACAAAATAGGAGAAGTGGCATACCGTTTAGCTCTACTCCCTCAACTGGCCGGAGTACATAATGTTTTCCACGTCTCTATGCTACGGAAATACGAGCCACACTCTTCTCACATCATCAATTGGGAGGAAATTAACCTTGATGAAGACGTGACATTTGAAGAAAAGCCTGTCAAAATTTTAGATCGTCGCGAGAAGAAATTACGAGGTAAAACTGTACCGTTGGTTCGAGTTCTCTGGAGACATCGTGAGACGGAAGAGTCAACGTGGGAACGAGAAGATATGATGTGTGCCAATTACCCTCAACTTTTCGAGTCTAAAGGTACGAATTAATTTCGAGGACGAAAGTTTTTTAGGAGGGTAGATTGTGAAAACCCATATTTAAATTATTCTTCAAAGAAAATAAATAAATAAATTAATTAATTAACATTATTTAGATTCTACCTAAAATATATAATAGTGTTAAAAAAAAAATTTAGTTTTAAATTAACCCAATTCAATCACTAACAAAAACCTTGTTAAGAATAAAAAAGTTGTGGATGTTCTAGGTAAGGCGTGAATATGTTGTTCATTAAGCTCATGAACACGATTGGTGCATAGTTTAGGTCGAATGGCATCACTACGAGTTCATAGCGGCCGTAATGCGTTCGAAACGCAGTCTTAAGAACATCTTCCTCCCGAACACGCAAAAAAAAAAAAAAAAAAAAAAAAAAGGAAAGGAAAAACTCAAAATGCATGGATATGGGGATACGAGGTTTCGAACCCCTGTCCTCAGGCTTAGTCTCTTGCTCTTTCAACCACTATGCGACGCCACTCCTATGATAAAATATTCAAACAAATGTATATATAGGTATACAAGACACATATACAAAACAAAAAAAAACCAAAACAAAACAAAAGAAACACTCGTTGCTATGGGGGCTCGAACCTCTAACCTTAGGCTTAGCCTTTCAATCCTCAACAGCCGAACCACTGAACCCAAGCCACTCTTGTGACCAAATATGTAAACAAATATATATAATACATAGATATACAATTCGTATACATATATGCATATAACTCTCCCGTCTCTTTCTCTTCCTTCGAAAATCGCGTTTGACACGCGGGCTTGCTTTTGCGTCGGTTGGCCGACAAAAGTAAGCCTCCTCGATTTGCAAGCTCGCCTCGGCTCTCTCTCCCTCTTTGTCTTCTTCCATTCTGTCTTCTTCTTCTTCATCACTCTTTTCTCTTCTTCTGTCTCTTCTCCATCACTCTTTCATCCCCTTCTTCTCTTCCTCTTCTATTTTCTGCTATTTCTCTGCGACTCCCTTCTTTCCTCTCTCTTCCTATACATGGCTTCGTCTTGCCCCCTCTCTCTTTTTCCGGATCTTAATGATCCATCGAGCTCCTCTGGGCCAAGTGCCTCTACTCTTACTCATCCTAGTCTTCCTACACTAACAGTTGAGCAAGTGATGGTTGCTCAAACTGATATTGAAGCCAACCACTACATGTTGAAGTCGTGTATGGAGACGGTGGCCGCGGTCACTAACCTGTCTCACCATCTACAAAACAAGACGTGTGAGGTACATCGGGTTAACGCCCAACTCACTTTGCTTCAGCATATGTATAAGGATGCGCGAGCGGAGATTTGCGCGCTGAAGGCAGAGAACAAAGAACTGAAACGGAAGGCTACCTCCATGGAGAATAAAGAGGTAAAATGACAGGCCACTTGTATGGCCCAGTTCGGAACGCCATTGTATTTTGCCTTTGATGGTTGGCGAAGAGTTAACTCTCTTGGTGAAAACACTAAGGCAGGGCTTTCTCTTGGAAAACACACTGAGGCAAGGCCTTCGAAGGTCTCCCAGAACAAAATTGAGATGAAGAAAATGGTGGGAGAGTCAAGCAAATGAGGTCGGCGTATGGCCGTTTACCGGAGGAGAAAGAATAGCAAGATCTCTCTCTTTTTTTTTTTTTGATTTTGTTTTGTTTTGTTTTTTTTTTTTTCTCTCTAGGCTTGTTTGTTTGTTTGTTTTTTTTTTTTTTGGAGTCTCTGTAATCGAGGATGTCCTCCCCAGACTGCAATAAAATCAGTTTAGGTTCTGTACATCAATGGCGTGACTGGCACATCACTCTGAATTTGAAAATAATTTTGTTTGATTTGAATTTAAGAATGATTGAATTTGAACTCTGAATTGGACATTGATTCCATACTGACCTAAATTACAAAATAACATAATGAAAGAAAAACGAAGAAGAACAATCCAAACACATTTATATACACTGACTGGTATGAATACCCTGACCGGTATGAATACACAAACTAGGTGACTCCAGCGGGGAGAAGATAGAATCACTGACTCAACTATGCCCCTAATTCATTACCTTGATTTTTTTTTTTTTTTTTTGTAAAAATATTTTGATCAACATGACAGTTAAATTAGCATAAAGCTCTCATAAACTGCGAGTCACATAATTCTATTCCTTCTAACACATGACACTACCCCTCAATTGAGGTTAAACCTCTTCCCACCGTCCCTAGGTATTCTAACCTAGAGCCTAGGTTTGAACCCTTGGGCCATGGGTAGTAATTTATTATTTTACATTTAAGAAAACCTTACGTTAATTTATAATTTTTGGTGACTTAACTAAGTTAGAACCTTTTAATTGTAGGATGCCAGGGTCATCAGACATTAACTCTAACGAGGAAAATTCAGTGGCAAACTATGACATAGAATCTGACCCAAGTGAAGAAGTGGAGATGCCTATAGAAGACTATGAATCTGAGCCTGAGCTTGACCCTGAACCTGATCCTGAACTTGAGCCTGAACTTGAGTCTGAAGAAGTTGTACCAATATACAACCCCCTGGAGGTTATTGTGATTGAGTCAAGCACTGAAGATGAGTCTATAGAAGGCAATACCGAGGAGAGCACTGGAGATGTAAGAGCCACATTTGAGGGTTGGGATGTGCGAAACAGGTTGCAGATTGGCTCTTTTGTATATGTTAGACTTTATCCTCTAGAAGGTTGTGCTTGGAAAGCTGAGAGTTGGGTGGGTACCTATATCGGACCTGTCTAGATTCTAAGACAAGAGACTCCCTGGGTATATAAATTAGGCCCCTTCCCGGATGGTTTCACCGATAGGGTGGGCAACCTTTTTGACTTTTGGAGCCTTCAGTATATCATGCCCGACCCAAGCAGAATTGTGAGGAGAGATGGGTCAGTGGACTTCAGAGACTGGAGGACCTATCGGGAGGAGCCGGTGCAGCTGCTAGGGCATCGTGTGTGCGAAACAGCTATCTTCGTGAGGGTGCTATGGCGATTCATGGGGCTTTTCCAAGCCACATGGGAGCCGGAAGCCCTTGTGTGGAGAGACTTTCCTTGGCTATTTTAAGGGGTCTTAAGGGAATTATAAACTAGGTTAACCGATTGTTTTGTATGCTCACATGTAAAAATTGCATAGTTTAGAATTGTGAGTGCAGGAGTTAACTTGGATTGTAGGGGCTATCTTTTGCCCGTAGTATGTTAGTTAATCTTTTCCTTTGTTTTATTTGTATTTTGCTAATTGTAGCTTATCTAATCTAATTAATGAAGTTTTTTTTACTATCCTTGCACAAAAATATAATAATAATAATGATAATAAATAAATGAACAAATCATTTTTGTAATGCCCCACTGCCGGGTCGTTAAATACACTAAAATAGCCTCAAAAAAATATATAAGTTTTGATCCCAAAAATAATAACTACAAAATTGTCTCCAAATTGTACCGTATTCTCCAAAATATTCTACAGTACATTTATCTCCGAAATAAACAATATTACAACTATCTCCAAATTTAATAATTACAATGGCGGGTCCCAAATCCCTATATTAATAAATCTTTCTTATCTCAATTTCGATCTTCGCTAATATATGCTCCGCACCTGAAAAATAAATTAATTCGGGAAGTATACAATATGACAGGAATACAAGGCTCGGGTACAGAATAAATTAACAGGAATCAAACAATTTATGACATTAAATCAAGGATACGATAATCAAACAACTTACCAAATTGCACAACAAAACAACCATAATTTATCTAGACCAAATACCCGGTCCTAGTCAGTACATGACCAGTAAACAAATTCATTTATTCACCCACCTCACCCATGCTCCACGCTTATCCGAGCATATTGGTGTAAACAATTTAACAAGATTCACTCGATCCATGTAAGGAGTATTTCCATGTCATTCAGTCAGATAAATCACCATTTTAACACATATATATTTGTAGAGAATTTTACCAAATGATCAGAATATCAACGATTCAACAACAAATGATTTTACAAAATCTACTAATAACCACAATAATCAAGTGGACTACAAATTGAGGATAATTAAAAATAGAGAACTCCTTGTGAAGAGATTTAATAGGCCACATTGTATACAACCCGAGTTTACGTCAAATCAATTAATTCGGCTACCATAAATCTAAAATTACTCCATGGGTCTCCAAAAATAACTCTGATCTCACTTTGATAAAATGTACAACTCTCATATTAAAAACATTAACTTTCACTCTAAATCCCACATCCAAACTTAATATTCTGATCCCAAACAAATTAAGAGAGAAAACAATATGAAGAGAGAGATGAAGCCAAAGCAAAGAAGAAGTTGAGGAACTGAAAAATGATAAGCTCAATTTATAAGAACAAGATGAGGTAATAAAATAAAAGGCAATTATGTTCCCAATAAATCAAGGAAGTTTGGGAAAGCAAATGGGTATGGTCTGGTAGCATGGACTGTTGGTCATTAATAAAGTAAAAGAAAACAAATAAAATTAATGAAAAGAATTAAAAAGGTAGACAAAAGGGTATGGGGGCGGGTGGCATAGCAGGCCACTTTCTTTCTCCTTTTTTTTTTTCACCAAAGGAGTACTAGGAAAAGTGAAATATGGGGTTCAATTTATTTTCAATTGGGGATGAATAGCAATAAGGTAGATATAAAAGAGATAAATACAAATAAATAATTTTAAATTAAATTACTATCTAAAAATCTCACCACTAAACTATTATCAAAAATCACTAATACCACTCACTAAATTATTAATATCTAAAAAATATGGCGTGTCACAATCTATCCTCTTTAAATTAGTTTCGTTCCCGAAATTTCAATTCTTAATGCTCCAAAACTTAGATAACGACTAAATCTTCAAATAATACGTTTCGATATATACATATATTTTTCCCACTAATACCTCAAAAAATCCACAGCTTCTTTTTCACTTCAAATATCAATTTTTTTTTTTTTTACTACCCACTCAACAGATCTCATGTAAGACCTAATCCCTACGCTTTGATACCATTTTGTAACGCCCCACTGCCGGGTCGTTAAATACACTAAAATAGCCTCAAAAAAATATACAAGTTTGGATCCCAAAATTAATATTTACAAAATTGTCCCCAAATTGTACCATATTCTGCAAAATATTCTATAGTACATTTATCTCCGAAATAAACAATATTACAACTATCTCCAAATTTAATAATTATAGTGGCGGGTCCCAAATCTCTATATTAATAAATCTTTCTTATCTCAATTTCGATCTTCGCTAAAATACGCTCCGCACCTGAAAAGTAAATTAATTCGGGAAGTATACAATATGACAGGAATACAAGGCTCGGGTACAGAATAAATTAATAGGAATCAAACAATTTATGACATTAAATCAAGGATACGATAATCAAACAACTTACCAAATTGCACAACAAATCAACCATAATTTATTTAGACCAAATACCCGGTCCTACTCAGTACATGACCAGTAAACAAATTCATTTATTCACCCACCTCACCCATGCTCCACGCTTATCTGAGCATATTGGTGTAAACAATTTAACAAGATTCACTCGATCCATGTAAGGAGTATTTCCATGTCATTCAGTCAGACAAATCATCATTTTAACACAAAAATATTTGTAGAGAATTTTACCAAATGATCAGAATATCAACGATTCGACAACAAATGATTTTACAAAATCTACTAATAACCACAATAATCAAGTGGACTACAAATTGAGGATAATTAAAATAGAGAACTCTTTGCGAGGAGATTTAATAGACCATATTGTATACAACCCGAGTTTACGTCAAATCAATTAATTCGGCCACCATAAATTTAAAATTACTCCATGGGTCTCCAAAAATAACTCTGATCTCACTTTGATAAAATATATACAATTCTCATATAAAAAACATTAACTCTCACTCTAAATCTCACATCTAAACTTAATATTTTGATCCCAAACAAATTAAGAGAGAAAACAATATGAAGAGAGAGATGAAGCCAAAGCAAAGAAGAAGTTGAGGAACTGAAAAATGATAAGCTCAATTTATAAGAACAAGATGAGGTAATAAAATAAAAGGCAATTATGTTCCCAATAAATCAAGGAAGTTTGGGAAAGCAAATGGGTATGGTCTGGTAGCATGGACTGTTGGTCATTAATAAAGTAAAAGAAAACAAATAAAATTAATGAAAAGAATTAAAAAGGTAGACAAAAGGGTATGGGGGCGGGTGGCATAGCAGGCCACTTTCTTTCTCCTTTTTTTTTTCACCAAAGGAGTACTAGGAAAAGTGAAATATGGGGTTAAATTTATTTTCAACTGGGGATGAATAGCAATAAGGTAGATATAAAAGAGATAAATACAAATAAATAATTTTAAATTAAATTACTATCTAAAAATCTCACCACTAAACTATTAGAAAAAATCACTAATACCACTCCCTAAATTATTAATATCTCAAAAATACGGTGTGTCACAATCTATCCCCTTTAAATTAATTTCGTCCTTGAAATTTCAATTCTTAATGCTCCAAAACTTAGATAACGACTAAATCTTCAAATAACACGTTTCGATATATATACATATATTTTTCCCTCTAATACCTCAAAAAATCCACAGCTTCTTTTTCACTTCAAATATCACTTTTTTTTTTTTTTTTTTACTACCCACCCAACAGATCTCATGTAAGACCTAATCCCTACGCTCTGCTACCATCTTGTAACGCCCCACTGCCGGGTCGTTAAATACACTAAAATAGCCTCAAAAAAATATACAAGTTTTGATCCCAAAAATAATAACTACAAAATTGTCTCCAAATTGTACCGTATTCTCCAAAATATTCTATAGTACATTTATCTCCGAAATAAACAATATTACAACTATCTCCAAATTTAATAATTATAGTGGCGGGTCCCAAATCTCTATATTAATAAATCTTTCTTATCTCAATTTCGATCTTCGCTAAAATACGCTCCGCACCTGAAAAATAAATTAATTCGGGAAGTATACAATATGACAGAAATACAAGGCTCGGGTACAAAATAAATTAATAGGAATCAAAAAATTTATGACATTAAATCAAGGATACGATAATCAAACAACTTACCAAATTGCACAACAAATCAACCATAATTTATCTAGACCAAATACCCGGTCCTACTCAGTACATGACCAGTAAACAAATTCATTTATTCACCCACCTCACCCATGCTCCACGCTTATCCGGGCATATTGGTGTATACAATTTAACAAGATTCACTCGATCCATGTACGGAGTATTTCCATGTCATTCAGTCAGACAAATCGCCATTTTAACACAAAAATATTTGTAGAGAATTTTACCAAATGATCAGAATATCAACGATTCGACAACAAATGATTTTACAAAATCTACTAATAACCACAATAATCAAGTGGGCTACAAATTGAGGATAATTAAAAATAGAGAACTCTTTGCGAAGAGATTTAATAGACCATATTGTATACAACCCGAGTTTACGTCAAATCAATTAATTCGGCTACCATAAATCTAAAATTACTCCATAGGTCTCCAAAAATAACTCTGATCTCACTTTGATAAAATATATACAATTCTCATATAAAAAACATTAACTCTCACTCTAAATCCCACATCTAAACTTAATATTTTGATCCCAAACAAATTAAGAGAGAAAACAATATGAAGAGAGAGATGAAGCCAAAGCAAAGAAGAAGTTGAGGAACTGAAAAATGATAAGCTCAATTTATAAGAACAAGATGAGGTAATAAAATAAAAGGCAATTATGTTCCCAATAAATCAAGGAAGTTTGGGAAAGCAAATGGGTATGGTCTGGTAGCATGGACTGTTGGTCATTAATAAAGTAAAAGAAAACAAATAAAATTAATGAAAAGAATTAAAAAGGTAGACAAAAGGGTATGGGGGCGGGTGGCATAGCAGGCCACTTTCTTTCTCCTTTTTTTTTTTCACCAAAGGAGTACTAGGAAAAGTGAAATATGGGGTTAAATTTATTTTCAACTGGGGATGAATAGCAATAAGGTAGATATAAAAGAGATAAATACAAATAAATAATTTTAAATTAAATTACTATCTAAAAATCTCACCACTAAACTATTAGAAAAAATCACTAATACCACTCCGTAAATTATTAATATCTCAAAAATACGGTGTGTCACAATCTATCCCCTTTAAATTAATTTCGTCCTTGAAATTTCAATTCTTAATGCTCCAAAACTTAGATAACGACTAAATCTTCAAATAACACGTTTCGATATATATACATATATTTTTCCCTCTAATACCTCAAAAAATCCACAGCTTCTTTTTCACTTCAAATATCACTTTTTTTTTTTTTTTTAACTACCCACCCAACAGATCTCATGTAAGACCTAATCCCTACGCTCTGCTACCATCTTGTAACGGCCCACTGCCGGGTCGTTAAATACACTAAAATAGCCTCAAAAAAATATACAAGTTTTGATCCCAAAAATAATAACTACAAAATTGTCTCCAAATTGTACCGTATTCTCCAAAATATTCTATAGTACATTTATCTCCGAAATAAACAATATTACAACTATCTCCAAATTTAATAATTATAGTGGCGGGTCCCAAATCTCTATATTAATAAATCTTTCTTATCTCAATTTCGATCTTCGCTAAAATACGCTCCGCACCTGAAAAATAAATTAATTCGGGAAGTATACAATATGAAAGGAATACGAGGCTCGGGTACATAATAAATTAACAGGAATCAAACAATTTATGACATTAAATCAAGGATACGATAATCAAACAATTTACAAAATTGCAGAACAAATCAACCATAATTTATCTAGACCAAATACCCGGTCCTACTCAGTACCTGACCAGTAAACTAATTCATTTATTCACCCACCTCATCCATGCTCCTCGCTTATCCGGGCATATTGGTGTAAACAATTTAAGAAGATTCACCCAATCCATGTACGGAGCATTTCCATGTCATTCAGTCGGACAAATCACCATTTTAACACAGAAATATTTGTAGAGAATTTTACCAAATGATCAGAATATCAACGACTCGACAACAAATGATTTTACAAAATCTACTAATAACCACAATAATCAAGTGGACTACAAATTGAGGATAATTAAAATAGAGAACTCTTTGCGAAGAGATTTAATAGACCATATTGTATACAACCCGAGTTTACGTCAAATCAATTAATTCGGCCACCATAAATCTAAAATTACTCCATGGGTCTCCAAAAATAACTCAGATCTCACTTTGATAAAATATACAATTCTCATGTTAAAAACATTAACTCTCACTATAAATCCCACATCTAAACTTAAAATTTTGATCCCAAACAAATTAAGAGAGAAAACAATATGAAGAGAGAGATGAAGCCAAAGCAAAGAAGAAGTTGAGGAACTGAAAAATGATAAGCTCAATTTATAAGAACAGGATGAGGTAATAAAATAAAAGGGAATTATGTTCCTAATAAATCAAGAAAGTTTGGGAAAGCAAATGGGTATGGTCTGGTAGCATGGACTGTTGGTCATTAATAAAGTAAAAGAAAACAAATAAAATTAATGAAAAGAATTAAAAAGGTAGACAAAAGGGTATGGGAGCGGGTGGCATAGCAGGTCACTTTCTTTCTCCTTTTTTTTTTTTCACCAAAGGAGTACTAGGAAAAGTGAAATATGGGGTTAAATTTATTTTCAACTGGGGATGAATAGCAATAAGGTAGATATAAAAGAGATAAATACAAATAAATAATTTTAAATTAAATTCTTATCTAAAAATCTCACCACTAAACTATTATCAAAAATCACTAATACCACTCACTAAATTATTAATATCTCAAAAATACGGGGTGTCACAAATTTTTTTTAATGATTTTTCAAACACATAGTGAAATCTTCCTGTAGCGCCAGATTTGGTTACAAATTTCTATAAATTCGTACAAAACTCAATAATTGTTGAAAATTTTTCCGGATGAACTAGACATCATTATCAACAACTTTGTAGAAGAAATCATCTTCGAATTTTGAGTATAAAATTTTAAAAAAATTCGTACAACTTTCTGGACAGATTTAAGATCATCACTTCAATTATTTACTTGGATAAAAATCATTATGAAGGTAGAACATCAAAAGCCGGCAGGGAAACTCCAACCTTTACCAATACCTAAGTGGAAGTGGGAATACATAACAATGGATTTTGTAACGGGATTACCACGGTCGCCGCAAGGCCATGATGCCATTTGGGTGGTGGTTGATCGATTAACTAAGACAACACATTTCCTACCAATAGGACCAGCAGGTACACTCGAATCTTTAAGTCGATTATTTATTCGAGAAATCATTAGATTGCACAGAGTACCAGTCTCAATAGTGTCAGATCGTGATTCTCGTTTTATGTCACAATTTTGGCAAAGTCTGCAAAAAGCCTTGGGTACAGAGTTGTGTTTTAGTATTGCTTTTCACCCTCAAACTGGCGGTCAATCAGAAAGAACAATTCAGACTTTAGAAGACATGCTTCGAGCTTGTGTGATGGACTTTAAGGGTAGTTGGGAGAAACACTTACCACTAGTCGAATTCTCTTACAATAACAGTTTTCAAGCAAGTATTGGTATGGCACCGTATGAAGCTTTGTATGGACGACCTTGCTAGTCACCAATATGTTGGACAGAAGTCGGAGAAGCACCTCTTTTAGGGCCAGAATTAGTTCAAGAAACTACCGAGAAGGTGAAACTAATTAGGCAAAGACTTGAGACCGCTTAGAGTAGGCAGAAAAGCTATGCAGATCAAAGGAGAAGACCTTTAGTATTTAAAGCTGGAGATCATGTGTTTCTGAAAATACAGCCTCGCCGAGAAGTTGTTCGTTTTGGAAAGAAAGGAAAGTTGTCACCTCGTTTCATTGGGCCTTTCGAAATCTTGGACAAAATAGGAGAAGTGACATACCGTTTGGCTCTACCACCTCAACTGGCCGGAGTACATAATGTTTTCCACGTCTCTATTCTACGGAAATACGAGCCACACTCTTCTCACATCATCAATTGGGAGGAAATTAACCTTGATGAAGACGTGACATTTGAAAAAAAGCCTGTCAAAATTTTAGATCGTCGCAAGAAGAAATTACGAGGTAGAACTATACCGTTGGTTTGAGTTCTCTGGTGACATCGTGAGACGGAAGAGTCAGCGTGGGAACGAGAAGATATGATGCGTGCCAATTACCCTCAACTTTTCGAGTCTAAAGGTACGAATTAATTTCGAGGACGAAATTTTTTTTGGAGGGTAGATTGTGAAAACCCATATTTAAATTATTCTTAAAAGAAAATAAATAAATAAATTAATTAATTAATGTTATTCAGAATCTACCTAAAATATATAATAGTGTAAAAAAAAAAAAAATTGGTTTTAAATTAACCCAATTCAATTACTAACAAAGACCTTATTAAGAATAAAAATGTTGTGGATGTTCAATAATTATTGTTATAATTTATTAGTTAAAAAAATAGAAGAAAAAAAGTGGAAGAATCAAATTCTCGGCAGGTATGTGCCACCTGCAAGCTTGCATGTAAGCTTGGAAAATTCCATCCCATCATCATTCTTGGGTTAGGGAGAATTGTAGTGGATAGCATAATGAGAAAGAGAAAAGGAGAGAGGGAGTGAGAGGGGAAAAGGCTCAACAGGATTACTATATAAACACATGAAGGCTCAACAGGATTTCTATAGATATACATGCATGCCTTTGACGGGTGAGGAGAGTCTAACAAAAAAAAAAAAAAAAAATTTAGTAGAAGGAAAAGAAGAGGGGAAGGTTAAGGAAGCAAAAATTTTCTACCATTTCGTCACCCATTTGAATCCTACTATAATGTAAGAAAACCCTCTCAACCCTCTCATTTCTTTTTATTAGTGAAGTTTTCAGATTATGTTCTTGTGATTAAAATGACAACTCATAAATAGAAATTATATATATATGTGTAGGAATTTTGTGATGTGTATATCAAGTGTTTGAAGATGTTGATAGTTTTAAAATCATCGTATTATTGTAAAGAAATAAGCTTGCATGTGTAGTTTAAACATTTAAAGAGAAAATTGAAAATAATTAATCTGTTTTGAATCTGCCAGAATGTTGCCCGAATTTTTAGACAATTTTATACTCAAAATTTCGAGATGATTTCTTTTACAAAGTTGTTGATAATGATGTCTAGTACAACCAAGAATTTTGGAAACAATTTTTGAGCTTTCTACGAATTTATACAAATTTTAAACTAAATCTGAAACTGTGAGACAGATTTTACTATGTATTTGAAAATTTATTTAAAATTCTATACTAAGCCAAATCTGGTAATTTCTAACTAAAAGATGAAATTTGAGAAGTCTAGTTTCATGATAAATTTTTAGATTATGGACTTGACCTATAAAATTAAGCATGGAATTAGTGTAAGGAAATGTGACAAACCTGTGTCATAAAGGTTGTTGGAAATTTTACGGAATTATTTACATCTTATTTTTCTGAAATTCTTTCTAAAAAATGACCTAAACATCCCTATTGAGTTTTCTGTTCAATTGCAAGAATTTTAGGATTGTGTAAATAATTTATTTAAAATTTTAATATCTAAGTTATTATGTTCATACCATGATTTAAATTAATTGTCTGTTAAATTTTGGACATTGAATTATTATTGTGTGACATGTATAATGTTTTATGTTGGGAGTTTTTTTTTTTTGTTGGTATAACATTATTGGTGATTGAGAATTGAATAATTTGTGTTTAATATATAAAGTTACTGATAAAGGATTAATACCGGGTATTCAGGGTGAGCCCTGGTTTTTAATAATTTTTAAGTAAATTGTGTCGCGAAACCCTAAGATGGCACAGGGATTATTTGAACCCTTATCGGTATTTGGTTTTGGAATAAGGGTGGATGTGCGGGTGGCACGCAGGGAAGTTACGTACCCCTAGCAGACCGTTCCCTTGGGGCAGACCACGGATGTCACGGCTTGGGTATATAACTCCGGGCGTGGGCATCTTTGGTAGCTCTTCAATATTTGACCAAGGGGGGGGGGGGTTTCCAAATTAACCGTGGACATGACTTAGTGGTTGGTAAGTTAAACCTCTTTGGCGAGATTTCAAAGGTCACCTAAGTTATTAAAATTACTTGAATTATTTATTGGTTGTAATTTATGTTTACAATTATATTATTATCTCGTGTTCATAATCTCATTATTTTCTCTAAAAAAGAATGGTAGGTTGGTCATGTTTTCTTACTATGTTGCAAAACTCATGGCATATATTTTGTTGCCCTGGCGTTTCATGCCAGATTATGTCAAGGAAGGGACTGAGGCTGAAATTAGAGCTGCTGCTAATATCGAACCTTGGCTAACGAGTCAATATTTTATCAAAATAAAATCCTGTTATTTATTGTATTAATATTTAACTATGTTGTGACGTTGTGTGTGAACTTGTAGTTTTATTTTGTTGTTGGACTTTGACTATGTAAGAATTTAAAAGTTCCTAATTAGTAGTTAAAATTTTATCTAGCAAGTTATTGTTATTTAAACCTTATGACGTTAAAAAAAAAAAAAAAAATTTGGGGGCGTCACAGTTTGGTATTAGAAATTTCACATTAATCGGACGCGATGTCACCGTTGATCTTCCATTAGATTCGCTTAGAACTTTTAGTTGTTGATTATCATCTTAGACTTAGAATTTGAAAGATCTAACCCCAAAAATGGATTCTACATGTCGAAAAACGTATGAGTGGTCATCCCGAAAGTCATAGGATCACTCGATTAACCTAAAGGTACTAGGATGCAGCGTAGCACCATGGGCCGAGAAACGCTGGATAAAATTCAATTCATCTTCTCCAACAGCCGTAGCATGCACGAACAGAAGACCCAGAAATTTAGTTTCAATGTCACTAGTTCAAATGCTTTTATCTTCTTCATCGTAATTCCGTTTTTTCTTATTTTTCTGTCATTGGATTCACCTCACGGCCTAGTTTTTGGTTCACTACTCACACGCCTCGTTCCGTCTCTTTTTGCATGCCATCGGATCTGCAAAATTTGACGAAAAATATGATTATTTTCCTACCGTCTCGGACATTTTTTTCTGAACCATCTTTCGGACCCCATAACTTTCTTAATTCTTAACCATTTTACTTCATTCTTTCGCCAATCTCTTTAACTTACACCGTACTTCATCTTACATAACCTATTTTTCTCATTTCTTTCCGGAATGAATGGTTTTGGCATGCCGAAAATAAGTCGAAAACCAACTTTTAAAATTCAAAATAAACTTCTCTAACTTTGTTTATTTCTCCTCCATCTTCCGTCTTCTTCTCTTTCTTCACCTACAACACTTTGTGAATGGTGGTTCTAGATGATAATGGAATAGGTGATGGTGATGGTGGCGGTCCGACGGTGCGCCAATGCTGGTGAAGTTCGCGGGTTAGTTGTTCGGATAGTGATAGTATGGGTTGAGGCCATGGCTATGGAGGTCGGGGGGAGGAGGAAAAACATAGATAAGGAAGGAGAAAGAGAGTTTTGAGAATGAGAGGTGGAGAGAAAGAGAGGGAACCGAGAGAGATGAAACTGGAAGTGAAGAGAGGTGAGGAAAACTTAGGCTCAATTTATGGGCAAAATGAGGAACAGTAAAAGAAGATAGAAATTAAAAAGAAGGGATAAAAGGAAGTGGAACAGCTGGTGTATACAGCATCTGCATGTCCACCACATTTTCTTTTGATCTAGAAAATGATTGCACGTGGAAGGTGGGAGGTGAGAAAACATGGGGAGCAAGCCCATGGTTTTTCTTTTTTTTTTTTTTTTTTTTTGATTGCGTTTTAGTATATAAAATATTAGGTTTCAGTGTAATTTGATTACAAAAAAATATAGAGAATAATATAATAAAAATATCATAAGGTTCAGAAATTTATATTGAGTAATAATATAAAGTCAAAAAAAATATTTTATTTTATTTTATTTTGAATAAAAGTTCAGTATAAAAATATACAGACTATTAAATTCAAAATATTGTGAATAATTATTTAAGAAAATTAAAAATATATATTATTTTTATTATATAAAAATACGGGGTTTCACAATCTATCCCCCTTAAAAAAATTTCGTTCTCTAAATTTAAGTTGTCCTTGGGTTTTGAAAAGTTGTGGGTAATAAATGGGCAAACTCTATTATTAAGTTATTAGTTTCCAGTCTTAACTCGTTCACATCCTCTCTCATCTTCCATTCAATGCTTTTGCCTCATGTTTAGGTCCTTTGACGTACACGGTTGCATGAAGCTCTTGTGATTTGCAAAACTTTCAAACTGTTCATCGTAATGACCCCATTGCTTCAATGTGAAGCCCTTTGCTCGAGAAAACATTCGCACACTTGCTAAGGATTAGTCTTGTTGACTGTCTTGTAGGCTGCTAGTGTCATTCGTCAACTTGTTGTGGTCAGAAGGCTAGTCTATCCTCCTTAAACAATTACAGCGTTCCATCGAATGCATAAGTCATTTCCTTCTTCTGGTGGCCACTAATTACGGCTTAGTGTATGGACAATCAATCTGTGTCCAAGATGATGTCGGTGTCGAACATCTTCATGTCTCGAGGCTCGAGAATTCAAGCATACGAACAATTTGTAAGGGTTTGCATACCAATTCTAGTGATCTAACACACATTGCAAATGTGAAGGAATATGATGAAAAACATATAACCAAGAGTTTTAAGACTGGTTTGATAGAAATTTTCGTCGTGTAGGTTTTGATTACAAATGAGTCACACCAAAAGAGTTCTAATTGGTCACTCTAAGCCCAAGGTTGGTACATACGTAATAAGGATAACAGAATACAAAGTGGCTATAACAACAATATCAATTAACGTGAGGATCAAATGGAATACGGATGAACAATACAATAGAATGAGTGACATTATAGTTTTGGACTTTCATGTGATCAAGATCATGGAGGAAGTGACTAAACTAGATATCTAACCTGAAACTACGTTGGCCCTACGTGTGTCAAAATAAATATCCAAGATTTGTCATTGAGTAAAGACATTGCGACTGTTTACAAAATTCTAGTACTGGATAGGATAATCATGGCTACAAAGTTGTCAATTTATCAATGGTGGAATTGGAAAAAAAATGGTAATGACTTATTCTTGAAGATGAACAACATCAAGCAAAGGTTATATATATGAGATAGGAAAATGACGATCAACACAAAACTCGTAAGAATAATAGTGACCCTCCCTTTATATATATATATATAAGCATATATATCCAATGCGCAATACTTCTCGTTCAGGATTAAACCCACTCCCCTACGTAGGTGATCGTTAAATCGTTTGGAGTTGAAACACATAACGCAATGATTATGAATCTAAAACATGTTCTCCCGAGTTAATGTTATTATGCCCGAAATAAAAATAACGTCCTAAGGTTGGCAAAGAAGAGTTCATTTTTGATGTCTTTTAATTAGGAAAATAGATAGTATTATCATAATATAACCTAGTCGGGGCAAAGTTATTTCTAACCGTAGGCCGAAACACGTGGGTAATGTAGATCACATAAGTCTATTCTCTTAAGCAAGATGCTTAACTCAAATTCATATTAATACTCTTCAGACAATCCTTAAGGATTCTATACTAATGCTCTTGGGTGCAAAAACGTTGGAGTGACTACACCAATCATCACTTTTACAACAGACTCCTCAAAACTTTTTATTTTAATTTTTAATTTAATTTTATTTTATTTTATTTTATTTTTTCGGTAAAGAAAACTTGAACCAATAGTCTCATATGGTAATTTTGAAACCAGGAGGGACGATTGCATGAAGGAGTAAAGTACGTTGGTAACTTTACTCCTTAAGGATGTTGGTAACCTAGCAGTAATTCAAGGTATGTTAATCCTTATGAATTCTTGGGTTAAAGTATTGTTCGATTCCGGAGCTTCGCATTCTTTTATATCTACTGCATGTGTGTCAAGTTTGGGTTTGGAACCCGAAACGTTAGAAATAGTTATAAGTGTTGCTTCACCCTTAGGGGGCCAAACCCCAGTAAATCTAGTATGTAAGTCTTGTGAACTAGAAATCTCCGGTTCATATTTGATATGTGATCTAAGGGTTATGGATATGTCTGATTTTGACGTCATCCTAGGAATGGACTGGTTGTCAGTTCATTGAGCCATTATTGATTGTTACCGTAAGACAGTGACAGCATCCTCCCTTAATGGCACTAAAGTTCAATTTAAAGGAGATAGACAAGATTCTCTAACTCCAACGTGTCGCAAGTCGCGGTGGCATGACCAACTGATTGGATGGTTGGCAAGTTTAATTTTGGAAGACGAAAATTGAAAGGATCCGGAATTACCCCATGTGGTGTGCGAGTATGCTGACGTTTTCCCTGACGAATTACCGGGATTACCCCCAAAACGAGACGTAGATTTCACGATCGAGCTTCAACCTGGGGCTTCACCAATTTCAATAGCACCACATCGTATGGCGCCAGCCGAACTTCGAGAATTAAAGGAGCAGTTACAAGAACTGTTGAGTAAGAAGTTCGTCAGACCAAGTACGTCCCCTTGGGGAGCGCCAGCATTATTCACGAAGAAGAAGGATGGAACCTTAAGATTGTGCATCGATTATCGACAACTAAATCGAGTCACCATTAAAAATCGATATCCCTTACCCAGAATTGATGACTTGTTCGATCAATTAAGAGGTTCAAAATGTTTCTCCAAAATTGACCTTAGGTTGGGATATCACCAACTTCGTGTCAGAGGAGATGATATACCCAAAACTGCGTTTCGAACCCGTTATGGCCATTATGAGTTTGTGGTAATGCCATTTGGTTTGACGAATGCGCCTGGGGTATTCATGAGTTTAATGAACAAAATTTTTACCCCCTATTTGGATCAATTTGTGGTAGTATTCATTGACGATATTTTGATATACTCACGATCGGAGGAAGATCACGAGCAACATCTGAGAACCGTTTTGCAAATTCTAAGAGAGAACCAATTATATGCTAAAGCTAGCAAATGTGAATTTTGGTGAAGGGAAGTAAAATTCTTAGGTCATGTTGTGCCTGAATCAGGAATATCAGTGGATCCTGCTAAAGTAGAAGCAGTAATGGGGTGGAAACAACCGAAAAATACGTTTGAGATTCGTAGTTTCTTGGGATTAGCAGGTTATTATAGGAGATTCATTCAAGATTTCTCCAAATTAGCCAAGCCGATGACACGCCTAACGCAAAAAGGAGTAAAGTTTGAATGGAACGAAGCGTGTGAGCAGTCATTTCAAGAACTCAAGAAGAGACTGACAAGCGCTCCTATATTAATCATACCTGAACGTGATGTTGGGTACACTGTTTATTGTGATGCCTCTAAAGAAGGGTTAGGTAGTGTGTTAATGCAAAACGGGAAGGTAGTAGCTTACGGATCAAGACAATTGAAGAATCATGAGAAAAATTATCCTACTCACGATCTGGAATTGGCGGCTGTGGTCTACGCACTTAAGACTTGGCGACATTACCGTGATGGTGAAAAATAGGAGATATTTACCGATCACAAAAGCTTGAAGTACTTGTTCACACAAAGAGATTTGAACATGAGGCAGAGACGCTGGATGGAGTACCTTGAAGATTACCAATTCACCTTGTCTTATCATCCTGGGAAGGCTAATGTTGTAGCAGATGCACTAAGTCGAAAGACAAGAGAGATTGTAGCCAACATATCAATTAAAGAATGGGAAATGGTAAGCACCATGAATGGGTTTAAGTTACAACTTGAGACTCAGAATAGGAAGGGTAGGTTGTTTACAATAGTTACAACACCCCAACTTCTTACCAAAGTGTTGGAAGCCCAAAGATTTGATCAGGAGGCGGACTTCATCAAGGCCCGATTAGTGTTCGGGGAATCTTCACCGGATTGGACGCTCCATCAAGATGGTAGTTTAAGGTATTTAGGTAGAATTTTTGTGCCAAACATCGAACAATTAAGAGGGGAAGTACTTAAAGAATTTCACCATTCGGTTTTTGCGGTTCATCTGGGAGGAAACAAGATGTACTAGGATCTTAAGCGACAGTATTGGTGGAGTGGAATGAAGAAGGACATTGCTCAATTCGTATCTAAGTGCTTGACGTGTCAGCAAGTGAAGGCAGAACATCAAAAGCCGGCAGGGAAACTCCAACCTTTACCAATACCTAAGTGGAAGTGGGAACACATAACAATGGATTTTGTAACGGGATTACCCCGGTCACCGCAAGGCCATGATGCCATTTGGGCGGCGGTTGATTGATTAACTAAGACGACACATTTCCTACCAATAGGACCAGTAGGCACACTCGAATCTTCAAGTTGATTATTTATTCTAGATAAAATTTTAACTACTAATTAGGAACTTTTAAATTCTTACATAGTCAAAGTCCAACAACAAAATAAAACTACAAGTTCACACACAACGTCACAACATAGTTAAATATTAATACAAGAAATAACAGGATTTTATTTTGATAAAATCTTGACTCTAAGTTAGCCAAGGTTCGATATTAGCAGCAGCTCCAATTTCAGCCTCAGTCCCTTCCTTGACATAATCTGGCATGAAACGCCAGGGCAACAAAATATATGCCATTAGTTTTGCAACACAGTAAGAAAACATAACCAACCTACCATTCTTTTTGAGAGAAAATAATGAGATTATAAACACGAGATAATAATATAATTGTAAACATAAATTGCAACCAATAAAATAATTCAAATAATTTTAATAACTTAGGTGACCTTTGAAATCTCGCCAAAGAGGTTTAACTTACCAACCACTAAGTCATGGCCACGGTTAATTTGGAAACCTCTCCTTGGTAAAATATTCAAGAACTACCAAAGATGCCCACGCCCGGAGTTATATACCCAAGTCGTGACATCCGTGGTCTGCCCCAAGGGAACGGTCTGCCAGGGGTACGTAACTTCCCTGCGGGCCACCCACACATCCACCCTTATTCCAAAACCAAATACCGATAAGGGTTCAAATAATCCCCGTGCCATCTTAGGGTTTCGCGACACAATTTACTTAAAAATTATTAAAAACCAGGGCTCACCCTGAATACCCGGTATTAATTCTTTATTAGTAACTTTATATATTAAACACAAATTATTCAATTCTCAATCACCAATAATGTTATACCAACAAAAAAAAAAAGAAAATCCCAACATAAAACATTATACATGTCACACAATAATAATTCAATGTCCAAAATTTAACAGACAATTAATTTAAATCATGGTATGAACCTAATAACTTAGATATTAAAATTTTAAATAAATTATTTACACAATCGTAAAATTTGTGAAATTGAACAAAATACTCAATAGGGATGTTTAGGTCACTTTTCAGAAAGAATTTCAGAAAAATAAGATGTAAATAATTCTGTAAAATTTCCAGCAATCTTTATGACACAGGTTTCTCACATTTCCTTACATTAATTCCATGCTTAATTTTATAGATCAAGTCCATAATCTAAAAATTTATCATGAAACTAGACTTCTCAAATTTCATCTTTTAGTTAGAAATTACTAGATTTTGCTTAGTATAGAATTTTAAATAAATTTTCAAATACATAGTAAAATCTGTCTCATAGTTTTCAGATTTAATTAAAAATCTGTATAAATTCGTAGAAAGCTCAAAAATTGTTGCCAAAATTCCTGGATGAACTAGACATCATTATCAACAACTTTGTAGAAGAAATCATCTCGAAATTTTGAGTATAAAATTGTCTAAAAATTTAGGCAACATTCTCGGTAAGAAAACCCTCTCAACCCTCTCATTTCTTTTTATTAGTGAAGTTTTCAGATTTCCTTGTGATTAAAATGACTACTCATAAATTGAAATTTTATATATATGTGTAGGAATTTTGTGATGTGTATATCAAGTGTTTGAAGATGTTGATAGTCTTAAAATCATCTTATTATTGTAAAGAAATAAGCTTGCATGTGTAGTTTATACATTTAAAGACAAGATTGAAAATAATTAATCAATAATGGCTCGATGAACTGACAACCTGTCCACTCCTAGGATGACGTCAAAATCAGACATATCCATAACCCTTAGATCACATATCAAATATGAACCGGAGATTTCTAGTTCACAAGATTTACATACTAGATTTACTTGAGTTTGGCCCCCTAAGGGTGAAGCAACACGTATAGCTATTTCTAACATTTCGGGTTCCAAACCCAAACTTGACACACATGCAGTAAATATAAAAGAATGCGAAGCTCCGGAATCGAACAATACTTTAACCCAAGAATTCATAAGGATTAACATACCTTGAATTACTGCTGAGTTACCAACATCCTCTTCTCCTTGGAGAGCATACATTCTTCCTACTGCCTGTTTGTTAGTCCCACCTGGTTTCTTTCCATTTCCAGCTCCTTGTGGTTGTGTTCTTCGTCGGCCTGCATTCCTAGAGGCTTGTGGCTGCCCCTTATTGGCCTGAGTATTTTGAGTAGGCTTAGAACCTTGCCCTGGCTGGCATTTGTTGTATTGTTGTGCCCCTCGCTGATCCGTAAAATACTCCCCACCCTGAGGACACTCACTTCGACGATGCCCTTGCTGACCACATCTGAAACACTTTCTTTTCCACTCATTTACAAAGTTTCCTCCTTGTCGGTTTCCTTGATTCTGTCTTTGTTGCTGCTGCAACCCTCCGGCATAAGGTGCTGGTGCAGGATGGTCTCTGGTGTTGCGGACTGGGCCCCATCCGCGTGGTTGGTTGTTGTTCCTTGATCGGTGATTTTGAATGCGTTCGGAATCCGCTAACTCCCGTTCCACAATTAAAGCTTGATCCACCATTTGAGCATAGGTGGAAAGTTGCACTGCGATCAATCTTCCTCTAATGTCTGTGTCCAAGCCCCATTCAAATCGCCTAACCTTATCCTCTTCATTTGCTACTATGGCTAAAGCGTACCGTGAAAGGGCTTCAAAACGGTTCGCATATTGAGCGACTGACATTTTTCCTTGTTTCAGTTGGAGGAACTCTTGAATCATTTCTTGTCTTAGCGAGTTAGGAAAATACTTTTCCATGAACAGGTCCTCGAACTGTCTCCAAGTTACTGTCTCTACTTGTCGAGTACTTTTGATCATTTCCCACCAATGATCTGCTTCCCCTTCCATTTGAAATGCCGCCATGGTCACTCTATCTTGTTCATTTCAGATGTCAGAAGTATCTAGCAACTTCTTAATTTGTCTTAACCAAGCTTCAGTTTCATGGGGGTTTGATCCACCAAGGAATTTGTGGGGACGTAGCTTTTCAAATTTTGCTGTCATTTCCGATTTCTTTTGATCTTGGTTCGGGGTGGTATATTGCCTACCCTATCAGCAATCGCGCGTATAATTCGAGCGACATCGCCATCAGACACTCCATCACCATTACCGTTGTTATTATTTCTTGTTCGTCCAGCCATTCTGCATGATGGGATTTTTTTTTTCCTTTAGTAATTCGTGATTTGTTAATTTATTTATTGTTATTATCATTATTATTATTATTATTATATTTATGTGCAAGGATAGTAAAAAAAAACTTCATTAATTAGATTAGATAAGCTACAATTAGCAAAATACAAATAAAACAAAGGAAAAGATTAAATAACATACTACGGGCAAAAGATAGCCCCTACAATCCGAGTTAACTCCTACACTCACAATTCTAAACTAGGCAATTTTTACATGTGAGCATACAAAACAATCGGTTAGCCTAGTTTATAATTCCCTTAAGACCCCTTCAAATAGCCAAGGAAAGTCTCTCCACACAAGGGCTTCCGGCTCCTATGTGGCTTGGAAAAGCCCTATGAATGGCCACAGCACCCTCACGAAGATAGCAGTTTCGCACACACGATGCCCTAGCAGCTGCACCGGCTCCTCCTGATAGGTCCTCCAGTCTCTGAAGTCCACTGACCCATCTCTTCTCACAATTCTGCTTGGGTCGGGAATGATATACTGAAGGCTCCAAAAGTCAAAAAGGTCACCCACCCTATCGGTGAAACCATCCGGGAAGGGGCCTAATTGATATACCTAGGGAGTCTCTTGTCTTAGAATCTGGACAGGTCCGATACAGGTACCCACCCAACTCTCAGCTTTCCAAGCACAACCTCCTAGGGGATAAAGTCTGACATATACAAAAGAGCCAATCTGCAAACCGTTTCACACATCCCAACCCTCAAATGTGGCTCTTACATCTCTAGTGCTCTCCTCAGTATTGCCTTCTATAGACTCATCTTCAGTGTCTGACTCAATCACAAAAACCTCCAGGGGGTTGTATATTGGTACAACTTCTTCAGACTCAGGTTCAGGCTCAAGTTCAAGATCAGGTTCAGGGTCAAGCTCAGGCTCAGATTCATAGTCTTCTATAGGCATCTCCACTTCTTCACTTGGGTCAGATTCTATGTCATAGTTTTCCACTGAATTTTCCTCGTTAGAGTTAATGTCTGATGACCCTGGCATCATACAATTAAAAGGTTCTAACTTAGTTAAGTCACCGAAAATTACAAATTAACGTAAGGTTTTCTTAAATGCAAAATAATAAATTACTACCCATGGCCCAAAGGTTGAAACCTAAGCTCTAGGTTAGAATACCTAGGGACGGTGGGAAGACGTTTAACCCTAATTGAGGGGTAGTGTCATGTGTTAGGAGGAATAGAATTATGTGACTCGTAGTTTATGCGAGCTTTATGCTAATTTAACTGTTATGTTGATCAAAACATTTTTACAAAAAAAAAAATAAAATAAATAATAATAATAATAAAAATAAAAATCAAGGCAATGAATTAGGGGCATAGTTGAGTCAGTGATTCTATCTTCTCCCCCGCTCGAGTCACCTAGTCAGTGTATTCATACTGGTCAGGGTATTCATACCAGTCAGTGTATATAAATGTGTTTGGATTGTTTTGCTTCGTTTTTCTTTCGTTAAGTTATTTTGTGATTCAGGTCAGTATGGAATCAATGTCCAATTCAGAGTTCAAATTCAATCATTCTCAAATTCAAATCAAATAAAATTATTTTCAAATTCAAAGTGATGTGCCAGTCACGCCATTGATGTACAGAACCTAAACTGATTTTATTGCAGTCTGGGAAGGACATCCCCGATTACAAAGGCTCCAAAAAAAAAAAAGAAAAAAAAAAAGGAAGAAGTGAGGGATCTTGTTCTTCTTTCTCCTCTGGCAAACGGCCATATGCCGACCTCATTTGTTTGACTCTCCCGCTGCTTTCTTCATCTCAATTTCGTTTTGGGAGACCTTCGAAGGCCCTGCCTCAGTGTTTTCACCAAGAGAGTTAACTCTTCGCCGACCATCAAAGGTAAAATACGACGGCGCTCCAAACCGGGCCATACAAGTGGCCTGTCGTTTTACCTCTTTATTCTCCATGGAGGTAGCCTTCCGTTTCAGTTCTTTGTTCTCCGCCTTCAGCGTGCAAATCTCCGCTCGCGCATCCTTATACATATGCTGAAGCAAAGTGAGTTAGGCGTTAACCCGATGTACCTCACACGTCTTGTTTTGTAGACGGTGAGACAGGTTAGTGACCGCGGCCACCGTCTCCATACACGACTTCAACGTGTAGTGGTTGGCTTTAATATCAGTTTGAGCAGCCATCACTTGCTCAACTGTTAGTGTAGGAAGACTAGGATGAGTAAGAGCAGGGGCACTTGGCCCAGAGGAGCTCGATGGATCATTAAGATCCGAAAAAAGAGAGAGGGGGCGAGACGAAGCCATGTATAGGAAGAGAGAGGAAAGAAGGGAGTCGCAGAGAAATGACAGAAAATAGAAGAGGAAGAGAAGAAGGGGATGAAAGAGTGATGGAGAAGAGACAGAAGAAGAGAGTCATTAAGAAGAAGAGAAAAGAGTGATGAAGAAGAAGAAGACAGAATAGAAGAAGACAAAGAGGGAGAGAGAGCCGATGTGAGCTTGCAAATCGAGGAGGCTTACTTTTGTCGGCCAACCAACGCAAAAGCAAGCCCGCGTGTCAAACGCGGTTTTCGAAGGAAGAGAAAGAGGCGGGAGAGTTGTGTGCATATATGTAAATGAATTGTATATCTATGTATTATATACATTTGTTTGCATATTTGGTCACAAGAGTTGCGTGGGTTCAGTGGTTTGGCTTAGTGGTTAAAAGAGCAAGAGACTAAGCCTGAGGACAGGGGTTCGAAACCTCGTATCCCCACATCCATGCATTTTGAGTTTTTTTTCCTTTCTTTTTTTTGCGTGTTCAGGAGGAAGATATTCTTACGACTACATTTTGAACGCGTTACGGCCGCTATATTAGTATAAAAGTTAGTTTTAAATTAACCCAATTCAATCACTAACAAAGATATAATAATAATAATAATAATAATAATAATAATAATAATAATAATAATAATAATAATAATAATAATAATAATCTTGTGGGTGCTCAATATTTGTTATTTATAAATTATTTTATTGAGGATTTATTTTAGAATTAGAAATTGAACGTTCAAATAGCCTAAGGAGGTGAAATTGATAAGTTAAATCAGTTTAATTTCAAGTATCGGACCCTATGAAAGTGTAATTAAATATTCGATTCAGTTTAATAAAACTAAGGTTTGATCAATTGGGTCTGAATTGGTGTTAATTGAGTTATGAGGATTGAGAATTTAGATTATTATGAATTAAATTTATTTATGAGGTGCTCAATTGAATATGTAATTTATCGATGGAGATTTTGAGTTTGATCTGAAATTGAAGTGCTTAACGGTTTGAGAAACCAAAATTGATGAGCTCAATAAGTTTAATTTGATATTTGGAGTCTTTTGGGGGTTTGATTTGAAATCCGATGCAGAATGATAAATTAAAAAAAATTAATTGGGCCTTAATGGAAGTCAAATTAGACCAATTAGATTATGTGGGATTTGTGGTTAGGTTTGATTAATTTAATTACGTGTTAATCAAGATTTATTAAAATTAAGTGTTACACAATTAAATTAAGCAAAAACATAAATTGAATTATGTAAGAGTCTAGAAGTGAGAGTGTTTATAGGTGTGGGTGTATTGAGAAATCTGCTGTGTGTGTACATGTGAGTGATGTGTTGGAGCCTCAATGAAATGTGCCAGTGTCCATGTGCACACGTGGTGTGGAATGGAAGATGGGAGAGGATGTGAATGAGTTAAGACTGGAAACTAATAACATAATAGTAGAGTTCGCCTATTGGTTACCCACAACTTTTCAAAAACCAAGAACAACTTAATAAAAATAATATATATTTTTAATTTTCTTAAATAATTATTCACAATATTTTGAATTTAATAGTCTGTATATTTTTATACTGAACATTTATTTAAAATAAAATAAAATAAAATATTTTTTTGACTTTATATTAGTACTCAATATAAATTTCTGAACCTTATGATATTTTTATTATATTTTTCTCTATATTTTTTTTGTAATCAAATTACACTGGAACCTAATATTTTTTGTACTAAAACCCAATCAAAAACCATGGGTTTGCTCCCCAGGTTTTCTCACTTTCCACCTTCAACGTGCAACCATTTTATGCATTAAAAATGTGGTGGACATGCAATACCACCAGGTGTTCCATTCCTTTTATCCTTTCTTTTAATTTCTTTTAAATTTTATCTTCTTTTACTCCTCCTCATCTTTCCCATAAATTGAGCTTCTCTTCCAGTTTCATATATCTCTCTCTTTCGGTTCTCCCTCTCCCTCCACCTCTCATTCTCAAAACTCTCTTTCTCCATCCTTATCTATGTTTTTCCTTCTCCCCCCGACCTCCATAGCCATGGCCTCAACCCATACTATCACCATCCGAACAACCAACCCGAACTTCACCACCATTGGCGCATTGTTGGACCGCCACCACCACCATCACCTATTCCATTATCATCTAGAACCACCATTCACAAAGTGTTGTAGTTGAAGAAAGAGAAGAAGAAGGAAGATGGAGGAGAAAGAAACAAAGTTAGAGAAGTTTATTTTAAAGTTCAAAAGTTGGTTTTTGGCTTACTTTCGGCATGCCAAAACCATCCATTCCGGGAAGAAGTGAGAAAAAATAGGCCATGTAAGATGAAGTACGAAGTAAGTTGAAGAGATTGGCGAAAGAATGAAGTAAAACGGTTAAGAATTAAGAAAGTTGTGGGGTCCGAAAGATGGTTCAAAAAAAATGTCCGAGACGGTAGGAAAATAATCTTATTTTTTGTCAAATTTTGGAGATCCGATGGCATGCAAAAAGAGACGGAACGAGGCGTGTGAGTAGTGAACCAAAAACTAGGCCGTGAGGCGAATCCAATGACAGAAAAATAAGATAAAACGGAGTTACGATGAAGAAGATACAAGCATTTGAACTGGTGACATTGAAACTAAATTTCTTGGTCTTCTGTTCGTGCATGCTACGGCTGATGGAGAAGGTGAATTGAATTTTATCCAGCGTTTCTCGGCCCATGGTGCTACGGTGCATCCTAGTACCTTTAGATTAATCGAGTGGTCCTATGACTTTGGGGATGACCACTCTTACGTTTTTCGACGTGTAGAATCCATTTTTGCGGTTAGATCTTTCAAATTCTAAGTCTAAGATGATGATCAACAACTAAAAGTTCTAAGAGAATCCAATGGAAGATCAACGGTGAGATCACGTCTGATTAATGTGAAATTTCAGCAAGACGATCATGGAGCCAGGACGGTCATATCTTACGATCAGAATCATAAATCAAATTCGGACGATAAATCGTTAGCAACCTAACATAGTAAGAAAACCCTCTCAAAACTTTTTATTTTAATTTTTAATTTAATTTAATTTAATTTAAATTTTTTTTTTTTTTTCGGTAAAGAAAACTTGAACCAGTAGTCTCAGATCATCTAGAGTCGCAGACAAGTTAAATGCAAACTAGAGACTCCTAGTTCACATGATTTGCATACGAGATTTGCTCGAGTTTGACCTGCTAGCAGTGAAGCTACACTCATAGGTGTTTCTAATCGTTCAAGCTCTAATCCCAAGATTCACACAGTTATGGTAGAGAAGAAAGAGTATGACGTGGCTACGACAATGGCATAACTAGCATAAGAATTCAAATGGAATTTGAATAGACGGTACAATCAGATGACATGATGGTTTTGAACTTTTAATAGGGTTAAGATTATGGAGCTGGTGACCAAACTAGATATTTGAATTAAAATTGTGTTTGGCCATACACATTTCAAACCAAACACCTAAGATTCTTCACCTTGTAAGGATTAAAAGAGTGCAACCGGCTTTCAAGAGAACAACATACAAGATACAATAAACATGGCTCAAAAATTGCCAATTGATCATTTTAAGGCAATACTTTGTCGAATTGGAAAGGTTCAATAAAGATAGAGAAGTGATGATTTTACATCCGACAAATTTGGCGTCAAGCTAGTTAGGATCAAACAAGGATAGTTACTATGATTAGCATAAAACTCTCATAAACTATGAGATACATAATTCTATTCCTTCTAACACATGATACTACTCCTCAATTGAGGTTAAACCTCTTCCCACTGTCCCTAGGTATTCTAACCTAGAGCTTTGATATTTGGAGCCTTTTGGGAGTTTGATTTGAAATCTGATTCAGAATGATAAATTAAACAAAATTAATTGGGCCTTAATGGAAGTCAAATTAGACCAATTAAATTATGTGGGATTTGTGATTAGGCTTGATTAATTTAATTATGTGTTAATCAAGATTTATTAAAATTAAGTGTTGCTCAATTAAATTAAGCAAAAATATAAATTGAATTATGTAAGAGTCTAGAAGTGAGAGTGTTTATGGGTGTGGGTGTATTGAGAAATCTGCTGTGGGTGTGTGTGCATGTGAGTGATGTGCTGGAGCCTCAATGAAATGTGTTAGTGTTCATGTGCACACGTGGTGTGTAATGGAAGAATGAGGTGTATGTATTGTGCATTGTGCTGAGAGCATTTCCAAAAAAAAAAAAAAAAAAAAAAAATGGGTTTAAGAGTTGAAACATTGTAGAGAGAGAGATTTCAAAGCTTAGAATTCATGTGTTGGAAATGGTAAAGAAAGGCTAAGGAAAAATCTTGGGAAAGTTAAGAATTGAAGAGGAGTTCAAGATTTTGTCAAGGATTCATTAATTGAAGATTTTAGGTAAGAAAACCCTCTCAATCCTCTCATTTTTTTATATTTGAAATTTTCAGATTATATACGTATGAAAAATTGTCTAAACTTGTAGATAGGATTTTATTTATAATTGTATAAAAATTTTATGATGGTATATTAAATATTGGTAATCTGAAAATCATGATAATATTGTGGAATTTGGACTTGCATGTGTAGTTTATGCCATTAAAAAGATTATTGAAGATGTTATTTGGCCCTTTGAATCTGCCAGAAAGTTGTACGAATTTTTAGACAATTTTATACTCAAAATTTGAAGATGATTTCTTCTACAAAGTTGTTGATAATGATGTCTAGTTCATCCACAAAATGTTTCAAAAATTATTGAGTTTTGTACGAATTTATATAGATTTTTAACCAAATCTGGAGCTATAGACAGATTTTATTATGTGTTTGAAAAATCATTAAAAATTTTATATTAAACCAAATCTGGTGATTTCTAAGAAAAAAATGAGATTTGAGAAGTCTAGTTGCATAATAATTTTTTAGATCATGGAATTGATTTATAAACTTAAGTACAAAATTAATTTAAGAAAATGTGAGAAATCTGTGTCATAAACACTCTTGAAATTTTTAAGAATTATTTATAATTTATTTTTGGAAAATTCTTTCTGAAAAATGACCATAACATATTTATTGAGTATTCTGTAGATTATATGAATTTTAGAGTTGTATAAGTAATTTATTTATAATTTTATTTGCAAGATATTCATTCTGAAAATTTTGACAGATTAAGGAGGAATAAAAAGTTATCTCTTCAATTGTTTATTTATAACTTATTTTTGGGAAATTCTTTCTGAAAAATGACCTAAACATATTTATTGAATATTCTGTACATTTGCACGAATTTTAGAACTGTATAAATAATTTATTTATAATTTTTATTACCTAAGGTATAACCTGAAAATTTCTGGACAGATTTAAGATCATCACTTCAATTATTTATAGGGAAAGCACCAATAAATCCTAAATTTGGAAAGGTTAACCCATTTAGTCCCGAAGGTTTTTTGTTGGACTAATAGGTCCTATTTCCCAAGAAGCTTACGATAGGCCTTTTTATGATTTCCCTTCTTTTCAAACATCAAACATTATTCATCCAACATCAAACATTAGCAACGTCAGGATTATTCATCAAACATCAACCATTAAACATTAGGATTATTCATCAAACATCAAACACAGATTCTGAACCATTAAACATTAAGATTATTCATCAAACATCAAACATTATCCATCAAACATCAAACATCAGATTTATGAGTAACATCATCGAAACAACATCAAACATCATCATCAAAACAACATCAAATATCACAACATCATCATAAAACAATATCAAAAATAACGATTAAACAATTTTTTAAATAACGTTAAACATCAAAATAAGGAGCAAAATGAGGCTTCCAATCTAGGATTCAGATCCAAATATCAATATCCCCTAGTTTCTGAATCAGACACAGATCAAACATCAAACATCATCATACATCATCATCTCTCTCTAACAATCACGGCGATGGCGGCGAGGAGACACTGCTCTTCTTCTCTGTGGTTCTCTCCTCTCTCCTCTCTCTTCCTCCCCAGAGGCGACCTCCTAGCTCTCATCTTTATTCTCTCTCTCCTCCTCCACCACCTCACACTCTCCACCGTTTCCGCCGTTGACTCACACTTCGAGGGTTTCGACGCCGATGACGAAACCCTAGATGATGACTGTCTCCATCTCATCGATCTCCCTCTCCGATCCCCAACACCTCCGGCTATCACTCAGTCCGACACCACCGAGTTCGATCATGGACCCCCTGATCAAAACCCATTTTCTGTCGATTCGGATATACCTTCCAAACCCTCAACGAGTTCGTTTGAGTACTGGGACAAAGAAGAATTCGAAGGCCTCCCTGTACAACACCAACCTCCAGAAACCGTGAGGACCATGAGTATTGGAGAGTTAGATTTGAGGGGTCTGATCGGGTTAGAGAGTGGATTTCGATGGCGGAGGAGTTGGAATCGGAGTCGAATACGGCGAGGACGACGAAGCGATCAAAGGCGGGGAGAGGTGGAAGCCAGCGGAGGGCATCGATGCATTTAGAGAGTAGGAGTCTGTGGACTTGGAGGGTCTCTGGTGTCTGGTTCACCGCCATGGCTAGGGTTTGTAAGGTTTTTGGACAGTGTTTGGAGTGTTCTGACGTTGATGTTCAATGTAGTTAATGTTTTTGATGATCAATGTAGTTAATGTTTTGGTGTTACATTATATTAATGAATCTGATGTTTGAATCTGATGTTTACCATTTTGGGTTGGTGTTACATTATATTAATGAATTTGATGTTTGAAATCTGGTGTTTAACTGAATCTGATTTTTGGTGTTTATGTTTAAATGAATCTAATGTGTAATTTTTTCACGATGTTTGTTACGATGTTGTTTTTGATGATGCTGTGATGTTTTAGGATGTTGTTTTGATGATGTTTTACGATGTAGTTGATGATGTTGATGTTTTTATTATGTTGATTTTTTTTGATGTTTTTTAGTGATGTTGTGATGTAGTTGATGTTTGTTGATGGTGATGATGTAGTTGCTGTTGTTGATGTTTGGAAAGGAGGGAAATCATAAAAAGGACTAAATGGTTTAATAAAAAAACATTCATGACTAACTAGAGCAACATTTATCAAAATGGGATTTATGAGTAATTTCTCCATTATTTATTTGGATAAAAATCAGTTATTGTGTTGGTCTAATTTATCAAATATTGTAAATTAGTAATCCATGTATGGGTGTATTGTGGTTTATTTAATATTGTGCTAGTCTAATCTTATAGATTAAAAGTCCATGTGTGTAATTATGATTTATTTCCTTTTTTTTTATATCTAAATTATTATTTCATACCATGGTTTAAATAAATTGTTTATTTAAATTTTGTACAATTGTTTATTATTGTGTGACATGTGTAATATTTTATGTTCAGATTTTAATGAGTTAGTATAACATTATTGGTAATTAAATTTTGAATTATTATGAATATCTCAACGAGTAAAGAGACACGAAATTTAACCAATGATACATTAAAATGTAAAACATGTTGTGACGCCCCAAAATTTGGAGACATCATAATAAGGTTTAAAACTTAAAATCAATTTTCGTAATTAAGAATCCTCATCAATGTTGCCTCCAAATTTACCATCATAAATTAATTAACAACACCAAAACTAAGAAAAATGGTTCATGGAACTTTGGCACGCCTCAAGCTAATTAGGGTTGAATGTTGCCTTCCAACACCTCAGTGTTTCCTTCGGTTTCTTCGGTACCTGGCATGAAACGCAAGGGCAACGAGGATGCCAATAAGCGACGAGCTCAATAAGATACAACAACCCGAAATACCCACCCCGATAATAATACCCACAACGAATAATGCGTTGTAATAGAATAACAGGTAGCATTTAATAAGTATAATAGGAATGCCATCAGTTGAAATAATAACAATAGATAATAAATAAATAAATAAATAAATGACAAACAGAGGCAGTATTTCATCATAAGGAAAATGTCCAGTTTTCTTTTTTAAATTTTCATAGTTTTAGTTTATCAAATAAGTTTAAGTAACTCCCCGCGGAGCACTATTTCCATTCAACCGCTAAGCAATGGCTACGGACAATTCTGACTCCCCCTTAGTCAAATATTCAAATGTTACTTACAGTAACTATCAATGATGCCCACGCACCAGGGTTACATACCCCAGTCGTGACATCACGGTCTACCCCAAGGGAACGGTCTATGTTGTGACGCCCGCACCACCAACCTTATATCGCCTACACTGATAAGAGCTGAAATACCTTTCCGTGCCATGTTAGGGTTCGCAACTCACTTGCGCAAGATTGTAGACCGGGCTCACCCCATTACTTATACATTTTAATGTATCATTGGTTAAATTTCGTGTCTCTTTACTCGTTGAGATATTCACAATAATTCAAAATTTAATTACCAATAATGTTAGGTATGAAATAATAATTTGATACCAAAAAAAAAAAAAAGAGAAAGAAATAAATCATAATTACACACATGCATGGACTTTTAATCTATAAGATTAGACTAGCACAATATTAAATAAACCACAATACACCCATACATGGATTACTAATTTAAAATATTTGATGAATTAGACCAACACAATAACTGATTTTTATCCAAATAAATAATTGAAGTGATGATCTTAAATCTGTCCAGAAATTTTCAAGTTATACCTTAGGTAATAAATATTATAAATAAATTATTTATACAGCTCTAAAATTCGTGAAAATGTACAGAATTTTCAGTAAATATGTTTAGGTCATTTTTCAAAAAGAATTTCCCAAAAATAAGTTATAAATAAACAATTGACGAGATAATTTTTGATTCCTCCTTAATCTGTTAAAATTTTCAGAATGTATATCTTGCAAATAAAATTATAAATAAATTACTTATACAACTCTAAAATTCATATAAATCTACAGAATACTCAATAAACATGTTATGGTCATTTTTCAGAAATCATTTTTCAAAAATAAATTCTAAATAATTCTTAAAAATTTCAAGAGTGTTTATGACACAGATTTATCACATTTTCTTAAATTAATTCCATACTTAAATTTATAAATCAATTCCATGATCTAAAAATTTATTATGAAACTAGACTTCTCAAATTTCATTTTTTGCTTAGAAATTATCAGATTTGGTTTAATATAAAACTTTTAATGATTTTTCAAACACATAATAAAATCTGTCTATAGCTCCAGATTTGGTTAAAATTTTTTATAGATTCATACAAAACTCAATAATTGTTGAAAAATTTTGTGGATGAACTAGACATCATTATCAACAACTTTGTAGAAGAAATCATCTTCAAATTTTGAGTATAAAATTGTCTAAAAATTCGTACAACTTTCTGGAAGATTTAAAGGGCCAAATAACATCTTCAATAATCTTTTTAATGGCATAAACTACACATGCAAGTCCAAATTCCACAATATTATCATGATTTTCAGACTACCAATATTTGATATACCATCATCAATTTTCATACAATTATAAATAAAATTTTATCTACAAGTTTAGACATTTTATCATATGTATGTAATCTGAAAATTTCAAATATAAAAAAATGAGAGGATTGAGAGGGTTTTCTTACTATGTTAGGTTGCTAACGATTTATCGTCCGAATTTGATTTTTGATTCTGATCGTAAGATAAGACCGTCCTGGCTCCATGATCGTCTTGCTGAAATTTCACATTAATCGGACGCGATCTCACCGTTGATCTTCCATTGGATTCTCTTAGATCTTTTAGTTGTTGATCATCATCTTAGACTTAGAATTTGAAAGATCTAACCCCAAAAATGGATTCTACACGTCGAAAAACGTAAGAGTGGTCATCCCCCAAGTCATAGGACCACTCGATTAACCTAAAGGTACTAGGATGCACCGTAGCACCATGGGCCGAGAAACGCTGGATAAAATTTAATTCATCTTCTCCAACAGCCGTAGCATGCACGAACAGAAGACCCAGAAATTTAGTTTCAATGTCACCAGTTCAAATGCTTGTATCTTCTTCATCGTAACTCCGTTTTATCTTATTTTTCTGTCATTGGATTCACCTCACGACCTAGTTTTTGGTTCACTACTCACACTCCTCGTTCCGTCTCTTTTTGCATGCCATCGGATCTCCAAAATTTGACGAAAAATAAGATTATTTTCCTACCGTCTCGGACATTTTTTTTCGAACCATCTTTCGGACCCCATAACTTTCTTAATTCTTAACCATTTTACTTCATTCATTTGCCAATCTCTTCAACTTACTTCGTACTTCATCTTGCATAACCTATTTTTCTCACTTCTTTCCGGAATGAATGGTTTTGGCATGCCGAAAATAAGCCGAAAACCAACTTTTAAAATTCAAAATAAACTTCTCTAACTTTGTTTATTTCTCCTCCATCTTCCTTCTTCTTCTCTTTCTTCACCTACAACACTTTGTGAATGGTGGTTCTAGATGATAATGGAATAGGTGATGGTAGTGGTGGCGGTCCGACGGTGCACCAATGGTGGTGAAGTTCGTGGGTTGGTTGTTCGGATGGTGATAGTATGGGTTGAGGCCATGGCTATGGAGGTCGGGGGGAGGAGGAAAAACATAGATAAGGAAGGAGAAAGAGAGTTTTGAGAATGAGAGGTGGAGAGAAAGAGAGGGAACCGAGAGAGATGAAACTGGAAGTGAAGAGAGGTGAGAAAAACTTAGGCTTAATTTATGGGCAAAATGAGGAAGAGTAAAAGAAGATAGAAATTAAAAAGAAGGGATAAAAGGAAGTGGAACAGCTGGTGTATACAGCATCTGCATGTCCACCACATTTTCTTTTGATCTAGAAAATGATTGCACGTGGAAGGTGGGAGGTGAGAAAACATGGGAGCAAGCCCATGGTTTTTCTTTTTCTTTTTTTTTTTTTGATTGCGTTTTAGTATATAAAATATTAGGTTTCAGTGTAATTTGATTACAAAAAAATATAGAGAATAATATAATAAAAATATCATAAGGTTCAGAAATTTATATGAGAACTGATTGGTAGCTCGAAACTTTTCGAGCCAAACGTGGCTCGAATTTCTGCAGACGAAGGCGAGGGGGAGGGGGAGGGGGAGGGGAGGAGGGGGAGGGGAGGAGGGGGAGGGGGAGGGACTGGAGGGGGCCCTAAAAAATGGGGGAGGAGGGGGCGGAGGCGGAGGGGGCTGCGACGGCACCGGACCTGCGACGACGAGCTGCTGCCTTCGACGACGAGCTGCCTGCGACGACGACCTGCTACCTGCGACGACGGCGAAGGCGGAGGCGCGGCGATCGGCGCTCGGCGGCGGCGACGGCCTCTCCCTCTCCCTCTCTTTCTCTTTCTCTCCCTCTCGTTCTCTCTCTCTCTCCTCTGTAATCGACGAAGAAGACGAAAGCAAAGGAAGAAAAGAAAAAAAAAAAAAAAAATATCCAGCCCAAAACGACGTCGTTTTGGGCGGTCGAGCCAAAACGACGTCGTTTTGGAAAATCGAGCCACATTCGAGCCAGGGAATTCGAGCTACCAGGAATTATTCAATTTATATTGAGTAATAATATAAAGTCAAAAAAAATATTTTATTTTATTTTATTTTGAATAAAAGTTCAGTATAAAAATATACAGACTATTAAATTCAAAATATTGTGAATAATTATTTAAGAAAATTAAAAATATATATTATTTTTATTATATAAAAATACGGGGTTTCACAATCTATCCCTCTTAAAAATTTTGTCCTCGAAATTTAAGTTGTCCTTGGGTTTTGAAAAGTTGTGGGTAATAAATGGGCAAACTCTATTATTAAGTTATTAGTTTCCAGTCTTAACTCATTCACAACCTCTCTTATCTTCCATTCAATGCTTTTGCCTCATGTTTAGGTCCTTTGACGTACACGGTTGCATGAAGCTCTTGTGATTTGCAAAACTTTCAAACTGTTCATCGTAATGACTCCAGTGCTTCAATGTGAAGCCCTTTGCTCGAGAAAACATTCGCACACTTGCTAAGGATTAGTCTTGTTGACTGTCTTGTAGGCTACTAGTGTCATTCGTCAACTTGTTGTGGTCAGAAGGCTAGTCTATCCTCCTTAAACAATTACAGCGTTCCATCGAATGCATAAGTCATTTCCTTCTTCTAGTGGCCACTAATTACGGCTTAGTGTATGGACAATCAATCTGTGTCCAAGATGATGTCGGTGTCGAACATCTTCATGTCTCAAGGTTCGAGAATTCAAGTATACGAACAATTCGTAAGGGTTTGCATACCAATTCTAGTGATCTAACACACACTGCAAATGTGAAGGAATACGATGCAAAACATATAACCAAGAGTTTTAAGACTGGTTTGAAAGAAATTTTCGTCGTGTAGGTTTTGATTACAAACGAGTCACACCAAAAGAGTTCTAACTGATCACTCTAAGCCCAAGGAGAGCACATTTAATAATAATACCCACCCCAATAATAATACCCACAATGAATAATGAGTAGTAACAGAATAATAGGTAGCATTTAATAAGCATAACAGTAATGCCGTCAGTTGAAATAATAACAATAGATAATAAATAAATAAAAAATGACAAACAGAGGTAGTATTTCATCATAAGGAAAATGCCCACTTTTCTTTTTAAATTCTCATAGATTTAGTTTATCAGATAAGTTTAAGTAACTCCCTGGGAAGCACTATTTCCACTCAACCGCTAAGTAATGGCCACGGACAATTCTGACTCCCCCTTGGTCAAATATTCAAATGTTACTTACAGTAACTACCAATGATGCCCACGCACCACGGTTACATACCTGAATTGTGACATCACGGTCTACCCCAAGGGAACGGTCTATGTTGTGACGCCCGCACCACCAACCTTATATTGCCTACACCGATAAGAGCCGAAATACCTTCCCGTGCCATGTTAGGGTTCGCAACTCACTTGTGCAAGATTCTAGACCGGGCTCACCACATCACTTTTACATTTTAATGTATCATTGGTTAAATTTCGTGTCTCTTTACTCGTTGAGATATTCACAATAATTCAAAATTTAATTACCAATAATGTTAGGTATGATTTAGTATATGAATTTTAGAGTTGTATAAGTAATTTATTTATAATTTTATTTGCAAGATATACATTCTGAAAATTTTGACAGATTAAGGAGAAATCAAAAATTATCTCTTCAATTGTTTATTTATAACTTATTTTTGGGAAATTCTTTCTGAAAAATGACCTAAACATATTTACTGAATATTCTGTACATTTTCACGAATTTTAGAACTGTATAAATAATTTATTTATAATTTTTATTACCTAAGGTATAACCTGAAAATTTCTGGACAGATTTAAGATCATCACTTCAATTATTTATTTGGATAAAAATCAGTTATTGTGTTGGTCTAATTCATCAAATATTGTAAATTAGTAATCCATGTATGGGTGTATTGTGGTTTATTTAATATTGTGCTAGTCTAATCTTATAGATTCAAAGTCCATGCATGTGTGTAATTATGATTTTTGTTTTTTTTTTTTGTATTAAATTATTATTTCATACCTAACATTATTGGTAATTAAATTTTGAATGATTGTGAATATCTCAACGAGTAAAGAGACACGAAATTTAACCAATGATACATTAAAATGTAAAAGTGATGGGGTGAGCCCGGTCTAGAATCTTGCGCAAGTGAGTTGCGAACCCTAACATGGCACGGGAAGGTATTTCAGCTCTCATCAGTGTAGGCAATATAAGGTTGGTGGTGTGGGCGTCACAACATAGACCGTTCCCTTGGGGCAGACCGTGATGTGACGACTCGGGTATGTAACCCTGATGCGTGGGCATCATTGGTAGTTACTGTAAGTAATATTTGAATATTTGACCAAGGGGAAGTCAGAATTGTCCGTGGCCATTGCTTAGCGGTTGAGTGGAAATAGTGCTCCGCGGGGAGTTACTTAAACTTATCTAATAAACTAAATCTATGAGAGTTTAAAAAGAAAAGTGGGCATTTTCCTTATGATGAAATACTACCTCTGTTTGTCATTTTTTATTTATTTATTACCTATTTTTATTATTTCAACTGATGGCATTCCTGTTATGCTTATTAAATGCTACCTGTTATTTTGTTACTACGCATTATTCATTGTGGGTATTATTATTGGGGTGGGTATTTCGGGTTGTAGTATCTTATTGAGCTCGTCACTCATTGGCATCCTCGTTGCCCTGGCGTTTCATGCCAGGTACCGAAGAAACGCAAGGAAACACCGAGGTGTTGGAAGGCAACATTCAGCCCTGATTAGCTTGAAGCGTGCCAAAGTTCCATGAACCATTTTTCTGAGTTTTCTAATTTTTCTCTAGTTTTTTTTTTTATTTGTGTACTAACTCAAAGTTTTAAGTTTGACTGGAGTTGTAATTTAAGAACTTTTAGTTGTGGTGTTGTTAATTAATGAATGGTGGTAAATTTGGTGGCAACATTGATGAGGATTCTTAATTATGAAAATTGATTTTAAGTTTTAAACCTTATTATGATGTCCCCAAATTTTGGGGCGTCACCGAAAAAAAAAAAAAAGAAAGTTTTAAATTAACCCAATTCAATCGCTAACAAAGACCTTATTAAGAATAAAAATGTTGTGGATGTTCAATAATTATTATTATAATTTATTAGTTAGAAAAAAAAAGGGAAGAATCAGATTCTCGGCAGGTATGTGCCACCTGCAAGCTTGCATGTAAGCTTGGAAAACTCCATCCCATCATCATTCTTGGGTTAGGGAGAATTGTAGTGGATAGCATAATGAGAAAGAGAAAAGGAGAGAGGGAGTGAGAGGGGAAAAGGCTCAACAGGATTACTATATAAACACATGAAGGCTCAACAGGATTTCTATAGATATACATGCATGCCTTTGACAGGTGAGGAGAGTCTCACAAAAAAAAAAAAAAAAAAAAAAGTAGAAGGAAAAGAAGAGGGGAAGGTTAAGGAAGAAAAATTTTTCTACCATTTCGTCACCCATTTGAGTCCTACTACAATGTAAGAAAACCCTCTCAACCCTCTCATTTCTTTTTATTAGTGAAGTTTTCAGATTATGTCATTGTGATTAAAATGACTACTCATAAATAGAAATTTTATATATATGTGTAGAAATTTCGTGATGTGTGTATATCAAGTGTTTGAAGATGTTGATAGTCTTAAAATCATCTTATTATTGTAAAGAAATAAGCTTGCATGTGTAGTTTATACATTTAAAGAGAAGATTGAAAATAATTAAACTGTTTTGAATCTGTTAGAATGTTGCCCGAATTTTTAGACAATTTTATACTCAAAATTTAGATATGATTTCTTCTACAAAGTTGTTGATAATGATGTCTAGTTCATCCTGAAATTTTGGCAACAATTCTTGAGCTTTCTACGAATTTATACAAATTTTTAACTAAATCTGAAACTGTGAGACAGATTTTACTATGTATTTGAAAATTTATTTAAAATTCTATACTAAGCCAAATCTGGTAATTTCTAACTAAAAGATGAAATTTGAGAAGTCTAGTTTCATGAAAAAATTTTAGATTATGGACTTGATCTATAAAATTAAGCATGGAATTAATGTAAGGAAATGTGAGAAACCTGTGTCATAAAGATTGCTGGAAATTTTACAGAATTATTTATATCTTATTTTTCTGAAATTCTTTCTGAAAAGTGACCTAAACATCCCTATTGAGTATTCTGTTCAATTGCACAAATTTTAGGATTGTGTAAATAATTTATTTAAAATTTTAATATCTAAGTTATTATGTTCATACCATGATTTAAATTAATTGCCTGTTAAATTTTGGACATTGAATTATTATTGTGTGACATGTATAATGTTTTATGTTGGGAGTTTTTTTTTTTTTGTTGGTATAACATTATTGGTGATTGAGAATTGAATAATTTGTGTTTAATATATAAAGTTATTGATAAAGGATTAATACCGGGTATTCAGGGTGAGCCCTGGTTTTTAATAATTTTTAAGTAAATTGTGTCGCGAAACCCTAAGATGGCACGGGGATTATTTGAACCCTTATCGGTATTTGGTTTTGGAATAAGGGTGGATGTGCGGGTGGCACGCAGGGAAGTTACGTACTCTTGGTAGACAGTTCCCTTGGGGCAGACCATGGATGTCACGGCTTGGGTATATAACTCCGGGTGTGGGCATCTTTGGTAGTTCTTGAATATTTGATCAAGGGGGGTTTCCAAATTAACCGTGGCCATGACTTAGTGGTTGGTAAGTTAAACTTCTTTGGCAAGATTTCAAAGGTCACCTAAGTTATTAAAATTATTTGAATTATTTTATTGGTTGTCATTTATGTTTACAATTATATTATTATCTCGTGTTTATAATCTCATTATTTTCTCTCAAAAAGAATGGTAGGTTGGTTATGTTTTCTTACTGTGTTGCAAAACTCATGGCATATATTTTGTTGCCCTGGCATTTCATGCCAGATTATGTCATTTTTTTTTTTTGACGTCATAAGATTTAAATAACAATAGCTTGCTAGATAAAATTTTAACTACTAATTAGGAACTTTTAAATTCTTACATAGTCAAAGTCCAACAACAAAAGAAAACTACAAGTTCACACACAACGTCACAACATAGTTAAATATTAATACAAGAAATAACATGATTTTATTTTGATAAATCTTGACTCTAAATTAGCCAAGGTTTGATATTAGCAGCAGCTCCAATTTCAGCCTGAGTCCCTTCCTTGACATAATCTGGCATGAAACGTCAGGGCAACAAAATATATGCCATGAGTTTTGCAACACAGTAAGAAAACATAACCAACCTACCATTCTTTTTGAGAGAAAATAATGAGATTATAAACACGAGATAATAATATAATTGTAAACATAAATTACAACCAATAAAATAATTCAAATAATTTTAATAACTTAGGTGACCTTTGAAATCTCGCCAAAGAGGTTTAACTTACCAACCACTAAGTCATGGCCACGGTTAATTTGGAAACCTACCCTTGGTCAAATATTCAAGAACTACCAAAGATGCCCACGCCCGGAGTTATATACCCAAGCCGTGACATCCATGGTCTGCCAGGGGTACGTAACTTCCCTGCGTGCCACCCGCACATCCACCCTTATTCCAAAACCAAATACCGATAAGGGTTCAAATAATCCCCGTGCCATCTTAGGGTTTCGCGACACAATTTACTTAAAAATTATTAAAAACCAGGGCTCACCCTGAATACCCGGTATTAATCCTTTATCAGTAACTTTATATAATAAACACAAATTATTCAATTCTCAATCACCAATAATATTATACCAACAAAAAAAAAAAAAACTCCCAACATAAAATGTTATACATGTCACACAATAATAATTCAATGTCCAAAATTTAACAGACAATTAATTAATTTACTTATTTATTTTCTTTTAAGAATAATTTAAATATGGGTTTTCACATGTTTTGTTGAGAGGAAGGAAGAGAGAGAGGGATGCTATTTTTGTGAGTTGACAGTTATGGCAGTTGTCAAAACTTGTGTCAAATTTAACACAAATTTTGGTATTTTTCAAATTTGACAGCTGCCATAACTTGCCATTGAAGCAAAGTTTGGTCTTTCTACTACCAAATTTTGGCAATAACAGCTCTCATTGGAGATGCTCTTACATCACTTGATCAATTAATTACAAGTAGAGTAATGCAAGAAATACTAATTAGTATATCAATTAATATACTAAGTAAGACAACAGGCATATATGTGGATTTCATCATTTAACATGGTCCTACCTAATATCGTGGAGTGTTTTGGGAAGATGGTTAAAAACTGATTTTTTGACTTTTTATTTTTTTATTTTTAGGGCCCCCCCCCCTCCCCCCCTTTTTTTTTAGAGAGGAAGTGGATTAAAAGTTAGGGAGTGACTTTTAACCCATTTTTCAAAATAGGACAAAACCTTATAGTAGGTGCACAAGGTTTGAGTCCAAAACCTTTCATTTCAATCAGAACACTCTTACCATTTAAATAACATTCCTATTATAATATTATTTAATTTTATTTTTACGTACTTAAATTCCAAACACATCAGAGTGTTACCCACAGAGTTATTCATATAAATAGGGTTACAAGTAGCCAATTGATACCCTCAAAAAAAAAAAAGAAAAAAAAAAGTAGCCAATTGATTAGAAATCGGTGGACCCCCCTTGTTTGTGTGCGCGACCTAACTGTTGCATGTTAGTGCTCACAAAGGTTTCATTGCACAACTACTCCCTTTTAAAAAGGTAATTTATTATTATTATTATTAATGGGTAAGTTTCCTTTTAGAAGGTTATTATGAATCATTAGGAGTGTAAAGCGGTCCTTGAGCGGCTTGAAATTCGCCCACAATTTGGGATGGGCTGGCTCGATTAGGCTTGGGATTAAGCCCAGTTCAAGATCCTGGGTCATCATTTCACATCTTGGCCCAACCCGTCTAGGCTGACCTGTAGCCCGACCCATCAACCCACTCAAGGCCCACTTAAAGTCCAGCCCAATACGTGGTCCGCCCGAGGTCTGGTGTCATTTTTGGTGAAAGAAATATAAAAAATATTCAGGCCCGACCCAAGCCTGAGCCTAGGCCCACCGGCCCACCCAAGGCCCGAATACCCCCTTAGCCTAGGCCTAATTTTCTGGCCCGTGGGCCTGCCTGGCCCCAAATTTTGGCGGGAGTCCGCAAGGCCTAACATGGGTTGAGCCGGGCCAAATTTACACTCCTATGAATCATCAATATAAACAAAAGTAGGGTCATAGTATCCATGGCAGAGCAAAACAGTGCCATTTTTGCTTGATAATAAAAAAATTGTAGAAAGGAGGACCACAGAGGGTGGCAACCCTTCTTGTACGTGATCATTAGAGTCATTATTATCTGTTGGGAGAGGTTAGTGGTGTAAAAATAGCCTGTAGCTCTTGGGTGACCCGAAATCCGCTCACGGCTCAAGGTGGGCCAGGCCCGGTTAGGTTTGGGCCTAAGCCTAATCTTGGACCCTAGGTCTGGGCCATCATTTTGAAACTCGACACGACTCGTAACCTGGTCCATCAACCCGCTCAAGACCCATTCAAAGCTCGGCCCGAAACCCGGCCCACCTGAGGCCTAATGTCATTTTTAGTAGAAAAGAATAAAATTTTAGTGAATTTTTTTTTTTATTTAAAAATTACAAAAATGTTCAAACCCGCCCAAGCCCGACCCAAGTTCGAGCCCATGCATAGGCCCGCCAACCCAGCCCGAGGGCCTGTCCAAGCTTGAATACCCCCTAGGTCTGGGCCTAATTTTCTGGCCGAACCAAATTTTGATGAGAGCCTGCGCGGCTTGACATGGGTCGGCCTGAGCCCGGGCTCGAGTGGGTCGGGCTAGGCCAAATTTACACCTCTAGGGAAGGTGTAGGCCAATTAATGGATTAGATTTGGACCAAATTTGATATAATCTAAATTCGATCCTATTACAAAATAGTCTGAACCCAGCCTTGATCTGATTATGACAAATCCAATTAGAAATCATCTGAATTTGAATTTGATTTATCTCGTCATCCAATATAAAAATCTAACATGACTTGATTTATTATAATCTTATTTCTTAGTCAAAATTTATTTTCGTAATTTTTTAATTGTTGCTCATTATTTTTAAAATATAATATTCACGTATATATGGTAATTTACACTTGACCTTTTTTTAGTTTTGGAGAAAACACAATAAACTCTACAAGTATGGTATAATTATGCTAAAACTGTGAAATTTGTTGTATTTTTTCCAAATCTTAAGAGCGGTGAATGTAATTTACACCTAAATTTAAATATGAAATTGGGATCAAATTGATAATAATAATGGATGGGATTTAGATGAATCCAATCTGACAATAATTAGATCAATTAAATTAAGATTTTCTTGGATCATTGAATCAAATATTCATTAACGAGTTTGAATTTTCAAATCGGATTGATCCAATAACAGCCTAGGAAGTTGGACAAGAAAAGTCTAGACAAACTTCAAACATGGGATTGGAAATTATAATACAAATAAAACCCTAAAATTAATTTGGTAATACTCATGACATTTTCCACCTTTACAATAAGAAATGAAAATAAGAGAAGTGAAGAAGGGTGACAAAAATTGATTTTGTGCTATGAAGGACAAATATTTTTAAAAGAGAGTTGTATCTATATTGTATTTGTATATGATATTAACACTATGTGGATACTCGTAAACATCTACATTTGATACTTAATATTTTTTTTTTTTCCCCGAAGAATCAGATAAATTTTTGATAGTTTGTCATGTATGTAAATTATTATGAAAGTAAGATTGTAATAATTATTGCATACTATTAGAGTATAATTGTAAAGATAAATACAATAATAACTTTTCAATATACTTTGCTTACTTCTTAGAGATGAAGAAAATAATGCGATTAAAGTAGTAAACCCTATTTTTTAAAAATGATCAAAGTGACATATTTTTATAAATGTGTCATATATGTAATCTCATATTCATGTCTATACTTTTTAAAAAGCAAAGATAAATAATAATAAAAAATATGATGATACCGAAATCAGATTTCAACAATAAATACGGAAACTCAAGTATAACATCTTTGCATATAACACATTTAAGTATAAATTGAAAAATAAAAAATAAAAAACAACAAAAATAGTATAGACTTGATATTGGAATGAAATTTTTACTAGGAGCTACTAAAGAAGAGCCAAGTTATTCTCTTAAATTAATACTTGATTCTTAAAAACGGTTTTTCACCATCTTTTATGATAGTATCCTAGCCATACATGTATCATATTATTTTTTTAAAATTTTTTCTATTATCATATCTGTATCCTATATCTAGATCCATGTTTCATATTTTATATGCCATTTTGCACACTATAGCTTCTTGTGCCATGATTTGTATGTCAACCATTTTGGTTTGAAGACTTCTTCAATAGGCTCTTGCGTGCATTTTCTATGTCAAACAAGAGGTTTTTCTTTTCAGATTGGCATTTTTTCAAGGGCCACATCAAGGGTATTGACACTAGCTCCTTTGTACTTGTACCACTTTCCGCAAACTAAGAAGTATCCCAAATCCAAGACCTCCAAACCAGCAATCAAATAGTAAAAATAATCCAATCTCCCTTTGTTAAGATCCTCCGACAACCAATTCCCCTTCCCAGCTCCACCTGTCGCACGATGAACTATAGACACAAGGAAGCTACTCAAATAACTAGACAATGCGAGTCCACAAAACAAGAAAGATCCAGCTCTGCTTCTCATATTTTCCGGGAATTGCTTGTAGAAGAACTCAACTTGACCGATGATAGTAAATGCCTCAGAAAATCCCGCTAGTGTCAACTGAGCGATTAACCACAACCCAGACATAGAAGAAATTTCTCCTTTTCTCGGTTCAATCCCCAATGTTGGCCTTGTAAGAGCCAATGTCCTCCTTTCCAGGGACGGAACTAGGAGAAGACTATGGGGGGCCATGGCCCCCCTGTTTCTGTGAACATTATTGTTTGTCAGAGAACTTTAAATATATATATACATATTATTTTATATATAAAATGCCCCCAGTATAAAAAATATGTTATTTTTCTTCCATTTTGAATTCTATTTCTATTTTATATTGAAAAAAACGTATTCATCCTATTTGAAATTGCTTCTATGGTATTTAGTTTTTTTTTTTTAATGTATATATAATTTATATATCATATATACATACATGTATGTTTTGTGTATATGATGAAAAAAAATTATTTTTCTTTTGGCCCCTCCGATAATCAAATCCTAGTTCCGTCCCTGCTCCTTTCCTTTTCGACAATTGCTGATACGATCATAGTGAATACAGCGATAACCATGCCAACGCCCATCTTCTGGAGGATTGTGATACCGTCTTCCTTTTTTGTTAGCTTTCATAGCATTGGGACTATGAGTCTGTCGTAGATGGGTATCCAAATTGTGAGGCTTACCATTTGGAAGACGTTGTACGATGCTGCTAGAATTAGGAAACCCGTGTTGCCTAGTCGCCTGTCGGATTGGAGAGCTTGGAAGACTAGGAAGGTCTGTTGTTGGACTATGGAGATGAAGTAGACGATCCGTGCTGCCCATATGGGGAGTACTCTCAATACGCATTTCACTTCTTCTACTTGTTGGATGCTGCAAAGTCCCCATGGATTGGCTGCTGAACCATCTGGTTTGATTTGGTCTTCAAGGGTGATGATTGCTGCCTTGTTGAGAAATCTGGGATCATTAGCATTTTTAGTTAGCTAGCAAGTATTGAGTAACATCTGAATGTTGCAAGATATGAACATGACTAATATTGGAAGATACGAAAATGTTTTGCATCCTCATCATCTAATGCTAAGATATTAACGATGTGACTAATCTCAAAATCTTGAAAAACCCTATGGATGACTCCTATTTATTAGGAATTGACCCTTTCTAATCAAGATCGGTGAGACACGAAATAACAAATAAGAAAGAAAAAACGAATCAAACAAATCACACACACAAGAAAAATATCACTCTCTCTTAACCTAAAAGAGGGGTCTCCTTGTCTATTTGTAAGTACAGAATTAGGGTTATACAGAAGCAACATAGAAATTACGAAAGTACTCAAAAAATTTAGACTAGGAAGTTGTTTGAGTGAATAGTAGGATTGAGTGAACAGTACTTATCAGGATCCACTGACCCAATACTATTCTCACCCTTACTCTTGGGTGTGCATATTTATTATCTAGTCACAACTACATGTATTTACTTTACATTTTTATTGTTTTTTCAAATTTAGATTTTGTTTTTTCATCACAAATATTGTTAATTAATATAAAAAAATACTAATAAACGTTATGAGAAATCCTATGGTATGTACCCCTTTAAGAGTGCATATTATATGCACCCTACTACAAAAATTTATAATTTTACCATAAAATTTCGTAATATCAATCATAAAATGGGTAATCTTGTCATAAATTGACGTAATAAAATGTCCAAATTGGTCACAATGATCTTTCTAAGGGCTTAACAATTAACAACTGACTTTTGCCGACCAAAAAAATAAATGTCCAAAATTTTGTAATTCATGTTGCAAAAGTTAGTGACTTGGTTATCACATTTTTTTATTGCGTAAATTTGTGACGAGATTACGTATTTTGGAATTGATGATATTACGAAATTTTGTGATAAAATTTCATATTTTGTAATAAAGTGCATATGATATGCATACTTAAAAGGTGCACACCATATTATTTTCTAAAAGTTATTGACTCATTTATGTTGTGTTTGGTTAGAGGATTTGAGGAGAGATTTGGAAATGGAAATAGAAAATGTAGGTGAAATGTGAATAAAACATGTCTATATTTCATCTAGTTTCACACACCTTTTCCGTTTTCCTTTCTAAATCTCTCTTAAATCCACCAACTAAACACAGCATTAGGATCACATCCGACAGGACGAAAGAATTTGCCTAATGATTGAGACTCTTCCATATTAGGCGTGATTTAGTCTTATCATTGCAAATTTAATTTCTTCCACAAACACTACCAAATTCATTAAAATAAATTACGATATGAATACAGATAAAGATTTAGTTTTCAATTAAAGTAATTTATTGGTCACGGTTATTCACAAATTTTGGTCAATCAATGACTCGTTTTGATGATATGGATTAAGACCAGGATGATCGAGTTGTCGACTAACTGAATAAAATCTTGGCACTATTATTGTAGATTGCCTAATCTATGTATTAAGAAAAGTGAATGATGTGGGATTAAAGACAGAATGTGACTAATGCAAGATGTGAAATCCTCATCATCTAATGGAAGATAAGACTATGCACCTAATGTCAATCATCCTAAAATCAACAATGATTTGTAAGAAGTAAAATATTATGGACATAAATAATCTATTAAATTTTTTATTAAATCTCTCACATAGTTGTGGGACCCACACAAACTCACATGTGTGTGGGTCTCACACTCATGTGAGAGGTTTGGTAAAAAATTTGATAGATTATTTGGCATCCCTAGTATCACTCTTGTAAGAAATTCAAAAACTAAACATAAACTAGACATAAAAAAATATGAATGAATAAATTTGGGAAAATTATAAAAAAATCTTGAGAGTTTGAGTTTTGTAATAAAATAAATTCTAAATTTTTAAATTTTTTTAATTTGAATAGTAACTTTTTATTTATTTTCAATCTAAATTATTTGACTATTTATATTAAGTAAAATAAAAAATTAATATTTTAATAATTAAACTCAATCAAATGTATATTTTAGATATTTTATGCATCCTCATCGTCTATTGAAGGATAAGACTATGGACCTAATGTCAATCATCCTAAAATCAACATTGATATTAGAAATCTAAAAACCTAAACACAAACTAGACATAAAAAAATATATATATGAATGAATAAGTTTGGGAAAATTATAAATAAAAAAAAAAAATTGAGAGTTTTAGTTTTGTAACAAAATAAATTCTGAATTTTTTCTTTTTTAAAAAAAATTCAATTTAAACTCTAATTTTTTTTTTAATTTGTTTTCAATCCAAACAATTTAGCTAGTTATGTTAAATAAAATAAATAAATAAATAATTTGGTATTTTAGTGATTAAATTCAATGAAATGGGTATTTTAGATATTTTATGTATACATCCATTGAATTTAATGGCTAAAATATATATATTTTTAATTTTTTCAGTTGATTTTATTTAACCAAAATAGGCGAATGTTTTAAATTAAAAATAAATAAATACATTAGAATTTAAATTGATAAAATTAAAAATTCTAAGTTTATTTTAGCCATCAATACATTTTTTGTATTCAATTCTATAAATGTTTTTTTGTTTTCATAGACTTATTGTAAAATCAAAAGGACTAAAAATGACCAAAAATTACCTAAATTCAACATGTTTATAAGTTGACTTATTTTTTCGACATATATATTCTTTTAGTAAACTTTTTCAGCTCTGAGTCAAAAAAATTTATTGTTAGATTGCTCTAGACCAGATGACCCTAATTTATTATTATTTAAAAAAAATAAATAAATAAACTACTTTTGGTAGTATTTTTTTTTTTTTAATATTTATTTTAAGGATCATCTTGTCTATACTAGAAAGTCAACCAAAAAAACAAAAATAGAGAAGAGAATCAAATTTAATCTTTTTGAAAGATAATAAATAAATAAATAAAAAATAAACCAAATTATTATAAGCTGCAACATGAGGAAGTAGAGTTGGTTATACCTGAATTGATCTGAGTAAGGGAGCTTGGAGTTGATAGAATTACTAGGAACATGGTTAAAAAGAGAGATCAAAGGTTGTTCTCGTAACTTCACTTTCCTCTTCTTAATCGCAGCCACTATAACTTGCACCACACTAGTCAATGGACTACTCTGTGGAATCACCATGACATAAATTCTTGTACCAATGAAGAACACAGCACAAGACAAGAACATGAGGAATGTAGGAATAGCCAATGCCAAAGCCCAGTTCACATTAGACTAAACATACACAATCACTGTCAATGACACCATCATTGCAAAAGTGAATGTGAAATAGTACCAATTGAAGAAGCTTGAAATTGCCCTCTTTCCAGATTCAGTTTTGGGGTTGAATTGGTCTCCTCCAAAGGCTAGGTTACATGGTCTTATGCCACTGGCTCCAACTACTAGTAGTCCAAAGCCACTTAGCAGGAAAGTCATTTGCCATGGGGTTGGACCTTTGCATGAGGAGGACTCTTTTGATTCACAATAGGGGGCATGGAGGGTTGAGATTGCTGCTGTGAGTGTTAGTATGAGCATACCCTGCGGTTAAAAGATGAAATAAAATGGAGTATCAGAAATGCTATGAACCATGAAAGGGTATTTCAAAATTTACCTTGAAACGTCTTGGATGGTGTAGATTTAAAGTTGCTGGAATGTGAGTCACACTTAAAATGATTGTGATCCATAGATGTGTTCTGTTAGTATTTTTTTTGAGTTTGTAACATCATTGAATGGAGTATTTGATATTTTAAAAAGGCAACAATTTCCATCTAGTTCTCTAAAAAGGATTGGATGGTCCAGTTTAGACAAGTCGGCTCACCATGGGTCTCACTTCAATAATTCGATTCATTAATCTTTTAGAATTTTGTGTATAGGGTATTTTTTAAAAAAAGTCATATTAATTTAATAATTGTATCCGCCTGATTTAAACATATTTATCTTATCAAAATGAATAATCTATTTTTAAAATTATATTTATTGTTTATTTTTAAAAGGGAGTTTTTAAAATCACATTTGGGTTATGATGGGTTGCATTTTTATGTACTAAAATAAATAATTTTATTTCCCACAAAAAAATAGAGAGAATCACAATCTACAAAGTACCCAATGGTTTGTTGATGAATTTAGATTGATAGTTGCTATATGTCATTAAAATTTGAATAAATTACAAATATACTATTACGACACTACGCCAAAATTGGGCTTTATCGGCGGTTTTTTACCGCCGTTAAAGGCTGTAAAACCGCCGTTAAAACCTTTAACGGCGGTATTAACGGCGGTTTCGTTACCGCCGTTTATGCGCATGTCGGAAAAAGTACAACCGTCGTAAAAAGATAAATTACCGTTGTTAAAAGTCGACCAAAAACGGCGGTAATATAGGACAAAAAACGGCAGTTTTTTACCGCCGTAAATAGGTTCAAATTTTTTGAAAAATAATTCTTTCTTCTTGCACTCCCCAAGTTTTGAACCCAAGACCTCTCATCTACCCACACCAACCACTTTGCCATAGCCACTCTTCATGAAATATATTCCATAAATAAATATTTAAACATTACTTTTACTTTATTGCAGATGGTTTCACCGGAGCTCGCCGGAGTTTCACCGGAGCACGCCGGAGTTTCGCCGGAGCTCCGCCGACAAAGACCGCCGTCATTAACGGCGGTAATGATTGGGTATTAGCGGCGGTTTTTTACCGCCGTTAAAGGCGGGCATTAGCGGCGGTTTTGTTACCGCCGTTAATAGAGGGTTTTATTACCGTCGTTAAAGACATTTTAGTGGCGGTTTTTTTAACGGCGGTAACGAAACCGCCGTTAATGATAAATTAACGGCGGTATTAACGGCGGTTTTCGTTACCGCCGTTAATAGTACCTTTAACGACGGTTTTCGTTACCGCCGTTAAAAAAACCGCCGTTAATACCCGGTTTTGGAGTAGTGCGATTTGGTTAAAATACAAATTATCCTTATAATTTTAAAAATTACAAATATTCTATTGTTAGAATTTTTTATTTAACAAAATTAATAGAAAAATTAAATTTCTAGCTACAATTCTATCAACGATAAAATTATTAGAATTGTTGATTGAAATATATTACTGATATCATTAAAAAAGTTTAATTAATTTAATGATTTGTTAATAAAAAATGGTTATTTGTGTTGCGATTAGAAATTTGAAGCGGCGAAATGTAATTTTCAAAATGACAAAAGACAATTTGTATTTGAGTAATGTTACAGACAATACTTTTAGACCTACACTTTCACCCACAATGATGTGATAAGAGAGTTACGTCCTATATCATTACATATATAACAAATTAATAATAAATACATATGATACCACATCACTATAAATATAATTATGCATATTTTTTATGAGTTTCAAACATTTTTCACGAAACAAATGCTGTCTTGGGTGTATGTAGTAAGTGGAGCCCCTAAAATAAGGGGGTGTAGCCATTGGTACACAACCATGGTGGTGTTTGGGAATGAAGTTTTTAGGCTATTTTTAGGAGTGTAACTAGCTCGGCCCGGCTCATGTCGGGCCTTGCGGGCTTCCACTAAAATTTGGGTCAGGTCGGTCCGCAGGTCAAAAAATTAGGCCCAGGGGTTATTCAGGCCTTAGGCGGGCTGATGGGCCTAAGCCTGGTCTCGGGTTTGGGCGGGCTTGACAAAATTTTTTTTTTTTTTTAAATTTTTTCTACTAAAATTTTATTATTTTTCATAAAAAAAATACCAGGCCTTGGCCTGGGCCTTGAGTGGGCCTTAAGCGGGTTGATGGGCTGGGCTGGGCCACGAGAAGGGCACATGGGTCGGGCCGGGCTTCAAAATGATGGCCAAAGCCGAGGAGTTTGGGTTGGGCCCAGGTCCAAGCCCAAATGGGTCTAAAAGGGCCGGGACCATCCCGGGCCGCGGGTCATTTTTACACTCCTAGCTATTTTACCCTTTTCAGAAAAAAAATCCAAAAAGAAGTATTATTGCTGAGGACTTCCCACATGATGCACAGTTGTAATGGACAGAAGATAAAATGACGCTTTTGTCCTTTTAATTTTTGAGACCCCCACTGCATTAGTTTGTTTGTTTGTTTGTTTTTTTTTTTTGCTTGAAGGACCAGTACATTTGTAAAGGGGCATTTTGGTCATTTACTATCTCCACATCATTTCATATACATTTTCCAATACACCAATCTAATAAAAAAATTAACCTATCTTTTCAAACACAAAAACTAAAACAATCTACTAAAATAATTAAAAAATCAAAAAATTCAAAAAATAATTTTTTTCCAAACAAGGTGATTATATTATTTTCCATTCAAATTTTGTTGAATTCTTATATTGCCACGTCTTAATTTTGGCTCTTTGTGTGAATCTGTTTGTCATTGTTGTTGTTATTCTACCACATATATCACTACAAGAAATTGCACTTTTGGCGACTAAATTTTTAGTCGCCAAAAGTCAGATTTTTAGTCGCCGAAACGTTTTCCCGACTAAATAGTTTGGTCGCCGGCTTGGTCGTGGAAAGATTGTCGGGAAGCTATTGGCGACTAAAAAAAATTTAGTCGCCGAAAGTCCTAAATTGGCGACTAAATAATTAGTCGCCAAAAGTAAAGGTATTAGTCGCTGATAGGCTAAATTGGCAACTAATATTTTAGTCGCTAAAAGCTTCCAAAAAAATTAATATCACATTTTCAGCGACTAAAACATTTAGTAGCCAAAATTAAAATTATTTTCCATGATTGTGGGGAAGTGGTTTGGAAATACTCTTCAGATCCTGGGGGACGCTCGTGATTCTCAGCTAGTCACCTGAAAAGGATTGAACACTCCGGTCGGGGGTGTCGGAATTAGCACTCCGACGGATAAGTCAGTATCTACTCTCTAGATTACTTGTATTTTTAAGTTAAGCGTAATGGTTCTCACATACCTCTTTCTGGCTGATGTTCTTCTATTTATATCTTTTCTTTCTTGGGCCTCAGGACTGGGCCCACTTTCAATTCGCCATATAACTATTTACTCGGCTTCTTCTGTTGCAAACCGCTTTTCACTCGGCCCCTTACTCAATCGGCTGTTAGGTCGAATAGGGTAGGATTTGTGCAAGACGGGGCCGAATGTGATGTATATATTTTGACTCTCCAAGTCCAATAATATTCGGCCTCTTTACGACTTCCAGTATTCGGCCCCCACAATTGCCCACCAAGCACTCCACTAACGACAGTTAGCTGGAGTGATTGGTTTCGAACTCGAAAAGTCAGAGCCGAAATTCAGCGGCTAACCTCATTCCAACGCGGATGTTAGAGCACACGCCTCTTGGTTATCATTTCAACTTCTCGCCCCTTCGTACGCTCTATTTATTGTGATTTAAAATCTTGTCATCTTTTCGAACACACATTTTTGGACGCTTAAGAGGTTTTGGATTGCCTTCCGACTCATCTCTGTAACTTCCATTCACCCTTCATTGTCCTCTCCGTCTCTTGTAAGTTTTCTTCCTCTCTGCTTCCTCTTTGCTTTGAATCCCTTTTCCTGGTTTGCCTTTAGTTTAGTATGCTCCTATAGGCTGACCGAAATGGTAAAGCATCTGAAAGACCTTCTCTCTGCGGATCGAATCTATGGCTTTCGACGCCATTTTTCTATCCCTGATGATGTCCGTCTGTCGCTTGTAACAGACGGCACTCTCGATATGGAGAGGGATGATGAAAGCACAATCGTCTTCCCTCTCTTATCAATTGCAGAGGGTGGAATCCGTTTCCTGCTTCATCCATTCCTTAGGGCTATCATTCGCCATTGGGGTCTAATCCCTTCCCAACCCAATGTCAACATTTTTAGAATCGTAATGGGGATAATATAGCTAAACCGTCGCCTTAGGATTAACCCCGGCATACCTGCTATTCGACATTGTTACGCCTTGGCCAAGTCTTCTGGTCGGCATGGACGCTATTTCCTAAGGGCTAAGGACACCGACCATCAACTAGTGACTATGCTCTCTAGCTCTGGCAAGCGAGTTGATGATGTTATGGTCGTTGTCCAAGGTAACTGGGAATTCGGCGAAGGCGACGATCACCTTGATCCTATTCCTAGACGGAGGGGCGAACCAGGTGGCCGTATAGTTTCTTACATTTATTTTTCTTATATTTATAAAGCTTCATTTTTGAGATCTCATGGTTTGGTTTGTGCAGGAAATGATCTGAAGAAACTCTTGACCTCGACCGACGAAGCCGTTCTTTCAGAGATCGAAGTTGCGCTGAAATACTTCGACCGTCCAAGCCTTCAGAAACAAGGGAGAGCCGCCCACATTCTTCTTTGATACGAGCCGACGTACACGACTTTCTCGGCAGCAGAAAACATCCCGATTCCGAGGGGCGAAGAGTTTCTTACGGCTCTTATTTTAACCAACTTCAGAAACTTGCGCCAAATCGGCTTCGAAGGATCTAGCTCGGAGCGTGTGGAAGTCGCTGAGGTCGCTGAAGAATCAGGCCAGTCCGAGGCCGAAGTAGATGAGGCTTCAAGGGTAGCCTTTGAGGAAGCTGGCCTCAGTTCAGCCAACCCTCCGTCCATCTCGGGTCGAGGGGAAGTTTACGACGACGTCTTTATTGGATTAGAGGACCTTCCCGACGCGTACCCTGAAGATATGGCCAGGTTGTCACTCACACAACTTGCCAAAAAGAAAAACGCCGAACGAATGGCCGCGCGGCGGAGAGCAGAGGCCATTCGATCCGAAGTGCCACCCGTCCCCGATGTTGAGCCCCCCTTGCCTGTTATTGAGGAGGAGACGGCACAAACCCGAGATGTCGAGTCGGAGCCGGTTGTGCTGACAAATCAGGAGGCTGAACGAAGGGCGGAGAAACGTCTTGCCAAGGTTGAGGCCGGCTCTGAAGAAGACCCTGCTGACAAACGGCCGCGTTTAGAGGAGTCGGATACGGTTGTGCCTTTTGTGGTTCAACCAAAAATAAAAAATATGCCGATCTCCTCTGACACGTCGGCTATGAAAGATCCAGCCGTGGCGCTGAGCATGGCTTCATCGGTTTCATTGCCGTCTGACAAGGCGACTTTTCGCTCGGAGCCAGACAAATAGCGTTAGCCGCTCAATCAGCTCTTCTGGTAAATATTTTGATCTTGCCTTTCCCTTTTATGCATATATTTTGGTTTTAATCTCCTGTTTTGCAGACGGTCGGAAGGATAGCCGAGATAGGCCGTCACCAGCACGACGCCATCGAACGAATTGGCCGTTTACAATCCGAAGTTGAGGGCCAAAGGAGCCAGGCTGAGTTTGAAACGGCGAGGGCGAAAATGGAAGCTGCAAGGGCCGAGGCCGAGATGGAGAGGGCCAGAAATGCAGACCAGCTCAGATTGGCTGCCGAGCAGAGGGCGAATGCGAGCGAAGCTGCGCTCAAGTTAGCCCAAGAGGCGATCACCAAACTTGAGGCGGACTTGGCAGAATCGAAGGCGGCGAAAGAAGTAGCCGATTCTGAGGCTTTGAAGGCGTATGAGGCTGGGCAAAGCGCTGCCCTCGCCAATTATGTGGAAGAAGTCCCCAAATTCGAGAATCAGAGATTGAAATACGGCTGGCTCAAAGCCCATGCTGCTACTGCTGTAACATTGGCTATGCCGATTCCATACAAGCAAGTGGATGTTGAGCCGCTGGAGTCTGACTCCGACGATTGATTAGGGTGACAGTAGTTATTTTTGTTTAAAGATTTTGAATGTAATGTTACAGCTTTTTGTTTAGTATTTTTGTGTATGGCTACAGTTTTTAAGTTTTTGCTAGGCATTTCACTGCAAACTTGTAGCTTTTTATCTAGTAGTTTTCACATGTAAAATGGCTACAGTCTGTGCCCAATTTACTAATGAAAATTTCCCTTGTACTTTGCTATTACTTGTCCTTAATTTTTCTATTGATGCATAATATTGCTTTTTGCTTCTTTGGATAAAACATTCGTGTACACTTGACGATTAGATAATTAGGCAATTCAGTAATTTACCATCGTTAAATAGCTGATCAGATTAATAAATCTGCCCTTGCCCTAGCCAATTTATGAACTCCAAAGGCCGAATACCATGAGTTCATGGAGTGGCTGCGGCACAGATTGATCGGCACTACGCCCAGGCGACTGATTTACCATCGTCGAATAGCCGATCAGATTAATAAACTGCCCTTGCCCCAGCCAATTTATGAACTCCAAAGGCCGAATACCATGAGTTCACGGAGTGGCTGCGGCACAGATCGATCGGCACTACACCCAGGCGACTGATTTACCATCGTCAAATAGCCGATCAGATTAATATATCTGCCCTTGCCCCAACCAATTTATAAACTCCAAAGGCCGAATAGCATGAGTTCATGGAGTGGCTCCGGCACAGATCGTCGGCACTACGCCCAGGCGACTGATTTACCATCGTCGAATAGCCGATCAGATTAATAAATCTGCTCTTGCCCCAGCCAATTTATGAACTTCAAAGGCCGAATGGCGTGAGTTCAAGGATTGGCTGCGACACAGATCGATCGGCACTACGCCCAGGCAACTAATTTACCATCGTCGAATAGCCGATCTGATTAATAAATCTACCCTTGCCCCAGCCAATTTATGAACTCCAAAGGCCGAATACCATGAGTTCATGGAGTGGCTACGGCCAGATCGATTGGCATTACATCCAGGTGACTGATTTACCATCGTCGAATTGCCGATCAGATTAATAAATCTGCCCTTTCCCCAGCCAATTTATGAACTCCAAAGGCCGAATACCATGAGTTCATAGAGTGGCAGCGACACAGATCGATCGGCACTACGCCCAGGTGACTGATTTACCATCGTCGAATAGCCAATCAGATTAATAAATCTACCCTTGCCCCAGCCAATTTATGAACTCCAAAGGCTGAATAGCATGAGTTCATGGAGTGGCTGCGACACAGATCGATCGGCACTACGCCCAGGCGACTAATTTACCATCGTCAAATAGCCGATCAGATTAATAAATCTGTCCTTGCCCCAGTTAATTTATGAACTCCAAAGGCCGAATAGCATGAGTTCATGGAGTGGCTGCGACACAGATCGATCGGCACTACGCCCAGGCGACTGATTTACCATCGTCGAATAGCCGATCAGATTAATAAATCTGCCCTTGCCCCAGCCAATTTATGAACTCCAAAGGCCGAATACCATGAGTTCATGGAATGGTTGCGGGTAGATTGATTGGCTCTATGTCCAACCGTCAGTAATTAATGAATCCGCCTTGGGGGTGCTGCATGTGTTAAGGATAAATGGGGTGGGCTTTTCGCGCGCATAATTTGACTTATTGTGTTTATACTCGATTGAAACCAGTTTGTTGCGAAAGTTCAGATTAACGCGGATGTCAAGTAGGCTGTTCTTCAACAGCAGAGGAGAAGGGCGAACATTGGCTGAGCTAGACATTGAAATGAATCACAGCAACGAGCCCATACACACGGGAGGTAGGACGTCCAAGGAACAGGAAAAACGTCAGCCCCCAAGTCGTCGAAGCAGATCACCCCAAAAAGAAAAATAGCAACAGGGAAGCTCCCCGCGACCGCGACTGAGAAATGAGCCCGACGCGACGCCGCGACCGTTGAGTTTTGCGGTTTTCGTGGGGAATAAACCAATGATGGAGCCGGACTCCATTGTTAACGACCTAGGTGTAGCAGTCGAGTTCGCTCGACAGATTTTCCCACCGGAAGTCCAGCAGTTGATGGTTGGTCGACAGGATTTCAAAGTATTTCGAGAGCGTATCTGTGGGGTGGCGAAAGGGCTGTATATCGCTTATGAAGTCGGCATGCGCCTGCGCACCACCCGACGAGAAATAGAGAAGAAAGACGAACGAATTCGAAGTTTGGAGGCTCGCGTGGAGAAGGCCGAGCGTGAGCTCAGGGAGCTCAAGAAGGCTCAGACCACCGAGCCGCGTGTGGTAGGTCAATCTAACCTGGTCGTGGAGGAGAGAGTGACCTAACGGCTATTAAGTCACGCGATTGCCGATCGAGATATGGCAAGCATGTTTGCCGTAGAAAATGCAAGGACCATGGGTTATGAAAAAGGTTTTGACGATGGCTGAAAAGTCGAGATAGACAAGACCAAAGAGAAACTCGCGAGAGGAGGTCTGCCAATGCGAGAACCGGAGCTTTAGGCACGGGTGAATTAAGGCTCTCCAAGCCTCAGAGGCACTCCGAGGAGCAGGAGTTGAGTCGGTGTTGCCATTATATCAACGTCAACACTTCCCTTTCGACGCCTTCAAAATTGAGAAGAGCGACGATGAGGGCGATGCCGAATAGAATTGAATATATATTTTAAACGCTCCAACACAGATTGGGCGTCAGCTATGTACCTATTGGCTAATTTAATAAAATATTTTATTTTAAATGTTTGTGTTTCATTTTGAGCGTTTACATGCCTAATTAGGTATCTCGTTTCTATGCGGTTGCGCCGGCCCAACTTAATTAAGCATTTCACTTTAAATGTTTGTATGCTTTAGTGTAAATGGCTTTTGCCGGCTCAGCTTAACGAAGCATTCCACTCTGAATATTTGTATGCTTTAGTGTGAACGGCTTTTGCCGGCTCAGCTTAACGAAGCATTCCACCCTGGATATTTGTATGCTTTAATATTTGTATGCTCCAAATCCGAAGTCTTATTCGGCCCAAACATGTTACGCACGACTTTGGCTCCGAATTCGGAGACTTAAATATTGGCCAATCATGATATCCACGAAGGGCGCTCCGAATTCGGAGGATTAATCGGCCCGAAAGTGTCTTGCACCGATGGGGCTCCGAATCCGGAGACTTAAATATTGGCCAATTGTGATATCCATGAAGGGCGCTCCGAATTCGGAGGATTAATTGGCCCGAAAGTGTCTTGCACCGATGGGGCTCCGAATCCGGAGACTTGGCCAATCATGATATCCACGAAGGGTGCTCCGAATCCGGAGGCTTGATCGGCCCAAAAGTGTCATGGACCGATGGAGCTCTAAATCCGGAGACTTAATTTGGCCAATCGTGATATCCACGAAGGGCGTTCTGAATCCGGAGGCTTAATCGGCCCAAATGTGTCATGCACCGATAGGGCTCCGAATCCGGAGGCTTAATTGGCCCAAAGGTGTCATACACCAATGGGGCTCCGAATTTGGAGACTTAATTTGGCCAATCGTGATATCCACGAAGGGCGCTCCGAATCCGGAGGCTTAATTGGTCCAAAGGTGTCATGCAGCGATGGGGCTCCGAATCCGGAAGCTTAATCGGCCCAAAGGTGTCATGCACCAATGGGGCGCCGAATCCGGAGACTTATCTTGGCCAATCGTGATATCCACGAAGGACGCTCCGAATCCGGAGGCTTAATTGGCCCAAACGTGACCTACATGGATGGGGCCCCGAATCCGAAGACTTATCTTGGCCAATCGTGATATCCACAAAGGGCGCTCCGAATCCGGAGGCTTAATCGGCCCAAAGGTGTCATGCACTAATGGGGCTCCGAATCTGAAGACTTGTCTTGGCCAATCGTGATATCCACGAAGGGCGCTCCAAATCCGGAGGCTTAATCAGCCCAAACGTGACCTACACGGATGGGGCTCCGAATCCGAAGACTTATCTTGGCTAATCGTGATATCCACGAAGGGCGTTCCGAATCTAGAGGCTTAATCAGGCCAAAGGTATCATGCACTAATGGGGCTCTGAATCCAGAGACTTATCTTGGCCAATCGTGATACACGACGGGCGCTTCGAATCTGGAGGCTTAATCGGCCCAAACGTGACCTGCACGGATGGGGCTCCGAATCCAGAGACTTATCTTGGCCAATCGTGATATCCACAAAGGGCGCTCCGAATCCGGAGGCTTAATCGGCCCAAAGGTGTCATGCACCAATGGGGCTCCGAATCCGGAGACTTATCTTGGCCAATCGTGATATCCACGAAGGGCGCTCCGAATCCGGAGGCTTTTATTGGGACACTTTTGAACTGGATTTCGCAGTGAGTAAACAGGAATCTTTGCATTACAAAAGTGGAATGTGTACATGGTGAATCATTCAAAACCAGTATCATTCCCCACAGGTCGGGTTTAATGATAGAATTTACGCAAGTGCGTTGAATTCCAAGGCCGTGGCAGACTCCTTCCAGACATGTCTTTGAGCCGATATGCCCCTACTCTTGCGATCGAATCGACCTGATAGGGGCCGTCCCAGTTAGGACCCAACTTTCCATCAGCCGATTTGCTGGTAGCTGGAAGTACTTTCTTCAGGATCAACTCTCCTGGTGTGTAGCGGAGTAGCCGAACACGTTGATTATATGACTTGGCAAGCTGCTGTTGATACCGTGCCATGGATGCAAGGTCACGGTCTCTTCGTTCTTCAATCAGAACCAAATCCAAGGCCAGCATCATGTCGTTTTGGCCCATATAAAAAACGTTCGATTTTAAGGTTGGGAGGCCGATCTCCAGGGGTATGATTGCCTGGGTTCCAAAGCATAAAGCAAACGGCGTTTCCCCAGTGGATCGCCTCGGCGTAGTTCGATGAGCCCACAACACACTCGGCAATTCTTCGACCTATTTGCCTTTAGCTTTCTCCAACCTCTTCTTGATGCCGTCCAAGATGGATTTGTTAGAGGCTTCAGCTTGACCATTGCTTTGTGGGTAAGCCGGCGTGGAAAAGTAAGGCCGGATACCACACTTGCTGCACAGCTCTCGGTAGACGTCACAATCAAACTGGGTGCCGTTGTCTGAGATAAGTGCTCTTGGGATGCCGAATCGTGTTATGATATTTCTCTAGACAAAGCGCTTAACATCAGTATCTCGAATGTGCGTTAATGCCTCCGCTTCGACCCATTTTGTGAAGTAATCTGTCGCGACAATCAAGTATCGCTTGTTCCCCAGGGCCCTCGGCAATGGTCCGACGATATCAAGTCCCCACTGGGCAAACGGCCAAGGATTGGTGATAGAGCTTAACTCTTCAGCAGGCAAATGAGTTAAGGGGGAGAACTTCTGGCATTGTTCACATTTTTTCACATAGCAATCAGCATCTGCTCTCATTGTCGGCCAATAATACCCCTGTGTTACAGCTTGATGAGCTAAAGAGCGCCCGCCAGAATGTGCGCCACAACTGCCTTCATGTATTTCAATCAGAAGTTCTCCGACTTTGTCCGGATGCACGCATTCCAGATATGGACCAGAAAGGGATTTTTTATAAAGCTTTCCTTGCGGATCCAAGTAGTATCGTAGGGCTTTATTTCGCAGCTTGTGCGCTTCTTTCTTGTCCACTGGGAGCTGTTCGGAAGACAGGAATGCAGCAATGGGGTCCATCCAACTCGGTCTTGGCTCTATGACATTGACCTGGACTTCCTCCGAAGGGCCAATACTTGGCTCCGAGATGAAACCTACTTCGATGGTCCGTTTAATCTCTGAGTTAATGGTGGAGGCTAGGCAAGCCAGGGCATCTGCATGTGTGTTTAGATCTTGTGTTATTTGATTCAATTCATGATGGTCAAATTTTGAAAGCAAGGAGTTAGCCGTTTTCATGTAAGCCGCCATACGATCATTTTTGGCCGCGTACTCCCCCTTTAGCTGATTGATCACCAGCTTTGAATCGCAAAATACAAGCAAACGCCGAGCACCCAGAAGATGTGCATTCCACAAACCGGCTAGAAGGGCTTCGTATTCGGCCTTGTTATTTGATGCTTCCAAGCCGAGTTTGACGGCCTACTCAATTATTGCGCCGTCGGGGGCCATGATTACTACTTCGGCTCCACTTCCCCATTGATTGGATGATCCATCACAGTATAACTGCCAAATTTCCCCAACATAAATTCTCCAGTTCAGCTTAGGTTAAATTTCATCAGACTTGAAGTCGGCAAGACCCTCAGTGAATTCGGCCACAAAATCGGCAAGCACCTGTCCCTTGATTGAGGTTCTAGGCAGAAACTAAATATCGTACTGGCCAAGTTCAAGTGCCCACTCTGAAACGCACCCAGATGCTTCTGCACTACGAAGTATCGACCGGAGGGGGCGGTCCGTTAGTACCCCGATGGTATGCCCCTGAAAGTAATGCATCAGCTTTCTTGCTGCCATGATGAGGGCCAGAATGAGTTTCTCCAATGGAAGGTAGCGTGTTTCGGCGTCAACCATTGCCTTGCGCACATAATACACTGGCCGCTGCTTCCCTAGCTCTTCCTTTATCAGTACGGCACTAACGGCCCGGTCGGAAACTGCCAAATACAAAATGAGCGGGTCGCCTGCCGAAGGTGTTGTCAAGAGTGGAACTGATCGGAGGTAGGTCTTGAGGCCGTTGAAAGTGGCTTCACACTCGGCGGACCATTCAAAAGCCTTGCCCTGCCGTAGTGTATGAAAGAATTATCGGCAGCGATCTGTGGACCGACTGATGAACCTGTTGAGTGCGGCGGCCATCCCCATCAACTTTTGAACCTCTTTCACTGAACGAGGGGAGCCGAGCTCCAAGATTGCTGTGATTTGTCTCGGGTTGGCTTTGATTCCTCGGTGGTTGACAATGTGTAGACCGCCTGGAACTCCGTCCGCGCGCGAGGGCGCGAATCGTTGTTCTTAGCTACTACAGTTCAAACTCATGTCACGGTTCTGAATCTAATCTCAAAAAGTGCAATGTAAGATTGATAAATCACCAAAGAGTCCGAATTCGGCAAATCGTTTTAGAAAATCAATTTTAATCAAAAAGCCCCAAACATGGACTGCTTTGCCAGATTTCAAAGTCGCCACCTAAATATTTTGTTTTTGGGAAATTTCGGAAACCCTGACTCGTGCCTAAGGCCACGTGTCCGTCATCACTAAAGTTGCCTTGGCTCCGGAACTTAGGTACGAGAGGGGAAGGTTATGCAATAAGCACCCCCGCTCGCCCGATCAAAGATCAGCCTTTACTAACATGATATGTTGTTTTTGAAAGCACATGCGTTCTTATTCCGGTTAATTAGCTAGTTTACTACGTGATGCGCATAGCATACAAGTATAGACTAAATCGCTCAAGTTGGAACAAAATATCTTATTTTTGTTTGTTTGAAAATGGTTTGAAAGTTGCTACTCGCAAGTAGACTAAGTCGTGGATTTGCCACCCTCAAGTGGGCTTAGGAAAACGTGATTTTGCCACTCCGCAAAGTGGGCTTAAAACGCACATTTGATGAATTGTCCCAATTCAGCAATGAAGCCTTCATCCACAGGCATTCATACAGTTATAGCAGTTAAGCACATAGCCTCATGGCAAGCATGCTAACATGGCAACACTTACAAACATGCAAGATGCTAAAGCATAAAAGCTTACCTAGTACTCCGAGCCAAAAAAAAAAGCTAGTTAGTAATCAATGCATGATCCTAGCTATGTCAAGAATGCCTAATGCAACACATGCAAAATGTAACTAAGATAGGCTCGGCTATTCTAAGATGTCATGTGAATGCAACTAGATAACATGTATTCAAATTGGTATTGAAATACAATGCAGTTTGTATGATGCGTCGAGCCCGGTGCATGCAAGATAAATGAATGATGCACGCATGCAAGCATAAGGATGCTAATTGAAACATGCCCTAAAACTAACCATCAAAAGCTAATAAGTAAAAGGGAGAAAGAAATGAGGGTTGAAGGACATGCATCACACACACGTACGCTTATTACAACAGTTGTGCCCTTCTCAACGGAGGGTCCGAATAAATAAGCTAAGCTAGCTAAGCTAAGCTAATTAACTAATCTAATTAAACTAATTAGACTAATTATTACAAAACAAAATTAATTAACTGCTCTTAGTTAACTAATTATTACAAAACAAATCAATTAATTAAACGCATTAACTAATTAATCACAACACTTTTATAAATAACAGTTTATTCTAAGTTAACAAAAGCACTGAAATGGCCTTGTGACGAGGGATGCACGCATGCTCAGTCGGCTTCGCTCGGAAATCCACTACCGTGCCTTATGTTGTCTCTATTTGCACTCTTTTGTACTCCTGAAAATTGTGCCAATTTCCAATATGCTTCTGATCCATCTTAGGAACCTTCTGAGGGGTGGTCGGCCAAGAGGAATGGCCGTCGGCCAAAGTTAATGGCTATCGGCCAATTTGATAGCCGATCGGCAGACTCTGATGGTCGATCGGCCAACACTTCCTGCAAATTCTCCTTTTTGTTGCAACAAAGCACTAACAAAGGCATGGCAGTGTATTTGCAAGAAAATATGTGTGCAACCACACTTCTTATCATATCTTAAGCTCAAAGGAGTGTAGAGCTTGGCTCTCGAGCCATCAATCACGCATCTCAATGCATGATGGCCAAAGAGGCCAAGTTGCACAAATCAATGTCAAATGAATGCACAAAAACACATAAATGCCTTAACCTCTATCATGCATGATCAAGAGGGTCGGCGATCGGGAAATGAGGCACGTTTCATCACTTCAAGTATGAAACATCCCTCGTTCCCCGTGTTTGGATTAACACCCTATCCAAACACAATGCAAAGCACACAACATGGAAATGCAATGCAATGCAACATAAGCATGCACACATGATGCAATGTAACAACATGCGAACAACATGCTCGATGGACTTAAACCGGATATGGACAAACCTCAATCATGCCCAAATCAGTGGCCAATAGTGCTGAAATGATGGCATGAAAAGCATGAAAAGGCAAGACAAGCATGCATGCCAATTGGCTCAAGAATTAAGGCATAAAGATGCAACTCTTAAGAGCACTTAAAGAGTGAAAAGCATGGATGTGTGACAACACTATAAGCTCTGAAATCATGTTTGGAATGGTGTTAAACCACTCAAACGACACAAGTATGGCATGCAAGAGGGCTCAAAGCTTGAAGCTAGCATAGGCACTTGCACTATAGCTATACAAAACACGAAGCATATGGCCAAGACAACCCAAAATAGTCCTAAAACATGCCAAAATGATGCTAAAACATGCATGGACCAAAGCTAAAACATGCTAGCATGAAGGGCATGAAGCATGGAGTATGCAAGGCCAAAATGGAGGATTACACTACACCTACCAAGACCAAGCATGAGATGGCTTCGCCAACAAAAATCAAAGTTATATCATGGCAAAACAAGACCAAACATACACTGAAATGATAGCTCAAAGGCCTAGGCATGGTGGCATACATAATGACTCATGTTTAAGGCATAAAGAACCAACCTTTCAAAGCATGGAAAGAGTGACAAATGTGAGTGCGTGAACATGAAACATGCACTGAAATCACATATGAAATGATACCAAATTATAAAAGTAGCCCAAGCAATGCATGCTAGTGGCTTGGAAACTCAAAGCTAGTGAGTTAGATTGAACCATGGCTATACAAAGCAATGCATGCATGACCCAAAACACTTAAAATAAAGCTAGAGCATGCTAAAACATGGACAAAAGCTTGCTGGTGTTCAGCCAAAATATATTAGAATGATGATCTAAAGCATGATACACATTAGGCCAATGAATGGAATTGCACTACAAGTGCATAGAGCATGCAAAAGGCTATCAAACCAACCTTAGATAGAGGTATAACATGGAAAAACAATGCCAAAAACATGCTGAGATATGGCCAAAACATGCTAGAAATACATGCTCAAACATGAGGCATACAAAGCAAGCATACAAGATACAAGGAGAGGGGATGACCCTCTCCTATTTGGGACCTCAAAACACAAGTTTTACCACTGAAAATCCACTGGATTTCAGTGGTTAAAAGGTTAAGAGAAAGTGATCTCAAAGGCTTAAAGTGACGGTGCAAAACAAAGCCAAACACGGCATGCAAGGGAGTAGATCACCCCCAACACCAAAGAAGCCTTAAACAAACATCTTAAGCACTAAAAATCAGAACTTTTTGTAGTAGAAAGTTAGGCCTAAAACAACATGCAAATAGGGCCAAAAGCTTAATAAAAAACAAGGGTTTAAGAGGTTAGAAGCTCACACTTGTAGAACAACTTTAGAGCAACAACTCCAGCAGCCTTTTTTGATCAAAACCAGTCCAAAAACACCAAAATCAACTTCAAAGTGCCTCAGCAACAAGAGTGTGGTGTTTCACTAGGTGTTTGTGTGCAAAAGTGTGAAGAAAAGGCACTTTTGAGCACACACAAGCACAAATATAGAGAGAGAAGAAGAAATATAGAGAGAGATATATGTTTTGTATATCAACTTTTCAGAACCTTTGGAAAGGGAGAGGGGTCTCCCTTCTTATAGCAAATCAAATCCTAAGCTTGTTGGACAAGCTAAGGGTTTGATTCAATCCCTCCATACACGTGTATGGAGGATGAAATCTGTGCTCACCAACTGTCACAGCTGGCACAAAAATATCTGCAAAAGCAAATAAAAAGGCCTCAGCCAAAAGGTATGGCCAATCGTCCAAAAAGAGTGTTGATCGACCATCACTGATGGCCGATGACAAGAAAACATGGCCGATAAGCACAAGGCTTGGCCGATGGGTTGTAGGGCTGGCCAACAAGCCACCCTCTTCCCTCAGAAACAAAACCACAAGTCCTTGGTCCACAACCAAGCAAAAAATAGACAAGTTAAGAGGTTCTAAGGCAAGGAGCGTATAATATCCTTGTTCTGTAGTATGCTAATTGATCCTTAATATGAATATGATTATGTGTTTGATATGATTTTGTGTGCCATTATGTGAAAATATGCGGTTTTGAATTTCTATCTGTTTACCGCAGGAATATCTGTTTGATTGTCTACTTTGGAAATTAAATCGAAGGCCTTATTGGCCACAGAACCCGAAATTGATTACGCCATTGCGATTGGCATAATTTTTAGAGCCTACAGTGAAATTTAATTGGAAATTGATTTGGAACATATTAAATTCATTTAATTAGTGAATTAGTGCCCAATTATTTATTATTATTAAATTGATGCTAGTAGGAACTTATGTAAAGAGGCACTATACACTTAATTGACACACTTGAGCTCAAAAATCAAATTTTGTGCCTTGAGAGAGAGAGGGCCGGCTATAGGGAGAGAATTGTGTAATTTTGGCTCAAGGTTTGGGGAATTTGAAGATTAAACTCAAGAATTTGCTATAGTTTGGAAGATTGAGCTCCTAGGTAAGGGAATTCATGAGTTTAATGTTGTAAATGGTGAATTCAAGTTTGATTAATGGTCAAGAACATGAGTTAGATTGATTATGATGAAATTGAGTTGGTTTTGTTGAATTTGAAGTCTTAGAACACATGCATGGAAGAAATTGCCATCAATTTCCATGTTTAAGCATAAAGTATGTAATCTATGTTGAGTTTTGGATAATGACCATGTATTTGATCATCTCTTCACCAATTAAGTTGAGGATATTGTGTATATTTCACATGCAAGTGCAAATCATGGGAGTTTGAGTCTTGCATGTTTGAATCTAGTGAGTTGGTGATGAGTTTGAGCCAATTTGAGACATGCATGTGATTAAATTGCGAAATTGAGCTTCATTGTGTTGTAATTTGATGTTTATACCATGTTAGAATATGTATATGTGAAGTTTGAACCAAAATCATGCATTGGGAACCTTTGAACATCAAATTGAAGCTCAAGAACATGTTCTGGATTTTCCAGAATTTTGATGTCCGCTCGAGTGGGGAAACCGCCGCTCGAGCGTGAAATTCGTGTTCCCAGTATTTTCTGCAGACATGGTGTCCGCTCGAGCGGGGGAAGTTCACGCTCGAGCGGGGAGCCATGTAGAGAGGCCTTCCGCTCGAGCGCCAGAGTTCCCGATCGAGCATAAATTTGACATATCCAGTACTTTTGCAGGCCTCAAGGGTCCGCTCGAGCGGGGAAGTCCACACTCGAGTGGGGACCCTATTTTCTGAAATTTTGAAAAGACATTTTGTGTTTCATTTTCTGTTCTCTTTCACTTCCAAGTGCTCTTAGGCATGCATTGAGCATTGTAATTGAGTTAAATAGATAAGAATGAAGCCGAAAGAGGAAAATATGAATTTAGAACGGATCGAATTGTTTGTGACCCTTTTGTGTTCATGGAATGTGTAGGGTCGAGCTCCAGGGCAAACCAACCAACCGATCACTGTGAGTAATATCGATATTTTGAAGCTTGTCATTTGTCCAACTGCTTATTTCCTTATAAGCCTTATAAGTTTGCTAGTTTGAATTATGGACAAATGTTTGATATGAATAGCTGAATGGGCCAGAGGCCAGTTTGACATGAATGAATGGGCCAGAGGCCAGTCTGACATGAATGAAAGTTTGAATGGGCCAAAGGCCAGTTTGACATAAAGTCTGAATGGGCCAAAGGCCGGTTTGACGAATGGAAGATAAATGGGCCAAAGGCTAGTATGTTCGGAACCACAGTCACTTGACTTAAATTGCGTACATATATGTTAAATAGAAATATGAATTGGGCCCAAGGCCGTTTGAAGCTTGTTGTTCTACATATCATTTGTATAACTTCTTTAATTGATATTATTCACTGGGCTATGGCTCACGCTCATTCATGTGTTTGTAGGTGAGCCAAGAGAAGTCCAAACCCAGCCCCAGTGAAGTCTGTGAGAAACAACAAAGGTTTTGAAGAGTCAGCCCTTGCGTCTCACGCACGAGACCTGTCTTCGCCTTTTGTCATTCTGTTTTATTTTGTCATGTGGGCGAAGTCTCTGAATGTGTTGTATATAGTTTTGTTCGGCTGACTTAGACCTATATGATCCTGTATGTACAGAGCTTTGTGTAGTACATATTTTGATGTGAGTTATTAATGTGCATATGTATGGTTTGTTATGATGTGCCATGTAAGCACAGCTCTATGGACAAAGTTTTAAATTGCTTCCGTTTGGCCCCCATTAACTCTGTTAAAATACATTTGGTTTGGTTTGAGGCTGTAGGTAATCTCATGATTACTAGCCGGTTATGTCCTTAACCCTTGGGGGCGGGTTCGGGTCATGATAGAGTGGTATCAGAGCATGAGTTAATAACTCACACACTTGTCCAATAGAGCAATAAGCGTCTAGAAAAGATCTAGGATGCATTCATGCGATAAGTATGAAATTGAAAGCATCAAGAATACGCTTAAATGTTTAATGTGAATGACTATGTGTTGTAAGTTTGTGAACTACTTGCATTTCAAATTATTTGAATACGTATGCCCTCTAGTATATGCATACTTGTGAAATTTTTGTTCAAAGTATAATGCAAGTTTAATCAGATAGTGAGAACAAGAGGTGATGAGATAGAGGAATCCTCTACTGCCAGAATAGACAGAATGGAAAGACTGATACAGGAAATGGCGGAAACTTTGAGACAGCAACAGGAGTGGCAACAACAGTGGCAGCAACCACACCCGCCACCTCCACCTCTGGCACCTCTGGTGCCAGATAATCAGAATGATGATCGGATAATAGCACTCACCAAAGAATTCAAGAAAATGAAACCACCACAGTTCCATGGTGGATTAGATCCGTTAAAAGCCGAAGCGTGGGTCCTCGGCATTGAGAAATTATTTGAAGTGTTCCCGTGTTCGGAGACACAGAAAGTACTTCTAGCCACTTTTATGCTAGAAGACGAAGCAAGAAGATGGTGGATGTTGATGCGTGAGAATCACAGAGATGTTGACTGGGTGAAATTCCTGGAAATCTTCTATGACAAGTACTTCCCGTAGTGTGTTCGGGATAGGAAAGTAGCAGAGTTCATGGAGCTTAGGCAAGGCAGCATGACTGTAGCTGAGTATGTGGCTAAATTCACTGAATTGACCAGGTTTGCACCCCACGTGATTGACACTAACTATAAAAAGGCGAGACATTTTGAAGGTGGGCTTCGAAGTGACATTTTAGAAAGAGTGAATGTCTTGAAGCTGGAAACCTACATTGGGGTGCTAGACAGGGCCATCATATCAGAGGCTAACATAGCTAGACAGGCTAAGCCACCAACAGAGTGGAAAGGCAGCAAAAGACAAGGCTTCTTTTTAAAGAAGAAATTTCTGAAAAAGCAAAACACGGGCTCCTTAAATACTTCAAATTCTTCCCGAGACGCATCTCCCATGTGCAATATTTATAGCAAAAGGCACCATGGGGTTTGTTACCGTGTGTCAGGGGCTTGTTTCAAGTGTGGTAAACAAGGGCACATGACCCGAGATTGTAATCAGAACAGTGGGAAGCTAGCTGCTAGCTCAACTGCATCGATCCCGAAGCCGGGAAATACTTTGAGATCCGCTACCACCGGGGATACCGTGAGACAAGGAAGAGTTTTTGCGCTTGTTCCGGGTGACACACGGAACGCCAACGCAGTTGTCTCAGGTACCATTTCTATATGCAATCAGGATGCCTTTCTGTTAATTGACTCTGGATCTACACACTCATTTGTAACATGTACATTTGTATCTAGACTGAACAGACCTTTAGAATTACTGCCATATCTGCTATGTGTGTCTGCTCCATCTGGGGAATCTGTATTATGTGAATCTATATACCGGTTTTGTGATATGCGTGTTGAGGATGCTATCCTATATGTAGACTTGTTACCCTTAAATTTTAGACATTTTGATGTAATTTTGGGCATGGATTGGTTGACCAAATATTGTGCCACTATTGATTGTGTGACAAAACGGGTTGCGTTTAAACCACCAGAACATAAGGAAATTGTATTTGTGGGTAATGGGGCAGTGCCTCCACCTTATTTGATATCTGCAATGAAAGCATGTAAACTGATCAGGAAAGGGTGCCAGGGTTATTTGTGCTATGTGTTGTCTGAACAATCTGTGAATGTTGAACAGTATCCCTATTGTTAGAGAATTTCCAGATGTGTTTCCAAATGAATTACTAGGAGAATTGGTAGACCGGGAGATAGAATTCGCTATTGAAACTGTGCCAGGCACCCAGCCTATTTCCAAGACTCCCTACAGAATGGCTACTGCCGAAATGAAAGAATTGAAAGAACAGTTGCAAGACCTGCTTGACAAGGGGTTTATTCGACCTAGCACTTCGCCTTGGGGTGCACCAGTATTGTTTGTGAAAAAGAAGGACGGAACTTTGCGTTTGTGCATCGATTATCGAGAATTGAACAAGGTAACAATAAAGAACAAATATCCCCTACCCCGTATTGATGACTTATTTGACCAGTTGCACGGATCACAGGTGTTTTCTAAGATTGACTTGAGGTCCGGGTATCATCAGTTGAAAGTTAAGGCAGAGGATGTTGAGAAAACCGCATTCAGAACGAGGTATTGGCATTTCGAGTTTCTTGTTATGCCATTTGGAGTGACTAATGCTCCAGCAGCATTTATGGACTTAATGAACTGAATTTTTAAAACCTACCTTGACGAATTTGTTGTGGTTTTTATTGATGATATTTTGATATATTATAAAGATAGACTTGAACATGAACATCATTTGAGAACTGTCCTACAAATACTTCGGGAAAGAAAATTATTTGCTAAACTAAAGAAATGTGAGTTTTGGTTGGATGAAGTTGTTTTCTTATGGCATGTGATCAACAAGGAAGGAATTTCAGTAGACCCACAGAAAATAGAGGCAATTGTGAATTGGCCTACACCGACAAATGTAACAGAGGTCCGCAGTTTCATGGGCTTAGCTGGTTATTACAGAAGATTTGTGAAAGATTTTTCCAAGATAGTTGTACCTCTTACCCAGTTGACACGCAAGGAGAAATCATTTGAATGGGATGATGAAAGAGAATCTGCCTTTCATGAGCTGAAAACGAGATTGACCACTGCACCAGTTTTGACATTACCGTCAGGTATGAAAAATTTTGTAATTTTCAGTGATGCGTCTTATAAAGGTTTGGGTTGTGTATTAATGTAGAACGGAAAGGTTATTGCCTACGCCTCTCGACAGTTGAAATCACACGAGAAGAACTACCTAATACATGACTTAGAGTTGGCCGCGGTTGTTTTTGCTTTGAAAATCTGGCAGCATTATTTGTATGGGGCAAAGTGTGAAGTCTACACGGATCACAAAAGTCTGAAATACTTCTTCACGCAGAAGGAGTTGAATATGTGACAGAGGAGATGGCTGGAACTGATAAAGGATTATGATTTAGAGATTCAGTATCACCCCGGGAAAGCTAACACAGTTGCTGATGCCTTGAGCAGAAAATCAACGGGGAGTATGGCTTGTTTGCTTACTGAACAGAAAGAGATCTTGCAGGATTTTGAGAAGTCTGAAATTGAAGTGGCAATGTGTGAACAGGGCGGATTGACAGCTGCTATTGCAGCCGAGCCGACAATCATTGAGGAAATTGAACAGAAGCAGAAAGAGAAAGAATTCCTCAAGAAAGTGATTGATGAATTTGAGACAAGTCCGAAAGCAGAGTTTGGCATTGAGAATGAAGTGTTGAGATTTCGGAACAGAATGTGTGTCCCAGATATTCCGGAACCAAAGAAGAGGGTTATAAATGAAGCCCACAGATCTGTATTTGCTATGCATCCGGGTAATAATAAAATGTATCGGGATTTGAAACAAACCTATTGGTGGCCTAAAATGAAGAAAGAGATTGCAGAATATGTGTCCAAATGTCTTCAGTGTCAGCAAGTTAAAGTTGAACATCAGAAACCGGGCGGTCTACTACAACCTCTCCTTATTCCTGAATGGAAGTGGGAGCATGTGGCTATGGATTTTGTTGTTGGCCAACCTCGGACTTCTTGAGTTATGGATTCTATTTGGGTTGTAGTTGATAGACTGACTAAATCTGCACATTTTCTACCTGTCAAAACTACATTTAATGCTTATAGATTGGCTACTATTTATGTTGATGAGATCGTCCGTTTACACAGAGTTCCGGTATCTATTGTGTCGAACAGAGATTCGAAATTTGTATCTAGATTGTGGAAGAGTTTGTAGGAAGCTATGGGGACGGAACTAAGGTTCAGTACTGCATTTCACCCACAGACAGATGGGCAATCAGAATGAACAATACAGACTTTGGAAGATATGCTTCGGATGTGTGCTTTGGATTTTCAAGGGAGTTGGGAAGACTATTTGCCACTTGCAGAATTTGCTTATAATAACAGCTTCCACTCCAGCATCGGTATGGCACCATACGAGGCTTTGTATGGTAGAAGGTGTAGATCACCAAATTGTTGGACAGAGGTCGGGGATAGAGCTTTACTTGAGCCTGAAATTGTGCAAGATACTTCTGAGAAAATCAAAACTATTCGGTAAAGGCTCAAAACAGCTCAGGGCCGATAAAAGAACTATGCAGATGTTCGGAGAAGACCTCTTGAGTATGAGGCTGGTGACCACGTGTTTATCCATGTGTCCCCAACGAAAGGCCAAGTCAGATTTGGAAAGAAGGGCAAGTTGTCGCCCCGTTACATTGGACCGTTTTAGATTCTGGAAAGGCTTGGCCCAGTTGCCTATAGAGTTGCTTTGCCACCGGGATTCAAAAAAATCCATAACGTGTTTCATGTGTTGATGTTGAGGGGTTACCTCCGAGACCCGTTTCATGTGATTGATTATCACCGAGTAGCTATTGATGAAAATATGGAGTACGTCGAATGGCCGGAACGAATCGTTGACCGGCAAGTGAAACAATTGAGAAGCAAATCCATCCCAATGGTGAAAGTAGAATGGAAAGAACACTATGGGACGGATGCCACGTGGGAAAAAGCGGATGAAATGCGTCTGCGATATCCATATTTGTTTCCCGACGAAGGTAAAATAAGTTTGAGGGACCAAACTTCCTAAAAGGGGGGAAGACTGTAATATCCTTGTTTTGCAGTATGCTAATTGGTCCTTAATATGAATATGATTATGTGTTTGATATGATTTTGTGTGCCATTATGTGAAAAATGTGGTTTTGAATTTCTATCTGTTCACCGTAGGAATATCTGTTTGATTGTCTACTTTGAAAATTAAATCGAAGGCCTTATCGGCCACAGAACCCGAAATTGATTACGCCATTGCAATTGGCATTATTTTTAGAGCCTACGGTAAAATTTAATTGGAAATTGATTCGGATCAGATTAAATTGATTTAATTAGTGAATTAGTGCCCAATTATTTATTATTATTAAATTGATGCTAGTGGGAACTTATGTAAAGAGGCACTATACACTTAATTGATACACTTGAGCTCAAAAATCAGATTTTGTGCCTTGAGAGAGAGAGGGCCGGCTATAGGGAGAGAATTGTGTAATTTTGGCTCAAGGTTTGGGGAATTTGAAGATTAAACTCAAGAATTTGCTATAGTTTGGAAGATTGAGCTCCTAGGTAAGGGAATTCATGAGTTTAATGTTGTAAATGGTGAATTCAAGTTTGATGAATGGTCAAGAACATGAGTTAGATTGATTATGATGAAATTGAGTTGGTTTTGTTGAATTTGAAGTCTTAGAACACATGCATGGAAGAAATTGCCATAAATTTCCATGTTTGAGCATAAAGTATGTAATCTATGTTGAGTTTTGGATAATGACCATGTATTTGATCATCTCTTCACCAATTAAGTTGAGAATATTGTGTATATTTCACATGCAAGTGCAAATCATGGGAGTTTGAGTCTTGCATGTTTGAATCTAGTGAGTTGGTGATGAGTTTGAGTCTATTTGAGACATGCATGTGATTAAATTGTGACATTAAGATTCATTGTGTTGTAATTTGATGTTTATACCATGTTAGAATATGTATATGTGAAGTTTGAACCAAAATCATGCATTTGGAACCTTTGAACATCAAATTGAAGCTCACGAACATGTTCTGGATTTTCCAGAATTTTGATGTCCGCTCGAGCGGGGAAACCGCCGCTCGAGCATGAAATTCGTGTTCCCAGTATTTTCTGCAGACATGGTGTCCGCTCGAGCGAGGGAAGTTCATGCTTGAGCGGGGAGCCATGTAGAGAGGCCTTCCGCTCAAGCGCCAGAGTTCGCGATCGAGCGTAAATTTGACATATCCAGTACTTTTGCAGGCCTTAAGGGTTCGCTCGAGCGGGGAAGCCCACGCTCGAGCAGGGACCCTGTTTTCTGAAATTTTGAAAAGACATTCTGTGTTTCATTTTCTGTTCTCTTTCACTTCCAAGTGCTCTTAGGCATGCATTGAGCATTGTAATTGAGTTGAAGAGATAAGAATGAAGCTGAAAGAGGAAAATGTGAATTTAGAACGAATTGAATTGTTTGTGACCCTTTTGTGTTCATGGAATGTGTAGGGTCGAGCTCCAGGGCAAACCAACCAACCGATCACTGTGAGTAATATCGTTATTTTGAAGCTTGTCATTTGTCCAACTACTTATTTCCTTATAAGCCTTATAAGTTTGCTAGTTTGAAATATGGACAAATGTTTGATATGAATAGCTGAATGGGCCAGAGGCCAGTTTGACATGAATGAATGGGCCAGAGGCCAGTCTGACATGAATGAAAGTTTGAATGGGCCAAAGCCCAGTTTGACATGAAAGTCTGAATGGGCCAAAAGCCGGTTTGACAAATGGAAGGTAAATGGGCCAAAGGCCAGTATGGTCAGAACCACAGTCACTTGACTTAAATTGCGTATATATATGTTAAATAGAAATATGAATTGGGCCCAAGGTCGTTTGAAGATTGTTGTTCTACATATCGTTTGTATAACTTCTTTAATTGATATTATTCACTGGGCTATTGCTCACGCTCATTCATGTATTTGTAGGTGAGCCAAGAGAAGTCCAAACCCAGCCCCAGTGAAGTTTGTGAGGAACAACAAAGGTTTTGAAAGTCAGCCCTTGCGTTTCACGCACGAGACCCGTCTTCGCCTTTTGTCATTCTGTTTTATTTTGTCATATGAGCGAAGTCTCTGAATATGTTGTATATAGTTTTGTTCGGCTGACTTAGACCTATATGATCATGTATGTACAGAGCTTTGTGTAGTACATATTTTGATGTGAGTTATTAATGTGCATATGTATGGTTTGTTATGATGTGCCATGTAAGCATAGCTCTATGGACAAAGTTTTAAATTGCTTCCGTTTGGCCCCCATTAACTCTGTTAAAATACGTTTGGTTTGGTTTAAGGCCGTAGGTAATCTCATGATTACTGCCCGGTTATGTCCTTAACCCGTGGGGGCGGGTTCGGGTCATGACAGCGCGCAGCCGAGACCTTCAGAATCTCAAAACGAACACGAGCATAGATGATTATCGAGTGTTCAAACGATGACGTCCGAGTCTTGAGGACGGTCAAAAATGGGGTGTCTACACAATGTGACCCAAGAATTTGCTAGAGCCGATTCGAAACGCACATTTGGAAGCATTCAACTTCATTTTTGTATTTGTGTAAAATGCCGAATGTCTCTTCCAGATCAGCTAGATGAGTTTGCTCTTCCTTGGACTTGACCGCCATATCGTCAATGTACACTTCCATAGTGTGGCCGAGTTGCTTCTTGAACATGGCAGTGACCAGTCTTTGGTAAGTTGCCCCTACAATCTTCAGCCCAAAAGGCATAACCTTATAGCAATAGGTTCCTCTTGGGGTGAGAAATGCAGTTTTGTCTTGGTCCTCTGGATGCATGGCAATTTGATGGTAGCCTCTATAAGCATCAAGGAAGTTCATGCACTGATGGCGTGCCGTTGCATCTACAAGTTGGTCTATTCCGGGAAGGGGAAAACAATCATTGGGGCAGGCTTTGTTTAAGTCCGTGAAATCAACGGACACTCGCCAAGTCCCATTTTTCTTCTTCACAACCACTGTATTAGAGAGCCATGTAGGGTAGGTCACTTCCCTGATTGCCCCGGCGTCAAGCAACCGGTCAACCTCTTCAACAACGGCGGCAGTGTGCTATGCGGCTGACTGCCGGCTTTTCTGAATGATCGGCTTGCATTTAGGGTCAACATTTAAACGGTGCTGCGAAACAAATGGATCTACACCCGACATCTCATATGGGGCCCACGCAAATACATCAACCTTGCCGAGCAAGAAGGAAATTAGCTGCTGCCTGTCGGCTTGATTCAGGGAGGCGCCGAGCATGAAGAACCTGTCTGGGTTTCCGTTGATTTTAACTCGATCTAGGGCTTCCGTGGCCTTTTCACTTGGAAGCCGCCCAACATCGTCGAGACTCTCCCGATCCGTCACCTCAATAGAGTTCACTTGCAACTCCTTTGGAGTCTTTTCAGCAAGGAGATAACATGCTTGTGCCGATTTCTGGGAGCCACAGATTTGCTCAATGCCGCGTTCTGTCGGGAAGCGTAGCAACTGATGATAGGTGCTTGGCACGACCTGCATAGTATGCAACCAAGATCGCCCCATGATGAGAGTATATGGCGATGGCAGCTTGACAACCAAGAATTCCACATCCACTGTTCGGGAGCCCGCTCGAACGGGTAGTGTGATTTTCCCCAACGGGTATTCTGGATTGGCGTTGAAGCCGAATTGTGGATAAGGAGCTGGAGAAAGATTCGATTCGGAGAAGCCGAGTTTGGTGAATGTCTTGTAATACATAACTTCTGATGTGCTCCTTGGGTCAATGAGTACGCGCTCAACGGTGAATCGGTTTATGCGTAACTCGATTACAAAGGGATCAATGTGGGGAAGTGTCACTCTAGCCAAATCTAAATCATTAAAAGCAATGCTCGTGGCTTCATGGGGCCGTTTAGCCGGAGTGAGTTGATTTTGAGGGTCAGGATTCGACTGAATCGTATGCACCGTGGATGACATTGGCAGGCTGTATATCATGTGGATCACGCCGAGTGGAGGTGAATCCTGTCTTAAGGCTATTGCTTTGGTTGAGTTGCCTTTTCGGACGTACTGTTGTAGCCGACCATCTTGTACCAATTCCTCCAAGTGGTCCTTCAATGCATAACATCTCTCAGTATCATGGCCATGATCCTTGTGATACTCGCATTGCCTATCCCGTCTTTGCGTGTCGGGAGGTCCCACAATCTTCGATGGCCATTTGAAGAACGAAAGGTGTTGGATTTTGGACATAACCGCACTGATCGGCTCTGACAACTCCGCGTATTTCTTGTCGGCACGCCTTGTGCGCCTGCTATCGACTTGCAGTTGTTCATTTGCTCGGTGAGAGCATTGGTCGCTTGATCGGCGAGAATCCCGTCTCTTGTCTTGTTTAGCCTGATGTCGTGGTTCAGGGCTCTGAGGTGGTACAGAATTTAACGGCTGAGCAATTTCAAAAGGAGCCGTCTTGTTGGCCACATTTTCTGCTTTAACCCGCAAGGCGTCATCTTCTACTTTACAGTATTCCTCAACTTTCTTCATCAACGACCAGACTGTTTTGGGGGGCCGTCTGGTCAAAAAGCTACGGAGGGCACTATCGGGATGTAACCCCATCTTGAAGGCGGTAATGGCCATGAAGTCATTGCAAGCATCATCTACCAAATTAAAACACTCCCAATACTGTGCCGAATACGCACGAAGGGTTTCCCCCGGTTGAATCTACATTGCCCAAAGGGAATCGGCTTGCTTTGGCGGGACCTCATTAGTGATAAACCTTGCCCTGAAGGATTTTTGGAGTTGGTGGAAGTTTTTGACTGAAGCCGGCTCCAGTTTATAATACCACCTGACAGCTAGTGGTCCCAAACTGCTCGGAAATATTCTGCACATGAGAGCCTCGTTGTCTGCATGCAGCGTCATGGCTTGCTTGTAATGGCGGATGTGATCGGTGGGGTCTGATTTACCATCGTACAAGGTGAATGACGGTGCTTTGAATTTCTTGGGTAGCACTGCCCTTGCAATCCGTCGTACAAAGGGATCGTGCTGTTCTTCTTTATCTGAACTGTTTCTTCTTTGCTTATGCCTTATACGTACACTCTCTTCAGAGGAATTGGTAGTTTCAGGTCGTCCCTTCTTCTTGGGCTCTGGGGATAATGAGCCGGAGTCACTATCAGTGTCTTGTTGTTGGGCTCGAGGTCGTCGACCACCTGCCCTCAGAGGTCGTTCCGGATCTTGGCGTACAGCTTGTTTGGACTTTGCCACTTCCAAGGCCAAATCCTGACGGAAACGTTCGTTCTCAGGGATCATGTTCTCCAACCTCTGTTTGTTTTGCTTTGCTTGTTCCATGATCACTTGCATTGTCTCATGCGCTGAAGTCGAGGGTGAGGCGAAGTTCAAGGCGCGTCTTGCGGCGATAGTCTCCGGTCCAAGCATGTTTGTTGGAGTGAGGTCGTCTCTCTGTGTGGTTTCGTCAGTGACTATCGGAGGGTCTTCCGTTACTCCCGCCATGGATGTATTTGAGTATTCCCATAGACGGCGCCAATTGTGGGGAAGTGGTTTGGAAATACTCTTCAGATCCTGGGGGACGCTCGTGATCCTCAGCTAGTCACCTAAAAAGGAATGAACACTCCGGTCGGGGGTGCCGGAGTTAGCACTCCGACGGACAAGTCAGTATCAACTCTCTGGATTACTTGTATTTTTAAGTTAAGCATAATGGTTCTCACATACCACTTTCTGGCTGATGTTTTTCTATTTATATCTTTTCTTTCTTGGGCCTCAAGACTAGGCCCACTTTCAATTCGCCGTATAACTATTTACTCGGCTTCTTCTGTTGTAAACCGCTTTTCACTCGGCCCCATACTCAACCGACTGTTAGGCCGAATAGGGTAGGATTTGTGCAAGACGGGGCCGAATGTGATGTATATATTTCGACTCTCCAAGTCCAATAATATTCGGCCTCTTTACGACCCCCAGTATTCGGCCCCCACAATGACTAATTTATTTAGTAGCCAAAAAGTTTTTTTTTTCATCTTATTTTTTTTAGCTACTAAATGGTTTAGTCGTCTAAAGTATAATTTTTTTTAGTGTAGACGCGCCACCGGAGAGAACTCCCGAGGAAACCTCATTTTGTTCTCTGAGCTACTACAGTTCGGACTCAAATGGTTCTGAATCTAATCTTACAATGTGCGATGTAAGACCGATAAATCACCAAAGAGTCCAAATCCGACAAATCGTTTTGGAAAACTGATTTTTTATAAAGAAGTGCCAAACATGGACTGCTTTGCCAGATACAAAGTCGCCACCTAAATATTTTATTTTGGGGAAATTTAGGAAACCCTGACTCGTGCCTAAGGCCACGTGTCCGTCATCACCAAAGTTGCCTCGGCTCGGGAACTTGGGTACGATTGGGGAAGGTCATCTACGAGCACCCCCGCTCGCCCGATCAAAGATCGGCCTGTACTAAACATGATATCTTGTTTTTGAAAACACATGCGCTCTTATTCCGGTTAATTAGCTAGAATTACTATGTGATGCGCACAACACACAAGTATAGACTAGATCGCCTAATTTGGAACGAAGCATCGCATATCCGTTTTAAAACGATTTGAAGTTTGCTACTCGCAAGTAGGCTAAAATGCGAATTTTGATGAATTGCTGTTAGCTTTCGGCATTTGGTGTTAGCTTCAGTTGTCCCCTTTTCTGGCAGGTGGAGTGCCCTTCTGGTAGGTTGGTTGACAATGGGGAAAAGACAGAACACCTGACTCAACTGTGTCCCTAGTTCATCATTTTGACTAATTTTTTGTTTTGGCTTTCTACTAAAACAATTTTGACCAAAATAAGAGTTAGATTAACATACTTGTTCAATTTTCTGATTTGAAATCATGCAAGTCAGGCTATGAGCACTGAAAATTTTCCTTTTTTTGGGTCCAAGAAGTGGTCCAGTTTTGGAAAATGGAATATTTTCGAGAAAATTAGTCAACCTCAGTAAAAATTCTCAAAAGCTGTTTTTGCAAACGGCCACTGCTCAACGAGCACGGAACCTACTCTTGAGATGCACATCCTCAGATCCAAAATAATGGAAAATTGCCCCTGGTCTGAAGGACACTGCACGGCAACGGAAAGTTGCCCCTTGTTTGAATAGCACCGCAGCACACTATATGGCAACAGAAAGTTGCCCCTTGTTTGAATAGCACCGCAACATACTGTAATCAGTCCTCAAAGTGATGATCACAACCGAACTCCCGGATACAGTGAAGACAAAGATGACTAGAACCATCACGTGGACACAGTCAATTTGGAAGTATTTACGGCTGGACTTCAAAATGAAGTTGCCTACGTATCCCAAACATGGGAATCAAGCCTTACGTAGTTCAGGTTAAGGTACACTCGTGTATTAACCTCTCATTTTACGCTCTAACTTTTGCTAAGGCCGCCCTTCCGGATTTTCAACCTTGCGAGCTATGTTTTTGCTTTTCTTTTCATTTCTTTTCATTGTTTTTTTTATCTCTTTTTGTTCTTTTCATTGTTTTTTAATCTCTTTTGTTTTTTTCATTGTTTTTTAATCTCTTTTGTTCTTTTTCTTGCTCTAACTTTTGCCTGGGTCGCCCTTCCGGGTTTTCGGCCCAGCGAGCCTCTCAAGGGTAAAAGTATAGCTTTGTCTATGTCAAACGGTTTTGAGATCCTAAAGTCATCTAAATCCAGGAGAGTGGCTGCTTTGTGCTGATGATGTAGAAGTCCATCCAATGGGGGCTGAATTTGCCCCTAGTGTTGTGGATAGGAACTCAGTTGTCCATTGGCTTGAGAAATGTCCCAATTTTTTACTCTTCGAATGCTTTTAACATTTTGGTGCCCCTAGTTCGAGGGGTGCTTCTGATCTGGCTTCACAAGCTTCCTTTGATAATATCTGATCTTCTTGATCTGACTTTGTTGCTGCTAATTCATGGGCTGCTTCAAATATGACCACACAGGTCTCACATTGTGGTTGACCTTTGAACATTCTAAATCCAAGTTCACGGTCTGAAAGCCAGGGGTCGAGTCTCGAGGCTGAGAGCAATCCTAGGCTGTACAATCTCAAGAGTGATTCCACACAGGTCTTCGCATGACTGCGCAAAACATTTTTTGAAATCTTTTAAGAAAGCGACAAATCGCTCACGCTGAAGACAATGTAGAACCAGTCTGGATCAAGCCAGGATCCTTCTTAGTGCTCACATTAACAAGCATGATTTCATTCATTAAGGGCTTAGCACACCTCTCTTTCTCTCAATTGATCAAATTTTTGCAAATCCAGAGGAATTCCTCCCTCTTCATTTTCGTCACAATGTTCAAAAAGTTTTGAAAAACTTAGGTCAATGCAATGACTTAAAGGCACAGAAGAAGTAGGTGAAAATGCACTGTCGTTTCATTCAAACTTTTGGCACAACTGGCGCAAGGCAGAAGAAAACACAAGAATGTGAAAATTACTGTTGTTTCATTCAGATCTGTTGACATAACTGGTTCCATGGCAGAAACAGACTCAAAAGAAAGCGAAAAGACAAACACAAAACAAGCAAGTGATATCTGAGGTAACACCCCCGAAATCACCCGACTCTAACAAAATAGGACTGACTCGATACAACAAGACAGACCTGACTAACTTAGTATGAAAAGACTGACTATACACAAGAAAACAAAACTGACTGAATACCCAAGTCAGAAAGTACAAAAACTAGCATTCGTAAATGCTCAAAATAGTGCGTGCCAAACGCCACATCTGAAGTAAACTGAGTGCCGCCTGCAGGTGGTTCACCCCCTGATGACATCACATTATCCTCCAGATTCACTAATCCAGTGACGATAGAATTTGTTGAGCTTGGTAGGAGGACGACCCCGTTGTCAAACAAATCCTGTACTTCGTGGCGAAGACGGAAGCAATTGTCGGTGGTATGACCAGTCTGTTGATGGTACACACAGTACTGGGTAGCATCATGACCAGGTGGAAGACAAGCAGGGAGAGGTCGAGGCTCGAGGGGTTTAAGATGCCCTTTTTCAGCAAGGATTTGAATAGCCTTAGACAAAGGCATATAGAGGGCATGGAAGACCCTGCGCCCTCGGGGTAGATACTTCGAGGTTTGTGGATTTTTGCTGGACGCACTAGCAAAGGGGTCAGCGGGTGCTGGCTTGGTTTTCGGATCTTTTCCGGGTACAGGATTAGATCTAACAGGATCGTTTCCAGTATGACGACCCTTCTCCCGATTCTCCCCTTGGCTTGAACTGCCCTCAGTCTGAGTGGGGAAAGTGTCATTCATAGTTTTTGCAACAACAACTAACACCTGCTGTTTGTTCAATGCCCCGGCTTTGAAAGCCTCAACAGCCTGCAGAAGTTGTTCGTAGGGATCAGTGTCTGCCCCTATCTTGTTCTTTCTACTAGCCTCAGCTTGGTCGAAGGTGTGGGTTGCTATATCAGTGCAAAGTCCTGTTGTTGTTGGCATGCTATTGCCTATACTCAGGATGGGTTCAGGTTGGCTGAGTTCAATTACAATTCACCCCAGTAGCGGGGGCTCCTCTGGTATGAAATTCCTAACATGTGACATGGTCGACGGTGGAGCCGACATTCCGAAGGCTAGATTAGCTATAGATCTCTGAAGATCGCCAATCATTCCCATAAGCTCGAAAGTGGTGGGCTCACGGGTTTGAAATGGTTGGGGTTCCCAGATCGGGTGTGCAGCAGGTGACCTGGGCGGATGTTCCATTTCAACATCGGTCTCACCCTCCATGGTGATTCCCTGGTTTAATGCTGCTACCATGACCACAATTTCTTCGGAATTCTGTGTCATCACGAGTCTGCTTAACTGAACAGGGGGGATGTGACTGGTGACTAACGGGTCAGATGCACTGGTGAGCCTTGACTGGCCTTTCTCTGCCTTGCCTCAGTGAAGGAGAACACTGGTTGCTCTGAACTAAATCTCCTTGAAGACCCCCCTTGAAAGAGAAAACAGGCAGCATCTCAGCCCAATTTTATCAAAACGGATATAAGTATAACTGAATAACTGTATTCGACCACTGATCACTGTTTCCCAAATTATTGCCCCAAAACTGAATCTGATACCTGCAGATATAACAGGTTCTCAAAGTACTGATGCCCGCAGGCCTGACACTCAGACTTGCAAACTGATACGTGCAACCCTGTAGAGACACACTCTGATAGCACATATCAAGCAAATGAGAGCCAAAACACCCTTATGTTGGGGTAGGGTTTCCCTGTCCTATTTTGTCAGGAGCTAGGGTTTCACTACGCACGCAGCGGTTTCAAACAACCTAAAATGGGGTAAGCAACCTGTCCTAGTTTGGAATAGTCACTATGGGTTCCGAATATGCACTAGGTCGAATGGTCAAAAACGGTGCCCCGGTAAAACCGGGGTTTGTGTTCCCATCGTGGAAGAGCCCGCAACCGGTCAGCCTTATGGCACGCTTCTCAAAGCGAGCTTCCAACAAACCGTTCAGGAATAGCATACGGCAAACACGGTGTCCTAGGCGCACCAATGCAAATGCAATGCAAAGAAACACATAAGTGTGAACAAAACACGATATCATGAGTTCGAGTCAAGTTCTCTAACTCCTCAGCAGAGTCGCCAGAAACTGTAGACGCACCCTCGGAGAGAACTCTCGAGGAAACCTCGTTTTGTTCTCTGAGCTCCTACAGTTCGGACTCAAATGTCACGGTTCTGAATCTAATTTTACAATGTGCGATGTAAGACCGATAAATCACCAAAGAGTCCAAATCCGGCAAATCGTTTTGGAAAACTGATTTTTTATAAAGAAGTGCCAAACATGGACTGCTTTGCCAGATACAGAGTCGCCACCTAAATATTTTATTTTAGGGAAATTTAGGAAACCCAGACTCGTGCCTAAGGCCACGTGTCCGTCATCACCAAAGTCGCCTCGGCTCGGGAACTTGGGTACGATTGGGGAAGGTCATCTACGAGCACCCCCGCTCGCCCGATCAAAGATCGGCCTGTACTAAACATGATATCTTGTTTTTGAAAACACATGCGCTCTTATTCCGGTTAATTAGCTAGAATTACTATGTGATGCGCACAACACACAAGTATAGACTAGATCGCCTAATTTGGAACGAAGCATCGCATATCTGTTTTAAAACGATTTGAAGTTTGCTACTCGCAAGTAGGCTAAAATGCAGATTTTGATGAATTGTTCCAATTCGGGTAATCCAACCTTCACCCACAGGCATTCAGGCAGCTAATCAAGTAAGCAGTTAGCCTCATGGCAAGCATGCTTTCATGGCAGTCAATAACACACATGCAGTATGCTAAAGCGTAAATACTCACAGTGTACTCCAAGCCAAAACAAAGAACTTAGTTAGAAATCATGCATGATCCTAGTTCATGTTAAGATGGCTAATGCAACACATGCGAAAATGCAACTAAAATAGGCTCGGCTATTATAGAATGTCATGTAAAACGCAACTTGGATACATGTATTCAAATAGGAATTGAAATACAATGCAGTTAGTATGATGCGCCGAGCCCGGTGCATGCAAGACAGATGAATGGATGCACGCATGCGAGCATAAGGTATGCTAAATTAAATATGCCCTAAAACTAACTATCGTAAGCGGTTAAGTAAAAGGGAGAAAGAAATGGAGGTTGGAAGACATGCATCACACACACGCACGCTTATTACAACCCTTGGCTCTCTCGACGGAGGGTCCGAATAAAGAGTTAACTAGCTAATCTAAGTTAATTAAACTAATTATTACACAACAAATTAATTAACTAATCCTAGTTAACTAATTATTACAAAACGAATTGAATAGCTAACGCATTAACTATTAAAAGCACAGACCAAAGCAAAACCTAGCTACCTAAGTATGGCAGCTAAGGAAAGCAATAAATCAGGAGCCTCAGAGGTAGAGGAATGCATGCATGTCCGGTTGCCTCGTTCGAAAATCCAACGCGATGCCCCGATTTGCCTCTGTTTTCATCTGTTCTTAGAACCTTGCACCAAGCTCCAGAAAGATGAAACTTCACCTTGGGAATCCTGTGGGAGGGTGGTCGACCACTTTTGGTCTCTCCAGGCACCTGCCGACCACTTTTTGTTGTTGAAAACCAAGAAAAGTGGTCGGCCAGCTACTTTTTCTGGCTGGCCGGCCAGTTGTTGCTGCTGAACTGCAATTTGCTGCAACAGAGAGCAAGAAAGGGCATGGCAATGTATTTACAAGACATGTGTGCACAACCACCCTCCTTATCATGTAATGAACTCAAGGGAGTGTAGTTCTCGACCCTCGGGCCACCAATCACGCATTTCAATGCATGATGGCCGAGAGGCGAAGTTGCACAATTCAATATGAAATGAATGCACAAGTAAACACATAAAGCCTAAAACTCTATCATGGATGATCAAGAGCGTCAGCGATCGGGAATTAAGGCACGTTTCATCACTTTGAGTATGAAACGTCCCTCGTTTCCCGTGTTTGGACTAACACCTATTCCAAACACAATGCAAGCAAGCATGGCATACACAATGCAACTCAAGCATGCAAGTATGCAATATGACTTAAGCATGCAAACATGCGATGCAATATGAACAACCTGACAAGGCTAATGGCATGCACAATGCTAAAGCATGTAACAACTAGCATACACAATGTAAATGCTAAGAACTAGATGGCATGCTCAATGCAAGGCATTCATGAGGTCCTAAGCATAATGTAATGCATGCATGCACAATGCAATGCAACAAGGGCAACTTATGTAATATACCAAGCATGGCATGCTCAATGTAATATACATGTTATATTCAATGGACTTAAACCAAAAGGGTAGACCTAAATCTTGCCCAAATCAGTGGCCATTGGTGATGAAATGAAGGCATATAAAGCAAGGCATGCATGCACAATGCATTGGCCATCAAAGAGGCCAAAGAGCACAACTCTCAAGAGTGCTCAATGAGTGACAAAAATGGAAGTGTAACAACACTAAGTGCACTGAAATGAAGCAAGAAACGATGCCAAATCATTCAAACAACATAAGTAAAGCATGCTAGGGTCCTAAGGCATGAAAGCTAGTAAAGAGCAACACAAAGGAGGCATGCAATACATGGCACAAATGCATGAACTAAGCATGGACAGAGCTCAAGTAGGTCCAATCATGGACCAAAACATGCTGAGACGAGGGCCCAAAGGCCTAGGTATGCAAGCATACGAGCCAAGGCATAAGCTAGGCAAACATGCACAATACTCGAAGGCACTTAAAGCATGATTGAAGTGGGAACATGGCAAGTCTATATGCTCTGAAATGTCATGTTAGGTGATGCCAAATCATGTACACAACACAAATGAAGCATGCAATGGTGCTCAAAGCTTGAAGCAAGTAAGAGCATTTGTACTACAAGTACACAAAACATGAAGCATGTGATTGAGGCAACCTAAAAGAGTCCTAGTACATGTTAAAATGAGTCTAAAACATGCATGAAAGGAAGCCAAAATATGCTAGCATGAAGGGCATGAGGCATGATGTATACAAGGCAAATAAGGTGGATTACACTACACCTATTAAGACCAAGCATGGAATGACTCGACCAATAAAAATCGGAGTTATATCATGGCATAATAACCCCAAATAAACACTGAAATGGTGGCTCGCAAGGAAGGGCATGAAGGCATACGCAACGGCTCATGTGAAGGCATACGCAACGGTTCATGTTAAGGCATAAAGAGGGAAACCCTCCAACGCATTGAATGAGTGATAAATGTGAATGTATGGACATGAAACATGGACTGAAATCACATAACAAGTGATGTCAAATCACTGAAATAAGCCAAGCAATGCATGCTAGTGGATTCAATGCATAAGGCTAACAAGCTAGATTGAACTATAGCTATACAAAGCAAGTCATGGATGACCAACGCAACCAAAATCAGATCTTAAACATGCTAAAACATGAACAAAATCTTCTCAGAGCTAAGCCAAAAGCATGCTAAAATAACATGTTACAACATGATGCATGTTAGGCTAGTTTAATGGGATTGCACTACAAGTGCAAGGAGCATGCAAAGACTAACCAAACCAAACCTAAACAGAGGTATGACATGGTAAAAAAAGCCCAAAAACATGCTGAAATGGACACAACATAGGCTAGAATGAGATGCTACTTCATGAAGCATACAAAGCTAGTGTGTGTGATTTACACTACAAGTGTATAAGGCATGCAAGAGCCAACCAAACCAACCCAAAACAGATCTAAGGCATGTTAAAATAACACCAAAAACCTACTGAGATGGCCCCAAAACAAGCTAGAAACACATGCTCAAACATGAGGCATACAAGACTAGATTGTGTGATTTACAATACAAGTGTATTAACCACGCGTGGAGTGACCAAACTAAGCAAAAACAGTGGTATGCCACAGCAAAATAACCACAAATACAAGCTAAGACGTGGCCAACAAACACTTAGTAAAGATGCTCAAACATGAGGCTTATTAAGGCATGTATTGAAGATGCAAGGGAAGGGGATGTCCCTCCCATTTCTAGGACCTTAAAACACCATCCCCACCACTGAAATCCCTCTGGATTTCAGTGGTGAGAAGGCCAATACAAGGTGGTCCCGAAGCTCACAAAAAAGGCTCAAAAATAAGGCCAAACAAGGCCTAAGAGGGGGTAAACAACCCCAAACACCAAAGTCTTCTTAAACAAAGATCAAAAGCATGCAAAAGAATAACTTTTATCAGTTATAAGTTACGCTTAAAACAACATGCAAGATAGGCTAAAAGCTTAAGCAAGAAAGGGGGATTTAAGGCTTAGAAACTCACCCTTGAAGACCTTCTTTAAAGCTGCAACTCCAGCAAGTTTTTCAAGCTTAAACCAACCCAAGAACACAAAAAAACAACCTCTAAGCACCTCAGCAACAAAGGTATGGTGTTTTAGTGTGTGTTTGTGTACAAAAGTATGATCAAATGACACTTTTAAGGCACAAAATGAAGAACAAGAGTAAGATAGATACAACTATGTAAGTATAACTCTGAAGGCCCAAAATTCTGAACCTGGAGGAGGGAGGGGGAGCTTCCCTCTTATAGAAGAGGAAAGCCTAAGCTTCTTGGAGAAGCTAAGCATCAAGCCAATCCCTCCATACACAAGGATGGCTCAAATGCTCTCCAGCTGTGCCAGCTGTCCCAAAATATCTCCAAAAAGGTGTCAAAAAGCAGCCGACCACTTAAAGTGGTCGGCCTGCTAGTAAAAGTGGTCGGCCGACCACTTTAGGTGGTCAACCAGAATAGAAACTAGTCGGCTATAGGTGGGAGAGGTCAACACACTAAATGCAAGGTGGTGGTGTGGTGGTCGACTAGAAAAGATGGTCCAAAGACCAAGAAAGCTAGTTATCTGACAAGAAAACTAGCTGGAAAAAGGAAAAGTGGTCTCCAAGGAGAAATACTGGTCTCCCACCCTTGTACCACCTTCCAAACAAGGAAAACAAGGTTTGTACCAAAAACAAACCAAAGCGGATGCAAGACGAGAAATCGGGAGGCGAAACACGCGGCCAAAAGCCCCGAAAACTAGTCGACGAGTATCAAAAGTGGTATGCAACCACAAAAGTGGTCTCCTGGACCACAGTGTTCCTCTAGGCAGAGGCAACAAGGTGTGGTTCAAAAACCACGCCAAACGGAGAATGTTAAGCGGTCCCGAGACAAGGCGCACGGCCAAAGGCTCTAAAAACCGGAAACTAGTCTCCAAACGGGAAAAGTGGCCTACGACCACAAAAAGTAGTCTACGACCACAGAGAGATGGCCTACAAGACCACTCCATCCCTCCGGGAAGGGAAAACAAGACTTGGTCTGCGAACCGAGCCAAAACACAAAGAGTTCCGAGGCCCGGAGGCAAGGCTCTCAGCCAAAACTCCGAAACCTCAGAACGAGCACAACATGCACCATCACCGAGCGCTCAATCGGTGACGTCTGAGTCTTAAGGTCGGTCAAAAATGGGGTGTCTACATTTAGCTACTAAAAATTTAGTCGCCTAAAGTCTATTTTTTTATTTGGCTACTAAAATTTTAGTCGCCAAAAGTTTTTTTTTTTCATTTGATTTTTTTTAGCTACTAACTATTTAGTGACTAAAAATATTTACTTCCTTATTGGCTACTAATTATTTAGTGGCCAAAAACATGATATTAAATTTTTTTTTAAATGCATAAATTTAATATTTTTCATTAATTTCTAAATTATATGCATTCCATTATCAAAGCAACCTGTATATATACAGAATAATACATCTATCAATTATCATCTAAATCCATTACCAATAATACCCATTTCATTATCAATGATCCAAAAACTTTAACTTGTAACATCATAATCCAAATATCATATAAAATCACACCAACCAAGTATAATCCATCTAAATTATATATTACATATAAAAACACTGGATTTCCAAAACAAAGAATTGTAGAAAAATAAATGTCTTCCGTATACAGAACAAATGCTCTTCGTACACAAAAATAAATATCCACAATAGCCCACGCAAAAGCAATCTGTAAAAAATATATATATATAAAAAAAAATTAACCATTAGCACTTATCTGTAAAAAATAAATTCACTTTCAATCGTCAATTATCAACTGCAGTTTCTTTAAATCATATTCTTATTAAAATATATCCTAACAGAAGACATGATTCAAGTTATCTCACAAAAAAGATCAAGGAAACGTGAAATGGTGCACTATCAACGGTGAGCGATGGAGGGCATAGTGATGCTGAGTCCTTGAGAGAGAAGGAGCAAGAGTCTATGTTTAGAAGCAACTACTACTTGGCTCCAAATCACAGGAGCATAATGAATCAATGCCTAAATTTTTGAACATATCCGGCTAAAAAATTCTGACAAATATTTGCAACACCACAAATGATTGTAAAATCAATTCCTATTCTTTATTAAATTTTATTTCTATTCCAATCTCTTAACAAAATCCAGCAATCAAACAACTTTAATTGTGCCAAGCTTATCAGTGCCACTAATGAAACTATAATAGCCAACAATTGACAGCAAAATGACAATATATCCACAATAAAAACATTTACAAGGGAAATTCAAAAAAAAATTTAGCACCAACAAACCAACCATTCCACCAAAATCACATAACAAACTGACACTAAAATTGAAGACCAAAAACGGATCACAAACAATATTAAGATAATAACATCAACAGAGCATATATCTAAAAAGAGTCATTAATCTGCATGATGGCGAGGTTCATCTATTGTCATGTCAAATTGTGGCACTTATTAGTTAAAAAAAAAAAACAAAACAAAACAAACCATTGCTACTTTAAGCAAAGTGTTGAGAAAGCTGCCAAATCAAGATTATCATTATGATTGATAGTATAATTAAGAATTTTCAGAAATAGACAAAGCTGCTAATGAATTAGCAGTAATGTAAACTGAATAAGTTGCCTCTTGTTGGCATATGGTACATAAGGTGTATACCTATGCTAACAAAAAAAAAAAAAAACCAAAAACACATGCATATCAAATCAATATAAATCTATAATCATATATAAATCTGAATAGAAGGAACACACACACACAAAAAAACAAAAAACAAAAACAAACCAAACAAAACAAAACTGGAAGCCATGACAATATAATGTGCAAAAAGAAATCCAAGGTTCCTGAAAGTGACTTTCTGTTGCTCTTTCCAAAAAAAAATAAATAAATAAACACCAAAGGTCAAATTTTAGACTTCAATTAGTGAGTGATTGGCCACAACATGCTTTTCATCTTTCCAATCTGTTGCTTAAAAGGGAACTGCACTACTATCTTATATCATATCAAAATCAAATAATTAAGCAAAAGAATTTGAATGCCCTAACCATAGCACATAGTTAAAATTTATCCATTTCACACAAAACCCACATCATTGAGGTCCAGAGTAAGGAATATCAGTGGACAAATTAACCAAAACACCACTCTTCAAACACAGTTAAAGAGCTGAAAAATAGAGAGAACTAGTAATGGGGAAAAATAAACTAGAAAACAAAGAAGGGAGAGTTAGCTAAGTAATTCATGGTCAAGTGAAAACCTTCAATCCTCTGAAGAAGTTTCTTCACTTTCTGCCTACACCCATCACAGTGTATGTCCACTTTGAGCACACAAGTCTGTAAAAGGACCAAAAAAAAAAAAAAAAAAGAAATGGAAGGAAACAAAAGCAAACAACAAGAAAACAGAGATTGTAAGGAAAAGACCGACACCCAACTTTCCTCTAATCTCTGGATTTTTTTCATTTTCTTTTTGAGGTATAAAAGTCATATTAACTAGTAGCCGCAGCAGAAGATAACCAACTCAACAAAGCCAAAGTGAGACTGAGTTGAGCAGACGTTTTTATGTGCTAAAACCTCAAAATATGCAAATTTTAACATTCAAAATAATCCCTAGCTTTTCTCAGCAACCAAAAAGAGATTTGGGTAAAGCTGTCTATGCAGTTGTAGACATGTCAAAAGATTGATAGAAGGACTAAGAGTTTTAGAAATGTCAAAGAAAGCATAAACATACAGGAAGGAACTCATCAGCCAAAAGTCTGGTAAAAGCAAGACCCCCTCTATATTAGGTATGAAAGCAATGCTAGCTAAATCACATCAAATGAATTTCACAAGTTAAGATACCCACCCCTCACCTAAAAATGAATCCTTTAGTGATCCTCCAGGCTTCTTAATAATCTGAATGGCCTCCAAGTTTGTGCTGCCCTGCCATTTCCATGAAAATGGTCAGCAGTCCTACATGTTGGCAAAGGGAATGTTAGGTCCTAGTCATTAAGGATAAGTGAAGCTAGCATCCACTGATGTTAAGAAATGGATATAAGAAATTAGTATAGAATACATCAACTTCACAATTTAATTCATCTTCTTTTTGTTCAAATGATGTTTGATGTAAAGAGTATTATCTCAATTAGCAATTGTCATTTCAGAAATAAGTTTATACTGAATTACCATGACCTCTATAATCTCTTTCTTTCACAAAATAAATTCATATTGAAAAATGTCCATAAGCAGCAACATTTATGCTAATGAGAACAATTTTCCATGGTAAATCATACAAGAAAAAGGCTAATTGTGGACTATTTCCCATGACAAGAATCATTTTCAACATATGTTTCTATCATTGCTCTTCACCTTGACCAACATAAATAAAGCAACGGCAAAGAGGTCAATAGATTGCTACCGTCAAATTTGTGTATGAGACTTCTTCAATCAAGTCAAACAGACAAAATATGTGAAAGGAAACCAAATATGTGAATGAGGATTTTTTATATGCAGAATGCCATGATGGAACTTACTTGTGTAGAAGAAGAAATATGCCAAACAAAATAAATGTTCCTGTAATGAGTATCCATCCAACGATCACCAAGCTGCAACAATTTAAAAGCACTCCTTCAAAAAGTTAAGCAGAAAAAGCAAAAGAACGGAAATTGAGTTTATATGAAGATGTAGTCTCACTCACATGTACACAAGAAACTGCATGCCGAGTAGTGAGAATACTGGACCAAAATATAACCAAAGTAAATAATTCAAGTATCAAAAGTAACATGAAATCTAACCTTGTGATTTTATTTATGGAATCTAAACTCTTCTTATTTTAATTATGGTGTCTCTCTTTGTCCATGACAAACTCTTGGGTAATTCTAGAATTTTATGGGGCCAGCATGTGATTTTTTTACAACATTTGGCCATTAACAATTTCTAAGTCAAATTGAGGTGTCCTTTACAGTGGCTCACTGACACAGGGAGGCATCAATCAGTAAGTATAGTTATGCCTAGGATCCAGAAAATCAAGACAAGCAGCCTACCTTCTACCAGTAGAGAACATGAAACGTCAAACACCATCTTAGACAGACTCTAGTTTATTTGAGTTGTCAAATATTAAATGGTTTTCATCCAAAACTATCTTTGCTAGGATAGGCACTAAATATTCATCACCACTGTGGTCATACAGAACTCACTCAAATCAGTTAATTAGATTTCTGTTGATTTCATTTCCACAAGGCTCTTCTAGCTGAAAGTACGAATTTAGCTGAAAGTATGAGTCACAGAAGTATTTGAATTTGAGGCCATTCTACCAATAATCTATCAGACCCTCAGGTTGCATCAATCGATGAAGAACAAAAACAGTTCTCAACTCATGTTCAAAACTGCTTCAAATTTGGGTGAATTGATTCAATACGAGCAAGTGAGATCACTAATTTCTCAATTTTTATTCCTCTTCAAAGAAATTATGATAAAATGTATTGACAAAATGATAATTTTTTCACACTTCAAACTTTTAACTATACTTTTTATTCTTGTACAAATGCCTAAATGAATGATTTAATAATAACTGAACTAACATTAACACCTTAAATATGGTATCTGAAAGTCATTGACATGCTACAGTATTTGTGTTGCTTGGGTGGTTGGTGTTGGTGGTGTAGTTGGAACTTGGAGTTGCTGTCAATGTCCATCTCTACAGTGTTCTCCACTGCTGTGGCTCCTCTTGGGAACTTAGAAGAGGCACAAAATAATCAAACCTTTCCTAAAGGAAAATTATTGAAGATAATATAGCAAATAAGATTGATAAAGTAATAAAATAAACTCAGAAATTACAAGAAAATTACAATTCAAGAAGGGAGATCAATAGCATATGATCACTACATTAGATTGCTATCATTAAAACCAATATTCCATTTTTGCTTTATTCTTATAAATTTCGAGATTGGTCATTGATTATGGGTTTGAATCTTATAAATTTCTTCTTTGTCAAACCCATAAAACGAAAATCAAACCCATAAAACTAAAATCAAACCCATTTTCGACATGAAGAATATCATAATTTCATAGAAATCAAACACTTCAACCAAACCCATTAACGAAATCAACACAAATTAAACTAAAAAAATCATATAAACCCTAGATGAAGTGTGAGAAATGGGAAATAGGGGAAGGGAGAAAGAGAGGTAGAGAGAGAAATAGAGAGAGAGGGAACCAAAGAGATGGCTCGACAGAGAGAGAGAGACCCAGATCAACAACGAGGGAGAGGACCGAGGGCGACAGAGACAAACCTGTGATTTGCGGCAGTGTTGGTGGTGATTTCGGCGATGGCAGTGGCGACATGTGACGGTGGGGACGGATGGTGGGCAGTGACGGTGAGAGATGGAGGGGAGAGGAGCAGCGGAGAGGGAGAGGGAGAGAGAGAGGCAGAGGGAGAAACGCTGAAGAGAAAGAGAGAAGAAGTGCTGGTTTGTGGTTTGAAAACCAAATATATATATATATATAATATACCATTAGCGACTAAAGTTTTTTAGTCGCTGAAACAATTTTATAAATCCCTCCAAAATATTTGAAATATCTCCCTCCAATAATTTTGGTTCTTCGGCGACCAAAATTATTTTTCGTCGCTGAAAATAAACTTTTGGCGACTAAAATTTTGGTCGCCAAAAGTAAAAATAACTTTTTATTTTCCAATCGGCGACTAAATTGTTTTAGTAGCCAAAACTCAATATACGGCGACCGAAATTATTTTTCGTCGCTGAAAATAAACTTTTGGCGACTAAAATGTTGGTCGCCAAAGGTAAAAAATAATTTTTTATTTTCTGTGGGAACCGAATATTATTAGACCCATAGGGACGGATGTGTCCGGTCCGAAACGTAACCTCTATTCGGCATGTACCCTATCCAATCAAGGAGCCGAATAAAATAACCAGTATCCCAGCCAGTAGAACGGAGGTCGAGTAGAGGTACATGTGACGGAACAAGGATGGGCCCAGCCCAAAGGCCCAAAGAAAATACTATAAATACGGGATCACCCATCAGAGAAAGGTATGTGAGAACTATTACACTTTACTTAAAATATAAGCAATTTAGAGATTAGAGACTGACTTGCCCGTCGGAGTGCTAATTCCGGCACCCCTGACCGGAGTGTTTATTACTTTTCAGGTGACTAGAAGAGGATCACCAGCGTCCCCCGGGATCAGAAGAGTATTTCTAAACCACTTCTCCACAATTGGCGCCGTCTGTGGGAATACTCAAATATATCCATGGCAGGCGTAATAGATGATCCTCCAATGGTCATTGATGAAATCACGCAAAGAGACGACCTCACTCCAACAAACATGCTTGGACTGGAGACTATCACCGCAAGACGTGCCTTGAACTTCGCCTCACCTTTGACTTCGGAGCATGAGACAATGCAGGCGATCATGGAACAAGCAAAGCAAAATGAACAGAGGTTGGAGAACATGATCGCTGAGAATGAACGTCTTCGTGAAGATTTGGCCTTGGAAGTGGCGAAGTCCAAACAAGTTGTACGCCTAAATCCGGAACGAGCAGGTGGTCGACGACCTCGAGCCCGACAAGACGACACTGATAGCGACTCCGACTCGTTATCCCCGGAGCCCAGGAAGAAGGGGCGACCTGAAACCACCAGTTCCTCTGAAGAAAGTACCCGAAGAAGGCACAAGCAAAGAAGGAACAGTTCGGACGAAGATCAACACGATCCCTTCGTACGACGGATTGCAAAGGCAGTGCTACCCAAGAAATTCAAAGTACCGTCATTCACCTTGTACTACGGCAAATCAGACCCCACCGACCACATCCGCCACTACAAGCAAGCCATGACATTGCATGCAGACGACGAGGCCCTCATGTGCCGAATATTTCCCAGTAGTTTGGGACCATTGGCTGGCAGGTGGTATTATAAACTGGAGTCGGCTTCGATCAAAACCTTCTACCAATTACAGAAATCCTTTAAGTCCAGATTCATCACCAACGAGGTCCAGCCGAAACAAGCCGACTCTCTCTGGGCAATGCAAATCCTACAAGGAGAAACACTAATAACATATTCCGCGCGATATTGGGAATGCTTTAATCTTGTTGATGACGCTTGCAACGACTCCATGGCCATCACCGCCTTCAAAATGGGATTACATCCAGATAATGCCCTCCGCAGTTCCTTGACTAGAAGACCCCCCAAAATAGTCTAGGGGTTGATGAAGAAAGTAGAGGAATACTGCAAAGTGGAAGATGACGCCTTGCGGGTTAAAGCCGGACACATGGCCAACAAAACGGCCCCTCCTGAAATTGCTCAGCCAATAAGTTCCGTACCACCTCAGAGCCTTGAACCACGACAGTTGGCTAAACGAGACAAGAGACGGGATTCTCGTCGATCAAGAGATTAATGCTCACACCGAGCAAATGAGCAACTGCAAGTTGATAGTAGGTGCACAAAGCGCGCTGACAAGAAATATACGGAGTTGTCAGAGCCAATCAACTCGGTTATGTCCAAAATCCAACATCTTCCGTTCTTCAAATGGCCATCCAAAATGGTGAGACCTCCTGACACGAGAAGGTGGGACAGGCGGTGTGAATATCACAAAGATCACGGTCATGATACGGACAGTTGCTATGCTTTGAATGACCACCTTGAGGAATTGGTGCAAGATGGTCGGCTCCAGCAACATGTCCGAAAAAACGCAATCAAAATAGTTGCCCTTTGGTAGGATTCACCTTCGCTCGGCGTCATTCATATGATATACAGCCTTCCAACACCTCTTACCGTACACGCCATTCAGTCAGCCCCCCAGAAGCAACGGACACCAACGAAACGTCCCCACGAAGCTCCGAGTATTATCTTCAACGATTTCGATCTTATCGGCATAACACTCCTCCACATTGATCCATTGGTCATTGAACTACACGTAAACCGATTTACCGTTGAACGCATCCTCATAGACCAGGGGAGCACTTCAGAGGTTATGTATTACGAGACCTTCATCAAACTCGACTTCAAGGAATCAGACCTGTCTTCGGCTCCTTATCCATTATTCGGCTTCACCGCAAATCCAGAGTACCCGTTGGGGAAAATCATATTACCCGTTCGAGCGGGCTCCCAAACAGTGGATGTGGAATTCTTGGTCGTCAAGCTCCCTTCGCCGTATAATCTCATCATGGGGCGAACTTGGTTGCATACTATTTAGGTCGTGCCAAGCACCTATCATCAGCTGCTACGCTTCCCAACCGAACATGGCATTGAGCAAATCCGTGGTTCTCAGTAATCCGCACAAGCATGTTATCTCCTTTCTAGAAAGACACCAACGGAGTCGTAGGTCAACTCCACTGAAGTGCCGAATCGAAACAGCCTCGACGATGTCGGACGACTCCCTAGCGAAAAGCCATGAAAGCCCTAGGCGATACCAGCAGCAGCTTGCCAAGATGTATAATCAGCGCGTTCAGCTGCGCCGCTACACACCGAGAGAGTTGATCGTGAAGGTACTTCCGGATGACAAGAAACCGGTTGATGGAAAATTAGGTCCTAACTAAGACAACCATTATCGAATAGATTCCATATCGGCTCAGAAATATGTCAGGAAGGAGTCTGCCATAGCCTTGGAACTCGACGCACTTGCGAAAACTCTGTCATTAAGCCCAACTTGTGGGGAATGATCCTAGTTCTAAATGATTCGCCATGTACACATTCCACTTTTGTAATGCAGGGATTCTTGTTGAAAAGTTGTAATCCCACCCTCTGCGAAATCTAGTTAAAAAGTGCTCCGATGAAAAAAGCCTCCGGATTCAGAGTCCCGTCGGCGAAGGACGCCTTTGGGCTGAAAAAGCCTCAGGATTCGGAGCGCTCTTCGTGGATATCATGATTGGCCAATTAAAGTCTCCAGATTCGGAGCCCCCTCGGCGCATGACGCCTTTGGGCTAAAAACGCCTCCAGATTCGGAGTGCCCTTCGTGGATATCACGATTGGCCAATTAAAGTCACCGGATTCGGAGCCCCCTCGGCGGATGACGTCTTTGGGCCGAAAAAGCCTCCGGATTCGGAGTGCCCTTCGCGGATATCACGATTGGTCAATTAGTCTCCGGATTCGGAGCCCCTCCGGCGCATGACGTCTTTGGGCCGAAAAGGCCTCTGGATTCGGAGCGCCCTTCGTGGATATCACGATTGGCCAATTAGTCTCCGGATTCGAAGCCCCCTCGGCGCATGACGTCTTTGGGCCGAAAAAGCCTCCGGATTTGAAGCGCCCTTCGTGAATATCACGATTGGTCAATTAGTCTCCGGATTTGGAGCCCCCTCGGCACATGACGTCTTTGGGCTGAAAAAGCCTCCAGATTCGGAGCGCCCTTCGTGGATATCACAATTGGCCAATTAAAGTCTCCGGATTCGGAGCCCCCTCGGCGCATGACGTCTTTGGGCCGAAAAAGCCTCCGGATTCGGAGTGCCCTTCGTGGATATCACGATTGGCCAATTAAAGTCTTCAGATTCGGAGCCTCCTCGGTGCATGATGTCTTTGGGCCGAAAAAGCCTCCAAATTCGGAGTGCCCTTTGTGGATATCACAATTGGCCAATTAATCTCCGGATTCGGAGCCCCGCCGGCGCATGACGCCTTTGGGCCGAAAATGCCTCCAGGTTCAGAGCCCCATCGGCACATGACATCTTTGGCCAATAAAGCCTCCAAATTCGGCGGACCAAATGGTGTCCCACCGGGCAACGCTCAAGGGCCAAGTAATATTTCGAATTCGGAGCACCCTCCAGAATGAAAAAACATTTACACATCAAAACAGGGATATGTAAGTTGAGCCGGCACAACCGCATGAACAAAACAAAACGTGCCAACATTCGAAATAAGATACTTAATTAAGCATATAAAAATTCAGAATGAGATATAAACTTTTAAAATAAAACATTTTATTCGATTAAACAATAATTACAAAAACGCAATCCGCGTTCGAGCATTACAATATCTATTTTCATACGGCGTCGCCTTCGTCCTCACCCTTCTCAACTTCGAAGGCGAAAAAGGAGAAGTGGTCGCATTGGTACTACGGCAGCACCGAATCAACGCCCGCTGCTCGGAGAGCATCCGCAGCTTGAAATCCTTTGATCTGATCGCGCTTGAATCCACGATGTTCACACCGGCGAGACCATCACTCTCGAGGTGGAGAGCTTTGACACCATAGACAACGTCAAGGCCAAGATCCAGGACAAAAAAGGAATTTCCCACGAAAAGAGTAAAACTCAACGGTCGCGGCGCTACGTCGGCCTCATTTCTCGGTCGCGGTTGCGGAGAACTTCCCCGTTGCTGTTTCTCTCTTCGGGGTGATCAGCTTCGACGACTTGGAGGCTGACGTTTTTCCCGATCTTTGAACGACCTACCTCTCACATGAGTGGGTTCTCTGCTGCAATTCATTGTAGTATCAAGCTCAGCCAAACTTCGAGCTTCTCTGCTGTTAACTCCATTTGACATTCACACTTATCTAACCCCACGCAACAAAATTGTTTTAAATCGAGTCTAAACACAGTAAGTGAAGTTACTGGCGCGAAGAGTCCGAGGCGATTTATTTCTAATCCTTGCAGTGACCCCGAGGCGATTTCATTAACACTGAACTCCAAAAGACGGACGCCGATCGATATTGGCCGCAGCCACTCCACGTACTAATTTTCGGCTTTTTGGAGTTAAAATGGCCTAATTATCTAAACGGCAATTATAGATGGGCTGACAGTCTCCGGATTCGGAGCCCTTGGTGCATGACACCTTTGGGCCGATTAAGCCTCCGAATTCAAAGCCTCATCAGCGCATTGACCGTGCATGACACGTATGCCAAATATATATTTAATGAAGAATGCTCATGACAAGCCGGCATATAACTGTTCGGAATTAAATGCCTAGTTGACTTGGGCCGGTCAATGTTTATACAATGAAACACATGCAAACACGTGTGTGCCGAATGCAAATTACAATGAAACATTTAAAATAGGACGTTTTATTCAATCAAGCAATAATTACATAATTACATAGTATTTTTATACGTCGTCGCCCTCATCCTCACTCTTCTCGACTTCAAAGGCGGAAAATGGAAAATGATTACGTTGGTAGAGTGGCAATGCCGAATCAATGCCCGACGCTTGGAGAGCTTCCGCGGCTTGAGATGTCTTGATCCAACCGTGCTTAAAGCCACAATTTTCATATCGGCAAACTTCTTCGGCGAGTTTCTCTTTGGTCTTCTGAATTCCGACCAGTCGGCCGTCATGAAAGCCTTTTTCATAGGCTGCAGCTCTCGCAGTCTCAATCGCGAACATGTTAGCCGTATTACGATCGGCGATCACATCACTAATCAGCCTTTGAGTAACCCTCTCTTCGACAACCGGGTTGGGGTGGCTGGTTGATTGGGGCCCGGCAGACTTGATTTTCCTTAACTCATGCTTGGCCTTCTCGGCGCGAGCTTCTAACTTCCGAATGCGTTCATCTCTCTGTTCTATGTTGCGGCGAGCGGCGCGGAGACGCATACCGATCTCATAAGCCGTGTACAATCCCCTCACCACCCCGTCAACGCCTTCACGAAACACTTCGAAGTCCGACCGACCTACCATCGACTGTTGAACTTTGGGTGGAAAAATCTGTTGAGCAAACTCGACTGCCACATTTGGATCTCGAATAATTGAATCCGCCTTTGTCATTGGTCTATTACCCACGAAGACCGTGAAACTCAATGGGTGAGGAGTCGCGTCGGATTCCCTTCCAGGACGGGGTTAAGGAGACTTACGCTGTGGCTGTTTGTCCCTCCTGGGCGACCTACTTCGACGACAAGGAGATTGGTGTCTCACCCGATCCCTCGAAGTCCTACTACCTGTGCGTGAAGGTTCACCGCTATGACTCATGGCACCTCCTAGCTCAGCTAGCGTCTTCGCTTCACCTCTGCTGTTGAAGAAAAGCTTATTTGACATTTGCACTTGTTTAATCTTCCTCAAAGTGCTGGACTGAGTTGCTAACTGAGCACATAAATAGGACCCTCGTTCACGAAGTACACGCCTGTAGACGTCTCCGAACGTCCCGGAAGGGAAATCCCGTTCTGTTCATTTGGGCTCACTACAGTTCAGGACTCAATGTCACGGTCCTGTATCTAATCTCGCAGAGTGCAATGCAAGATCGATGAATCATCAAAGAGTCCAAATCCGGCAAATCGGTTTTGGAAAACATATTTTTTTGAAAGAAGTGTCAAACATGGACTGCTTTGCCAGATACAGAGTCGCCACCTAAATATTTTATTTTGGGGAAATTTAGGAAACCCTGACTCGTTGCCTAAGGCCACGTGTCCGTCATCACCAAAGTTGCCTCGGCTCAGGAACTTGGGTACGATTGGGGAAGGTCACTTCGTGAGCACCCCCGCTCGCCCGATCAAAGATCGGCCTCTACTAACCATGATATCGAGTTTTGAAGACATATGTGTTCTTGTTCCGGTTTATTAGCCTAGAATTACTATGTGATGCGCACAGCATACAAGTATAGATTGGATCGCCTGAATTGGAACGAAACATCTCATGTTTGTTTTGAAAATGGTTTGCTACTCGCAAGTAGGCTAAAATGTGGATTTGCCACCCTCAGGTGGGCTTTAGAAAACACGATGATTTGCCACTCTCAAGTGAGCTTAAAACACACAGTCAATGCATTATTCCAATTCAGAAAATCCAACCTTCACCCACAAGCATTCAGGCAGATATGTCACATAAGCACATAGCCTCATGGTAAGCATGCTATCATGGCAGTCACTCACACGCATGCAAGGATGCTAAAGCATAAACACTTACCGAATACTCCAAGCCAAAACAGAAACTAGTTAGTAATCATATGCATGATCCTAGTTCATGTTAAGATGGCTAATGCAACACATGCGAGATGCAACTACAATAGGCTCGGCTATTCTGAGATGGCATATGATGATGCTACAGCTAATACGTATTCAACTCGGAATTGAAATACAATGCAGTTAGTATGATGCGCCAAGCCTGGTGTATGCAAGACAAATGTATGGATGCAAACATGTGAGCATAAGTATGCTAATTGAAACATGCCCTAATCTAACCATCATAAGCTGGTAAATAAAAGGGAGAAAGACGTGGGGTTGGAAGACATACATCACACGCACACACACTTATTACATAATTGCCCTCGCTCGGAGGGTCCGAATAAATAATACAGATTAACTAATTAACTAATTGATAAGCTAATTAATTATTAGACAACACTTAACTAATTAACAAATTAGTTACAAAAAGAAGGTGGCCGCAGCCCCGCCTCGGAATGATGGGATGATGCATGCTTGATTCGCCTCGCCCGGAAACTCGGTACCATGCCACTGTTACCTCTGTTTGCACTGCCTTGCTCCTCTGAAATTTATGAAAGTTTACAGAATCCTTCTGAATCACTCCTTGAATGTTGTGGAATGTCACCGGCCATAATTCAAGTCCACCGGCCATGAGGATAGGCTGATCGGCCAAATATTGGACCACCGGCTAGACACTGATGGTCGGTCGGCACTAAAAGTGGTTGACCGACCATTTCTTCCTGCAGAACCCTGTTTTGACAGCAGCAGAGGACAGACAGTGCATGGTATGGAATTTTCAAAGCAATGTGTGCATGGCCACTCTCCCTATCATGCTATGGACTCAAGGGAGTGTGGCCCTCGGTACTCGGGCCACCAATCATGCATTCCAATGCATGATGGCCAAAGGTACCAAGTTTGGAAATCAATGTAAATGCATGCGACAAAACAAATGAATGCTTCATGCCCTATCATGTTGAGATCAAGGGCATCGGCGACCGAGGGGTGAGGCACGTTTCGTCACTTCAAGTACAAACGCACCTCATTCCTCATGTTTGGTTTGACACCCCAAACCAAACACAATGCAATGCATGTATGCGATATGGCTCAAGTGTACAAAATGGCTCAAGTATGCAATATGAGTCTAAGTGAGCAAAGCATGCCAAATGCAATGCAAACTAAACATGCAAATGTGCAATGCGCCAGGCATGCAAGATGCAATGCAATGCAACATAACATGCAAACAATATGGCAATGCAATAGATATACAATACTATGATGCAACCTAGATAAGCAACTATAGAAAAAGGATAGGCATGCAACAATGCACAAATGCATGACCTATGGACGTATACTAAGATGGAGGAGCTTCAGCCACACCCCAAAACAGTGGCCAAAAGCTATGGAAATGATAGATAAATGCTCATGCAAACATGTACACCAATGGGCCTAAAGCTAAGGCACAAAAGGTAACTTTCAAGAACACTCAAAAGATGATAAACATGGACACTAGACCAACATGTTAAACTCTGAAAGTGTATAGAGGATGATGCCAAATCAACCATGTTATGCAAGTAAGGCATGCAATAATGACCAAAACTTGAAGCCAACAAAGGGGTCCAAACCATAGCTATGTCAACCAAACCCCAAAGGACCAAAATGGCTTAAAACAGTCCTAAGGCACTCCTAAATAAGACTAAAGCATGCATAGATCATGGTCAAAACATAATAAGAAATGAATGCAAAACAAAGGGGGATTTAAGGCCACAAAGAGGGCACTCTACTACAACCACCCCAACCACATATGGCATGGACTAATCAATGCAAAACAGAGTTTTAACATGCAAAAAGGAGCCCCAAAACCCACTGATATGGCAGCCCAAAGCCTCAAACACATAGGCGTGCACAATGACTCATTTTAAGGCACAAAAGAGCATCTTTTCAAAGCATGGAAAGGATGATGAATGCAAGCATACAAACATGGATTATGGACTGAAATAGCATGGGAAATGATTCCAAATCACTGAAACAACCCAACTAAAGCATGCGAATGACTCACACACTCAAGGCTCACAAGCCAAAATGCATGGTGGCTATACCAAACATGGAAAACATGATCAAATCAGCACCCAACAGACCTCAAGCATGATGAAATATGACCAAAAGCTTCATGAAGTCAAGCTAGAACATGCAAGCATGGAGGGGCAAATGCATGGCACATGTTATGACAATAAAGGGGATTACTAGACAAGTGTATGATGCATGTAATGGACCATCAATCCGACCAAAAACAGAGGTATAAAATGACCAAATGACAGCCAAAAACCTCTGAAATGGAGCTAAGTAAAGCAAAGCATGTATGCTACCCTTATGAGCCAAAAACATGAACAAATGAGACACAAAGGGTGAGGGGTGTCCCTCCCCTATACAAGACTTCAAGACCCCTTCACCACCACTAAAAATCCATTGGATTTCAGTGGTGAGAAGGCCAATACACAAAAGGTTCCAAAGCTCAACAAATAAGGCACAAAAGGGGCCAAACAAGGCCTAAGAGGGGGAGGTCGACCCCCAACACCAAAATGACCTTAATGAAACATCTTAAACATCAAAAAATAAAACTTTTATCAGTTATACACAAAGCTCAAAACAGCATGCAAAGTGGGTTAAAAGCTAGTGCAAGAATGGGGAATATAAAGTGACTATGCTCACCCTTGAAGAACACTTGAAGAACAGCAACCTCAAGCCCCTTTTTTGATCAAAACCAGCTTAAAGGCTCTAAGAACAACCTCTCAACACCTCAATAGCCAAGGTATGGTGTAACACTAGGTGCCTTAGTGCAAAACTAAGAACAAAACACACTTTTAGGCCCTTTAACACACACAAACGTAGAGAGAGAGGGAGATATAGAGAGATAGTGGTATATATATCATATATAACTCTGATTTGCTGAACCCCTCAAAGGAGAAGAGAGGCTCTCTTATATAGACAAGGCAAGGGCTCAAAGCTTCTAAGGGAAGCTAACAAAAAAAGGGTCAAGCGGGGGGCAAGCTTATCAAGGAAGCTAACTCAAAGGTTCAAGCTTCTTGAGGAAGCTAAGACAAAGGTCCAAGCTTCCTCAAGAAGCTTGAGCAAAGGGTGCAAGCTTCTCCAAGAAGCTTAGAACAAAAGGGTGCAAAAGGGACAAATCCTCCATATGTATGGAGGACAAGCCCGTGCACTCCAGCTGGCACAACTGGCATGTACCATGCCTGAAAAAGGCGGAAAGGAGGTACCGGCCAGAAAAGGAGACAATCGGCCAAATAAATGGCCGACCGTCCACACAAAATGCTGACCGGCCACCACCAATGGCCGGTGGAAAGAGAACACGGCCGGTGGCCACAAGCCAAGGCCGGTGGGTTTCAGGGGTAGCTAACAAGCTACTCTCTACCCTCAGAAGCAAAAACCAACAGGTGTTTGGTCCAACCAAGCACAAGGCAGTCAAGTCGAGAGATCCTGAGGCAAGACGCGTAGCCGAGACCTTTGAGAACTCAAAATGAACACGAACATGGATGATCACTGAGCGTTCAAACGGTGACGTCCAAGTCTTGAGGACGGTCAAAAATGGGGTGTCTACAGTTGCCCCTCTTTGACAGAACTCGGAAGTCATAACAATGACGGGAGTGAATGTCAAAGCCCAGAGACGACCCATTTTTGACAAGGCCGAAGACTTAGACAAAGCATACAAGCTATAGATAAAGATATGCACCCGGAGGCAGGGGTAAAATGCAAAACAATGCACAAAGCCGAGCATAACTTATAATCATGCAAAGAAAGCTGTAACGAAACATACCATGCAACAGTTTTAAGCTAGCAAACACAAATCCAACTACATTACAATGCAGAAAGGATGTAAGAGAATTATGTAATTCTCGCTACGTTTCACGCGGAGAATACAATACCCGTGCGGTTCATCTGGTCGCTCCAGCTTCAAATGAACCGTACATACAATATTGTGCCTGTAAGAGAAAGGAAACTTAACAGATACAATATTGTTAGCAGTATGCATAACAATGCAATTGAAAGTGCGCGACAATGCAAACCGAGTGGGAAGCATAACAATGTGACTTGGGGCAAGCATAACAATGCTATGAAGGCACAAACACATGTAAGTAAAGAACACGTGACAACGTGCACAATGTGTGAAGATGTAGACACATGTAAGTAAAGCACACGCGACAACGCATACAATGTGTATGATGAGGAACTTGAACACATGTGAGTAAAGTATACACGACAACGCATACAATGTGTATAAAAGAAGCTTGAGTGCCCCAGCCGTTCCATGAATTGATTTATCTGTACAGTAGTCATGAATTCATTTTGTTTATGATTAAATCAGATCCCTAATTTTAATCGGCTGTTAAGTCTGCCGTCTCACGTAATCCTGACATTTTGTTCTAACTGCTGATTCTCCTAACTATATACTCATACAACAAACAATACGAGAAATAATTTGAGAGCATATAAAATTTTCATTCATAAATTGGGCGCTAGCAGCGGACATTTTACATATGAAAATCCAAAAAAGATGAAAGTCAACCAACAAAAAACATACATTGAAATTGAGTATAGCCTAACAAAACTAGAATGTCACCGAAATCACGTCTCAAGATCAGACTCAAGTGGCTCAACGTCCACTTGCTCGTATGGAATTAGCATGGCCAATGTAACTCTAGCAGCAGCAAGGGCTTTGAGCCAGCCGTGTTTGAATCCTCGATTCTCAAATTTGGGGACTTCTTCTACGTAGTCATTAAAAGCGGCATTCTTCGCAGCCTCAAACGCCGCGGAAGCCTCAGATTCGACTTTTTCCTTGGCCTGCTTCAACCCTTCCAACTCGGCCTCCAGTTTCGCAAGCTCCTCCTTGGCTAACTTGGGCGATTCCTCGCTTTCGTTTGCCCTCTCCTCGGCGTCAGACCTGAGTTGATCAGAAGTCCTGGCCCTTTCCTTCTCAGCCTCCGCCTGAGCACTTTCCATTGCGGCTCTCATTGCCTCAAACTCCACCCTGCTCCTCTGGCCATTTACTTCTGATTGCAAACGGCTAATCCTTTCGACAGTGTCACGCTGGCGTCGGCTTAATTCGGTGATCCTTCTAACTGTGCAAAACAAAGGATCGTCACATTCCAAGAAACATCGAATGCAAACCAATAGATCGTCACATTCCAAGGATAAACACGTACCAAAAGGGCCGACTGAGTAGCTAATGCTATCGTTGCCAAGTCCGGCTCGGCACGAAAGGTCGCCTTGTCAGCCGGCAAGGAGACCGCGGTGGCCAAGCTCAATGCCACAGCTGGATCTTTCAAAGCCGACACTTCAGAAGAGATCGGCATGTTTTTTATCTTTGGTTTAATGATGAAAGGAGCAACCATAGCCGACTCCTCTAAGCGTGGCCGCTTATCAACAGGGACCTCTTTGAAGCCGTTCTTGTCCTCAGCGCTTCTTTTTTCGCCTTGATCCTCTGAAATCGGCCACTCTTCTGTAATCGGGCGCTCGACATCCTTTTCCATCTCGGCGACGACAACCTGAGCCGATTCCTCTACAACAGTATGTTGCAGAACAGTAGGTTGAACAGATTCAGTCGGGATAAGTCCGGAATTGATGGCCTCAGCCTTTTTTCGGGCAGCCATGCGTTCGGTGTTCCTCTTCCGTGCCATCTGCATAAGATTTTCCCCAGCCATATCTTCAGAGTAATCGCCGGGAAGGTCTCCCAAGTTTGAAAAAATATCTTCGAAGGCGTCCCCTCGGCCTGATGTAGACGGAGGGTCAGAAGAGTTCAATCTGGCTTCCTCAAAGGCCGAATTGATCGCTTCGTCAACTTCCGCGGCCAACCGGTCCGAATCCTCGGTGATTGGTTCGGCCACTTGTTCTTCCGCGTGTTCAAAATCAGATGACTCTAAACCGATCTGCCTCAAGTTTTTTAAGCTGGGGAAGATGAGGGCAGCAAGTTGATTGTCGCCTCGCGCGATCGGAATGTTGTCTGCCGCCGGGAACATTGTGTAAGTTGGCTCGTACTGCAGGAGAATGTGGGCTACCCTCCCTTGTTTTGGAAGGTTTGGACGGCCGACGAACTGTAATGCCGTTTTGATTTCTGCGAGCACGACATCGTCGTCTGAAACCAACACTCTCTTCAAATCGCTGCCTGCATAAACAAAACGATAAGATGAACATAGTGCCGAATACATATACATGCAAATATGAAAAGTAAAGTGATCTAATCGGCCACCTGGTTCGCCTTTTTTCCTCGGCACCATGTCTAGGCGATCTTCGCCTTCGGCGAACTCCCAGTTGCTGCGGACAACGACCATCACGTCATCGACACGCTTGGCAGAGTTGGCGAGCATAGTCACTAAGTGATAATTAGTATCCTTAGCTCTAAGAAAGTAGTGCCCTAGTCGGCCAGTAGATTTGGCTAGGGCGTAACAGTGCCGAATGGCAGGAATACCTAAATTGGTCCTAAGATGACGATTTAGTTCTACGATCCCCATTATGATGCGACAGAAATTGACGTTGGGCTGGGAAGGGATTAGACCCCAGTATCTAAGAACGGCCCTCAAAAGTGGGTGAAGAGGAAAGCAGACTCCGCCCTCAGCAATTGATAGGAAAGGAAAGACGATTGTGCTCTCATCTTCCCTCTGCATATCAGTGATGCTGTCTGCCAAAAGTGACAAATAGACGTCATCAGGGATAGAGAAATGGCGTCGAAAGCCAGAGATTCGATCCGCCGAAAGGAGCTCTTTCAGACGTTTTGCCATTCTTTTTAAGCCAAACCCAAGGATTACAGAAAGTTAAAAGCAAATAAGGAAGCGGGATAAAAAATGAAGGAGAAGAAGACTTACGGGAGATAAAGGAAGAAGCGAGAAACAAGGAGTTGTAGAAGCCGCGAAGAGATAGAGTTGCACTAGAGGGCGAGCAAGATATCTTTTGAACATTCAGGACATACACTCGAAGAGACAATTTCAAATCATATTAAATGGAAGCAGTGTACGAAGGGGCGGGAAAGAGTTACAATGACTAAGAAGCGTGTGCGCATTCTGACAAACATTGATAAGAGGGTTAACCGCCGAATTTTTGACTTCTCGGGCTAAAAGCCAAACACGCCAACTAACTGATGCTAGTATGGTGTTTAGAGGGCAATTGTGGGAGCCGAATATTATTAGACCCATAGGGACGGATGTGTCCGGTCCGAAACGTAACCTCTATTCGGTATATACCCCATCCAACCAAGAAGCCGAATAAAATAACCAGTATCCCAGCCAGTAGAACAGACGCCGAGTAGAGGTACATGTGACGGAACAAGGATGGGCCCAGCCCAAAGGCCCAAAGAAAATACTATAAATACGGGATCATCCATCAGAGAAAGCTATGTGAGAACTATTACACTTTACTTAAAATATAAGCAATTCAGAGATTAGAGACTGACTTGCCCGTCGGAGTGCTAATTCCGGCACCCCCGACCGGAGTGTTTATTACTTTTCAGGTGACTAAAAGAGGATCACCAGCGTCCCCCGCGATTAGAAGAGTATTTCTAAACCACTTCTCCACATTTTCCAATCGGCGACTAAATCATTTTAGTAGCCAAAACTCAATATACGGCGACTAATTTTTTTTTTTTAGTCGCCAATTCTGGCATTTTTGGTGACTAAATTTTTTTTAGTTGCCAATAACCAATATACCCCGACTAAAAAAAATTAGTAGCTAAATATTTTATTTTTGCCGACTAAAAAAAATTTGCCGACTAAAAAAAATTTTGGTCGCCATTTCTACAACTTTTGGCGACTAAATTTTTTTTAGTCGCCAATTTTAGTCGCCGAAGGTGTATTTTGTTGTAGTGTATGCTGCTAGTTTTCTTCCTTGTTTGATTTATTTTAATTTATTTTTGATAGAATTTCTTCCCTTAGGTAGTCTTATGTTGGTGGAATTTGTTGATGAAAAATGTTAACCATTCAAATACTCAAAAATCATCTAGATCTTTCAAAAATATATATATAACTCAAAGAAAATCCCTACCTCAAGTTTGAAGAAGAATAGAGATGAAACCCCAAAATCAACGATGCCTAAACTCGATCTTCATCGCACACAACGAACCCCTCGAGATGATAACCCACTTTGATGAAGAAGTAATGGCAAAACTCAAATGGATCTTGAGAAATCAAGGTTTCTGATCTAGTTTATGTAGAGAAATGTAGAGAGAAGAGAGAGGAAATGTTTTTAGAGAGAGAGATATACAAAAAGTGATTTGAAATATCATATTCACGAACTGATATAACATGGTCCGCTCGAGCGTGGAAAGCCCCGCTCGAGCGTCGAATACACCTTCCCAGTACTTTTGCAGACAGGTCAAACTTCTGGAACCAAACATTCTCTGCTCGAGCGCATAAACGGCCGCTCGAGTGGACAAGCAATTTTGAATGCATTTTGCATTTTGCGTCTGGGGCGCTGCCCCTCAACCTCGCCAGGGCGCTTCCCTCGGACCCGCCAAGGGGCGTTGCCCCCTAGACCCCTGTGAGCTGACCGGGCAGCTGGATCCCCGACATAGTCAGCGAAGTGGCAAAACATGAAAGATACACTACAACCCGATACAAACATGAGACATTACTTGTTCCCAACACACTGCTATAACCCGATAACCAAAATAAGGGGAATACAGGGAACTAAGATACGTAACACCGTTCAAAACCATACCAACCCAAGTCCGGAACACCACAAAGAGACAGGTCAAAACCGGGATCGCTGCAGTAAGTGTAATTTACCCTTAATGGAATGAAATGACTTATTATTGGATATCATATTGTGAGTGAACATGGTGATTATTTATAGGGAAATGATACAAAGCCCTTAATTTTGAACTTTAATTTGAGCTCTAGTGATGTGGCAAAGTTTATATATATATATATATAAAGCACAAACATCACATCATACGTGGGGGCCAGCTCATTAAAGCTCCTCTAGAACTCGATATTTAGAACTCCCAATCTTTTTCCTTATTTATATTATATTGTTGTTTGAATATGGTGATATTTGGTTGTGTGTGAATATGGTGTTGACCATTTCAATATTGGGTTGTGTAAACATTTAATTAGTTCAGTGTACATCTTTTCTTAATACACACACTTATTAATTTGATTATTAATTATTTTTTCAATCCACATACACTTAAAGTTACAATTATACCCTACACTCATAACCATTGTACACATGCCACTTAATACTCCCCTCGCTCTCTCTCACTCACATACAAACACAATTGCATTCAATGATGTAGATCAGAAGCAATGATCTTTGTTGCTCCATGAATTTGCTCTCTGGTAGTAAAAATTTATCCTCTTCCTCATGTCCTCTTCATCTCGAATATATCTGAGTTTGAGCATCTTCCAGAAGACATTGAAGTCCCGTTACAAACATTTTTTTTCTTAATCCTTACCACGCTTTTTTTCTAAACCAACAAAGAAAACAGTTTAGCAACTAGTAGAAAAGAAGGACAGAGAAAGGAGATTAAGGAAACCAACATAGAAGGGAAAAATGTAGAGAGAGAGAGATGGGGGGCTTACTAGAAATTGTAGTCGGATGAAGGAGGAAAAAGACAGCGGTGGCGGCGGCAGCGGCTGCAACAGTGGAAGATGTGTACATAGAATTTTTCTATATAATATTATGGGTGTTGCTCGATATCTATTATGGTCATTTTTATTTAGGATATAATTGTCATTAGATTAATATTTCATTAAGTGTGTGCCTTGAGCTAATTAGGTGTGTGGAAATAGAATTTCTCCATTAATATGGTTTTCTTTTTCCCTTAAATCTTAGAAAATGAAAGCAAGGCTCAGAGAGATAATTAATTTTTTTTTTGGTAGACTTATTTTCTTCTAAATAATTCTTATAATAGGAAAACATTGGCTTCAAGTTTTCTAATGTAAACTGGAAAACTTGGGTTGTTACCTTTTTCTTTTTGTATTTTATTTTCTTTTTAAGTATTAGAGGATCAAGGAATTAGACAAGAAAGATGAGGAAGGAACACATGAATTATTTTTTGATCAAAGGAACACAAGAATTAGACAACATATAAATGACATAAAATACAAATGCATTTCATTTGAGGATAAATTTGACAGTGTATGACCTTTAATAGATGATGCCATCATATCCCGTTTGTTTAAGAGTAATGTTAGGGATTATAAAAAAAATATCATGAAAATAATCATAAAAGATTCTCCACCTTTGGATTACACATACAATAAAACACCACACTAATCAAAGGATAAAAAATCTTCATGATGCATTTCATGACATTTTTTTCATGATTTCTAGTATTATTTTTTGGTTAATAGATATCTGATATGACCAACGGAAGAACCTTACTATTACACAAATTCCTAAAATTATGGGTAACAGTTTGATTTCAAAGAATAAAAGAGGTGTTAGTGTGATTTTAGAAAAGCAGAGGAGGAGTCAGTGTAATTTACCTTCTTTTTTTATTTATTTTATTATTTTTATTTTTTTTATGTTACAAAAAAAATCCTTCTACTCTTCCACAAGCTTAAGGCATCGCCCCTCGCAAAGATCACCAAAGAGTTACCTTTAAAAAAAGGAAAAATTACAAATTATATGCACTCTATAAAAATAATTACTAAATATGAAAAAAAATATGATTTTAATAATTAAAATTTATAAATTTTATCATTATTTTGAAAAAAAAAAATTCATTGCCCGATTGCTCAATTATTTCTCCTAAAAAAAATCACAAATTATTCAAAACAAACAAATTTTTTTTTTCATCTAAAAAAATAATAATAAAATCAAAAAATGAAAAAAGTAGTCTAGTTGTCAAATGAGGACTAAAAGTTTACAAAATTGTTTTTGGTTTATAAGAGACTAGATCAATTAGTTGAGTTGCCCTAGCAGGGATGTAATAATGGCCCGGCCCATTCGGGCCCAGGCTCGAGCCGACCATGGGCAAAAAAGTGGGGCCCAAGCCCAATCCCAAGCCCACTCATAATAAGGCCAGCGGGCCTGGGCTTGGGCCATGGCTAGTCTGGCCGGGGCTCAGGCCATGGCTAGTTGGGCCTCTTTTTTTTTTTTGAAAAATAAATGATAAATACATTTTCTACGTAGATTATTTATTAGGAATAAAAAATAAAAGAAAAATTATACTAGAGTATTTTAATTAAGATTAATGAGATGTTCTGTTTATTTATGTTTCATGGTGGTATTTAAATTTAATTATGTATGACTTATGTTTTTTTAATTATGAACTTATAACTAAAAAAATATGCAATTATGTAATTTTTTTCTTTCGAAATGACTAATTTCATATATATGAAAATGAAACTTTCAATATGACAATATTAAATTAATTATATAACATATAAAAATAAAATAAAATATTACAAAAATTTATATTATTAAATAAATGGGATTTTTACCAGTCGGTCCCAATAATTGAATCTATTACCCATTAGGTCCTAAGTTTCTATCTCATGCACCAAGAAGTCCTGTTCTATTTTGTTTTTATCCTGATTTTGCCTCTGCTACCAGCTGGTAAAAATCCATATTTAAATCATCCCAAACACTTTCTAAATCTTTAATTGTGTATAATATTTATTACTCATTAATTTTTTCAAATTGTATTAACTTCTCTCTTGATCATTTTTCCAAAACTCTTTTCTTTCTCACCTCTCTCTCTCTTTCTCTAGAAGATACTACCATTGTAGCTATGGCCAAGGCCATGGCCATCCACCCACAACCACCATCAACGTCCGTCACTAACCACCTCCACCTCCACCAGTCACTACCACCATTGTTCACCAACTATCTCCACCGTCGCCGATCTATACTTCACCATCTCTCAACCGTTTGACTCACTCGCCTAACATTGCCGTCTTCTTTTCTCTTTGCCATTACCGTCGCTCTTCCTCCATCCTTCATTTGCCATCACCGTCGTTCTTCAATCATTGATCCACCATTTTCAATGTCGAACTTCACCAATGGCTTCAAATCTATTTGTTTTCAATGTCGATCTATCATCTTTGGTGCCAATCTAGTACTTTACATGGTCGCCGATGAGATCGAAACTGGTGAAGATCTACATTTGTAAAACATGTTAAACTAATCTAATGAATTTATCACTTAATTCAGTGACAAATTTATCACTGATTTGTTTAACATGTTGTGAACTATTGAAATTTTGATATTAATACAATGATAAATCTATCATTGATTTTTTATCATGTTACATTTATCACCTCTCTCTTCCTTACTCCCCCTCTCTCTTTTTATTTCTCTTAACCAAACCAGTTGTATCAGTGATAAATGTATCATTAATATATTTCTTTGAGTCTTGTGTTGATTTGTGACGATGATGACAAGATTTTTTTTTTAATCTTTTAACAAACAACTAGTGAGAAATTTATCAGTGAATGTGTTCACTGCTAAATTTATTACTAAATATGTCTTTCAATCTTGTGTTAATTTGTGACGATGATGATGGGATTTTTTTTTTTGGTAATTTTTTAACAAACAGTCAGTGATAAATTTATCATTTTTGTCACTAGAGAGAGATGAATATGTAATATGATTACTTTATCAGTGACAAATTTATCATTGTTTTGTTGAATTTGCTGTATATTGTTACTGATTTTTTATATTTATATAGTGATGAATTTATCACTGATTTGTTATTGTAGATGTGAATATGTTGGATGGGTCAATCTATCAGTGATAAATTTATCACTAGAAAGAGGACAAAGAGCAGATGGTAAAGGCATGGTTATGTTGATCTAGAACACGAAGGCTAACAATTTTCTACTAAGGCATTTCCTTTTCCTTTTCCTTTTTATCTTCTCTCTCTCTCTCTCTCTCTCTCTCTCTCTCTCTCTCTCTCTCTCTCATTCTTCTTCTTCTTCTCCTCCTCCTCCTCCTCCTGTCGCTATCAGATCTTAGGAGATAGTGACAGTAGTGAGCACCAGAGGTTGCCGGAGGTTGTCACCGGTGGTTAGAAGTACTCGTCGATGGCTAGAAGTAGGAGGTGGTAGGTCATGGCAGCGATTTGATGATTGAGTTATTGAATGAGGTGTAGGAAGGTTATTTTGGAGATATTGAGAGGTGAAAAAATAAGCAAGACTTCCAGGTAAATAAATCTAATCAATAGGACCGGCCCGTAAGTCCCCCTAAATAAAATAGGTGTAGATTATTAATAATGGTAAAACAATTGCATGACTATAGGTCAAGTACATCCCAACTAGGTTGGCACCTACTAGCCTACCAATCATTTGCATTAGACTCCACCTCAATAATCTAATACAAAATAAAATAATAAAAAAAAGAAATAAAATGAAATAGTAAAAAATAAATTGTTGATCAATCATTGGAGGAGACAAATATTTCAGTCGTGTTGCCCGAGGATATGTCATTGTAGACACCCCATTTTGACAGCTTTTAAGACTTGAGCGCTTCACTCTGAACACTTGATGATGAAATGTTACGCTGTGCAATCGTTCAAAATCTTCAGCAAAATGATTCAGTTTCAAGCTTTAAAACCTAAACCTTACACCCCTTTTAGACGAAAACCTTATTTTTTCTAGCCTGACCACTCAGAGAATAGCTGGCCAACAGATAGCTGGCAGGCCTTCTTCATTGGGCCGGCCGTACATCCTCATGGTTGGCCGGCCATGTTCAGCGTAGCAGATATATTGACAGCTACCAGTTGCTCCCATATATATGCTTTGGACCAGCTGTCTTCTTTACAAATATTTCTGATGTGAGAAGTTATTTTTCTATAAATACAACACCCCCCTTTATGGTTTGGGGTTAGAAAAATTCTCCAAGAGCCTATAGCTTGCCCAACCATCTTCACTACCCTCTTGCAATATAGATACACAATAGATACACCATGCAAGCTTGAACTTGAAGCTTTTGCTGAGGTTCCTAAAGATAATTTCAGATCCTAGAGAGTGTTAAGAGTGTGGTTTGTGAACTAAGAAGAACATCCTCTCTTTCAAGAGGTAGTCTTTGAACTCTTTAACCATCTTTTCTCTTTCTTTTTCTTGTACTTTCATACTGATTTCAGATTTGTTTTTAAGCTTAAAATGTAATTAAAAATTTGTTAAAAGTGAGTGAGCTAGCCACCCTTTCATTGGCTAGTTCACTTGTTGTATATCCTTTGTTTTTCTTTCATTTTTTTTTTAACCTTCTTTTCACTTCATTTGGTTAAATTTTAGTACCTTTGTAGCATTGTTTTTAGGTTGTTTTTATGTGATATGACTTGAATATGGGCTTATAAAAGGGCCCTAGTCCTCCCCGCTACATGTGCTTTTACTTACTATGCTTTAAATATCATATTTGTGTTGTTGTAAGTCCTCTCAGATTTGGCGTGTTTAAGATATAGCGGCCAATCCGTAAAGTTGATCGTTTTTACTTTGTTATAGCTTTCCTTATGTAACTTGGAACCTTGTGGTCATAGGAGGATTAGAGCTTAGGCTTAGCCACCCTGCCACAAGTTCATTTATCTAGTGTAAATTTCTTGCTTTCATATTATTGTTGTCCACCTTGAAGCTAGGTAATAGCTTCCATGTTCAAAGTGTTGAAAAACTCTCTTATATACCCTTTTCGAAACATGGAAATGGATGTCTCATCCTTGTTTCATGAAAAAAAGGAGTTGTCAACAACTTTGGCTAGTTGTTTGTTTAAGCTATGATAGATAGTTTGCTTTTTGTTTTTTTTTTCCTTACTTGCTTTGTTGCTCCTAGAGAGCTCTTTCTTAAGAAGTGTTAAAAACTCTCTCCTAGTTCCACTTTGAACCATGGAAATGGATGTTTCATCCTTATTCCATAAGTAGGGAGATAAGTTGACAACACTTTTTTGAGTTGTTGCTACTTTTTATTTTGGTTGCTCTATGATCATCTTGTACTATCTTGTAACTTGATGATTTGTGAGTGAAGCATGTCAACCTCTTCCTTGAACAAATCCATGATAGGAATGAGGTAACTTATTTTTTGCGTTTAGCCAAGTCTTTCTTTTTTGCTTTCAAAGATCATCATGCAACAAATTTGCAATGGTTGATGATTTGGGAAGCAAATCTATTCCCTTATTAAAAGTCCTCGTGACAGGAGGAAGTAGGAAGGATGAATAGTTTTCAGGATCCCTCTATCTTGCTCTGTTCTAGTTCTGCTACAGTAGGGTATTCTTCAGAAACAGTGGCTGGCTAGCCATTATTTTGTACGGCCAACCACTTGATCAGGCCGGCTGGCCAAGCATGTTGTACGACAGTGGTATTTTCTAGCAAAACAGAGCAGATTTTTTAGAACAAAACAGAACTATTTTTTGACTATAAACAGAGTAGCTTCTGGCAGTAAACAGAGAGGTTTCCAGAGGATGTTCTCGCTTGTGCGCATACGACTCGCCCCTCATTCAAGTCCATTAGATTAGCTCCGAGATTCATATTATGTAATTAATTAACTACTTTCATTTGAATTTGCAATAATTAACTAAATAGTTTATTAATTGGTGTTTGTAATAATTAGTTGATTAGGGCATTCGGACCCTATTATGCGAGGGCAAATTTGTAATATTTGTATGTCTTCCAACCCCTATTTCTTTTTCCCTTTTATTTACATGCTTACCGTGGTTGCATATAGTATCATGTTTTCGTTTCATATCATTGCCATACTTTGTATCCTTTTTTGCATATACAAGGTTCGGTTCATCATTCTTGAATATCATTGTCATTTCTTACTTGAATACATGCGTTACCGCATGCTTTGAGTTAATTCATATGACATGTTAATGAACTGAACTAATAGTTGCATTCTTGTATGTGTTGCATTAGTCAGGTGCATTGTTAGGGTCATGCATTTTTCTAATTGCTTTCTTTTTCTTTGGCTTACCTCGAAACACTAGGTGAGCATTTTTGGCTTTAGCATATTCATGTGTATGCTTGTTGTTATGCTTAGCATCTTACCATGAGGCTACGTGCTTACTCAAAATGAACTATTTGAATGCTTGTGGATGAAGGTTATTTTACTTACATTGGGGATGATTTTGATCAAATGTATGTACTAGCTCATTTCTTTCCTTTTGAGTTGTGTGCACTCAAAACTCACATAAAATCAAGTCATTTCCAAAGCAAGCAAAACAGTCTATACTTGTGTGCCTCACATAGTAAGTTAGCATAAGAAAATCAGAACAAGTGCATATAATGTTGATAAAATTCACATCATGATTAGTAGAGGTCGATCTTTAATCAAGTGAGAGGGGTGTTCAATTCATGACTTTCCCCTCTCATACCTAAGTTCTCGAACCGAGACAACTTTGGTTACCACGGACAAGTGGCCTTTGGCACGAGTCACAGGTTGCCTAAATTTTTCCAAAAATATTTAGGTGGCGACTTTGAAATCTTGCAATGCAGTCCATTTTTGACATCTCTGATGATTAATGGATTTTCTAAGATTTTCCAGATTTGGACTCTCATTTGTTCTTTTTATTTCATATTGCACTTGTGAAACCAGATTGAGAATCACGAGAGTCCGAACTGTAAGGCTATCGTATTCAAGGAAACTAAACCTCTTTGAGGAGCACGAAAAACCAGCTATAGTCATCCAAACCGTTTTGAATTCGCTCATTTGCACTATAATTTTGTCTTACTGTAAGCGCATGCATATGATATCTGGATATCATCAGTGCCTCAACCATTTGGGTTGAAAGCCTGCTCCGGTAATCGCTCAGCGCCCGTCCACCTTCACTAAAAGCTATTTTCGAAGCAACTGTGAAAATAAGAATGGTTAGTATATCACGGGCCATCTGTGAAACCACATGCCACTAATTTCATTTTGTTTCCACCATTCTAAAATGTCAAAATCATCGGAATCATCCACTGATGGGCTTTTCAAATAATGTTGTAGTTCAGAACTACTTACGCTTGTATGTTAAGATATTTTTTGATCATCAACTCTCTGATAGTGATAAGGAATGGGTGGATCCTAGTATCAATCTTGGTTGAGGCAAAGATAACAACTCGGAGGACAACACCAAAGAAGTCCTAGATCTGACATTGGCTGATTTTTTGATAGATTTTGATGCCAGCGTTGAACCGATGAACTTAGGGGATAACATAGCTATTTCTGTGATTAGGGAAGGACCATATGTTGATTGCACAAATTTTATTCTAGAAACCATGGATGGCACGGACTTGAATTGGCAACTTGACAAGGGTTGCATTATGAGTTCTGAATTAGATGGTGAGTCCATGTCTGACTCCATCAAGTTTGTGGAGTCAGAATTAGGCCCAAGTCGGTCTAGTGAGTTAGAGTCTGGTGTTTCTAGAGTATTAACCTAGACGCAATTGTCTTATCCATGTCATCTTTTTCTTTTTCTTTTGAGTCCACTGAAACCGCTGTATTAGAGATTTTGAATGAAAATGCAATAGTTTTCGCTTACTTCTCTATGCCATTGGTTCATTGCATAGACCAAAATTTTCAAAATTTCGATGAAAACAAAGAGGAAAAAATTCATCACGCTTTGAAAAACTTGATTAATTAAGAGAAAGATAGGCGTGTTAAGCCCTTACTGGATAAGGTTGTTTCAGTCAATGTGGGTACTAAGAAGGATCCTCACTTTGTCAAGATTGGTTCCACTTTGCCTTTAGAGGAATGTGAGCGATTAGTCGCTTTGTTAAAAGATTTCAAAGATGTTTTTACATGGTCCTATGAAGACATGCTTGGAATTGATCTCGAGATTGTACAGCATAAGATCCCTCTTGACCCCGAGGCTCGTTCTGTCAAATAGAAGCTTTGTAGAATCCGTCTAGACTGGGCGTTAAAAATCAAGGAGGAAATCACCAAGCAGATCAATGCAGGGTTTTGATAGTATCAGAGTATCCAACTTGGTTGGCCAACATTGTGCCGATTCCAAAAAAGATAGCAAAATTAGAGTTTGTGTCGACTTCCAAGATTTGAACAAAGCCAATCCAAAGGATGACTTTCCATTGCAACACATTGACGAGTTAGTGGACTTCACAGTAGGGCATGCCTTGCTATCATTCGTGGATGATGTCTCCGGGTACAACCAGATTTTTATGGCTTTGGAGGACAGGGAGAAGACTACATTTACTACCCTATAGGGGACATACTGTTATAAGGTTATGTCATTTGGTCCGAAGAATGTTGGGACTACATATCAGAGAGCAGCAACCACAATATTACATGACATGATCCATAAGGAGGTTGAGGTAAATGTGGATGATATGATCGTCAAGTCCAAAGAGCGAGAGGACCATTATGTTGCACTAAAGAGGTTTTTCGAAAGGATTAGGGAATACAGGCTGAAGTTGAATCCATAGAAAGGTACATTTTGGGTGACTGTGTGTAAGATGCTAGGGTTTCTGATTACCCAATGTGGAATTGAAGTTACTAATCACTGAAAAGGAGGTGTGGGGCTTTCTGGGAAAAGCGCAATTCATAAGGAGGTTTATTTCAAAACCAACCTTGACTTGTGAGCCACTGTTTGGTCTCTTGAATACAAGAAAGAAGTTCCAATGGGATAATCAATGTCAATTTGCATTCAAGCAAGTCAAGCAGTATTTGCAAAATCCACTTGTGTTATCACCGCCTGAGTTGGGAAAACTGTTGATCCTGTACTTATGATTGACCGAATCAATTATAAGGTGTATGCTTGTGTAAGAGTCGGATAAGAAAGTGGAGAAAACCATCTACTACATGAGTAAGAAGATGCTAGAATACGAGACTCACTGCACTTCCTTGGAAAAAGCTTTTTTAGCCTTGGTTTGGGCTACTAGGAAATTGAGGCACTACTTGTTAGCATACTCAGTAATTCTGGTTTCGAGATTAGATCCTATCAAATATCTCTTTGAGAAACTAGCACTTATCGGTAGGCAAGCTAGATGGTTGTTTTTGCTTTCCAAGTTTGAGCTCAAATATGTGACTCGCAAGTCTATCAATGGAAGGGCTGTAGCGAAATTTTTGGCTGACCATCTAGTTGAAGGAGAAGAAGATGTAGAGTATGTGTTCCCAGACAAAGAGATCTTGTAACTCGAAGAGGATACCTGGAGATTGTATTTTGATGGAACAACTAATTAATTTGGTTATGGGATAGCGGTGTTGCTTATAGCGCAACTGATTCCCACATACCCCTAGCTTTCAAACTTCAAATCAAGGTATCCAACAACCAAGCCAAGTATGAGGCGTGCATAGTCGAATTGGAAGCAGCCCTAGAACTAGAGGCAATAAGGTTGGATGTAATCGAGGATTCAAATTTAGTCGTTTCTCAAGCCAATGGGGATTGGAAGGTCAAGGAAGAGAAGATGAAGATGAAGATTTACTGCCAAAACTTGGATATTCTAATCCCAAGGTCTTAAAAACTAACATTTACACACCTGGTGAGAGAGAACAGTTGGTTTTCTGATGCTTTAACGACTCTGGCTTGGATGGTAGACATACCAATTGGGGTTAAGATGCATCCAATCCTCATAGAGCAGAAGTATACACCAGCATACGAGATGGCAACCACGATAGAAGAAGTGCAAGATGAAAAATCTTGGTACTTTGATATTTGGAACTTTCTGGAGAGTGACACATACCTGCAAGGGGCAAATTCCAAGGACAAAAGGGGATACGGTGTCTAGCCGCTCAGTTCAGCATCTGTGGAGATAAGCTGTACAAAAAATGACATTTGGGAATGCACAAGCTGTGTGTAGAGGAAGAAAAGGCAAAGCGTATCATGGAGGCCATCCATGGAGAAGAGTGTGGAGCCCATATGAACAATATAATGTTGACTAGAAAAATCCTTGGACAAGGATATTACTAGTTAATAGAGATGGCAATCGGAACCTGGCCCGATGGGGACTCGATCTCCCGACCCCAAATTAAGCGGTTATTCCCCGAAAAATACCCCAGACGGGCCCGGGATGGTATTAAAAATTAGATCCCCGATGATATTCGGGCCGGGGATGGGGATATAAGTTTCAGCCTCGGACCCGACCCGGCCCCGATCCCCGGCCCGGTTGCCCCCCGATGTGAAATTACTCTTTTACCCCTGCTTATATATAACATATGTGTGTGTGTGTGTAGGGTTTTGTTCGAACACACACACACAACACAAACACAACAGAGCCGTCTCCTGCTCTCTCTCTGTCTCTATAGGGTTTCGCCTTCCTCTCTCTCTCTCTCTCTCTCTCTCTCTCTCTCACACAACGACGACGCCAATTATCCGTCATCGCCGATCCTCCCTCACCGCCGCTCGTACCTCACTTTCGATCTTCCTCCCCAACCGCCGCTGCTGCCTCCCTCTCTCTCTCTCTCTCTCTCTCTCTCTCTCTCACATACACGATGTTGACGGCTGCTCCCCCCTCACCTCCACTCCTCCTTCGCCGGCGATCCTCCGTCACCATCGATTTCAAAGGGTATCTCTCTCTCTCTCTCTCTCTCTCTCTCTCTCTCTCTCTCTCTCTCTCTGTGTCGGGATTTCGATATAGGGGGTTTACATACACACACACACACATATTTATAGTATCTCTTTTCAACATTCGACCTCTGTTTGTTATTATTATTTATTTATTTATTTATTATATATATATGAGTTGATCTTTTATTGAGTTTTTGATCTATTATATATGTATATGATCTGTTTTTTTTTTTTTTGATCTGTTAAATAAATATATATATATATATAGTTTTGGGACTTGATTATGTTTGAAGCCTGATGATGATGTTGACAAATTAGCCAGAACTTGCTTAGTTATTAAATTGATGATGATTTAAAGCCTGATTATATTAGAGTTGATGATGATGATGATGAACAAATATAGATGTTGATGTTGATGAATAAATATAAATGTTGATGTTGATGAATAAATATATTGATGATATAGATGTTGATGAATAAATATATTGATGATTTAAATTGATGATGATGATGATGAATAAATATAGAGTTCTGTTAATAGTTTTTTATTAGTTTATGTCATTGTTAAATATTATATTTTCTCTTTATTGATTGTGGCTTCTGAGAGTGTATTTTACTACTTCTGGTCTGTTTGTAGTTGATGATTCCATTAGCTGAATATATATTGATGATTCCATTAGCTTAGTTATTGATGATTCCATTAGCTTAGTTGATGATGATATTGATGATTTCACTAGGTTAGTTGATGATTCCATTAGCTGTTTATGTGAAGAAAATTGATGATTAGTTGATGATGATGTTGATGATTCCATTCTCAGTTCCATTAATTCAATCCATTAGCTTAGTTATTATTAATTTGTTTCTCAGTTCCAGTAATCTACTTCTATGTTGCCTCTATTAATATTAATTCAATCCATATTATTTTTATAAAGGTTAAAAATGCCAGATGTTAACTCTCAAGCACCAGTTAACTCTGAAGTACCCGTTAACTCTCAAGTACCATTTGAGAGTGACGCGTCACAACATTCATCGCCAGCTACAAACTCACCTACGAACTCACCGTCTCCCCTCTCTAATCAAAATGTTATTGATTTAAAAGAAGAGTCTAATACTACTTGTGGAGGAACTAAATGAAAACCTAGTGTTGTGTGGGAACATTTTAAGAAACAACAAGTCAATGGGGTGTGGCAAGCAATATGTAATTATTGTAATAAGCATCTTGGAGGTGATTCAAAAAATGGAACTAGGCATTTGCATGATCACCATAAGAGTTGTACTAGGAAAAAAGTGATGGACATGAGGCAAAAAGTTTTAACTAACAACTTTAGTAGAGAGTGTCCAAAAATGAATTCTTATATTTTTGATCAAAATTTTGCTAGGAAAGAGTTGTCACATGCCATAATCTTGCATGAATATCCCCTCTTTATCGTAGACCATGTTGCTTTTAAACGATATTCAGCAGCACTTCAACCATTGTTTAAAGTGCCTTCTCAAAATACGATAATGAGTGATATTTTAAAGATTTATGATTATGAGAGGGTGAAGACATTGAGATTGGTGGAGCATAATAAAAATAGGGTGGCAATCACAACTGATATGTGGACTGCTAGCAATCAAAAGAAAGGATTCATGGCTGTCACCGCACACTTTATTGATGATTCATAGACATTGCAAAGTCGCATTTTGAGGTATATTTTTGTAAATTTGCAAATCATTTAAAAGTTCTATCTTATTTAGTTCAATTTGCATGTTATTAATACTTATTTATGAATATCATATTTTAGGTTTATTTATGTTCCATGTCCACACACAAAAGAAGTTCTTTGTGATACTTTGCTTGAGTGTATGATGGATTGAAATATTGATAGAAAAATCTCTACTGTTACTGTTGATAATTGCTCCACGAATGATGCCATGATTACCATGTTGATGGATAAGTTAAGTAATACATTGCTTTTATTGGGTGGTACTTTGTTTCATATGCGTTGTTATGCGCATATTTTGAATTTGATAGTGAAAGATGGATTGGATGTCATACGAGTGGGTGTGGAGAAAATTTGAGAGAGTGTAGCTTATTGGACAGCAACACCAAAAAGACAAGAAAAATTTGAAGAAACAGTCAACCAATTACGTATTCCACATACTAAGAAATTAGGACTTGATTGTGCAACTAGGTGGAATTCAACCTATGTGATGCTTCAGATAGCCTTATTGTACAAGGATGTCTTTTCACAGTTGAAAATTAGGGAGCCCCAATATAAGACTGTGCCAAGTGAGCAAGAATGGGAGTTTGTTAGAGAGATTAGTGGGAGATTTAAGATTTTTTTTCTATCACAGAGTTATTTTTTGGTACAAAGTATCCCACAGCCAATGTTTATTTCCCAGCTTTATGTAAGATTAGGATGACACTGTCTCAATGGCTCTTTTGTGAAATTGAAGTGATTAGAACAATGGCATCAAAAATGGTGGAAAATTTTGATAAATATTGGTTAGTGATACATGGTGTTATTGGAGTTGTAGTTGTACTTGATCCTTGGTATAAGATGAGCGTATTGGAGTTTTATTTTGAAAAACTTTATGGAGACAAAGCTGAAGATGAAGTTGATAGGGTTCGTTATATTTGTTGTGATTTGTTGCAAGAGTATCAGCACCGAGTTGGTATGGAGGCCGATGTTGTTGGTGACTCTTCTACTCATCCATAAATTGTTACAGAGACCCTTTCAGAATTTGATTTGTTTATTAGTAGAAAGAGAAGTAAAACAATGAAGAATGTAAGATCAAAGTTAGACCATTATCTAGAAGATGATGTTTTGCCAAGAACTTCAGGTTTTGATGTTTTGAATTGGTGGAAAGCTAATGGACCAAAGTATCCGACCTTACAGGCAATAGCTAGGGACATTTTAGCTATTCCTGTATCCACTATTGCTTCTGAGTCAGCATTTAGTACTAGTGGAAGGTTGGTGAGTCCACATCGTAGTAGACTTCATCCAAACACATTAGAAGCATTAATGTGTGCACAAAGTTGGTTGTGGGGTGCAGAGATGAAAGGTATTATTTCATCCAATCTACATATTATTATTTTACTTTTATTATTTATATTGCCATGGAATAATTTTAATATTGAATTTATATTCTTTACTTTTTAGGAAATTCAACATTGGAATCGATGGGCTATACAACTATATATGATGATGATGAGATCGACTTGGATGAGTCATGTGCCACTTTTGTGTTAGTTGTCATCTTTTTTTTTTTTTAATTGTTAACATTTTTTACATTTTATTATTAGTATTAATTATTTGTTTTTTTTCCTTTTGTTATTTAACAGGAATTCAAGTTGAAGAAGATGATGGAAGTTGTTGTGTGGTTTGTATGAGTATTGGAGAAACAATGGATTTGATTTTTTATGTTGTAATTGATATATTTTTTTTATTTTTAATTTCAATTTTTGGGTAACCTATCCCTTGCGGGTTGTGCTTGGGATTAATTATTCTCTTTGCTACTTGTTGAATTTTCTTGTGTGTGTAGGCTGCTGGACAGATGTTTTGTTGTTTATGCTATTTTGTTGAACATGATGCTATTCTCTCTGCTGGACAGATTTATTGAATATTTGACAGATGCTATTTTGCTTAGGAGATATTGATTTGATTAGGATGCTGCTGGACAGATTTATTGATTTGTATATATTGGCAAATATGTTGATGTTTATAGAATTTGTATATATTGATGTTGGACAAATATGTATATATTGATATTGGCAAATATGTTGATGTTGAGTTGTATATATTGGCAAATATGCTGGATAGATTTATTCTGAACTTATATGTTGATGTTTAGGAGATATTTATTGATTTATTGATGCTGCTGGACAAATATGTTTAAATTGGATGTTTATAGAATTTTTTTAAATGGCAAATATGTTGACAAATATATTTCAATAGGATTAGGATGTTTACAAATTTTTATAGATAAAAAAAAAATGACCAGGGATCCCCGATCCCCGATCGGGGGCGGGGATGAGGCTGGGCTATGGGTCCTCGTCGGGGATCGGGGGCAGGGACGGGACATATATGACTTTCGGGGATCGGGGACGGGGAGTGTAGTCCCCGACCTCGCCCCGCCCCGTTGCCATTCCTATTGGTTAACCATGGAGAATGATTTTATCAACTTTGTTAGGCGATGCCACAAATGTCAAATCCATGCCAATCGCATGAATATCCCGCCGTCAAAGTTGTACAACATGACCTTGCCATGGCATTTCTTAGTTTGAGGCATAGATGTCATAGGGGTAGTCACACCAAAGGGTTCAAATGGGCATTAGTTCATCCTAGTTGCCATTAACTATTTTACCATGGGTTAAAGCATAGTTGTATTTTGCCATTAGTTCAGTTTTGAAAGGATCACATGTGGCCAAGTTCATTAGGAACAACATCATCTGTGGATATGGGGTGCCAAACGAATTAATTTCAAACAGTGGCTCACACGTCAAAAGAGAAATAGAAGTTCTACTTGAGAAATATAATGTGACTTTTCACAAGTCATCAACATAGAGGCCACAAACCAATGGAGTTGTTAAAGCTGCAAATAAGAACATCAAAACCATTCTGCGTAAGACGGTGGAAACTTACAGGGATTGGCCATACAAACTGCTTTTTGCACTTTGAGGATACAAGACATCAATTCGAATGTCTACAGGGGCAACCCCTTACTTTTTGGTATATAGAATGGAGGCTGTTTTGTCGATTGAGATAGAAATACCCTCGTTGAGGATTATGGCTGAATGTCAGATAGTAGAAGCTGATTGGCAACAAAATTGATTTGAGGAGCTGATGTTGTTTGATGAGTGGAGATTGAAGGCGCTATACCACATTCAGGGGTATCAACGTAGGATTGCCAGAGCATTCAACAAAAAGGTCAAATCTAGGAATTTAAGAAGGACAATTGAGCTCTTATCTACGACCCTAGGGACAAATTTAGATCCAATTGGACAGGCTCCTACATCATCAAGTCAATTTGGTCGGGAGGAGCAGTATTCTCATGGATTTGGATGGTTTGGAGTTCTCACAACCAATCAACATAGACAAGCTGAAAAAGTACTATTGTTGAAAGGCTTGCTAGGCCGAAAACCCAAAAAGATGACCCAAGTAAAAGATAGAGCATAAAAAAATAATAAATAAAAAAAATTGAAAAATAAAAAAAAATGAAGAAAAGCTTGTAAAATCGAAAACCCGAAAGGATGGCCTTGGAAAACGTTAGAGTACAAAAAGAGAGTGTTAATATCTGAGCGAACCTGAACCCCTGGAACTACATAAGGGTTGATTCCTATCTTTAGGATACGCAGACAGTTTCATCCTAAAGTTCGGCCTTGATTATTTTCAACTTACTTGTCTCATCCATGTTTGATTGATGTACTATTATCCGACTCGGCTATTATGTCCACTCATCCAACCATGATTTGCTTCTAAATTGCTCAAATTTCACCATCCTATTTGTACATTCCCCAGGTCTTACTCTTTAAAGAAGTGGATATTGTCCAAGTTTTCTTCTAGGTCGGCCAAATCATCTAACTCCTATTTAGGTACATCTTCCCTGACGACATTGATAATAAACGAGTTGGGCAAAATAATCTCCGGTTTCAGCTGACCAACAGGTACTACGTATTTGTTGGGATCATAGCCTTCCTCTAGCAGTTTATCAGTCTTAATTATTGGTACTTCAGTTATTTCTTTTTTGGGTCCTTTATCTAACATTGTCTTTTTATCCTAAGATTGCAGTACCACCAACACCACAGGGTTTTTGGGCTCTGACTAGGTTAGAGGTGTATCCATCATGCACAGATCAATGCTCTCTAAAATGCATACCCCGAGTTTAGGTAGATGGGAAGGCTTGATGTATATGTTGGGGTTAAATGCGGGTGGTAGTGTACGGATGAGATTGAGACGGGGAAGTGGTTGGATTTTGTCATGGGGTAGCAGTGGGTTAGTGGTAACATTGGGTCTTGGTGGTTGTGTTGGAGCTATAGTCCTGTTGTCAATAAGATCTTGAATCTCATAACACAGGCGAAAACAACGATCAGTTTCATGACCGTGCTGTCGATGGAAAACACAGTATTAGTGGGGTCATGCTTGGCTGGAAGAGGATCGGGAAGAGGTCGGGGGTCAAGGAGTTCGAGATATCCTCTTTCTACTAAGATTTTCATAGCACGAGTAAGAGATATACAGAGAGAAATGAAAGTTCTATTTCGGGTTTGAGCTGAATTAGTCATTTATGGGCCAGTGTTGGCGAAGGGATTAGCTAGTTTGGCAGTGGTGGTGATGACTGAGTTCACTTCTGAGGGCCTCTGTGCTGTGCTACAACTGGTAGTAGCATTGGGATTGTGACCAAAGGTTTTCCTCACCAGCTCTTTGTCGTCTGTTATGATCCCTTGCTTAATGACATCCTCAATCTGGACCCCATTTCGTACAACTCTTTAAAGGTGAAGAGTGGAAAGACATTCATTTTATGTAACATTTTTCCATGCAAATCTCTCACTACCATGTGGATTTGGTCTTTCTCATGAGGCCTATTTGTCATCATAGCCGTTTTTTCCCTTTATCTAGTGATGAATGCCACAAAGCTCTTGTTAGGCTCTTGGCTAGTCGCTTCTAATTCTTGGGTAGTCACCTCGATCTATGTGTTGTAGGAGTACTGAGTAATGAATGCCTTAGCTAGCTCCTCCCAACTTTGTTTCACTAAGTCCTCGAACTTAGCATACCAGATGATAGCTGACAGAGTCTTTCCAAACGAAGACGACTTCTAGGCTCGAGTCAAGCCCATTGGTTATAGAACATTCGAGAAGAGACGGATATGCACCATAGTGTCCCCGCATCCATCAAACCGGTCAACATGTGGCATCTTGAACCTCTCAAGCAATCTTACAACAGTTTCAGTATATCCATCCTCGATGTCCGTAATAGAGTTGATACCTTGTGATTTCTTGGATAATTTTTCCAATTTGGCTAGCTTAGGCATAGCTGGTTCATCATTGGGATCAAGGGGAAAAAGTCCTCCAAATGGTTGTGTAGGAACCCTCTAACTATCTATGCTGAAACCCTGAGATATTCTGGTAGGTTTGGACTTGAAAGTCCTTAACTGATGGAGGTGGATCTGGAATTGGATGGTTGACTAGAGGTGGATGAGTAGTAGAGGCCCCAGATGGGTGCTGCAACCGGACGATGGTTTCAGCTTGGGCGGCAACTATGTGGTTAAGAGCTTCTATACTTCGCTGAAGGGACATAGGCATGTCCACTATGTCTACTAGATTTTCAGCCATCACAGAATCTGGTGAATTAATAATTGGAGAACTGAGTGGGGATGATCTGAGAGGTGACTGAAAGGTGCTTCGAATTGACTGCGACGATCTAACCCATCTTCTTTTAACCAATGGTGAAAGATAAACTAACATTGGTTGACCTTGAACCAAATCTACACTTTTGCAAAGTCTACTGTCACAACCCAAACCCACCCCTAAAAGTTTGGCGTCGTAACTGGCTAGTAATTCGAGATTACCAAAGGCCTTCCTGTAAAATAAAAAATAATCGAGGCTAGCGGAAGTAATATACAAAAATATCAATGGTCCAATGAGCTGTGCTTCTATATCAACAAACATGTACATATATAAACAGTAATTTACCCATAGAACAATACATAACTTATAATATAATATAGTATGCAAGACATATGCACATGTCGAAAGTGTACACCATGAACAAAAGCTGGAAAACGGCCTTCTAGGCCTGGCCCCAACTCAGAGGAACTCAAAATAACTCGGTAGGCTTAAGAATGGTAGCTCGACTAAAGATCCTTCTGGGCTTGTCGTCCAGAATGCTCAGCTATACATAGATATATAAAAGCAGTGAACTAAAGCCCAGCGAATAACATTAAAGTAAAGAGGTTAGTGAATGAATTCCAAATATAACATATCCGTAAAATAAATCATTCATATCAGTCTCATATCAGAATATAACATAATGGTACATCCCACAGAACATATCACATATCGTCTTCCAACTAGAGTAATCGGTTTTGGATACCGATTAAACACATATTACTACAATGAAGTGGCTAACGAGATCTTGTATCCCATCTGTGTCATGGACCTGCATTTACATGCCGTCCCCCATGACTTGGGACTATCTATGGATGCCATAATAGATTTGCAAATAGGACATTCATTCACATAATCAAAATAACATTAAGAAAGTATAACTTATCGCATAACAGTTGAAACATATTTCAAATCAACATATCTTTACAGAAATATTACTCACAGTGGGCGTCCAATAATGATTGCGCAGTCCTTGACTCGTGCCCTATGAGCACAATGCACATAACACAACCTATGGCTTATCAATACGTTTTCAACTCGTACAGTTGGTTGCTAACTTATTCAGTTCATTTTCTACTCGTTCATTCAATTATCTATCATTAACTTCCTTCATGCCCAAGAAATACGAATGCACTTGAAAAACACATCAAAACCATGCAAATGGAGGCCCGGAATGGAGGAAAACGGAAAAAAAACAATTCAAAAACCACCTTGAAAAACCGCACGTGCGGGAGTCCTAGCTGCACGTACGGAAATGCCACTGCACGTACGTCCACACGTGCAATTTTGCCAGAATGAAACCCTTACTTTTGCCCTGTTTTCCGCACGTGCGGGGCCCCAGGCCGTACGTGTGGTTCTGGATAGCTTTGAGTCTAAAAAATCTGTGTTTGAAGGGACATCATTCTTTTGCAAAATTAATTCCAAGTTCATGAAGATGAAGGCCCAAAACTCATGCAAACAACTTGAATTTAAAACATCTCTCACTTGACCAAAAATTCATAACTTCAAACCAAATCCCATTTCCAACTAAACATCTAAAAATCAGATATTAAATGTCAAAACGCAAACATGTAATTAAAAGCTTCAACTCAAGCTTTCATGGAGGAATTTCTTTCAAATCTTAGAAGTCATGCAAGAAAACAAGTTTGTGAACATGAATTACATGATTTGATGTCATACATGGTGAATATATGAGCTAATTTCACAAACCTAACAATACATGATCATATAGGTATTCTCCTTCACTTTACTCCATAAACACTCTCAATGAAACATGAATTCCCCCTAATGCAACTTAAATTCCATAGATTGATGAGTATATCATTTCAAACTCATGAAATTAGAGAAAGATGCTTACCTTTGTTGGTTGATTTGGCCTTAATCGCTATCCTCTTCTTATTTCTCTTCTTTTCTTAGTTTCTCTCTCTCTCTCTCTCTCTCTCTCTCTCTCTGAGATAATTATTCCTCTCTTTGTTGAGTCTAAGCAATGTATATATATACTATGTCATATGTATCTATTTAGGCCAACCAAACATAACTTAATGAATAAGACGAAATCAATTTTCAATTAAACTTCCCAAATGGCTCTAAAACTTCCCATTAGTTTATCCATATGCTCAATTTTGGTTTCTGAACCCATTAAGGTCGTCAATTTTAGTTTCGAAGTCGTAGCTCCAACATATATTGTTCCAATTTAGACAGATATTAACGCATAATTAAATAAAGATAATTGTGACACGCATTTTGGGGCCGTTACAGTCTCCCTACCTTAAGAAGTTTGATCCTCCAAACTTATTTTACCCTGTAACAAGATCAAAGACCTTGGTCTTATATCATTATTCAGCTCAGTCACACATAGTCAATGCAATTCAAAGATCCATTTCAGTCATTTAGAATTCGAAATCAACTCTATATCTCCATCCCATCACAGTGAAGGCAGTAGCAGTCAAGCACATAATGAACATATCTTTCACATTTTCCACAAAATCAATTGAAAGATAAGGGGAGATTGAAGTAGTCAATTAGAGAATGTATACAAGTAACATATTGCCCAATAGCTGAGGTGTCAACCCTAAGTTTGCTGTTAACAAGTGTCATAACATTGAATTCAAATTTAGTAACATAAATGCAACCATTCCCAGTCGAAGATATAAAGTAAGCAAGTTTTTGGTTTACCGCCCCATTAGCAAAGATAACCCGATCATTCGTCCAATAACAATTCATAGTCCCCATAAACAAAAGCAAACCAAATAAAGGTTCCATTTCAAACATAGTGTTGTTCCAAAGATCACAATCAATTCATTAGATAGACATTCAACAGTTCTGAAATATGTCATATTTGCAAATATACAAACTCACAGTTATGCATAATATCAAGTTTAGTGTCCAAGGTATTCAAACGGGTTCCGTCGACACAAAATCATGGTCCTAAGACTCTAATTCAGAAGGTCACATATCATAACAAAGCATTTCGAGGAAAGACACACACACACACATACGAATCCAAATTCAATTATCACATAAGCATTTGGTTAGAAATTCGTAAGTAGTAGTGTTCAATAACAAAAATCCGTTCTCCAATTATCAACATAGGTTCCCAATCCCGAAAGTTCTATACGTTGAATAATTCAAGGTATATCATGTAAGGTCATGGTTCTAATTATGCAATGAGTTCCTAATTGTATATCCAATCAAATAATTTCACACTAATATTCACATAAACAGTTTGCACATGATTAAGATAGTACATGCATCAACTGTCTCATTATTTTCTGAAACTAGCGTGTAAACTCTTCCCTGCCTGAGGTTACTCCCTTTCGCAGTAGCAGTTGCATTTGTTCTTGGTGTCATTGATGATCCAAACCTGCTGGTAACCGATCTTTCATTGCTTAGGTGGGCTTGTAGACAAGATTTGGCTAAATGTCCTTTTTGTCCACATCTAAAGCAAGCTTCAAAAAGGTGGTGACAAATGCCCCAGTGGTTCTTCCCACATTCTCTACAGGTGGGTATGCCATTGTTTCCACTACTTTCTCGTCTTCTTGAATTCGATTCTCATTCACAGAGGCCATTGATTCACTAACCATTTCCATCTTTTGTTTCTTTAATTTCTTACTTTTTCCTTCGGTTGTTGTTGTTGCTGACTTGGACATTTTCAAGGCATCAATATTTGCTTCGGGCATCAAGGTTCTATCAAGTACGTCCATATACTTTACCAATTTCAAAACATTTACCCAGTCAAGCACTTTGATGTCCAATCCGCCTTCAAATTTCCTTGCCTTTTTGTAGTCAGTGTCAACCATATGTGGTGCATATTGGGCTAATTCGGTAAATTTTGTCTCATATTCGGCCATAGTCATGTCACCTTGTTTTAGTTGTTCGAATTCAGATACCTTTCTATCTCGAATGCATTGCGGGAAGTATTTTTCATAGAAAATTTATTTAAATTGATCCCATGTCAAGTTGTCATGCGCATCCTAAACGAGCATCCACCATCTCCTTACTTCTTCTTTCAAGGTAAAGGTTGCTAACAACACTTTATGTAATTCAGTACATGGAAACACTTCAAATATCTTTTCAGTTTCAAGTACCCAAGCCTCCGCTTTCAGTGGTTCAATACCCCCCAAAAATTCTGGTGGCTTCATTTTCTTAAATTTCTATGTCAGACCAATGATGTCATCATTATTTGGCTCAACTTGGATCGAAGGCGGCGAAGGAGGTAAGGGTAGTTGCCTTTGCTCTTGTTGTTGTCTCACTAATTCAGTTAAAATCTCTACCATTCTTTCTAACCGTTCTATTTTGGCAGTGGAAGATTTTGTCTCATCTACGCTTCTTGCGTTCTCTGTTGGTCTCTATAAGTAGGGTTAATAATAAACATAGGAGCTTTCATGTTCACATAAGGCACTTATGTTATATCAAAAATCAAAATTGCAATGTTCACATAATGTTTGTGGATTCATATCTTCACTCACACACTTGTAACACTATGCAAATGTTCCTAACTCTTTTCTAGACTTCCTGTAGCTCAATTGGACACGTGTGTGGGTAAATTAACTCATGCTCTGATACTACTCTGTCACAACCCAAACCCGCCCCTAAAATTTTGGCGTCGTCACCGGCCAATAATCCGAGATTACCAAAGGCCTTCCTGTACAATAAAAAATAACCAGGGCAAGCGGAAGCAATATACAAAAATACCAATAGTCCAATGAGCTGTGCATCTATATGAACAAACATGTACATAAATAAACATTAATTTACCCACAAAACAATACATAACTTATAATATAATATAGTATACAAGACATATACACATGTCGAAAGTGTACACCATGAACAAAAGCTGGACAACAGCCTTCCAAGCCTGGCCCCAACTCAGAGGCACTCAAAATAACTTGGTAGGCTTCAGAATGGTGGCTCGGCTAAAGACCCTTCTAGGCTTGTCCTCCGGAATGCTCACCTATACATAGATATATAAAAACAGAGAGCTAAAGCCCAGCAAATAACATTAAATTGAAGAGGTTAGTGAACGAATTCCAAATATATCATATTCAGGAAACAAATTATTCATATCAGTCTTATATCAAAACATAACATAATGGTACATCCCATAAAACATATCACATATCGTCTTCCGACTAGAGTAAACGGTTCCGGATACCGATTAAATACATATTACCACAATGAAGTGGCTAACGAGATATCGTATCACATCTGTGTCATGGACCCACATTTATATGCCGTTTTCCATGACTTGGGTTTATCTATGGATGCCATAATAGATTTGCAAATAGGACATTCGTTCACATAATGAAAATCTCCTTCACTTTACCCCACAAACACTCTCAATCAAACATGAATTCCCCCTAATGCAACTTAAATTCCATAGATTGATGAGTATGTCATTTCAAACTCATGAAATTAGAGAAAGATCCTTACGTTTGTTGGTTGATTTGGCCGTAATCCCTATCCTCTTCTTCTTTCTCTTCTTTTCTTAGTCTCTAGAAGTCTCTCTCTCTCTCTCTCTCTCTCTCTCTCTCTCTCTCTCTCTCAGATAATTCTTTCTCTCTTAGATAATTCTTCCTATCTATTTAGGCCAACCAAACATGACTTAACGAATCAAACGAAATCAATTTTCAATTAAACTTCCCAAATGGCTCTAAAACTTCCCATTAGCCTATCCATGTGCTCAATTTCGATTTCTGAACCCATTAAAGTCGTCATTTTTAGTTTCGAAGTCGTAGCTCCAATAGATATTGTTCCAATTCAGACATATATTCTCAAATTAATTCATATTGACGCATAATTAAATAAAGATAATTGTGACATGCATTTTGGGGCCGTTATATCTACCAACGCGAGTCCATAGAACTTCGGGGATATCAGACCTTTCAGAAAATATGGTGCTACAACCATCTTGCAAAAAGAAAAGAAAACCCCTAATCAAAACATCGGCAGTATTTCAGATCAATCTTGAACATTTGAACAACTGATCACTGCCAAATTACTATACACCCCATTGAGAAACTGAATTCAACCCCACAAACTGCCTCAAACTGACATGTATGAATCACTAATCTAAATTTGCAAACCTCTATATAGATCCCATACATAGCACATAGCAGGAAAGAGAACAAACACCCCTATGAGGGGTAGGGTTGCCCTGTCCTAACTTTGAAATGATCTAGAATTTCACTATTCACACAAGGGATATCATCGCATCCTAAAAAATGGGAGAGCGTTATGTCCTAAGTTGGAAAGGTACTATAGCTCACTATATGTACAAGATTAACTTTAATCTAGAGATTGAAGTCAATGTGAAGAGTCTTTTAGTTAATAACTAGTTAAGATCCTAGGAAGTCAGAAAAGTCAATATAGCCTCTCTTTTGAGTCTGGTAGCCTTAGATAACAAAGCTACCTTTTCGACAAATCTTAAAAGGTATTAACACAAGGTCTCAAAAGTAACGCAGAGACAGGTATAGTGTCACAAAATGATTGCCAGTGTTCCCACTAGGATTTGGGCAACACAGGGTCTTTAAGTGCACTAAAGCATAAAATGCAATAAACATTTAATTGAAAATAAAATTCATATCATGGAGTTTGAGTCAATGTTTCTTAATATCCCTAGTAGAGTTGCTAAAAACTGTCGCACGTCCGGAGGGTACCCAAGTGCGCTAAATAGTTCGGATTCATGACTTCTTTGATCTAGTCTCACGAGTGCAATGTAAAACATAGATGAGAGTCTAGATTCTGCAACTTTTGTTAGAAAATAAATTTTATTGCAAAACTTTTATTAGAAATGGACTGCATCACCAGATCTCAGAGTCGCCACCTAATATTTTAGAAAAATTAGGAAACCGTGACTTGTGCCAAGGCCACTATTCATCGTAACCAAAAATGTCTCGGCTTAGAACCTTAGGTATGAGGGGGAAGGTCATTAATTGAGCACCTCCGCTCACCTAATCAAAAGACCAGCCTCTATTAAACCATAATATAAGTTTTATTGACTTTATATGTTCATATTTTGATTTTTTTAATAAATGATAAAATTACTATGTGAACTAGTCAAGTATTGACTGTCATTCATTTTGGAACATTTGATTTCATGTATTTTTGAAAGAGTTTTGAATAATGTGAAACTTTGAGGAAATGGAGATCACAAACATAAAATCAATACTATCCCAAATTGAACAACATAATCTCCATCCACTAGCAATCATAGAGATATATCAATTAAACAGATAGTTGCATGGTAAGATGCTATACATAATAAGAAAAACACACAAAAGCAAGATGCTAAAGCATAAACACTTACATGATATTTTCTGGCGTCATATGGAAGACTGCAAAACAAATTTAGCAAAATATGCATGATCTTATATGCAAATCCTAATGCAATACATATAAGAGAATGTGACTAGAGATTCAGTTATTAGTACATGACATATGAATCATCTCAAAAGCATGAGGTAGCGCACATAGTCACATAATAATTGATTAAATCCACAAATGCAAATGAACCGAATCTAGATACATGAAACATAGATGCAGAACATGGATATAATGAAAGAAAAAATATGATGCTATTTGCAGATATGGAAAGCGAGTAAATAAAAGGGATAGAAAGAAATGGGGTTGGAAAACATACAAAGAAAGGGAAGAAAAAAGCGAGAACTGGGAATTATTACAACATTTAATAGTTACAAAACCAAATAAAAGATGGGGGGTTGAGAAATTATTACAACACGAGCTGAATCTAACAAGTCATTATATAAAAAAAAATTAATTAATTAAAAAGTACTATTCTTCCGCGGGTACTATGCACCCATCGGAAATTGTTTTGTTTGTTGTTAGGAGACTACTTTCTGTTGCCTAGGAAAACTCATTTGACGAGAGCACTATTCATCCGTCAGTCATTATTCACCCGCCGATTACTATTCATCCGGTGGGGTCACATCTCTAACAACTTAGGTGGTTTCAATTGACCACTTAAAGCAGTAAATTACAATAGATATGTGGGTGGTGCAGTCTTCTCTTTAAAGCAGCAAAATAGTTACATATATATATATATAAGTAAATTACAACAGATATGTGGGTGGTGCAGCCTTTCCTTTAAAGCACTAAAAACAATTATGAAAAGCAGTAAAGGAAGTGTTTAAACAAGTTATATCACATTTTTTGGAATTAAATGAAAATTTACAAAAATTAATCTTTCGAGGAAATGATGAAATTTTTTATTTCCAAACTCCCTTTTGATCACTCTCAAGGTTCTAGAATATGCTTTGAATTCTCAAAGAAAAACTTCAAGTCTTAGTTTTTATGGAGTTTTGATGGTATCTCTTCCCTCAGATTATTTTGTTTCAATAGAATTTTTATTTATTTATCATATAGATACAACTGCTTTTCTTTCTCAAGAAAATTCCCTCTTTTTAAAAAAAAAAAACCAACTCTTCTTAAAAAGTAACCAACTTCCTCTTCAAGAGAATAAAGAGAATTTATAGGACAAATGAAGATCCTCTTTCAATGTTGTTGTCTCACATTTTCTTCCAAGAAAAATCAAAGATACTCTTCCAATATTTTTGTCTTCTCTTTTTTTGAAAAACAAAATTAATGTCTCCACCTTTGAAAAACAAATATCCTCTCAACAATACCACTCTTGAAAGAAAAGATTCTCTTAACAATGCCACTATTGAAAAGCAAAGATCCTTTCAACAATGAAGTGGAAGTTGATATTTGATGGATTTTTCGAATAAAAAAAATCTCTGAAAAATAGACAGGTGGACACAATACATTTTCGAACGGGTCTAAAACAATGTGGCCAAAATGGGTATCGGGTTGGAATTAAAGCTCGAATATGACTTTTCTGTTGAGAAATTCATAATATAGACACATTCCAATTTTCACCATCGGGTGTTCGGAAGAAAGTGCCTAAGTTTTAAGGCTAGTCAAAATGGAGTGTCTATAGTTTGCACTGAAAAATGATGTGCATAGAGAGTAAACAATGTGTGAAAATAGAATTACCCAAAATAAACTCCTTAAAAACAATTTATTACAAATAATATTTAATTGTTGACATTAAAACTTGATAGGATTAGATGGTAATCTTCAAAACAAACCAATACTTATTAGTAAATTTCAATGGGTCCAAACTAATAAAAAACGAGGGGGAATAACACACCACAGTTTTGTCAGATGAGAAATATTATAAAATTGTGAAAAAAATTTATACACTTTAATAATTAAAATGCTATACTTTTTCATGATTTTGTAATATTTTTCTTTTGACACCACTGTGGTGTTATTTCTTCTAAAAAATATGCAGTAGTTTGAGACAAATTCACATAGTGCACCAACCTTTTATTGGTTAAAGTTGTAGAACTCGGTCCTTATTTTTAGGATTTTAAGGAACAACTTGAGAAGTCTCAAATAGTAAATGGGTAGAATAATATTCCAAAACTACCAAATATTTTTCTAACACTCTCAAATTAGATGAAAGATAACACTTCAAAATTCAAATCATATCATGCAAAGGAGTAAGATTTCATTAGTTTATATACACAAAATTTAATTATAAAAATTTATATAAAATATAGATATGTCAGATTGATAAGTTTATTTTTGATAAAAATAATAAAAATGTCAATGAATGATACATTTAATCTGTACATTCATATTTTTTTAAAATCTAATTTTAGGCATGTTCTTAATATGTTATTTTTGGATTTGTTCACTACTCAATTTTTTGTTGTTGAATTTTACATTATACTGGAGACTCACAATATAGAGATTCTGGTTTAGACCCAACCCATTTGATGTTTTGGATATGAGTTTCATTGTCTTATATAGTTGTTCATGTCTTGTTTCTCCTTATTTCTCTTTGAGTTTGGCTATTGGGATGTGTTGGTTGTGTTTGGAACAAGTTGGTAGCTTGTTTTTCAAATTGTTGTTGCTTGGAATTTTGCTTCTTTGCTTGAGCGACACTTTTTGTGCTCGAACGGTCTTTGTGAACTCTCAGTACTTTTGCAGGTTTGTAAAACTACTAGGAGGTGGTATTCTTCATTCTAGTGAAGCTTCTTGCGCTCGAGTGGTGCAACTTAGTGTGTCCGGTCGCTCGAGCGACACGTCTTGTGCTCGGGCGGTCTTTGAGAACTCTCAGTACTTTTGTAGGCCTACAAAACTACTAGGAGCTGGCGTTCTTCGCTCGAGCAGTTATTCTTGCACTCAAGCAGTGTTGGCTCGAGCAGTCCTTCTTGAGCCCGAGCGATGGTTGTCTGTCTGTAAAACTTCTGTGAGTTTGTATTCTTTGCTCGAGTGGTCACTTTTCGCGGTTGAGCGGTGACACTTATTGTGTCTGGATGCTCAAGCGACACTACTTGCGCTCGAGCGGTTTGCGCGTATATCGGTCCGTAAAAGTCATTTTTTGATCACTTTTTCATATATCTCTCTAAACATTCTAAAAACCCTAGATTTATATCGTCCCTCTCTAAAACTCTACTTCTTTCTACAAATACACCTAGATTTGTTGAGTTTTTCACCCGTTACCCTTTGTTAAAAAGGTAGAGCACGCTGTTGGGTTTCCTTTTGATTCAAACAAAGTTGGGTTTTGGCATTTTTGAATTATCCCAATTCTCCTTCTCTTGTCTTCTAAACTTGAGGCAGGGATTCTCCACACTTTCTTATGATTTTGAACTTAGATATTTGTCTTTATAAAACAACTTTGCGATTTCGAGAAATTTTGGACAAACCTAGGGTTTGGCTTGATTTTAAAAGAGGGGTTTTCAAATGTTTTGTTGGAAATGATTAAGAGAACGTATTGATTGTTGAGTTATGGTGAATTAGTGAATTTTTACCTTTGAAATTGGTTTATAAAGAAATGGGGGTTTTACCCTAAATATATCAAATGTTGATTTTGAAAGGATAAATGAAATTGATGTTGGACATGCAAAATTGGGCTGATATTGATGAGGATAGTGGAGTTGGATATACATTATCACTCACATCTTGAAATTAGGAAAGTTTATCTATTGAAAATTGTTTATCTATTTAAAAATATCTATTTTGGGCTATCGGTAGAGGATAGTTATGATTGTTGTAGAAATTGCATGAGAATCAAGAGAACTGAAACTATTGTCTCATCCATTTGCATCGGACAATATTTCATATTTATACATTAGACGTGTTTATCATTTTGAGAAAATGGTTGAATCTGGGAAGTATGTGTCGTCTCATTGAAATAAGTTAGCTTGAGTGCCTATGGTAAAAGTCCTAAAAACCGCGTGTATACATGAGTGTCGATCCCGCAGATGAAATTTCCGTGAAATGGCAATAGTAGTGCTTGTAGAGCCTATGTCTACATAGGTGCCGATTTTCGGTTTCCCGCAGACAAAATTTCCATGAAAGGTTGGAATTGTTTTGAGATTCCTAAAGTGTGATTCACTGCTTTGCTTTCTATTGTAATGGAAATGATTTCATAATTGTGATAACCCTGGCATTTCATGGTTTTGGAAAATTTATATAAAAATATTTTGGCACGAGCATTACATATGCAATCACCTTATATTTTTGTTAAGATTCATCTATTGTGTTGAATTATTTCTACTGGGCTTTGGCTCACCTTATGTGGAAAAACCATTTTCAAGTGCTGATGATATGCCTCCGCCAAGGCAATAGCTTGGAAGGACTTGGAAGCAAGAGCTTCATTTTAGTTGTTTTGTTGCATTTATTTTGTACAAGCTTAGGGTTTTAATTGTATTAGATTTAAATCTATTTGGTTGTAACCAAGTACTGTCTTGGAAAGCTGTAAAACTTTAGGACATTCCTTATCTGTTCAAGCTTTATTCCATTTCCTTATCATGTAACATATGCTATAGATTCAGGATTAGGCTTGTGAATGTATACGTGCATATGTTACCCTTTTGTATAAGTAATTGAGATTAATGGAAGATAACTATTTCATCATGTGTTGATATTTAACTAACGTATTATATGAGTTATTGTCATTTATTTCAAGGCGTTACACACAACATGGTGTGAAACCCTAAAATTTCAAACCTCTAAAACATACCTTGTTAGATTGAAAAAATATTAAAAGTAATGATATATTAAACACAAATGAGTAGCTTAAGTAGTAAGTCCCCTTTTACCCGATTCACGAGTTTCAAGTCTCATTCCCCTTCTCTTAGGTTAGAATATATGTTTGTGTTTTGAGTCTCATTTCCCCACTCTTAGGTTAGAATATATGTTTACATTGTATATAATATAACATTTATATGTTTGCATTGTAAAAACATTTGTCAGAAAAATGAAGGTATATTTGGCACATTTCGTTACTATTTGATGTGTCACATTCATGGTTATTGAATATTAATAGGATTTGTTGTATTAATGATAAACAAATCAGTTAATACAACAAATCCGATCAAATAATGAATAAAGGCTAAGGCTTCTCTCGAGTTTGAAATTGGATTAGAGCAGGTTATTGGATTCCGTGGGCCCACCACGGAATCCACATCGATGATCTAAACCATTCAATGTATAGGGATCATTGAGTACTTCATCTTAACCAAAAAAAAAAATCACATTGATTGGATATCGGTAACTACTTGATTAGATCAAATTTGTGTTAACGACAAGTATAATTTTTTAAATAAATCATTGACACAAATGTGATTTGATCAAGTGGCTATTAATATCTGATCAATATGATTTTTTGCAGAGATAAAATACTCGACGGACCCTACATGTTGAACAGTTTGGATTATAGATGTGGGTTTCGTAGTAGGCTCACGGAGGCCCAACAATGCGCTTCAGTTGGAAAACTCAATTAGAGAGAAGCCTTCCCCTGAATAGAATATGGTACAAAAATATCATTTGTACCGATCCCGGTTTCGATCCTTCTTTCATGTTTTGCCACTTCGACTGGGCCGGTCGGGGGTCGAGCTGCCCAATCAACTTGCGGGAGTCCAGGGGACAGTGCCCCTTAGCGGGGTTGAGGGGCAGCGCCCCTCAAAACAAAAATGCAAAATGCATTCGAAATTGCTTGTCCGCTCAGTCGATCTGGAGTGTCGGGAGTTGAATTGAGAGAATTCCGAGTTAAGGACCAGGGCCGCACGTGCGGGAGGCCAAGCCGCACGTGCGGGAAATAGGGGCAGAGGGTGTAGCATTCTGCTAAAAAGGCAGGTGCGGGGGAAGGAGGCCGCACGTGCGGGGCTGAGGGCCGCACTTGCGGGGAGTTAGGTGAGATCCGAATTTTCCTTCTTCTCCTCTTTTTGGGCCGATTGTGTATCACTTTTTGCATATCTCTCTCTCTCTAAAAACATTTCCTCTTCCTTCTCTCTACGTTTCCTACCAAAAACCTCACAAGATCCTTGATTTCTCCAAATCCATTAGGATTTAGATCCAAGTTCCTCATCAAAGTCGGTTATCTAGATGAGGGCTACGTTGTGTGTGGTGGAGATCGAATTTCATCGTTGTTGATTTTGGGATTTTTCAACTCGTTTCTTCTTCAAACTTGAGGTGGGGATTTTCTTTGAGTTATATATATATATTTTTGCAAGATCTAGATGATTTTCGAAATCATCATTTGTTAAGTTTTGAAAAAATTATTGTTGATTCAAGAAGATGAGTAATTTTTGAATGTGGGTTTATCTTCTAGTTCCTTTTAAAATAGAAATTTAGAGTCTTGACTATATTGATTGAAGAAAGACGATCTTGTTGAGATTCCCTCAAATATTTTGGAGATGAGTAGTTTTGGGAGAAAACCTATAAATTGGGGATTTTTAGAAAGATGTTGAAAATCTTTGGAATATGATATTATATTTATTTTTTGTGCCAAAATAAATGATGTTTGAAAATTATTTATTTATTACATATAAATGATAGTTTTCCTATGGAATAAGAGAATTGTTGAAGTTTGAAAATTGTTGTTTAAAAGTGTTGATGTAGTCTTGAAATGACTAAGTTGTTGTAAATATTTGAAATGTAGAAATTATGTTATCCCTCGAATGAATTGAAATAAAAGTATTTTGTGAAATTGCATGGAAAGGAGAAATGGGAATTTTGATCACAATGGTAGCATTGTGTGGAAGAATTGGTAATGGAAGAATTGTTGCATTGTATTGATTATTGTTGCATTGGCATATCAATTCATTTGATTACATTGAGCTTTGAAAGTTGATTTGAAAACTTGCATTGAGAAAGGAATGTTGAGAAACAAGTTTTCATGAAATAGTTTTGGGGTAAATACAGTGGTAAGTCTTGAAAGGTAGTGTAGAGAATATGTGTCGAGCCTTCCAGTTAATGCTGGTAAAAATGACAGATTATGGGTGTCGAGCCCTCTAGTTGATACTGGTAAAAATAACTTGTATAGTCTACTTGCAGACACTGACCTAGGGATTACTATAGTTGTATTTACCGCCCTTTGAATCAAATTGGATAAAATGTTGAGCAGTTGAAATGGAATGACATCATTGAGCATATTGGTTTTCAAAAGATGAAAGTGTGTTTTGCTTTCAAAAAGGTATGGCATGGCATATGTTGGACAATCTTCTGTGTAAATAAAATAAACTGAAATAATCCAAACAAAAGAAAATAAAACTTATAGAATTTATTTTGTTGAACCGAATAAATAATTAAAGACCAAGTCGAGTGTGTGACACTCTGTCCTTAAGACAGATTCGCCCCACTACGGTGCTTACGGTTGAGTGGCGTCTATCTCCCAGGATACAATGATCTTCACAAAATTGTTGTAGCACACCAAACAAAATTGTACGGCGAACCAAACCTTGTGTTCTATACTCTCTTAAAATTATCTCTAAAACTAATATGAAGAAATAGTGTAAATAGAAAAATTTGGATAGCAAAATGGAAGAATTTCTGACTGATTTTTCGATCCTAGACTGCTGGAATCAAAGCAGTATATATAGGCAAAAATCCTTAGCCCGAACAGGTGCAACAAGTGCCAACAGATGTTGTTAGAAATTCAAACAGATTCAAATCAGTTAATAAAACCGAATTTGTACGTTGCTTTCAAGGAACAGCTTTTTCACATATCTTGGAAAAAGGAGCCGCTGCCAAACAAATTTCAAAACTGTTGGACCTTTGTAATATAAGCCATTTGAAATATATATATATATATATATTAAACTAATTGAATATATATATATTAAACTATTAGAATAGTTTAATAAATAAATGAAGAGGTACAAATTTTAGGTTCCTAACAAATTTTAGGAAACCACTTAGGAACCTAAAATTTGAATTTAGAATTAAATTAAATTCCCACAATTACAAATTTTAGGAAACCACTTAGGAAACCAAAATTTGAATTTAGAATTAAATTAAATTCCCACAATAATTTTTTATTGAAAAAATTCAAATGAATTTTATCTAAAAAATTAATGTTAGACCCGAAAACGACGTCAACTTCCCATTCACTCAAAAATGGTTTTGACGTTCCGTCTTCACCGTGTGACTTGCCACGCGGCAAGGAACACTTTACCTCTTCGGTCCCACCCCAAACAACGTTTGGGGCCCACTTCTAATTGGGCTAAAAAAAAATATACCTATATTAAACCAATTTTTCCAACAATCCCCTACATGAATGGAATTTGACGGAGAGAAAATGCAACAAGATGATCTAATTTTAGAGAGTACAGAAATTGGAAATAGTCTGCAAAGGATAGGTAGCTTTTGGCTTTGAACCTTCCCTTATGAGACACTATCGGATTTACTAGCTAACCAGTGAACATGATGTCTTGAATTGTTCAGCCGTTTGTGTAAACCAAGACAATAGAACTCACACAGTATATCTCCAGACACAGTTTAGTTCTCACTATTGTGTTCATTTTGGCCCTGAACAACCTGGTCTTCATGAGTGCTCTAGAGAATTGTAGCGCTTCACAAATCTTACAGAACCGGCCCAGTTCACACTCACATAGGTGATGCTTATAAAGAGTATCTTGCCATACTCCACTAGGTTTACCTAGATATAAGAATCATTAAAATTTTACTTAACCTCAAACGCTACAGTCATCACTATTTTAACATAGAAATGGGTAGGAGTTAGACTCCCCAGTGATTCTTCTGAGTCATTCACAACTTGGTTGTCCCTTTGAACCTAGATCTCGGGATCTCCAGTCAACTAGGTTGAGTTGCCGTTGTGGTAACTCTTATTTAATAGGCTTAAGTCCCATTCCCCTCGATGAATTCTCAACTAACTCTCTTGCTAACCCTTTGGTTAGTGGATCCGCTATGTTGTCTTTAGACTTAATATATTCTATGGAAATAATTCCATTAGAGAGTAGTTGTCTCACGATGTTATGTCGACGACGAATGTGTCGTGACTTACCGTTATACATATGACTCTGTGCTCTACCTATAGCTGATTGACTATCGCAATGTATGCATATAGCAGGCACCGGTTTTGGCCATATTGGAATATCTTCAAGGAAGTAGCGAAGCCATTCTGCCTCTTCCCCAGCTTTGTCTAAAGCTATGAATTCAGATTCCATAGTAGACCTAGCAATACAAGTCTGTTTGGAAGATTTCCAAGATACAGCCGCACTACCAAGAGTAAAGACATACCCACTGGTGGACTTCGAGTCTTTAGTATCCGATATCCAATTTGCATCACAGTATCCTTCAAGTACTGCTGGATATCTAGTATAATTAAGCCCAATATTACGAGTAAATCGGAGATACCTTAGAACCCTTATAATTGCTTTCCAGTGTTCTACTCCCAGATTACTCGTATATCTACTTAATTTACTTACTGCATAAGCTATATCTGGGTGAGTGCAGTTCATCAAGTACATTAAGCTTCCAATAATTTGGGCATACTCTAATTGAGAAATACTTTCCTGTACATTCTTAGAAAGATACAAATTAACATCTACAGGTGTTCTAGCAAGATGATCATCATCTTTACTGAATTTGTCAAGTATTTTCTCAATGTAATGAGATTGTGACAAAGCATAACCTTCTGATGTTTTGGTAATTTTCACACCAAGAATTACATCAACAATGCCCATGTCCTTCATGTCAAAATGTTTATTCAACATTTTCTTAGTAGTTTTAATCATATCATTATTACTACCTATGATGAGCATATCATCTACATAAAGACATACAATGACATAACCTCTATCTGTGTTTTTAATATAAACACATTTGTCACACTCATTAATTTTAAATCCATTTGACATCATTGCCTTGTCAAATTTCTCATGCCATTGCTTTGGCGCTTGTTTTAAACCATATAATGATTTAACCAATTTACACACTTTCTTTTCTTTCCCTGGAACAGAAAACCCTTCTGGTTGTTCCATGTAAATTTCTTCCTCTAACTCACCATTTAAGAAAGCGGTTTTAACATCCATTTGATGAATTTCTTGATTGTATAGAGATGCAATGGCAATTAGCATTCTAATGGATGTTATTCTAGTAACCGGTGAGTATGTGTCAAAGTAATCAAGACCTTCTTTTTGTCTAAAACCTTTGACCACAAGTCTTGCCTTGTATTTGTCAATTGATCCATCCGCTTTCATTTTCCTTTTGAAAATCCACTTGTACCCAAGAGGTTTACAACCTGGTGGCACGTTCACTAATTCCCAAGTGTGATTTTGCAAGATGGATTCAACTTCACTGTTGACAGCTTCTTTCCATATAGAAGCTTCAGGACTGGACATAGCTTCTTTAAAAGTTAAAGGCTCATTTTCTAACAAATATGTTAGGAAATCTGGACCAAAAGATTTTGAGATTCTAGCACGTTTACTACGCCTAGGTTCTTCTTCCTCATTTTGATCTAACTCTTGTTCTTGATCCTGACTAGTAATAGCATTATGAGATCTTTTATTGTTACTAGTCTCTTGTCCAGTCTTATTTGGAAATACATGTTCAAAGAAAAATGCATTCCGAGATTCAATAATAGTATTTACATGCATTTTAGAATGTTCTGATATATGAATCAAAAACCGATATGCACTACTATTCTTGGCATAACCAATGAAAATGCAATCAATGGTCTTAGGACCTATCTTAGTCTTTTTAGGACTAGGAATAGCCACTTTAGCCAAACACTCCCACACTTTTAAGTATTTGTAGGATGGTACTCTTCCATGCCACAATTCATAAGGTGTTTGATTCACTTTCTTTTGGGGTACTTTATTAAGTATATAATTTGCAGAAAGTATTGCTTCCTCCCACAAGTTCTGAGGTAATCCAGAACTTATTAACATGGCATTCATCATTTCTTTTAAAGTCCTATTTTTCCTTTTAGCAATTCCATTTTGCTGAGGTGAGTAAGGAGCAGTAGTTTGATGAATTATTCCATGTTCTTTACAACATTCACCAAAAGGTGATTCATATTCACCACCTCTATCACTTCTAAGTTTCTTGATTTTCTTACTAAGTTGATTTTCAACTTCATTCTTATACTGAATGAAAGTTTCCAAAGCTTCATCCTTGGTTCGAATTAAATAAACATAACTATATCTAGTACAGTCATCTATAAAAGTGATAAAATATTTTTTCCCACCTCTAGTTTGAATTGATTTAAAATCACAAATGTCACTATGAATTAATTCAAGTGGTTCTGTACTTCTTTCAATTGAATGAAAAGAAGTTTTAGATAATTTTGCCTCAACACAAATTTCACATTTATGATTTGAATCAATGTCAAATTTAGGTAAACATTCCATATTAATTAATCTACGCAAAGATCCATAATTAACATGTCCTAGTCTACCATGCCATAAATTTGAAGACTCAAGCAAGTAAGAAGAAGATGTATTATTATTAATAATTGAAGGTACAACGGTCATTACATTTAACTTGAAAAGGCCATCAGACATGTAACGTTTTCCTACATACATCCCGTTTTTGGTAAGTACAAACTTGTCACTTTCAAAAACTAGCCTAAACCCATTCTTACTCAACAAAGATCTGGAAACTAAATTCTTGCGAATATCCGGTACATGCAGCACATTGTTGAGAGTGAGTTCCTTTCCTGATGTCATCTTGAGTACAATCTTTCCTTGTCCTTCAACTTTGGAAGTTGAGGAGTTGCCCATAAAAAGTTGTTCACCATTGTCCACTGAAGAATAAGATGTGAACATCTTTTTGTCGGCACAAATATGGCGAGTAGCACTAGTGTCCACCCACCATTCTTTAAGATTTCCGACAAGATTTGCCTCGGAAACAACTGCAGAAAGATTGATGTCATCTACACCATTGGAAATCTTGTCCACTTCAGTCATATGGGCTTGAGCAGGCTTCTTTCTTGTTCTTCTTTTGCTTTTGCCTTTGCTACGACAATCTTTGGCCCGATATCCCTCTTTGTCCCAGATGTAACATTTGCCATTGAACTTGTACTTTTTATTATCCTCCCCTTTAGAGCCTTGTGATGAACTTTCTCCAGAAGACTTTCGTTTCTTGGTTTTTGAAGCATGTTCCACCACATTTGCCTTAGACTCCATAGGATGCTTACCAGCCTATTTTTCATAATTGCGATTGTCCTCCTCAATTCTCAAACGCACAATTAATTCGTCCATAGAAATTTCTTTGCGCTTGTGTTTGAGGTAGTTCTTGAATTCCTTCCAGCCTTTTGGTAATTTTTCAATTAAGGCTGCAACTTGGAAGGATTCACTGAGTGACATGCCTTCTGCGTGAATGTCATGCAGAATGAGTTGGAAATCTTGAGCTTGGCTGATCACAGTTTTTGAATCAACCATTACAAAATCCAAGAATCTGCCAACCATAAATTTCTTTGAGCCGGCATCTTCCGTTTTGTACTTTTTCTCCAACGATTCCCAAAGTTCCTTTGCTGTCTTGATTGGACTGTAGACGTTGTATAATGTGTTGTCAAGTCCGTTCAAGATGTAGTTCTGGCAAAGGAAATCGGCATGTTTCCAAGCATCAACCGCAGCAACCACTTGCTGGTTAGTTTCATCCTCTTTCAGGATAAGAGCATCTTCATGGAGGAAACGAGCCAGGTTTAGAGTTGTAAGACAGAACAACATTTTCTATTGCCATCTTTTAAAGTCAGTTCCTGAGAACTTCTCTAACTTCTCTCCATGACTTATTGGTACTGTCATCACAGGAGAGGGGGTTGGTGCAATCGCAGCCACCACAGTAGTACTTGTTTGGGCATTAGTTTCAGTAGCCATCAATTCTAATATATAAAACAAAATTATAATTAGAATTTACACTACACAGAAAATTAAACCAAATTCACAGAATTAAATTCTGAAAAAATAAAAGAAACAAGAATGTAACTTTTATTTTCCAATTAATTTGAAAATAAAATAAAATTTTATTTCAACAAATTAATTCCACACAAAAAATTAAATTCTATAAAATAAAAGAAATAAAAAACTATAACTTTTATTTTTTAATAATTTGGAAATAAAATAAAATTTTATTTAACGAAAATAATTCCACACAGAAAATTAAATTCTGTAAAATAAAAGAAATAAGAATATAACTTTTATTTTTCAATTAATTTGGAAATAAAATAAAATTTTATTTAACCAAAATAATTCCACATAGAAAATTAAATTCTGTAAAATAAAAGAAATAAGAATATAACTTTTATTTTTTCAATTAATTTGGAAATAAAATAAAATTTTATTTAACCAAATTAATTCCACACAGAAAATTAATTTCTATAACACTTCAATAATTAAAATACTAAAACAGAATTTTAATTAATGAAAACTCAGAAAATAAATTCTAAAAATCAAAATTAATTTTCCGACAAAATTCCACAAAAATATATTCTGAATTGTTAATGACACCAGTATCGTACTACTAGTTGTCAAAGAAAATAGACAGTATATTACTACTATCTCTTAAATAACATATAATCACTATTTGTTTTTCCAACCAGAATATTATTTTGTAAATCCACAGAAAATAATTTTCTTAAAGAAGAAAGAGAAAAGGAAATAAACAAAAAAATTCTGTAAACAGAATAAATTCGAATCTGTCTTAAGATTGTTGGACAATCTTCTCTGTAAATAAAATAAACTGAAATAATCCAAACAAAATAAAATAAAACTTACAGAATTTATTTTGTTGAACCGAATAAATAATTAAAGACCAAGTCGAGTGTGTGACACTCTATCCTTAAGACAGATTCGCCCCGCTACGGTGCTTACGGTTGAGTGGCGTCTATCTCCCAGGATATAATGATCTTCACAAAATTGTTGTAGTACACCAAACAAAATTATACGGCAAACCAAACCTTGTGTTCTATACTCTCTTAAAATTATCTCTAAAACTAATATGAAGAAATAATGTAAATAGAAAAATTTGGACAACAAAATGGAAGAATTTCTGACTGATTTTTCGATCCTAGACTGCTGGAATCAAAGCAATATATATAGGCAAAAATCCTTAGCCCGAACAGGTGCAACAAGTGCCAACAGATGTTGTTAGAAATTCAAACAGATTCAAATCAGTTAATAAAACCGAATTTGTCCGTTGCTTTCAAGGAACAGCTTTTTCACATATCTTGGAAAAAGGAGCCGTTGCCAAACAAATTTCAAAACTGTTGGACCTTTGTAATATAAGCCATTTGAAATATATATTAAACTATTAGAATAGTTTAATAAATAAATGAAGAGGTACAAATTTTAGGAAACCACTTAGGAACCTAAAATTTGAATTTAGAATTAAATTAAATTCCCACAATTACAAATTTTAGGAAACCACTTAGGAAACCAAAATTTGAATTTAGAATTAAATTAAATTCCCACAATAATTTTTTATTGAAAAAATTCAAATGAATTTTATCTAAAAAATTAATGTTAGACCCGAAAACGGCGTCAACTTCCCATTCACTCAAAAATGGTTTTGACATTCCGTCTTCACCTTGTGACTTGCCACGCGGCAATGAACACTTTATCTCTTCGGTCCCATCCCAAACAACGTTTGGGGCCCACTTCTAATTTGGCTAAAAAAAAATATGTCTATATTAAACCAATTTTTCCAACAACATAAGCATTTCATTTCTTGAGACTTGTGTAAAATGTATATACTTTGTTAAGAATTCTCTACTGGGCCTTATGCTCACCCTACGGGATTTTTGTGCAGGAAAAGATGTGGTGATTCCGCCAAACTGAAGTTGTGGAAGTGTGTGCAGAGAGCATAATGTGCTCATTTGCTGTGACTCTGATTGCAAGCCAAGGGCTTTATATGTGTGGGTTTGAATAACCATTTTGTGTAACCAGGCTCAAGCCTCGGAAACTTGTAAACCCTTGGGGGTATTTGTTGTTTAATTAATTGTTATTGGATTAATTGTATTATCGCATGAGGACTATTTACATCATGTGATGCAAGTATGAGGAATTATTATCAGTTTTACTTTAAAGAGCCATGACTATTGTATTATCATCTTGGCATGAAAAATTGGGGCGTTACATCATTAGTACAATATTATTGAAATAAAAGGTAATGTTAGACCATCTCCAATGGTTTATCAAATCCATCATCAAATTTAAATTTGATGAAAAAAGTTACTTTTTGCTCCTCTAACGGGTCATCGAATCCATCATCAAATCTAGGATTTCACTTTTCTTTTATCAAATTGAGGACCAATTTGTCTTTCATCAAATCACTGTTCAATGCAATTGGATTTTCACTACCGAATGTCCCTCCGGATAACCAGCTCAAGGCAAAAATTTGTGAAAAAATTATTTTGGCCGGTCAATTGCTCGGTCGACTGCTCAGTCAACCGGTGGTTTGATGAAGCCACGAAACCCTCCGTTGGAGCACTTGATATCAAATGAAGCTTTTACTCAAATTTTTACTGAAATTTGGTGAAAAAATTGATACACCGTTGGAAATGCCCTTATATGAACATAATTTTATAAGGAGAAATAAAAATAGTTCAAAACAATGTAGTCTTGTGTGGTACTTTTGCTTCATGCTAAAACACTCATTATAATTATAAAAATATCACTATTACATAATTTTATATGAATAATATGTATAAATATTTTGATTTTAAAAAAACATAAAAGAAAGAAAAAAGGAAAAAAAAAAAAGAAAAAAAAGAAAGACTCATAAAACATTAAGAGAAAATTTCATTTATCTCCAAATTATTACCTAAAAATTAATTCAACACATACTTTTAATAATATCAATTATATATATAAAGTATTTGATTTTGTATCAATTTTACCTCACAAACTATTTTCAAAATATCAATTATAACATTGAATAGATAAAAAAAAAAATTTAAAATTTTAATAATATTTTTATCTAAAAAAATGAAAAAACAAATTTAAATAAAAAAATTAAATATTTGTGCTATTGAGTATTTTTGACAAAGTTGTTAGTCTCATATAGACCAGATAAGTACTAACTTTGGTTTTGTAAGTCGAGATTTTGGGATATATATTTTTATTATTAAATATTATTTTCCAAATCTATAGAAAAGATGTTTCTCTCAAAATATGTGTGGTCAAGATTTCTATCCATACAATTTTCATCCTAATACTAATCAGTTATTCCAATTTAAATTATTCTAGAAGATAATCTAAACTACATTTACGGGGGAGAGAGAGAAAGAGCTACAATTACTAGGCGAGAGATGAGAGTGTTGACTGATAATTTTGAGCTCAATTAGTTTTCTTAAGACAAGCTCAAGGTAATCTGAGACTTAGAAGTGACAATTTTAAATGAGGCATAATTTTTAAATAATATTTTTGTGCAAGGTTTTTATTTAAAATTTATTTTTCTCACTTTTTAGATGAAAATTATTATTAGATAAAATCAATTATTAAATGTTTTAAATTCAACGGTCAAATTGATATATTTTAAAGGATAGTTTGGGAGATAAAATGAAATTTCATTGTCATGCTAGCAGCTTCTCTTTAATTATAGATGACACCTGACAACAACTATAAAATTGATTTAAAATTAATCTTATTAAAAGTATAAAATAATATATTTTTGTATTTTTAGTGATTTCTTAATGACTGCAACTACATTTCCTATAAGACTCTTGACAACTATTATTTCTACCTCATTTCTATGTCTATTTTGCCACTATAATATAGTTTAAAACTGGTATATTCTATTTCTCTAATTTTCTCACATATCCACTTAGTTTCTTGTATGCAAGCTATACTAACTCTCCTTCTAATCATGACATATACCAATTCTATAGTCTTACCAGTTAAAGTTCCTACATTTCATGTGGCTATCATAAACCTATAGTCTTGGATTAGTTTCTTCATCCATGCTTGTCAAGAAAAATGCAATAACCTTTGCTCATTTTTCACCGCACTCAGGCATCGATGCGGCGCCCCTTGATCACTTTTCGAAACACTTAGAGGCAGGCGCAACACATCACTTTAGAGGAATGACCTAGCATTTAATCTATTTAAAGTTGGACTCATTTTCATAAAGGATCCAAACGGCTTTTTTATATGCTGGCTATCGGCTACTTAACACACAACTCTCCTCATTTACCCGAGCTTGTGACGGTAGATGGACGTGTTAGGGAAGGGACATATCTAGATTAATGTGGGCGAGTATAGTAAATAGATATATGAATCTCCTTAATTTGATTAACCAAATAACCGTTGATAGAGTCGAATGGAGAAGAATAATTCATATAGCTGATTCCATTTGATGGGACTTAAGGTGTGGTTTGGTGTTTTTTTTTTTTTTTTTTTTAGATCCACATAATTTTGATATACTTAAAAAATATAAAATTGGTACAAAAATCTTTAAAAAATTCATTGAATACAACAAAATAAGAAAATATGTTTTTTTTTTTTTTTTTGGGAATTGGTGAATTTTTTTTGAGGTTTTTTTTTTTATTAAAAAAAATGATAAACATTATGTTTTTAAGTGTATTTAGATTATATACACACAAACATATATATATATATATATATCTAAAGGATAAAAAAGGAAAAATTACTCATAAATCCCATTTGGGGAAAGTTGTTCCATTTAGTTCTAAAAGTTTTCTTTCAAACCAATTAGTCCTTTTATTTTGGGTATGCTGTATTTCCTTGATTTGAGGGTTTGAGAGTTTATTTGTTTGCCCTTGTGTGTGATTTTGTTTGGATTTTTTTTCTTGATGTTGGGTGTGTGTGTGTAAGGTAGGTTTTTACATTTCTATTTTATTTATTTATTTATTTGTGGAGATGTAGGGGTTGTTTGGGATGTCCTAAATAAGTGCACTTTTTGACTTTTTGGACTAAAAAGTTGAGGAAAAAAAATATGGTTGTTTGGGTTAACTTTTTGACTTTTTATGGAAAAATATGTATTAAAAAATTGTATAAATTAGTGTGTAGGGGAAAATTAGAATTAGGAGTTGTGCAGCCGTACTTTTTGACTTTTGACTTTTTGGGCACATGCCAAATTTGGCCTTAGTGAAGTGATTTGTGGATAGATGATGTTATCCTGTTGTGGTGTTTCTGGTGTGGTGTTCGTCTCTATTATAACATTTTTTTTTTTTTTTTTTTGATCAGCAAAAAGACACTTTATTGATGTAAAATTAGTACAAGATTGACATTAGTTAACATCCAAATGACTCAAACCACTAACTAACACTACTATATCCCAATAACCATAACAATGTCAACAAACATGGGCCATTTCACGTCTACAAAACACATGTTAATATAAACATCACAATGACAAAATGCGGTTAACAAAAACCACAACATTACACAACACAATTATTGTTCAGCAACACAAAGTTACACCAACTTGCCAAATGACATCTACACATACATAACCTACAACAGAACAATGACCACACCACCAAAACCCCAATGTGTAATGCCCCGAAATAATTATAATAAACCATCCATGACGATAAGTAAATAACAATCTAAATCAGAGTATAATATCCTTCCATTACATAAGGCTCAGTTGTACAAAAGGGTGACACATGCGAATATACATTCATAAGTCCTAATCCTGAATCTATGGCATGTGTCAACAACAAAGATATGAAATAAAAGTTAAACAGATAATTAAAATGCTCTGAAGGCCACAACTTTCCAAGATTATATTTGGTTACATCAAAATGGATTTAAATCCAATACAGATAAAGCCCTAGGCCTGTACAAAATAATAACAGCAAATAAACAAAATGAAGCTCTTGCTCCAGTCCTCTCAAAGCTACTGCCTTGGCGAAGGTATGTCAGTAATACCTCAAAATGGCTTTCCTATATAGGGTGACCCAAAGCCCAGTAGAATAATCCAACACAATATATGAATCTTAACAAAGATATAAGGGTGAAATGCATATGCAATGCCCATGCTAAAACATTTTACATTTCTTTCCCAAAGACCATGCCATGCTTAATTTATATCAAAATTCTCAAATCATGTCCTTTACAATAGAAAACAAAGGGGAAATCTCAAACCAGTACAACCTTTGACGGATATTTCGTCTGCAAAAAATCGTCAAACGACACCTATGTAAACATAGCTTATACAAGCGCAATTATTGCCATGTTACAGATATTTCTTTCGCGGGAATCGGCACCCATGTATACGCGCGTTTTTTGAGACTTTCACCCTAGTCACACAAGCCAACTTAATTTGGTGATACACACCTCTTTCCCACGTTCACCCATTTTTTCTCAAAATCATATACATTTGCAATGTATTGATTGAGCAACAATGTTCAGTGCACATGGATAAGAAATTAGTCAATTCACCTAATCCTCATGCAATTTCTACAACAATCATAGCTATCATCCACCGATATCCCAAAACATATATTTCTAAATAGATATAAAATCTCCAATACAGATAAACTTTTCAAAATTCAAGATGTGAGCGATAATATCTATCCAACTCCACCATCCATATCAATGTCCATCCAATTTCACATTTCCAACATCAATTCCATTTATTTATACAAAATAAATATTTGAGACATTTAGGGCAAAACCCATTTTTCTTCCAAAATTCACTTCAAGTATCAAAATAAATCATATTATCACAACTCAACCGCATTTCCACTCTCACAACCATTTTCAATACAACTATTTGCAAACCCCTCTTTTGATTTTAGACCAAAACTCTAGGTTTATTCAAAATCATCCAAAATCACAATATTGTTTTATAAAAACAAATAGCTAAGTTAAAAATCATAAAAGAGTGTAAAGAATCCCTACCTCAAGGCTAGAAGACGAAACAAACACGGATGAAACTTGGATAAAGCCGGAAGCCAACTCTATTCGGATGAAAACGAAGCTCTGGGCGAGCTCTACCTTTTTAACAAAGGGAGTAGAGTGGAGAAATGGGTATATCTTGGTGTATTTGTAGAGAGCAAGTAAGTTCTAGAGAGAGGAGCTTTAAATTTAGGGTTTTGAAATGTTTAGAGAGAGAGAGAGATAAAAAAGTAATGTAAAAAGTGACTTTTACAGATTGATATACGCGCAATCTACTCGAGCGTCAGACACAAAAGATGTGACCGCTCGAGTGCAAGAAGTTAACGCTCAAGCGTGAAATAGAAACTCCCAGTAGTTTTACAAATAGAAGACCAACGCTCGAACTCAAGAAGAGTCGCTTAAGCGCACAACCGCTCGAGTGCAGGAAGCACCGCTTGAGCATAGAATACACTCTCCCAATAGTTTTGCAGACCTGCAAAAGTATTGAGAGTTCATAAAGACCGCTCGAGCACAATAAGTGACGCTCGAGTGTAAAGGCAAAATTCTGGACAACAAGGTTTTTGAAAAATAAGATACCAGCTTGTTCCAAACACAACCAACACATCCCAATAGCCCAACTCAAGGAGGGAAAAGAGGAATAAGACATAAACAACAATAAAGAACCATGAAACCCGAATCTAGACTATCAAATGGGTCGGTCTTAAACCAGAATCGCTATACAATGTACTCCAAATCCACATTACCATTCACATACAACAACAATATGACGCGAACCTATAACATTACTGATCCAACATTACATATAAAAATAGACAATGATGTCGACAATACAATCAGAATATTTATCAAAGAAGTAAATAATAACATTGAAGCATATACTTGATGCTGCCGCCGGCACAATAAAGAGTGTACACACATCGGTTATATGTCGGCAACGTTAACCCAATGGCGGAATGATGTAGTTCTCGATCCTAATCGGTGTATTGATATAAATGATGTATTTCTAGGGTTTGGGGGAAACCAATCGTCAAAATTGACAACACAAAGATAGGATTTAACATTGCCAAAATCAAATAAACAACAAACAAAGCAATCTACACCCATTAACACCGAGAATCTACAATGTTTCCATCTTCGTCTCTTCCGTTTTGATTGGGATGGAAGGAAAACAAAAAAAGAATATATAGTAAGCTTTTTAGGCACAAACGTAATTTTCACATTACCGAATCTCTAATTTACCCATAACATTTGGGACAACACACATTAACACCATGTACAAAAATGTCATTACCACTCAAATGGGACTTATCAGTGCATAAAATAAAAGGCAAGATTAAATTGTTCAAAAAATTATGATTTGAAATTTATTGGTGCATTATCCTGGAAAAAATTATTAAAAATAAAAGAACACGAAAAATAAAAAATTTAATTTTCTAAAGCACGAATTAAACCAAAGAAGGTGAATATGTCGTTGCGGCACCATCATCAAAATCAAACATAAGGGTACTATGGTTAGGGGGGAAAAAAAAACCACGGGTTCAACCAGTTTAGCCCATAACCTACTTAGCACAATAAAACCTCATTAAGCAAAAAAAGTTATCTCCCTTCGCATGTGTGTGATGATGGAAATATTATTTTTCCTTTCAAATTATCACTAAAAAATAATTTAACTCTTATTTTTTTAAAATATTAATTTGCACCTAAATTATTTGATTTTGAATTAATTTTATGCTCGTCGTTACCTTCAGTTTATAATCAAAAGGAAGATGTTAATGCGATATTGAAATTTGGTCTAAAATTTCATTTTATCCCAAATTATTTTTAAAATATCAATTACACCCCCAAATTTTATTTTATTTAGTGGTTTAATTGATATTTTGAGGATAGTTTAAGTTAAAATAAAATTTCAAATAAAGTTTGGGTGTCACACTAACAACTTCTATTTGATTCTAGATCATGATTGGCGGTGAGAGTAAAATTGAACAAAATCGAATAGTGTAAGTATAAAATTTATAAGAACATGAGTTGAATTGATTTTTGAGTGATAATTTGGGAGGTAAAAATGATATTTTTTCTGTGTAATGTCATTGTTTGGTTTTTAAATCAAAACTTAATTTTAATTTGTGTGTGTGTCTGAGTGGTGTTTGATAAAGTTGGAAACTAAAAGTTAAGTTTTGAAAACTGAATGTTGAATTTTTTAAGTTGAAAAGTTCATTGATAAAAATTTAAGTATTGAACTAAAAACAAGTTATTTAATATGTATAAGATCAAATTTAAAATTTATTATTTTTAAATTATATATTTCAATTTTTATATTGTGATGGCGGTGAGTAGGGCTGTACAAAATATCGTCAAATCTGCTAAAACCACATCAATCTGCACCGCTCTATCCACTAACCACGATTTAAATTTTAAATTTTGTAATCTGCATTCAAAACCGCTCTGCTCCGCTTATAGTTAATACATATATATTTTGTAACCTATAATGAAATGTCAAAGTAAACATAAGTGTGAGAAAAATTTTAGATGTGAATTTATTACAAATTAACAATTATATATATGAAAAATATTATGTAAAATTAGTTTGTATTATATATATGAAAAATATTATGCAAAGACTTGATAATTGATTAGAATATTCTTCAATCTACCAATCCATTCAAAGCCACTCAAACCGCAATTTGTCAATTATAATTTTACTCTCAAACCGCCCAAACAGCATTGCACATACCCGTAGCAGTGATAATGGTGGCGGTGCTACTGATAGTAGCGGTAGCATTGGTGGTGATAGTGGCAGTGGCAACGACGATGGTATTGGTAGTAAAATGAGACAATGGTATGAAGGTGGTGGTGGCTTGATAATGGTGGTGATGGTAGCAGTAGTGATGGTAGTGGCGGTGGCATGATAGTGGCAATTGGGTGGTAGCGGTGGTGGTGGTATAATAGCGTGTATCAATAATTATATTTAGCATTTATAAACTTAGTTAGAATTAAGCAAATTTTATATGACTTAAAATTTTCTTAAATTTTAGCCTATGTTTTAAGAGGCACTTAAATTTTTAAATAATATCAATTGTGGTTATCAATTAGATTTAATTGATTATCACTTAGGGGTGTTTGATAACATAATTCAGCACTTAAAACTGAATTGATTACGCTAGACACCCCATTTTTGACCGTCCTCAAGACTTGGATATACTTGCAGGTACATCCAATGACAAGTTCGATTGCTCGTCGAGTACTCGAATTTTGTGGCGGAACGTCACAGGTTTGAACTTTCCAAACCCTATATCCTTTCTACCCCATTTTTGGACCATGTGTTAGTCCTTTCAACATTCTCCTTTTCAGGCACTGCCGGCCTTGAGTTTAGTCCTGCCTGCCGTTGATGAAGCCTGCCGGCCACTACTGATAGCCGGTAGAACACCTTGTTTCAGCAGATTTCGTGCTAGATCTTTTGAGCCAGCTGGTTTTCACTGAGCCATCCTCCATACACGTGTATGGAGGGATGAAGGCCTTTTTCAAGCTTGTTGAACAAGCATTGCATTGCATTGTTCTATATAAGGGGAGGCTCCTCTCCCCTTACAGAGGTTCAGCAATTTTAGGGCTAAACATATCTCTCTCTCTCTATATTTCTCTCACTCTCTCTCTATATTTGTGTTATATTGTCTCAAAAGTGTATTTTCTCTTCACTTTTGCACTACAACACCTAGTTAAACACCACCATCATTGAGCTGAGGTTCTTGGGAGTGTTATTTGAGTTCTGAAAGTTGGTTGTTGCCTCAGAAGTTGCTGGTTTTGAAGTTGGTCTTCAAGGGTGAGTTAGTTACCTTCTTTAAGCTTTGTTTTGCTTAAGTGTTTAGCCATCTTTGCATGCTTCTTTTGGCTTAGCTTTCAACTACAAAAAGCTTTTTTTTTCAAGTGTTTAAGATGGTTGTTTGAGGGCTCTTTGGTTTTGGGGGTGTTTCACCCCCTTGTGTGCCTTATTTGTTAAGCTTTTGAGCCATCCTTTGAAGCTTTTGTATTAGTCTTTGTTTGGCCTTTTAGCCACTGAAATCCAGTGGATTTTCAGTAGTAGAAGTGTGGTTTTGTGGTTCAAAATGGGAGGGGGTGATCCCCTCTCCTCTTGTCTTGCATGTATGTGTTGATGGCTCACCAAATGAGCATGTGTTTATACTCCTTTGTGGCTTTGCTCAAGCTTGTTTTTGTGACTTTTTTGACCTACCATAACTCTATTTTTGGCTGGTTTGGTCATTGTTTGCTTGTATCTCATACTTGTAGTGTAATCATGCTAGTTAGCCTAACATGCTCTATGCTTTGGACCACCATTTTAGCATGTTTTTGGCTCTGCTTCAGCAAGCTTTTACTCATGTTTTGCCATGCTTAACCTTTGTTTTAAGTGGTTTTGGTCATGCATGCCTTGCTTTGTATAGCCATAGTGCAATCTTGCTCACTAGCTTTGAGTTTCAAAGTCTTTAGCATGCTTTACTTGAGTTGTTTGCATGCTTTGGCCTCACTTCTCACATGATTTCAGTATGTATAGTGTGGTCATACTCTCTCATGCTTCACTCTTTCAATGCTATTGGAGAGTTATGCTTTATGCTTTGATCATGGTCTAATAGGTATGCATGCATGCCTAAGCTTTTGGGCTACCATCTCAGCATGTTTTTGGTGTTATTTTACCATGTTACAACTCTGATTTTTGTTGGTGAAGTCACCTCATGCTTGGTTTTGGTATGCGTAGTGTAATCCCATTCATTGGCCTTGCATGCTTGGTGTTTTGGCCTTTTATTCTAGCATATGTTGGCTATGTTCAAGCATGTTTTTGGCCTTGTTTTGACTTGCCTTGGGACTATTTTGAGTCGTCTTGGCCCTTTGGGGCTTGCTTGATATGGCTATGGTGTAATTGCCTTAGCTAGTCTTGAGTTTTGAGCCTTCTAGCATGCCTTATTTGTGGTATTTGGATGATTTGGCATCATTTAACACTTGATTTCAGAGCATATAGCATTGCCATCTTCTCATGTGTATCACTCTTTGATTGTGTTTGAGGGTTTAGCATTGTACCTTGTTTGTGGGCCAACATCTATGCATGCTTGTCTAGTCCTTTGGGCTTCAATTCCAACATGTTTTGGCCACTGCTTTGGCATGCATAAGGTCTGTTTGGGGCTGGTTTGGCCATTTGAGCATTGTCTTGCATGCCTCTAGTGTAATACATTTCATTAACTTTTAATGCTTAAGTATTCTAGCATGTTGAGCATGAGTGTTTGCATGATTAGAGTCTTGCATTTCATGCCAAGATTAGCATGTTGTTTGCATGTCATGTTGCATGATTAGTGTCTGAGGACAAAGTGGAAAAGGCCATCTACTACCTGAGCAAGAAAATGCTGGATTATGAGACCCGCTACACTCCGCTGGAGAAGGCTTGTCCGGCCTTGGTATGGGCTACCAGGAAGTTGAGGCACTACCTGTTAGCTCACTTTGTAATACTGGTTTTGAGATTAGATCCCATCAAATATCTTCGAGAAACCGGCACTTACTGGTAGGCTAGCCCGTTGGTTACTTCTGCTTTCCGAATTTGATCTGAAGTACATGACGCTCAAGTCAGTGAAAGGGAGAGCGGTAGCGGAGTTCCTAGCCGAGCATCCAGTTGAAAGGAATGAAGCAGTTGAATATCTGTTCCCAGACGAGGCCATTCTGCATGTCAAAGAAGAGACTTGGATGATGTACTTTGACGGAGTGTCAAACCAGTGCGGGTATGGGATAGGGGTGTTGCTAATAGCACCCGACAATTCCCCTATACCTCTAGCATTCAAACTCCGGTTCAAAGTGTCGAACAATGAGGCAAAGTATGAGGCATGTATTGCTGGACTAGAAGCCGCCCTAGAACTAGGGGCAAAACAGTTGGATGTCATCGGGGACTTGAACCTTGTTGTATCTTAAGCTAAAGGAGATTAGAAAGTTAAAGAAGAAAAGATGAGAATCTATCACCAGCCCTTGGACATTCTGATTCCTTGGTTTGAAAAACTGAACTTCGCTCATCTGTTAAGAGAGAACAACAGGTTCGTTGATTCATTAGCAACTCTATCTTCTATGATAGACATCCCTTTTGGAGTTCGGATGCGTCCGATCATCATTGAACAAAAGTTCGTGCCGACCTACAAGCTAATTGCTGCCATAGATGAGGTACAAGATCAAAACCCCTGGTATTATGACGTCTGGAACTTCTTGAAGAAGGAAGTGTATCCACCAGGGGCAAATGCCAAAGATAAAAGGGCAATTCGAAGAATGGCTGCTCAGTTCATAGTCTGCGGGGGTAAACTGTACAAGAGGGGTCATCTGGGGATGCACAAATTGTATGTTGATGCTGAAGAGTCCAAGCGCCTGATGGAGGCCATCCATGGAGGAGAGTGTAGAGCGCACATGAGTGGGGTGATGCTAGCTAGGAAGATCCTTAGATAGGGTTATTACTGGTCAACCATGAAGGAGGATTGTATTGGCTTTGTCCGGCAATGCCACAAATGTCAAATCCATGCAAACCGCGTGAATATTTAGCTGTCGAAGCTGTACAACATGACTTCGCCATGGCCGTTTTCAGTCTGGGGGATTGATGTGATTGGGGCTGTCACTCCGAAGGGGTCCAACGGGCATGAGTACATTCTAGTAGCGATAGACTATTTTACGAAGTGGGTTGAGGCCCAATCTTACGCAGTGTTGAAGGCTTCGCACGTTGCTAAGTTCATCAGGAACAACATTATATGTCGCTACGGGGTCCCGAATGAGATTATTTCGGATAATGGTTCCCACTTCAAGAAGGAGGTGATTGATTGTTGGAGAAGTACAACGTGGCTTTTCATGAGTCATCTACATATCAGCTGCAAACCAATGGAGCTGTTGAGGCCGCCAACAAGAACATCAAGCACATTCTGCAGAAGATGGTGGAAACCTATAAGGACTGGCCAGATAAGCTGTCATTTGCTCTTTGGGGCTACCGGACTTCAATTCGAATTTCAACTGGGGCAACTCCGTATTCCTTGGTCTATGGGATGGAGGCTGTTCTGCCTATCGAAGTTGAGGTTCCGTCATTATGAGAATTGGCTGAGTGTCAGATACCTGAGGCAGATTGGCAGCAAAGCAGGTTCGAAGAACTCATGCTTTTTGATAAAAGAAGGCTGAAAGCGCTGTATCACATTCAGGGTTATCAAGGAAGAATTGCCAGGGCTTTCAACAAGAAGGTTAAGTCCAGGAATTTGAAAGAAGGGGATCTAGTGCTCAAAGACAACTGAGCTCCCATCCACGACCCTAGGGGCAAGTTCAGACCTAATTGGACTGGCCCCTACATCATCAAGTCTATCTGGTCTGGTGGAGCTGTCGTTCTGATGGACCTAGATGGCCTAGAGTTCTCCCAGCCGATCAACATGGACAAGTTGAAGAAATACTATCCCTAAGTGGCTCGCTAGGCCGAAAACCTGAAAGGGCGACCTAGGCAAAAGTTAGAGCATGAAAAATTTGAAATAATAAAAACTGAGCTCGCAAGGTTGAAAACCCAGAAAGGGCGGCCTTGGCAAAAGTTAGAGCGCAAAAGGAGAGTGTTAATACACGAGTGAACCTGAGCCGAACTACGTAAGGCTTGATTCCTATCTTTGGGATACGTAGGCAACTTCATTTTGAAGTCTAGCCATAAACACTTCCTCAAATCAACTTTGTCCATGTGATCTTGTTAGTCATCTTTGTCTATTCTGCATTCAAGAGCTCGGTTGTGATCTCCAGATGCAGTGCTATTCAAACTAGGGGCAACTTTCCAGTTGCTGGATCCGGGGTTGCACATCTCAGTGATAGATCTCGGGCGTGTCCAGTTGTGATCCATATCGAAAATGGTTTTGAAAAGTTTTAATAAAAGTTGATTTTGCTCAAATTAATCTTTTTACGACTTAGACCATTTTTGGACCAAACGGAAAATTTTCAGTACCCACAACCTTCAATTACATTGATTTCAGTACAGAGTTCTCCTACTCTTGAATACAAATTGAAATTGCTTTTTATTCCATTCATAAAGAAAACTTGAAAGTACTGATAAAACAATAAACTCGAGGCATGGGTAAGTCAGGTGTTCCTGCGCCCCCTCCTAGAGCTTGTGGAAGCCTCTGATGCCAAAGTAGGCCCAATCTGCACCTTTTCATTGAGCCAAGCTATGCACTCATCAGAGAGGGTGCAACTGAAAGTGGGAGCGGGCCCCAGAAGCTATCTAGTCCTCCATGCTATGGCATACTGAGCTAGCTGTGCTCCTCAGACTGGAAATGCGGCAGGGTACTCTATCCCTTCTTCCGGACAAGTCTGATCATGCCCAAATTGGCATTGGAATCGGAACGGAAAGTAAAAGACACAATGTGTCAGGCCAATCAGGTGGACGCCCGGTTGGCGAGACATACTGTAACTCATCGCCGGCAGATTGAGCCAAGGGCAGCACCAAGCAATGTTGACAGCAGATAAGTTGCACATCCATTCACACCACCTTCCCTCATCAGGGGCATCGACTAGACGTCACCGAAAGAAATAGCCGTGAGCTGAATATGCTGGGCATGAGTCCACAACCCTCAACTTGTCCATCAACCATATCTAGGGAGGGATGAAAAATGAGAGATTAAAGAATAGAGAGGTGTACGTGGAGAGAAAAGTGAGAAAAGGGTTTTGAGAGAAAAACCAAGCCTGAGAGCCGAGTGATGTGAGAAATATATGTGAGATAGGGTGGAAAACATTACCTGCAGCAGTAGTGGACTCCCCGCGAATCTAGTCGTCTCTCGGTGATAAAAAGCATCCAGACCCATCAGTGTCTCAGCTAGTGTCATGGTAATGTAGCTCTTGCCCTCTTTTAAGCCTTGGGCAACCTCAATCAAACAGACGCTAGACCCATCGAAGCCTGGGGCAAGCAAGAAATCAGACAACATGCACAAGCAAAGTGCATGTCACCGAAAACCCTGCCAGTGATGATCGCCATGGTCACCGCCATCAGAAAACTGACGAATCAGGCTCGGAATGTCCAGTTCTCTATCGCGAATCAAAGACCGAGCATCATGCAAAGTGAGCTCGTACATCCGTCCTAAGGCTTGGATGTGGCCGAAGTGGAATTGGGACAAGATCTCTTCATCGCACTGAGATTCCATCAAAGCTTGGAAGTCTTCGAAAGTGGGGCATATCTCTTGTCTGCCATAGCTAAAAACGTGCATAACCGGATTCCAACACCTAGCCGCGGCATGAAGGAACGGAAAACGCAGTGGGGTGCGGCTCAGCGTGAATAGTGCATTTATTCCGAAGCTCGGGAAATTTAGCTTTTCCGAGCCATCGAAGTTAGTAATCCAATTTGTGAAATTTTGGACAAGAAATGCTTCCATTTGAGGCAAAAATGGAGTTAAAATGAAGGCACCATGAAGCTAGAACCTTTATAGAGGATAAGGCAGTGAGTGGAGGACAGGTGTCGACGTTTTGAAGAGTCTGCCATCGATGGTCGGCACCTGCTTATTGATGGCCGGTAGTGGCTCATCAGTGGCCGGCAGTGGCACACTGATGACCGGCTGGCCATTCCCCATGGCCGGCAGCCTTTCCCTTACGCTCACTGACCTTCTTGGTGAAGATCCAGTTGTTTGCTGTAGTGGAATCCTATTATTTACACCTTTTAAGGTCTTGTTTTGATCATTTTTTGGCTCAATTTTGTTTTTTTAAGTTATAATCGTTTGGTGTTTGTGAGTTGTATTTTGTTGCTTATCGAGTTGTTGTAATTTGCTTATCGAGTTGTAAACTTGTTAAGGTCTTGTTGTTGCTTATCGAGTTGTTTTGTTTATTTCAGTTGTTAGTTGGTTCACTACCTGATTCAAACAATGCAATTCGAGTGTGTAGTTTTCAAACAAAGTTCAATCTCATTTACATGCTGTGTGATGCGATACGATACGATGCGATGCTTAGAATATAAAATGCAACACTTTTTCAAACAAAAAGCTATGTTCATTCCATCATGGTTTCCTTTTTACAAAAGAGCACAAGTTTTAAAGAAAGTAAAACTAGCTGAGGCTGTACAATGTGCTAAAACTACTAGTAAAAAGAGAAATAAAGCTAAAATAGAACATTTGAATCGGCGCCAGTCGCCTCAAGAATGGGAAGCCCTTCTCGTCCTCTTCCTCGACGAAGGCCCAGAACTACCGCTGTCAGCTCCGCTACCTGAGTCTGAACCCGAGCCATCTCCAGCCTCATCTCCATCTTGAGACGACTCTGACTGTGGACTCACGGCCTCCTCACTCATCTCGTCATCATCATCACTCGGCACGAGCTTTGAAGGACCACTATCGTTGTGGGTGCCTCTGTCTCTACCTCGACCGTGTCCCTGAGCCTGTCTCCCTCTCCTCTCTACTGATGGAGGAGGTACTAAAGGACCCGCCTCTGCTCTTGCTGGGGCATCTGATGGTCCTGGCATCAGGAAGGGAATCTGAAAAAGACAATTCGCCAAAATGCATTAGTAATGAATTGTATCAGATGCAAAGAATGATGTGCTGTAAGCAGTGAATGCAGTATATGTATGCCGTGAGCAGTGTGTGGGAACAGTGTATCAATGCATGGTTTTAGTGCAAAGTATCAGGTCAGTGTAGTATGGAATTGAGCAAATGCTAATGTGATAGCAAAAAACATCGTGGTATGAAGTGCAGACTAAAAAAACTCACCGGGATCCTATAGAGGCTGAGCAGATCCAGACTCGTCTCTATCATCTCTGTCAAGGAGGCCACTAGATCAATGGCCTGCCTATGTACTCTATGGGCGCCTACGAGTGCATCGAAAAGATCAGTATCCGATCAAGCATAATTGAAATGAAGTAAATATGCAAAATGTGGGATTTAGTACATACTGGAATCGGGCCTCGAATCCCGGCGAGTGCACGCCCAGCTGTTGCAGGCGCAATGGGGATCTGATGAGCCTTCCCAGAACGTCTCTGATAAGCCAATGAAGTAGGCAACTCTGGCCATCCAGTCTCCTGCCTCTCCTCAGGATCCCTCATCCTACGAGATCTGGTCGCCCTGCCTCTCCCTCTCGTAGCTGGAGCCCTCGCTCTCTCTCCTTCCCGGACACCGGACAAAGGTGGCATCAGATGCGTCTGAATGAAGGTCATGTAGTCGCCCTCTACGCCGAAATAATCCGTCTCCAGTCCTACCATGAACTGAATCACCTGGTCGGCGGACAGCCTGTGTGTCTCCCTTATCGATGGTGGAGGTGCCGTCGGTACAAATGAAGCAGGCAATCCCAAGGTCTGGCGTACAAAGTGCTCTCTCAAAAACCAAGCGCGACATATCGGGCCCTCGAAGAGGATGTGGTAGCGGGAGACGGTCCGGGCAGTGTTGTACTGATCTCAGAGCCCTGATGGTATCACATCCCACGGCTGCCACGTGATCTGAGGAAAAGAGAACGAATAAGATGATCAGTCGTCAAATAACTAATGCGGGTGCATCAGGTTAATTGAAATAATTTCGTTGCGAAATTACCTCGCGCGCCATGACCGAGTCGAAGTACTGCCAGAAGAATACAAAGCTTTCTCGGGTCCTATGACGGAGCTGGCTGTTGTATACATCAGAGAATGGGACTGCCGCTGGGGTCTCCTCCACAGGCTCCGGAGCAAGTGTCGGGAAGTATGCGTATACCCATAGTTGTAAGGAAGATGTGATCAATACAGTGTATGAACAGAGCATAGAACATGCAGAAAGCAGAACGCAGTACAATGCATGAGCAGTGCAGGTCTAGAGCAGAGATTAGACTTTGTGTGTGCAGTGTATGGTATGCAATGTGTAGTGTATGGTATGCAGTGTGCAGTGTGTATGGTGTACAGAAAATGCAAAGCAAAAAGCATACAGTGCAAGAGCAGATACAGAGAATGCAGAAAGTACAAGTGCTGAACAAAGTGAAAGCAGAAAATGCTAAGCAAATAATGAAAAGGGGAAACTAAGCTGTGTACCTCCCAAGCTCGCCTGTATCCACCGATCGACCTCCCACACACCCGAGAGGTCGAGCTTATGTATCCACACAAAGTGGTAAGGCCGGCCGCGCCGCAATCATAGAAATGGATCCGCTGGAGCACCACTAGAGCGCTCAGGAAGTATAAATCCACGGTATTCCACCTATTCGAAAACAAGGTGGTACCGAAAAGGAAGAGGAGGAAGCCCCTGGCGTACTGCTCTACCTCCTCATCAGTCTCGGGATCCTCCCCTCTATAATGCTCCTCGAACCAGGTATATCTAACCATACCTGCTCGAAGTCTCGGTGGACGCACCCCAAGTAGTGTATCTCATGTGGCCATCCACTCTTCTATGTCGGGATCAAGAGGAATCGGGTCACCTCCTATGCCCAGGCCAGTGATCATGGTAAACTCAAAAGGAGTCATCATCATCTCTCCCGTTGTGGAAAAGTGGAAAGAGTTGATGGTGTCCCACCACCTCTCCACAAGAGCCCCTAGGAGAGGGCGACTCGCTGTGACCCGTGTCAAACTGGAGCAGAATAGGCCGAAGTCGGTCCCGTCTATGATCTGGCGGACCCTCGCAGAAAGCTCATCATACTAATCCCGAGCTGTCATGGCACCCTGGCCTCGGAAGGAGCAGGATCCATCCTGTGTAAATGAATGTAATGCAATTAGATGAAAGCGCAATTGAAGTACAGTTGAATTCAGAGCAGTGATGTATTGAAAATACAGTTGAATTCAGAGCAGTGATGTACTGAAGATACAATTGAATTCAAAGCCGTGATGCATGAGGTACAGTCGCATACAGTATATGCAGAGCAGTGATGTGTGAAATACAGTTGAATGTAGAGCAGTAATGTATGAAATACAGTCAGATCAAGGCATGTGATGCAATCAGATCAAAACAGTGCAAGAAATGTGAATAGTTGAAAGTAATATTATAGAAAAGCAGAGATGGTACCTCCACAGTAATGGCCGATAGGTGAGATATGGGCTCTCTCAGCAAGAGATCGTCTGGCACATCCTCATCGAAATCAGTGAAGGCATGGATGCCTCTCGCCACTGGTATAATATGAGTCTCCGGGTGATACCTCGCGGGGTCGAAGGGGCGTACGCTCGGTGGTAAAGGTTGAGGCTTGACCCCCGGCTCGGCCGCGAAGTCCGCTGCCAACTCTACTGGAGGGAGTGCGGGGAAGCCCATACCATACGGGATATCGTCAGCCATCTAAGATAGATGCAAAAATGATCAAAAATGAGAAAAGATGAGCAAAATGGCAAAGCTTTGAACAAAGCAAACCCTAAGAGAGAGAAAAGTCAAAGAAAATCAAAAACCCGGGAAAAGTGAACTAACCTTGAGAGAAACTCGGGGGAAATGATCCTTGAATGGGGGGAAATGACGAAAGAGGCCTCAGAATCAATTTCTAATCGGTTCAAATCGAAGAGAACAAAGGGGTTCTAGCGATTCAAGGTTGTTTAGGGTGTTGGGAAATGCATAGAACGCGCGGATCTAGAGAGAAGACACACCTAGAAAGAAAGAGAAATGATTTTTGTGCAAGGGGTGTGGAGGAAATGAAGTGATTTTGGGTGTATTTGAAGAGCCACGGGTCAAAAGACCAAAATGGCCAAATCTGCCATCGGTGGCCGGCACCCCCTCGTCGGTGGCCGGCACGCTTTTATTGATGGCCGGCAATTTCCATTGATGGCTGGCAGAGGGCCGGCGGCATCCCCTGATGGCCGGCATGCCTCCTCCAGATTCCCCTGCCTCTTTTACCTTGGTATGTGTCCTTGGGTTCCAAGAAATGGGAGGTGTGCTTAGAGTTTCACTCAAAATGCCTTTGCGGAAGCCCAGAATCGTGTTCTCAGTGTGCGGTGGTCGTCACCCATCAACACACACAAGGTGTATCCGTTTTAATACATTGCAATCCTGCTGGGAGGTAAACCAGAAGTTGCCTTCGAGTTGTCTTTATCGAGCATGCTTTTGTTGTCACATAGCATTTGCATCTTGCATTTAACATGCATTGTTGATTATCTTGCATTGAATATGCATCATTGATTATCCTGCATTGAATATGCATCATTGACTATCTCTCATAGAACATGCTTCGGTTCCATTTCTTGCATGTTAAGCTTTGAGTATGCCTTGGCATCATGTTGTGATCCTTCGTCTTGCATGAGATATGCATTGTATTGCATCGCACCTTTCAGGTTTCTCTCTCATACATGCATGATATTGTATGTACGGTTCATTCGGAGGAATTCTGGGTAACATCATTCCTCTCCCTTCGCTGTTTGTTTAGAAACACCCAGGTGTGCCCGTTGTTTGTGTTAACACCCTGTTAGAAGCATTTGGGTTGTTTCCTTTCCCTCTCTCGCGTGTGATACGCTGAGAGGTGTACCTTTCCCTCTCTCGTGTGTGATACGCTGAGAGGTGTACCTTTCCCTCTCCCGCGTGTGATACACTACGTGGTGTTTCATTTGAGACTCTGGGTGTTCCCTGGTAGTCACTTTTGACCTTCCTCGCGTGATGCGTAGTTAAGATTGCGTAATTTTTTTGCATCCTTTCTGTTGAAATGTGTGAGACTTCTGCAACTTGTCGGTTTGCTTAAATTGTTGTATGTATTTGCATAAATGCTTCATTACAGCCTTCTTTGCATAATCATAAGTTATGCTCTTGCATCGTGCATGTCATCCGCATTTTGCCCCAGCCTGTGGGCGCATCTGTCTATGATTATATTGAACGTTTGCCTGAGTCTTTGGCCTTGCCAAAAATGGGTCGTCTCTAGGCTTTGACATTCACTCCCGTCACTTTGTGACTTCCGAGTTCTGTCAAAGAGGGGCAACTGTAGACACCCCATTTTTGACCGTCCTCAAGACTTGGATATGCTTGCAGGTACATCCAATGACAAGTTCGATTACTCGTCGAGTACTTGAATTTCGCAGCGAAACGTCACAGGTTTGAGCTTTCCAAACCCTTTATCCTTTCTGCCCCATTTTTGGACCATGTGTTGGTCCTTTCAGCATGCTTCTTTTGAGGCACTGCCGGCCACCTTTTGGCACTGACGGCCTTGAGTTTAGTCCTACCTGCCATTGATGAAGCCTGCCGGCCATCAATGAGACACTGCCGGCCACCACTGATGGTCGGCAGAACACCTTATTTCAGCAGATTTCGTGCTAGATCTTTTGAGCCAGCTAGTTTTCAATGAGCCATCCTGGATGACCGACCTTAAGACTCAGACGTCATCGATTGAGCGCTCGGTGATAGTGCATGTTTGTGCTTGTTTCGAGTTTCCGGAGTTTGCGCCTGAGTGCCTTGCCTCTGGGCCTCTAAACTCTTTGTGCTTTGGCTCGGTTTGTGGACCAAACCTTGTTTTCTCTTCCCTGGAGAGAGGGAGAGGTCTGTAGACCATCTTTTTCTGGTCGTAGACCACTTTCTGTGGTTGTAGACCACTTTTCTCGCTTGGAGACTAGTTTTCGATTTTCGGAGCCTTCGACCACTCGCCTTGTCTCGGGACCGCTTAACGTTCTCCGTTTTTCTTGGTTTTTGAACCATGCTTTGTTGCCTCTGCCTAGAGGGACACTGTGGTCTGGGAGACCACTTTTGGTGCCCGTAGACTAGTTTTCGAGGCTCCCGGCTACGCGCCTTGACTCCCGGACTTTCGTCTTGCATCCCTTTTGGTTTGTTTTTTTATACAAACCTTGTTTTCCTTGTTTGGAAGGTGGTACAAGGGTGGGAGACCAGTTCTTCCCCTTGGAGACCACTTTTCTTCTCGCCAGACAGTTTTCTGGTCGGCCAACTGGTCTCTTTGGTCTTTGGACCATCAAAAGTGGTTGGCCACCACACCATTGGCTTTCTTTCAGTGTGCAGACTATCTCCTCCCATGGCCGACCACTTTTTATCTTGGGAGACCACTTGTGGTGGCCGGCCGACCACTTCAAGTGGTCAGCAGCTTTCCATCACCTTTTTGGAGATATTTTTAAGCCAGCTGTTACAACTGGAAGGCATAGAAGCCATCCTCCATACACGTGTATGGAGGGATGGCTTTAGGCCAAAAGCTTGTCCAACAAGCTTGTTGCTTGTTCTCTATAAGAGAGAACCTCCCCTCTCCTCCTCTAGGTTCAGATTTTTGTGCTTGAGCTATACATATACATCTTTGTATCTATCTTGCATCTTCTCTTCATTTTTGTGTTCAAAAGTGCCTTTTTATCACACTATTGCACAGAAACACACACTCAAACACCATACTCTTGTTGCTGAGACTCTTTGGGGTTGGTTTTGAAGTCTTTGGGCTGGTTTTGATCAAGGAAAGTTGCTGGAGTTGCAGCTTTAAAAGGGTGGTCTACCCCCTCTTAGGCCTTATTTGGTCTTGTTTTGAACCTTCTTTTTTTAGCTATTGGGACCACCTTGTTTTGGCCTTCTCACCACTGAAACTCAGAGGAATTTCAGTGGTGGAAATGGTGTTTTGAGGTCCCAAATAGGAGAGGGTCATCCCCTCTCCTTGTGTTCTTGAATGCTTGTTTCATTTGCCTCATGTTTGAGCATGTTTGTTAATCTTGTGTTGGCCACATCTCAGCCTATTTTGGGCCTTATTTCAGCATGGCATATCACTATTTTGACTTGATTTTGTCACCTCATGCATGCCTTATACACTTGTAGTGTAAATCTTGCAAACTAGCTTTGTGTGCTTCATAAAGTAGCATGTTTTTCTAGCTTGTTTTGAGTCCATCTCAGCATGTTCTTGGTGTTGTTTTGCCATGATATACCTCTGTCAAGGTTTGGTTTGATAGCCCCATGCATGCTTTATGCACTTGTAGTGCAATTCCATGAACTAGCCTAATGTGTATCATGGTTTAGATTGTCATTCTAACATGATTTTGGCTTAACTCTAAGAAGCTTTTGTCCATGTTTTAGCATGCTCTAGCTCTGATTTGTGTTGTTTTGGTCATGCATGCCATGCTTTGTATAGCTATAATGCATTCTAGCTTGTTAGCTTTGTGTGTCAAGTCCACTAGCATGCATTGCTTGGGCTATTTACATGATTTTGCATCATTTGTTATGTGATTTCAATTCATGTTTCATGTTCATGCACTCACATTTGTCACTCTTTCCATGCTTTGGAGGGTTGGTCCTTTATGCCTAGGAATGAGTCATTGCGTATGCCTTCATGCCTAAGCTTGCGAGCTATCATTTCAGTGTGTTTTTGGGGTTATTTTGCCATGATATTATTCTGATTTTTGTTGGTGAAGCCATCTCATGATTGGTCTTGGTAGGTGTAGTATAATCCTCCCTTTTGGCCTTGTATGCATCATGCCTTATGCCCATCATGCTAGCTTGTTTTGGCTTCCTTACATGCATGTCTTACACTCATTTTGACATGTTCTAGGACTATTTTGGGTTGCCTTGACCATATGCTTCATGTTTTACAAAGTTGTAGTACAAATGCCTATGCTAGCTTCAGCCTTGGGTACCATAGGATGCTTAATTTGCATCATGTACATGATTTGGCATCATTTAACATGACATTTCAGAGCATATAGAATTTCCATGTTCTTACTTCTTTCACTCTTTAAGTGCCTTTGAGTGTTATGCATTGTTGCCTAGCTTATGGCCTAGCATGTATGCCATCTTGCCTAGGTCCTTGAGCTCTCATCTCAGCATGTTTTGGTCTTTGTTTAGACCTATTTGAGCTCTGTCCATGGTTGGCTCATGCATTTGTGCCATGTATTGCATGCCCCCTTTGTAGTCCTCTTTGTTAGCCTTATGCTTTAAGGGCTCTTGCTTATGTTGTTTGAATGATTTGGCATCAATTCATACCTCATTTCAGAGCATGTAGTGTTGTCACACTTCCATGTTTATCACTTCTTCAATGTGTTTGAGGGTTGCGCTCTTAGGCCTAGTCAATTGGCCATTGCATTAAGCATGCTTGTCTTGATCTTCATGCCTTAGTTTCATCATTATGGCCACTGATTTGGGCATGACTGAGGTCTGTCCACATTCGGTTTAAGTCCATTTAGCATGTTTATTTACATGTTGCTTGCATGCTCATGTTGCATTGCATTGAGTATGCCATGTTGTTCTTAGCATTTAGCATTGTGTACGCCATGTTGTTTGCATGCTTATGTCACATTGCATTGAGTATGCCATGTTGTTCTTAGCATTGTGTATGCCATATCGTTTGCATGCTTATGTTACATTGCATTGTGTATGCAATCTTATTCTTTGCATTGTGTATGCCATGTTGTTAATTGCATTGTGTTATGCATGTTGTTGCTTGCATTGTGTTTGGATTAGGCGTTAGCCCAAACACGAGAAACGAGGGACGTTTCATACTTGAAGTGATGAAACGTGCCTCAATTCTCGGTCGTCGACCCTCTTGATCATACATGATAGAGGTCAAGGCTTTATGTGTTTATGTGTGCATTCATTTCAATGTTGAATTGTGCAATTTGACTTCTCGGCCATCATGCATCGAAATGTGCAATTGGTGGCCCGAGGGTCGAGAACTACACTCCCTTGAGCTCATGAAATGATAGGGAGAGTGGTTGTGCACACATATGTTGCAAATACATTGCCATGCCCTTTCTTGCTCTCTGTTGCAGCAAACTGGAAAAGTGCAGCAAAAACTAGTCGGCCGACCAGTAAAATTAGCTAGCTGACCACTTTTTCTGGTCTGCAGCAAAGAAAAGTGGTCGGCAGGTGGTCTTCCTCATCAATAACTGGCCGGCCATGTTCCTATAGGTCCCTAAGGTGAGTAAGAAGCTACCCTGAAGTTGGTGCAAGGTTCTGAGAACAGTTGCAAACAGAGGTAAATCGGGACATCGCGTTGGATTTCCGGACGACGTGACCGAGCATGCATGCACTCCTCATCCCGAGGACCTCTCTTTACTGCTTTCCTTAACTAGTTTATGCTTTGGTCCTATATTTAAGTAGTTAATGCGTTTAGCAGCTTATTTGTGTTGTAATAACTAGTTAGTTAACTTGTTAGTTAATTAGCTTCGGTTTTGTACTTAATTAGTTAGCTTGTTAGTTAATTAGTTTTGTTTTGTAATAATTAGTTTAATTAGCTTAGATTAGCTAGTTAGCTTATTTATTCGGACCCTACGTCGAGAGGGCCAACTGTTGTAATAAGCGTGCGTGTGTGCGATGCATGTCTTCCAACCTCCATTTCTTTCTCCCTTTTACTTAACTGCTTACGATGGTTAGTTTTAGGGCATATTTCGATTAGCATACTTATGCTTCGCATGCGTGCATCCATTCATCTGTCTTGCATGCATCGGGCTCGGCGCATCATACTAATTGCATTGTATTTCAATACATTTACTTGAATACGTGTTCAACAGCATGTTATCAAGTTGCATTTCATATGCCATCTTAGAATAGCCGAGCCTATTTTAGGTGCATTTTTGCATGTGTTGCATTAGCTATCTTAACATGAACAAGGATCATGCATGATTTCTAACTAGTTCTCTGTTTTGGCTCCAAGTACACTGTGAGTGTTTATGCTTTAACATCACCACATGAGATGTGTATGTTGCCATGTATAGCATGCTTGCCATGAGGCTAACTGCTTAACTGATATAACTGCATGAATGCCTGTGGATGAAGGTTGGATTACTTGAGTTGTTACAATTCATTGAAATCCGCGACTTAGCCTACTTACGAGTAGCAAACTTCAAACCATTTTCAAACAAATGAACATGCAATGTTTTGTTCCAACTTAGGCGATCTAGTCTATACTTGTATGCCATGTGCATCACATAGTAATTCTAGGTTAATAACCGGAATAAGAACACATGTGTTTTCAAAGACAACATATCATGTTAGTAAAGGCCGATCTTTGATCGGGCGAGCGGGGGTGCTCATTGCATGACCTTCCCCCCTCGTACGCAAGTTCCCGAGCCGAGGCAACTTTAGTGATGACGGACACGTGGCCTTAGGCACGAGTCAAGGTTTCCTAAATTTCCCAAAATAAAACATTTAGGTAGTGACTCTGTATCTGGCAAAGCAGTCCATGTTTGGCACTTCTTTATTAAAATCAATTTTCCAAAACGATTTGCTGGATTTGGACTCTTTGGTGATTTATCGGTCTCACATTACACTTTGTGAGATTAGATTCAGAACCGTGACGCGAGTCCAAACTTGTAGTAGCTAGAGAACGAAACGATTCGCGCCCTTGCGCGCAGAGAGCGGAGTTCTCGGGGCGGTCTACAGTTTCTGGTGACTCCGCCGGGGATTTAGAGAACTTGACTCAAACTCATGATATGTTTTTTTATCTACACTTATGTGTTTCTTTGCATTGCATTTGCATTAGTGCACCTAGGACACAGTGTTTGCCGTATGCTACTCCTAAACGGTTTGCCAGAGGCTTGCTTTGAGGAGCGTGCCATAAGGTTGACCGGTTGCGGGCTCTGCCACGATGGGAACACAAACCTCGGTTTTTACCGGGGCACCCTTTTTGACCATTCGACCTAGTGTATATCGGAATTCATAGTGACTATTCCAAACTAGGATAGGTTGCTTACCCGATTGTAAGTTGTTTGAAACCGCTGCGTGCGTAGTGAAACCCTAGCTCCTTACAAAATAGGACAGGGAAACCTTACCCCTCCATACGGGTGTTTTGGCTCTCATTTGCTTGCTATGTGCTTTTAGAGTGTGCCTCTACATGGAATGCATGTATCAGTTTCAAGTCTGGGTATCAGGCCTGAGGGCGTTAGTATTTGGGGAATCAGTTTTACCTGAGGGTATCAGATTTGGGGCAGCGATTTGGGCACAGTAAACCATGTTTGAGAACAGTATATTCAGCTTACAAGTGTCAACTGTATGTTGTCTTTATTTAAGCCGTTATGCTGTTCATTTTTTTGCTTATTGTCTCCTTATTATGCTTTATTTATCTTTTTGCGAGGTAGTTTAGCACAATTGCATCCGACCAGGCAGATATTCCCCGAGCACTCTGGGTCAGAGGTTGAAGACTTCATCGATGTAAGGATCTGATAGACAGACAAGCAGTGTTTCTTTCTTTACCCCCGGTTGCTAGACAGAGGTCAGCTAGGCGCAGTGCATCGGTACAGCGGTTGCCAGGTCAGTGGTCCGTGAGTAGCCAGGCTGAGATTTCAGTTTCTACTGCAGAGACAGATATACCGGTTGTTCAGTTAGACCAGCACAATATGGCAGGTATGGAAGAGATGATACGTCAGCTCCAGGAGAGTATGCAAGCCATGCAGTAGGATGCTGTCCGTCAGGCAGAAGTGGCTGCACATCAAGTAGAAGTAGTGGCCCAACAAGCAGAGTTAATCGCCAGGCTACAGCAGCAAACCGGAGCATCTGCTTCGCACCCACCTCCTCTCCCATCTCGAGTTCCAATACTCGGGAAGACTGTAAACGTCCAGGAAAATACGGACGTTCCTGTAGACGTCCCCGAACGCATCCCGGGGAGGGTGCGACTCCCCCCCGTTCTGGTTCGATATTGGGTCACTACAGTTCGAAGGACTGAAATGTCACGGTTCTAAATCTTGAACCAAAGAGTCCAAATCCGGCAAATCGTTTTGAAAACAGATTTTTTGAAAGAAGTGCCAAACATGGACTGCTTTGCCAGATACAGAGTCGCCACCTAAATATTTTATAATGGGAAATTTAGGAAACCCTGACTCGGTGCCAAAGGCCACGTGTCCGTCATCACCAAAGTTGCCTCGGCTCGGGAACTTGGGTACGATTGGGGAAGGTCACTTCGTGAGCACCCCCGCTCGCCCGATCAAAGACCGGCCTCTACTAACCATGATATCTTATTTTGAAAACATTGTATGTTCTTATTCCGTTTATTAGCCTAGGTTACTATGTGATGCGCACAGCATACAAGTATAGACTGAGTCGCCTGAATTGGAACAAAACATTTCATGTTTGTTTGTTGAAAGATGATTTGCTACCCGCAGGTAGGCTTAAAATGCAGATTTTGCCACCCTCAGGTGGGCTTAGAAGACATGGTTTTGCCACTATCTAGTGGGCTTAAAACAAACAATCAACGCATTATTCCAATTCAAATAACACAACCTCCACCCACAAGCATTCAAGGCAGTTATATCACATAAGCAAATAACCTCATGGTAAGCATGCTATTCATGGCAACACTCACACGCATGCAAGGATGCTAAAGCATAAAAACTCACCGAGTACTCCAAGCCAAAACAGAAACTACATTAGAAATCATGCATGATCCTAAGTATACATAAATGCCTAATGCAACACAGGCAAAGAGGCAAACTATAGCAGGCTCGGCTATTCTAAGCATGGCATTATGGAATGCTACAGCTATCAAGTATTCAATTTGGAATTGAAATAAAAATGCAGTTTGTATGATGTGCCGAGCCCGGTGCGTGCAAAACAGATGAATGATGCAAACATGCTGTCATATTGTAGGCTAATTGAAATATGCCCTAATCTAACCATCATAAGCAGGTAAATAAAAGGGAAGAAAGACGTGGGGTTGGAAGACATACATCACACTCACCCACACTTATTACAGTTATGCCCTCGCGCAGAGGGTCCGAATAAATAATACAGTCCCAAATAAAAGAATATTACAGTCCAAATAATATACAAATTCCTAATCAATAAACAAATTAACTAAGAAAAGTAAAACTGGCATGCAAGCCAGGGACTGCCTTGGTTCTGCTCCGGATGATGGAATAATGCATGTTTGGGCTGCTTTGGCGCGAAAATCCACTGGGATGCCCCAATTAGCCTTTGTTTGCAATGTTTCTCGAAATGCGTGCCAAGCTCCGAAAAGTTGCTGGTTCTTCATTTTGCTGCAACAGAGAGCAGGAAAGGGGCATAGCAATATATTTCACAAATGTATGCATACTTCAATCCTCGTGCCACCAATCACGCATCTCGATGCATGATGGCCGAGGAGCCGAATTGCACAACTCAATATAGAATGAATGCATATGAATGCTACAATAAAACCTAACTCCATCACGGATAATCAGGAGTGTCGGTGCCTTGGGAATTGAGACACATTCCGTTACTCGGGGTACGGAACGCGCCTCGTTTCCCGTGCCCGGGCTAACTCCTATCCCGAACACGATGCAATATGCATGATATGCATGAAATGCAACTAATATACAATCCTGACATGCGCAATGCTATGAAAATGAAATGCCTCGAAATACGTGCACACGTGTACGCAAACCGAGGAAATTATCCTAAGGCATGAAATGGCATACGCAATGCAAATTGGACTTATACCAACATGAGAGAGCCTCAGCCACACTCACATAAGAAGTCGTGAGATGAAAAAGAGATGCCTCGAAATGCGTGCACACGGGCACGCAAAACGAGGAAATGGCATACACAATGCCGTATGGGCTTACACCAACACGAGTGAACCTCAGTCACACTCACATAGGAGGCCATCAAATGAAAAATGAGATGCCTCGAAATGCGTGCATACGGACACGCAAACCGAGGCAATGGCATACACGATGCAATGAGACTAAAATGGCATACAGAATGCAAAGTGGACTTATGCTGACATGAGTGAGCCTCAGCCACACTCACATAAGAGGCCGATGGATGAAACATGAGTTGCCTCGAAATGCGTGCACACGGGCACGCAAACCGAGGCAATGGCATTAAGGCATGAAATGACATGGAAAACGATATGTAAACATGCCAATGGAATTTCAGCACTGAAATATGGGGGAAAACAGTCCCGAAAGATGGCGAAATGACACCAAATGCAAGGAATGGTCCCGAAATGTGAATTTAGGCACCCGAAATGGCCTATAGCTATGCAATGCATGCACAATATGGACATGGAATGAAAATACAGTAGCAAGGCAGCCCCAAAACAAGCATTTTCCAGTCTAAAACATGGCCAAACAGCAAGCATAGATAGGGCAACAATGGCATACAAAAATAGGGGCCAAGAGAGGGGTATTGAAGCAGATGGTAAATGCAAAGCCCAAATGGAAAAAAAAACCTTCTACAACACTGATGAGGGACTAAAAATATGAACATTTACAGTAGATGACATCCCCCAAATCAGTATGCAAACATGCTAAAAAATGCCATGCAAGAAATAGGCCACAAGAGGGTATAACATGAAGTAGGCCAAACATTCATCAAAAAGGCAAAGACCCCTAATGAAATATGTCCAGGGGGTCAAAATATGACCCCTTCCAGTTCTGATGATGGCCCAAAGCAGAAGCTAGATAAGCCTAAAAAAGCATGCAAAAATGGGGGCCAAAGAGGGGTATAATGGTAGGTACAACATGGAGGCCCCCAACAGGGTTGATCCCTTCTACAATGTTGTAGAGGGACACAAAATAAGCTTACTCACAGTTCATGACATGCTCCAAAAAAATTTACATATAGGCCAAACAAATCGTGCAAATTTACGGTAAATAGGAGAGATTATGAAGTAAGTGCAAGATAGGGGACCCAAACAAGGTTGAGCCTTTCTTCAATGTTGAAGAGGGGCTCAAAATAGACCCATTTACAGTTTACATTATGCTCTAAAACAGATCACTCATAGGCTAGAAATTTCATGCAAAAATGTGACATATAAGATAATATTGAAGCAAGTACAAGATGGCGATCTCAAATAGGGTTGAACCCTTCAACAATCATGTAAAATGGTTCAAAATAATGACCCTTTCAGTTAGGGTCGAAGCTCAAAACAACAAGCAAATAGGCTAGAAGAATGGTGCAAAAATGAGCTACAAAAGGGGGAAATGGCAACTAACCCTTGTAGACAAGTCTTGGCTGCCTTTTGGTTGAAGAATGGATGCCTCCTAGCTGCTGGAAAGCTCTCCTAGCTGCTGGAAATAGAGTAGTGGTGGTGGTGCTTGATGATGATGAAGAAATGGAACCAAAACTTGAGAATTTGAGAGAGGTGGAGAGAGATATGAATGTGAGGCCTCTTAGGGACTTTTCGTAACCCCAAAACAAGAGTTGGGCAGCTGGTTATATAGGCCAAAGAGAGGGAGCAAGGGAGGAGGAAAATGACACCAAGTTTCCCTCCAAAAGCTTCCCCTCAGTACATATATTTTTGGGGGAAAACAGATATACAGCTGTAATACACCCCCATTGAGGAAGCAGGTCGGCTAGGTACTTTAGTTGCAGGTGGCCGGCCGGCCACCCCCCATGGCCGGCCGGCCAGGGTCAAAAGGTCCAAGCCATAAAACTAGTCGGCCATGTAGCCCTTGAAGTTAGCTTTCCAATGCCGCAAACCTTGCATTAAAATTCCTCCTGTAGAAAAAGTTATGCCAGTTTTCGTAAAGCCGCCCACATTCGGTCTAACCAGACTTCAACCAACCATATCTCCTCCCCCCGGATCCGGACTTAGGAGATTCTTGAGTGAAAAATGAAGCCCCGGAAGTAATCTTTCCAATGGTGGTGGCCTCATATTTTGATTCCTCTTGTGCAAAGAGTTACGCCCGTTTCGGTGAAGCCGCGCAGACTTTTCTCCTTCCCGGATTCATGCTGAACCACTTTTGACCAAACAAAAAGTTGGTTGTCAAAAAAATTGCTGGCCTCCCACCCTCCTACAAGCTTCCTAACTATGAAAATAAGGCCTCCACCAAAAATGAGCCCAAACCAATGCGAAATGAAGGTTCGGGGGCCGAAACGCGCAGTTCGGGACCCCGAAAACCGACTGCTGGGCACCGGGAGTGGTGTTCGACCACGAAGTCGGTCCCTCGGACCCCAGTGTCCCTCAAAAAGGAGCAAATAAGATGCATGCCAAAAATCAGAGCAATCGGAGATGGTTAGGCGGTCCCGAACCGAGGCACATGTCCTGACGGCTCCGAAAACCGGGCACCGGGCTCTGAAATGGGCAAAATGGCCTACGGCCACGAAAAGTAGCCCACGGCCACTGAGAGATGGTCTACGGGACCTCTCCCTTCCTTCAGGAACAAAAACAGAGAAAACCGAGCCTGGTTCGTGAACCAAGGCAAAGTACAGAAAAGGGTTCGGAAGTCCGGAGGCAGGGCTCACGGCCGAGACTCTGAGACTTCTGAACGAGCACAATATGTAACATCACCGAGTGCTCAATCGGTGACGTCTGAGTCTTAAGGTTGGTCAAAAATGGGGTGTCTACAGTTGTCCCTCTTTGACAGAACTCGGAAGTCACAAGTGACGGGAGTGAATGTCAAAGCCCAGAGACGACCCATTTTTGACAAGGCCGAAGACTTAGACAATCATACAGAGATAAAACAGAGATGTGCCCGCAGGCGCGCCCGCAGGCAAGGGGGCAAAATGCAAAGCGATATGCACAGAGCCAGATGTAACTTGATGTTCGTGCAAATGCAGCAAGCTGTAATGAAGCAAGTATTCGCAAATAGATGCAACAGTTTTAAGCAAGAATGCAAAGCAACAACTACATTTCATGCAATTAGGAATGCGGAGAATTACTCAATTCTCGTCGCGTCTCACACGGAGAAGATACGATACCTGCGCGATTCATCTGGTCGCACCAGCCTCAAATGAACCGTACATACAATATCGTGCCTGCAAAAGAAGAGAAATTCAACAAGAACAATATGCTAACAACATATATTCAATGTGATTCCTGTGAGTTTGACACACGCAGTGTCGGCGAGTGAATGCATAAAGCAGTGTGATACAGGTAAGGTGCGCAAGATAGCGCGATGCGACGCACTAACAAGTGCAGGTGAGATGCGCAAGATAGCACGATAAAATGCATGCACAATGCAAGTAATTTGCACAAAATAGTGCGATGCGCAAAAATAGCGCGAGTAATACAATGCACAAAATAGTGCGATGTGACATGCAAAGCACAGGACAGTGCGATTGAGGTGCGCAAAATAGCGCGATGAATGTAATGCACAAGACAGTGCGATGGAGGTGCGCAAAATAGCGCGAATGATAAACTGCACAGAATAGTGCGATGCGTAAAATAGCGCGAATGATAAACTGCACAGAATAGTGCGATGCAGGTGCACAAAATAGCGCGATTGATTTGAAATGCACAAGATAGTGCGATACGCTAAACAACGCGAGTGACTTGAAATGCACTAAACAGCGCGATACGCTAAACAGCGCGAGTGATTTGAAATGCACAAGACAGTGCGATACGCTAAACAGCGCGATTGATATGCAATGCACAAGATGGTGCGAGTGAGATACAACCACAAGATGCACAAGACAGTGCAAGTAAGATAAAATGCACAAGAAAGTGCGATAAAATGCATCTTCCATGCAAGTATGACGGCATTTTCTATGCAATAGATACAAGCATTTTCTATGCAAGAATCATAACGATACGCGGCACGCATGCAACAGTGTATATGAAAGTTCACATTCTATGCAATAGAGGAGCATTAAATATGTAATCTGGTGCCTTTGATTTGCTTCTTAGAGGACTTCACAACACACTCGGCTCAAAGGGGCACACCCTATTCAAATTGGCGAGAGATAACATCTGCATGTGAAACCCTCTGGTGCCGCTTAGACTGCCATTCTGACTTGAAGCAGGCTTACACTTGGGGTCGAGACACACTCATACTCCAGAGAAACGGCGAGGCCCGAGAAGGTGCACCTAGAATGCAGTTTCAGATTTTGCTAAAGTTGAGACATGCTAAGATGCTCCAAATTTTCCCTCTTTTCTTTTGCTTTGCAATCCGGAACCTAAATAGCTTCAGATAGGCCCTTGTTTTACTGTTCTGACATGACCTGGGTTGAAACCTGTGGCTTTATGAAAGAACCAATCCTATTTTGCACAATTGTGGAGAATGGCACGGCACTCGGAGCGCGAACGACTTTATTTTTTGAAATTGAGAGATGAGTTCTTGACCGGGGTATTGAGCCTACAACTAAACACAACGCACTACGACTCAACAACGGAAAACAAAAGATAAAACAACCTAAACACATCCATTGACACTCAAAACGACTCAAAACAAGAAGTGAGACAAACAAAGACACAAGACACGACACGCAGACGTGTTCCAAAGACGAGAGACATCTCAGTTCGCGAGGAGCCAGTTTCTCTGGGTATTATTTCCCACCCTTTCTCATTTGTGGTTCTCACATCACTCGGCCCTCAAGCTCTGTTTTTCTGAAAAAGCCCTTTTCTCACTTTTTCTCTCATCGCACATCTCTCTATTCTTCAATCTCTCATTTTTCAATCCCTCCCCTGGGTGGTTGATGGATAAACAGCAAGTTGTGGCCTCACCCCTAGCACTCAGCTAGATTCTTCTTTCTTCCGCTCACAGCTAGTGAATTCCTCCCATAGAAGGGTTACGCCACAACTGGATGTGTAGCAAATCTGTAGCTAACATCGGTTGATGATGCTTTGCTGGGGAGTTTGGTCGTGATCAGATCTGTCCAGATGAGGGAGGGGAATATCTTGCCCTGTTCCAGCTCGTGCTTCGCACTTCGCTTGATACCTCGTTGCTTGGAGGGTGAGAGAGCTTTCAGCCCTTTGTTGTTAGCTTCAGTTGTGCCCTTTTCTGGCAAGTGCGTTGATAAAGGGGAAAAGACAGGGAACTTGACTCAACTGTGCCCCTAGTTCATCATTTTGACCATTTTTTATTTTTGAGCTTTTGCTAAAGTAATTTTGACCGACATGAGAGTTAGATTAACATGCTTGTTCAATTTTTGATTTGAAATCATGCAAGTCAAGCTATGAGCACTGAAAATTTTCCTTTTTTGGGTCCAAGAAATGGTCCAATTTTAGAAAAGTGGGATAACTTTCGAGAGAATTCGTCAACCTCAGTAGAAACTCTCAAAAACTATTTTTGCAAACGGCCACTTGCTCAACGAGCATGAAACCTACTCCTGAGATGCACAACCTCGGATCCAAAGGAAAACTGCCCCGTGCATGAAGAGAGCTGCATGGCAACGGAAAGTTGCCCCTTGTTTGAACGGCACCGCGGCGCATTGAATGGCAATGGAAAGTTGCCCCTTGTTTGACTGGCGCCGCAGCACACTGAATGGCAACGGAAAGTTGCCCCTTGTTTGAATGGCACAACGCGCATTGTGGGCAACGGAAAGTTGCCCCTTGTCTGAATGGCACCGCAGCGCGTTGTAGTCAGTCCTCAGACAACCAAATCCTTAGATACAGAGAAGACAAAGATGACTAGAACCATCGCATGGACACAATCGAATTTGAATTGTTTTACGGTTGGACTTCAGAATGAAGTTGCCTACGTATCCCAAACATGGGAATCAAGCCTTACGTAGTTCGGGGTTAAGGTACACTCGGGTATTTAACCTCTCCTTTTTATGCTCTAACTTTTGCCAAGGCGCCTGTTGCAGGTTTTCAACCTTGCGAGCCTTCTTCTTCTTTTTTTTTTTTTCAATTCTTTTCTTCTTTCTTTTCATTTCTTTCTATTTTTTTGTTTTTCTTTTTTGTTCTTCCTTCTTTTTTTTCTTTTTTGTATTTTTTTTTTGTTCTTTTTTTTCTTGCTCTAACTTTTGCCTGGGCCACCCTTCTGGGTTTTCGGCCCAGCGAGCCTCTCAAAGGGTAAAAGTGTAACTTTGTCCATGTCGAATGGTTTGAGGTCCCGAAGTCATCTGTATCCAGGAGAGTGGCTATTGTATCGATTTGCAGAAGGATCCATCTTCGGCTCTTCGAGTACATCGGACATTTTTGCCCCTAGTTCGAGGGGTATTTCTGATTTGGCTTTGCGAGCTTCTTTTGATGACATCTGATCCTCTTGATCTGACTTTGGTGCCTCTTTTCGAGGGCTGCTTCAAATCTGGCCACACAGGCCTCACATCATGATTGTCCTTTGAACGTTCTTAATCCAAGTTCAAGGTTTGAAGGCAAAAGGGTTGAGTCTCGAGGCCGAGAGCGATCCTAAGCTGCACAATCTCAAGAGCGATTCAACACATGTCTTCGCAGGATCGCGCAAAACAACTTTTGAAAGTTTTTAAGAAAGCGACAAATCGCTTGCGCTGAAGATAGTGTAGGACCAATCTGGATCAAAGCTAGGGTCCTTCTCAGTACTCACACTAACAAGCATGATTTCATTCATTAAGGACTTAGCACGCCTCTCTTTCTCTCAGTTTGATCAAAGTTTTGCAAATCCCGAGGAATTCCTCCCTCTTTGTTTTCACCGCAGTGTTCAAAAAGGTTTTGAAAAACTTAGGTCAATACAATGACTTCAAGGCACAAGAAAGCAGGTGGCATGCACTGCCATTTCATTCAAATTCCAGCACAACTAGCACACGGTAGAAGCAAATGCGAGAGCATGGAAATCACTGCTGTTTCATTCAAAATCTGTTGGCATAACTAGCTCCCTGGCAGAAACAGACTCAAAACAAAACAAAAAGACAAAAGCGAAACAAAATGGTGACGTTCGAGGTAACACCCCCGGAATCACCCGACTCCTATACAACAGGACTGACTCGATACAACAAGACAGACCCAAAAGAAAAAGACTGACTCAAAACAAAAGGACAGACTCAAAACAAAACTGACCCAATACCCAAGTCAGAAAACACAAAAACTGGCATTCGCAAATGCTCAAAACAGTGCATGCCATCCACCACAGCTGCAGTAATCTGAGTGCCGCCCGCAGGTGGTTCATCCCCCCAATCACATCACATTATCCCTTAAGTTCACCGATCCAGTGCCGATAGACTTTGCAGAGCTTGGCGGGAGGACAACCCCATTGTCAAACAGATCCTGTACTTCATGGCGAAGACGGAAACAGTTGTCGGTAGTATGGCCAGTTTGCTGATGGTATGCGCAGTACTGGGTAGCATCATGTATAGCCGGAAGAGGGTTCGGGAGAGGCCGAGGCTCAAGGGGTTTGAGATGGCCTTGTCCAGCAAGGATTCGGAAAGCTTTGGACAAAGGCATGTGGAGGGCATGGAAGACCCTCTGACCTCGGGGTTGGTACTTCTGGGTTTGTGGATTTTTACTGGGCGCACCAGCAAAGGGATTGGCAGGTGCTGGCCTGGCTTGCTGATCTCTTCCAAGCACGGGATTAGAGCTGAAAGGAACATTCTTGGTACAACGACCCTTCTCCCGGCTTGCCTCTTGATTCAAACTGCCCCCAGCTTGAGTGGCAAAAGTGTCGTCCACAGTTTTTGCAACAACTGCGAGCACTTGTTCTTTGTTCAGTCCCTCGGCTTTCAAAGCCTCAACAGCCAACAGAAGATGTTCATGGGGATCCATGTCCGCCCCTACCTTGTTCTTTCCACTCGCCCCCACTTTGCCAAGGGATTGGCCTTCTCCCAATGCAGCCCGTCCCAAGCTTGGGGAGCCTTTTGACATGAACTTCTTGGTAGGTGATGTGGTTGATGATGGAGCCAAAACTCTAAAGGCTAAATCCGCCACTGTTCTCTGAAGATCTTCAATCATCCTCATCAGCTCGGAAGTAGTGGGTTCATGGGTTTGGGATGATTGGGGTTCAGATGCACCCATCATGCATATGTCCATGCTTTCCGGGATAAACACCTCAGGCTTGGGTAGATGGGCCGGGGTGATGTATATGCTGGGGTCATAGGTGGATGGCAGTGTATGGATGAGATTGAGGTAGGCGGGAAATGTTTGGTCATTGGGATCTGAAGGTGGAGCTATCGTCCGGTTGTCGATGAGATTTTGGACCTCATGACGAAGGCGGTAGCAACGGTCGGTGCCATGACCGCGCTGCTGATGGTACATACAGTACTTAGCGGGGTTATGTCTGGCTGGGAGTGGGTCGGGAAGAGGTTGAGGATCGAGGGGTTTGAGATGCCCTCTTTCCATCAGGAGTTTTAGTGCGCTAGTCAGGCTCATATAGAGAGGGGTGAAAGTTCTGCCCTGGGCTCGGGCTGGTTCGGTTGTTTGCAGGCTTGGGTTGGCGAAAGGGTTGGCTGTGGCGACTATATTGATTTCAGTGGGTTCGGGAATAGTGCTACTTCCGGCATTGGTACTCCTTGAAATCACCCTCCTTGTCGGTTCACCTGTTCTGGGAATGATCCCGCTGTTGAACGCATTCTCGACCTGAACCCCCAGTTCATGCAAACTTTTGAAAGTGAATAGCGGAGCGACTATCAATTTTTGCAACATATCATGCTCGAGGTTCCGCACCATCATCTGCACTTGATCCCTCTCAAAAGGGCGGCGATCTGTCATCTGTGCTGCCTTTGCTCTCCACCTCGCAACAAATTTCACAAAAGGCTCTTTTGGGTTTTGGCGGGTTGCTTCAAGCTCTTGGATGGTCATTTTAACTTGGGTATTGTAGGAATACTGATCGACAAAGGCCTCAGCCAATTCTTCCCAGTTTTGCTTCACTTTATCCTCCAACTTAGCGTACCAAGTGGCTGCTACACCTGACAGGGTCCTTCCATACAGAGAGAGTTTCTATGGCTTAGTCAGACCCATCGGCTTCAGGACATCCAAGAAAAGTCGGATATGTACCATTGGATCTCCAGACCCGTCGAAACGGTCAATATATGGCATTTTGAATCTGTCTGGGAGCCGGACGGCAGACTCGGTGTGCCCATCCTCGATGTCGGGAATGAAGTTAAGGCCCTGTGCCTTTTTGAATTGCTTCTCAAGGTTTGCGATTTTCACCGCGGTTAGATCGAGGTCATTAGCATCAAGGGGATAAAGCCTCTCATTAGGCTGCACCAGGGGTCTGACAACTCGGGTTTGAGTCAACCTTTCTCGAGGATTCGAACACTGCAAATCTTCAACTGGCGGAATTAGGTCAAAGTTCGGCTGGGGTCCCAAAGCTGGATGTGAGGCAGATGCCCCAGATGGGCGCTGTGTTTCAATAGTGGTCTCAGCCTGCATGGCAGTTCCCTGATTTGGCGCTGCTATCACGGCCACAAATTCTTCCGAACCCTGTGCCATCACGGGTCTACTGATGATGTGACTGGTGACTGTCGGATCAGATGAACCAATGAGCCCTGTCTGGCCTTTCTTTGCCTTGCCTCAGCGAAAGAACACTAGTTGCCCTTGAATTGAATCTCTGACCTAACAAAGTCTATCAGCACTAGTCCAATGTACCCGGGGGATTTCGGAGCCTTCTGAAGCTATGGTTCCCAGGACTACCTAGCAAAAGAGAAAACGGACAGCATCTCAGCCCAATTTCACCAGAACAGATACGAACAAAACCGAATGAGTGTGCTCTCTACTGAATTCTGCCCCCAAAATTCCGCTTGTAAGCTGATACCCTCAGGTAAAACTGATTCCACCAAATACTGATGCCCGCAGGCCTGATACCCAAAATACTGAATTAGTGCCCGCAGGCCTGATGCTCAAACTCGCAAACTGATACATGCATTCCCTGTAGAGGCACACTCTAACAAGCACATAACAGATAAGTGAGAGCCAAAACACCCCTATGTTGGGGTAGGGTTGCCCTGTCCTATTTTGTCAGGAGCTAGGGTTTCACTACGCACGCAGCGGTTTCAAACAACCTATAAACGGGTAAGCAACCTGTCCTAGTTTGGAATGGTCACTATGGATCCGAATATGCACTAGGTCGAATGGTCAAAAAGGGTGCCCCGGTAAAACCGGGGTTTGTGTTCCCATACTGGCAGAGCCCGTAACCGGTCAGCCTTATGGACATGCCTTGACAAGACAAGCCTCCGGCAAACCGCTCAGGAATAGCAGATGGCAAACACGGTGTCCTAGGCGCACCAATGCAAATGCGATGCAAAGAAACACACAAGTGTAGTCAAAACCAGATATCATGAGTTCGAGTCAAGTTCTCTAAATCCCCAGCAGAGTCGCCAGAAACTGTAGACGTCCCCGAACGCATCCCGGGGAGGGTGCGACTCCCCCCCGTTCTGGTTCGATATTGGGTCACTACAGTTCGAAGGACTGCAATGTCATTGTTCTAAATCTTGAACCAAAGAGTCCAAATCCGGCAAATCGTTTTGAAAATAGATTTTTTGAAAGAAGTGCCAAACATGGACTGCTTTGCCAGATACAGAGTCGCCACCTAAATATTTTATAATGGGAAATTTAGGAAACCCTGACTCGGTGCCAAAGGCCACGTGTCCGTCATCACCAAAGTTGCCTCGGCTCGGGAACTTGGGTACGATTGGGGAAGGTCACTTCGTGAGCACCCCCGCTCGCCCGGTCAAAGACCGGCCTCTACTAACCATGATATCTTATTTTGAAAACATTGTATGTTCTTATTCCGTTTATTAGCCTAGGTTACTATGTGAGGCGCACAGCATACAAGTATAGACTGAGTCGCCTGAATTGGAACAAAACATTTCATGTTTGTTTGTTGAAAGATGATTTGCTACCCGCAGGTAGGCTTAAAATGCAGATTTTGCCACCCTCAGGTGGGCTTAGAAGACATGGTTTTGCCACTATCTAGTGGGCTTAAAACAAACAATCAACGCATTATTCCAATTCAAATAACACAACCTCCACCCACAGGCATTCAAGGCAGTTATATCACATAAGCAAATAACCTCATGGCAAGCATGCTATTCATGGCAACACTCACACGCATGCAAGGATGCTAAAGCATAAAAACTCACCGAGTACTCCAAGCCAAAACAGAAACTACATTAGAAATCATGCATGATCCTAAGTATACAGAAATGCCTAATGCAACACAGGCAAAGATGCAAACTATAGCAGGCTCGGCTATTCTAAGCATGGCATTATGGAATGCTACAGCTATCAAGTATTCAATTTGGAATTGAAATACAAATGCAGTTTGTATGATGTGCCGAGCCCGGTGCGTGCAAAACAGATGAATGATGCAAACATGCTGTCATACTGTATGCTAATTGAAATATGCCCTAATCTAACCATCATAAGCAGGTAAATAAAAGGGAAGAAAGACGTGGGGTTGGAAGACATACATCACACTCACCCACACTTATTACAGTTATGCCCTCGCGCAGAGGGTCCGAATAAATAATACAGTCCCAAATAAAAGAATATTACAGTCCAAATAATATACAAATTCCTAATCAATAAACAAATTAACTAAGAAAAGTAAAACTGGCATGCAAGCCAGGGACTGCCTTGGTTCTGCTCCAGATGATGGAATGATGCATGTTTGGGCTGCTTTGGCGCGGAAATCCACTGGTATGCCCCAATTAGCCTCTGTTTGCAATGTTTCTCGAAATGCGTGCCAAGCTCCGAAAAGTTGCTGGTTCTTCATTTTGCTGCAACAGAGAGCAGGAAAGGGGCATAGCAATATATTTCACAAATATATGCATACTTCGATCCTCGTGCCACCAATCACGCATCTCGATGCATGATGGCTGAGGAGCCGAATTGCACAACTCAATATAGAATGAATGCATATGAATGCTACAATAAAACCTAACTCCATCACGGATAATCCGGAGTGTCGGTGCCTTGGGAATTGAGACACATTCCGTTACTCGGGGTACGGAACGCGCCTCGTTTCCTGTGCCCGGGCTAACTCCTATCCCGAACACGATGCAATATGCATGATATGCATGAAATGCAACTAATATACAATCCTGACATGCGCAATGCTATGAAAATGAAATGCCTCGAAATACGTGCACACGTGTACGCAAACCGAGGAAATTATCCTAAGGCATGAAATGGCATACGCAATGCAAATTGGACTTATACCAACATGAGAGAGCCTCAGCCACACTCACATAAGAAGTCGTGAGATGAAAAAGAGATGCCTCGAAATGCGTGCACACGGGCACGCAAAACGAGGAAATGGCATACACAATGCCGTATGGGCTTACACCAACACGAGTGAACCTCAGTCACACTCACATAGGAGGCCATCAAATGAAAAATGAGATGCCTCGAAATGCGTGCATACGGGCACGCAAACCGAGGCAAAGGCATACACGATGCAATGAGACTAAAATGGCATACAGAATGCAAAGTGGACTTATACTGACATGAGTGAGCCTCAGCCACACTCACATAAGAGGCCGATGGATGAAACATGAGTTGCCTCGAAATGCGTGCACACGGGCACGCAAACCGAGGCAATGGCATTAAGGCATGAAATGACATGGAAAACGATATGCAAACATGCCAATGGAATTTCAGCACTGAAATATGGGGGAAAACAGTCCCGAAAGATGGCGAAATGACACCAAATGCAAGGAATGGTCCCGAAATGTGAATTTAGGCACCCGAAATGGCCTATAGCTATGCAATGCATGCACAATATGGACATGGAATGAAAATACAGTAGCAAGGCAGCGCCAAAACAAGCATTTTCCAGTCTAAAACATGGCCAAACAGCAAGCATAGATAGGGCAACAATGGCATACAAAAATAGGGGCCAAGAGAGGGGTATTGAAGCAGATGGTAAATGCAAAGCCCAAATGGAAAAAAAAACCTTCTACAACACTGATGAGGGACTAAAAATATGAACATTTACAGTAGATGACATCCCCCAAATCAGTATGCAAACATGCTAAAAAATGCCATGCAAGAAATAGGCCACAAGAGGGTATAACATGAAGTAGGCCAAACATTCATCAAAAAGGAAAAGACCCCTAATGAAATATGTCTAGGGGGTCAAAATATGACCCCTTCCAGTTCTGATGATGGCCCAAAATAGAAGCTAGATAAGCCTAAAAAAGCATGCAAAAATGGGGGCCAAAGAGGGGTATAATGGTAGGTACAACATGGAGGCCCCCAACAGGGTTGATCCCTTCTACAATGTTGTAGAGGGACACAAAATAAGCTTACTCACAGTTCATGACATGCTCCAAAACAATTTACATATAGGCCAAACAAATCGTGCAAATTTATGGTAAATAGGAGAGATTATGAAGTAAGTGCAAGATAGAGGACCCAAACAAGGTTGAGCCCTTCTTCAATGTTGAAGAGGGGCTCAAAATAGGCCCATGTACAGTTTACATTATACTTGAAAACAGATCACTCATAGGCTAGAAATTTCATGCAAAAATGTGACATATAAGATGATATTGAAGCAAGTACAAGATGGTGATCTCAAATAGGGTTGAACCCTTCAACAATCATGTAAAATGGTTCAAAATAATGACCCTTTCAGTTAGGGTCGAAGCTCAAAACAACAAGCCAATAGGCTAGAAGAATGGTGCAAAAATGAGCTACAAAAGGGGGAAATGGCAACTAACCCTTGTAGACAAGTCTTGGCTGCCTTTTGGTTGAAGAATGGATGCCTCCTAGCTGCTGGAAAGCTCTCCTAGCTGCTGGAAATAGAGTAGTGGTGGTGGTGCTTGATGATGATGAAGAAATGGAACCAAAACTTGAGAATTTGAGAGAGATGGAGAGAGATATGAATGTGAGGCCTCTTAGGGATTTTTTGTAACCCCAAAACAAGAGTTGGGCAGCTGGTTATATAGGCCAAAGAGAGGGAGCAAGGTAGGAGGAAAATGACACCAAGTTTCCCTCCAAAAGCTTCCCCTCGGTACAGATATTTTTGGGGGAAAACAGATATACAGCTGTAATACACCCCCACTGAGGAAGCAGGTCGGCTAGGTACTTTAGTTGCAGGTGGCCGGCCGGCCACCCCCCATGGCCGGCCGGCCAGGGTCAAAAGGTCCAAGCCATAAAACTGGTCGGCCATGTAGCCCTTGAAGTTAGCTTTCCAATGCCGCAAACCTTGCATTAAAATTCCTCCTGTAGAAAAAGTTATGCCAATTTTCGTAAAGCCGCGCAGATTCGGTCTAACCAGACTTCAACCAACCATATCTCCTCCCCCCGGATCTGGACATAGGAGATTATTGAGTGTAAAATGAAGCTCCGGAAGTAAGCTTTCCAATGGTGGTGGCCTCATATTTTAATTCCTCTTGTGCAAAGAGTTACGCCCGTTTCGGTTAAGCCGCGCAGACTTTTCTCCTTCCCGGATTCATGCTGAACCACTTTTGACCAAACAAAAAGTTGGTTGTCAAAACAATTGCTGGCCTCCCACCCTCCTACAAGCTTCCTAACTATGAAAATAAGGCCTCCACCAAAAATGAGCCCAAACCGATGCGAAATGAAGGTTCGGGGGCCGAAACGCGCAGTTCGGGACCCCGAAAACCGACTGCTGGGCACCGGGAGTGGTGTTCGACCACGAAGTCGGTCCCTCGGACCCCAGTGTCCCTCAAAAGGGAGCAAATAAGATGCATGCCAAAAATCAGAGCAATCGGAGATGGTTAGGCGGTCCCGAACCGAGGCACATGGCCTGACGGCTCCGAAAACCGGGCACCGGGCTCCGAAATGGGCAAAATGGCCTACGGCCACGAAAAGTAGCCCACGGCCATTGAGAGATGGTCTACGGGACCTCTCCCTCCCTTCAGGAACAAAAACAGAGAAAACCGAGCCTGGTTCGCAAACCAAGGCAAAGTACAGAAAAGGGTTCGGAAGTCCGGAGGCAGGGCTCATGGTCGAGACTCTGAGACTTCTGAACGAGCACAATATGTAACATCACCGAGCGCTCAATCGGTGACGTCTGAGTCTTAAGGTCAGTCAAAAATGGGGTGTCTACAGTTCCAACGGGGCCAGCTTCGCCCCCAATCCTACCCCAGCTATCCAAAGCGCCCACTAATCTAGTGGATTCACCGTTTGAATTTGAGGTGGATCCAACGGCACTAAAAGTGAGCAAGCTAGAAAAGCTTTCCAAGAAGGCTCAAGGCGTGAAATCCATTTCAGACATAGAGGATGGATACACCGACTCGGCTGTGACTCTGCTAGACCGATTTAAATTGCCGCACATAGACCGTTTTGACGGTTCTGGAGATCCTATGGTGCACTTGCGGCTGTTTTCGGATATCCTAAGGCCGATGGGCCTCTCCAGATTGAAGAAGCTTTCCCTGTTTGGCCAGACCCTATCGGGTGTAGCGGCCATTTGGTACGCGAAGTTAGAGGACTCTGTTAAGAGAAGTTGGGAGGAGATGGCTGAGGCTTTCATAGCTTAATACTCCTACAACACGTAAATCGAGGTCACAACTCGTGATCTCGAGACAACCAGGCAGGAACCGAAAGAGAGCTTCTCCGATTTTGTGACCCGTTGGAGGGCCAAAGCTTCGATGATGACCATTAGGCCCGTTGACAAAGATTAGATTCGGATGGTTGTGCTCAACCTTCAGCCCAAACTCATGCAAAAGATGATCGTCCTCCCCTTACCCACCTTTGCAGATTTACATGAGATCGGGGTGCAGATCGAGGACGACATGAAACAGGGTCTGATTGACCATGAAAGATAGCAGCCCAAGAGGACATTCAACCACAGTACGAATGCAGGCACAAGCACTGCTGCAGCTGCCAGAACTTCAGATGTAGGAATGGTAACCACCACCACTCCAAAAACCCTTGCAGCTACACCCTTCACCGGTGCGTCCGGAAGTAGCTCGCAAACAACCAGATATACACCCCGAGGCCAAAGAACCTTCACCCCACTATACATGTCTTTGTCCAAAGCTTTGGGGGTTTTGATCAAGAAAGGGCACTTGAAGCCCCTAGAGCCGCGGCCATTACCAGAAAAGCTTTCTCCCTTCCATAACCCGGTGAAGTACTGCGCCTATCACCAACAGCATGGTCACGAAACCAACCAGTGCTTTCGATTGCATCATGAGATTCAGGATCTCATTGACAACAGGGTGATTGTGCCTCCAGAGAAATCGAATGTCACCACCAACCCACTCCCACCACATAACCAAGCTCCACCTCCCAAACGCATCAACCTGATCCAAACTGGGGTTGTGTCATACGACCCTAGTATATATATCACACCTTCCCACCTACCCAAGCCAGAGGTGTTCATTCTGGACAGCGCGGAATTGTGCATATTGAGCACCTCCCAAACCCAACCTGAACTGGTGGTGGTTACTATCGAAGATAGAATTGGGACGACTGCTGAGGCAGATGGTAATGTGGATTCAGGGCCTGAGGGGTCTGCAAGCTTTGTGTACAACCTGAATGGTTACATGACTTCAACAGGCCAGGTTAAACCGAGAGTAGAGCTGCCGGTTGGGGCAGAGATCTGTGTAGTTCGAGAGGATGGACCTAATCAGGGGCTAGATGACCTAGCAGAGTTAGAAGAGGATATTACCAACCTTCAGTTCTTCAACGAACAGGATCTGGGGGACGTGACTGTCAACTGGTTTGATCTAGAAGGGTCAGCAAAAGCTACTAGGTGGCTCAGTGACGAGCCGGATGTTGTTGAGCAGTCTCAGCCAGAACGGGGTCCATCAGAAACGGGGACATCAGCAGTGGCCAGAATGGCCGAGAATCAGAATAGATTGTTGGAGAGCACCGGTGTAAAGAATTTTGCTCAGAATACGGGCAGTTTGAGTACGGAAGATGCTGAACAGCAGGCTGCACAGAAGTAGTTGGAGCGAGAAAAGATCGAAGATCTGGAAAGGGCTAGAAAAGCCAAAGCCCCTGCAGGGACAGAAGGTGTTGTGCGCACAGAAGCAGTTGTAACGGAACCGGATAGCGGCTTGTCAATGGCCGACGGAATGTGGTGGGAAGATGACGACCTATGTCTTGCCCACACAGATGAAGATTGGGGGCAAAGCCAACCGGATGATACTTGGCATATTGGAGAGGTGGATCATATGACTAGGAGTGGGCGGTACTTCAAGCCCCCACACTTGGATCAACCAAAGGTGTCCGGAAAGGACAAAGAAACGGAGAAGCAGAAAGGAAATCTGCTCGAAGAGGAGGCTGTACTGAAACAACTTAAGAAGATACAAGCAGACATCTCCATCTGGGGACTGCTTATGGCCTCAAGAGTTCATAGACAAGCTGTCCTTTCTGCGATAGACAAGGCCAAACTTTCAATCGAGACCACACCTGAGCAGTTGGTGGGATTGGTTTTTTCGGGAGGAGCTTCCCCGACGTTGACCTTTACTGACAAGGAACTGCCGTCTGAGGGCTCAAATCATAACAAACCTCTCTACATCTCTATCGAGTGTAGAGAAAAATAGATACCAGTGGTTCTTGTCAACACAAGATTCGCTATCAATGTATGCCCGTCAAGGACGGCATATGCTATCGAGTTGAAGCCCGTGGATTTTGTGCCTACTACCCAGGTAATTCAGGCATATGACAATACCAACAGAGAAGTGATGGGGATTGTGCAGATTCAGACTCAGGTTGGTCCAAGACAACACAATATTGACTTTCATGTCTTAGACGTTCCCGCGACCTTCAATCTACTCCTAGGGCGGCCGTGGCTGCACCAGGTGAAGGCAGTCTTTTCCACCTTGCATCAAATGTTGAAGTATCCCCACGGGAAGGGGGTGGCCATAGTTTTTGGGAATTCTTCCATTAATCCGCCGCCGGAGGTTTCTACGCCAGTTCTAGAGATCGAGCATGGCCCGGAGGATGTGTTTTTGTCAGGGTTCACCCTAGCCAAGGCCTGGGTTGTACAAAATATCCTAGTTGTTGATGAGGGGTTGTACATCAGCACACACTCAGTCTACCTTATGAACAAGCTCCAGCACATCCCCGAGATGGGATTAGGGAGAAGTGGCCAAAAAGGCGTTGCAGCATCGGCCGAAGTGCCGCATAACCCACATACCTTTGGTCTAGGTTATCTGCCTACCAAGGAGGACTGGGTGAGGAAAGGAAAATAGATGGCCGGAAGGGCCAGAGCAAAGCAAACCGGGAAGCCTTATGAGTTGGTGCACCGGCCTATCCAGGGTACCCTGAATGGACGCTTTGTCCAAGAGGGAGAAGACTTCCCATTCTGCGGCTTTCCAGAGCCATGGCTAAATGCCAAGAGACGATGCTGGCCGGGATTTGAGATTTTCTTTGACTTGCAATTGTCTGGGGATGATGTTGCCGAAGAGCAGACAGACCCACCAGCCGAGGTTGAGCAGTTCAAGGAGGATTCCAAGAATGCAAAGATTGAAATGAGTGTAGCACTGGCTTGTCTACTCTCAGATCCTCAGATTGTACAGGAGTGCTTGGGGGATGACTTTTCAGTGTCCATGATTGGGAATGAAGCGGCTGTGAGCCCATCTTCAAACATTCTGGATACATCCATCTCACCCTCCCTCGTTTGGCAATACGAGGAGGGCTTTTTATCGAGTAGCACTGGGTCAGGTAGTGAGCCGGAATCTGATTCCACCAAGTCTGTGGGGTCGAAATCAGGTTCCAGCTCGTCTGAGTCTGAGTCCGGTATTCTTGGGGGTGACAACCCGGATACCACAGTCCTGTCTAGGTCATCTTTTTCTTTTTCCTTTGAGTCTGTTGTAATAGAGGAATCAAGCGGACTGGATGACGTTATTAATGAGAATGGAATGGCTGTGGCTTCCGAGTACTTTTCTGTGCCCTTAATTTATTCCATTAATCAAAACTTTCAAAATTTTGATGAAAATGATGAGGAAGAAATTCCTCCGGTTTTACAACGTTTGATTAATTAGGAGCATGAGAGGTTTGTTAAACCTTTGGTTGATGAAATCACCCAAATTAATGTTGGTACTGATAAGGACCCGCGGCTGGTCCAGATCGGGTCCACGTTGTCTTCGGAGGAGCGCGAGAGCTTAGTCGCTTTGTTAAAAGATTTCAAAGATATTTTCGCATGGTCCTACAAAGGCATGCCTGGAATCGATCCTGAGATTGTACAGCACCGGATTCCTCTTGACCTAGAGGCCTGACCTGTTAAGTAGAAGCTCAGAAGGATCCGCCCGGACTGGGCTCTCAAGATCAAAGAAGAGGTCACCAAGCAAATTGACACAGGGTTCCTACAGGTATCTGAATACCCAACTTGGTTGGCCAATATAGTTCCGGTGCCGAAGAAGGACAACGGAATTTGGGTATGTGTGGATTTCAGGGATTTGAACAAAGCCAATCCGAAGGACGACTTTCCTCTGCCACATATCGACGAGTTAGTGGACTTCACTGTTGGGCATGTGTTGCTCTCATTCATGGATGGGTTTTTAGGCTACAATCAGATATTGATGGCACCCGAAGACCGGGAAAATACTGCTTTCACCACCTCGTGGGGAACCTATTGTTATAGGGTGATGCCGTTTGGGCTGAAGAATGCCAGGGCTACGTATTAACGGGCTGCGACCACGATTTTGCATGATATGATCCATAAAGAGGTTGAGGTGTACGTGGATGACATGATTGTCAAGTCCAAGGAAAGAGAGGGCCACTACACCGCCTTGGAGAAATTCTTCCAAAGGATCAAAGAGTATTGGTTGCGGCTAAATCCTCAGAAATGTACATTTGGTGTTACAGCAGGGAAAATGCTGGGGTTCTTAATCACACAAAGAGGTATCGAGGTCGATCCTTCCAAAATCAAGGCCATCTTAGAAATACCACCACCAAGGACTGAAAAGGAGGTGCGAGGCTTTCTGGGTAAAGTGCAATTCATAAGATGATTTATTGCAAAATTAGCCTTGACTTGTGAACCACTCTTTGGTCTCCTGAAGAAAGGAAAGAAGTTCCAATGGGACGGCCGATGCCAAGTTGCTTTTGAACAGATCAAGCAATATTTACAGAACCCACCTGTGTTGTCACCGCCTGAGCTGGGAAAACCGTTGATTCTGTACCTTTCAGCGATTGAAACTACAATGGGCTGCATGCTTGCACATGAGTCTGAGGATAAAGTGGAGAAAGCTATCTACTACCTGAGCAAGAAAATGATGGATTATAAGACCCGCTACACTCTGTAGACACCCCATTTTTGACCGACCTTAAGACTCAGACGTCATCGATTGAGCGCTCGGTGATGGTGCATGTTGTGCTTGTTCTGAGGTTACGGAGTCTCGACTGAGAGCCTTGCCTCCGGACTTCGGGACTCTTTTGTGCTTTGCCTCGATTTACGAACCAGGTTCTATTTTCTCTTCCCGAAGGGAGGGAGAGGTCTCGTAGACCATTTCTCAGTGGCCGTAGGCTACTTTTCGTGGTCATAGACCACTGTTCCTGTTTGGAGACCAGTTTCCGGTTTTCGAAGCCGTCGGCCGTGCGCCTCGGTTCAAGACCGCTTAACTTTCTCCGTTTGCTCTGGTTTTTGGCACACACCTTGCTTCCTCTCTCCAGAGGGACACTGTGGCCCGGGAGATCACCTTCGTGGTCGCACGCCACTTTCAATGCTTAACAGTCAGTTTTTGGGGCCCCAGGCTGCGCGTTTCGGCCCCCGAACCCCCGTTTTGCATCCGTCATGGTTCATTTTTGGCATGGACCCTATTTTCATTGTTTGCAAGGTCGTACTAGGGTGGGGGACCACCTTTTCTTCTTGGAGACCACCTTTCATGACAGGTAGCTGGTCAGTTTTCTTGACAGGTAGCTGGTCTCTCTCACTTTTGGGCCATAATTGCTGGTCTCCCACCACACCACTAGCTTGCACTTAGTTAGGAGACCACCAATTAGGGCTGCCGACCACCATTCTCCAACTTGACCCTTTTGGACTGGTCGGCCGACCACCTTAACTGGCTGGCCGACCACCTTAACTGGTCGGCCCCTTTCCTCATGTCTTGTCTCTGTGAGTTGTTGCCAGCTGTGCCAGCTGGAAGGCACAAAATAGATCCTCCATACACGTGTATAGAGGATCTTTAAGCTTGGTTTTTAGCTTCTTTGAGAAGCTTTGGACCTTTTTGGCTATAAAGGAGGGCCTCCCCTTGCTTTGTGCTGGTTGAGAAAAATTGTTTAAGGCTTATGCATACACTTCTCCCTATATCTCTCTATTAGGTGTTCTAAAGCCCCTTGTTCTTGCACCATTGCATATCACCTCTTAGCCTAACACCTCCAACATCAACCTAAGCACCTTGGAGCTGGTTTTCAGAGGTTGAAGGCGTGCTATTTTGGTCCAGAAGCTGCTGGTCCCTTTGGCTACAAGGGTAACACTCTCTTTTCCTTTTCTTAGCATTGTTTTGCTTCATCTTTTAGCCATACTTTCAAGCATATTTGGGCTTTGTCATAAACTGAAAAAAGTCTTATTTTGAGCTTCTTAACATGTTTGTTTAAGACCATTTTTCTGTCATCTACCCCCTTGCATGCTTCATTTCCCTTTGTTTTGAGCCATGCATTAGGGCCTTTGTGTTAAGCTTTGTTGGCCCTTTTAACCACTGAAATCTAGTGGATTTTCAGTGGTTGTTATGTGTTTTTGAGAGCCAAAATCAGAGAGGGGTGGCCCTCTCACCCCTTGCCTCATTTTCTAGCGTATTTAGCCTAACAAGGGAGCCCAAGTGTGCATGCTTCCAAGCCATGTTTCAGGCCATTTTTGGTGAGTTTTAGGACCTGCATGAGCTCTTTCCAGAGTTTTTTTTACCATATTAGGTGTCCCTCTTACATGTGTAGAATAACCCTCTTCATAGCATATCAAAGGGGCCTACACTTGCATGCTTCCTAGCCTCATTTCAGGCCCTTTTCAATGAGTTTTAGGGCCTGCATAACCTCTTTCCAGAGGTGGTTTTGTCATATTGGGTGCCTATCTTGCATGTGTAGAACAACCCTCTTCATGGCCTATCAAAGGAGCATCTCATTCTTGCATGCATAGACCATGTTTCAGTGAGTTTTTGGGCTTTATTTGGCATGTCATACCTCTAAATTTTGTTGGTTTAGTGGTCTCTTGAATGCTTAATATACTTGTAGTGTAAACCCTCATCACTAGCTTCTATTGCATGTTGTCTTGGCCCTTGATTCTAGCACCTTTTGGCCATGCCTTAACCTGATTTTGTGCATGTTTTGGACTGCCTTAGCTCTATTTTTGTGCCTCATGGTCGAATGATGCTTGCTATGCATGGTTGTAGTTCAATATCCATGCCTAGCCTTGAGTTTTGTAGCCTCTTGCATGCTTGAATAGAGGCGTTTGCATGTCTTGGCATCATTGTGCATGTTATTTCAGACCTCATACTTGTGCCATGTTCCCATGTTTTTCACTCCTTAAGTGCATTTGAGAGTCGTACTTGTATGCCTCGTTTTTGGACCATTGCATGAGCTTCATTTCCATGCCTTTCGAGCTATCATTTGAGACCATTTTCCCCTTGTCTTGGACCTGCCTAGGGTCTATTTGGGGTTGGTTTTTCCATTTGAGCATCGCTTTGCATACCTCTAGTGTAATCCACTTCACTAGTTTCGGTATTTGGGCCACCTAGCATGCATTGTGTGAGGTGTTTGCATGATTCGGGACCCTTTCATATGTCATTTCAAAGCTGGAAAATGTGTTGTTGTATGCTATATTACATGCTTGTCATGCCTTGGTAGAGTTGCACTTGGAGCCTTAGTTTTGGTCCCTTGCATTTGGGCATGTTTGCATGAGTGTTGTTGCTTCATTTCATCATGTTTGGCCACTGATTTGAGTGTGGCTGAGGTCCACTCATATTGGTTTAAGTCTATCTTGCATTGTGTATGCCATATTATGTCATGTGCATTGAATATGCCATTGATAGTTCATAGCATTGCGCACGCTAGTTGCACCTTTGCATATCACTCCTTGCATGTTTGCGTGTCTTAGTTGTATTTCGTTTAGGATTGCATGCTAGTTGTTGCATTGTGTTTGCATGCCAAGCGATTCTAGTTGTTGCATAGTGTTTGGAGTAGGGTTTAGTCCAAACACGAGAAACGAGGGACGTTTCGTACTCAAAGTGACGAAACGTGCTTCAATTCCCGGTCGCCGACACTCTTGACTATCCATGATAGAGTTGTTGGCTTTAGGTGTCCATTTGTGCATTCATTTCGCATTGAGTCGTGCAATTCGACTCCTTGGCCATCATGCATCGAGATGCGTGATTAGTGGCACGAGGATCAAGGACTACACTCCCTAGAGCTCATGCAATGACGGGGAGAGTGGTCGTGCACACATGTGTTGAAAATACTTCGCCATGCCCCTTTCTTTCTCTCTGTTGCAGCAAACCGAAAACCAGCAGCAAAAACTGGTCAGCAGCCTTCTGGAGCTTTGTACAGTGTTCTAGGACCAGTTGCAAACAGAGGCAAATCGGGGCATCGCGATGGATTTCCCGACAAGGCGACTCGAGCATGCATGCATCTTTCGTCATTCCGAACAGAGCTGAGGCAGTCTACTTTATGTAGAGCATTGCATGCTAGTTTACTCGCTTTCTTAGTTAATTTGTTAATTAGCTAGTGTTGTGTAATAATTAGTTACTCATTTTGGTTGTGTAATATTTATTCGGACCCTCCGAGGAGGGCGATGTTGTAATAAGTGTGCGTGTATGTGTGATGCATGTCTTCCAAGCCAACGTCTTTCTCCCTTTTATTTACCAGCCTATGATGGTTAGTTTAGGGCACGTTTCAATTAGCATCTATATGTTCGTTTGTTTGCATTCATTCAGCTATATTGAATGCACTGGGCTCGACGCATCATACTAATTGCATCGTATTTCAATTCCAAGTTGAATACATGATTTTTGTAGCATTTCATATGCCATCTTAGAATAGCCGAGCCTATCTTAGTTGCATACCTATATGTGTTGCATTAGGCATCTCAGTATAGTTAGGATTCATGCATGATTTCTAATTAGCTTCTTTCTTTGGCTTGGAGTACTCGGTAAGTGTTTATGCTTTAGCATCCTTGCATGTGTGTGAGTGACTGCCACGATAGCATGCTTACCATGAGGCTAAGTGCTTATGTGATATAACTGCCTAAATGCCTGTGGGTGAAAGTTGGAATATCTAAATTGGAACAATTCATTGATTGTGAGTTTTAAGCCCACTAGATAGTGGCAAATCACCATGTTTTCTAAGCCTACTTGAGGGTGGCAAAATTCGCATTTTAGCCTACTTGCGAGTAGCAAACCGCTTTCAAAAACAAACATGAAATGTTTTGTTCCAACTCAGGCGATCCAGTCTATACTTGTATGCTGCGTGCATCACATAGTAATTCTAGGCTAATAAAACCAGAATAAGAGCACATAATGTTTTCAAAACTCGATATCATGGTTAGTAGAGGCCGATCTTTGATCGGGCGAGTGGGGGTGCTCATAGCTGACCTTCCCCAATCGTACCCAAGTTCCCGAGCCGAGGCAACTTTGGTGATAACGGACACGTGGCCTTAGGCAACGAGTCATTGTTTCCTAAATCCCCCCAAAATAAATATTTAGGTGGCAACTCTGTATCTGGCAAAGCAGTCCATGTTTGGCACTTCTTTCTAAAAATCAATTTTTTAAAAACGATTTGCCGGATTTGGACTCTTTGATGATTCATCGGTCTTGCATTGCACTCTGCGAGATTAGATACAGGACCGTGACATTGAGTCCGAACTGTAGTGAGCCCAACGAACAAAACAGGATTCCCTCCCGGGACGTTCGGGAACGTCTACAGTTTCGGGGACGTCTACAGTTTCTAGCGACTCTGCTGGGAGTTAGAGAACTTGACTCGAACTCATGATATCTTGTTTTGATTACACTTATGTGTTTCTTTGCATTGCATGTGCATTGGTGCGCCTAGGACACTGTGTTTGACATCTGCTATTCCTGAACAGTTTGCCGGAGGCTGCGTGCCATAAGGCTGATCGGTTACAGGCTCTGCCACGATGGGAACACAAACCCCGGTTTTTACCGGGGCATCCTTTTTGACCATTCGACCTAGTGCATATCGAAATCCATAGTGACCATCCCAAACTAGGATAGGTTGCTCACCCGATTGTAGGTTGTTTGAAACCGCTGCGTGCGTAGTGAAACCCTAGCTCCTGACAAAATAGGACAGGGAAACCCTTCTCCAACATAAGGGTGTTTTTGGCTCTCACTTGCTTGCTATGTGCTTTTAGAGTGTGCCTCTACAGGAATACATGTATCAGTTTGCAAGTCTGAGTATCAGGCCTAAGGGCACCAATATTTGGGAATCAGTTTTACCTGAGGGTATCAATTTACAGGCAAAATTTGGGACAGAATTCAGTGGAGAGCACAGTCATTTAGCTTTGCTCATATCTGTTCTGGTGAAATTAGGCTGAGGTGCTGTCTGTTTTCTCTTTTGCTAGGTAGTCCTGGAACGATAGCTTCAGAAGGCTCCGATATCCCCCAGGTTCATTGGACTTGTGTCGATAGACTTTGTCAAGTGAGAGATTCAGTTCAAGGGCAAATCAGTGTTCCTTCGCCAGAGGCAGGGTAAAAAGGCCAGTCAGGCACAGATCATCAGTTCAATAGTCTTCGGGTCAGCAGTCATTATCCATCTCACCTGTGTGCAGTTGGGTTGAGATATCTGCTTTTACCACAAAGACAGATATACCGATAGATCAGTTAGATCAGGGCAGTATGGCAGGAATCGAAGAAATGATGCGTCAGCTCCAGGAGAGCATGAGGACCATGTAGGAGGACACTGCTCGTCAAGCAGAATTTGCCAAACAGCAGGCCGTCGTCATGGCCCAATAGGCAGAGCTAATTACCCGACTACAGTAGCAAGCCGGAGCATCAGCTTCACACCAAGCTCCTCCCCCACCAAGAGTTCCAATACCCGGGGAGACGGCGAATGTCAAGAATGTCCAGGAGGATACAGACATCCCAATAGGGCCGGCTCCGCCCCCGATTCTACCTCAACTATCCAAGGCACCTACGCCTATCAATCAACCGGACTCTCCCTTTGAGTTCAAGGTGGACCCTACAGCGTTGAAGTTGATCAAGCTTGAAAAGTTGTTCAAGAAATCCCAAGGGGTAAAGTCCATCCCAGACATTGAGGACGGGTATACCGACGCGGCTGTGACGCTGCCAGACCAGTTCAAGATGCCACAAATCGACCGCTTTGACGGGTCTGGGGATCCCATGGTGCATCTACGTTTGTTTTCAGACATATTAAGGCCGATGGGCCTCACTAGACTACAGAAGCTTTCATTATTTGGCCGGACCCTGTCGGGTGTGACAGCCATCTGGTATGCAAAGTTGGAAGACGATGTCAAGCGTAACTGGGATAAGATGGCCGAGGCTTTCATTGCACACTACTCCTATAACACGCAAATCGAGATTATGACTCGTGATCTCGAGACAACAAGGCAAGAGCCTAAGGAGAGTTTCTCTGAATTCGTAACCCGCTGGAGGGCCAAGGCCTCAATGAAAGATCAGATTTGGATGATTGTGCGCAATCTCCAGCCCAAGCTTATGCAGAAAATGATTGTTCTCCCCTTCCCCACCTTTTCAGATTTACACGAGATGGGGGTGCAAATCGAGGACACTATGAGGCAGGGCCTCATTGACCAGGAGAAGGAGCAGCCCAGGAGGGCGTTTTTCAGCAGTTCGAATGCGACCACCAGTAGTGATGCAGCTGCAAGATCTTCTGAAGTGGGCATGGTCACCACCACCACATCAAAAATAGCTACCCCATTCACCGGTGCGTTCGGAAGTAGCTCGCAAAAAACCAAATATCCACCTCGAGTCAAGAGGGTTTTTACCCCACTTTATATACCTTAGTCAAAGGCTCTAGAGGCCTTACTCTGGAAAGGATATCTGAAACCGTTGGAACAACGGCCTCTACCCGATCTTCTCCCTCCAAAGCATGACTAGACTAAGTATTGTGCCTACCATCAACAAACCGATCATGACACTGATAGTTGCTTTCGTCTGCGCCATGATGTACAGGATCTGTTTGACAACAGGGTCATCGCTGCACCAATCTTGCAAAGTCTATCGGCACTTGATCAGTGAACTTATGGGGGATAATGTGACTATGTGATCAGGGGATGAACCACCTGCGGGCGGCACTCAGTTTACTCCAGATGTGGCGTAGGGCACACACTGTTTTGAGCATTTGTGAATGCTAGTTTTTGTACTTTCTGACTCGGGTATTGAGTCAGTTTTGTTATGTCGTTTAGAGTCTGTCCTGTTGTATAGAGTCAGTCTTTTCATACTGAGTCAGTTGGGTCTGTCTTGTTGTATCGAGTCAGTCCTGTTTTGTTAGAGTCGGGTGATCCCAGGGGCGTTACCTCGGATATCACTTTTTTTTTTGTTTTGTGTTTGTTTTTTTCACTGTCTTTTGAGTCTATTTCTGCCGGGGAGCCAGTTACACCAGAAGATCTAATTGAAATAGCTGTGGTTTTCATGCTTTTGTGCTTGTTTCTGCTTTGAGCCTGTTGTGCCAGCAAACTTGAATGAAACGACAGTGCTTTTCACCTGCTCTTCTGCACCTTTAAATCATTGCATTTTACCTAAGTTTTTCAAAACTTTTTGAACACTGCGGTGAAAACAAAGAGGAAGGAATTCCTCGGGATTTGCAAAAAAAAAATTTCAATTGAGAGAAAGAGAGGCGTGCTAAGCCCTTAATGATTGAAATCATGTTTGTTATTGTGAGTACTGAGAAGGATCCTGGCTTGATCCGGATTGGTTCTGCACTGTCTTCGACGCGAGCAATTAGTCGCTTTCTTAAAAGATTTCAAAAAATGTTTTGCGCGGTCCTGCGAAGACCTGTGTGGAATCGCCCTTGAGATTGTGTAGCCTAGGATCGCTCTCAACCTTGAGACTCGACCCCTTTGCTTTCGAACCTTGAACTTAGATTCAGAATGTTCAACGGTCAACCACAATGTGAGGCCCGTGTGGCCGGATCAGAAGCAGCCCATGAACTAGGGGCGAGAATATCAGATGTGATCAAAGGAAGCTTGCGAAGCTAGATCAAAAGCAGCCCTCGAACTAGGGCAAAAAATGTCAGATGTGCTCAAAGAGTCAAAGATAAAGACTGGCAAGAATGCCAAATTCTAGAATGGAAGAAAGAAGAAGGTATCGCTGAAGGACAACTGAGTTCCTATCCACAACACTAGGGGCAAGTTCAGCCCCCATTGGATGGACTCCTACATCATCAGTGAACATCAACCATTCTCCTAGATTCAGATGACTTCAGGATCTCAAAACCATTTGACATGGACAAAGCTACACTTTTACTTTTGAGAGGCTCGCTAGGCCGAAAATCCAGAAGGGCGACCCAGGCAAAAGTTAAAGCAAGAAAAAGAACAAAAAGAACAAAAAAGAAGAAAAATGCAAAGAATGAAAAAAAGAAAAGAAGAAAAATGAAGAAAATGAAAAGAAAAGATGAAAAATAAAAAGTGGAAAAGAAATGAAAAGAAATGAAAAGAATTGAAAAGAAAAGAATAACAAAGCTCGCAAGGTTGAAAACCCAAAAAAGGCGGCCTTGGCAAAAGTTAGAGCGCAAAAGGAGAGGCTAATACCTGAGTGTACCTTAACCCCCGAACTACGTAAGGCTTGATTCCCATCTTTGGGATACGTAGGCAACTTCATTCTGAAGTCCAGCCATAAAACACTTCAAATTCGATTGTGTCCATGTGATGGTTTTGATCATCTTTGTCTTCTCTATATCCGAGAGTTCGGTTGTGATCGTCACTCTGAAGACTGATTACAATGCGTTGTGGTGCCATTCAGACAAGGGACAACTTTCCGTTGCCATATAATGTGCTGCGGTGCTATTCAGATTAGAGGCAACTTTCAGTTGCCATGCAGTGCCGTTCAAACAAGGGGCAATTTTCCATTGTTTATGGGTCCGAGGTCGTGCATCTCAAGAGTAGGTTCCGTGCTCGTTGAGCAGTGGCCATTTGCAAAAATAGTTTCTGAGAATTTTTACTGAGGTTGACTAATTCTCTCGAAAATTATATCATTCTTCTAAAAACTGGACCATTTCTTGGACCCAAAAAAAGGAAAATTTTCAGTGCTCATAGCCTGACTTGCATGATTTTAAATCAGAAAATCGAACAAGCGCGTTAATCTAACTCTCATTTTGGTTAAAATTGTTTTAGCAGAAGCCAAAAACAAAAAATGGTCAAAATAATGAACTAGGGGCACAGTTGAGTCAGGCTTCCTGTCTTTCCCCCATTGTCAATGCATTTGCTAGAAAGGGCACCCTATTCGCCGGAAAGGGCACCCTATTCGCCTGGAAGGGCACAACTGAAGCTAACAACAAAGGGCTGAAAGCTCTCAACATTCTCCAAGCAACAAGGTATCAAGCCAAGTGCGAAGCATGAACTGGAATGGATCAAGATATTCCACTCCCTCGTCTGGACACATTTGATCATGTCCAAACTCCCCAGCAGAACATTGTTAGCCGATGTCAGCTGCAGATTTGCTACACACCCAGTTATAGTGCAACCCCTCTGCGGGAAAGTTTACTGTTGTGAGCAGAATAAGAGAATCTAGTAGAATGCTAGGGGCAAGAGCCCGGAACTTCCTATTTATCCATCAACCACCCTGGGGAGGGATGGAAAATGAGAGATTAAAGAATAGAGAGATGTGCGCTGAGAGGAAAAGCGAGGAAAGGGTTTTGAGAGAAAAAACGAGCTTGAGGGCCGAGTGATGTGAGAATCACAAATGAGAAAGGGTGGGAAACAACACCCAGAGAAATAGGCTCCCTGTGCACGTTTGAGTGTCGTGCCTTTTTGTTTTATCTTGGTTCTTGTTTTGAGTCGTTTTGAGTGTTATTCGACGTGTTTAGGTTGTTTACCTTTTGTTTTCTGTTGTTGAGTCATAGTGCGCTGTGTTCAGTCGTAGGCTCAATACCCCGGTCAAGAACTCATCTCTCTATTTCAAAAATAAAATCGTTTTGCGCTCCGAGTGCTGTGCCGTTCTCCACATCTGTGCAAAACAAGATTTGTTCTTTCATAAAACCGCAGGGTTCAACCCCAGTCATGCTGGAACAGTAAAACCAGGACCTATCTGAAGCTATATAGGTTCCAGACTGCAAAGCAAAAGAAAAGAGGGAAAATGTCGGGTATTTGAGTTTGTTTCAACTTCAGTAAGTTCTGAGATTGCATTCCGTGTGTACCTCTTCAGGTCTTGCCAATGCTCCGAAGTATGAGTGTGCCTCTACCTCAAGCTCAAGATCAAGTCTGCTTCAAGCCAGAATGGCTATCAAAAGTACTCTCCCTGAGTACCATTCCCTGCCAGAAGCATCTTGGCTGTGTTCGCAATGAGTTCCTAGGAGACCAACTGCGATGGTGGAAACTAGAGTTCGAATGGCTGTTGCCTAGAATGCAAAGGTTCGGGATTTTCGAGACTAAAGTCTGGTTTAAATACCCAGAGGCGTGTCCTCAGCTTGAAATCTGTATGGAAGCCCCATAGGTTGAGATAGCATGTATGCACCTCAATTCTAGATACTGAACCAACCTAGTCTGTCACCTCGTTGGAGAATACGGAAAGTTGTGAATTTGATCAGGAAGAAAAGTAGCATCCAAAGTGTTCTACGTGAAGAACCCTTGTCAGTATTCCAGAGCCTTTGTACTGTCAGTTGAAGGTAAGTGTTCGAAGAGCACGAGGGGAGATCCCCGTCAGAGTAGAGTGGTTCATCGAAACTCACCCCATGAGGTGCTTTCTAAAGCGTCGCTAGGTTTGTTTATTGCATTCCTTAAACATCATGCATGGTATTGCATTGTACCTATGAAGTTTCTTTCTCATTCATGCACGATATTATATGTACGGTTCATTTGAAATTGGCGCAACCAGGCAAATTATATGTACGGTTCATTCAAAGAAGTTCCGTTTAAGGTCATTCACCTTAGTATATCCATCACACTTCATTTACTTTAGTGTATCAATCACACTTCACTCTCTTCATTTGCTCTAGTGTAATCACACTTCACTTCCTTCATTTAGTGTATCAATTACACTTCATTCATTTAGTGTATCAATCACACTTCACTCACTTCATTCATTCAGTGTATCAATCACACTTCATTCATTTAGTGTATCTATCATACTTGTTCATTTAGTGTATCTATCACACTTTGTGTTCACCTTTTGTGTATCCATCACACCTGTTCACATAGTGCATCTATCACACTTTGTGTTCACCTTTTGTGTATCCATCACACCTATTCACATAGTGCATCTATCACACTTTGTGTTCACCTTTAGTGTATCTATCATAGTGGTTCACTTAGTGCATCTATCACACTTTGTGTTCACCTTTTGTGTATCCATCACACTTGTTCACTTAGTGAATCTATCACACTTTGTGTTCGCCTTTAGTATATCTATCATACTCGTTCACTAAGTGCATCTATCACACTTTGTGTTCACCTTTCGTGTATCCATCACACTTTGTTCACTAAGTGCATCTATCACACTTTGTGTTCACCTTTTGTGTATCCATCACACTTTGTTCACTAAGTGCATCTATCACACTTTGTGTTCACCCTTTGTGTATCTATCACACACTCACATTGTGTATCCATCACACGTTTACTTTGTGTATCTATCATACGCTTTCTTTGTGTATCTATCACAAACTCACATTGTGTATCCATCACACATCTGCTTTGTGTATCTATCACACTTCGTTTGTTTCGTGTATCCATCACATGTTCACTTTTGTGTATCTATCGCACATGCTTGCTAAGATTGCATAATCTTCTTACATCCTTTCTGCATGTAATGCAGTTTGGTTTTTCTTCACTTGCTTAAAACTGTTGTATTTATTGTGTGTAAATTGCTTCATTATAGTTTTTCTTTACATGATCATAAGTTATGTTCGGCTTTGTGCATGTCATTTGCATCTTGCCCCAGCCTGCGGGCGCATCTCTTTATTTTCTTGCATGTTTGTCTAAGTCTTCGGCCTTGTCAAAAATGGGTCGTCGCTGGGCTTTGACATTCACTCCCGTCACTTGTGACTTTCGAGTTCTGTCAAAGAGAGGCAACTGTAGACACCCCATTTTTGACCGACCTTAAGACTCAGACGTCATCGATTGAGCACTCGGTGATGGTGCATGTTATGCTCGTTCTGAGGTTACGGAGTCTCGGCTGAGAGCCTTGCCTCCGGACTTCGGGACTCTTTTGTGCTTTGCCTCGGTTTGCGAACCAGGTTCTGTTTTCTCTTCTCAAAGGAAGGGAGAGGTCTCGTAGACCATCTCTCAATGGCCGTAGGCTACTTTTCGTGGTCGTAGACCACTGTTCCCGTTTGGAGACCAGTTTCCGGTTTTCGGAGCCGTCGGCCGTGCACCTCGGTTTAGGACCGCTTAACTTTCTCCGTTTGCTCCGGTTTTTAGCACACACCTTGCTTCCTCTCTCCAGAGGGACACTGTGGCCCGGGAGACCACCTTCGTGGTCGCACGCCACTTTCGATGCTTAACAGTCAGTTTTTGGGGCACCCGGCTGCGCGTTTTGGCCCCCGAACCCTCGTTTTGCATCCGTCTTGGTTCATTTTTGGCATGGACCCTATTTTCATTGTTTGGAAGGTGGTACTAGGGTGGGAGACCGCATTTTGTTCTTCGAGACCACCTTTCTCCCGCCGGCCGGTTTTCTTGACAAGTAGCTAGTCTCCTTCACTTTTGGGCCATAATTACTGGTCTCCCACCACACCACTAGCTTGCACTCAATTGGGAGACCACCAATTAGGGCTGCCGACCACCATTCTCCAACTTGACCCTTTTGGACTGGTCGGCCGACCACCTTAACTGGCCGGCCCCTTTCCTCATGTCTTGTCTCTGTGAGTTGTTGCCAGCTGTGCCAGCTGGAAGGCACAGAATGGATCCTCCATACACGTGTATGGAGGATCTTTAAGCTTGGTTTTTAGCTTCTTTGAGAAGCTTTGGACCTTTTTGGCTATAAAGGAGGGCCTCCCCCTCCTTTGTGCTGGTTGAGAAAAATTGTTTAAGGCTTATGCATACACTTCTCCCTATATCTCTCTATTAGGTGTTCTAAAGCCCCTTGTTCTTGCACCATTGCATATCATCTCTTAGCCTAACACCTCAAACATCAACCTAAGCACCTTGGAGCTGGTTTTCAGAGGTTGAAGGTGTGCTATTTTGGTCCAGAAGCTGCTGCTCCCTTTGGCTACAAGGGTAACACTCTCTTTCCCTTTTCTTAGCATTGTTTTGCTTCATCTTTTAGCCATACTTTCAAGCATATTTGGGCTTTGTCATAAATTGAAAAAAGTCTTATTTTGAGCTTCTTAACATGTTTGTTTAAGACCATTTTTCTGTTGGGGGTCATCTACCCCCTTGCATGCTTCATTTTCCTTTGTTTTGAGCCATGCATTAGAGCCTTTGTGTTAAGCTTTGTTGGCCCTTTTGACCACTGAAATCTAGTAGATTTTCAGTGGTTGTTATGTGTTTTTGAGAGCCAAAATCAGATAGGGGTGGCCCTCTCATCCCTTGTCTAATTTTCTAGCATATTTGGCCTAACAGGGGAGCCCATGTGTGCATGCTTCCAAGCCATGTTTCAGGCCATTTTTGGTGAGTTTTAGGACGTACATGAGCTCTGTCCAGAGTTTTTTTTTTTCCATATTAGTTGTCCCTCTTGCATGTGTAGAATAACCCTCTTCATAGCATATCAAAGGAGCCTATACTTGCATGCTTCCTAGCCTCATTTCAGGCCCTTTTCAATGAGTTTTAGGGCCTGCATAACCTCTTTCCAGAGGTGGTTTTGTCATATTGGGTGCCCATCTTGCATGTGTAGAACAACCCTCTTCATGGCCTATCAAAGGAGCATCTCATTCTTGCATGCATAGACCATGTTTCAGTGAGTTTTTGGGCTTTATTTGGCATGGCATACCTCTAAATTTTGCTGGTTTAGTGGCCTCTTGATTGCTTAATATACTTGTAGTGTAAACCCTTTTCACTAGCTTGTATTGCATGTTGTCTTGGCCCTTGATTCTAGCACCTTTTGGCCATGCCTTAACCTGATTTTGTGCATATTTTGGACTGCCTTAGCTCTTTTTTTGTGTCTCATGTTCGAATGATGCTTTCTATGCATGGTTGTAGTTCAATATCCATGCCTAGCCTTGAGTTTTGTAGCCTCTTGCATGCTTGAATAGAGGTGTTTGCATGTCTTGGCATCATTGTGCATGTTATTTCAGACCTCATACTTGTGCCATGTTCCCATGTTTTCCACTCCTTAAGTGCATTTGAGAGTCGTACTTGTATGCCTCGTTTTTGGACCATTGCATGAGCTTCATTTCCATGCCTTTGGAGCCATCATTTGAGAGCATTTTCCCCTTGTCTTGGACCTGCCTAGGGTCTGTTTGGGGCTGGTTTTTCCATTTGAGCATTGCTTTGCATACCTCTAGTGTAATCCACTTCACCAGTTTCGGTATTTGGGCCACCTAGCATGCATTGTGTGAGGTGTTTGCATGATTCGGGACCCTTTCGTATGTTATTTCAGAGCTGGAAAATGTGTCGTTGTATGCTATATTACATGCTTGCCATGCCCTGGTAGAGTTGCACTTGATGCCTTAGTTTTGGTCCTTTGCATTTGGGCATGTTTGCATGAGTGTTGTTGCTTCATTTCATCATGTTTGGCCACTGATTTGAGTGTGGCTGAGGTCCACTCATATTGGTTTAAGTCCATCTTGCATTGTGTATGCCATTGTATGTCATATGCATTGAGTATGCCATTGATAGTTCATAGCATTGCGCACGCTAGTTGCACCTTTGCATATCACTCCTTGCATGTTTGCGTTTCTTAGTTGCATTTCGTTTAGGATTGCATGCTAGTTGTTGCATTGTGTTTGCATGCCATGCCATTCTAGTTGTTGCATAGTGTTTGGAGTAGGGTTTAGTCCAAACACGAGAAACGAGGGACGTTTCTTACTCAAAGTGACGAAACGTGCTTCAATTCCTAGTCGCCGACACTCTTGACTATCCATGATAGAGTTGTTGGCTTTAGGTGTCCATTAGTTGTTGGCTTTAGGTGTCCATTTGTGCATTCATTTCACATTGAGTCGTACAATTTGACTCCTCGGGAGTCATGCATCGAGATGCGTGATTGGTGGCACGAGGATCGAGGACTACACTCCCTAGAGCTCATGCAATGACAGGGGAGAGTGGTCGTGCACGCATGTGTTGAAAATACTTTGCCATGCCCCTTTCTTTCTCTCTGTTGCGGCAAACCGGAAACCAGCAGCAAAAACTGGTCAGCAGCCTTCTGGAGCTTTGTACAGTGTTCTGGGACCAGTTGCGAACAGAGGCAAATCGGGGCATCGCGATGGATTTCTCGACAAGGCGACTCGAGCATGCATGCATCTTTCGTCATTCCGAACAGAGCTGAGGCAGTCTACTTCATGTAAAGCATTGCATGCTAGTTTACTCGCTTTCTTAGTTAATTTGTTAATTAGCTAGTGTTGTGTAATAATTTGTTACTCATTTTGGTTGTGTAATATTTATTCGGACCCTCCGAGGAGGGCAATGTTGTAATAAGTGTGCGTGTGTGCGTGATGCATGTCTTCCAACCCCACCTCTTTCTCTCTTTTATTTACCAGCTTATGATGGTTAGTTTAGGGCACGTTTCAATTAGCATCTATATGTTCGCATGTTTGCATTCATTCATCTGTATTGCATGCACCGGGCTCGGCGCATCATACTAATTGCATCGTATTTCAATTCCAAGTTGAATACATGATTTTTGTAGCATTTCATATGCCATCTTAGAATAGCCGAGCCTATCTTAGTTGCATACCTGTATGTGTTGCATTAGGCATCTCAGTATAGTTAGGATTCATACATGATTTCTAATTAGCTTCTTTCTTTGGCTTGGAGTACTCGGTAAGTGTTTATGCTTTAGCATCCTTGCATGTGTGTAAGTGACTGCCATGATAGCATGCTTACCATGAGGCTAAGTGCTTATGTGATATAACTGTCTGAATGCCTGTGGGTGAAGGTTGGAATATCTGAATTGGAACAATTCATTGATTGCGAGTTTTAAGCCCACTAGATAGTGGCAAATCACCATGTTTTCTAAGCCTATTTGAGGGTGGCAAAATCCGCATTTTAGCCTACTTGCGAGTAGCAAACCGCTTTCAAAAACAAACATGAAATGTTTTGTTCCAACTCAGGCGATCCAGTCTATACTTGTATGCTGCGCGCATCACATAGTAATTCTAGGCTAATAAAACCAGAATAAGAGCACATAATGTTTTCAAAACTCGATATCATGGTTAGTAGAGGCCGATCTTTGATCGGGCGAGCGGGGTGCTCATCACTGACCTTCCCCAATCGTACCCAAGTTCCCGAGCTGAGGCAACTTTGGTGATGACGGACACGTGGCCTTAGGCAACGAGTTAGGGTTTCCTAAATCCCCCAAAATAAATATTTAGGTGGCGACTCTATATCTGGCAAAGCAGTCCATGTTTGGCACTTCTTTCTAAAAATCAGTTTTTCAAAAACGATTTGTCGGATTTGGACTCTTTAATGATTCATTGGTCTTGCATTGCACTCTACGAGATTAGATACAGGACCGTGGCATTGAGTCCGAACTGTAGTAAGCCCAATGAACAAAACGGGATTTTTTCTCGGGACGTTCGGGGACGTCTACACACTCCGCTGGAGAAGGCTTATCTGGCCTTGGTATGGGCTACCAAGAAGTTGCAACACTACATGTTAGCTCACTCTGTAATACTGGTTTCAAGATTAGATCCCATCAAATATTTCTTCAAGAAACCGGCACTTATGGGTAGGCTAGCCCGTTGGTTGCTTCTGCTTTCCGAATTCGATCTAAAGTACATGACGCGCAAGGCAGTGAAAGGGAGAGCGGTAACGGAGTTCCTAGCCGATCACCCAGTGGACGGGGATGAAGCAGTTGAGTATCTGTTCCCAGACGAGGCCATTCTTCATGTCGAAGAAGAAACGTGGACTATGTACTCTGACGGAGCGTCAAACCAATACGGGTATGGGATAGGGGTGTTGCTGATAGCGCCCGACAATTCCCGCATACCCTTAGCATTCAAACTCCAGTTTAGAGTGTCGAACAATGAGGCAGAGTATAAGGCATGTATTGCTAGACTAGAAGCCACCCTGGAACTAGGGGCAAAATGGTTGGATGTCATCGGGGACTCGAACCTTGTTGTATTTCAAGCTAAAGGAGATTGGAAAGTTAAAGAAGAAAAAATGAGAATCTATCACCTGGCCCTGGACGTGCTGATTCCTCGGTTTGAGAAACTGAACTTCACTCATCTGTTAAGAGAGAACAGCAGGTTCGCTGATTCATTAGCAACTCTATCTTCTATGACAGACATCCCTTTCAGAGTTCGGATGCATCCGATCATTATTGAACAGAAATTCGTGCCGGCCCACGAGCTGATTGCTACCATAGATGAGGTACAAGATGAGAATCCCTGGTATTACGATGTCTGGAACTTCTTGGAAAAGAAAACGTATCCACCAGGGGCAAATGCCAAAGATAAGAGGGCAATTCGAAGAATGGCTACTTAGTTCATCGTCTGCGGGGGTAAACTGTACAAGAGAGGTCATCTCGAGATGCATAAGCTGTGTGTTGATGCTGAAGAATCTAAGCGCCTGATGGAGGCTATCCATGGAGGAGAGTGTGGAGTGCACATGAACGGGGTGATGCTAGCTCAGAAGATCCTTAGACAGGGTTATTACTGGTCCACCATGGAGGAGGATTGTATTGGCTTTGTCCGGCGATGCCACAAATGTCAGGTCTATGCAAACCGCATGAACATTCCACCATCGAAGCTGTACAACATGACTTCCCCATGGCCATTTTCAGTCTAGGGGATTGATGTGAATGGGGCTGTCACTTCAAAGGGGTCCAACGGGCATGAGTACATTCTAGTAGTGATAGACTACTTCACAAAGTGGGTTGAGGCCCAATCTTACGCGGTGTTGAAGGCATCGCATGTTGCTAACTTCATCAGAAACAACATTATCTGTCGCTACGGGGTCCCGAATGAGATCATTTCAAATAATGGTTCCCACTTCAAGAAGGAGGTGATCAACTTGTTGGAGAAGTACAACGTGGCTTTTCATAAGTCATCTACATATCGCCCGCAGACTAACGGAGCAGTTGAGGCTGCCAACAAGAACATCAAGCACATTCTGCAGAAGATGGTGGATACCTGCTGGGACTGGCCAGATAAGCTGCCATTTGCTCTTTGGGGCTACAGGACTTTAATTCGAACTTCTACTGGGGCAACTCCGTATTCATTGGTCTATGGGATAGAGGTTGTTCTATCTATCGAAGTTGAGGTTCCATCATTACGGGTATTGGCTAAGTGTCAGATAGCTGAGGCAGATTGGTAGCAAAGCAGGTTCGAAGAACTCATGCTCTTTGATGAAAGAAGGCTGAAAGCGCTGTATCACGTTCAGGGTTATCAAGGAAGAATTGCCAGGGCTTTCAACAAGAAGGTTAAGTCCAGGAATTTGAAAGAAGGGGATCTAGTGCTCAAAGACAACCGAGCTCCCATCCACGACCCTAGGGGCAAGTTCAGACCTAATTGGACTGGCCCCTACATCATCAAGTCTATCTGGTCGGGTGGAGCTGTCGTTCTGATGGACCTAGATGGCCTAGAGTTCTCCCAGCCGATCAACATGGACAAGTTGAAGAAATAGTATCCCTGAGTGGCTCGCTAGGCCGAAAACCCGAAAGGGCGACCTAGGCAAAAGTTAGAGCATGAAAAATTTGAAATAATAAAAACTGAGCTCGCAAGGTTGAAAACCCAAAAAGGACGGCCTTGGCAAAAGTTAGAGCGCAAAAGGAGAGTGTTAATACACGAGTGAACCTGAGCCGAACTACGTAAGGCTTGATTCCCATCTTTGGGATACGTAAGCAACTTCATTCTGAAGTCCAGCCATAAACACTTCCTCAAATCAACTTTGTCCGTGTGATCTTGTTGGTCATCTTTGTCTATTTTGCATTCAAGAGCTCGGCTGTGATCTCCAGATGCAGTGCTATTCAGACTAGGGGCAACTTTCCAGTTGCTGGATCCGGGGTTGTACATCTCAGTGATAGATCTCCGGCGTGTCCAGTTGTGATCCATATCGAAAATGGTTTTGAAAAGTTTTAATAAAAGTTGATTTTGCTCAAATTGATCTTTTTACGACTTAGACCATTTTTGGACCAAACGGAAAATTTTCAGTACCCACAACCTTCAATTACATTAATTTCAGTACAGAGTTCTCCTACTCTTGAATACAAATTGAAATTGCTTTTTATTACATTCATAAAGAAAACTTGAAAGTACTGATTAAAGTAAATAAATTCGGGGCATAGTCAAGTGTTCCTGCATCCCCTCCTAGAGCTAGTCGAAGCCTCTGATGCCAAAGTAGGCCCAACCTGTGCCTCTTCATCAAGCCAAGCTATGCACTCATCAGAGAGACTGCAACTGAAAGTGGAAGCGGGGGCCAAAAGCTCTCTCGTCCTCCATGCTGTGGCATACCGAGCTAGCTGTGTGCCTCGGACTAGAAATGTAGCAGGGTACTCTATCCCTTCCTCTGGGCAAGTCTGATCATGTCCGAACTACCGCCGTAGTCGGAACGGGAAGTAAAGGACACAGTGTGTCAGGCCGATCAACTGAATCCCAGGTTGGCAAGTCATGCTGTAGCTCATCGCCAGTAGATTAAGCCAGGGGCAGCGCCAAGCAATGTCAAGAGCAGTCTAACTGCACATCCATTCGTACCACCATCCCTCATCAGGGGCATCGACTAGACGTCGCAGGAAGAAATAGCTATGAGCTGAATATGCTAGGCATGAGTCCACAATCTTCAACTTATCCATCAACCATATCTGGAGAGGGATGAAAAATGAGAGATTAAAGAATAGAGAGACGTACGTTGAGAGAAAAGTGAGAAAAGGGTATTGAGAGAAAAACCGAGCTTGAGGGCCGAGTGATGTGAGAAATATATGTGAGATGGGGTGGGAAACATTACCTGCAGCAGTAATGGACTCCTCGCGAATCTAGTCGTCTCTCGGCGATGGAAAGCGTCCAAACCCATCAACATCTCAGCTAGTGTCATGGCGATCCAGTTCTTGCCCTCTTTCAAGCCCTCAGTAACCTCAATCAAACGGGCGCTAAACCCACCGGAGCCTGGGGCAAGCAAGAAATGTGACAACATGCACAAGCAAAGTGCATGTCGCCGGAAACCCTACCAATCATGGTCATCGCGGTCGCCGGCATCAGAAAACCGACAAATCAAGCTCGAAATGTCCAGTACTCCGTCACAAATCAATGACTGAGCATCATGCAAAGTAAGCCCGCACATCCGTCCTAAGGCTTGGACGTGACCAAAGCGAAACTGGGGCAAGATTTCTTCATTACGCTCGGATTCCATCAAAGCTTGGAATTCTTCGAAAGTGGGACACATCTCTTGTCCGCCAAAGCTAAAGACGTGAGTTACCGGATTCCAACATCTTGCCATGGCATGAAGGAACGGAAAACGCAGCGGGGTGCGACTCAACGTGAACAATGCATTTATGCTGAAGCCCTGGAAGTTTAGCTTTTCTGAGCCATCCAAGTTGGCGATCCAATTTGTGAGATTTTGGACGAGAAATGCTTCTATTTTGGTGTAAAACTGAGTTAAAATGAGGGAACCACGAAGCTGGAACCTTTATGGAGGATAAGGCACTGTTTAGAGGACATGTGGCATGAATCTGGAGGTCCCCAGCACAATTGGTTGACCAACCACTTTTTCTGGTCGGCCAGCCAGTTTTTCTGGTCGGCCAGCTATATTTTCTGGTCAGCAGAACAAAAAACTGGTCGGCAGGCTCTTTTACTGGTCGGCCATGATCAAAAAGTGGTCTGCAGCCTTTTTCTTGTCTCCGGAAGAGAGTCTCTAGCTTTCCCATGTGGTGAGATTGTTCAAGGTCCGAGTTTACCTCTGTTTCGGATGCGTTCCGTCACTTCGTTTGTCCAAAATGCATTTGCTTATCGAGTCGTTAAGTTTTGCTTATCGAGTTGTTGCTCTTTGATTATCGAGTTGTTGCTCTTTATTATCGAGTTGTTGCTCGTTGCTTATTGAGTTTTAAACTTGTTAAAGTTTTGTTGTTGCTTTTGGAGTTGAGTTGTTTAGTTTGTTGCGTTGGTTCACTACTTGACTTGGCAATACACGATGTTCAATTCCATTCAATCTCATTTTTGTGTAAAATGATGTGATGCGATGCATAGAATACAAATGCAACACTTTTTGAACAAAATGCTGTTTTCATTCCATCATGGTTTCTTTTTTACAACATTTTACAAAAGGTACAAGTTTTAAAGAAAATAAAACTGCCTAATACTGTACAATGTGTTACAACTACATGTAAAAAGAAAAATAAAGCAGGAACATCTACATCAGTGCTATCAAGCTCAAGATCAAGAGGTCCTCTTCGTCCTCTTTGGCCGAGCAGCCTCTGCATCACCGATACCACCGTCTGAATCGGAGTCGCCATCCTTGGAATCCTCCTCGGCGTCACCTCCCTCCTCAGAACCAGAACCGGAGTCATCATCCCTGCCTGCAGATGTCTCTGACTGAGGATGCGCAGACTCCTCCTCCTCGCTGGACTCATCCTCCTGTCTGGCAGGTGCTCTACGCCTCCCCCAGTTGCGAGTCGAGACCCCTCTCCTTGCTGCTCGAGAAGGCCTGGATGGCCCGGCCTGTAGCGGTGCTACCTGAAAAGGCAGTTTGAATACATCAGTCAGAGTATGTATATTAGATGCAGATGAAAGAATGCTACATAGAATGTGTGCATGCAGATATAGTATGTGAATGTGATGTGTCAGATGTGCTCTACACATGCAGTGAATCAATATGGTGAAATGTTCAGTTTCAGTATGTCATCAGAAGTATGATAAATACAAGGAAATTGAAAAGTACTGGAATGCCAGAAGCGTACAACAACGTCTCCTTCCGCAAGACCATGCTCTCGAGTGAGGCCACCACTCCGAGTAACCCCTCAGTATACTCTCTGGGAGGCTGCAGATACAAGTTCAAGTCATCAGTGAATGAATGAATGTCTAAATATCTGAGTGATAAATGAAAACTGTGGAGCATACCGGTGCTGAGTCAGGGTCACTGACGTATCGATGATCGGGCAATGGAGGCTCCAGTGGAATCAGGTAAGATGTCCCATACTGCCAACCCGTCAACTCGGTCGGAAGATCTGGCCACCTAGCATACTGGCAAGTCGAGGGCATCCCTCTAGCCCCACCCCTCGATGTACCGGCCCTGCTAGTTGAAGGGGTATCTGCAGCCCAGGCTCCGACTCGATGATGGCATATCAGCAGCCCTCCTCGTAGGAGTACGGACACCTGTCAGTGGAGGCATCAACTATGTATGGCGGTATGTCGTGTACTCCCCCTCCTCCAAGAATAGAACTGCGTCGACACCCAGCATAAGCTCGTCAACCTCCCGGGGAATGAGATGCTCCGTGGACCGCATGTCCAGTGGGGGCGGTGAGGGGATCTCCTATGCAGGATTACCCATCGTCTGACGCATGAAGCGATCCCCGAGAAGCCAAGCTCTGCCGACTGGTCCCTTAAACAGAACCCTGTATCGGGAGGCGCCCTATGCCCCAATGAACTGGAACCAAGAATACCCGGGCATCTCCAGCCAAGGCTGCCAAGTGATCTGCGGATAGCAAATGTATAAACTGATTAGATGTCATAAATATGCAAGATGAATTAAAGCTGAAAGCATGAAGAACTGAGAGTTCTGGTTTACCTCGGCCGCCTGCACAGTGTCGAAATACTGCCTCAGATATGACAGAGTCTCCCGGGGCCTGGGCCGACACCGACCCTTAAATCTGTGAGAATAAGGGATCTCGAGAGGTGCCTCAACCTCGAGCTTAGGGGCGAGTGTTGGGAAGTAGGCATAAACCCACAGCTGTGAAAGGCAAGACAGTGGCTGTCAGAATACAGAATATACAGAAAATGCAGAATGCTGAGTGCAGAATGCAAACATAGAATGTACAGAGAATGCAAAATGCTGAGTGCAGAATGCAAATACAGAATGTGTAGAGAATGCAAAATGCTGGGTGCAGAATGCAAATACAGAATGTACAGAGAATGCAGAATGCTGAGTGCAGAATGCAAATACAGAATATACAAAAAATGCAGAATGTTGAGTGCAGAATGCAGAGTACAGAGTGTAATATGTAATATGTGCAGTGCACAGATAATGGAAAGCAGAAATGTAAATCAAGAGGGCAGAATGTACCTCCCAGGCCCGCCAGTAGCTACCTACTATGGTCCCCCGCTCTCAGGAGGTCGCGCTCATGTAGCAGTAAAGGGTAGCGAGGCCAGCGCCGCCCCAATCAAAGTGCCGGCTTGTGATAGGTCTACTAGAGCACTCAGCAGATATAGTCCGACTGTGTTCCCCCTGTCAGAGAACAGAGTAGTCCCGAGAAGGAACATCAAAAATCCCCGGGTATACTGCTCTATGGCCTCAATAGTCTCGGGTATAGTCCCCCTGTACTGCTCGGAGAACCAGGTGTACCTAACCATGCATGGTGATCTGCAGGGCGGCAGATGAGCTCCAAGCAGATAAGTCCAAGCTGCCTCTCACTCATCCATATCGGTATCATATTGGATCGGCCGGCCTGCCACGTCGAAGCCTGTCTGTATCGAAAAGTCATACGGGGTCATCGTCATGTCCCTGGTGGCTGAGAAATGGAAGGAGTTGGTGGTGTCCCACCATCTTTCTACAAGTGCACCAAGAAGGGTCCTGCTCGCCGGATGACGCGACAATCCCGCACAAAATGGGCCAAACCCTACCTCATCCACAATATGTCGGATAGCATCTGCGAGCTCCATATACCACTCCCTCGCAATGATTGATCCGTAACTCCGTGTGAAACGGGAAACTACCTGCGTTCAGAATGAACAGATATATTCAATAAACCGAATGCTGTGTTATGAACTGCGTGTTTAGATTAAGTAGTGTGTTATGTTATGAGCTGCGTGCCAATTAAACCGAATGCTGTGTTATGAACTGCGTGTTCAGATTGAACAGTGTGTTATGTTATGAGCTGCATGCCAATTAAACCGAATGTTGTGTTATGAACTGCGTGTTCAGATTGAACAGTGTGCTATGTTATGAGTTGCGTGCCAATTAAACCGAATGCTGTGCTATGAACTGTGTGTTCAGATTGAACAGTGTGTTATGTTATGAGATGTGTGCCAAATAAACCGAATGCTGTGTTATGAACTGCGTGTTCAGATTGAATAGTGTGTTATGTTATGAGCTGCGTGCCAATTAAACCGAATGTTGTGTTATGAACTGCGTGTTTAGATTGAATAGTGTGTTATGTTATGAGCTTCGTGCCAATTAAACCGAATGCTATGTTATGAACTGCATGTTCAGATTGAACAGTGTGTTATGTTATGAGCTGCGTGCCAAATAAACCGAATGTTATGTTATGAGCTGCGTGTTCAGATTGAATAGTGTGTTATGTTATGAGCTGCGTGCAAATAAACCAAATGCTGTGTTATGAATTGCATGTTCAGATTGAACAGTGTGTTATGTTATGAGCTGCGTGCAAATAAACCGAATGATGTGTTATGAACTGCATGCTCAGATTGAACAGTGTGCTATGTTATGAGCTGAGTGCAAATAAACCGAATGTTGTGTTATGAACTGCGTGTTCAGATTGAACAGTGTGCTACATTATGAGCTGCGTGCAAATAAACCGAATGCTGTGTTATGAATTGCGTATTCAGATTGAACAGTGTGCTATGTTATGAGCTATGTGTTCAGAATAAACCAAATACTACGTTATGAACTGTGTTCAGATTGAGCAAATATTGCGTTATGAACTGCGTGTTCAAATTGAGCAAATACTGCGTTATGAACTGTGTGTTCAGATTAAGCAAAATACTGCGTTATGAACTGATTGAGCAAATACTACATTATGAACTGCGTGTTCAGATTGAGCAAATTTTGCGTTATGAACTGCGTCTTCAGATTGAGCAAATACTGCGTTATGAACTGCGTATTCAAATTAAGCAAATACTGCGTTATGAACTGCGTATTCAAATTAAGCAAATACTGCGTTATGAACTGTGTGTTCAAATTGAGCAAAATACGGGGTTATGAACTGTGTGTTCAGATTGAGCAAATACTGCGTTATGAACTGTGTGTTCAGATTGAGCAAATACTGCGTTATGAACTGTGTGTTCAGATTGAGCAAATACTGCGTTATGAACTGCGTGTTCAGATTGAGCAAATACTGCGTTATGAACTACGTGTTCAGATTGAGCAAAATACTGCATCATGGACTGTGTGTTTAGATTGAGCAAATACTGCGTTATGAACTGTGTGTTCAGATTGAGCAAAATGCTATGTTATGAACTGTGTGTTCAGATTGAGCAGTGTTATGAGCTGTGTGCCCAAATGTGCTGTGTGCCCAAATGTGTTGTGTGCCCAAAAGAGCTGTATGCCCAAATGAATAAAGTGCTGTGTTTCGAGCTGCGTGCCAAATGAATAGAATATTGTATTGTGAGTTGCGTGCCAAACGAACAAAGTGTTGTGTTGTGAGCTGTGTGCCAAATGAATGGAATGCTATGTCGTGAGTTGTGTGCCAAGTAAGCAAAGTGTTATGTTGAGAGCTGTGTGCCCGTATGAACCGGATGCTGTGTGCAAGTTATGTTCAGAACATGCAGAGGTACTGTGTATGTGAATGTGTTCAGAACGAGCAGATAAAATACATAGCGAAAGCATGAAATGTGCAAGAAATGCAAAACACATCGCGGAAAATGCAAAAATGAAGTATGCACCTCTCCTGCATGATGAGATAGATGAGACTCCGGCTCCCATAGCAGTAGGTCTGCGGGTGCTCGGCGCGCGAAATCCGTGAAATGGTGGAAGGTGCTAGGAGGTAGGATGTGCTCCCGCAGGTGGTACCCCTCCGGGTCGAATGGCCGTATCCTCGGTGGCAACGGTATAATGTCGGGCTCATCCTCTACTCTCGGGGAACCTCCGCTGTATGGAATATCGTCAGCCATCTGAAGAAATCTGCAAAAATGAGCAAAAATGAGCGAAACGAGCCAAAATTGCAAAAAGTCAACAAAAGTTAACCCTCGAGAAAAGAAAAAGTCAACAAAAGTCAACGCCCGGGAAAAGGTGCTAAACTTTGAGACAAACTTATCTCAAGTGGTGAAAATGGAGAAAGAAGCTCCGAAAACAAATTCTAATCGGTTCAAAACGAAGAGAATTGAAAGTTTTCACGAAACAACTTCGCGTGGGGCGTTGGAAAACGCGTATAAAGTGCAGATCTGAGAGAGAAAAGGGTCTAGGAGCAAAGGAGAATGTGTTTTGGTCTTGTGTTTGTGAGCAAAAGTGATTTGGATGTGTATACTTAAAGATTCGGCCATCAAAGGACCAATCTGTCCCTGTTTTGCTAAACTGGTCGGCCAGCTAGTTTTTCTGGTCGGCCGACAACTTAAGTGGTCAACAACTGGTCGGCTACTAATCTAGGTGGTCAGCCAGCCTCCTGGATGATCTTCAGAGCTCCATTGTTCTCCTTGTGTGTTTTGGTAATGATTGGGTTCTCGGCTCTCGAGAAAGTACAAGAAAAGTACACTTTTCGGTTCAAAATGTCCCCGCGGGAACTTTAATTCAAGTCTTCGATGCGTGGCTCATCGTTACTCGTCAAGAGCAAGGTGTATCCTTTTGAATACGTTGTGGCCCCTCCGAGAGGTAAATCAGAGGTTCTGGTTAAATTGCTCGCGCTAAGACTTGTATCTTTTTTTTTTAGTATTTTGCTTCGAATTTACTTTTGGAGTTGCACATTTCAAATACATCGTTATGCACACCTCCAGCGCATTGCTATGCACACCACTCGTTGCATTGTTATGCACGTTTCTCCGGCATTGTCATGCACATTTTACTTGCGTTGTCACACACGTTTCTCTCGCATTGTCATGCACACTTTATTTGCGTTGTCACACACGTTTCGCTCGCATTGTTATGCGCATTCCTCTTGCATTATTATGCATTTCACCGGCATTGTCACGCACTCTTAGGTTGCATTGTCATGCACGCCTCCATCCGCATTGTTATGCGCACACTTAGGTTGCATTGTCATGCACCCCTCCATCCGCATTGTTATGCGCACACTTAGGTTGCATTGTCATGCACCTCTTCCACCCACGTTGTCACGCACTCTTAGGTTGCATTGTCATGCACCCCTCTATCCGCATTGTTATGCGCACACTTAGGTTTCATTGTCATGCACCCCTTCCACCCGCGTTGTCTCGCACTCTTAGGTTACATTGTCATGCACCCCTCCATCCGCATTGTTATGTGCACACTTAGGTTGCATTGTCATGCACCCCCTCCACCCGCGTTGTCACGCACTCTTAGGTTGCATTGTCATGCACCCCTCCATCTGCATTGTTATGCGCACACTTAGGTTGCATTGTCATGCACCCCTCCATCCGCGTTATGCACACGCTTAGGTTGCATTGTCATGCACCTCGCCACTTGCATTGTTATGTGCACTTTTCACTTGTGTTGTCATGCACTTTTCACTTGCATTGCTACGCACCTTTCCATCGGCATTGTGTATGCACGCGTTTATCTCGCATTGGAATTGTACCGTGTTATAATGTTGAGCATGTGTTTCTAACTATATTGTACCTGTTAAGTTTCTTTCTTATGTAGGCACGATATTGTATGTACGGTTCATTTGAGGCGGGTGCGATCAGACGATATTGTATGTACTCCGCGCGAGACGCAGTGAGAATTGCATAATTTTCTTACATCCTTTCTGCATTAAATGTAATTTGGTTCGTATTCATTCGCTTGCTTAAACTGTTGCATTTATTGTGTATATTTGCTTCATTACAACTCTCTTTGCATGATCATAAATTATGTTCGGCATTGTGCATGTCATTTGCATCTTGCCCCTGCCTATGGGCGCATCTCTTTGTTATCTTGCTTGTTTGTCTAAGCCTTCGGCCTTGTCAAAAATGAGTCGTCTCTGGGCTTTGACATTCACTCCCGTCACTTCTTGACTTCCGAGTTCTATCAAGGAGGGGCAACTGTAGACACCCCATTTTTGATCGACCTTAAGACTCAAACGTCATCGATTGAGCGCTCGGTGATAGTGCATGTTTGTGCTTGTTTCGAGTTTCCGGAGTTTTCGGCTGAGTGCCTTGCCTCCGGGCCTCTGAACACTTTGTGCTTTGGCTCGGTTTGTGGACCAAACCTTGTTTTCTCTTCCCCGGAGGGAGGGACAGGTCTGTAGACCACCTTTTTGTGGTCGTCGACCACTTTTTGTGGTCGTAGACCACTTTTCTCGCTTGGAGACTAGTTTCCGGTTTTCGGAGCCTTTGGCCACGCACCTTGTCTCGGGACTGCTTAACGTTCTCCGTTTGGCTTGGTTTTTGAACCACGCCTTGTTGCCTCTGCCTAGAGGGACACTATGGTCTGGGAGACCACTTTTGTGGTCGTAAACCATTTTTGGTGCTCGTAGACTAGTTTTTGAGGCTCCCGGCCGCGCACCTTGACTCCCGGACTTTCGCTTGCATCCCTTTTGGTTTGTTTTTGGTACAAACCTTGTTTTCCTTGTTTGGAAGGTGGTACAAGGGTGGGAGACTAGTTCTTCCCCTTGGTGACCACTTTTCTTCCCGCCATCCAGTTTTCTGGTCGGCCAACTGGTCTCCTTTGTCTTTGGACCATCAAAAGTGGTCGGCCACCACACCATTGGCTTTCTTTCAGTGTGCAGACCATCTCCCCCCATGGCCAACCACTTTTTATCTTGGGAGACCACTTATGGTGGTCGGCCGACCACTACAAGTAGCTGGCCGACCACTTCAAGTGGTCGGCATCTTTCCATCACCTTTTAGAGATATTTTTAGGCCAGCTGTTACAGCTGGGAGGCACAGAACCAAAAGCTTGTCCAACAAGCTTGTTGCTTGTTCTCTATAAGAGAGAACCACCCCCCTCCTCCTCCAGGTTCAGATTTTTGTGCTTGAGCTATACATATACATCTTTGTATCTATCTTGCATCTTCTCTTCATTTTTGTGTTCAAAAGTGCCTTTTTATCACACTATTGCACACAAACACACACTCAAACACCATACTCTTGTTGCTGAGGCTCTTTGGGGTTGGTTTGAAGTCTTTGGACTGGTTTTGATCAAGGAAAGTTGTTGGAGTTGCAGCTTTAAAGGGGTTCTACAAAGGTGAGTTTCTACCCTCTTGACCCTTGCTTTTTTCTTAAGCTTTTAGCCCTACTTGCATGCTGTTTTTGGCTTAACTTCCTACTGCAAAAAGTTCTGTTTTTCAGTCCTTAACATGTTTGTTTAAGGTCCCTTTTATGTTGGGGGTGGTCTACCCCCTCTTAGGCCTTGTTTGGCCTTGTTTTGAACCTTCTTTTTTTAGCTATTGGGACCACCTTGTTTTGGCCTTCTCACCACTAAAACTCAGAGGAATTTCAGTGGTGGAAATGATGTTTTGAGGTCCCAAATAGGAGAAGGTCAACTCTCCTTGTGTTCTTGAATGCTTGCTTCATTTGCCTCATGTTTGAGCATAATTTTTAAGCTTGTGTTGGCCACATCTTAGCCTATTTTGGGCCTTATTTCAGCATGGCATACCATTGTTTTGACTTGGTTTTGTCACCTCATGCATGCCTTATACACTTGTAGTGTAAATCTTGCAAACTAGCTTTGTGTGCTCCATGAAGTAGCATGTCTTTCTAGCTTGTTTTGAGTCCATCTCAGCATGTTCTTGGTGTTGTTTTGCCATGATATACCTCTGTCAAGGTTTGGTTTGATAGCCCCATGCATGCTCTATGCACTTGTAGTGCAATTCCATGAACTAGCCTAATGTGTATCATGCCTTAGACTGTCATTCTAACATGATTTTGGCTTAACTCTAAGAAGCTTTTGTCCATGTTTTAGCATGCTCTAGCTCTAATTTGTGTTTTTTTGGTCATGCATGCCATGCGTTGTATAGCTATAATGCATTCTAGCTTGTTAGCTTTGTGTATCAAGTTCACTAGCATGCATTTCTTGGGCTATTTACATGATTTTGCATCATTTGTTATGTGATTTCAGTTCATGTTTCATGTTCATGCACTCACATTTGTCACTCTTTCCATGCTTTGGAGGGTTGGTCCTTTATGCCTAGGAATGAGTCATTGCGTATGCCTTTGTGCCTAAGCTTGCGAGCTATCATTTCAGTGTATTTTTGGGGTTATTTTGCCATGACATAACTCTGATTTTTGTTGGCGAAGCCATCTCATGATTGGTCTTGGTAGGTGTAGTGTAATCCTCCATTTTGGCCTTGTATGCATCATGCCTTATGCCCTTCATGCTAGCTTGTTTTGACTTCCTTACATGCATGTTTTAGACTCATTTTGACATGTTCTAGGACTGTTTTGGGTTGCCTTGACCATATGCTTCATGTTTTGCATAGTTGTAGTACAAATGCCTATGCTAGCTTCAAGCTTTGGGTACCATAGCATGCTTAATTTGCATCATGTACATGATTTGGCATCATTTAACATGACATTTCAGAGCATATTGAATTGCCATGTTCCTACTTCTTTCACTCTTTAAGTGTCTTTGAGTGTTATGCATTGTTGCCTAGCTTATGGCCTAGCATGTATGTCATCTTGCCTAGGTCCTTGAGCCCTCATCTCAGCATGTTTTGGTCTTTGTTTAGACCTATTTGAGCTCTGTCCATGGTTGGCTCATGCATTTGTGCCATGTATTGCATGCCCCCTTTGTAGTCCTCTTTGTTAGCCTTATGCTTTAAGGGCTCTTGCTTATGTTGTTTGAATGATTTGGCATCACTTCATACCTTATTTCAGAGCATGTAGTGTTGTCACACTTCCATGTTTATCACTTCTTCAATGTGTTTGAGGGTTGTGCTCTTAGGCCTAGTCAATGGGCCATTGCATTGAGCATGCTTGTCTTGATCTTCATGCCTTAGTTTCATCATTATGGCCACTAATTTGGGCATGACTGAGGTTTGTCCACATTCGGTTTAAGTCCATTTAGCATGTTTATTCACATGTTGCTTGCATGCTCATGTTACATTGCATTGAGTATGCCATGTTGTTCTTAGCATTTAGCATTGTGTATGCCATGTTGTATGCATGCTTATGTCACATTGCATTGAGTATGCCATGTTGTTCTTAGCATTGTGTATGCCATATCGTTTGCATGCTTATGTTACATTGCATTGTGTATGCCATGTTATTCTTTGCATTGTGTATGCCATGTTGTTAATTGCATTGTGTTATGCATGTTGTTGGTTGCATTGTGTTTGGATTTGGTGTTAGCCCAAACACGAGAAACGAGGGACGTTTCATACTTGAAGTGATGAAACGTGCCTCAATTCTCGATCGCCGACCCTCTTGATCATACATGATAGAGGTCAAGGCTTTATGTGTTTATGTGTGCATTCATTTCAATATTGAATTGTGCAATTTGGCTTCTCGGCCATCATGCATTGAAATGTGCAATTGGTGGCCCGAGGGTCAAGAACTACACTCCCTTGAGCTCATGAAATGATAGGGAGAGTGGTTGTGCACACATATGTTGCAAATACATTGTCATGCCCTTTCTTGTTCTCTGTTGCAGTAAATTGGAAAAGTGCAGCAAAAACTAGTCGGCCGACCAGTAAAACTAGCTGGCCGACCACTTTTTCTGGTCTGCAGCAAAGAAAAGTGGTCAGCAGGTGGTCTCCCTCATCAACAACTGGTCAGCCATGTTCCTACAGGTCCCCAAGGTGAGCTAGAAGCTACCCTGAAGTTGGTGCAAGGTTCTGAGAATAGTTGCAAACAAAGGCAAATCGGGGCATCGCGTTGGATTTCTGGACGAGGCGACCGAGCATGCATGCACTCCTCATCCCGAGGACCTCTCTTTACTGCTTTCCTTAGCTAGTTTATGCTTTGGTCCTGTATTTAAGTAGTTAATGCATTTAGCTGCTTATTTGTGTTGTAATAACTAGTTAGTTAACTTGTTAGTTAATTAGCTTCGGTTTTGTACTTAATTAGTTAGCTTGTTAGTTAATTAGTTTTGTTTTGTAATAATTAGTTTAATTAGCTTAGATTAGCTAGTTAGCTTATTTATTCGGACCCTCCGTTAAGAGGGCCAACTGTTGTAATAAGCGTGCCTGTGTGAGATGCTTGTCTTCCAACCTCCATTTCTTTCTCCCTTTTACTTAACCGCTTACGATGGTCAGTTTTAGGGCATATTTCGATTAGCATACTTATGCTTCACATGCGTGCATCCATTCATCTGTCTTGCATGCACCGGGCTCAGCGCATCATACTAATTGCATTGTATTTCAATACATTTACTTGAATACGTGTTCAATAGCATGTTATCAAGTTGCATTTCATATGCCATCTTAGAATAGCTGAGCCTATTTTAGGTGCATTTTTGCATGTGTTGCATTAGCCATCTTAACATGAACTAGGATCATGCATGATTTCTAACTAATTCTCTGTTTTGGCTCGGAGTACACTGTGAGTGTTTATGCTTTGCATCACCGCATGAGAAATGTATGTTGCCATGTATAGCATGCTTGCCATGAGGCTAACTGCTTAGCTGATATAACTGCATGAATGCTTGTGGATGAAGGTTGGATTACTTGAGTTGGAACAATTCATTGAAATCCGCGACTTAGCCTACTTACGAGTAGCAAACTTCAAACCATTTTCAAACAAACGAACATGCAATGTTTTGTTCCAACTTAGGCGATCTAGTCTATACTTGTATACTGTACGCATCACATAGTAATTCTAGGTTAATAACCGGAATAAGAACACATGTGTTTTCAAAAACAACATATCATGTTAGTAAAGGCTGATCTTTGATCAGGCGAGCGGAGGTGCTCATTGCATGACCTTCCCCCCTCGTACCCAAGTTCCCGAGCCGAGGCAACTTTGGTGATGACGGACACGTGGCCTTAGGCACGAGTCAGGTTTTCCTAAATTTCCCAAAATAAAACATTTAGGTGGCGACTCTGTATCTGGCAAAGCAGTCCATGTTTGGTACTTCTTTATTAAAATCAGTTTTCCAAAACGATTTGCCGGATTTGGTCTCTTTGGTGATTTATCGATCTCACATCGCACTTTGTGAGATTAGATTCAGAACCGTGACGCGAGTCCAAACTTGTAATAGCTAGAGAACGAAACGATTCGCGCCCTCGTGTGCGGAGAGCGGAGTTCTCAGGGTGGTCTACAGAGGGATGGAGGCCTTTTTCAAGCTTGTTGAACAAGCTTTGCATTGCATTGTTCTATATAAGGGGAGGCTCCTCTCCCCTTATAAAGGTTCAGTAATTTTAGGGCTAAATATATCTCTCTCTCTATATTTCTCACTCTCTCTCTCTCTATATTTGTGTTATATTGTCTCAAAAGTGTATTTTCTCTTCACTTTTGCACTACAACACCTAGTTAAACACCACCATCATTGAGCTAAGGTTCTTGGAAGTGTTATTTGAGTTCTGAAAGTTGGTTTTTGCCTCAGAAGTTGCTGGTTTTGAAGTTGTTCTTCAAGGGTGAGTTAGTTACCTTCTTTAAGGTTTGTTTTGCTTAAGTGTTTAGCCATCTTTGCATGCTTCTTTTGGCTTAGCTTTCAACTACAAAAAGCTTTGTTTTCAAGTGTTTAAGATGGTTGTTTGAGGCCTCTTTGGTGTTGGGGGTGTTTTACCCCCTTGTGTGCTTTATTTGTTAAGCTTTTGAGCCATCCTTTGAAGCTTTTGTATTAGTCTTTGTTTGGCCTTTTAGCCACTAAAATCCAGTGGATTTTTAGTGGTAGAAGTGTAGTTTTGAGGTTCAAAATGGGAGGGGGTGATCCCTTCTCCTCTTGTCTTGCATGTATGTGTTAATGGCTCACCAAATGAGCATGTGTTTATACTCCTTTGTGGCTTTGCTCAAGCTTGTTTTTGTGACTTTTTGGACCTGCCATAACTCTATTTTTGACTGGTTTGGTCATTGTTTGCTTGTATCTCATACTTGTAGTGTAATCATGCTAGTTAGCGTAACATGCTCTATGCTTTGGACCACCATTTTAGCATGTTTTTGGCTCTGCTCCAACAAGCTTTTACTCATGTTTTGCCATGCTTAAGCTCTGTTTTAAGTGGTTTTGGTCATGCATGCCTTGCTTTGTATAGCCATAGTGCAATCTTGCTCACTAGCTTTGAGTTTCAAAGTCTCTAGCATGCTTTACTTGAGTTGTTTGCATGCTTTGGCCTCACTTCTCACATGATTTTAGTATGTATAGTGTGGTCATACTCTCTCATGCTTCACTCTTTCAATGCTTTTGGAGAGTTATGCTTTATGCCTTGATCATGGCCTAATATGTATGCATGCATGCCTAAGCTTTTCGGCTACCATCTCAGCATGTTTTTCGTGTTATTTTACCAAGTTACAACTCTAATTTTTGTTGGTAAAGTCACCTCATGCTTGGTTTTGGTATGTGTAGTGTAATCCCATTTATTGGCCTTGTATGCTTGGTGTTTTGGCCTTTTATTCTAGCATATGTTGGCTATGTTCAAGCATGTTTTTGGCCTTGTTTTGACCTACCTTGGGACTGTTTTAAGTCGTCTTGGCCCTTTGGGACTTGCTTGATATGGCTATGGTGTAAGTGCCATAGCTAGTCTTGAGTTTTGAGCCTTCTAGCATGCCTTATTTGTGGTATTTGGATGATTTGGCATCATTTAACACTTGATTTCAGAGCATATAGCATTGCCATCTTCTCATGTGTATCACTCTTTGATTGTGTTTGAGGGTTTAGCATTGTACCTTGTTTGTGGCCCAACATGTATGCATGCTTGTCTAGTCCTTTGGGCTTCAATTCCAACATGTTTTGGCCACTGCTTTGGCATGCATAAGGTCTGTTTGGGGCTGGTTTGGCCATTTGAGCATTGTCTTGCATGCCTCTAGTGCAATACATTTCATTAACTTTTAATGCTTAAGTATTCTAGCATGTTGAGCATGAGTGTTTGCATGATTAGAGTCTTGCATTTCATGCCAAGATTAGCATGCTGTTTGCATGTCATGTTGCTTGCTTTGCATTGTGTTCAATCGGATGTTGTGTTGAACACAAGGTGGATTAGCTCATTTCATACTTGAAGTGATGAAATGAGCCAATTTCCCTTGGTCTCCATTGCCTTTGATCTCTCATGATAAGGAGATGGTCTAAGTGTTTTGTTTGTCATGCATTTATTGAGTTTGTACAAATTAGATCTTTGGCCATCACGCATTGTGATGCTTGATTGATGGTCTTGGATCCAATTATGCCTCCCCCTTGATGTTTTGAGGTGATATGGAGGGGCATAGTGCGTATATACCCTTGGGAGACCCTCCATTTTCTCTATTTTGTGCTTTGCTGCAGCTTGGTGTCACAGCACACTAGTGGCCGGCACCCTCTTATTGTTGGCCGGCAGCTCTTCATCCTTGGTCGGCAGTGTGCATTCTTGGCCGACAGGTGGCCGTCAGCATCTCCTCATGGCCGGCAGGCCACTGGTGCATTCCCCAGCATGGATTTGGTAAGATCCTGCAACAAGTTCTTAAGGACACCCTGCAAACAGAGCCTCTAAAAGAGCAAACCGGAGAGCTTTTCGGGGCGAGAAACCGAGTGCATGCATTGTTCAACTTTCCAAAGCAGAGCTGAGTAGTTTAGTTTAATGCTTACTTGTTAATTAGCATGTTTATGTAATTTAATTAATTTGTTAATTAGTTAAAGTGATGTAATAATTAGTTGTAGCTAGTTATTCAATTTATCATGTAATAATTAGTCTAATTAGCTTAATTAGATTAGTTGCTTAGTTTAGCTTAGATTAGCTTAGCTTCTATTCAGACCCTCCGTCGAGAGGGCACATTGTTGTAATAAGCGTGCGTGTGTGTGATGCATGTCTTCCAACCCCACTTCTTTCTCCCTTTTACTTATCCGCTTTCGATGGTTAGTTTTAGGGCGTATTTCAATTAGCATACCTTATGCTTGCATGTTTGCATTCATTCATTTGTCTTGCATGCACCAGGCTCAGCGCATCATCCAAACTGCATTGTATTTCAATACATTTACTTGAATACGTGTTTAGCAGTATGTTATCAAGTGTTGCATTCATACGCCATCTTAGCTAGCCGAGCCTACTTAGTTGCATTTTGCATGTGTTGCATTAGGCATCTTAACATAGCTAGGATCATGCATCGATTTCTAACTAGTTTTCTTTTTTGGCTCGGAGTACACTGTAAGTGTTTTTGCTTTAGCATCCTTGCATGTGTGTAAGTGACTGCCATGATAGCATGCTTGCCATGAGACTATGTGCTTAAGTGATTAATTGCATGAATGCCTGTGGATGAAGGCTTAATTGCTTGAATTGGAACAATTCATCAAAATGTGCGTTTTAAGCCCACTTGTTTGTGGCAAATCATGTTGTTTTAAGCCCACTTGAAGGTAGCAAATCCGCACTTTAGCCTACTTGCGAGTAGCAAATTCAAACCATTTTCGAAAAACAAACATGAGTTGTTTTGTTTCAATTCTCGTGATTGAGTCTATACTTGTATGCTGTGCGCATCACATGGTAAGTTAGCTTAATAATCAAACAAGAACACATGTGTTTTCAAAAACAACATATCATGTTAGTAGAGGCCGATCTTTGATCGGGCGAGCGGGGGTGCTCATTTCACGACCTTCCCCTCTCATACCTAAGTTCTCGAGCCGAGGCAACTTTGGTGATGACGGACACGTGGCCTTAGGCACGAGTCAAGGTTTTCTAAATTTCTCAAAAATAAAATATTTAGGTGGCGACTCTGAAATCTGGCAAAGCAATCCATGTTTGGCGATTTTGATTAAAATTGATTTTACAAAACGATTTGCCGGATTTGGACTCTTTGGTGATTTATCAGTCTCACATTGCACTTTGTGAGATTAGATTAAGAATCGTGACAGGAGTCTGAACTGTAGTAGCATGAACCCAAATTCGCACCCTCGTGCGCGGAGTGGAGTTTGGGCGGTCTACAATTACATGATAATCAATTAAGCCCGGTTGATAACCATAATTGATATCACTTAAAAATTTAATAGACCCCTCAGTGTTTAACTTGTCCTTCAAAAAGACAAGAATTATATAAATCCTTCCAAAAACCTCTAGTATTTTAAAACTTATTTCTTTTACTATAATACCCTCATATATGTGTGTGTGTTTGTGTATCAACTTGTAATCACTCTCTCTTATCTCAATCGCTCTTCTCTTTGTCTCGCACTTATCACTATTCTCTTCATCGGTGCCATCGCTGCTCTCCATTGGCACCATTACTGTTCACCATGGAACTCTTTTTCTACCGTCTTCATAACTACTATCATTTGTTGCATCCACAATTTCAGATCTGAGATCATTCACAATTATCGTCACTAGAAAATGACGATTTGCGACAGTTCGCAAACCTCAAATCTGAGATCCTTCACTCTCTCTCTCTCTCTCTCTCTCTCTCTCTCTCTTTCTTTCTTTGGTTTTGATGGTTCGTGCTCTTTCTCTATCTCTTCTTATTCTTCTTCTTCTTCTTCTTCTTCTCTTGATCTTCTATTTTCAAACTCTGTTTCTCTATCTCTCTTTCTTCTTCTCATAATGCTCTATTAATAATAAAATTTTACTTTGGTTCATGACACAAAACTCTTCTGTAAAGCCATCATTGCAGTTTGTTTCAGAGTAAAATTTTACTCTATAATTTAAAAATAATAATAAAAAAGGGTAAAATTTTACTATCATTAAGTAGATCGGTATATTGTTAACCATAGTAAAATTTTACTGTTATGAAAATAGAGTACATATTAAATGAACGAACCAGAGTCAGATTTTACTTTTAGATCTATGAACAAACAAACAAAAAACTCTTAATTTTTCATTGTAATATCTCGATTTCTTATTTTTCTGTCAAATCTAAGTTTTTATTTTTTTTATTTTTTTCTCTGATCTAAAGTTAGTGATCTCAAATATGAGTTCATAGCTATCAAATCTGAAATGGTAGTAGTTTAACGGTAAAAATGGTTGTTGCCGGCTGACAGTGAGGATGAGTGACGCTGATAGACGATGAAGATGGTGGAGATGATGAACAATCATTGAGTTGATGAACACAGAGAGAGAGAGAGAGAGAGAGAGAGAGTGTGTGTGTGTGTGTGTGCTATAAAAGAAATGGAAAAAAGAGAGGGTATAATGGTCAAATAAAATATTCAAATAAAAAATTTTGTCCTTCATACAGAATTTATACTTATAAGGGGGTTTTGAAAGTACTAAATTTTTTTCCGTCCTTTTAACAAGAAAAGGAAGCTAAGAGAGGTTTATGCCAAATTTTCCTAAATTTTAAGTTATATAAAACTTACTTAATTCTAACTGAATTTATAAATATTAAACATATTTATTGATATACACTATTATAAACTCAGTACCATCACTACTACTACCATCAAGACCACCATCACAGCCATTAAGCCACCGTCACCACCACCGCCACCACCACCGCCATCGCCACCGCTATTGCTATCACCATCGATACTACTACCACTACTACCACCACAACCACCACCATCATGTCACTACCACTACTAATACAACCATAACCATCATTATTGCTATCACTACCACCACCTTTATGCCACTGCTACCAATACCACTACCGCCGCCACCATCATGTCATCACCACTACCACCACCATTATTACCATCACCTTCATCATCATTGTCATTATTACTACAAACATTACTATCATTTTACTACTACTATCGTTGCTACCACCACTACCACGCCATTGCCACCACTACCATTACCACCACTATGCCACTCAACCACCACCACCACCACAATATAAAAATTAAAATATATAATTTAAAAATAATAAATTTTAAATTTTATCTTACACATATCAAACAACTTATTTTTAATTTAGTACTTAAATTTTTATCAAATTGCTTTTCAACTTAAAAAATTCGACATTTAATTTTCAATACTTAATTTTCAGTTTTTAATTAATTTTCAATTTTATCAAACAGCACCTTAATATAATCAATTTTAAGTGCTGAATTTCAGTTATCAAACACACACACACACAGTCTCTCTCTCTCTCTCTCTCTCTCTCTCTCTCTCTCTCTCTCTCTCTATTTTTCAATATGTATTTTCAAAATAGATTTCAAATTGGTGATAAAACTAGGAAAAATTACTCATAAATCCCATTTTGGTAAATGTTGCTCTAGTTAGTCCTAAGTGTTTTTTCTTAAACCATTTAGTCATTTTTATTTTTGGTATGATATATGTTTTTGATATATTGTATATGGAGTTTACATTTTTATCCATATTGATTTCATTTTGCAGGTCTCCCAATCTCTCCAACAATGGCAACTCCTCCGGTAGAGTCCGTCCAGTCCTTTAGCCAAAAGAAAACCGCCGTGGCCGTCACGTACTACAAGCGCGGCCGTGGCCTAATCAAGATCAACGGTTGTCCCGTCAATCTGGTGGAGCCTGAAATTCTCCGCTACAAGGACTACGAGCCCATCCTCCTCCTCGGCTGCCAACGCTTTGCCGGCGTCGACATGCGCATCCGCATCAAGGGCGGTGGCCACACCTCCCAGATCTACGCCATCCGAGGCACTCGCCGTTGCCGGCAAACTAGACGGTAAGGTTATGGTCCTTGGCGTAGGAGAAGAGAAGGTCTCCGTCCCTGTTGTAGTTGATGTTCACGATGATGATGATGTTTGATGACGTAGTTGATGTTTGATGATGTTCACAACGTTGATGATGTTTGATGATGTTCACGATGTTCTGATGATGTTCATGATGGTTTGATGATGTTTTGATGATGTTGCTGATGTTTTGATGATGTTCATAATGTAGTTGATGTTGATGATGTTTGATGATGTTCACGATGTTGTTATTTTGAAGATGTTTGATGATGTTGATAATGTAGTTGATGTTGATGATGTTTAATGATGTTCACGATGTTGATGATGTAGTCGATGATTGATGATGTTTTGATGATGTTGTTGATTTTTGATGATGTAGTTGATGTTGTTGATGGTGATGATGTTGATGATGTTGTTGATGTAGTTGATGTTGTTGATGTTCGGAAAGGAAGGAAATCATAAAAGAGCCTATAGTAAGCTTTTTAGGTATTTTTGTCAGATCAACATCAGTAAAAACTTACATTTGCCCTCCATAAAAAAAAATTACGTGTTAAATAAATGGGTATATAAGTAATTAACATTCAAACAGGACTTATCAGTCTACAAAATAAAAGGTAGGACCAAATAGTTCAACAAATTAAAATTTGAGATTTATTGGTGTTTTGCCCATAAAACTAATCAACTTTAAGAATTGAAATTATAATTTTTTTTTCATAACTACATATATATTTTGGTATTACAACTGATTAGCAATTTCCCATTTTTTATTTATTAATTGAATTAATCTAGATGCACTTCAAAAATTAAAAAAAAAAAATTGCAAAAAATTAAATTTTATTTTTACTAAAGACAATAAACAAAAAAACCAGTAAGTCTTTTAACAAACATCTTACATTTTATTTTAATTTAGATTAGTTACATCTAAAAAGTGAAAAAAAAAAAAAATAAATAAAATAAAAAAATAAAAATTCACTAAAAATAAAATATCAAATATCAATTTTTTAAAATTAAACCAAACAAAATGTTTTAACAATTTTTTTTTTTTTTTTTTTTTTTTTGAAAAATGCTATACATCTCAAATAATCTATCAAATTTTCTATCAAACCTCTTACATGGTGTGTGAGTGATTTTCTGATCACTCTGCCCGCTTAGTAATCAACTGGAGAGCACCAGCAGAATAAATGGCTTTTAGCTAACCTGCAACAGAAAGAGAAGATTCTGGTGGTGGTTCGCCACCCGGGGGTACTTGGACGATCAAGTCAGTACTCAATATCTCTCAAAGATAATCAATAGTGCTAAACTCACTAGCTTGAGCATAAAAAGCATACCTTAGACCCATGGGGGTGCCTCTCTTTTATAGCCAACATAAACCTAGTCCCAATAGAAGCCTAACTTCTATGGACTCAGGATTGCTGCTAATCTTGGACTCCCAGTAAGATTAGGATAAACTCTCTAAGAGTCTTATCTTAATACAAACTGAAGTCTTCTCTCATTCTAGGACTCTTGTCCCTCATCCAGGTTGAGTTCCCTTTTCATTCTAGGACTCTTGTCCCTTATCCACTTATCTTGGATTCCGATATCTTCGGAGATAACCTCGGCCTTGCCGAGATCACCTCAGCATCACGACCAGGACACGTGGCACCTAGGCTGACACGTTGGCGTCACCTTGCCACGTGTTGGTACTTAGAAAATATGTCCCCACAACTGCTCCTTAGGTTCTATTACCTCAGCATTCTGAGGTGATGGAACCTACACTGTTCGTTCATCTGTGCCCCTCTGTCCGAGATCAAACTCGCCAACCTCAAAGTTCCCTGGACTTTACTGTCCACTGGTGTCAAGAATCAAGTTTCATGCTTTCCAAGCTGCTTGAAATCGCACCTCCTAGCCGAGGTTCTGGTTTCATTAATTCGTAAACTCCAAGAGCTTTGCAACTGCTCTACTCACACTCTCTGGTGAGTTCCCGATTTCCAGTCATCTATTTGACTCCGGCGATTTTCATATCGGCGTTCATTTCACTTGGTAGGTTCATAAATTCTTTACTTGCTATTAAGCTCAATCTTTCATAACTCTTCTGAATCTGTTTACTTGCCATCCGTTGCCTTCTATTTTCGTCTGTCTTTAAGTTTTGAATTGTTTGAATGTCTGGCACTGTTCTTATCATATCCGCTTTCTGTTGTTAGCATCGTGTCTGAGTCATTACTTTCTTGTTCTTCACATACTTACTTAGTGTCTGTGCACTTGGCTTTATTCTTGAACTTTGTCGTCTTCTTGACTATTTTTCTCTTTTTTCATTCAATCCTCTGGCTTTTTCTCTTTCTAGCTCTTTTGCTTAAATCTATCATTGTTCCAAGCTTTCAAGCTTCTGCAACTGTCTTCGTTTCTCTCCTCCGGTGAAGCTTACGTCATTCTGTCATTGTCGTCAGACTTCGGCAATTCTCATTCCGACTTCCCTCTTTCTGGTAAGCCACTGTTTCTCCTGGTTTCATTTCTTGTTGCTTTCCAAGAAGCTCTGCTTCATTGTTAATCACCATTGCTGTTTTACCCGTTGTTTCCAAATCATCTTCTTGAATACACACTGTTCACACATCTGTTGATTTCTACCACTGTTCTTGGCTTGACACACCTGTGCAATCTTTTTGTCTTGATTTCCTAATAGCTTCATCACCATTCTTGATTACGAATTACATTCTTGTTTCTGTTTTCTGTGTCTTTTTCCAGATTCTTGCTTTCAATCTTGGCCTTCAAACTCCGAGGTGCAAATCGCCGAGAAAAGCCTTGATCAAACTCTTCGGGAGATCGATGCTGAGCTCAAGGCCGAGAAGGTTGCTGAGAAGTCTTCCCAACTATCTTCTATATCCTGCCATTGATGCCGAGTAGTTTTGTTTCCTTCTTTTACTCCTTGTACCTTGTACTTTGTCCTTCTTTGTATGCTTTTAATCCGGCCGATGTGCCATTTTTGTAGTCTGAATAATTTATTTTTCAATATTCAGGCCGAAGTGCCTTCTTTCTTCTTTAAATGCATTTCTCTGATTTCTTTTTTGAATGCATGTCTTCTTTTTTCTGCTCTTGTATGATTCTATACTTAGAATAATTTGCATGTCTTCAAAGTACACCTTGACTGTGCAATCTCTTCGGGTAAAACACCTCTGTCACAACTTCTAATCTTGCTCATCTCGGCCTTATCCTAACACTTGAAAATATTGTAATAAATATTTTCACAAGTGTTGCTTAGGACTTGTCACTTTCTCAATGTCTTTTATCAAGACTTCAGTTTTCATGTTTCAAGTTTTGACAACCTGGTAGTCTCGGCAAGTACGCAGATATTGCTTGAGCTTGACTTTAACTTGTAAATTTTTCTCAAAAATTTCAACAAGTGTTTAACCATCATCCTTTATCATAACCTTGGCTTAACTTCGGCTTATAAATTTTTCTCAAAATTTCAACAAGTGTTAAACCATCTTCCTTTATCATAACCTCGGTTTTAACTATAACTTGTAAATTCACACAGAATTTCAACAAGTGTTTAAACCAATCTTCTTCCGATACGACCTCGGTTTAACTTCAACTTGTAAATTCACACAGAATTTCAACAAGTGTTTAAACATGACCTCGGTTTAACTTCAACTTGTAAATTCACACTGAATTTCAACAAGTGTTAAACATGATCTCGGTTTAATTTCAACTTGTAAATTCACACAGAATTTCAACAAGTGTTAAACATCATCTTGGTTTAACTTCAACTTGTAAATTCACACAGAATTTCAACAAGTGTTAAACATGACATCGGTTTAACTTCAACTTGTAAATTCACACAAAATTTCAACAAGTGTTAAACATCATCTCGGTTTAACCAACTTGCAAATTGCTACAAATTTCAACAAGTGGTAAACATCATCTCGGTTTAAGCAACTTGTAAATTGCTACAAATTTCAACAAGTGGTAAACATCATCTCGATTTAACTTCAACTTGTAAATTCACACAGAATTTCAACAAGTGTTAAACATGACATCGGTTAAATTGCTACAAATTTCAACAAGTGGTAAACATATTCTTCTTCTCTCTGCCCCCTGCATGGCTTCCATATACTCCTTTGCAAACCTTATAAAAGGTCTTCAACCTGGCTAACTGCAGTCCAACCTTGTGTTTTTTCTTTTTTATCTTCTGGGATCTGAGATTTGCTCACTGAGCTCTTCTCTTTTTGAACTTAAGTGCCGAGATCTTGTCTGCTAGAATCTTGGATCTGCTCACTCAGGTTGAGCTCTTCTTTTCTCGGACCTACTCATCTAGGCCGAGATCATGTCTTCTAGGATCCAGGATCTGGAATCCGAGATCTGCTCACTTAGGCTGAGCTCTCGTCTTCTCGGGCCTACTTGTCTAGGCTGAGATCATGTCTTCTCGGATCCGGGATCCAGAATCTGGAATCCGGGATCTACTCACTCAGGATGAGTTCTTCTATACGTGAATGTTATCTCCTTGGGAGCGTTCATGCCCCCTGTCTTTGCATCCCTTCTGGAAGGGTCTTCGTTCCTCCACAGGTATCTATCCTTCCATACCTGGAGGTCATCTTCGTTGTAGTATCCGCTTCGATCTGTTGTCTTTGGTGCGTCACCTTCCTGGCCGACGTCTTTCACTCCGTGACTCTGGTCACGAGTTTCTGTGTTGCGGTTGTCCCCTTCAACGTCGAGGTTGATAGGTCTCCTATTCCCAGCAGGAGCGTTGTCTCTAGTCTAATCCTTCTGTCCGTCATTGGCCATCTATTCTTCTTTCTTTCATTGGCCATCAATTCTTCTTTCTTTCCCACAAACGGCGCCAAATTGTGTGAGTGATTTTCTGATCACACTGTCCGCTTAGTAATCAATTGGAGAGCACCGGCAGAATAGATGGCTTTTAGCTAACCTACAACAGAAAGAGAAGACTCTAGTGGTGGTTCGCCACCCGGGGATACTCCGACGATCAAGTCAATACTCAATATCTCTCAAAGATAATCAATAGTGCTAAACTCACTAGCTTGAGCATAAAAAGCATACCTTTGACCCATGGGGGTGCCTCTCTTTTATAGCCAACATAAACTTAGTCCCAATAGAAGCCTAACTTCTATGGATTCAGGATTACTGCTAATCTTGGACTCCCAGTAAGATTAGGATAAACTCTTTAAGAGTCTTATCTTAATACAAATTGAAGTCTTCTCTCATTCTAGGACTCTTGTCCCTCATCCAGGTTGAGTTCCCATTTCATTCTAGAACTCTTGTCCCTTATCCACTTATCTCGGATTCCGATATCTTCGGAGATAACCTCGGCCTTGCCGAGATCACCTCGGCGTCACGACCAGGACACGTGGTACCTCGGCTGACACGTCGGCGTCACCTTGCCACGTGTTGGTACTCAGAAAATATATCCCCACACATGGGTATAAGACCCACACAAACCCAAATGTGTGTGGATCCCACACCCATTTAAAAAGTTTGATAAAAAATTTTAAAGATGATTTAAAATCCCTAACATAGCTCATTTTTTTATTTTTTTTTAATGGGTCCAGCTAAAAACAGCAACGTAGCGTTGCTCCTGGCCAAGTATGGTGCTATTTGATTCAATTTGTTATAAATTAAAAATTAATAATCTAAAAGTAGAAATTAAAAGTAATTATCAGTTAGTTTTTAAAAATTAGTCTTTTCAATATATTTAAACTATTTATACATAATAAATTATATACAGAAATTATACGAAACCATCTAACAGACTCCAAAAACAAACAAACCATAAGCAGAGATAAATTGCAAAAAAATCCCATATATATATATGAATTTTCAACTTACAAATTATTGAAACTGTTTCAAAATAAAACTGTAATTTGTAATAGAAAAATTACAAATTATTGAAACAGTTTCAAAATAATTGCATAATATATGAATTTTCTTTTAGGAAGAACTTGCATCATCATGAAAACAAAATTATTATGGAATTATACAATTGATTTGTAAGTTTTCCTAATATAGTTGAATTGCAAGTGGAATTTTTTTTATTAGAAATCTAACACACAGTAAGGACTTGCACTATACATATGAAGATTTTTTTTTTTTTTTTTTTTTTATTATTATTATTATTATTATTATTATTTTTTATATTATTGTTTTCCTCTTTACAACGATATCATTAGTATGTTAGTAGTTAGATTATAATACCAACTAATGTCTTTCCATAGAGTCAATCTTGATAATTCACCTTAACATCTAAGTGCCCTCTCTATAATTACTTAAGCGCCCCGTGCATATGAAAAACTTGCATTACATCTTATAAAAGTGAGATTATTTTTTAACTCTTCATGTGCAATTTTTTGAAAGAGTAATGTTAGAGACCCACACATTTATACTCATAAATTCACCCACATTGATGTGGTATGAGAGTTGAGCCTACTATCATTAAGTGTGTAATAAATAAAAAAAAAATTAATACATATTCTAACATATCATTATAAATAAAATTGTGAACATTTTTTTAAAGTCTCAAATATTTTGGTTTTTGAAATTTTAGATTGTCAAATGAATCAATTATTTGAGTACCTTTTGTTGACTAATTGGCATAAATAGGAAAAATTATTCATTGTCTCATAAATAGGAAAAATTATTCATTGTCTCATGCGCATTGCTCCACACCATTCATGTTTGGACAAGGGTCCAATTGTCTCTCCAAAGAAGAAAAGTAAGTAATAGGATCCACTATTTCAACCAATAAATCTTAGGTTGGGACACCACGTAAATTTGCCCCTAAAACAATGAATGATTTCTCCATAAATAGTTGGATAGATAGAGTACGCCAGTGTTCAAGGAGTATCAGTATTCAATTATTGATTTTTTTTTTTAGTACGCCAGTGTTGACTGGATTGCGACTAATTAATGATTGTAATTTGTAACCGATTAATATTCATCTATTGAATTTGTTTAGTTTGAACTTGTCTTTTCGAAAAGAGACTTGTGCATGGAAATTTCTTCTCGGAAAAAGATTCATTCAGACGAATTCGAACTAAACAAATTCAATGAATGGTATTTGTAACACTGATTCCACTGAAGAAGCAGTGATTCCAACCGCGAAGAACACAAAATTTGTGATAGAAAAATGAGATGCAAATCTTACTTCCATCACTTTTAATTACTTTTTCTTTTTTTTTTCTTTCTTTCTTTTTTATTTATTTATTTTAATGCCAGTGTTAGAATGTCCATGTACTCTCAAATATAATTTTGTTATGGGTAATAAGATATAAACAAAATGTAGGAAAATTTACATATAAATCTTATATGGAAGAATGTTGATCTATTTAGTTTTAAGAGTTTTTTTTATGAACCAATTAGTCATTTTTATTTTGGAAAATTATATTTATTTGATTTAATGCCATTTGAATTTAAATGAATGTCCTTTTATGATTTATTTTTTCAATTTTCTGATTCGTTTTTGTGATGAAAATGAAAATATGAGGTGTGAAAGATTCTATTTGGAGGGATTGCTGGCTGAAATGTTGGTTGTCGAGCGTGGAAATTTACATTTCTATTAGTGTGATTTTCTGGTATTATATTGGAGTATTATATTAGAGTACTACATTTAGAAAAAGTATATTAAGGACTTTTTGTATATTACATTGGTTGAAGTGTTATGTTTAGAAGAAATACACTAATGAGTTTTTTGGGAATGTTGTTACGTTTGAGAAAAGTACACTAAGGAGTGTTTTAGTATGTTACATTAGAGTGTTGTGTTTGGAAAACCATACTAAGGAGTTTTTGTGTGTTGCACTGAGTGGAGTGCTAAGTTTACGAAAAATATGCTACAGAGTTTTTTTGGAATATTACGTTTTTACGTTTGAGAAAAGTTTTAGTTTGTTACATTGGAGTATTACGTTTGGTAAAAATACACTAAAGAGTTTTTTTGAAGTGTTATGTTTAGTATTTCAACATTATGAGAAAACACACATTTGTCCCTCAACACATAATACATACGCGTTTATACTTAACCCTTTATGTAACTCATATTAAATGAGACGTTTGAGTCTATAAGAAAAAAGGGAAGACCAAATAGTTTAAGATCACTATTTAAAATTTATTGATACTGGAGCCTAAAAATTTATGATATAATATTTATTTTATTTCAAATAAAACATTCACTACTTTAGCTTATATTTCTACAGCAACATGGATTGGTTTAGGGAGTAGTTTTTTCAGTGGTTTTTTGGTTAAAAATATAAAGCGAGAAAAATTGAAGTATCTGATATATATATTTTTTTATTTTGGGTAAATTAGACCGGTAATTCCTACATTTTACTTTTTGTATTATTTTGGTCTCTACACTTTTAATTAGCACAATTTTGAACTTTTATTTTAAATTTTGTGTCAATTTGATCCAATTGATATTACTGTCAGTGTCTTTGACTGAAAATAATAACTGAATTGGTTGAGATTAACACACTGAGGTTAGTAAATTTACAATTTTATTTTAAAAAATATAGCACATGCCACTTATATGCATATTTTTCATAAAAAATGCTAAAAGTTGTAATCAATTAGACTAAATTGAAGCAAATCATAAATTTATGGTCAAAATCGAGCAAATTGAAATTATAGGGACCAAAATGACACGAAAACCAAAGTACATGACTACTTTTCCAATTCATCCTTTGATTTTTTTTATAAAAAATAAACGTGCAAAAAAATTATAAAGAATGAAAATGAATATTTAAATTTTTTTTTACACTTAGCACTAGTAGACTTTTATCAAAATTTGACTTTTGATTTCTTTACTTTCAGTTATAACAGTTAATTCATTACACTTTAAGTTAAGTTGCAATGTTACTCTTTCGTTCATCTACTGTTAATGAAATTGACGAAAATTAAAAATAGAAGGACCAAAGTGAGATTTTGGTGATAGTTCAAGGACTAAAATGAAATTTTGATAAAAGTATATAAATGGTAATGTGATTAGAAAAATATCATCTGTGACTCACATAACAAGTTCTGTCAATCTTATTAATATCAAATAAATGGAAGAGTGACATTTTAACTTGACTTCAATGATAAATAGTTGACTGTCACAACTAAAATTGAAATAACCAAAGTGAAATTTTGATACAAATATATAAGTGGTAAGTATAATTAACTCTTCGTTTAATCTTCCTCACATTTGGATATAATTAACTCTTCATTTAATCATCCTCACATTTGGAGGATTATATTTGGATTTGAATTATCTGAAGTTGGCCATCCAACTTGAGAGAGCATTTGGATTTGGTGAGCACCAACCTTGGTAATTCAAATTGTTTACTTTTTAAGACTTGTGTAGAATATTCATCTAAAAAATTAAAATGATCAGCCATTGAGAGTTATATGTTTAAATTATATATATATATTTTAAAATGAACGACAACTATAATTTTAAGAATATTTATCTATTTTTTTATAATACAAATGCAATTCGAACACATAGTTTCCAATATCCTATCATCTTTATTTTTTACATGAATATTCTACTCAATGAATTCTAAAAAATGAACGGTATAGATCACTAAGTCTCTCAATTTTGTATTATTCCCATGTTCACATAACTCAAGCCATGACAGTTGTTTTGGGCATGTCTTATAAACTGGCATTTTTACTTATTATGAAAAGACATACAAAAAATAATAATAATAATAATAATAATAAAAATGATATAACTCAAATAAACTAATAAATAAATAAACAACATATTTATGGTGTTGTTGCATTAGCATAATTCTAGATTTTCTTCATATTTAATAGTAGTCAACTTAGGAACTTTAAAATATTTTGATGATTCATTAAGTGAGCAATCACCAACAAATTCTCTTATGTTTTCTGAACTTTTCTCACTTGATCTTGCGGTTCAAAAATTGTTTTATATCCTCATCCAATAAATTATTTTGGCTTGCTTCTTTCTTGATCACTTCAAAAATTTCTTCTTTCATCCTTCTAGATTCTTGGAGATTTTTCTCTCTCTTTCTCTTATGCTTGCACAACTCAAGTAATCAAATTTAGTTAATAAAGTTTAAAAATAATTGTTGATGAGTGTCTTAATTGCATTAGTTTTATATACAGTTTTGTTAATAATTACCTTAATTATTTTAAATTTATAAACAAAGTGTCTTTAATTAACAAAATGTATACGTGAGCATAATTATCATCTTAATAATAATAGGGGTACATACCAATTAGTCCTATTAACTAGACTTATTTACCTACAGGTCCTAACTAATAAATTTAACATTATAAAAATAAGAGAGTGATAAATTTCTCACTAAAAATTTATTCATAAAAACAAAGAGACTGATAAATTTATCACTATAAATTTATTCATAAAAAAAAAGACTGATAAATTTATCTTTATCACTTAATAAATTTATCAAATAGGACTTAATGGGTAATAAGTCTCCAAAGTAGGACCTATTGATAATTTACCCATAATAATATATCATCTTAGTCAACTTAATAATAATGTATACGTGAGCATAATTATCATAATTATCATCTTAGTCAACTTAAAAACTTGAAATATTTTTTGGGTGAATTAAAACTTTAAATGATCTTGACTCACTTAGGTTCATCCATCAACAATTTATGACACATCTTTCAAATAAGGGTAATATTATAATATTCATCTATTTTTATCATTTTATATTATTATCTGATGTAGTTGTTTAATTCTCAGCACTGAAGATATACATCAATAATGTGACCTATTATATTAATACTATATTTATAAATAAGATAAATGGTATTAAAATGCGATAAGTATAATATTATTGGTCAAATAATTATAGACTCGTTAGATATTTTGAAAAGCACAACCATACATTACCAAATTATTTCATTAAATTCTTCACTTTTGTAGTACTGCAAATTTTAATTTAATGGGTACTACATATACATATGTTTTTATTGCATGAATATACATGAAGCGAAATAAAAGGGTCAAAAATAACATTTTTCATTGAGTAATACTATATAAACTAAAAAATCTTACAAACGATTATTGCTTACTAATATGACACTTATCATATCATTAAAATATGTCTAATTTCAATATTCAGAGTTTCATTAATCCAACATTATTGGAATGTGTTGTCTTAATTTTCACTTAGTTTTAGCATTCAAAGAAAATGAGAAAAAGGTTCCACATTAACATGACTGTAAAACAGCAGGCTCTAATGTACACTCATAAATATGATGAATGCATGATTTGGACCATGAAATTGTGATTTCTTTGGCTTAGTTAGCGTCTAATATACATTGGAGCTATTTGATGTAGTTTATCTTAGTTGCTTATAGATTTATTTATTTATTTTTTAATTCTGAAATCTATATTAAATTGTTTGGTACAATTTCTACTATACAATTCATCAAGTTCTTTGATTGACAAAAGAAAAACTTTATTGATATAATATAGAATACAATGAATACGGTCACAGTTACATCAAAAAAAGGAGGCTAAGGTAAAATAGCATCAATTTATTAAATAGGAATAGTTTAAATAAATTAAAAAAATATTTTTTTAAAAATCATGAAAAAAAACTTTTAATTTTTATTTTATAATTATCACATATTTACCTTTAAAAAAAAAAATTGTACAAAAATGCTCATTGAGTAGTGATTGTTTTCTTTACCCTAGCATTTTGCCGTTCAAGTTGTGTGTGTGTGTCAAGTCATTAGGACTCTATATTTTTTTAAAATTACATTTTATAGACTTTAGAGAGAAAAAACTAATGATATTTCACCTAATCATCCTATTTTTTTGGAACACTATATTGGTCATATAGGATTGCTAAATAAGTCAAACGAGTCATCAAAGTTGGTTTGAAATTTTTTTCGAACTTAAAAATTTGTTTAAGTTTGGTTCATTAATTTTTTTAACCGATCTTAAACAAGCTTTTGTCAAGCCGGGTTCGGATAATTTGATATTTTTGTATAGTTTTAGATTAATTGGATTGAGACAAATGAGTAATTAATTATTCAAGCTCGGTTTGAAAAATTTTAACGAATTCTAAAATATATTAAAGATTGACTGATTTACTTAACAAATTGAGTTCAAGTTATTTAATTCATTTATCACCCCAGTGCCCACCCAATACTAAATACTATATTCTTAAATTTTTTAAAAACTAAAAAAAATATAATAGACAAATTAAAAAATATATATATATATATATATATTAATAATTGAGCATATAGTTAGTCACGTTTTGGAACTAATTTGATGATTTTTGTCTATGTAGATGCTTTGTCTAAAATACTACATTTGTCTAGTCAAAGACGCTTACTCTTGTGCTTACTACATTTGATAATAGTATCTCGGATAATGTTATATGTATTAATTAGTATTAATTGATGATGTGATATAATTTAAATTTTTTTTTAATATTTATAATTTGTATAATAAATAAGGTTAATAATAATATCATAATTAATATTAATATATTAATTAATACATTAATTAATATATATAGTACCACCGTATTATCCCAACTAAATTAGATATTTTTGTTGAAACTCGAATACATTGAACTTAACATTCAAAAGAGAGAGAGATAGTCAACTGTCGTAATTTCTACTTGTAGAGCTAGGGCCTATCATGTAATTAAGGATGAATGATTCACACAATCGGGGAGTGGCCCAACTTGACGTTTGACTTGAAAAAATTTAACAACAATGAATGAAACTTTTTTTTGAACCATATAATTTTTTTTTGAATCTCAATTATTGATAGTATAGATTTTATACATATATGAGTGCGTTTTACACATACATTAATAATTGAGATTCAAAGGAGATTATAAAATTCTAAAAAAAAAGAAGTTCCAAGCATTTTGCAAAATTTAAAAGAAAAAAAACAAAGGTAAATTATACTTTTCATTTGTATAGGTTAATACAAAGTTTACTTTGTTTCATATTGTTTTAATATAAATGATTTGTTCTTTACCTTTTAAATTCAGTTTTAATTTGATTATGGATTAATTACATTAAGATCATTTTAATTATAAATAACTATCACTTTACCTCCGTCATTTATGAATCCGTTTATATTGACTTTCTCAATTATAAAAATCGTACAAATACATTCTTTTTGGAGAGATTCTGGAAAAGATTTGCAAGTGATGAAAATAATATATTTTTTATAATTGAAGAATTCAAAATGTACGAATTCATAAATTAGGGGATAAAATAATATTGACTAATAGTTTTGAGAGAGTCTTGGAGTAAAGAACCTTTTAGTTATTCCATCCAACTTTTTGTTAATTATATATATATATACAGTTCAATACACCGACTAGTGTTCTAAAATCAAACTTAAATGAAATGATCAAATTAAAACTACATTTAAAGTTTAAAAATCAAATTATTCACATTGAAATAATAAATTGAGTTGAATTATAGGGAACAACTTCTCTCCAGCCTGGTTTTCAAATTAAACAGTGTTGTTGGGCCTTAGTGGGTCCGACTCCGGCCCATTTTAATGATCTAAATGGTTCAATGTATAGAACTCATTGAGTATATCATTCTTGTAAAAAATTAAGTTAATTGGATATCGATAATCACTTAATCAGATTGCTTTTGTATTTACGATTTATTTTTAAAATCATAATTGCTGTTGAAACAAATATCATTTGATCAGATGATTATCGCTATCCGATAAATGTGAGTTTTTATAGGGATGATATACTCAATGAGATCTATATATTACACGGTTTAAATTATCGAGATGAATCAGGAGTTGAGTCCACCAAAACCTAATAGCATCTTCTAGTCCGAATCAAACTGGACAGAAACTATTTTTCAAATTATAAAAGTGAAAAATATAATTTACAAAAAAAAACAAACATATAAATGCATGCTTACATAGTGCTGTACCGAGAAATCCTCCCCCGGTATGACACTGCCTTAATGCAGACAAATCACAATTTGTCTTCTCATTTAGTTGTTTTGCTTTCTCACTATCAACCAAAAAAAAAAAAAAAAGTCATCAATAGAGGGCCACTTTTAGATTTTGTTTAGATTATAAATTTAGATAAAAATTTAAAAAGAAAAAAAATGTGTGAAATATAACTTACTTTTTTTCCTTTATTTTTTCTAATATTTATTTATTTTTTAGTTTTATTTTTTATAAGTAAATGTCCGAACCAATTTATACGAACCTCAATTACTCTCGAACTGTCCACTTGTGAAGGCCTACTTGCAGTCAAAGAAAATGCCAATCTATGCTTACTCAAATCTGTATTAATAATGTTGTACACACTAATTAGTGTATTAATTAGTATATCAATAGATGATATTGCATAAATTACGCCACGTCATTAATTGGTATACTAATCCACATCATTAATTAATATATTAATTAGTATACTAATTGATATATAGCTCCAACAAATCTATACTTCAAATACATCTTTATAAATATGAAAAATGACGAGAAAGACGAATCAAAAGAAAACACAATTAGTTCTCGTTTGGTTTTCATTTTCAGGCTCAAAAAATACAAAAAAATAAAATAGGTTATATGAATTAATAAGACAAAATGATACATTCAAATCATAATTATTATATTTTTTCTCTCTCAAAAGTTAAAAGAAATCTAAAAGTAAAAATCAAAAGAAGCCAAAAAAATCAAGTTAAAAAAGTCTAACATAAAATAATTGATTACGGTAATGAATGCTAAGCGAAGCTTTAATAATTGAGGGATGGCTAATCCAATAAGAAGGAATGAGGGGTCATACTCATGGAAAACAATCAGTGAATTGACCCGGAGAAACTAACCCACTTTGAAAAAATCACTCATGAGTACAACAACATTATTGTTGTTTTGTTTTCCGCTAGAAGTGGCAGTTCCATGATTGACCCGGAGTTATATACTGGCATCAAATTTTGAATTTTTTTGACCACTTAGGTCATCTCTAACGGTGAATTAAATTTATCATCAGATTTAAATTTGGTGAAAAATTATCACTTTTATGGCTCCAATGATTTCACCAAATGAATATCAAATTGAGAATTTATCAAAAGTTTCACCAAAATGAGAATGTTTTGGCCCTTTCACCAAAACACTATTCATTACCGTTGTATTTTCACTACTTGATGACCCACCAGATGACTCACCGAATGACCAATTTTGGCACAATTTTATACAGATTTTACACTAGGAGGTCGACCTACCGGTTGACCCCCGGGTCGACTCCCCGGATGACCCCTCAAGCCTGAAAATTAAATTAAGGGAGAGTTTACCTTTTCTGTCGTTTTCAAAGGAGGGCAATGAACTCAGAGTTCAGATAGGGTTTAGATTGAATGGTCAGAAGCTTCTACTCTGCAAATTCCAACCTGTGAATTGGAAAAGTCCAAATGAATCAGAATGTAACCGTTAAATTTCCAACAAAAACTTCAGACAGAAAACAAAAGAGAGAACTGTGATTTTATGCATTTAAAACAATTTTACCGGAAAACTTGAAGGAAAGTATCTGAATTTTTTTTGTTGCAAACCATCCAAATCGAATTCCAAGTAGTGTGTAAATCTAAAAAATTGAAGGAACTTATAGGAAATTTTTGGTAGAAATGCTCCTCCAAATCGAATTATATACACACAAATTCAAAATAGTGTGTAAATCTTGAGTTGCTGGTGCGTCAACGTCTAAATTTTGTTCCGGTGTGAATAGATGGGTTTTTCAAGCTCTTGAAGGAAAACAAAATTGGAACAGAAATGGAAGAGGAAAAAAAAAAATTCAGTGGCGTAACCGATCGATCGGCCGGTCATCCGACCGATCATCCCACTGGACGTCCCCAAGCATTTGATGCAAGCAACAGTGTTCACCGTTGGAGCAACTCGTATCAAATTGAAGAAAGAGCCTTTTTTTTCATCAGATTTAATAAAAAAATAGTTCACCGTTGGAGATGCTCTTACTTCCATCACGTGTCTCCTTGTGTACAAATTATCTACAGAGATTCAAAACACCACGTGTGTCGATGTCTATGTGATAATTGAATATATTTTGTAATTTATTTATTATTTATTATTTTAAAATCGTATTTATTTAACTTTTTATTATTAATTCAATATATTACCAATATAATTTTTTTAAAAAAATAGAATAATTGTACTTTTCCAAAACAATTTTCAGAAAATTCTACTTTCTTATTTTCCGTGTTTTTTTATTTTTACTGAATTTTTTTAATATTTTAAGCAATTTTTTTACTTTTTAAACACACCTAACATAAATACACCTAAAAAGTAAAAAAATTGTAAAAAAAATCTTTTAAAAATTCACTAAATACCAAAAATACAAAAAAAAATACAAGAATTCAGTACATTTTTTGTATTTCTATGTATTTACTAATTTTTTAAAATATTTTTTCACAAATTCTTTACTTTTTAGATACCTCTAACTAAGGTGCATCTAAAAAAGTAAAAAAAAAATGTTTAAAATTTAAAAAATATTCACTAAAAACAAAAGAATACAAAAACCAAAAAACTCTGTTTTCAAAAAACTTAATCCAGAAAACTCAAACCAAACACACTGATTAGAATTTTTATAATATTGCGTTAGAATAATGTGGTAATATTATTTATGTAGTTAAAATATTTTTAGAAAAATTTATCTATAAATCTCATCTTTAGAAATGATAAACTATTTAGTTTCAAGGGTTTTTTATAGACTAATTAGTTCTATTAATTTTGAAAAAGTAAATTAAATATATTATTTGAAAATTAGATTTATGATTATACTCTTATTTATATTATTTATTTTTTATTTTTTTATTTTTTAGTGCTAGAAAGGTAAGGTGCACAATCTATGAAAATCAAATTTGAGATAAATTTTTATATGAGAATATTTTTTATTTGGAAAATATTTCAAAATGAGTACAAAAACGTAACACTGTAAAAAAATTTCTTAGTGTAATATTCCAATATAACACACAAAAAAACTCTTTAGTATATTTTTCTCGCACTTAACCTTTCAAGAAAATTCCTTAGTGTATTTTTCTCAAAATTAACTTTTCAAAAAAATTTCTTAGTGTAACGCTCTAATATAACACTAAAAAAAAAAAAATCCTTAGTTTACTTTTTTCAAACATAACACTCCAAAAAACTCCTTAATGTAACATTCTAATATAACACACAAAAAAATTTCTTAGTGTATTTTTCTCAAAAGTAACACTCTAAAATATTGTGGGATTCTTCAAAAATTATTCTAAATGATTACAAAAATTCATTAGTAAGTTTTGACAAATGTATAATTTCAAACTGTGAATGTTACGTTTGGAAAATATACACTAAAGAGTTTTTTCACATTGGTATGTGTGTTATATTGGAGTATGTTACATTAGAGTGTTATATTTGGAATTACATTGATTGGGGTGTTATGTTTGGTTTTCGTACACTAAGGAATTTATATTATTATTATTATTATTTTTTGATATTACATTGGAGTGTTACGTTTGAGAAAAGTACACTAAGGAGTTTTTTTTATTGTTATGTTGTTATGTTTAGGAAAAATACACCAAAGAGTTTTTCAATGTGTTACATTAGATTGTTATGTTATTAGAGTATTACATTAGAGTATTGAGTTTTTGTTGGTAATGTGAGATTTGCTCCAGAATGAGTGAAAATCCAAAACTTCTGTAGTACAAATTGCCCAAATGTGTAATTTACATTTGGAGAAATTCACTTTTATCTCTAAAAAATTAAACTCAAACATATAAGTGACTATCATTTTTTTGTAATTTTCACTTTAATGGGACCTTTGGATTCATAAGAAAAAAGAAAGGATTAAACAGTTGATAAGATCACACTTTGGGATTTATTGGTACTTCACCCATACTTTTAATGGACTTTTTGTTTTAAGAACAAAGCACCAACAAATCCCAAATCTAGGTCTCATGAACCATTTTAGTCCTGCCTTTTTTTTCTTGTAGACTAATAAATCTCATTTCAATGTTAAAGACACTTTTATACATCATTGCCCTGTATGTTTCTTGAAAAGTGAGGGGTAAAAAGGGGGTTTACATGATGTTTGTTAAGGAAAATAAATGATTTCTCACAAATAAATCAATCAATGAAAATAAAAACCAATGCGGAAAAATTAAATCAACAACGACACAAGAATTTTTACGTGGTTCCCTCAATGTGAGGTACATCTACGGGATCAAAATTCGATTCCAATATCAACCAATAATTGTCCAAACGATTACAAACGAGACAGATGGTCTCACAAAAGCCACCCTTAGTTGAATTCCAAATAATCACAAATAAATAAGAGAAAAGACCTTACCAAATAGATGAACAAAAGTCTTCGAAACAGAGTTATAGAAGACCCAAAATAATAGACCCAAATCAGCTAAATAAGAGACAACAGCTGCAACTCCACCAAGTCAAACCCACCGACATTAACTTTAGCAGCAAGCACAATTTCTACTACAACAATGATAATCATGGCTGCTCCACCACGGAGAAACAAAAACAATAACAAATATATTGTGAATTTTTTGACTTTTTAATCAAAACCCTAGTTGTTGCCAATCTAATTATTAAATACTCATTGGGCACCAAAAGTTAGATATAATATATAAAAATATATTATAACCAACACCAAATCAAATTAAATTCATGTAATAAACCAATTGGCTCACATACTCTAATAAGGAGGTATGCCCAACAATTTTTCCCCCACTGACTTAGGCGGAGACATCAACCATATCCACCAAAGTTCGACACTTTAAATGTTTTTCTTCAACAAAGTCTTAGTCAACATATCCGAAATTTTATCATCTGTATGAACCTTTTCGAGTTACAACAATTTCGAATCTAACACATCATGAATCCAATGGTATCTCACATCAATGTGTTTTGATTTCAAATGAAAAGTAGAATTTTTACTCAAATGAATAGTACTTTAATTATCACAATAAAACACATACCTTTCTTGTTTCAAACCAAACTCTTGCAAAAATTTCTTCAACCATAACTCTTCTTTGCGAGCTTCCGTAATGGCGATAAATTCAGCTTCGGTAGTTAAGAGAGCAACACATTTTTATAATTTAGATTGCCATCCCACAACTCCCCCTGCAAAAGTCCTCAAATACCTTGAAGTAGATTTCCTAGAATCAACATCATCAGCCATGTCAAAATTTATGAACCCATCAAGCATTGGCTTACCATTCCCAAAATACAAACACACCTTCGAAGTCCCTCGAAGATACCTTAGAATCCATTTTACCACTACCCAATGTTCTTTATCCGGATTAGAGAGAAAATGACTCACCACACCAACGGAGTGAGCACTATTCGGCTTTGTACAAACCATGGTGTACATCAATGAACCAATCGCTGAAGCATAAGGAATTTTCATAATCTCTTCCTTGCCTTTCTTACTTGTAGGACGTTGATTTGAACTAAGTTTGAAGTGACTTGCAAGTGGACAACCAATTGGCTTTGCTTTATCCATATTGAACCTCTCAAGAACTTTCTCAATGTAGTTTTCTTGAGACAACCAAATCAACCCCTTCTTTTGATCACGAACAATCTTCATACCAAGTATTTGCTTTGTTGACCCCAAATCTTTTTTAGTAAAAGACTTGCTCAACTGTAATTTCAACCTGTTAATCATAGTATAATCTTGGCCCACAATTAACATGTCATCAACATAAAACAAAAGAATAATAAATTTGCCATCCGAATTTTTTTTTCACAAACACACAATGATCCGAAGTGGTTTTAGAAAAACTATTATTTATCATGAAAGAGTCAAATTTTTTGTACCATTGCCACGGGCTTGCTTGAGGCCATATAAACTTTTCTTCAATTTGCAAACAAATTTCTCTTTATCTTTTTCCACAAAACCCTCCGGTTGCTCTATATAAATTTCTTCTTCAAGATCACTATGAAGAAATGCGGTCTTCACATCAAGTAGTTCAATTTCAAGGTTCATACTTGCAGCCATGCCAAGTACAACCCGAATAGAAGACATCTTCACAACTGGCGAGAAAATTTCATCAAAGTCAACACCTTTCTTTTGCCTAAAGCCTTTCGCAACAAGGTGTGCCTTGTACCTTAGATTCTTTCCGTCATTCTTCAATTTGAAGACCCACTTATTTTTCAGAATTTTCCTCCCCTTAGGGAACTTCACCAAATCATAAGTGTGGTTTTCAAGTAAGGAATTCATTTCCTCTTTCATGACCTTTTTTCAATCACTTTTTTTTGCACGCTCAATTGCTTCTTGATAGCTCTCGGGCTCTCCTTCATTGCATATCAACACAAATTCATTAGGAGGATACTTTTTCGAAGGTTGTCGGTCCCATGTAGATTTTCTCAACTCAAGTTATGGTGATGGTTCTTGAGTTGGATACTCTTCCTCAATTTCGGGCTCAATTTTGTTAGGATTAGAATCATCCTCCATATCTTCAATAGGCAGTTGCACATCTCCCCTATTTTCATCATCAACTGAAGATGAAGGAGATAGATCCATGTCAATGAGATCACTAGTTTTTGGCTCTAGTTGATCACCTTTGCCAAAGTCTTCAATTGTTTGGTCTTCAAGAAACACAATATCACTGTTTTGAACAACTTTCTTATCGACTGGATGCCACAGTCTATAACCAAACTCATCACACCCATGGCCATGAAAAATGCATTATCTTGACTTGTTATCAAGCTTGGACCTCTCATCTTTTGGAATGTAAACAAAAACTCGGCAACCAAACACTCTCAAGTGCTTATAAGACACATCTTTACTAGTCCAAACTCTTTCAGGAACATCACCATTCAAAGGATAGGAAGGAGACAAATTGATCACGTCAACCGCTGTCCTTATTGCCTCACCCCAAAAGGATCTTGGCAAGTTAGCATGTGAAAGTAGACACCTTGTTCTTTCCACAATGGTGCGGTTCATTCTCTCGGCAATGCCATTTTGCTGAGGAGTTTTCTTAACTGTCTTTTGGTGCCGAATACCTTAGCTGCAACAATACTCATCAAATGGCTAATGTATTCACCACCATTGTCTGTTCGGATGCACTTCAATTTTTGCCCTGTTTCTCTTTCAACCATGGCTTGAAAATGCTTAAGCACATCTAGAACTTGATCTTTAGTTTTTAGTGCAAAAGCCCAAACTTTCCTTGCATAATCATCAATAAAAGTAACAAAGCAAAGTGCACCACTATGTGTTCTAACTTTCAAAGGACCATAAACATCCGAATGAATAAACTCCAAAACATTTTCTTTTCTAGAAGTAACATTTTTATGAAAATAAACTCTATGTTATTTACCCGCCAAGCAATGAACACAAGTGTTAAGATGCGTACCTTTCAAATTGGATAAAAGCTCTTTTTGAACAAAACTTGCAACCCCTTTTCACTCATGTGTCCAAGCCGCTGGTGCCACGATTTGGTAGAAGTATCATCTTCAAGTGCATTGACAACACATTTACAAAATTTTCCTTGTATCAAATAAATTGTGTGAGTCTTCTTGCACTTAGTCACTAGGAAAGAACCCTTTGTGAGTTTCCATTTTCCATCACCAAATTTGTTGTTGTAGCCTTCATCATCTAGCTTCCCGATAGAGATAAAATTGAGGCAAATGTTTGGAACATGCCTCACATCTTCAAGCAACAACTTGCAACCCAAATTTGTTTCCAAGCAAACATCACCCATACCAACAATCTTGGACAAACCTTTATTACCCATTCGAACACACCCATAATCTCCTTTGGTGTAGATATTAAAGAAATCAACTCGAGAAGTCACATGAAAAGAAGCACTAGAATCAATCACCCGGTTGTTTTCTTGGCCCACAAAATTGACACAATCATCTTCACAAACGACCATGAGATCACTATTGGTAATAACCGCCGTTGCATCTTCTTGCTTCTTATCCACACTTTTGTCACCCATTTTCTCCTTGTTCTTAAGCTTTTGGCATTCCCGCTTCATATGGCATTTTTTATGGTAATAATGGCAATCAATGTCTTTCTTTGAAAAAGAACCATCTCTTGATTTGTCATGGCTTTGATCACGACCACGAGGAGTCTTACTTTTCTCCCTTGTTTTGCTTCGGCCTCTCACAACAAATGCCTCCGAATGAGAAGAACTTGCTGATTTTGTTCTAGTTTCTTCATTTAACAAGCTACTAGTGACTTGGCTCATTATGACAACTCCATCGGGCACCGAACTACTAACCGCTATAACCAAAGTCTCCCAACTTTCGGGCAAAGAACTAAGTAGCATCAAAACCTGCAACTCATCATCAAAAACAATTTTCGTAGAAGAAAGTTGATTAACAGTACTCTTTATTTCATTCAAATGTTCCAAAATAGAGCTGTCCTTTTTACATTTTAAATTAACTAACCTACGAAATAGAAAATCTTTATTTGTGGTTGATTTTTTATTGTAAAAACCTTCTAATTTTTTCCATAAATCATATGCCGAAGTTTCAGTAGCAACATGATGAAACGCACTGTCATCAATCCATTGATAGATAACACCAACGGCTTTTTGATTAAGCCTATTCCATTCATCATCTTTCATACCCTAAAGTTTGCCACTATCACCTTCAATAGGCCCATACAAATCTTTACAAAATAATAGATCCTCCATTTTAGTTTTTCAAGTTACCCAATTGGTTCTATTGAAGCTAGACATACGACCCACATTCCCCTTTATTGATTTACACAAATAAATAAACCCAAATAAACCGTAAGCTCTAATACCAGTTGTTAGGGAAAATAAATGATTTTCCACAAGTAAATCAATCAATGGAAATAAAAACTAGTGCGAAAAAATTAAATCAACAACGACACAAAATTTTTTACATGGTTCCCTCAATATGAGGTACGTCTACGAGATTGAAATCCGATTCCCCTATCAACCAATGATTGTCCAAACGATTGTAAACGAGACACGGATGGTCTCACAAAAACCATCCTTAGGTGAATTCCAAATAATTGAAGTATGACGTCTTTCTTTTTATTTATTTATTTATATATTTTTTTATCATTTTATTTATTCTTTGAGGTGGTAAGTGGCCCCATTAATCTAAGTGTTATGCTCCCATAGTGGTTTGTATTTGAGATTGCTTGCCCATTCCATTCCCTCTTTCCATTATTATGATTAGTATTTTATTTTTTGGTTAAGATAGTAGCATAAACATGGCTGACCCATCTAGTGAATCTACTATTTCTCATCCATCCAAAGGGGAGAGTCCTAGTCTAGTTATGACTACTACTTCTAAGAACCTGAATCCTAGCCTCAAAATCACCACTTCTTTGTTTAATGGTCAGAATTGCCTTGCATGGTCCTAGTGTCTAACACTTTTTTTGAAAAGTAGGGGGAAGATGAAATATGTTGATGAAAGAGTTCAAGAACTAGATATTTTTTATCTTGGCTATGATAAATGAGAGATTACCAACTCTTTGATCATGGGGTGGCTCATTCATTCCATGGTCCCTGAGATTGGTGAAGGTTATTTATCTATGGAGACTGCCCAGGATGTTTAGAAGGCAATAGCTGCTACATATTCCCGGAAGGGGAATTTTCCTCATTCATTTGAGTTGTACCGGTCTATTGAGCGCTCAGTATAGGGGAGCAGACAATTTTTCAATATTACACCTTTTTGACAAATGGTTGGAAATGCCTAAATCCTCTTATGGATTACAAGCCTATTTGCATAGTTGACTCAAGTTGTTACCAGAAGTTTCTTGCCCAAGAGAGAGCCTTCAAGTTCCTGGAAGGCCTCACTGTGGAGTTTGACCTGATTCGGAGTCGTTTCCTTGCCATGGATGTTCTTTAATTTCTTCAGGAGGCCTTTGCTTATGTTCAGAATGAAAAGAGTCGTCGTTATGCTATGTTGTCACCGACTTCTATAGACTGCTCAGCATTACTTTCTGCACCTTCTCAGGATGGGGTTGGTTTGCCATTTCCTTTTTCTTATCCTTCCGGAAAGGATAATTTGATCTGTGATTACTGCCGCCGGTCGAGGAATACTTGTGAGACTTGTTGGAAGCTTCATAGGACTTTGTTAGGGGGTCGAGAAGATCACTTTGGTCATAGAGACGAGCGTTCTAATCAATCGAAAGGAAGTGGGTCTCACTCTCATGCTTATCAATCTAGTGCTGTAGAGATGTATGATTCAGCTCCGATTATACAGACTTCTAATTTGGTCTCTCATATGTCATCTTCTGAGTTTGAAGATGCTCTGCGCAATCTGCTTGATCGTCGGTCTCCTGTTCCTCCAGGTGCATCTTCTGCTTCTTCTTCATTTCTCTGTTCAGGTAACTTAGCCTCATCTTCTAGTGCTTTCTTATCCCATAAGGCCTTGCCATGGATTATTGATTATGGTGCTGCAAATCATATGTCTGGGTCTTCTGATCTCTACTCAGACTATACACTAGCCTTTAGTCAAGATAGAGTTAAGATTGCTGATGGTACTATTTCTTACGTCTCCGGAAAAGGTTTAATCCGTGCCACCCATTCTCTACCTTTGTCTTCTATTTTATATGTTTCTAATTTTTCTATTAACCTATTGTCATTGAGTCGTCATACTAGAAATTTGAATTGTAGTGTAACTATTTTCCCTAATTCTTGTCTGACTAGTAGGCTTATCATTCCATCCCGTCTCCATCTACCAAGGAAGATTTATGGCTGTGTGTGGGAGCCAGAAAAAATATATATATCTGCTTATTGGGGTTAACCCAAATAAGGCCTACAATGGGTCCAGCCCAAACAAATATCACACCCCCCCATCTATATAAAGGAGGGGGGCATCTTAGAAGAAAGGTATGTTCTCTCTCTCTACACTACACACCAACACTCTTGATTTCCATAGCTTTATTCTTTCAATTAGAGGACTAACTTTAGCATCGGAGTGTCTCCGGCCGGCAACCCCGGTTGGGTGGCGCCGATCATGCTCATCTTTGCAGACACACAGGAACAAAGTTCATTTCTTCGTTGGATCTCTACAACATCCATGTGAGAGGATATTTCATGGTCACACAATTGGCGTCGTTTATGGGAAACGTCTGCAAGAGTTCAACAAAGAGAGGAGCAAACATGTTCTTGTAAGTAAAAATTTAACAACACTGATTGATCTTGCTCTCTGCAAATTAGTTTAAGATTGGTTCTTGGATTAGAGGTACATATGTTTGTGCTTACAAAATAGAGCTTTTTGTTCACTGTGAATCTCAGTAAAAAGTTTTAAAACAATATAGAAGTCATGGTCTACTTTTGCATTTCCATTTTCTCTCTCTACAAATGGGTTTCACTTTTCTTAAAGAGAGCCTCTTTTTGGCAATTCAACAAGGTTGTTCGGCCAAACTCAATTCATTTATTTTTAGACTCACAGGTATAGGTGGTGCCCAACCTTTTATTGAATGACTTGACCAAGTTTGTAGATATATGTGCATATATAAATTGTTGCTTACATTTATTTATATATAAAAAAAAAACAATGAATATAAATCAATATAAAAATAAAATAAAATAAATAAAATACAATACAGTAGCCATGAGGACACCAAATTGTTCGGCACACCCATTCATGGAGGCATCAAATCTCTCACCATCAAATTTCTCCATTCCCTACATTGAATCGGCTCGGTATTCTAATACGTCAGCAAGGCCAGCCAAAAAACATGTAACTACTATTTTTATGTCCTTTCAAAGATACCAATACCACACATCCAATATTCCACATTTGAAACTCGATACAAATAAAATTACAAAAACAAGAGTCTCCCTTAAACCTATATTGCCAAGTTTAGCTCCATAAATGTTCTTTACAGCAGCAGTGAAACTGGGAATTACCTTCTGTTGATCCAGTAGCATTGAGATTATATTGGCATGCTAGCGAAAATTCCTCATAATAAAACATAATCTATGATTTTTACTTTTATTTTTTAAATATGAATTCAAAGTCAAGAATCAACATAGACATATATTGAGCTAGTTTTAAAGGTCAACAAACAAGCCACAGATAAGATAAGAGGTTGAGAAAAGACAACATGACGAGGTATGGTACCGTGAAAGTTAGGGTAACAATTGGGTTTACATGGTTAACAGCTTCATTTTGTAGGAGGAAAAATAACCCAACAAGTTATTCAGTTCAAGACAGGTATTCCACACTCCATGCCGTTTATAAAACTGCTGGAGACAAGATTGTTACCCCATATTTAAAACAACATAGTTGGCGCCGCCATTGGCCCATCGGCTTGCCAGTTCATTGAAGCTCATCCATCGCCCTCGGCAGCACATTGTTTATTCGACAAATGCCACAGTCATGCCTAATAGGTACCAACATGTTGAATTCGCACAAATGCCGTTACGGACTTGCCGATCATAAGTTTATGAACAATAGAGCTATTCGGCAATTCAACGAGGCCGCATAATAGCGTTACAGTGAGACCACATATTTGCATTTCGGCACTGCCGCGACTCAGCACACCGCTCGGCAAAGCTACAAAGCTACCCGGCAGCTCTAAAACCCCAAGCTCTATTCTTTGGCCATGAGAACGGCTTCGATTTCTTGCTGCCGAATACATAGCTCTATAACCCCATGCACCAACCTCTTTCGCCGAATACATTCCCCCATACAACACATTCTTCCACCAACTACATTTTTGCCGAGCACAAAGCTCAAGTGCGTTCACCATTATTAATTCATCAACATTATTCAGCTCATTGATTACTCGGCAAGACTATTTGGCTACGTCGCTTCATTGGATCTTCTTGGCAACATTATTCGGCTAACATTGCTTGTCAACATTTGGCTCCATTGCTTACTCGACAAAACTACTCGGCCACACACGGTAACATGCTCTATAGCATTGGACACTCTCGGCACAAAACTACAATTATTAACTTGCCTACCTGTTCAGCAAAAATCTCATGCTTATTATCTCGGCATAGAACTAGCATCTCGGCTTGCCGAAATCAACATCTGAATATACGAGAGGATTCGCCTCAAAACCAGGAGTCCAAACCCACCAACCTGAGTAGCCAAGAAGTAACCAAAGTATGCCGAAAACTACGAAATGGACCACATTTTCCGAACACTAAAATTTTCAAAGTTGTCGAAATCAAGTTTTGATCATCTCAATGTAAAGTACTCATCGAGACGAATCCAACGCAACCAACCACGTCAAAATTGGTGCTAAAACGAAGTCGTATGAGCCGATCAAAGTTTGCCCAGAAAATGAATTCTTTTGCTGGAGAAGACGACCCAGCAAGCAATGAAGAAATAATCCTGTGCTTCGAAGTTACCTTACACCCTGTTGATTTGAACCCTCATATCCATTTTGGATAAAATTACGCCATCAAGAGTCTGATTACAATGATCTAATAGTCCTTTCCAGCTATTTGACGCAGTCTAGGTCCATCTGTACGGTCAGAATTTGCAAATTCAACTCACCCAAAAAAAAAAAAAAAATGCAGAATTTATTCAAAGAATTGTGCACAATGGCTCCTTTCATATATCACCAAGCACCCTACTTTGTCTCGGTTTCATCCCGATATCGCCATAGCACCGAACAAGGGCACGGAATCCGTTTCAAAATTTTATCGACCTACTTGGCAATTTTGGCCCAAGTCAATTTTATTTCTTCTGAATAACCAATCTTATTCAAAAGCAATGGGGCAAGTATACGTTGGACAAGAAACTCAAGTTCAATAAGTCGGCAACCGTTGCTGTCCCAGTTTAGCAAATCCAACTCCGAGGGGATGCCGACACACCATGAAGCTAAGAAAAATCGCTGACCAAAAGATCGTCACAATCACCGACCCAAGTATTGCTGACTAACTTCTCGCCAAAATCACATTATATATGAAATGGACACCGATGTTTTGGCACTAGTTACTCGACAGTGCATCACCTTTACTCGGCAAGATTATTTGGCACCATTTGTCAACTTTATGCAGCAACATGGGCCACAGTATTCGGCAACTTTATACACCTAACAACATTCTTCGGAAAAACAATTAACCGCAACATTGCTCAACTCTGCAATTCGGCTTTTCACTCTGCTATACATGCATACTTGGCCAACTTGGTCCAAACATTACAATGACATCTACTTGAGTTACAAACTCCCGCTCCTTTTCGCACAGCTCGAAGCAAGCGCCAATTTTGGGGCAATACATTATACACTTGGCAGTCGGTAGTTCGCATATTTTTGTGCGCCGTCATTGTACCAAAGCTGAATTTTCCCTACAACATAGGGTAATGGGGCAAGTCCAATCTATATTCCTTCCGACTAACACCTGTCATTCGAAAGCAATGGGGCAAGTCTACCTTGGACTAAACGTCTACTTGGAAATTCTACTTGGCAATTCCATTTAAAATAAACATAAGTCTCCAAGTACAGCGTAATCTTCGCACTCGGCATGGAGCGCCATCAGCAAAGGCCTACACCCTTGCCCGGGGGTAATAATACCGCAGGCCTACACCCTCGCCCGGGGGTAATAATACTACAGGCCTACACCCTCACCCAGGGGTAATAATACTGCAGGCCTACACCCTCGCCCAGGGGTAATAATACCGCAGGCCTACACCCTCGCTTGGGGGTAATATTACCACAGGCCTACACCCTCGCCTGGGGGTAATAATACCGTGGTCCATTTTTTGACTGATATATCTACCTTATTTAATCTACATTATTTGGTTCAAGCAATCATTTCTGTGCTTGGTACATAGAAATATCACTAGCTCGGCACGAAAGTCCATATTTTGAAGTGCTTTTTGCACTCGACAATATACTACACCCTCGCTGGGGGGTCATAATGCCGTGGCCTACAGCCTTTGCCCATGGGTAACAATACTGTGGCCCATCATTATGATTTGTTTAGAACTCATGTGATATAATTTCATCCTATGATAGACATATGTATATTTATACATACATTCAAGACATACGTACATTTATGCATACATTCAAGCATACATGCAGTCATTTATTCATACATTTTATTCATTTATCCAGAGTGTTCTTTATCAAAAAACCTAACAGCTATTTGAACAATGTAACTCGGCAAGAAAAACTCTCATTCCTTCTACCGCAGACAATGAAAGTTTTGGGGCAATTGTGGGAGCCAAAAATATATATATATATATCTGCTTATTGGGGTTAACCCAAACAAATATCACACCTCCCCATCTATATAAAGGAGGGGGGCATCCCTGAAGAAAAGTATGTTCTCTCTCTCTACACTACACACCAACACTCTTGATTTCCATAGCTTTATTCTTTCAATCAGAGGACTAACTTTAGCATCGGAGTGTCTCTGGCCCGCAACCTCGGTTGGGTGGCACTGATCATGCTCATCTTTGCAGACACACAGGAACAAAGTTCATCCCTTCGTTGGATCTTTACAACATCCATGTGAGAGGATATTTCATGGTCACACACTGTGGAATCGACGTGTAGGACATCTATCATTTTTATTACTTAGACATTTGTTTCCTTATGTTTTTGCCGAAAATAAAGTCTCTGAGTTTCATTGTGAGTCCTGCCAACTTGGCAAACAACATCGAGCCTTTTTTTCTCCTAGTAATAATAAAAGTTCAGTTCTTTTTTCTTTAATTCATTCGGATGTTTGGGGTCTCTCTCATGTGATGTCAATGAACGGTCATCGATGGTTTGTCACTTTTATAGATGACTGCTCTTGTGCTAATTGGGTGTGCCTTATGAAAGGAAAAAAGTGAGATTTTTTTTCTATTTTTCAATATGTTTATAAGATGGTTAGTAACCAATTTGGGGCGGTTGTCAAAATAGTGCGTTGTGATAATGGGGTCGAGTACATTGATTGTGGGTTAACAAAATATTTTTCCACTCATGGCATTTTCCATCAAACATCTTGCACTGACACCCCTCAACAGAATGGGGTTGCCTAGTGCAAGAATCATCATCTCCTTGATATGGCTCGCTGTATGTGTTTTTTCTATGGGTGTACCTCGGGCCTATTGGGCTGATGCTATTCTCATTGCTAATTGTCTTCCTACACAAGTCTTATGAAAAAAGGGCACCTCTTCAAGTTCTCTTAGGTTCTGAGTCTCTGTTTTTCATTTCTTTAAAAACCTTTGACTGTGTGTGTTTTGCTCACAATCATTCTCCTTCTCAGAGTAAGTTGGATCCTCATTCTCTCAAATGTGTGTTCTTAGGTTACTCTCATACTCAAAAAGGGTACACGTGTTATCATTCTCCCACTCGTAAATGGTTTGTATCCATGGATGTCATCTTCTTTGAGTTTCAATCCTACTTCTTGTCCCATCCAGTGTCCTAGTCATCTCTTTAGGGGGAGTCTTGGAGTGAAAAGAGTCATGTTGCTTCTATTATTCCTTACCCAATACCGCCACTAGCAGTACCTATTATTGGTTCTGTTGTTCCTGGCCCAGTACCACCTGTAGTGATATATATTACTAGTAATACAAAATTCGATGTTGCCAAGAACAGAGAAGGGCAAGTCTGTGTTAGGAATAAAGAAAGATAGAAAGTTACTTGGATACAAGAGACCATATCTGATCAATCACTGCTGTCTCTTTCTCTTGCTGAAGGTCTAGGTAACCCTGAAACTCCTGATATTACTACCTCTAAGTCTGAGCCTACTGATCTTGATATCTCTATTACCAAGAGAAAAGGTGTGAGATCTTGTACTCATCATCCTATTTCTAACTTTGTGTCTTATTCTCGTTTGTCCTCTTCATATAAAGCCTTTGTGTAAAAAATTTCCTCTGTTGGCATACCTAATCATTTTCAGGATGTTTTTACTATTCCAAAGTGAAAACTGGCTATGGTGGAGGAAATGAAAGCACTTGACAAGAATGGCACTTGGGATTTGACTGAGTTACTTAGGGGCAAATGAACTGTGGGATACAAATGGATGTATACTGTGAAGCACAAGGAAGATGGTTCAATTGAGCGGTATAAGGCTCGACTTGTGGTAAAGGGTTTCACCCAGACCAATAAGTTGGACTACCAAGATATATTTGCTTTTGTTGAAAGGATGAATTCAGTTAGAGTACTTCTTCCTTTGGCGGTTAATATGGACTGACCACTCCATTAGTTTGATGTGAAAAATGCTTTCTTGTATGGTGACCTAGAAGAGGAGGTGTATATGGACATTCCTCTTGGCTTTGAAACTCTTCAAACTAAGGGTACGGTGTGTCGACTTCAGAAACCATTATATGCCCTCAAGTAGTCCCCTAGGGTTTCGTTTGAGAGATTCACTCAGGCGATGCTAAAATATGGCTTCAAACAGAGTCAAGCTGATCATACTTTATTTGCTAAACATTTCACTCATGGTAAGACTATAGCTCTCATTATATATGTAGATGACATAGTGCTTATAAGAGATAATGTTGAGGAAATCCCTTTGTTGAATAAGTATTTGGCCAGTGAGTTTGAAATCAAAGACTTGGGGAACCTAAAGTACTTTTTGGGGATTGAAATGGCTAGGTCCAAAGATGGGATTTTCATATGTCAGAGAAAATATGCCATTGACTTGTTGAAGGAAACATGGATGCTTGGAAGTAAAGCCTGTGACACGCCGCTGGAACCTAATCAGAAACTTTGTGATGATAGTGGGGGAGCAGCCACTAATAGGGGAAGTTATCAGAGACTAGTGGGTAAGCTTATTTACTTAGCCTACTCCTGTCTTGATATTGCTATTGCCGTTAGTGTGGTTAGCCAGTTTATGCATGCTCCTCATGAAATACACTTGGTGGCAGTTATAAGAATTTTGAAATACTTGAAATCTTCTCCTAGAAACGGTCTTTATTTTTCCAAACATGATCACCTTAGTGTGGAAGCTTATACGAATGCTAACTGGGCAAGATCAGTAACTGATATGAGGTCTACTTTAGGGTATTGTACTTTTGTTGAGGGCAATTTGGTTACTTGGAGAAGCAAGAAACATAATGTGTTTGCTAGGTCTAGTGCAGAAGCTAAGTTTAGAGCTATGGCACAAGGTGTGTGTGAGCGCTTATGGATCAAGTTGTTATTGCATGAACCAGAAAGACTCCATCCAGCTATATTGTGATAATAAGGCTGCCATCAACATAGCTCACAATCCTGTTTAACATGACAGGACAAAGCATGTTAAGAATGATAGTCACTTCATCAAAGAGAAGCTCACTAGTGACACAATATGTACTCCATTTGTGAAGTTTGGTGAACAACTTGTAGATATTCTCACCAAGGGAGTTGGTAGTAAACAATTTCATGATATTCCTGGCAAGTTGGGCATGGCAGATATCTTTATACTAGTTTGAGGAGGAGTGTTAGAATATATGGTAAGATCATTCTATTATTTGTTTCCTTATTTAGATTATATTTTTTATTCCTTAATTAGTGCCTTAGGGCTTTGTTATTCTATTAGCTATTTCCTTATTCTATTGTTTCCTTATTTGTGCCTCTAAGGTTTTCAATATAAGCTACCTATTATCAATATAAAAATGGGTGATTGTTTAATCATTCTCTAAGTTAGTTTTCTCTCAAATAAACAATGTGTGATGGCATTTGTAGACACCCCATTCTTGACCGCCATTAAGACTTGTGTGCTTTATTCCGAATACTTGATGATGAAATGTTACGTTGTATGATCGTTTGAATCTTCAGCAAAAGAATTCGGTTTCAAGCTTTAAAACCTAAACCTTGCACACTATTTTGACCAAAACCTTATTTTTTCTAGCCTGACCACTCAGAGAACAGCTGGCCAACAGATGGTCGACATGCCATTTTGATTGGGCCGGCCGTACATCCTTATGGTTGGCCGGCCAGGTCTAGCAAAACAGATATTTTGTAGTAGCCAACTACTTCTATACATTGGATTTGGACCAGTTATCTCTTTTGAAGATATTTCCAACGTGAGAAGCTGAAATTCTATAAATACAGCACCCCCTTCATGTTTTGGGGTTAAAAAATTGCCAAAAGCCTATAGCTTGTCCAACACACTTCTCCACCCTCTTGCAATATAGATACACAATGGATATACCATATAAGCTTAAACTTGAAGCTTTTTGTTGAGATTTTGAACATAATTTTAGATACTTGAGAGTGCTTAGAGTGAGGTTTGTTAACTAAGAAGATATTCCTCTCTTTCAAGAGGTAAATTTTGAACTCTTCCATTATCTTTTGTCTCTCTTATTCTTACCTTTACATATTGATTTCATAGTATATTTTGGACTTAAAATGTGATTGAAACCTCATTAAAAGTGGATGGGCTAGCCATCCTTCCATTGGCTTGCTCACTAGTTGTACACCTTTTGCTTTCTTTCATTTTTTTCATTTTCTTTTCATTTCATTTGGTTGAATTTCAGCACTTTTAGCACTATTTTAGATTAGTTTTGTGTGATATGAATTGAATATGGGCTTACAAAAGGGTCCTCGTCCTCCCCTCTACATGTGCTCTTACTTCCTATGCTTTGAGTGTCATATTTGTAATGCTGCAAGTCCTCACGGATTTGGCGTGTTTAGGATATAGCGGCTAATTCGTTTGAGTTGATCATTTTACTTTGTTATAACTTTCCTTATGTATCTTGGAACCTTGTGGTCATGGGAGGATTAAAGCTTAGACTTAGCCACCCTGCCACAAGTTTACTTATCTAGTGATAAGTTTCTTGCTTTCATATTATTATTGTCCACCTTGAATCTAGGTAGTAGCTTCCGTGTTCAAAGTGTTGAAAAATTCTTTTATCAATCATTTTTGAAACATGGAAATAGATGTCTCATCCTTGTTCCATGAATAAAGAGGAGTTGTCAACAACTTTGGCGAGTTGTGTGTTTAGGCTTTGATAGATAGCTTGTTTCTTGTTTTTTCCTTGCCTTGTTGCTCCTAGAGAGCTCTTTATCGAGAAGTGTTGAAAACTTTCTCCTAGTTCTACTTTGAAGCATGGAAATGGATGTTTCATCCTTATTCCCTGAATAGGGAGAGGAGTTGACAACAATTCTTAAGTTGTTATTATTTGTCATTTAAGTTTCTTTATAATCATAAACATTCTACCTTGTGATGTTTGATGATTTGTGAAGCGTGTCTACCTTTTCCTTGAATAAATTCATGATAGGAAGGAGGTAAAGAGAATAGCCTTTTTTTGTGTGTTTAGTTAAAGACTACTCCTATTGCTTTTAAGATCATCACGCAGCAAATTTGCGATGGTTGATGATTTGGGAAGCAAACCTATTCCCTCTTTGAAAATCTTCATGATAGGAGGGAGCATGAAGGATGAACATCTTTTGGAAACACTCTGTCTTGTTCTGTTCCAGTTCTGTTGCAACAAGGTTTTCCTTAGAAACAGTGGCTGGCCGACTATTATTCTGTATGGCTGGCCAAGTATGGTAGTGGTAATTTTTCAACAAAACAGAGCTGATTTTGAGGCCAAAACAAAACTATTTCTGACTATGAATAAGGGGACTTCTGGCAGCAAATAGAGAGGTTTCTAGAGGATGCTCTCGCTTGTGCGCATGCGATTCCCCGCCTCTCATTCAAGTCCTTTAGATTAGTAGCTTTGAGATTCATATTTTGTAATAATTAGTTAGTAAGTAATTAATTAGTTCATTCATTTGGTGTTTGCAATAATTAATTAATTAGGACATTTGGGCCCTTTTGTGTGAGGGCAAATTTGTAATATTTGTATGTCTTCCAACTCCCATTTCTTTCTTGTTTTTATTTACCTGCTTACCATGGTTGTGTATAGCATCATATTTTCTTTTATCATTTCCATGATTCGTATCCATTTTTGCATGCATTAGGGTTCGGCTCGTCATACTTGATGTCATTGATTATTTCTTGCTTGAATACATGCGTTACCGCATGCTTTAAGTGGATCCATATGCCATGTTCATAGCCAAATCAAGTAGTTGCACATGTGTATGTGTTGCATTAGCCACTTGCATATTAGGATTATGCATTTTTCTAACTATCTTCTTTTCTTAGGCTTGCCTCATTTGAGTACTAGGTGAGCATTTTTGCTTTAGCATATTACATGTGTGTTTGCATCGCCATGTCAAGCATACTACCATGAGGCTACGTGTTTATTTGAATGCCTCTTTGAATGCCTATGGATAAAGGCTATTTCGCTTAAGTTGGAATGAATTTGATTATTGTACATATGAGCTTGCTTCTTTTAAGTTGCACATATTCAAAAACTCTTTTCAAAGAAAGCATGAAATCAAAGCATTCCAAAGTAAGTGACGTGGTCTATACTTGCTTGCTTCACATAGTAATGTTTGTATAATTAACAAATTAGAACATGAGCATATAATGTCCATAAAATTCACATCATGATTAGTAGAGGACAATCTTTGATCGGGTGAGTGGGGTGCTCAATTCATGACCTTCCCCTTTCAAACCTAAGTTCTTGAACCGAGACACTTCGAGTATGAAGGACAAGTGGCCTTTAGCACGAGTCAAGAGTTTCCTAATTTTTTCAAAAATATTTAAATGGCGACTTTGAAATCTGGCAATGCAGTCCATTTTGGCATCTCTGATGATTAATGGATTTTCTAGGATTTGCCGAATTTGGACTCTTATTATTATTATTTTTTTTTTCTGTTTCACATTGCACTTGTGAAACCAAATTCAGAACCATGGGAGTTCGAACTGTAGGGAAATCACATTCGAGGAGACTAAACCCCTTCGAGGAGCACGAAAAACCAGTTACAGTTTCTAGCGACTCTATTGGGGAAATGAGAGAACTTGACTTCGACTTCATGATTTGAAATTTTATTTACATATATATGTTCATTGCATTGCATTTGCATGGTGCTCTTAAGTCACTGTGTTTACCATCTGATATCCTGGACAACTTGCCGGAGGCTTGCCAAAAGGCTGGTCGAACGTAGGCAATGTCTCGTTGGGAACACAACCCTTGGATTTGGGTTACTGCTGTATGACTTGATTCTTCTTTCACTTTTTGGTGTTAGGTGTGAGAGGTATATTAGGTAACCTTGCTGAGGTACCTCTTTGACCAATTGGCCTAGCACATATAGTAAAGCTCTAGTGACTGTTCCAAGATAGGACAAGATGCTCGCCCATGCAGGATATTGTGAAACCACTTGTTTGCAGTAGTGAAGCTCTAGATCATGCCAAAGCTAGGACAGGGTAACCCTACCCCCTCATAGGGGTGTTTTGGCTCTCTTTACCTGCTATGTGCTCTACAACGGATCTATACAGGGGTTCATCATATCAGTGGTTCAGTTATATCAGTTTGTGGATCAGAATTCAGTGGGGAGTACAGTCATTCAGCTGTGATCATATCTATTTTGGTGAAATTAGGCTTAGGTGTTGTCTGATTTTTTATTTTTGTTTTTCTTTTCTTTATTTTTCTAGGTAGTTCTGTAAAAACATAGCTTTAGAAAGACTTGACATCTCCCAAGTTTTGTGGACTCGCACTGGTAGGCTTTGCAAAATTGGGGATCTGGTTAAAGCCCAGGCATTGTTAGTCTCTTTTCTGCTAGTAATCCGAAGAAGAAGGGACAGGTAGTTGCCACTAGCACAGAGCACTCCCTATTCCTCCCCTAGTTCCCACTTACTCAGCTCTTTAACAGTCAGTTCTTCCAGATCTGCAGTGGCATAGAGTCCAGAAGAAGTTGTGGCCATGATGACGACCTTCCAAAAGGCCATAGATAGACTAAACAACAAGATCGCTGCTCAAGAGGAGACCATTGTTGAATTGTGCCACCCATCTGGGGCATCTAATGTCCATCCTATCTTGGGCCTTCAGCCGAACTTTGACCCACCTTCGCTAGTTGAAGATTTGCTGGGTCCAAATCATCGAGTAGGGCTGGCTCAAACTTGAGCTTTTAGACCCTTGGTGCAGCCTAACGAGGGACTTTTTTCCCTTGATATTAATGATATCGACTCGGCTTTGTTAAAAATTGCTAAACTTGAAAAGCAATTCAAAAAGGCACAGGGAATTAACTTCATTCCAGACATTGGGGATGGGTACACAGAGGTTGCCGTAAGGCTCCCAGACATATTCATAATGCCACACATTGATCGTTTCAATGGGTCTGGAGATCCCATGGTGTACATATTTGACTTTTCTTGGACATTCTGAAACAGATGGATCTGACTAGGCCTTAGAAACTCTATCTATATGGAAGAACCCTATCAGGTATAGCAGCCACTTGGTATGCTAAGTTGGAGGATAAAGTGAAGCAGAACTGGGAAGATTTGGCTGAGGTGTTTGTTAATCAATAGTCTTACAATACACAAATTGAAATGACGACCCGAGAGGTGGAAGCAACTCACCAGAATCCGAAAGAACCTTTTGTGAAATTTGTTGAAGGTGGAGAGCAAAGGTAGCCCAAATGATAGATCGACCTTCTGAGAAGGACTAAGTTCGGATAGTGGTACAAAACCTCGAGCCTGATCTACTACAAAAGTTAATAATCGCTCCACTGTTCACCTTCAAAGATTTGCATGAATTGGGGGTACAGATCGAGAGTGCGTTTAACAAATGAATCTTTCCACGAACAAGCGAATCGGTGAAAAGGGCATTTACCAGAAGTAATATTGCCAGTAGCAGCACTGTTCCCAAAACCACTGAAATCAATACAGTCGCTGCTAATCCCAAAACTGCTGATCCATTTGCCAGTATGAGCCCAAAAATAAGCTACCCAGCCTGAGCCCAACTCAGAACTTTTGCTCCTCTCGACATGAGCTCAAGCCAAGCATAAAAGTCCTAATGCAAAGGGAGTATCTCAAACCCCTTGCTCCCCAGTCCATTCCTAACCCACTCCCAGCTAAGTACAACCTTACTCAATATTATGCATACCATCAATAGCACGGTCATCACATCGATTGTTGCTTTCGCCTTCGTCATGAGATCTAAGATCGCATCGACAATAAGACTATAGCTCCACCTTAGAAACCAAATGTAACCAATAACACATTTCCTGTACTTGACCGCGTACCTCCTCCTCCTCAAAATCTGAACCTAATCCATACACTACCATCCACCTGCAACCCCAGCATATACATCACCCCTGCCCATTTACCCAAGCCTGAGGTGTTCATTCCAGAAGGAACAGACTTGTGTATGATGGATACACTTGGTCAAACCCCAAAACTTGAACTCCATAATAGCCCAATTCCAGTTTAACCTACTCCAAAAAGCCCAATCCAACCAATTCATCAAGACCAAGTTGGTTCAAATACACTGCAAGCACTAATGGTTGAACCTACTACTTCTGAGCTGTTGAGCATGATGAAAGATCTTCAGAGAACTATGGCAGATTTGGCTTTTGGGATCTTGGCTCCATCATTGACCACATCACATGCTAGAAATTTCATGTCAAAAAGTTCTCCAGTTTTGGGGCAAGCTATAGTTGGAAAGGGCCAACCCGAAGCTATCTCAAGTCTGGGTGATGACATGTTAACAACAAATGGGCCTTGTTTCAATATAGCCACCCGATATCTAGCTGAAGCAAGTGGCAAGAACAAGGTCGAAGCAAGTATTGATCCTTATGCACATCTCCGGTGGGATATTAAGGATTTGAAGGTCAAAGGGTTGAACAAGTAGTAAGTGCTTGCAATTGTTGCAAAGACTGTGGATGACACTTTTGTTGCTCAGGATGAGGGCATTTTAAATTCGGGAATAAGCCATGAAAAGGGATGCCTTATTAGAAACACCCCTTTTAGCTCTGATTCTACACTTGCAAGAGATCTCCTAACCTAATCAATACTTGTCGACGCCTCTGTCAATACTTCTAGGACTGGTAGCCGCACCTTTAATCCCCTTTACATAACATTGTCCAAAGCTCTCTAAATTCTCATAGGACAAGGCCATCTCAAACCCCTTGACCCTCGGCCTCTCCCTGATCACCTTCTAGACAGGCATAATGCTGCTAAGTATTGCGCCTTTCATCAGCAACTTGGCCATGACATTGATCGTTGTTTTCGCCTTTGCCATGAAATTCAAGATCTGATTGACAACAAGGTCACCTCACCAGGTCCTACAAAGTCTACCGATGTTGGATCAATGAACTTGGGGGATAATGTGACTAGTTCTGTGATCGGGAGTAAACCACCTACTGATGGCGCTCCATTTACTCCGGACATGGCGGATGGCACGCACTGATTTTAGCAATTTGAAAATGCTTTTTTTCTTTTTACTTTCTATATTGGGTATTGAGTCAGTCTTGTCGCATTAGAGTTTGGTGATTTCGGGAGTGTTAACTCAGACATTACTATCTTGTTTGTGTTTGTCTTTTCACTTTTTCTTTTGACTCTGTTTCAAATCATGGAGCTAGAATTTCTGAATGAACTGTAGTAACTTTCACCTATTTCTCTGTGCCTTTAAATCTTTGTATTGACCCAAGTTTTTCAAAATTGTTTTCACAACTGTGGTGAAAACAAAAAGGGAGGAATTCCTTGGGATTTGCAAAATTTGATTGACTGAGAGGAAAAGAGACATGCTAAGCCCTTAATGACTAAGATCATGTCTGTTAATGTGGTATTGAGAAGGATCCTGGCTTGATCCAGATTGGTTCTACATTGTCTTCAGATGAGCACGAGTGACTAGTCGCTTTATTAAAAGATTTCACAAATATTTTTGCATGGCCCAACGAAGACATGCTTGGAATTGGTCTTGAGATTGTACAACATATGATCACTCCAGGCCTTCAGACTTTACCCCTTAGCTTGATTCAGAATGTTCAATGATCAACCAAATTATGAGGCTCACATGGCTGAATTGGAAGTAGCTCTTGAACTAGCGGCAATAAGGTCGAATGTGATTGAAGGAAGCGTGCATAGCTAGATTAGCAGCACCCATTGAACTAGGGGCAAAAAGGTCAGATGTGATCAAAGATTCAAAAATGGGTTATTTCTCAAGCCAATGGAGACCAACAAGAAAGCCTAATCCCAGAATCTGAGAGAAGAAAAATTATTGCTGAAGGACAATCGAGTTCCTATCTATGACACTAGAGGCAAATTTAGAACCAATTGGATCGGCCCTTACATCATCAAGGCTATTTGGTCAAGAACAGTAGCCATTTGCATGGATTCATATGGCTTAGAGATCTCATAACCAATCAACATGGACAAATTAAAATTCTCTATCCTTGGGAGACTCGCTAGACTTAAAACCCGAATGGGCAACCCAGGCAAAAGTTAGAGCATGAAAAAGAAATAAGAAGAAAGAAAATAAAAAGAACAAAAAATAAAAAAAGAAAAAAGAAAGAAAAATAAAGCTCGCAAGGTCGAAAACCCGAAAGGGCGGCTTTGGCAAAAGTTAGAGCGTAAAAGGAGAGAGTTAATACCCGATTGCACCTTAACCCGAGAACTACGTAAGGCCTGATTCCTATCTTTGGAATATGTAGGCAACTTCATCCTAAAGTTCGGCCCCAACCATTTTCAGCCTGCTTGTCTCATCTATGTTGATTGGCTTATCTTTATTCAACTCGGTTATCTTGATTGGCTCATCTTTGTTCAAATTCAGTTGTCCTATTCTGTTAAAAGATTCCGCTATAAGACAAATCAAGTTTGGATTTAAGGTTGTGCGTCTCACGAGTTAATTCCACATTGGTTAGGTAGTGGTCATTTGCAAATACAAATTTAAAGAATTTTTAGTGCAGTTGACTAATTTTTTCGAAAATTATTCCATTTCTTTTGAAGTTGGACCATTTCTTGGACCCAAAAAAAGAAAATTTTTTAGTTCTCACGACTTGACTTACATGATTTCAAAAGGGAAAGTAGAACATGCATGCTGATCTAAACTCTCTTGTTGGTCAAAATTGTTTCAGTAGAAGGCTAAAAACAACAAAAAATTAAAGTCAAAGTGATGAACTAGGGGCATATTCGAGTCAGGTTTTCTGTCTTTTCCCATTGTCAACACACTTGCTAGAAAGGGCACAACTAAAGCTAGCAGAAGGGGCCAAAATCTCTCTCATCCTCCAAGTAGTGAGGTATCAAGCCAAGTGTGAGGCACGAACTAGAAATGAAGCTGGATATTCGACTTCCTCGTTTGAATGGGTTTGATCACACCCAGACTGGCATCTGAACCGGAATAGGAAATAGAAAAAGCAATGTGTGAGACCAATCAATTGTATACCTGGCCGGCAGGACATGCTGAAACTTATCTCGGTTAAGTTAAACCAAGGGCATCGCCAAGCGATGTTAGTTGCAGATCTGTTACACACCACAACCCCTCTGTGGGAATGCTCACTAGCTGTGAACGAAATAAGTAGGATCTAACAGAGTACTGGGGGCAAAGGTCCACAACTTTCAGCTTATCCATAAACCATACTTGGGAAGGGATAAAAAAGAAAAAGAAGAGAAATTAAAGAACAAAGAGATGCGCATTAAGAAGAAAAAGTAAGAAAAGGGCTTTTGAGAGAAAATAGAGATTGTGCCAAAGTGATGTGAGAATCACAAATAAGAAAGGGTGAGAAATAGAACCCGAAGAAGCAGTAGGCTCCCCATGAACTGAGAAGTCTCCTACCAATGGAAAACATCCAAGTCCATTGAGGTTTCGGTCAATGCCAAGCCTATGCAGCTTTGACCTTCATTGAGACATTGGGCCATATCAATTAGCCTAATGCTGGCTTTGTTGCAACTAAGGACAAGTAGGAAGTGTGCGAGCAAACATAAGAGATTGGACATAGGTGAGTGCATGACAGTTGTATCCCACTGCCCAGCCACTACTTGGATCCGGTTGTCCTTATTTAGATTCGGTTGTGTGTATTTTAGACTTGATTGGATCTCAATTCTTGCCAAAATAGCGTAGCAGTTGCAAAAGCAGCAAACCTCATCGTCGTGTTTCAAGGTCTTGTTTTAAGTATTGTTTTACATCCAACAAGTGTAAATAGGTGTGTTTAGGCTGTTTTTACTTTGTTTTTCTTTTATTGAGTTGTATTTTGCCTTTTGGTCGGTTGTAGGTTCTTTATCCGGTTTAGAACTTAATTCGAAAGCAATTATTCTTAGTTTCAATTTTTCAGAAGTAAATCAATGTTGTGCAAGTGTCGTGCCATTCACCATATGTTTTGCAAAGAAACAAAAGCTCTTTCTTTCATAACTTGCAGGGTTCAACCTCGATCATAGTCTTACAAAAGAAAATACAAGTTTTCAAGAGCAAGCAAAACAAGGACCTATTTGAAGCTATGTAGGTTCTTGACTACAAAGCAAAAAGAAAAGAAAAGGCAAATCAACCCCTCCTAACCCTCTTTATCCTCGGTTGTGGATCAGGGGACTCATCACTATTGCTACTGTCTCTGGTAGACTAGATATCAGCACTAGCATCCCTTTTGCCCTCAGAGGCAGTGTACTCAGCATAATCATCAAGGGTCTCCTCTGAAGAAAGTGAGCGTTGTCTCACTTTGCCTCTACCACGGCTCCCCCGATCAACTTGTCCTCTACCTCTCATCGGGGCTCGTCTCTTTTTACTATCTCTAGCCAGAGGAGGTCCCAAAGGTATAGCCGGTGCTCGCTCATGTTGAAAAGATACAGGGTGTCAGAACAAATATAGAAGAATTGTGAATAGGATATCAGAGTATATTACGACAGAGAAAGAATAAATTGTATAGTATTTCACTATGGAGAGAGTGGGTAAGTGTACCTCGATCCCATGAGCAGCCAAGGCAGTCTGTCTCTTTCGTACCATGAGAAATAGACGGTCAACCATTCGTAGGAGATCATTAACATACTCCACGGGCACCTGCAAGTGAGAGAAGACATGAGTAGACAGAACAAAATTGTGAAGTACAGTAGGCAGACACAAACAAGAAATGTTTACTTGTGCAACATCAGGAGCAATCACCAAACTGCGATCCCTCTCCTCAATATGATCAAGAGGGATCTACTCAATCACCCCATCTGGTGGCATGTGTACGATCTCAGTAGGAATCATAGGTAGCCTATGAATGAGAGCTGCGGTGGGAACACCTCCAACAGCGGCTGCAACAGCGGCTGCAACAACAGCAATAGGGAGTACATGAACCACACCCCTGGTGAGAGGAGCCATCACAAGGCTGGAAGAATGTAATGAAGTCGCCTCCTCCGTGATGCAAATCACCGTCCTCTCCCAACATAAGGTGGTCAATCAAGTGTTTATCATGAAGATCATTGACAATCCTTATGCCCAGAGGAGGGGGATGTGGAACGTCAGGATCAGCTTGGCCCCAAGTTTGACAAATGAATCTCTCTCCCAAGTAATATCCCCTGCTGAAAAGACCCTCAAATAAAATCTTCATGGTAGAGGTGTTCTATGCAGCGATATAGGTCACCCTCGACGCTTGGGGGATGCCCGCCTAAGGGTGCCAATCAATCTGCAAGTAAAGGATGCAAGTCAAATATCAGATATCAAGGGTTGAACAATATGAAAACAGTAAAAGAAAAAGATTAGTATGAGGTTTTGTTGCCCTCTCCTTTGTGACTGTATCGAAGAAGTGGCAAAAGTAGGCAAAGTCACGATTCGTTTGTCTCTGGTGCTCCAATCTGGAGTTGTAGTACCGAGAACGGGGCACAGATAACTCAATGGGCCACATAGGAACAAGGGTGATAGATGTGAAATATGTGTAAACCCACAGCTACAAAAGGAAAACAAGTTTATGAATCAAGTGGACAAATGAAGTAGATATAAACAGAAATTGTAAAGTTAAAAGCTTGGTTTGTAGCAGAACAGAAAAGGAAGTGTGAGGTGTACCTCCCAGAATTTCCAATATCCACCAAGTGAGTTCGCCTTTCGGCGGGATGCCAAGCTCATATAGAAGTAGAGGGTGGCTAGGCTAGCGCTGCCCCAATCATACTCCCCTACATGCAGGAGGTGCACCAGCTTTCTTAGAAAGTATAGCCCTATAGTATTCTCCTTGTTCACAAATAGGGTAGTACCAAGGAGATACATGAGCAACCCACGAGGGTACTGTGTAATCTCATATGGAGTAACTAGCTGGAGTGTAGAGAAATGGTCCAAGAACTAGCTATAGTGCACCATCCTATGTTCGGCGACATCTGGGATCGCCTCAAGAAGGTAAAGTTATGCAGCTCTCCACTGAATCATGTCAGGGTCAAACAGGATTGAGTCGCCAACTCCTACCCACAAGCCGGTGAGCATCAAGAAGTCATAGAGAGTCATGGTCATCTCCCCAGTCGATGAGAAGTGAAAAGAGTTGGTGGTGCCCCACCACCTCTTCACCAAAGCATCGTATAGTAGTGGCTCGACCTTCATCTATATGAGCCCTGGGCAGAAAGGTCTGAAGCATCATCAATCAAAGTGCGAACCTCTTTTGAATAAAGAGGCTATAATGGAATTCAAGTAAGACACGCGTAAGAGGAAAAATTTCTTACTGTGGAGGCGTCAGTGGATAGGTGCTCCGTCGGCTCCTGAAGAAGCTTGTCCTCATCAACCCTAGGAATGAGGCCCTAAAATCTCAAAATGCAGCCAGGAGTCAAGGCATGTGAGCGCAGCTGGTAGGTGTAGACACCCCATTTTTGACCGACCTTGAGACTCAGACGTCACCAGTTGAGCGCTTGGTGATGTTGCATATTGTGCTCGTTCAGAAGTCTCAGAGTCGCGGCCGTGAGCCCTGCCTCTGGACTTCCGAACCCTCTTTTGTACCTTGTCTCGGTTTCTAGAGCCAGGCTCGGTTTTCTCTGTTTTTCTTCCTGAGGGGAGGGAGAGGTCCCGTAGACCATCTCTCAGTGGCCGTGGGCTACATTTCATGGCCGTAGGCCATTTTGCCCATTTCGGAGCCCGGTTCCCGGTTTTCGGAGCCGTCAGGCCGTGTGCCTCGGTTCGGGACCGCCTAACCATCTCCGATTCCTCTGGTTTTTGGCATGCATCTCATTTACTCCCTTGTGAGGGACACTGGGGCTTGAGAGACCCACTTCATGGCCGAATGCCACTTTCGGTGCTTAACGGCCTATTTTCGGGACCCCGAACTGCGTGTTTTGGCCCCCGAGCATTCGTTTTGCATCGGTTTTTGTTCATTTTTGGCAGGTACCTCTGTTTTATCACCAGGAAGGTCACTAAAGGGTGGGAGGCCCTCAATTGTCTCAGCAACCAATTATGCTCCTCCGGCGCCCTCCGACGCCCGTTTTTCTCACTTCCGAGCCAATGTTGACCACCCTAGGAGCATTTTCTTCAACCCCAAACCACATATTTGTGTTGTACACACATGGGAGGACCCTAATATCACATGGCCGGCCAGTAACTCAACTTGAACCTTTTGAACCCCTCCTAAAAGTGGCCTATTCTCTCTCCTGTTTTAGAGTTGCCAATTTTGAACCATAGGGTTGTGTTGAGGAGACCTGGGAGGACACCAATATCTGGTGGCCGGCCACTAATTTAACTTGACCCTTTTGACCCCTAGCCGGCCGGCCATAGGGGGTGGCCGGCCGGCCACCTGTAGCAAAAGTAGCAGGCCGGCCATGATCCTTGGGAGGTGTGCTTTACAGTTGTATAGCTGTTTCCCCCAAAATATCTGATTTCGGGGGACTTTTGGTAGAAGAGGGAACTTAATCCCAAAGCTCTACACACTTTCCTTACCTTTTCTCCTCCATCCTTGCATACACACAGCAACTCTAGCTCTCACTCAAGGGTTGGAAAACTTGCTTTGAGCATACACATACATATCTCTCCATTTCTCTCTCAAAGTCTTGGAGTTTTGCACCATTTCTCCATCACTACCAAGCACCACCACCACCACTCCATTTCCAGAAGCTTGGGGAGCTTTCTAGCAGCTAGGAAGCAACATTCCTTGGTCCAAGAGGTAGCAAAGAAGTGGTCTTCAAGGGTAAGTACCAATCTCCCTCTTTTGTAGCACTTTTTTGGACCATTCTTATAGCCTATTTGCTTACTGTTTTGGGCTCTGACCCTAACTGAAAGGGTCACTTTTTTGAGCCATTCTTCATGTTTGTTTAAGGGCTCAACCCTGTTTGAGCCCCCCATTTGGTACTTGCTTCAATACCTCTTTGTATGCCATTATTTTGCATGGTATTTCTAGCCTATGTGTGATCTGTGATCTGTTTTTGAGCATGATATAAACTGTGAGTTGGCTTATTTTGAGCCCCTCTACAACATTATATAATGGCTCAACACTGTTGGGGGCCTCCATGTTGTACTTACCATTATACCCCTCTTTGGCCCCCATTTTTGCATGCTTTTTTAGGCTTATCTAGCTTCTGTTTTCGGCCATGATCAGAACTGAAAATGGCCATATTTTGACTTTCTTGGCATATCTAATTAAGGGTCTTTGGCTGTTTGGTGATTTCTTTGTATACCTCATGTTATAGCCTCTTGTTGGCCTATTTCTTGCATGGCATTTTAGCATGTTTGCATACTGATTTGAGGCATGTCATAAACTGTAAATGTTCATATTTTTGGTCCCTCTTCAGTGTTGTAGAAGGATATTTTTCTGTTTGGGATTTGCCCCTATCACTTGCTTCATTGCTTCCCTTGCGGAGCCATTTTTGTATGCCATTTTTGCCCTACTTGTGATTGCTGTTTGGCCATGTTTTGTACTGTAAAAATGTGAGTTTTGGGAGTTCCTTGCTTCTGCTTTTTCATGACATGTACCAATTATGCATGTTTAGTATAGCTGTAGGCCATTCCGCATGCCTAGTTTTGCATTTCGGGAGAGATCCCTTGCATTGGGTCTCATTTCGCCTTAGTTCGGGGCTGTTTTCCCTCTCATTTTGCTACTGATTTTAGCATGTTTGCATGTCATATTCTGTGTCTTTGCCATGTCTCATTAGAGTGGCATTTCGGTGCCTGAGGGTCCGTTCTCGATTTGCGTGCCCGCGGGCACGTACTTCGAGGTGCTTTGTTTTCATCTAATGGCCTCCTATGTGAGTGTGGCTGAGGCTCTCTCATGTTGGTGTAAGCCCATTATTGTATTGCGTATGCCATTTCATCCGTAGCATTGTGTATGCCCGATCATGTATTACCTCGCATAGCGTGTATGCCATTCCATGACATTGTGTATGTTAGATCGCATATTAGCTGCATTTCATGCATATCATGCATATTGCATCGTGTTCGGGATAGGAGTTAGCCCGGGCACGGGAAACGAGGCGCGTTTCGTACTCCGAGTGACGGAACATGTCTCAATTCCCAAGTCACCGACACTCCGGATTATCCGTGATGGAGTTAGGTTTTGTTGTAGCATTCATATGCATTCATCCTATATTGAGTTATGCAATTCGGCTCCTCGGCCATCATGCATCGATATGCGTGATTGGTGGCACGAGGATCGAAGCATGCATATATCTGTGAAATACATTGCTATGCCCCTTTCCTGCTCTCTGTTGCAGCATATCAAGAATCAGCGGTCTTCCGAAGCTTGGCGCGCTTTTTGAGAAACATTGCGAAACAGAGGCTAATTGGGGCATTCCAGTGGATTTCCGCGCAAGGCTGCCCAAACATACATCGTTCATCAGAAGCAAGGCAGTCCCTGGCTTGCATGCCAGTTTACAGTTTTCTTAGTTAATTTGTTAATTAATTAGGGATTTGTATATTATTCGGACTGTAATATTTGGACTGTATTATTCTTTCATTTGGGACTGTATATTCTTTTGGACCCTCTGCGCGAGGGCAATATTGTAATAAGTGTGGGTGAGTGTGATGTATGTCTTCCAACCCCACGTCTTTCTTCCCTTTTATTTACCCGCTTATGATGGTTAGATTAGGGCATATTTCAATTAGCATACAGTATGACAGCATGTTTGCATCATTCATCTGTTTTGCATGCACCGGGCTCGGCGCATCATACTTACTGCATCTGTATTTCAATTCCAATTTGAATACTTGATAGCTGTTGCACCTCATATGCCATGTTTAGAATAGCCGAGCCTGCTATAGTTTGCATTTTTGCATGTGTTGCATTAGGCATTTTTGTATACTTAGGATCATGCATGATTTCTAATGTAGTTTCTGTTTTGGCTTGGAGTACTCGGTGAGTTTTTATGCTTTAGCATCCTTGCATGCGTGTGAGTGTTGCCATGAATAGCATGCTTGCCATGAGGCTATTTGCTTATGTGATATAACTGCCTGAATGCCTGTGGGTGGAGGTTGTGTTATTTTGATTGGAATAATTCATCAAATGTTTGTTTTAAACCCACTAGATAGTGGCAAAACCATTGTTATCTAAGCCCACCTGAGGGTGGCAAAATCTACATTTTAAGCCTACCTGCGGGTAGCAAACTATCTTTCAAAAACAAACATGAAATGTTTTGTTCCAATTCAGGCGACTCAGTCTATACTTGTATGTTGTGCGCATCACATAGTAACCTAGGCTAATAACCGGAATAAGAACATACAATGTTTTCAAAATAAGATATCATGGTTAGTAGAGGCCGGTCTTTGACCGGGCAAGCGGGGGTGCTCACGAAGTGACCTTCCCCAATCGTACCCAAGTTCCCGAGCCGAGGCAACTTTGGTGATGACGGACACGTGGCCTTTGGCACCGAGTCAGGGTTTCCTAAATTTCCCATTATAAAATATTTAGGTGGCGACTCTGTATCTGGCAAAGCAGTCCATGTTTGGCACTTCTTTCAAAAAATCTGTTTTCAAAATGATTTGCCGGATTTGGACTCTTTGGTTCAAGATTTAGAACCGTGACATTTGAGTCCTTCGAACTGTAGTGACCCAATATCGAACTAGAACGGGGGGGACTCGCACTCCTCGCCCGGGATGCGTTCGGGGACGTCTATAGTTTCTGGCGACTCTGCTGGGGACTTAGAGAACTTGACTCGAACTCATGATATCTGGTTTTGACTACACTTGTGTGTTTCTTTGCATTGCATTTGCATTGGTACGCCTAGGACACCGTGTTTGCCATCTGCTATTTCTGAGAGGTTTGCCGGAGGCTTGTCTTGTCAAGGCATGTCCGTAAGGCTGATCGGTTACGGGCTCTGCCAGTATGGGAACACAAACACCGGTTTTACCGGGGCACCCTTTTTGACCATTCGACCTAGTGCATATTCGGATCCATAGTGACCATTCCAAGCTAGAACAGGTTGCTTACCCGTTTATAGGTTGTTTGAAGCCGCTTGTAACACGTCTGCGGGGGGACCTCGCACTACAGCTCGGACTCCCTTTTGTTGTCACGGTTCTAAATCTGAACCAAAGAGTCCAACTCCGGCAAATCGTTTGAGAAAACAGATTTTTGAAAAGTAGTGCCAAACATGGACTGCTTTGCCAGATTACAGAGTCGCTACCTAAATATTTTAAAATGGGAAATTTAGGAAACCCTGACTCGGTGCCGAAGGCCACATGTCCGTCATCACCAAAGTGGTCTTGGCTCGGGAGCTTGGGTACGATCGGGGAAGGTCAGCTATGAGCACCCCCTTTCGCCCGGTCCGAAGACCGGCCTCTACTAACCGTGATATCCGATTTTGAAAACATTACATGCTCTTATTCCAATTATTAGCCTAGAATTACTATGTTATGCGCGCAGCAAACAAGTATAGACTAGATTGCCTAATTTGGAAATAAACATTGCATATCCGTTGGTTTTGAAAATGCATTGGAATTTGCTACTCGCAAGTAGGCTAAAACACGGATTTCAACGAGTTTTCCCAACTCAGGCAATCCAACCTCCACCCACAGGCATTCAAGCAGTTTATCCCATATAAGCACTTAGCCGCATGGTAAGCATACTGTCATGTTAGCATTCACACGCATGTGGTATGCTAAAGCAAAAATACTTACATCGTACTCCGTGCCAAAACAATAAACTAGTTAGCAAACATGCATGCCCTAGTTCATGTTAGAGTGTCTAATGCATCGCATACAATCATGTAATTAGGATAGGCTCGGCTAACCCTAAAAATGGCATGTGAAATGCACTTTATTCGATGCACGTATTCAATTTGGAATTGAAAATACAATGCAGTTTGTATGATGTGCCGAGCCCGATGCATGTTTAGACAAATGCATGGATGCACGCATGCATAGCATAAGGTATGCTAAAATAGATGTGCCCTAATCTACCATCATAGGCAGGTAAATAAAAGGGTAGAAAGGAATGGGGGTTGGAAGACATACACCCACACACCCACACTTATTACAATTATGCCCTCACTCGGAGGGACCAAAAGAATAATACAAATAATTAACTACGCAAGCTAATTAAATATTACAAATTCACTAAATTAATTAACAAATTAACTAAGTTAATTAAAGCAGTAAATGCCTCGGGAAGAGGGCAAGATGCATCACGCGCCCGGGACCCGCTCGGAATCACACTGCCATGCATGGTTACCTCTGTTTTCCCTGCTTTCCTCCTCCGAAGACTGCCAAAACTTCAGGAATACTTCCCTGGACACTGGAGATCACCACCGGCTGGGGTAGAACACCACCGGCTGAAGGATGTGGCTACCGGCACTGAATTCATCCATCGGCTGCCAGTAGACTGCCGGTCGGCACTAAACAGTGCCGGTCGGCACAAAATGCCTGCAGAACCTGCAACTCACAGCAGCAGAGGACACAACTTGCATGGCAATGTAATTCAAAGCATGTATGCACCAAACACACTCCTTATCATGTTTTTGACTCAAAGGAAGATGTGCCTCGGTTCTCGGACCACCAATCACGCATTTCCATGCATGACGGCCCAAAGAACCAAGAGTGCAACTTCTATTTCAAATGCATGCAAAGCAAACAAACACATAAGGGTGCCAAACCTCCATCATGACTTGGTCAAGAGGCTTAGCATGCATGCCAATATGATGCAATCCTAGACATGTCAACTAGTATGCAAAATGGACAATGTAAGGCACTTATGCAAACATGCAAGTAAGCATACAAGACAAGCATGCAAACCAAGCAATGGGGTGGGCTTAAACATGGATTAGGCAGCCCCAAATAGGCCTAAAACTATTGGCCAAAATGCTAAAGAGGTGAAGTCACAATGCATGCAAACATGCAACCATACATGCTCCAACACTTAGGCACAAACATGGCAACTCTTAAGCACACTCAAAGAGACCAAACATAGACAATGAGCATGCATAGAAAGCTCTGAAAATCATGCAAAACATGGTGCCAAATCATGCAACAAAGCAAGTCAAACATGCAACAAATGGCCCAAGTACTTAAGGTTCACCAATGAGGCTTTGAACTACACATAGTACAACCACACATGGCAATACTTAACCAACTAAAAACAGAGTTTTAACACATAAAACTAAACCCAAAAGACTACTTAGATGGCATCTAAGAGGCTTGAAATCAAAGGCATGCAACATGACCAAAACATGAGGCATACAACACATGCTTTTAAAGCATTAAAGAGGTTACTAAGGCAAGCATACAAGCACACCAAAGGGACTGAAATGGCATGCTAGATGGTTCCAAACCATCAAAATGATGCAAGCAAGGCATGCTACACCCTCATGCTCTTAAGGCCAACAAGCCAAATGCAAAGGAGCTATGTAATGCAAGTCATGGCCGACCAAAATAAGCATGGACAGACCTAAAGCATGGCAAAATAAGCATATACACTTCATGGATCTAGGCCTAAAACATGCTAGAAATAAAGGCATACAACCTAGGCATGTTAAGGGACTATTAAGGCATTACAAAGCAACTATGCAAAGCATGCAAGGAGTGCTAAAACCAACACTTAGCAATGTCATATTAGGGCATAATAAACATAAAATGCAGCCAAGACATGCTCAACAAACAATCAAACACTATGCTCTCTCAAGAGGCCAAAACTTGCCCTTTTCAAGGACATCAAGGAGAGGGGGTGGCCCTCTCCTTCTTGGGACCTCAAGGCACCATCTTCACCACTAAAATCCCTCAAGATTTCAGTGGTGAAGAGGCCCAAGCACCAAGGTCTCGGATCTCTCACAAAATAGCACCAAAAGTGGCCTTTTCAAGGCCTAAGGGTGGTCAAACCCACCCAAACCACCAAGCACTCTTAATAAACAATAAAGAGGATTAAAAAACAGAACTTTTATGTATTGAACACCTAGCACAAAAATAGTTCAAAGATGGGTAAAAAAGGAGTGCAAGAATGGGGTAAATAAAGCAAGTTTCTCACCCTTGTTGACCCTCTTCACAAATGTTGATTTTGTTGCTTCCTTGAGCTCCAAACCAGTCAAGAACAGCAAGAATAACCTCTTGGGACCTCAGTAGCCAAGGGAAGGTGAAGCACTAGGTGTTGATGTGCAATAGTAAGACACAAACACCTAGTCACACAAACAAGAGAGAAAAAGAGAGATAGAATAGATATAGGATTCAAACCCTAAAACCAGAGCTTCTTCTCACCTTTCTAACCAAAACTTTTTCTAACCCTAATGCCAAGAGAGAAGGCCTTCTCTTATAGGCAACCCTCTTGTAAAGCTTGTCAAACAAGCTTACAAGGAGGGCATCCCTCCATACACGTGTATGGAGGGGAAACAAATGCAAGACAGCTGCCTTAAAATATCTCATAAAGCAACTGCACAGTAGTCGGCAGGGCAAATTTGTCATTTTGACAAATTTGACTGCCGACCGGCACAAAAAAGTGCCGACCGGCACAACAAAGTGCCGATGGAAACTACAGCCAGCCGGTGGCCTCTAGCCACAGCTGGTGGTGTGTGGGGATGCCTCACAAAGCATTCCCTGCCCCTCTAGGGCAAAACACAGGTGTTTGGTGCAAAACCAGACACAAAACGGTCGAGTTCGGAGGTCCTGAGGCAAGGCGCGCGTAGCCGAGAACTCCGGGAACTCCAAACGAACACAAACATGGATAATCACCGAGTGTTCAAGCGGTGACGTCCAAGTCTCGAGGACGGTCAAAAATGGGGTGTCTACAGTTGCCCCTCTTTGACAGAACTCGAAAGTCATAACAATGACGGGAGTGAATGTCAAAGCCCAAAGACGACCCATTTTTGACAAGGCCGAAAACTTGGACAAACATGCAAGACAAACAAGGTATGCGTCTGAAGGCAGGGGCAAAATGCAACTGAAAATGCAAGAAGCCGAGCATAACTTATGATCATGCAAAGAAAGCTGTAACGAAGCACACATGCAACAGTTATAAGCTAGCATACACCAGACTACACTACAATGCAGAAAGGATGTAAGAGAATTATGCAATTCTCAATACTTCTCACTCGGAGGATACAATACCTGTGCGGCTCGTCCGGTTGCACCGGCCTCAAATGAACCGTACATACAATATCGTGCCTGAAAAGAAAACAAACTTAACAGGTACAATGTTGTTAGCAACATTCATGACAAAGCAATCGAAAGTGCGTGACAACGCAAGTCATGTATATGGCAAGATAGTAGGATTGAACACATGTGAGTAAAGCAATGCACGTATGCACGCAATGTGTATGGAAAGAGAACTTGAACACATGTGAGTAAAGCAATGCACGCATACAATGCAATGTGTATAGAAAGAGAACTTGAACACATGTGAGTAAAGCAAAGCACGCATACAATGCAATGTGTATGAAAAGAGAACTTGAACACATGTGAGTAAAGCAATGCACGCATACAATGCAATGTGTATAGAAAGAGAACTTGAACACATGTGAGTAAAGCAAAGCACGCATACAATGCAATGTGTATATAGGAACTTGAACACATATCAGTAAAGCAAAGGACGCATACAATGCAATGTGTATATAGGAACTTGAACACATATCAGTAAAGCAAAGCACGCATACAATGCAATGTGTATATAGGAACTTGAACACATATCAGTAAAGCAATGCACGCATACAATGCAATGTGTATATAGGAAACTTGAACACATATCAGTAAAGCAAAGCACGCGTACAATGCAATGTGTATATAGGAACTTGAACACATATCAGTAAAGCAAAGCACGCCTACAATGCAATGTGTATATAGGAAACTTGAACACATATCAGTAAAGCAAAGCACGCGTACAATGCAATGTGTATATAGGAACTTGAACACATATCAGTAAAGCAAAGCACGCGTACAATGCAATGTGTATATAGGAACTTGAACACATATCAGTAAAGCAATGCACGCCTACAATGCAATGTGTATATAGGAACTTGAACACATATCAGTAAAGCAAAGCACGCATACAATGCAATGTGTATATAGGAACTTGAACACATATCAGTAAATCAAAGCACGCATACAATGCAATGTGTATAAAAAGGAACTTGAACACATATCAATAAAGCAAAGCACGCATACAATGCAATGTGTATATAGGAACTTGAACACATATCAGTAAAGCAATGCACGCATACAATGCAATGTGTCTAAAAAGGAACTATGTAAGACAATGTAAATGAGGCACGCATGCTGATGCAAATGAGGAGGCACACGTGCCCATGAAAATGGGGCACACGTGCCAATGAGAATGAGGAGGCACACGTGCCGATGGTAATGAGGCACACGTGCCGATGAAAACGAGGCACACGTGCCGATGGAAATGGGGAGGCACACGTGCCGATGAAAACGAGGCACACGTGCCGATGAGGACGAGGCACACGTGCCGATGAGGACGAGGCACACGTGCCCATGAAGACGAGGCACACGTGCCCATGAAGATGAGGCACACATGCCGATGGAAATGGGGAGGCACATGTGCCGATGAAAATGGGGCACACATGCCAATACAAAGTGAGGAGGCACACGTGCCGATGGTAATGAGGCACACGTGCCGATGAGAATGAGGCACACGTGCCGATGAAAATGAGGCACACGTGCCGATGAGAATAAGGCACACGTGCCGATGAAAACGAGGCACACGTGCCAATGAGAATGAGGCACACGTGCCGATGAAAACGAGGCACACGTGCCCATGAAGATGGGGGCACACGTGCCCATGAAAACGTAGCACATGTGCCAATACAAGCGAGGAGGCACACGTGCCGATGAAAATGGGGCACACGTGCCAATGAGAAGATGGGGGCACACGTGCCCATACAGAATGTAAAACAACGCAAGTGTGACACACATGCCACACGAAAATGTAAAACAATGCAAGTGTGACACGCATGCCACACGAATGTTTAAAAAACAATGCAAGTGTGACACGCATGCCACACAAATGTTTAAAAAACAATGCAAGTGTGACACACATGCCACACAAAATGTACAACAACACGAATGAACTCGTGTGCGCGACAACGCACGTTCTTTCTTTTTGAAACGCGTGATAATGCGAAACAAGGAGGTGCACGGCAACACAAATGATGTGCGGGGCAACGACAACACGAATGATGTGCGAGGTGACGTATGTATTGAGGTGCATGACGATGCATGACAATGCTTGCAATAAAATGCATGACAATGCATGAGGGATGTGCATGACGGCGCGACGCAACGCACCAGACAACATGATGAATGCATGCAACGCACGCGGGGCAACTTTTGAATCTTTATAAACGAAAAAAGGACACAAAAAGGATACAATCTTTGCTTGAATTTGAGTGTTACACACAGTAGACACGGTCCGAAGTCAGAACGAAGGCCGGTTGAACATCGGGGGTGCATTTTCTTGCACTTTCTTGAGCTATGAAGACCAACAACTCCTCACTTGGCCTAAACAATGCTGTAGGAACATCACCGGCTGGATTAGAAGGCCACCGACTGGCCACCGGCTGCAGAAAATACTCATCGGCACAATATTGTGCCGACCGGCACAAAATAGTGCCGACCGGCCAAAAATGCCTGATCGGGGGCAGTTTTGCCATTTTGCTTCGGGTCTTATAAAATAGGGTTGCTAAACCCTATTTTCTTATTTCCTTGCCGCCGAAAAACTTCTCCCTCTCTCTCTAGAGCCTCTTTTCCTCCTCATTTGCTCATTTCTTTGAGTTTTCGTGCCATTTTCGTCGTCCGATTCGCGAAGTTCACTGCGTTTCGGACATTTTCAACCGAACAAAATCTCATTTCGGTGCATCCCTTGCCATTTCCTCCTTTTCGGGACTTGTTCCCCTCGATTTCATCTTCCTTTCCGTGCCTTTTCACCTTCCGACTTTTCTGGCCATTTCCGGCCCTCTCGGGGTTGACCTTCTCGGTTGACTTTTCATATTCCGGCTTTTCTGGCCATTTTCTCCCTACCATTGCCATGGCTGACGACATTCCACATGTTGGGACTCCTCCGGACCACGAGATGGACCCCGGGGTCGAGCTCCTCCCTCTGGGTGAGCGTCCTTTCGACCCGGCGACCTACCGCCCGGCGATTCACGTGCTACCACCCGATGGACTTCGCCAGTTCAGGAGTTTCGACAGGGCACTGGACCCGGAGCTTCTGCTACGCGAGCCTGCCTCTCACCTCTCATTCGGCGCTTCCGAGGTAACCTTTTTCTCTGTTTTACTTTCTGCAATGTAGAACTGTAAACTGTCAACTGCCATAGCTGATTACAACCCTTAATTGCTTAGCTCTGATATACTATACTGTAGTTGATCGTAGACAAACTCACAACTGATATCTATTTTAGGACCGACACGTGCACACACACTGCACTAACCTTAATCACCCATATACACGGCACACCGTATTTCACTGCAAACTCATCGATACCCGGTACTTATTTGAATCTGAAAACTTGCACACATGCTAGATTTATACTGAATTGAACCACTCAAACACGCTGACGCATCACACGCTGTAGTTCACTGTAAGCACACCGGCACCCGGTATCTGCTAGAATCTGAAAACCCGCACACATGCTAGATTTGTACCAACCTTAACTGTTTCTTAAAAACTGTACATTTTATATTGCTTCGCAATTATTTGTTTGAAAACAGGGAGATTCCCATACCATCCACGGGTATGGGAATGTTGCTGCGCGAGATTGGTACGCGGAGCTTCCCGAGGCGGTTTGCCAGATCGTGGACCAGGCCGGCTTCGGCGCTTTCTGCAGGGGGCTGTCCCGGCTTACTGCCTGTAGACCTCTTCTTGCTGCTCTGGCAGAGAGGTGGTGGGACACCACCGATTCATTTCATCTGTCGGCGACTGGGGACATGACGATGACCCCTTACGACTTCTCGATGCTCACCGGCATCGGGGTGGGGGGTGATCCGATCCCCTTCGACACTGATATGGATGAGTGGACCGCCGCTCAGATTTATCTGGTTGGCAAGGCGCCACCTCTTGCTCGTCCGGGATTTGTTCGCTACTCCTGGTTTGAGGTGCAGTTCAGGGTCCAGCCTACCCTCGTCGATGCAGCTCCGATGACCCAGGAGGCCGTGGAGCAGTACGCACACGGCTTCTTGATGTTTTTGCTAGGGACCACCCTATTCGCCGACCGGGCGAACACCGTGCCTCTCTGCCTCCTCAGCGCACTGGTGGACGTCCGACGGATTGTGCAGTATGACTGGGGTGGCGCAGCTCTGGCCACCCTTTATGGCTACATGAGCTCCGTCTCCCGTGGCAGCGGGCAGCTGCTCGGGGGCTACTGGCGAGCTTGGGAGGTATGTCTTCTTCTCTTCTTTACATTTCTGCTCTACATTTTCTGTACTCTGTACTGCACACACTGTAGTCTGTTTCGCGCTGACTGTATACTGTACACACGGCACACACATACTCTGCTTTACACTGACTGTATATTGTACACACGGCACACACATACTCTACACAATACACTGCACAACACACGGCTCTGCTATTTCTGCTTTATTCTTCATTTCTGCTTTATCTGATGGTCATACTGACATCTATTTTGCAGTTGTGGGCCTATGCCTACTTTCCCAGGCTGGAGCCAGTACCGGAGACGGAGACTCCTCTGGTCATCCACTTTTCACGCCGCTATGACGGGAGGTGCACACGGCGGCCTCGTAATACCTTCAGCTTCTTCCGTCGGTTCTTCGACACCATCACCTCTGCCGAGGTATATTTTACTTACAGTTCATTCAAATTTTGCTTTGCATTTGTGTATTTTGATAACCAGTAAATAACCAACTGTTTTAATTCAGGTCACCTGGCGGCCGTGGGCTGCGGTGTCAGCAGACATTCAGGATCGGTTCGCCGGTGCGGAGGAGACCTCTCACTACCGGATTTTGCTGGAGGGCCCGGTCTGTCGGGCGTGGTACCTGGGTGAGCGTTTCCTACGCCAGACCCTAGGGTTTCCAGAGCAGATAGTCCCGGTTCACCCTCCTGAGCACATGAGGGACACCGAGAGGTTTTCTCTGCAGCAGATGGAGGACTACACCCTCGGCTGGGACGAGGACGGCTACAGGGGCGAGGGCGACTACTCAGAGTACGTCCGGACCTTCCTTATGCGGCCTCTGAGCGGGGGCTCCCGAGCTGAGCCAGAGAGACCTGCGGCGCCGGCGGCTAGGGCAGAGGTGGGAGCAGGAGCGGGATCGTCACAGAGAGCTCGAGCTCGCGGCAGGAGGGGAGTGTAGAGGGGACGAGGGACGGGCTGGCCCGCTCTGCCTACCATGCTGACATACAGGGGGCAGAGTGGGGAGACCTACCAGATCCCTTTTGCTCCTCCCCTGGCTGGTCATGAGTTGGCTGGCATTCCTGACTTGCGTCCGGTATGTACCACTTTATTTCTGCATCTTGCATTGTCATTTCAGTTCAGTTCATTTGATATTCCACAGAATATTGACGCATCTAATGCTTTTGCAGGCTTCCTCCGAGTACACACGGCAGTCGGTGGAGTTGTGTGCCTCCCTGATGGGGATGCTGCAGCGGACCCTTGATGTCTTGGCCGTCTACAGTCTTCCGGTATGTTCTTCTGACCACAGTCTGATACCACACATGGTTTCATACAACCTGATGCATTACACAACCTCTGATAAAATGCTCACGGCATTCACACACTGTACTCATACACTGCATTCTGTACTGATTCACTGCTCACGGCATTCACACACGGTACTCATACACTGCATTCTGTACTGATTCACTGCTCACGGCATTCACACACTGTACTCATATATTGATAAACTGCTTCATGTATACTGATGCATTTGTCTTTTTGCACTTTTCAGCCTCCCTTCCCGATTCCTCCCGTGGGTGATGGCGCTCCATCTGGACCTCCCATTTCTACTCGGGATGGCAGGATATTCCCCCGCACCAGAGGGGGGCGTGGCCATGTGGGGAGCAGCTCGCAGGCTCCAGTTGCAGGGGATGGCGAGTCGGAGGCGGAGGCCTCTGGGGAGGAGGCCGGGGGCAGCTCGGGCTCGGGCTCGGGCTCTGACAGCGACACTTCTGACGATGCTCCTGTGCTTCTGCCCAGGAAGAGGGCGAGGACAGATCCCCCGGCGCGAGGCCATTGATGATGATTACAGACTTCTGCTGTTTTTCTTTCATTTTCTTTTCTTGTACTTTTCTCTTTTTGGTAGATAGAGTACTATGTACTGCCGCAGGCAGATTTTGCTTTCCTCAAAACTTATGTACTTGAAAAGATTATGAAATGGAACAAACTTTTTATCTGAAAAAGAATGTTATATCTGCACATTTCATACTTTGTACCGCATGGCGTCATATTACACCTCAAATGTAAATGATATTGATCTTGTTGTTTGAAAATTGAGCAATTGCACTCTGATAATCGGATAACCAACCAACTGACAGCAAACGACTCATACAAACCAACTGCTCAATCTGGATATACAGCCCATACTCTACCAGGGATTGATCTGCATACAACCCATAACACAGCACTTGGTTCATTTCGCCCACAGCAAACCCTGAACAAACAGCCCCAATCTGACAAGACGGACCACAAAAGCTAACACGGTTGCAGTTGAAACACACTCGGATGTCCCAAATTTTCCCTTTCCTTCTCTTGCTTCGCACGAATGTAGAGAATGGCACAGCATTCTGAGCACAAACGATTTTTTAAAATAAAGAGGGGTTTCCAACCGGGGTATCGAGCCTACCACAGAACACAGCGGAGGGACTCAAACAAAGAAACAAAAGGCACACGACCTGAACATAACAAGACACACTCGGAAAAGACTCAAAACAACAGTTGAGACTGGCAATCAAAAGACACGACACACGGACGTGTTTAGAGAAAACAAAAGACTACAGATTCCGAGGAGCCAATTCCTCCGGGCATACTTCCCGCCCTTTCTGATTTGTGATACTCACATCACTCGGCCCTCAGGCTCGGTTTTTCTCTCAAAAACCCTTTTCTTACTTTTCTCTCAATTCACACATCTCTATTCTTTATTCTCTCATTTTTTCATCCCTCCCCTGGGTGGTTAATGAGTGAATAGGAAGTCGCGGGTTCACGCCCGATACAGCTAGCTCACGGCTATTTCTTCTGATAGATAGGGTGCCTTTCTGGCAAGTACGTCGATAACAAGGGAGTGGCGGAACACCCGACTCGACTGTGCCCCTGGTTCATTACTTTGACCATTTTTTTGTTTTCTAAAACAGTTTTGATAAAAAATGAGAGTTGGATTAACACACTTGTTCAATTTTTGATTTGAAAATCATGCGAATCAGGCTGTGAGCACTGAAAATTCTCCTTTTTGGGTCCAAACGTGGTCCAATTTTGAAAATGAAACAGTTTTCGAGAAAATAAGTCAACCTCGGTGAAAATTTTCAAAAACTATTTTTGCAAATAATCACTACTAGACAAGCACAGAACTTACCCTCGAGATGCGCAACCTTGGATCGGGGATGATGGAAAATTGCCCCTGGCTTAAAAGGGGGATAAGGCAACGGAAAGTTGCCCCCGGTTTGGACGGTAACTCGGGGCAACTCATGGCAATGGATGGCAACGAAAAGTTGCCCCTTGTTTGGATGGTGCCGCGGCATGTTGTAAGCCAGTCTTTGTTGACGACGATCGGACCCTCAGGCGTGGAAGGGGCGAAGACGGTTTGAATCAATATGTGGACACAGTCACCTGGAAGGTGCTGGTGATTTGGACTTCAAGAGGAAGTTAATCACGTAATTCCGGGTTGCTGCAATCGAGACATTGGATTCGAAGGAGGCAAAAGTAATCAAAACCATGACATGGACTGAGACACTATGAAAGCGTTGGGGGTTGGACTTCAGAATGAAGTTGCCTACGTATCCCAAACATGGGAATCAAGCCTTACGTAGTTCGGGGTTAAGGTACACTCGGGTATTTTAACCTTCACTATTTTTAGGCTCTTATTTTGCCAAGGCGCCCAATGCGGGTTTTCAACCTTGCGAGCTTCTTTTCATTTTCTTTTTCTTTTCGTCATTTTTTTTCATTTTTCATTTCTTTTCTTTTCTTCTTTTCTTTTGCTCTCTTTTTTTTGTTTTCTTTTCCTTCTTTTTTGTATTTTGTATTTTTCCTTTCTTTTCTTTGTTTCATTCTTTTCTTAGCTCTAACTTTTGCCTGGGTCGCCCTTCCGGGTTTTCGGCCCAGCGAGCCTCTCAAAGGGTAAAAGTGTAGCTAGCCCATGCCGAATGGTTTTGCAATCGAAGCCCCTCTGTATCCAAAAGAGTGACTGTTGTGTCGACTTGCAGAAAAGTCCATCACGGTTGCTTCACGAGCCTTGCCTGGCGGGATCTGATCTGCTTGACCTGACTCTGGTGCCTCTTGCTCGAGGGCTGCTTCAAGTTGGGCCACACGGGCATTTGACTGCTTGGACATTCTGAACGGATTCCCGGTTCGGAACAGATAGACGGAACCTTGAGGCTGAGAGCGATCCTAGGCCGCACCATCTCAAGAGCGATTCCACACAGGTCTTCGCAGGACCGCGCAAAACATTTTTTGGAAGTTTTTAAGAAAGCGACACATCGCCTGCGCTAAAGATAGTGTGGAACCAGTCTGGATCAAGCCAGGGTTTTTCTCAGTACTCACGTTGACAGGCATGATTTCATTCATTAAAAGCTCAACATGCTTCTCTTTCTCTCAATTTTGATCAAAGTGTTGCAAAACCCGAGGAATTCCTTCCTCTTTGTTTTTATCACCGCAGCGTACGAAAAAAAAGTTTTTTTTTTTTTTTTTTTTTTTTTTTTTTTTGAAAAACTTAGGTCATTACAACGAGTTCAAGGCACAAGAGAGCAGGTAGAATGCGCTGTCATTCCATTCACATCCTCCGGCACGGTTGATTCGAACAGCAACAAGTACGGAACGTGATAACCACAGCTGTTTTATTCAGATTTGTTGGCATAACTGGCTCCTTGGTAGAAACAGACTCAAAAAGCAAAAGCAACTGTTTATAAAACAAAACGGTGTTTCGAGGCGACAACCCCGAGATCACCTGGTATACTATACAAGAGGGACTGACTCATTACAACAAGACAGACTCTGTAAGCAAAAGACTGACTCAATACAGAGAGACAGACTCAAAACAAAACAAAAGACTGACTCGACACCCAAGTCAGGATTTACAAAACTAGTGTTGGCAGATGCTCAAAAATGTGTGCCAAACGCCACATCCAAAAATGTACCAGACACTGCCCGCAGGCGGTTCACCTTCTAATTACACACTTGCGGTATCTGTGTCCTCGGTATCTGTGTCCTCAAAATCCAAGAATTCTGTAGTGACTGATTTGGCCGAGGTAGGCGGGAGGATAACCTTGTTGTCAATCAAATCCTGTACCTCATGACGGAGGCGGAAGCAATTATCAGTAGCATGACCAGTCTGCTGGTGGTACGCACAGTACTGAGTGGCATCATGGCCTGCTGGAAGAGGTTTGGGGAGCGGCCTAGGATCGAGGGGTGTAAGATGCCCCTTTTTGGCCAAAATCAGAAGTGCCCTAGACAAAGGCATGTAGAGAGGATGGAAGACCCTGCGCCCTCGGGGCAGGTACTTTGGAACCTGAGCACTCTTGCTAGATGCACCAGCGAACGGGTCAGCAGGTGCGGCTTTGGATTTCTGATTCTTTCCGGATGCAAGTCTGGGAGCGGGAAGAACCGTTTTGGCATGACGGGGCCTGTCCCGGTTCTCTGATTGACTGGAACTGCCCTCAGGCGGAGTGGGGAAAGCATCCTCCACAGCTTTTGACATAACTGCGGATATCTGTTGCTTGCTCGTTCCCCCAGCTTTCAAAGTCTCTACTGCCCACAGCAATTGTTCGATAGGGTCGGCATTTGCCTTCATCTTGCCTTTGTCTCCGGCCTCGGCCTGATTTGGAACTTGGTTTGATGCGTCGTTGCCATAGCCGGAGGCCATCTCCGGTTGGTTAAGTTCAATTACAATCTGTCCCAGTAGTGGGGGCTCCTGGGGTATAAAGCCTCCGGCATATGGTGCAGCTGGTAGCGAAACAGACATCCCATAGGCGAGATCTGCCATGGACCTTTGAAGATCACCTATCATTCCCATTAGTTCAAACGTAGTAGGCTCGCGAGCCTGATATAGTTGGGGGGTCCAAATTGGGTGTGCGGCAGGCGACCTGGGTGGATGCGACATGTCAACAGTAGTCTCATCCTGCGGGGTAATTCCTTGACTCAACGCGGCCGTCATGACCACGATCTCTTCTGAATTTTGCGTCATGTTCAGTCTCGCCTCAGCAAGGAGAAGACACTAGCTGTTCTAGATTGACCCTATGGATTTCTGAACTGAAACGGAAAACAAGCAGCATTTCAGCCCCAAACAGATCAAACACGGGTGTAGCTGGACAACTGTACTTTACTACTGAACACTGTTCCCCAGAATCACTATTCAAAACTGAACTGATACCCGCAGACACAACTGATTCTCGACAATACTGATATAGGTGCCCTCAGGCCGGATACCCAAACTTGCAAACTGATACATGCGTTCCCTGCAGAGATACACTCTAAAAGCACATAACAGGTAAAAGAGAGCCAATACACCCCTATGTTGGGGTAGGGTTTCCCTGTCTTATTTTGTCAGGAGCTAGGGTTTCACTACGCACGCAGCGGTTTCAAACAACCTATATCGGGTAAGCAACCTGTCCTAGTTTGGAATGGTCACTATGGATCCGAATATGCACTAGGTCGAATGGTCAAAAAGGGTGCCCCGGTAAAACCGGGGTTTGTGTTCCCATACTGGCAGAGCCCGCAACCGGTCAGCCTTATGGTCATGTCTTGACAAGACAAGCCTCCAGCAAACCGCTCAGGAATAGCAGATGGCCAACACGGTGTCCTAGGCGCACCAATGCACATGCAATGCAAAGAAACACATAAGTGTAGTCAAAACAGGATATCACGAGTTCGAGTCAAGCTCTCTAAATTCCCCAGCAGAGTCGCCAGAAACTGTAACACGTCCGCGGGGGGACCTCGCGCTACAGCTCGGACTCCCTTTTGTTGTCACGGTTCTAAATCTGAACCAAAGAGTCCAACTCCGGCAAATCGTTTGAGAAAACAGATTTTTGAAAAGTAGTGCCAAACATGGACTGCTTTGCCAGATTACAGAGTCGCCACCTAAATATTTTAAAATGGGAAATTTAGGAAACCCTGACTCGGTGCCGAAGGCCACATGTCCGTCATCACCAAAGTGGTCTTGGCTCGGGAGCTTGGGTACGATCGGGGAAGGTCAGCTATGAGCACCCCCTTTCGCCCGGTCCGAAGACCGGCCTCTACTAACCGTGATATCCGATTTTGAAAACATTACATGCTCTTATTCTAATTATTAGCCTAGAATTACTATGTTATGCGCGCAGCAAACAAGTATAGACTAGATTGCCTAATTTGGAAATAAACATTGCATATCCGTTGGTTTTGAAAATGCATTGGAATTTGCTACTCGCAAGTAGGCTAAAACACGGATTTCAACGAGTTTTCCCAACTCAGGCAATCCAACCTCCACCCACAGGCATTCAAGCAGTTTATCCCATATAAGCACTTAGCCGCATGGTAAGCATACTGTCATGTTAGCATTCACACGCATGTGGTATGCTAAAGCAAAAATACTTACATCGTACTCCGTGCCAAAACAATAAACTAGTTAGCAAACATGCATGCCCTAGTTCATGTTAGAGTGTCTAATGCATCGCATACAATCATGTAATTAGGATAGGCTCGGCTAACCCTAAAAATGGCATGTGAAATGCACTTTATTCGATGCACGTATTCAATTTGGAATTGAAAATACAATGCAGTTTGTATGATGTGCCGAGCCCGATGCATGTTTAGACAAATGCATGGATGCACGCATGCATAGCATAAGGTATGCTAAAATAGATGTGCCCTAATCTACCATCATAAGCAGGTAAATAAAAGGGTAGAAAGGAATGGGGGTTGGAAGACATACACCCACACACCCACACTTATTACAATTATGCCCTCACTCGGAGGGACCAAAAGAATAATACAAATAATTAACTACGCAAGCTAATTAAATATTACAAATTCACTAAATTAATTAACAAATTAACTAAGTTAATTAAAGCAGTAAATGCCTCGGGAAGAGGGCAAGATGCATCACGCGCCCAGGACCCGCTCGGAATCACACTGCCATGCATGGTTGCCTCTGTTTTCCCTGCTTTCCTCCTCCGAAGACTGCCAAAACTTCAGGAATACTTCCCTGGACACTGGAGATCACCACCGGCTGGGGTAGAACACCACCGGCTGAAGGATGTGGCTACCGGCACTGAATTCATCCATCGGCTGCCAGTAGACTGCCGGTCGGCACTAAACAGTGCCGGTCGGCACAAAATGCCTGCAGAACCTGCAACTCACAGCAGCAGAGGACACAACTTGCATGGCAATGTAATTCAAAGCATGTATGCACCAAACACACTCCTTATCATGTTTTTGACTCAAAGGAAGATGTGCCTCGGTGCTCGGACCACCAATCACGCATTTCCATGCATGACGGCCCAAAGAACCAAGAGTGCAACTTCTATTTCAAATGCATGCAAAGCAAACAAACACATAAGGGTGCCAAACCTCCATCATGACTTGGTCAAGAGGCTTAGCATGCATGCCAATATGATGCAATCCTAGACATGTCAACTAGTATGCAAAATGGACAATGTAAGGCACTTATGCAAACATGCAAGTAAGCATACAAGACAAGCATGCAAACCAAGCAATGGGGTGGGCTTAAACATGGATTAGGCAGCCCCAAATAGGCCTAAAACTATTGGCCAAAATGCTAAAGAGGTGAAGTCACAATGCATGCAAACATGCAACCATACATGCTCCAACACTTAGGCACAAACATGGCAACTCTTAAGCACACTCAAAGAGACCAAACATAGACAATGAGCATGCATAGAAAGCTCTGAAAATCATGCAAAACATGGTGCCAAATCATGCAACAAAGCAAGTCAAACATGCAACAAATGGCCCAAGTACTTAAGGTTCACCAATGAGGCTTTGAACTACACATAGTACAACCACACATGGCAATACTTAACCAACTAAAAACAGAGTTTTAACACATAAAACTAAACCCAAAAGACTACTTAGATGGCATCTAAGAGGCTTGAAATCAAAGGCATGCAACATGACCAAAACATGAGGCATACAACACATGCTTTTAAAGCATTAAAGAGGCTACTAAGGCAAGCATACAAGCACACCAAAGGGACTGAAATGGCATGCTAGATGGTTCCAAACCATCAAAATGATGCAAGCAAGGCATGCTACACCCTCATGCTCTTAAGGCCAACAAGCCAAATGCAAAGGAGCTATGTAATGCAAGTCATGGCCGACCAAAATAAGCATGGACAGACCTAAAGCATGGCAAAATAAGCATATACACTTCATGGATCTAGGCCTAAAACATGCTAGAAATAAAGGCATACAACCTAGGCATGTTAAGGGACTATTAAGGCATTACAAAGCAACTATGCAAAGCATGCAAGGAGTGCTAAAACCAACACTTAGCAATGTCATATTAGGGCATAATAAACATAAAATGCAGCCAAGACATGCTCAACAAACAATCAAACACTATGCTCTCTCAAGAGGCCAAAACTTGCCCTTTTCAAGGACATCAAGGAGAGGGGGTGGCCCTCTCCTTCTTGGGACCTCAAGGCACCATCTTCACCACTAAAATCCCTCAAGATTTCAGTGGTGAAGAGGCCCAAGCACCAAGGTCTCGGATCTCTCACAAAATAGCACCAAAAGTGGCCTTTTCAAGGCCTGAGGGTGGTCAAACCCACCCAAACCACCAAGCACTCTTAATAAACAATAAAGAGGCTTAAAAAACAGAACTTTTATGTATTGAACACCTAGCACAAAAACAGTTCAAAGATGGGTAAAAAAGGAGTGCAAGAATGGGGTAAATAAAGCAAGTTTCTCACCCTTGTTGACCCTCTTCACAAATGTTGACTTTGTTGCTTCCTTGAGCTCCAAACCAGTCAAGAACAGCAAGAATAACCTCTTGGGACCTCAGTAGCCAAGGGAAGGTGAAGCGCTAGGTGTTGATGTGCAATAGTAAGACACAAACACCTAGTCACACAAACAAGAGAGAAAAAGAGAGATAGAATAGATATAGGATTCAAACCCTAAAACCAGAGCTTCTTCTCACCTTTCTAACCAAAACTTTTTCTAACCCTAATGCCAAGAGAGAAGGCCTTCTCTTATAGGCAACCCTCTTGTAAAGCTTGTCAAACAAGCTTACAAGGAGGGCATCCCTCCATAAATGCAAGACCGCTGCCTTAAAATATCTCATAAAGCAACTGCACAGTAGTCGGCAGGGCAAATTTGTCATTTTGACAAATTTGACTACCGACCGGCACAAAAAAGTGCCGACCGGCACAACAAAGTGCCGATGGAAACTACAGCCAGCCGGTGGCCTCTAGCCACGGCCGGTGGTGTGTGGGGATGCCTCACAAAGCATTCCCTGCCCCTCTAGGGCAAAACACAGGTGTTTGGTGCAAAACCAGACACAAAACGGTCGAGTTCGGAGGTCCTGAGGCAAGGTGCGCGTAGCCGAGAACTCCGGGAACTCCAAACGAACACAAACATGGATAATCACCGAGTGTTCAAGCGGTGACGTCCAAGTCTCGAGCACGGTCAAAAATGGGGTGTCTACACCGCTGCGTGCGTAGTGAAACCCTAGTTCCTGACAAAATAGGACAGGGAAACCCAACCCCAACATAGGGGTGTTTTGGCTCTCACTTATCTGTTATGTGCTTGTTAGAGTGCGTCTCTACAGGGAATGCATGTATCAGTGTTTGAGTTTGGGCATCAGGCCTGCGGGCATCAGTTTTTGAGATTAGGCATCACGCCTGCGGGCATCAGTCAGTATCTGAGAATCAGTTATCCGCGGGTATCGGATTCAGTTTTGGGGAACAGTGATATAGGGACAGTAATCAGTGATTGAGGACAGTGTATACCCAGCTTATCAGCCGTGTGTTGTTATGCCCAACTGTGTGTTGTGTATTTAATTTAAGCTGTTATGCTGTCCGTTTATCTGGTTATTTATTTCCTTTTCGCTTTATTTATCTTTTTGCTAGGGCAGATTTGTAGCACAATTGCTTCCGAACCAGTAGATATACCCCAAGCACTTTGGACACGAGGTTGCCGACTCATTCGATCCGAGGATCTGGTTGACGGACATCCAGTGTTCCACTCTCTACCCCCGGTTGTTAGAAGAAAGCCAAGGAGGCGCAGTGTGTCAAAGCAGAGATTACCGGGGCAGCAGTCTACTTTAGCAGCAAACAATCGGACTGAGGTTTCTGTTTCCGCTATAGAGATACACTTACCGGTTATTCAGATGGATCTACCGAATACATCAGGGATGGAGGCGATGATGCGCCAAATGCATGAGAGCATGAAACAAATGCAAGAAGATGCCACCCGCCAAGCGGAGTTCTCCAAGCAGCAGGCAGCTGTCATGGCCCAGCAGGCCGAGCTGATCAGTAGGCTGCAACAGCAGAATGCGGCATCTGCTTCACATCAGGCTCCTCCTCCACCTGGAGCTCCGTTACCCGAGCAGGCATCCACTGGTCAGAATGCCCTGCCAAATCCCCAGAATACCCCCCTGAACACCCAGAACACCCTACCCAATGTCCAGAATATTCAAGAGGACACAGGCCATCCAACGGGGCTGGCTCCGCCCCCACTTCTGCCTCAACTGTCCAAGACCCATACACCTGCCAACCATCCGGACTCTCCCTTCGAGTTCGAGATAGACCATACAGCTCTGAAATTGAGCAAACTAGAGAAGCTTTTTAAGAAGTCCCAGGGGGTGAAGGCCATCCCAGACATCGAAGATGGGTACACCGATGTGGCCGTAACATTGCCAGACAGATTTAAGATGCCACAGATTGATCGTTTTGATGGGTCCGGGGATCCTATGGTCCATCTTCGGCTATTCTCAGACATCCTGCGGCCAATGGGCCTAACCCGACCACAAAAGCTTTCCCTGTTTGGCCGAACTTTGTCGGGTGTGGCAGCCATTTGGTACGCAAAGTTAGAAGATGAGGTAAAGAGAAGCTGGGATGAGATGGCTGAGGCCTTCATTGCACAGTACTCGTACAATACACAGATCGAGATTACAACTCGTGATCTCGAAACGACGAGGCAAGAGGCCAAGGAGACTTTCTCAGACTTCGTAACTCGATGGAGGGCAAAGGCATCGATCATGACCTTGAGGCCTACAGGCAAAGATCAAATTAGGATGATTGTGCGCAATCTCCAACCAAAACTCATGCAGAAGATGATTGTACTCCCCTTTCCCACCTTCTCAGACTTACATGAGATGGGGGTACAGATCGAGGATGCGATGAAGCAAGGTCTGATTGACCAAGACCGGGAGCAACCCCGGAGGACATTTAACCGCAACAACAACGCAGGCCCGAGTGGCGCTGCAAATACCAGAACTTCGGAGGTCAGTATGGTCACCACCACTCCCCCTCCCCATTCAAGGCCCGCGGCGGCCACACCCTTTTCCAGTACATCCGGGAGCAGTTCCCAAGCCTTGAGATATCAGTCCAGGGGCCAGAGAACCTTCACTCCACTATACATGCCTTTGTCCAAGGCTCTCGGGGTTCTAATCAAAAAGGGGCATCTGAAACCCCTAGAGCCAAGGCCATTACCAAATCCACTCCCCCCTTCCCACAACCCGGCCAAGTACTGTGCGTACCACCAGCAGCATGGCTATGATACAGACCAATGTTTCCGGCTGCGTCACGACATTCAGGACCTCGTTGACAAAAACATTATTCTGCCTCTCGAAAGACCCAACGTCACAACCAACCCACTCCCCGCACATAACTAAGATCCACCACCCAAAAGAGTCAACCTCATCCAAACTGGGGTCGTGTCCTACGATCCTAGTATCTATATTACTCCCTCTCACCTACCCAAGCCGAAGGTGATCCTTCCTGACTGCACTGACTTGTGCATGTTGGACACCTTCACAACCCAATCTGAGCCAAAGGTGGTGACCACTGAAGATAGAACAGGGCAGGTTTCAGAGGAGAACAGAGTTGTTGAGTCTGGGATGGAATAGCCCGGGAATTATGCTGGGGGAGCCTATGATCCAAGCGAGTACATCTTAGCAGTGGGTCAGTCTGAGCCGAGTGTGGGACTGCCGGAAAAAGCCGAACTGTGCATGATTCAGGGGGACAGACTTGAACAGGGGGTAGATGATCTGACAACAGTGGAAGAGGACTTCACCAACCTCCAGTTCTTCAACGACCAAGAATCAGGAGATGCAACAATCAACTGGTTTGAATATGAGGAGTCGGCGGAGGCCACTGGGTGGCTAGATGATCAGCCTGATATTGTGGAATTTCAGCTAGAGCAAGGCCCGACAGGGGCAAAAGTATCAATGGTGGCCGGAAGGGTCGAGAGTCAGAATGGATTGCCGGAGAGCGCCGGTACAAAGAATTCCGCTCGGGACTTAAGCATTGTGGATGCAGAGAAAGTGGAACAACAAACTGCAGCGACGCAGACAGAACAGGAGAAGTTTTGGGATTCCGAGAGAATCAGAAAGGCAAAAGCCCACGAAGGGGCTGAGAGTGCTATGGGCACAAGAACGGAAAATGCTGTGAGCATATGGGATGAAGGTACCGAGAGTACAAACTTGCCAGAACCAGATAGGTGTCTGTTAAATGTCAGCGGGATGTGGTGGGAAGACGACGACTTATGTCTTGCCCACACAGACGAAGATTGGGCAGGAGCTCAGCCGGATGACACCTGGTACCTCGATGAGGTGGACCACATGACCAGGAGTGGGCGGTACTTCAAGCCCCCACACCTTGACCAGCCCGAAGCATCTGGAAAAGACAAAGAAGCAGAGAAACAGAGAGAGAGACAAATTGAAGAAGAAGCTGTGCTGAGACAATTAAAGAAGATACAAGCAGACATCTCCATCTGGGGACTGCTTATGGCTTCGCGGGTGCACAGACAGGCTGTCCTATCTGCTATGGACAAGGCCAAACTCTCTATCGACACTACACCAGAACAGCTAGTTGGGCTGGTTTTTCCAGGAGGAGGCTCCCCGGCTTTAACCTTCTCAGACAAGGAACTGCCGTCTGAGGGCGTGAATCATAACAAACCTCTCTACATCTCCGTGGAATGTAGAGACAAGTGGATACCGGTGGTACTTGTTGATACCGGGTCTATAATCAATGTCTGCCCAGCCAGAACAGCGTATGCAATCGGGTTGAAGCCCGCGGACTTCATCCCGACAACTCAGGTGATCAGAGCGTACGATAATACTAGCAGGGAAGTGATGGGGACCGTCAAGATTCAGACAAAGGTTGGACCTGGACAACACGAGATAGATTTCCATGTCTTGGAGGTTCCCGCAACTTTCAACCTACTTTTGGGGCGACCGTGGTTGCACCAGGTGAAGGCCGTCTCGTCCACTCTGCATCAGATGGTGAAATACCCCTATGGAAAGGGAGTAGCCATTGTGTTTGGGAATTCATCGATCCATCCCCCTCTGGAGGTATCTACACCAGTCCTAGAAATCGAGCACGGCATGGAGGACGTGTTTATATCAGGATTTACTCTGGCCGAGGCCCGGGTTGTGCAAAACATTATGGCTGTGAATGAAGGTATGTACGTCAGTGCTCAATCCGTCTACCTCATGAACAAGCTACAACACATCCCCGGGATGGGATTAGGAAGGAGCGGCAGGAAAGGCGTCGCAACATTGGCCGAAGTGCCATACAACCCGCATACCTTTGGACTGGGTTATCTGCCCACCAAAGAGGACTGGGTGAGGAAAGGAAAAGAAATGGCTGGAAGAGCCAGAGCCAAGCAGGCTGGGAAGCCATTTGACTTGATGCTTAGGCCCAACCAGGGTACCCTGAACGGACGCTTCGTCCGGGAGGGGGAGGACTTTCCATTTTGCGGCTTCCCAGAGCCGTGGATAAACGCGGAGAAGAAGCGCGTGCCCGGTTTTGAGATCTTCTTCGACCTGCAGTTATCCGGGGAGGATGTTGCCGAAGAGCAGACGGACCCATCAGCTGAGGTTGAGCAGTATAGGGCAGTGGATCCTGAGGGCACAGAATTTGAAACGGGGGTAGCGCTGGCATGTCTACTCTCTGATCCTCCGATCGACCATAAGTGCTTGGGGGATAACTCCGAGGTTTCCATGATTGGGGATGAAACGGCCGCGAGCCAACCAGTAGCTATCTTGGATGCATCTATCGCACCCTCTCTCACTTGGCAATACGAGGAGGGATTTTTGTCCAGCAGCACCGGGTCAGGTAGTGAGCCGGAATCTGATTCCACCGAGTCTTGTGAGTCGGAATCAGATTCCAGCTCGACTGAGTCTGAGTCTGGTACTCCTGGGGATGTTAACCCGGATGCCACAGTCCTGTCTAGGTCGTCTTTTTCCTTTTCATTTGAGTCTGTTGTAAATGAATTGGACGATTTGGATGTGCCTAATGAGAAGCAAGCAACTGTGGTTTCTGAGTACTTTTCTGTGCCCTTAATTCATTGCATTAATTCAGACTTTCAAAATTTTGAAAACGACGAGGACGAAGTTCCTCCGGTTTTGCAACGATTAATTGAGCAGGAGCAGGAGAGATTTGTTAAACCCCTAGTGGACGAAATCACTACCGTGAACATTGGTACTGAGGAGGACCCGCGGCTGGTCCAGATCGGGTCCACGTTGTCTTCGGAGGAACGCGAGCGCTTAGTCACTTTATTAAAAGATTTCAAAGATGTTTTTGCGTGGTCCTACGAAGACATGCCTGGAATCGATCTTGAGATTGTACAGCATCGGATCCCCCTTGACCTCGAGGCCCGACCAGTCAAACAGAAACTCAGGAGGATCCGCCTGGACTGGGCTCTCAAGATTAAGGAAGAGGTCACCAAGCAAATCGACGCAGGCTTCCTGCTAGTATCTGAATATCCGACTTGGTTGGCCAACATTGTTCCGGTGCCGAAGAAAGACGGCAGGATCCGAGTATGCGTGGACTTCAGGGATTTGAACAGAGCTAGTCCGAAGGACGACTTCCCCTTGCCACACATCGATGAGTTGGTGGATTTCACAGCAGGGCACGCTTTGCTCTCATTCATGGATGGCTTCTCAAGCTACAACCAGATAGTAATGGCACCAGAAGACAGGGAAAAGACTGCATTCACCACCCCGTGGGGGACATACTGCTATAGAGTCATGCCGTTTGGGTTGAAGAATGCTGGAGCTACTTATCAACGGGCTGCGACCACAATATTACATGATATGATCCACAAGGAGGTTGAGGTGTACGTGGACGACATGATTGTCAAGTCCAAAGAAAGAGAGGGCCACTACACCGCCTTGCATAAGTTTTTTCAAAGGATCAGGGAATTCCGGTTGCGGCTGAACCCTCAAAAGTGTACATTTGGTGTTACAGCGGGAAAAATGCTGGGGTTTCTGATTACACAAAGGGGCATCGAAGTCGACCCTTCCAAAATTAAGGCCATCCTAGAAATGCCCCCACCAAGGACTGAAAAGGAGGTGAGAGGCTTTCTGGGTAAAGTGCAATTCATAAGACGGTTTATCTTAAAATTAACCTTGACTTGTGAACCACTTTTTGGTCTCCTGAAGAAAGGCAAGAAATTTCAATGGGACGGCCGATGTCAAGCAGCGTTTGAACAGATCAAAGAATATCTACAGAACCCGCCCGTTTTATCACCACCAGAACCAGGGAAACTGTTGATTTTGTACCTATCAGTGACTGAGACCACAATGGGCTGTATGCTCGCACAAGAGTCTGAAGACAGGGTGGAGAGAGCCATCTACTATCTGAGCAAGAAGATGCTAGAGTATGAGACTCGGTACACACCACTGGAGAAGGCTTGCTTAGCTTTGGTATGGGCTACCAGGAAGCTGCGGCACTACTTGTTAGCTCACTCCGTAATGTTGGTTTCACGTCTTGATCCCATCAAATATCTTTTCGAGAAACCAGCACTTACGGGTAGGCTGGCTCGTTGGTTGCTGTTGCTCTCCGAATTTGATTTGAAGTATGTCACACGCAAGTCAGTCAAAGGAAGAGTAGTAGCAGAGTTCCTTGCCGACCATCCGGTTGAGGGGGATGAAGCAGTTGAATACTTGTTCCCAGATGAAGCCATTTTGCATATCGACGACGAAGCTTGGACGATGTACTTTGACGGAGCGTCAAATCAACATGGGTATGGGATAGGAGTGTTGCTGATAGCACCCGATAATTCCCGTATTCCTCTAGCCTTCAAACTCCGATTCAAAGTCTCAAACAACGAAGCAGAATATGAGGCATGCATCGCTGGCCTAGAAGCAGCCCTAGAACTAGGGGCAAGACGATTGGACGTCATTGGGGATTCGAACCTTGTTGTGTCTCAAGCTAAAGGAGACTGGAAAGTAAAAGAGGAAAAGATGATGATGTATCACCAGACCTTGGATTTGCTAATTCCTCGGTTTGAGAAGCTAAGTTTTACTCATCTACTAAGAGAGAACAACAGGTTCGCAGATTCTTTAGCAACTCTATCTTCCATGATAGACATCCCGTGTGGAGTCCGAATGCGTCCAGTCATCATTGACCAGAAATTTGCGCCTGCCTATGAGTCGATTGCAGCCATAGATGAAGTTCAGGATGAACATCCCTGGTATTACGACATTTGGAATTTCTTGGAGAAAGAAGCATATCCGCCGGGGACAAATGCCAAGGACAAAAGGGCAATAAAGAGATTGGCCGTTCAGTTCATCATCTGTGGGGGTAAGCTGTACAGAAGAGGTCATCTAGGAATGCATAAACTGTGTGTTGATGCCGAAGAGTCGAAGCGCCTAATGGAAGCCATCCATGGAGGAGAGTGTGGAGCACATATGAACGGGGTAATGTTGGCACGGAAGATCCTCAGACAGGGGTACTACTGGTCCACCATGGAGGAGGATTGTATCAGTTTCGTTCGGCGATGCCACAAGTGTCAAATTCATGCAAATCGCATGAACATCCCACCGATAAAGCTGTACAATATGACTTCACCATGGCCATTTTCAGTCTGGGGAATTGATGTGATCGGGGCTGTTACGCCAAAGGGGTCGAATGGGCATGAGTTCATCCTGGTTGCGATAGATTATTTTACAAAGTGGGTTGAGGCCCAATCTTATGCGGTGTTGAAGGCTTCGCATGTTGCAAAGTTTATCAGAAACAACATCATCTGTCGCTACGGGGTCCCAAATGAGATAATTTCAGATAACGGTTCCCACTTCAAGAAGGAAGTGATAGACTTGTTGGAAAAATACAATGTGGCTTTTCATAAGTCATCCACATACCGGCCGCAGACCAATGGAGCGGTCGAGGCCGCCAACAAGAATATCAAGCGTATATTGCAGAAGATGGTGGAAACCTACCGGGACTGGCCAGATAAGCTGCCGTTTGCTCTGTGGGGCTACCGGACTTCAATTAGAACTTCTACTGGGGCGACTCCGTATTCATTGGTTTATGGGATGGAGGCCGTTCTACCTATTGAGGTTGAGGTTCTGTCATTGCGAGTATTAGCTGAGTGTCAGATAGCCGAAGCGGATTGGCAGCAGAGCAGATTTGAGGAACTCATGCTCTTCGATGAGAGAAGACTGAAAGCACTGTACCACATTCAAGGCTATCAACGCAAAATTGCCCGGGCTTTTAACAAGAAGGTTAAGTCCAGGAATTTAAAGAAAGGAGATTTGGTACTCAAGGACAACCGAGCTCCCATCCATGACCCTAGGGGCAAGTTCAGACCTAATTGGACTGGTCCCTACATCATTAAGTCTATCTGGTCAGGTGGAGTTGTGGTTCTGATGGATCTGGATGGCTTAGAGTTTTCACAACCGATCAACATGGACAAGTTGAAGAAATACTATCCTTGAGAGGCTCGCTAGGCCGAAAACCCGAAAGGGCGACCTAGGCAAAACTCAGAGCACAAAAAATTGAAAAATATAAAAACTGAGCTCGCAAGGTTGAAAACCTGCAAAGGGCGGCCTTGGCAAAAGTTAGAGCGCAAAAGGAGAGTAAAAATACCCGAGCGAACCTAAGCAGGAACTACGTAAGGCTTGATTCCCGTCTTTGGGATACGTAGGCAGCTTTATCCTGAAGTTCAGCCATAACATTTTCCCCGATCAACTTTGTCCATTTTGATCATCTCAGGCATCCTTGTCCATCAGCATTCATCGTAATCTCCGGTGCAGTGTTATTCAGACTAGGGGCAACTTTCCGTTGCCAGGAGGTGCTGTGGTACTGTTCAAACTAGGGGCAACTTTCCAGTTGCTAGGATCCAGGGTTGTGCATCTCAGTGACAGATCTCAGGCGTGTCCAGTTCTGATCCATATCGAAAATAGTTTTGAAAAGTTTTAATAAAAGTTGACTTTGTTCAAATTAATCTTTTTACAACTAAGACCATTTTTGGACCAAAGCGGAAAATTTTCAGTACCACAACCTTCAATTTCATTGATTTCAAAACAGAGTTCTCTTGCTCTTGCATACAATTGAAGTTGCTTTTTATTACACTCATGAAGAAAACTTGAAAGTACTAATAAAGCAATAAATCTGGGGCATAGTCAAGTCAGGTGTCCCTGCGCCCCCTCCCAGAGCTAGTCGAAGCCTCCGATGCCGACCTAGGCCCAATCTGTGCCTCCTCATTGAGCCAATCCCAGCACTCATCAGACAAAGTGCAACTGAAAATAGGGGCGGGGGGCAGGAGCTCTCTAGTCCTCCAAGCCGTAGTATGTCGGGCAAGGTGTGCACCTCGGATCGGGAAGGCGATCGGATACTCTACGCCCTCCGGAGGGCAAGTTTGATCATGGCCGAACTAGCGCAGAATGCGGAATGGGAAATAGAATACACAATGGGTCAGGCCAATCAACCGGATCCCAGTATCCTGGAACATGCTATAGCTCATCGCCGGAAGGTTAAGCCAAGGGCAGCGCCAAGCAATGCATTCAGCTGACAAGTTGCACATCCATTCAACCCACCATCCCTCATCAAGGGCGTCAACCAGGCGTTGTCGAAAGAAGTAGCCGCGGGCTGAGTAAGCAGGACAAGAGTCCACAACTTGCAATTTATCCATCAACCATATCTGGGGAGGGATGAAAATGAGAGAATAAAGAATAGAGAGATGTGCGATGAGAGAAAAGTAAGATGAGGGTTTTGTGAGAAAAACCGAGCCTGAGGGCCGAGCGATGTGAGCAAATACATGTGTGAGCTTGGGTGGGAAACATTACCTACAGCAGTAGTGGACTCCCCGCAAACCTGGTTGTCTCCTGGCGGAAGAAGGCATCCAAACCCAGCAGTGTTTCAGCCAATGTCATGGCGGTACAGCTCTTTCCTTCCCTCAAGCCTTGAGCAACTTCAATCAAACGGATGTTAGCTCCCCCGGAGCCCGAGACAAACAGAAAATGAGATAGCATGCACAAGCAGAGGGCATGTTGTCGAAAACCTTGCCGATAATGGTCACCGCGGTCACCGGCATCGGAGAATCGGTAAATCAGGCTTGGGATATCCAACATCCCGTTACAAATCAGGGATCGAGCATCATGCGCGTTGAGACCGCACATCTGCCCTAAAGCTTGGGCGTGGCCAAAACGAGACTGAGGCAAGATCTCTTCTAAGCGTTCAGACTCTATCAAGACTTGAAAATCTTCAAAAGTGGGACATACCTCTTGCCCTCCGAAGCTGAAAACGTGCGTCACCGGGTTCCAAAATCTCGCCGCCGCATGGAGGAAAGGAAGGTGCAGTGGAGTCCGGCCCAGCGTGAATAGTGCATTCAAGCCGAAACCCCGGAAGTTCAACTTTTCCGAGCCATCTAAAGAAGAGATCCAAGATGTGAGATTTTCTGCGAGAAATGCCTCAATTTTTGTGCAAAGCAGTGATGAAATGAATGAGTTCCAAAGTTGGAGCTTTATAGGGGGGGTAAAACACTATTCGAGGACAAGTGTCAGAATTCTAGGAGTTGCAGGAAAGGTGGCCGGCCGGCCATCTATTCTAGCAGGCCGGCCATCTTTGTTTCAAAAACTGGCCGGCCGGCCACCTTTCAGTCCCCAGATGCAAAATGTAGCCGGCCATGCATCGGTCCTGCTTTGCCCTCCGGAAGGAAGTTTGAGGCATTTCTATGCATCGGGGATGTTGACGGCCTCCATTTTTCTCAGTTTCGGATGCGTCTCAGCACCTAGATCGTCCGAAGTACGCTGTGTTGTATTTTGCTTATCGAGTTGTCGCTTTGTTTATCGAGTTGTAAGTTTTGTCGAGCTGTCGCATTTTGTGTTTTGAGTCGTTACTCTTTGTTTACGCAATTTTGTTAAGTCTTGTTTATCGAGTCATTAACATTGTTGTATTTTGCTTATCGAGTTGTAAACTTGCTAAGATTCTGTTATTTCTTAGTGAGTCGATTTGTTTAGTTTGTTGCGTCGGTTCATTACCTGACCCGGTAAATACATAAGGCACATTTCCATTCAATTCCATTTTTGTGCAAAATGATACGATGCGATGCTGAGAATTTCAAATACAAACACTTTTTCAAAAGCTGTTTCATTCCGTCATGTTTTACAAAAAAACAAAGGTACAAGTTTTACAGAAAACAAAACTGCCTAACAAAATGCAAAGTGCTACAAACTACTAGCAAAAAGTAAAATAAAGCAGGAAACAGCATCAATGCCCTCGGGAGCGGGAATGAGGAGGCCCCCTTATCCTCTTCTGCGGGATAACCTCTGCACCATCATCACCATCGGGGTTGGAACTGTCATCCTCAGGATCCCCCTCAGCCTCGCCTCCACTCCCGGAACCGAGACCAGAACCCCCCTCCTCAGCAGATGTCTCTGACTCACGATCTGCGACCTCCTCATCAGGCTCTGCCTCTATAACATGTGCCCTACGTCTGCGAGACGACCCCACTCCCCGAGCTCCTCGGAAAGGCCTAGATGGCCCAGCACCTTGACCTCCCTAAGAAGGCCTGGATGGCCCAGCTCCTCGAAAAGGCCCAGATAGCCCAGCACCTCGACCTCTCTGAGAAGGCCCGGGTGGCCCGGCCTGTGGTGGAGCATATACTGGAGGCATCTGAAAGTAAAGAGTTCAATACATTAGTTAAAATATGAAAATCGGATGCAAGTGCAGTATGTAAGTGGGATGTGTGTCAGATGTGCTCTACACAAACAGCCTATCAATGCAGTAGAATGTTCAAAATCAGCATATCATCAGGAGTGTGATAAATACCAGAAAACTAAAGAGTACCTGGAAGCCCATGATGGACAACTGCACCTCTCTACGCAGGACCATCCCCTTAAGTGAGGCCACCATCTCGAGCACCTGATCCATGTACTCCCGGGGTGGCTGCAAATACAAGCTCAAGTCATCAATAAATAAGCAACTGCCAAAGTGTCTGTGTGATAAGTGAAAAATGATGGAACATACCGGTGGTGAGTCTGGATCACTGACATATCTGTGACCAGGCATCGGAGGCTCTATAGGGATCGGAATCGGAGAAGTAGTCCCATACTGCCACCCCATCAACTCGGTCGGCATGTCTGGCCACCCAGGATGATGAAGAGTCAGAGGGATCGGAGGAATGAATCCGCCCCCACCTCGAGACGTACCAGCCCTACTGGAGGAGGGGATATCCGTAGCACGAGCCCGACTCGAAGATGGTACATCAGTGGGCCTCAGTGGCGGAGCGCGCACTCCTGCCAAGTGAGGCATCAGATATGTGTGACGATAAGTGGCGTAGTCTCCCTCTGTAAGATGTAGCAAAGCATCGGTGCCCTGCATAGCGCTAATGACCTCCTGGGTAGAGAGTCTATCAGCAGTCCGCATAGTGGCTGGAGGTGCTGCAGGAGGGTCCTGAGAAATGTATCCCCACACCTGACGCAGAAAGCGTTCCCCCAGGAACCATGCTCTACCAACCGGTCCCTCGAGCAGGATCCTGTACTGGGAGGTGCCTGATCCTCCGGCATACTGAAATCGGAGACCATCACCCAAAATCGCCCAGGGCTGCCACGTAATCTGCGGATAACCAGTGCATGAATCAATCAGAAATCGGGAATATACAAGGCAGATCAAAGATGAAAACAGAAAGGAACTGAGAGTTCTGAAATACCTCTGTCGTCTGCACAGTGTCAAAGTACTGTCGCAGGTAGAAGAGAGTCTCTCGAGGTCTCGGTCGGTGCTGGCCCTCGAATACCAAGGAATACGGGGTCATAAGGGGCCCTGCCACCTCCATCTCCGGGGCTAATGTCGGAAAATATACATAGACCCATAACTGTGGAAAACAGTGCAGAATGTGAATACAAAATGCTGAGTGCAAAATACAGGATGTAAAGTGCGCCGTGTGTGCAATGAACAAGTAATGAGAAGCAGAAATGTAAATCAAGAGGACAGAACGTACCTCCCAGGCTCTCCAATAGCCGCCGAGTAAGTCTCCCTGCCCGCGGGAGGTAGCGCTCATATAGCAATAGAGGGTAGCCAGACCGGCGCCACCCCAGTCGTACCGACTGACCTGTGATAGATCCACTAGGGCACTCAAAAGATACAACCCGACAGTGTTCCCCCTATCAGCAAACAGAGTGGTGCCAAAGAGGAACATAAGGAAACCGCGGGCGTACTGCTCAGGCTCCATCTCCGGCCTCCGAAAACGGGAAGAGAACCAGGTGTACCGGACTCTCCCAGAAGCTCTGTCCACAGGTGGGTGGGCCCCCAATAGATGTAACCAAGCGGCCTCCCACTCGCCCATATCCTCGTCGTAAGGAATGGGCCAACCTCCTATGTCTAGGCCGGTCAGTACAGCAAAGTCAAGCGGGGTCATAGTCAAGTCCCCGGTGGCAGAAAAGTGGAAGGAATTGGTGGTGTCCCACCATCTCTCCACCAAAGCGGCTAACAGTGTCCTACTGGCAGGACAATGTGATAACCCTACGCAGAAGGCCCCGAACCCTGCTAGATCAACTAAATCCCGGATAGCCTCCGGAAGCTCAATGTACCACTCCCTCGCAGCAGTGGAGCCATATCCTCGCACGGTACGAGAGCCAACCTGCAATCAGAATGAATGCATGTGTCAAAATGAAATGAATGAGCTGTGCGCAAATGAAATGAATGAGCCGTGTGCAAATCAAATGAATGAGCCGTGTGCAAATCAAATGAATGAGCTGTGTGCAAATCAAATGAATGAGCCGTGTGCAAATCAAATGAATGAGCTGTGTGCAAATGAAATGAATGAGCCATGTACAAATCAAATGAATGAGCCGTGTGCAAATGAAATGAATGAGCTGTGTGCATATGAAATGAATGAGTGGTGTTCAGTGGGCTGCGTGTTCACTTCAATCTGGGCTGCGTGTTCAGAAATTCGTTATTTGGGCTGCGTGTTCAAATTTCAAAATCAGTGTGGGCTGTGTGTTCACCATCAACTTGGACTCCGTGTTCAGAAAATCAGAGTTTAGGGCTGCGTGTTCTACTCTCAATCAGTGTGGGCTGTGTGTTCACCATCAACTTGGACTGCGTGTTCAGAAAAATCAGAGTTAGGGCTGCGTGTTCTACTCTCAATCAGTGTGGGCTGTGTGTTCACCATCAACTTGGACTGCGTGTTCAGAAAATTTGAGTTAGGGCTGCGTGTTCTACTCTCAATCAGTGTGGGCTGTGTGTTCACCATCAACTTGGGCTGCGTGTTTAGAAAATCAGAGTTAGGGCTGTGTGTTCTACTCTCAATCAGTGTGGGCTGTGTGTTCACCATCAACTTGGACTGCGTGTTCAGAAAATTTGAGTTAGGGCTGCGTGTTCGACTCTCAATCAGTGTGGGCTGTGTGTTCACCATCAACTTGGACTGCGTGTTTAGAAAATCAGAGTTTAGGGCTGCGTGTTCTACTCTCAATCAGTGTGGGCTGTGTGTTCACCACCAACTTGGGCTGCGTGTTCAGAAAATCAGAGTTTAGGGCTGCGTGTTCTACTCTCAATCAGTGTGGGCTGCGTGTTCACTTCAATCTGGATTGCATGTTCAGAAATTCATTATTTGGACTGCGTGTTCAGAAAATCGGAGTTAGGGCTGCGTGTTCTACTCTCAATCAGTGTGGGCTGTGTGTTCACCATCAACTTGGACTGTGTGTTCAGAAAATCAGAGTTAGGGCTGCGTGTTCTACTCTTAATCAGTGTGGGCTGTGTGTTCACCATCAACTTGGACTGTGTGTTCAGAAAATTTGAGTCAGGGATGTGTGTTCTACTCTTAATCAGTGTGGGCTGTGTGTTCACCATCAACTTGGGACTGCGTGTTCTACTCTTAATCAGTGTGGGCTGTGTGTTCACCATCAACTTTGGATTGCGTGCTCAGAAAATCAGAGTTTGGGACTGCGTGTTCTACTCTCAGTCAGTGTGGGCTGTGTATTCACCATCAACTTGGACTGCGTGTTCAGAAAATCAGAGTTTGGGACTGTGCGTTCTACTCTTAGTCAGTGTGTGTCGTGTGTTCACCTTCAAATTCAGGCTGTGTGTTCGACAAATCAGTGTTTGAGCCGTGTGTTCAATTCTTAACTAATGTGTGCCATGCATTCACAATCAATCAATGAGCCTAGTGTTCAGAAGTTCAGGTGTTTAAGCCACATGTTCAGAATGCAAGCAAAGTACTATGTCATAAGCTAAACTGTGTGTTCAAGCATGGCGAAGGTATGAAATGCACGAAAAATACAGAAAATGAAGTAAAATACCTCTCGTGCCTCGTAAGAGAGGTGATGCTCTGGCTCTCGCAGAAGTAGATCTCCGGGTGCCCGATTATTGAAGTCGGTAAAATGACGAAAAATGGCCCGCGGAAGAATGTGTACCGATGGGGCATATCTCTCGGGAATAAAAGGTCGGACCCTTGGGGGTAGCGTCATGGCATCAAAATCATCCCTGGTATCCGGAGGGCCTCCACCATGAGGGAAATTACCTGCCATTCCGAAAAATCTGCAAAAGGAGCAAAAAATGAGGAAAATGAGCCAAAATTGGAAAAAGTCAACAAAAGTCAACTCTCGGGAAATGGAAAAGTCAACAAAAGTCAACTCCCGAGAAAATCTTCCAAATATTGAGACAAACTTACCTCAAGTGGTGAAAATGAGAAAAGAAGCCCCGAAATCAAAATTTAATCGGTCCAAAGTGCTTAAAATCGAATGTTTTTGCGAAAATAACTTGCATGGGAGGCTGAAAAGCGCGTATAAAGTGCAGATCTGAAGGAAAAAATGGTTTGGGAGGCAAGAGGAGAAGTTTTCGTAGCTGTGGGTGTGAGCTCAAAGTGAATGGATGAGAGAATATAAAGAAAATGAGGCGAAAAGACCAAAGTGCCCCCTGTTTTGGACAGGTGGCCGGCCGGCCACCTTTCCTAGTTGGCCGGCCATTTGCTTTTTGAAACATGGCCGGTGGCCTCCCCTTGGGCAACCAGCTGGCCGGTGGTGATCCCCCCTTGCTCCCCTAGCTCTCTGCAAATTTTGAGGAAGATCGGAGTTCCCGGGACCTGAAAAAGTTCAAGAAACGTGCACTTTCTGGCGCGAAATTGCTCCGCCGGAACTTCAGCTGCAACTTCTGACATGTGTCTCATCATCATTCACCGGAATCAAGGTGTACCCTTTTTGAACATATTGTAACCTCTCCGGGAAGTGAACCGGAGGCTGCGATCGACTCGCCGTCGCCGAAAACGCGCGTTTCCTTGCTCGTTGTTTCGTAACAAACGTGCACCCTGATTTGTGCTCGTTTTGCATTGTTGTGCACATAATTTGCATTCTCATGAGCATTTTGCACTGTTATGCACATTTCTTGATATTACCATGCCTCTGTGCTTGAGCATGCATTGTCACACACGTTCCCTTTCTTGCATTGCGATGCATTCACTCGCCGACACTACGCGTGTCAAACTTTCTGAATCACAGGAATCCCATTGAATATATGTTGTTAGCATATTGTTCTTGTTGAATTTCTCTTTTTTTGCAGGCACGATATTGTATGTACGGTTCATTTGAGGCTGGTGTGACCAGACGAATCGCGCAGGTATCGTATCTTCTCCGTGTGAGACGCGACGAGAATTGAATAATTCTCTGCATTCCCAACTGCATGAAATGTAGTTGTTGCTTTGCATTCTTGCTTAAAACTGTTGCATCTATTTGCGAATACTTGCTTCATTACAGCTTGCTGCATTTGCATGATCATTGAGTTACATCTGGCTCTGTGCATGTTGCTTTGCATTTTGCCCCCTTGCCTGCGGGCACGCCTGCGGGCACATCTCTGTTTATCTTGTATGATTGTCTAAGTCTTCGGCCTTGTCAAAAATGGGTCGTCTCTGGGCTTTGACATTCACTCCCGTCACTTGTGACTTCCGAGTTCTGTCAAAGAGGGGCAACTGTAGACACCCCATTTTTGACCGACCTTGAGACTCAGACGTCACCAGTTGAGCGCTTGGTGATGTTGCATATTGTGCTCGTTCAGAAGTCTCAGAGTCGCGGCCGTGAGCCCTGCCTCCGGACTTCCGAACCCTCTTTTGTACCTTGTCTCGGTTTCTAGAGCCAGGCTCGGTTTTCTCTGTTTTTCTTCCTGAGGGGAGGGAGAGGTCCCGTAGACCATCTCTCAGTGGCCGTGGGCTACATTTCTTGGTCGTAGTCCATTTTGCCCATTTCGGAGCTCGGTTCCCAGTTTTCGGAGCCGTCAGGCCGTGTGCCTCGGTTCGGGACCGCCTAACCATCTCCGATTCCTCCGGTTTTTGGCAGGCATCTCATTTACTCCCTTGTGAGGGACACTAGGGCCTGAGAGACCCACTTCATGGCCGAATGCCACTTTCGGTGCTTAACGGCCTATTTTCAGGACCCCGAACTGCGTGTTTTGGCCCCCGAACATTCGTTTTGCATCGGTTTTGGTTCATTTTTGGCAGGTACCTCTGTTTTATCACCAGGAAGGTCACTGAAGGGTGGGAGGCCCTCAATTGTCTCAGCAACCAATTATGCTCCTCCGGCGCCCTCCGACGCCCGTTTTTCTCACTTCCGAGCCAATGTTGACCACCCTAGGAGCATTTTCTTCAACCCCAAACCACATATTTGTGTTGTACACACATGGGAGGACCCTAATATCATATGGCCAGCCAGTAACTCAACTTGAACCTTTTGAATCCCTCTTAAAAGTGGCCTATTCTTTCTCCTGTTTTAGAGTTGCCAATTTTGAACCATAGGGTTGTGTTGAGGAGACCTGGGAGGACACCAATATCTGGTGGCCGGCCACTAATTTAACTTGACCCTTTTGACCCCTAGCCGGCCGGCCACCTGCAGCAAAAGTAGCAGGCCGCCCATGATCCTTGGGAGGTGTGTTTTACAGCTGTATAGCTGTTTCCCCCAAAATATCTGATTTCGGGGGACTTTTGGTAGAAGAGGAAACTTAATCCCAAAGCTCTACACACTTTCCTTACCTTTTCTCCTCCATCCTTGCATACACACAGCAGCTCTAGCTCTCCCTCAAGGGTTGGAAAACTTGCTTTGAGCATACACATACATATCTCTCCATTTCTCTCTCAAAGTCTTGGAGTTTTGCACCATTTCTCCATCACTACCAAGCACCACCACCACCACTCCATTTCCAGCAGCTTGGGGAGCTTTCTAGCAGCTAGGAAGCAACATTCCTTGGTCCAAGAGGTAGCAAAGAAGTGGTCTTCAAGGGTAAGTACCAATCTCCCTCTTTTGTAGCACTTTTTTGCACCATTCTTCTAGCCTATTTGCTTACTGTTTTGGGCTCCGACCCTAACTGAAAGGGTCACTTTTTTGAGCCATTCTTCATGTTTGTTTAAGGCCTCAACCCTTTTTGAGCCCCCCATTTGGTACTTGCTTCAATACCTCTTTGTATGCCATTATTTTGCATGGTATTTCTAGCCTATGTGTGATCTGTTTTTGAGCATGATATAAACTGTGAGTTGGCTTATTTTGAGCCCCTCTACAACATTGTAGAAGGGCTCAACACTGTTTGGGGCCTCCATGTTGTACTTACCATTATACCCCTCTTTGGCCCCCATTTTTGCATGCTTTTTTAGGCTTATCTAGCTTCTGTTTTCGGCCATGATCAGAACTGAAAATGGCCATATTTTGACCTTCTTGGAATATCTCATTAAGGGTCTTTGGCTGTTTGGTGATTTCTTTGTATACCTCATGTTATAGCCTCTTGTTGGCCTATTTCTTGCATGGCATTTTAGCATGTTTGCATACTGATTTGAGGCATGTCATAAACTGTAAATATTCATATTTTTTGTCACTCTTCAGTGTTGTAGAAGGATATTTTTCTGTTTGGGATTTGCCCCTATCACTTGCTTCATTGCTTCCCTTGCGGAGCCATTTTTGTATGCCATTTTTGCCCTACTTGTGATTGCTGTTTGGCCATGTTTTGTACTGTAAAAATGTGAGTTTTGGGACTTCCTTGCTTCTGCTTTTTCATGACATGTACCAATTATGCATGTTTAGTATAGCTGTAGGCCATTCCGCATGCCTAGTTTTGCATTTCGGGAGAGATCCCTTGCATCGGGTCTCATTTCGCCTTAGTTCGGGGCTGTTTTCCCTCTCATTTTGCTACTGATTTTAGCATGTTTGCATGTCATATTCTGTGTCTTTGCCATGTCTCATTAGAGTGGCATTTCGGTGCCTGAGGGTCCGTTCTCGATTTGCGTGCCCGCGGGCACGTACTTCGAGGTGCTTTGTTTTCATCTAATGGCCTCCTATGTGAGTGTGGCTGAGGCTCTCTCATGTTGGTGTAAGCCCATTATTGCATTGCGTATGCCATTTCATCTATAGCATTGTGTATGCCCGGTCATGTATTACCTCGTATAGCGTGTATGCCATTCCATGACATTGTGTATGTTAGGATCGCATATTAGCTTCATTTCATGCATGTCATGCATATTGCATCGTGTTCGGGATAGGAGTTAGCCCGGGCACGGGAAACGAGGCGCGTTTCGTACTCCGAGTGACGGAACGTGTCTTAATTCCCAAGTCACCGACACTCCGGATTATCCGTGATGGAGTTAGGTTTTGTTGTAGCATTCATATGCATTCATCCTATATTGAGTTATGCAATTCGGCTCCTCGGCCATCATGCATCGATATGCGTGATTGGTGGCACGAGGATCGAGGCATGCATATATCTGTGAAATACATTGCTATGCCCCTTTCCTGCTCTCTGTTGCAGCATATCAAGAATCAGCGGTCTTCCGAAGCTTGGCGCGCTTTTCGAGAAACATTGCAAAACAGAGGCTAATTGGGGCATTCCAGTAGATTTCCGCGCAAGGCAGTCCCTGGCTTGCATGCCAGTTTACAATTTTCTTAGTTAATTTGTTAATTAATTAGGGATTTGTATATTATTCGGACTGTAATATTTGGACTGTATTATTCTTTCATTTGGGACTGTATATTCTTTTGGACCCTCTGCGCGAGGGCAATATTGTAATAAGTGTGGGTGAGTGTGATGTATGTCTTCCAACCCCACGTCTTTCTTCCCTTTTATTTACCCGCTTATGATGGTTAGATTAGGGCATATTTCAATTAGCATATAGTATGACAACATGTTTGCATCATTCATCTGTTTTGCATGCACCGGGCTCGGCGCATCATACTAACTGCATCTGTATTTCAATTCCAAGTTGAATACTTGATAGCTGTTGCACCTCATATGCCATGTTTAGAATAGCCGAGCCTGCTATAGTTTGCATTTTTGCATGTGTTGCATTAGGCATTTCTGTATACTTAGGATCATGCATGATTTCTAATGTAGTTTCTGTTTTGGCTTGGAGTACTCGGTGAGTTTTTATGCTTTAGCATCCTTGCATGCGTGTGAGTGTTGCCATGAATAGCATGCTTGCCATGAGGCTATTTGCTTATGTGATATAACTGCCTGAATGCCTGTGGATGGAGGTTGTGTTATTTGGATTGGAATAATTCATCAAATGTTTGTTTTAAGCCCACTAAATAGTGGCAAAACCATTGTTATCTAAGCCCACCTGAGGGTGGCAAAATCTGCATTTTAAGCCTACCTGCGGGTAGCAAACTATCTTTCAAAGACAAACATGAAATGTTTTGTTCCAATTCAGGCGACTCAGTCTATACTTGTATGCTGTGCGCATCACATAGTAACCTAGGCTAATAACCGGAATAAGAACATACAATGTTTTCAAAATAAGATATCATGGTTAGTAGAGGCCGGTCTTTGACCGGGCGAGCGGGGGTGCTCACGAAGTGACCTTCCCCAATCGTACCCAAGTTCCCGAGCCGAGGCAACTTTGGTGATGACGGACACGTGGCCTTTGGCACCGAGTCAGGGTTTCCTAAATTTCCGATTATAAAATATTTAGGTGGCGACTCTGTATCTGGCAAAGCAGTCCATGTTTGGCACTTCTTTCAAAAAATCTGTTTTCAAAACGATTTGCCGGATTTGGACTCTTTGGTTCAAGATTTAGAACCGTGACATTTGAGTCCTTCGAACTGTAGTGACCCAATATCGAACCAGAACGGGGGGGACTCGCACTCCTTGCCCGGGATGCGTTCAGGGACATCTACAGTAGGTAGTTGGGTCAAATGGTCTATTTGCAAGGGAAAGCAACTCAGGCTCCGGCATAGGAGGAGGAATGTCCTCCACCACCAAATCCTCGTCGAAAACAGCCCTGATGTCTGCGGCAGGCTCTAGAATGGGCATGGCAGCGTCAGCTGAAGACACACCACCTTGTGGAACCTCATCATCAACCATGAGAAGTGTAAAAGTGAGAAAATGGGGGGGGGGGGGTGAGAGAAAAGCAAGAAAAGTGGGAGAAATGTGTGAAAAACCCCAAATCCAAGCCCTAGAAGAGAGAAAATGAAGAAGAAGTGGAAAACCAAGAGGGGGTATGGGAAATCACAAGAACAATCGTGAGAATAAGCCAAAAAACCAAGAGAAACCTAAAACTCAACCAAATCAAAATCCAATCGGTCCAAAATGTAGAGGATTAGAAGGGTTTTCAAAAGGAATTTCGCAAGAACCATTGGGTAATTCGAATGAAGGGGAAATCTTAAGAGAGAGAATGCCTAGAGAGAGAGAGGGAGAAGGTTTTCACATGGTGTGGGTGTGGAATAAGAGCCCAAAAGTGTGTTTTAAAGAGGCACGAGTCGTGAAATGTCGAATCTGCCCCGAGCCGTTACTATAACCCGGCCGTGTGTGTTTTAGGCACGGCTGAGTCCCAATGTAAAGTAATCAGTTTTGGGGTTCAGTTTGGCCCTATGTGTGGGTAGGCCCACATTCTATCTGGAAGAAAGTGTTTTTGCATGTCAGATCCTGTTCCAAACTTCAAGAATTTTGAGAGTTACCTTTCATAATGCGTTTATGTGTGCCTCGTCTTTTCTCGACGTTATTGATGCATGTAAGGCCGACTTCCAACAAATACCGATTGAGATATTTTATAAAATATTGCTTCTCAGCAGAGGTGTTGTTCCTAAAACACCACTGTCCGACAGCATGGTACGCGTAAGTCCAAATCCAATTCACATACCTAACAAGGTGATCTCCGTGAACACTGCTCCCCATGGCATTTTCTAAAAATAAAAATAAAAAAACAAAAAAAAAAGAGGTTGCTTGTGTTGCTTCTCAGAACGAGACGGCTGCATACTTTGGGTTTTGAAAACCTTTTGCCTTTAAATGTTCAAAGAGCATTAACCCCTAGCATAGCTTTCAACTTTTTCACAATAAGCACGTCTAGGCTTGTTTTCATACCATTTTATTCCCCTCACCCTCTCTACGTGAGACGTAGTTTGGCCTGCACCTATCACCCTCTCTACGTGATGCGTAGTCTGGCTTGTACCTTTCACCCTTATCACACTAGTGTGATTAGGCTTGCACCGTCACCTGTTTTGCATTTCCCGTATTTAGTCTTACAATTTCACTCTTATCACATGAGTGTGATTTGGCTTGCACCCTCACCCTTTTCGCATTTCCCATGTTTGGGCTTGCAATTTTACCCTTATCACACAAGTGTGATTTGGCTTGTACCCTTACCCTTTTTGCGTTTCCTACGTTTAGTCTTGTAATTTCACCCTTGTCACACGAAAGTGATTTAGGCTTGTATCTTTCACCCTTGTCCCACGAGTGTGATTTGAATTGTATCTTTCACCCTCTCTACATGATTCGTAGTTTGGCTTGTACCTTTCACCCTTATCACACGAGTGTGATTTGGATTGCACCCTTACCCTTTTTGTATTTCTTGCGTTTTGTCTTGCATTTTTCACCTTTATCACACGAAAGTGATTTGGCTTGTATTTTTCACCCTTATCACACAAGAGTGGTTTGGCTTGTATCTTTCACCCTTTCTACGTGATGCGTAGTTTGGCTTGTATCTTTCACACTTGTCACATGAGTGTGATTTAGCTTGTACCTTTCACCCTCTCTACGTGATGTGTAGTGTGACTTATACCTCCATTCTCTTTATGATTTCGAGTGGTATGCTCATTTGTGGTTTTGATTGATCATTGCATAAATGTCATTTGTATCCTACCCTTGAACTACACTGGTTTGATTCCTTGCAAATGGATATGTAGGGCAGCTTTCAAGTTCAACCAACTACACCTGTATATTGTTTATTTGCCTAAGTCTTACGGCCTTATCAAATGGGTCGTCTTCGAGCATTAACATTCACTCATGTCATGAAATGACTCCGAGCTCTGTCAAAGAGGGGCAACTGTAGACACCCTATTTTTGACCGCCCTTAAGACTTGGCGCTTTATTCTGAACACTCGATGATGAAATGTTACACTGTACGATCGTTCGACTCTTCAGCAAAAGAATTCAGTTTCAAGCTTTAAAACCTAAACCTTGCACCCCATTTTCACCAAAACCTTACTTTTTCTAGCCTGACTACTCAGAGAACAGCTAGCCATTTTGATTGGGCCGGCCGTACATCCTTATGGCCAGCGGGTCATGTCTAGTGAAACAGATATTTTGTAACAACTAGCTACTCCCATGCTCGGGATTTAGACCAGCTGTCTCTTTTGAAGGTATTTCTGACGTGAGAATTTGAAATTCTATAAATACAACACGCCTCTTCATGGTTTGGGGTTAGAAAAAATTGCCAAAAGCCTATTGCTTGTCCAACACACTTCTCTACCCTCTTGCAATATAGATACAAAATAGATACACCATATAAGGTTAAACTTGAAGTTTTTTTGTTCCAATTTTGAACTTAATTTCAGATACTTGAGAGTGCTTAGAGTGAGGTTTGTTAACTAAGAAGATCTTCCTCTCTTTCAAGAGGTGAATTTTGAACTATTCCATCGCCTTTTCTCTCTCTTATTCTTGCCTTTAAATATGGATTTCAAAGTATATTTTGGACTTAAAATGTGATTAAAACCTCATTAAAAGTGGGTGGGCTAGCCATCCTTCCATTGGCTAGCTCACTAGTTGTACATCTTTTACTTTATTTCATTTTATTTCATTTTCTTTTCATTTCATTTGGTTGAATTTCAGTACTTTTAGCACTGTTTTAGATTATTTTTGTGTGATATGAATTGAATATGGGCTTATAAAAGGGTTCTCATGCTGCCTGCTACATGTGCTCTTACTTCCTATGCTTTGAATATCATATTCGTATTATTGTAAGTCCTCACGGATTTGGCGTGTTTAGGATATAACCAATCCGTTTGAGTAGATCGTTTTACTTTGTTATAGCTTTCCTTATGTATCTTGGAACCTTGTGGTCATGGGAGGATTAGAGCTTAGGCCTAGCCACCCCGCCACAAGTTTGCTTAACTAGTGATAAGTTTATTGCTTTCATATTATTGTTTTCCACATTTAAGCTAGGTAGTAGCTTCCATCTTCAAAGTGTTGAAAACCTCTCTTATCGATCATTTTCAAAACATGAAAACCGATGTCTCATCCTTGTTCCATGAATAAAGAGGAGTTGTTAACAACATTGGGGAGTTGTGTGTTTAGGCTTTGATAGATAACTTGTTTCTTGTTTTTTTCCTCATTTGCTTTGTTGCTCCTAGAGAGCTCTTTCTCGAGAAGTGTTGAAAACTTTCTCCTAGTTTCACTTTGAAGCATGGAAATTGATGTTTCATCCTTATTTCATAAGTAGCAAGAGGAGGTGACAACAATTCCTGAATTGATATTATTTGTCATTTGAGTTGCTTTATAATCATCCACATACTACCTTCTGATGTTTAATGATTTGTGAAGCATGTATACCTCTTCCTTGAATAAATTCATGATAGGAAGGAGGTAAAGGGAATATCCTCTTTTTTTTTTCTTTTTTTCTTTTTTTGGGTGTGTTTTTTATGCTTAGTTAAGACTTTTTCTATTGCTTTTAAGATCATTATGCAACAAATTTGTGATGGTTGATGATTTGGAAAGCAAACCTATTCCCTCCTTGAAAATCTTCATGACAAGCGGGAGCAAGAAGGATGAACATATTTTGGAAACACTCTGTCATTTTGTGTTCTAGTTCTGTTGCAGCAGGGTTTTCCTTAGAAACAGTGGTCGACCGACCATTATTCTATACTTCCAGCTAAGCATGTTGTATGGCAATGGTAATTTTCCAGCAAAATAGAGCAGATTTTGAGGCCAAAATAGAACTATTTTCTGATTGCGAAAAGGGCAACTTCTGGCAACAAACAGAGAGGTTTCCAGAAGATATTCTCATTTGTGCACATGCGATTCCCTGCCCCTCATTCAAATCCTTTAGATTAGTAGCTTTAAGATTCATATTTTGTAATAATTAGTTAGTAAGTAATTAATTAGTTCATTCATTTGGTGTTTGCAATAATTAATTAATTAGGACATTTGAACCCTCTTGTGGGAGGGCAAATTTGTAATATTTTTATGTCTTCCAACCCCATTTCCTCCCCAATTTTATTTACATGCTTACTGTGGTTTTGTATAGCATCATATTTTCTTTTATCATTGCCATGACTCGTATCCATTTTTGCATGCATTAGGGTTCAGCTCATCATACTTGATGTCATTGATTATTTCTTACTTGAATACGTGCGTTACCGAATGCTTTGAGTGGATCCATAAGTCATGTTCATAGCCAAATCAAGTAGTTGCATATGTGTATGTGTTACATTAGCCACTTGCATTTTAGGATCATGCATTTTTCTAACTATCTTCTTTTCTTAGGCTTGCCTTGTTTGAATACTAGATGAACGTTTTTTAGTATATTACTTGTATGTTTGCGTTGCCATGTCAAGCATACTACCATGAGGCTACGTGCTTATTTGAAATACCTCTTTGAATGTCTGTGGATGAAGGCTATTTCGCTTAAGTTGGAATGAATTTGATTATTGTACATATGAGCTCGTTTCTTTTAAGTTGCATATATTCAAAACTCTTTTCAAAGAAAGCATGAAATCAAAGCATTCCACGGTAAGTGACATGGTCTATACTTGCTTGCTTCACATAGTGCTATTAGTATAATTAACAAATCAGAACATGAGCATATAATGTCCATAAAATTCACATCATGATTAGTAGAAGCTGATTTTTGATCGGGTGAGTGGGGTGCTCAATTCATGACCTTTTCCTCTTATACCTAAGTTCCCAAACTGAGACACTTTGGTTATGACAGACAAGTGGCCTTTGGCACAAGTCACGGGTTTCCTAAATTTTCCAAAAATATTTAGGTGGTGACTATGAAATCTGGCAATGCAATCTATTTTTGGCATCTCTGATGATTAATGAATTTTCTAGGATTTTCTAGATTTGGACTCTTATTCATCTTTTTTTTTTTTCTATTTCATATTGCACTTGTGAAACTAGATTCAGATCCACGTGAGTTCAAACTGTAGGGCAATCGCATCTAAGGAGACTAAACCCCTCCGAGAAGCGCAAAAAACTAGCTACAACATTCACATCCATGTTGGTAAATATTCCACGTGCGGTATGTTGTTTGTTAGACCAAAATTTACTTACATGTTGAAATTAATGTTGTCATTACGTTGGGGTACGCGTTTGGTTGCAAGGGGTGGGTAACATTGATTGTATTGGTGTTATTGTATTTTATTTTTAAATAATTCGATATGTGTGATGAGGGCTTTTTTTGTGATGTGTTGTTGTGGGATGGCCTTTTTGAAGCCGTCAACCCATTGTCCATGTTGGGTTGTGAATGAATCATCATGTTTGGAAAGTCTTGTCATTTTTGTAGATAGATATGGTAAAATGAGGCAATATGTTTTTTTAACATTACGGATTGGTCATAAATTTGATGGTGTTTGAAGTTGTTACGTTTCTGTGGTTGAGTTTTCTCATGGGAATGTAGTTGTTTAACATTTATAATGTGTATTGCATGCTGCGGCTTTGTCAGTATGAATTAAGTCACATGCGTGGTTTGGTGTGATTTCATGTTGATTTATGTGTTGGGTTGTTTATTTTATTTATTTATTTATTTATTTTTTGTTTCGCTACTGACAGTTGGACCAATAATTTGAAGTTAATGTTGTGGTAGGTAGTGTAGGGAGGCGAGGATGTAAACATAAGATTGATGGGAGAACACTCTACTCAACTTTGACCGTCCAAATTTCCACCCGGTTGGCCACTAAGAAACAAAAGCAACTGCCCTTTAAGCAATACAAAGCACGAACTGATAGTGTTAGAAAACCTGCTGTCGACCTATTGAGGCTAATGTATTATTCCAATGTCGCGGGTGTGATACAGACAATGCTTGAATTAGAGTTAAGCGATGGACACGTCCGACAATTGCAAAAGACCCCATTTTGGCTGATGATTGAGGCAATCCGTGTGCTTTAATTAGATCCAATGGCTTATAAAAAGTGTGATGCCACGATGTGTCGAATAATACAGATGTACAACTTGATGGACAAGAAGTTTTACATTGGGAGGAAGCGGCCTGCCGTTGAGAAACAGTGACATCCGATTGTTGTTTGGGGCCCAATGTGGGAAGGAGAAGTTAGATTTGGCACATGGGGTGATAGCTCCATCTGATTTCATATAGAGATAGTGTCCGAAAGTTGGTCAGATCTTTCCTAAAGTCATCAAAGATCTGCTGGTAGTAGCAATGTGGGGGGAGACTAAATGTGATGAAAAAGATGTTGTCAAGCTGTTATGTTTGTACATATGTGCTAAGCTATTTTTCTCTACAATGGGGTGAATCAATAGGGTGGTCATTTGTGTGTGTAATCGACAAATTGGAAATGTTTGATTGTACAACTGGACAACAACGATACGTAACACTCTGATTGGTTTGTTAAATGACACTACAGGAAATTACACTTTTGCTGACTAAAAGTTTAGTCGGTAAAAGTCTGTTTTTAGTTGGCAAAAGTCTTTTGTGACTAATTTTTTAGTTGCCACTTTGGTTGTGGATACATGGTCAACAAAAGTAATTTGCGACTAACAATGTTTTTAGTCTAAAAAAAGAATATCTTTGCCGGCTAAAATTTTGGTAATTGAATATATAATTACGGTAACTAACCATTTTGTAGCTAAAAAATGTTAGTCGCTAAAAGTACTAGTTTACCGACCAAATATTTTAGTCGCCAATTGTGCCATTCCTTGACCAAAAATGTTAGTTGCCAAAAGTAATGTTTGAGCGACTGAAAATTTAGTCGGCAATAGACCTATTCGTGACCAAACACTTTGGTTGCCAAAATTAATAATTTTACGAACTAATTATTTAGTCACCAAATGTACCCCTTCGCCTACCAACATTTTGGTCGCGAAATGTGAGTGGTGAAACACCGACTAATCACTTCGTTGCCAAAAGAGGAAAAACCAAACCAAATTTCGGTCGCCAATTCAATTCTTTTTGTTTATCAAAATAGAGATAAAATATAAAAGAATTCCGTTTGACCTTTATGATATATAATAATCCATTCAAATCGTTCAATATAACCTATAATTTGAGAGAATCATTCAAACCAACAAAATCAACTGAATCATGAACATCTAACAAAATACATAAATCAGCCAATACTTAACCTGTTTAATTAAAGTCCTCAACTATTATAACTTTTCATCCACAAGTAATTCTAAACTACATAATCGTCCAATTAAAAAGGTTACGTAATCTATATAATCATCCAATTCACATTCATCTAGCATAAAAATTTAAAACATAACAAGTATTTGTTATTAAGTTTTAAATTTCTATCCATGCGCATCTATCCAAAAGTATAATTAGTAGTCTACTCAAATATTTTCCATACACATCTATCCAAAAATATATAATCCTTCAAAAAATGTAACAAGTGCCAACTAGTCCTATACAATTCCGCTTCGTGCACGAGCTCATCCATCTGTACAAAAGAAAAATAAAAATAATTCAAGTAAATTGATAAAAATTGAAAAATTTCCATGGAAAGTAAAGATAAGGGTGCTACAAAGTAAAGGGCTAACCTGCACATAAATGTCAAAAAGGTTAACATCTCAATGAAGCACTAACCGTAAACTGCAACATTATACAATGAAAAATTATAATATCAGCAAAAAACAAATTCTCTAAATAAGGGTGCTACTTGATGTGGAATGATGCACAATAGCCCTTTTCTTTTGTTCCAATCGATTCATAGACTCCTTTACTAACAAAATATCACTCATAAAAATAAGAATTTATACTAATATAATGTTTATAAATTAATTTGCACTTACCCATTAGATTAATTAAACAATAGCAGTATGATGAAAAAGAAAATAAAACTTGTTTCCCTAGGTGCAAAAATGCTTGTGCTTTAACACATAAAAAGGAAAAAACAGATGCATATAAAAAATGAATTAAAAATCAATCAATCAAGGGAAAGTGCAAAGGAGTTTTAGGTGGGGAAATTTTAGAGAGAGAGAGAGAGAGAGAGAGAGAGAGAGAGGAATGGCCTGTTTTTCTTGAAACCTCAAAAGGAGGTTTGACATTTGATAACCGTCAAGGGAATGTTATGGAGAATACTCAAACTCTATGGCCCTACAAGCCCAATACTCCAACACCTGCACATGGTTGATTGAAACCTAAGAGTACATCTAAAGAGATGGAAATAAGAAATAAATAAATAAAATAGACTAAAAGAAAGATCATTTAAATAAACTTTTGCTAATGTGTGTTATCGTGTTTTATTTGAACAACCCTACTATCACTGCTTGAGTATAGTTGGCAAAAGCATCATGGAGTTCAGTCCATGATCAAGGCTTTGTTCCTTTTTGTTTTTATCTGGTTGAGGACATGCTACGAGTGTGGATGTAAGAGTTGCCTTTTCCATTTTATCTAATTAATACCTCAAGCTATATTATATGCTTGGTCTACTTCTCATTTTAAGCTTTGCTATACTCAATTTAGAACTTTTTATGCATGAGATATAGCGATCCCGGTTTTTCCTCATTTGGTTGTTGTATTCCGGACTTAGGTTCCGTGGTGTTGGTTGTTATTTATATCTTGTTGTCATCCTTTAATTCTTTATATTCGAGTTTTGGGATGTGTTGGGCAGGTTTGTTACAGGTTGGTAGTGAGTTTAAACCAATGGTTGCTGCCCAGAATTTTGTTTCTTCGCTCGAGCGAGGCTTTGGTCGCTCGAGCGAGCTCTGCCTTTTAGATCCTTCGCTCGAGCCAGGGTTCCTTCGCTTGAGCGAGAGTTGGGTGATGTGTCTGGTGGCTCGAGCGAGAAGTCCTGCGCTCGAGCTTGCGTCTGCGTCTGGTTCTGGACCTGATGGTTGCAATTCTTGGCTCGAGCGAGCTTTCCTTCGCTCAAGCGAGCGAGGTCTATGTTTTGGGTTTCTTCGGTCAAGCGAGCTTTTCTTCGCTCGAGCATGCTTCTGGGTTGCAGACTTGAAGCTTCGATTTGTTGGCTCGAGCAAGGCTTTCTACGCTCGAGCGAGGTTTCTTTGTGTCTGGTCGCTCGAGCGACCACTCCTTCGCTCAAGCGAGCCTCAAATATATCAGTTGGCAGCTACGGGTTACACTTCACTTTTTCATCTCTTTTCTTTTCAAACCCTAGACCGGCTACTCTTTCTCTCTCTATATACCTTCTCTCTAGGGTTTCATCTATTTCTAGAGTGTTTCTACCCTAATCTCTTTGTAAGAAAGATAGAGGGTGGCGTGGGCTTCACTTTAATCTGAAAATTTGTGGACTTGGAGCACTTTGAGTTTTCATCATCTTCTCCATTTGGTCTCTTCATTTCAAGGTAGGGATAACCTACTCTATTCTATGAGGTTTAACATAAATTTTAGTCATTTTGATTAGTTGGTGTTGTTGGGTAATTTATGAAAGAGAGATTTTCAATGTTTTGAGTCAAATATGTATTAGAGACTTGAAATTGGGGTTGTATATAAATTATGAGTGAAGTTTGGCCTTGGGGGCAACATTTGAAAATAGAGGAATTAATGCCCTAATTATGTCGAATAATTAATTTGAATAATTAATTTGGGAAAATGTGAAATTGAAGTGAAATTCATGAAATTGGAAAATTGTGGGAGTAAATGGTGTGGTTGGATAATTTAATCACCCACCTATGAAAATGTCGATATTTTATCTATTGATAAATTTATTATCTGTTTAGAGATAACTACTTTGGGCTATCGGTGGAGGATAATCTTGATTGTTGTAGACATTGTATGATGATTAGGGAAAACTGAAACTAATCGCATTGAATATGTCATTGAATATAACGGTTGGAATAATACAGCAAATGTGTGTGTTGATTGATCATTGTATATGATAAGTGTTTAAATACATTGTATATGTATATTGTTTGGGAGGAGATAGGGGATGTACTCCATGGTTTGAGAGGAGATAGGGGATGTTTGGGAGGAGATAGGGAATGGACTTCACTGGTACAGCAAATTTGTGTATCATTTGAAATATGGAAGTGTTGAAGTATGGAAGTGTTTTAATATGAGTTATATTCTCATGTGAATTGTGAAGTATGAAAGTGTTTTAATATGTATTTTAGCCTCATTGAATTGTTTGGCCAGGTTCTGAGCCATAATTATGAATTGAAACCGTATAAGTGAAGGAAACTGAAATGAAAATGGATGTACTTGATGTTGAAATGAAAAGTGTTGTAAGTTGGTTTATAAATGTCAACCATCGATCAAATGCTATTGTTTTAGTTATTTCTCATACTTGGTTTAGTATATCTCTACTGGGCATTGGCTCACCCTATATGGGACATCATTTTTAGGTTCAGGTGATATACCACCTCCAAGGACATAGCTTGGGAGGCTTAGAGGCTGAAGATCACTTTTGTTGTTTACCTTTTTGTGTATTACATGTAAATTCAAGTCGAGGGCTTAATGTGTATCAGTTAGTACTTTCCTTTTTGTAGCCAAGTGTTGGCTTGAAAAGTTGTAAGCCCGTAGGGCATTTACTTTTGTTGTCAGCATGTAATACTTTTGTGATAAATACTCTGATAAATAGATGTACACTTTATTCTCTTGAATATATCGTCAATTTCTTGTATCATGAATGTATGAATTATGGGTTTATTTTGAGGGTGTTACATGAGAACTCCACAACAATTGTTCCAATTTCAATTGTCAAATTTCCTACCAAAAATTAGGCAGGACACAACAATGGTACCCCATTTTAGGATTAGATTTACTGATATTAAGAAAATAAATAAATAAATAAATTCTCACCAAATCAATCCTTGAGTGAAAAAGGAACTCCAATATTTTTGTTCTAATACATTTTTCACAAATATTTTATCAAACACCGTAATTCACACCAAATTCTCACAGAGGATATCTTGATTATTAGTATGTGAGCATCAACAATTTTATGGGAAGAAGAATACCATGGTTGCAATAAGAGCAATGAATTTCCAGTTGAAAGTAGAAATAAAACACAGAAGAAATATCTACATGTAATCTTCTTCATCATCAAATGTTGTTTCATATTTGTGTGGATGTGTTTTGCGTTATTGATTCCTAATATTACTGTTTCATACAAATTTAAGTTAACTATGAGTTTTTTTTTTTTTATATTGAGTGCCATTGACACGGGTCACACTAAGCTGAAGATGGTCACGAGTTATGTTGTCGCATTATTGGTATGTTCTTTCAAGTTTTCAACCGTAATAAACATATTCGACATTGAAAACATGTGATCCTGTATAAATTTGTTTAATGTTTTGCTTGATTTCTTTATTGTAGTTCCTCATTTGCGAGCACACAACGATCGTGGAACTGGAACGACGTAATGTATCACCAAGATTCTACAGATGGAACATTGGTACACTAATCAAGAAGTTAAAAGGTGTGGACCTATCGACAATGGGTTATATTAAGGTATGATGCATTAGTTAATATGGCTGTATAGTTTTTGTTTCGTCCATCATAAATTTATGTTTGCCACATTGTGTGTAATATGTAGATTAATTGTGAGAAGATCCAAGGGATGATTATTGAGCATTATTTTGTGAATGTGGTGATGGGTGGGGAAGTGCAAAATTAGAATGAGATAGTAGTATTGGAGGTTAAACTGGTTAATGTGTGGGATAGGCGTCAGTCTGATGTTGATGTGCATGATGTGGATGGTATTGATTGTTGGTAACTGGACTCACATAATGGTGGTGATGTTGAATTCAAAACTGTAGAGGACACTAAGAAACAACCCAACGGGCCATCAACTAGCACAAAAAATGGCAGCGATAAGATGTTGGCAACTAAAGAAGTGTGGCTAGTATTATTTCCCAACCTATTGGACATATCAAGCACACCAGAAGGTGACGTAAACTGCACCGACCCAACTGTGCACATAATTAAAGAATCGAAGAACAAGGTTCGTGCGAAGTCTAAATGTGTACATGAGCTCGATGGGTCACGTTCGTGGAGAGGATGCTTAGAGCGCAAGCCACGAACCTATTTATTAGATTCGATAGTGTGTTCGTGTCGAAAGACACTGAAATCTCATGCCTTAACAAGGTGGTCGGTCAATTGAAAGAACCAATATCCAATTTGGAAGACCACATTAATGATCGTGAAGCGCACGAAGTCACGTAATCCGTCACACATGATGGCTAAATTCAATGGAGTGTGTTGCTGACATTGATGGGATTAAATGTTTAGGGATGACTATGTGGACCGGAATGTTAACAATGTTGTAACCGGGTCTGTCTACATTGACATTCCCCCCGTTTTGTAGGCCGGGGCAGGCTAGACCAGGTTTATGGATGATGTTGAAATAGTAAAGATGGATATAACATGCGTTTCAAGTCCTAGGCCTAAGATGACTAAGCTGGTCAAGCATATTAAGAGTAAGCCAAGATGGGAGTTCAGGTTATCAGACTACGCATATCCTGGGGTTGTAGGCTGTGGCAAATAGAGATGCCAAATGTTAATTGGTAATGCATCAGAGGCTGAGGTGGTTTACAATGTTGAGGATATTGATGTGGAGTGTAAGATGTGGAATGATTTTGGGATGAACAAAAAGCACGTCATGTGGAACATGTTGAAAGATGATTAGATAAAGCTATTAGAGAACGTCTACAACTTTGATAGCGATGGGTAATATGTTTATCTGTTTCTTTTGTGTATGGTATTTCTTAGAATGTTGTAGTTTAGTTTTTATTGACAATGATTAATGGATTTTAGGTCTGTTATATGGGATGGTGGTGACAACGGAATAAAAGTTTATTTCACAGATGTCTAGGATTTGGTCTAGTAGCGCTCAATCCACAGGAATGTATGTGATTTGTACAACCTAGTTCGATCAGCTTGACCTAGGGATAATGCGGAGTGGTTGTTAGTGGTGGATTGATGTTTAATTTGTGTACTTACGACGTTGTTGCATGTGGTGTGGGTAATCAACGAATATGCTGCTATGCTCATGGATTTGCAGAAAAGGGCTGTCAAAATAACAAAATATGTGGACACAGCATACGTTTACAGTAGTGTCTATTCAGTATGTACTCAAAAATTAATGTGCACAACCCAACCCCCCTTCCCCCTATTTGCGAACTGTAGAAATTTATGTGCAATGGGTTTGTGTTAATGTTGATCATGTGAACAGGACATAATGAGGAACATGAGTGCGTTGTCACAAATGAAGTATCTTAATGTACACACCAAAGAAGCACTGAGGCACAGATACACCCATTACCCGATCTACTACGCCAATCATTGGACTGTGATGGCGCATGATTCGGAAAGTGAGACATGGAAGCATTCCAATTCCATGAGGCAAAGATGAGGGGTACGGGATGAGCATTATAATGAGGAGCTAAAAATGGCAAGCATAATGTATTTGAAGTGGCATAGTGTAATTTTTGGAAATGTAATGCTTGTGATTGTTAAATTGACAACTGGTAAACAATTTTAAAAACTTCCTTTGCTTGTTTTACCAGTGTTGTTGTTTTACAAATACGTCACATGGCTTACGCCACTGAAAAACTTAACATTGATTTATTAGAAAGAACAGGTGATTGGCCACCATACTAGCTTTGTGAAACCAAGGTTGGCAACCAACAATGCGTTGACCCAAGATTTCGATGGAACACTTGTGTCGGTCGTAGACTGCCACAACAGGACCGGACTTGTAAGTGTTTTTGATGTCATCTTTCAAGTTTAATTATGTTGTATTGTAATGAGTATGATGTCGTGCTTCACGTGTTTATATGCAGGTTGAACTTTGCAATATTCGTCTGTTTCATCATTCGACAATACATCCACAAGGTTGAAATTGACAACACAATGGATGGACTGACGCCATCTGTTCTACGTGCGGCGATGGTGAAAATGTTTCTGAACGACTCGAAAAAAGGACTACGAACTAGGACAGCATGATATGTTTTGTCTGGCCCCCAATACCTCTCACCCTTACAAGTTTGAATTAGGTTTTATATTTTTTTATTTTTTTATTTTTCAATGATAATTCTGTTTTTGATGTGGCTGAACATAAAGGAAGTCAATGTTTTAGGACGATTTTTGTAGCTTTTTAATTAGGTGAGTTATTTATTTTTATTTTTGTCTTATGTCATTACGCCGTAGTGAACAGTTACATTACGTTGCAATTAATAAAACTATTATTTTCAGTATGTGACCATGTATGAATTTCTGTCTTTAGGGACCATAATGATTTGTGATGTTGTTCTGTTGTATGGTAAGTGTGTATCATGCACCAAGTTGGTATTATTAATAAGTCACATTTCCAGGTGCCATTTATGCATTTGGTGCATTACGATTTGTGTAATGGAAAATGTTGATTCTATAATCATTTTAGATATCTTATTGTTATTGGATTATGTTAATGTAATGGGAATTTGACAGGTACCATTGTGAATTTATTTGTGGTTACCCAATGATGTGGTGAGACAAATCTAGTTCGACCTGGTAATTGGTACATGTATGCATTCAAGTTGGAAAATTAGCTGCCAGAAATAGTGTATGTTCCCCCCTCCCCCTCTTGTCATGCGTGGCTTGTAAAATTACATCGTAATTCGTCATGCTGGAATTGAACTTTAACTCATTGGTGTCAATCTACCCCCTTCCACATGGGTTCTCACAAATTGATGTTCTAAACAGTTTAACACCAAAAGAATAACACGGAAATGGATTTGAACAAAATAAAGTAATAAACATTACAAATCTTGATAATGGACAATATGTTTTAATGTTTGGAACCCACCTCACCCTAAGACGAAGTTAATAAAAATGATGTAATAAACAGTCCAATACACTTCGGATGTGATATCCATTGGCCCGAATGTTTGGTAACATAAACCAACAACATAGCAAGAAAAAATGAATGGTGCACCTATCCATTCCCCAAGTTCATGTTGTCATATACCCGTATTGTAACACAACCCATCTCACCAAACATTGTAACACAACCAATCTCATCGAACCCCCTTCCTCATATTGTAACACAACCCATCTCTTCATACCAATTACCTAGTCATTTGATAAAAACATAAATATTTGATAAAAAAATTACAAATCTAATATAAATTCCATTTATATGATAAAGTGTATTCCACGCACCCAGCAAACACATATTGAAGATGTAAAATGTCATAGACTTCTACTAAGATAAACCTGTCCACAACTGTTCTCGTATATGGCAAAGTGTGAACGTGAATAAGATAGTAAATTATTTGATGACTGGTTGTGATGTAATCATGCTGGATATGTCCATCGACCATATATCAATGTGCTACATCAGTTCCTTATATGTTTTCCTGTTATGATTACCCATTTTGCCACAGCGGCCATAATGAATGTGTAACACCACCTCACCCTTGGATGGGATCCTCTTCCGTTGGGGTCTTCCGGGTGGTCGCTTAATAATAGGTAAAGCAATGAGGTAAGCCGCTATTGTGAACTTGGGTTTGGCTATCGTCAGAACTGGGTGAATAGACCTGGAATACGCTGCTCGAAATTCTTTGACATGGTAAAATGGATCAATGGAGTCATATAAGTTTCTGCCACAATTCCAGAAAGCAACTAACGCGTGGAGACATGGGAAACAATTCAATTGCCACTGAAAACATAAACATGTGCGTGCGCCAATGTCGACCAACATTGATGGATGCAAGCGAACCTCAAACACATTATCGTCGGCCTAACTAACAATCCACAATCAACTAGTTTTAAACACCGAGTCCAAAATCTTTTCTATCTTTGGACGAAGCTCCCCACTCCATACGCTACTGTTAGCTTTTTGCTTGTTCATTTTCTTTATGATTTGACCTCTAATTGCATCCACCAACTGAGTAATAGGGAGGTAACGAGCTTCTCGAATCCAGTTGTTGAACGACTCTGCACCGTTAGACCACATCTTGCCATACCTACGACCCCTACAAATAGGAGGAATTTTTTTATGTATGACAAACACAACATTTCATTTAAATTGAGAACATCTAAAGTCACTAAATGGTACCTGAAATACATATTCGCCCAGTGTTGTGGATGTAAATCTTTTAATAAATTTCCAACCATCGTTAGGCTATACTATTTCAATATCTCGATCTTCTAATTGAAATACAAAACTATAGATGCGTAAGCATACTCTCATAACTTGCGCATCGGCCTAACTTTGTGCTCTGTATTCACATATTTCATCTCTTAGATTCATTTGCAAATATAACAAGCAAAATGCATGATGTGCCGAGGGGAAGACAACTGGTATTGATTGTAGCAGACCAGTGTTTCGATCGGACACAAACGTCAATGTCTTGCTACAGTCAACAACTTCCGACAACTAGTGCAAGAACCACTCCTAATTACATGCATTTTCAAAATTAATGATGGCAAAAGTGACCAGAAATAAACCTGCGAACAATTCATGTTTACATGTACATCAGGCCCCACCATGTTAATTTATGAACCCAAAAATAAAACACGAGGTGAAACCCAATTTAATTCATATTTTCTGCTGTGTGAAGTGTGTCCATATGGTGAGATTGAAAATAAGTGTAAAAATACTTAGAAATTGAAAAAGACTATACCTTGGTTGCCATCCTTAGCGGTTGCCACAAGCCAATTCCCCTTGAAGCTCCCTTTAAAAAATGTACCATTGAGAAACAAAAGCAGGCGGCAATACTTGAACCTATCGATGCGTGCCCGAAAAGAAATAAAATATCTAACGAACCTACTAGTTTGTTGATCAAAATCCAAATTGATGTAACTGTGTGCACTGTTCTCTATGACCGCATTGTTATACCATATGAGTTGGTCGAACGACATGGTGTGATCTCCATATACTTCACCCATCATTTTCTCTACCCCAACCAGGAAACCCGATAACTCATGTCCAGACTGTAGTCGTTTTTCACATCGAACACCACATCCATTGGGCGAGTGAGGGGCTGTTCACGCACATGATCTGCTATGACATCAGACACAAAATCTGAACCTATACGCTGGTTCCTGTATATCAGCACAGAAGCACCACACGAATGTAAGCTATTAAACCCCTTCACACACAACACCCCGTTTGACGCCGACACCCTTGCATGAACCAACCATCCACAACTAGTTAATGTAGCGAACTTACACACCGTTGTGATTCATACAGAATCATTATTTATGTATCTAAACTGAAACTCACATTCAATGACATACTTGCAAAGAACTATTTGGGATTCAAGTGTGCTACCCTAAAAAGATTGACCAACATGTGTAATACCAAATGCTCACCCAACGAACAAAAATGTCTTCAATTTGTGTAGACAATATAACGACAATAAATCAGTTTGGTCTTCCATATCACCCGTCCGCCCATCAATAGTGTCAGGCACACCAACATTTGGAGAATCCGCCTCACCACACTCAACACCCGACACTTCACTCCGGGTTTGAATAAGCATATCACTATGATTAAGCCCAAATGACTTTGCAAGGCATAACATGTTTTGGCACATCTTAGTCACAATGAACCTTAAACTTATTGTATCTAGGAATGGTGAACAAGAAATACACCGACCCCAGCACCAAGCTACCAAACTTTCCACATACATCATCAATCATCTGTGTAAATGTGAAGGCCTGATGAAGGCGAACAACCATACTGGTCTGTCCATATGTACACAATAATAACACTGCAAATTCCATACCTGCGATAGATTAAAACACCAACACATAATGTTATGAATCATAGCACCACAACGACCGAAAATAAAACAACCCATCTGTAGACACCCCATTTTTTACTGCCCTTAAGACTTGGGCACCACTGATTGCTTACTTGATGTTGCAGGCTATGCTATGCTATGCTATGCAAAGGTTCGATTTCTTCGGTAAGAGCCTCAAATCCCAACTTCACACCCCTTTTTTGGACCAAAGCCTTTTGAATAACTTTTTTTTTAGGCCTTAAAAACCTTTCTTTCAAAATATTTTTGAAACAAAGTTCCTACGATGTTCTGAGGCTCGCATTTTATTCAATGTTGCGCTTTTCGGTAAACCGAGCAAGAACAAAGTGGAAACGCATGAAAAAGAGGTGAAATTTTTGAAAAATATTTCAAACACCTTATTTAGAGGTTTGGAGTTAAACAAAATAAGAGGAGAGGGAAGAAACCTAATTAGGGAAGAAGTTGGGCATGAACCGTTAAGAAAGAGTCGAGCAGCCCTCGCGAAATCAGGCTTATCCTTTTGTATACTTGGATTTTAGCTATGAGGCCACCATCGTTGGAAATTGGACTTGGCTTCATTTCACATTCAAGAATCTCCTCAAGCCGAGGCTAGATGAGGGAGATATGGCTGGTTGAAGCTAAGCATCAATCCGGTTGAACCGAAACTGAGCAGTCTTCACTAAAAGAGGGATATCTCTTAGTACACTTGGAATTTTTATGTTAGGTTGCCACCATCGGAAAGACAACTTCAGGGGCTTCAATTTAGGCACAAGAATGACCTGCAAAGGAGTCCAGATGAAGGAGATATGCCCATTTGAAGTCGGGCTTGGAAGTAGATTTTTGGTGGTCGATCGACCACCACAAGTGGACGACCGGCCACTACTTTTGGCCGTTGACCACTTGTGAAAAAAGCTCAAATTTTCCAGATATTATCCTCCAGCTGTCTCCCACACTGTTCCAAATATTTCTGAATTGATATTTTTGACATGAGCTCTTATATTTCTATATATAGAGGCCCTTCTCTATTGTTTTCAAGATCAGCAAATTTTGAAAGCCTCTCTCTCTAAAAATCCTCTCTCTCTACAATTCTCTCTCTCTCTAGATTTCTCTCTCTCTTGCCCTTTTGTGCATACAAGTAAAGATACACCTCTCCTTTGCCTAGACATCCTTGATCAAAGTGGTTCATCTTTGGGCTGAGGTTGCTTGAAGCTCTCTTGGAGCTTCCTTTTGAGCTCTAGAAGGTGGTTTAAGCTTAGATTGTTGCTTAAGTTGTGTCTTCCCTTCAAGAGGTAGAAACTTCTCTTTACTAGCTTAATTTCCATACTTGTGTTGCCATCTTTTGACACTGTTTTTGAGCTGGTTTTCACCTGTAAAAACCTCTGTTTTTCAGTCCTCAAAATGGTGGTTTGAGCCTATTTTGTGTTAGGGGGTTGTCTCTCCCTTTTGTTCCTTAGCTTGTATAGCTTTTTGCTCCATCTTTCAAGGCTTTCAAATCAAACTTTTTAGGCCTTTAAACCACTGAAATTCAGGGTTATTTTAGTGGTGGAAAGTATGTTTTGAAGTTCGAAAATGGAGGGGTTAGCCTCCCCTCCTTGTGTCTCACTTCCATGCCTAGTTAGCATCACATGGTAGCATATTTTTGTGGCTTAGCTTAGCTTATTTCCAGCATGTGTTTGCCTCTGATTTGGCATGATTTAGCTCTATTTTGGGCTGCTTTGGTCATGTGAGCCTTGTTTTGCATAGTTGTAGTGCAAATGGCTTCTTTAGCTTGGCATTTTAGGCCTCTAAACATGTTTTTCTTGGAATGATTGCATGTTGTAGTGTATTTTTACATGTAATTTCAGTGTATATAGCTCTGTCACATGCTCATTTATTTCACTCTTTCATTGCTTTTGAGAGTTGTGTCTTAAGTCTCGTTTGCCAACTAACATGTGAGTATGTTTTTCCAGCCTTTTGTGTCTTAATCTCAGCATGTTTTAGCCACTGTTTTGGCATATTTTAACTCTGTTTTGAGCTAGTTTAGTCAGTTAAGGCTTGCATTGCATGGCTATAGTGTAATGGTCTTCACTAGCTTAATGAGTTAGGCTTCTGAACATGACTTGCATGTGTTACTTGCATGATTTAGTGCCATTTTGGATGCCATGTCAGCATTGTAACATCTGCAACCTCCATCTATTCTCCACTCTTTACTTTCACTACTACAAAAATAGATAAAGATCACACTTTTTTGGTGTGATGTATGTTTTTTAATCACACCTTTTAAATTTTATTAAAGTGTGGTCTTTAGGAGTGTGATTAAAAATGGTCATTTTTAATCACACTTTTTAAGTGTGATTAATAATATTTAGATCACACCTTTTAAGTGTGATTAAAAAATTTTAGATCACACCTTTTAAGTGTGGTTAAAAACTTTAGATCACACCTTTTAAGTGTGATTAAAAACTTTATATCACACCTTTTAAGTGTGGTTAAAAACTTTTAGATCACACCTTTTAAGTGTGATTAAAAACTTTTAGATCACACATTTTAAATGTGGTTAAAAACTTTTAATCACACCTTTTAAGTGTGATTAAAAACTTTATATCACACCTTTTAAGTGTGATTAAAAACTAATAAAACCTGTGATAAAAAAAAATTGACATATTTAAAGAATAATCAATATTATTTTTGTACGCGCATTTGAAGAATGTAATACATACTATATACTATATTTTGAATCACAACCATATATTGAATGAAATAACGTCATATATTTCATACATGAAAGTTAAATGTTTAAAAGTATATACAAAGAAATTAATAAAAAAAAATTAACTATGATTACATATATTAAAAAATAAAAATAAAAACTTGAAAAAACGAAGTTCTTGAATTCTTTGACCATATTTTGCATCTCTCCAAGAAATTTCTGACCTGAAAATAAAAAAACAAATTAATTTAAAAACCGCTAGAAACATAGGAATACATTTACTAATTAATTTATAAACTTACATTTAGATCACACCAAAAATAATGTAATTTATCCAGTTGTTAAACTGTCCCCAATCCTTTCCCCACAGCCACCAAAAATGACATAATTATTTTGATTCTCCACACAAATATCAGTAAAACAACACCACAAAAGAAGACAATATGCAGCAATGCAGTAAGGATCACATAAATGATAAAATGGAGTATTATATGGACAATCAAAATCATATGATATCAACATATAACCCACTAAAAACTATAAAACAAATAAGGATCAATAAAGCTTATTGGTCTTAGAAGCAGAAACCACATAGCCTGAATAATTACAAATTGGTATAGGAGCAATCCAAGTACAGGAAATAATAAGAGCCCAGCACACTAAATTAAAAAGAAACAACTTGCATACAACCCCCTTATCTAAACCTTTAGCTCCCTAATTTAATAACTTGAGATGAAGCACATCTTTATAGGAATAGGATCAGCCACAGATAGATACTTTAAAGATTGTAATTGTCAAAAATACAAGAATTATATGATTTTCAACCATGACAAAATACTCTATTGAAATAGCAAATTCTCCACAATTAAAGTCTGCCCATGTAAGTGACAAACAATAACAGGTCCTCACTATCCAACACTTCTCTCTGTGCATGTCAATGAAATCTATCACATACAACATATAAAAGCAATTCGCAAAAATTGAAGTAGGAGACTTGTAATTATCAATTCATTCAATTAGTATATCTTAACTCTTATATGAACCCAATTTTCTGTTGGACCATGACATTATTTGCTGAAATCATATTTTTTTAGGCAGAAAAAGTAGCTCATAAGGATCTCATCAACGATATCATATCTTAGATTCTGCATCATGCACCTCAAATACAACTTAGGCCCATTTGTGAAACCAACTTTGGAAGTATACCAATGTCAAGAATTAACAATTATCTTGCTATGTTTTAATAGTCTTAGACCCTGCAACCTTGCCCTTCAGTGGGGGCAGGATGCACCTTAAGCTACAATCGTGGTAAAGGGTAATACATAAATCTAGTACATCACAAAAGTGACCAAAATGGCAATTGGGCTTCATTGTTCAAGGCCTACACAAAATGCATTTACACCCAAAAGGTTGAAATAATGAACTAGCATAAATGACCTTACCTTTTCCTCAGCTGAGCGCTGCAAGATCTCCAGCAATGCATCTACACTGATAGTTGCTTGTCTTGACTGAAAAACCAGAAAGAAGACTTGTTTTAGTATGCTTAAAATATAAATTCAAGTTCACATCTGAGTAAAATGAATAAAACAACAAACTTTCACACACTCGGCTAATGATCCCATATGTCAGGCAAATTGACATTTTAACCCAAAATAAGTTTACCAACCTATGAAGTTAATAAGGCCATGAATTCAGTAGCTGAATCATGAAGTTATTCTCAATACATCTAGAATTCTAGCCTCGACCCTGCCTGACTCTATTGGGTATGAGTTGCGGTTAATCGAGGTTGGGGATTAATAAAACTAATCTGGTCAAGGTCGGAAATAGGGCATCCCCTCCCTGAACCCCCAGATTTTTTATATATTGATTGTCAACATACCCCCTTAATATATGTTTATTATGTTCACTACGTATTAGTTATTTGACTAAGCAAGTAACCTCATGGACTTCACTTCATCCAAGGGCAGCAAGGATGTCCATCTCTCTTACTTGATCCGATTAATTCTCAAATAAACAACTTATAGATATAAGTTCTACTTTCCTCACAATGAACTTCATTTTGAGCCAAAAATCATTTGTCACCAAATTCATGTCTCCCTATCTCAAAACACTCTACTTGGGGCAGATTCTCTGTTTTCACGCTGTCCAAAAAACAAACAAACAAACTCACAAGCTCAAATAACTTGTCTACTAGCCACTGCTTCTAACTACATGTTCACAATCTCACATAACCATTTCATCAAACAACTGATAAACATATTATCAAACCCCTCCTATCCAAACAAGAAGCTAGTTACAGAAATCTGACTCTGAAATGCCCATAATAATGCAAGATTAAAAGCCTTAGCATAACAAGAAGTTTTAGGAAAATGTGTGATTCACAAGTGTAAAAGACTATATACTATATACAGTTGAAGTTTACCTATATAGAAATTTGTCAAGAAATAGTACAACAAATGACTGACACAGAATTGTATTAATTTGAATTCTTCACAAAAATACAGTAGCCCATGTTGCAAAAAAATCGGCACTAGCAAGGTCGTCAATGTTGGAAAATCATTGTTGGTGCTTGAAAGTTGAAACTTCTTACCAGCTTCTGAGTTATTGGAGCAATCTTTAGTTTAGATGTTAAAATTGTTGTTTGAAGTGTACATCTAAGTGTAAGTGACATGAGAGAGGGCTTTTAAAACTAAATAATTATAGCACGTTACTAGAGGGAGACTTTAAACAACTAATTCCCAAGAACTTTCAAAATAAGGCATAACCTACCAAATAAGCAACACAGCAAATCCAAAATTCAAGACACATCTATAAATCCAAATCCATATCCATGTCAACCAAAATAAAATGCATATATATATTAGTAAATAAAAGAGCAAAGAGAAACAAATCTGGAGAGTAAATAAGAGAGCAAAGAGAAAGAGAAACTTATCAGTTACCAAAAATAAAAATAAAAAGAAAAAATCAGTAAGAATAACCCAATCATGTAGAATAACCCAACCATCAACAAAATCTTTACCCAATCATGTACTTTTGTAAGAAAACCTAGAAGAATTGCATGAGATGCACGATAACGCTTTGAATGTGAATGCAATAGTTCCAAAGAAGTCACAGAAAGCCACCCAAAATGTCTGAGCTACTTACCAATTCATGAGAGAGGGGATCAATGATTTGAAGGTGTAAATATATATATTCATTTGATGTCTTGCTCATGCTGCTTTCTTTGCTACTTGCTGAAGGTTTTTTGCTATGTAGTTACGGCATTTTATAGTTTTGGCTAGGTTGTTGTACATGTAGCAATTTTGGTTTTGTTAGTTATAAGATACGTGATTGGTTTTTGTTCTTAATTGATAACCCAAAGAAACAAGAAAGCAAACTAAAACCCCCCAAAATAGTAGCAGCAGCAGCCACAGAATCAAATTGACAGATAGCAGCAGCAGCCACAGAACCAAACCAGTAACCAAAATTGATAGCTCAACCACCTCAATCAACTACCAGCTCTAACAACTTAAACTCCAACACAGATCAAAAAAAGGAAAAGAGAGAAAAAAAAACCCTTGCATTAGGACCAAACCAAAATTGAGAGTCACCGGGAACAGAATCTGACCTGATATAAATTAAAGATAATGTCATTCATTGAGAAGGGCAATCCTGTGTATGATGCTAAGCCCTGTCCTGCTAGTACTAGAAGTAGTGATATTGGTCGTGTTTGCAAAAATTAACGTTCATAACTTATTACCTTCCAAACCATAAAAAAATATAGAAAGAAAAACATGACTCTGTCTACCCTTTCTAGCCATGTAAAACACATCCAATTTGAATGGGAATTTCTGGTTCACTAGTCTAACCAGCTAATCTGGAACTGGCAGCAGCAGCAAAAACTGGCGGTTGGAAAATAAAAGAATTAATGTGAGAGTGAAAAGTGAGATTATTTTCTCGTAATCCAAACGAAAGAATAAGAATAAGAATAAGAATAAGATTATGAATATGAATATGAATATTCAAAGAATCAATTAGGCTGCATACTGGATTATAATAAAATAATAGCAATAATCAAGCATAAACACAGAGGGAGTGAGTGAGTTAGAAAATTGAAACAAATTAACAGATCCAATTTCCAAATAGAAACAAACTAACTTGTAGATAGAACAATTAAAAGAAAAGAAAAGAAAAGAAAAGAAGGGGAATGCATTAATAAATTAATTACTTACGTGGATAGGTTTAGTAAGGTGAGGAGGTTGGAAAGGAAGAAGGTGGAAGAAGTGATCCTTGTCGAGGAGGTCCAGCTCATTGGGAACCATTACCACTCCATATACATCTCCCCCCATCACGCAATACCTCTTCCTCTGCGATTCCGATTCCATATCCATTACAAAATTAATACACCAAATTTCCAACCTTAATAGTTTACCATTACAAAATTAATACACCAAATTTCCATCACGCAATACGCAATAACAGTTTACTTAATATATAACAGTTTACTCAAAAAAAAAAAAAAAAAAAAAAACCAATCTTGTTATCTGTAAATCTTATATATGCCAAACCAATATATACATCAAACCCTCAATCAAGCTCAATATATACTGTTCAGAGGCCGATTACTCAATGACTTAACAAATCTTATATATACATCAAAACTCAATATATATTATATACATCAAACCCTCAATCAAACAGAATTTCTAAACTCAATATATACATCAAACCCACAGAGGCCGATTACTCAACACACGAAGATTTTCATACGATCAACTCAATATATATACGGAGAAAGGTGTCTGTAAATCTTCTATCGATCGATCGAGAGAGAGAGAGATACCTCAGTGTATAGATCGATCGCCGTTTAGTGCAAGCAACTCGATCGCCATTCAGAAGTGTAGATCGTCGGCCGGAGGTTACCGTCGGACAATAGGTAGGGTAGAGAGAGAAAGAGAGAGAGAGAGAGAGAGAGAGAGAGAGAGAGAGAGAGAGAGAGAGAGAGAGAGAGAGTGTGTGTGTGTGTGTGTTCTTCTATTTGTTTGTTGGGTCTGTGAAGAAATTAGGGCAGAGCAAAGCAAACTCTAAAGAAAAGGGGCCCGATTCATATAATAAAATTGGGGGGGAAAAAAGGCGCGAATTGTATAATATATTTTATATAAAAATCAAATTGAAATATTTTATACAATCATACTATTTAGGAGTGTGATTATATATATATATATACTAGCGTATGCCCGTGCCTAAAGGCACGGTGTAAATAAATAAATCCTAAATAAATGGAACTCACCACAACTTACCAATTACCAATATTGCTTAACTAAACAAATTAAAATCACAAATCTAAAAGCAGCAATAAATTGTAAATAACGTAAAATTAACTTTTATTGATACAATAGTAAAAAATAAACAATTTCTCTAAAATTAATATTACTATATAACATTCTAATAATTTAATATAAGACTTATTCCACACTATATAAACAACGTAAAACAACAAAACATACTCCAAAATCACTTTCCGCAGTTTCATATGCATAAATCTAAAAACAAAAACAACAAAACAAAACAAAACAAAACAAAATTTGTCCAAAATAGATTACCAAGTGTAAAGTTTCATATGCATAAATCCCACAAATGTTTTTTTTTTAAGTTTCAGGTATCTCTATCTGTCCAAATTGATGTACGTATTTTTCAATTTTGAAAACAAATAAGTTAAAATAATTTAAACATATAAGTAAAAATTTATTAATTAAAATAAGTGGACAGATATGTTAAGAATATGAGAAGATATGTTAAAATAATTTGGACAAATAGGTTCAAAAAAAATGGAGTTAAACCTATATAAGGATAGAACTAATAAGAGGCTGATTAAAATCATAAAACAACCCGAATTGAATTAGTCAAGGTCAGAAGATTACATTAACAACATTTTCTACACTCATCTTAACATTGCTATCATGAACTGGGTGTTATCATCAAATGATGCCTGCAAAATCAAATGATGCCTGCAAAAATCAAGTCAAGACAATAAAAAAAATACTGGATCAATTATGTTCCAAATGCATCATGTGATCTTAAATGGATTAGGCATGTTACCATTTTTTAGAACAACAATTGATGTTCCACACATAATTGTCTGGCAATTTCCTGAATAATAGATAAGAATGAATGAGAGAAAAGAAAATAAGAACAAATAGAAACTTTTCCAGAATAAAAAAGCAATCCTACAATCCGAAAGGCATTGATAATTCTAAAACTAATAAATTTAAGAATGTTAATCCTATCTAATTCAGCCTGCCTAAACAAAGAATAACTTAGGATTCAACTCTTTCGTCCCCTACAATATATTGAGAAAGAGTAAAATTATTGAATGGACATCCTATAACTTTTTAATGCACAATAAACTTGTAAGAGAACTGTAGTAACCTATTTGGTTGTATTTTCATTTTCTTTGTTTTCAAAAACAAAAACAATGAAAAGTTCAAAAACATCCATCATTTTCAAATCCTGCAAAAACCAATTCCAATAATTTGAAAACATTTATGGTTGCCTACCCATCAATATGATAACAAAGTATAGGTTTCATTCTAGCACATATTCTCTAAACCCTAAATTGATAATGAACACAATCCCCGTATGCACACTAAAAAAAATGGAATGCGGTCCAGCAGGTTAGCGAGAGGAAGAATGTCATCCCTAGTGTTGTCCTGAACTTCCCAATTCCCATTTTGCAGCCTCCACAATCAACCATTTAATGGGAGGGTTGGGAAAGGGGGCAATCCCATTCAAAAATCAGGCCTATGCATCATGTTACAACAGCTTTGGGAATTCATTCCTAAGTCTAAAAAATTATTGGCCTATTAAAAGATATAGAAAATTTAAGTCAAGAAAAATAAAAAACCAAAATTAATGTACAATATACAGACAGCGAGAGCACGGGGGAGGGGGGGAGGGGGGGCGGGGGCGGCGGTGTTGGGGGGTGAAGTCCTTTCGAATAAGTAAGTTTACTAACTCTCTGTTTCTGCTTCAGGACATAGCATCCCTCCGTCGATGTCACCATCTTTCTTATCAAAAGCTACCTCAGTCTTCTCCTCTTCCACTATGCTCCTCTGCTGCAACTCCTGCTTCAACCTTGTGATCTCATCATCCTTCTCTTCTACACTATCTTGCAAGATAAGCACCTGCAATAGAATAGAACCCATGTTCAAATTGCACATCTCAATCAAGCAATCTCAGCTGCACACAATGTCATCAGTTCTAGTGTATTTGTAAATTCAGCTCGTCTCATTGCGTGTTCAGTGTTAGATAAAAAGACACATAATTTCTTGCCAATTTGGACCATCTAAACCATACTAGAGATTCTCTAACAAAAAGCTGTAACATTTGAAACATTTAAGACTATAGCCATAATTAAATTAAACCATCAATGGCCAATTGAAAGTTGAACATGCAGCTTTTTCATAAAACCAGCAGCAGCATAATCAAACAGAACAGAGCAAAAAAAAAAACCCAAAAACCAGAGCAAAAACCCCAGCAAAACAGCACACAACATCAGCAAAAATTAGCAAAACTGAGAATGAAGACCCAAGACAACTCCTGAGTTATTAAAAATTGAAAACAACTCCATTAAACAACTCCCAAAACAACTCTTATTATATAGATATGTATATATATTGAATTAATGGTAGTTTTTATGAATTTTGATGTTTGGTAACATAAAATTAATCTCAATCGTAAATAAATATATATATATAAATAAATATAAAAAAATTTTACCGTGTCCCCTGCCATGTCCATGTCCCCATTTTTTTAAAATCATCGTGTTCCATGCCTGTGTCTGTATCTGTATCCGTGTCCGTGCTTAATAGGCTAGGGTCACTTACCTTAATTGAGAGGTCAAGGTCAATTCTTGTGAAAGTAAAGACTGATAATTTCTTTCATATTAGCTTTTTCTTTAGTTGTTATTCTTCCCTTTATGGACTCTTTTCATATATTAAGAGAGGTTAGTGTCAATTTCTAGTCAAAGTAGAGACTAATTATTTATTTCATATTAGGTTTTTCTTTAGATGTTATTTTTTCCCTTTAAACTCTTTCATATATTAATATAGTGGCTGTGATGTTGAGTTTGCGGGTAGGGAGTTGTGGTGCATATTCTAAAAATGGCATACTGTATTACCACAACAAACTTAACATAACCACAATATTACGTAACAAATACCTTAACAAGTAACTTTTCTCACCAAAATGATTTGTCACTACAAATGGTTCGTAACATTTTCACCACATCGTTCATAACTAATCAACATAATCACAATGGTTTAGAACTTTCACTTTAGGTGCACACCATAAATTCCCCATTCATAACTTTTACCCAAAAAAATTCATAAAGTTCTTATGATAGGAGTGTGCAGGTATATATAATTGGACTTTCTTACGTAATTACTTGTTCTATTTAATGTACTACAAACCCAGGTATATATAATTGGACTTTCTAATATATTTTGTAAATATTCTCCTCCCAATTGACTAAAATAAAAATTAAAAACTTTAAAAGGAAGCAAGCTAGTAAACATGAGTGATCTCACCTGGATAGTTCTTTTCCTTAGCATAGGAAGGTCTGAGAGTATGAAAAGTTCACAAAGTCTTAAAATTGAAGTCTGAATTCTTCAAATGTATGTATCAACAAATAAATCTTTGCCAAAACCTAGAAATGCCGACCCCCAGAACTCCACAAAACAGCCAAATCACCAGATCTGTTATTGACTTCCTCTGCAGTTGCTCACAAAACCCAATAAGCCCTCAATTGGGTATTTCAAACAAATCACCAAATTACCATATTTATAGGTGTTGAATCAAGAAAACCTTACCAACATGGAAATAAGGGTTAATGTGTACTATTCCTGTGTAGTACTAACCCGGGTTTGTATTACAAATCGATTGGAGCATTAATGAAGTCTAAATTTAGCACCTCTGTCTCACATCATTTTTATCGAACCGTTGGTGGGCAAGATTGCTCCTCCTTCAGATTGACTCCACTGTTTTATATACTATGATATAGAGAGAGAGAGAGAGAGAGAGAGAGATGTTTTACTTTCGGGTATGGCAAGGGTTTTGGAGAGAGAGAGCTTCTCTTCTGGGATTGGGACCAGACTTTTCTCAGGTGGTGTGGCCATCGGATTAGCTTCCGATTCAACTTTCATCGGCCACTTGGGACTCTACTGCTGCTGCTCTCTCTTTCGCCTTTCGTTGAGGAGGAAGAGGGTGGGTGAGATCGTTTTGTTAAAGCAGAAGAACAGAGAGTGGGAGAGAGATAGAGAGGGAATGTGGGACAGTCGCGGAGTTGGATCAATGGCGACGATGATGATGAGCAGCGGCGGTGGTGGTGAGCGGTGGCAGCGGATCGGTGGTGGTGTTTGGTGAAGGATGAAGAAGGGTAAAGGTAACAACAGGAGATCAAGGTTTTTTTTTTATTCTGAAGAGAGAACGTGAGAGAGAAACGTAAAGAAAGGGAGTTGAAGAGATGTGTTTGGGTGGGAATCAAACACATCTGTACCGTTAATATATTCTTAGAATTCATCTCAGCCATTGGATTAAAATATATCTCACATACATTTTGATACATTTTTCAAAAAGCCTCTTACCTTATTATATAGATATTCACATTTAGAAATAAAGTGTGGAAAAGTGTGAATAAGAAATAAAAAATAAAAAATAATTATCATTTAAGAGTAAAAAATAATTATCATTTTAATTTTTGGGCAGGTTATATACATACGTATGGCTGTTTCAATTAAATTTGTAAAAAATTATTTCTAACCACTCGAACATAAAAATTATATTAAAATGATAATTATTTTTTATTTTTTATTTCTTAACCAAATTAATTTTTAATTTTAAAAAAAAATTCTAAAAATCAAACTATACATAGCCTAAGAATCTTTTGATAAGTCATTTCTTACATTGGTAACTTATTTAATTATTTGTTAATTTTAAGACATTTTTACCATCAAGCCTGTTTGGTAACCATTTCGTTTTCAGTTTTCAATTTATATTTACAAAAATTTTAAAAACTGTAATAAAAACTTGTTTGACAATTTTTTTAGTTTATAAATGGTTGTCTCAGTTTGTAAATTTGAGGAAAAAACGTAAATTCAAAAAATGAGCTTACGTTGGTTTTTAAATAGAAATTTAAAACCTTTACTAACAAATTTTTTTTTCAATTAATCTTTTTTTTCAAATAATTTTTTTCCAATTAAATTTTTTTTCAATGAATTTTTTTTCCAACTAATACTAACCAAGAGGGCAATTGGTAATGTTACTTTAAACCTTAGGGGGTGAAATGTAATTTCCAAAAGGTGAGGGGGAACTGTAATAAACATAAACCTCAGGGGGGATTAGTGTAATTTACCCAAAAAAAATTAATTGGAAAAAAAATTATTTGAAAAAAAATTAATTAAAAAAAAATTTGCTAGTAAAATTTTTAAATTTCTATTTAAAAACCAACGTAAACTTATTTTTTGAATTTACATTTTTTTCTCAAATTTACAAACTGAGACAATCATTTGTAAACCAAAAAATTATCAAACAAGTTTTTATGACAGTTTTTAAAATTTTTGTAAATATAAATTGGAAACTGAAAATAAAATGGTTACGGTCTGTTTGGTAACGTTTACGTTTTCAGTTTATATTTACAAAAATTTTATAAACTGGTTTTTGTTTATTTTTAAAAAAACATAAACTACAAATGCGTTTGGTAATTGACAAAATGTTTTAAAAAATTTAAAAATATAAAAAAGAGTGAGAAATGGCAAGTGGTGGCAAGTGGCGGCGAAAAACGGTGGTGGAAAGTGGTGACGGTGGGTTGTGGGTAACGAGTGGGTGGTGGTGGTGGGTGGGTGGGTGATAGTGACGAGTGGTGGGTGGTGGTGGTAGTGGCGGCGGGTGGTGGGCGACGGTGGGTGGCGGATGGCGAGTGGTGGTGGGTGGTGGCGGGCAGGCGGTGGCAAGTGGGTGGTGGTGGATGGGTGACGGTGGCGGTAGTGGTGGTGGTGGTGGTGGTGGGTGGGTGGGTGGGTGACGGTGGTGGTGGTAGTGGTGGTGGTGGTGGTGGTGGTGGTGGTGGTAGGCGGGTCGGTGACGGTGGCGGGTGGGTGGGTGACGGTGGCGGGTGGTAGCAAGTGAGTGGCGGCGGCGGCGGTGGTGGTGGTGGTGGTGGCGGGTGGTAGTGACAGGTGGGTAGCGGGTGGTGGCAGGTGGGTGGTGGTGGCAGGTAGGTGGCGGGTGGTGATGGCGGGTGGTGGATAGTGACAGATGGGTGGCGGGTAGTGGTGACGGGTGGTGGGTGGTGGTAGCAGGTGGGTGGCGGATGCGGGTGGTGGTGGTGGTGGTGGATGGGTGGGTGACGGTAGCAGGTAGTAGCGAGTGGGTGGTTGTCACGACCCCAACCCGCCCCTAGTAGGATGGTGCCATGATGGCCAGTAATCCGAGATTACCGAAGGCCAACTTTCAAAATTCACACACAAACAGAGTATAATATATGGGGCTTACAAGCGCGGAAGCAATATACTAGAATACAAGTGGTCCATAAGAGCTATGCATAAGTCAAATGAAATGGCATACATCTTTACATAACTTACAACTTAAATATAACAAATAATATATACATTACATCTTGACAAAAGGCTTCACAAACCAACATATACAAAATATAATGAATACAAGTCAAGGAACAACATCATCAGAACTGCCGACGTAAATACAAAGTTGCCAACTTAAACACAAATACATAATCCATAAGATTTGCCGACGTAAACATGAATCCGAAATAAGATGCCGACACAACATGCATACAAAACACACATCTCGGCGTAGCCGACTTCTTGCTCGAAACCTACATATATATATATAGAGAGAGGGTGAGCTTGGAAACTCAGTGAATGGTACAAGTAATAAAGGTTTTAAATGAATGATTCCCGAGGTCCTTGTCAAAACAATACATATATCATATCTTCTTCAAAACATATACATATAACATAACTTGTTCAAAACATATATTTAGCATAACTTGTATCAAAACATGCACTTGGCTTAACTTGTATCAAAACATGCCCTTGGCTAAACTTGTATCAAAACATGCCCTTGGCTTAACTTGTATCAAAACATGCCCACCCGTTCATAGACCGTCGGTAGGGGCTATCCGTTCATAGACCGTCGATAGCAAAGATCTCTCGAACATAATGCTACATGGGCTTAGAGTCCCCTAGCACGGAAGGACTTTCCAAGAATGTCATCCAAAACAAAGCTAATACTTGATACACAAAATAGGGATAATCATTCATGCTTAACAAATACTTTTCCAACAAGACAAAACAAAGCTTATCAAAACCTTATAACATAACTTTATTAAAAATACCACTCACTTAGTTCTCGGGACGTCGGGATCAAGGCAAAAGTCCAAGTCCTACAAACACATGGCAAGGTCCACTGAAAACACATCTCAAAACAAGTCTTAAATGCATGCAAATGATCTCGGGAAAACATGTTGGAAGTCAAAACACTATTCTACATGTCAGGAAGACATGCTGGGCACTAACCAGGTCTTTGCCGAGGTCCCACAGCTCTTAGCCGAGGTGTGGTTACCCGGGCTTCGGCGTGCGGCTGCATGCCGTGTTCATGCAAGACAGACTAAAGGTGCAAGTGATCATGCAAGGTAGGCCAAGGTGAGATATGATGCTTGGCCTAAGTGTGAGGTCTAGGTAAGAATGATTTCGGCGACTACACTTCGGGAAGTGAAGTCTGGAAATCTGGGTTGAAGAACATGAAGAACATGAACATGAACATGAACATGAATGCTAAAAATCATAACTTGTTCATTACAAAATCTGGGATTTCATGCCATGAGTTCGAAAACATGGACCTGGGTACCCATACTTGAATATCACACAAAAACAAACATGAAAGCATGAATTTTGGCATGAGCTTTCGGATCAAAACATGACTTTTCTTGAAGAACACATGAATGCTATTTTCTCTTTCTAAAACCGAACTTCAAAACAATGCATGGCTTACAAATCATATTCAATCGTGCAATGCAATAACATAAACATAAAGAACAACATGAGCAGATCAAGAATCTAACCTTAGAACACGGATCTAACGGTTCGATCTCTAGGGATCAAGCTTGGAAATCTACTCTCTCTCAAGAACTCCTCCTTCTCTCCTCTAGAGCTTCTCTCTCCTCTTCAAAACAAGGATATAACGAATGATAGGTTTCTCTCTCTGTTGGCTGATTTAACACTCAGCTCGGACACGTGGCAACGGCCGGTTGGTTCTCCTCAAAAAGGTGATAGATTGACAAGACAGGTGTAAGACAAAGCGTATTCAACAAGCTTGGTGGCAAGGGCACTCCGGCAAGTGATGACATCGGCTAAGGACAAAACTTCGGCAAGTCGGGGAACAATGATCTCGGCTAGGAAGGACAACACTTGGCCTAGCTGTGCCACACCTCGGCCTAGATATGCCACACCTCGGTCTAGGTCATTCCTGTCCAGGAACAAGATCACTTGGGTTCAAGGATGACATCTCGGCCTAGATAATACACATCTCGGCCTCGGTGGCACACACCTCGGCCTAGATGATAATCATCTCGGCCAATATGCCAGGACGAAGATGGAGGTCAATCAAAGTGGTTCCAAGATAGTTCTAGGCTTAAGGTGACCTCGGCTTGGAATAATCTAGGCTTCACATGACCTAGGCTTGGCATAACTTAGGCTTGAGAACAGCAAAGAAGAAACAAAGCATACATATAATACTTAGGCAAATCATATACGTACAAAACAAGGCAAGATTCATGAATGCAACTTAACAAAAACATGGTTATGCAATTGCACATGAGCATGACTATGGCATGAAATGTGGGTCCTTACATCCTTCCCCCCTTAAAGAAGTTTGGTCCCCAAACTTCACTTACCATGTTCTCAAAACAATTCCGAGCGTCGGGTTCTCACTTCTTCTTATCTTCTCTAGCCTTTACCTTGGGACAATCTTTAATACGATGACCCATCTCACCGCATTCAAAACATGCTCCAGATGCCCGATGACAAACTCCAAAATGTCGCCTCCCGCAACTTGTACATGTCGGTCTGGCGCCACTTTCCTGGTTCGTGTTATTGGAACTGTCCACATTCGTCTCCTTCTCGGCATCATGCTGGTCTTGGCGATTGTCATAGGTCTGCCTCTTTTTCTTATTCTCCCCCAAACTCTGACTTCTGTTCAGGTTGGCTTCTGCCAGGATGGCTTTATCTAACACTCCAGCATATGTCGGCATGCTGAGCAAATTTACTCGATCTTGTATTGGTCCCCGAAGTCCACTCTCAAACTTTCTAGCTTTCCTATATTCGTCGTTGACCATGTGCGGTGCATACCTTGCCAGCTCAGTGAAAGCGCGATCATATTCGGCCACTGTTTTGCTGCCCTGTGTTAACATCTGAAACTCTGTGGTTTTGCGATCCCGAACACTAAGTGGAAAATGCTTGTCATAAAATAACTCCAAAAATCTGGCCCAAGTCAACTCAGAATTGCCTTCTCGGATCATCATCCACCATCTACGAGCGTCGTCTTCCAAGGTAAATGCCGCCAATGACACCTTCTGAGCGTCGGTACTGGGAAAGACCTCAAACAACTTCTCCATCTCAAGGACCCATGCTTCTGCCTTCATCGGCTCTATACCTCCTTGGAACTTCGGCGGCTTCATCTTCTTGAATTCTTTGATCAAGGTCAAGGTGTCGTCTCCATACAAAGCTGGCTGCAGCTGCACTTGTGGTACTGGAGGAGGCGGAGGTGGTACTGCTTGTCGGCCATCTGTCTGCTCGGCCTGAGTGGATGTAGTACCGGTGTTCTGCTGCCTTGCTTGCCTTAGCTCATGGGCCAAACCTTCTACCATCCTTTCTAATCTGTCTATTCTGTCCTCGGATTGATCTCGGCCGACTGGAGGTCTACCTCTTCTCATGATGCTAGGAGTATGCAAAGTGCAACTCTTAAAACAAAATGAACAATTAAACATGTATGCAAGTGGAAATGATCATGCTGAGATGATGCATGAAAAAATAGACATGTATGCATGTGAACATGATCATGCCGATGTAACAAATGCTGATACCGAGATGATGCACACCTTGTCAAGTAGAAAGCAATATGATGCAATCCCTAACATCAAGTCTAAGGGAAATCCTATGCTCTTTAGGACTCAAAGTGTGTGAACAACGTACTATAAGGATCTTGTGCTCTGATACCATTCTGTCACGACCCCAACCCGCCCCTAGTAGGATGGTGCCATGATGGCCAGTAATCCGAGATTACCGAAGGCCAACTTTCAAAATTCACACACAAACAGAGTATAATATATGGGGCTTACAAGCGCGGAAGCCATATACTAGAATACAAGTGGTCCATAAGAGCTATGCATAAGTCAAATGAAATGGCATACATCTTTACATAACTTACAACTTAAATATAACAAATAATATATACATTACATCTTGACAAAAGGCTTCACAAACCAACATATACAAAATATAATGAATACAAGTCAAGGAACAACATCATCAGAACTGCCGACGTAAATACAAAGTTGCCGACTTAAACACAAATACATAGTCCATAAGATTTGCCGACGTAAACATGAATCCGAAATAAGATGCCGACACAACATGCATACAAAACACACATCTCGGCGTAGCCGACTTCTTGCTCGAAACCTACATATATATATAGAGAGGGTGAGCTTGGAAACTCAGTGAATGGTACAAGTAATAAAGGTTTTAAATGAATGATTCCCGAGGTCCTTGCAAAACAATACATATATCATATCTTCTTCAAAACATATACATATAACATAACTTGTTCAAAACATATACTTAGCATAACTTGTATCAAAACATGCACTTGGCTTAACTTGTATCAAAACATGCCCTTGGCTAAACTTGTATCAAAACATGCCCTTGGCTTAACTTGTATCAAAACATGCCCACCCGTTCATAGACCGTCGGTAGGGGCTATCCGTTCATAGACCGTTGATAGCAAATCCACCCGTTCATAGACCGTTGATGGGGGCTATCCGTTCATAGACCGTCGATAGCAAAGATCTCTCAAACATAATGCTACATGGGCTTAGAGTCCCCTAGCACGGAAGGACTTTCCAAGAATGTCATCCAAAACAAAGCTAATACTTGATACACAAAATAGGGATAATCATTCATGCTTAACAAATACTTTTCCAACAAGATAAAACAAAGCTTATCAAAACCTTATAACATAACTTTATTAAAAATACCACTCACTTAGTTCTCGGGACGTCGGGATCAAGGCAAAAGTCCAAGTCCTACAAACACATGGCAAGGTCCACTGAAAACACATCTCAAAACAAGTCTTAAATGCATGCAAATGATCTCGGGAAAACATGCTGGAAGTCAAAACACTATTCTACATGTCAGGAAGACATGCTGGGCACCAACCAGGTCTTTGCCAAGGTCCCACAGCTCTTAGCCGAGGTGTGGTTACCCGGGCTTCGGCGTGCGGCTGCATGCCGAGGTGTTCATGCAAGACAGACTAAAGGTGCAAGTGATCATGCAAGGTAGGCCAAGGTGAGATATGATGCTTGGCCTAAGTGTGAGGTCTAGGTAAGAATGATCTCGGCGACTACACTTCGGGAGGTGAAGTCTGGAAATCTGGGTTGAAGAACATGAAGAACATGAACATGAAGATGAACATGAAGAACATGAATGCTAAAAATCATAACTTGTTCATTACAAAATCTGGGATTTCATGCCATGAGTTCGAAAACATGGACCTGGGTACCCATACTTGAATATCACACAAAAACAAACATGAAAGCATGAATCTTGGCATGAGCTTTCGGATCAAAACATGACTTTTCTTGAAGAACACATGAATGCTATTTTCTCTTTCTAAAACCGAACTTCAAAACAATGCATGGCTTACAAATCATATTCAATCGCGCAATGCAATAACATAAACATAAAGAACAACATGAGCAGATCAAGAATCTAACCTTAGAACACGGATCTAACGGTTCGATCTCTAGGGATCAAGCTTGGAAATCTACTCTCTCTCAAGAACTCCTCCTTCTCTCCTCTAGAGCTTCTCTCTCCTCTTCAAAACAAGGATATAACGAATGATAGGTTTCTCTCTCTGCCGGCTGATTTAACACTCAGCTCGGACACGTGGCAACGGCCGGTTGGTTCTCCTCAAAAAGGTGATAGATTGACAAGACAGGTGTAAGACAAAGCGTATTCAACAAGCTTGGTGGCAAGGGCACTCCGGCAAGTGATGACATCGGCTAAGGACAAAACTTCGGCAAGTCGGGGAACAATGATCTCGGCTAGGAAGGATAACACTCGGCCTAGCTGTGCCACACCTCGGCCTAGATGTGCCACACCTCGGTCTAGGTCATTCCTGTCCAGGAACAAGATCACTTGGGTTCAAGGATGACATCTCGGCCTAGATAATACACATCTCGGCCTCAGTGGCACACACCTCGGCCTAGATGATAATCATCTCGGCCAATATGCCAGGACGAAGATGGAGGTCAATCAAAGTGGTTCCAAGATAGTTCTAGGCTTAAGGTGACCTCGGCTTGGAATAATCTAGGTTTCACATGACCTAGGCTTGGCATAACTTAGGCTTGGGAACAGCAAAGAAGAAACAAAGCATACATATAATACTTAGGCAAATCATATACGTACAAAACAAGGCAAGATTCATGAATGCAACTTAACAAAAACATGGTTATGCAATTGCACATGAACATGACTATGGCATGAAATGTGGGTCCTTACAGTGGTGGTGGTGGTGGTGGTGGTGGGTGGTAGGTGGTGGTAATGGGTGGGTGGGTGACGGTAGCAGGTGGTAGCGTGTAGGTGGTAATGGTGGTGGGTGGTGGCAGGTGGGTGGCGGGTGGGTGGTAGATAGGTGGTGGTGGTGGTGGGTGGTGGGTGGGTGGTGGTGGCGGGTGGGTGGCAGGTGGGTGGTGGTGGTGGGTGGCTGGTGGTGGCGGGTGGTGGTAGATGGGTGCTGAGTGGTGGTAGCGGATAGGTGGCGGGCGGTGGATGGTAGTGGCAGGTGGTAGCGAGTGGGTGGTTGTAGTGGTGGGTGGTAGTGGCAGGTGGGTGGCGGGTGGGTGGTTGGTGGTGGTGGTGATGGTGGGTGGTGGGTGGTGGTAGCGGGTGGGTGGCAGGTGGGTGGTGGTGGTGGGTGGCTGGTGGTGGCGGGTGGTGGTTTTTAAACAGAAATTTAAAAATTTTACTAACAATTTTTTTTTCAATTAATTTTTTTTCAAATAATTTGTTTTCCAATTAATTTTTTTTCAATGAATTTTTTTTCCAACTAATACGAACCGAGAGGACAATTGATAATGCTACTTTAAACCTTAGGGAGGGGATTGTAATTTCTAAAATGTAAGGGGTGTCAATGTAATTTACCCAGTAAGGGCAAAATTAGTATTTAAAAAAATTAAATTGCTAAGGGGGGAATTTGTAATGAAACTTTAAACCTCAGGAAGGGAGATGTAATTTTCAAAACGTGAAGGGGGAACTGTAATAAACATAAACCTTAGGGGGTATCAGTGTAATTTACCCTATATATATAATCACACTTAATTAGAAAGTGACATAAAAAATAAATATTATCACACTCAATCAGATTAAGTGTGATTAAAAATTTAGAAATTGTATATTTTATATAAAAACCAATTTGAAATATTTTATACAATCACACCTATTTAGGAAGTGTGATTAAATATATATATATATACATATATATAATCACACTTATTTAAAAAGTGTGATTAAAAAGTAGTAATGTATATATAATCACATTTTAATTACATTGTGTGATTAAAAAATATATAAATAATCACACTTTAATTAGAATGTGTGATTAAAAAATATATAAATAATCACACTTATTTAAAAAGTGTGATTAAAAAGTAATAGTGTATATATAATCACACTTTAATTAGAATGTGTGATTAAAAAATATATATATATATATAATCACACTTATTTAAAAAGTGTGATTAAAAAGTAGTAATGTATATATAATCACACTTTAATTAGAAGGTGTGATTAAAAAATATATAAATAATCACACTTTAATTAGAATGTGTGATTAAAAAATATATATATAATCACACTTGTTTGAAAAGTGTGATTAAAAAGTAGTAGTGTATATATAATCACACTTTAATTAGAAGGTGTGATTAAAAAATATATAAATAATCACACTTTAATTAGAATGTGTGATTTAAAAATATATATATAATCACACTTGTTTAAAAAGTGTGATTAAAAAGTAGTAGTGTATATATAATCACACTTTAATTAGAATGTGTGATTAAATATATATATATAATCACACTTAATTGAAAAGTGACATAAAAAATAAATATTATCACACTAAATCAAATAAAGTGTGATTAAAATATCAATCTAATTTTTTTTTATCACACTTCCAATAAAAGTGAGATCTTTTTTTTTTTGTCAAAGTGTGATCTTTAACTATTTTTGTAGTAGTGTTTGTTTTGAAAGTGGCTTTGAGCCTCTTGTCGGCTTGAGTGTGGAATTGAGGCTCTCATGCCTAATGGTTTTAATCCTCTCTTGAGGCTTTCTACTAACCAACATCATGAAGCCTCTTTCATGGTCAAGGCACTTGTGGTTCAAGCCCTCTTTCCAGTAGAGGACAATCACCTTGGACTTAATCGATTAAAGGACTAATCGGTAATGTAAAATATGTAAACAAAATTAACAAAGTAAAAGAGGCAAGATAAGCATGTTGTGTTGCATTGCATGTGTTTGGATCGGACGTTAATCCAAACACAAGAAAAATGGGACATTTCATACTCAAAGTGATGAAACGTATCATTTTTCTTGGTCACCGTCACCCTTGATCATGCATGATAGGGTGGTGGCTGTTTTGGTCTTATTTGTGCATTCATTGAGCTTGTACTAGCTTGGTTCCCTAACCATCATGCATTGAAAATGCTTGGTTAATGGCTTAAGAACCAAGAGCTACACTCCTTTGAGTTTTTGCGATGATAAGGAGGGCAACAGTACACACATTGCTTGAAAATACATTGCTTTGCCTCTGTTTGCTCTTTGTTGCAGCAAAAGGAGAAGTCCAGAGATTAGGTGGCTAACCGGCCAGTTTTAGTGGCCGACAACCACTTTTTGTGGCTGACTGGCCAGTTATAGTAGCCGACAGCCACTTTTTGTAGCCGACCGACCACCAGTCATTTTTTTGCACAAATGTGCTCCTAAGTTGGAGCAGAGACATTCTGGGAGTTGGTACAATTTTCAGAGATCAAACGAGTGCAAACAGAGGCATCCAAAGGCAAGGCGGTGGATTTTCAGAAAAAAGCCAACCGATGATGCATGCGTCCCTCGCCTTCGAGGCCATTTACTTGCTTTTTTAAATTGCTTTAGTTAGTTAGCGTAGCTAATTATTCAATTCAAGTGTTGTACTTAATTAGCTTAGCGTAGCTAGTTATTCAATTCGGTTTGTAATAATTAGCTAGAATAGTTAATTAGTTTCGTGTTGTAATAGTTAGCTTAATTAGCGTAGTTAGTTAGCTCATTCATTCGAACCCTCCTTCACGAGGGCATAATGTTGTAATAAGTGTACGTGCGTGTGTGCATGTCTTCCAACCCCACGTCTTTCTCCCTTTCATTTTGCCGCTTTTGATGGTTAGATTAGGGACATTTTCAATTAGCATACCTTATGCTTGCATGTTTGCATCCATTCATTTGCCTTGCATGCACTGAGGCTCAGCGCATCATTCAAACTATATTGTGATTTCAATATTTATTTAAATACGTGTTTCAAATCATGTTATCAAATTGAATCAAATCATATCCCATATTAGTAGCCGAGCCTATTAATCGCATTATTGCATGTGTTGCATTAGACACTAAACATAGTTAGGATCATGCATCTTTCTGACTAGTTTTTGTTTTGGCTTGGAGTACTCGGTAAGTTTACGCTTTAGCATGCTTGCATGAGTGTGATTGCCATATTGCTATGTTTTGTATGCTTGCCGTGAGGCTATGTGCTTAAATGCTAAATTGTATGAATGCCTGTAGATGAAGGCTTGATTGTTTGAATTGGGACAATTCAACGAGTGTGAGTTTTAAGCCCATCATGTTTGATGGAAAATCCGCATTTTAGCCCACTTGAGGGTGGCAAATTCAAACCATTTTCGAAAGCAAACATGAGTTGAATTGTTCCAAGTCTTACGACTTAGTCTATACTTGCTTGTGCGCGTCATGTAGTAAAGTTAGCTAAATAATCAAAACAAGAACGCATGAGGTTTATAAAACAACATATCATGATTAGTAGAGGCCGATCTTTTGATCGGGCGAGCGGGGATGCTCATTTCAGGACCATCCCCTCTCGTATCCAAGTTCTCGAGCCGAGGCAACTTTGGTGATGACGGACACGTGGCCTTTGGCATTAGTCAGGGTTTCCTAAATTTCCCAAAAATAAAATATTTAGGTGGCGAATTTGTAATCTAGCAAAGCAGTCCAATTTTGGCATTATTTAATTTAAAATCAATTTTTCAAAATGATTTGCTGGATTGGACTCTTTGGTGTTTATCAGTTTCACATTGCACTTTGTGAGATTAGATTCAGAACTGTGACAGGAGTCTGAACTGTATGACCAATTCGAGCTCTCCGAAAGAGGGCGCAAAAAAAGTCGAGCCTACACCATCAAGCATAGAAGAATTCAAAATACACCCCTAGAATGGAAATGTAACATTGGCACCTTAAATCTAGACTTCCCGACACAATTATAAAAAACGAAACCACACCCAAAGACATTGAACTGACAACAAAACTGAAACTGACTTGCAAAAATGTCACACAACATGTCAACAACACAGCAATGAAACTGACCTACAAATTGCCGCACAATACGTCAACAACACAGCACCCGAAAAAAAAAAAAAAAAAAAAAAAAAAAAAAAAAAAAAAAAAAAAAAAAAACTACAACCTCTACAACAATAACCTACAATTCCACATCAGAAACACACATAACATGAGTAACATCATCAATCCCACAAATCACTCCACACAATCCAAAAAAAAAAAAAATTGGAAACATAACACCATACTTTAACAAACCCACCCAAACATCAGAGAAAAATCAAAAACAAAATCACATCCAAGGGAAAACAAAAGTAAACTTCACAACCCCCAAATTAAACTAATTAGTTTGGAAGAAAACTTCCAAGACTAAATGGAACGACATTTCCCCAAATAGAACTTTTTAATAATTTTTCCTTGTTTTAAGGTAATTGAGGGAAAATCATTACGTATAAGCTTCTTTTTTATTTTTTTTTATTTACATATATATTTTTTAATATATGAATTTTATGTTTTTCTGTCAACTATTATTAAAATCTAAAATTAATTGTCTCTTATTGGACACAAGGAATTGTTGGAAAAGTGATCAAAATTAATAAATATAATTTATTCATACATTTTTTATATCTGGTTTTGTATTTCACTTTTGTATTTCTAATATTATTGTTAACTGGTATTTAAATTGTGCTATGCTTGAAAATTAAAAATAAAAAAATAAAATAAAAAAAGACTAAGAAGAGTTTAACATGTACTTGGACTTAAAATAATATAGATATTTAGTACTTTAGATATAATCTATTAATGCAACCAATGTTGGGATATTTTAATAAAAATAAATAAAATATTATTTTAATTAATTCAATAATGCAATTAATGTTGGGATATTTTAATAAAAATAAATAAAATATTGTTTTAATTAATTCAATAAATTTTGAGTTACAAAAAGTTTTATATCTCACTATTTTATTATTTAATATAATGTTAAAATGTGATTTAGTATTATCATTAAGTGTGTTTTAATTATGTGAGATATAAAAAGACAAAATAAGATTTTTAATCTAATAAGACAAAATGTCACATTCAAACCATAATCATTTCATTTTTTCTATTACAAAAGTCAAAAAAACTAAAAAGCCTATCCCAAACAAGGTTTTTTAGCCTCAGGCTAAAAAAGTTAAAAAACCAAAAAGTCAACTCACATCCCAAACGAGCCTATGTTTGATTACATATGTTATAAATAATCCTAGGTTTTCTAAAGAATAAAATACAGAAGAAAGGTGAGGTTGAAGATGAAAGATCTTGAGAGAGAGTTCTTTGTATTATTATATAGGGCAAATTATGCAAATAGTCTCTGTAATTTACCCATTTTATCATTTTGGTCCCTATTGTTTCAATTTGATCAATTTTGGCCCTAAATTTTATGGATTGTGTCATATTAGTCCAATAAATAACGGCGGTTATGTTTGATGGACCGAATATCAAATGATGTATCAATTTGGTCCCTGTAATTTATAGGATGTGTCAATTTGGTCCCCGTAGTTTATGTAACGATCCAGAATTTTTCCCTCCGCACGAGCAGGGGAGTTGACACTCGAGCGGACTTGAGAGGTTCTCAGACGGTCCGAAATTCTGAGACTTGTGAATTCCCGCTTGAGCGTAGGAGTGGTCGCTTAAGCAGACAGCTTTGTTGGTCCACACGCTCAAGCGTGCAAAGTGAGATTGCCCTTGACATTTTTATTAGTGTATTTGGAACCTCCTTATTTTATTTTGGGGTATTGATCGAAGTGGTAGCATGATGGTAAAGTAAGAGTGAACCGAGAATTTAATTCGGATAACTTTTTTTACGAGCAGCCGTCACTCTTTTGCCCTTTGCCTTTTCCACACTTTGAATTTGGATGTGAGGCTAGAACCATTGAAAAACTTATTTCCAGGGCTTCGATTTGGACACAAGAACGACCTAGAACGGAGTCCGAATGAGAGAGTTATATGCCCGTTTGAAGTTTTGGAATCTGTGCTGGAAGCTGGTCTGCTCAAGCGGGAAAAAAGGCGCTCGAGTGGACTGCGCGAATTCAGCAGCTTAAAATGTGATTTTTTAGCTCATTCTTTGCATTTTCCTTTTCCTTCTTCATTCCTCTCACCTTAGGTCCGAAAACCCTAGGTTTTTTACCCCAAATACCCTCCATTCTTCTAAGATTTGGGCAAGATCCCTTACAAGAAAGTGAAGAGGCTTGAAGATCCTACTTTTCCACCGATTGGAATTTGGATTTGCGAAGGATTTTTCTCAAAGCTTTGCTCTTTTGCTCGATTCTTGACGTAGGGGTCCTAGTTCTTCTTCAATACTTGCATTAATAGATAGATTTGTGGCATTTTGATTATATAAATACAAAATCTCCATTTTTGAGCATATAGTGTTATATCATGGAATTTGGGGGTTTAGGGTTTAAAATGTTAGGGGTTCAATTGTTGGGTTAATATGGTGGATTATGAACCTTAGGTGTGTAATCAAGGGAAAAATTAGAATTAAAAGTAGTGGTGAGAGAAGTTTTAATTTTTCTTGAAAGTCTTGATTTTTCTTGAAAACCCTAGGTTGATTCATGATGATGATTAATGATTTTGCCCAAATTGAAAGTAGAATCATGAAATTGAAAGGTTGAATTGTATATATACAAGTTTAATTGGATTTTGGATATGTTTGAAAATTATGTTAAAAATTAGCGATTGAACCTTTGTTATGGATATTGTAAATTATGCTATAATGTAAAATGAAGATTAGGGAAATGATTTATTAATGGCATGGATGACATGAGCCTTGGGGTGAAATGATGAAATAAAGGTTTAAGAGTTCACCTTGAATTATGTTGAATAGTGTTGATTATGTTGAATTGTGTTGATTACATTGAGTTGTGTTGAATAATGTTGAACCGAATTGTGTTGGACTATGATAAATTGTGTTTGAATCATGTTGAATTGTGTTGACTTGAGTTGTGTTGGGTGTGTTGGGTCATGTTGAGTTTGAGATAAGTTGTGTTGGTATTTGCGTGGGGGAGTTGAAAGATGATATGGAATTTGTGATAAGATAATGAAGTGAAGATTTAAGAATTTTATTGTGTAATTAGAAAGTGATTTTATACCTCAAAACTAAAAGCCCAACTTTATATTTAACTCTAGTTATGAAGTTTTATTTTGGAAAATGAAGATACTTCAATCAACATTAAATTTATGAAATTAAGTCTATGTTGGATTAAGATGAGTGTGAATAATGATAAATGGGAGATCCTGAAATATGACGATGTTATATGAAGGAGTTGTATCAAAGAAAATTAAATGTTGGAGATTTAATTTATAATCGTGGGTAGTAATTGATAACCAATGTGTTTTAAAAATTGAATTTGAAGACTTGATGATAATATGGAAAAGTAAATAAATAGTTTGAATCCAAGAATTGGGAACACTTTAAAGATGAATCTTTGCCTCCATGGTTGTGTTGTTATATTTTTGTGTGACAAAACAATGAATGATTTAATAGATAATGAAGAAGGTCGTGGAATATATTTGTACTTGTTATGTGAATGAAATTTTAATATATGGTGGATGTATATTGAATTAATGTGTTACCGAAGTAATGGAAGATGTGTTGGCATTGTCCACTAATTGTAATGATGGATTGTGATGTTATCTTGGGGTCCATTTCCCGCCGTATTTTGAGCCGGCAAAGCGTGGCGCTTGAGATAGGTTTCGCCTTCCTCCTAGAGTAGCACCCGGTAAAGCGTGTGGTATGTTGAGGTTCCGCGTTCCTTCCGGCTTGTGACTGGTAAAGCGTAAGGTTCCGCATTCCTTCCAACTTGTGACCGGTAAAGCGTGTGACTCATGGAGATGACTTGTGATTGGATCCGGTATTTGATATGAAATCGATTGAAAGAATGGAAACTGAAGTGGTAATTGGATTATGGATTGGTGATGGTGAACTTAATAAATTAGTTGCGACAATAAAGGTAAATTATGAGTATTGTTCTATAAATAAATAAGAGACTGAATTGAAAGGGGCTTGTTAACCTTGTGTTACCTTGAAATGAAATTTGAGAGTGTAAATAACGGTGTGAATTGAGTATAGAAGAATTGTTAGTGAATCAAAAAGGGAACTTGAACTTGAAGTTATGGAGTTCTAAATAAATATAATGAGTAGAAAGGAAGAATGAAAGAAAAAGAGGAACATTAAAAATGGAAACTAAATGAGAAATTTTTTGGGAATTGGTTAATAATTTTTTTTAAATGATGTTGTTTCTTAACATGTTTGTTTCACAAGGATCTATGGTTTTCTAAAGTTGAGGGATTATTTTTTTTAATGGCTGAAGGTTTTTTTTAAAGGTGTTTAAATAGTTTTTGAGAAAAAAGGTACCTTATGGTATTTTGAAATTATAAAATGTCATCCTACTATATGGTATCACCGGCATGCATGATCATTTCTATCTGTGTGTTAGTTATTGATTTAGAACTATGAGTTTCTTACAGGGCATTAGTGTTCATCCCTTGTTGTTTTTATCTTTTTACAAGAAGAAAGTGTGGATTCTCTGATTGAAAAGTTAAGAAGTCCATGTGTCTTTTATGTGTAATTTTATTGTAGATGTGATGGATCTTGTATTTGTATTTTATTCATTGGTAGCTTCACAGTAGGAGATTGACATGTATTGTTATGATTATAATATTCATTGAGAGAGAAAGAACTTATATCATAGTATTTCTATTACTCAAGGGTAACGGATGTTTGTAAAATTAAAAAAAAAAATGGACCTAATTTAAAGGCTTTGGTAATGTTTCCAAGTAATTAAAATTTGGGGCGTGATAGTTTATAGGAAAGTCAAAATAACAAGGACCAACTTGACACATCCTATAAACTACAGGGACCAAATTGACACATCTTTTGATTTTCCATCCATCAAACTTAACTGTTGTTATTTATTGGACTAATATGACACAATCTGTAAAATTCAAGGGCAAAATTGATCAAATTGAAACAACAGGGACCAAAATGATAAAACGGGTAAACTACAGAGACTACCGCTATAATTTGCCATATTATACATATTTATATATGTATTTTAACTATTGTTTTGAGAAACTATGATGCATGGCTTGATTCAAGTCTTTTGATGGTCATGAACACTAGATGAAGAATGTTGTAAGCAACCTGAGTTTTATTATAGAATTAGTTTACTCTAATTGTACCTTCACGAGAGAGGAAAAGTAATTTTAAAACAATGATAACACCACTCTCAAAATCTCTTGCTATTTTTCTCTACTCTTATTTTTTGTCTATATATATATTATTTTGTCATTGTTCTATAATATTCATACTAATTATTCTTATATATTATTTTGTTAGACTAATAATTAACGATATAATGATTTTTTTATTATAAATTATTGTCTACATTTAATATTTTAAATATGTATGTTACAAATAGGACAAAATTGACAAGCTTTAGTTCAAGGGTAATTGTATTCGCACATCATATTTTATCTCACTACATATTATTTGTGCCGTTCATACATCAACTTCCAAAAAAATAAATAAATTCAAATATCAACTTTTGAACAAAAATTAATTGTAAATTTTTGTTCACTAATTGATATCAGAAAATTTATATTTTGTTCGGAAGTAAATATTTGAGCATTTGTATTTTTGCACGGACGTTGATATATGAACAACATAAATGGTATGTACTAAGACAAAATGTGATGTGTAAATAGAATCATCTGTAGTTTAAGCTTGGAGTACTTTCTCCCTTAGGCTCCATTTGTTAGAAAGAAGCGGATATAGAAAATGAAAATAGTGGAAAGTAAAGTGAAAGAAAGGAAAATTTATTTTCTTGATTGCATTTGAATAGATGAAAAGAATTGTAAGAAAATGATGGGAAAAAAATATAATCAATACATAAAGGGAGTTGTGGATCAAAAGATGGAAAAAAAAAAGAAAACAAAATAAACCTTGTCAAGATTTGTGGAAAAAAATAAATTTCCTTGTATATTCTACAAGAAATTGTTAGCATAATTAACAAACTGATTTGAATTGTATAGTAAAATTTAGTTTCAATTACTTTCTAGGACTCTCTTTCTAAACAAACGCATATATATATATTTTCTTTTTCTTTCACTTTCCTATATTATCTATCAAACCAAACTGAGCCTTATAGTTTAACTACCAACAGAGAGGCTCCCTATAATTTTGGATCAAATTACAATTGTTACATTTTTTTTTTTAAACTGACCAAAGGTGTAATACACTTGTCAATTTTGTGAGTGGGCATAAATTTATTTTGAAATTGAAGGGAAATCAAAATACAAAAAGGCAATTTTACTCTAACCCTAATTTGCACAACACTTCCTTTCAACAAGCTGATCAACTTTCTTGAAATCCACTACGATCATCCAAACCCTTGAATTCATTATGGTAGCTCTACACTTTTCCCTGAGTCGGAAACAAATAGCATACCAAGTTTGGAAACCATTAACGTTCTGTTTGATTTATGAATTTAAATAGGAATTTAAAAAAAAAAAAAGAGTAAATTATGCAAATGGTCCATATAGTTTACACGATGTGTCGATTTGGTACCTATTATTTTAATTTGCTCGATTTTCTCCCTTAATTTAACAGATTGTGTCATATTGGTCCAATAAATAACAACTGTTAGGTTTGGTAGACGGAAACTCAAACGATGTATCAATTTAGTCCATGTAGTTTACACGATACGTCAATTTGATCTCTGTCAAAATCGAGCAAATTAAAACACCAGAGACCAAATTGTCACATATTGTAAACTACAAGGATCAAATTAACACATCGTTTGAGCATGTGACAAGTTTCCGTCTACCAAACCTAATGGTCGTTATTTATTGGATCAATATGATGCAATCCATTAAATTAAGGGGCAAAATCAAACAAATTAAAAAAATAGGGACCAAATTGACACATCGTGTAAACTATATGGACCATTTGCATAATTTATCCAAAAAAAAAAAAATGTAGGTGAAATGTGAATGAAATATAATTACATTTCATGCGGTTGTTTTTTTTTTTTTTTCCCTTTTCTCCTTCCTTTTCAAACTCTTTGTTAAATCCATGAACCAAACACAACCTACAAGATGCTGAATTCAAGATAGTTATAAGAAAAGTTAAGTAGTCAAATTCAAGACAATTATGGCAACTTTTTCTAGTTAGCATTAGGAGTAAAACTTGAGTATAATAGTGATACTACGTTATAATGCACATGTGGTATCATCAAATCATAACCTAACACATGATTGAGTAAATCTTATCTTTTAATTGTAACCATCCACCCATGTCATTGTTATAGCTTCTATGTAGCTTCCATGTCATCGTAATGGGGTTGAGATTTATACATGGTGGATAAGTAATAATATGCTATTAGTCGATAATATCACGTGTGCATGATGACGTGGTATCTGTTGGCTTTTCTGGCTTTCGAAGGTTAAAATGTAATTAGAGCATGCTAGCAAGGATCAATAAGTTTTTACAGAGATAATAAATGCCAACCAATTTATTAGACAAGTGCTTTGAAGTTGTTTTAGCCTCAATGAAGAGGACTTTTACTGGTGGCCTGTTTTAGGAGAAAATTCAGTAGAACTAATCACAAAAGTAAAAGAAGAAGGGAGAAAACAGTGTCAGAAAATAAATTTCATTAAGTAAACCAATGTTTACAAATGCACCTTCGCACTTCCACAGCCTTGAAGGGGATTCCAGCATGAACAGACTAACTTAGAACTACTCCTAAGAAATTGAAATGCAATGCGGGAAAGTAAAGGACTAAAATGTAGAGAACTGGAAAGTAAATAACTAGAAAATAAAGAACTGGAAAATATAAAGTAAAATAGACTGGTTTCTAGATCTAGTTCTAGTTCTGGTTCCTTGTAAATGTAGCCATCAATGGCTATTTATAGGAAAAAAAACTTCCAGCAATAACTACCTAAAACTACCTACTCTTCCACCTTTATTCCCACAATGCCACATATCTCTCCATGTCTTCCACTAAGTCACTTTGTCCATCATATTCTTCACATGTGCTTTAACTTCTTCCACTTCATCTTCCATGTTCCACCATGCAAGACCACTAACTTTGTAGCTTCTGTTAACTTCTTATTGATCAAGAAAGTGCCACATGTCCTGCAATAATAATAATAATAGTTATGATAATATTGCTATTTATGGTGTCAACATTAGCCCCCTTGGCTCTTTAAATATGATATTTATTTGAATTTTTGAAAGCCAAACCAAGCCCATAACTGATATGAGTAATAAAGTGCTTTGAATACCACAACATCACCAACGAAGTGCTTTGAAGGGACACTACACTAAAGGCATATGCTTCGAATTCAATATAAGTGCTTCAAAGTGATCAATTCGAATCAAGAAGCACCAATTTGATTTGGACACAATACATACCAATCATATTTTCTACGAGTTATAAGTAGAAGCTTTGTACTTTCTTAGGTGGCAAGTTCAAAATTTCAACATGAGACACCAATTTGTAATCAATGAATGCATGCACTCACTGTGTATGGTGTCCAAACATCATGGCTAATACTTCAATGACATGGCAATGCTACTATATTCATTATAAGAAACCTCTTTGAAGCTCTTTCGGAATCCTTCAAAGCTTCTCTGGCACCCTTCAAAACTTACTAGAAGGTTCATTATAAAGAAGGACATATTAAAGCCTCCTTGGAGCTACTTCGAAGCTAATTCAAAATGGTTTGAAGCCACTTCAAAATGATTTGAAGTTTACCGCCATGTAAAAGTAACAAATGTCTCACTTGACAGTAGCCAATATCATGGCAAAAAATTATGAGACATCTCGAATTCTTGAAGAGTTGTAATTCAAAGGATAAAAGCCATCCTGTAAAGGTATTACTAGAGGGCCAAAATCATCTTTCGAAGGTTGAAGGTGCCGACAAAGGACTAATTACATCCTTGGAAATACTCAGCAAAGCTTTGAAGGTTCACAACCACCATTATTTTTTTCTTCGAAGCTATTGTTGATGCAAGATGGAGTGTTTTGAAGCAAAAAAATTATCGCAAAAAGGGTTTTCGAAGCACACACGTTGACCAACAACAAAGCCAAAATGATTGTTGTTTACATATCCACTTCGAAGACAATATGGAGTATAAAAACGTCATGTCTAATACATAGCAAAGACCAACTTTTGGTCAAGAATGATGGTTTTCACATTACATGGTAGAAAACAACAAACATGTCAACTCATTGTGTTTTTTACAGAGCTTCTTCTTCCTTGGCCAACTGTAAATTTGTATTGGCCATTATTTCACATATAACCATAAAAATAGCCAGGACCATTATTGTTGGTCATTTCCATGCTTCCCATTGTGAAAATGTAGGAAAAAACTCAACAAATATATTTTCTAGAGTTCGATATTTTGTTAACCATTTCATCAAAATTAAATTTTGGTGTGGACCACAAATCCAAAATGGATTTTGAACAACGAAGATAGTGGTGTATGGTGGTTTTGGAAATTCAAATATTTTGAGATTTTTTACATCATCAAAAATTTTAAATCCACTAATCATGGATTGCTCATCATTTTTAACCAAACTTGGTTTAAAAATATGCTCCCTAACAAGCTTTTCATGACTTGGCTCTCTACAAATGGATGTATGAACCCCCGAGCCATAAATGGAACATCATTTTTAGCCATGTTTGACTCAAGAACATGCTCTTTCGTTATGTTAATTTCATAATTTAGCTCTTTAAAAACGGGCTCTTGAACTCCCTGAGCCATTGATGAAATTATTTTTCACCAATTTTAGTCATAAAAAACTTGAAAAACATTTTGTGAAACCTCACAAAATTCAATCATTAAAGACTTGACAAGGAGAGTTGACAACTCATGTCTCTATTGGAAAATTTCTATATCAAGTTGATGAATTACTCCAATTAAATGGTGTATTTTTTCTTCTACCAAATAATAAGATAATGAAATAACAACTTGAAAATTTTCTTCATCAAGAAAATGAATCTCTTCTTAATCCAAAATTTTTATTTCACGCCAATATATTTCATATTGATAAATTTAAGTGGCAAAATCCAATTCATTTGTCATTTCTTCTTCCGTGCCTTCCTTAAGGCACTCATTTTCTCCTTGTCGTCTTCGTTTAGCCATTATAATGACAGTCCCACTAGGCATGCCAAAAAATTGTTGGCTTATTTTTCCTACGAAGGGAAATATCATAAATGCGAGCGTACCAGCAAGGATTGAAAAATTCTTACAGATTAAATTCAAGCCAATAATCAAGTGATTGTGCTGACAATTTTTTTGCCTCAATGAAGAGGACTTCAAAATTTCCAAATGTAGAGAAAAGAAAAATTAAAAGAGGAAGGGGGGGAGACAAAGAAAGATGATTGAGTAAACAATTGGTGATTGAGTGAACAATCAAAGTAATAATTAATTACCTCTACTCCTATGCTTTGAAAAGGAAGTGCATAAAATTACCTCTACTCTTATGTTTCAAAAAGGAAGTGTTGAAAATAATGTCCAGGAAATATAAATGACAAGAAAAAATAGAAATAATTGTCTTTGATTTGACTTCGCCCTTTACAATGTAGCCATGAATGGCTATTTATAGGCCAATATTTGTAGAAAAAAAACTACCTAATAACTACCACATTCTTCCATTTTCCACACTTCACACTCCATGATCTTCTACTTCATCTTTATGTCTCCACAACTTTCTTTAACCTCTAATTTATGCTCCATGATCCTCCACATTCTCCATCATCTTTCCATATGTGTTTAATGATTCATAACTTCTCATGACCTCTAAATGAGTAAGTGAGTGCCATGCGTGCTGCAATTCATCAATAATAATAATAATTATTATTATTATTATTATTTATTTATGGTGCCAACATTACCCCTCGCAACTCTTTCGGAATGAGAAACCTCGAATTTATGAAGAGTTGTACATCAATTTAGACCATATTTGGCAATTAATTAATGTATTTGAAGGGAGACACGCATTCAAAGGTTCTTTTATCATACAATATGATTAAATTTTTGTTAAAAAAGAACCAAAACCTTACTCCGAAAGTGCTCACGACATATTTTAGAAGCTTTAAAAGCTTCAAATGCATAATAGCTACCTGCTTGGAGAGTTTATAAAGATTTAAAACATGATTAAAATAATTTCAGATGTTTCAAATTTTAAAGTGTGTTTTGAAATTGGATTACTTTGCATGTGTTTGAAATGGTGAATTCTTAGCAAAATATCACCAATTCGATTTAGTTAAAATGCATGCCAGTGTTATTTTCTTTGAGCCATTAGTAATAGTGGCCCTTCTTTGCTTCACTTCAAGACCTTTGATGCATCATGAGAGTATGGAAATTTCAAGACCTTCGAAGCATGATTCTTCAGACCTTAACATTATATTTTCACTTCCGATTGCACTACTTTGAATTGCTTCGAAATGACGAAGAACATACACACTCTTCAAATTACACCACTTTAAAGTGTTTTGCAGAGTTTTGAATTACTTTTTAACTAAATATATGGACCTTCGAAGTACTTTTGAGGGAGTTTTGAGCCACCTTCGAACTAAATATATGGAACTTTGAAGTGTTTTCGAGTTTTGAATTACATTCGAACCAAATATATGGACCTTCGAAGTGCTTTTTAGGGAGCTTCGACCCACCTTCGAGCCAAATCTGTGGCCCTTTGAAATGCTTTGACATACCTTCGAAGTGAACATGATAAAATCTTGTAGGTAGGATGATTGTTGGTAAAATCATGACATATGGAACAATGCTTAAAGATGATTGGTTTATTAGCCATTTCATCAAAAATAAATTTTGATGCGGCCCAAAAATCCAAAATAGATTTTGAACACCGAAAGTCATGGCATAATATAGCCTTGGAAATTCAAATGCTTTGACATTTTCAACAATGTCAGATATTTTAAATCCATCAACAGTGGGTTGATCATCATCTTTAATCACGTTTGGTCTAAGAACATGTTCTTTGGCCAAATAACTTTCATTATTCATTGACAAATGGGGTTGTTTTTGCTATTTTAGCCATTAACGACTTATGAAAATCCTCCATGTGAGTTTCATCATTTCTTGGCCTAATTCGTTGTTTCATTTTAGCCATTAATGGCTGATGAAAATCTTACATAGACATGTTATTTCCATGGTTTGACTTTCTAAGAATGAGTTTTTCCCCCTAAGTCTTATATGGAACATCGTTTTTAACCCTGTTTGAGTCAAAAGCATGCTTTTCCGTCATGTTATTTTCTTAAGTTGGCTCTTTAACCTGTGTAACGCCCTCAAAAAAAATAACATCAAACCCATCAATATAGACATGCATTGATATACAAAAGTTCAACATTCTTCTATTCATCAGTGTACTTGATTACAAAAGTATTACATGTTAACAACAAAAGCAAATGCCCTACGGGCTTACAGCTTTCCAAGTTAACACTTGATTACAAAAAGAGAGTGCTAACTCATTTACACATTAAGCCCTTGGCTTCAATTTACATGTAATACATCAAAAGAAAGACAACAAAAGATCTGCTCGCCTCTAGCCTCCCAAGCTATGTCCTTGGAAGTGGCATGCTACCTGTACCTAAAAATGATGTTCCCATATAGGGTGAGCCACAGCCCAGTAGAAATACACTAAACCAACCATGAACAATGACTAAAAGTTTAGCAGTTGATAGATGGTCAACACGGATACACTCACTTATATCACATTCCAATTTCATGACACACAAGTCCATGTTACTTTTCATTTTCCATTTCGATAGATAAGCATATTAGCTATATCAACATCTCACAGATAAGTATAATAACTATATCTTACAACCATAGATAAGCATATGAGCTGTATCTGCACTTCTTTGGACAAGCATATGAGCTGTGTCTACATTTCTCAAAGATAAGCATATGAGCTATATCTACGGAGTTCATCCCCTATCTCCTCCCAACACTATCCGGTTTAGAGGTACATCCCCTATCTTTCCCTAAACCGCGGAGTACATCCCCCATCTCCTCCTCTACACACCACGTATATAAACACAAAGGTTCTACACACAATCAATCAATACATAAATTTAATGTATTCTATCAATCGTCAAGTCCCATGACACATTCCATTGATTAGTTTTCGTTTGCCTAATCATCATGCATTGTCTACAACAATCAAGACTATCCTCCACCGATAGCCCAAAGCAGTTATTTCTAGACAGGAAATAAATGCACAAATGGATAATATATCAACATTTCAGTTCGATGAGCGATAAATAAATCAACTACACCCTTTTAATCCCCTTCATTTTGAATATCAACATTTCCAATTCAATTCCTCATTTTCTTTAATTAATTATATGCATTAATTAATTAAAACAATTAGGGCAAATTCCCATAATTAACAAAACAACCCTAAGGTTCCATTTTCGTCAATGTTTCAACATTTATTCCATGTTTCTATACCAAACATGCCTCTAGGTTCATTTTAAATAAAACCCCAACTTTTGTAAAATTACACAAAAGGCCCAAAGTTTCTCAAAATTACCCAATAACACCCAACATATCAAAATGCTAAAATTTAAAGACAAAATCCATAAAGAGGAGTAGGATATCCCTACCTCAAAGTTTGAGCTCAAAAGGAGATGAAGACCCAACAACCAAAGTGCTCCAAATCCAAATATTTTCAGATTAAATCGAAGCCCAAGTCACCCTCTAACTTTTTAACAAAGCACCTAGGGTAGATTCACACTAGAAAGAGATGATTTCTTAGAGAGAAGACAAGTCTAGAGAGAGAGGGTCTCAGATCTAGGGATTAAAGATGAAAAAGTTTTGAAAAAGTGAAGTTCATCTCAGCTGCTGCTAACTGATATAAACAGGCTCGCTCGAGCGAAGACTTGGTCGCTCGAGCGACCAGACACAGAAACTCTCGCTCGAGCCAAAAAGGTCTCCCTCGAGCCAAGAACTTAGAAGCTCGCTCGAGCGAAGAAAAGCTTGCTCGAGCCAAAAACTCGAACCATCAGGTCTGCAACCAGACGCACGCTCGAGCGACGGAACGCTCGCTCGAGCGAAGACAAACCAGATCGCTCGAGCGAAGAAAAGCTCGCTCGAGCCAAAAAATGCAACTCTCAGCATCTGAACCAGACGCAATCACTCGCTCGAGCGAAGCCACTCTGGCTCGACCCACCAGACACAAAACATACCCCTCGCTCGAGCGACCAAACCCTAGCTCAAGCGAAGGCACAAAATTCTGGGCAGCAACACTTGGTTCCCAGACACAACCAACCTGCAACAGACCTGCCCAACATATCCTATAACTCAAATACAAAGTGGAAAAGGATGCAAACAAGATAATAACCAACTACTAACATCCACGGACACAAGTCCGGATCACTGTACAACAAGGGTAAACCCGGGATCGCTATAACCTCCCCCCCTTAAAGAATTTCGTCCCCGAAATTGAGAACAAGTTTTCGAAAACAGGTTTTTCTCCATTTTAAACAATGTTATGTTTCAACATTAAACAACTTGACCCATTACTGGTCATCCCATCCCTTATCAAGAGACATTTCACAATACATATGTTTCAACATGCATTTTCTTTCCATTTCAACCATTTCCAACACACATGGTTCACAATTCATATCATGAGCAATAATCATGATACATTTCCAGTTCCACTATATATTCAACATATGCAATGTTATACAAACTTCCATTTGAGGTAAGTTTCCAACTACTATCATTAACCAAAACATGCACCATGTTTTACAACTTAAGACATATTTAACGGTCTTAAAGTTTAACAATATAACAATATATAACATATGTTCAAATGTCCACAAATAGGTCCGGATATTTCTCTCGGACCTCCAACTCACGTTCCCAAGTGGCCTCCTCCACTCCGTGATGTTTCCACAAAACCTTTACCAAAGGAATGGTCTTACCACGCAGGACTTGATCCCGCCTATCCAAGACCCGAACCGGTCTCTCCTCATACGAGGCATCCTCATCTACCTCTAAGTCGGTCCAATCCAACACATGTGATGGATCCGGCTCATACTTCCGAAGCATACTCACATGAAACACATCATGAACTCCAGACAACTGTGGCGGCAAAGCTAAACGATAAGCAACCTCGCCAATCCTCTCAAGGATCTCAAAAGGGCCAATAAACCGAGGGGATAGCTTCCCACTCTTCCCAAATCTCATCAAGCCTCGCCTGGGTGATATCTTCAGAAAGACATGATCACCCATCTCAAACGCCAACGGCCTCCTCCTACGGTCAGCATAAGATTTCTAACGACTCTGGGCTGTAACAAGCCTCCTACGGATATGCTCAACTTTCTCCGTCATCTCCCTAACCAACTCCGGACCCAACAAAGGTGTATCACCCACCTCGGCCCAACAAACTGGAGACCTACACGGTCGGCCATACAAGGCCTCAAATGGTGCCATACCGATGCTAGGCTGAAAACTGTTGTTGTAGGCAAACTCCACTAAGGGCAAGTGCCTCTCCCACGTCCCACTAAAGTCAAGGACACAACCCCGAAGCATATCCTCAAGGATCTGAATAGTACGCTCGGACTGCCCGTCAGTCTGAGGATGATAAGCTGTACTAAAGGTCAACTTAGTACCCAAGGCACTCTGCAAACTCTGCCACAACCTGGCAGTAAAACGAGGGTCTCTATCTGAGATAATCGTCACTGGGACCCCGTGCAACCTCACTATGTCCCGAATATACAAGTCGGCAAGATGATCTACCGAATCTCTCACGCGCATGGGAACGAAGTGCACCGACTTAGTCAACTGGTCTACAACCACCCAAATAGCATCACTACCCCGCTGAGTCCTCGGAAGACCTACAACGAAGTCCATAGTGACATGCTCCCACTTCCACTCGGCAATAGGCAAGGGTTGCAACAAACCCGCTGGCCTCTGATGCTCGGCCTTCACTTGCTGACAAGTAAGGCACTTAGACACGAAAGCTGCCACATCTCTCTTCATACCCCGCCACCAAAACTGGCGACCTAAATCCTGATACATCTTAGTACCTCCCGGATGCACCGCAAGGCGCGAATGATGAAACTCTCGGAGTACCTCCTCTCGGCAAGACTCCGGCACAAACAAACGGTCTCGGTATCTCACACTCAGGTCGGGATACGCTGTCAGACCCTTCTCAACTTTCCCACTGGAGATCTTCTCTCGGAGGGATTCTACCTCAAGGTCACCTCTCTGTGCCTCTAACACTCGAGTCACAAGTGTAGGCTGCGCAACAACAGAAAACAAGGCCGCAGCCTCCACGGATTCGCCCAGAAGCAAATCAAACTCGCCAATTGCCCCCAACATCTCCCACTCCCGGATGGCTATACAAGCTACATCACCTATGGATTTTCTGCTAAGGGCATCGGCCATAACATTGGCCTTCCCTAGGTGATAATGCAACTCGAAGTCATAATCCTCAATAAACTCCATCCACCTCCTCTGCCTCAAGTTCAAGTCTTTCTGTGAAAACAGATATTTTAGACTCTTATGATCCGAGAACACCTCGAATCTCTCACCATAAAGGTAGTGCCTCCAGATTTTCAAGGCAAAGATCACTGCTGCTAATTCTAGGTCATGTGTGGGGTAATTCTTCTCGTGAATTTTCAACTGACGTGAGCCATAAGCTACCACTTTCCCCTCTTGCATCAACACACAACCCAAACCCTCTCGTGAGGCATCACAATAGACTGCATAACCCAAACCTCTCTCCGGAATAATCAAGACCGGAGCGGTGGTCAATCTGACTTTCAACTCCTGAAACGACTTTTCACAAGTCTCACTCCATACAAATTTGACTCCCTTTCGAGTCAATCTAGTCATCGGTGAAGCTAACCTGGAGAAATCCTTTACAAACCGACGGTAATACCCAGCTAATCCCAGAAAACTGTGGATCTCGAACACACTCTTAGGCTGTGCCCAATCTTGCACTGCCTCAGTCTTGGATGTATCAACAGACACCCCTTCCCCGGAAACCACATGGCCTAAGAACTTGACCTCTCCTAGCCAAAACTCACACTTCCCAAACTTGGCATATAGCCTATGGGCTCTAAGCAACTCAAGCACCACTCTCAAGTGTTTCTCGCGCTCCTCCTCAGAAGGTGAATAGATAAGAATGTCGTCCACAAAAACGACTACAAAACGATCCAAAAATTCCCGGAAGATCCGGTTCATCAAGTCCATAAAGACTGCCGGTGCGTTGGTAAGCCCAAACGGCATTACCAGAAACTCATAATGGCCATACCGCGTAGGGAATGCCGTCTTCGGAATATCCTCCTCCCTGACCCTCAACCGGTGGTAACCCGATCTCAAATCTATCTTAGAGAAACAACGGGAACCCTTCAACTGGTCAAACAAATCATCTATACGGGGCATAGGGTACTTATTCTTAACCGTAGCCCGATTGAACTTCCGGTAGTCGATACACAATCTCAAGGCACCATCTTTCTTCTTAGCAAAGAGGGCCGGTGCTCCCCACGGCGATACACTAGGGCGAATGAAGCCCTTATCTAGCAATTCTTGGAGCTGAACTTTCAACTCAATCAACTCTGTTGGGGCAAAACGGTAAGGTGCCATAGAAATCGGCGCCGTGCCGGGCACTAAATCAATAGAGAACTCAATCTCCCGGTGAGGTGGCAAACTAACGAGGTCCTCGGGAAAGACGTCCGAGTACTCACAAACTACCCTCGGCAACACAATCTGGGTCTCATCACACTCACCACTCTCAAAGCTAGCAAGTAAACCACTAAGCTCACTCCGCCCTCGCGGATCATACCCCGGTGGCACAACACTACCAACCCGGTCTCCCAAGAAATGGAAACATTTCCCGCTCATGGTACAACAAGTAACCCTCTGGCGGTAGCAATCAATAACTGCCCGGTATGACGATAACCAGTCCATACCCAAAATAACATCAAAGCCCTTCATGGGCATAACTACAAATGGAAACGGAAGCCGATGGTCGGCGACCTCAATATCACAACCTCTACATCCGTGTTTCAAGATCAACTCACCCCCAATAGGTGACACAACACAAATAGGTGATGCTAAAAGTGCTAACTCCAACTCCGACACAGATGCAAATGCAGCAGATACAAAAGAATGAGATGCACCCGTATCAATCAACACTCTAGCAACCGAGTTGCAAAACAGAAAGGTACCTCTCACTACTGACGGAGCCGGTACTAGGTCCTGCGCGGTAACAGCATACACGCGCCCTGTAGGCCCCTGATCCACCTGCTCACCTCTAGGAGCATAAGACTGCTGTACTGACTGGGATGACGAAGCTCCCGGATTGGCCCTTGAGGCCTGCACAGACTGAGCTGGCTGAAATCCCTGCGTCCGCCTAGAACCAGACGCCCCTGAAGTGGCACTCAACCGTGGGCAGAACCTCTTCAGGTGCCCAGGCTGTCCACACTGATAACAAGACAAGGGCTGACCCCTGCCCGAACTCTGACTCTGCGGTCTAGCTAAAGAAGAAGCAGCTCTCTGACCTCCACCCTTCTGCGGGCAAACCGAAGCCTTGTGACCCAGCTGGCCACACTTGTAACAGGTGAACTCCCCCTGATTGCCCCTCCCGGAGCCTGCACTTGGTACTGGGAAAGTCGACCTAGCCACACCACCCTGAGACTGCTGAGGATTATAACCCCTCTGTCTCTTGCCATCTCCCTGGTCATCTTGGGTCCTCTTGGAACCTCTATTCTTCTTCTCATCCTCCTCCTGCATCAAGAGCTCCATATGAGCTGCAGCATCTACCAAATGTCTATACTCTCGAATATAAGAACCACCAACCCTCAACTTGAGGCCACGCCTCAACTTCCGCTCAAACTCGTAACAACGGCGCTCCTCGGTTGCCACGAGTTCAGGTGCAAACCTGGACAAGCTAGTAAACGTAGCCTCAAACTCGGCCACAAACAAACCCTGCTAATTAAGCCGGCTAAACTGATCTCTTAGCTTCTCCCTAGCAACTGCAGATAAGAACCTCTCCTGGAAAGCATTTACAAACGCCTCCCAAGTACCACCAACACGGGCTTTCTCATACTTCCACCATTGACCCGCATCTCCCTTCAGCTGGAAGGATGCCAAGGTCACTTTCAGTACTCCGTCCTCGATGCCAAGCATCTCAAACGTCTTACTCATTTGTTCCAGCCACTCGTCTGCTTTCAGTGGCTCCTTAGGATTCCCAACAAACTCCTCCGGGTTAGACCGGAAGAACTCCCTCTTCAAGAAAGAAGGCCCTGCCTCAACTGCCTGATTTCCAGCCCTGAGAATACCCAAAGCTCCCGCTATCTCTCGGGCCAAAGCACTCATAGCCTGCTGACCCGTTGGCTCGGCCACATTGGCCTGACCAACTCCCTCATGTACTGCTGGAATCTCATCCGGTATAGGCACTTCCTGTTGCCTAGGCCTACCATGCCTACCACCTCTTCCTCGTCCTGACATCCTAATAAAGGAAACGACGAACATTAGCACATTTAAAAACGTGCCGAAACTAAACACTCGCGTCCTAATGCATGGACAACTGTAATTCATTCCACGTAAGCACATAAACACATAAGCACTTACGACTTTCATTTCCGGATAATGATAGTCCCGTGGCGTTACTAGAGTTCCGGTTAGAAACAGCATTGATCAAGTGCTTTTCCAACAAGACTCCCAGAAACCCAAGGATCCAATCAATATCCTAGAAATTAAATCCCATACCCAAATAATCACATAAGCATGTTATCAATTTAAACACATAGCATATGATTCTACATCTAAGTCTCTATCAAGCGAGACAAACCCATTGTGATCCTAATCACTTCCCACGTACCCAAAGTATTTGAACCCGGTACGCTCTGATACCAAGTTGTAACGCCATCAAAAAAAAAATAACATCAAACCCATCAATATAGACATGCATTGATATACAAAAGTTCAACATTCTTCTATTCATCAGTGTACTTGATTACAAAAGGTATTACATGTTAACAACAAAAGCAAATGCCCTACGGGCTTACAGCTTTCCAAGTTAACACTTGGTTACAAAAAGAGAGTGCTAACTCATTTACACATTAAGCCCTTGGCTTGAATTTACATGTAATACATCAAAAGAAAGACAACAAAAGATCTGCTCGCCTCTAGCCTCCCAAGCTATGTCCTTGGAGGTGGCATGCTACCTGTACCTGAAAATGATGTTCCCATATAGGGTGAGCCACAGCCCAGTAGAAATACACTAAACCAACCATGAACAATGACTAAAAGTTTAGCAGTTGATAGATGGTCAACACGGATACACTCACTTATATCACATTCCAATTTCATGACACACAAGTCCATGTTACTTTTCATTTTCCATTTCGATAGATAAGCATATTAGCTATATCAACATCTCACAGATAAGTATAATAACTATATCTTACAACCACAAATAAGCATATGAGCTGTATCTGCACTTCTTTGGACAAACATATGAGCTGTGTCTACATTTCTCAAAGATAAGCATATGAGCTATATCTACGGAGTTCATCCCCTATCTCCTCCCAACACTATCCGGTTTAGAGGTACATCCCCTATCTTCCCCTAAACCGCGGAGTACATCCCCCATCTCCTCCTCTACACACCATGTATATAAACACAAAGGTTCTACACACAATCAATCAATACATAAATTTAATGTATTCTATCAATCGTCAAGTCCCATGACACATTCCATTGATTAGTTTTCGTTTGCCTAATCATCATGCATTGTCTACAACAATCAAGACTATCCTCCACCGATAGCCCAAAGCAGTTATTTCTAGACAGGAAATAAATGCACAAATGGATAATATATCAACATTTCAGTTCGATGAGCGATAAATAAATCAACTACACCCTTTTAATCCCCTTCATTTTGAATATCAACATTTCCAATTCAATTCCTCATTTTCTTTAATTAATTATATGCATTAATTAATTAAAACAATTAGGGCAAATTCCCATAATTAACAAAACAACCCTAAGGTTCCATTTTCGTCAATGTTTCAACATTTATTCCATGTTTCTATACCAAACATGCCTCTAGGTTCATTTTAAATAAAACCCCAACTTTTGTAAAATTACACAAAAGGCCCAAAGTTTCTCAAAATTACCCAATAACACCCAACATATCAAAATGCTAAAATTTAAAGACAAAATCCATAAAGAGGAGTAGGATATCCCTACCTCAAAGTTTGAGCTCAAAAGGAGATGAAGACCCAACAACCAAAGTGCTCCAAATCCAAATATTTTCAGATTAAATCGAAGCCCAAGTCACCCTCTAACTTTTTAACAAAGCACCTAGGGTAGATTCACACTAGAAAGAGATGATTTCTTAGAGAGAAGACAAGTCTAGAGAGAGAGGGTCTCAGATCTAGGGATTAAAGATGAAAAAGTTTTGAAAAAGTGAAGTTCATCTCGGCTGCTGCTAACTGATATAAACAGGCTCGCTCGAGCGAAGACTTGGTCGCTCGAGCGACTAGACACAGAAACTCTCGCTCGAGCCAAAAAGGTCTCGCTCGAGCCAAGAACTTAGAAGCTCGCTCGAGCGAAGAAAAGCTCACTCGAGCCAAAAACTCGAACCATCAGGTCTGCAACCAGACGCACGCTCGAGCGACGGAACGCTCGCTCGAGCGAAGACAAACCAGATTGCTCGAGCGAAGAAAAGCTCGCTCGAGCCAAAAAATGCAACTCTCAGCATCTGAACCAGACGCAATCGCTCGCTCGAGCGAAGCCACTCTGGCTCGACCCACCAGACACAAAACATACCCCTCGCTCGAGCGACCAAACCCTCGCTCGAGCGAAGGCACAAAATTCTGGGCAGCAACACTTGGTTCCCAAACACAACCAACCTGCAACAGACCTGCCCAACACATCCTATAACTCAAATACAAAGTGGAAAAGGATGCAAACAAGATAATAACCAACTACTAACATCCACGGACACAAGTCCGGATCACTGTACAACAAGGGTAAACCCGGGATCGCTATAACCTGAGCCATTGATGAAATCAACTTTCCTTTTTCCATTTTCAACACTAAAAGACTTCTAAAAAAATTCACCAATTCTGGCTATTAAAGCCTCGGTTAAAGACTTGGTAGTGAGAGTTGACAACTCATCATCCAATTGGCGAAATTCCATATCAAGTTCATGAATTTCTCCAATTAAATTGTGTCTTTTTTCTTCCACCAAATAATATTTTAATGGATGGAAGTTTGTTTCATCAAGAAAATGGTTCTCTTCTTGAATATCCAAAATTTTATATTTACACCAAAAGATTTCATTTAGGCTATTTGGAATGGACGAATCCAATTCATTTTTCATTTCTTACACTTGACGTCCCACTGGGTGTGCCAAAAATATATGTTGGCTTTTTTGGCTTTCAAAGGTTAAAAATGTAATTAGAGCGTGCCAGCAAGGATCAATAAGTCATTGCAGATATAATAAATGCCAACCAATTTATCAGACAATTACTTCGACGTTCTTTTAGCCGCAATGAAGAGGACATTTACTGATAGCTTGTTGTAGAAGAAAATTCAGAAGAACTAATCACAAAAGTAAAAGAGAGAGAGAGAGAGAGAGAGAGAGAGAGAGAGTGAACAGTGTCAGAAAATAAATTTCATTAAGTAAACCAATGTTTACAAATGTACCTTCGCATTTCCATAGCCTCGAAGGGGATTACAGCATGAACAAATTAACTTAGAACTACTCCTAAGAAACTGAAATGCAGTGCAGGAAAGTAAAGGACTGGAATGTAAAGATGTAGAAAGTAAATAACTACAAAATAAAGAACTGGAAAATGTAAAGTAAACTAGACTGGTTTTTAGATCTGGTTCTGGTTCCTCGTAAATGTAGCCATCAATGGCTATTTATAGGCCCCATTTGTTTTCCGCTATCACAGTCCACTCTGGATTGTGATAGATGAACAGTGCCGATGGCTTCCATTTGTTTTGGTTTTGGAGCTCCGGATTCGTAGCCCGAAGAGACTATGATAGGCCTTGGCGAGGGGTATTAGCAATCCGGAGTGGAAGATGGTATTAGCAAAGTAGTCCGTTCGGATTGGGTGTTACCGGACGTCCGCCTCGAAGTCCGACCAGTCAACCGGTCAATTGAAATTTTTTATTTTTTTTTTACTTGTTGGGCATTTTTTTTAAACATTAATGTTTAATGTTTTTGTATTTTTCTTTAAGTGAAAATCATAGTTTTATTTGTTTTATTATTTTATATAAAAATAATTTAACAATCCCCACACTAACAACTATCATCAAAACAAACACAATTTTACTAATCCCCTCACTATCAATCCCCTCACTATTAATCTTCTCACTATCAATCCGCTCCATTTTACCTTTGAAAACAAACAGGGTCATAGGAAAAAACTTCCAGCAATAACTACCTAATAACAACTTAAAACTACCCACCCTTCTACCTTCATTCCCAGAATGCCACATATCCCTCTATGTCTTCTACTAAGTCACTTTGCCCATCATATTCTTCACAGGTGCTTTAACTTCTTCCACCTTGTCTTCCATGTTCCACCATGCAAGACCACTAACTTCGTAACTTCTCTTAACTCCTAATTGATCAAGAAAGTACCATGTATCCTGCAATAATAATAATAGTAATAATAATAATATTTCTATTTATAGTGTCAACAATATCACAATTATAAATGAAATTTTTCTCCAACAGCAACTTCAATAATAATAGCTTTTCCATTAGTTGATGTTGTCTGGGCTAGAATTTGTACAATTTTGACCAGCTTTGGAATATCAGGTGGGCTTACACAACCAATCAAAGCCCAATTTATATGCTCCAAGAATGGGTTTTGTTTTAGGAACTCTTACCTCTAGTGCGATTCTTACACTAGCACTGCCTTTATCATTAAATTTTTTTATTTAAATAAAAATAAAAATATAATAATAATAATAATAATTACTATGTGTTCATGGGCTCCCCTAATTCCCTAACAATCGGTATTAGAGTTGATGGCAGATGATCTATGAGAGGACTCTCTTGGAACATTGATGTTAGTGGACTTGGGCTTGCAAGGAAAACTCTTGATAGAGCAAAGAAAAAAAAAAAATCGATGGTGACTCTTGATGGAACAAAAATTCTTGGTGCACGTGGAGGTTGTACTACAACAAGGTAGCTCTCTCAATGGAGTATGGTAGCTCAGGATGCAGTGTGTGCGAGTGGGTTCGGTTAGACTCAATATTAGAGAGTTATAGATCATGATTACACAGGGGAGTGCGTATGATCTATTATGAACTTGTGGATGATAGATCAAGATTCGAGGAGGAGCAAAGAGAAGCATCATGTTTGGTTTATACGTGAGAGAGAGATTGTTTGAACATGTGTGAAGGTAAAGTCCCACATCGGATAAAGAGTAAAAAAAAAAAATTAGTTTTAATATACATTAGATGGGCACTCTGCTTATAAGCTTAAGTTTCTAAGTGAGTACGAGTTTCAAACATTGTATGATGGGCCTTGATGTGACATCTATAGACTCTAGAGTTTCTCTCTAATAAATTGGGCCGATAATGTTGTGCCCTTATAGGCTCCCTAATTCCTTAACAATAAATGTCTTTTTATTATTAACCCTAATAAAGTTAGTGTTACAATTTAGTTTGAAAACACATGAGAATTCTTATATTTAAAGCACAAAGGGTAAAGTTAATTTTTCTCTTAAAAATATATAATTAAGAGTAAAAAAATGGGTCATTGACCTAAAAATAAACATTTTTCTTTATTATTTGAAAATATATGCCATGATAAAATCAAATTAAAGTTAAAAAGATATTATTAGTATAAAAAAAAAAATCATCAACTAAAACTTTTGAAAATGTTTAAAAACTCACTTTTTAGAATAAATATATGGAGGGTGCTTAAATATACTCTTTTTATTTTTCTCTAATATCACCCACCCTTTAAAGCTATAGTGACCCAGGGGTACAAACAATTTCTTAAGGCCAATATTTTATATGGGACTTTGTCCTAGTTTTAATTGCGTCTCCCATTAGTAGACGATGAGATTGATCTCCTGAATTAGTCAATCCATTAAGTCGAATATCGAATTGTCAAGAAAAAGGGATGTTGAAAAATATATGGTCATGTGTGTTTAGAGTAGCTCCAACTTGGAATACATGTAGTTTTTGTTGGAAAAAAATGATTTTTGGGGACTTTAATTTATTATTAAAGTGTGGTGACTTTAATTAAATATTAAAGTGGGTCCTAACCACTTTTTTGTGTTAGGTCCAAGTGAGCCAAAAACCATTGGGTTTTGAATAAGAAATTGCCAAGATATTGCTTCATGATGTTAGATTTATGAATATGATTTTAAAGAGTATTTAAATCTTTTTTCTTGGCTAAAGGGTATGAATCCTTTGGGCATCCATACTTTTCATTTTGTGGAAAGAGGCTATGGATGCTTGGTGTTTTAATGACTAGCCTTAAAGGCTGGAGGCTTTTCCTCTCTCCCCTATACATGTATAAATTGAGACCCTCCTGTCAAGTTTCTATATAGAAATTTTTGCTTCCATTTTACAAGTTAGTTTGCCAGAAAATTCCTATTGTGAGAGAGTGCTGCCACTGTTTTTGTTCGCTAAGCTAGACAGATAGTGCTTCTGCCGTAGCTGGTTTTGACCGTCGTATCCTGGGAGACAGATGCCGGGTTTCCTCAAGCACTCGACCCGTGAGGCGGCGAAATCTGTTTTAAGGAAACTGCTTCCGTGCAGGCTTCGGTTTCGTCTCTTTACCCTTTTATTGTTTTGTGTATTTCTGTTGAAATTTAGTTGTAATTATCAGCATATGTTCTTGGTATATAATTTGTTTTCTTCATAAATCTATTTCTTTAATTTCATAATTTAAACAACAAGCTTCAAACAGATTATTATATATTTTCTATGAAATTGATCGAATAGATTTATATAGACTATTAGGTTAGTTTTGTATAATGTTACTAGGAATTGTTGCGGAATTACTTCTGTTATTTAAGTAGACTTTGTAAATTATGCAATGTTATTCTCTAATTGCTTAGTTTAATTAGAATGCTCTATCATAATTTGCATACTTAATTGTATTAGTATGATATTGTTTTATGCATATGGTTCATCATTCCCCTACCATGATTTGCATGAATTTTAAGGTTATAAAATATAATTTATGGATGTTGCAATTTTGACATGCTAATTCTATTCTAGTCTCAATTTGTTACATGCTTATTATTTTCTAGGCTAGATTACATAATTTAATGTATTTGGAGTTATAGAGTTTTTATGAATTGTGTACATGATTAATGTGAATTATTTAATTAGGTGCATTAATCTAAATTATCTAATTGGGTGCATTAATCTAAATTATTTAATTAGGTGCATTAATCTAAATTATCTAATTGGGTGCATTAATGTGAATTATTTAATTAGGTGCATTAATCTAAATTATTTAATTAGGTGCATTAATCTGAATTATTTAATTAGGTATTATTTAATTGGTTGCATTGAATTTGACTTATCTATTTGGAGTTATTAGTTTAAATGTTTATTATGAATTAATTTCATTCATGACTCATGAGTATTGAACTTTATTTTAAAGTTTTAATTTAATTGGCATTTTAATTCATTGGTTAATTTTATAAATAGTTGGCTAGATGGTTTCAATTATTTATTATAATTAAATTTTTAGATTATTTGTTTGTATTTTGTTGTGGTTTGCTACTAACTTTCTTTGTAGGGATACCAATGCGAAAAACAAATATAAAACCAAATGAATAGTATTTGGGATGTAAAAACAAAAATGTTTGGACTACTAACTTTTGTGTTGAATAGGAATACCTAAGCGTGGAAAGACTTTTGGACTAAATAGAATCCTTATGGATTGGCTATTTTATTTAAATGTTTGAAGCATGTTTTGCTTGAGATTTAGTTGGTCTGTTTACCAATTTGTGGTAGCAAGTTTTATTTGCTTGTTTTGTTAGAAGCATTTTCTATGTGTGTAATTGTTATAGCAATTTTTAAATTGCTTGTAGGTTTGGAACTTGGTTTGGTTTTTTGTGATAGAAACCAAAGTGTTTAGCTTTGGCTAAAGTAGTTCTTATTTGTTCAGAAATGACAACTAAGACGGATTTGGTTTCAAACCTTTGGAGTTTGAGGAAGTCTTTGGGTATAATCATTTTATTCCCAAAGTGTTGGAAAACCATGTTTGGAGAAAGTCTTTGGTTATAATCTGATTATGTCCAAAGTGTTTTGGTTTTGAGAAGGAAACCAAATTTTAGCATTAGCTAAAATATTTCTGATTTTATTCAGAAATAATGGGCTTAGTTCCGGGAGTACCGGTTAACTTTTATGAGTGGTGTAATTCTGGTAGCAAATTTTATTTGCTTGGGAATCGGTTTGTTATAACCTGGTTTATCTCCTGGAAATCTTAATTTTAAAATTGTTTCCTATGGACTAGGGGTCAACAAGCTCTTTGATGTTTTGTCAAAAGGTTAACTGGGTTTTAAGTGGGACCGATGTGACCCCTCCAGTCTTCCTGGGAACATTCCTGACCATGTTCGATTCTAGGTTAAATGGTGAGACTAGTTTTGAATTAAATTTCCATCTGAGGGATTTTCTAAGGGTTAAGTTTAATTTCTGGAATCACAGAAGTGAAATTCTGTTGTGATGTTTCAGAAATGGCTTCAAAATGTGACAAACTGAAATGTTTTTCCACTTGACAACCTTTGCCTCACGAGTTTCTTAAAGGAAATCATAAGATTGCATTAAAATATCTCTGAATTGATCAGAGGCAACTAGTATGGTATCCTTGTGTTATTTATAGCTTTTTTGATTGCTATGTGACTTTGCTTGAAAGCAAAGTTGAGACAACCTCTTATAGTTGGTGAATATTTTTTTGGATTTTTAAATTCCAAATATATTCTTAAATTGGTGGCTCCTAGTGAATTCAAGATCACTGATCACAGAGATAGAAAACTGGCGGTTCCTAGGAGGTGTTAGACCACTGGTTACTCAGTTATGAGATTGTGGTTCCTAGTAGTGAACAGATTACTGATCACATGTCAAGACATCATGGTTCCTAGTAGTGGAGAGGCTACTGGTCATATGTCAAGACATGATGATTCCAAGTAATGAAAGAGTCTATTGATCCTATGTCAGGACGTTGTGATTCCTAGTAGAAAAGTGACTACTGATCACAGGTTAAGACATTGTGATTCCTAGTAGTAGAAAGTCTACTGACCACATGTTGAGAAATTAGTGATTCCTAGTGATAAGACTACTGGCCATGTTATGAAGTTCCGAATAGTAGACTATTGAACACTGGATTTGTGTTTCCTAATAATAAGACTATTGGCTTCCGAGTGATAGGTTGGACCAAATATATTTAGGTGCCTAATTCGGTTGATGACATTCTGGGAATGTATTTACTGTGATATGATTTTGAGAGTTTCATAATCATTGTGACACAAGGATTTGTTTAAAACTTTGTATAAATTCTACAAAGGAGACCTGATTATCCGACTCCGTAATGAGGAGGATAATAGAAAGAAAGGAGGGAGTACCTCCTCAGTAAAGGCCAATGTCATTGAGCATGGCAAATCTTCTGGGGTGAGGAAGAAGCCCCCCATGAACAAGGGCTCTAAGCTGGGGCTAAGGAGTGATGTTGCAAAGAAGCTGGCATACAAGCCGCGGGAACCTGGTTATCGGTTCTTTGGGAAGTGCTACAACTGTGGTAGCGAGGCTTTTAGCTTTACTAGGGCTACATGCCACATCTGCTCCGAGAAGGAGCTGTTTGCAACTTTCGAACTGGTTACAAACGGTGAGAAGTTGTTTATGAGAAACTCTGCTACCTCGTTTGTTGAGGGGAAAGGAAAGGTGGTCCTGAAGTTAACCTCAGGAAAAGAGCTAACTTGAACGAAGTCCTGTATGTTTTGGACATTTGTCAGAATCTTGTCTCAAGGTCTCTTCTCAATAAACATGTTTTTCAGATGGTTTTTTGAGTCTGAGAAGGTCGTTCTGACGTAACACAAGTGTGAAACTTGTGTCGAAGCGAAGTGGACAAGATCTCGTATGAGTTATGAAAAGGCGTTAAGCCTTCTTATAAATTCTTACAAATGTGGGGGTGTCTTGCTATTATGGCGACTCTTATACCCTAACGGGTTAGGATAGGCCCAAAATCCGTGGATTGTGTATTCATTGGTTATCGGTTTCTTGTACATAAGTCTGAAACTTCAGACATTCACAGGAATACCATCATGGAGTCAAGGAATGCATGTTTCTTTGAAGACATTTTTCCTTGCCGAACCTAAGAAGGGGTTCCGAGGTTTTGGAGCAATTTAGTGAGCTTGCTAGTGATGTTGATCATTTTGATGATCAAGTTGCGAATCAAGGTGTTGATCAGCCTTGAAGGAGTAAAAGGGCTAGGATGTCCAAGTCTTTTGATCCAAACTTCTTGACTTAGATGGTTGAGAACGAACCTCAAACTTTCCACGAAGCTGTGACTTCTCCTGAGAGTCCTTTATGGAAAGAAGCGATCAAAAGTGAGATTGACTCCATCTTACAGAACCACACCTGGGAGTTAGTCGATATACCTCCAGGTTGCAAGCCTTTAAGCTGCAAATGGTTTTTTAAAAGAAAGATGAAGGCCGATGGGTCAATTGACAAGTTTAAGGTGAGGCTCGTTATCAAAGGGTACAGGCAACGAGAAGGCCTGGATTACTTTGATACGTACTCACCTGTAACTATAGGATAACATCCATTCGCATAGTGATTGCGATAGCAGCTTTGCGCAATCTTGAGATACACCAGATGGATGTAAAGACAGCTTTCTTAAATAGGGATTTGAATGAAGAAATCTACATGGAGCAACCTGTACGGTTTTCAGCTCCAGGACAAAGCAAGAAAGTCTGTAAACTTGTCAAATCTTTGTTTGGTTTGAAGCAAGCGCCTAAACAATGGCATGAGAAGTTTGACAAGGTAATGTTGTCAAATGGGTTTCGAATTAACGAATGTGACAAGTGTATTTATGTCAAAGACACTGACAGAGGTTATGTCATTTTGTGTCTATATGTTGATGATATGCTCATTATAGGTAGTGACGATGGAATGATCAAAACTACCAAGAAGTTGCTAAACTCTAAATTTGACATGAAGGATATGGGCATTGCAGATGTTATTCTGGGAATTAAGATTACCAGAATATCTGGCGGAATTGTACTTTCTCAGTCTCATTATGTTGATAAGATACTTGAGAAGTTTAGTGGATCAGATACGAGTGTGTCATCGACACCTGTAGACTTAAGTCTACACTTTACCAAGAATAATAAAGAGAGTGTCTCTCAGTTAGAATATTCTCGGGTAATTGGAAGTTTAATGTATCTGATGAGTTGTACTAGGCTAGATATAGCTTACTCGGTTAGCAGGCTTAGTAGATACACAAGTAATCCTGATGCTTCTCATTCGAAGGGCATTGTGCGGGTGTTAAGGTATTTACGCTACACTCGGGATTATGGGCTGCATTATACTCGATATCCAGCGGTACTTGAAGGATATAGTGACGCGAATTGGATATCAGATATAAAGGACTCAAAGTCCACTAGTGGATATGTGTTCACTCTTGGTGGGGCAGCCGTGTCTTGGAAATCTTCCAAGCAAACGTGTATATCTAGATCAACGATGGAATCAGAGTTTATTGCTTTGGATAAAGCAACGGAAGAAGCAGAATGGCTTCGCCATTTCATTGAAGATATTCCACGTTGGTCTAAACCTGTGCCAGCTATTTGTATTCATTGTGATTGTCAATCTGCAATTGGTAGGGCACAGAGTAATATGTATAATGGAAAGTCTAGACATATCTGTCGTAGACATAATTCCATACGACAACTACTCTCGAATGGAGTTGTCTCTTTAGACTATGTAAAGTCTAAGGACAACATTGCGGATCCGCTAACCAAAGGGTTAAGTCGAGTGTTAGTCGAAACGTCGTCAAAAGGAATGGGGTTAAGGCCTTTGGAAGTTACCGGAATGGAAACCCAACCTAGTTGACTGGAGATCCCAAGATCTAGGTTCAATGGGACAACCTAATTGCGTGTAACGGTGGTATGTCACTGAGGAGGTTAAACCTCCAGCCATTCCTTCTATCAGTGATACCTGCAAGTGTAGAGGATAAGCTGAGCTTTTAATGACTCTTATGTGTTAAGATGTTGAGCTAAGTATTGCAGGATGCTTTAGTAGAGTCACCTATGTGAGTTTGAAGTGGGGCCGCTTCTAGAAGAATTGGGCAGGCCAAGATTCTTTGAAACCACTCGCTGAACCAGGCTAGTGTCCAGGGCCACACAGGGCACACCAGTGAGAACATAATGGTGGTAGGAGTAATTCCCGTGTGAGATCTATTGTCTCAGTTTACACAAACGGCAGAGCAGTTCAAGATGTCTTATTCACTGATTTGCCAGTAAACTCGATAGGTTTTCACTGGGAGAGGTTCAAAGCCAAAAGCTAACTTCTCTGATGTCGGGGTTAGTCCATTGTACTCTCTCTCAGAGTCTTTATTGTTGAACGATGTCCGTTTGTTGAGTCATTCGGTCAATTTTTATTCATGTGGGGGATTGTTGGAAAAAAATGATTTTTGGGGACTTTAATTTATTATTAAAGTGTGGTGACTTTAATTAAATATTAAAGTGGGTCCTAACCACTTTTTGTGTTAGGTCCAAGTGAGCCAAAAACCATTGGATTTTGAATAAGAAATTACCAAGAAATTGCTTCATGATGTTAGATTCATGAATAGGATTTTAAAGAGTATTTAAATCTTTTTTCTTGACTAAAGGGTATGAATCCTTTGGGCATCCATACTTTTCATTTTGTGGAAAGGGGCTATGGATGCTTGGTGTTTTAATGACTAGCCTTAAAGGCTGGAGGCTTTTCCTCTCTCCCCTATACATGTATTTAAAGAGTATTTAAATCTTTTTTCTTGGCTAAAGGGTATGAATCCTTTGGGCATCCATACTTTTCAATTTGTGGAAAGGGGCTATGGATGCTTGGTGTTTTAATGACTAGCCTTAAAGGCTGGAGGCTTTTCCTCTCTCCCCTATACATGTATAAATTGAGACCCTCCTGTCAAGTTTCTATATAGAAATTTTTGCTTCCATTTTACAAGTCAGTTTGCCAGAAAATTCCTATTGTGAGAGAGTGCTGCCACTGTTTTTGTTCGCTAAGCTAGACAGATAGTGCTTCTGCCGTAGCTGGTTTTGACCGTCGTATCCTGGGAGACAGACGCCGGGTTTCCTCAAGCACTCGACCCGTGAGGCGGCGAAATCTGTTTTAAGGAAACTGCTTCCGTGCAGGCTTCGGTTTTGTCTCTTTACCCTTTTATTGTTTTGTGTATTTCTGTTGAAATTTAGTTGTAATTATCAGCATATGTTCTTGGTATATAATTTGTTTTCTTCATAAATCTATTTCTTTAATTTCATAATTTAAACAACAGTTTTTTGTTTTTAAATTAAGACGCCGTTTGGGGTGTTGATGTTTTTGGCTAAAATAGTCAAAAACTCAAAACACCCAATCATATCACTCCCTCTATTTTTCTCTACGTTCTTTTATAAAAAATCAAAAAATAATTAAAATAATCACTTCTCAAACTCCCTCGATTTATTTTTACTTAGCTGTCATATATCTCACATTGCGAGAATCTATGTATAGATCAAATGAAATATTTTCTTTTATATTAAAGATAATGATTATGTATAAAGAATTATTATTAAATAAATATTTTACACACTCCTTTCACATGTCGAGCTTTTTATGCTTAAGTTAGTGTCATAAGTAAATTTCATTGAGTAAAATTGTCAAGAGCTTATAGTATTCAATAGATTATGTATGCGTGCCTTATGCTTGAAATTTTACCCCCTACAAACTTCTATTCATGTCACATTTTTTTAGGTTATACGAAATTTTAACTTGATTTTAATTGAGTATAGTAAAATTGATTTTCTACATTAATCGACTAGATTAGATATCAAGTTATAAATTTTTTTTAAAAAAAACTTATAAGAATAATGGAGTTGATCATGTGCAATCATTCATTCTTTTTTTTGTTACACATGTTGGACGATCACTTTCTTTTAGGATGGACATGGGATGTAAGAAAAACATGACCAACCAAATAGATTGATAAAAAATTGGCAAAACTTTCGTTTAATTTATTTAGGGTTTATTGAACTTTATATTTCTAAATTATCGTTAACTTTTTTAATTCTTAAACTATCGATTGAATTTATTATGATCCTAAAGTATATAAATCAAAATCTATGTAGTTTCTAAACTATCGGTTGAATCTATTAAGTCTATAAAATATTTAATTTAGATCTATTTAGTTCTTAAACTATCGATTGAATTTATTAAGTTCCTAAAGTATTTGATTCAAATTTATTTAGTTCTTAAAAGGATTACAAAAATAATATATAAGACCATAATATTATAAATTAGTAAAAAAATCCCTATCTAGCTAAAGCTTTATTTCAAAAAATCTTTAATTTTTATTCTATTTTTGAAAAGTGAGCGTAAGTTCTTTTGTAATTTTTACAGACACTTACCAATTAGTTCTATTAACTAGACTTATTTATTTACCAATCCTGACAGATAAATTTATCAATGTAAATTTATTCATAAAAAGAAGATAGACTGATAAATTTATCACAATAGGACTTAATGGATAATTAGTCCCAAAAATAGGACTTATTGGTAATTTATCCTAGTTTTTAATTGATTGTTTTAAATTTTTTTGTTAAGTTCTTTTTTTAACTTAATTAATGTATTTTTTGTTCTATTATTATTTAAATTATCTAATTTTGCTTCTTTAGTCAATTTAATATTCATATAATTTTATTGGAAAGACTGAAAAATCAAACTTTAATACTAATTTAAACACACAATGAAATAAAACACTTTTGAAAGACAAAATAAATTTTTAAGATTTTTCTGTAACAAAATCTTAATTAGGTAGGGTATTTTATTAATTTATAATACTTATGAACATATATTTTATTTGTAATCCTTTTAGGACTAAATATGTTTGAATTAAATATTTTAAGGAGTTAATAGATTCAACCGATATTTTAGGAATTAAATAGATTTTGATTTATATACTTTAAGGATTGAGTAGATTCAATCGATAATTTATGAACTAAGTAAACAATTTAATTATAGTTTGAAGGTAGAAAGTATAACAAATCCATTTATTTACAATAAAATCGTCTGTGCAGTCTTTCATTTTGGAGAAATTATTTTTTTGAATCATTGTGATTTTAAATTTTAGACACAAAAATAAATCAAACCAACCAATGTTTGTACATTAGTTTAAAATAGCGGAAACAAAATTTTAGTAGCTGTTTTAAAAAATAATTGGAAAAATTAATTGATAGTCCTTATATGTTTGTTTTCATATCATTTGATTCTTACAATTTTAATTAGTTCGATTTTAATTGTGATGACCGAGTACATGAATCGCCTCGTTCCACTTTGATTTACATTGGGTTTACCATTGTTAGAGTGTCAGGTTTAACTCGGAGTCTTGATAACGGTTTGGGTTTGTTGCATTTGGAAGCTTTTCTCAAAATCCCTGTTCTTATTTATTCCTGTGTCAAGTTTCACATGTTTCAGAAGATGCGGGGTTGAATCTGGGGTGTCCCGGGTCGAGCGGGAATGATTTTCTAGCTGGGAGGCTGAACTGCACGTGCGGGGGCTTGAGCTGCACGTGCGGAGCGAGGGCTCGCATATGCGGGAGGTTAGGTCGTATAGCGATCCCGATTTTTCCCGTCATTTATTGTATTCCAGACTCGGGTTCCATGGTTGTATGTCCTTGTCTATACCTTATTTCCATCCTTTACTCTTTGAATTTGAGTTTTGGAATGCCTTGGGCGGGTTTAGAACATGTTGGTTGCTAATTGGTCTAGAACCTTGTTGCCCAGAATTTTGGTCTTTCGCTCAAGCGAGTCCTTTTGCGCTCGAGCAGGGTTTGCAATCATTTAGTACTTTGTGTGTCTGCAAAAATATTGCTGAAGTGTTTTTCGTGCTCAAGAGGTCTTTATTACGCTCGAGCGGGTCTGAGCTCGAGCGTTCCCTCTGGCGCTCGAGCGACTCTCTGAAATCTGCAAAATACTGGACGAGTGTATTATGCGCTCGAGCGGGTCTCATTGCGCTCGAGCAGGTAGTGCCTTGTTGTTGTGTCTTGGCGCTCGAGCGGCCTTTATTGCGCTCGAGCGGGTCGAATATTTTTGTCTGATGCTCGAGCGTCAAACTCTCCGCACAAGCAGACTGTACGTATATCAGATCGCGAAAGTGACTTTTTAAATCACTTTTTTTGTCATTTCTCTCTCTAAAACTTTCCAAAACCCTAGGTTGAGAGCCTCTCTCTCTAAAATACTCTCTCTCTCTCTCTCTCTACATTTTAAGCTAGATCTAGTGATCTCCTCACCCTCCTTCATTTGATAAAAGGTTTGAGCTCTTCAAGATCTCCATTTTCATCCAGGTAGAAGTTGGTTTCGTCATCTTTGGACTTCATCTCTTGCTTGGCTCATCTTCTCTTCTTAAGGTAGGGATAATCTACTCATTTCTATGAGCTTTAACATAAATATTGGTCATTTTGTATAAATGGTTGATTTGGGTGAAGTTAGGGTTTGAGTGTTGATTTGAGAAAAAGGGGTTTTCAAATTTAAACTCCTTATGTGTAAGAGGGATCTTAAAAATGGGGTTAATGGAGTATAATTGTTGAAATGGTGAGGTTTGGACCTTGGGTCAATGTTTTTGGAATTTCGGGGAAAATCCCCTAGTTTGGAATTAAATAACTAATTTGTGTAAATAGTAAATTCGTTGTGTAATTAATGAAATTGGCTTGGAAATTATGAAATTGAAGAAACATGTGATTAAATGGTGTAGTTGGGCTAATAAATCACTCACCTATGGAAAAATTGATAAATTATCTATTGTTAGATTTAATTATCTATTTAGAAATAACTGTTTTGGCTTATCGGTGGAGGATAGCCATGATTGTTGTAGAAACTGTATGATGATTAGGTAAATTAAAACTAATCAATTGGAATATGTCATTGAATATGACGGTTGGATGTAAACATTGTATATGTAATTGAATTGATCATTGTATATGACAACGTGTTTAAATACATTGTATATGTATCTTTGTTTGGGAGGAGATAGGGGATGGACTCCATAGATAATTAAGTTGGCCGGAGTGTCCAGGGTGAAAGTCCCGAAATCTTATTTATATTTGGGTGCTAGTTCCCTCAGACGTAGTTGTAAAATTGCAAGATAATGGAAGTGTATGATTGATGTTTATATGTGAAGTGTTGATGATATGAGTTGTAGTCTCATTTTGAATTGTTTGAATAATATTGAGCTATGTCAATGGATTGATATGGATACTTAAAGGGAAGTGGATTTAGTATGATGTAAATGTCAATTGGTTATGGAAATGGTGTAAGTTGGTTTACAAGTGTTAAACATTTATCGGATGCTAATGTTTTAGTCAATTGTCATATACTGTTTAGCATATCTCTACTGGGTATTGGCTCACCCTACTTGGGACACCATTTTTCAGGTACAGATAATATGCCGCCTCCAAGGTCTTAGAATGGAAGGTTTAGGAGTTGAAAACTCCATTTTTGCTATTTCTATTTTGTGTTAAATATAAATCCAAGCCGAGGGCTTTGTATGTAAAGGGGTTAGAACTCTTCTTTTGTTATAACCAAGTGATGACTTGGAAAGCTGTAAGCCCGTAGACCATTTATTTTGTTGCTAACATGTAAGATTTTTGTAAAGAAGACTCTAATGAATGAAAATATAAATTTTCTATTTTGATTAAGGATCTCATAAATGATTGTTTCATGTTATATTTTGAGGGCGTTACAATTTGGTATCAGAGCGTACCGGGTTTGAATACTTTGGGTACGTGGGAAGTGGTTAGTACCACAATGGGTTTGTCTCGCTTGTTAGAGACTTATATATGATATTACATGCTTATGTGATTATATGGGTATGAAATTTAGTTTCTAGGATGTTGATCGGGTCTATGGGTTTCTGGGAGTCCTGTTGGAAAGGCACTTGATCACTACCATTTCTAACTGGAACTCTAGCAACGCCACGGGACGGTCATTATCTGGAAATGAAATTCGTAAGTGCTTATGTGATTATGTGCTTATGTGGAGTGAATTACTGTTGCCCATTGTGTTAGGACACGAGTGAAATAGCTTCGGCTCATTTGTGAATGTGCTAATCCCTTTGTTACGTTTATTAGGATGTCAGGACGACGTTGTGGTGGTAGGCGTGGTAGGCCTAAGAGGCAGGAGATGCCTATACCGGATGAGATTCCGGCGCAGGAGGAGGGAATTGGTCAGGCCAACGTGGCCGAGTCAGTAGGTCAGCAGGCCATGGGCGCCTTAGCCCATGAAATGGCCGGAGCATTAAGGGAATCTATGGACATTCTTAGGGCTGAGAATCAAGTCCAGGCCCACGTAGCTAAAGCAGGGTCGTCTTTTCTGAAGAGGGAGTTCTTCCGGTCGAATTCGGATGAATTTTTGGGGGATCCTAAGGAGCCACTGAAGGCTGATGAATGGTTGGAGCAGATGACGAAGACGTTTGAAATGCTTGGCATCGAAGATGGAGGTTTGTGAGTGACCTTGGCATCCTTCCAATTGAAGGGAGACGTGGGTCAATGGTGGAAATATGTGCGGGGGAGCATTGGAGGGACTTAGGAGGCCTTTGTTGAAGCTTTCCAGGACAAGTACTTGCCTGCTACAGTGAGGGAGAAGTTGAGGGATCAGTTTTCTCGGCTCAAGCAGTTGAATACACCAATGGCGGAGTTTGAGGCGACTTTTACTAGCTTGTCTAGGCTTGCACCTAAGTTAGTGGCGATTGAGGAACGCCGTTGTCTAGAGTTCGAGAAGAAATTGAGGACCGGGCTCATGTTTCGAGTTGCCGAGTCCATGATTAGAGACTACGGATGCCTCGTGGAGGCTGCAGCCTATCTTGAGAGCATTATGCATGCTAAGGAGGAGAGGATGAGGGGCTCCAGGAGGAGTCAGGATGGTTAGGGGGACGGTAAGAGGTAGAGGAGTTCTAATCCTCAGCAGTCCTAGGGAGCGCATTCGAGGTCTACCTTTCCAGTACCAAGTTCGGGTTCTGGGAGAGGCGGTCAGGGAGACATCACTTGTTACAAATGTAGTCAGTTAGGCCACAAGTCTCCAGTTTGCCCACAGAGGGGAGGAGGGCAGCATGCAGCATCAACTTCGGCCCGTTCTCAGGGCCAGAGTCAGGGCAGAGGCCAGCCGCTCACTTGTTATCAGTGTGGGCAGGCGGGGCACTTGAAGAGGTTTTGCCTGCAGTTTGGTGGCACACCTAGTGCGTCTGGTTCGAAGCAGACACAAAGTTACCAACCAACGCAGTCAGTTTAGGCCTCGAAGGCCAATCAGGGAGCCTCTTCGGCTTAGTCTGTGCAGCAGTCTTATGCTCCAAGGGGTGAGCAGGTAGATAAGAGACCTACAGGGCGCATGTATGCCGTTACAGCACCAGATCTTGTATCGGCTCCATCTGTTGTGAGAGGTACCTTTTTGTTTTACAACTCGGTTGCTAATATGTTGATTGATACGGGTGCATCCCATTCCTTTATATCTTCTGGATTTGCATCTGTTTTGGGATTGGAGTTGGCGCAGTTAGCATCTCCTATTTGTGTGGTATCACTTATTGGGGGCGAGATGGTTTTGAAATAGGGGTGTCGGGGTTGTGATATAGAGGTCGCCGATCGTCGGCTTCCCTTTTCTTTTGTGTTGATGGATATGTCTGGGTTTGATGCGATTTTAGGTATGGACTGGTTATCGTCATACCGGGCTGTTATAGATTGTAATCGTTAGAGGGTTACTGTATGTATCTTGAGCAGTGACTGTTTTTCATTTCTTGGGGGACCAGGTTGGTAGAGTCTTACCACTGGTGTATGATCCGCGCAGGTAGAGTGAGCTTAGTTGTCTTCTCGTTTGCTTTATGAGTAGTGAGTGTGATGAGATTCAGACTGAGCTATCGTGAGTGGTTTGTGAGTACTCGGATGTCTTTCCCAAGGACCTTATTAGTTTACCACCCAAGCGAGAGATCAAGTTCTCTATTGATTTAGTGTCTGGCACGGCACCGATTTCTATGGCACCATATTGTTTTGCACCAGCTGAGTTGAGTGAGCTGAAGGTTCAGCTCCAGGAATTACTAGATAAGGGTTTTATTCACCTAGTACTTCGCCTTGAGGAGCACTGGCCCTCTTTGTTAAAAAGAAAGATGGGGCTTTGAGACTTTACATTGATTACCGAAAGTTGAACCGGGTTACGGTTAAGAATAAGTATCTTATGTCTCGTATAGACGATCTGTTTGATCAGTTGAAAGGATCCCATTGTTTCTCTAAGATAGACTTGAGATCGGGTTACCATTAGTTGAGGGTCACGGAGGAGGATATCCTGAAGACGGCATTTCGTACGCGGTATGGCCATTATGAGTTTCTGGTGATGCCTTTTGGGCTCACCAATGCACCGGTTGTGTTCATGGACTTCATGAACCGGGTTTTCCACGAGTTCTTAGATCGCTTCATAGTCGTTTTTGTGGACGACATTCTGATTTATTCACCTTCTGAGGAGGAGCACAAGGAACACTTATGAGTGGTGCTCGAGTTGCTTAGAGCCCATAAGTTGTATGCTAAGTTTGGGAAGTGTGAGTTTTGGCTAAGAGAGGTTAAGTTCTGAGGCCATGTGGTATTCGGAGAAGGGTAATTGTAGATTCATCCAAGATAGAGGCAGTGCAAGATTGGGCACAACCTAAGAATGCCTTCGAGATCTGTAGTTTCTTTTGGTTGGCCAGGTATTACCGTCGGTTTGTGAAGAATTTCTCTAAGCTAGCTTCGCCTTTGACTAGATTGGCGCGGAAATGGGTCAAATTTGTATGGAGTGAGACTTGTGAGAAGTCATTTCAAGAGCTTAAGGTTAGACTTAATAGCCTATGGCTCACGTCAGTTGAAAACACACGAGAGGAACTACCCTATCACGACCTAGAGTTAGCGGTTGTGATATTTGCCTTGAAGATTTGGAGGCACTATCTTTATGGTGAGAGATTCGAGATATTCTCGGATCATAAGAGTCTGAAGTATCTGTTTACACAGAAAGACTTGAATTTGAGGCAGAGAAGGTGGATGGAGTTCATAGAAGATTATGATTTCGAGTTGCATTATCATCCGGGAAAGGCCAATGTCGTGGTCGATGCCCTAAGTAGGAAGTCCATCAGTAGTGTAACTTGTATAGCTATCCGGGAATGGGAGATGTTGGGTGCTCTTGGGGAGTTTGACTTGCATCTGAGCGAGTCTGTTAAATCTGCAGCCTTGTTCTCTGTGGTTGCACAACCTACGCTTGTGAATCAAGTGTTAGAAGCACAGAAGGGTGACTTTAAAGTATAATCCCTCCGGGAGAAGATCTCCAGTGGGAAGGTAGAGGAGGGTTTGACTATGTATCCCGGCTTGAGTGTGAGATACTGAGACCACCTGTTTGTGTCGGAGTCTTGCCGAGAGGAAGTACTCCGAGAGTTTCATCATTCATGCCTTGCGGTGCATCCGGGAGGCACAAAGATGTACCATGATTTGAGTTGCCAGTTTTGGTGGAGGGGTATGAAGAAGGATGTGGCGATGTTTGTGTCAAGGTGCCTTACTTGTCAGCAAGTGAAGGCAGAACATCAGAGGCCAGCAGGTTTGTTACCGCCCTTACCTATGGCCGAGTGGAAATGGGAGCATGTCACGATGTATTTTGTGGTGGGTCTTCCAAGGACTCAACGGGGTAGTTATGCCATTTGGGTAATAGTTGATCGGTTGACTAAGTCGGCGCATTTTTTTCCTATGAGCATGAGAGATTCAGTAGATTACCTTGTTGACTTGTATATTCAGAACATAGTGTGGTTGCACGGGGTCCCAATGTCGATTGTCTCAGATAGAGATCCACGTTTCACTGCCCGGTTGTGGCAGAGTTTGTAGAGTGCTTTGGGCACTAGGTTGACTTTTAGCACGGCTTACCATCCTCAGACTGACGGGCAGTCCGAGCGCACTATTTAGATACTTGAAGATATGCTACACGGTTGTGTCCTTGACTTTAGGGCGTCGTGGGAGAGACACCTACCATTAGTGGAGTTTGCCTACAATAACAGTTTCCAATTGAGTATTGGTATGGCACCGTTTAAGGCCTTGTATGGCCGACCGTATAGATCTCTAGTGTGTTGAGTCGAGGTGGGCGATGCACCTTTGTTAGGCCTAGAGTTAGTACGAGAAACGACGGAGAAAGTAGCACTTATCCGGAAGAGGTTGGTTACGGCTCAGAGTCGCCAAAAGAGTTATGCCGACCGTAGAAGGAGGCCTTTGTTGTTCTAGGTGGATGATCACGTCTTTCTAAAAATATCACCTAGATGGGGTTTGATGAGGTTTGGAAAGAGTGGGAAGTTGTTCCCTCGGTTTATTGGCTCTTTTGAGATCCTTGAGCAGATTGGGGAGGTTGCTTATCGTCTAGCGTTGCCGCCCCAACTCTCCGGAGTGCATGACGTGTTTCATGTTAGTATGCATCGGAAATATGAGCCGGATCCGTCACATGTGTTGGATTGGAGCGACTTAGAGGTAGGTGAGGATGCTTCGTCTGAGGAGAGACTGGTGAAGGTCTTAGATAGACGGGACCAGGTCTTAGATAGACGGGACCAAGTCTTGCGAGGCAAGACGATTCCCTTGGTCAAGGTATTGTGGAAACATCATGGAGTCAAGGAAGCCACTTGGGAACGTGAATTAGAGGTCTGAGAGAAATATCCGAACTTGTTTGTTAATGTTTGAGCATATGTTGGAAATTTGGTCTTGTTGATGAACTCTAAGAACATTGAATATGTTTTGGATCATGGAAGAATTGTAACTATTGAATATGTCTCGGAAATGCGAGTTTAATTTAAGCATTGTATATGTTGAATGTGTTTTAGAAATGCAAATATGTTATTAACATTGAATATGTTATGAAGATATGGAATATGTGTATAGAGATTAGATGAATTCCGACAGGATGCATGTTGATAATGTATATTGAACTATATCTGTAAAGTTGTTCTCTTGAGAAGAGATGGGATGACCGGTAGTGGGTCATGTTGGTGAGTGTTGTATTGTAATCATATTGAAAATTGAAATAATCATGATTTTTAAACTTGTATAAAATTTTGGGGACAAAATTCTTTAAGGGTAGGAGGTTATAGCGATCCCGGTTTTTTCCCCGTCATTTATTGTATTCCGGACTCGGGTTCCATGGTTATATGTCGTTGTCTATACCTTATTTCCATCCTTTACTCTTTGAATTTGAGTTTTGGAATGCCTTGGGCATGTTTAGAACAAGTTGGTTGCTAATTGATCTAGAACCTTGTTGCCCAGAATTTTGGTCTTCTGCTCGAGTGGGTCCTTTTGCGCTCGAGCGGGGTTTCCAATCATTCAGTACTTTGTGTGTCTGCAAAAATACTGCAGAAGTGTTTTTCCCGCTCGAGCGGTCTTTATTACTCTCGAGCGGTCCCTCTGGCACTCAAGCGACTGTCTGAAATCTACAAAATACTGGACGAGTGTATTCTGCGCTCGAGCGGGTCTCATTGCACTCGAGCGGGTAGTGCCTTGCTGTTGTGTCTTGGCGTTCGAGTGGCCTTTATTGCGCTCGAGCGGGTCAAATATTTGTGTCTGACACTCGAGCGTCAAACTCTCCGCTCGAGTGAACTATACGTCTATCAGATCGCGAAAGTGACTTTTTAAATCACTTTTTCTATCATTTCTCTCTCTAAAACTTTCCAAAACCCTAGGTTGAGAACCTCTCTCTCTAAAATACTCTCTCTCTCTCTCTCTTTACATTTTGACCTAGATCTAGTGATCTCCTCACCCTCATTCCTTTGATAAAAAGTTTGAGCTCTTCAAGATCTCCATTTTCATCCGGGTAGAAGTTGGTTTCATCATCTTTGGACTTCATCTCTTGCTTGGCTCATCTTCTCTTCTTGAGGTAGGGATAATCTACTCATTTCTATGAGCTTTAACATAAATATTGGTCATTTTGTATAAATGGTTGGTTTGGGTGAAGTTAGGGTTTGAGTGTTGATTTGAGAAAAAGGGGTTTTCAAATTTAAACTCCTTATGTGTAAGAGGGATCTTAAAAATGGGGTTACTACAAGAAAAAATACTTTTGGCGACCACCTATTTTTTTTGGTCGCAAATAGTCCACTTTCTGCGACTAAAATTTAACTTTTGGCAACCACAATTTTTTGGTCGCGGAAAATCACCTTTTGGCAACCAAAAAAAAAGTTGGTCGCAGAAAGTATACCTATTGGCGACCAAAGGCTTTTTTGGTCGCGGAAGATTACCTTTTGGCGACCAAAAAAAAAGTTGGTCGTGGAAAGTATACCTTTTGGCGACCAAAAAAAAGTTGGTCGCGGATAGTATACCTTTTGGCGACCAAAGGCTTTTTTGGTCGCGGAAGATTACCCTTTGGCAACTAAAAAAAAAAGTTGGTCGCGGAAAGTATACCTATTGGTGACCAAAGGCTTTTTTGGTCGCAGAAGATTACCCTTTGGTGACCAAAAAAAAAAAGTTGGTCGCGGAAAGTTATAGCGGGATAAATTTAAAAAAAAAAAGATTCTACTGTAATTACATGCTATTTTTCTGTTTAGGTATTAAACGTTTTATAAAATAATATATAACCCGATTTTTATGGGTTATATATCTTTTCTGCCAACTATGAACAAGAAGCATGTTATTGGTAGAGTGGATTGGGTGCATGGTGACTCCTTGGTCAGGAGTTCAAGTCCCAGGTAGCACAAAAAATTATTTTTTTTGGGTCAAGGCGCTGACTTTTGGCAACCAACTTATCTTTGGTCGCTAAAAGTTCCCTTTTGGCTAATATGAATTGGACTTTCAGCGACCAAAAAAGTTGGTCGCGAATGGTCACTTTTAGCGACCAAAGGCTTTTTTGGTCGCAAAAAACTATCTGTCTTGAGACTTTAGCGACCAACTCGCGACCAACATATTTTGGTCGCGAAAAGGTTTTAGCGACCAAATATAGTACTTTTCGCGACCAAAATGTTTGTCACGGAAAGTGTTTTTTCTTGTAGTGTGGTTAATGGAGTATAATTGTTGAAACGGTGAGGTTTGGACCTTGGGTCAATGTTTTTGGAATTTGGGGGAAAAATGCCCTAGTTTGGAATTAAATAACTATTTTGTATAAATAGTAAATTCGTTGTGTAATTAATGAAATTGGCTTGGAAATTATGAAATTGAAGAAACATGTGATTAAATGGTGTAGTTGGGTTAATAAATCACTCACCTATGGAAAAGCTGATAAATTATCTGTTGTTAGATTTAATTATCTGTTTAGAAATAACTATTTTGGGCTATCGGTGAAGGATAGCCATGATTGTTGTAGAAACTGTATGATGATTAGATAAATTAAAACTAATCAATTGGAATATGTCATTGAATATGATAGTTGGATGTAAACATTGTATATGTGATTGAATTGATCATTGTATATGACAACGTGTTTAAATACATTGTATATGTATCTTTGTTTGGAATGAGATAGGGGATGTACTCCATTGTTTGGGAGGAGATAGGGGATAGACTCCATAGATAATTAAGTTGGCCAGAGTGTCCAGGGTGAAAGTCCCGAAATCTTATTTATATTTAGGTGTCGGTTCCCTCGGACGTACTTGTAAAATTGCAAGATAATGGAAGTGTATGATTGATGTTTATATGTGAAGTGTTGATGATATGAGTTGTAGTCTCATTTTGAATTGTTTAAATAATATTGAGCTATGTCAACGGATTGATTTGGATACTTAAAGGAAAGTGGATTTAGTATGATGTAAATGTCGATTGGTTATGGAAATGGTGTAAGTTGGTTTACAAGTGTCAAACATTTATCTGATGCTAATGTTTTAGTTAATTCTCATATACTGTTTAGCATATCTCTTCTGGGCATTGGCTCACCCTATTTGGGACACTATTTTTCAGGTACAGATAATATGCCGCCTCCAAGGTCTTAGCATGGAAGGTTTAGGAGTTGAAAGCTCCATTTTTGCTGTTTCTATTTTGTGTTAAATATAAATCCAAGCCGAGGGCTTTGTATGTAAAGGGGTTAGAACTCTTCTTTTGTTGTAACCAAGTGATGACTTGGAAAGCTATAAGCCCGTAGGGCATTTATTTTGTTGCTAATATGCAATATTTTTGTAGAGAAGACTCTGATGAATGAAAATATAAATTTTCTATTTTGATTAAGGATCTCATGAATGATTGTTTCATTTTATATTTTGAGGGCGTTACAGGTCGCACGTGTGGGGGGATTGAGCCGCACGGGCTGAGTGTATCTCACTATTTACACATCTCTCTCTCTTTCTCTCTCTCTCTCTCTCTCTCTCTCTCTCTCTAAAAACATCTTTTCCTCTCCCTTCTCTCTAAAAACCTCCACCAAACATCTTAAACTCTTGATCTCTTGCCATCCATTGAAGTTTTGTCCCAACATCCTTCACAAATTTTAGAGAGCTAAGCGAGGGCTTCGTTGTATGCGGTGGAGATAGGGTTTCGACGACATTAATTTTAGGGATTTCATCTCATTTCTTCTTCAAATTTGAGGTAGAGATTTTCTTTGAGTCATATATACATTTTTGCAAGATTATGTTGTTGTTGGGACTCATCCTTGTTGGGTTGAACTTGGTTTTGACTCTTGGGTTTGTGAATGATTTTCAAGTGGGTTTTCCAAAATGCTTTTTTAAAGATTCTTGAGCCTTTGAGTTATTTTGTTGTAGAGAAGTGTTGCTTTGAAATAAATTCTTGCAAAATGAGGTGAAAGACTTAATTTATGGAAACCCTAGAAATTTGAGAATTTTTGAGGAAATGTGGTGAGGCTATGAAAATGGATTTTTGATTAATATTATGACAATGTTGAATGAAAAAAATTCCACGGGTTATGAAGAATAATTGGGTTGAAGTTGTTATTAAAAAATGTGTATACAGTCACAAAATGATTTAATTGTTGAGAAGGTATGAAATGTGGAAGTGTTGCTGCACTTGGATTGATAAAAATTTATGTATGTTTACGTTGTGAAATTACATTGGAACGGAAAATGGGAATTGTGACTATAATGGGAAAAATTGTATGGAGGAATTGGAAATGGAAGGATATTACTATGAATTGTTATATGTTGCATTAACTTTTCAATTCATCGTGTTACTATGAGTTTTGAATTGAGAATTTGATGATTTTGCATTTAAAGAAGAAATGTTTTGTGAGATGAACTTATTGAAATGTTTTGGGCTAAATACATTGATAAGTCTAGATAGGAGGTGCAGATTAAATTGATTAAGTTAGCCTGAATGTCCAGGGTGAAAGGCCGAAGGTACCACGTGCCTTCCGGTTAGCTACCGATAAAGTAGGGATTTGGTAGTACTAGTTATGCCTACTTGCAGACACCAACCTATGGATTACCTTAGTCGTATTTACCGTCTCTTGAATTTGACATAAATTATTGAGTTGTTAAATTTTGAAGTTTTCGTTGAGCTCAACAGTTGTCAAAAAGATGGTAATGTGACTTTTTCTTGAAAAGCATAGCATGGCATGTGTATTTCAAATTTTGAGACTTATATAAAATGTATATACTTTGTTAAGAATTTTTTACTGGGCTTTATGCTCACCCTATGGGATTTTGGTGCAGGAAAAGATGTGGTGATTCCGCCAAACTAAGTGTGTGGATATACGTGTTAAGAGCACAATGGTCTATTTTTGTTGTGATTGTAATTTTTGCAATTCAAGGGCTTTAATTGTATGGGTTCGAGTAACCATTTTGTGTAATTAGACTTAAGCCTTAGACTTTGTAGCCCCTTGAGGGCCTTATTTATTTTGACGAGATGTTTTACATGCTATAGATTTATGTACCGCAGTTATTGAATATATATCCGCATGTGAACTATTTTGTAACACCTTACGATCATGTACTCGAATGTTGGAGAATTACTTCTATTATCTTAAAGAGCGGTGGTTGATGTCCTTTAATTGTGTTTTTTTTTTTGGGGCATTACATTAATCTTGAATTTATGGTTTTGTCTCAATTTGATCAAATTAATTACAATTATTAGTGTCTTTTGATTGAAAATGTGCACATGAGCGGCATATTTTATGTTTTTATAGAAAAAAAATATAAATTTGTTCAACTCAGTAAGTTAACTTTAGCGTAAACTACCAATAAGTCTTAATAGTTAGACTCAATTCTCATCAAGTCTTATTGAAAATAAGTCCTACTAAAATCGTCGCTAAAAATAATTTTTTGTGACGATTTTTTGCATATGTCGATAAAAATTAATAATTAGTGACTTTTTTTGTGATAAGTTTTTCAAACTGCTGTTGAAACTTAAAAATTAGTGACAATTATTTGTGAGGATTTTTTAAATTGTTGTTAAAACTTATAATTATCAAAAATTTTAAACTGTCGCTAAAAATTATCAGTTAGTGATATTTTTTAATAATGGTTGATGAAAATGCCATTAATTATCTTAAGACCTATTGAATAATAAGTTCACCCATTAGGACCTATACGTAAGTCCCCCTTAACTTTAACTGAGTCAATTACCACTTTCTTTCAAAAATCCTAATCTGCGTTATCAATTGCACTAAATTGACATAAAATCTAAAATTAAAAACCAAAATGAAGCTAATTGAAATTATATAAATTAAAATGACACAATGAACAAAATACATGAACTATCAATGTAATTTATCCAAAGTTTGTTTTAAATTGATGAAAAGACTTTTAGGTAATTAAACAAATTTAAACTAACTTTGGATAATATGCAACTCAAATTAATCCAGGACACTCCATATAACACAAAGTCATTCTTTAACCCAAATTAGAACACAAATAACATATATTGGTTCTTTGACTTTGAGAAAAATAACATATATTCCAAAATATATTGGTTCTCAAAAAATTAAAACTTATTAAATCACACAAAGTTAGTGTAAATTTGCACTAAAATTATATTTCCCTTTTAGAATATGGCAACTTTTGTTTTTTTTTTCTAATGAAAAAGAAAAAACATAGTAGAGCTGTTGGGGAACCAATATATTGCAAACATTTTAAAAATGTCACATGGAGTCTTTAAATACAAGGGAATGACTTTCAAAGAATTAAGAAAAATAGAAAAATTTCTTTTAACAAGAATCATGTTAATTGTTTTACTTGGAATGGATGGATTGTGTAGCGACTTTGTTTGAACCGTTAGTCATGGTTTTGAGGCGTATTTTGGCTTTGTTAAGACTTATGATATCGGGATGTTGTCTTTTGACCGTGTTTTGTTATAAGTTCTTTTTTTTTTTTTTTTTTTTTTTTTTTTCTGTGCAAGTTGACTGAGAATTCTATTGTGAGGTCTTTCTTCCTTACTTGAGTATTGAACACTTGAGGCTGTTTGTGCATGTGGTGGTGGTTGAGACATTTTGTTGTTGTTCTTGTCTCATAGGCCTAACGAGTAGTGTGGGTTGAGGAGGCATTCGTGAACTCTTCCTGGAGTGTTGTCAATCAAGTGCCTTTTGGGCCCCAAAGTATTGAATCGGGATCTCGCAATTTATCCCAAGTACGGATCTAGTCTGGAGTTGGGGGTTGTGCTTCTAGTTTTAAGTGTGTGGCCTCTCATTTCGGCCTTATCTTTAATTTTGGGGACAAAATTTTGTAAGGTGGCAAGATTGTAACAACCTGTTAGTTTTTTTTCTTTTTCATCGCTCGAGCAATGGGTTATTCCCTCGAGCAGTCTTGTGGGTCATCTAGTATTTTTGCAGGTCTAAACTTCTAAGAGTTCACATTCTGCGCTTGAGCGAAAGCTTCATTGCTCAAGTGGTTTTATGTCATTAACGCTAGAATGCAAGTTTCATCCCTCTAGCAGTCTGTTTAGGATCAACACTTTAAAAAGTCACTTTTTGGTCAAATCTAGATCATTTATCTCTCTTTTTTCTCTCTTTTTCTTTTATTTTCGAAAGTCCCAAGCTTTCAAGCTTGGATTTCATCTCATTCCACTCAAAATCTCACCCTAGTTCCATATACCAAAACGTAGAACATGAAGATAGCTTTCTAGTAATCTGAGCATATCGTATTTTTGTTGAAGTTGGATTTTCGAGCTTTCTCATATTCTTGCTTGAGGTAAGGATTTCTTTGCTCCTCTTCAATATTTCGTCTATAGATAGACATGTGGTAGATTTTATTGCATAAAAATCATATTTATTGTAGATTTTTCAAAATCATGAAAGGGGATCTAAGGTTTGATAGTTGGGAGTTATAATTGTTAAATTGATTGTTGTTTTGTTGATTGAGGAGTAGTTTATTATGTTTATGTTAAGAGGGGGGGAAAATCCCTAATTTAATGATATTGGCTTAATAAATTGAAAATGGGTAAAGTTGAATAAATGTTATGTTTTGTTTAATATGGATTGTATAAACGTGTTAATTGCTAAAAAAGAGAGTTAACCATGATATTGGGATTGTTTTGGACTAATTATGTTAAGTTGAGTTAGGTTATGGTTTTGATATCCATGGATTTGGTTTTGTGAAATGAAGGGAATGGATTTTTGGATGAAGATTACAGTATTGTAACTTGAGAAATAAGGAAATTAATTTTTGAAAAAGAAATAAAAAATCATAACACTTTGTAAATTAAGAATGAACATGAGAATTGAATTATTGTATTACGTGTATTAGATACATATACATATGTTTAGATGTTTTGTCCTTGGTCATCGGTGGAGGATGACACTGTTGTGTTGAATAGATTATGTGTATGTATTACACTTGCGCTATAAAATGCTTTTTACATGTTGTGATGGTTGGTAATGTATATTGCGTTGAGAATGAGAGGTACCATTACCTTCCAGCTAGTGCCTGGAGAATTAGTTGCGCTTAGAATCAGAGTATCATTACCTTGTAGCTAGCGCCTGGAGAATTAGTTGCGCTTAGAATTAGAGGTACCATTACCTTCTAGCTAGTGCCTGGAGAAATTGGCAGAGGTACCATTACCTTTCAGCTAGTGTCTAGTAAATTGGCAGAGATACCATTACCTTCCAACTTGTGTCTAGTAAATTGGTGTTCCGTTCTAGAAAGGTGTATCATTGGCTTACAGTGCTTGAGGCAGGTAGAGCATAGGTTGGGGTTTCAATGTTGAACCGATTTATCTGTATATATTATATGTGGTAACTAGGGCAACAAATGAACCAAGTTGTTTATGAACAAACTCGAGCTCGGCTCGTTAAGGCTTGTTCGAACTCAGTTTGCTTACCAAATAAACGAGCTCGAGCTTAAATTTTAAGCTTGTTTAACAAATAAGCCAAACCTGAGCTCAATAATACTCAACTCGATAGGCTCGCAAGCTCAAATAAATATTATATCTATAATATACATATCTTATAATTAATTAAAAAAAATAATTTTCAAACTTTTTTTTTTCTATTATATATATATGTATATGTATATATAATTACGTTACAATCATTGCAACTTTGGAATCTTGTGCTTTACTTGAGAAGCAATAGCAGAAAACAACTCTATTTTATAAGCATTTAGACCTCATTATGCTTCTTTCCTTGAGCTATGTAGGACTTTTTGTGCAATTCCACTCAGTAACAAAACGACGTCGTTTTGAGTGAATCATGTTTCAAACAATTTGTTATCCCACATCGTTCACACAATGTCTTTCAAGGTAGAGAGATCTCTATTTAAGTGTAGTAGGCTCAAAGTCTTTCGCGGGTTTGACTTGGATAACGAGCCATAACGAGCCGAGCCTGAGTTAGACAAATTTTATGCAAGCCAAGCTCAAGCTGATATGTTGTAAGACCCCGAAAATAATCCATCAAGATGAAATACTTTAACTAACAGTCACTATATAAAATATGACGAAACCTTCAACCTTTACATCATTAATCACCGGTTTTATACAAAAGTTCCATATGCGAATTATACATTCAAGGATGTTGAATACATGGATCTATAGCATGTAGAGCGTCAAGTTTCAAAATAAATAAAATGCCCTCATAGGCTACAACTTCCAAGGCTTAAGCCCGGTTACACAAAAGTGGCCTCTCGGACCTATACAAGAATAGCCCTTGGCTAGCAATTAAATCACAATAAAATAGAGCTATTTACTCTTCACAAATTATCCATGCCCTCAACTTGGCAGGATCACCACGTCTTTTCCTACACCAAAATCCCATAGGGGTTAGCATAAAGCCCAGTAAAGAATTCTTACAAAGTATATACAGTTATGCAAACTCTCAAATGTTAAATGCAAATGCAAATGTCATGCAATGCCAATTTAAAGAAAATTTCATTTTATGCTCTTCTTGAAAAGCACCATGTTTCATTAACAGTTTGCAATCTCAACAATTTTTGAAACTTTCAATTTTAATCAATAGGGGTGGTAAATACGACACAAGTAATCTCTAGGTTGCTGTCTGCAAGTAGGCTCAACAAGCACTACCAATAACCTCACTTTACCGGTTGCTAACCGGAAGGGAAGTGGTACCTCCTTCGCGCGTGTTTTCAGTCTTTCACCCCGGACACTCAGGCCAACTTATCAAATTCATCTACACCTCCTAACCAGACTTACCTACGTATTTACCCCATAACATTAAAATAGTTCTCATTCAAAATATTCTATTCTCAATGTAACGTTTTCCAACTCAATTCAAGATGTACAATAATAGTGATAATAATAAATCGAATGAGCATATGATGTAATAACTAACGCATTATAACATTTCTCCATTTCCCTCCATCTAATCTTGTTTCACAAACAACCATGTACACAACCAAGCTATTATCACATAGCAATGTGTTCTCATTATGCACAATTTTTAACAATTTAGTCCCTTCAAGACTATATATAATGTTTCCGAACATCAATTTCCAAGATTCCCATTTCTCATAATCCATGGTACACAACTTGCCATCTCACAACCATACATGTTCATGCATTTAACAATAGTTTTTAAAACAAAATCTCTATTCTCATATATCAATAAGATTGCCATTTTGCAAAACACATCATGAAATCTACACTCATTCATTCTCTTAATACAAGAAAATAAAGAAATCCATAGGCATCTCCACATTTTCCAAAATCTCAAATTTCTAGGGTTTTTCATAAAAAAAATAAAAATAAATAATAAAAACAAACAAACATTTCCCATTTTCCTTGGTAAAACCCTACCAAAATCATCTTTCTTAAGTTTGAATAAAAAGGAAAATCTTCATGGATTAACAAGGGTTGAGATTTAAACCCACTTTTAAAACTCTCTACATTTTTTTTTTTTTTTTTTTGATCTCAAAATAAAAATCAACATAAGAACTTCAAGAAAACTTTCAAATCAACATCAATATGGAAAAACATGTATATATAACTCAAGAAATCCATACCACAAGGTTTGATGAAGAAATGAAGATGAAACCCTAGATTTGATGGTGTTGAAGAGAGATCTCCACCGCACACAATGTGATTCTCAAAAGGCTCTACAATGTTGATGAAGAAACTATGGACCACTTTCTAATGGATGGTGAAGGATCAAGGATTTGATCTTGTTCTGAGGTAGAAATATAGAGAGAGGTGAGAGCAATGTATTTTTAGAGAGAGAGGGACACAAGAAAAAATGATACACACAGCCCCAAGTGTAACATGCCCGCGGGGGACCTCGCTACAGTTCGGACTCTCCTGCTTTTTGTTTTGTTGCGGTTCATAATCTGAATCAAAGAGTCCAACTCTGGCAAATCGTTTTGAGAAAACAATTTTTTGAAAAGTAGTGCCAAACATGGACTGCTTTGCCAGATACAGAGTCGCCACCTAAATATTTTTAAAATGGGGGAATTTAGGAAACCCTGACTCGGTGCCGAAGGCCACGTGTCCGTCATCACCAAAGTGACTTGGCTCGGGAGCTTGGGTACGATCGGGGAAGGTCAGCTATGAGCACCCCCTCTCGCCCGGTCTGAAGACCGGCCTCTACTAACCGTGATATCCATTTTTGAAAACGTTACATGCTCTTATTCCAGTTATTAGCCTAGAATTACTATGTTATGCGCACAGCAAACAAGTATAGACCAAATCGCCTAAGTTGGAATAAACATTGCATATCCGTTAGTTTTGAAAATGCATTGGAATTTGCTACTCGCAAGTAGGCTAAAACACGGATTTCGATGAGTTTTCCCAACTCAGGCAATCCAACCTCCACCCACAGGCATTCAAACAGTTTATCTCATATAAGCACTTAGCCGCATGGTAAGCATACTGTCATGTTAGCATTCACACGCATGCGGTATGCTAAAGCAAAAATACTTACATCGTACTCCGTGCCAAAACAATAAACTAGTTAGCAAACATGCATGCCCTAGTTCATGTTAGAGTGTCTAATGCATCGCATACAAGATGTAATTAGGATAGGCTCGGCTAACCCTAAAAATGGCATGTGAAATGCTGCAAATATCACGTATTCAATTTGGAATTGAAAATACAATGCGGTTAGCGTGATGTGCCGAGCCCGATGTATGTGAACAAATGCATGAATGCACGCATGCATAGCATAAGGCATGCTAGAATAAACGTGCCCTAATCTACCATCAAAGCAGGTAAATAAAAGGGAGAAAGAAGTGGGGGTTGGAAGACATACACACCACTCACCCACACTTATTACAGATACGCCCTCACTCGGAGGGATCCGAAAGAATATACAATTTAATTAACTACGCAAGCTAATTAATTATTACAAATTAACTAAATTAATCAGATAAATTAATTAATCTAATTAAACAGCAATCCGCCTCGGGATGAGGGCCAAATGCAGCATGCGCTCGGGACTGGCTCGGAACCGCACTGCCATGCACGGATTGCCTCTGTTTCCTCTGCTCTCCTCCTCAAAAAATTGCCAAAGTCCCAGGAGTGCCTCTCAGGGCACTAGGGATCACCACCGGCTGGGGTAGGACACCACCGGCTGAAGGAGGAGGCCACCGGCACAAAAAGAATCCATCGGCTATTTGTTGACTGCCGGTCGGCACTAAATAGTGCCGGCCGGCACTTAATGCCTGCAGAACCTGCAACTCACAGCAGCAGAGGGGAAATCGATGCATGACAATATAATTCAAGCCATTTATGCACCAAACACATCCCTTATCATGTTAGTGACTCAAAGGGGCATGTGTCTCGATTCCCGGACCACCAATCACGCATTTCCATGCATGATGGCCCAAGGAACCAAGGATGCAACTTCACTTTCAAATGCATGCAAACCAAATAAACATGAAAGGGTGCCAAACCTCTATCATTTTCATCTCAAGAGGCCAAGCATGCATGCTTATGCAATGCAACTCTAAGCATGTTATCTAGCATGCAACATGAACAATGCGAGCAAGCTAAACATGTTAGGCATACAACCTAAGCAAAGAGGCATATAAACCAAGCAATGGAGTGGACTAAAACATGAATTAGACTACTCCTAATTGGCCTAAAATCAGTGGCCAAAGTGCCTAGAAATGGAGACTAAACACACACACACACATGCAAGTGTTATGGTCCAAACCCAAGGCATAAACATGGCAACCCCCAAGCACACTTGGAGATACCAAACAAGGACAATAAACACACATTGTAAAGCTCTGAAAATCATGCAAAACATGATGCCGAATCATGCAACAAAACAAGCCAAACAAAGCATGCAAATGGTCTAAGGTTCAAAGCAAATCAATGAGGCTTTGAACCACACTTAGCACAACCACACATGGCAATACTTAAACACTTAAAAACAGAGTTTTAACACATAAAACTAAGCCTAAAGGACCACCTAGATGGCATCTAGATGACATGAATCCAAAGGCATGCATTAAAGCCAAAACATGGAGCATTTAACACATACTCTTAAAGCATTAAAGAGGCATGCTAAGAAATCAAACAAACATGTATGAAGGACTGAAATAGCATGCAAAATGGTTCCAAACCGTCAAAAATGAAGCAAGCAAGGCATGCTACACACTCATGCTCTTAAGGCCAACAAGCCCAATGCAAAGAGGCTATATTAAACATGCTATGGTTGGCTCAAACAACATGAGACAGACCTAAAACATGGAAATATGAGCACAAAAACTTCACAAATGCAAGCCTAAAACATGCTAGAAGCTAAGGCATACAACCTAGGCATGTTAGAGGATCAAAAGGCATTACAAGGCAACTATGCTAAGCATGCATAAGGGACCTAAACCAACCTAGAAACATGTTATATCATGGCAATATAAGCATGAAAAACAAACCAAACATGCTCAACACACACTTAAGCACAAGCTCCCTCAAGAAGCCAAATCTTGTCCTTTTCAAGGACATCAAGGAGAGGGGGTGGTCCTCTCCTTCTTGAGACTCTAAGGCATCATCTTCACCACTGAAATCCCTCAAGATTTCAGTGGTGAAGAGATCCTAACACCAAAGTCTCGGATCCCTCACAAAATGGCACAAAGAAGGGCCTTTTCAAGGCCTAAGGGTGGTCAAACTTGCTCAAACCACAAAACACTCTTAATAAACAATAAAGAGGCTTAAAAAACAGAACTTTTATGTGTTAATCACTAAGCGCAAAAACTGTTTTAAACTAGGCAAAAATGGAATGCAAGAATGGGGGAAAAAGGGGTAGTTTCTTACCCTTGATGATCAACTCCAACAATGGTAACCTTGATGCCTCTTCAAGCTTCAAACCAGCCAAGAACACCAAGAACAAGCCCTTAGCACCTCAGTTCCAAGAGGAAGGTGAAACACTAGGTGTTGGTGAGCAATAGTATGACACAAACACCTAGTGTACAAAACAAGAGGGAAGAAGAGAGATAGGATGTGTATCTATCCTAACCCTAAAACCCAGAGCTTGGTCTGTCTAAAATGTCTAAAATTTTGTAACCCTAAGCCAAGAAGAGGAGTGGTCCTCTTATAGGCAAGCAAAGCTTGCAAAGCTTACAAGCTAAGCTAACTAAGAGGGTCATCCCTCCATACACGTGTATGGAGGGGAACCAAAACTATACAGCTGTCCGAAAATATCTCATAAAGCAACTGCACAGTGTCCGGCCGGCAAAGAGTGCCATTTTGGCAAAACTTAGTGCCAGTCGGCACAAAAGAGTGCCGGTCGGCACAATAAAGTGCCGATGGAAACACCAGCCAGCCGGTGGCCTCTAGCCAGTGCCGGTGGTGTGTGGGGATGCCTCACAAAGCATTCCCTGCCCTTCCAAGGCAAAACACAAGTGTTTGGTGCAAAACCAAACACAAAACGGTCGAGTTCGGAAGTCCTGAGGCAAGGCGCGCGAGCCGAGAACTCTGGGAACTCCAAACGAACGCAAACATGGATAATCACCGAGTGTTCCAACGGTGACGTCCAAGTCTTGAGGACGGTCAAAAATGGGGTGTCTACAGTTGCCCCTCTTTGACAGAACTCAAAGTCATAAGAATGACGGGAGTGAATGTCAAAGCCCTGAGATGACCCATTTTTTACAAGGCCGAAGACTTAGACAAACATGCAAGACAAGTAAGATATGCGCCCGAAGGCAGGGGCAAAATGCAACTGAAAATGCAAGAAGCCGGGCATAACTTATGATCATGCAAAGAAAGCTATAACGAAACACGCATGCAACAGTTTTAAGCTAGCAAACTCCAAACTACACTACAATGCAGAAAGGGTGTATGAGAATTGTGCAATTCTCGATACGTCTCACTCGGAGGATACAATACTTGTCTGGTTCGTCTGGTCGTGCCAGCTTCAAATGAACCATACATACAATATCGTGCCTGAAAAGAAAACAAACTTAACAGGTGCAATATTGTTAGCAACATGCATGACAATGCAAATGAAGTGCACAAAACAGTGCAATGATATGCAATTGAATCTAAATGTAATGCAAATGATATGCAAAACTACAAAACAAAATATAAACAATGCAAATAATATGCAATGCAATTGAAAAGCAATTGAATCATGATCCAATCACGAGCGGTTCAAAACCACACAAATGTCAAATAGATTGATGGAAGTAACAAGTCCGTCTACCATAGAAAGGGTGCCGCAACCTCAAACCAACATACCAGCGTGGAGTAGGCGCGATACACATGCCGAACTATGAGTAATGTAGACGGACACAAGAACAAGTGTTGGAGGGGGGATTGACATAAGTGGGGAAACGATCCGCTGATGAGTGGACAATGATCCTAATGCAGGATGCACCAATTACATTACAATGTAGTATGTACAATGGATATGGCGCGCGGGCCAAACCGCATCTTGCCTAGGAAAGGCATGCACGCATACAAGCCAAGTCTAACACAGAAAAGGGTGCCGCAACCTCAAACCAACATACCAGCGTGGAATAGGCGCGATACACATACAGAACTATGCTTCGACGTGAAAAGTATAGGCACATACCAGACCAAGCTTGACAAGGAAAGGCGCAAGCCATAGATGGAAGGGATGCAGTGAAATGCATGCAATGGAATAGATACAATGGATATGGCACGCGGGCCAAACCCAGTCTTGCCTAGGAAAGGCATGTACGCATACGAACCATGTCTAACACAGAAAAGGGTGCCGCAACCTCAAACCAACATACCAGCGTGGAATAGGTGCGATACACAAGCAGAACTATGCTTCGACGTGAAAAGTATAGGCACATACCAGACCAAGCTTGACAAGGAAAGGCGCAAGCCATAGATGGAGGCAATGCAATGGATGCATGCAACCTACAATGCAATATCTACAATGAAATGGATGAAATGCATGACAATGCAGATGATGCAATGACCATGATTGTAGTTTTCCCTATTCTCCCAACAGGATGGTATACTAGGTTGGTTCAGTATCCAAAATTGAGGCGTATACACACTACCTCAACCTATGGGGCTTCCATACAGGTTTCAAGCCGAGGGTACACTCCCTGGGTATTTAAACCAGACTTTAGTCTCGGAAATCCCGAACCTTTGCGTTCTAGGCATGTGCTTCTTTTTATTGGTTTTTGAAATGCAGATGATGCATGATGATGTTTTGTTTTGCTTTTTTTTGAAATGCATGACAATGCGATATTTACAATGCGATGCATGAAAATGTACTAAGGGTTTCGCACCCTCCAAGGATTTTAAGGTCTCCTAAACCGGCGCGTGTTTTCGGTCCCGCCGGACCTAGTGTGGAGAACGATGCAAAGCATAAATGCATGACAATGCTCGTAATAAAATGCATGACAATGCAATCAAGCGGGTTTAAGGTCTCGCCGGACCGCGCGTGTTTTTGGTCCCGCCGGACCCAGTGTGTTGGGGCAATGCATGATGATGAGATGCGCGAAAGAGCGCGATGAAATGCATGCCAAATGCAATGAACGGTGTACGTCAATGTACCGAAGGTCTTGCACCCTCCAAGGATTTAAGGTCTCCTAGACCGTCGCGTGTTTTTGGTCCCGCCGGACCCAGTGTGGGGCAACTGTGCGAATGTGACACGCGTGCCACAAGGGATGCAAAACAATGCAAGTGAGAATGAAATGAATCATGAGGCACGCATACCTCATTGGTGTGAAATGAAATGCAAAACGAGGCACGCGTACCTCAATGATGGAAAACGAAATGCGAAACGAGGCATGCGTACCTCGAGATACAATGAAATGCAAAATGAGGCACGCATACCTCATCAGATGGAAAATGGAATGCAAAACGAGGCACGCGTACCTCGAAATGCGATGAAATGCAAGATGAGGCACGCATACCTCGTTGGATGGAAAATGGAATGCAAAACGAGGCACGCGTACCTCGAAATGCGATGAAATGCAAGATGAGGCACGCATACCTCATCGGATGGAAAATGGAATGCAAAACGAGGCACGCGTACCTCGAGATGCGAGGAAATGCAAGATGAGGCACGCATACCTCATCGGATGGAAAATGGAATGCAAAACGAGGCACGCGTACCTCGAAATGCGATGAAATGCAAGATGAGGCACGCGTACCTCATCGGATGGAAAATGGAATGCAAAACGAGGCACGCGTACGTCGAGATGCGACGAAATGCAAGATGAGGCACGCATACCTCATAGGATGGAAAATGAAATGCAAGACGAGGCACGCGTACCTCGAAATACGATGAAATGCAAGATGAGGCACGCATACCTCATCGAATGGAAAATGAAATACAAAACGAGGCACGCGTACCTCGAGATGCGATGAAATGCAAGATGAGGCACGCATACCTCATCGGATGGAAAATGAAATGCAAAACGAGGCACGCGTACCTCGAGATGCGATGAAATGCAAGATGAGGCACGCATACCTCATCGGATGGAAAATGAAATGCAAAACGAGGCACGCGTACCTCGAGATGCGATGAAATGCAAGATGAGGCACGCATACCTCATCGGATGGAAAATGGAATGCAAAACGAGGCACGCGTACCTCGAGATGCGATGAAATGCAAGATGAGGCACGCATACCTCATCGGATGGAAAACGGAATGCAAAACGAGGCACGCGTACCTCGAAATGCGATGAAATGCAAGATGAGGCCCGCGTACCTCATCGGATGGAAAATGAAATGCAAAACGAGGCACGCGTACCTCGAAATGCGATGAAATGCAAGATGAGGCACGCATACCTCAGCGGATGGAAAATGAAATGCAAAACGAGGCACGCGTACCTCGAAATGCGATGAAATGCAAGATGAGGCACGCATACCTCATCGGATGGAAAATGGAATTCAAAACGAGGCACGCGTATCTCGAGATGCGATGAAATGCAAGATGAGGCACGCATACCTCATCGGATGGAAAATGGAATGCAAAACGAGGCACGCGTACCTCGATATACGACGAAATGAGGCACGCATACCTCATCGGATGGAAAATGAAATGCAAAACGAGGCACGCGTACCTCGAAATGCGATGAAATGCAAGGTGAGGCACGCATACCTCATCGGATGGAAAATGAAATACAAAACGAGGCACGCGTACCTCGAGATGCGATGAAATGCAAGATGAGGCGCGCATACCTCATCGGATGGAAAATGAAATGCAAAACGAGGCACGCGTACCTCGAGATGCGATGAAATGCAAGATGAGGCACGCATACCTCATCGGATGGAAAATGAAATGCAAAACGAGGCACGCGTACCTCGAGATGCGATGAAATGCAAGATGAGGCACGCATACCTCATCGGATGGAAAATGGAATGCAAAACGAGGCACGCGTACCTCGAGATGCGATGAAATGCAAGATGAGGCACGCATACCTCATCGGATGGAAAATGGAATGCAAAACGAGGCACGCGTACCTCGAAATGCGATGAAATGCAAGATGAGGCACGCATACCTCATCGGATGGAAAATGAAATGCAAAACGAGGCACGCGTACCTCGAAATGCGATGAAATGCAAGATGAGGCACGCATACCTCATCGGATGGAAAATGGAATGCAAAACGAGGCACGCGTACCTCGACATGCGACGAAATGAGGCACGCATACCTCATCGGATGGAAAATGAAATGCAAAACGAGGCACGCGTACCTCGAAATGCGATGAAATGCACGATGAGGCACGCATACCTCATCGGATGGAAAATGAAATACAAAACGAGGCACGCGTACCTCGAGATGCGATGAAATGCAAGATGAGGCGCGCACACCTCATCGGATGGAAAATGAAATGCAAAACGAGGCACGCGTACCTCGAGATGCTATGAAATGCAAGATGAGGCACGCATACCTCATCGGATGGAAAATGAAATGCAAAACGAGGCACGCGTACCTCGAGATGCGATGAAATGCAAGATGAGGCACGCATACCTCATCGAATGGAAAATGGAATGCAAAACGAGGCACGCGTACCTCGAGATGCGATGAAATGCAAGATGAGGCACGCATACCTCATCGGATGGAAAATGGAATGCAAAACGAGGCACGCGTACCTCGAAATGCGATGAAATGTAAGATGAGGCACGCATACCTCATCGGATGGAAAATGAAATGCAAAACGAGGCACGCGTACCTCGAAATGCAAGATGAGGCACGCATACCTCATCGGATGGAAAATGGAATGCAACACGAGGCACGCGTACCTCGAGATGCGATGAAATGCAAGATGAGGCACGCATACCTCATCGGATGGAAAATGGAATGCAAAACGAGGCACGCGTACCTCGAAATGCAATGAAATGCAAGATGAGGCACGCATACCTCATGGGATGGAAAATGGAATGCAAAACGAGGCACGCGTACCTCGAAATGCGATGAAATGCAAGATGAGGCACGCATACCTCATCGGATGGAAAATAATGCAAGTCGCAAGGGACGTGCGAGACGGCGCGAGGCGGCGCACCGGAGAGTGTGATGAATGCGTGCAACACACACAGGGCAACTTTTAAATCTTATAGAAGGCAAAAGGATACAAAAGGATACAATCTTTGCTTGAAATTGAGTGCCACGCACAGAAGACACGGTCCGAGGTCAAAACGGAGGCCGGTTGAGCGTCGGGGATGCACTTTCTTGCACTTTCTTGAGCTATAAAGACCCAAAACCCCTTACTTTGCCTAAACAAGACCTTGGGAACACCACCGGCTGGGTGGGGTGGTCACCGGCTGGCCACCGGCTGCAGAAACCATTTATCGGCACAATATTGTGCCGACCGGCACAAAATAGTGCCGACCGGCCAAAAGTTGCTGATCGGGGGCAGATTCGGCATTTCGCTATGGGTCCTTTAAAATAGGGCTTGAAACCCTATTTTCCTCACTTTGCCTCCGCCGAAAATCTTTGCTCTCTCTCTCCAAAGTGTTTTTCTCTCACTTTTCCACCGCTTCTTTGCATTCCCGCGTGTTTTCTGTCGTTCGATTCGCGAAGTTCATCGCGTTTCGGACATTTCTAACCGATCGAAATCTCATTTCGGTGTCTCTTCTCGGTTTTCGTCTTTTCGGGACTTGTTCCCCTCGATTTCCTCTACATTTCCGTGTATTTTCATCTTCCGGCCTTTCCGGCCATTTTCGGCCCGCTCGGGGTTGACTTTTCCAGTTGACTTTTGACATTCCGGCTTTTCCGGCCATTTTCTCACCACCATTACTATGGCAGACGATGTTCCACATGTCGGGACTCCCCCGGATCACGAGATGGATCCCGGGGTCGAGCTCCTCCCGCTGAGTGAGCGGCCGTTCGATCCAGCGACCTATCGCCCGGCGATCCACGTGCTACCACCCGATGGACTTCGCCAGTTCAGGAGTTTCGACAGGGCATTGGACCCAGAGCTTCTGCTACGTGAGCCTGCCTCTCATCTCTCATTCGGCGCTTCCGAGGTAACCCTTCTGCTCTGCTTTACTTTCTGCAATGTAGAACTGTAAACTGTCAACTGCCATAGCTGATTACAACCCTTAATTGCTTAGCTCTGATACACTGTACTGTAGTTGATTGTAAACAAACTCACAACTAATATCTGTTTGAGACGAACACATGCACACACACTGCACTAGCCTCAAGCACTCAAACACGCGGCACACCGTATTTCACTGCAAATCCGCCGACACCCGGCACTTATTTGAATCTGAAAAGCTTGCACGCATGCTATATCTATCTGTATTGAACCGATCAAACACGCAGACACATTCCACGTCGTAGTTTACTGAAAACACACCGGCACCCGGTATGTGCTTGAATCTAAAAAAAAACACGCACACATGCTATGTTTATATGGACCCGCATAGGGCACTGACACATCACAGGCCGTAGTCCAACTACTAGTACACTGAAACCTGATATCTGCTTGAATCTGAAAAATGTGCACACATGTACCATATTTACACTGAACCACTCAAAACACGCTGACGCATCACACGTTGTAGTTCACTGTGAGCACACCGGCACCCGATATCTGCTAGAGTCTGAAAACCTGCACACATGCTAGATTTGTCTGAACCTTTCATGCCTTACAACTCAATGTGTTTAACATTAATTTGCAACTGTATTCTTGAAAACAGAGGGATTCCTATACCGTCCGCGGGTATGGGAACGTTGCCGCTCGCGACTGGTATGCGGAGCTTCCCGAGGCGGTTTGCCGGATCGTGGACCGGGCCGGCTTCGGCGCTTTCTGCAGGGGATTGTCCAGACTTACTGCTTGCAGGCCTCTCCTCGCGGCCCTGGCAGAGAGATGGTGGGACACCACCGATTCATTTCACCTATCGGCGACTGGGGACATGACGATGACCCCTTGCGACTTCTCGATGCTCACCGGCATCGGGGTGGGGGGTGATCCGATCCCCTTTGATACAGACATGGATGAGTGGACCGCCGCTCAAGTCTACCTGCTCGGCGAGGCGCCACCTCTTGCTCTCCCAGGTTTCGTCCGCTACTCCTGGTTCGAGGTGCAGTTCAGGGTCCAGCCTACCCTTGTCGATGCAGCTCCGATGACCCAGGAGGCCGTGGAGCAGTATGCACGCGGCTTCTTGATGTTTCTGCTGGGGACCACTCTATTCGCCGACCGGGCGAACACCGTGCCTCTCTGCCTCCTCAGCGCACTGGTGGACGTTCAGCAGATCGTGCAGTATGATTGGGGCGGTGCCGCTTTGGCCACCCTATACGGCTACATGAGCTCCGTCTCCCGCTGCAGCGGACAGTTGCTCGGAGGCTACTAGCGAGCCTGGGAGGTATGTCTTCTCCTCTTCCTTACATTCCAGTTCTATACTTTCTGTATTTTGCACATTGCACACACTGTAGTTTGCTTCGCACTGTCTGTATACTGTACACACGGCACACACATACTCTGCTTTACACTGGCTGGACACTGCTCACACTGTACACTCTGCACAATACACTGCACAACACACGGCTCTGCTATTTCTACTCTTTTTCATTTTTGCTTTATCTGATGGTCATACTGACATCTGTTTTGCAGTTGTGGGTTTACGCCTACTTTCCCAGGCTGGAGCCAGTGCCGGAGACGGAGACTCCCCTGGTCATCCCTTTCTCGCGCCGCTACGATGGGAGGTGCACACGGCGACCTCGGGATACCTTCAGCTTCTACCGTCGATTCTTCGACACCATCACCTCTGCCGAGGTATGTTTTGCTTACAGTTCATTTAAACTTTGCTTTGCTACTGTGTATTTTGATAACCAGCAAATAACCAACTGTTTCAATTCAGGTCACCTGGCGGCCGTGGGCTGCGGTGCCGGCAGATATTCAGGATCGGTTTGCCGGTGCGGAGGAGACCTCTCGCTACCGGATTTTGCTGGAGGGCCCGGTCTGTCGGGCTTGGTACCTGGGTGAGCGTTTCCTACGCCAGACCCTAGGGTTGCCAGAGCAGATAGTCCCGGTTCACCCTCCTGAGCACATGAGGGACACCGAGAGGTTTTCTCTGCAGCAGATGGAGGACTACACCCTTGGCTGGGTCGTGGACGTGGACACCCACAGGGGCGAGGGCGACTACTCCGAGTACGTTCGGACCTTTCTGATGCGGCCTCTGAGCGGGGGCTCCCGAGCTGAGCCAGAGAGACCTGCGGCGCCGGCGGCTAGGGCAGAGGTGGGAGCAGGAGCGGGATCGTCACAGAGAGCTCGAGCTCGCGGCAGGAGGGGAGTGCAGAGGGGACGAGGGACGGGCTGGCCCGCTCTGCCTACCATGCTGACATACAGGGGGCAGAGTGGGGAGACCTACCAGATCCCTTTTGCTCCTCCTCCGGCTGGTCATGAGTTGGCTGGCGTTCCTGACTTGCCTCCGGTATGTACCACTTTATTTCTGCATCTTGCATTGTCATTTTAGTTCATCTGATACTCCACAGAATATTGATGCATCTAATACTTTTGCAGGCTTCCTCCGAGTACACACGGCAGTCGGTGGAGTTGTGTGCCTCCCTGATGGGGATGCTGCAGCGGACCCTTGATGTCTTGGCTGTCTACAGTCTTCCGGTATGTTCTTCTGACCAGAGCCTGATACCACACATTGTTTCATACAACCTGATGCATTACACAACATCTGATAAACTGCTCACGGCATTCACACACTGTACTCATACACTACATTCTGCACTGATTCACTGCTCACGGCATTCACACACTGTACTCATACACTGCATTCTGCACTGATTCACTGCTCACGGCATTCACACACTGTACTCATACACTGCATTCTGTACTGATTCACTGCTCACGACATTCACACACTGTACTCATACATTGATAAACGGCTTCGTGTATACTGATGCATTTATCCTTTTGCACCTTTCAGCCTCCCTTCCCGATTCCTCCTGTGGGTGGTGGCGCTCCATCTGGACCTCCCATTTCTACTCGGGATGGCAGGATATTCCCCCGCACCAGAGGGGGGCGCGGCCATGTGGGGAGCAGCTCGCAGGCTCCAGTTCCAGGCGACGGTGAGTCGGAGGCGGAGGCGGAGGCCTCTGAGGAGGAGGCGGGGAGCAGCTCAGGCTCGGGCTCCGACAGTGACACTTCTGGCGACGTTCCTGTGCTTCTGCCCAGGAAGAGGGCGAGGACGGATCCTCCGGCGCGGGGCCATTGATGACGCTACAGACTTCTGCTGTTTTTTTTTTTTTTTTTTTTCTTCTTTTTCTTTTCTTGTACTTTTCTCTTTTTAGTAGATAGAGTACTATGTACTGCCGCAGGCAGATTTTGCTTTCAAAACTTTGTATTTGGGGAAGATGATATGAAACAAACTTTTATCTGAAAAGTGTTTACATTTGCATACCTCGTACTTTGCATTGCACTGCATCATATTACACCTCAAATGTAAATGATTACGATTTGTTGTCTGAAAATTGAGCACTTGCACTGTAATAATCGGATAACCAACCAACTAACAGCAAACAACCCAGACAAATCACTGCTCAAACTGAACAAATAGCCCATATTCTGCTGGGGATTAATCTGCACACAGCTCATAATACAATATCCGGTCCATTCTGCACACGGCAAACTTTGAACAATTGGCCCAATCTGACAAGACGGATCACCAAAACTGAGACAGTTGAAGTTGAAACACAATCGGATGTCCCAAAATTTCCTTTTCTTCTCTTGCCTCGCATAAATGTAGAGAATGGCACAGCATTCTGAGCACAAACGATTGACTTTGGAAAAGGGATTTCACAACCGGGGTATCGAGCCTACAACTGAACACAGTGGAAAGGACTCAAGTGAAGAAAATAAAAGGCACACGACCTAAACACAACGAGATACACTCGGAAAAGACTCAAAGCTAAATTGAGACCGACAAATCAAAGGACACGACACACGGACGTGCTTGAAAACAAAAGACCTTGAGGAGCCAATTCCTCCGGGCAGGTTTCCCACCCTTTCTGATTTGTGTGATTCTCACGCCACTCGGCCTTCAAGCTCGGTTTTTCTCTCAAAACCCTCTTGCTCACTTTTCTCTCGACTTACACCTCTCTATTCTTTATTCTCTCATTTTTCATCCCTCCCCAGGGTGATTGATGGATGAATAGGAAGCGGCAGATTCATGCCGAATACAGCTAGCTCACGGCTATTTCTTCTGATAGATAAAGTGCTTTCCTGGCAGGCGCATTGATGACAAGGGAGAGACAGAACACCTGGCTCAAACTGTGCCCCTAGTTCATTACTTTGACCATTTTTTGTTTTCTTTCTAAAACAGTTTTGATCAAAATGAACGTCAGATTAACATGCTTGTTCAATTTTTGATTTGAAAATCATGCAAGTCAGGCCGTAAGCACTGAAAGTTTTCCTTTTTGGGTCCAAACATGGTCCGATTTTGGAAAATGAAATAATTTTCGAGAAAATAGTCAACCTCAGCAAAAAAAATTTCAAAAACTATTTTCGCAAATGGTCAATGCTCGACATGGCACGGAACCTACCCTCGAGATACGCGACCTCGGATCGGAGGCAATTTGGGAAAATTGCCCCTTGCTTGAAGGGACGTATGGCAACGGAAAGTTGCCCCTGGTTTGGGCAGCAACTTACGGCGACGGATGGCAACGGAAAGTTGCCCCTTATTTGGGATAATGCCGCGGCATGCTCGTTGATGATTGATTGCGACCGAGCTCTCTGGCACAGAGAGGACGGAGACGGCCACAAACAATAAATGGACACAGTCATCTTGAAAGCATTGGTGGCCGGGCCTCAGTAGGAAGTTGATCACGTAGCTCCTGTTGCAACTGAGACATCGGATTTGGAAGAAGCACAAGTAATCAAAACCATTGCATGGATCGAGACGCTATGAAAGCGTTAAGGGCTGGACTTCAAGATGAAGTTGCCTACGTATCCCAAACATGGGAATCAAGCCTTACGTAGTTCCGGTTAAGGTACTCTCGGGTATTTTAACCTTCATTATTTATGCTCTGACTTTTGCCAAGGCGCCTGTTGCAGGTTTTCAACCTTGCGAGCTTTGTTTTTCTTTTCTTTTCATTCTTTTCTTTTTTTTTGATATTCTTTTCTTTTCTTTTCTTCTTTTTTTTCACATTTTTTCTTTTCTTTTTTTTCTTCGTATTTTTCTTTGCTCTAACTTTTGCCTGGGTCGCCCTTCTAGGTTTTCGACCCAGCGAGCCTCTCAAAGGGTAAAAGTGTAGCTTGGTCCATGCCAAAAGGTTGTAGGGTTTCGAAGCCATCCGTATCCAGGAGAGTGACTGTTGATTTGCAAGAGGACTCATCTTCAGCTTTTCAAGCAAGTCTGATATCTTTGCCCCTAGTTCGAAGGGTACTTCTGTTTTAGCTTCTGATCTTCTTGATCCGACTTTCCTGGCCTCGTGTTCGAGAGCTGCTTCAAATCTGGCCACACAGGCCTCACATCGTAGTTGACCGTTGAACCTTCTGAATTCAAGCTCAAGGTTTGAAAGCAAGGGCTCAAGTCTCGAGGCTGAGAGCGATCCTAAGCTGCACAATCTCAAGAGCGATTCCACACAAGTCTTCGCAGGACTGCGGAAAATATTTTTTGAATTTTTTAAAGAAAGCGACAAATCGCTCGTGCTGAAGACAGTGTGGAACCAGTCTGGATCAAGCCAGGGTCCTTCTCAGTACTCACGCTGATAAGCATGATCTCAATCATCAAGGGCTTGGCATGCCTTTCTTTCTTTCAATTTGATCAAAGTTTTGCAAATCCCGAGGAATTCCTTCCTCTTCGTTTTCACCGCAGTGTTCAAAAGGGTTTGAAAAACTTAGGTCAAAACAATAATTATTAGGGCACACAAGAGCGGGTGGAATGCGCTGTCACCCTATTCGAATTCTGTGGCACGACTAGCCCAAAACAATAGATACGGAAACACGGTAGCCGCAGCTGTTTCATTCAGGTTCCTCGGATGCAACTGGCTCCACTGCAGAGACAGACCCAAGAAGAAAGCAAAAAAGAAGTAATTACAAAACAAAACGGTGCTCGAGCCAACAACCCCGGAGTCACCTAGTATTCTATACAAAAGAGGGACTGACTCGTTACAACAAGACAGACCCTTAAGCAAAAAGGACTGACTCAAGACAGAGACAGACTCAAAACAAAGCAAAAGACTGACTCGGCGCCCAAGCCAGGATTTACAAGATTAGCATTCGCAGATGCTCAAAAAATGCGTGCCAGACGCCACATCAAAAACTCGAGGCGCTGCCCGCAGGCGGTTGAATCCCAACTACATACTTGCAGCATCGGTGTCCTCAAAATCCAACAACTGAGTGGTGACGAATTTAGCTGAGGTGGGTGGGAGGATAACCTCGTTGTCAATCAGATCCTGCACCTCATGGCGGAGGCGAAAGCAGTTATCGGTGGAGTGGCCAGTTTGCTGGTGGTACGCACAGTACTGTGTAGCATCATGGCCTGCCGGGAGGTTCTTCGGCAGAGGTCGCGGCTCAAGAGGTGTAAGATGCCCCTTCTTAGCCAAAATGAGAAGCGCCCTAGACAGTGGCATGTAGAGAGCATGAAAGGCCCTGTGCCCCCGGGGCTGGTATTTTGAAGCTTGAGTGCTCCTGCTAGATGTGCTGGCGAACGGATCGGCAGGTGCGGGCTTGAATTTCTGATCCTTCCCAGGTACGGGGTTGGGAATGAGAGAAACTGTTTCAACATAACGGGGTCTATCCTGATTTTCCGACTGGCTTGAACTACCCTCAGGTAGAGTGGGAAAAGCATCCTTCACAATTTCGGTTGTCATCGCAGATACCTGTTGTTTGTTCATCCCCCCGGCTTTTAAAGCCTCGACTGCCCACAGCAGCTGTCCCATGGGGTCGGCGTCTGCCTTTGCCACATTTTTACCTCTGGCCTCAGCCTGATGAGAGGTTTGGGTTGGTACTGGTACATCACTGTTGTATGTGGAGGCCATCTCCGGCTGATTAAGCTCGATCACAATCCGCCCCAGTAGCGGGGGCTCTTGGGGCTCAAAATTTCCGGCATACGGTGCAACCGGTGGCGAGGCTGACATCCCGTAAGCGAGATCTGCCACAGATCTTTGGAGATCACCTATCATCCCCATTAACTCGAATGTAGTGGGCTCGCGAGCCTGATAGAACTGGGGGGCCCAGATTGGGTGTGTAGCGGGCGACCTAGGAGGATGCGGCATATCTACGCCGGCCTCACTCTGTAGGGTGATCCCTTGATCCAACGCGGCTGTCATAACCACTATTTCTTCTGAACTTTGCGTCATCCCTAGTCCTGCCTCGACAAGGGGAAACACTGACTATTCTGTATCAACTTTCTGAATTCTCTGAACTGAAAGGAGAAACGGACAGCATTTCAGCCCAAAACAGATCAAACACAGACGCAGTTAAACAACTGATCTCTTCTACTGATTACTGTTCCCCAGAATCACTGTTCCCAGAACCGAACTAATACCCACAGATATAACTGGTTCCTCAACAACACTGATACTGATGCCCCTCGGGCCGGATATTCAAACTTGCAAACTGACATGCACTTTCCTGCAGAGGTACACTCTAAAAGCACATAGCAGATAAGTGAGAACAGAACACCCCTATGTTGGGGTAGGGTTTCCCTGTCCTATTTTGTCAGGAGCTAGGGTTTCACTACGCACACGGCGGTTTCAAACAACTTAGCATCGGGTAAGCAACCTGTCCTAGTTTGGAATGGTCACTATGGATTTCGATATGCACTAGGTCGAATGGTCGAAAAGGGTGCCCCGGTAAAACCGGGGTTTGTGTTCCCATACTGGCAGAGCCCGCAACCGGTCAGCCTTACGGACATGCCTTGACAAGACAAGCCTCCGGCAAACCGCTCAGGAATAGCAGATGGCCAACACGGTGTCCTAGGCACACCAATGCACATGCAATGCAAAGAAACACATAAGTGTAGTCAAAACAGGATATCATGAGTTCGAGTCAAGCTCTCTAATAATCCCCAGCAGAGTCGCCAGAAACTGTAACATGCCCGCGGGGGACCTCGCTACAGTTCGGACTCTCCTGCTTTTTGTTTTGTTGCGGTTCATAATCTGAACCAAAGAGTCCAACTCTGGCAAATCGTTTTGAGAAAACAATTTTTTGAAAAGTAGTGCCAAACATGGACTGCTTTGCCAGATACAGAGTCGCCACCTAAATATTTTTAAAATGGGGGAATTTAGGAAACCCTGACTCGGTGCCGAAGGCCACGTGTCCGTCATCACAAAAGTGACTTGGCTCGGGAGCTTGGGTACGATCGGGGAAGGTCAGCTATGAGCACCCCCTCTCGCCCGGTCTGAAGACCGGCCTCTACTAACCGTGATATCCGTTTTTGAAAACGTTACATGCTCTTATTCCAGTTATTAGCCTAGAATTACTATGTTATGCGCACAGCAAACAAGTATAGACCAAATCGCCTAAGTTGGAATAAACATTGCATATCCGTTGGTTTTGAAAATGCATTGGAATTTGCTACTCGCAAGTAAGCTAAAACACGGATTTCGATGAGTTTTCCCAACTCAGGCAATCCAACCTCCACCCACAGGCATTCAAACAGTTTATCTCATATAAGCACTTAGCCGCATGGTAAGCATACTGTCATGTTAGCATTCACACGCATGCGGTATGCTAAAGCAAAAATACTTACATCGTACTCCGTGCCAAAACAATAAACTAGTTAGCAAACATGCATGCCCTAGTTCATGTTAGAGTGTCTAATGCATCGCATACAAGATGTAATTAGGATAGGCTCGGCTAACCCTAAAAATGGCATGTGAAATGCTGCAAATATCACGTATTCAATTTGGAATTGAAAATACAATGCGGTTAGCGTGATGTGCCGAGCCCGATGTATGTGAACAAATGCATGAATGCACGCATGCATAGCATAAGGCATGCTAGAATAAACGTGCCCTAATCTACCATCAAAGCAGGTAAATAAAAGGGAGAAAGAAGTGGGGGTTGGAAGACATACACACCACTCACCCACACTTATTACAGATACGCCCTCACTCGGAGGGATCCGAAAGAATATACAATTTAATTAACTACGCAAGCTAATTAATTATTACAAATTAACTAAATTAATCAGATAAATTAATTAATCTAATTAAACAGCAAACCGCCTCGGGATGAGGGCCAAATGCAGCATGCGCTCAGGACTGGCTCGGAACCGCACTGCCATGCACGGATTGCCTCTGTTTCCTCTGCTCTCCTCCTCAAAAAATTGCCAAAGTCCCAGGAGTGCCTCTCAGGGCACTGGGGATCACCACCGGCTGGGGTAGGACACCACCGGCTGAAGGCGGAGGCCACTGGCACAAAAAGAATCCATCGGCTGTTTGTTGACTGCCGGTCGGCACTAAATAGTGCCGGCCGGCACTTAATGCCTGCAGAACCTGCAACTCACAGCAGCAGAGGGGAAATCTATGCATGACAATATAATTCAAGCCATTTATGCACCAAACACATCCCTTATCATGTTAGTGACTCAAAGGGGCATGTGTCTCGATTCCCGGACCACCAATCACGCATTTCCATGCATGATGGCCCAAGGAACCAAGGATGCAACTTCACTTTCAAATGCATGCAAACCAAATAAACATGAAAGGGTGCCAAACCTCTATCATTTTCATCTCAAGAGGCCAAGCATGCATGCTTATGCAATGCAACTCTAAGCATGTTATCTAGCATGCAACATGAACAATGCGAGCAAGCTAAACATGTTAGGCATACAACCTAAGCAAAGAGGCATATAAACCAAGCAATGGAGTGGACTAAAACATGAATTAGACTACTCCTAATTGGCCTAAAATCAGTGGCCAAAGTGCCTAGAAATGGAGACTAAACACACACACACACATGCAAGTGTTATGGTCCAAACCCAAGGCATAAACATGGCAACCCCCAAGCACACTTGGAGATACCAAACAAGGACAATAAACACACATTGTAAAGCTCTGAAAATCATGCAAAACATGATGCCGAATCATGCAACAAAACAAGCCAAACAAAGCATGCAAATGGTCTAAGGTTCAAAGCAAATCAATGAGGCTTTGAACCACACTTAGCACAACCACACATGGCAATACTTAAACACTTAAAAACAGAGTTTTAACACATAAAACTAAGCCTAAAGGACCACCTAGATGGCATCTAGATGACATGAATCCAAAGGCATGCATTAAAGCCAAAACATGGAGCATTTAACACATACTCTTAAAGCATTAAAGAGGCATGCTAAGAAATCAAACAAACATGTATGAAGGACTGAAATAGCATGCAAAATGGTTCCAAACCGTCAAAAATGAAGCAAGCAAGGCATGCTACACACTCATGCTCTTAAGGCCAACAAGCCCAATGCAAAGAGGCTATATTAAACATGCTATGGTTGGCTCAAACAACATGAGACAGACCTAAAACATGGAAATATGAGCACAAAAACTTCACAAATGCAAGCCTAAAACATGCTAGAAGCTAAGGCATACAACCTAGGCATGTTAGAGGATCAAAAGGCATTACAAGGCAACTATGCTAAGCATGCATAAGGGACCTAAACCAACCTAGAAACATGTTATATCATGGCAATATAAGCATGAAAAACAAACCAAACATGCTCAACACACACTTAAGCACAAGCTCCCTCAAGAAGCCAAATCTTGTCCTTTTCAAGGACATCAAGGAGAGGGGGTGGTCCTCTCCTTCTTGAGACTCTAAGGCATCATCTTCACCACTGAAATCCCTCAAGATTTCAGTGGTGAAGAGATCCTAACACCAAAGTCTCGGATCCCTCACAAAATGGCACAAAGAAGGGCCTTTTCAAGGCCTAAGGGTGGTCAAACTTGCTCAAACCACAAAACACTCTTAATAAACAATAAAGAGGCTTAAAAAACAGAACTTTTATGTGTTAATCACTAAGCGCAAAAACTGTTTTAAACTAGGCAAAAATGGAATGCAAGAATGGGGGAAAAAGGGGTAGTTTCTTACCCTTGATGATCAACTCCAACAATGGTAACCTTGATGCCTCTTCAAGCTTCAAACCAGCCAAGAACACCAAGAACAAGCCCTTAGCACCTCAGTTCCAAGAGGAAGGTGAAACACTAGGTGTTGGTGAGCAATAGTATGACACAAACACCTAGTGTACAAAACAAGAGGGAAGAAGAGAGATAGGATGTGTATCTATCCTAACCCTAAAACCCAGAGCTTGGTCTGTCTAAAATGTCTAAAATTTTGTAACCCTAAGCCAAGAAGAGGAGTGGTCCTCTTATAGGCAAGCAAAGCTTGCAAAGCTTACAAGCTAAGCTAACTAAGAGGGTCATCCCTCCATACACGTGTATGGAGGGGAACCAAAACTATACAGCTGTCCGAAAATATCTCATAAAGCAACTGCACAGTGTCCGGCCGGCAAAGAGTGCCATTTTGGCAAAACTTAGTGCCAGTCGGCACAAAAGAGTGCCGGTCGGCACAATAAAGTGCCGATGGAAACACCAGCCAGCCGGTGGCCTCTAGCCAGTGCCGGTGGTGTGTGGGGATGCCTCACAAAGCATTCCCTGCCCTTCCAAGGCAAAACACAAGTGTTTGGTGCAAAACCAAACACAAAACGGTCGAGTTCGGAAGTCCTGAGGCAAGGCGCGCGAGCCGAGAACTCTGGGAACTCCAAACGAACGCAAACATGGATAATCACCGAGTGTTCCAACGGTGACGTCCAAGTCTTGAGGACGGTCAAAAATGGGGTGTCTACAGTTGCCCCTCTTTGACAGAACTCAAAGTCATAAGAATGACGGGAGTGAATGTCAAAGCCCTGAGATGACCCATTTTTTACAAGGCCGAAGACTTAGACAAACATGCAAGACAAGTAAGATATGCGCCCGAAGGCAGGGGCAAAATGCAACTGAAAATGCAAGAAGCCGGGCATAACTTATGATCATGCAAAGAAAGCTATAACGAAACACGCATGCAACAGTTTTAAGCTAGCAAACTCCAAACTACACTACAATGCAGAAAGGGTGTATGAGAATTGTGCAATTCTCGATACGTCTCACTCGGAGGATACAATACTTGTCTGGTTCGTCTGGTCGTGCCAGCTTCAAATGAACCATACATACAATATCGTGCCTGAAAAGAAAACAAACTTAACAGGTGCAATATTGTTAGCAACATGCATGACAATGCAAATGAAGTGCACAAAACAGTGCAATGATATGCAATTGAATCTAAATGTAATGCAAATGATATGCAAAACTACAAAACAAAATATAAACAATGCAAATAATATGCAATGCAATTGAAAAGCAATTGAATCATGATCCAATCACGAGCGGTTCAAAACCACACAAATGTCAAATAGATTGATGGAAGTAACAAGTCCGTCTACCATAGAAAGGGTGCCGCAACCTCAAACCAACATACCAGCGTGGAGTAGGCGCGATACACATGCCGAACTATGAGTAATGTAGACGGACACAAGAACAAGTGTTGGAGGGGGGATTGACATAAGTGGGGAAACGATCCGCTGATGAGTGGACAATGATCCTAATGCAGGATGCACCAATTACATTACAATGTAGTATGTACAATGGATATGGCGCGCGGGCCAAACCGCATCTTGCCTAGGAAAGGCATGCACGCATACAAGCCAAGTCTAACACAGAAAAGGGTGCCGCAACCTCAAACCAACATACCAGCGTGGAATAGGCGCGATACACATACAGAACTATGCTTCGACGTGAAAAGTATAGGCACATACCAGACCAAGCTTGACAAGGAAAGGCGCAAGCCATAGATGGAAGGGATGCAGTGAAATGCATGCAATGGAATAGATACAATGGATATGGCACGCGGGCCAAACCCAGTCTTGCCTAGGAAAGGCATGTACGCATACGAACCATGTCTAACACAGAAAAGGGTGCCGCAACCTCAAACCAACATACCAGCGTGGAATAGGTGCGATACACAAGCAGAACTATGCTTCGACGTGAAAAGTATAGGCACATACCAGACCAAGCTTGACAAGGAAAGGCGCAAGCCATAGATGGAGGCAATGCAATGGATGCATGCAACCTACAATGCAATATCTACAATGAAATGGATGAAATGCATGACAATGCAGATGATGCAATGACCATGATTGTAGTTTTCCCTATTCTCCCAACAGGATGGTATACTAGGTTGGTTCAGTATCCAAAATTGAGGCGTATACACACTACCTCAACCTATGGGGCTTCCATACAGGTTTCAAGCCGAGGGTACACTCCCTGGGTATTTAAACCAGACTTTAGTCTCGGAAATCCCGAACCTTTGCGTTCTAGGCATGTGCTTCTTTTTATTGGTTTTTGAAATGCAGATGATGCATGATGATGTTTTGTTTTGCTTTTTTTTGAAATGCATGACAATGCGATATTTACAATGCGATGCATGAAAATGTACTAAGGGTTTCGCACCCTCCAAGGATTTTAAGGTCTCCTAAACCGGCGCGTGTTTTCGGTCCCGCCGGACCTAGTGTGGAGAACGATGCAAAGCATAAATGCATGACAATGCTCGTAATAAAATGCATGACAATGCAATCAAGCGGGTTTAAGGTCTCGCCGGACCGCGCGTGTTTTTGGTCCCGCCGGACCCAGTGTGTTGGGGCAATGCATGATGATGAGATGCGCGAAAGAGCGCGATGAAATGCATGCCAAATGCAATGAACGGTGTACGTCAATGTACCGAAGGTCTTGCACCCTCCAAGGATTTAAGGTCTCCTAGACCGTCGCGTGTTTTTGGTCCCGCCGGACCCAGTGTGGGGCAACTGTGCGAATGTGACACGCGTGCCACAAGGGATGCAAAACAATGCAAGTGAGAATGAAATGAATCATGAGGCACGCATACCTCATTGGTGTGAAATGAAATGCAAAACAAGGCACGCGTACCTCAATGATGGAAAACAAAATGCGAAACGAGGCATGCGTACCTCGAGATACAATGAAATGCAAAATGAGGCACGCATACCTCATCAGATGGAAAATGGAATGCAAAACGAGGCACGCGTACCTCGAAATGCGATGAAATGCAAGATGAGGCACGCATACCTCATTGGATGGAAAATGGAATGCAAAACGAGGCACGCGTACCTCGAAATGTGATGAAATGCAAGATGAGGCATGCATACCTCATTAGATGGAAAATGGAATGCAAAACGAGGCACGCGTACCTCGAAATGCGATGAAATGCAAGATGAGGCACGCATACCTCATTAGATGGAAAATGGAATGCAAAACGAGGCACGCGTACCTCGAAATGCGATGAAATGCAAGATGAGGCACGCATACCGCATCGGATGGAAAATGGAATGCAAAACGAGGCACGCGTACCTCGAAATGCGACGAAATGCAAGATGAGGCACGCATACCTCATCGGATGGAAAATGAAATGCAAAACGAGGCACGGGTACAAGATGAGGCACGCATACCTCATCGGATGGAAAATGGAATGCAAAACGAGGCACGCGTACCTCGAAATGCGACGAAATACAAGATGAGGCACGCATACCTCATCGGATGGAAAATGGAATGCAAAACGAGGCACGCGTACCTCGAGATGCGACAAAATGCAAGATGAGGCACGCATACCTCATCGGATGGAAAATGAAATGCAAAACGAGGCACGCGTACCTCGAAATGCGATGAAATGCAAGATGAGGCACGCATACCTCATCGGATGGAAAATGAAATACAAAACGAGGCACGCGTACCTCGAGATGCGATGAAATGCAAGATGAGGCACGCATACCTCATCGGATGGAAAATGAAATGCAAAACGAGGCACGCGTACCTCGAAATGCGATGAAATGCAAGATGAGGCACGCATACCTCATCGGATGGAAAATGAAATGCAAAACGAGGCACGCGTACCTCGAGATGCGATGAAATGCAAGATGAGGCACGCATACCTCATCGGATGGAAAATGAAATGCAAAACGAGGCACGCGTACCTCGAGATGCGATGAAATGCAAGATGAGGCACGCATACCTCATCGGATGGAAAATGGAATGCAAAACGAGGCACGCGTACCTCGAAATGCGATGAAATGCAAGATGAGGCACGCATACCTCATCGGATGGAAAATGAAATGCAAAACGAGGCATGCGTACCTCGAGATGCGATGAAATGCAAGATGAGGCACGCATACCTCATCGGATGGAAAATGGAATGCAAAACGAGGCACGCGTACCTCGAGATGCGATGAAATGCAAGATGAGGCACGCATACCTCATCGGATGGAAAATGGAATGCAGAACGAGGCACGCGTACCTCGAAATGCGATGAAATGCAAGATGAGGCACGCATACCTCATCGGATGGAAAATGAAATGCAAAACGAGGCACGCGTACCTCGAAATGCGATGAAATGCAAGATGAGGCACGCATACCTCATCGGATGGAAAATGGAATGCAACACGAGGCACGCGTACCTCGAGATGCGATGAAATGCAAGATGAGGCACGCATAGCTCATCGGATGGAAAATGGAATGCAAAACGAGGCACGCGTACCTCGAAATGCAATGAAATGCAAGATGAGGCACGCATACCTCATGGGATGGAAAATGGAATGCAAAACGAGGCACGCGTACCTCGAAATGCGATGAAATGCAAGATGAGGCACGCATACCTCATCGGATGGAAAATAATGCAAGTCACAAGGGACGTGCGAGACGGCGCGAGGCGGCGCACCGGAGAGTGTGATGAATGCGTGCAACACACACAGGGCAACTTTTAAATCTTATAGAAGACAAAAGGATACAAAAGGATACAATCTTTGCTTGAAATTGAGTGCCACGCACAGAAGACACGGTCCGAGGTCAAAACGGAGGCCGGTTGAGCGTCGGGGATGCACTTTCTTGCACTTTCTTGAGCTATAAAGACCCAAAACCCCTTACTTTGCCTAAACAAGACCTTGGGAACACCACCGGCTGGGTGGGGTGGTCACCGGCTGGCCACCGGCTGCAGAAACCATTTATCGGCACAATATTGTGCCGACCGGCACAAAATAGTGCCGACCGGCCAAAAGTTGCTGATCGGGGGCAGATTCGGCATTTCGCTATGGGTCCTTTAAAATAGGGCTTGAAACCCTATTTTCCTCACTTTGCCTCCGCCGAAAATCTTTGCTCTCTCTCTCCAAAGTGTTTTTCTCTCACTTTTCCGCCGCTTCTTTGCATTCCCGCGTGTTTTCTGTCGTTCGATTCGCGAAGTTCATCGCGTTTCGGACATTTCTAACCGATCGAAATCTCATTTCGGTGTCTCTTCTCGGTTTTCATCTTTTCGGGACTTGTTCCCCTCGATTTCCTCTACATTTCCGTGTATTTTCATCTTCCGGCCTTTCCGGCCATTTTCGGCCCGCTCGGGGTTGACTTTTCCAGTTGACTTTTCACATTCCGGCTTTTCCGGCCATTTTCTCACCACCATTACTATGGCAGACGATGTTCCACATGTCGGGACTCCCCCGGATCACGAGATGGATCCCGGGGTCGAGCTCCTCCCGCTGAGTGAGCGGCCGTTCGATCCGGCGACCTATCGCCCGGCGATCCACGTGCTACCACCCGATGGACTTCGCCAGTTCAGGAGTTTCGACAGGGCATTGGACCCAGAGCTTCTGCTACGCGAGCCTGCCTCTCATCTCTCATTCGGCACTTCCGAGGTAACCCTTCTGCTCTGCTTTACTTTCTGCAATGTAGAACTGTAAACTGTCAACTGCCATAGCTGATTACAACCCTTAATTGCTTAGCTCTGATACACTGTACTGTAGTTGATTGTAGACAAACTCACAACTAATATCTGCTTGAGACGAACACATGCACACACACTGCACTAGCCTCAAGCACTCAAACACGCGGCACACCGTATTTCACTGCAAATCCGCCGACACCCGGCACTTATTTGAATCTGAAAAGCTTCCACGCATGCTATAACTATCTGTATTGAACCGATCAAACACGCAGACACATTCCACGTCGTAGTTTACTGAAAACACACCGGCACCCGGTATGTGCTTGAATCTAAAAAAAAACACGCACACATGCTATGTTTATATGGACCCGCATGGGGCACTGACACATCACAGGCCGTAGTCCAACTACTAGTACACTGAAACCTGATATCTGCTTGAATCTGAAAAATGTGCACACATGTACCATATTTACACTGAACCACTCAAAACACGCTGACGCATCACACGTTGTAGTTCACTGTGAGCACACCGGCACCCGATATCTGCTAGAGTCTAAAAACCTGCACACATGCTAGATTTGTCTGAACCTTTCATGCCTTACAACTCAATGTGTTTAACATTAATTTGCAACTGTATTCTTGAAAACAGAGGGATTCCTATACCGTCCGCGGGTATGGGAACGTTGCCGCTCGCGACTGGTATGCGGAGCTTCCCGAGGCGGTTTGCCGGATCGTGGACCGGGCCGGCTTCGGCGCTTTCTGCAGGGGATTGTCCAGACTTACTGCTTGCAGGCCTCTCCTCGCGGCCCTGGCAGAGAGATGGTGGGACACCACCGATTCATTTCACCTATCGGCGACTGGGGACATGACGATGACCCCTTGCGACTTCTCGATGCTCACCGGCATCGGGGTGGGGGGTGATCCGATCCCCTTTGATACAGACATGGATGAGTGGACCGCCGCTCAAGTCTACCTGCTCGGCGAGGTGCCACCTCTTGCTCTCCCAGGTTTCGTCCGCTACTCCTGGTTCGAGGTGCAGTTCAGGGTCCAGCCTACCCTTGTCGATACAGCTCCGATGACCCAAGAGGCCGTGGAGCAGTATGCACGCGGCTTCTTGATGTTTCTGCTGGGGACCACTCTATTCGCCGACCGGGCGAACACCGTGCCTCTCTGCCTCCTCAGCGCACTGGTGGACGTTCAGCAGATCGTGCAGTATGATTGGGGCAGTGCCGCTTTGGCCACCCTATACGGCTACATGAGCTCCGTCTCCCGCTGCAGCGGACAGTTGCTCGGAGGCTACTGGCGAGCCTGGGAGGTATGTCTTCTCCTCTTCCTTACATTCCAGTTCTATACTTTCTGTATTTTGCACATTGCACACACTGTAGTTTGCTTCGCACTGTCTGTATACTGTACACACGGCACACACATACTCTGCTTTACACTGGCTGGACACTGCTCACACTGTACACTCTGCACAATACACTGCACAACACACGGCTCTGCTATTTCTACTCTTTTTCATTTTTGCTTTATCTGATGGTCATACTGACATCTGTTTTGCAGTTGTGGGTTTACGCCTACTTTCCCAGGCTGGAGCCAGTGCCGGAGACGGAGACTCCCCTGGTCATCCCTTTCTCGCGCCGCTACGATGGGAGGTGCACACGGCGACCTCGGGATACCTTCAGCTTCTACCGCCGATTCTTCGACACCATCACCTCTGCCGAGGTATGTTTTGCTTACAGTTCATTTAAACTTTGCTTTGCTACTGTGTATTTTGATAACCAGCAAATAACCAACTGTTTCAATTCAGGTCACCTGGCGGCCGTGGGCTGCGGTGCCGGCAGATATTCAGGATCGGTTTGCCGGTGCGGAGGAGACCTCTCGCTACCGGATTTTGCTGGAGGGCCCGGTCTGTCGGGCTTGGTACCTGGGTGAGCGTTTCCTACGCCAGACCCTAGGGTTGCCAGAGCAGATAGTCCCGGTTCACCCTCCTGAGCACATGAGGGACACCGAGAGGTTTTCTCTGCAGCAGATGGAGGACTACACCCTTGGCTGGGTCGTGGACGTGGACACCCACAGGGGCGAGGGCGACTACTCCGAGTACGTCCGGACCTTTCTGATGCGATCTCTGAGCGGGGGCTCCCGAGCTGAGCCAGAGAGACCTGCGGCGCCGGCGGCTAGGGCAGAGGTGGGAGCAGGAGCGGGATTGTCACAGAGAGCTCGAGCTCGCGGCAGGAGGGGAGTGCAGAGGGGACGAGGGACGGGCTGGCCCGCTCTGCCTACCATGCTGACATACAGGGGGCAGAGTGGGGAGACCTACCAGATCCCTTTTGCTCCTCCTCCGGCTGGTCATGAGTTGGCTGGCGTTCCTGACTTGCCTCCGGTATGTACCACTTTATTTCTGCATCTTGCATTGTCATTTTAGTTCATCTGATACTCCACAGAATATTGATGCATCTAATACTTTTGCAGGCTTCCTCCGAGTACACACGGCAGTCGGTGGAGTTGTGTGCCTCCCAGATGGGGATGCTGCAGCGGACCCTTGATGTCTTGGCTGTCTACAGTCTTCCGGTATGTTCTTCTGACCACAGCCTGATACCACACATTGTTTCATACAACCTGATGCATTACACAACATCTGATAAACTGCTCACGGCATTCACACACTGTACTCATACACTGCATTCTGCACTGATTCACTGCTCACGGCATTCACACACTGTACTCATACACTGCATTCTGCACTGATTCACTGCTCACGGCATTCACACGTTGTACTCATACACTGCATTCTGTACTGATTCACTGCTCACGGCATTCACACACTGTACTCATACATTGATAAACGGCTTCATGTATACTGATGCATTTATCCTTTTGCACCTTTCAGCCTCCCTTCCCGATTCCTCCTGTGGGTGGTGGCGCTCCATCTGGACCTCCCATTTCTACTCGGGATGGCAGGATATTCCCCCGCACCAGAGGGGGGCGCGGCCATGTGGGGAGCAGCTCGCAGGCTCCAGTTCCAGGCGACGGTGAGTCGGAGGCAGAGGCGGAGGCCTCTGAGGAGGAGGCGGGGAGCAGCTCAGGCTCGGGCTCCGACAGTGACACTTCTGGCGACGTTCCTGTGCTTCTGCCCAGGAAGAGGGCGAGGACGGATCCTCCGGCGCGGGGCCATTGATGACGCTACAGACTTCTGCTGTTTTTTTTTTTTTTTTTTCTTCTTTTTCTTTTCTTGTACTTTTCTCTTTTTAGTAGATAGAGTACTATGTACTGCCGCAGGCAGATTTTGCTTTCAAAACTTTGTATTTGGGGAAGATGATATGAAACAAACTTTTATCTGAAAAGTGTTTACATTTGCATACCTCGTACTTTGCATTGCACTGCATCATATTACACCTCAAATGTAAATGATTACGATTTGTTGTCTGAAAATTGAGCACTTGCACTGTAATAATCGGATAACCAACCAACTAACAGCAAACAACCCAGACAAATCACTGCTCAAACTGAACAAATAGCCCATATTCTGCTGGGGATTAATCTGCACACAGCTCATAATACAATATCCGGTCCATTCTGCACACGGCAAACTTTGAACAATTGGCCCAATCTGACAAGACGGATCACCAAAACTGAGACAGTTGAAGTTGAAACACATTCGGATGTCCCAAAATTTCCTTTTCTTCTCTTGCCTCGCATAAATGTAGAGAATGGCACAGCATTCTGAGCACAAACGATTGACTTTGGAAAAGGGATTTCACAACCGGGGTATCGAGCCTACAACTGAACACAGTGGAAAGGACTCAAGTGAAGAAAATAAAAGGCACACGACCTAAACACAACGAGATACACTCGGAAAAGACTCAAAGCTAAATTGAGACCGACAAATCAAAGCACACGACACACGGACGTGCTTGAAAACAAAAGACCTTGAGGAGCCAATTCCTCCGGGCAGGTTTCCCACCCTTTCTAATTTGTGTGATTCTCACGCCACTCGGCCTTCAAGCTCGGTTTTTCTCTCAAAACCCTCTTGCTCACTTTTCTCTCGACTTACACCTCTCTATTCTTTATTCTCTCATTTTTCATCCCTCCCCAGGGTGATTGATGGATGAATAGGAAGCGGCAGATTCATGCCGAATACAGCTAGCTCACGGCTATTTCTTCTGATAGATAAAGTGCTTTCCTGGCAGGCGCGTTGATGACAAGGGAGAGACAGAACACCTGGCTCAAACTGTGCCCCTAGTTCATTACTTTGACCATTTTTTGTTTTCTTTCTAAAACAGTTTTGATCAAAATGAACGTCAGATTAACATGCTTGTTCAATTTTTGATTTGAAAATCATGCAAGTCAGGCCGTAAGCACTGAAAGTTTTCCTTTTTGGGTCCAAACATGGTCCGATTTTGGAAAATGAAATAATTTTCGAGAAAATAGTCAACCTCAGCAAAAAAAATTTCAAAAACTATTTTCGCAAACGGTCAATGCTCGACATGGCACGGAACCTACCCTCGAGATACGCGACCTCGGATCGGAGGCAATTTGGGAAAATTGCCCCTTGCTTGAAGGGACGTATGGCAACGGAAAGTTGCCCCTGGTTTGGGCAGCAACTTACGGCGACGGATGGCAACGGAAAGTTGCCCCTTATTTGGGATAATGCCGCGGCATGCTCGTTGATGATTGATTGCGACCGAGCTCTCTGGCACAGAGAGGACGGAGACGGCCACAAACAATAAATGGACACAGTCATCTTGAAAGCATTGGTGGCCGGGCCTCAGTAGGAAGTTGATCACGTAGCTCCTGTTGCAACTGAGACATCGGATTTGGAAGAAGTACAAGTAATCAAAACCATTGCATGGACCGAGACGCTATGAAAGCGTTAAGGGCTGGACTTCAAGATGAAGTTGCCTACGTATCCCAAACATGGGAATCAAGCCTTACGTAGTTCCGGTTAAGGTACTCTCGGGTATTTTAACCTTCACTATTTATGCTCTGACTTTTGCCAAGGCGCCTGTTGCAGGTTTTCAACCTTGCGAGCTTTGTTTTTCTTTTCTTTTCATTCTTTTCTTTTTTTTTTGATATTCTTTTCTTTTCTTTTCTTCTTTTTTTTCACATTTTTTCTTTTCTTTTTTTTCTTCGTATTTTTCTTTGCTCTAACTTTTGCCTGGGTCGCCCTTTTAGGTTTTCGACCCAGCGAGCCTCTCAAAGGGTAAAAGTGTAGCTTGGTCCATGCCAAAAGGTTGTAGGGTTTCGAAGCCATCCGTATCCAGGAGAGTGACTGTTGATTTGCAAGAGGACTCATCTTCAGCTTTTCAAGCAAGTCTGATATCTTTGCCCCTAGTTCGAAGGGTACTTCTGTTTTAGCTTCTGATCTTCTTGATCCGACTTTCCTGGCCTCGTGTTCGAGAGCTGCTTCAAATCTGGCCACACAGGCCTCACATCGTAGTTGACCGTTGAACCTTCTGAATTCAAGCTCAAGGTTTGAAAGCAAGGGCTCAAGTCTCGAGGCTGAGAGCGATCCTAAGCTGCACAATCTCAAGAGCGATTCCACACAAGTCTTCGCAGGACTGCGCAAAATATTTTTGAATTTTTTAAAGAAAGCGACAAATCGCTCGCGCTGAAGACAGTGTGGAACCAGTCTGGATCAAGCTAGGGTCCTTCTCAGTACTCACGCTGATAAGCATGATCTCAATCATCAAGGGCTTGGCATGCCTTTCTTTCTTTCAATTTGATCAAAGTTTTGCAAATCCCGAGGAATTCCTTCCTCTTCGTTTTCACTGCAGTGTTCAAAAGGGTTTGAAAAACTTAGGTCAAAACAATAATTATTAGGGCACACAAGAGCGGGTGGAATGCGCTGTCACCCTATTCGAATTCTGTGGCACGACTAGCCCAAAACAATAGATACGGAAACACGGTAGCCGCAGCTGTTTCATTCAGGTTCCTCGGATGCAACTGGCTCCACTGCAGAGACAGACCCAAGAAGAAAGCAAAAAAGAAGTAATTACAAAACAAAACGGTGCTCGAGGCAACAACCCCGGAGTCACCTAGTATTCTATACAAAAGAGGGACTGACTCGTTACAACAAGACAGACCCTTAAGCAAAAAGGACTGACTCAAGACAGAGACAGACTCAAAACAAAGCAAAAGACTGACTCGGCGCCCAAGCCAGGATTTACAAGATTAGCATTCGCAGATGCTCAAAAAATGCATGCCAGACGCCACATCAAAAACTCGAGGCGCTGCCCGCAGGCAGTTGAATCCCAACTACATACTTGCAGCATCGGTGTCCTCAAAATCCAACAACTGAGTGGTGACGGATTTAGCTGAGGTGGGTGGGAGGATAACCTCGTTGTCAATCAGATCCTGCACCTCATGGCGGAGGCGAAAGCAGTTATCGATGGAGTGGCCAGTTTACTGGTGGTACGCACAGTACTGTGTAGCATCATGGCCTGCCGGGAGGTTCTTCGGCAGAGGTCGCGGCTCAAGAGGTGTAAGATGCCCCTTCTTAGCCAAAATGAGAAGCGCCCTAGACAGTGGCATGTAGAGAGCATGAAAGGCCCTGTGCCCCCGGGGCTGGTATTTTGAAGCCTGAGTGCTCCTGCTAGATGTGCTGGCGAACGGATCGACAGGTGCGGGCTTGAATTTCTGATCCTTCCCAGGTACGGGGTTGGGAATGAGAGAAACTGTTTCAACATAACGGGGTCTATCCCGATTTTCCGACTGGCTTGAACTACCCTCAGGTAGAGTGGGAAAAGCATCCTTCACAATTTCGGTTGTCATCGCAGATACCTGTTGTTTGTTCATCCCCCCGGCTTTTAAAGCCTCGACTGCCCACAGCAGCTGTCCCATGGGGTCGGCGTCTGCCTTTGCCACATTTTTACCTCTGGCCTCAGCCTGATGAGAGGTTTGGGTTGGTACTGGTACATCACTGTTGTATGTGGAGGCCATCTCCAGCTGATTAAGCTCGATCACAATCCGCCCCAGTAGCGGGGGCTCTTGGGGCTCAAAATTTCCGGCATACGGTGCAACCGGTGGCGAGGCTGACATCCCGTAAGCGAGATCTGCCACAGATCTTTGGAGATCACCTATCATCCCCATTAACTCGAATGTAGTGGGCTCGCGAGCCTGATAGAACTGGGGGGCCCAGATTGGGTGTGTAGCGGGCGACCTAGGAGGATGCGGCATATCTACGCCGGCCTCACTCTGTAGGGTGATCCCTTGATCCAACGCGGCTGTCATAACCACTATTTCTTCTGAACTTTGCGTCATCCCTAGTCCTGCCTCGACAAGGGGAAACACTGACTATTCTGTATCAACTTTCTGAATTCTCTGAACTGAAAGGAGAAACGGACAGCATTTCAGCCCAAAACAGATCAAACACAGACGCAGTTAAACAACTGATCTCTTCTACTGATTACTGTTCCCCAGAATCACTGTTCCCAGAACCGAACTAATACCCACAGATATAACTGGTTCCTCAACAACACTGATACTGATGCCCCTCGGGCCGGATATTCAAACTTGCAAACTGACATGCACTTTCCTGCAGAGGTACACTCTAAAAGCACATAGCAGATAAGTGAGAACAGAACACCCCTATGTTGGGGTAGGGTTTCCCTGTCCTATTTTGTCAGGAGCTAGGGTTTCACTACGCACACGGCGGTTTCAAACAACTTAGCATCGGGTAAGCAACCTGTCCTAGTTTGGAATGGTCACTATGGATTTCGATATGCACTAGGTCGAATGGTCGAAAAGGGTGCCCCGGTAAAACCGGGGTTTGTGTTCCCATACTGGCAGAGCCCGCAACCGGTCAGCCTTACGGACATGCCTTGACAAGACAAGCCTCCGGCAAACCGCTCAGGAATAGCAGATGGCCAACACGGTGTCCTAGGCGCACCAATGCACATGCAATGCAAAGAAACACATAAGTGTAGTCAAAACAGGATATCATGAGTTCGAGTCAAGCTCTCTAATAATCCCCAGCAGAGTCGCCAGAAACTGTAACATGCCCGCGGGGGACCTCGCTACAGTTCGGACTCTCCTGCTTTTTGTTTTGTTGCGGTTCATAATCTGAACCAAAGAGTCCAACTCTGGCAAATCGTTTTGAGAAAACAATTTTTTGAAAAGTAGTGCCAAACATGGACTGCTTTGCCAGATACAGAGTCGCCACCTAAATATTTTTAAAATGGGGGAATTTAGGAAACCCTGACTCGGTGCCGAAGGCCACGTGTCCGTCATCACAAAAGTGACTTGGCTCGGGAGCTTGGGTACGATCGGGGAAGGTCAGCTATGAGCACCCCCTCTTGCCCGGTCTGAAGACCGGCCTCTACTAACCGTGATATCCGTTTTTGAAAACGTTACATGCTCTTATTCCAGTTATTAGCCTAGAATTACTATGTTATGCGCACAGCAAACAAGTATAGACCAAATCGCCTAAGTTGGAATAAACATTGCATATCCGTTGGTTTTGAAAATGCATTGGAATTTGCTACTCGCAAGTAGGCTAAAACACGGATTTCGATGAGTTTTCCCAACTCAGGCAATCCAACCTCCACCCACAGGCATTCAAACAGTTTATCTCATATAAGCACTTAGCCGCATGGTAAGCATACTGTCATGTTAGCATTCACACGCATGCGGTATGCTAAAGCAAAAATACTTACATCGTACTCCGTGCCAAAACAATAAACTAGTTAGCAAACATGCATGCCCTAGTTCATGTTAGAGTGTCTAATGCATCGCATACAAGATGTAATTAGGATAGGCTCGGCTAACCCTAAAAATGGCATGTGAAATGCTGCAAATATCACGTATTCAATTTGGAATTGAAAATACAATGCGGTTAGCGTGATGTGCCGAGCCCGATGTATGTGAACAAATGCATGAATGCACGCATGCATAGCATAAGGCATGCTAGAATAAACGTGCCCTAATCTACCATCAAAGCAGGTAAATAAAAGGGAGAAAGAAGTAGGGGTTGGAAGACATACACACCACTCACCCACACTTATTACAGATACGCCCTCACTCGGAGGGATCCGAAAGAATATACAATTTAATTAACTACGCAAGCTAATTAATTATTACAAATTAACTAAATTAATCAGATAAATTAATTAATCTAATTAAACAGCAAACCGCCTCGGGATGAGGGCCAAATGCAGCATGCGCTCGGGACTGGCTCGGAACCGCACTGCCATGCATGGATTGCCTCTGTTTCCTCTGCTCTCCTCCTCAAAAAATTGCCAAAGTCCCAGGAGTGCCTCTCAGGGCACTGGGGATCACCACCGGCTGGGGTAGGACACCACCGGCTGAAGGAGGAGGCCACTGGCACAAAAAGAATCCATCGGCTGTTTGTTGACTGCCGGTCGGCACTAAATAGTGCCGGCCGGCACTTAATGCCTGCAGAACCTACAACTCACAGCAGCAGAGGGGAAATCTATGCATGACAATATAATTCAAGCCATTTATGCACCAAACACATCCCTTATCATGTTAGTGACTCAAAGGGGCATGTGTCTCGATTCCCGGACCACCAATCACGCATTTCCATGCATGATGGCCCAAGGAACCAAGGATGCAACTTCACTTTCAAATGCATGCAAACCAAATAAACATGAAAGGGTGCCAAACCTCTATCATTTTCATCTCAAGAGGCCAAGCATGCATGCTTATGCAATGCAACTCTAAGCATGTTATCTAGCATGCAACATGAACAATGCGAGCAAGCTAAACATTTAGGCATACAACCTAAGCAAAGAGGCATATAAACCAAGCAATGGAGTGGACTAAAACATGAATTAGACTACTCCTAATTGGCCTAAAATCAGTGGCCAAAGTGCCTAGAAATGGAGACTAAACACACACACACACATGCAAGTGTTATGGTCCAAACCCAAGGCATAAACATGGCAACCCCCAAGCACACTTGGAGATACCAAACAAGGACAATAAACACACATTGCAAAGCTCTGAAAATCATGCAAAACATGATGCCGAATCATGCAACAAAACAAGCCAAACAAAGCATGCAAATGGTCTAAGGTTCAAAGCAAATCAATGAGGCTTTGAACCACACTTAGCACAACCACACATGGCAATACTTAAACACTTAAAAACAGAGTTTTAACACATAAAACTAAGCCTAAAGGACCACCTAGATGGCATCTAGATGACATGAATCCAAAGGCATGCATTAAAGCCAAAACATGGAGCATTTAACACATACTCTTAAAGCATTAAAGAGGCATGCTAAGCAATCAAACAAACATGTATGAAGGACTGAAATAGCTTGCAAAATGGTTCCAAACTGTCAAAAATGAAGCAAGCAAGGCATGCTACACACTCATGCTCTTAAGGCCAACAAGCCCAATGCAAAGAGGCTATATTAAACATGCTATGGTTGGCTCAAACAACATGAGACAGACCTAAAACATGGAAATATGAGCACAAAAACTTCACAAATGCAAGCCTAAAACATGCTAGAAGCTAAGGCATACAACCTAGGCATGTTAGAGGATCAAAAGGCCATTACAAGGCAACTATGCTAAGCATGCATAAGGGACCTAAACCAACTTAGAAACATGTTATATCATGGCAATATAAGCATGAAAAACAAACCAAACATGCTCAACACACACTTAAGCACAAGCTCCCTCAAGAAGCCAAATCTTGTCCTTTTCAAGGACATCAAGGAGAGGGGGTGGTCCTCTCCTTCTTGAGACTCTAAGGCATCATCTTCACCACTGAAATCCCTCAAGATTTCAGTGGTGAAGAGATCCTAACACCAAAGTCTCGGATCCCTCACAAAATGGCACAAAGAAGGGCCTTTTCAAGGCCTAAGGGTGGTCAAACTTGCTCAAACCACAAAACGCTCTTAATAAACAATAAAGAGGCTTAAAAAACAGAACTTTTATGTGTTAATCACTAAGCACAAAAACTGTTTTAAACTAGGCAAAAATGGAATGCAAGAATGGGGGAAAAAGGGGTAGTTTCTTACCCTTGATGATCAACTCCAACAATGGTAACCTTGATGCCTCTTCAAGCTTCAAACCAGCCAAGAACACCAAGAACAAGCCCTTAGCACCTCAGTTCCAAGAGGAAGGTGAAACACTAGGTGTTGGTGAGCAATAGTATGACACAAACACCTAGTGTACAAAACAAGAGGGAAGAAGAGAGATAGGATGTGTATCTATCCTAACCCTAAAAACCAAAGCTTGGTCTGTCTAAAATGTCTAAAATTTTGTAACCCTAAGCCAAGAAGAGGAGTGGTCCTCTTATAGGCAAGCAAAGCTTGCAAAGCTTACAAGCTAAGCTAACTAAGAGGGTCATCCCTCCATACACGTGTATGGAGGAGAACCAAAACTATACAGCTGTCTGAAAATATCTCATAAAGCAACTGCACAGTGTCCGGCCGGCAAAGTGTGCCATTTTGGCAAAACTTAGTGCCGGTCGGCACAAAAGAGTGCCGGTCGGCACAATAAAGTGCCGATGGAAACACCAGCCAGCCGGTGGCCTCTAGCCAGTGCCGATGGTGTGTGGGGATGCCTCACAAAGCATTCCCTACCCTTCCAAGGCAAAACACAAGTGTTTGGTGCAAAACCAAACACAAAACGGTCGAGTTCGGAAGTCCTGAGGCAAGGCGCGCGAGCCGAGAACTCCGGGAACTCCAAACGAACGCAAACATGGATAATCACCGAGTGTTCCAACGGTGACGTCCAAGTCTTGAGGACGGTCAAAAATGGGGTGTCTACACCAAGGAGGAGAAAAACAGAGCCATCTCGGACTCAGGTCGACCGCACGTGTGGCATTTGCCCCCGCACGTGCGGAGCGTGCCTCCCACACGTGCGACCCTGGTCCCTGCAAGTGCAGCTACCTCCGTACCTCCCCTTCCGCACTTGCAATTTAAGCAGTGTGCAACCCACTGAAATTCACCCCTCCTCGCACGTGCGGCCCTAGCCCAGCAGTCCAGAATTTTCTGGTTCAATCCCCGAGTACTCTAGACTCGACCGCGCACCCTCCGGAACAAGTGAAATTCAACACCAAACAAAAACAAGAGCAAGAATTTTATTTTGAGAACAACTTTCGGACGTTTCAAACCCAACGACAGCAAAAGGAGAACGGAGCAAAGAAAAATAGAGCCAGTCGTCACATATGTTAAGGCTCACTTCAAGCTCCAGCCGAGTTCGAACACTTTCAAAATAAATCGAGCCGAGCTCGAACATAGCTAAACTCAGCTCGATTACAGCCATAGTGGTAGTAGTTTGGTTGATAAGATTGGGTTATCTCATATGATTGTGTAGTAATCTTGGCATGTACGTTATTTTCTTTTCATGTTAAAGGTATTGTATATACATTTGTGTGTCGAACGGGTTGTAAAAATGTTTCATCACCCTTGGCTTAGGGCTTGGAAATGTGGTTCATGTATTAGTAATGGGTATATGTGATGGGTTGGCAGTGTAAGGAATGACAGGTAATTGGGTTTTGTGAACACGTTATCAAAAACATGCTGTTAATATATATATTCTCTATGAAATGGATAATGTAAAAGAAGGAAAAGAATGCGTTATGTATTATAGAGCAAATTGGACAATTTTTAAAAAAAAGTTATATATAAGTATACTTTGATTATAAACCGTCACATTATTTATATTATATGATATGAAGTATTCATGATCATAATAGCAGTATGTTGTTATTGTTTAGGATCATGTTAAGATCCCAACTGGATTTTATGTTCATCTCATGCTGCTAATCCTTTTTCAAGTGATGTCGAGAAGTGTTTTAAGGTCGAAGATTTTCCTTATGTGTTGGCCATGGGGCCTTTTACTTGTTGGCAGAATGCAAATGTTGAAAAGGGGTTGAACCCTTTCTCTTATATGTAATGACGTAAGCCTACATGTGATTTATTTAATTGTAACTCATGTAGCATTCGTTATGTATTCGAATGAGAGAATCTTTATCTATTTATTCTTGTTAATGAATAAAATTTCTACATGTTGTTTCTGAAATTGAATTATAATAATGGATTTGGTAATAGTATCCGAGCAATTAAAAGTGGGGCGTTACATATATCGTATACTTAATATTACTTTTCTTTCTTTTTTAGAAGAATTAGATAAATTTTTGATAATTTGTCATGTAACCGAATTATTATGAAAGTAAGATTGTAATAATTATTGCATACAATTAGAGTACAACTGTAAGGATAAACACAATAATAACTTTTTAATACTTTGCTTACTTCTTAGTAAGAAGAAAATGATGCGATTAAAGTAGTACCATATTTTTTCAAAATTATTGAATTGATGTATTTTTATACATCTATCACATATATGTATCTCATATTCATGTCCATACTTTTTAAAAAGTAAAGATAAATAAGAAAATATGATGATTATTGAAATTAGATTTCAACAACAAACACGTAAACTTGGCTACAATATTTTTGCATATAACACATTTAATTATAAAAGGAAAAATAAGAAAAACAATAAAACTAGTATAGACTTGATATTGTAATGAAATTTTCATTAGAATGAAATTTTCATTTTCATTAGGAGTTACTAAAGAAGAGTCAAGTTATTCTCTTAAATTAATATGATTCTTAAAAATAGTTTCTCACCATTTTTTATGACGATGTTCCTAGCCATACTTGTTTCTTATGTTTTTAAATTTTGTCAATCGTCATATCCATATCCATATCCATATAGTATTGTACTTGTATCATGTATCTAGATCCATGTTTCATATTTTACATGTCATTCTACACACTATATCTTCTTGTGCCATGATCATATTGGTTTGAAGACTTTAACATTTTCTATGTCGAACAAGACGTTTTCTCTTTTCAAATTGACATTTTTTCCATGTAAGTGATAAGGTGCTGAATATGTACAGAATTATTTCCAGTAAGCAAGATATCATCAACATAGATGAGTATGTAAGTAACGGAGGTAGAAGTTCTTTGAATGAAGAGGGAGGAATCACATTTACTATTGACAAAACCTTGGGAAAGTAAGAAGACAGAAAAGTGGAATACCATGCCCGGGGAGCTTGTTTGAGACCATATAAGACTTTGTGAAGTTTGCAAACATGAGAAGGGAAGGTAATGTCTACAAACCCTGGAGGTTCTTTTTCATTAAGAATGCCATGAAGGAAGGCATTGGAAATATCCAACTGCTTAAGAGACTAGTTATGATGAAGAGCAAGGCAAAGCAAAATTCGAATAGTACGTTGCTTAGCAACGGGGCTAAAGGTTTCATGAAAATCAAGCCCTTCTTGTTGTAAGTACCCTTCGGCTACTAAACGAGCTTTATATCGGGGCAATAGATCCATCAGAGTTTCTTTTCACCTTGAACACCCATTTACACCCAATAGCATTTTTAGTAGGTGGAAGAGACACTAAGGACCAAGTGTTTTGTTTTTGCAAGGCATGAAACTCTTCAAGCATAGCCTTATGCCAGATGGGTGAAAGCAAGGCTTCTTTGTAGGAAGGTGGTTCTGAATCTGAAAACAGAGTTGTAGCTGTAGCTAAACAATGAGGTGATGCAACAGATTTGGATCCAGTGATCTTAAGATGGATATTAGAGGAAGTAAAAGGTAAAGGAGGTAGTTGGATGGCAATGGATTGAATAGGAATGGGAGACATTGGAGGAGAAGAAACAAAGGGAAAAGAACCAGAGGAAGTCTGATTTTGTGTCTGAGTATGAACATGCTGAGATAAATTCTGATGCTGGTGCTGTGACTGAGATGAAGTCTGATGCTGGGTCTGAGTATGTGGATGCTGTGACTGAGAGTAATGAGAAGCAGACTGTGAAGTCTGCTGAGGTTGTGCCTAAAGTTGTGCCTGTTGAGTCTGTGCATGTTGCTAATTCTGTGCCTGCTGATTTTGTGTCTGCTGATCGTGTGCTTGAATCTGATATGAATGCTGCTGATTCTGTGAATCAGAGTGGGACTGCTGTATCTGAGAAGCAGACTATGGAACATGTACCTGGGGCTGCACTGGAGAAATATGAGAAGAAGAATGTAATGGTGAGGATGAAGGCCAGAAAAAGGAATGTAAATGAGAAAGAGAAGGAGCAGGTGAAGAGGAGGAAGCAAAAGGAAAAATATGCTCATGAAAGACAACATGTCTAGAAAGATAAACTTTGCCTGATTTAGGATCAAGACACCGGTAGCCCTTAGCAAAAGGATGGTAGCCAATAAAGACACATGCCATAGATTTGGATTGAAGTTTAGTAGAGTGATAAGGCTTGAGCCAAGGAAAGCATTGGCAGCCAAAAGTTTTAAAATAAGAAAAGTCTGGGATGGATTTAAAAAGAACTTCAAATGGAGACTTGTGATTAAGATTGGAGGATAGTAGTCTGTTAATAAGAAAAGTAGCAATAGCTATGGCATCAAACCAGTAGTGCAAAGGGACAGAAGAATGATGGAGAAGAGCTGTAGCAGTCTCAGTGATATGTCTGTGCTTTCTCTCAGCAATACCATTCTAAAAGGGAGTATAGGGACAAGAATGCTGATGAATAATTCCATGAGTAGTCAAATATGTTTGCATGTTGGATGTAAAATATTCTGAGCCTGCATCAGTCCGTAAAATATGCAAAGTAGTGGCAAATTGATTTTCAACATAAGCTTCAAACTCCATGAATTTAGCACAAACTTCACTCTTATAAGCCAAAGGATAAAGCCAAGTAAATCTACTAAAATCATCAACAAACAGAACATAATACTTGTAACCAGAACTAGAAGCAAATGGACCCCAAACATCACTATGGATGAGGGAAAATGGTGCATTTATAGTGGAATTAGACAAATGAAAAGGAAGCTTATGACTCTTAGCTACACAGCAGTCAGTACAAGCAGAAGGAGTAGACTTATGATCAAACTTAGTAACAAACAAGTTAGGTATGAGATGATGCATCTTTATGTCAGATGGATGGCCTAATCTATTATGCCAAACAGAAGTAGAAACAGGTGCAGCAGCATGATAAGAACTGAGATGTGCATGTAACATAGGTGGTGAGATGGCAGCAGGAGAAAGAGATGGATGAAAATGGTATAGGCCATTGATATTAGAACCTTGATGGAGAACTTTCTTCGAAGCCTTGTCCTGAACCACAAATGTAGAATCATCAAAAGTAATGGAACAATTATTATCTCTGGCTAATTGTGAACAGAGACAAGATTAGAGAAAATAGAAGGAGTATGTAAAACATTGTTCAATTTGAAAGAAAAATGAGGTGTAGGAAGTAATCCATTACCAGTGTGATGGATAGGAACTGTATTACCATCACCAATGGTTATTTGATCAGATCCATGACAAGGATGAGAAGAACTGAGTTTGTTCAAATCAAGTGTGATATGCTCAGCAGCTGCAGAATCAAGATACCAAGGAGCTGCTGAGGAAGAAGCAGTATGAGAGGAAGCAACATAGGCCTTTGTATTGTGCTGTGTAGAAGTAGTGGACTGAAACTATGGATCCATCCTATACCAGCAATCTAAAGCTGCGTGACCGTGGCCACCACAAATTTGACAGGTCAGAGAAGAACCGGATTGACCTCGTCCTCGGAATGTACCACGGCCAGGATTCTTAGGATAGCTGGACGAATAGGAAGAACCAGAGGAATTCGGATTCTGTTTCTGATGTGTGTGAGATCCATTTGATCCATATGAACGACCTCCTCGTCCTCCTCTAGTATATCTTCTGCGAGATCCAGAACCTCAATAGGTACCTCGAACAGAAGAGAAGGCCACAGTAGGCTCAGTGTGATCTTTGTGGAGTTTAGACTCGATATGTATGGCTTCAGAAAGAAGCAAAGAACTCAGTTCATCCATTGAAATAGATTCTGAACGAGCTCTAATTGTTGTCTTAAATGCATCATATTCTTCAGGAAGACCGTTCAAGATCAAAAGTACGAGATCTTCATCATCAATGAACGCAGAGGCAAGAGCTAACTGACTGACTAACTCTTTGATTTTTGTGAGATAGGCCTCCATGGAATCAGTTTTCTTGGTAACATTGTTCAGTTTGTTCTTGAGTTGATGCACATGAGATCGAGAAAGTGCAGTAAACCTTTTGTGCAAAGCACTCCAAACCTCAGAACAACTATGAAGGTGAAGCATGGTGGAATAGATTGCAGGTGATAGAGTTGTAGTTATGCAACTAAGAAGACGTGCATCTACAAGTTTTCATTGGACATAGGCAGGATTATCAACCTCTGATCCAGAATCATCTTTGATTGTGACAGATGGACAAGGAGAAGTACCATCAACAATGCCAAGTAAATCAGTAGCTTTCAGAATATTCTGAGTTTGATTTTTCCAAATCAGAAAATTTGAAGCATCAAGTTTGACAGTGATAAACGAAGACAGATTGGAAATTAGAAGAGAAAGATTAGAAGGAATTGAAGCCATTGAATTAAATGGAATAGGAAGATGAACACAGATGAGGATTAACTCGCAAGAGATTCCAGCTCTGATACCATGTGGAAAGTTATGAAACCGTAGAACTCAAAACAGAACTGTAGAACTCAAAACAGAGACTCAACATTAGACAGTTTCTTTCATTGATAGCTCTCTTTCTCACACTTCAATTTACTCAAGATAGTATCTATATATATAGAGGTCTAATACAATATTCTAGAATCTCTAACAGTCTAACCGAATTTACATATTCTAGAGTTAGTTACAACTGCCACACATGGACTGCATAACTACTTCAGTAACTGTGGCTGCTTCTGTAACTATGGCTGCAGGGTGGCTTGTGGCTGAAGTGTGGATTGAGCTGAAGAGGCGTGCATATGCAACTGTGGCTGAATTGGTTCAGTAGTCTCAACACACATCAAGGGTATTGACACTAGATCCTTTGTACTTGTATCACTTCGCACAAACTATGAAGTATCCCAAATGCAAGGCCTCCAAACCAGCAATCAAGTAGTAAAAATAGTCCAACCTCCCCTTGTTAAGATCCTCCGGCAACCAATTCCTCTTCCCAACTCCACCTGTCGCACGATGAACTATAGACACAAGGAAGCTACTCAAATAACTAGACAATGCGAATCCACAAAACAAGAAAGATCCAGCTATGCTTCTCATGTTTTCCGGGAATTGCTTGTAGAAGAACTCAACTTGACCAATGATAGTAAATGCCTCAGAAAATCCCGTTAGTGTCAGCTGAGCGATTAACCACCACCCAGACATAGAAGAAATTTCGCCTTTTCTCGGTTCAATCCCCAATGTTGGCCTTGTAAAAGCCAATGTCCTCCTTTCCTTCTCAACAATTGCTGATACGATCATAGTGAATACAGCGATAACCATGCCAACGCCCATCTTCTGGAGGATTGTGATCCCATCTTCCTTTTTTGTGAGCTTTCGTAGCATTGGGACTATGAGTCTGTCGTAGATGGGTATCCAAATTGTGAGCCTTAGCATCTGCAAGACATTGTATGCTGCTGCTGGGATTAGGAAACCGGTGTTGCCTAGTCGCCTGTCGGATTGGAGGGCTTGGAAGACTAGGAAGGTCTGCTGTTGAACTAGGAAGACGGAGTAGACGGTCCCTGCTGCCCATATGGGGAGTACTCTTAGTACGCATTTCACTTCTTCTACTTGTTGGATGCTGCAAAGTCTCCATGGATTGGCTACTGAATCTTCTATGGTAATGATTGCTGCTTTGTTGAGAAATCTGGGATCATCAGTGTTTTTGGTTACCTAGCGAGTAATTAGTAACATCTGAATATAGCAAGATAGAAAAGTGTAATATTGAAGACATGAAAATTATTTGCATCCTCATCATCTATGCAGATATGACTATGTACCTAATGTACATTTTCTTATTCAACTTGCACTCTCTGAGAAGTTACTTCTGTATTCAGTGCTCATGTGTGGCTAACCGTATCCCCAATTAAATGGGAGATAATTCATCTAATTAAATAATGAAGTTTGTGATGATTATTGTTTGGAAGTCAAGAATGGCTGCTACTGATGGAAAAATCATGTGAGCTACAGATTTTGTAAATCAAGTTTCAGCCGAGCTAGTTTTTGTATGATGGTTGTTGGCAAGCTTGTTGATGGCCGATCTTAACTTTGGCTCTCCCATTTTGTGTATAAATGGGAGTGCATGGGATGAGTGTTTGAGCAGCAGAATAGATGTTAAAAAACACAGAGTGAGTTGTGTGTGTGAGTGTGGGTTGTGTGTGTGAGTGTGAATCAGGCCAGCTGATTTTTTTAGGATCTAAAGCAAATTTTTAACACGGGATCTTTCATACATATATTAAGAATAAAAATTATGTGTCTAATTTTTATTTTTATTTATTTATTTATTCACAGTGTTCATAAAAAGGTTATTCCAATATATATATATGTTAAAATTTGTTTAAATATACATTAAAGTTTACAACAAGAAAAATGACCAAGATAATTTAAAATGAAGTATCAAATAAAAAGTAAACAAATTGTAACAAAAATCACTTAAACGTCATTCTTCTAAATTTTTAGTTGTAAAATTACTAATCTAGTTCGCATAAGCCAACTTATAAGCTAAATCATTTTTAATGGATAAAATTACTAATCCATTTAATTTTTCATTTGACATAAAGGTAATATTAAACCAATTTTAATTTGAATCAATCGTATTTTATATATAATCTATACATTTGGAAAATAACCATTTCATAATTTCAAATAATTCACCACATCAATAAGTTTTTTGCTTTCTTCCAATAAAAAATAACTATATATTAGTTTTAAATAATTTATTATATCAATCATGTATTAGTTTTAAATCATAATTAAATTTTGTTAAGGCCCTTTAAATTCTAGTAAGATTTTTTTATAGGCTAATATAATAATTAAAAAATATTTAGGTCTTTTTTTTTAGTCAATTTTTTGGACTTCTCCGACTTGTGCCCAACGCCGGCCCTAGTCTTTGTTGGGAATTGGATGAAATTCCATTTGGATACACACACATATATGTAGCATTTGGATTCACGTATTGTATTCATTGCATACATGTATGGCATTTATTTATTTTTTTTGATCGGCAAAGGATAAATCTTATTGATGAACCAAAACAGATTTACATCAAAAAAGAAAGCGATGAGTACAAAGAGTATCAAAGCAAAACAAACCAATCCCAACTAGGTTGACACTTATAAATCCGCCCTATCATCTGCTAGCACACCATCAAAAGTTGATTAGCAACCAACCGCAATAAAAAGACAACCAAAACAGAGGACACACAGCCAAGCACACACAAAAACCACCACAGCAACCTTCCTCAAGAGAGCTTGACAGCATAACAGAAGGTTGCAACTAAACATACAGCATTCAGAGGCAGGATACCAAAACATTCAACAGCAGGATACCAAAACATTCAGAGGCAGCATAACAGGCTGTTCTTCCTCCCACACAGATCAACCTACATCATCATTACAAATCCAGAGGCAGCATAACATCAAAACAAACTGCAAGAGATCAACTCCATCAACCTACATGTATGGCATTTATGTGGATACAAACATTCGGATACATGCATTGTGTAAGGATATACGCACTGTGAGGTGGATGTATTTGGTGAATGAATTTGGAAATTCATTAGATGGTTCATGTCCCATCTTAGTGACTAGTGCTTGCATGAGTTCATTATTGATTCATGTATTTGAATATTCATGTCCTTCCTGATCAAGGTATTTGAAACCTGTGACCACTATATATACGGTGGCTCATTTGCAACTTCGGAAGAAGGAAGGAATACATGAATTAGAGAGAATACGAAAGTAGTGTGGCCCCATTGAGGGGTTTTCTCATTGGTAGGCCTTCGGGCCTTTGCAAGAACTTTGTATCTCCTTGAGAGAGTTGTTCAGTAATGTCTCTTGGTTGAAACTCATGTTTCATGATACTTTGTAGGGAAAATTTTGGATTTGGTGAGAGAGAGGTTGTATTTGGGTTTGGTGAGTATTGTGGGAGTTTCCTTTGCCACCATTGTAGCTCTTGAGGGTGTTATTTTCTTTTATTAGTGAATCGTTCTCTTTGTGATTGTCTGTGGATGTAGGCTTAGGTTGAACCATGTAAATCATGGTATTGTGTGATTTGTTTCTCTTAGATTTGCATAATTTATCTTGGTGTGGTTGAATCTTTCGGGACTCATTGCACGAATTATATTTTGAATCAGAATTTCCACTGTGCACATCAGTCTCCTCCTCCATTGTTGTATTTGTTGTTTCTCCTCTATGAAATTAGTAAATCCGTTGTCCGTAGACATAGGTGCATTACCGAATCGCGTAAAACTTGTTTGTATTGTTTGTGGGTGTGTTATTAGTGCTTATATCTGGGCCTTGGGCACAAGAGTTGATACATCTCACCCTCCTCCAAAAATCTTGATAACTTTCTCCCTTGATCTATTGATTAAGACTTTCCCAGCGTGATGCTTCAGTTCAAAGCTTACCACTGTGAATGCAATTTTTTTCCCTTATTCCCATTCCTTCTCATGAAAAAAGAAGGAAGATTATACCAAATTAATTAAAAGTGATTTAAAGTAATTTATTGGCCATTTTGTAATTCACAATTTCGGTCAATCGATATGAATATGTTTGGCATCCTCATCATCTAATCCGAGATATGACTCTGGACTTAATGTCAAAGGGTCATAAAATTAACATTGTTGCTAGAAATATAAAATAGAGCACAAAATTAGATACAAAAAAAGTATAAATGAACAAGATTTATTAATTGGAACCATTTCTAAATTATCTTGTCCATCAATGCATTGTGTCCAATTTTATGACTGGTTTATGTGTTTAGTAGACTTTTTCAAGTCAATTTTTATTTTTATTTATTTATTTGAACTGTCTAGACTATATATTCTAAAACTTTCAATAAATTACGAAAGTTTGGAAGAAGTCAACTAAAGATAAAAAGATGTCAATTTATCAAACAAAAAGCATAAAAAAACTTAACTATTTTTTGTTTAGTGATTTTTTAGTACTTTTTGTATATATATATTAAAATTTTATTCTCGTCTTATCTAACCCAACCTAAATGAAAAAATCACTATTGACAAAAATAAACTAAAAGAAAGTCAAATTATATGCTGTAGTAGAAATAAATAAATCAGGAATAGTGTTAGTTACCTAAATTGATCTGAGTAAGGGAGCTTGGAGTTGATATAATAACTACATGGTTAAAAAGAGAGATCAAAAGTTGTTCTGTTAACTCCACTTTCCTATTCTTAATTGCAGCTACTATGACCTGCCCCACACTAGTCAATGGATTACCATGTGGAACCACCATGACATAAATTCTTGTACTAATGAAGAACACAGAAGAAAGGACAAGCTGATGAAGGAGGCTAAAGCAACAGTCCAACTTGGGAAAAAACTAGGCATTGATTTTGGTGGAAAGGAGGATAATGTGTTAAGACAGATTGTCCAGCTGGAAACCCGAGATTTAGAGAGGATTACCGATGGGGTTCGGGCAGATGAAGTCTGACTGACCAACGGTGGAGTTTAGGTGTCTTGCAGATTGATTTATGAAGATAATGTCTTGGAATGTGCGTCGTCTAAGCTAGCCAGAGAAAAGGAGTAAAATTATGGTCACTTGCTTTGGTGTTAATTCAAGAATGAATTCTTAAAAGAAAGAGGAGTGGATGTGGTGTTAATTCAAGATTGAATCTCTTGCTTTTGTCGTGCCCTGTGGTGTGGAAATTATGGTCAGACATGGTGAAATGGTGGGACATGGTGAAATGGTAAAATTAGTGGTTTGCAGGTTTTTGTGGTTGCAGGGTTGCAGTCTGGTTTGTGGTGTTTTGCTGGGTGGTAGTGGTTTGCAGGTTTTTTGTAGATGCAATAGTCCCTTTTTTTTGCTGCAGTGTTTTTCTGGCGTTGGGTTGGGTTGTTCTGTGGGCTTTGAAGCCCAGGAGCTCTGCTGTGGTGTATTGGGTGTTGGTTGCTATGAAGGTCTTTTGGTCCTTCTTGGCTGCTGTGTATTGGGTGTTTTTCGGCTGCAGTGTACTTCTGTTGTCTGTTGGTTTTCTTTGTTGTTCTCTTTTTTGGTTCTCTTCTTCTTGGGTTTGGTTCCTCACCAAACTCCTGGGGTGAGCTAGCTTGCTGCTCTTCCCCTCCTTTTTTGATGTAATCTCTGGCTTGGTTTGGTTTTTGCATCAATGAAGGTTATCTTTTGCTGATCAAAAAAAAAATGAAGAACACAGCACAAGACAAGAACATAAGGACTGTAGGAATAGCCAATCCCAAAGCCTAGTTCACTATAGACTGAACATACACAATCACTGTCAATGACACAATCATTGCAAAAGTGAATGTGAAGTAATACCAATTGAAGAAGCTTGAAATTGCCCTCTTTCCAGACTCAGTTTGGGGTTGAATTGGTTTGCTCCAAAGGCCAGGCTACATGGTCTTATGCCACTGGCTCCAACTACTAGTAGTCCAAAGCCACTTAGCAGGAAAGTCATTTGCCATGGGGTTGGACCTTTGCAGGAGGTTGAGGACTCTTTTGATCCACATTGGGGGGATGGAGGGTTGAGATTGCTGCTGTGAGTATCAATATGAGCATACCCTGTGATTAAAGATAGAAAATTAAATAGAGTATTATTAAGAAATATACCTCGAAATGAGCTGTATGGTGTAGACTTAAAATTGATGGGATGTGAATCATACCTAAAATGATTGTGATCTATAGATGTATTCTGTTGGTTTTTTTTCTGGGTTTGTGGTATTGTTTAATAGAGTAACAGATGTTTTGTAAAAGAAACAGTTTCTGTTTAGTCTTGTAAAAAGCACTAGATGGTCTAGTTCAAGTAAGTGGTATTACTATGGATTTCACTTCAATAATTTGATCCCTTAACTTTTAAGGGTTTTGTATATAGATTATTCATTAAAAAATCAAATTAATTTGATAATTATATCCGTTTGATTTAAACATATTGGGTAAATTACAATAGTAGTCTTTATATTTTGATCCTTGTGTCATTTTAGTTCCTGTAAATTCAATTGACTCAATTTTGATCATGAATTAATGACTTTATCCCAATTTGTTCAAATTGGTTACAACTCGTAGCATTAATTTATGAAAAATATTCAAATAAGTGTCATGCGCCATATTTTTAAAGGCAAAATTATAAACTTATCCAACTCATTGAGTTAACTTCAACCAATTTAGTGATATTTTTTTTCTTAAAAAACGATAATGATATTATCAGTTAGACCAAATTTACGCAAAATCTAAAATTAAGATTCAAAATAGAGTCAATTGAAAGTATAGAAACTAAAATGACATAAGGGGTAAAATATAGAGATTATTAGTATAACACGTCCAAATATATTTGTCTTACAAAAATAAATAGTCTATTTTTAAAACTATATGTATTTATTTTTTGAAGACATATAATGAAATCACGCGACTAAAATTATTGGATCAATCTTAATTTTTCAAGTGAATAATCTTCATATTGAGAGTTAAAAAATAACCGATAAAATCACTAAAATAGGACGGGTGAGAACTAGAACCCATCTCTTTTGTAAAATGGTAATTTCAAAACTTTGCCAAAATTTATTTCCGAGGTAAAAAAATAAAATCCTTTGCCAAAATGACATTGGTTTTGTTTGAAGTTTAGTGCTGCGGTGAAGTAATGAAAATGGAGATCTATATATGCCAATAAGGGTTGTTTGAGATGTTCTATATAAGTGTACTTTTTGATTTTTTTATTAAAAAAGTAGAGAAAAAATATGTATGTTTGGAATAACTTTTTGACTTTTTAAGAAAAGATGTGTAATAAAATATTATGGTAAAATCAAAATGACCATTCTACCCTTATTGACTTTTTGATTTTTAACTTTTTGATTTTTGGGTAGTTGCATTCAAAAGACAAAATAATAATTTTGCCCTATAGGCTTCCCCCACAAGCTTCCCCCGAATAGCATAGACTTTTTGACTTTTTTTAGTAACTTTTTAACTTTTGCAGGTTATCCCAAATGAGGCTGCCCCAAAAAATAAAAAATAAAAATCAACAAATTAAATATTTTTAATTGAAAAACAGTTAAAAGGGAATTTTGGGTAAATTCTAATTTGCACACTTGCACTTTACACCAAATTCCACTTTGATCCCTATATATGAAATCATGACAGTTAGCCCCTTGCACTTCTTATCAAATCTCACTTTGGTTCCTTTGCATTTTTGATCAAGTGTCAATATCCCCCTTCTGTTACTCTGTCGTTTAAGTATTTAATAAAATACAGTCATGTGACAAGTATGTGACTACAAAATAAGAGCAAAAGAAAAAAATTATCTCCATTTTTTACCAATACACACTTTGTCCCACTTGATAAGCATATGAGAATTATATAATATAGTGTGTGTGTGTGTGTGTGTGTGTGTTGTGAAAATGAAGACCAAGAGACAAGAAAAGAAAGTTTCGAAATAAAAAAATATATAGCAAAGAAATCAAAGAAAAAGAAAGATAAATAGATAGAAAACTGTGTTACTATAAAAAATAGAGTTTCATAATTCTAATTTCTACAAAATCCTAATTCGTCTCTTTAATCATTTACAATATGCGTTTTGTTTTAGTCAAATATATTCAAAATTTAATGTAAATTTTGGGGCGAAATCTGTACAGGCGACAAATGGGGGTGATTTTCCTTCTTTACCCTTATTTTGTAGTTATATACTTGTCATATTGCTGACTTCTGTTAAAAATTATACATTGGATTAATAACGGGGAGATATTGGCACTTGACTAGAAATGCAGAGTGTTAACTGTTACGAATTTGTGTAAAAACCAATGTTAAATTTGATGTAAAATGTAAAGGTACAAAATGTAATTTACCTGGAGTTTTTAAACTCATATTTGGGTTATGATGATGTGTTAGCAATTTGAGGTACTAAAATAAAAACATTTATTTACACAAAAAAATAAAAATGATCACAATCTACCAAGAACCCAATGGTTTGTTGATGAATTTAGATTGACGGTTGCTATAAGTCATTAAATTTTTGGTAAATTATAAATACATCTCTGAGATTTATTTAAAATAGGGATTGTCTCTATAATTTTAAAAATTATAAATACTCCATTTTTAATTTTTTTTTAATCTAATAGAATTAAAAGAAAAAAACTAAATTCCTAACTACTCTCCTATCAACAAAAAAAAAAAAATATCAGAATTGTTAATTGAAATAAAATTTTGACATTATTAAAAAAATATTAATTGACTTAATAATTTGTTAATAAAAAGAGTCATTTGTAATGCGATTAAAAACTTGAAAGAATATGACGTAATTTCTAAATTGAAAAAAAAAATTATATTTTAAATAAATCTCAAAAAATATATTTATAATTTACCCTTGGAATTTTTATGAATTATTCAATGGCCTATGTGGAACAAATGCTATGAAGCAATTATTCATTGTCCTAAATATATGGCAATGTCACAAATCAATCTCAGCTATATATATTCATTTGTATGGGGTCTATATGGCAACGTCACAAATCAATCTAAGCTATATATATTCATTTGTATGGGGTCCATATAGGACCTACAGAAATGATGGCTTGGATTGATTTGTGACAACACCACATGAAGCATGGAATAATTTTTCAATGCTACGTGTCTATCTAAGAGTGTATACACCCCTCTAAGAGTGTATACCATATGTACTTTTTATTTTTTGTTTTCAAATTGGATATATCAGATGTACCGTATTACATGCTTTTATGATATGTGTTACTTATTTTTGTGGTAAATGTTACATAATTATTTTGGTAAGAGTTAGGATAATTTGTGATTAAGAAATAAAATTATACACTTTTGTGGTAATGTTACGTATTTTATGATATTGTTTCACATTTTGTGGATCGAAAATCTTTGGATAAAATTGTTTTTAACATTACCACAAAAATGCGTAGTATTATCACGAATTGTGTAACTTTATTTCTAAAGCACAAATTATTATAATTCTTACCAAAAAAAATAAATAACATTTACCATGAAAATACGTAATAGGTGAAAATAGTACGCACCCTTCGAAGAAAGGACTTGGGGGTGTTGCTGTGCCCCTTTGTGGGAGTTCATTCTAAATGTTTTTCGATAATCTAAAATGTCATACTGTAGGGTTCATCAAGAATATTATTCATATAAAAATCAAGTTAATCGGATATTCATAATCCCATGATCAGGTCTTAATTGTTTTTAAAAATTTATAAAAGTTATGTTAATTGTTAATTTTTATAAAAACAAATGTGCTTTGGTTAGAGGGTTGTAGATATCCAATCAACTTGATTTTTTGCATGGATGATCTACTCGATGAACCTTACAATATGAACAGTTCAAATTATCGAAAAAAAACTCGAAACGACACTTCACAAAAGAGCACAGCAATCTGCTGTGCCTAAATGCACAGCAGGATTCCCAGATCCTTGAAGAAGTATGTACCATAATATTTTCCGTCTACCTATTCTAAAATAAGGGAAGGGGTGTAGGGTGTATGTAGTGGTAAGTTGAGCCCTTATTATATCATTTTCTATTCATATTTGGTTGAATTCCTAGACCACCCAGTCTTAATTTTGTCGAGTTAAGAAAAAAAGAGTCTTAATTTTGTCTCTTTGTGTGTCTGTTTGTCATTGTTGTTGTGAACCATATGCTGCTGCTTTTCTTCCTTGTTTGATTTTTTTTTTTTTTTTTTTTTTTGGCATTGTAAGGAATGATGCATGATAATGAGAATCATCCCTTCCCATTCAGGGACATATACCTACATTTATACAATATGTCACAATCTGGTAGTCAGTGGTGGAGCCACGTAAGGATAGGGGGTCACGTGCTCTCATGAATTTTGTGATTTTTTTTTTTGTTTTTGCCAAATATAAAAAAAATATTTTAAATAAAAAAATTACAAAAATATTATTAAAGTGAAATGTCAATGACATTTTAAAAATTATAAAAATAATTATTATTATTTTCATTGAAAATGAAGAAAATACTATAAACCATACTATCTATGAAAATTTTATGAAAAATTTTAAATATAACGGTGATGTCATTATTATTGACATACAAGTATAGGTAATCTCACTATAAAGATATAAAATTTATTGAATTGTTAGTTACATTTGACATGTGAGGTTCATTCTGTATGTGTTTATTTACTATTAGTTGGTGATATCGCATACTAATGATGATGTGATATTACCATTATATTGAATTTTTAATCAAATTTTGTATAAAAAAATAATTTATCATTATATAATTTATTTTAAGACTTATATCCATATTTTTTTTACATTGTCCATGATACATTAGTTATAAATAACATTATTTTTTTGATATTTCTCAAAATCAATTGTAAAAACTTGCGTGAAATATTTTTGTAAAATTTTTTGATATTGTAATTAATAAGTGTCTCTCCTAATTTAACTTTCTGGCTCCGCCCCTGCTGCTAATAACTAAAGTCACGGATTAGTTGCGCTCCTTATTTTTGTACTTTCTTTGTAATCATATTTTAGTGGTTTTACTTTTAATTATGACAATCAAATAATATTACTCTTCCATCAATTTACTATTGAGATTTTAATAATAAAAAGATAACGACTAAAATGAGATTTTGATAAAAGTGGAGGAGCGTTAAAAAATGTACAATTTTGCTCAGTTGACCTGTTTCGTCAACCTTATTAATAGTAGATGGACGAAAAATTGACATTATAACTTGACTTAAAGTGTAAAATATTGATTATCATAATCGAAAGTGAAGAAAACAAATTGAGATTACTATGTGTATATATACCTGTGAAGTTCACTTTCTATGTGTTTATTGGATTGTTAGTTACATTTGACATTATTCTATTCTTTTGATGGAAACAATAGAAGGCCTGTTGGGCCATTGTTAATGGGTTGTACCACATTGGACGAAACTAGCCCTGCCCACTAAAGGAGATGATTTTGGGTGGCCACAGGCTCTATTTGGTAGAACTTTGGAGTTTTAGTTCTAGTCATTGGTTCTCACGTGGTGTTTGTTTGCAGTTTTCAAAAATTAATTCCACGTTCACTTTTGAAAACTCGGTCGAAGGCGAAAAAATTTGGGCTAACCAGAGGTCCCACTGAGCTAACCAAATGTCCCACCGGAAAATTTGGGCTAACCAATGTTTGGTTATGAGTTGTAAGTTTCTGTATCAAATATCATATGTTACATCAAAAATTTCCCACTCAATTCAAAACTCTTTTCAAAACTCATTCACCAAACAAATTTTTCCCACTCAAATCATAATTCCAAAACTCACAAACTTAAAATACAACTCCTATTCTCAAATCATATTTAGAAAGTTCTACCAAACGCTACCTCAGTTTTTCCCCATTGATGTAGAGAATCCCTCCTCTTTGGGCCTCCATGGATAAAGGGATAACAAGAATGTTAGATAAATAAATAGCCAAAATTTGGACAAAAAATATAAAATAATTTAGGTAAAAATAAAAAGAATATATACATGCAAACCCGAAACATTTAAAATTGTATATCTAAAGTTTTTTTTTTTTTTTTGGGGGGGGGTGGGGGGTGGGGTTTAACAGCTATTGGATGCAAAGTTTAACGGTTATAAATTTTAGAGATGTCTTGGGCAAATAAAATAGAGTGATAAATTTTTTGTGTTATGTGTTTTATATAATAGAATAGATGTGAAGTATTTTTTTAAAGATATATATATATATATTATTGCTATGAGAAGAAAAAAAAAATGTATAAAATTTATACGTGGAATAATATATGGTTGAATTGGAATATATCATTTTAAACAAAATATACATCAAAATAAATTTTAATTACAAGAACACCACCTATTATGCTTGTGGAGATTTTGTATAAAAAATCAGCAAAACTAATATTTTAGAGTTTAAAATTTTTATTTATTTATTTATTTATTTTTGGACATAGGCTGCCATAATATGAAAAAGTGAAAGAGACAATCTTGTTAGTCGTAAGATTTGAATATTAATATTTTAACAAAACAATAAATATCAGGATATAGAATTAATTAAAGAAAACACAAATTGAACAATATGAACAAAACATCTCTTTTTAACAGTGACTTCTACCATTAATCATACTTATTTTTGGTAATTGATTGTCTTATTTTGTGTCCTAGTAGCAGAGCAATTTTAATGGATGTGTAACAAGGTTTTTCAATTGTATTTTAGATTGTATATAGAAAAAGGTAAGAGGATGATAATCTAATCCCTTGGTTGACATAGTACATGGCATAAGAGCAAAAAGGGACCAATGAACTAATTGAGAGTAACAAAAGAAGACATAATCATGATTAGTCTCACTAATATCCATGTAATATGAGAGAGAGAGAGAGAGAGAGAGAGAGAGAGAGAGAGAGAGAGAGAGAGAGAGGGTTTCCCTATTAATTAGGTAGCACCAACATTTGGGAAACATGTTGGGCCATGTTGAGAAGCAACATGATTATGAACAAATAAGCATGCTTCGGAGAGCTAAGGAAGTGCTTGAAAGTAACCAAACAATAAACATATAAACATGATTATGATGATTTGATGGCTAAGCCCTTTTACTAATTTTAGACAAACATTATGATCTTTTTAATTTCCCCAAACATAGAGAGAAACATCTTCCCCAAGATACATATTAACTAGCAAAAAACATAAATATAATATATATATATACATACATAAATATATATGTATATATGCACATACATGCATATGATTATCTTCCTCAATTTGTTTGTTATAGGATTGTTAGTTATATTTGGCATATGAAGTTCACTCTCTATGTGTTTATGTATTATTAGTTGGTCATATCACATATCAATGATAACGTAGTATTACCATTATATTGAATTTTTAATCAAATTTTGTATAACTTTTTTTTTAGCATTATATAATTTATTTTAAGACTGACATCCATATATATATATATAGTATTATCCATGATACACTAGTTACAAATAACATTATTTTTTTGATATTTCTCGAAATCAATCGTAAAAACTTGCATGAAATATTTTTATAAAAATTTTAGATATTGTAATTAATAAGTGCCCTCTCTAATTTAATTTTCTAGCTCTGTCAGTGAGTAGATGGACGAAAAATTGACATTATAACTTGACTTAAAGTGTAAATGATTGATTATCATAATTGACTTGAAGAAAACAAATTGAGATTACTATGAAAATATAGGAGTGCCAAGTATAATTAATTCTAAAAATATAGAAAGTTTTACAAAATCAAGGCACAAGTTCAATTCTAATTTATTTTTTACAATAGATTTCGTTATGTTTTGCATAATGAGAAAGATTGGAATTGAAAGGGATAGAGCATTAGTTACCAAGAAGGAGCAGATAGAAGCAAATCCCACAGTTTTGTAACGCCCAAAGTACGTATCAGAGAGGAAAGCTCCAAGAAAGGTTCCAAAGTTGCAAGTTCCATTGAAGATGTCGATCAGATTAGTTGATGTAATTGTGTCCATGTTGTACACTGTTGTCAGGTACACCAATAGATTCGATGATGTCCCTAGTGTTCCCAGCTTCTCAAATGTCTCATTTCCTGCAATTATTATTATTATTATTGTTATTATTATTATTAGGGTAAATTACACTGACACCCCCTAAGGTTTATATTTATTACAGTTCCTTCCCTCACCTTTCGGAAATTACATCTCCCCCTTTGAGGTTTAAAGTTTCATTACAGATTCCTCCATCAGCAATTTAATTTTTTTAAATGCCAATTTTGTCCTCATTGGGTAAATTACATTGACACCCCCCACATTTTTGAAATTACAATCCCCTCCCTAAGGTTTAAAGTAGCATTACCAATTGCCCCATCGGTTAGTATTAGTTGGAAAAAAAATTCATTGAAAAAAAAAATTAATTGGAAAAAAATTTTGTTAGTAAAATTTTTAATTTTTTGTTTTAAAACCAACATAAACTCATTTTTTGAATTTACGTTTTTTTTCTCAAATTTACAAACTGAGACAACCATTTATAAATCAAAAAAATTATCAAACAGGTTTTTATGATAGTTTTTTTAATTTTTGTAAATATGAATTGAAAACTGAAAACAAAACGGTTACCAAACAGGTCTTAGATGGTAAAAATGTCGTAAAATTAACAAATAATTAAATAAGTTACCAACGTAAGAAATGACTTATCAAAAGATTCTTAAGCTATGTATGGTTTGATTTTTAGAATTTTTTTTTTAAAATAAAAAATTAATTTGGTTAAGAAATAAAAAATAAAAAATAATTATCATTTAAGGGTAAAAAAATAATTATTATTTTAACTTTTGGATAGGTTATATACATACGTATGGTTGTTTCCATTTACTTTGTAAAAAAATTATTTCTAACCACTCGAAAGATAAAAATTATATAAAAATGATAATTATTTTTTTATTTTTTATTTCTTAACCAAATTAATTTTTAATTTAAAAAAAAAATTCTTAAAATCAAACCATACATAGCCTAAGAATCTTTTGATAAGTCATTTCTTATGTTGGTAACTTATTTAATTATTTGTTAATTTTACGACATTTTTCCCTTCTGAAGCCTGTCTTGTAACCATTTCGTTTTCAGCTTTAAATTTATATTTACAAAAATTTAAAAAGCTGCCATAAAAACTTATTTGTTAATTTTTTTGGTTTATAAATGGTTGTCTTAGTTTGTAAATTTGAGGAAAAAACGTAAATTCAAAAAATGAGCTTACGTTGGTTTTTAAACAGAAATTTAAAATTTTACTAACAAAATTTTTTTTCAATTAATTTTTTTTCAAATAATTTTTTTTCTAATTAATTTTTTTTTCAATGAATTTTTTTTTCCGACTAATACTAATCGAGGGGGCAATTTGTAATGCTACTTTAAACCTTAGGGAGGAGATTGTAATTTTTAAAATGTGAGGGGTGTCAATGTAATTTACCTAGTGAGGGCAAAATTGGTATTCAAAAAAATTAAATTGCTGAGAAGGGGAATCTGTAATGAAACTTTAAACATTGGGGGGAGATGTAATTTGCAAAAGGTGAGGGGAAAAATTGTAATAAATATAAACCTCAGGAGGTGTCAGTGTAATTTACCCTTATTATTATTATTATTATTATTATTATTATTAACGGGTGGTCATCAGAAATTAAAGAAAATTAGGAAGGAAAAAAAAAAAGAGAAAAAGACCAACTTGATCTTTGCATCTCCTTTCTAAATCACCTCACAATTATGAAATGAAATTTAAAGGGGATTAATATGCTGGATAAACATGTTTTGGAGCAGAAAGACAGAGAAAATGAAATCAAAGGATCCCGGATGAAAGGCTGCTTGTGTGCCTGAAATGTGTGTGCATATCTACTTTGTAAATTGCCTATAACAAAGGGCATTGCTTTAAGTCCTCTGTACTTAGGCTTATCACTTGTAATTTCTTTCTCAGTATTTACCATGGTTTTCCTCTGAGAATTCTCTCTCCCTCTCTCTAATAGAGTCTGTTAAGCAGCCAAGTTATGTGCTAATTAAAGAGAAAGGGCTAGATAGTGAAGCTTCGTATAATAGAAGCTAGATGTCAAATACTGACAAATTTTTTTAGTAGGAACATCAAATAATCACTCTCTCTATTGGCTAAGTATTCAGTATTACACTTGGTACCTTTACAACTTTTATCAAAATATTACTTTAGTCTCTTCACATTCAAATATAGTAGTCAACCCTTTATACTTTAAATCAAGTAGAAATCTCATATTTTTGTCCATCTATACTTAATAGAGCTAACAGAAATTGAAAGTGGAGTGACTAAAATGAGATTTTCATGAAAATATAAAGACTAAAGTGAAATTTTAGAGTGTAAGGGTGCTAATGAGACAACAAAAATATCACATATGAACATAAGGGTGATATTGCAATTTGACTTAAAGCGTACGGGGATTGACTATTACAATTGAATGTAATTGAACCAAAAGTAAGATTTTGATAAAAGTGCTGGGGGTGGTAAGTGTAATTAACCTTATTTAGTAATTTTGGAGTACCTTGTGACATTAGTGAAAAATAATCTATGGGTGAAGATTCTATGAGATCTTAGGCTAAATATTGCTTCTTTGTCCCTTTATCAGGAAAATAGATTGGTGGGGTTTATACCGGATATGCCCATGCTCTATGGTGGATTTATTTGATTGGTGGATTGGTACTAAAATTAGAAAGAAGGAACTCCAAATATGGAATGCCTTACCACTTGCTGTTTTGTGGTCAATTTGGAAGTTCAGGAACGATTGTGTGTTCAATAGTGCTCGACCCAACTTCATGGAGCTCTATGAGCTTATCATTAGAGTTGCAATTTGGTTGAAGAGCCACTCTTTTGGGAATCATATTCCATCCATGATTTCGTATTCAATTTAAACCAAATCAGGAGGTGAATTTGATGGATTTAATCTTGTTTTGCTGCTGAGTGTTTTGTTGTTCTGTTTTCTGTTCTTTTGCTCTATTTGCTGCCTTAGGTGCTACCTCAACTATTCTGCTGTTTGCTGCCTCATGGTGCCTTGCTTTGATTTTACTGCTGCTGTATATTTAGAAAGGCTACCTTGTTTGCTTTTTCTCTTTTTGCTTTGTTGGTCTCTCACTAACTTTGGCTTGAGCTAGCAAATGATAGGGTGTCTTTCTTAGTGCCAACCCAATTAGGATTTGGAGGGTTCACTTTGATGTAATTCATATTTTGTATGTTACTTTAATCAATAAAGTTTTCCTTTTTGTTGATCAAAAAATAATAATTAAAGATTGAAAAAAAATTGATTCATTGGATTTGATCTTTAGTATTCTGATTGTAATTCATTGGATTTCGTTGTAATATCTTATACGAATCAAATCTATATATATATATAAATCACAATAAGTCATAACTAACATTTTAATTTATAAAATTCCCAATAAATTGCATGATATTTAAAAGGAAAAATTACATATCAGTGGAAATTTTCAAAAATTATTATACATTAATGAAAAAATAAAATTATGAAAAAATAAAAAATAAAATTAGGCCTAACTGGCCTAATTTTTAACCACCTGTATGGATGAAAATGCTAGTTCATCTTTATTTAAAAATAATAATAGAAAGGGTCCTGTTATAGTGTGCAACCCCTTAAGAGTTGCACACCATATGCAACTTCATTATTGGCCATTGGATTACATAAATACATCCTGGCCATTGAATTTTTTAATTTTTAAAAATTGGACACTGGAGCAACCGGTTGACCATCTCTCTTCTTCTTCCACAGTGTATTCTCTCTCTCTACTATCACTCTTTTGTTTCTCTCGCTGCCTCTCCCTCTGCTACTCCCTCCTTCGAGTGATCTCTTCCCCTACTCCTCTCTCTCTTCTCCCTCTCTTCTCTCTCTGCTGCGCTCATTTGTCTGTCTTCCTCTGGTTAGACTGACTACAGATTCTAAGTGGCTGTTTGGTTCAAAACTCTAATCTAACCCATTGAGCCTTTGTTCGGTTTCTGAGAAAACAAAGGAATTTTTTTTTGAAGAGCAATCAATAAGATATGCCTCCCTCTGATTATTTCTGAAACCATAAACCCTCTTCTAAAACTCTCTTCTTCCCCAATTTTTACTCTCTGTGGATATTTCTGAAATCCTCCATCTTCTAAAACTATACTCTCTGATTTTTACCCTATTTTTTGTCTCTAGTGCTATCTAAATTTCTATTCCAGTCTCTCTTGGCTCACACTAATTTGAAATTTGTATTGAAGCAAGGCTTGGTAAAGATTTTGTTCTATTTTGCTATTCATATATCTCGGTTGACATTCTTAATGAAATAATCCATTTTTACTTTAATTAATATAGTATTTTGTATCCATATTGTTGTTTCCATGACTTGTTCTAGAGTTGTTGCAAAATATTTCATAAGAAATTTTGGCATTAAAATTATAGTTCTAATTATGTTATTTGAATTTTGATTGCACTTAAGATGTTTGTAAAAATGCCTAGTTCGTTAGCAATTTAAACGAATGTATTTTGGAACTATATTTTCATTGCATTTAGATGTGGAAAACTTGTACTTGACTTAACATGTTCTCCCAAGATTTATCGCAAAATATATTTAGTGATATTCACATGAAGTAACTATAACTTGTGGTTGGGACTTCCCAATTTGTAAGTTAGGGCAAATAGTTATTCCAAGTGTTTTTGGTAATGTTTAGAATGTAACGCCCTAAACTTCTAGCCCAAATGATAATACAACAATCATGGCTCTTTCAAGAAAAACCGAATATAAACCTCAAAACTTATATTACATGATATAATAGTTCTTCATGCAACAATAAATTAATTCAACAACAAGCAAATAAACAAATAAATACCCCCAAGGGTTTACAAGTTTCCAAGGCTTGAGTCTGGTTACACAAAACGGTTATTCAAACCCACACACATACAACCCTTGGTTTACACACAGAGTCACAACAAAATGAGAGTCTCATACTCTTAACACACATTTCTTCGCCTTTAGTTAGGCGGCATCACCACATCTTTTCCTGCACAAAAATCCCGTAGGGTGAGCATAAAGTCCAGTAGGAAATCCTTAACAAAGTATACACATTTTATACAAGTCTCAAGAGATGAAATGCACATGCCATGTTATGCCCTTTTTAAAGATAAATCACATTTTCATCTTTTTAAAACTATCATGCTCAATGATGTCATGCAATTTCAATTGTTCAAAACTTAACAATTTATTTCAAGGACGGTAAATACGACTCTGGTAATCCCCAAGTCGGTGTCTGCAAGTAGACTATACAAGTACTGTCAAATTATCATTTTTACCGGTATTAACCGGAAGGCTTGACACCTATCCGCGCGGGTTTTCGGTCTTTCACCCCGGATTATCAGGCCAACTTATTCAATATCATCTACACCACCTATCAAAACTTGCCAACGTATTTACCCCAAAACCATTTCATGAAAACTTGTTTCTCAATATTCTTTTCTCAATGCAAGTTTTCAAATCAACTTTCAAAGTTTAATGTAATCAAATGAATTGATATGCCAATTTCACAAGATGAATATAAATACTTTTATTTCAATTCATCATCCAAGAAATAACACAATTCCCTCTTCTCAAGTATCCTCGACAATTAGTTATTTCAAGACTATTTCAACGTTTTGAACAATAATTTTCAAAATAAACAAAATTCTCATATTCCCTGAAATTCATCATTTATATAAATATAAATAACAAATTTTCCAAACATCCATTTATTTTGACACACAAAATAAATATAACAATATCATTTATGGATTTTCAGTCTCCTTTAAAAACAATCCCCAAATTCTAGGGGTATGTTTAGTTTGGTTTTGAGAGAGTAGTTTTTAAAAATTGTTTTGGAGAGAGAGTTTAGAAATTTTTTTGGTTTGTTTGGTTGTGTATTTTGAAAGTAGTTTTGAAGTTTGGGAGTTTGAAATGATTTGATATTTTGTTATAATTGAGTAGATATGTGTGAGAGAAAAAGTGATTAAGACGGAGAGAGGAGAGAGAAAAAGTGATTGATTGATGTGTAAGAGAGAGAAAGTGATTTTGGAAATTGTTTTGAAAAACTTACAAACCAAACAAGTTTTTTAGAAAAAATTTCCCAAAATCACTCTACAAAGCCAAACCAAACATATCCTAGGTTTTCTCACCAAAACTATACAACTCAAATCTTTTGAAAGAAAACTTTCCAAAATTATCTTTTCTTCAATCAACGAAGATCAAAACCCATAAGATTATTTTAAAAGAACGAGAGACAAACCTACTTTCAAAATCGCTCAACTTCTTGAATCAACAATTAATTTTCAAAGCTATCAAAAGATGATTTCGAAAATCATATAGATCTTGCAAAAACATATATATCACTCCAAGAAAATCCCTACCTCAAGTTTTGAAGAAGAAATGAGATGAAACCCCCAAAATCAACGGTGTCGAAACTCGATCTTCACCACACACAACGAAGCCCTCGAGATAATAACCAACTTTGGTAAAGAACTTATGGCAGAACTCTAATGGATCTTGAGAAATCAAGGTTTTGATCCAATTTGGTGTAGGGAAATGTAGAGAGAAGTGAGAGGAAAGGGTTTTTAGAGAGAGAGAGAGATATATACAAAGAAAGGGTTTTGATCCAACTTTTAGAGGGTTTTTAGGTTTTCGATCCCCTATAGGGCACTACCTTTGGACCCGCCAAGGGGTGCTATCCCTTGGACCCCCGCGAGCTGACTGGGCAGCTCAATCCCGACATACTTAGCAAAGTGGCAAAACTGGGATCGCCATAACCTTCCCCCTTAAAGAATTTCGTCTCCGAAATTTCAAATCAAACTACCGAAACAAAGGGTTTCTAGCAATCAAAACCACGCTATTTCATTTTCAAATCGCAATACTAACTCTCAACCAAATTTCACCATTTCCACCATGGTTATCTCATTAACAACAACCTCCCAAATACGCATAAACATGAAATTTCCCAAAAAGTAATGGCAACTCTAAACAACCTTATACTTAAAACAACAATGCACATATCAACATGTGGTTAACGACTTTAAATATGTTTCCCTCAACACTAGGGAATATTACAAAGAAAAGCAACTTAAGCATTTTCAAATAAATCCGGATATTTGGAAGAGACTTCCGCCTCCCGTTCCCACGTTGCTTCTTCAACCCCATGGTGTCTCCACAACACCTTTACCAACGGTATAGTTTTGCCCCGTAGCACTTGCTCTCGAGTATCTAATATTTGAACCGGTTGTTCTTCGTAAGAGGCATCCTCATCTACCTCCAAGTTAGCCCAATCAAGCACAAGAGAAGGGTCGGGTTCATACTTCCTAAGCATAACTACATGAAATACGTTGTGAACTCCCGAAAGTTGTGGCGGTAAAGCTAACCGGTATGCCACTTCCCTAATTCGTTCTTAGATCTCAAAAGGCCTAATGAACCTTAGAGATAATTTACCACTCTTACCAAATCTCATCAAACCCTGCTTTGGTGAGATTTTTAGAAACACATGGTCACCAACTTCAAAAGATAAAGGTCGTCTCCTTTTATCGGCATAACTCTTTTGTCGGCTTTGGGCCGTAGCTAACCTCTTTTGAATGAGAACAATTTTCTCTGATGTCTCTCTAATAATTTTTGGACCTAGTAATGGTGCATCACCCACTTCGGCCCAACAAACCAGTGATCTACAAGGTCAGCCATACAAGGCCTCAAATGGTGCCATCCCAATACTAGATTGCTAACCATTGTTGTAAGCAAACTCAATCAATAGTAAGTGCCTTTCCCAAGGCCTCTTAAAATCAAAGACACAAGCTCTAAGCATGTCCTCCAAAATCTGAATAGTACGTTCCGACAGTCCATCGGTTTGAGGATGATAAGCGGTGCTAAGAGTCTCAATGGTTTCTTTATATAGTGCCTATACATTTTCTCATTTAATTTATAATCTCCATGGTTACTTGATAATGAGTTTCAATTTTTTTTTCTTTTCAATTATGCTACGTAAGGTCCCATTTTTGACCGTCTTCAAAACTTGGACATCATCGTTTGTGCACTCGATGATTGTGTGTTTGTGTTCGTTTTGAGCACCCGAAGTTCTCTGCGGAATGCCCTTTCTTTGAGCCTTTAAACCTTGTTCTTTCCGTGCCTTGTTTTGGACCAAAACTTGGTGTCTGGACATCTTGGTGACCTGTCGGCCACCACTCGGCCACCACTCAAGGCTGTCGTCCATGGATGTGGCCGTCGGCCACCAGTGGTGGCCGGTTGGCTATCAATGGTGGCAGACGGCCACCAGTCTCTTTTTCCAAATATTTATTGATAGCTATGCCAACTCTTGCACACTGAGCTGCATCTCCATACACGTGTATGGTGAGATGTTTCTAAGCTCAAGGGGTGGTTTTTCTATAAATAGGGGGGTTCCTCCCCCATTTTGGAGGGTTAGAAGATTTAGAACAAAAATCTCTCTCTCTGTCTAGAATTCTCTCTCTCTCTCTCTCTCTCTCTTTTGATATTTTGTACACCTTTGCCTAGTTTCTCTTAGCTTTTGCGTACCAACCCTTAACCAAATACTCTCACCTTTGGGTTGAGATAACTTGGGACCTTCTTTGAGCTCTAGAAGGAGGTTTGGGCTTGGATTGTTGCCTATTTTTTGCCTTAGTTTCAAGAGGTATAACACTTGTTATTTAAGCTTGCTTTCAATACTTGCTTTGCCATCTTTTTCTACTATTTTGGGGCTGGTTTTGACAAGTAAAAAGTTTTGTTTTTGAGACCTAAAAGTGGTGGTTTGAGCCACTTTTGAGTTAGGGGGTTGTCCATCCCTTTTGCTTCTTAGCTTGTTAAGCTTTTTAAGCTATTCTTCATCACTTTGAAGTCAAATTTTTTGGGCCTTTTAACCACTAAATCTCAGAGGTTTTTTGGTGGTAAAAATCAACTTTTGAAGTCCAAAATTGGAGGGGTTAGCCTCCCCTCCTTGTGTCTTGTTTGCATGCCTAGTTAGCTTCATGAGTTAACATGTTTTTCTAGCTTAACTTAGCTATAGTCCAGCATGTTTTTGCCTCTTTTTTGACCTGTTTTGGCTCAGTTTTGGGCTGGTTAGTTCAGTTGAGGCTTGTATTGCATAGTTATAGTGTTAATTCCTTTACTAGCTTGATGTTTTAATGCTTTAATCATCATTCTTTTGAGTTAATAGCACATTTTAGTGTTGTTTTACACTTCATTTCAGCACTTAAAATCTCTGCAACGTCTCTCTTTGCTTCACTCTTTTATTTGCTTTTGAGAGTTGTTTCAAACTTGAGATCCTTTAAGCTTAAGATTGAGGTTATGCTTAATGGTTTAATCCCCTTTGAGGGTTCATTACCAATGGCATGATCTCTCTCATGCCTTAAATTACCCCTTGGTTGACACTTCTTTCGCTTTAGAAGACATTCACCAATGGACTAATTGACTAAAGAATGAATCGGTAATGTAAAATGAGTAAATGAAATTGGACAAGTAAAAGAGGCAAGATAAGCATCTTTCGTATTGCATTGCATGCGTTCAAATCGGACGTTAATTTGAACACAAGGACAATGGGACATTTCATACTTAAAAGTGATGAAATGTGCCACTTTCCTTGGTCACCATCACCCTTGATCATGCATGATAGGGTGGTCTTTTGAATCTTGTTTTGCACTCATTGAACTTGTACAAACTTGGTTCTTTGGCCATCATTCATGGAAATTTGCTTGATTGGTGGTTTGAGAGCCAAGAGTTTCACTCTTTTGAGCTTGTTTGATGATAAGGAGTGTAAACAGTACACACAAACCTATGAGAATACACTGTTTTGCTCTGTCTGCTCTCTGTTGCAGCAAAAAGAGGGGTTCATGTCATCAGTGGCCGACCAGCCACCACTAATAGCCAACCGGCCACCATTGGTAGCCGACATGCCCTCTGTCGGCCACCAAATGTGTTGGTAAGTTGAAGTAGAGGCATTCTGGGAGTTAGCAACACCGTTGGTGTTCAAATGTGCAAACAGAGGCGTTCAGTGGTAAGGTGGTGGCTTTTTCGGGTGGAGAAACCGAGCATGCATGCATCCCTCACTTCCCGAGGCCATTTAATTGCTTTGTTTAGTTAATTAGTGGTAGCTAATTAATTAGTTTAATTGTTTTGTACTTAATTAGCTTAGTACGTAGCTAATTACTTCAATTTGTAATATTTAATTAGCTTAGAACAAAGTTAGTTAATTCGTTTCAATTGTTGTAATAATTAGTTATCTTAATTAGCGTAGCTAGTTAGCTTATTCATTTGAATCCTCCTTTGCGAGGGCGTAATGTTGTAATAAGTATGCGTGCTTGTGTGTATGTCTTCCAACCCCACGTCTTTCTCCCTTTTATTTAACCGTTTTGATGGTTAGTTTAGGGTCACGTTTCAATAGCATATTGTATGCTTGCATCCATTCATTTGTCTTGCATTCACTGAGGCTCGGCGCATCATTCAAACTGCATTGCAATTTCAATACTTCTTTGAATGCGTGTTTAATCGCATGTTCTTCAAATTGATTCATATGCCATATTAGTAGCCAAGCCTATTAATTGCATTATTGCATGTGTTACATTAGGCATTTTGTGTCGTTAGGATCATGCATCTTTCTAACTAGTTTTTGTATTGGCTTGGAGTACTCGGTGAGTTTTTATGTTTTAGCATGCTTGCATAAGTGTGAATGTTCCCATGTTTCGCATGCTTGCCATGAGGCTATGTGCTTACTTGCTAAATTGCATGAATGCCTGTGGATGAAGGCTTGTTGTTTGAATTGGAACAATTCAACAAATGTAAGTTTTATGCCCACTTTGTTGAGCGGAAAATCATGTTTTAAGCCTACTGTGTTTGGTGGCAAAACCGTTTTTTTTTTAAAGCCCACTTGAAGTGGCAAGTACAAACCATTTCCGCAAACAAACATTAGTTGAACTATTCCAAGTCTTGCAAACTAGTCTATAGTTGCTTGTGCGCATCACATGATAAAGCTAGTCTAATAATCGAAACAAGAGCACATAATATTTATAAAAATGCATATCATGATTAGTAGAGGCCGATCTTTGATCGGGCAAGCGGGGGTACTCAATTCATGACCTTCCCCTCTCATACCTAAGTTCCCGAGCCGAGGCAACTTTGGTGATGATGGACACGTGGCCTTTGGCATGAGTCAGGGTTTCCTAAATTTCTCGAAAATAAAATATTTAGGTGGAAACTCTGTATCTGGAAAAAGCAGTCCAATTTTGGCATTATTTGATTTAAAATCGATTTTCCAAAAAGGTTTGCCGAATTTAGACTCTTTGGTGATTATCAGTTTCACATTGCACTTTGTGAGACTAGATTCAGAACCGCGGGAGTCCGAACTATGAGGCCTTTTTTTCAAACCTTTCCGAACGGCGGGGTGTGGAAAAAGGCTAGTCCACAACTTGCAACTCACGTATAGGTAAATCTTGTAGAACATTAGATGCATCTAATTTGTATAAGCTAGTTTCATGGCACAAGCAAGCATATATTGAATTTAAATAGTCAACAAAAGAAAAGCCTCAAAAGAATGAAAAAGATGTGACCCTTAGAGGTCTGCTACACTTATTGTTCTTCAATCATCCACTCAATCAGTTGCATATCTTCCTTGAAATCACAAGTAAACGGGAATTTTTCATACCTCAAGCCATGTGTTTTGGACTTAATGCTCTACAATTATGAGATTATTGGGCAGTTGTGAACAGGAATTTTCCATACCTAAAGCCCTCGACCTATGTGCTTTGGACCTAATGCTCTACAATTATGAGATTATTGGGCAGTTATGAACAGGAATTTTTCATACCTCCAGCCCTTCACCCAAGTGCTTTACACCTAATGCTCTACAATTATGAGTTTAGTGGGCAGTTATGAACATGACTTTTTCATACCTCAAGCCCTCAACCCATGTGTTTTTAACTTAATGCTTTACAATTATAAGATTATTGGGAAATTAACTCACACATCAACTTAAAATAGTTTCGCTAAGAAAGTATCATATATCATAACCAAAGTAATAAAAGAAATAATCCTCAAGCAACATAGTTTGATTACAAAATAGCACATATTATGATTAAAACTAAAAATGAAAAATATAAACTAACATGGAAGGATATTATGATATTTGTAAATGAGGCCATAATCAATGAAAAACATGGCTAAGCCAAACACCTGGAGTCCTAACCTTTTTGAACATCTATTTAATTTCCTAGTTTTGCACACCATCCTCTAGATCTGTTGATCGAATTGGAGCCAAGAAGGTACCCAAGTCCAGATCTGTTGATGCTTTCGGGTGGAGAGAGAGAGAGGAGCGAAAATTACGAAAAGCTCCTAAATTCGAATCAAACTGTATTTGTGTTGTTCAAATAATGGCAATGTGAGATAGAAAATGCGTTTGGAAGGGCTTGGAATAACCAGTCCAAGTCCAAATCCAACCAAGTATCTCAATGTAAAAGAGAACCTGTTTTTAATATAGAGGAAGCGAGAGAGAGAGAGAGAGAGAGAGAGAGAGAGAGAGAGAGATTGAGACCAAGATTGGCAGAGACAGAGACTGAGATAGACAAGGATCGATAGAGAGAGATCGACAGAGAGAGAGAGACCGAGATCGATAGAGAGAGACCAAGATCGATGGAGATCAACAGAGAGAGAGGCCGAGATCGACAGAGAGAGAGACCAAGATCGATAGAGAAGAGAGAAAGATCAACAGAGAAGAGACTGAGATTGACAGAGAGAGACCAAGATTGACAGAGAGAGAGAAAGAGAGAAAAAACCTGTGATTTGCGGCAGCGGCGGTAATGATTTGCGGCAGTGGCGATGGCAATGTTCGACGATGGTGAGCAATGGTAGCTAGCGATGGTCGGATGGTGAGCGGGGCTGAGGTTTGGTGGTGACTGTTCTGTGTGTGTGTGAGAGAGACCAGAGAAAGTGTTAGTGTGAAACAAAGAAGGGGCGCCGGTGGTAAAAAAAATTTCAACCTTTAGCGACTAAACTATTATTTGTCGATAAATATTAATCAATAATAACTAATCTTTTGTAGCTAAAAGTATAATTTGGCTATTAATTTTTTTTTATCGTCGGCAAAAATTGAACATACAACGACAAAAATTTTTTAGTCACCAAAAATTTATATTTGCTGACAAAATTATTTGGTCAACAAAGAGTAACCGAAAAATAAGCTTGTTATTTGGCGACTTAACTTCCTTTTGTTGGCAAATAATTGTATACGACGACTAAAATAAGAATTAGTAGCCAAAAACATAGACTTACGCTAACTAAATTTTTTTTAGTCACCTATTTACATCATATGCAGTGACTAAATTCATTTTTTAGTCGCCAATAAATAATATATATCGACTAAAATAATATAGTACCAAAACATTGAACCAACACCAACTAATAACTTTTTTAGTCACCAAAATATAACTATTGGCGACTAAATTCCTTTTGGTTGCCAAAAGTGTAATTGGTGAAATTACTTACACCTTTTGTGAAAAGTTACATCTTCTGTGAAATAATTTATTTCATAAAATTTACACATTTTCTTGGAACTTACACCTTTTGTGAAAAAAAGTTACACATTATCTAAAACTTTACACCTTTTGTGAAAAAAAAAGATCATAAAATTTATGTATTTTGTTAAAAGTTACACCTTTTGTGAAGACTTACAACTTTTGTGAAATAATTTATTTCATAAAATTTACACATTTTGTTGGAACTTACACCTTTTGGGAAAACAAACTTACACCTTCTGTGAAATTACTTACACATTTTGTGAAAAAACTTACACGTTTTCTGAAACGTTACACCTTTTGTGAAAAATTTTCTTTCATAAAATTTACACATTTTGTTAAAACTTACACCTTTTCATAAAAATACTTACACCTCTTGTGAATCATTTATTTCATAAAATTTATACCGTTTGTTGGAACTTACACTTTTTGTGAAAACAAAACTTACACCTTTTATGAAATTACTTACACTTTTTGTGAAAAAAAACTTACACATTTTCTGAAGCGTTACATCTTTTGTGAAAATTTTTCTTTCATAAAATTTATACCTTTTGTTAAAACTTACACATTCTGTGAAAACTTACACCTTTTCGTGAAAATAATTACACCTTTTGTGAAGAGTTACACCTTTTGTGAAATAATTTATTTCACAAAATTTACACCTTTTGTTGGAACTTACACGTTTTGTGAAAACAAAAATTACACCTATTGTGAAATTTCTTGCACCTTTTGTGAAAAAAGTTACACCTTTTCTGAAACATTACACTGTAGACCGCCCGAATGTCACGGCTCCGCGCGTGAAGGCGTGAAATCATTTTGTTCATTAGCTACTACAGTTCGGACTCAATGTCACGGTTCTGAATCTAATCTCGCAAAGTGCAATGCAAGACCGATAAATCACCAAAGAGTCCAAATCTGACAAATCGTTTTGGAAAACTAATTTTTATAAAGAAGGGCCAAACATGGACTGCTTTGCCAGATACAGAGTCACCACTTAAATGTTTTATTTTGAGAAATTTAGGAAACCATGACTCGTCCCTAAGGCCACGTGTCCGTCATCACCAAAGTTGCCTCGGCTCGGGAACTTGGGTACGAGAGGGGAAGGTCATGCAGTGAGCACCCCCACTCGCCAGATCAAAAATCGGCCTTTACTAACATGATGGTGCTAAACTAGAGTGCTCTTCGACCTCTAACCCAGAATGCTTAGGGAATATCTGCCTGGTCGGAAGCAATGGTGCTAAACTACCTTACAAAAAGATAAATAAAACATAATAAAGACACAATGAACAGAAAAACGGACAGCATAACAGCTTAAATAAAGACAACACACAGTTGGCAAACACAAGCTGAAAGAACTGTTCACAACCACTGATCACTGTTCCCAAATCACTACCCTAGATCTGATACCCTCAGGTAAAACTGATTCCCCAAATACTGATGCCCTTAGGCCTGATACCTAGACTTGCAAACTAATACATGCATTCCTGTAGAGGTGCACTCTAAAAGCACATAGCAAGCAAGTGAGAGCCCAAACACCCCTATGGAGGGGTAGGGTTTCCTTGTCCTATTGTCAAGAGCTAGGGTTTCACTACGCACACAGCGGTTTCAAACAACCTATAATCGGGTAAGCAACCTGTCCTAGCTTGGAATGGTCACTACAGTTTTCGATATGCACTAGGTTGAATGGTCAAAAAGGGTGCCTCGGTAAAAACTGGGGTTTGTGTTTCCGTCGTGGCAAGGCCCGCAACCGGTCAGCCTTATGGCACGCTTCTCAAAGCAAGCCTCTGGCAAACCGTTCAGGAATAGCATACGGCAAACACGGTATCCTAGGCGCACCAATGCAAATGCAATGCAAAGAGACACATAAGTGTAATCAAAACAAGATATCATGAGTTCGAATCAAGTTCTCTAAATCCCCAGCAGAGTCGCCAGAAACTGTAGACCGCCCGAATGTCACAGCTCCGCGTGCGAAGGCGCGAAATCGTTTTGTTCATTAGCTACTACAGTTTGGACTCAATGTCACGGTTCTAAATCTAATCTCGCAAAGTGCAATGCAAGACTGATAAATCACCAAAAAGTCCAAATCCGGCAAATCGTTTTGGAAAACTGATTTTTATAAAAAAGTGCCAAACATGGACTGCTTTGCCAGATACAGAGTCGCCACCTAAATGTTTTATTTTGGGAAATTTAGAAAACCCTGACTCGTGCCTAAGGCCACGTGTCCGTCATCACCAAAGTTGTCTCAGCTCGGGAACTTGGGTACGAGAGGAGAAGGTCATGCAGTGAGCACTACCCCCACTCGCCCGATCAAAGATCGACCTTTACTAACATGATATTTTCTTTTTGAAAGCACATGTGTTCTTATTCCGGTTTATTAATCTATCATTACTATGTGATGCACACAACATACAAGTATAGACTAAATTGCCTAAGTTGGAACAAAACATCTCATGTTTGTTTGTTTGAAAATGGTTTGAAGGTGCTACTCGCAAGTCGGCTAAGACGCGGATTTGCCACCCTCGAGTGGGCTTAGAAAACATGATTTTGCCACTCCAAGTGGGCTTAAAAAACTCACAACCATGGAGTTGTTCCAATTCAGGCAATCAAACCTCCACCCACAGGCATTCAAGCAGTTAATCACTTAAGCAGTTAGCCTCATGTCAAGCATGCTATCATGGCAATCACTCACATACATGCAAGGATGCTAAAGCGAAAACACTCACAGTGTACTCTGAGCCAAAAAAGAAGCTAGTTAGTAATCAATGCATGATCCTAGCTATGTCAATAATGCCTAATGCAACACATGCAAAAATGCAACTAAGATAGGCTCGGCTATTCTAAGATGTCATGTGAATGCAACAATTGATATATATATTCAAATAGGAATTGAAATACAGTGCAGTTTGTATGACGCGCCGAGCCCGGTGCATGCAAGATAGATGAACGATGCACGCATGCAAGCATAAGTATGCTAATTGAAATATGCCCTAAAACTAACCATCAAAAGCTGATAAGTAAAAGGGAGAAAGAAATGGGGGTTGGAAGACATGCATCACACACATGCACACTTATTACAAAATTCGCCCTCTCGATAGAGGGTCCAAATGAGTACACTAAGCTAGCTACGCTAAGCTAAGCAACTAATCTAATTAGCTAATTAGACTAATTATTACATAATCAAATTGAATAACTAGCTAACACTAAGCTAATTATTACAACACATTAACTAATTAACAAATTAACTAGTTTAATTACAAATTCAAAAGCTAACTAATCAAGTAAAGCTAATTACAAATTACAAAGCCTCAGCTCAGTTCTAAGAGTTCGAAGATGCATGCTCGATCGCCTCGCTCGGAAATCCGTTACCATGCCTCATGTTGCCTCTGTTTGCACTGTTTTAGACTTCTGAAAATTATGCCAATCTTCAAAACACTTCTGATCCTCCTCATAGACATGCTAAAAGATCATCGGCTAAGAGGGGTGGCCATCGGCCAAAGGATAATGGTCATCGACCAATTTCAAGGATATCGGCCAATTATTGATAGTCAATCGGCACACTTGATAGCCGCTCGGCCATGTCTTCCTGCAAACTCTCCTTTTTGCTACAACAGAGCACAAACAGAGGCATGACAATGTATTTGCAAGGAAATATGTGTGCAACTACACCCCTTATCATGTCTAAAGCTCAAAGGTGTGTAGTGCTCGGCTCTCAAGCCATCAATCACGCATTTCGATGCATGATGGTCAAAGAGGCCGAGTCGCACAAATCAATATCACATGAATGCATAAAAACACACAAATGCCTTAACCTCTATCATGCATGATCAAGAGGGTCGACGACCGAGAATTGAGGCACGTTTTATCACTTCAAGTATGAAACATCCCTCGTTCCTCGCGTTTGGCTTAACACCTAAACCAAACACAATGCAATGCATGCACAACTTAACAAAGCTAATGGCATCCAAACAATGTAATGCAAAACTTAGTAATACTAATGACATGTGAACAATGTAATGCAACATGATTGACTTATCAAAGCCAAAGGCATGCCAACTTAATGCAATGCAACCTAAGCATGCAAACAAAACCAATGCAACATGAGCATGCCAACAACTATGTAAGCAAAAAGTATGCAAACAACAAGTAATGCAAACAAGCATGCGAGATGGACTTAAACTGGATATGGACAGACCTCAGCCATGCCCAAAACAGTGGCCAAAATGTTGAAGTGAAGACATAAAATGCAAGACAAGCATGCATGCCAATTGGCTCAAGAATTAACGCATAAGAGAACAACCCTCAAGAGCACTTAAAGAGTGACAAGCATGGATGTGGGACAACACTACAAGCTCTGAAATCATGTATGGGATGGTGCCAAACCACTCAAACAACACAAGTATTACATGCAAGAGGGCTCAAAGCTTGAAGCTAGCAAGGGGACTTGTACCATGGCTATACAAAGCAAGCCCCAAGGGGCCAAGGACAACCAAAACAATCATAGATCATGCCAAAATGAGACTAAAACATACATGGACCAAAGCTAAAACATGCTAGCATGGCAAGCACAAAACATGACGCATATAGGCCAACAAAGGGGATCACACTACACCCCCTCCCCCCTTAAAAAAAAAAAACCAAGCATGAGATGACTATACCAACACAAATTAGAGTTAAGGCATGTCAAAATAACACCAAAAATGCACTGATATGGCAGCCCAAAAGCCTAGGCAACATGGCATGCATATAGACCCACACTTAAGGCATAGAGCATGACTCACCGAAAGCATTGAAATAGTGAAGCATGAGAGAGTATGGCCACACCATATGCACTGAAATCATATACCAAGTGATGCCAAATCATGCAAATAGCCCAAGCAATGCATGCTAATAGACTCAATACACAAAGCTAACAAGCTACAGTGAACCATGGCTATACAAAGCAATGCATGCACGACCAAAACAACGCAAATCAGAGCTACAGCTTGGTAAAACATGAACAAAAGCTTCTTGAAGTTAAGCCAAAAGCATGCTAGAATGATGTCTAAAGGCATGATGCATGTTAGGCTAACGAATGGAATTGCACTACAAGTGCAAGGAGCATGCAAAAGGCTATCAAACCAACCTTAGACAGAGGTATAACATGGAAAAACAACACCAAAAACATGCTGAGATATGGCCAACATACGCTAGATAAACATGCTACTTTGATGAGCCATATATACAAGCATGCAAGACACAAGGAGAGGGGATGACCCTCTCCTATTTGGGACCTTAAAACACCATTTCCACCACTTAAATTCCTCTTAGTTTCAGTGGTGAGAAGGCCAAAACAAGGTGATCCCAATAGCTTAAAAGAATAGCATAAAAACAAGGCCTAACAAGGCACAAGAGGGGGTAGACCACCCCCAACACAAAAGTGACCTTAAACAAACATTACAAGCATGCAAAATTAGAACTTTTTGCAGTAGGAAGTTAGGCCTAAAACAACATGCAAGTAGGATCAAAAGCTTAAACAAAACAAAGGGTTAAAGAGCTAGTTGACTCACCCTTGTAGAACCACTTCAAAGCTACAACTCCAACAGCTTTTCTGAGCTCAAACCAGTCCAAGAACTCCAAAACCAACCTCAAGGTACCTCAACAACAAAAGGATGGTGTTTCACTAGGTGTTTGTGTGCAAAAGTGTGAAGAAAAGTCACTTTCAAGCACAAACAAGCACAATATTGAGAGAGAGAGAAGAAGAAGAAAATATAGAGAAAGAGTGATATATAACTTGTATATCAAATTTTCATAACCCCTGGAAAGGGAGAGGGGCCTCCCTTCTTATAGAAATTCAATTCCTAAGCTTGTTGAGCAAGCTAAGGACTTGAATCAATCCCTCCATATACGTGAATGGAGGATGAAGTCTGTGCTCACCAGTTATCACAGCTGGCACAAAAATATCTGCAAAAGCAGGTGGAAAGGTCTCAGCCAAAAAATATGGCCGATCGACCAAAAAGAGTGCCGATCGGCCACCACTTATGGCCGATGGCAAGAAAACAAGGCCGATAAGCACAAGGCTTGGCCGATGGGTTTCAGGGATGGCCAACAAGCCACCTTCTTCCCTCAGAAACAAAACCACAAGTCCTTAGTCCACAACCAAGTACAAAACAGACAAGTTGAGAGATCCTAAGGCAAGGCGCGTGGCCGAGACCTTCGAGAACTGAAAACAAACATGAGCATGGATGATCATCGAGTGTTCAAATGATGACGTCCAAGTCTTGAGGATGGTCAAAAATGGGGTGTCTACATACACCTTTTGTGAAAAATTTTCTTTCATTAAATTTACACCTTTTGTTAAAAGTTACACATTTTGTGAAAACTTACACATTTTCGTGAAAATACTTACACCTTTTGCAAACAGTTATAGCTTTTGAGAAATATTTTATTTCATAAAATTTAAACATTTTGTTGGAATTTACACCTTTTGTGAAAACAAAACTTACACATTTTGTGAAATTACTTACACCTTTTCTAAAACGTTACACCTTTTTTGAAAAAATTTCTTTCATAAAATTTACATCTTTTGTTAAAACTTACACATTTTCTGAAAATTTACACCTTTTCGTGAAAATACTTACACCTTTTGTAAAGATTTACACATTTTGTGAAATAATTTCTTTCATAAAATTTACATCTTTTGTGAAAAAACTTTCACCTTTTCTGAAATGTTACACCTTTTGTGAAAACTTTTCTTTCATAAAATTTACATCTTTTCGTAAAAATACTTATACCTTTTGTGAAAACTTACACCTTTTGTGAAATATTTTATTGCATAAAATTTACACATTTTGTTGGAACTTACACCTTTTGTGAAATTACTTACACTTTTTGTGAAAAAAGCTTACACATTTTCTAAAACGTTACACCTTTGTGAAAAAATTTCTTTCATAAAATTTACATCTTTTGTGAAAACTTATACCTTTCCGTGAAGATAGTTACACCTTTTGTGAAGAGTTACACTTTTTATGAAATAATTTATTTCATAAAATTTACACATTTTTGTTGGAACTTACACCTTTTGTGAAAACAAAACTTACACCTTTTGTGAAATTATTTACACCTTTTGTGAAAATTTTTCTTTCATAAAATTTACACCTTTTGTTAAAATTTATACATTTTATGAAAACTTACACATTTTCGTGAAAATACTTACACCTTTTGTGAAAAGTTACATCTTTTGTTCGAACTTACACTACTTACACCTTTTGTGAAATAATTTATTTCATAAAATTTACACCTTTTGTTGGAATTTATATCTTTTGTGAAAACAAAACTTACACCTTTTATGAAATTACTTACACATTTTGTGAAAAAACTTATATCTTTTCTGAAACGTTACACCTTTTGTGAAAATTTTTCTTTAATAAAATTTACACATTTTGTTAAAACTTACTCCTTTTGTAAAAGCTTACACATTTTCGTGAAAATACTTACACCTTTTGTAAAGAGTTATACCTTTTGTGAAATAATTAATTTCATAAAATTTACACCTTTTGTTGGAACTTATACCTTTTGTGAAATCACTTACATCTTTTGTGAAAAAACTTACACCTTTTCTGAAATGTTACACCTTTTGTGAAAACTTATATCTTTTCGTGAAAATACTTATGTCTTTTGTGAACAATTACACCTTTTGTGAAATAATTTATTTCATAAAATTTGCACATTTTGTGAAATTACTTACACCTTTTGTAAAAAACTTATACCTTTTCTGAAACGTTACACCTTTTGTGAAAATTTTTCTTTCATAAAATTTACACATTTTGTTAAAACTTACACCTTTTGTGAAAAGTCACACCTTTTAATGAAAATACTTACACAAAAGGTGTAACATTTGACAAGCGGTGTAAGTATTTTCACGATAAGGTGTAAGTTTTCAGAAAATGTGTAAGTTTTAACAAAAAGTGTAAATTTTAGGGAAAAAAAATTTCACAAAAGGTGTAACTTTTCAGAAAATGTATAACTTATTTCACAAAAGTTGTAAGTTATTTGACAAAAGGTGTAAGTTTCGTTTTCGCAAAAGGTGTAAGTTCTAATAAAATGTGTAAATTTTATGAAAAAACAAATTTCACAAAAGAAGTAACTTTTCATAAAGGTGTAAGTATTTCCACGAAAAGGTATAAATTTTTAGAAAATGTGTAAGTTTGAGCAAAATGTGTAAATTTTATTAAAGAAATTATTTCACAAAAGGTGTAACTTTTCAGATATAGTGCAAGTTTTTTCATTATCTGGCCAAGGAATCAAAAGTACTCACACCACTCACACCTGGGCCCGGGTGTGACTTCCTTTTAACCACATCCACACACGTGTGAGTACTTTTGATTCCTTGGCCATATAGTGCTATACACGTGTCATTTTCCTAGTGGTTTGCATGGTTGTAAAGCAAATATTCTTGCAGAATGATAGACATAAAGCAAAGGCGGAAAAATAAACGTGTTTGAATTATTTTGAATAGGGAATCTTCGTCCTTACACGCGGGCTAGTTTTGCTATATATTTGGTACCAGAAAACATTTTATGGCAGAGAAGAACATGCTTTTGCAGTGGGATAGCTATTGTGGTGAAGTTGTTTTCCGATACCTTATTTCGTCCCTCATTTTCAGTCTTTTTTTGTTGTTGATTGTTTTGGTATACAATGTTGTACTCCTTAGAAGAGTATCCCGAGAATTACGAGCAGTTCACTCAAATGTGTGTAGATCATTTTTTGACATGGCAAATAGGACTGTGGGAAGAGAGGCAGGCAGTCAGCTCCGGCGAAGTTTGTTCGTGGGTACGAGGAGCAGAGGAAAAAAATATCAAAGCTAAGGTGTCTGAACAGAAAGGTTAGCAGAGGTAGGAGAATCTGTAGAATTTGTAGAATAAAAGATTTGGAGTGCTTTATAAAAAATGGAATGAGGTATGAGCAACCAGTATCGGACTCTCCTTGCGTAAAGCTGGTCAAGGACACGGCGGCCAATGGATATAAGCGTAGTTACCATGGTCGTGCACATTTTAAGGCGGCGTACATTCGCAGATGGTATGTTCAGAATATTCCCCGATATATTAAGAGGACTAAAAGGGGAGTAAGGAAGTTACAACTTGTAGACGCACCGTTGGGCTTCGCTCTATAGTTCGGACTCCCTTTTGTTGTCGGTTCTTAATCTGAACCAAAGAGTCCAAATCCGGCAAATTGTTTTGAGAAAAACAGATTTTTTTTTTTAAAGAAATGCCAAACATGGACTGTTTTGCCAGATACAGAGTCACCACCTAAATATTTTATTTTGGGAAATTTAGGAAACCCTGACTCGGTGCCAAAGGCCACGTGTCCGTCATCACCAAAGTTGCCTCGGCTCGGGAACTTGGGTACGATTGGGGAAGGTCAGCTATGAGCACCCCCTCTCACCCGATCCGAAGATCGGCCTCTACTAACCGTGATATCTTGTTTTAAAAGCATTATGTGTTCTTATTCCAATTAATTAGCTAGAACTACTATGTGATGCACTCAGCAAAACAAGTATAGACTAGATCGCCTAATTTGGAACAAAGCATTGCATATCCGTTTGTTTGGAAACGTTTTGAAATTTGCTACTCGCAAGTACGCTAAAACACGGATTTCAACAAGTTGTTCCAACTCAAACGATCCAACCTTCACCCACAGGCATTCAGGCAGTTTATCATATAAGCATCTAGCCACATGGTAAGCATGCTGTCATGGCAAACACTCACACTTATGCGAAATGCTAAAGTATAAAATACTTACAAAGTACTCCGAGCCAAAACAAAGAACAGGTTAGCAAACATGCATGATCCAAGTCCATGTTAAATGGCTAATGCAACGCATACAGAATGTCACTAGAACAGGCTCGGCTAATCCTAGGATGGCATGTGAAAATGTACAGATAGCATGTATTCAAGTTAGATTTGAAATACTTATGCAATTAGCATGATGCGCCGAGCCCGGTGCATGCAATACTGATGAATGATGCACGCATGCATAGCATAAGGTATGCTGAATTAAACATGTCCTAATACTAACCATCAAAGCAGGTAAATAAAAGGGAAGAAAGAAGTGGGGGTTGGAAGACATACACACACGCACACCCACACTTATTACACAATTGCCCTCACTCGGAGGGTCCGAAAGAATAAAACAGACTGAATAAATAATCAACTATCCTAGCTAATTACTTATCACAGACCAACTAAATTAATTAAGCAAATTAATTAATCTAATTTAAGCAATAAACAGTCCTGGGATGAAGACCCAATGCAGTGTGCTCTCGATTTTGCTCGGAAATCCGCCACCATGCACAAGATGCCTCTGTTTTCCCTGCTTTGCTCCTCTGAAGACTGCCAAAGCCTCAGGGTTTACCCTCTGGATGCTGAGAAACACCACCGGCTGAAGAAGAACACCACCGGCCATGTAGAATGGTCACCGGCCATGAATTTAATCCACCGGCCAAAAATGATAGCCGGTCGGCACTGTATTTAGCCGACCGAACAAAAATTCCTGCAAAATCTGGTTTGACAGCAGCAAAGGGCAATACTTGGCATGGAAATGTATTTCAAGCAATGTATGCACCAATCACACCCCATATCATGTTTATGACTCAAAGGGACATGAACCTTGGTTCTCGGACCACCAATCGCGCATTTCCATGCATGATGGCCCAAGAAGCCAAGTGTGCACATTTAATATGGAATGCAATGCACATGATCAAACCAAGGGGAACTCAACCTCCATCATAAGCAATTCAAGAGGCCAAGTATGCATGCTAATGCAATGCAACCTAAGCATGTTAGCTAGCATGCAACATGGAGATGCAAAGAAGCATACAAAACATGCAAGGCATGAAACAATGCAACCAATAAGCATGCAAGGTACAATGTGGGTGTTTAAGCATGCGAGCAAGCATGTGACTTCATTCAATCATGTAAGTTCAAACATGCAACACCTCATCAATATGCTACAACATACAAGGAGTACATGCGACAAGCAGAGAGGTGGACTTAAACATGGTTTAGGCAGCCCTTACTAGGCCTAAAACAGTGGCCAAGGTGCTCAAAAATGAAGGACTAATAGGCACACAAACATGCATGCAAATGATCTCCAACACTTCAAGCATTAAAGAGCAATTCTCAAGCACACTCAAGAGGATGCAAACATGGACATATGGCATGCATTAAGCTCTAAAATCATGTTATAAGATGATGCCAAATCAATTTAAACAAGACAAGCAAAACATGCCACAATGGCCCAAGTGCTTAAGCCAAGCCAAGGAGGCTTAAACCAAGGTCAAGTCCACCAAACCTCACAAGGCTAAGGGGACTTAAAACAAGTCAAATGCAGACTTAAACAAGGCCAAGGGTGCACTTAGATGGCATCTAAGTGGTCTAAAAGTGCAAGCATACTCCGAGGCCTAAACAAGGGGCATAAGGTAACAACCCTTTAAACACATTGAAGGAAGATTAAATGCAAGCATATAGGCATGTTATAAGGACTGAAATAACATGTTAAGCGGTTCCAAACCATTGAAATGATACAAACAAGGCATGCTACACACTTACATACTTAAGGCCAACAAGCCCAAAATGCAAAGGGGGCATGCAATGCAAGCTATGGTCGACCAAAACAGCCAAGGACAGATCTTAAACATGGCAAAATAAACATGAAAGCTTCACAAAGCTAGGCCTAAAGCATGCTTGAACAAGGGTTAAAACCTAGATGCATGTTAAGGCAACAAAATAGCATTACAAGGCATGTATGCTAAGCAAGCATGGTGTACCAAAACCAACTCAACTCAATGCTATTTCATGGCATAATAAGCATAAAAATCAGTTAAGGCATGGCCAACATGAACCTAAACTAGGTGCTCCCTCAAGAGGCAAAAAGTGCCCTTTTCAAGGACAACAAGGAGAGGGGGTGGCCCTCTCCTTCCTAGGACCTCAAGGCACCATTCTCACCTCTGAAATCCCTCAAGATTTCAGGGGTGAGGAGGCCCAAACATTATGGTCCCGGAGCTCACACAAAATGGCACAAAACAAGGGCCAAACAAGGCTTAAGAGGGGTCAAACAACCCCAAAGCTTAAAACACTCTTAACAAACTATTTAGAGGCCTTAAAAATAGAACTTTTACGTATTATATGCAAAGCCAAAAAACAGTTGCAAGATAGGTAAAAGTAGTGTGCAAAAATGGGGAATAAAAGAGAAAAGTGATTACCCTTGTAGACCTTCTTCAACAATGGAGCTCCAGCAGCTTCTTGAGGTTGAAATCAACTTCAAAACTCTAAAAACAACCCTCAAGGGCCTCAGCTCCAAGGAAAGGTGTGGTGGTGTGTGTTGGTGTGCAAATCTAAGCCTAAACACACACAAGAGAGAGAGATAGGGAGATGGGAGATGAACAAACCCTAACCCTAGAACTCAAACCCTAAAAATGTTGCCCAAAAATGTCTAACCCTTGACCAAGAGAAGAAGCCCTCTCTTATAGGCAACTCCCTCTTGTAAGGCTTCCAAAACAAGCCATCCAAGAGGGAAATCCCTCCATACACGTGTATGGAGAGAAACAGAGTGGGTGCTAGCTATCACAGCTGGCACAAAATATCTGCTAAAAGCAGATGAACAGTGGTCAGCCAGCCAAAAGTGACTTTGGCCAAAACTTATGGCCGGTCGGCCAAAAATAGTGCCGGTCGGCCAAACATTTGGCCGATGGCAACAAAAGACAGCCGGTGGCCTCAAGTCATGGCCGGTGGTGTGTGGGGATGCCTCAAAAGGCATTCCCTGCCCCTCCAAGGCAAAACACAAGTGTTTGGTGCCAAACCAACCACAAAACAGTCGAGTCGAGAGGTCTTGAGACGAGGCGCGTTGCCAAGGCCTCCGGGAACTCAAGACGAACACAAACATGGATGATCACCGAGTGTTCAAGCGGTGACGTCCAAGTCTTGAGGACGGTCAAAAATGGGGTGTCTACAGTTGCCCCTCTTTGACAGAACTCGAAAGTCATAACAATGACGGGAGTGAATGTCAAAGCCCAGAGACGACCCATTTTTGACAAGGCTGAAGACTTAGACAATGCATGCAAGACAAACAAGATATGCGCCCGGAGGCATGGGCAAAATGCAAGACAATGCACGAAGCCGAGCATAACTTATGATGATGCAAAGAAAGCTGTAACGAAGCACACATGCAACAGTTTTAAGCTAGCATACACCAAACTACACTACAATGCAGAAAGGATGTAAGAGAATTATGAGATTCTCGATACGTCTCACGCGGAGGATACAATACCTGTCTGGTTCGTCTGGTTCCACCAGTCGCAAACGAACCGTACATACAATATCGTACCTGCGAAGAAAATAACTTAACAGGTACGATGTTATTAGTAACATGCATGACAATGCAAGAATGAATGCAAAATGATATGCAATATATACAAAACAATGTATAAACAATGCAAATGAAAATGCAATGCAATTGAAACAATGCAAACTATATGCAAAGCAATTGAATCATGATCCAATCATGAGCGGTTCAAAACCACACAAATGTCAAATAGATTGATGGAGGTAACAAGTCCGTCTACCATAGAACGGTCTACTGAACTATGAGTAATGTAGACGGACACAAGAACAAGTATTGGAGGGGAATGACATAAGTGGGGAAACGACCCGCTGGGGAAAGGACAACGATCCTAATGCTGGATGCAAAATTACACTACAATGTAATATATAATGAAAATGCTAGGGAAAATGGCAATGTATATGGCACGCGGGCCAAACCAAATCTTGCCTAGGCAAAGCATGTACGCATACAAGCCACGTCTAACATAGAACGGTCCACTGAACTATGCTTCGACACGAGAAGTATGGGCATATACCAGACCAAGCTCAACATGGAAAGGCGCAAGCCATAGATGGAAGGTGATGCAGTGAATGCATGCAAATTACAATGCAATGTAATGGATACAATGGATATGGCACGCGGGCCAAACCGAATCTTGCCTAGGAAAGGCATGTACGCATACAAACCGCGTTTAATCGCAGAAAAGGTGCCGCAACCCTCAAACCAACATACCAGTGTGGAATAGGCGCGTACACATGCAGAACTGTGCTTTAACGTGAAAAGTATGGGCACATACCAGACCAAGCTCAACATGGAAAGGCACGAGCCATGGATGGAAGGTGATGCAGTGAATGCATGCAAACTATAATGCAAATATTTACGAATATGCAATGCAATATTTATAGTGGAAACACATGACAATGCATATTTATTTTCTACGATGCATGACAATGCAATATTTACCATGTATGCATGACAATGCACTATTTACAATGGATGCATGACAAATGCATGTTTTTTTTTGTTTTTTGTTTTTGAAATGCAAATGATGCATGGAATGCATGTTGCTTGGAATGCACGACAATGCAAGTCGCTTTGAAATGCAAGACAATGCATGGATTTTCTAATGCGCGACGAGGCGCGGCTTGAGATGCAAGGGAATGACATAAATTTTAAGCGCGCGGCTTTCGAAATGCATGGTAATGCAAATGAACTGTGCACATCAATGCACGGGAGGTCTTGCACCTCCCAAGGATTTAAGGTCTCCTAGACCGCTGCTAGGGAAATGCATAATAATACAAGTGAACTTAGAGTGCGTGACAACGCGTGACTTTGAAATGCATGACAATGCATGTGAATTTGAAATGCATGACAATGCAACCAAGCGGTTTTAAGGTCTCACCAGACCAAGCGGGTTTAAGGTCTCGCCAGACTGTGCGGGTTTAAGGTCTCGCCAGACCGTGCGGGTTTAAGGTCTCTCCAGACCGTGAGAAAATGCAAGATGATGCAAGTATGACATGCACAACAATGCGGATAAAATGCGGCATAATTAGCGCGTGTTCACGACAAAGCGTTGTAACGCAATGCACGTGGGGCAACTTTTGAATCTTATAAGAGACAAAAGGATACAAAAAGGATACGCCTTGCGCATATTCGAGTGCCATGAACATAAGACACAGTCCAGGGGCAAAATGGAGGCTGGTTGAGCTTCGAAAATGCACTGTTCTTGCACTATCTGGAGCAATGAAGGCCCCAAACTACACATCTGACCAAAACAAGGTTGTGGGAGGCTCACCGGCCGGAAGAGGAAGCCATCGGCTGTCCATCGGCCATCAATACATTCCACCGGCCAAATATTTGGCTGACCGGCCAAAAATATAGCCAACCGGCCAAAAGTTGCTGAGTCGGGACAGTTTGGTCTTTTCACTCCGGGTCTTTTAAAATAAGGTTTTAAACCCTATTTCTTTCATTTCTCTTAGGCCGAAATCCTCTCCTCCTTCTCTCTAGAGCATTTTCCCACCTTCGATCCGTGTTTTTCTCGCGTTCTAGACACTTTTTCGTCATTTGATTCGCGAAACCCTCCTCGTTTCGCAAGTTTTGAACCGAACAAATCTCATTTTCGGTGTACTTTTCTTGGTTTCCACCACTCGGGGTTTGTTTCCCCCGAGTTTTTCTTGATTTCCGTGCACTTTCCACTTCCCAGCCTTTCCGGTCATTTTTCGCCCTCCCGGGGGTTGACTTTTCATTGACTTTTCGCATTCTAGCCTTATTTTCATTTTCCGACCATTTCCCTCGTCACATTTGACATGGCCGACGACATTCCACAGGGTGGGACTCCCCCGGATCACGAGATGGATCCCGGGGCTGAGCTCCTACCTTTGAGCATCCGTCTCTTCGACCCAGCGACCTACCAGCCGGCGATTCATGTCTTGTCCCCTGATGGACTTCGTCAGTTCAGGAGCTTCGACCGGAGCGTGCCACAGGACCTGCTTCTGCGTGAGCCGGCATCTCACGTATCCTTTGGCGCTTCCGAGGTAACATCTCCCCTCTTTGTTGCTTTCCGCAATGTAGAACATTCAACTGCCATAGTTAATCATTTCTTTAACTGCTTAGCCCGAATACACTGATGCACTGTATACCGTAGTTGACTGTAATCATACTTGCAACTGATAATCTATTTGAGACTGAACACAGGCACACACACCGCACTTGCCCCGAACCACTCAAACACACTAACACATCAGTCACCGTAGTTCACTACGAGCACACCGATACCCGATATCTGTTTGAATCTGAAAATATGCACACATGCTATATTTGCACTGACCCACTCAAACACGCTGACGCATCACACGTTGTAGTTCACTGTAAGCACACCGGCACCCAGTATCTGTTTGAATCTGAAAACATGCACACATGCTGTATTTGCACTGAACCACTCAAACACGCTGACGCATCGCACGTTGTAGTTCACTGTAAGCACACCGGCACCCGGTATCTGTTTGAATCTGAAAACATGCACACATGTTGTATTTTCCTCAATTCTGCATGCCTTACAAAAACTGGTATATTTATCATTTCTTTGCCGCGGTTTGTTTTTGAACAGGGAGATTCCCATACCGTCCGCGGGTATGGGAACGTTGCCGCTCGAGACTGGTATATGGAGCTGCCGGACGCCGTTCGTCACATTGTGGACCAGGCCGGCTTCGGCGCATTCTGCAGGGGACTTCCCCGTCTTACCGCATGCAGACCTCTCCTTGCTGCTCTAGTGGAGAGATGGTGGGACACCACCGACTCGTTCCACCTTTCTGCTGTCGGGGAGATGACGATGACTCCCGTCGACTTCTCGATGCTCACAGGCATCGGGGTAGGGGGTGATCCGATCCCCTTCGATACTGATATGGACGAGTGGACTGCTGCCCAGATTTATCTACTCGGCGAGGTGCCGCCTCTCGCCCGTCCAGGCTTCGTCCGCTATTCCTGGTTTGAGGTGCAGTTCAGGGTCCAACCCGCGTTGGTGGAGGAGGCTCCGATGACCCAGGAGGCTGTGGAGCAGTACGCGCGCGGCTTTCTAATGTTCCTGCTGGGGACGACTATTTTCGCCGACCGGGCGAATACCGTGCCCTTGTGCTTGCTCAGCGCTTTAGTGGACGTCACCTGGATCTTTGACTACGACTAGGGTGGCGCTACTCTGGCCACGCTCTATGGGTATATGAGCTCAGCTTCCCGTGGCAGCGGACAGTTGCTTGGGGGCTACTAGCATGCTTGGGAGGTGCGTTTCCTTTTTCTGCTTTACATTTCTGCTTTTCCACTTTCTGTACTCTGTACCTTATTCTGTACACTGCACACACTGTAGTCTGCTTTACACTGGCTGTATACTGTACACACAGCACACACATACTCTTCTTTACACTGACTGTACACTGTTCACACTGTACACTGCATAACTCATTGTTTTGTTATTTCCACTTTTATTCTGCTTTCTGCTTTATCTGATAGGCGTATTGGTATTCATTCTGCAGTTGTGGGTCTACGCCTACTTTCCTAGGCTGGCCCCAGTTCCTGATGTAGAGACCCCTCTTGTCGTCCCGTTCTCGCGACGCTTCGACGTGAGGTGTGTGCGGAGACCACGGGAGACGTTCATCTTCTTCTGTCGCTACTTTGACACCATCACCGCTGCGGAGGTAGGTTCAGTCTTTAGGGTTTGTTTAAGCTTCGCTTTTCACTGTATTGTCAATGATAGTAGATAACAAATTGCATTTCATTTTTTTCAGATCACTTGGCGGCCTTGGGCCCCACTGCCGGCTGAGATTTGGAAGTGATTCGCGGGCGCAGTTGAGACTGCCCGGTTCAGGATCCTTTTGGAGGGACCAGTCTGTCGGGCTTGGTACCTAGGCGAGCGCTTCTTGCGCCAGACCCTGGGTCTACCAGAGCAGATAGTCCCAGCTCCTCCCCTTGAGGACATGAGGGAGACTGAGAGGTACACTCTCGAGCAGATGACTGAGTACACAGTCGGTTGGGATGCGATACACCATAGAAGCATAGGTGACTACACGGAGTTCATCCGGACCTTCCTTATGCGGCCTCTGAGCGGTGGCCGCCGAGCTGAGAGAGAGAGACCTGCGGTGCCGACAGCCAGGGCAGGCGCAGGGGTAGGGACATCGAGGAGGGCTCGGGTCCGTGGCGGGAGCGGAGCTCAGAGAGAGCGGGGGGCTAGTTGGCCAGCACTGCCCACGATGATGACGTACAGAGGACAGGGCGGGGCGACTTATCAGATCCCTTTTGCTCCTCCTCCGGCTGATCACGAGTTGGTCGATTTCCATGACCTGCCTCCGGTATGTATTACTGCATTCTTGCACCTTGCATTGTCATTTCATTTTCAGTTTTTTTGATATTCCGCGGAATATTGATGCATCTGATATTTCTATAGGCTTCCTCCGAGTACACCCGGCAGTCATTGGAGTTGAATGCCTCCATGATGGGGATGTTGCAGCGGACTTTCGACCTTCTGGCCCTCTACAATATTCCGGTATGTTCTTCTAACCACCGTCTCAAACCATACATAAACTGCTTGGCATAATCTGATACATAATACAACACTTGACATACGGCCCTTACTGGCATCTGATACACTGTACTCATACACTGCATTTTGCACTGATCCACTGCTCACGGCATACACACTGTACTCATATACTACATTCTGCACTGATATTCTGTTCTGCGCATACTGATGCATTTGCCTCTTATGTACTTTTCAGCCTCCCTTCCAGATTCCTACTGTAGGCGGTGCTCCGGCTAGACCTTCCGTTCCTGCTCGAGGGAGAGATGAGGAGGGCAGAGTATTTCCCCGCACTAGGGCGGGGCGCACTCATGCTGGGAGCAGCTCCCGGGTGCCAGTTCCAGACGACGACGAGTCGGAGTCGGAGGCGGAGGCGGAGTTAGAGGCGGAGGCAGAGTCATCGGAGGAGGGGACCGGAGACGGCTCGGACTCGGGCTCGGATGATGATGCTCCTGATGATGCTCCTGGACCTTCGTCCAGGAAGAGGACTAGGATGGGCTCCCAGGCCTGAGACCTTTTGACATTGATACAGACTTTTGTTGTTTTCTTCTTCTTTTCTGTATTTTTTCCTTTTTGGTAGCTAGGAGTACTTTGTACTGCCGCAGGTAGATTTTTGTTTCCAAAACTATGTACTTGAAAAGATGATGAAATGAAACAAACTTTTTGTTTAAAAAGTGTTACATTTACATATCTCATGTATTGCATCGCATCACATCATGCTACATCTCAATGTAAGTGAAATTGATCTGTTGTCTGAAAATTGAGCACTTGCACTGTAATAATCAGATAACCAACCAGCCAATAGCAAAATAATCAAGCAAACCACAGTTTAACCTGAACACACAGCTCATACTCTGTTGGGGATTAGTCTGCATATAGCCCATATCACAGCACTTGGTTCGTCCTGCACACGGCAAACCTTGAACAAACAGCCCAATCTAACAAGACGGACTACAAAGGTTGAAACGATTGAAGTTGAAACACACTCAGATGTCCCAAATTTTCCCTTTTCTTCTTTTGCTTCGTGTGAATGTAAAGAATGGCACAGCACCCTGATCATAAACGATTTTTGAAATTAAATAAGGTTTTTTTTTTCAAACCTGGGCATCGAGCCTATAACTGAACACAGCGAGAAAGATCCAAACAAAAGGTGCGCGACCTAAACACAACGAGACACGCTCGGAAAAGACTCAAAGCGAAAGTTGAGGTAAACAAGAGAAAAGACACGACATACGGTCGTGTTTACAAAAACGAGACCTCAGATCTTGAGGAGCCAGTTCCTCCGGGTATGGTTCCCACCCTTTCTGATTTGTGATTCTCACATCACTCGGCCCTCAAGCTCGGTTTTTCTCTCAAACCCTATTCCTCACTTTTCTCTCAAACCCTATTCCTCACTTTTCTCTCGTCTTACACCTCTCTATTCTTCATTCTCTCATTTTTCATCCCTCCCCAGGGCAATCGATGGGTGAATAGGAAATTGCGGGTTCACGCCCAACACTGCTAGCTCGCGGCTATTTCTTCCGATGACGTCCAGTCGGTGTTCCAAACAGGAAACGGTGTATCTTTATCTGGCGAATATGGTGCCTCTCTGGCAAGTATGTTGACGGTGGGAGAAAGACAGAACACCTGACTCAACTGTGCCCCTAGTTCATCACTTTGACCATTTTTTGGTTTTCTTTTACTAAAACAGTTTTGACCAAAATGAGAGTCGGATTTAGCATACTCGTTCAATTTTTGATTTGAAAATCATGCAAGTCAGGCTGTGAGCGCTGAAAATTTTCCTTTTTGGGTCCAAGAAAAAGGTTCGGTTTTGGAAAATGAAATAGTTTTTGAGAAAATAGTCAACCTCAGTAAAAAATTTCAAAAAACTATTTTTGCAAACGGCCAATGCTAAACGAGCACGGAACCTACCCTCGAGATGCGTAACCTCGGATCAGAGGCAATGGAAAATTGCCCCTGGCTTAAAAGGGGGGGACATGGCAACGGAAAGTTGCCCCTGGTTTGGACGGCAACTCAGGGCAACTTATGGCAACGGAAAGTTGCCCCTTGTTTGGATGATGCCGCAGCATGTTGTAAACCAATCCTCATCGGTAATGACCATTGCAAGCGTACTCTCAGGCACGGAGAAGACGAAGACGGTCAAAAACCAATATATGGACACAGTCACTGCGAAAGCGTCGGTGGTTGGACTTCCAAAGGAAGTTGACTTCGTGGTTCCGATTGTCACAACCGGACTATCGGATGCAGAGGAGGCAAAGGTGATCAAAACCATTTCATGGACTGAGACGCTATGAAAGCGTTGGGGGCTGGACTTCAGGATGAAGTTGCCTACGTATCCCAAACATGGGAATCAAGCCTTACGTAGTTCCGGTTAAGGTACACTCGGGTATTTTAACCTTCACTTTTTAGGCTCTAACTTTTGCCAAGGCGCCCGATGCGGGTTTTCGACCTTGCGAGCTTTTGTTTTTCTTTTCTTTTCATTCTTTTTCATTTCTTTTCTTCTTTTTTCCTTTTTCAATTCTTGATCTTTTTCTTATTTTTTTTTTTGTACTTTTTTCTTTCTTGTATTTTTCTCTTGCCCTAACTTTTGCCTGGGTCGCCCTTCCGGGTTTTCGGCCCAGCGAGCCTCTCAAAGGGTAAAAGTGTAGCAAGTCCATGCCAAATGGTTTTGAAATCGCAGCCCTCTGTATACAGGAGAGTGACTGTTGCATTGATTTGCAGAAGAATCCATCTTCGGTTCTGCGAGCACATCGGACATTTTTGCCCCTAGTTGGAAGGATGCTTCTGTTCTAGCTTCACAAGCTTCTTCTGATGATATCTGATCTTCTTGATCTGACTTTCTTGCCTCTTGTTCGAGGGCTGCTTTGAATCTGGCCACGCAGGCCTCACGTTGTAGTTGACCGTTGAACACTCTGAAGTAAGGTCCAAGGTTTTGAAAGCAAGGGGTCGAGTCCCAAGGCTGAGAACAATCCTAAGCTGCACAATCTCAAGAGCGATTCCACACAGGTCTTCGCAGGATTGCGCAAAATATTTTTTGAAATCTTTTAAGAAAGCGACTAATCGCTCGCGCTGAAGACAGTGTGGAGCCAATCTGGATCAAGCCAGAATCCTTCCCAGTACTCACATTAACAAGCATGATCTCAATCATTAAGGGCCTAGCATGTCTCTCTTTCTCTCAATTGATCAAAGTTTTGCAAATCCCGAGGAATTCCTTCCTCTTCGTTTTCGTCACCGCAGTGTTCAAAAGAGTTTTTTTTTTTTTTTGAAAAACTTAGGTCATTGTAATGATTTTCAGGGCACAAGAGAGTAGGTAGAATGTACTATCGTTCCATTCAAATCTTCTGGCATAACTGGCTCAAGACAAACAATAAGTAAGCACGGGATCAAGATAGCCGCAGCTTTTTCATTTAGATGTCCACGGTGCAACTGGCTCCACAGCAGAGACAGACTCAAAAGAAGGCAAAACGGGTAATTACAAAACAAAACGGTGTTCGGGGCAACAACCCCAGAATCACCTGACATCCTATACAAGACAGACCCTTAAGCAGAAAGGACTGACTCACGACAATGAGGCCGACTCAAAACAAAGCAAAAGACCGACTCAATACCCAAGCCGGAATTTACAAAACTAGCATTCGCAGATGCTCAAAAATGCATGCCAAACGCCACATCCAAAATACCAGACGTCGCCCGCAGGTGGTTCACTTCCCGATTACATACTCGCCATATCAGTGTCCTCAAAATCCAATAACTGGGTAGTAACGAACTTGGCTGAGGTGGGCGGGAGGATAACCTCGTTGTCAATCAAATCCTGCACCTCATGACGGAGGCGGAAGCAATTATCGGTAGCATGACGAGTTTGCTGGTGGTACGCACAGTACAGAGCAGCATCATGTGTAGCAGGGAGATTCTTCGGCAGAGGTCGAGGCTCCAAGGGTTTAAGATGCCCTCTTTCAGCTAGGATCTGGAGTGCCTTAGACAACGGCATGTAGAGAGCATGGAAGACCCTGCGCCCTCGGGGCAGGTACTTCGAAGCCTGGGCAGTCTTGCTAGACGTACTAGCGAAAGAGTCAGCAGGTGCCGCTTTGGCTTTCGGATCTTTCCTGGGTGCAGGTTTGGGAGCGGAAGGAACTGTTCTGGCATGACGGGGCCTATCCCGGCTTTCTGACTGACTTGTACTACCCTCAGGTGGAGTGGGGAAAGCATCCTCCACAGCTTTTGTCATAACTGCAGATATCTGTTGCTTGTTCATCCCCCTGGCTTTCAAAGCCTCGACTGCCCACAGCAGTTGTTCGATAGGATCGGCATCCGCCTTCATTTTGTCCTTACCTCTGGCCTCAGCCTGATCGAGGGTTTGGGTTGATGCTGATACGTCATTGCCATAGCTGGAGGCCATCTCCGGTTGGCTAAGTTCAATCACAATCCGCCCTAACAGTGGGGGCTCCTGGGGTACAAAACTCCCAGCATATGGTACGGCTGGCGGTGAAGCTGACATTCCGTAGGCGAGATCTGCCACGGACCTCTGGAGATCACCTATCATCCCCATTAGTTCAAATGTAGTAGGCTCGCGAGCCTGATATAACTGGGGGGCCCAGACCGGGTGCACAACAGGCGACCTGGGAGGATGCGGCACATCAACATTGGTCTCACTTTGCAGAGTGATTTCCTGATCCAGTGCAGCTGTCATAACCACAATCTCCTCCGAATTCTGCATCATTATAAGTCCTGCCTCAGTAAGGGGGAACACTAACTATTCTAGATCAACTCTCCTGAACCCCCCTAAAAGGGCAAATAAACAGCATTTCAGCCCAAAAGGATCAAACACGGGTGTAGCTGAGCAACTGTACTTTACTACTGATCACTGTTTCCCAGAATCACTGCATTACTGCCCTAATAACACTGAATCGGATACCCACAGATATAACTGATTCTCACAAATACTGATACTGGTGCCCTCAGGCCTGATACTCAAACTTGCAAACTGGTATATGCACTCCCTGTAGAGATACACTCTAAAAGCACATAACAAGTAAGTGAGAGCCAATACACCCCTATGTTGGGGTAGGGTTTCCCTGTCCTATTTTGTCAGGAGCTAGGGTTTCACTACGCACGCAGCGGTTTCAAACAACCTATATCGGGTAGGCAACTTGTCCTAGTTTGGAATGGTCACTATGGATTTCGATATGCACTAGGTCGAATGGTCGAAAAGGGTGCCCCGGTAAAACCGGGGTTCGTGTTCCCATGCGGTCAGAGCCCATAACCGGTCAGCCCTATGGTCATGCCTTGACAAGACAAGCCTCCGGCAAACCGTTCAGGACTGGCAGATGGCAAACACGGTGTCCTAGGCGCACCAATGCACATGCAATGCAAAGAGACCCATAAATGAAATCAAAACAAGATATCACGAGTTCGAGTCAAGCTCTCTAATCTCCCTAGCAGAGTCGCCAGAAAACTGTAGACGCGCCCTTGGGCTTCGCTCTACAGTTCGGACTCCCTTTTGTTGTCGGTTCTTAATCTGAACCAAAGAGTCCAAATCCGGCAAATTGTTTTGAGAAAAACAGATTTTTTTTTTGAAAGAAATGCCAAACATGGACTGCTTTGCCAGATACAGAGTCGCCACCTAAATATTTTATTTTGGAAAATTTAGGAAACCCTGACTCGGTGCCAAAGGCCACATGTCCGTCATCACCAAAGTTGCCTCGGCTCGGGAACTTGGGTACGATTGGGGAAGGTCAGCTATGAGCACCCCCTCTCGCCCGATCCGAAGATCGGCCTCTACTAACCGTGATATCTTGTTTTAAAAGCATTATGTGTTCTTATTCCGATTAATTAGCTAGAATTACTATGTGATGCACTCAGCAAAACAAGTATAGACTAGATCGCCTAATTTGGAACAAAGCATTGCATATCCGTTTGTTTGAAAACGTTTTGAAATTTGCTACTCGCAAGTAGGCTAAAACATGGATTTCAACAAGTTGTTCCAACTCAAACGATCTAACCTTCACCCACAGGCATTCAGGCAATTTATCACATAAGCATCTAGCCACATGGTAAGCATGCTGTCATGGCAAACACTCACACTTATGCGAAATGCTAAAGCATAAAATACTTACAAAGTATTCCGAGACAAAACAAAGAACAGGTTAGCAAACATGCATGATCCAAGTCCATGTTAAATGGCTAATGCAACGCATACAGAATGTCACTAGAACAGGCTCGGCTAATCCTAGGATGGCATGTGAAAATGTACAGATAGCACGTATTCAAGTTAGATTTGAAATACTTATGCAATTAGCATGATGCGCCGAGCCTGGTGCATGCAATACTGATGAATGATGCACGCATGCATAGCATAAGGTATGCTAAATTAAACATGTCCTAATACTAACCATCAAAGCAGGTAAGTAAAAGGGAAGAAAGAAGTGGGGGTTGGAAGACATACACACACGCACACCCACACTTATTACACAATTGCCCTCACTCGGAGGGTCCGAAAGAATAATACAGACTGAATAAATAATCAACTATCCTAGCTAATTACTTATCACAGACCAACTAAATTAATTAAGCAAATTAATTAATCTAATTTAAGCAATAAACAGTCCCGGGATGAAGACCCAATGCAGTGCGCGCTCGGTTTTGCTCAGAAATCCGCCACCATGCACAAGATGCCTCTGTTTTCCCTGCTCTGCTCCTCTGAGGACTGCCAAAGCCTCAGGGTTTACTCTCTGGATGCTGAGAAACACCACCGGCTGAAGGTGAACACCACCGGCCATGTAGAATGGTCATCGGCCATGAATTTAATCCACCAGCCAAAAATGATAGCCGGTCGGCACTGTATTTAGCCGACCGGACAAAAATTCCTACAAAATCTGGTTTGATAGCAGCAGAGGGCAATACTTGGCATGGCAATGTATTTCAAGCAATGTATGCACCAATCACACCCCATATCATGTTTATGACTCAAAGGGACATGAACCTTGGTTCTCGGACCACCAATCGCGCATTTCCATGCATGATGGCCCAAGAAGCCAAGTGTGCACATTTAATATGGAATGCAATGCACATGATCAAACCAAGGGGAACTCAACCTCCATCATAAGCAATTCAAGAGGCCAAGTATGCATGCTAATGCAATGCAACCTAAGCATGTTAGCTAGCATGCAACATGGAGATGCAAAGAAGCATACAAAACATGCAAGGCATGAAACAATGCAACCAATAAGCATGCAAGGTACAATGTGGGTGTTTAAGCATGCGAGCAAGCATGTGACTTCATTCAATCATGTAAGTTCAAACATTCAACACCTCATCAATATGCTACAACATTCAAGGAGTACATGCGACAAGCAAAGAGGTGGACTTAAACATGGTTTAGGCAGCCCTTACTAGGCCTAAAACAGTGGCCAAGGTGCTCAAAAATGAAGGACTAATAGGCACACAAACATGCATGCAAATGATCTCCAACACTTCAAGCATTAAAGAGCAATTCTCAAGCACACTCAAGAGGATGCAAACATGGACATATGGCATGCATTAAGCTCTAAAATCATGTTATAAGATGATGCCAAATCAATTTAAACAAGACAAGCAAAACATGCCACAATGGCCCAAGTGCTTAAGACAAGCCAAGGGGGCTTAAACCAAGGTCAAGTCCACCAAACCTCACAAGGCTAAGGGGACTTAAAACAAGTCAAATGCAGACTTAAACAAAGCCAAGGGTGCACTTAGATGGCATCTAAGTGGTCTAAAAGTGCAAGCATACTCCGAGGCCTAAACAAGGGGCATAAGGTAACAACCCTTTAAACACATTGAAGGGGGATTAAATGCAAGCATATAGGCATGTTATAAGGACTGAAATAACATGTTAAGCGGTTCCAAACCATTGAAATGATACAAACAAGGCATGCTACACACTTACATACTTAAGGCCAACAAGCCCAAAATGCAAAGGGCGCATGCAATGCAAGCTATGGTCGACCAAAACAGCCAAGGACAGATCTTAAACATGGCAAAATAAACATGAAAGCTTCACAAAGCTAGGCCTAAAGCATGCTTGGACAAGGGTTAAAACCTAGATGCATGTTAAGGCAACAAAATAGCATTACAAGGCATGTATGCTAAGCAAGCATGGTGTACCAAAACCAACTCAACTCAATGCTATTTCATGGCATAATAAGCATAAAAATCAGTTAAGGCATGGCCAACATGAACCTAAACTAGGTGCTCCCTTAAGAGGCAAAAAGTGCCCTTTTCAAGGACAACAAGGAGAGGGGGTGGCCCTCTCCTTCCTAGGACCTCAAGGCACCATCCTCACCTCTGAAATCCCTCAAGATTTCAGTGGTGAGGAGGCCCAAACATTATGGTCCCGGAGCTCACACAAAATGGCACAAAACAACGGCCAAGCAAGGCTTAAGAGGGGTCAAACAACCCCAAAGCTTAAAACACTCTTAACAAACTATTTAGAGGCCTTAAAAATAGAACTTTTACATGTTATATGCAAAGCCAAAAAATAGTTGCAAGATAGGTAAAAGTAGTGTGCAAAAATGGGGAAAAAAAGGGAAAAGTGATTACCCTTGTTGACCTTCTTCAACAATGGAGCTCCAGCAGCTTCTTGAGGTTGAAATCAACTTCAAAACTCTAAAAACAACCCTCAAGGGCCTCAGCTCCAAGGAAAGGTGTGGTGGTGTGTGTTGGTGTGCAAATCTAAGCCTAAACACACACAAGAGAGAGAGATAGGGAGATGGGAGATGAACAAACCCTAACCCTAGAACTCAAACCCTAAAAATGTTGCCCAAAAATGTCTAACCCTTGACCAAGAGAAGAAGCCCTCTCTTATAGGCAACTCCCTCTTGTAAGGCTTCCAAAACAAGCCATCCAAGAGGGAAATCCCTCCATACACGTGTATGGAGAGGAACAGAGTGGGTGCCAGCTATCACAGCTGGCACAAAATATCTGCTAAAAGCAGATGAACAGTGGTCAGCCAGCCAAAAGTGACTTTGGCCAAAACTTATGGCCGGTCGGCCAAAAATAGTGCCGGTCGGCCAAACATTTGGCCGATGGCAACAAAAGACAGCCGGTGGCCTCAAGTCATGGCCGGTGGTGTGTGGGGACGCCTCAAAAGGCATTCCCTGCCCCTTAAAGGCAAAACACAAGTGTTTGGTGCCAAACCATCCACAAAATAGTCGAGTCGAGAGGTCCTGAGACGAGGCGCGTTGCCAAGGCCTCCGGGAACTCAAGACGAACACAAACATGGATGATCACCAAGTGTTCAAGCGATGACGTCCAAGTCTTGAGGACGGTCAAAAATGGGGTGTCTACACAACTGTACAATGAACAATTAAGGGACGTTAAATTTGATAATAAAGGTGTGGCGAGATTGCTTAATGGTATTGAGTTGGATAATAAGAGATGTGATCGTCAATCAAACAAGATCGTGGTTAAGGGTATAAAATTAATTGGAAATGTGCAATTAGAGCAAGATGCTAAAGACGAAGCTGTGGTCCACCACGTTTTGTTTTTCGTCATAAGTAATAATAGTCCGTCAGATTCCGTTCCCACACCTGACAAGATATTTATTGGAGTTGGCGAGGGTAATCCTGAGACCTGGATTGTTGATCCTGACCAGTGCGACCGGTTTTGGATGCTAAAGAAAATGAGATTCAAGCTCGTTGGTGGCAAGGACAAAGAGTACATTTGTCACGGGATAAAAGTTATGGACCGGTTCTTCCCAATTGATGTTTGGACGAACTACAAAGATACGCTGTTGGGAAATGTTGGAAGTGTTCAGAAGGGTGCCATATATTTATTAGTGGCTGCTACTGTTAGTGGAAAAGAATGCAAAATTACTTTAAGGAGTCAAATGTACTTTAAGACTGTTTAGAATTATAATTTATGTATTTTTATTTGTATTGTTTAGGTTTTGAATGGAGGTGGATGATATAAAAACTAGTGTTGTTGAAGGTGTTTCAGCAAGTGATTTCAGTTATATTGAACTTGTGTTGCCTAATTTATTTTCTCAGTTGAGGTTAAGATACAAACAAAAGAGTATTAAGGTTGATAAAATATTAATAAAATATTCCCCTTTTGCGCACCTAATGCCAATGGGTTGGTCAAAGTAAATGTGTATGACAGGAGGTTAGATGGTAATGGCAGTCTGCATGCATGATTTCTTTTCCCTGTGGATTGTCAATGCGAGTTAGTCTATTATGGGAATGGTTATTGTTCAATTAACGACAAACAGGTGCCATGGATGGTGAAGTATCGACTTGAAAATTCGAATATTAAAAGGGGGATTACGTATTGTAAAATAAAAGGGTATCTAAAGTATTCTACCAGTGACATGCCAAAAGATTCGCAAATGAGGACCCCCTCTATTGTTGTGTTATCTAAAAAATATAGTAATGAAAATGTTGATGTTTGGCATTGTCCTCCAACGAAGGCCATTTTGATTCTGACATGGACTAAGTCTGTGGGTTTACTAGAGAGGCGAAGAGATTTGTTGTTCGGAGGTTTTAGGGAAAGTGGTTCAGTTATTCATGAACGCAGAGGTCGTCTAAGTTTGTTTGAGATTGATGTACGTAGAGGTGGTGATGACACTAGTGATGTTGATCATGGTCCGTGGATTTCGGAGGTTGGTGTTAGCAAAGAGAAAGTTGATCGTAGAGGATTAGTCGTTATGGACCTGTAGAATTTACTAATGTTTTACGAAATGTAATCATCAGTGTAAAAAATAGTGATGTGACTCAAAATGTAATAGTTGATGATAAGGGAAATGTAGTAAGTAAATAAAATATTAAGTGGTTTCATAAATAAAATTAATAAAATTTTTCATTAATCATGATAGTGGTTACATTAACATCAAACCATTATCTCATTTTTTGGGACATTGTATCTAACCAACTACTGTCCCCATTAGTTAATATAATACAAGGAATTCCTCCTCTAATAGTGAGATTTGGTTGGAATTTAACAAATACATGAAAATATCTCTGGCAGCCTACTAAATTTTTCATTAATTTGGTAGGGACTGTCGAGTATTTGATGTCGTCTATGACGTTATAGACGGCGTCCTGCTCGTAGTCCTTGAAGCTTATTCTGCCGGAAAAGTAATTGTGTCGTCTAAGGCTTCTGGCCCAGACGGTTTTGCCTGTTCTTGAGGGTCCTTCGAGGTAGAGGAAGACTGGGCGAATGGGCCACTGCTCTGGTTCCTGTTATCAGAGAAGGAGGAGAGTTCTTCGTCAGTATATAAATTGTTGATATTATTTCTGTGTATCCCTAATCTAATCCAGTCGTCGTCCCCCCCAAATGGAGAGACAACAATTTTGACATATCTTGTATTGAACAAAATTTCGACTTATAAACAAAATATTATTTTCTACCCATTTATTTTCTAGCCAAGGAATCAAAAGTACTCACACCACTCACACCTGGGCCCCGGTGTGACTTCCTTTTAACCACATCTATACACGTGTCCATAAGTACAACAACGGACGGCCCATATCAGCAGGAGAGGGGCGCTGGTAATATTAATACAGCGCCCCCCCAGGCACACCACTCACACCATTCACACCAGGTTTTTTAACTAATAAGGAGGCCTTGTACGGCTGGTGGCTGGTGTGAGTTCACTGTTTACCACTACAAAATGCCTCGCCAAGCCTCTTTCCGTTTTTATGCCAAGAATATTTTCCTCACATACCCACAATGCCCATGCCCAAAAGAACAACTCTTAGAACTCCTCCAATCCCTTCTCCAACTAGCCGGTCAGCCATACTACATATTTGTCACAAGGGAGCTCCACGAAGATGGAAACCCTCACCTTCATGCCATGGTTCAATGCACAAAGAAGATCCAAACCTCCAACCTGAGATTTTTCGATCTCATTGGAACCAATGGCAGAATCTATCATCCAAATATAGAAAAACTCCACTCGCTAACAGCAAGTCGACAATATATACAGAAAGGGGGCGAGTTCGTCGAATGGGGAGAATTTTCATCTAAAGGGAAAAGTCCTTTGAAGAATAGAGACGAACTCTGGAGGGGAATAATCGCAGAAGCAGAAACAGAGGAACAATTCTTTGCACTCTGCAAGGAAAGATATCCCACCGATTACGTCACAAAATACCCCCAATTAAAAACATTTTCGAGGGATCATTACAAAAGAGAGAGGCCCCTATATACTAGCCCCTTTAATTCATTTCCTTTCTTAAATGAAGAAGTAAAAAAATAGGCAGAAAATAATATTTGTTTGTAAGTCAAAATTTCATTCAATACGAGTTATGTCAAAATTGTTGTCTCTCCATTTGGGGGGGAAGACGACTGGATTAGATTAGGGATACACAGAAATAATATCAACAATTTATATACTGACGAAGAACTCTCCTCCTTCTCTGATAACAGGAACCAGAGCAGTGGCCCATTCGCCCAGTCTTCCTCTACCTCGAAGGACCCTCAAGAACAGGCAAAACCGTTTGGGCCAGAAGCCTTAGACGACACAATTACTTTTCCGGCAGAATAAGCTTCAAGGACTACGAGCAGGACGCCGTCTATAACGTCATAGACGACATCAAATACTCGACAGTCCCTACCGAATTAATGAAAAATTTAGTAGACTGCCAGAGAGATTTCCATGTATTTGTTAAATTCCAACCAGATCTCACTATTAGAGGAGGAATTCCTTGTATTTTATTAACTAATGGGGATAGTAGTTGGTTAGATGCAATGTCCCCAAAAATGAGAGAATGGTTTGATGTTAATGTAACCACTATCATGATTAGTGAAAAAATTTATTAATTTTATTTATGAAGCTACTCAATATTTTATTTACTTACTACATTTCCCTTATCATCAACTATTACATCTTGAGTCACATCGCTATTTTTTACAAGTTCCAATAAAAGGTGTAAATTTTATGAAAAAAATTATTTCACAAAAAGGAGTAACTTTTCAGAAAATGTGTAAATATTGCCCCGAAAATGTGTAAATTTTTAGAAAATATGTAAGTTTTAGCAAAATGTGTAAATTTTATGAAAGAAATTATTTCACAAAATGTATAACTTTTCAGAAATAGTGTAACTTTTTTTACAAAAGATGTAAGTTATTTCACAAAAGGTGTACGTTTCGTTTTCACAAAAGGTGTAAGTTCTAATAAAATGTATAAATTTTATGAAAAAAATTATTTCACAAAAGGTGTAACTTTTCAAAAAATGTGTAAGTATTTCCACCAAAAGGTGTAAGTTTTCAAAAAATGTATAAGTTTTAGCAAAATGTGCAAATTTTATGAAAAAAATTATTTCACAAAATGTGTAACTTTTCAAAAATATTGTAAGTTTTTTTCACAAAAGATGTAAGTTATTTCACAAAAGGTGTAAGTTTCGTTTTCAGAAAAGATGTAAGTTCTATTAAAAGGTGTAAATTTTATGAAAAAAATTATTTCTCAAAAGGAGTAACTTTTTAGAAAAGGTGTAAGTATTTTCACGAAAATGTGTAAATTTTCAGAAAATGTGTAAGTTTTAATAAAATGTGTAAATTTTATAAAAGAAAATTTTTCACATATGGTATAACTTTTCAGAAAAGGAGTAACTTGTTTCACAAAAGATGTAAGTTATTTCACAAAAGGCGTAAGTTTCGTTTTCAGAAAAGGTGTAAGTTCTATTAAAAGATGTAAATTTTATGAAAAAAAATTATTTCACAAAATGAGTAACTTTTCAAAAAATGTGTAAGTTTTCAGAAAATGTGTAAGTTTTAACAAAATATGTAAATTTTATGAAAGAAAATTTTTCACATATGCTGTTACTTTTCAGAAAATGTGTAACTTGTTTCACAAAAGATGTAAGTTATTTCACAAAAGGTGTAAGTTCCAATAAAAGGTATAAATGTTATGAAAAAAATTATTTCACAAAATGAGTAATTTTTCAAAAAAGGTGTAAGTTTTTAGAAAATGTGTAAGTTTTAACAAAATGTGTAAATTTTATGAAAGAAATTATTTCACAAAAGGTGTAATTTTTCAGAAATGGTGTAAGTTTTTTGACAAAAGATGTAAGTAACTTCAAAAAATGTGTAAGTTTCGTTTTCACAAAATGTGTAAGTTCAACGAAAGGTGTAAATTTTAGAAAAAAAAATATTTCACAAAATGTATAACTTTTGACAGAAGGTGCAAGTATTTTCACGACAAGGTATAAGTTTTCAAAAAATGTGTAAGTTTTAACAAAAAGTGTAAATTTTATAAAAGGATTTATTTCACAAAAGGTGTAATTTTTCAAAAAAGGTGTATGTTTTTCACAAAAGGTGTAAGTAATATGTGTAAGTTGTCAAAAGTTACACCTTTGGTAAGTAATTTCACAAAAGGAGTAAGTGTTCACAAAAGGTGCAAGTAATTTCACAAAAAAGCGTAAGTTCTCAGAAAAGGTATAAGTAATTTCACAAAAAAACATAAGTTCTCACAAAATGTGTAAGTAATTTCACAAAAAATTGTAAGTTTTTACAAAAGACGTAAGTTTTCCTAAAAGGTGTAAGTTTTCTTGAAATTGCTTACGCCTTTTTTTGAAATTACTTACGTCTTTTGTGAAAACTTACGCCCTCTTGTGAAATTATTTACGCCTTTTTGTAACAATTTACACCTTTAGTCATATAATATATTATTTTATTAATTTACCTGGAAAGGTCACCAATGTGTAAGTTTTCAAAAATTTTGGTATAACCCAATACATAAAAGGTGTAAATGCAAAATAGAAAGGGTGTAAGTGCCTTGCCTACCATATGCAAGGCACACCTAAGAAAGGTCCTAATAAAAATCACCTAATTAGTGTATTGTAATTTTTTATACACACTATCAAAATTGTGCGTACCATATACAAATTATGATATTTGTAATATTGATTATCACAAATATCATAATTAAATTATGAGTTAATTACTTAAAAGTCTTATTTACAATTGTTATGATAGCTTAGGTCCTATTAAAGATTTTTTGAATCAATAAGTCTTATTTAGTAAAATTGAGAATATTATCAGTTTTTTTCAATTTTTAAAATTAAAAACATTATCAATTTTGCATAGTAATGTTCCAGATAATTGTTTAACTAATGATGAAAAAAAAACAGAGTATGAGATTAAACGTTTTTTCCCTTTTACATATTTGTTTAATTTAACTATCCAATAAAATCGAGAACGTTATCAGTTTTTTTTCAGTTTTAGAACTAAGAATAGTATCATTTTTTCATTTTTAATTTTTTTTTTCAATTTTGCACATCAATGGTCCATCATCATGCACATTTATAGGCACAAAATTCTCAGTTCTACACAAAAAATAATTTAATTTTTTTCAATTTTTTCAAAAAAAAAATATTAGTTTTTTTTTTTTGGCACATAATTTTTTATTTTTTATTTATTTTTTGTAGTTTTTTCAATTTGAAAGATGATATTTTAAAGTTTTAAAGGACAATTCCAACTATTAGAAATTTAATGGGACTTGAAGGTCCAAAAAAATCTTAGTTAGGACTTCTTTTTTTTTTTATCAGCAAAACAAAACTTTATTGATGAAAGAGGCATAATACATGCAAAATTATATCAACAAAGCAGGGGAGTGCAGAAAACATCATAGCTAAACTTAACAATCCCAACTAAGTTGGCACCGCAAAGAAAGCGCAATCATATGCTAAGCACTCGACCTAAGATTGGAGAGGAACCAATCAAAAACACCCAAAGAGAAGAACAACCAAAGGCTAATAATCAAAAAACACCCAAAGAGGAGAACAACCAAAAGCTAATACAAAAGATTCACCCTATTGTTGGGCTAATGAACCAAAGAGCTCATATAGATAGGCGGAGAACTAGCAACAAAGCATTCAGCCTCCTTTTCTACTACAGAACTTCGCCAACAGACAACATACAGCAGCAGAGGCAAACAACAGCTAACTAAAAGCTAATACAACAGACAACAGCAAAAGCATACTCCAGCAGACAGCAGCAGAAGCATATGGATAGGCAAGGTACTTGCTCCAGATCATTCAACCTCCATTTCTAATACAGAGCTTCACCAACAGACAGTAACAAAAGCATACTCCAGCAGCATACACACTAGCAGATGCATACAACAAAATCACACTAACAGCGTATACACTAGCTGCAAACTCACCAAGACAGCATACACCAAACAGCAGGTCAGACAGCAAACATACTAGTAGCATACGTCCTAAGACAGCATACACCAGAAACATACAGCACCAGACATCAAGGTCAACATACACCAGAAACATATAGCACCTTGAACAGACCTTAGACACATACCTTTACCTGATCAAGGTTGTTGATAAAGTCATTAACAAAGTACATATTCCCTATCCTAAAAGCCTTACTCCATAAGGCAAATCGAACCTTAATAAGCTCACTAAGATCTACTCCACAAGGCTGCACTCCATTAAATACACAATCATTTCTTAACTTCCAAATGGACCAGAGAGCAATTAAAGGTAAAACCCTCCATAATCTCCTAACCTTTTTCTTATACTGGCCACCTAACCACCAATAAAACAAACAATCAACAGACTTAGGCGCCACCCACAGGCACCCCCATCATTGTAACAGATCTGTCCAAACTTTCCAACAAAAAAAACAATGCAACAACACGTGAGCAGCAGATTCATTCTCATTTTTACAAAAGGCACATAGTATTGAAGCACTACTATTGAGAATACCAATATGCTGTAGAAAATTTCTAGTTTTCACTCTATTCCTCCAAGCTAGCCAACCAAAAAATTGAACTTTAGGAGGTAAAATAGTGTTCCACACAAACTTACTTAATGTCAGATAAGGGCCAAAAAGAGAGTCACTAAACTTGTACAAAACAGATGCCTTGAGGCTACCACATCCTGACCCATTCCATGTAACACAGTCCTCCACATTAATGCGTAAATAAGGGGCATCCTTTAGAACAACAACCAATCTATTTACTTCAGCCTTTTCTCAATCATAAAGATTTCTCCTAAAGTTTAAATTCCACTCCTCCAAACTAGATCTCCTATCATAAAAGTTGAAGAGTGATCCCCCTTTATCAATAGACAAACTAAAAAGTCTAGGGAACTCAGCTTTTAAACATCTGTTGCAAGCCAACAATCATGCCAAAACTTGAACCTTTTCCCATTCCCAATCCTTAACTGAAACTTCTCTACATAGAACTCCACTAACTATTGATGATGCTTTGCCACTGTGATAATATCAGTCCACATTCTAGAGTGACTATAAGACAAACTCACAGATGGGATCCAACTACCCTCCTCAATCATATATTTGCTACACAACAACCTTCTCCATAAAACATTTACTTCCTTCCCAAATTTCCACCACCATTTAAGGAGAAGGCTAGAATTGACATCCTTGATTCTTCTAATCCCAAGGACACCCTACTCCCTACTTTTTGTCACATCAGCCCATGTTACCAGGTGGTCCTTCCTTTTCAGATTATTTCCTCTCCAAATGAAAGCAGCTTGGAGCCTTTCAATTTCTCTAACAACTCCATTGGGCATTCTAAACAGAGAAAGATAATAAATAGGTAGACTAAATAGGACAGACTTGATCAACATTAACCTGCCTACAAAAGATAGAGTTCTTCTCTTCCAACCAGCCAACTTAGCTCTAACCTTATCCAACACTGGCTTCTAGGTTGATTTCCTACCCGGTTTAGCACCTAATGGAAGGCCCAAGAATTTCATTGGTAAGCCTTGGACCTTGCAATTTAGAATATCAGCACAAGATATCAAGGCCTCAACATCCACACCTACACCACACGCTACACTCTTATGAAAGTATATCCTCATTCCATAAAGTATTTCAAAACATCTTAGAACCCTCTTTATATGAACTATTTGATCCAAGTCAGCCTCACAAAACAACATCAAATCATCAGCAAATTGGAGATGAGAAATCATCACTTCTTTCACCCCAACTATTACCCCTTTAATGATCCCTTTTTCATAAGCTCTGTGCATCAATACATTCAGCCCTTCTGCCACTATAATAAATAAAAAAGGCGATAAAAAGTCACCTTGTCTAAGACCCTTTGTGGTGAAAACTCCTCTATTGGTGAACCATTCACCAAAACAGACAACCTTGCTATGGAAACACACGCCCTCATCCAAGATATCCATTTTGACCCAAACCCAAAATTGGCCAACATAGAAAATAGAAATTCCTAGTTAATTGAGTCATAAGCGTTTTCAAAATCAAGTTTAATAACAATCCCTTTCTTTCTAGCTTTTTTCCATCCATCCACAATTTCATTTGCAATAAATACTCCATCAAGTATACTTCTCCCACCTAAAAAAGCAAACTGAGAATCCCCAATAACTTCAGGGAGCACTCTCTTAAGCCTATGAGCAAGGACTTTTGAGAGAATCTTGTACATACTCCCCACCAAACTAATGGGTCTAAAATCGGTTAATCCATTAGGATTATCATTCTTAGGAATGAGAGTGATGAAAGAACTGTTAATTCCAAATGAGAGCTTGGAAGAAGTATGAAAATCCCTCATGAAATGCATAACCTCATATTTCAATAACTTCCAAAATTTTTGAAAGAATAGGAGATTAAATCCATCTGGGCCTGGTGCCTTATTTCCATCACAGTCCTTGATAGCTGCCCTCACCTCACATTCAGAGAAAGCAGCTTCCAGATCAGTAAATGCATCACTAGCTGCAACTGACTTAAAGGTGCCTCCCAGAGTTGGTCTAAATGCCCAGCTTTCAGTGAACTGCCTCCTGAAATGTTGTAAGACCGCAAGTCGTACAATAACTGGCTCCTCTAGAACTACTCCTTCAATTGAGATAGAATTGATTGAGTTTCTATTCCTTATGCTACTAGCCATAACATGGAAAAACTTAGTATTCTTGTCCCCATTCATGATCCAGTTTATTCTAGACTTCTGATGCCAAAGCTTTTCCATCATCCTACTAAGCTTCCATACCTCCCCTGCCACCTCCCTTCTTCTGTTCTTTTCAATTTCAGACAAACGTCTGTCTTCTGCAGTAATGTCAATACCATGCAGCTCTTCATCTGTCTCCTTTAATTTTGTAGATACATTCCCAAAAATTTCAAAGTTCCATTTTTTCAGCTCCCCCTTGAGCAATTTTAGCTTTTGAATCAGTATATACCCAGCTCTCCCAGTAATCCTTTTTTCAGTCCAGAATTTTTCCAAAACAGAGGGGAAACGTGGGTGGATAATCCATGCATTAATGAACCCAAAAGGTCTTGGCCCCCAATCCCTCTCATCTTCCATTAACAGGAGTAGGCAGTGATCAGAACAAGTTCTAGGAAGACCCCATAGCTTGAAGTTAAATCTTTGCAACCACTCAGGATTTAGCAGAACCCTATCAATCCTACTCCATTTCTCCCCCTCCTGAGCATTACACCATATGTACTTCCTACCAAGCAATGGTATATCATTCAACTCACATTTATCAATGAAGGCATTTAGTTCCTTTATCCCCTTTTCCCTTATAGAGCAGCCCACCCTTTCCCTACTAAATCTGATCTCATTCAAATCCCCCCCCCCTCCAAGCACTATGGATTTGGAAAATCAGACTTTAGTTTTATTGAAGTATCCCAAAGAATACCTCTACCACTCACATCATTAGGAGCATAAACATTTAGTATAACACAATCAAAAGAATTCAGGAGAGTACCTGATAGGAGAACAAATCATCTATTGTAACAATAGTCCTTCAATTGAAATAAACTTGGATCCCAAATACAGAGTAATCACCCTGCTGTCCCTTCTGAATCCACTGCCATAAATTCCATGTTACTCCTTCCCCACAAGGTTCTAACTTCACTTTCTGAAATAGAAGCTTTCTTAGTTTCCTGCAATAGAACTAAGTCCACCCTCCTATCACAAATGAGCTTCCTAATCCTTCCCCTCTTCTCAGATTTCCCTAATCCTTTGATATTCCATGACATTAACTTCATCAGTAAACATATAATATGCCAAATTCCCCTAGACGAGACACTTAGACCCCTATGCGATCTCCCTCTCCTGTCTTCTTCCTCTGTCTATTAATTCAAGCTCCACTAATTTCTCCAAAACTTCACTATCTTTACCATTGTCTTGAATTCCCGAAACTTTACCCAGCTGAAGATTGGTTTGTGCTTCACTAAGGATATGCCTCCCTTTGCTTGAACCACTCTTAGTTGAAGCAAAAAGAGACAAGGCTGCTGCAGCAGCCCTGAATACTTCGCACTTTGGGATAGATTTGCTTGATGGGGTACCTTTTTGACCATAAAGTCGAGCTAACCTTTTATACCCAACCTCCTTTGTGTTAGGCTTTACTGCACCAAGCCCTCTCACTTTCATCTTACCTTTCCTTTTTGACCTCTTTACTGGGTTGGAGCTTCCATTGATAGTAGTTTGGCTTGATTGCACCAAAAGCCCATCTTTCCTGGTACTAGCCCATTGAGATTTAGTTGTGTTGAATATAAATGTGCCCACCCCCTCTTCACTCAATCCATTTGGAGCATCAGGCCCATGAATATGGCCCAAATTAACTTCTAGGTTGATACCAGGCCTGTGCCCACTTGACCCACTAACACTCTTAATAAAACCAGGGGTAAATAGATGCTCATCAACCCTCTAGTTAACATTAACCCGTTGCAGTCCATAGTCTGCCATCACCAATAGAGATCTATCCATGCGTACCTCAATCCCCAATATGTTTCCTACGCCACATTTAGGCTCTTCGACCACTATATTCACTTGGACACCTTTACAAGTCAGCTCCAGCCCACATTGGGTCTCTTCAACTACTATATCAGTATTTTCTAGATCATCATCTTCTTCCTCAACCTCCTTAGCCATGTTATCTACTTCATTTCTAGCACCACACCCAGCAATTGGTTCTTGATTAGCTGCTCTATTAGAGCTATGGACATCCTCAACCTCACTAAGTATCATACGTCCATTGTCAAATATGCTAACTGGTTGCTCTTCATACACCATGACAGGATATAGCCTTTCTTTGCATTCCAGATTAATGGATTTATTGATAAAGTCCATACACTGAGTTGCAATTCTGACTCTTCCATGACTGAAGGACTTTGGTTGGCAAATGTCACCTTCCAATCGAATAACACTTCCCCAAATGTTGCCAATCTTATTAAAAGTGTTTCTATTCCACATACTTAGAGGAACCCCATGGCATCTAAACCACAGACACCTCTCTTGTTTTGCACATGCTCGTGGTTTCCACTCTTTAACAAACTCACACCAATCCCTACTCCGTTCTTTGAGCAGTGATAATTTTGCATCCTTTTCTTCTTTGGATCTAAAGGTTACCACAACATCTCTGCCTCCTCCACTCCTGACCATTACATCCCCAATTCCTTTCTCCTTAAAAATCTTCTCAATACCATGTACAGAATACTCATCTTTGAATCTCAAGATCACACTCTCATGCAGCCAACCATGGCCGGCTTCGTCCACCATGATAGTAGTTTCAACTTTTCCCGTAGGTACTCTAGCGTTTGTTTTTATTATTTCAGCATATGACCTCTGTAAACCATGCTGACAGTGTACGTTTCTTCCACATGCTTCATTAGCGCCTTTGCTCCCTTTAGGCTGGTTTCTATTCTGTGCTTCTTCCTTATATCTATCATACTCTGCCATTTTAACTTGAATCTCCCTGTCCTCTACCCATAGACCATTTGCTTTAGTAACTACAACCTTTGCTGCAACTGAGTAGTCGTACTTGACTAAACCAAACATGGTATTTGTGATCTTCCTCCTCTTCTGCGGGATAAATACATCTTTCACTATTCCAAATTTTCTTCTTGTTGTTGTAAACTCGAATGAAGCAATCTTCTTCTTTTGAGAGTTTGAAAGATTTGATGAGATATCTTAGTTAGGACTTAATTAAGTAAAAGTTCATAAATTAGGACTTGTGTGTAAATGCCCCATAAATTATTTTTAGTCATAATTAAAAAGATATAATAAGTCATAATCAAACACCATATAAGTTGTAAGCAAAAATCTCTTGAATCATAATCAAAATAATAATGATAATAAGTATAACAAACATCACAATAAGTAACCAACGACGTTAGTTCGATTTGCCTGAACTCATGCACCTCACTAGGAGGTTAGTAGTTTGAATCTCCCTACCTGCGTGTGAAACTTATTCTCCGCGTATTAATTGAGACTTTCTCTTCCACTTTGGGAGTTCTTTGTAAAAAGTTTGTATTTTTATTGAACTTCATTGTTATGATTGTAATTTATTGAATTTCATTGTACTATCCTATACAAATCAAATTTAAAAATATCATAATTAATCATAATCGAGTCATAAGAAAAAAATCATAAAAGTCATAAATTTTTTACTGTGCATTATATAATTCCCAATAAATTGCATGATATTTAAAAGGAAAAATTACCTCTAAGTAGTAATTTTCAAAAATTATTACAAATTAATGAAAAAAATTATGATTTTAATTATTAATATAGTAAATGACACTAGCGATCTTTATATTTTAATTTGTGTCAAAATTTGACCATTATAACAAAATAAAAACTCTAATTTTTTTATTTAAACTCTATTTTTTTCATATTAATTATTTTTTTCTTTTTTCTAATTTTTCTCGTTCTCTAATTTTTTTTTAATATTATATATATATATATATATCTAATGCCTGCCCCACTTATGATTTTTTTTTAATAAAAATATAAGCTTATTTTTAACTCTTATTTAAGATTTTAAAATTTTAATACTCATTTTCAAATTTCAATTCTCACTCTATATATGTATATATCTTACTCCTTTTATTATGGTATTTTCTTGCTTCCGTCTCCCTATTTCCTTCTTGTTTTTCTGTTTTGAATTATTTATTTATTTTTTTTATTGTTGTTTCTGTTTTCTCTTTAACTCATTATATATCTATTTAAAATTTATTCATTGGCTTCAATTCTTCCTCTTCATATTTCTTTTTCCCCCTCCCCTCCTCTTTTCTTCATTAGTCAGTCAAGAATTAAAAATATTTTCAAAAACTGAAAAAGTAGTTTAAGGAAGATATAACAGAATTATATTTTCTCATCTTTGCTTCACATGTTTTTCAAAAATTGAAAATATTTGAAAACTTGCAAATAATTTTTACAAAAATTCTATTTGCACACGATGTTTCTTCTCAATACACATTGTTAGAACATTAAAGTTTTATTACAATCATAAAAACACAAAATTCTCTTTACACACCATTACATATAAACATATATCATACATCATCATCATCATCATCATCATCATCATCATCATCATCATTATCTAATGCTCATCATCTCCTCCATTATAATCTAATACACTCGTATCTTTCATTATCAACAGATTCACCTCATTCTATTCTCCATTATCCTTCTTCACCTTAGCTAAAAAAACATTGTTGCCTTTGAAGATTTAGGATTTTGAAACATTTAAATCAATCATTTTTTAAGACTTGACACCATGGATGGAATTGAAATTGTTGATTTACAATAATGCAACAATGAAAAACAGAGTTTATAACGTTTTTATTTTTCTCATTAGTATAATTGTTGGGACGTTTTTGTTCGACACGTGTTTGGATAATCAAAGCTGGACATTTTCACAATGTTCAATATTTACTTCTGAACAAAAATATTTTGTTCAAATTATTGATGCCAAACAATTGTAAATTGTTCATACATAAAAAAATTGAACGTGATGAGTCCGAACGAAATTAGACAATAACATTGGACAACCAGTGTCAAACGAAACTCAAAATCAAAATTGCTATAGGAAGGTGAGAATCGCTAACCAAATCAAATTCAAATAGGGAAAACTAAACTAAGTGAGATTTAGAGGTAAAAATCATAGATTTTTGAAAGCGAGAATCGAATATCTTCACCCAGTAGTTTCTTCAATGTGATGTCGATCTTCAATACTTTGCTTACTTCTTCGAGATGAAGAAAATAATGCAATTAAAGTAGTACACCCTATTTTTTTAAAATTATCAAATTGACGTATTTTTATAAATGTGTCATATATGTAATCTCATATCCATGTCTATACTTTTTAAAAAGCACAGATAAATAAAATAAAATATGATGATACCGAAATCAAATTTCAACAATAAATATGTAAACTCGAGTATAACATTTTTGCATATAACACAATAAAAATAGTATAGACTTGATATTGGAATGAAATTTTCATTAGGAGCTACTAAAAAAGAGTCAAGTTACTCTTTTAAATTAATACTTGATTCTTAAAAACGGTTTCTCACCATCTTTTATGATAGTATCCTAGCCATACATGTATCATATCTTTTTAAAAAATTTCTATTGTCATATCCCAATCCATATCATACCCGTATCCTGTATCTAGATCTATATTTCATATTTTATATGCCATTTTACACGCTATAGCTTCTTCTGCCATGATTTGTATGTCAACCATTTTGGATAGAAGACTTCTTCAATAGGCTCTTGCGTGAACATTTCTATATCAAACAAGAGGCTTTTTCTTTTCAAACTGGCATTTTTTCAAGGGCCACATCAAGGGTATTGACAGTAGCTCCTTTGTACTTGTACCACTTTGCACAAACTAAGAAGTACCCCAAATTCAAGACCTCCAAACCAGCAATCAAATAGTAAAAATAATCCAATCTCCCCTTGTTAAGATCCTCCGGCAACCAATTCCCCTTCCCAGCTCCACTTGTCGCACGATGAACTATAGACACAAGGAAGCTACTCAAATAACTAGACAATGCAAATCCACAAAACAAGAAAGATCCAGCTATGCTTCTCATATTTTCCGGGAATTGCTTGTAGAAGAACTCAACTTGACCAATGATAGTAAATGCCTCAGAAAATCCCGTTAGTATCAACTGAGCGATTAACCACAACCCGGACATAGAAGAAATTTCACCCTTCCTTGGTTCAATCCCCAATGTTGGCCTTGTAAGAGCCAATGTCCTCCTTTCCTTTTCGACAATTGCTGATACGATCATAGTGAATACAGAGATGACCATGCCAACGCCCATCTTCTGGAGGATTGTGATACCGTCTTCCTTTTTTGTTATCTTTCGTAGCATTGGGACTATGAGTCTGTCGTAGATGGGTATCCAAATTGTGAGGCTTACCATCTGGAAGACGTGGTACGATGCCGCTGGGATTAGGAAACCAGTGTTGCCTAGTCGCCTGTCGGATTGGAGAGCTTGGAAGACTTGGAAGGTCTGTTGTTGGACTATGGTGATGTAGTAGACGATCCCTGCTGCCCATATGGGGAGTACTCTCAATAGGCATTTCACTTCTTCTACTTGTTGGATGCTGCAAAGTCTCCATGGATTGGCTGCTGAACCATCTGGTTTGATTTCGTCTTCAAGGGTGATGATTGCTGCCTTGTTGAGAAATCTGGGATCATTAGCATTTTTAGTTAGCTAGTGAGTATTGAGTAACATCTGAATGTTGCAAGATATGAACGTGACTAATATTGAAAGATATGAAAATGTTTTGCATCCTCATCATCTAATGCTAATATATGACCATGTGACTAATCTCGAAATCCCGAAAATCCCTTTGGATGACTCCTATTCTCACCCTTACTCTTGGGTGTGCATATCTATTATCTAGTCACATCTACATGTATGTAGTTTACTTTTTTATTTTTTTCAGATTTAGATTTTGTTTTTTCATCACAAATATTGTTAATTAATATAAAAAATACTAATAAACGTTATGGGAAATTGTACAGTGTGCACCCCTTTAGGAGTACATATTATGTGCATCCTACCAAAAAAATTAAATTTTACCATAAAATTTCGTAATATCAACTATAAAATGAGTAATCATGTCACAAATTGACATGATAAAATGGCCAAATTGGTCACAATGATTTTTCTAAAGGCTTAACAATTAACAACTGACTTTTACCGACTAAAATGCAAAAGTTTGTGACTTGATTACCACATTTTTTATTGCGTAAATTTATGATAAGATTACGCATTTTATAATTGATGATATTGCAAAATATTATGATAAAATCATATATTTTATAATAAAGTACATATGATATACACACTTAAAAAGTTGCACACCATATTATTTTCTGAAAGTTATTGACTCATTTAGGATCATATCCGACGAGACGAAAGAATTTGCCTAATGATTGAGACTCTTCTATATTAGGCGCGATTCAGTCTTATCATTGCAAATTTAATTTCTTCCAAAAAAAAAAAAAAATCTATCAAATTGATTAAAATAAAAAATTACGATACGAATAGAGATACAAATATAGTTTTCAATTAAAGTAATTTATTGGCCACTCTGTTATTCACAAATTTTGGTCAATCAATGACTCCTTTTGATGATTAAGAACAGGATGATCGAGTTGTTGACTAATTGAATAAAATCTAGACAATATTATTGTAGATTGCCTAAGAGCATCTCTAAAGGGATAATTAAAAAAGGCTTGTTAAGTATTTTAACTAATGTAATTTTAATTTTGAGTTCCAATAGATTGACTATTGGGCTAGCTACTTTACCATTCTACTTTTTTGGTAGTTACAATTGAAGACCCTCAGAGGCTCTCCAAACAAATATGTATGTATATATCTTGGATTTTTGTATATTTATATCTTAGATTTGGGATTTTATATTTTTTATATATGTATATGTGTATGTAGCAATTTTATATGTTCTTTCCATTCTGTTTGATGAATTACGGAATAACTTATTTTGCATTTTGTATTTTTTTTCCCTCTTCATTCTACAGGTTTTGTATGTTTGTATGGGCAAATTTATTATGATTGCAAATTTATATTAATAAAATATCAGCAATTAGTATTTTTTGTTTTAAAAATTAATTAGGTTAGTTTAAATGATTAGTTAAAATAAAGAATGTTGTTGGAGACACAATAACTAAAGTAATTAGATAAAATAAAGAGTATACTTTTTTCATATTTTAACAAGTGAAAAGTAGAGGGTGTGCAAGATATGAAGTCCTCATCATCTAATGGAAGATAAGACTATGCACCTAATGTCAATCATCCTAAAATCAACAATGATTTGTAAGAAATACAAAAACCAAAACTAGACATAAAGAAAATATGAATGAATAAATTTGGGAAAATTATAAAAAAAAAAAAAAAAAAAAAAAAATCTTGAGAGTTAGTTTTGTAATAAAATAAATTCTGAAATTTTAAATTTTTTTTCTTCAATTCAACTCTAACTTTTTTATTTATTTTTCAATCTAAATTATTTGACTATTTATATTAAGTAAAATAAAAAAATTGATATTTTAATAATTAAACTCAATAAAATAGATATTTTAGATATGTCAGATTTTTTATGCATCCTCATCGTCTAATGAAAGATAAGACTACCTAATGTCAATCATCCTAAAATCAACAATGATATTAGAAATACAAAAACCAAACGCAAACTAGACATAAAAAAAATGTATGAATGAATAAGTTTGGGAAAATTATAAAAAATAAGAGTGTGAGTTTTGTAACACAACAGATTCAGAATTTAAAAAAAAAAAATCAATATAAATTCTATTTTTTTTTTTTTTTAAATCTAAACCATTTGGCTATTTATGTTAAGTAAAATAATAAAAAAAAATTTGGTATTTTAGTGATTAAATTCAATGAAATTGGTATTTTAGATATTTTATGTAAACCTCCATTGAGTTTAATGGCTAAAATATTTTTTTTTTAAATTTTTCAGTCAATTTTATTTAACCAAAATAGGCAAATGGTTTAAATTATAAATAAATAAATTAGGATTAAATTGATAAAATTGAAAATTCTAAGTTTATTTTAGCCATCAATACATTTTTTGTATTCAATTCTATAATTGTTTTTTGTTTTCATAGACTTATTGTAGAATCAAAAGGACTAAAAATGACCAAAAATTACCTAAATTCAACATGTTTATAAGTGGACTTATTTTTTCGGCACGTATATCCTTTCAGTAAACTTTTTCAGCTTTGAGTCAAAAAAAATTATTGTTAGATTGCTCTAGACCAGATGAGCCTTTGTAAAAAAAAAAAAAAAAAAAAAAAAAAAAAAAAAAAAAAAAACTACTGCTCAAAAAGGACTACTAAACATGAAAAGTCAAATAGTGAACCCCTTCTAATTTTTTTTATTTTTTATTTTTTATTTTAGGATCATCTTGTCTATACTAAAAAGTCAACCCAAAAAAAAAAAAAAATAGAGAAGAGAATCAAATTTAATTTTTTTGAAAGATAATAAATAAATAAATAAAAATAAACCAATTATTAAAAGCTGCAACATGAGGAAGTAGAGTTGGTTATACCTGAATTGATCTGAGTAAGGGAGCTTGGAGTTGATAGAATTACTAGGAACATGGTTAAAAAGAGAGACCAAAGGTTGTTCTGGTAATTCCACTTTCCTCTTCTTAATTGCAGCCACTATAACCTGCACCACACTAGTCAATGGACTACCCTGTGGAATCACAATGACATAAATTCTTGTACCAATGAAGAACACAGCACAAGACAAGAGCATGAGGAATGTAGGAATAGCCAATCCCAAAGCCCAATTCACATTAGACTGAACATACACAATCACTGTCAATGATACCATCATTGCAAAAGTGAATGTGAAATAGTACCAATTAAAGAAGCTTGAAATTGCCCTCTTTCCAGATTCAGTTTTGGGGTTGAATTGGTCTGCTCCGAAGGCTAGGTTACATGGTCTTATGCCACTGGCTCCAACTATTAGTAGTCCAAAGCCACTTAGCAGGAAAGTCATTTGCCATGGGGTTGGACCTATGCATGAGGACTCCTTTGATCCACAGTGGGGGGGATGGAGGGTTGAGATTGCGGCTGTGAGTGTCAGTACGAGCATACCCTGTGATTAAAAGATGAAACAAAATAGAGTATCAAAAATGCTATGAACCATAAAAAGATATTTCGAAATCTACCTTAAAACGACTTGTATGATGTAGTTTTAAAATTGGTGGGATGTAAGTCACACCTAAAATGATTGTGATTCATAGATGTGTTTCGTTAGTATTTTTTCCGAGTTTGTAACATTATTGAATAGAGTATTAGATGTTTTAAAAAGGCAACAATTTCCTTCTAGTTCTCTTAAAAGGATTGGATGATCCAGTTCAGACAAATCTGCTCACCATGGTCTCACTTCAATAATTCAATTCATTAATTTTTTAGAATTTTGTGTATAGAGTATTCATTAAAAAAAATCAGATTAATTTAATAATTGTATCCGTCTAATTTAAACATATTTTTCTTATAAAAATGAATAATCTATTTTTAAAATTATATTTATTGTTTATTTTTTTGAAGACGTGATGAAATCGCGTGGCTAAAATTATTGGATTAATCTAATTTTATTTTTTTTATATGAATGATGTTTACATTGAGACTTCAAAAAATAACGCATCCATCATTAAAATAATACACATGATTAGCCCCAGGCTAGAACTAGAGCCCATCTTTTGTGTTATTGGCAAAATGGCGTTGCTTCTTGAAGAAAAACAATGAAAGGAAATCCTAGTGTTAGCTGAGAAATTATGAGAGTGGAGATCTCAGCAAATTATTGCCTGGTTTGGAATCGTGATTTTAATTTAGAACTTAATTTAAAAATTATTTTCAAAATTTATAATCAAATACACAACTCAAAACTTAATTTAAAAATTCTTTTCAAAACTCATAACTAAACTCTTTTCAAAATTCTATTTTTTTTTATAAAAAAAATCAGTTTTTTTATTTTGTTCTTTAAAATTATGTTTTATTTTATATTTTTTTTGAAAAAATATAAAAATTCAAAAAATATTTTGTTTATTTCTTTTTTGAAGAAAAATATTTTTTATTTTCTTTTTGTTTTTTTGAAAAAAATATTATGTTTTTTTTAAGTGTTGGCCAAATAATTTATTATAATTTAGATATAAAAATTTTAAAAAATTATTTGAAATATTAAAAAAATAAAAATATTTTTAAAAATATTTAAAAATAAAATAAAATATTGAAAATAAAAAATAAAAATATTTTTAAAATAAAAAAATACAACTCATTTTAAATTTTTAAATATTTAAAAAATATATTTAAAGTATTTTAAAAAAGATACAGAGAACACATGTAAATACAGTGCACATATTTACAAGCAAAAATATTTACCCTAACAAAATAAAATTAAGAAAATTTTTAAATATTTAAAAAAAAATCAAAAAAAAATTTAAGCTACAACTCTAAACTTAAAAATTAAAAACTCTTACCAAACTCATAACCAAACAAATTTTCTCTTTCAAAACTCAACTCAAAATATAACTCCGCATTTAAATTATGATTCTAAAACTAAACCAAACTGAAATATTTTTGATTCAAAAAACAGTTGAAAGGGAGTTTATAAAATCACATTTGGGTTATGATGTGCTGCATTTTTATGTACTAAAATAAATAATTTTATTTCCCACAAAAAATAGAAAGAATCACAATCTACAAAGCACCCAATGGTTTGTTGATGAATTTAGATTGATAGTTGTTACATGTCATTAAAGTTTGAATAAATTACAAATACATTCTTACAATTTGATTAAAATATAAATTGTCCCTATAATTTGAAAAATTACAAATATTCTATTATCAAAATTTTTTATTTAACAAAATTAACAGAAAAATGAAATTTCTAACTACAATTCTATCAACAATAAAATTATCAGAATTGTTGATTGAAATGTATTACTGATATCATTAAAAATTATTAATTAATTTAATGATTTATTAATTAAAAAGTGGTCATTTGTGATGCGATTAGAAATTCGACGGGTAGAATGTAATTTTTAAAATGACAAAAGGCAATTCGTATTTGAGTAATGCTACAGATAATACTTTTAGACCTATACTTTCACCAACAATGATATAGTAAGAGAGTTACGTCCTATATCATTAAATATATAATAAATTAATTTTTCACCCACAATGATGTGGTGAGAGAGTTACATCCTATATCATTAAGGCCAAGTTTGGCATGTTCCAAAAAAGTCAAAAAGTTACTCAAAAAGTTAAAAAGTTATCATTATTCACCAAAAAAAAAATTAAAAAAATTAATTTTCCACAGTTGAGTACAACTCAAAATCTATAAAGTTCAGCTCTATTAATGCGTTAGTAAGAGAAATTGCATAGTTTGGGTGCAATTTTCACACACTGTTGTTCGGCCCGTGAAGGCCCATCACGGGTTCCGTTTTGATAATCTGAACCGTTCAATGTGTAGAACTCGTCGAATACTATATGTCTCTAAAAAAATCACATTGATCGGATATCGATAACTACATGATCAAATCAGTTTTGTATAAAAAAATGGATGGTGTTATAATTAACGACTGAAAAAAATAAATATGATCAGATAGCTATCGATATTCGATCAACATGATTTTTTATAGGCATATAGTACTCGACGATTTTTACACATTGTACGGTTCAGATTATCAAAATAGAACCCGTGATTGCCCCCACGGGCCAAACAAAACAGTTCAGTGCAACGCCCGAAAAGTAGCCAATCATTTTTAACATCAATTCAACTACCCAGTAAGCACGACTGTACAACTCTCAATCCTAATCTTCCCCTACACATTAATTTATATAATTTTTTAATACACATTTTTTTCATAAAAAGTCAAAAAGTTAACCCAAACAACCATATTTTTTTCCTCAACTTTTTAGTCCAAAAAGTCAAAAAGTACACTTATTTAGGACACTCCAAACAATCTCTAAATATATAATAAATTAATAATTGACACATATAATATCATATCACTATAAATATAATTATAAATATATATATATATATTTTTGGGTGAGTTTCAAACATTTTTCATGAAACAAATGCTGTTAAAAAAGTAGGAATCAGTTTGTTTGGTTTCGTTTTTTTGAAAACAGTTTTCAGAAAATTCTACTTTCTTATTTTCTGTGTTTTTTTGTTTTTTATGAATTTTTTTAATATTTTAAGCAATTTTTTAAATTTTTAGATATACCTAATATAAATATGCCTAAAAAATAAAAAATTTGTGAAAAATACCTTTTAAAAATTCACTAAATACCAAAAATATAAAAAAAAATACGAGAATTCAGTACTTTTTTTGTAGTTTTATGTATTTATTAATTTTTTAAAATATTTTTTCACAATTTTTTTACTTTTTAGATACATCTAAGTAAGATGCATCTAAAAAACTAAAAAAAATGTTTAAAATTTTAAAAATATTCACTAAAAACAAAAAAAAAATACGAAAAACAAAAAACTCAATTTTTAAAAAATTTAATCCAAAAAACTCAAACCAAACACACTGATTATTGCTGAGGACTTCCCGCGTGATGCACAGCTGTAATGGATATGGACCCTTTTAATTTTTGAGAAATCCACCGCCGCAGTTTGTTTGTGTTTTTTTTTAGTTGGAGGACCGGTACATTTGCAACGGGACATTTTGGTCATTTGTTATCCTCACCGCATCCTTTCAAATACATTTTTCAATATGCTAATCTAACAAAAAATTCATTCAATCTTTTCAAATGTAAAAATTAAAATAATCTACTAAAATAATTAAAAACTCAAAAAATTTAAAAAGTAATCACTTTCTAAGCGAGACAATTATATTGTTTTCCATTCAAATTTGATTGAATTCTTATATCGCCACGTCTTAATTTTGGCTCTTTGCGTGAATCTGTTTGTCATTGTTGTCATTATTCTACCACGGATATGCTGCTGGTTTTCTTCCTTGTTTGATTTATTTTAATTTATTTTTTACCGAATTTCTTCCCTTGGGTAGTCTTATGTGGGTGGAATTTGTTGGTGAAAAATGTCAACCATTCAAATATTTGTATACCAAAAAAAACTTTTACACAATGATGCCATAGTGAGAATCATCCCTTCCCATTTAGGGACACATACATTTATGCAACATATCACAATCTGGTAATAAAAATAGAATAATACTTGAGACCCCCTTTTGGGGGTTACCCCCTCACCCCCTTTGCCATGTGTCAGGGAGTGATTGGAGGAGTAGGAAAAAAAAGAAAAAGGAAAAGAAAAAGCAACCAATGAGAGAGAGAGGGGGTCAAAGGGGTGATGGGAAAAGGGGGGATGAATCATTGTTGATAAAAATACAAGTTAATTACATTTATTACCTTTGTACTTTTATTGTAATCTCATTTTAATCCTTTTAATTTTAGGCTAAGTTTGGCATAACCTAAATAATACAAAAAGTCAAAAAGTTACTATCCTATTTAAGTCACATCATCTTATTTAAATCACATCACCTCTCTTACACATCACATCAAACCCAACCCAAACCAAACCCAACCCATATAAGCCAATAAGTCAAAAAGTACACTTTTTTAGAACATCCCAAACCAACCCTTAATGTGATAGTCAAAATCTTACACTTTAAGTTAAGTTATAACAATTAAAATGAGATTTTGATAAAAGGCTGGAACTTGCCTTCAGTCCACCATCTGGACTGGAAGGTCCAGTCCGGCCCATTGGGCCCACTTTTGAACCCCTTTTTAATAATTCGAACCGTTCATATTTTCGGATTTGTTGAAAACATTATCCTTGTAAAAATTCACGTTAATCGGATAACGGATATTATGTATTCGGATCACTTTTTATGAACCTTTAATTTTTTGGCCATCAATTTTTTTCCAAACAAAAGGGAACTGAATAGATAGTATCCATTATCCGATCGACGTGACTTTTTATAAAAATAATATACTTAACAAATCTTAAAATATCAACGACTCTGATTATCAAAAAGGAGCTCAAAAGTGAGTCTAATAAGCCAAACTGGACTGGACTGTCCAGATGTAGACTAGAGATAGTCCGAACCCTTGATAAAAATATAAGGGTGTTAATACGATGAAAAAATATTATAGTTAGTTCACATGTCATTAACGGTAAATTGATGAAATTGTGACATTTGATTTAAAGTGTAACAGGTTGATTATCATAATTGGAAGTAAATATAGTACGGAAGTGTACAGATGCTAATGGTCATTAACTCTAACAATATTGAAAGTTTTACAAAAACAGAGACACAAGCGGGGACGGATCAATGATTATCATTATGGAGGTGTAAAAGTATATTTAAGGATATAAATTCCCAAAATTTTTAAAATTAAAATTTTTTTTTAATATAATATTTGATATTTTTGCGGGTGTGATCGCCTCCACCCGCACCCCCTAGATCCATCCTTGGACACAAGTTCAATGCTTTATTTTTACATTAGATTTAATAGGTGTGTTTTGCATACTGAGAAAGGAAAGATTGGGATTGAAAGGGATAGAGCATTAGTTACCAAGAAGGAGGAGATAGAAGCAAATCCCAGAGTTTTGTAACGGCCAAAGTATGTATCAGAGAGGAAAGCTCCAAGAAGGGTTCCAAAGTTGCAAGTTCCATTGAAGATGTTGATCAGATTAGTTGATGTAATTGTGTCCATGTTGAACACTGTTGTCAGGTACACCAACAGATTCGCTGATGTCCCTAGTGTTCCCAGCTTCTCAAATGTCTCATTTCCTGCAATTATTATTATTATTATTTTTTTATTTATTTTTAATGGGTGGTCATCAGAAATTAAAGAAAATTAGAAAAAGAATAAATAAAAAAAGAAAAAAGAAAAAAAGACAAACTTGATCTTTCCATCTCCTTTCTAAATCACCTTTCAATTATGAAATGAAATTTAATGTTGTGTTTAGTTGGGGATTTGATGAGGGATTTAGAAAAAAAAATGAAAAAGATAGATGAAATATGAATAAAACAAACTTATATTTCATATAACTTCACATACTTTTTTTCTTTTTTATTTCTCTTTCTAAATCTCTTCCCAAATCTTCTATCCAAACACACGCAATGTAACGGGGATTATTATGCTGGATAAATATGTTTTAAAACAAAAAAGAGAGAAAATGAATACAAAGCATCCCGGGTGAAAGGAGGAGGTCCTCTCTTCTCCTAAGTATGTGTGCATGTTGCAAGCACACGTGCATGTAGTAGGCCAGACATCTTTTGTCTCTAATTTTTATTTTTACTTTTTTGCTCATAATGCAAGAATCTCAAGAGATGAGTGAACTATGAATATTTTAAAACAAAGAGACTGATAAATTTGGAATAAAGAACCATGCACGTGACTGCCTGTGTGCCTGAAATGGGTGTGCATCTCTACTTTGTAAATTACCTATAACAAAGGGCATGGCTTTAAGTCCTCTGTACTTAGGCTCATCACTTGTAATTTCTTTCTCAGTGTTTTCCATGGTTTTTCCTCTGAGAACTCTCTCTCTCTCTCTAATAGAATTTGCTATGGTTTTGTGCTAATTAAAGAAAAGGGCTAGATGTTGAAGATTTATATAACAAAAGCTAGATGTCAAATGCTGACATTTTTCTAGTGAGAACACTAAAATATCACTCTCTCTCTCTCTCTGGCTAATTATTCAGTCGGCTGTGATTGAGACCCCCTCAATCACCGAATCCCACCCACCCCACACACACACATTGGGGTTGATGATTAGAGGAAGAGGAGAAAAAAAAAAAAAAAAAAAAAATTGGCCAATCACAAGCCTGAGGGGGTCGTGGGGGTCACTCCTGGAGGGGGTCCAGATCATTTTTCTTATTCAGTAGGGTATATTACAATGGTATCTTTAGATTTTTTTTTTTTTTAATTTTTTTATCAAACTATCATTTTAGTCTCTTTATATTTAATTATAATAGTCAATCTTTTACGTTTTAAAAATATTAAGTATAATTTATCTTAGTCAGTAATTTTGGAACATCATATAACACTGAAGTACTTTTAAAAAATCATATAACATTGTTGTTGGAAAAAAAAGAAAAAGAAAAAATCTATGAGTGGACCATAGCAACTCAATATTATAGGAGATCTTAGACTATTTAAATGAAATCTTATCGTAGTGGATTTTTGAAGATTCGAGGCATTCAATAAAAATTTAAAAAAATAAATAAATAAAATAAAATAAAAAATTGAATGCCTTAGATAATGATCCAACCGTAATTGTTGACCACTCATAGCATCTTCAACTATAGTTAAAAAAAAGTTTGATAGGCATTTTAGCTAATATAATTTTAATTGTGAGTTTTAATTGGTTGGTTATTGGGCTAGTTATTTTGGCATCTTATCTTTTTATTGGATACAATTAAAGAGTCTCAGAGACTCTCTAAATAAATATGTATGTATATGTCTTAGATTTGAGATTTTATATATTTTATATATGTATATGTGTATGTAGCAATTTTATATATTTTTTCAATTCTGTTTGATGAATTACGAAATAACTTATTTTGTATTTTGTATATTTTTTTCTCCTCATTCTACGGGTTTTGTTTACTTGTATGGTCAAATTTATTATTATTGCAAATTTACATTAGTAAAATATCAACAATTAGTAATTTTTTAATTAAGTTAGTTTGAATGATTAGTTAAAATAAAGAGTGTGATTGGATAACACAATAACTAAAATAATTAGGTAAAATAAAGAGCATATTTTTTTATATTTTAGTTAGTGAGTTGCTCTTAAACATGCTAGCTCACCTTTATTTTTTTTTTAAAAATTCAAAAAAAAAAAACACCTAATTGGAGTGTATTGTAACTTTTTTTTTATTGATACGCATTTTTAAAAAAGTGGTATCCTACATAAATTATAATATTTGTGACTTAATTATCATAAATTTTATAATTAAATTTTTTTAGTTATAATTAAATAATAATAAGTCATAACCAAACATAACATAAAATATAAATAAATATTTTTTCAATTTTAATCAAAATAATAATCATAATAAATCATAACCAACATTACAATGGATTGTTTGGGAAAGTATGTTATAAGTTGACTTTTTACCTTTCTTTTTTTTTTTTTTTTTTTGACTTTTTTTTGAAAAAAATATTAAAAAAATAAAGAAGTGATATGACCTAAAAAAAAGTTAAAACTAAAAAATTCAAAAAAAATAAAAAAGCAAAGTTGCCTTAATGGGCCAATGAGTCATAACTAACATCTTAATTAATCATAATCAACTTATAACAAAAAATCACAAAAGTTATATGGTACACACCCTATTTTAAAGTGTGTATTATAAAATTTGAGATTGGATTGTTTGAAGTTGGCCATTCAACTTGAGAAAGCATTTGAGCTTAGTGAGTTCATTTTAAGGCTGACTTCGATAATCCAAACTGTTTAGTTTTTAAAACTAAAGATGTGATTCAAATATATAGTTATTGATATCCGACCATCTTAATTTTTATATGAATAATTTACTCAATAAATTTTAAAAAGTGAACAGTTTAAATTATCGAGATTAACTTCAAAATAGATCAACCAAGTTCAAATTCCCTCTCAAATAAAAATGATCAGTTTAAGAGAATTCAAACCCATAATTTTTTTTAAGATAAATTACAAATATATCATCTGAGATTTACTTAAAGTACAGATTGCTCTCTGTGATTTGGAAAATTACAAATATCCCCTTGTCAGAATTTTTTATTTAACAAAATTAAGTAAAAAAATGAAATTCATAATTGCTCTTTTATACAATAATAAAATTATTTCAATTATTAATTGAAACATATTTCTAACATCATTAAAAATTGTTAATTGACTGGTGATTTATTAATAAAAAAAGTAATTTATAATGAAATTAGAAATCTCAGAGGTGAAATGTAATTTTCAGAATCACAAAGAGCGATTCATATTTTAATTAAAATTATATTTGCAATTTATTTATTTTTTTAATAATAAATTAGTAGATTATAGTACGATATGTAAAGAGTATTTACTAGTTTTGGGTGTGTTTGGTTTGTATTTTGAGATAAAAATTTTTAAAAAAAATTTAGGGAGAGAGTTCAAATTTTTTTTTGATTTATTTGGTTGTATACTTTGAAAATAGTTTGGGAGTTTGGAAGTTTGAGATGATTTGATTTTTTGTTATAATTGAGTAGATGTGTATGAGAAAGAAAAAGTCATTGAGAATGAGAAAAGATAAAAAAAGGAAAGTGATTGATTAATATATAATAAAGAGAAATAATTTTAAAATCTTTTTTAAAAAAATTGTAACTAAACATATTTTTAAATATTTTTTTAAAAAAATACGTTTCAAAACACAAACTAAACACTCGTTGTCTCTTTCAGAGGAGACGCAATATCTTGCCTGGTCCACAAAAGCATCGTCATCAATCAAGACTAGTCTCGCACCCACACTGGAATGTGTACAAACGAAAGGTTCTTATGAAATGTTTGAAACATTTCTGTGTGATTATTTGTGGTTTGAAATAATTTAAATAAATGTATTTTTTTTTTATAAAAAATAAAAAAGTGATATGATCTAAATAAATATACATATCTAAATAAGCCTTCGTTTGGCATGTCACGTTTTTTGGACTTTTTGACTATTTTAGCCTTTTTGCCTTCGTTTAGAAAGTGAGTTGGCGTTTTAGTTATTTTAACCTGGGGCTAAAAAACTTCATTTGGGAAGGATTTTTTTGACTTTTTTAACTTTTTGTGAGAGAAAAAATATAATGATTATGAGTTAGATATGATATTTTGTTTTATTAGACTAAAAAACCTATTTTATTTTTTTATGACTATTTTAGCCAAAAAAGCCTCAACTTCTAACTTTCCAAACAGAGGCAAAAAAAGTTTTTTAATCCAATTAGACAAAACATCATATTCAAACAATAATCATTTTATTTTTTCTCTCACAAAAGTAAAAAAAGTCAAAAAAATCTATCACAAACGATGCTTTTAAGCCCCATGCTAAAATAACCAAAAAGTCAAAAAGCCAACCCATATCCTAAACGAACTCTAAATATATTTATTTAGAGAATGTCAAACAAACTCTAAATTAAACAAATGGTTTGTACACGTAACCCTAGATCATTTTTTATTCTCTACATCGAATCAGCTACATTTTTGTAAAAGCATCTCTAATTGTTCATGAGATATTTCATTAAATTTGAATAAAATTTTGATTTGACACGATGCACTCTAACCAGTTCATCAAATCTAGTCGGTCGGTCATCTAGCCGGTCGTTTGTCTAGAGTTAATTTTCATCAAATTCATTCAAAAACCAATTGTTCAGGGAGGATGTCCGCGAGGACGTCCGGGCAGACGTTCGATCCAATAGTCACTTACAAATTTGATGAAAGGATAAACGCTCCATTCATTTAATGACAAAAAAAACCGCTTCCTTCATTTGATACCAAGTTGATGAAACTATTAGAGCACAGTTTTCATTAGTTTTTCATCAAATTTAAATTTGATGAAAGATTTAATAAATGATTGGAGATGGTTTAACAGATGCAATGTTCAAAACTTATTTCAATACACAAACGACGAGAAATTATTGATTGGTCTCGAAGTATTGTCCTACACCATTCAGAACAAATGTCTCATTGTCTTATAAAAAGAGACAAAAAAATGGTGAGTCTTATTGATTCAACCAATAACAACTAAGTTGTAGCACCACATTAGTTTGCCGCAGGAGTAAACAATAATTTTTCTACAAATGACACTCTTTTGAGTTGGTTTGGAAAGTTAGTTATTTTAGTTGACTTTTGAATTTTTGATTATTTTAACTTAATTAAAAAAGTTATGTTTGTAAAGATGATTCGTTTCTTTTTTTCCTTTTTTTTTTTTTTTTTTTTTTGTAGTTGATTTGATGATTGTGAAAGAAAAAAAAATTGAAATTATTATGATTTAGATGCAATATTTTATCTTATTAACTATTTTAATTTATTTTATCTTTATTGCTTATTTTAACCCAAAACCTTAATCCCAAACGCGAACGTCTCGTCTCTATCACATTGGGTTATCTGAGTTAAAATAACTAACAAAAAAATATATATATTTTTTAATTATTAAACTCAATATAGATATACATAAAATGCCTTAAATACTCTTTTTCGTTTAGTGTAGTGACTAAAATACTATTTTTTTATTATTATTTTACTTAATAAAAATATGTAGATAGTTTTTTAAAAATAAATCAAAATATTAGAGTTTAAATTGATAAAATTAAAAATTCATACTTTATTTTGTTACAATGGTCATACCTTATATATATATATATATTTGTAATTTTCTCTTTTATTTTTAGCTAAAATAGTGACTAAATCATTAAATTTTAATTTCATTAAATTAGTTTTCAAGTTACCAATTTTAGTTTTTGTGATTTGACTCAGCAAATGTATCTAGTGATTTTAGCTAATTAAATATTAAAAAAATATTACTTTTATTGTTTGTAAGTTAGTTGTGTTGAGCTTATAAAAAATAATTCTAAATTAAAATAAAAATTTAATATTTAAATACTCTAGGAAAAAATAGATAGTTGGCTGAAGAGTGTATAAAAAATAGTAATAAAATTTAATAAAATATAACATAAATTTAATTAATTTTAATGGAGATGCTGTTAGGTTGAGTCTTGAAGAGCTAGAAAACGTGTTTTTAGATTATGTTTTTTTTTTAGGTCCAATTTAGAATAGTGAAATTGACAAATGTCTCAGGAAAAAAAGGTGAATACTGTCCAACGTTGAAATGTTATTTTTGGCTAGCAAACGTAGAATTACGTCATATTTTATATATATATAAAAAGGACAAGCTGGACACTACTGTCACTTGGTGTATGTTGAATTTTGGTTACATTATTTAGGGTCTATTTGGTAACGTTTACGTATTCAGTTTATATTTATAAAAATTTTATAAACTGATTTTTGTTTATTTTTAATTTTTTTTAGAAAAACATAAACTACAAACGCGTTTGGTAATCGACAAAATATTTTAAAAATTTTAAAAATATAAAAAAGAGTGAGAAATGGCAAATGGCGGTGGAAGACGGTCATAGAAAGTGGTGACGGTGGGTGGTGGGTAGCGGGGTGGTGGTGGGTGGATGGGTGACAGTAGCAAGTGGTGGGTGGTAGCGAGTGAGTGGTGGTGGTGGTGGTGGTGGTGGTAGTGGCGGCGAGTATTGGTGGCAGGTGGGTGGCGGATGACGGGTGGTGGTGGGTGGGTGGTGGCGGCGGGTGATGGTGGTGGTGGTGGGTAGGTGGGTGACGGTGGCGGGTAGTAGCGAGTGCGTAGTGGTAGTGGTGGCGGGTGGTGATGGTGGGTGGGTGACGATGGCGGATGGTGGGTGGTAGCGACTGGGTGGTGGTGGTAGTGGCGGTGGCGGGTGGTGGTGGTGGTGGTGGGTGGGTGGGTGACGATGACGGGTGGTAGCGAGTGGGTGGTGGTAGTGGTGGGTGGTGGGTGGTGGGTAGTGGTGGCAGGTGGGTGGTGGGTGGGTGGTAGTGGCCAGTGGGTGCCAGGTGGCTGATGGGTGGTGGCGATGGGTGGCTGGTAGTGGCCAGTGGGCGGTGAGTGGTGGTGGCGGGTGGAAGACAGGTGGGTGGTGGGTGGTGGTGGTGGTGGTGACGAGGGGTGGGTGGTGGTAGCGAGTGGGTGGTGGTGGCCGGTGGTGGGTGGTGGTGGCAGGTGGGTGGCGGATGGTGGGTGGCGGATGGCGGGTGGTGGTGGGTGGTGGCAGGTGGGTGGTGGTGGCGGGTGGGTAGGTGACGGTGGCGGGTGGTAGTGAGTGGGTAATGGTGGTGGTGGTGGCGGGTGGTGATGGTGGGTGGGTGGGTGACGGTGACGGGTGGTAGTGGTGGTGGTGGTGGTGGGTGGTAGCTGGTGGTGGCAAGTAGGTGGTGGTGGTTGTGGCGGGTGGTGGATGGTGGTGGCCAGTGGGTGGTGGGTAGTGGTGGCGGACGGTGGATGGTGGCGGCGGGTGGTGGGTGGGGGTGGTGGTGGTGGCGAGGGGTTTGTGGTGGTGGCAGGTGGGTGGCAGGTGGGTGGTGGGTGGCGAGTGGTGGTGGTGGGTGGTGAGTGGTGGTGGCAGGTGGTGGTGGGGGGTGGGTGGTGGCGGTAGAAGACGGTGGTGGAAAATGGTGGCGGGTGGTGGCTAGTGTTGGGTGGTAAAAAAAAAAAAAAAAAAAAAAACTCAAAACTCAAAACAAAAACACATTTTTTGAGTTTACATTTTTTGGCCAAATTTATAACCCGAAACCACTGATTTATAAATCAAAAATTTACTAAACAAGTTTTTATTTGAGTTTTTAAAATTTTTGTAAATATAAACAAAAAATTGAAAACGTAAGTATTACCAAACGACACCTTATAGTTTTGAATTAGCAATTTTGTATTTGTTCATGCAAACATTTGTTTTAGTGGTAACTAATTTAAAAAAAATTTCTTAAATGTAGTCGTATTACCTATGAATAATTTTAAATTATATAAATTCACTCACCAAATTTTTTTGGAGATATTACCTATGAAATTATATAAACGGGAACGTCTTGTCTCTGTCACATGGTTTGGCAAGTGGATTTGGATAGGTTTGGGGTTATTTTAGCCACAAAAGATAAAATAGATTATTTTAGTCACAACAAATAAAACATCACATTCAACCCATAATCATTACCTTCTCTCTCACAAAAAAAAAAGTCAAAAAAATCAAAAAGCCAAAAAATACTTCCCAAACCAACCTAGCCCAGGTTAAAATAACCAAAAAAAATTAAAAAGCTAAAAAACTAACCCACTTCCCAAACGACACCTAAAACTCTTATTTAACATTAGAAAATTTTAATACTTATTTTCAAATTTCAATTCTCACTCTCCACTAGTTCCATTCCAACCTCCCCTCTATCTTTATATATATATATATATATATCTTAATATATTTTTTTATTATTATTATTTTGTTCCGTTCTCCCTCTTTTCTTCTTGTTCTTTTTTGTTTCATTTTTTTTATTTATTATTGTTTCAATTTTCCCTTTAACTCAATTTTATATCTATTTAAAATTTATTCGTTTGCTTCAATTCTTACTCTTCTTTTGTTTCAGTTCTCGGTCTTTTTTTTTCTTTTTCATTAGTTAGTCAAGAATTGAAAATAGTTTCAATAATTGAACAACCAGTTTAAGGAAAATGTAACAGAATTATATGTTCTTATCTTTGCTTCACATGTTTTTCAAAATTGAAAATTTTTGAAAAATTGCAACTAATTTTTATCCCCATGACCTCTGAAAGCAAGAACCATATTCTCAAACAACATGAACTTCAACAGTTGTAAACAATTTTCGAGCTATGCCTAGTATTGGTGAAAACAAGATGTATAATAATTTTTTAGCAATTGATATAGTCACATGTCCTTTTCTATTTTGATTTTTTTTTTAAATTTTTTTTTTGTATATTTGAGACATTTCATCTATTAGAACTACAACTCTTTTTGGTTTTTGGTCAATCAATTAAAAATAAAAATATTTATATGAAGGTGAACAATCAATTACGTAAGAAAGTCTAACATCACATACTAAAAGTCTAATACTAAAAGAATTTGTTTATAGATGGGCCTATACTAAACACATAATTATATATTATATACTGGTAAATAAAATATGAGTGATATCCATTAGACTCATTAAGTTATGATCTATACAGAAATATGATCAGATGATACACACATATTTCGGTCATGTTATAAATACTAAAGTGAGTATGGGCTAAACATATGTCTAAAAACCAATTATCAGCCCATTTTTTTCAATTATTCAAATATGAAATTAGAAAATATATGATTAAGGTCCACTTCAAACCTTAGCATCCATCTCATACGTTTGTGTAAAAGAAAATTGATTATTATTTGAACCTTAACCTTAAAAGAAAATGGTAGACAAGAACCACCAAAGAGTCAACTGTTTGCATTACTTTGGACAACAACGTTCATATGTGATTATTATTTGAAAAAATTATAATAAAATAAAAATTTTAAAATTTGAACCTTATAAAAAAATAAATTATAAAATTTTAATTTTATTAATTTAAACTTTAATATTTTGATTTGTTTTTAATTTAAACTATTTAATTTGTTTTCAATTTGAACCTTAACCTTTTCGCTTTTTAACTAAAATATAAGGTGAAAAGTAGCACGTTTTGGATAATTTTTTTTAAAACTTTTTTATGAAAAAAAAATATATATAAAAAGTAGAGATAAAAGAGAATCTTTAAATTTATTTATTTATTTATTTTGTATGATTCTTTAACTTTTTAGCCTTTTAGTGACTTCTTGACTTTTCTATCAATTCTGATAAATAAAAAATTATGATAAGGAGATATTTATTAATTCTAAAATTACAAAGGACAATATGTATTTTGAACAAATTTCAAAAAATATATATTTAATTTACTTTTATTTTTAAGAAAAAATTACCATTCGGTGTACTTTTAAAAAAATAATTATAAATTCATTAAAAAGATTTATGACTTTATTTATTAGTATTAATAAAATTTGTTACTTATAATTAATTTTTTTAAGATACACTATTGTGCAATTTCTTTTGTTTTTAGTATGGATTAATCTCTGAGCTCTCATCAAGGCTTTGTTTGAGATGTTTGGTTTTCGCTAAAATTGTTGATAAAGAAAAAAAAATATAGAATAAATTATAAATACATTCCGTTAAATTTGCTTAAAATATATATTGCTTTTTGTGATTTGAAAATTACAAATACTCCATTCTCATAATTTTTTATTTAACAGAATTAATTAAAAAAATAAAATTACTAACTGCTCTTTTCTACAAAAATAAAATTAAATGAATTATTATTTCATATATATATATTTATATCATTAAAAAGTGTTAATTGACTATATGATTTATTGATAAAAAAGGTCCTTTGTTATGTAATTCCAAACTTCAGGGGCGAGAAGAGATTTCTAAAATCACAAACAACTCGTATTTTAAGTAAATCTTAGGAAGTATATTTGTAATTTATCAAAAAATATATAATAATTAATAAAATAAAATGCCACATCTAATTTTAGTTGAGGGAACTATATGCAAGTGGGGGTTAAGGAAAAAAATTATAAATACATAGAGATATAAATATATTTGTGATGAGATACAAATAAAATATTATAAAAGTGAAAGTGTCACTTGCACCCTTTTAAATATTGATAAATTTTTTTTTTCTAATTTCCACCCACATATAATTCTCTATTTTAATTTGGATGTACATTTTATAGGAAGCATGCTCGTACAATGTTTTTGGGTAGTTGTGGGCATCACATCATAGATACATGTTACTACATGTTTGTCCATGAGAGGGTAATTTATAGAGGTAAATTGGGCCATGCTAAAGGACCGGGTTATGGGCCGTATTGGGGGCTTCGGTAGCTCGGTTTTGGGCGGACTGACGTCGATCCGGTCGGTTGTGCTGCCCAGGCTTCGACCTAACTACCCAAAAGGAAGCCTTGTAGCCAAACTGAGGTACGTATCAGTGGAGAGGGCCGAGCTAGGTTTAGCTCGGCCGAATGCCATCTACTTCACTGTTTTGTTGAGAACACAACAGAGACAGGCTAGCTCACTTAAAACCACACCAACTACGCCGAGGTAAAAACCGTCTCATTTGGTCAGTAGTGAGTAGGGTGTTGTCAGGATAGGTATTATCCTTGGGAGTGTGATTCCTAGGAGGACTCATATGTGAAGAATTGGAATCCTACTAGGATTATGTGCGGCAGAATCTACAAAAACTCATGATAGACCTATGTACATGTATCACAATTTCTACTCTCGAATTCACAGAGCTTTTGTCTATTGTCTATTTGCTAATTTTGGCATCGGAGAGGTTTTTGGCGCATACTCGCCGGCTAGCTCACGTTTGTGTTTTCAGGTAACAAAGCGACGATGTTTGAAGGAGTGCAAACTTGATCAACAGGATTATACGAGAAGATTATTTCATGCTCGTACAATTGGCGTCGTATGTGGGAAGCAATCACAAAGAACAAACCTCTTGATTAAGTTTTCTTTCAACTGATTTTAATAGCGCACAATGAAGACTTGCCATACTCTGCTATTGATGGCAAACCCCAGAGGGAAGCGGGAGGCACGAAGGCTTGCCTTTTATCCCACCCATGGCAGAGTTAGATCCCCAGCGACGGAATCCGCGGAGGGACACACGAGAAAGACGGGGCTCCAGTCCTCGTTGCTCCCAAAGGCCTGAAAGACAGAGGCGGAGGTTGGATCCTCAAGTTGTAGAAGATCGAGTAAGGGAGCAAGATGAATTGATACGGAGGATGGTGGTAGACATGGAAACAATGAAGCGCCAGATAAAACGCAAAGCGGTGGCAACAAAAGAGGAGCGCGAAGGCAACACACGCTCTTACCACTCAGAAGATCGTGACAGACAAGTCACACCATCACAAACTGAAAGTAGAAGCCTCAGGTCAGGCGATACACACTCAAGGACTTCCAAGACTCGTTACTCTAGGTCTGAGAGAATGAGGATTGAAAGGTCTTACACGGAGGGAAGCAGTTATCGGCCCTCGCATTCGTACCGAAGACTTCTAGGCACGTAGAGTTGCCTAGGTTGGTGGACCTGTGGACAGTGCTTGAGAAAAGGGCTCGAAGAAGAGAAGACACTCAGGCTCGCGACCCCGGAAGAGTCTCAGCACTACAACGGTTGGCTCCTAGAACACATGGGAGTGTCGAGGTTGGAATGCTAGAACCCCGTATTGCCTATGAACCAGCAGACAACGCGTTAGCAAGGTTGCAGAACTCGCCGTTCGTTTCGGCAATAGAGAATGCACCATTACCCTCAGGCTTCAACCAGCCCAAATTCACTATTTATGAGGGAAAGTCGAACCCCTACATGCACTTGAGCCACTTTCGCCAGGTTATGGCAGTGTATCGGCGAAACGAGGCTCTAATGTGTATCATGTTTCCTTTTACCCTGGGTGACCTGGGTTTAACGTGGTTTGAAAGGTTGCCAGAAGGCAGCATAGCTTCATGGGCACAACTAGCGGAGGCATTTGTGACCAGATTCAAAACAAACACCAAGACGCCTGTGGAGATTGACCAGCTTCTCTCCATAGAAATGGGCGAGAAGGAAACGTTGAGGCCTTACAATAACCAGTAGTGGGAGACTTTTAATCAGATTGGAGATTGCCCCACAAACCTAGCTATCGCACAGTACAAACGAGGTTTGCTGGTTGGCAATAAATTGAGGGATTCAATGACGATGACTCCACCTCTCACAATGGAGGCCCTAATGGAGAGAGTGCATTGGCACATCCAGGTAGAAGAAGATGTAGCACGCACCAAAGCAAAAGCTGGCACAACAGCAATGTCAAATAGAAAACTTGCGGCAAAAGTAAACACGGTTGGGCGAGAAGAACAACCGAGCAAGAATAGGCGGGGTAGACGAGCTAACAGAGAGGACCCCCAAGCAAGGAAGTTAAGAGTCCGCACTGCCATCACCACGGTATTCAATAAACCCATTTACCGGATTCTTAGCGAGATATGCGACGAACCCTTCATTCGGCGGCCGGCCAAATTGAGAGAAGTGTAGAGGGGCTACGATAATAGGTACCGTTGCGCCTTCCATGATGAAAAGGGGCACCGAACTGAAAATTGCATGCAATTGAGGCAACATCTGGAGGAGTTGGTAGCTGCAGGCCACCTGGACCAGTATATTGACTGGAGGGAACACAGCCAGCCCCCTAGGACCACAACAGGCCGGATGGAATGCCGGTCGATGGTCCACCCCAAGGCATAATCAACGTAATGCATGGGATCATCAAGCCTGAATGGGTATATGAACTCAGAGGGATGATAAAAAAGGCTGAGCACTTGAGCGATGTACTAAGTGCACAACCTACCGTCAAAAGGAAAAAAACGGAGGCTACGAATGTCATCTCCTTTTCTGACAATCACTTAGCAAGGTTACAATGCCCTCACAACGACGCACTGGTGGTTACTTTGCGCATCAAGAACTTCAACATCAAGCGGATCCTAATTGACCAGGGGAGCTCCTGCGAGATAATGTACTATGAGACCTTCAAACAACTAAAATTGGAGGACAAGGACTTGGCACTTGCAACATCTCCCTTAGTCGGCTTCAACTTAATGCCAAAATGGCCGGTGGGCAAGATAATTCTACCAGTCAAGGTAGGAACGATGACGAAACATGTGGAATTTTGGATAGTGAAAGTCCCTTCCACTTACAACATAATCTTGGAAAAAGCATGGTTATACACCATGTGAGCGTGGCATCAACCTACCATCAGGTGTTATGGTGTCCTAATGAAACCAGAGTGATTGAAGAAATCTTAGGGGATCAAATCATGCCGAAACAGTGCTTCGTTACAATAGACGGCAGTCGAAAAGGTTTGTACAAATGGTAGAAGAGCCAGAAAGCAACGAGTTGTTCGCAGTCGTTGGCAAAGCAGCCGAACAGAAGGCAGTGGAAGACTTGGTAGAGGTAAGGATAGATGAAAAGAACCCATAAAAGTTCTTTTTGCTCGGCTCGTCTCTGTCCAGCACCGAGAGAATAAAGATCATGGAATTTTTGACCTCTAACATCGAAGTGTTCGCCTGGACACCGTATGACATGCCTGGCATTGACCCGAATTTCATCTGCCATTAACTCAATGTCCACCCAACCGACAAACCAATTATACAACGAACTCGCCGATCGACACTCCACCATGTAGAGATTGTAGCGGAAGAAGTGGGAAACCTGCTAGAAGTAGGGGCAATCAGAGAAGTACACTATCCCATATGGATTTCTAACACTGTAGTGGTACAAAAAAAAAACGGCAAATGGCGCGTTTGCGTGGACTACGAAACAGTTAACAAAGCATGCCTAAAAGACAGTTTTTCCCTACTATGAATAAACCAACTGGTGGACCTAACAGCAGGGCATAACCGACTTAGCTTTCTTGATGCGTATTGCGGTTACCATCAGATCTCTATGTATGAACCAGATCCGAAGGTCACGTCATTTACAACACCCAAAGGACTATATTACTATAAGGTCATGCCCTTTGGCCTAAAAAATGCAAGGGCAACATTCCAACGGATGATCACTAAAATATGCGAACCATTGTTAGGCAGAACAATGGAGGCTTACATAGATGATATGGTGGTCAAAAGCAAAGACAAGGGGGACCATCTCAAGGAGCTAGGTGAGATGTTTCAAATTTTGAAGTCCCATAAGTTGTGACTCAACGTATCTAAGTGCGCATTCAGCGTGGGGTCAGGCAAATTCCTGGGCTTTCTAGTGACTAACCAGGGTATAGAAGCTGATCCCTCTCAGATCAAAGCCATCTAAGATCTTGAAAGGCCCAACACAAACAAGGAGGTGCAGCATCGCACTGGCCTGGCAGCCGTACTAAACCGATTCATAAGTCGATTGTCAGACAAGTGTCGACCGTTCTTCCAGGCATTGAAGGCCAAGTTTGAGTGGGATGATGAGTGCGACCGCGCCCTGGAAAGCTTGAAAGACTACATGACCTCTCCTCTGTTGTTAGTAACCCCAGTATCAAGAGAGGAGCTCTTTTTGTACTTAGTAGTTTCCCAACATGCAGTTAGCGCAGTGTTGGTAAGAGCTGAGGGAATACAACACCTGCCCATCTTTTATGTGAGCAAGACATTGCTGGGCGCTGAAACAAGGTACCTGCCATTGGAAAAGCTAGCCTTAGCTTTGATGATGTCTTCAAGAAAATTGTCGCATTACTTCCATGCCCACACCGTGATTGTCTTAACGTCCTTCCCCTTAAAAGCCTTGCTTGAGATGGCGAATTTTTCTAGACGAATCTTGAAGTGGGCAGTGGAGTTGGGGCAATTCGACATTAAGTTTCAACCAAGAACCGCAATAAAGGCCCAATCTTTGGTAGACTTCGTGGCCGAGTTCGCACCAAGAAGGAATAGACCGCAGAACTGTTAGCAAGGACTCAGCCAAAAGTAAAGTCTTGAGACAGTTAGACAATAAGGATCAAAGCCCATCGGCAGACAATAACCTGGAAGAAGACATCAGCAACGCCCCTGATCCCAAGACATCATCAGATTCCTCAACTTGCTGGAAGCTATTTGTTGGAGAGATGTGGAAACTATTCGTGGATGGAGAATCCAACAGGCACGGTGCAGGACTTGGCATAGTCCTCATCTCACCGGATGGCCTAACAATTGAACAGGTAGTCAACCTTGGCTTTCCAGCATCCAATAACGAGGCAGAGTATGAAACATTGCTAGCGGGTTTGAAATCAACACTTCGCATGAAGGCCACCGAGCTAATGGTGAACAGTGACTCCTAACTAGTAGTCAACCAAATTTTGGGCAACTACGAAGCAAAGGATGATAGAATGGTTAAGTACCAAGAGCTAGTCAGAAAAGAGATCAAGAAGTTTGAAGTAGTTTGGATAAAGCAAATCGGCCGAGAGGAAAATAGTAAAGCAGATGAGTTGGCCGATTTTACGTCAATGGAAAATACATCTCTCTCACACCCATTATTGATTGACTTCCTACCCAAACCAAGTATTGAAGAGCCTGAAGTAGCCAAAGCATGTTGTACCGAGCTAGGCCCTTCCTAGATGGATCCTATCATAGTGTTTTTAAAATCTGGCATCTTACCTGAAGAAAAGAAAGAAGCCAACAAATTTATAGCAAAATCACAATGATTTTGGCTCTCACCATCACTAGCATTGTACAAAAAATCCTTCACAGGACCTTACTTGAAGTGTGTCCATCCCAGTAAGGTTGAGGCATTTTTGTTCAACATACACGAGGGTGTTTGCGGAAGCCACCAAGGGGGAAGATCGCTGGCATACTGAGCAATTTCACAAGGGTATTGGTGGTCGTACATGCAAGCAGATTTAGAGAAATATGTCAAAAAGTGTGAGAAATGCCAGAAGTTCGCACATCAAATACATCAACCAACCAGAGAGCTCCTACCTTTGACCAGCCCGTGACCCTTTGCAATAAGGAGCCTGTATATAGTGGAACCACTCCCAACTGCACCAAGCAACAGAAAATTCTTTCCTGTAGCAACAAAATATTTCACAAAGAGGGTAGAGGCAGAGGCACTCACATCCATAAAAGAAAAAGACGTCAAAAAATTCGTTTGGCAAAACATCATAACTCAGTTCGGCATACCCAAAGCATTAATATCTGACTACGACACTCAGTTTGATGGCAAAATCTTTAGGGGCTTTTGCGAAGAATACAAAATAGAATTCTACAACTCCACACCGACACACCTCCAAGCTAATGGCCAGGCTGAGGCTTCCAACAAAGTAGTCTTAGACGGTCTAAAGAAGAGGTTGGAAAAAGCAAAAGGCAAGTGGGTTGAGGAGCTTCCCCATGTTTTATGGGCCTACCGTACCACACCTCGACAATCAACTGGCGAAATACCTTTTTCATTGGCCTATGGCATTGAGGCAGTAATCCCACTGGAAGTGGGCCTCCCCACTATTAGAAGCGAAAATTTTGATCCAAACTTGAACGGTGAGGCCACAGCCCTAGAACTCGACCTCGCAGAAGAAAGAAGAGAAAGGGCATTGGTGTACATTGCCTCATATCAACAAGAGTTGTCCAGGAAATACAACAAAACAGTGCACCCAGGACAATTTAAGATTCGAGATTGGGAACTGCACAAAGTAATGGGCAACACTTCGGGTAGGATTAACCAACACCTTTTCCTTCTTCAGCCAAGATAAGGATCTAGGCTCAAAAAGGTTAGTAAGTTTGACCAACACCTTTTTTCTTCTTCAGCCAAGATAAGGATCTAAGCTCAAAAAGGTTGGCAGGTTTGACCAACACCTTTTTTCTTCTTCAGCCCAGATAAGGATCTAGGCTCAAGAAGGTTTGCAGGATTTGACCAACACTTAGTACGTGCTTTAGCCGAGATAAGGATCTAGGCTCAAGTAAGTAGACAGGTCTGATCAACACCTTTATAGCTGAGATAAGGATCGAGGCAAAAATCTCGGCTATAAAGGCTTTGCAAATTCCCAAGTTGTTTTTTAGTCAAGATAAGTATCTCAGTCGAAAAAGGTGGGCAGGATAAGGAACGGCCGAGCTAACTAGGCTGGCTAGGCTTGCATTAAAGATAATACATTAAAGAGGAAAAAGTGCTGTAACCGAACAAAAGATGTGAAAAAAGAAAGATTTCATTCATTGGTAAGCAATTACAAAAGGTGGGGCGTTTTAGCCCGGTTACATTGCAAACAAAAAAGACAAAAGAAAAAGAGCCTTAGGCAAAAAGGTCATCCAGTTCAGTATCTAGGTCAACCCGGACTTCGCCACTAGGTAGGCCAGTTTTGGCAGCTGTCTCCTAGGGTAGGTCAGTCAAGGGCACCCCGTCAACCATGCTTGGCATAGGCTGGCTGACTAGATCCACCCAAGCTAGCTGAAGACCGAGGTTAGTGTTAGCAAGTGGGGCATTATTTGGATCAGGGTTCTCTTCTTCCGCCTCTCCCTCTTGAAGAAACTTTTGCTGGGCCGCGTTTGCATAGTCCGTCATATAGTTTGGTATAAAGTGAGGGGGAGGGTTCAGAAAGACTTCGGAATCGGGCCCCTGACCGAGCTTGGCAGCCGCAGCCTTTCACCTGCATTTAAAAAATATATCTTTTGACGCCTCGCATTGTTGGACGTAGAGCTCCTCGCCTTCTTTAAAACTGCGATCCTCCATATGCTTCCGTAAAGCCTTTATTTCGGCATTTTTTTTCTTCTCCAGCTTCGCCAACTCTCGTAGATAGCGATTTTTTTTCTTGGCTAGAGCTTTTTGCTTGTCAACCTCTACCGTGTTGACCAGCTCGGCCAGCCTTGCATTCTCAGAATCCAATTCGGTCAGCTTGGCCTTAGCCTCTTTTAGTTCGGCCGCATCAACATCAGCATCAGCATCAGCGACGGTCGACTGAGCCATTTTCCGTAGCTCAAGGACACGTTTGTGACCCACTTGGCTCTTTTGCAGGGCCTGAACAATATTCAAAGCGGTGACATAAAAACCAAGCATTGGGTGCATGATGGTATCAATTATTGAGTTGCAGGGATTTTAGATTTTACTAAAATCATAGACTTGGACACCGAGTGAATGGCCTTCAGCTCGGTCAAACCCTCGTGCCGCTCCATGTCGGCTGGCAGGTAGACGGTTTTTGCTAAATTGAAGGCTAGAAGGTGATCCTTCTCAACACTGACAGACTCAGAGGCTGTCACTGCACGACCCCTGAAGGGCACGGTTGGTGCCCCACACTGGAGGGGATGGAGGATTAGAAGGGCCTGGCCAATTGCGACCTTGGGGCAGACTAACTTCTGGCAGCTCGGTTTCCAGCGGCTCGATGTCATCTTTGTCTGTCAGGCGCTGTGACGCAGTAGAGTTGGTACGGGGCCATTTGTTTGGCCGAGATGATGCAGCTTGGGTAGTTGAAAGGGCCACCACAGCGTTGCGTGATTGACCGGCCTATGGTATCTCGGTTTGAACCTGAACAGTGGAAGTTGAGGTTTGTTCAGTAATAAGGGAACGAACGACTTATCGCTTGGCCATTTCTTACTCTTTAGTCAGAGGAATGAGGTTGATTTGGGACAGGTTTGGGTTTGGTTCAGGTGATGGTTCAAGGAGAAAATTAATAACTTTGGTTTTTCTTTTTCCATTGTACCGATAGGTCGGCTCAAAATTTAAGAACTCGATCCAGTCTCGGTTACAGTAACGGAGCGCGACACGAAGGGTGTCTTGGTTTGCGTAAGCGTAGGTGGACTTGAGGTGATTCAAATATGCAAAAATTAAAATGGCCAAGGGTTAGTATGGTTGTAGTACGCGAAGTAAAGAAGGAACCAGACTGAATGATTCTTACCAGCGGTCCCCTTGTTCCAGTTAATATTTCGGCCTGGTATGGGGGCTTCGTTGTCCTCAAAATTACCTCTGACCCAAAGAAAATCATCATCGTTCAAATCCTTGTCTGGTGTGCCTTTGATAATTTTTTCTCAGCCTTTTCTGATTCGTAGGTAGTAGACCCAACCATCGTCATTTTGACCGAGAGAATATTGGTGGAAAAGCTCGGCCAATCTGAGGTTGAAGCCTAGACGGCGGTTTAGTTCGACCACACCGTTGATTATTCTGTAACTGTTGGTGGATAACTGGGTAGGGCATAAGTGGGTTTGTCTTAGTAACTCGCATATTAAAGGCTAAACAGGGAACCGGAGTCCACCTTCAATAATGGATAAAAGGGTGAAGAGGTCATAACGGGGCTTGCCCCATGGTGTGGTTTCTAGCTCGGCTAGTGTGAATTGTACGTCGTCAGGGATGTTATATTCCCTCCGAAATTCGGTTATCGCGCCTAGTGAGCTTACCATAAATCGGTACTTGCCCATGTGTTGAAATTTAATGTTCTAAGAGGCTAGCCGATGGCCTAGCATGGCGATAAGACGAACGGAGGTGGGCTCGGTTGAGCAATATCTCTAAGGGGCAAAGTGCAAGGGTGTGCATGGCCAACCTAGTCAAGTTTGCAAAGTGGAAATAGAAAGGGGTTATGCCCAAGTCATTAAACTGGGCTAAATAATAAGTTAAGACTGATGGAGTCTAAGCTCGACAAAATGTGGGCATATACTGGGTTTGTGTTCGGCTAGGGAACAATTGGAAAACATAAATATTTTAGTTCGGGGAACCGGGGTATAATTAGTTCGGCTAAAGGACTTGGGCAACATTTTAGCTCGGTTTGTTCAGCGAATGTTCTTTAGCCAGTCAAAGTCGAGCCTAAAGCCACGAACATGATTTTATTCCAGTTGTAGCGTGGTTTTGAATGAAAAACACGGTGTGAAGACTGAGTTTAGTCCCAGTTAAATGTGTTTCCAAAGTTACATATGGAGTTTCAAGTTTCTTAATACTGGTTCAGTTCTTAAAATGCATATGTGGTGCAGAAATGCAATTCTTTAGAAATAAACAGGAATATGTGTATACAGAAATAGGTACAAGGATGAGGAACTTACTGATTTGGGAATGAGATCCGAATCCAATCTGAAGAACCAACACTGGAAGTGATAATGAAAGCAGGAAATGCGTAGACCTAGTCTTGAAACGTAGGAAGATTAGGGGTTAAGGATTTGGAGCTCAAGAAAACGAGGGTTTGCAAGCTAGAAGATGAATAGTAGAGGTTGTTGTTCAAAGAAACAGTGGGTTTTGTGTGACATAGAAGCACAAATGGCGGGACTTTTCAAAATTTTTTAGGTTAGTGTGAGACTGCTGTCACGGTACGGAAGGGCAATGGACGCATGCCACGTGTCCCAGTAAGGGCATGATGTTAGTTACATGAAATGACGGGCTGTACGACTGAAGTAATCCTTTAAGACCGAGCTTCCTAATGGAAGGAGTATTTGTTAGCTCAGTAGAATGGAATGTTTTTAACTCGGCTCGGTTGATTATTTTGGTTCAGTTGGTTCAAATGTCTTGCCATGACTTGAGAGGTCTAATCTCACTCATGTTTCACAGAGGGAATTAAGGGGCAATTGAGAGAGTAATTTATATAGGTAAATTGAGCTGTGCTAAAGGACCGGGTTATGGGCCGTAGTGGGGGCTTTGGTAGCTCGGTTTTAGGCAGACTGACGTCGATCCGGTCGGCTGTACTGCCCAGGCTTCGACCTAACTGCCTAAAAGGAAGCCTTGTAGCCAAACCGAGGTACGCATTAGTGGAGAGGGCCGAACTAGGTTTAGCTAGGCTGAATGCCATCTACCTCATTGTTTTTGTTGAGAACACGACGAAGGCAGGCTAGCTCGGTTAAAACCGCACCAACTACGCCGAGGTAAAAACCATCTCATTTGGTCAGCAGTGAGTAGGGTGTTGTCAGGATAGGCATTATCCTTGGGAGTGTGATTCCTAGGAGGACTCATATGTGAAGAATTGGAATCCTACTAGGATTGTGCGAGGTAGAATCTACAAAAGCTCATGATAGACCTATGTACAGGTATCACAATTTATACTCTCGAATTTACAGAGCTTTTGTCTATTGTCTATTTGCTGACTTTGGCATCGGAGAGGTTTTCGGTGCACACCCGCCGTTTAGCTCACGTTTGTGTTTTCAGGTAACAAAGCGACGACGTTTGAAGGAGTGCAAACTTGATCAGCAGGATTATACGAGAAGATTATTTCGTGCTCGTACAATCCACATGGTCTATTTTTGTGTCAGTGGGCAATTTGCACAGATGGAAGGATATTTTGTAGTTGACAGTGGTGATACATACCACTAAAAAGAGAGTACTAAGCTAGCTCTAATGAGCTGGCAGTGCAGGAAAAAAAAAAATTGTTTAAGAGCTCTAAAACAATGAGCTTTAACAACTCTAAATATACTGTAGCTCCAATTGATTTGATATTTTGCTCTTTATTTATTTATTTATTATTTTTAATTTTCAGCACTGCCAGCTCATTAGAGCTGATTTAGTGCTCTCTTTTTAGGGGTACGTATCACTACTGTTTCTAGTTAGGACATACATTGCACAAATGACACTCTTTTGCTTTTGCACATGTAACTATGTCAAGGATATTAATATGTTAATGATATTTAATGGAAGGGTTACATTGCCATCTTTTGAATTATTGATATCATATTCTAAATTTTTTTAAATAATCATTTTATCATTCTTTATATCATTTTTTTTTCTTTCTGTCATTATAATTATATTTTATAACTTTCATTATTAAATTTTACATGAACATATTTTTATTGAGTGATGATATACAAACATAAATTTTATATAAAATTTTCAAACACAATATATAGCTTAATGTTGATATTTCACTTTAAAACAAAACACTCATAAACATTATTTATATTTATAAGAACATCACTATTACAATATTTTTGTAATATTTTTTGTATAAAATTTTATATATAAGTAGAATTTTTCATTTTTATTTTCACTATCATTTTTCTTTCTAGTCTATTCACCCACATTTGCTATAGTATTATCAAATATCACCATTCACATTTATTATAATATTACTGAATTTTTGCATTTTTTATTTTTTTTCATTTGGTGAATTTAAAAAAAAATCATAAAATATTATATTTCTTAAATATATCTAGATTAGGTGTATCTAAAAAAAAATTATTAAAATATTTTTTAAAAAAAAAGAAAAATTAAAAAAAATCTATTTTTTGTGTGAATTAAACCAAAAAAGATAAATGTTATTTTTCTTAAAATGATATGAACAAAGTATCAGTATTTTTTATTATTTTATATATATAAAGATTAAGGGATAAATATATCATTTTAATCTGATAAGGAATAAGTATAATTTTTCAAACGTAAAAGAGGGTCTCTATTAAACAAAAACATCATAGGTGTCATTATAATTTACCCTTAATGGAATGAAATGACTTATTGTTGGATATCATATGAACATGGGTGATTATTTATATTATATTGTTGTTTGAATATGGTGATATCTGGTTGTGGTGAATATGGTGTTGACCATTTCAATATTAGATTGTGTAAACATGTTCATCATCAATATGGTTTTCTTTTGTTAAAAAAAAATTAAAAAAAATCAATATGGTTTTCTTTTTTGTCCTTTGTCCCCCCCCCCATCTCTTAAATCTTACAAAATGAAAGCAAGGCTCAGAGAGGCAAATAAATTATTTTATTTTTTTTGGTAGATTCAATTTTCTTCTAAATAATTCTTAAAATAGGAAAACATTGGCTTCAAGTTTTCTATTGTAAGCTAGAAAACTTGGGTTGTTACCTTTGCGTTTTCTTTTTCTTTTTTTTTTTCCTTTTTTAAAAAAAAAAAAAAAAGTATTAGAGGATCAGGGGATTAGGCAAGAAAGGTGAGGAAGGAATATAGGAATTAGACAACATATAAATGACATAAAATACTATGGGAACCAAATAATGGTGATGGTGGAGATGCGGAGTACACTTGGAAAATCGGAATACATATATTATATTCAGCTCCGTACTGTACGATCCAGGTGCCGAATATCTAATCGGCCATAGAACCAGTTAAACAAAAACCCGAGTGAGAATTGGCATACGACAGAAGGGGCCAAATAAGCAATTACACGATGGATTAAGAGTGGGCCCGACCCTGGGGCCCAAAAGGGAATATAAATAGAGGAGCATCAACCGAAGAAAGGTATGTGTGAACAGATCAAAAAAACTTAAGCCTCAAGCAAACAATAGACTTACACTAACTTGTCCGTCGGAGTGCTAATTCTAGCACCCCTGACCGCAGTGTTAATCCCTTTTTCAGGTGACAATTAGAGGATCAGGGACGTGCTTTAGGATCTTAGAGTATTTCCAAACCTACCTCCCCACAATTGGCACCGTCCATGGGAATACTCAAGCTTATTCATGGCGAGCATCACGGAAGATCCTCCGATAATCATTGACGAAACTACACCAAGAGATGACCTCACTCCAAGAAACATGCTGGGACCGGAGAATATCGCCGCGCAACGTGCCTTGAACTTTGAATTAGTAGCTTAGGCCTCACTCTCAACTTCAATGCATGAGACGATGCAGACGATTATGGATCAGGCAAAGCAAAATGAATAGCGGCTGGAGAACATGATGGCTGAGAATGAGTGCCTCCGCCAGGATTTGGCCTTGGCGGTGGCGAAGTCCCAACAAGCTGCATGCCAAGACCAGGATCGACCTTCGGCAAAGAAGGATGGTCGCCAATGTCGACTTCAGAAACGCAACAATGACAGTGATTCAGACTCAGCATCTCTCGAGCCTAGAAAGAAAGGGCGAGTTGATGCATCCAGCTCATCTAAAGGAAGTCTATACATACGGCATAGACGAAGGAGAAACGATGATTCGGATAAAGAAGATAAACATGACCCATTCGTGCGATGAATCACCAGGGTTGTGCTACCCAAAAAGTTCGAGGCACCGTCGTTCACCCTCTATGACGGAAAATCAGACCCCACTAATCACATTAGTTATTACAAGCAAGCGATGACGCTCTATGTTGACGACGAAGCCCTCATGTGTCGGATATTTCCAAGCAGTTTGGGACCACTGGCCGTGAGGTGGTACTATAAACTGGAGCCGGCATCGATTAAGAGCTTCCACCAACTCCAAAAGTCATTCAGGACGAGATTTATCACTAATGAGGTCCAACCGAAGCAAGCCGATTCTCTCTGGGCCATGCAAATTAAACCGGAAGAAACTCTTTGTGAATACTCAGCCCGCTATTGGGAGTGCTTTAATCTGGTAGATGATGCTTGCAATGATTCCATGGCCATCACGGCCTTTAAGATGGGATTGCATCCTGATAGCCCCCTCCACAATTCGTTAACCAGGCGTCCTCCCAAAACCATCTGGGAATTAATGAAGAAAGTCGAAGAATACTGCAAAGTGGAAGACGATGCCCTTCGAGCTGGATGCAAAGCCGTTGAGATGGCCATGTCGAGAATTGTTCAACCGATTAGCGCCATGCCCGTCAAGAAGCCCCGAGCGACGAAATCGACCGAAACGAGACAAAAGGCATGACTTGCGCCGATCAAATGACCAATGTTCACATCGAGCTAATGAACAGTATCAAGTGGATAGCAGGCACACAAGGCGTTCATGCAAGAAATACACGGAGCTGATAAAGCCGATCAATAAGATTCTGTTGAAAGTACAACACCTTCCGTTCTTCAAGTGGCCACCTAAGATGACGGGACCTCCCGATGCTAGAAGACAGGATAAACGACGTGAATATCTTAAAGACCATGGTCACGACACCGATAGTTGTTTTCATTAAAATATCACCTTGAAAAGTTGGTGCAAGACGGCTGTCTTACGCAATACGTCCAGAAGAACAATTCAACAAATACAGTAGCTCTAAGGCTGGAGTCACCTCCTCTTGGTGTAATTCATATGATATACAGCCTGCCGACGCCACCCGAGATGCACACAATCCAGTTGCCATCTAGCACCCATAGCACTTTGACGCCAGCGAAGCGGCCACACGACACTGAAATGACTAGTTTCGATGACAGTGATTTAGCTGGAGTGACTCACCCCCACACTGATCCCCTCGTCATCGAGCTACGTGTAAACAGATTCACCATCGAGTATCCTTTGGGCAAGATTACACTACCAGTGTGGGCCGGCACTAGATTAGTAGACGTAGAGTTTCTGGTTGTCAAGCTCCCTTCGCCGTATAATCTGCTCATGGGCAGAACTTGGTTACATACAATGCAAGCCGTGCTAAGCACCTTCCACCAACTGCTCCGTTTTTCGACTGAATGCAGTATTGAACAAATTCATGGCTCTCAGAAATCGGCGCAGACATGTTATCTTCTAGCTACAAAGAAACCAAAGGAACTGGAAGTGCATTCAATTGAGGTACCGGATAGGGAGAGCCTCAAAGACATTGGGGGGATCCCAAGTGAAAAAATAACCGAAGCCCTACATCAGATCGAAATTGATGGAAATCCTGACAAGTTCTTCATGATTGGCGCTTCCTTGGATAAAGTCGAAAGGCAGGAGTTGGTAGCCTTCTTACTCGGCAATATTGATGTATTTGCATGGTCCCCATACAAGATGCTAGAAGTAGACCCATTAGTGGCCCAACACCGCTTGAACGTTGATCCGAAATGTAAGCCGATTATTTAGAGAAGCTGGCGGTCAGCTGCGGAGCATGCCTCGGCCGTAGTTGAAGAAGTAGATCGATTACTTGACGCCGAGGCGATTCACGAAGTAACTTATCCTACATGGTTGTCCAATACTGTGGTCGTTAAGAAGAAGAATGGCTCTTGGCGTGTCTGTGTGGATTTTACGGATTTGAACAAAGCTTGTCCCAAGGACTATTTTCCCCTGGACCAACTCGTAGATGCAATGGCACATCATCAATGCCTGAGCTTCTTGGATGCCTACAGAGGCTATCATCAAATTGCCATGCATCCGGAGGATCAAGAAAAAACCGCATTCCTCACCCCAAGAGGAACCTATTGCTACAAGGTCATGCCTTTTGGGCTGAAGAATACGAGGGCAACTTATCAAAGACTAGTGACTTCCATGTTCAAGGAACAACTCGGCCGTACCATGGAAGTATACATCGACGATATAGTGGTCAAATCCGAGGAAAAGAACTCCCATTAGCCGATTTGTCAGAAACATTCGGCATCCTACGAAAATACAAGATGAAATTGAACGCTTCTAAGTGTGCATTCGGCATAGGATCTGACAAATTCCTTGGCTACATCGTTAACCACCGTGGAATCGAAGCCAATTCGAGGCAAATCACTGCAATTCTAGAGCTTGGATCCCCTCGGTCAGTCAAAAAGGTTCAAAAGCTAATGGGGATGGCCACCGCACTCAACAGGTTTATCAGCCGTTCCACAGATCGCTGCCGACAATTCGTTCACACACTTTGGCAAAGCAGAGCATTTGATTGGACTCTTGAGTGCCAGGCCGCTTTGGACGGCCTAAAGTCTTATCTCCAATCAGTACCATTCTTGGCAACACCGACGGCCGGCGATCCACTTATCTTGTATCTGGCAGTATCCGATCAGGCGGTCAGCGCTGATAAAGGAAGAACTTGGGAAGCAGCGACCAGTTTACTATGTGAGCAAGGCTATGGCCGACACTGAAACACGTTATCTTCCATTAGAAAAGTTTATCCTTGCTCTTGTCATGGCTGCAAGAAAACTGATGCACTACTTTTAGGGTTAAATTCTATCACTAGTCCTTAGCCGTTCGCTTAATGGGGGCTCGATACCGTTGGAACATTACCACGGGACCCAGGCAACAGGCGATTCCTAATTGTTGCGATGGATTATTTCACAAAATGGGTCGAAGCGGAGGCACTAACACATATTCGAGATTCTGTCGTTAAGCGTTTTATATGGAAAAACATCATAATAAGGTTCGGCATACCACGAGCACTTGTTTCTGACAATGGTACCCAGTTTGATTGTGGTGTGTATCGAGAATTGTATGACACTTATGGTATTCGGCCCTACTTTTCCTTGCTGGCTTACCCCCAAAGCAATGGTCAAGTAGAGGCAACCAACAAAGTTATTTTGGACGGCATCAAGAAAGGGTTGGAGAAAGCTAAAGGAAGATGGGTCGAAGAGTTGCCCATTGTGCTGTGGGCTCATCGCACTACTCCGAGGCGATCCACTGGGGAAACGCCGTTTGCTCTATGCTTCGGAACCTAGGCAATCATCCCCCTGGAGATTGGCCTCCCAACCTTGAAATCGAAGGTTTTTGACATGGGCCAAAATGACATGATGTTGGCCTTAGACTTGACTCTGATTGAAGAGCGCCAAGACCGCGCCTTTGCATCCATGGCACGGTACTAGCAACAGCTTGCTAAGTCGTATAATCAACGTGTTCAGCTACGCCGTTATACACCAGGAGAATTGGTCCTCAAGAAATTGCTTCCAGCTGCTAGGAATATGGCTGACAGAAAATTGGGTCCTAACTAGGATGGCTCCTATCAGATTGACTCAATCGCAGGGATAGGGGCATATCGGCTCAAAGACATGGATGGAAGAAGCTAGCCACGTCTGTGGAATTCTACACACTTGCACAAGTTTTATCATTAAGTCACCTTGTATGGCACGACAGCTTGTTTTGATTTTACACCGTGTATATCTTTCTTTTTTCAATACAATGTTTTCTTTTGAGTTCTAGTTGTGTTGCCCAGTGAGTTCTAGTTGTGTCAAAAGCCTCCGAATTTGGAGTGCCCTTCGTGCAGGACACGTTTGGGCCGATTAAGCCTCCGAATTCAGAGCGCCCTTAGTGAATGACGTTTGGGCCAATACAATTAAGCCTCTGAATTTGGAGCACCCTTCGTGCACAACACGTTTGGGCCGATTAAGCCTCCGAATTCGGAGCGCCCTTCGTGAAACACATTTGGGCCAATACAATTTAGCCTTCGAATTTGAAGCGCCCTTCGTACAGGACACGTTTGGGCCGATTAAGCCTCCGAATTCGGAGCGCCCTTCGTGAATCATGTTTGGGCCAATACAATTATGCCTCTGAATTTGGAATGCCCTTCGTGAATCACGTTGGGGCCAATACAATTAAGCCACCAAATTTGGAGTGCCCTTCGTATACGACACGTTTGGGCCGATTAAGCCTCCGAATTCGGAGCGCCCTTCGTGAAACACGTTTGTGCCAATACAATTAAGCCTCCGAATTTGGAGTGCCCTTCGTGCAGGACACGTTTGGGCCGATTAAGCCTCCGAATTCGGAGCGCCCTCCATGAATCACGTTTGGGCCAATACAATTAAGCCTATGAATTTTGAGCGCCCTTCGTGCACGACACGTTTGGGCCGATTAAGCCTCCGAATTCGGAGCGCCCTTCTTCCACATACCAGGTATTGTTAGGGAGGCCTTCACCCCAATCCTCATCAGTGTGGGCAAGATGCAGATCATCATCTTCCCACCACATACCTCCGGCAACCGACAAGCAATTGTCCGGTTCTGGTCTAAGTGTTCTCTCAGTTGCAGGCATTTAGTTGTTCCAGCTTTCTTATCACTTTCACTCATTTCTTGCCCAAACTGCTCCAGCACAGCTTCTTGTTCTGTATGCATGGTGCTAACAATGCCCAGTTCTTGAGCCAAATTCTTAATACCAGGGCTCTCCGGCAGCTTCCCCTTGTTCTCGGCCATTCTGGCCACTGCTGGTTTTGGTTCAATCCCCTCTTCCATATCAGGCTCATCGCTCAACCATCCAGAGTTATTTGTCGACCCATTCAGATCAAACCAACCAATCTGCACGTCCCCTGGATCTTGTTCGTTATAGAACTGCAGATTGTCTATATCCTCTTCTAGGTCATCCAGATCATCTAATCCCTAACTTGGTCCATTTTCTCGAACTACACTGACCCTGATTGGCACAACATAGTAGCTCGGGTCGTATGCCTCTTCAGATGAGTCCTGAGAGCCCTCAGGCAATGGACTGACATGTTCCACTGAGGCCAACCTACATTCCTCTACCAACGTCACCACCACAGGTTTAGTTTGGATTGTTGACATGTTCATCATGCACAAGTCGGTGCTCTCGGGAATGAACAACGCCGGTTTAGGTAGGTGGGAAATGGTGATATATATACTGGGGTCGTAAGGGACGACCAGTGTATGGATAAGGTTTATATGCCGGGGTGGAGGGACTTGATTATGTGGTGGGAGAGGATTTGTAGTGACGTTGGGTTTTTCGGGATGTGTTATCACTTTATTGTCAATGAGATCTTGAATCTCATGACACAGTCTGAAGCACTGATCAGTATCATGACCATGCTGTTGGTGAAAAGCACAGTATTTGGCTGGGTTGTGTTTTGAAGGGAGAAAATCGGGTAGCGGGCATTGTTCTAACGGCTTAAGATGCCTCTTTTTGATTAGGACCCCTAAGGCTTTGGACAAAGTCATGTAGAGCGGGGTGAAGACCCTTTGGTTTCGGGCTTGATGGCTCGAGGTTTGCGAAGTTGTATTGGATGTACTGGCAAAATAGGTGGCAGTTTTGGGGTGTGGTGGTGACCATGCTCACATCCGAAGGTCGTGCAGAGGTGCCACCAGTCGTGGCCACATTGGAGTTGCGTGTAAAGGGTCTTTTGGGATGTTCCTTCTCATGGTCTATCAACCCTTGCTTCATCGCATCCTCAATTTGAACTCTTTTTTCATGGAGCTCCGCGAAAAATACAGAGGCAAGACTATCATTTTCTATAATAATCTCCCTTGCAAGTTACGGACCACCATTCTGATTTGCTCCTTTTCAGACGGCCGGATAGTCATCATAGAAGCCTTGGCCCTCTATCGGGTCACAAAATCCGAGAAGCCCTCCTTCGGCTTCTGGCGAGTTACTTCGAGATCACGAGTAGTGACCTCAATCTGAGTATTGTAGGAGTACTGCGCTATGAAGGCCTTAGCCATTTCCTCCCAATTTCTCTTCATAGAGTCGTCAAGCTTGGCATACCAAATGGCCGCTATAACCGACAGGGTCCGGCCAAAAAGCGACAACTTCTGCAATCTAGTGAGACCCATTGGTCGTAGGATATCAGAGAATAGCTATAGATGGACCATGGGATCCCCAGAGCCGTCAAACCGGTCTATGTGCGGCATCTTGAATCTGTCTGACAGAGTTACTGCGGAATCTGTATATCCATCCTCAATATCAGGGATTGAGTTCATGCCCTGTACCCATTTGAAGAGCTTTCTAGCTTGTTAACCTTCAATGCAGTGGGGTCAACCTCGAATTCAAACGGTGCCTCCATTTGGTAAACTAGTGCCTTGGAGGTCTGAGATGGGATTGGATCAGCTGGAATGCCCATATTCTCTTGGACATTGACTGTGACCCCGGGTGCCGGATTCCTGCTGGGGGTGCCTGGATGCAGAGGCTACTGCCGGTTGTGGCTTTCGTTTTTGAAGCCTTTCTATCACTTCTGCTTGGTGGGCTACGACCTCAGTTTGGCGGGCTGTGGTCTCAGCTTGGCGGGTAGCATCTAGCTGCATAGTTTCAATGGTCTGCTGGTGCTGACGAAGCATACCTTCCATGCTGACTAGAGGATGTTGAGCTATCAAAACTAGCGAATACTTTCTTTCTGGAGTAGAAGTAGAAGACTGGGCCTAACTTGGTGCAAGCGAAGCAAAAGCTGACTGCTGGATTGGTGAATTCTGCCTGATCCTCCTCCGTCTAGTAACCAGCGGGAGTGAAACAAACACTGTCTGTCCCTTGACAAGATCCCCGGATCTATAAAGTCTTCTCACTCGGGTCTAGAGTGCTTGGGGGGTAACAGAATCGTCTGAAGCAATGGTGCAAAACTACCTTGCAAAAAGAAATAAAGCAAAAAAAGAAAAACAAAAATCAGAAACCGCACAGCAACTCAGCTTAGATTCTAATCAATACACTGATGTAATCAAAGCTGTAGAACCATGCTCAAAACTGAATTCTGCCTCCCAAAAACTGATACCCAAACTTGTAACTGATACATACATTCTTGTAGAGTTTCACTCTAAAAGCACATATGAAGCAAGTGAGAGCCAAAAACCCCCTATGATGGGGTAGGGTTATCCTGTCCTAGTTTCGTTAGGAGCTACGGTTTCACTATGCACAACAAGTGGCTTCACACAATTCCTGCATTCAGGTAATCAACCTGTCCTAGTTTAGAACAGTCTCTATGGCTTTACTAAATGCAGCTAGGCCGATTGGTTAAAAGGGGTACCTCAGCAAGACTACCTAATATACGTCTCACACCTAACATCGAGAAATGAAAGGAGGATCAAATGGTATAGCAGTAGTGTAGATCCAAGGGTTGTGTTCCCATCGTGGCAGAGCCCGTAACCGGTCAACCTTTTGGCAAGCTTTTCCAAGCAAGCCTCTGGCAAACTGTTCAGGAATAGCAGATGGCAAACACTGTGACTTAGGTGCACCGATGCAAATGCAAATGCAAAGAAACACATAAGTGTAGACAAAATAACATATCATGAGTTCGAGTCAAGTTTTCTAAATCCCCAACAGAGTCGCCAGAAACTGTGGCTTGCCTTTTTCGCGCCTACTTTCGGAAGGTTTGAAAAGAAAGGCCTCACAGTTCAGACTCCCGCAGTTCTGAATCTAATTTCACAAGTGCAATGTGAAACTGATAATCACCAAAGAGTCCAAATCCGGCAAATCATTTTGGAAAATTGACTTTGAATCAAAAAGTGCCAAAAGTGGGCTGCTTTGCCAGATACAGAGTCGCCACCTAAATATTTTTTATTTTTGGGGAAATTTAGGAAACCCTGACTCATGCTGAAGGCGACGTATCCGTCATCACCAAAGTTGCCTCGGCTCGGGAACTTGGGTACGAGGGGGGAAGATCATGAATTGAGCACCCCCGCTCGCCCGATCAAAGACCGGCCTCTACTAATCATGATATGATTTTTTATAAACATTATGTGCTCTTGTTCCGGTTATTAAGCTAGCTTTACTATGTGATGCGCACAATCAAGTATAAACTAATCTGCTCAATTTGGAACAATTCGAACTCATGTTTGTTTGCGAAAATGGTTTGAATTTGCCACCTCAAGTGGGCTTAAAGTTTGCGGATTAGCCACCAAACACGGTGGGCTTAAAACATGATTTGCCACTCAACAAAGTGGGCTTAAAACGCACATTTGTTGAATCGTTCCAATTCAAACAACAAGCCTTCATCCACAAGCATTCAAGCAGTTTAACATTTAAGCATATAGCCTCATGGCAAGCATGCTAATCATGGCAACATTCACATTCATGCGAGTATGCTAAAGCATAAAAACTCACCTAGTACTCCAAGCTAGAAAAACATGAGTTAGTGATATATGCATGGTTCCTAACTATGTCGACTGTCTAATGCAACACATGCGATATGCAATTTAATAGGCTTAGCTACTAATATGGCATATGGATCAATTTGAACAACATGCGGTTAAACACGTACTCAAAGCAGTATTGAAATGACAATGCAGTTTGAATGATGCGCCGAGCCTCGGTGCATGCAATACAAATGAATGGATGCAAACATGCGATATGCTAATTAAAACATGCCCTGAATCTAACCATTAAAAGCGATTAAATAAAATGGAGAGAGACGTGGGGTTGGGAGACATATACACACGCACGCACACTTATTATAACATTACACCCTCGCGAAGGAGGGTCCGAATGAATAAGCTAACCAACTAGCTACGCTAATTAAGCTAACTAATACAAAACTTGAAACTAATTAACTAGCTATACTAGATAACTAATTATTACAAACCGAATTAATCAACTATTCTAGTTAACTAATTACAAAACGAAATCAAATAACTAGTTAAACTAACTAATTATTTACAACACTTAATTAGCTACAACTAATTAATTACAACATGTACTTGATCTAATGCTAATTAAACTAATTAGCTAATCTTAAGAAGTGAGGGATGTATGCATGCTCGATTCTTCACCCGAAAAGCCACTGCCTTGTTGCTAAATGCCTCTGTTTGCACATATGAAAACCAACAAAGCTGCCCACTTTCAGAACACCTCTGCTCCATCTTACCAACACACTGTGCGAATTTTGTTAGTGGCCGACAAGGGGCCAGTTGGCTACCAATGGTGGCCGGTCGGCCACTGGTGGTGGCTGTCGGCCATTGCTGGTTTGTGAAACCAATTGTGCAAGTTCAATAAATGCAAAAAACAAGACTCAAATGACTATCACCCCATCATGCATGATCAAGGGCAATGAAGACCTAAGAAAGCGGCACATTTCATCACTTTTGAGTATGAAATGTCCCATTTTCCTCGTGTTCAAATTAGCGTCTGATTTGAACATATGCAATGCAACACGAAGAATGCTTATTTTGCCTCTTTTACTTGCCAATTTTGTTTACTCATTTTAATTACCAAATCATCCTTTAATCAATTGAGTCCATTGGTGAGTGTCCTTTAATGGAAAGATGGCTCAAACCACAAGTTGCTTTGGGCATGAAAGAGGCATTACACTGTTGGTAATGAACCCCCTAAGGGATTAAACCATTAGGTGTAGCACCTCCATTTTTGAAACCACTTTCAAAGCAAATCAAAAGTGAAGAATTGAGGGAGATTGCAGAGATTATAAGTTCTGAAATGAAGTAGAAAAAGCACTAAAGCATGCAATCAACTCACACCAATGATGGTCAAAGCCTTAAAACACTAAGCTAGTGAAAGAGGTTACACTACAACTACGCAAAACAAGACTCAAACGAACTAACTAGCCAAAAATAGAGCTAAAACATGTTGTTTTAGAGACTAAAACATGCTGGACTTGACCTAAGTTAAGCTAGGAAAACATGCTAACATGTGAAGCTAACTAGGCATGCAAACAAGACACAAGGGGGGAGGCTAACCCCTACAAATTTGGACCTCAAGGTAAGTTTTTTTTCACTAAAAAACCTCTGAAATTCAGTAGTTAAAAAGCCTGAAAAATTTGATTTGAAAGTGATGAATAAAGGAACAGAAGCTTTACAAACTAATAAGCAAAGAGGGTGAACCACTCCCTAACTAAAAAGGGCCTCTAACCAACACTTTTAAGCCATAAAAGCAGAACTTTTTTTTTAGTTCAAAACCAACCTCAAAACAGTTGTAAAGGATGGCAAAATGAGTGTACAAAACAAGTATAAACAAGGCAAGTGTTATACATTTGAAGCAAAACACAAGTTGGCCCACAATCCAAGCCAAAAATCACCTTCTAAAGCTCAAAGAAGGTCCCAAGTTACCTCAGCTCAAAGGTAAGAGGATTTGATTTAGGATGTGTGTGCAAAAGTGTAGAGAAAATAAGCACTTAGGCACAAAATTGTAAGAGAGAGAGAGATTTTTGCTCTAAATTTTCTAACCCTCAAAAATGGGGGAGGAACCCCCCTATATATAGAAAAACATGTTTTCAGCTTAGAAACATCCTACCATACACATGTAGGGAGATGCAGCTAATTGAGTTAACAGCTGGCACAACTGTCAACAAATATCTACAAATATCTGAAAAAAGAGACTGGTGGCTGATCGGCCACACCAATGGCCAACAAGCATAAGCCATGGTCGACAGCGTCTGGTGGTGGCCGACAGGTCACCACAAGTTCTAGGAACCAAGTTTTGATCCAAAACAAGGCACAGAAAGGACAAGGTCTAAAGGCTCAAAGACAGGGCGTTCTACCGAGGAGTTCGGGCACTCAAAACGAACACATGCAACCATAATTATCAAATGCACAATGGATGACATCCAAGTCTTGAGGACGGTCAAAAATGGGGTGTCTGCTGGAGCGGTTGGTGACCTCCACCTAACCGTTAGCTTGAGGGTGGCCTGGAGAAGAGAAACAGGTCTTGATGTTGAGTTCATTACAGAATGCTTTGAATTTGATGTTGTCAAACTGTTTGCTGTTGTCAGAGACGATGGCTTGAGGAGTCCTGAAACGGCATACAATGGACTGCCAAATGAACTTGGTAGTACTTCGCTTAGTAATTTTGATAAGGGGTTCTGCTTCTACTCATTTAGTGAAGTAGTCAATGGCGACCACAGCAACTTTAGTTGGCCGCGACCGGTCGGCAAGGGGCCTACAAGGTCAATGCCCCACTTGGTGAAGGGATAAAGGCTGCTAAGTGTGATCAGTTTTGTTGGAGGGGCATGAGGGATGTTGGCGAAACGCTGGCATTTGTCACATTTAAGTACAAAGTCGATGGTGTCTCGATTAAGTGTGGGCCAAAATTATCCCGTGCGAAGGATTTTTTGAGCTAAAGACCGTCCCCCAGAGTGGTTGCCGCAGACTCCTTCATGTATTTCTTTCATGACGTAGGTGGCTTGATCATTATTGAGGCATCTAAGGTATGGTCGTGAGAATCCTCTTTTATACAAGATGTCTCCGATAAAGACATAATTTGATGACCGAATCCTGACCTTAGAGGCCTCCTACTTGTCTGTGAGTAGTGTTCCCTGTTCTAAGAACGTGATAATGTCCTGGGCCAATGGGATAGGTTCGTTCTGGAGTAGATAGATCACTTGCTGATTTGGTGAAATTGTTGGATGGGTCAGGTACTCAACTCGGATACCATGGCAAAGGTCTAATTGATCTACTGAGGCTAACTGTGCCATTTCATCTGCTTGGGAGTTCTCTGACCTGGGAACTTATTTGATATGATAGGTATTAAAGAGGCGGGTCAGAGGAAGAGCAATGTCCCTGTATGATCGCATGGCTTCCTCCTTTACATTAAACTCGCTCGTTATCTGTCTGACTACGAATTGAGAATCACTAAAAACTCGGAGATGGTTGACTCCGACGTCTCTAGCCAGGCGGAGACCCACTATGAGGGCTTTATATTCAGCCTGGTTGTTACTTGCCGAAAATAGGAATCGAAGGGCGCACTTGAAGTATTCTCCTTCTGGGGTGGTGGGGATTAAACCGGCTCCACTACCCTCTTTGCGGGATGAACCGTCGACACTAAGAGTCCAGGAGTGGGGGTCTTCCACCTTAGTGGTGACGCGTGTTGGTGAAGGGGGTGCATTCAATTGCTCGGGAAATGAATCGGTTGAGAGCGGTAACTCTGCCAGTGAGTCGTTGGACCTCCTTTACTGTTCGGGGAGATTACATTTCGATTAGGGCTTTGATTTTCTCTGGATTGGCCTCGATACCTCTGTGGTTGACCATGAACCGCAAAAACTTACCAGATCCGACGCTAAAGGCGCATTTTTCTAGGTTTAGTTTCATCTTATACTTGCGTAGGGTTTGGAAGGTCTCCCGCAGGTCTGTTAGGTGATTGGAGGAGAGTCTGCTTTTGACGAGCATGCCATCGATGTAGACCTCCATGTTTCTGTTTCTTGAAAATGGCATTAACCAGACGTTGGTAAGTGGTTCCTGCATTCTTCAGACCGAATGACATCACCCAGTAATGATAAGTTCCTCTGTTAGTGATGAAGGAGGTATGTTCCTGGTCAGTTGCATGCATTAAGATCTGATTATAGTCGGAGAAAGCATCCATGAAGCTGAGAATCTGGTGGCCGGCTGTTGCATCGACTAGTAGATCGATTTGGGGAAGTGGGTAACTATCCTTAGGATAGGCTCGGTTGAGGTCCGAGTAGTCGACGCAAAGTTTCCACTTGCCATTGCTTTTGCGGACCAAGACTACGTTGGATAGCCAATTAGGGTAGTCTACATTTCTAATGAACTGGGCTTTCAATAGCTTGTCCACCTTAGTGGCAATGAGGTTGTTGCGTTCTGGATGAAAAATGCGCTACTTTTGGCGGAATGGTCGGAACTGGGGCTTAATATTGAGGCAATGGGTAATAAAAAAAGGGTCGATACCTGGCATGTCCGAATGAGTCCAAGAAAAGACATCTTTATGCTTGGCTAAGAGGGCTGTGAGGTTAGCCTTAGCCCAAGAGGACAGCTGGTGCCCAATCTTAGCTGTTTTTGTTGAATTAGTGGGGTTAATGGGTATTTCGACCAGTTCCTCCACCGGTACGCCTCTAACTAGCTCTTCCTTGTCTCGAACATCAAGGCCTTCGATGATCATAGCCTCCTTCATTTTCATTTCCTTTAGCGAGGCGACGTAGCACTCTCAATCCATCGCCTGTTCACCGCTTACTATGCCGACCCCCTGATCGGTCGGAAATTTCATGGCCAAATAGTAGGTGGAGGTGACAGCTTGGAGGGCATTGAGAGCAGCGCGACCAAATATGATGTATAAGCAGAAGGGCAGTCGACGACGAGGAAAGTAAGTAGTGTGGTGGACTGCCGTGGATATTCTCCTATGGTGATGGGGAGATCGATGAAGCCTATGGAGAGGTGACAACTTTTCTTCTCCGACCTTAAGCTATTGGTAGGTGTTGAGGAAGATGATGTCGGAAGAGCTGCCATTGTCGACAAGTACTCGTCTGACTTTGTAATTTGATAAGAGAGCGGAAATGACCAGGGAGTCGTCATGGGGGTAACAAATACCTGTGCAGTCTGACTCCGTAAAGGTGATTAGTTCAGACCATTGCTTGGGTTGTTTGTAGGGGCGGTCTAGTGTCGTTACTTCCTTATCAGAACCTTGTCTGATTTTTTTGAGCTTAGCTTGCTGTGCCGACCGAGATGGTCCGCCGTACGCGAGCCCCCAGCGATGACTTTGATCTCGTCGACCGGGGAGGCGGGGTCGCCTTGTGCTCGGGGTTGTGGTGGGACCTGATCCTTGTTTCACCTGGGTTGTGCAGGTTGTCAGGGAGGAGTGTGTTGGTGGTTGTGCTCTGAGGGGTCAGCCATCGGCCTTTGCTGGGGACGTGTTATTGTGAATCGGCTGAGACGCCCCTGGTGGATCAAATTCTTGACCTGATCTTTAAGGTTGACACAGTCCTCAGTGTTATGGCCGTGGTCTTGATGGAAACGACAATACTTAAATTGATCCCACCGGTTGGAGGGAGATCTGCATAGTTGAGGCCATTTCAAGTTGTAGTCTCGTTGAATTTGGTGCAAGACTTGCTCCATGGGTGAATTGAGAGGGGTGTACTGCTCAAACCGACCAGGCGAGCGGGTAGGTGTCGGTCGATCTGCTCGAGCCGATTAGTCTATGTACCGGGGGAGTCGATGCGGATATTATGAGGACCTGTGTTCGGGTTTTTTTCTTTTGTCCTTGGGGGTGGATTTTTAGATGTGGAGTCTTGGCGGGCTGCCAGGGAGTCCTCGACATTCATATATTTTTGGGCTTTGGCAAGAAAGGTGGTCGTGGCAAACAGGGGTTTTTTGGAAAGGGAGAAAAAGAAATCTGATGGGCACAAGCTGGCCATGAAGGCGGTGATAATGACCTTGTCATCATTTTCCTCCACTTGTAAGGCCTCGGTATTAAAATGGGTGACAAACTTGCGTAGTGACTCCCATTCCGTCTGCCGGATGTTTAGCAGTTGGGTTGCTGGATGTCGCTGCCGCTGAGCACCAATGAAATGGCTCAAGAAGGACTCGCTGAGCTGGCCAAATAAGGTGACAGAGTCTGGAGGAAGTTGGCTGAACCACAGGCGCGCTTACCCCTTCAATGTGACAGGGAATGCGCGACATATGATTTCATCGAGGAAGGTATGGAGAACCATGAGTGTCTGATATGCTTCCACGTGGTTGACCGGATCGGTGGTACCATCGAAGGTGTCGATCGATGGCATTTTGAACTTGGGAGGGAGAGTTTTATCTCTGATGGAGGCGGTAAAAGGAGAGTTGACGGTAGAGGAAGTTTTGTGCTGCATGTCCTGCATGACCTCTTGCAACTGTAGTTTCATGGCCCTCAGCTCCTCGTCCCAGACAGGGGCATTATCCCCGCAAGTAGGAATCGAAGGTTGAACACTGCTAGCCTTGCTGTCGTGAGCGGCGGCCTCGTGCGGTGAGGGGTGGTTATGGAAAGGCGGTGGCGTCTTTTGCCGAAGCTGCGAGCCTAAAGGAAGAGGGTGCAAACCATCGAAACTCGACGGTTGATGGCGTGGGGAGAATGGTGGAAATATTTCGTGGGGCATTTGTGGTGGGAGTTGGTGGTGATTGTGGGCTTGTTCAAGGTACGGGGGAAATATTTGTGGAGGTGGGGGAGGAATAGGTAAATCGCGCTGGAGTAAAGCGCTGATCAAGGCTTGGTTTTGTTTGTTCAGACGGTTGATGCTGTTGGTAAGTTCTGCGAAATACGAAGGTGGGTTATTCGGGTTAAAGGACTCAGCTTCAGGATCTCCAGCATTGTGTTGGGAAACCATGGACCTGGTTGTTACCATCTACCTTGATGTAGGAGAGGGGTGAGGACGGGATTCCCTCCGGTGATAATAAACACAACTGTCAACTGGAGTTAGGTCTTCCCACAGACGGCACCAATTGATGATGCGATAATTCCAACGAAGGATGGGTCGGGCTAACCATGCTTCCAATAGGTTTGTTGGCCTTGAAGTCCACAGAGTGTTCTTGCAAAAAAGTCTATAGGGGAAGGTAATTCCCCCGTGAACACTTCAACGATCGAGTTAGGATAGAGTAGATTGATTGTATCGAGAGAGAAGAGGGGAATGAAGAACTTAACCTTTAACGTATCTCGGGAGTTTCCTTATATCCTTTGCACATCATTTTCTTGTCCATTCTAGACTGTCTTGTTGGCCGAAAGTCTATATTCTAGCTTGCATCGTTCATGGTGAGTCTGTATTCTCCGGTGTGAAGGGGTTGTCGCATTTAATGCTACGAGAGCCTCATTAATGGCTGATGTGTGGGTGCAATAACTTTGCAAGATCTTTGTCTGCTTGCATGATTGATTCCCTACCTGACAGATGTCCAAATGCTATTGGTCCTGGTACATCATTGGTTTCTCAAGGTTACTAAGCTTTAATATTTAGTCCGTGGGCGGGGTCCTGAGTCGTGGGCCGGACCCTCTTGCGGGCCCATCGGTATCAGAGCTATTTGATGTAACTTATCTTCGTTGCTTATAGATTTATTTATTTTTTAATTTTGAAATCTATATTAAATTATTTGGTACAATTTCTACTACAATTCATTAAGTTCTTTAATTGACAAAAGAAAAACTCTGTTGATATAATATAGAATATAAGAAGTACGTTCACAGTTATATCGAAAAAAGGAGGCTAAGGTAAAATAGCTTCAATTTGTTAAATAGGAATAGTTTAAATAAATTAAAAAATACATCTTTTTTAAAATTATGAAAAAAATATTTTTAATTTTTATTTTATAATTATCACATTTTAACATTAAAAAAATTGTACAAAAATGCTCCTTGAGTAGTGATTGTTTTCTTTACGTTGTTGTCTTGTGTGTCAAGTCATTAGATCTCTATATCTTCTTAAAATTAGAATTTTTAGGCTTTAGACAAAAAAATAAAATAAAATGATATTTCACCTAATTATCCTATTTTTTTGGACGACTATATTGGTCATGTACTAAACAAGCCAAATGAGCCGAGCAGTTAACTATTTAAGATTGCTTTAAAAATTTTAACGAGCTTAAAAATTTGTTTAAGTTTAGTTCGTTAATTTTTTTTTAACCGATCTTAAACAAGTTCTTGTCAAGCTGGACTCGAATAATTTGATATTTTTATATAATTTTAGATTAATTGGACTGAGACAAACGAGTAATAAATTATTCAAGCTCAGTTCAAAAATTTTGACGAATTCCAAAATATTAAAAATTAATTGATTTACTTAACAAATTGAGTTCAAATTGTTTAGTTCGTGTATCATCCTAGTGCCCACCCAATAATGAATACTATATTTTTCATTATTTAAAAACTAAAAAAAATATAATAGACCAATTAAAAAATATATATATATATTAATAATTGAGCATATAGTTAGTCACGTATCTTCGGAACTAATTTGATGATTTCTGTCTATGTAGATGCTTTGTCTAAACAACACCGCTACGGAGCCTGAAAAATCAAAGGCTCGAATGGCTCGAAATCTCAAAACGATATCGTTTTAGGATTTTTTTTTATTCTCTTACCGGTAAGATAATATTTTCTGTACCATTCGAGCTATTCGAGCTTCAGTTTTTCGGGCTACGGAGCATTTTTGTTGTCTAAAATACTACAATTGTCTAGTCAAAGATGCTTAATATTGTATTGTTTGGGGTGTTTTAAAAAAATCAAAAAGTTAAAAAGTCACTATTCTATTTAAGTCATATTATCTTATTTAAGTCACATCACTTTTCTATCACATCACTTCAAACTAAACCCATATTTTATAAAAAGTCAAAAAGTGCACTTATTTAGAACATTCCAAATAACCTTTTAATAATATTATATCGTATAATATTATATGTATCAATTAATATATTAATTAGTATTAATTGATAATGTGATATAATTTAAGAAATTTTTTATATTTATAATTTGTATAATGAATGAGTTAGTATTTTTAATTTGTATAATGAGTAAGATTAATAATAATGTCATAATTAATATTAATAAACTAATTAATATATTAATGAATATATGTAAGACTGCCGTATTATCTCAACTAAATTAGATATTTTTTTTGTTGAAACTTGAATCCATTGAACTTAACATTCCAAAGAGAGAGAGTCAACTGCCGTAATTTCTATTTGTAGAGCTAGGGGGCCTATCATGTAATTAAGGATGAATGATTCACACAACCGGCGAGTGGCCCAACTTGACGTTTGACTTAAAATTTTTTTAACAATAATGATTGAAGCTTTTTTTTTTGTTTTTTTTTAATTCTTATAACTTTTTGAAAAATGTTTGGCGGTCACAATATTCGCGGCTCAAATGGCTCGAATTGACCAAAACGATGTCGTTTTGTGTCGTTTTGGTCAATTCGAGCCATTCGAGCCTGGAAAATTCGGGCCCTCTACCATTGCTATAACTGTGTTTAGATTTTAATTATTGATGGTGTGGACTCCACAAATATTTGAATAAGTTTCATACATACATCAATAATTGAGATTCAAAAGAAATTATGGGACCCTAAAAAAAAAAAAAATTCCAAACATTTTTCAAAATTTAAAAGAAAAAAACAAGGTAAATTATACTTTTCATTTGTATGGATTAATTCAAAGTTTACTTTGTTTCATATTGTTTTAATATAAATGATTTGGTCTTTACCTTTTAAATTCAGTTTTAATTTAATTATGGATTAATTACATTAAGTTCATTTTAATTATAATTGAATATCCCTTTATCCCTTGATCTATGAATCCGTATATATTGATTCTTTCAATTATAAAAATCGTATAAATACATTCTTTTTGGAGAGATTCTGAAAAAGATTTGCAGGTGATGAAAATAATATATATTTTTTTTATAATTGAAGAATTCAAAATGCACAAATTCATAAATTAGGGAATAAAATGATATTGACTAATAGTTTTGAGAGGGTCTTGGAGTAAATAACCTTTTAGTTATTCCATCCAAATTTTTGTTATTTATTTATTTATTTTTTATTATATACATACAGTTTAGTACACGGACTAGTGTTCTAAAATCAAACTTGAATGAAGTGATCAGATTAAAACTACATTGGCCTCGTTTGGCAAGTGATTTTTTAGTCAAAAAGTCAAAAAATTACTTAAAAAAGTCAAAAAGCCAACAACTTATACTAAAAAGTCAAAAATTTCATTTTCTCTCTACTTTTTGCATATCTTTTCATAAAAAATTAAAAAATCATCCCAAATATATTAATTTTTTTACATAATATTTTAACTAAAAAACTAAAAAATTATTAAAAAAACATGTTCCAAATGAGGGCTTAAAGTTTAAAAATCAAATTATTCATGCTTACATAGTGCTGTACCGAGAAATTCTCCCCTGTAAGACACTGCCTTAATGCAGACAAATCGCAATTTGTCTTCTCATTTAGTTGTTTTGCTTTCTCACTATAGTTGTTTTGCTTTCTCACTACACAAAAAAAAAAAAAAAAAGAAAAAAAAAGGGGCCATTTTTAGAATTTCTTTAGATAATAAATTTTGATAATTTTTTTTTAAAAAATGTGTGAAATATAATTATATTTCATTTATTTTTTTAAAATTTTTAATTATTTATTTTTAAAATTTATTTTTTAATATTAGATATCTGAATCAATTTACACGGATTTCAATTAGGGTTGGTTTGGTATTCATGAAAAAAGATAAAAGCCAAAAAATTATTACTATTCACAAAAAAAATATATAAAAAATAAATTTACAAAAAAACAGTATGAGTCAAAAAGATGGTTTGAAGTGATGTGCTGTTGTCTGCAGTGTTACTAGTACAAAAAAATAGAAGTTAAAAAGTTATCATAATTTAGTCCGTGGAGGCTCATCACGGGTCCTGTTTTGATAATCTGAACTGTCAATGTGTAGAACTCGTCGAGTACTATATGTTTGTAAAAAATCATTTTGAACGGATATTGATAACTATATGATCAAATCAGTTTTGTATAAAAAAAATAGATGTGCACAAAGTAACACCTGACAAAAAAACTAATTTGATCAAATAACTATTGATATACGATTAACGTGATTTTTTACAAGAATATAGTACTCGACGAGTTCTATATATTGAACGGTTCCGATTATCTAAACGGGACTTGTGGTGAGCCCATACAAGCCGAACAGTACCGTTTAGTCCGAACAGCACTGTAGACAATTTGGTCCTATACATCTTGCTGCCAATCGTATGCATGTCGGTACCATCACTGTTAGTAAGCAATTTTATATTTAGGGATAAAATAATAATTTTACTATTTTATATAATATTTTAATACATATTTTTCGTAAAAAAATAAAAAAATATCTCAAATAATTATTATTATTATTTTTTTTTCTATTTTTTAGTCTAAAAAAATTAAAAATATATTTATTTAAGATATCTTAAACAATCCCGAACTTTCCACTTGCGAAGGCCCACTTGCAGTCAGAGTAAATGCGAATCTATACTTAAATCTATATTTCAAATACATCTTTACAAATATGAAAAATGATGAGAAAGACAAATCAAAAGAAAACACAATTAATAATTGAGGGATGGCTAATCCAATAAGAAGGAATGAGGGTTCATACTCATGGAAAACAATCAGTGAATTGACCCGAAGAAACTAACCCACTTGAAAAAATCACTCACGAGTACAACATTGTTGTTTTGTTTCCCTCTAGAAGACGTGGCAGTTCCGTGATTGACCCGGAATTGTATACTGACATCAAATTTTGAATTTTTGACCAGTTGCTTGCATCACGTATGTCGATTGTCTGTGATAGTTAAATATATTTTATAATTTATTTATTATTTATTATTTTAAAATCGTATTCATTTAACTTTTTATTATTAATTCAATACACTACCAATATAAATTTTTTAAAAAAAGAGAATAATTGTACTTTCTCATGAGATTTTGATTTTTTCTGTTTCATAGGAGATCTAATGTACACTTTGCTTGATTACATTTTTTCAAAATACTTTTTAAAAAATTCTACTTTCTTATTTTTTGTGTTTTTTATTTTTATTGAATTTTTTTAAATATTTTAAACAATTTTTTTTTAACTTTTTAGACATACATAACATAAATATACCTAAAAAGTAAAAAAATTATGAAAAAAATATTTTAAAAATTCACTAAATAACAAAAATACAAAAAAATACGAGAATTTAATACTTTTTTTTTGTATTTTTATCTATTTATTAATTTTTAAAAATATTTTTTCACAAATTTTTTACTTTTTAGATACATCTAAGTAAGGTATATCTAAAAAAGTAAAAAAAAATGTTTAAAAGTTTAAAAATATTCACTAAAAACAAAAAAACATAAAAACTAAAAAACTCAATTTTCAAAAAACTCAAATCAAACACATTGATTAGAATTTTTATAATATTGCATTAGAATAATGTGGTAATATTATTTATGTAGTTAAAAATATTTTAGAAAAATTTCTCTATAAATCTCATCTTGAGAAATGGCAAACCATTTAGTTTCAAGGGTTTTTTTTATAAACTAATTAGTCCTATTGATTTTGAAAAAGTAAATTTAATATATTATTTAAAAATAGATTTATGATTATACCCTTATTTATATTATGTATGTTCTTCTTCTTCTTCTTCTTCTTTTTTTTTTTTTTTTGCTAGAAAGGTAAGGTACATAATCTATGGGAATCAAATTTGAGATGAATTTTTATATGAGAATATTTTTTGTTTGGAAAATATTTCAAAATGAGTACAAAAATAACTTGAAATATGATATTCTTCAATTAAAAAAAAAAAAAAATCCTTAGTGTAATTTTCTCAAACGTAACACTCCAAAAAAATTTCTTAGTGTAACACTCCAATGTAACACACAAAAAAACTCTTTAGTGTATTTTTCTCACACTTAACCTTTCAAAAAAAATTCCTTAGTGTATTTTTCTCAAACTTAATTATAGCTCGACTTTTTCACGCCCCCTTTTGGAAGTTTGAAAGAAGCCCTACAGTTCGGACTCCCGCAGTTCTGAATCTAATCTTACAAGTGCAATGTGAAATTTGAAAATCACTAAAGAGTCCAAATCTGGCGAATCGTTTGGAAAATTGATTTTGAATAAAAAATGTCAAAATTAAACTGCTTTGCCAGATACAGAGTCGCCGCCTAAATATTTTGGGAAATCTAGAAAACCAATGACTCGTGCCAACGGCCACGTGTCCGTTACTACCAAGATTGCCTCGGTTCTGGAACTTAGGTACGAGAGAGGAAGGTTATGAATATATTTGAGCACCCCCGCTCGCCCGATCAAAGATCGGTCTCTACTAATCATGATATGATTTTTATCAACATTATATGCTCTTGTTCCAATTTATTAGGTTAGCATTTACTATGTGATGCATACACAAGCAGGTATAGACTAGTTTGCCCGAATTGAAATAATTCAATTTCATATTTGTTTTTCGAAAAGGGTTTGATTTTGCCACTTAACACAGTGGGCTTAAAGCTTGTGAATTTGCTACTTGACAAAGTGGGCTTAAACGTACATTCATTGAATTGTTCCAATTCAAACAACAAGCCTTCATCCATAGGCACTCAAACAGTTCAACAAGTAAGTACTTAGCCTCATGGCAATCAGGATAGTCATGGTAGTCACTCACACTCATGCAAGTATATTAAAGCAAATAAAAGCTTACCTAGTACTCCAAGCCAAAATAAACAAAAGAGTTAGAAAAATATCCATGATACCTAACTATGGGATCTGACTAATGCAACACATGCAATAATGCAACTAAAATAGGCTCGGTTACTTAACATGTTATTTGCAACAATTTCATAGCATGCGTTTAAACACGTATTCAATGAGGTAATAAACGGCAATGCAAGTTTGAATGATGAACCGAGACTCGGTGCATGCAAGACAAATGAATGGATGCAAACATGTGATATGCTAATTGAAATGTGATGCGCTTAATCTAACCATCAAAAGCGGATAAATAAACAAGAGAAAGACGTGGGGTTGGAAGACATACACATTATTACAACATTGATGCCCTCCCGCAGGAGAGTCTGAATGAATAAACTAGCTAAGTTAAGCTAAACTACTTAACTAATTATTACAAAACTTGAATAATTAAGATAACTATCTAAGCTAATTAAATATTACAACAATTAATTAATTTAACTAGGCTAAGCTAATTAAATATTTACAACACAAACTAATTTAATTAATCAATCTAACTAATTAAATAAGTGCAAAACAAACTAATTAGTGACAAATAATTAAGTACAACAAATAAATGACTAATTGCTAATTAAACTAATTAACTAGTTTTGGGAAGCAAGGGAGGTCCATGCATGCTCGATTTCCATCCAAAGAATGTTCACTGTCTGCCTCTAAATGCCTCTGTTGAACAACATGTACACTGATTTTCCACTTCCAGGTCAAAGCTGCTCTGTTTCACAAACATTTTGCTCAAAATTCATTGGTAGTCGGCAAGCCAGAAGTGGTGGCCAACTGGCCACCATTGGGGGGTTGCCGTCCAACACTAATGGCCTGCCGGCCAGAAATAGTGGTTGGCTGGCCACTGATGATGCACCATTCCTTGCTGCAACAGAGAGCAAATAAGGGCAAAGAGAGGGTTTTCTATAGTTTGTTTGTACTGTATATCTCTCCTTATTATCAAAACATCTCAAAGGAGTAATACACTTGGTCCTTAAACCATTAATCAAACAATTTCATTGCATGATGGCTAAAGAACCAAGGTGTGTAAGTTTAATAAATGTACAAACAAGACTAAAAACCATCACCCTATCATGCATGATTAATGGCAATGGAGACCTTAGAAAAATTGGCACATTTCATCACTTTAAGTATGAAATGCCCCAATTTTCCTTGTGTTCAATTAACGTCTGATTGAACACATCAAAACACAACTAAATCTTTGCACAATCTTAGTTTCCATTTTTAGTTTACCTATTTTAACTTACCATTCCATTCTTTATCAATTAAGTCCATTGGCGAGTAAGTCCTCTAAAAGAGAAGGAAGTGTCAAACAAGGAGTAGTGTAAGGCAAGAGAGAGGAGTCATGTTGTTGATAATGAACCCTCAAAAGTGGATTAAACCATTAAGCATGGCCCTCAATCTCAAGCTTAAACAATCCAAAGGTTGAAACAACCCTCAAAGCAAACAAAGAGTGAAGAAATAAGGGAGGTTGCAGAGGTTATGCTTGCTGAAAATAAGTGAGAAAAGCACTAAAACATGCAATCAACTCAAACAAGTGGTGTCTAAAGGCCTACAACACCAGGCTTGTGAGGATATTTACACTAGAAGCATGCAAAACAAGACTCAAATGCAACAACCAGCCAAAAACAAAGTTAAAACAGTCCAAAATACACTCTAAAACATGCTGGAATTAAGCTACAAAAGGCTAAAAAAATATGCTAACACATAGGGCTAACTAGGCTGGCAAACAAGGCATAGGGAGGGGAGGCTAACCCCTCCAAATTTGGACTTTAAAACATGATTTTTACCACTAAAAATACTCTTAAATTCAGTGTTCAAAAGCCTAAAAAAAGATGGTTTGAAAGTAGGAAACAAAGGTGAAAAGGCCTTATACACAAGGTATAAAGAAGGGTGAGCCACCCCTTAACCTTAAATGGCCTAAAACCACCAACTTCAGCCCATAAAAATAGAGTTTTTTTATAGCCCAAAAACAGCCCAAAATCAGTAGCAAAAGATAGAAAAACAAGTATACAAAGTAAGCTAAAAAGGGAAGTATTATATCTCTTGAAGCAAAGATCAACTTTAGGCAACAATTCAAGCCAAAACCACCTCTTAGAGCTCCAAAAAGGCTTCAAGGAACCTTAGCTCAAAGATGATCAACTTTGGTTAAGGAGGTATAGGCAAAAGTGTGGTGTATATAGACTAACATGCACAAATTTGCAAGAGAGAGAGAGAGAGAGAGAGAGAGAGAGAGAGAGAGAGATTTTTGCTCCAAAATTTCCAACCTTCAAAAATGGGGGAGGAGAACCCCTATGTATAGAAAAACATGGATTTGGCTGAGATAAATCCCTCTATACATGTGTAGGGAGATGAAGCCCATTGTGCCAACAGGTAGAACAGCTGTCAACAAAATATCTGCAAAAAAAAAACACTGGTGGCCGGCAGGCCAGCCCAACAGAGGAGGCTTGCAGGTCTCAGGGTCTTGAGGTTTGAAGCACTAAGCTTTTGATCTTGAAACACTAAGGTTTTGGTCCAAAACAAGGCATAGAATGGACAGGATTTAAAGACTCAAAGGCAGGGCATTCCGCCGAGGTCGTCGGGCACTAAAACAAGCACATGCAATCATAGTCATCGAGTGCACAAGCGATAACGTCCAAGTCTTGAGGACGGTAAAAAATGGGGTGTCTATAGTTGCCCCTCTTTGACAGAACTCGGAAGTTATGAAATGACGCGAGTGAATGTTAAAGCCCGAAGACGACCCATTTTGACAAGGCCGAAAGACTTGGACAAACAAACAAACAAACAAGACAAAGAATGGTTATGCCCACAGGCTGCCTACGTATCCTTTTGCAAGGAATCAAACTAGCGTAGTTCTGGGGTAAAATGCAAAATGATATGCATAATGCAACTTTGAAAACTAGACTAACACGTTTCGCGAAGCCGGCTATTTTGAAAACTTATGATCATGCGAGATGATGCCATAAGCAATAACGAATGTAATAAGAAAAATAACAACATAATAACACACGAATGAGCAACTTCAAGCTTTAAAACCAACACAGGTTCGATGCAAAAAGATAAAATCACACTCTAACCATGCCTAAACACAAGAGGCGAGGAAAGAAAACACTGCTCAAGGTTGCGTTTCACGTATCCTGAGAAACTGAGAACAAAACTGCTCGGGGCCATGTCTCACACGTCTCGAGGAACTGAAAACCGCCCAGGGCCACGTGTCATGCGTCCTAAGAAATAAGAAAGACCACTTGGGTCTGCATTTCACGTATCCCGAGACACAACACAAAAACCGTTCAGGCTTGTGCTTCGCACGTCCCGAAATGAAACCTGCCTAGGGCCGCGTTTCACCCGTCCTGAGAAAAACAACCACTCGGGGCCGTGTTTCACATGTGCCGAGATGAAACCTGCCCAGGGCCGCGTTTTATGCGTCTTGAGAAAAAAAACCACTCGGGTGCGTTCTTCGTACATCCCGAGGTAAAACCCGCCCAGGGCCGCGTTTTACGCGTCCTGAGAAACAACTACTCGTGCGTGTACTTCGTATGTCGCAAGGTAAAACCCGCCTAGGGCCGTGTTTCATGCGTCCTGAGAATCAACCACTCGGGTACGTACTTCGTATGTCTCGAGGTAAAACCTATCCAGGACTGCGTTTTATGCGTCCTGAGAAACAACCACTCGGGCGCGTACTTCGTATGTCTCGAGGTAAAACCTATCCAGGACTGCGTTTTATGCGTCCTGAGAAACAACCACTTGGGCGCGTACTTCGTACGTTCCGAGGTAAAACCCGCCCAAGGCTGCATTTCATGCATCGTGATAAACAACCACTTGGGCACGTACTTCGTACGTCTCGAGGTAAAACAACAGAGGGGTGTGCGATAGATGCAAGAAACAAACAGGTGCGATAGATGCACAACGGTGCTAGCTATAAAGCTATGCAGGTTCTCCTACCGAGACACGAATGACTTATCTGGAACTCTTCTGAATAAATCGTACTTGCAATGTCGTGCATTTCTTCGAATGAACCGTACATACAATATTGTTTGCCTGTGTAAAAAAGAAACTTAACAAGTGCGATACAGTAAGAATACATGTTCTATGCAAAACAAACAACCGATCTACAATGTTAATTGAAAGCATGTTTTGCGTGCAACAAGAACGGAAGCATATTCTATGCGTGATTCATAACGGACGGTAGACGCGCATGCAATATTCGTGAAATGCATATCTTATACAACAACGTATGTGAAATACATATTCTATGCAGCAAAGTGAAATGCATATTCTATGCAAGAAGCAAAGGCATAATTTGACAAAAACAAATTCAGTAGCAACTTTCGATTTACCTCTCGGAAGAGTTACAATACGTTTAAAGGATACACCTCGTTCATGTTGACAAGTGAACATCGTGCACGAAAACACAATTTTGGGATTCCGTAGAGACAATCTGAACTCAACAGTGAATCTCTCTTGCACTTTTTGGGAATCAAGGACACAAAACAGCATCAGGACTCAAAAGCAGGCCGTAGACCACCTGCTGGCCACTGGAGGAGGTTGTCGACCACCTGCCGGCCTTTAAACATTGTTCCTGGCCACAAAAGTGGCCTGCCGGCCACTCGTGACAGATTGAGGGACTTTTTGGTCTTTTGTACATGGGTCTTTAAGTATAGAACACAAAGGCTCATTTCCTTACTTCCTTATGTCTGAAATTCCTTATTCTCTCTCTCTAGACACTTCTTCTCTCTAGATTTGCGTTTTCTACGCGTTTTCTAACGCCCTACGCGAAGTTTATTCGCTAAACCCTCTTTGTTTCTTCCGTTTTGAACCGTTTGAAATTTGATTTTGGTGCTTTTTCTTGGAGTTTCACCATTTGAGGCTTGTTCCCTCCGAGTTTCCCTTAGGTTTTGTGCCTTTTCCTGGGCTTTGACTTTTCTTTCCATTTTCTCTCTCTCCTAGGGTTGACTTTTTTCAAGTTTGCCCTTTTTTCTCCGTTTTTCTTCATTTTTCGACCACTTTCTCATCTTCTTTCCAGATGGCGGACGACATTTCTCATGACGGAGCTCCCCTCAAGATCCCACCCCAGTTATCACCTCCGGTAGAAATGGAGGCCAAGCTTGAACCCGAGATATTATTGTTGGGAGTATGCCCCTTCGATTCGGTGACATACCATCCTCGGACACACGTGCTGCCACTAGGGGGTATTAGACATTTCAGAGAGTTCGCGTAACACGCGCCGGAGGACCTCTTATTGCAGGAGCCGGACTCCCATTTCTCTTACGGCGCCACCAAGGTATACACTGTATTCTCATGCTTTCCTCACTTTACATTGCATTTCTTGCTTACTGCATTCCTTGCTTCAACTGTATGCTTACACTGCATTTCTTGCTTTAATCACACTTTTGCACTGTATTTCTTACACTGCCTTTCATCTGCCTGTTCTCATATCACTGTATATCATTGTTTTGATCACAGGAGCACTCTCGCTCCATCAGGGGCTACGGAGCCACGTCGGCAAAGGACTGGTATCTGGAGCTCCCCACTGGCATACACTACATCATCGACGAGGCTAGCTTCGGCTTATTCTGCACTGGGCTATTGCGCCATATCACGAGTTGACCACTTCTTGGTGCATTGGTGGAGCGGTGGTGGGATACCACCAACTCCTTCCATTTCTCCACCGCCGGGGAGATGACGATGATGATGACTCCCTACGATTTCTCCATGCTCACAGGCGTAGGAGTAAGGGGTGATCCGATCCCTTGCGACATGGACAAGGGTGAGTGGGAGGCCGCCTGGCTACACTTATTGCGAGCGTGCCCACCTCTCTTTAGGCTGGCCATGGTCCGATACAGCTGGTTCACCGAGCACTTCCGTGGAAGAGAGCTAGAGACCCTAGAGGAGACTGAGCATTATGCCCAGGGCTTTTTGATGTTCCTCTTCCGTACCACCTTGTTTGCAAATAGGTGGAAGACCGCAGGGCTGTATCTATTGAGCGCTCTGGTGACCCTACCTCAGACCCAGCTCTATGACTGGAGAGGAGCTGGCCTCGCCACACTATATGGCTATATGAGCTTGACATCCTATAGGAGGGGAGACAGGGTTGGAGGCTATTAGAGAGCCTGTGAGGTATGCTTTACATTTCTACTTTACATTTTCCATCTTTCATTTCTGTGCTTTCTGCTTTGCACTTTCTGTACACTGCATACTGCATTCTTTACATCTATACACTACGTTTTCTACATTCTGCATTCTACACTCTACATTCTTTGTATCTATACACTGTATGCTCACTGTTGCATTTTGCTTTCAACTTTGGGTATATGTATATTTCCCGACCCTTGCTCCGGAGCCGGAGGTGCAGATGTCCCTCGTTGTACTGTACTCTTATCGATATGATAGTAGATGCCTGCGGAGGACCCGGGAGACCTTCTCATTCTTCTACCGATACTTCGACACAGTGACTACGGATGAGGTAATCCAAAACTCACAGTTATTTTTTCTTTATCAACAACCGACAATGACTAACAATCTGTATATTCCTTGTTCGCAGATTGCTTGGCAGCCTTGGGCAACGATGCCGACTGGAGTTAGAGACCAGTAAGCTGGAGCTTGGGGGGCCTCCTATTTTCGGCTTCTACTGGAGGGCCCAGTTTGCCAAGCCTGGTTTTTAGGCGAGTGGTTTGTGCGCCAGACTATTGGTTTTCCTGAGCCGATAGTTCCCATGATGCCTCTAGCATTTATGAGGACTATAGAGAGCCTCTCATTCCAGGAGATGATTCAGTTCACCGGGGGTTTGGATGCTGATTACTTCCTCGAGCAGGGAGATTATTTGACATTCATCCAGACACACCTTATGCCTCCCTTGATGGATGGTCATGCAGGCAGAGCAGCAGGTGCCCCCATGGCAAGTAGGACTTGGGTGATGAGGGCCAGGACTAGAGGGGCCTCTCCTGTTGGACAGGTTACCGGTTGGCCAGAGATCCCGACCATGCTGACATGCTGGAGGCCGATCGGGACATCTTACCAGATTCCGATCGAGCCAGCGGAGGCTGTGCATAGATACGTCCGAGCTTGCGACTCACCTCGGTATGTACCACATTTTCTCAAACTTTCCATTTTCTTTCTGATAGTTGTTCTTTTCGGATATTGATCCTTCCCAATACATTTGCAGGCACCCCTGGAGTATACTGAGGGACTACTTGAGCTAGTAGCTTCATTCGAGAGCATGATACTGAGAATGGAGGCACTGCATAGTCTCCACGGCATCCAGGTATTTTCCTCTATTCTCTGTCTGCATTTCAGTATTTTCCACACTGTTGTGCACATCATTTTCATAGAAGCACTGATACTTATACATTTTTTTGCCCCTTATCACATCATACTGATATGCTGCACTGACACACTGTATTATATTTGTATTGTATCTAGTCCATTGCATTCCAACACTTTCATCATACTGCATTTGAAACTATACATTACATCTGATATGTCAATACTGTATCTTTTTAGGTTCCAGCCGTATCGAGAGAACCAGCGGCGGCGATCGCGCCTGCACCATCACCACCTCCTACATCAGTAGAGAGGAGGGAGAGACAGGCCCCAATATGCAGTCGAGAGGAGCGTCGTTGTCAAGGTTGAAGGAGCCCCTTGGAGCCAGTGTTGAGGGACGACGATGCTGAGACTAGTGGCTCCGAGGAGGCAGTGAGTCCGCAGTTTGAGTCCTCTGAAAGTGGAGATGATTGTGGCTCGAGACCTGGAGGTGATGCTGAGTCAGGCTCTAGAGCAGAGAGCAGCGACGATTCCGGTTCCGGCTCAGCATCTGAGTCAGATAGTGGCATTGACGGAGACAGCTGTGAGTCCCCACCCAGGAAGAGGACGAAGAGGGCCTCTCGGGCCTGAGATGACTGGCGCTGATTCATTTGTATCTTTGCTTAGTTTCTTTTTGTTAGAAGCATTAGCACATATATAGCTTTAGGAAGTTTTGTTTTTGCCTTAAAACTTGTACTCCTTTTTTGTAAAAAGCCATGATTGGAATAAAAACTCGAGGTTTTTATGAAAAATGTGTTGTCATTTTTGCATCATGAGCACCATATATACATGAAATGGACAGGGAATTGGAATGGCCAAGAGCAGTTGATTAACAAAATGCTTAATCGGGTAATGAACCGCCCAACAACGAAACTACAAAATATAATATACAACTCGATAAACAACATAACAACAACTCGATAAACAAAACAGCTCAAATACAATTCAACAAACTTGCTAAAAACCAAAAGGACTCAAAACAAGACCTTAAAACATGTAAAGAGCAGAACAAGACACATGTCTTCAGCATTTTCAGCACACAGATGGAAGGAAGGATAGAAAAGAAGGCTGCTGGCCATATAAAGGGTTTGCCAGCCATCTGCCAGCCATGGATGGACCTTGCTGGCCACCAATAGTGGCCTGCCGGCCACCAATGTGCAAAACCTCCAGATTGTTGACAGTTGGCTTCCACTCACTGCCTTATCTTCTACAAAAGCTTCAACTTCGTCATTTCTTCTCTAGAACTCATTCTAGCTATTGTTTTTGCCACAAATGGAGCCATTTCTTACCCAAAACCTCACGGATTGAATTGTGACTTTGGACTGCTCTTAAAAGGTGAATTTTTGAGGTTTCAGCTTAAATGCACTTTTTCTATTGAATCGGACTCCACTTTGCTTTCCGTTCCTTCATGTCATGGCTAGATGTTGGAACCCGATTATGCACATCTTTAGCTTCGGGGGACAAGAAATATGCCTGACAATTGAAGAATTTCAGGTACTAATGGAATCCCGACGCGACGAGGAGATCATGCCCTAGCCTCGTTTTGGTCATGCCCAAGCTTTGGGACGGATGTGTGGGCTCAATATGCACGAGGCTCGATCCCTAGCCTACAACGAAGAGCTAGACATTCCCAGTTTGATTCGTCGATTTTCTAACGCTGGTGACCGCGGCGATCCTCTTTGGCAGGGTTTTCGGCATCATGCCCTTTGCTTATGTATGCTAGCTCTTTTCCTTCTTGCCCCTAGTTTTGGCGGATCTAGCATTCGTTTGATCGAAGTAGTGCAAGGCCTAAAAGAAGGGCTTAGACGCCTTTGATGGGCGAGACTTTGATGGGCTTAGACGTCTTCCATCGGTGGGAGACTACCAGATTCGCGGAAAGTCCACTACTTCTTCAGGTAATGTTTCCCACCCTTTCTAATATGTGTTTCTCACATTTCTCGGCACTTATGCTCTATTTTTCTCTAAAAGCCCTTTTCTCACTTTTCTCTCCACATACATCTCTCTATTATTTAATCTCTATTTTCTTTTATCCCTCCCCAAGTGTGGCTTATGGATAAGCTGAAGGTAGTGGACTGTTGCCTTGAGTATTCGGCTCGTGGATATTTCTTTCGTCACCGATTTGTGGATTTTCCCAACGAGGGGTGGTGGTGTGAGTGGATGTGCAATAAGTCTGCTGCTGACATAGCCTGGCGTTGCCCCTGGCTTAATCTGACCGAGATAAGCCATAACATGGCTCGGCAACCTGGGATACAACTGATTGGCTTGACTCACTGTGTGTTCTACTTCCCGTTTCGATTCAGACGTCAGTTTGGGCATATGATTAGACCTGCCTAGAGGAGGGGATAGAGTACCCGATTTCATTTCCCATTCGAGATTCACACTTGGCTAGGGACCTCACTGCTTGGAGGACAAGAGAACTTCTGGCCCATGCCCCTAGTTTCAGTTGCGCCCTTTCTGGCGAGTGTTTGGCTTGGCTCGAGGATGAGGCACAAACCGGGCCAACTTTGGTATCAGAAGCTTCCACAGGCACAAGCGGGGGACGCATGAGCACCTGACTCATCTATGCCCCTAGTTTATTGCTTTGATTTTTCTTTTCAAGTTTTTTGAATGTAATAAAAGCAACTTTGATTTATATCAAGAGTTGGAGAACTTTGTGTTGAAATCAATGAAATTGAAGTTGTGAGCACTAAATTTGTTTCTTTCGGTCCAAAAATGGTCTAAGTTGTAAAAGGTAAAATTTGAATAAAGTCAACTTTTATTAAAACTTTTTAAAACCATTTTTGAGAAGGATCACCACATGACACGCACAGAGTCTATCCTCGAGATGTACAACCCCGAATCCAAAGATCACAAATTGCCCCCCGACTGAATAACAGAGCTCAGCACTGTGACTAGCTCTCAGGATAAAGATCACAACTGAACTCTCAGATGAAGAATAGATAAAGATGACCTGATCAAACACATGGACAGGACAGTTAGTTGGAGTTGTTTACGGCCAGACTTCAGGATAAAGTTGCCTACGTATCCCGAATATGGGAATCAGGCCTTACATAGTTCGGTTCAGGTTCACTCAAGTATTAACTCTCTCATTTTGCACTCTAACTTTTGCCAAGATCGGCCTTTAGGGTTTTCAACCTTGCGAGCTCAGTTTTTATTTATTTCTAATTTTGGTGCTCTAACTTTTGCCTAGGTTGCCCTTTCAGGTTTTCGACCTAGCAAGCCTCTCAGGGATAATATTTCTTCAACTTGTCCATGTTGATCGGTTGGGAAAATTCTAGGCCATCCAGGTCCATAAGAATAATAGCTCCACCCGACCAGATGGTTTTAATGATGTAAGGACCAGTCCAATTGGGTCTAAACTTGCCCCTAGGGTCATGGATGGAAGCTCAGTTGTCTTTCAGCACAAAATCCCCTTCTTTGAGATTTTGGGACTTAACCTTCTTGTTAAAAGCCCTAGAAATCCTACGTTTATAACCCTGAACAAGGTACAATGCTTTCAGCCTTCTCTCATCAAACAGCATCAGTTCTTCGAACCTGCTCTGTTGCCAGTCCGCCTCTGCTATTTGACATTCAGCCATAACTCACAGCGACGGAACTTCTATTTCGATTGGCAGAACAACTTCCATCCTATAGACAAGAGAGTAAGGAGTTGCCCTTGTAGACATCCGGATTGAAGTTCTGTAGCCCTAGAGTGCAAACGGTAATTTATCTGGCCAGTCCCTGTAGGTCTCAACCATCTTCTGCAGAATATGCTTGATGTTCTTGTTGGCAGCCTCAACAGCTCCGTTGGTTTGCGGCCGGTATGTAGATGACTTGTGAAAAGCCATATTGTATTTCTTCGACAAATCTATCACTTCTTTCTTGAACTAGGAGCCATTATCTGAAATTATCTCATTTGGGACTCCATAACGGAAAATGATGTTGTTTCAGATGAACTTAGCCACATGTACTGCTTTTAACACTGCGTAGGACTGAGCTTCCACCCACTTCGTAAAGTAATCAATTGCCACCAGAATGTATTCATGTCCATTCGACCCTTTTGGTGTGACTGCGCCTATGACGTCAATTGCTCAGACTGAGAAAGGCCATGGTGAAGTCGTATTGTACAGTTTTGATGGTGGGATGCTCATGCGATTAGCATGAATTTGGCATTTGTGGCATCGTCGAACAAAACTTATATAATCGTCCTCCATGGTGGACCAGTAGTAACCCTGCCTGAGAATCTTCCGAGCTAACATTACACCGTTCATATGTGCTCCCCATTCTCTTCCATGGATGGCCTCCATCAGGCGCTTTGACTCCTCTGCTTCGATACATAACTTGTGCATTCCCATATGACCTCTTTTGTACAGTTTACCTCCGCAGATGATAAATTGAACGGCCATCCGCCGTATTGCCCTCTTGTCTTCGGCATTTGCTCCTGGTGGATAAACCTCATTTTCCAAGAAGTTCCAGATATCGTAGTGCCAAGAGTTTTGATCTTGCGCTTCATCTATTACGGCGATAGTCTCGTAGGCCGGCATGTACCTCTGCTCATTGATGATCGGACGCATCCGGACTCCAAGCGGGATGTCTATCATAGAAGATAGAGTTGATAAGGTGTCAGCGAACCTGTTGTTCTCTTTTAGTAGATGCGTGAAAGTCATCTTTTCAAACCTAGGAATCAGAACGTCCAGGGTCTGATGATACATCTTCATATTTTCTTCGTTGACCTTCTAGTCTCCATTTGCTTGAGGCACAACTAGGTTTGAGTCCCCGATAACATCCAACCTTTTTGCCTCTAGTTCCATGGCGGTTTCCAAACCAGTGACACACACCTCGTATTCTGCTTCGTTGTTGGATACCTTGAATCGGAGTTTGAAGACTAAAGGTATATGGGAATTGTCGGGTGCTATCAGCAACACACCTATTCCATAACCGTATTGATTAGATAGACGCTTTGTCAAAGTACATTGTCCAAGTCTCTTCCTCGATTTACAAAATAGCTTCATCTGGGAAAATGTATTCTACCGCTTCATCCCCTTCTATTGGGTGATGTGCCAGGAACTCCCACTATTGCTCTCCCTTGGACTGACTTGTGAGTGACATACTTCAGATCAAATTCGGAGAGAATAAGCAACCAACGGGCTAGCCTACCCGTAAGCACTGGTTTCTCAAAGAGATATTTGATGGGATCTAATCTCGAAACCAGAATTATGGAGTGAGTTAACAAGTAGTGCCTCAACTTCCTGGTAGCCCATACCAAGACTAAGCAAGCTTTTTCCAGCGGAGTGTAACGGGTCTCGTAATCCATCATTTTCTTGCTCAAGTAATAGATGGCTTTCTCTACCCTATCCTCAGATTCCTGAGCAAGCATGCATCTTATTGTGGTGTCCATGACTGGCAGATATAGAATCAAAGGCTTCCCTGGCTCTGGCGGCGACAACACAGACGGATTCTAAAGGTACTACTTGATCTACTCAAAAGCGAATTGACACCGATCATCCCATCGGAATTTCTTTCCTTTCTTCAGGAGACCAAAAAGTGGTTTACAAGTCAAGGTTAATTTGGATATAAACCGTCTTATGAATTGCACTTTACCCAGAAAGCCTCGCACATCCTTTTTAGCCCTTGGTGGAGGCATTTCTAGGATGGCCTCGATTTTGGAAGGATCTACCTCGATGCCTCTCTGCGTGATCAAGAAACCCAGCATTTTCCCTACTGTTATGTCGAAAGTACACTTCTACAAATTTAACCTCAGTCTGTATTCTTTGATCCATTGAAAGAACTTTTTGAAGGTAGTGTAGTGGCCCTCTCTTTCCTTGGACTTGACAATCATGTTGTCCATGTACACCTCGACCTTTTTATGGATCATATCATGCTGAATAGTGGTTACAGCCCTTTGATAGGTAGCTCTGGCATTCTTCAGCCCAAACGGCATCACCCGAGATAGCAGTAGGTTCCCCACGGCATAGTAAATGCAATTTTCTCTCTGTCCTCGGGCGCCATCAGAATCTAGTTATACCCACGAAATCCATCCATGAAGGAGAGCAATGCATGACCCATGGTGAAATTGACCAATTCATCAATGTGCGGCAAAAGGAAGCCGTCCTTCGGACTAGCTCTGTTCAAATCCCTGAAGTCAACACAGACTCTGATTCTGCCATCTTTCTTTGGCACAGGAACAATGTTGGCCAACCACGTTGGATACTTAGACAGAAGCAAGAACCTTGCCTCAATCTATTTGGTAACTTCTTCCTTAATCTTCAAAGCCCAATCTGTGCGTATTCTCCTCAACTTCTACTTGACGGGTTGACCCTCGGGGTCGAGAGGGATTCGATGCTGTACAATCTCAGGATCGATTCCAGGCATGTCATCGTAGGACCACGTGAAAACATCTTTGAAATCTTTCAATAAAGTGACTAAGTGCTTGCGCTTCTCCGAAGACAACGTAGACCCAATCTGGACCAGATGCGGATCCTTTTCAGAAGAACCAGAATCTAATTTCGACTCTACAGACTCTGTGGAATCAGATTCTGGTTCACTACCCGACTCAGAACTACTAGACAGGTAGCCCTCCTCCAATTGCCAAACGAGAGGTGGTGCTTCAGATGCATCCAAAATGCTGCTGGAAGGGTTCACACCCGGTTGGTCCCCGATCATGAAGATGGTCAGGTTATCCCCTAAGCTCTTTGAGTCGATTGGAGGATCCGGAAGGAGACATGCCAGTGTGCCCCTACTTCAAGTTCGTTGTTGTCCGAGTCACTTTCTCTGCCTTGTTCAACTTCAGCAGTTGGCTTAGCCGTTTTCTCTATATCACTGTCTTGTAGCTGCAAGTCAAAGAAAATTTTGAAGCTGGGAACACGCTGTTTCTCAGAATTCAACCAGGGCTCAGGAAAGCAGCAAAATGGGAAGTCTTCTCCCTTTCGAACAAAATGGCCGTTCAGTGTTCCCGGGATAGGCCTGTGAACAAACTCATAGCGTTTCCCAGCTTGCTTGGCTCTAGCTCTGCCTGCCATCTCTTCTCTTTTCCTGACCCAATCCTCTTTGGTGGGCACATAGCCAAGACCAAAGGCATACGGATTATGTAGCACATCTGCCAATGCTGTGATGCCCTTTCGGCCACTTCTTCCTAACCCCATTCCTGGCACATGTTGGAGTTTGTTCATGAAATACATAGACTGGGCGTTGACATACATGCCCTCATCTACTGCCAAGATGTTCTGCACCACTCGGGCCTCGGCTAGAGTAAACCCTGAAAGGAAAACATCCTCCTCGCCATGAATGATTTCCAACACAGGTGTAGTTACCTCTGGTGGCGGATGGATGGACGAATTCCCAAAGACGATAGCCACTCCTTTCCCATGAGGGTATTTCAGTATTTAGTGGAGGGTAGAGGAGACAGCTTTCACTTGGTGCAACCAAGGTCTCCCTAGCAGTAGATTGAAAGTGGTCGGCACATCCAGGACATGGAACTCAATATCCTGTTGAGCTGGGCCCACTTAAACTTTGATCTATACCATGCCTATAACCTTTCTGCTCGTGTTGTCATACGCCTGAATCACCTGGGCTGTAGGCACGAAATCTGCTGGTTTCAGGCCGATGGCATAAGCTGTGCGCAATGGACAGACGTTGATTGCTGACCCGGTGTTGACCAATACCACTGGTACCCGCTTTTCTCTGCACCCCACTAATATGTACAGAGGTTTGTTGTGTGCTGAGCCTTCTGGCGGCAGTTCTTTCTTGGAAAAGGTTAGGGTTGGACTGGCACCACCTGGGAAAACTAACCCCATAAGCTGTTCAGGAGTCGTATCAATGGACAATTTTTCCTTGTCTATCGCTGATAGTACAACTTGTCGATGCACCCGAGAAGCCATGAGCAGACCCCAGATTGAAATATCAGCTTGAATTTTCTTTAGCTATTTCAGCACCGCCTCTTCTTCTCACTATTTTTCCTTCTGCTTTTCAACTTCTCTATCTTTCCTGGAGGCTTCAGCTTGGTCCAAGTGCGGTGGCTTGAAATACTGCCCACTTCTAGTCATATGGTCTATCTCTTCGGAGTACCAAGTATTGTCTGGCAGGGACTCATCCCAATCCTCATTAGTATGGGCCAGATGTAGATCATCATCTTCCTACCACACACCTCCGGCAACTGACAAATAATTGTCCGGTTCCGATCTGATCATTCTCTCATCAGAAATATCCCCCGCAAGGTGTAGGGCTTTTCCAGCTTCCTGTTTGTCTTGATTCCTTTCTTGCACAAACTGCTTCAACACAGTGTAGACACCCCATTTTTGACCGCCCTCAAGACTTGGATGTTCTTGCAGGGTACACCCAGTAATAAGTTTGATCGCTCGTTGAGTGCTCAACTTTCGCGACGGAATGCTCCAGGTTTGATCCTTCCAGACCCTATCTCCATTCCGTCTCATTTTTGGACCATGCTTTGGTCCCTCCATATTGATGTTCATGATGGCCTGCCGGCCATGATCAAGGGCTACCGGCCATGGGATCCTTCCTGCTGGCCATCAATGAGGCACTGTCGGCCACCATTATTTCAACAAATATATTTTAGATATTTTTGAGCCAGCTGTTTGCAGGATAAACCATCTGCTTGCATGTGGAGGGCTGGATTTGTTTGAAGGCTCCTTGTATTTCCTATATATAGAGGTCTTCTATATGCATGCAAAGGGTTACAAAAATTTTGGCTGACATTTTTTTTTCTCTCTCTCTCTCTAGAATCCTCTCTCTATATTTTGTGCTTGAAAGTGCATTTTCTCTACATATTTGTGGTAGCACCCTTAGCTAAACACCTTCACCTTAGTGTTGAGGTTCTTGGAGGCCTTGTTTGAGCTCCTTGGAGTGTTTTTGGCTCAGAAGTTTGGCCATTTACTTGCTGATTTGTGGCTGTTCTTCAAGGGTAAGGATTTGCTCCTTTTAAGCTTTGTTTTAGTTCATTGCTTTGCCATCTTTGTATGCAACTTTGAAGCTAGTTTTAGTCTAAAAAAAGTTCTATTTTTAAGGCTTAAAAATGTTGGTTTGAGTTGTGTGGTTAGGGGGATGGTTCCTTCTCTTTGCTCATTGGCTTGTAAAGCCTATTGAGCCATCTTTGGTAGCTTTTGGAGCACCCTTGGTTTGGCCTTTTAACCACTGAAACTTAGAGAAATTTCAGTGGTGGAAAGGTGGTTTTGAGGGCCTAAATAGGAGGGGGTGATCCCCTCTCCTTGTTTCTTGTTTGCTTGTGTTGATGGCTTAGTAGATGAGCATGTGTTTTTACTTCTTTGTGGCTTTGTTCAAGCATGTTTTTGTGACTTTTTAGACCTTCCATAACTCTATTTTTGGCTTGTTTGATCATTGGTTGCATGCTTCTTACACTTGTAGTGTAATTTTGCTAATTAGCCTTGTATGCTTGATGCTTTAGCCCATCATTTTAGCTTATTTTGGCCATACTCCAGCATGATTTTACCCATGTTTTAGCATGCTTTAGCTCTGTTTTGAGTGGTTTGGGTCATATGAGGATTGCTTTGTATAGCCATAGTGCAAATGCTCTTGACTAGGTTTGAGTTTTAAGGCAATTAGCATGTTTTACTTGTGTTGATTGCATGTTTTGGCATCATTTCACATGTAATTTCAGAGCATGTATCATTGTCACATACTCACATATTTCTCTCTTTAAGTACTTTTGAGTGTTGAGACTTATGCCTTGCTTGCGAGCCATCATTTGAGCATGCTTTTTCTTGCTTTCCTTGTTGTCATTTTAGCTTATTTTGGCCACTATTTTGGCATGCTTGGGGTCTGTTTAGGGTTGGTTTAGTCCTTTGAGCATTGTATTGCATGGTGCTAGTGTTGTGTCCTTCACTAGTCTTTGATGCTCAAGTCTCTTAGCATGTTGTGCATGCATTGTTTGCATGTAAGAATCTTGTGTTTCATGCCATATCATACATTGCATGGCTGCCACCTCCATCATTTCTTCATTCTCCAATTTGCTTTGAGGGTTGTTTTCGTCTTAAGGTTGTGTTTAAACATGAGGTAGGGTTAGTGCTCAAGTGGCTTTAACCCTCTTTTGAGGGTTCCTCCTAGTCAAAGGCATCATCCCTCTCATGCCTTAAACTCCCCTTTTGGTTGACCCCTTATCATTAGAGGACTTTCACATTTGGACAAATCAATTAAGGAATGGTTGGTAATGTTAAAATGTGTAAACAAAATCAATCAAGTAAAACATGCCAAGATTAGCATGTTGTTTGCATAGCATGCTGTTTGCATTGCATCGTGTTCAACCGGACGTTATGTTGAACACAAGGTGGATTGGTCCACTTCATACTCAAAGTGATGAGAGTGAGCCAATCCCCTTTGTCTCCATTGCCTTTGATCTTCCATGATAAGGTGATGGTCCTAGAGCCTTGTCTGTCTTGCATTTATTGAAATGCATGCAAGTTGGATCTTTGGCCATCATGCATTGCATGCTTGATTGATGGTTTTTGGATCCGATAGTGCCTCTCCCTTGATGTTTTGAAATGATATGGAGTGGCACAGTACACACATGCCCTAGGGAGACCCTCCATTTCCTCTGTTTTGTGCTCTGTTGCAGCTTGGTGTCACAGCACACCAGTGGCCGGCAGTGCCACACTGATGGCCGGCACCCTTGCATTGTTGGCCGGCAGAAGCCCACTCTTGGCTGGCAGATGGCCGGCAGCCACCTTTCGTGGCCGGCAGGCCACTGGTGCACTCTACAGCTTTGTTTTGGTGAGATTCAGCAGCAAGTTCTTAAGGACACCCTGCAAACAGAGCTTCTAAAGAGTAAACCAGAGAGCTTTTCGGGGCGAGAAATCGAATGCGTGCATGCATCTTCAAACAGAGGTGGAGCAGCCTAGTTTAAAGCTTTATTTGTTAATTAGCTTGAATTTGTAATTTGATTAATTTGTTAATTAGTTAAATGTTGTAATAATTAAGTAGCTTAGTTTAGCTGTTTCTTTATTGGTTTGTCATAATTAGTCTAATTAGCTTCATTAGATTAGTTGATTAGCTTAGCTTAGATTAGCTTAGCTTATTCATTCGGACCCTCCATCGAGAGGGCAAATGTTGTAATAAGGGTGCGTGTGTGTGTGCATGTCTTCCAACCCCCATTTCTTTCTCCCTTTTACTTATCAGCTTTTGATGGTTAGTTTAGGGCATATTTCAATTAGCATACCTTATGCTTGCATGCGTACATCATTCATTTGTCTTGCATGCACCGGGCTCGGCGCATTATACAAACTGCATTGTATTTCGATACACTTACTTGAATACGTGTCCCAAAGCATGTTATCAAGTGTTGCACTCATATGCCATCTTAGATAGCTGAGCCTATTTAGTTGCATTAGGCATTCTGTATAGTTAGGATCATGCCTATTTCTAACTAGCTTTTGTTTTGGCTTGGAGTACACTGTAAGTCTTTACGCTTTAGCATACTTGCATGAGCGTAAGTGTTGCCATGACAGCATGCTTGCCATGAGGCTATGTGCTTACTTGATTAACTGCTTGAATGCCTGTGGATGAAGGTTTCATTACTTGAATTGGAACAATTCATCAAAATGTGAGTTTTAAGCCCACTTGGAGTGGCAAATCATCATGTTTTAAGCCCATCTTGTTTGGTGGCAAATCCGCATTTCTAAGCCCACTTGAGGGTGGCAAATTCAAACCATTTTCTAAAACAAACGTTGAATTGTTTTGTTCCAATTTAGGCGATCTAGTCTATACTTGTATGCTGTGCACATCACGTAGTAAATTAGCTAAATAACCGGAACAAGAACACATGTGTTTTTAAAAAACAACATATCATGTTTAGTAGAGGCCGATCCTTTGATCGGGCAAGCGGGGGTGCTCATTTCAGGACCTTCCCCTCTCGTACCCAAGTTCCCGAGCCGAGGCAACTTTGGTGATGACGGACACGTGGCCTTAGGCACGAGTCAGGGTTTCCTAAATTTCCCAAAAATAAAATATTTAGGTGGCGACTCTGAAATCTGGCAAAGCAGTCCATGTTTGGCACTTTTTTATTAAAATCGATTTTCCAAAACGATTTGCCGGATTTGGACTCTTTGGTGATTTATCAGTCTTACATTGCACTTTGTGAGATTAGATTCAGAACCGTGATAGGAGTCCGAGCTGTAGTAGTTATGAACCCAAATCTGCACCCTCTCCGAAAGGGGGGCGCGCGGAGAGAGTTCGGGCAGTCTACATGTGGCTTCCTATTCTGTATCTGCGGTACTCACGGCGCCCAGTTCCTGAGCTAAATTCTTTGTACCTGTGCTCTCCAGCAGTTTCCGCTTTTCCTCAGCTATTCTGGCCACTGCAGCTATTCTTTCTTCATTTTCTTCAGGTTTTGGTTCAGTTCCTTCTCTTTGTCAGGCTCGTCACTAAGCCACCCGGAGTTGTCTGTCGACTCATTCAGATCAAACCAGTCAATCTGCACGCCTGCTTGATCTTGTTCGTCAAAGAACTGCAGATTGTCTAAGTCCTTCTCCAGCTCCGCTAGATCATCCAGTCCTTGGCTCGGGCCATCCTCCCGAACCACATTGACCTCCATTGCTGTCGACAATACCATTTTTGGTTTGGCTTGATTGGTCGGCACAATGTAACAGCACGGGTCATACACCTCCTCAGCTAAGTCCATAGGGCTCTCAGGCAATAGACTGACATTTTCCTGCAAGGCTAACCTCTCTCCTTCTGCCACTATCACCTCCACGGGTTCGGGTTGAAGTGTGGACATGTCCATCTTGCACAAGTCCATGCTTTCAGGGATGAACAATGTCGGTTTGGGTAGGTGGGAAGGGGTAATATATACGCTGGGGTCATAGGGGATGGCCAGTGTATGTATTAGGTTTAAGTTTTGAGGTGGGGGGACTTGATTGTGGGCCGAGAGAGGGTTGGTGGTTACATTTGGCTTTTGGGGTGGTGTTATCACCTTGTTGTCGATGAGATCTTGAATCTTATGACACATCCTGAAGCATTGGTCGGTGTCGTAACCGTGCTGCTGGTGAAATGCACAATACTTTGCTAGGTTATGTTTCAGTGGGAGAGGATCGGGTAATGGGCGAGGCTCTAATGGCTTAAAATACCCCTTTTTAATCAGCACCCTCAGGGCTTAGGATAAAGGCATGTAAAGTGGGGTAAAGGTCCTCTGGGATCGGGCCTGGTTGTTTGAGGTTTGTGGAGTTGTGCTGGCGAAAGGGTTGGTGGTTTTGGCTGTGGTGGTAACAACACTCTCATCAGATGGCCATGCAGTTGTGCTTCCACTGGTGGTTGCATTGGAACTGCGCGTAAAAGGCCTCTTGGCCTACTCCTTCTCATCGGTTATCAACCCCTGTTTTATTGCATCTTCAATCTGAACCCCTATCTCATGGAGCTCAGTGAATATGAACAACGGTAAGACGATCATCTTCTGTAATAATTTCCATTGTAGATTGCGGTCCACCATCCTGATTTGATCCTTTTCTGATGGCCTAGTAGTTATCATCGAAGCCTTGGCCCTCCATCTCGTTACAAAGTCTAAGAAGCCTTCTTTTGGTTCCTGACGGGTTGGCTCAAGATCACGGGTTGTGACCTCGATCTGCATATTGTATGAGTATTGTGCGATGAAGGCCTCGGCCATTTCCTCCTAGCTCTGTTTCATAGAGTCCTCCAGCTTTGCATACCAGATGGCCGCTATTCCTGACAAGGTCTGGCCAAAAAGCAATAGCTTTTGATGTCTAGTGAGCCCCATCGGCCGCAAGATGTCTGAGAATAACTGCAAATGAACCATGGGATCCCCAGAGCCATCGAATTGGTCTATGTGTGGCATTTTGAACCGATCTGGCGAAGTCACCGCGTAGTCGGTATATCCATCTTCGATGTCAGGGATTGAGTTCACACCCTGTGCCCGCTTGAGAAGCTTTTCTAGCTTGTTGACCTTTAGTACAGTTGGGTCAACTTTGAATTCAAATGGAGGCTCAGTTTGGTACACTGGTGCCTTGGAGGCTTGCGGTGGGATGGGGTCTACTAGATTGCCCAAATTCTTTTAGACATTGACAGTGATTCCGGGTGCTGGGATACCCGCAAGAGGTGCATAGGAAGCAGAAGCCGCTACCGGCTGTGGTTGTTGTTGCTGCAGCTTGTTTATCATTTCAGCTTGGTGGGCTGTAACTTCAGTTTGGCGGGCAACATCTTACTGCATGGTTTCCACTGTTTGTTGGAGATGACGAATCAAGTCCTCCATACTAGCTGTAGGGTATTGAGTCATCTGAATAGGCGAGTGATCTCATACTGGCCTAGATGTAGAAGATAAGCCTGCCTAGATATAGGTGATTGCTGAACTGGTGAATTGTTCCTAACTCTCCTCTGTTTAGTAACCGGTGGGAGCGAAGCAAACACAGGTTGTCCCCTAACAAGATCCTCAGATTTGTAAAGTCTCCTTACATGGGTCCAGAGTGCTTGGGGTGCAACTGAGCTGTCCGAAGCAATTATGATAATCTACCTTGCAAAAAGAAATAAAGTAAAAGGAAAACAAAAATCAGAAACCGCACCGCATCTCAGCTCAGATGTGAACAACACACAGATGTAATCAAAGTTGTTAGGACTGCACTTGATACTGAATTCTACCCCTAAAACGGATACCCAACTTGCAACTGATACGCACATTCCTGTAGACTTTCACTATAAAAGCACATACCAGGGAAGTGAGAGCCAAAACACCCCTATAAAGGGTTATGGTTACCCTGTCCTAGTTTTGTCAAGAACTAGGGTTGGCTATTCAAGCAAAGTGGTTTTACACAATCCTGTATTCGGGTGAGCATCCAGTCTTAGTTTGGAACAGTCTTTACGGCTTTTGATATGCAACTAGGCCAAATGGTCAAAAATGATACCTCAGCAAGACTACCTAATATACCTCTCGCACCTAACACCGAAAAGTGAAAGGTGGATCGAACGATACAGCTATAATCCAAATCCAAGGGTTGTGTTCCTATCATGGTAGAGCCTGTGACTAGTCAGCCTTTTGGCAAGCTTTTCAGGCAAGCCTTTGGCAAATCATCCAGGAATGGCAGATGGCAAACACACTGACTTAAGTGCACCAATACAAATGCAATGCAAGGAAACATATAAGTGTAGATGAAATTTCATATCATGAATTCGAGTCAAGTTCTCTGAGTCCCCAGCAGAGTCACCAAAAACTGTAGCTCAACTTTTTCGCACCAACTTTCGAAAGTTTGAAAGAAGCCCTACAGTTCGGACTCCCGCGGTTCTGAATCTAATCTCATAAGTGTAATGTGAAATTTGATAATTACCAAAGAGTCAAAATCTGGCAAATCGTTTGAAAAATTGATTTTGATTAAAAAATGCCAAAATTAGACTGCTTTGCCAGATACAGAGCCAACACCTAAATATTTTTGGGAAATCTAGGAAACCCATGACTCGTGCCAAAGGCCACATGTCCGTCATTACCAAGATTGCCTCAGTTCGGGAACTTGGGTACGAGAGAGGAAGGTCATGAATACATTTGAGCACCCCCGCTCTCCCGATCAAAGATCGGCCTCTACTAATCATGATATGATTTTTATCAACATTATATGCTCTTGTTCCAGTTTATTAGGCTAATATTTACTATGTGATGCGCACACACGCAAGTATAGACGAGTTTGCCCAAATTGGAATAATTCAATTTCATGTTTGTTTTTCGAAAAGGGTTTGATTTTGCCACTTAACAAAGTGGGCTTAAAGCTTGTGAATTTGTCACTTGACAAAGTGGGCTTAAACGTACATTCATTGAATCGTTCCAATTCAAGCAACAAGCCTTCATCCACAGGCACTCAAACAGTTCAACAAGTAAGTACTTAGCCTCATGGCAAGCATGCTAGTCATGGTAGTCACTCACACTCATGCAAGTATGCTAAAGCAAATAAAAGCTTACCTAGTACTCCAAGCCAAAATAAACAAAAGAGTTAGAAAAATATGCATGATACCTAACTATGAGATATGACTAATGCAACACATGCAATAATGCAACTAAAATAGGTTCGGCTACTTAACATGTTATTTGCAACAATTTCATAGCATGCGTTTAAACACGTATTCAATGAGGTAATAAACGACAATGCAAGTTTGAATGATGAACCGAGACTTGGTGCATGCAAGACAAATGAATGGATGTAAACATGCGATATGCTAATTGAAATGTGATGCAACTTATCTAACCATCAAAAGCGGATAAATAAATAGGAGAAAGACGTGGGGTTGGAAGACATATACATTATTACAACATTGATGCCCTCGCACAGGAGAGTCCGAATGAATAAACTAGCTAAGCTAAACTACTTAACTAATTATTACAAAACTTGAATAAATAAGATAGCTATCTAAGCTAATTAAATATTACAACAATTAATTAATTTAACTAGGCTAAGCTAATTAAATATTTACAAAAAAAACCAATTTCATTAATCAATCTAACTAATTAAATAAGTGCAAAACAAACTAATTAGCTACAACTAATTAAGTACAACAAATAAATGACTAATTGCTAATTAAACTAATTAACTAGTTCGGGAAGCAAGGGTGGTCCATGCATGCTCGATTTCCATCCAAAGAACGTCCACTGTCTGCCTCTGAAAGCCTCTGTTGAACAACACTTACACTGATTTTCCACTTCTAGGTCAAAGCTGCTCTGCTTCACAAACATTCTGCTCAAAATTCATTGGTGGTCGGCCGGCCACCATTGGGGGGTTGCCGTTCAACACTGATGCCCTGCCGGCCAGAAACAGTGGCCGGCCGGCCACTGATGATGCACCATTCCTTGCTGCAACAGAGAGTAAACAGGGCAAAGAGAGGGTATTCTCACAGTTTGTTTGTATTGTATATCTCTCCTTATCATGAAAACATCTCAAAGGAGTGATACACTTGGTCCTCAAGCCATTAATCAAGCATTTTCATTGCATGACAGCTAAAGAACCAAGGTGTACAAGTTTAATAAATGTACAAACAAGACCAAAAACCATCACCCTATCATGTATGATCAAGGGCAATGGAGACCTTAGAAAAATTGGCACATTTCATCATTTTAAGTATGAAATGCCCCAATTTTCCTTGTGTTCAATTAACGTCTGATTGAACACATCAAAACACAACCAAATCTTTGCACAATTTTAGTTTACTTATTTTAACTTACCATTCCATTCTTTCACCAATTAAGTCCATTGGTGAGTAAGTCCTCTAAAAGAGAAGGAAATGTCAAACAAGGGGGAGTGTAAGGCAAGAGAGAGGAGTCATGTTGTTGATAATGAACCCTTAAAAGAGGATTAAACCATTAAGCATGACCCTTAATCTCAAGCTTAAACAATCCCAAGGTTGAAACAACCCTCAAAGCAAATAAAGATTGAAGAAATGAGGGAGGTTGTAGAGATTATGCTTGCTGAAAATAAGTGATAAAAGCACTAAAACATGCAATCAACTCAAACAAGTGGTGTCTAAAGCCCTAAAATACCAAGCTTGTGAGGACACTTACACTAGAAGCATGCAAAATAAGACTCAAATGCAACAACCAACCCAAAACAAAGTTAAAACAGTCCAAAATACACCCTAAAACATGCTGGAATTAAGCTTCAAAAGGCTAGAAAAATATGCTAATACATAGGGCTAACTAGGCTAGCAAACAAGCCATAGGGAGGGGATGCTAACCCCTCCAAATTTGGACTTTAAAACATGATTTTTACCACTGAAAATACTCTGAAATTCAGTGGTCAAAAGCCGAAAAAAAGATGGTTTGAAAGTGGGAAACAAAGGTGGAAAGGCCTTATACACAAGAAGGGTGAGCCAACCCCTAACCCTAAATGGCCCAAAATCACCAATTTCAGCCCACAAAAATGGAGTTTTTTTTATAGCCCAAAATTAGTAGGAAAAGATAGAAAAACAAGTATACAAAGTAAGCTAAAAAGGGAAGTATTATACCTCTAGAAGCAAAGATCAATTTTAGGCAACAATTCAAGCCAAAACCACCTCCAAGAGAACTTTGGTTAAGGAGGTGTAGGCAAAAGTGTGGTGTATGTAGACTAATGTGCACAAATTTGCAAGAGAGAGAAAGAGAGAGAGAGAGAGAGAGAGAGAGATTTTTGCTCCAAAATTTCCAAACTTCAAAAATGGGGAAGGAGACCCCCTATATATAGAAAAACATGTATTTGGCTGAGATAAATCCCTCCATACACGTGTAGGGAGATAAAGCCCGTTGTGCCAACAACTGGAATAGCTGTCAACAAAATATTTGCAAAAAAAAGACACTGGTGGCCGACAGGCCACTAATGTGGCTGGTAGGTCACCAATGATGGCCGACAGGTGTAGCTCGACTTTTTCGCGCTCCCTTTCGGAAGTTTGAAAGAAAGCCCTACAGTTCGGACTCCTGCAATTCTGAATCTAATCTCACAAGTGCAATGTGAAAATTGATAAACACTAAAGAGTCCAAATCCGGCAAATTTTTTAGAAAAGTGATTTTAGAATAAAAAATGTCAAAATTGGACTGCTTTGCCAGATATAGAGTCGCCACCTAAATAGTGTATTTTGGGAAAATTTAGGAAACCCATGACACGTGCTAAAGGCCACGTGTCCGTCATCACCAAAGTTGCCTCGGCTCGGGAATTTAGGTACAAGAGGGGAAGGTCATGAATTGAGCACCCCCGCTTGCCTGATCAAATATCGGCCTCTAGTAATCATGATATGATTTTTAACAATATTATATGCTCTTGTTCCGGTTATTAAGCTAGTCTTACTACGCGATGCGCACAAGTAAGTATAGACTAGTTTGCTCAAGTTGGAACAATTCAATTTCATTTTTGGTTGCGAAAAGGGGTTTGAATTTGTCACCTCAAGTGGGCTTAAAGTTTGCGAATTTGCCACCAAACATAGTGGGCTTAAAACTGATTTGCCACTCAACAAAGTAGGCTTAAAATGTACATTCGTTGAATTGTTCCAATTCAAGCAACAAGCCTTCATCCACAGGCATTCAAACAGTTTAGCAAGTAAGCAATTAGCCTCATGGCAATCACTCACACTCATGCTAGTATGCTAAAGTGTTAAAAAACTCACCTAGTACTTCAAGCTAAGAATATATGAGTTAGAAAAAATGCATGATTCCTATCTATGCAAAATGATTAATGCAACGCATGTAAAGAATGCAATTAATAGGCTCGTTTACTAATATGACATATGATTGAATTAAATAACATGCGGTTTAACATGTATTCAAAGAATTATTGAAATGACAATGCAGTTTAAATGATGCGCCGAGCCTTGGTGCATGCAATACAAGATGAATGGATGCAAGCATAAGGTATGCTAATTTAAACATGTCCCTAATCTAACCATCAAAAGCTGGTAAATAAAAGGGAGAAAGATGTGGGGTTGGAAGACATATACATTATTACATTTTGCTCTCACGAGGGAGAGTCTGAATGAATAAAGCAAAACTAACTGCAACTAATTAGGGCTAAGCTAATTAAGCCAATTATTACAAACTAAGTGAATAACTAGCTAAACTAATTAGCTAATTATTACAACACTTTTAATTTAACTAACTAGTAAGCTAACTAATTAAGATATTAACTACTCTGCCTAGGGAAATGGAAGATGCACACGCTTGGCTACCACCCGAAAAGTTCTCTGTTTTGCTCTCGAAAGCCTTTGTTTGCAAAGTTGAACACTTCCAGAACCATTTTGCTTCACCTTACCAACATTCTGCTGAGGTTTGCATCAGTGGCCAGCCGGCCACTAGTAAAGACTGCCGGCCATCTGTCGACCATGGAAGTGGCCTATCGGCCATCAATGGTGCATTACTGGCCACCTGCCGGTCATGGATGGTGGCCTATCGGCCACTGATGCACTGGTTCAACTTGCTCTTGAAGGGAAGAGTAATACTAGGCAACAAACCAATAAAATACCACCTTTTAGAGCTCAAACCAAGCCCAAGAACGCCTCAGCTCAGAGATTAGGGGATTTGGTTAAGGGTGTATAGGCAAGAGTGTAGGAATTGTAGGCAAAAGTGTAGGAAATTTGTAGAGAGAGAGAGAGGAAAATTTTAACTCAAAAATTTTCTAACCCCCAAATATGAGAAAGGGGATCCCTATATATAGAAAACATAAAATCTGTACAAGGAGATCCAGCCCTCCACGTGTGGACAGATGCAAGCATCTGTGCAAAGAGCTAGCATAACTGGCATAAAATATCTGTAGAAAACACTAGTGGCTGGCCGGCCATCAATGATGGCCAGTAAGGCATCATTGATGGCCGACAAGGCACATCAATGGCTGGCGGACAAGAAGTGTTGGCCAGCAGCCTCCAAGGATGGCCGGCAGGTCACCAGAAATTACAGGCTGGAAAGACCAAGGCATGGTCCAAAAATGAGACAAAATGGATATAGGATTTGAAAGGCTCAAAGCTGTGGCGTTCTACTGAGGACTTCGAGCGCTCGGCGAGCAAGCAAACTCGTCATCGGATGTACTTGCAAAAACATCCAAGTGTTAAAGGGCCGTAAAAAATGGGGTGTCTACAGTTGCCCCTCTTTGACAGAACTCGGAGTCATGAAATGACGTAAGTGAATGTCAAAGTCTAGAGATGATCCATTTTGACAAGGCCGTAAGACTTGGACAAAGAATCAAAACAGAAATAAATGGTTGCACCCGCAGGTTGCCTACGTATCCCTTTGCAAGGAATCAAACCCGCGTAGTTTTGGGGCAAAATGCAAATGCTAGACAAGATGCAAGAACATTACTTATGATCATGCAATGAGGCTGTGCAATGAAACATTTAAATGCAAATGCTATGCAAAGAGATGCCATAGTTAAACAAATTGAAATAAGGTACAACAATTCTAATCACGAAAAGAAAACTACATGTCCCGCACGAGAAACACAAACCCAAACTACATATCATGCAGAAATGATGTAAGAAAATTAAAGCTTAACTATGCGATGCGCAGGAAAAGTGACAGGTGACATAACCGTCGGACACACTCAAGGTCTCAACCGAGATTCTAACACGTTGCACACAGAAGGAGAAAAATGATGGTGTGAACACTGGGACGCACTCGAATTTTTTAACCGATACAAACAATCCTAACGCGTCTCACGCGAGAGGAGAAGAGGTGGTATGAACACCGGGATGGACCCGAATATTTTTAACCGAAGGATTGGTGTGAACACTGGGACGCACTCGAATGTTTTTAACTGAAGAATTGGTGTGAACACCGAGACGCACCAGAATGTTTTTAACCGAAGGATTCAATCCTAACGCGTCTCCCGCGAGAGGAGAAGAGGCTGGTGTGAACACCGGGACACACCCGAATGTTTTTAACCGAAGGGGGTGGTGTGAACACCGGGACGCACCCGAATGTTTTTAACCGAAGGGGATAGTGTGAACACCGAGACACACCCAAATGTTTTTAACCGAAGGGTGTCCTAACGCGTCTCACGTGAGAGGAGGAAGAGTGGTAGGAATCAGAGGAGGAAGAGTGGTAGGACACGATTCAAAGGGCACGAATGATTTTACCTGGAACTCCTCTGAATGAACCGTACATACAATATTGTGCATGTGTAGGAAAAAGACTTAACAAGTGTGATATAGTATGAATGCATGTTCAATGCAAGACAAACAATTGAGATAAAATGTTAATGGCATGTTCTATGCAAGAAACAAAAGCATAAGCATATTCTATGCATAATTCGTAACAAGAGCATATTCTATGCGTAAAAGCGGATATAGATTCCATGCATGATTCAAGAGCGAATGCAAGACGCGCAGGCAATTCCCGTGAGATGCATATCTTACAATAACATATGTGAAATGCATATTCTATGCCACAAATTGAACTGCATGTTCCATGCAACAACAAATAAGAAATGCATGTTCTATGCAAGATATCAAAGCTTGATTTGACGAAAACAAACTCAATAACAACTTCCAATTCACCTCTCGGAAGAATTACAATGTATTTAAAGGATACACCTTGTTCATGTTGACAAGTGACAAACATCGCACACCGAAAACATAGTTTTGAGCTTCTGTAGAGACATTCTGAACTCCACAGTGAACTACACCTTCAATTCTTGAAAACCAAAGATACGAAACATCATCAAGAACCCAAAGGAAGCTGCTGGCCACAAGGGAAGGCCGCCAACCAGGTGCCGGTTACTAATGTGCCTTGCCGGCCATCGATGAGCCTTGCCGGCCATCGATAGCAGATCAAGGGCAAACTTGACTTTTCGGTTTGGGTCTTTAAAAATGAGCCACTAGGGCTCATTTCCTCACACCCTCTTGTTCGAAAACTTCCTCATTCTCTCTCTAAACACTCTTTTTCTCTAGATTTGCACTTTCTATGCGTTTTTCAACACCCCACGAGAAGTTGATTCGCTAAAATCTCTTTATTTTTTTCACTTTGAACCGATTAAAACTTGATTTCGGTGCTTTCTTACTTACTTCCACCATTTTAAGCTTATTCCCCTCTAGTTTCTCTCAAGTTTTGTGCACTTTTCCTAGCTTTGACTTTTTCCTCCATTTTCTCTCTCCTAGGGTTTGACTTTTTCCAAGTTTACCTTTTTCTTCAATTTTCTTCACTTTTCACCCATCTCGCACCTATTTTCAGATGGCGGATGAGATTCCTCATGACGGGGCTCCTCCCGAGATTCCCTAGTAACCCACCTATGCCGGAGGTAGAGGAACCGATAGTTGACCTTGAGGCCGACCTGGAGGTGGAGTTCGAGCCCGAGGCTGAGCCAGAGCCGCTACCACTGAGGGTACAGCCTTTCGATCTAGTGAGATATCACCTACAGACACGCATATTGCCCACTTCCGGAGGCATCAGACACTTCACCAAGTTTGCCTGCGGTGCACCGGAGGACCTTTTGCTGAGGGAGTCGGATTCTCACTTGTCGGCCATTTCCGTTGAGGTATGAACTCTGTTTTCATGCATTTTACCTTTCATTACTTGCAATTCCTGCACTGTCTTGTATTGGATTCACTTGACTGCATTTCATATACTGCCTTGTATCGGATTCATCTAATTGCATTTCATACACTGCCTCATCTGATTGCATTTCATGCACTGTCCTATATCTGATGCATTTGTCTTCTGCCATAGAGCGAGTCTCGTACCTTCAGAGGTTACGGTGCTACGACCGCTCGAGACTGGCATGACGAGCTCCCAGCTGGAGTCTGCGACATCATCGACGAGGCAGGCTTCGGCCTCTTTTGCTTTGGCTTGACTCGGGTCACCATGAGCCATCCCACGCATTGTCCTATATCTGATACATTTGTCTTCTGCCATAGGGCGAGTCTCGCGCCTTTAGAGGTTACGGTGCTACGACCGCTCGAGACTGGTATGACGAGCTCCCAGCTAGAGTCCGCGACATCATCGACGAGGTGGGCTTCGGCCTCTTTTGCTCTGGCTTGACTCGGGTCACTGCGAGCCGTCCCCTCCTAGGAGCACTGGTAGAGAGGTGGTGGGATACCACCAACTCCTTCCACTTCTCTATCGTAGGGGAGATGGCGATGACTTCTTACGACTTTGCCATGATCACCGGCTTAGACGTAGGAGCTATCCGATCCCTATTGATACAGATATGGAAGAGTGGGAGGCAGCCTGGTTCGAGCTGTTGGGAGCATACTCACCCATATACCGGACGAGGATGGTCAGATACACTTGGTTCGCAGAGCGATTCAGAGGGACTGAGCCTGAGACGATGGAGGAGATCGAGCAGTACACCAGGGGCTTCCTGATGTTCGTTTTTGGTACCACCTTGTTTTCGAACAGGTGGAATACTGTAGGCCTGCATTTGCTGAGTGCCTTGGTGACCCTTCCTCGGGTTCGTTTCTACGACTGGGGTGGAGTTGGCCTTACCACGCTATACGGATACATGAGCTCTACCTCCCATCTACGAGGAGACTTGATTGGAGGCTACTGGCAAGCCTGGTAGGTACATATCTCAATTCCTTCTTAGCATTTTATATTTTCTTTACAGTTTCTACTTTGCATCTATTTCAACACATGCTTTCTGCTTTGCATTTCTGTATCTGCTCAAACACTGTTCAAACCCTGTGCTTTCTATTTTGCACTTTCTACATTTGCTCAATACTATACTGATCACATACCACTGCACTTGCCCTGCAGCTATGGGTATATGCATATTTTCCGACTCTCGCCCCGGAGCCGGTAGAGGAGCTTCCGTTGACAGTCCCCTATTTGCGGATATATGACAGTCAGCTTCGCCATATGACCTGTGAGCCTTTCACATTCTTCAGGAAGTACTTCTATATTGTAGCTGCCCATGAGGTAATTCGAAACACAGTCATTTTTGCTTTGAAATTGTTCTGCTTCACACATTTAGCAACTAACAGCAACTAATAATATGTACAACTCTTGTTTGTAGATCACGTGACAACCATGGGCTTTGATGCCAGGGGGGATCCGAGACCAGTTTTCCAACGCCTGGGCCATCTCCCGTTACTTCATTCTGCTTGAGGGCCCAGTCTGTCGGGCCTGGTTCTTGGGTGAGCGCTTCGTATGCTAGATTATAGGCTTGCCGGACTCGATCGTCCCAATGGCTCCACCGGAGTCCATGCGGTTCACTAAGAGCCTATCTGTTGAGGAGGTCATCCAGTTCATGGTGGGCCTAGATGCCGACCTCTTCCGAGCAGAGGGCGACTATGCAGCTTTCATCCAGACACACTTGATGCCCCCCCTGACTGGTGTTCGTGGAGCTGAGGAGGCGAGAGCTCCTGCCGCGAGAGCGAGGCGCAGAGTGACCCGGGCGCGTAGGGCCCATGGTAGAGGGGCTTCCCAAGCGGGGCAGGAGGATGATTAGCCTGAGCTTCCCACCACGCTGACTTGCTGGTGACACACCAGGGATGCCTACCAGGTCTCGATTGAGCTCGCAGCAGCTGGTCATGAGCTTAACGGGATTCGAGGCCCGACTCCGGTATGAACCACACTTTAGCACTTGCACTCCATGTTTCATTTCAAATATGTTCACCTACAGATACTAATCATTCAACTATATTTACAGGCACCGATCGAGTATACATGAGGCACCCTTGAGGTGATAGCCTCGCTGATGGGGATGGTACAGAAGAGAAAGGAGCTGCTCAGCCTCTACGGTGTTTTCAGGTAGTTTATTCAATTTTACATTCCAGGCATCAAATTTCCATTGACACACTGATACTGACATTTCAACTGAAAACTTCGCAAATTGCACTGATACATTACATGGATAGACCGCGTCTGACACACTGCACTTGCATACTATATTCACACACTGTATCTAACTTCTGCATATATTCATTCTACATACTATGCTTGCATCTAATACACATGCTATAACTAATATGCAACAATTGTCTTTTTCAGATTCCATCTATACCGATGACACCAATGGTAACTACAGTGCCCGCACCAGTGGTACCTTCTCCAGCAGTAGGGAGGAGAGAGAGACAAGTTCCGGCACAAGGCCGAGGCAGAGTTAGGGGCACCCAAGCTGAGAGTGGTCCTTCAGAGCCCATTCTGAGTGACGATGATGCTAAGACGAGCGACTCTGAGGAGGCAGCGAGTCAGGATTCAGAGTCATCTGAGAGTGGAGGTGACGACATCGGCTTGGGTTCCGAGAGTGGAGGCGATGCCAAGGTAAGCTCTGAGGTGAGAGCGATGATGACACCGGCTGGGGTTCCAGTCCAGGTTCAGATAACGGTGCTGACGGAGACAGTGCCCTAGAGTCCTTTCCTCCGAGGAAGAGGACGAAGAGGGCTTCTCGAGCATAAGGCGACCAGCGCTGATTTTTTTTTTTTGTTTTTTTGCTTAGTTTCTTTTTGTTTATAGTTTTAGCACATTGTAGAGCTTTAGATAGGTTTTATTTACTTTAAAAACTTGTACTGCACTTTTATAAAAACAACCACGATCGGAATGAAAGCCATTTTTTCTTTGAAAAAGTGTTGTATTTTGCATCACGAGCACCACTTAGCATGGAAATGAGATGGAATTTGATAATGAAAACTGAACACTTGTATTGGCACAACGTTCTTAACCGGGTAATGAGCTGACCAACAACTGAAATGAAAAGCAATGCACAACTTGGTAAACAAAATAACAACAACTTGATAAATAAAACGACGACAACACGATAAACAGAACAACATACAACTCGATAAGAAAAACAACGCAACAACAAATGACATACAAAATTAACAAGCCTGCTAAAGCCGCTAAAGCCAAAAGGACTGAAAATAAGACCTTAAAATAGACTAAAAACAGAACAAAACACATGCTTACCGCATTGTTCAACACAAAGAGGGACAACAGGTCAAAGTGAGAGGCTGTCGGCCACAAACAAAGGTTGCTGGCCACATGCTGGCCATGAGAGGTGGCTTGTCGGCCATCAATGCCTCTTGCCAGCCATCAATGAGCCTTGCTAGACATCGATGTACAGGACCTCTAGATTGTTGACACTTGGCTTCCACTCACTGCCTTATCTTGTATAAAAGGTTGAGCTTCGTAGTTTCTTCATTTTAGCTGCAAATTCTTCACAAATGGAGCCATTTTTCGCCCAAAAACTCTCGAATTGGATTGTGACTTTAGATGGCTCGAAAATAGTGAATTTTTGGGGTTTCGACATAAATGCACTTTTCCCACTAAGTTGTTCTCCACTTTGTTTTCCGTTCCTTCATGCCGCGGCTAGATGTTGGAACCTAATTACATACGTCTTTAGCTTAGGAGGACAACAGACATGCCCGACAATCGAAGAATTTCAAGTGCTAATGGAATCCCAGCGCGATGAGGAAATCATACCTCAACCCCGCTTTAGCCACATCCAAGCTTTGGGATGGATGTGCGGGCTTACTCTACATGAGGGTCGATCCTTGGTCCACAATGGAGAGCTGGACATTCCTAGCTTGATCTATCGATTTTATGAAGTTGGCGACCGAAGTAATCTTCTTTGGCGGGGTTTTCGACAACACGCCCTTTGTTTGTGCATGTTGGCTCATTTCGTTCTTGCCTCTAGTTTTGGAGGGTCTAGCATTCGACTCGTCAAAGTGGCCCAAGATTTGAAAGAAGGCAAGAGTTGCATCAGCTTGGTACTGGCCGAGATTTGATCCATCGATTTTCTGAAGTTGGCGATCGAAGTAATCTTCTTTAGCGGGGTTTTCGACAACACGCCCTTTGTTTGTGCATGTTGGCTCATTTCCTTCTTGCCCCTAGTTTTGGAGGGTCTAGCATTCGACTCGTCGAAGTGGCCCAAGATTTGAGAGAAGGCAAGAGTTGCATCAGCTTGGTACTGGCCGAGACTTTGATGGGCTTAGACGTCTTCCATCGGTGAGAGGCTACCAAATTCGCAGGGAGTCCACTACTTTTTCAGGTAAATGTTTCCCACCCTTTCTAATGTGTGTTTCTCGTATCTCTCGGCATTCATACTCATTTTTTTTTTCTCTCAAAGCCCTTACCTCACTTTTCTCTCAACATACATCTCTCTATTCTTTAATCTCTCATTTCTTTTATCCCTCCCCAGATATGGCTAATGGACAACCTGAAGGTGGTGGACCCTTGCCCCGCATACTTAGCCCGACATACTTTTTTCGTCAATAGCTAGTGGATTTCCCAAATGAGGGATGGTGGTGCCACTGGATGTGTAACAGGTCTGCTGTTGACATTGTTTGGCGTTGCCCCTGGCTTAATCTGCTGAAATGAGCTACAGCATGACTCGACAACTTGGCATTAAGCTGATTGGCCTGACACACTGTGTATTCTACTTTCCATTTCAGTTCAGGCGTCAGTTTGGACATGATTAGACTTGCCCAGAGGAGGGGGTAGAGTACCCGATTTCATTCCCTGTTCGAGGTTCATATTTGGCTAGATACCTCACTGCTTGGAGGACGAGAGAACTTCTGGCCCCAGCCCTGAGCTTCAGTTGCACCCTTTCTGGTAAGTGCCTAACTTGGCTCGAAGATGAGGCACAAACTAGGCCCACCTTAGAATCAGAAGCTTCAACAAGCACAAGCGGGGAACGCAGGAGCACCTAACTCATCTATGCTCCTAGTTTCTTCCTTTGATCTTATTTTTCAAGTTTTATGAATTTAATAAAAGTAACTTTGATTTGAATCGAAAGTTGGATAACTTTGTATTGAAATCAATGCAATTAAAGTTGTGAGCACTGAAAGTTTTCTTTTTGGTCCAAAAATGGTCTAATTTGTAAAAGGTAAAATTTGAGCAAAAATCAACTTTTATCAAAACTTTTGAAAACCATTTTCGATAAGGATCACCACTTGACACGCACAGAATCTATCCTTAAGATGTACAACCCTGAATTCGAAGATCACAAATTGCCCCTTAACTGAATAGCACTGCTCAGCACTATAACCAGCTCTTCTCTCAGAGTAGAGATCACAACCGAACTTTTAGATAAGGAACAGACGAAGATGACCTGATCAAACACATGGATAGGATAGTTGACTTGGAGGTGTTTACGGCCCAACTTCAGGATGAAGTTGCTTACGTATCCCAAAGATCGGAATCAGGCCTTACGTAGTTCGGTTCGGGTTCACTTGAGTATTAACACTCTCCTTTTGAGCTCTAACTTTTGCCAAGACCGCCCTTTAGAGTTTTCAACCTTGTGAGCTGATGTTTTTTTTTTGTGCTCTGACTTTTACCTAGGTTGGCCTTCTGAGTTTTCGGTCCAGTGAGCCTCTCAGAGATAGTATTTCTTCAACTTGTCCATGTTGATTGGTTGGGAAAATTCTAGGCCATCCAGGTCCATGAGAATAACAGCTCCACCCGACCAGATAGTTTTTATAATGTAAGGACCAGTCCAATTGGGTCTGAACTTGCCCCTAGGGTCATGGATGAGAGCTCGGTTGTCTTTCAACACCAAATCCCCTTCTTTGAGATTCGTAGACTTAACTTTTTTATTAAAAGCCCTGGCAATCCTGCATTGATAACCCTGAACATAGTACAATACTTTATGCATTCTCTCATCAAACAACATCAGTTCTTTGAACCTGCTCCGTTGCCAATCTGCCTCTTCTATTTGACACTCAGCCATAACCCGCAGCAACGGAACTTCTATTTCGATTGGCAGAACAACTTCTATTCCATAGACAAGAGAATAAGGAGTTGCCCCAGTAGACGTTTAGATTGAAGTTCTATAGCCCCAGAGTGCAAATGGCAATTTGTCTGGCTAGTCCCTGTAGGTCTCAACCATCTTCTGCAGAATATGCTTGATGTTCTTGTTGGCAGCCTCAACAGCTCCGTTGGTTTGCGGCCGGTATGTAGATGACTTATGAAAAGCCACATTGTATTTCTCCAATAAGTCGATCAATTCTTTCTTGAAGTGGGAGCCATTATCTGAAATGATCTCGTTTAGGACTCCATATCGGCAAATGATGTTGTTTCGGATGAACTTAGCCATATGCGTTGCTTTCAACACTGCGTAGGACTGAGCTTCCACCCACTTCGTGAAGTAATCAATTGCCACCAGAATGTATTCATGCCCATTCGACCCTTTTGGTATGACTGCACCGTTGACATCGATTCCCCAGACTGAGAAAGGCCATGGTGAAGTCATGTTGTACAGCTTTGACGGCGGGATATTCATGCGATTGGCATGAATTTGGCATTTGTGGCATTGCCGAACAAACCCGATACAATCTTCCTCCATAGTAGACTAATAGTAACCTTGCGTGAGAATCTTCCGGGCTAACATTACTCTGTTCATGTGCGCTCCGCACTCTCCTCCATGGATGGCCTCCATTAGGCACTTCGATTCGTCTGCTTCGACACACAACTTATGCATTCCCAGATGACCTCTCTTGTACAGTTTACCTCCACAGATGATAAATTGAACGGCCATTTTCCATATTGCCCTTTTATCTTTGGCATTTGTCCTGGTGGATAAGCCTCCTTTTCCAAGAAGTTCCAAATATCGTAGTACCAAGGGTTTTGATTTTGCATTTCATCTATTGCGGTGATAGTCTCGTAGGCCAGCGTATATCTCTGCTCAATGATGATTGGATGGATTCAGACTCCAAGCGGGATGTCTATCATAGAAGATAGAGTTGATAAAGCATTAGCGAACCTATTGTTCTCTCTTAGTAGATACGTGAAAGTCAGCTTCTCAAACCTAGGAATCAGAATGTCCAGGGTTTGGTGATAAATCTTCATCTTTTCTTCTTTGACCTTCCAGTCTCCTTTTGCTTGAGACACAACTAGTTTCGAGTCCCCGATAACTTCCAACATTTTTGCCCCTAGTTCTAGGGCGGCTTCTAAACCAGCAATACACGCCTCGTATTCTGCTTCGTTATTGGATACTTTGAACCAGAGTTTGAAGGCTAAAGGTATATGGGAATTGTTGAGTTCTATCAACAACACACCTATCCCATAACCGTATTGATTAGATGCTCCGTCAAAGTACATTGTCCAAATCTCTTCCTTGACTTGCAGAATAGCTTCATCTGGGAATAGGTATTCTACTACTTCATCCCCTTCCACTGGGTGATCTGCCAGGACCTCCGCTACTGCTCTCCCCTTGACCGACTTGCGAGTAACATACTTCAGATCAAATTCGGAGAGTAGAAGCAACCAATGAGCTAGCCTACCCGTAAGCGCTGGTTTCTCAAAGAGATATTTGATGGGATCTAATCTCGAAACCAGAATTATGGAGTGAGCTAACAAGTAGTGCCTCAACTTCCTGGTAGCCCATACCAATGCTAGGCAAGCTTTTTCCAACGGGGTGTAATGGGTCTCATATTCTAGCATTTTCTTGCTCAGGTAATAGATGGCTTTCTCCACCCTATCCTCAAATTCCTGAGCAAGCATGCATCGCATCGTTGTGTCCGTTACTGACAGATACAAAATCAAAGGCTTCCACGGCTTTGGCGGTGACAACACGGGTGGGTTTTGAAGGTACTTCTTGATTTGCTCAAAAGCGAATTGACATCGATCATCCCATCAGAATTTCTTTCCTTTCTTCAGTAGACCAAAAAGTGATTCACATGTCAAGGTTAATTTTGAAATAAACCGTCTTATGAATTTCACTTTACCCGAAAGCCTCGCGCTTCCTTTTCAGTCCTTGGTGGTGGCATTTCTAGGATGACCTTGATTTTAGAAGGATCTACCTCAATGCCCCTTTGTGTGATCAAGAAACCTAGCATTTTCCCTGCTGTTACGCCGAAAGTACACTTCTGTGGATTCAACCTTTGCTTGTATTCTCTGATCCGTTGAAAGAATTTCTTCAAGGTGGTATAGTGGCTTGGCTCGCCTTTTTGTGCCCCTTTTTGGAAGGTTTGAAACAAAGCCATACAGTTCGGACTCCCGCGGTTCTGAATCTAATCTTACAAGTGCAATGTGAAACTGATAATCACCAAAGAGTCCAAATCCGGCAAATCATTTTGGAAAATTGATTTTGAATCATAAAGTGCCAAAATTGGAGTGCTTTGCCAGATACATAGTCGCCACCTAAATATTTTATTTTGGGAAAATTTAGGAAACCCATGACTCATGCTAAAGGGCACGTGTCCGTCATCACCAAAGTTGCCTTGGCTCAGGAACTTAGGTACGAGAGGGGAAGATCATGAATTGAGCACCCCGCTCGCCCAATCAAAGATCGGCCTCTACTAATCATGATATGATTTTTTTTTTTATAAACATTATGTGTTCTTATTTTGGTTATTAAGCTAGCTTTACTATGCGATGCACACAAGCAAGTATAGACTAGTTTGCTTAATTTGGAACAATTCAACTCATGTTTGTTTGTGAAAATGGTTTGAATTTGTGACCTCAAGTGGGCTTAAAGATTGCGGATTTGCTACCAAACATAGTGGGCTTAAAACATGATTTGCCTCTCAACAAAGTGGGCTTAAAACGCACATTTGTTGAATCGTTCCAATAACAACGAGCCTTCATCCATAGGCATTCAAGCAGTTTAGCATTTAAGCACATAGCCTCATGGCAAGCATGTTAATCATGGCAACATTCACATTCATGGAAGTATGCTAAAGCGTAAAAACTTACCTAATACTCCAAGCTAAGAAAACATAAGTTAGAAAAATATGCATGATGCCTAACTATGCAAGATGCCTAATGCAACATATACAATATGCAATTAATAGGCTTGGCTAGTAATATGGCATATGAAGCAATTTAAACAACATGCGACTAAACACGTATTCAAGCAAGATATTGAAATGGCAATGCAGTTTGAATGATGCGCCGAGCCTCGGTGCATGCAATACGAATGAATGGATACAAGCATAAGGTATGCTATTTAAAACATGCACCAAATCTAATCATCAGAAGCGATTAAATAAAAGGGAGAAAGACGTGGGGTTGGAAGACATACACACACGCATGTACACATATTACAACATTACGCCCTTGCGAAGGAGGGTCTGAATAAATAAAAGCTAACTAGCTAACTAGACTAATTAAGCTAACTATTACAACACTTAAAAGGATTAACTATTCTAAGCTAATTAAGTAAAACAAATAAATAATTAACTATCTAAGTTAATTAAATATTACAAAGCAAACTACTTAGCTAAATACTTCACTAATTAATTACAAAGCAACTAAGCTCATCAATTACAACATGAACTAATTAACTAATCTACTTAAATAATTACATCACTTGCAAGCATTAGCTACAACTGATTAACTAAACAAATTAACTAAAAGGCCACAGGATACGAGGGATGCATGCATGCTCAATTTTTCACCCGAAGGGTCACTCTTTTGCTGCTCCAAGCCTCTGTTGCACAGAAGCACTTATGCTTTCTCCTTCTCCAGATCAACTCTGTTTTGTCATAGGAGCACACTGCTGAATTTGCATTGGTGGCTGACAGGGGGGCCGGTCGGCCACTGGTGATGGTCGATCGGCCAACAATGGTGGCCGGTCGACTACTGGTGGTGGCCGTTGGCCACCACTGGTTTCCTTGCTGCAACAGAGAGCAAACAGAGCAAAACAGTGTACTTTTTGAAGGTTTGTTTGTACTGTTACCCTCCTTATCATCAAACAAGTTCATAGCGGTGATACTCTTGGCTCTTAAATCATCAACCAAGCAATTTTATTGCATGATGGCCAAAGAACCAAGTTTATACAAGTTTAATGAATGTAAAACAAGACTCAAATGACCATCACCCTATCATGCATGGTCAAGGGCAATGGAGACCTAGGAAAATGGCACATTTCATCACTTTTGAGTATGAAATGTTCCATTTTCCTTGTGTTCAAACTAACGTCTGATTTGAACACATGCAATGCAACACAAAGAAGTGCTTATCTTGCCACTTTTACTTGCCAATTTTGTTTACATATTTTAATTACCAAATCATTCTTTAATCAATTAGTCCATTGGTGAGTGTGTTCTAAGTTGAAAGAAGCATCAACCAATGGATAGTTTAAGGCATGAGAGAAGCTTCATGCCGTTGGTAATGAACCCTCAGAGGAGGATTAAACCATTAAGCATGAGCCTCCACCTCAAGCTTAAACAACCCTAGGGTTGAACCCTAGGGTTGAAACAACCCTCAAAACAAATAAAAAAGTGAAGAAATAAGGGAGATTGCAGAGATTATAAGTGCTGAAATTAGGTGAGAAAAAGCACTAAAACATGCAATCAACTCAAACCAATGGTGGTTAAAGTCTTAAAACACCAAGGTAGTGAAAGGACTTACACTAAAACTATACAATACAAGACTCAAAAGGCACCAAATAGCCAAAACAGTGGCAAAACAATTCAAAATAGAGTGTAAAACACTGCAGGAAAAAGCACATTTGGCGACCAAATTTCCCGACTAAACAAAATTTGGTCGCTGAAAAGTATAGCTTTCAGCGACCAAAACAGCATTAGTAGCCAAAAGTAAAGCTTTTTGGCGACTAAACAATTTAGTAGCCAAAAGTCTACAATTGGCGACTAAAACTAAGTTTGGTCGCTGATTATATGGGTTTTAATGACTAAAAAATTTTTAGTAGCTCAAAGTAATGCTTTTTCGCAACTAAAAAAATTTAGTAGCCAAAAGTCTACATTTGGCGACTAAAAATAAGTTTGATCGCTGATCATATGGGTTTTACCGACTAAAAAAATTTTAGTAGCCAAAAGTAAAGCTTTTTGGTGCCTAAAAAAATTTTAGCAGCCAAAAGTATACAATTGGCAACAAAAAAATAAGTTTAATCGCCAAAAGTGGTCATTTTTAGTGCGAGAGAACAAAAATCCTAAGGCGGGAATTAATTTTTTTGGCAACCAAAATTTTGGAAGCTAAAAGTGCATCTTTGGCGACCAAATCCGACTTTGGTCGGCAAAAGTTAAGTTTTTTAGTGACCAAACAACAATTAGTAGCCAAAAGTATAGAATTGGCGACTAAAAAATATGTTTAGTCGCCAAAAGTAGTCTTTTTTTATTTTGCTACTAAATAGTTTATTTTACACAAATTATGTTCAATAAAATAATTATGTTCACAAATAAACTTTTATAATAATATGGTCGTATGTACTATATAAATAATATATGCCACATATATAATCATGTGGTGCTATAGAGGTGTAGTGGGGAGAGTGTGGTGCATAAGGTTTATGGTGTGAGAGGTTGGCGGTTCGAGTCTCCACAAGAGCAGATCAAATTGTTCTACAAAGAATTTTTTTTTTTTCAAGTTTGAAGCTTTTGGCGACTAAAGGTGTTGGCCGCCGATTGGTTGCTTTTGGCGACTAAAGGTGTTGGTTGGCGATTCCTTGACTATTGGCAACTAAAACATTGGTTGATAAATGTATAATTTTAAAGAAATATAATTGACTATTCGTGACCAAAATTTTGGTCGCTAAAGACTTGCTTTTTGCCAACCAAAGGATTTTTGGTCGGCAAAACCCTCCAAGACCTTTCCTGACAGGGTTTTGGCGACAAATGTAGCGAACAAAATTTTTTGTCGTAAAATGTCATTGGCGACCAAAAAATAGACAATTGGTGACCAATATTTTAGTCACTAAAAGTGACTTTTTTGTAGTGAAACATGCTAGACTTGAGCCATAAAAAGCTAAAACATTAAGCTAATACATGGGCCTAACTAGGTATGCAAACAAGACACAAGGAGGGGAGGCTAACCCCTCCAATTTTGGACTTCAAAATGAGTTTTTTTGCCACTGAAAAACCTCTAAAATTTAGTGGTTAAAAGGCCTAAAAAAGTTGGTTTGAAAGTGATGAATAAAGGCACACAAAACTTTACAAACAAAGAAGCAAGAAGGGTAAACCACCCCTTAATTGAAAAATGGCCTCAAACCAACACTTTTAAGCCATAAAAATATAGCTTTTTACAGTTCAAAATCAGCCTCAAAACAATTGAAAAAGATGGCAAAACAAGTGTGAAAAATAAGTATAAAAAGAGAGTGTTATACCTCTTGAAGCCAAGACACAATTTGGCCAACAAACCAAGCCAAAAACCTCCTCCTAGAGCTCAAAACAAGTCCCAAGCTACCTCAGCCCAAAGACTAGCAACTTCTATCGTGGGTGTATAGGCAAAAGTGTAGGATTTGTGGGCAAATGTGTATAAAATTACAAGAGAGAGAGAGAAGTCTAAAGAGAGAGAGAATTTGGTTCCAAATTTTCTAACCCTCAAAAATGGGGGAGGAACCCCCCTATATATAGAAAAACAAGCCTTGAGCTTTGGAACATCCTATCATACACATGTATGGAGATGCAGCTCAGTGTGCTAACAGCTGTCACAGCTAGTTATCAACAAATATCACAGCTATTAACAAATATCTGGAAAAAGACACTGGTGGCCATCGGCTACCATTGATGGCTGACGGCCACCATTGATGGCCGATCGGCCACACCAATGGCCGACAACCATGAGCCATAACCGATAGCCTATGGTGGTGGCCGACAGATCACCACAAGTTCCAGGCTTGAAAGAACAAGGTTTTGGTCCAAAACAAAGCACAAAATGGAAAAGCTTTAAAGGCACAAAGACAGGGCGTTCCACCAAGGACTTCGAGCACTCAAAGCGAACAAATAAAATCGTAATCATCTGTAACAAGCCCGCGGGGGACCTCGCTACAGCTCGGACTCGATTTGTGTCACGGTTCTTAATCTTGAACCGAAGAGTCCAAATCCAGCAAATCGTTTTGAGAAAACAGATTTTTGAAAGAAGTGCCAAACATGGACTGCTTTGCCAGATACAGAGTCGCCACCTAAATATTTTATTTTGGGAAATTTAGGAAACCCTGACTCGTTGCCTAAGGCCACGTGTCCGTCATCACCAAAGTTGCCTCGGCTCGGGAACTTGGGTACGATTGGGGAAGGTCACTTCGTGAGCACCCCCGCTCGCCCGATCAAAGATCGGCCTCTACTAACCATGATATTTTGTTTTGAAAACATTATGTGCTCTTATTCCGGTTATTAGCCTAGATTTACTATGTGATGCGCACAGCATACAAGTATAGACTGGGTCGCCTGAATTGGAACGAAACATTTCATGTTTGTTTTGAAAATGATTTGCTACTCGCAAGTAGGCTTAAAATGCAGATTTTGCCACCCTCAGGTGGGCTTTAGAAAAGATGGTTTTGCCACTATCTAGTGGGCTTAAAACTCACAGTGAATGAATTGTTCCAATCTAAGTAATCCAACCTTCACCCACAGGCATTCAGGCAGTTATATCACATAAGCACATAGCCTCATGGTAAGCATGCTATCATGGCAGTCACTCATACGCATGCAAGGATGCTAAAGCATAACCACTTACCGAGTACTCCAAGCCAAAACAGAAGCTAATTAGAAATCCATGCATGACCTTAATTATACAGAAATGCCTAACGCAACACATGCAAGACGCAATTATAGCAGGCTCGGCTATTCTAAACATGGCATATGAGATGCAACCGCTAACAAGTATTCAATTTTGAATTGAAATACAAATGTAGTTAGTATGATACGCCGAGCCCGGTGCATGCAAAACAGATGAATGAATGCAAACATGCTATCATACCGCATGCTAATTGAAATATGCCCTAATCTAACCATCATAAGCTGGTAAATAAAAGGGAGAAAGACGTGGGGTTGGAAGACATACATCACACACACGCACACTTATTACAACATTGCCCTCGCGCAGAGGGTCCAAATAAATAATATACAGTCCCAAATGAATAAATAATACAGTCCCGAATAAATACAAAAATCCTAATTAATTAACAAATTAACTAAGAAAGCAGTAAACTAGTATGCAGGCTGGGGACTGCCTCAGCTCTGCTTCGGATGATGGATGATGCATGTTCGGGTTGCTTTGGTCGGAAAATCCCTTGCGATGCCCCGGTTAGCCTCTGTTTGCAATTGCTCTTGGAATGCGTGCCAAGCTCCGGAAGGCTGCTGATTTTTGATTTGCTGTAACAGAGAGCAACAAAGGGGCATGGCAAAGTATTTTCACATATGTATGCATGTCTCGATCCTCGTGCCACCAATCACGCATCTCGATGCACGGTGGCCGAGGAGTCGATTTGCACAACTCAATATGAGATGAATGCACGTATGAACACAACAAGATCGAGACTCCATCATGGATAATCCGGAGTGTCGGTGACTGGGAATTGAGACACGTTCCGTCACTCAGAGTACGAAACGTCCCTCGTTTCCCGTGCTCGGGCTAACTCCTATCCCAAACACAATGCAATGTGCATGACATGCATGAATGCAATCCTAATATGCAAACCTAGCATACGCAATGCTACAGACTAAAATGGCATGCTCGATGCTCGATGTGACATGGCATATACAATGCTCTAATATGCAACCTAGCATACGCAATGCTATGGACTAAGATGGCATACACAATGCAATATGGGCTTACACCAACACAAGTGGACCTCAGCCACACTCACCTAGGAGGCCATTAGATGAAAATGAGACACTCGAAATGCGCGCACACATGCACGCAAACCAAGGACCGAACCTAAGGCATCAAATGCCACTCTACCAAGCATGGCAAGACATGGAATATGGCATATGAACATGCAAATTTCAGCGATAAAATATGATGCTAAATGGCCCTGAAACATGGAAACGTGGCACCCGATGCATGAGATGAACCCCGAAACTCAAAACTAGGCACATGGAATGACTTATAGCTATACAAAGCATGCATTATTTGATCATGAAGCATGAAGACAGAACCAAGGCAGTCCCAAAACATGAATATTTCTAGTTCAAAGCATGGCCAAAAGATGCTAGCAAGATGGCCTAACATAGCATGCAATTTTGACTAGTGAACATGGCTTTCATGGCAAGTATATAATGCAAGTGAGCACTCACCAAATCAACAAAAATCAGTGAACTAAACATGCCAAAATATGCTCAAATAACCATGGAAATGCAGCCAATACATGCACAAATGAGGGGCTCCTTTAGAGGGCATACAAAGGGATTATTAAGCACATGCAAGATAGACATGAAGCATGACCAAAAAAACTCTGGAAATCAAATATGGTAGTCCCAAAACTCGCCAAATTGACCCTAAAATGTGACTTAAAAGCATGCAAGATAGGGTCTCTTTGAAAGGCCAAAATGACCATCAAACTAGCCAAGGTGAGAGGGAGTCACCCCCCTCTAATTTGGAGGCTCAAAACAGCAGCCAAGCCACTGAAAATCCACTGGATTTCAGTGGCTAGAAGGCCAAATGAAGCATACAACAAGGGCTAGGATGCAAAGCTCAAAATGGGAGGCAACTAATCATACAAGATAGCATATGACTTCAAACAAAAATGGAACCTTAATAAAACATGGAGATGATATGAAAACAGGCCTTTTTTCAGTTTACACCAAGTCTCAAAAATGATCATGAATAGGGCTAATCTATCATGCAAAAATGACCCTAAAAGAGGGTTAAAGAGGCAAGGGACGGCAGCTAGCCCCGAATGGCAAAGAGCCCTTCGACAACATTGAAGAGAAGCTCAAAATAAGGCACTTCACAGTTTATAGCAAGCCACGAAAATGAACATAAGCAAGGCTAAACTAATATGCAAGAAAAAGGTCTAAAAGAGGGATAAAGAAACAAGTGGCAGCAGATGGCCTCAAACAGATTAGAGCCCTTCAACAAAGTTGAAGAAGGGCTCAAAACAAGCCACTTTTCAGTTTGTGACCAAGCCCAAAACAGTTCAAAAATAAGCCTAAAATATCATGCAAAAATAGGCCTAAAAGGGAGTTTAAACAAAAAGGGCAAGAAGGAGGCTTCAAACAGAGAAAGGCCCTTAATCAAACATGAAAATGAGCTTAAAATAAGACTATTTATAGTTTGGGTCGGAGCCTAAAAATGTAAGCACAAGGAGCAAAGATATAGACCAAAAAAAATGCACAAAAGAGGAAAAATGGGACTCACCCTTGTAGCCTATGTATTCAACAACTCTTGGTCCAAGAAATGGAGCTCCTAGCCCCTGGAAATGGCCCCCAAGCTGCTGGAATGGATGTTGGAGATGTGGTACTATAGGTTGTAGTGTAAAATGGTGTAGGACTTAAGGAGTTTTGATGGTTGGAATATAGAGAGAGAGAGAGAGAGAGAGAGAGAGAGAGAGAGAGAGATTGGATGCAAGAGGCTTAAAACAAATTTTGTAACCCTTGAAAATGAGCTGGGGGGCTGGTTTTATAGAGGGAGAGAAGGGAAAAAGGGGGGAAAAATGGGGAGGAAAACCAATTCAAATTTCCTCCCTAAAAGGCCAAACCCCGGACATAGGACCTGAGGGAAAACAAAATACATAGTTGGAACACACTTGGGAGATGGAGAATGGCTGGCCAGCTAAAAAGGGCAAAAAAGGTCATTCAACCAGCTAGGTGGCCGGCCTGCCACATTTTCTGGCCGGCCTGCTACTTTTCAGGAAAAAAATGGGTCTTCCGGAAAGAAAGGTGGCCGGCCAGTGATTGGGAAGTCCAATGGTCACCGTTCAAGTGTCTAAATTGAAGCCCCGGAAGTTATCTTTCCAATGGCATAAACCTTGCATCAAAATTCCTCTTGTGGAAAATGTTATGCCTGTTTCCGTGAAGCCGCGCAGATTCAATTCAAACGGAGTGATGCCCTACTTCAACCAACCATATCTCCCCCGTCCGGAATCGGATTTAGGAGATTCTTGAGTGCAAAATGAAGCCCCGGAAGTCTTATTTCCAACGGTGGTGGCCTCATAGCTTGATTCCAAGTATGCAAATGAATAGGCCTGATTCGGCGAGGGCTGCTCGATTCTTTCTTAACGGTTCATGCCCATTTTCTCCCCCAACTGGATTTCTTCCCTCTTCTCCTCTTTTCTTCAACTCCAAACCCCTAAGTAAGGTGTTTTGAAAGAATTTTCAAAGATTTCATCTCTCTTTCATTCATTTCCACTTTGTCCTTGCTCGGTTTACCGAAAAGCGCAACATTTGACAAAATGCGAGCCTCGGAACATCGTAAAAACTTTATTTCAAAAACGTTTTGAAAGAGAGGGCTTTAAGACTAAAATCTTTTGATCAAGATCGTTTTGGTCCAAAAAGGGGTATGGAGTTGAGCTTTGACTCTCTCATTGCCGAAGAAACTAAACCTTTGCCCTGCACATCTTTCTCCACCATGTAAACCATCAGTCGCGTCCAAGTCTTAAGGGCGGTCAAAAATGGGGTGTCTACATCATCGAGTACACAAACGATGACGTCTAAGTCTTGAGGTCGGTCAAAAATGGGGTGTCTATAGTTGCCCCTCTTTGACAGAACTCGGAAGTCATGAAATGATAGGAGTGAATGACAAAGCCCAGAGACGACCCATTTTTGACAAGGCCGAAGACTCGGATAAACAAACGAAGATAGAAAACAAATGGTCACGCCCGCGGGCTGCCTACATATCCCTTTGCAAGGAATCAAACTAGCGTAGTTTTAGGGCAAGATGCAGGTGATATGCATGATGCAAGAACATAACTTATGATTATGCAATGAGGCTGTAATGAAACATTTAAATGCAAATGCAATGCAATGAAAATGCCACATTCAAACAAACTGAAACAAGGTACAACATCCCAAACATGAAAAGAAATAAGTAAATGAACACGCCACGTGTGAGAATCATGAGCCAAACCACATTTCAGGCGGAAAAGATGTAAGAAAATTATGCAAGCTTAACTACGTGGCGCGTAGGAAAAGCAAAAAGCAACATAACCATCGGGCTCACCCAAGGTTTCAATCGAGATCCTAACGTGTTACACGCGAGAGGAGGGAGAGCGATGTAAACACCTGGCGCACCCGAATATTTTTTAACAAAAGCAAACAATCCTAACGCGTCTCACGCAGTAGGAGAAAGATGAACAAATCCAAACATGTCTCACGTGAGAGGATAAAGTGAATACGTCCAAACGCATCTCACGCGAGAGAAGAAAGTGAAAACGTCCAAATGCGTCTCACGCGAAAGGAGAAAGTGAATAAATCCAAACGCGTCTCACGTGAGAGGATAAAGTGAATATGTCCAAATGCGTCTCATGCTAGAAGAGAAAGTGAATACATCCAAACGCGTCTCACGCGAGAGGAGAAAGTGAAAACGTCCAGACGCATCTAACGCGAAAGGAGAAAGTGAATACATCCAAACGCGTCTCACACGGAAGGAGAAAGTGAATAAATCCAAACGCGTCTCACGCGAGAGGAGAAAGTGAAAATGTCCAAATGCGTCTAACGCGAGGGGAAAAAGTGAATACGTCCAAACGCGTTTCATGCGGACGGAGAAAGTGAATACGTCCAAACGCGTCTCACGTCGGAGAAGAGGGTGAAAATGTCCAAACGCGTCTCACGTGATGAGAGAAAGTGAATACACCCAAACGTGTCTCACACAGGAGGAGAGGGTGAATAAAAGCATTTCGAAGTGCACAAATGATCTTACCTGGAACTCCTTTGAATGAACCGTAAATACAATATCGTTTGCTTTCTCAAATGAACCATACATACAATATCGTGCCTGTATAAAACTCAACAAATGCGATACAATAAGAATGCATATTCTATGCAAAGAAAACAATCGAGGCAAAATGCTACATGAAGGCATATTTGACGCCAAGTACGAAATGCATGTCCTATGCACAGTTGACAGCATGTTCTATGCAATGTACAAAAATGCATGTTCTATGCACAATTAACAACATGTGCTATGCAAAGTACAAAGCGCATGTGCTATGCATGATTAACAGCATTTTCTATGCAAGGTACAAAATGCATGTTCTATGCATGATTGAAATGTGCATATGTGAAATGCACGTCCTACATACATAATGAAGAGATGCATAGTCTATGCAAGAATGAAAGCGTATTCTACTGAAACAAGTTCAGTAGCAATTTTCTAATTTACCTCTCGAAAAAGTTACGATATGCAAAAAGGATATGCCTCGTTCAACAAGTGACGAACGACCATCACCGAAAACACAATTTCGAGCTTTCATAGAGAGAATTTAAACTCAACAGTGACCTTTCCTTGTATCTCTCAAGAAATAGGGACAAAAACAACATCAAGACTCAATAGAGGAGCACTGGGCACTGGACGGCCGCAAGAGGAGGGTGTCGGCCTCCTGTCGGCCACCCCTGAAGATTGTCAGCCATCAATGGGGCCTGTCGGCCACCGATGGCAGATCAAGGCCACTTTGGTCTTTTCACCACGGGTCTTTATATACACTCACCCATACTTCATTTCCTTACTCCTCCAAAGCCGAAAATCCTCCATCTCTCTCTCTAGACACTTTCCCTCTCTAGATCCAAGCTTTATACGCTTTTTATAACGCCCCACGCACATTTTCTTCGCTAAACCCTCTTAGTTTACTCCTTTTTGAACCGATTGAAATTTGATTTCGGTGCTTTTTCTTGGAGTTTCACCACTTGAGGTTTGTTTCCTTCGAGTTCTTCTTGGGTTTGGTGCCTTTTTTCGGGCTTTGACTTTTTCTTCCCTTCTCTCTCTATTAGGGTTGACTTTTGGCATTTTCCACATATTTTCCTCATTTTCCTTCACTTTTCACGAATTTTCCCATCTTCTTTCCAAGTGGCAGACAATATACCTCACGACGGAGCTTCTCCAGAGATCCCACCCCAGTTGTCTCCAGAGATGGAAGCGGAGCTTGAGCTAGTGATACTACCACCCAAGATTCGACCCTTTGATTCGACTACATATCATCCTCGGACGCATGTGCTACCACCCGAGAGTATCCGAGGTTTCAGAGGGTTTCCGCGAGGTGCACCAGAGGACCTCTTTCAACAAGAGTCGGACTCTCATTTGTCTTATGGTGCCACCGAGGTATGCACTATATTCTCATGTTTTCTTCACTATACATTGCATTTCTTGGTTTAACTGTGTTCTTTGCTTCAACTGTATTGTTTACACTGCATTTCTTGCCCTAATCACACTCTTGCACTATATTTCTTACACTGCCTTTTCATTTGCTTGTTCTCATACCACTGTATATCACTGTTCTGATCACAGGAGGACTCTCGAGCTATCAGGGGCTATGGAGCCACGTCTGCGAGGGACTGGTATATAAAGCTCGCTGCCGGTGTCCACCACATTATCGACAAGGCCGGTTTTCGATTATTCTATATGGGGCTGTCACGCCTTATCGCGAGTCGGCCCTTACTTGGAGCATTGGTAGAGAGGTGGTGGGATACCACAAACTCTTTCCACTTCTCTACTACTGGGGAGATGACGATGACGATGACTCCTTCTGACTTCTCCATGCTCACTGGCATAGGAGGAGGGGGTCACTCGATTCCTTATGATATGGACATGGGCGAGTGGGAGGCCGCCTGGATCTACCTGTTAGGGGCATGTCCACCTCACTTCTGACCGGGGATGGTACGATACAGTTGGTTCGCGGAGCAGTTTTGGGGAACCAAGCCAGAGACCCTAGAGGAGACCGAGCATTGTGGCCGAGGTTTTTTGATGTTCCTCTTTGGCACCACCTTGTTCGCGAACAGAGCGAACACTGTAGGATTGTATCTTTTGAGTGCCTTGGTAGACTTATCTCAGGTTTGACTCTACGATTGGGGCGGTGCTGGCCTAGCCACATTGTACGGCTATATGAGCTCGACATCCCGCAGGAGTGGAGACAAAGTCGGAGGCTACTGGCGAGTTTACATTTCTGTTTTACATTTTTGCTTTATGTTTCTATGCTTTAGGCTTTTCATTTTCTGTACACTGCACACACATTCTGCTTTCTGCATTCTGCATTCTGCATTCTCTGTGTTTATATGTTGTATACTCACTGTTGCTTTTTCTTTGCAGCTTTGGGTATATGCATATTTCCTGACCCTCGCTCCGAAGCCAGAGGTGGAGATGCCCCCCAGTGTGCCATACTCTCATCGGTACAACGACAGATACTTGCGGAGGACCAGGGAGACCTTTTCGTTCTTTCGTCGGTATTTCGACACAGTGACCGCGACAGAGGTAACTCAAAATTCATAATTATTTTCATACTACTTGGGCTCTGATTCATACTTCGATATCTGATCTATGCATTCTCTATTTACAGATCACTTGGCAGCCCTGGGTGACGATGCCGATCAGAGTCAGGGACCAGTTCGCTGGAGCTTGGGGAGCCTCCCGTTTTCGGATTTTGTTCGAGGGCCCGGTTTGTCGAGCCTGGTTTCTAGGCAAGCGATTCTTGCGCCAGACCATGGGTTTGCCTGAGCCAGTAGTTGCCATGACGCCTCCACCATCCATGAGAGCTACAGAGAGACTCACCTTCCAGGAGATGATTCAGTTCACGGAGGGCTTGGAGGCCGACTACTTTTGCGGGGAGGGGGATTATTCGACATTCATCTGGACACACCTTATGCCTCCTTTGACTGGTATTCGTGGGGGTGAGGGGCCGGGGCTTCAGTTGCAAGAGAGAGAGAGCTAGAGTGCCCAGGACGACTAGGGCAACCAGGGCGCATGGTAGAGGGGCTACCCAGGCGGGGCAGAGGACCGGCTGGCCGGAGCTGCCTACTGCACTCACATGTTGGCGGTATACAGGGGAGGCATACCAGATCCCGATTGAGCCTGCTGCAGCAGGGCATAGATATGTCAGAGCTCATGATGCACTCCCGGTATGTACCACATTTTTTAGTTTTCCCATCTCTTTATGATATTTGCTCCTTCTAGACATTGATCATTCCTAATGCATTTTTAGGCACCCCCAGGATACACCGAGGATCTGCTGGAGCTACTAGCCTCATTTGAGGGTATGATATTGAGGAGGGAGGCACTGCTCGACTTCGACAATATTCAGGTCATTTCATCAGTTTTATTTCATTCCAGTCATCAAATTTCCACTGACACACTGAAATTGACATTTCAACTGAAAACTTCCCCACACTACACTGATACACTGCATCTGAAATACTGCACTTCCATACTGTATCCATGCACTGTACCTGACTTCTGCATATACTTATTTTGCATACCATACTTGCATCTGATATGCATACTGTGGCTGAAATATGACAATTGTCTTTTCAGGTCCCACCTATACCGACAGCACCGGCGGCAGCTGTAACACCTGCACTAGCGATGCCTCATTCAGTAGCAAGGAGGAGAGAGAGACAGGCTCCTCCACATAGCTGAGGCAGAGCCAGGGGCACCCAAGATGAGAGTGGTCCTTCAGAGCCCATTCTGAGCGATGACAACACCAAGACGAGCGACTCTGAGGAGGTAGCGAGTCCACAGTCAGAGTCATCTGAGAGTGGAGGTGATGACATTGGCTCGGGTTCTGAGAGTGGAGGTGCTGATACCGAGGCAAGTTCAAAGACAGAGAGTGGAGATGGCACCAGCTCAAACTTTGGTTCAGATTTAGACAGCAGCGTTGACGGAGACAGTGCCCTTGAGTCCCTTCCTCCGAGAAAAAGGACGAAGAGGGCATCATGAGCTTGAGGCAACTGGCGCTGATTTTCTTGTAGTTTTTTTGCTTAGCTTCTTTTTGTTAGTAGCGTTAGCACATTGTACAGTTTCAGACAGGTTTTATTTGCTTTCAAAACTTGTATTGCACTTTTGTAAAAACAACTATGATCAGAATGAAAACCAGTTTTCATTTCAAAAAAAGTGTTGTATTTTGCATCATGAGCACAGCATCGCATGAAAACGAGGTTGAATTTGATAATGAAATTTGAACATGGTATTAGCACAACTCTCTTAATCGGGTAATGAACCAATCAACACTAACAAACAAAGTAATACAACTCGATAATCAAAATAGCAACAATTCGATAAACAAAACAAAACAACTCGATAAACAACAAAACAACTCAATAAACAACAAAACAACTTCAATACAATTCAACAAACTTGCTAGAACTAAAAGGACTCAAAACAAGACCTTAAAATGCATAAAGAACTAAACAAAACACATGCCTTCAGCATTCTCAGCACACAGGTGGACAGCAGGACAAACAAGAAGGTTGTCGGCCATGAATAGAGGCTGTCGGCCACCAGTGGTGGCCGGTCGGCTACGAAGGTGGCCTATCGGCCATCAATGTGAGAAACCTCCAGATTGTTGCCACCTGGCATCCATTAACTGCCTTATCTTCTACAAAAGCTTCACCTTCGTCATTTCTTTTCTAGAACTCATTTTGGCTGTTGTTTTTGCCACAAATGAAGCCATTTCTTGCCCAAAACCTCTCGGATTGGATTACAACTTTAGATGGCTCGGAAAAGGTGAATTTTTGGGATTTTGGCATAAATGCACTATTCCCGCTGAGTCATACTCCACTATGTTTTCCATTCCTACATGCTACGGCTAGATGTTGGAACCTGAATGCACACATCTTTAGCTTCGGGGAACAAGAGATACGCCCGACAATCGAAGAATTTCAAATGCTAATGGAGTTTTGGTGCAATAAGGAAATCTTGCCTCAGCCTGTTTTGGTCACATTCAAGCTTTGGAAAGGATGTGTGGGCTTACTCCACATGAGGCCCGATCCTTGGTTCACAATGGAGAGCTGGACATTCCCAGTTTAATTCATCGATTCCCTGATGCCGGTGATCGAGGCGACCTTCTTTGGCAGGGTTTTCGACAACACGCCATTTGTTTGTGCATACTAGCACATTTCCTCCTTGCCCCTAGTTTCGGCAGGTCTAGCATTTGATTAATTGAAGTAGCCCATGGTTTGAAAGAGGGCAAGATTTGCATTGGTTTGGCGTTGGCCGAGACTTTGATGGGCTTAGACGCCTTTCATTGGCGAGAGACCACCATGCTATCCAAAAAGCAACCTAAGAGGGGAGTGAATTAGGTTTCTACAAATTAAAATCAATAATACCCCAATAAAATTACCTACTAGTATAACAAATTATGACTAGCACAATAGATAAATATAATTAATGAAATAAAAATAATTAAAATAAGTGTCTTAACAACTATGTCAGCTAATGATTTTAGCACAGTAAAAATGCAAAATATAGCGGTGGCAATTTAAAATAAAATAAAGAGATAAGGGAGAGAGAGTCAAACAAATTTATAGTGGTTCGGCTTCAACTCGGCCTACGTTCGCTCCTCAAGTTTCACTTGAGATTTTCGACTATCCTCTAGCTTCACAGGGGTGCTAGCAACCTCTTTACAAATGGAGCAATCCTCTACGGATTTTATATAGGCTTCACAAGTCCAAACCCTTGAAAATCTTAGGTGATTCACAATCACTCTCAAGATTTCAAGAACACAGTGTTTGCAATACTTTTACAAGATGAAATGGTATTTTTGCTTTCAAAGAAAGCTTACAATAAATATCTCTCAAAGATAGATATACAAAATGAAGCTTTGATTTTTCTGTAAATCTCACACAGGAAAGATAGGCTTAAAGCTACAAGACTCAGTGTATAATTTCTGATAATAGATGTGAGTGATTATAGATCAAAGAATATTTTCAGGTTTTTTGTAACTTGTTTACATTAGAGGCTTTGGTATATATAATGAAAATTATATCCATTTATAGCCGTTGTAGTCATTTGAATTTATAGCCGTTTATAGCCGTTGTACTTCCATCATTACCAATTTGAATATCTTTCACTTAAACCTTTTGAACCTTTTGGCCTGTTGCTGTGCTAGGCTGTTTGAACCTTTGTTTTGGGCTATTTGAACTCCTGATTTAATCAAATATTAAATACATTCTAACAACATTTAGGATAAAGGTTTAGGTGAGAAATAATGGGACAAAATAAATTTTGATTTTATTTTTCTCTTTCAAGTTATTTTTCTTTTTCAAATAAATTAAAATATAATCATCAAAATAAATTTTGGATTTTATTTTTCTCTTTCAAATAAATTAAAACATAATTAAATAAATCATCAAAATAAATAAGTCTAACAATCTCCCCCTTTTTGATGATGGCACACAATGTTGTTTTGATTTGATTTGGGAGTAAGAAAAGCTCCCCCTCAAGTCATGCTCCCTGCATTCATTTTTAAAAATATAGGTTAGCACATGTGTAATAAATAAGCTTTAATTGGAGACATGATATGAGACTAAGATATCAAATTATAAATGCATAATCATCATATTAGTTTTCAAATAATACCATAATTTGAAAATAATACCATAATACATAACATCATATAATTTCTCCCCCTGTGACTTTATCAAAAGGAAATCATGGGTCAGAATCTGGAGGAGGAGGAAGAGAATGATAATGATAAATGGTATCAAAAATAGATATATACATATATATAGATATAGGATTCGCCCGCATCACTTTTTTGTTCATTGAAAATCGCGTCGGACACGCGTCCTCGCTTTTGCGTCAGTTGACCGACAAAAGCGAGACGGGTCAATCAGTCAATCAGCTGCCTCAAGTCTCTCTCCCTCTTGTCGTCTTCTCCTTCGTCTTCTTCTTCCTCATTCGCTTCGTGAGAGAGATAGAACAGAGAGACTGAGCAGAGTAGAAAGGTTGCCAAAAACTACTCTCCTTTCGATTACTTCTCTCTCTCCTACTATATGGCCTTATCCCGTCCCCTTACTCTCTTTCTGGACCCGAATGATCCCGGAAGCACTGTTGGGCCAAGTGCCCCGGCTCCTACTTTGCCGAACCTTCCTATGATGTCGATTGAGCAAATAATGGCAGCTCAATCAGACATTGAAGCCAATCATTTCACACTGACGTCCTGTATGGAGACGGTGACTGCAGTCACAAAATTAGCTCACGGATTGCAGAACAGGAAGAGTGAGCTCCATCAGGTCAACACCGAACTCGCTCTACTCCAGCGCATGTACAAGGATGCGCGAGCAGAAATAGGTGCACTGAAGGCTGAAAATAAAGTGCTTAAATGGAAGACCATCTCCATGGCCCGATTTGAAGCAACGTCGTTCTTGGCCTTTGATAGTCAGCGGGGAGTCATCACTCTCGACGAAAGCATGGGGGCAGGGGCATCAAGGGTCGCCTAAGGTGATAAAAAGAAGAAGAAAATAATGGAAGAGGCGAGTAAGTAAGATCGGCATATGGTCGAAAAAAAAATGAAGAGTTTTTTTTTTTTTTTTTTTATGTTTATTTTGATCGGCGTGTGGCCGTAAAAAAAATGAAGGGTGTTTTTTTTTATGTTTATTTTGATCGGCGTGTGGCCGTAAAATAATGAAGGGTGCTTTGTTTTTTTTTTTTTTTTATGTAAATATTTGTATTTTGATTTGTTTTTGTTTTTATGTTTAAGTACTGAAAAATGAAATTAAAAAGCAGAGAAAAAAATAAGACAATTAAGCCCAAACAAAAAATAATAATGAGAGACCAAATTGTTAATGAGTATATGAGAAGCATTTGAGCATGATCTAATTTTCAATTTCTTAGCAAGAGCATACCAATCTCAAGACTATAATAGACATAACAGTGCATAGATCAAACAAGGTTGCCAAGCAATAGCATAAATATGGAGCTAAAGTTCAAGTCACTCTTCCTTGAGGAAAAAAATCTTCCTCTTACATTATCAACAACTAATCAGCTTAAAGGTCATGTTGTAAGAATTAAGATACCAAAAGCATAGAGATACCAAAATAATCAGAGATACTAAAACAATCAAGTCAGTTTTTCTCCCTCAATGACATTTTTAGCAAAATCAAGCACAATGAGGGAGTATGGTACAACATATAGGATGAAAGAATGTAAGTCTCATTATAGCACAAATAATCATCCATATCAAGGTAGCTCTATGATACCAAAAAGATAATAGCACATAATGATCAGAAAATTGAAGCTCATACCATTTGATAATAATGGGCAAAAAAAATAGTAACATGTAAAGGTGCAAGCCCATAAGTTTGATATCAAAAACAGAATAGAAACTGAGAGGATTTTAAAAAATAATCAAGTTTAAATTCTTCCCCTTGTTTCATTTGGCAAAATCAATAGGAGATATGATCAATGAAAGCTCATAACTGAAATGTTCTCATCAATAATATCAAATATGATGCCAAAATGATACCAACATGCAATCTACCAAGGATACTAATATGCAATCTAGAAGATTTAACAATCATAGCTCAAACATTATGTAAAATACCAAATATTACTCATACTAGGTTAAACTCAATATAATCTCATGGAGCTAATGTAATTCCAAAAAAAATGAAGCATGTTCAAGGTATAGCAATCCATATGCTAAGAAAAATCATGAATTTCAATATGTACCACACATTTAAGCATAGGCATGATTTTTAGGTAAGAGCATCGTCAAAGAGTATACATTGCAAATCATATAAAGCATAATCAATCTTTTTCATATCAAAGTAATAACAATATTAGCTCAAAGGAGATAGAATTTTTACCTTAAAAGCTTAAGAGAGTATATGAGGCATACCTTAGGTTCAAGAGATGGAAGCTTTTCGATCTTCAATTTTCTTTCATGACGAGTTCATCTCAAAAGGGTTTAACAAGTATGTTAGCAAAATGATTTCTCCCTCTAAGTTACTGTTACCCTTTTCTATTTTGTGTAAATATAGCATTCATAGAACAATCAGTACTATTCAATAAAAATACAACACAAATCACTTCTTATCACAAACTAAAAAGGTGAAAAATAATTCAATGATCAAACAAGAGTTTGGAATGCTATTTTTCAGAATTTTCAAGCTGTAAAGTATAGCATAATATGCATAAGAAAATAGTTTTAGGCTCTTTGTTTTATTAAGAAATAATGCAACGATCTCATTTAATCACATAACATTATCAAGAGGCATTTTCCTCAATTCAATCAACATGTTCAAGTGTGATAAACATTTTACTTAATGTGGAACACAACATGAATGTTATAAATAATTAATTCAACAATTTATCAATCAAATGCATTTCATGAGATGTATACCAATATAATCCATATTCAAAAGATATTCAATAGGATAGATGCAATGTCTCTACAAACGTATGATACTTCTTTTCATTTAGACATTGTTGATGGATCATAATCAAGGAATTTCACAACTCATTCAAATATTCCAATGTAAAGCATGTAAACATGAAATTTTCATATTGAGCATATTCTTGAGATCACAAATGTAGAATTCAAAATATAGATAGTATACATCTCAAAAACATGCTATGACATCAAAATTGATTCTACAAAGATATGACTAAAAAATGAATTAACATATTAGTATGAAGTCATATATAAGATGTGAAAAGTATGCTCACAAAAAAATTTATCACTTCTTATCTCTTTTTCATAGCAATGGATGACATGATATAAAATGTTAATGAATACATGAATCATTCATATTCTAATAGGCATTCATCAAAATAATATAATTCTCATTTTTGAGTTCAATGAATGTTTGAAAGAAACTAGCAGAACATGACTTAGCAAATTTAGTATAATTAGGTTACGTGGAAGCAATGATTAAACACAACCTATTGTACACAAATCACACCTTAAAGAATATAGAACTTTAAGCTTAAAGGTGTGTTAGGAGTTATACCTTCATTTACCTCTTTGGAATCTTCACCCATACATTACCTCTATTGTTTATCTTGGTGATTTTCATTTGATCATTTTTCTTCTTGTAGGAGCTGATTTTGCTCTTTAGATTGAACACTCTTGTTGTGCATTTCCTCTCGAAGTCCTTGGTGTTCATTGAGATTCCACCTACAAAATATCTTAATTTCTTTCTTGGTACCCATACTTTCTTGGGTCCATGGGGATTAGTCTCAAGAACATTTAATCTCATAAAAGGTTTAGGAGGATCAAAACCTATGCCTACTTTGTCAAAAACACATATTTTATTTCCAAGAAGCTTGTTGAGGTTTTCTTTTCATTTTACAAAATTTTCAAGAGTTTTGTTTAAATCCTCAACATTGTTTTTCAAAATGTTTTTTCTCACTGGCAATAGACATAAAGTCATTTTTCAAAGTAGCATTTTCCATTTTTAAAACACCCACATCATTTGAAAGAGAAGTAACTAATTTCTTCAATTTAGAATTCTTCACATAAACGTTTCTAAATATGTCATGTAATTCATTGAAAGCACTTTCAAGTTCTACATAATTAGAAATTACCTCATCTTGAGTGGATTCTTCTTCTCCAAGAGCCTGAGACATAGGTTGGCTACTCTATCATTTTCTCTCCAAATGGCTTCCTTTTTGCTGCCATCCAACATTGAAAGTTCATGAGCCACAAATAAGCCTAGGAATTCTTCAATGCCTAATTTTGTCAGGCCTTTTGCTTCTTGGATAGCTGTAACTTTAGCTTCCTATTCATTTGGCAAAGACCTAAGTATTTTTCTTACAAGCTCATCATTAGTATAAGATTTACCAAGAGATTTTATAGCATTAATAATATTGGTAAATTTATAAAAACATCTTAGAAATAGATTCAAATGATTCCATAGTAAAGAATTCATAATCATGAATAAGGATGTCAATCCGAGACTCTTTTATTTGGCTAGTTCCTTCATAGGTGATTTCAAGTTTATCCCAAATCTCTTTAGCAGTAATACACCCAGAAATTCTATTGTACTCATTTGCATCTAGTCCACACACAAGAATAAGCTTGGCTTTAGCATTAGCTTGAAAGAGTTTATAATCACGCTCATCAATTCATCCTCAAGTTTAGGCACACTGACATGGTCTACTACCTTGGTAGGGATTTTAGGACCTTTAGTAATAATGAGCCACAAAGCATAATTGGTAGCTTGAAAATACAAAGTCATTTTTTCTTTCCAATGAATGTAATTACTACCATCAAAGAGAGGTGGCCTATTGCTAACTTGTCCTACAGTAGAGTAAGTAGAATACATGATTGCTATGGATCAAAAACTCAAGATTGTTAAATCTAAACAAGAGCCCCAGGCTCTGATACCAATTGTTACCCAAAAAGCAACCTAAGAGGGGGGTGAATTAGGTTTCTACAAATTAAAATTAATAATACCCCAATAAAATTAATTACTAGTACAACAAATTATGACTAGCACAATAGATAAATATAATTAATGAAATAAAAATAATTAAAACAAGTGTCTTAACAACTATGTCAGTTAATGATTTTAGCACAGTAAAAATGTGAAATATAGCTGTGGCAATTTAAAATAAAATAAAGAGATAAGGGAGAGAGAGCCAAACAAATTTATAGTGGTTCGGCTTGAACTCGGCCTACGTCCACTCCTCAAGCTTCACTTGAGATTTTTCACTATCTTTTAGCTTCGCAGGGGTGCTAGCAACCTCTTTACAAATGGAGCAATCCTCCACGGATTTTATACAGACTTCATAAGTCCAAACCCTTGCAAATCTTAGGTGATTCACAATCACTCTCAAGATTTCAAGAACACAGTGTTTGCAACACTTTTACAAGATAAAATGGTATTTTTGCTTTCAAAGAAAGCTTACAATAAATATCTCTCAAAGATAGATATATAAAATGAAGCTTTGATGTTTTTGTAAATCTCACACAGGAAAGATAGGCTTAAAGCTACAAGGCTCAGTGTATAATTTCTGATAATAAATGTGAGTGATTATAGATCAAAGAATATTTTCAGGTTTTTTGTAATTTGTTTACATTAGAGACTTTGGTATATATAATGAAAATTATTGCCGTTTATAGCCGTTGTAGTCATTTGAATTTATAGCCGTTTATAGCCGTTGTAGTCATTTGAATTTATAGCCGTTTATAGCAGTTGTACTTCCATCATTACCAATTTGAATATCTTTCACTCCATCATTAAAAATTTGAATATCTTCCACTTGAACCTTTTGAACCTTTTGGCCTTTTGAACCTTTATAGCCGTTTATAGCCGTTGTACTTCCTTCATTACTAATTTGAATATCTTCCACTTGAACCTTTTGAACCTTTTAGCATGTTGTTGTGCTAGGCTGTTTGAACCTTTGTTTTGGGCTGTTTGAACTCCTGATTTAATCAAATATTAAATACATTCTAACAACATTTAGGATAAAGGTTTAGGTGAGAAATAATGGAACAAAATAAATTTTGATTCTATTTTTCTTTTTCAAATTATTTTTCTTTTTCAAATAAATTAAAATATAATCATCAAAATAAATTTTGGATTCTATTTTTCTCTTTCAAATAAATTAAAACATAATTAAATAAATCATCAAAATAAATAAGTCTAACACACCAAATTCGTGGGGAGTCCACTACTTCTTTAGGTAATGTTTCCCACCCTTTCTGATATGTGTTTCTCACATCTCTTGGCACTCATGCTCTGTTTTTCTTTCAAAGCCCTTTTCTCACTTTTCTCTCAACGTATACCTCTCTATTCTTTAATCTCTCTTTTCTTTCATCCCTCTCCAGATATGGCTTATGGACAAGCTAAAGATAGTGGACTCTTGCCCCGTATACTCAGCCCTAGCATACTTTTTCCGCCAACAACTAGTTGATTTTTCGAATGAAGGACGGTGGTGCCACTGGATGTGCAACAGGTCCGCTGCTGACATTGCTTGGCATTGTCCTTGGCTTAATTTGACCAAAATGAGCTACTGCATGACTGGACAACCTAGCATTCAATTAATTGGCCTGATACCTTGTGTATTCTACTTTTCGTTTCGGTTCAGGCATCAATTTGGACATGATCAGACTTGCCCAAAGGTGGGGGTAGAATACCCGGTTTCATTCCCTGTCTGAGGTTCACATTTGGCTAGGTACCTCACTGCTTGGAGGACGAGAGAACTTCTGGCTCCTGCAATTAGTTTCAATTGCGCACTTTCTGGCGAGTGCCTGACTTGGCTCTAAGATAAGGCACAATCCGGACCCACTTTAGCATCAGAGGTTTCCACAAGCACAAGTGGGGGATGTAGGAACACCTAACTTAGCTATGCCCCAAATTTATTTGCTTTGATCTTTACTTTTCAAGTTTTATGATTGTAATAAAAGCAGCTTTGATTTGTATTGAGAGTTGGAGAACTTTGTATCGAAATCAATGAAATTAAAGTTGGGAGCACTGAAAGTTTTCCTTTTGGTCCAAAAATGGTTTAAGTTGTAAAAGGTAAAATTTGAGCAAAAATCAACTTTTATTAAAACTTTTCAAAACCATTTTCGATAATGATCACAACTTGACACACAGAATCTATCCTCGAGATGTACAACCCCGGATCCAAAGACAACAAATTGCCCCTTGTCTGAATAACACTGCTCAGCACTGTAACCAGATCTCAGAGAGGATCACAACCAAACATTCAGATAAAAAAGAGACAAAGATGACCTAATCAACACATGGACAGGATAGTTGAGCCGGAGGTGTTTACGGCCAAACTTCATAATGAAGTTGCCTACGTATCCCAAGGATGGGAATCAGAACTTACGTAGTTCGGTTCAGATTCACTCGAGTATTAACGCTCTCCTTTTACGCTCTAACTTTTGCCAAGGCCGCCCTTTAGGGTTTTCAAGCTTGCGAGCTCAGTTTTTCTTTATTTCCAATTTTTTATGCTCTAACTTCTTCCTAGGTCGCCCTTCCGGGTTTTCAACCTAGTGAGCTTCTCATGGATAATATTTTTTCCACTTGTCCATGTTGATCGGTTGGGAAAATTCCAGGCCATCCAGGTCCATGAGAATAACAGCTCCGCCCGACCAAATAGTTTTGATGATATAAGGAGCAGTCCAATTGGGTCTGAACTTACCCTTAGGGTCATGGATGGGAGCTCGGTTGTCTTTCAGCACCAAATCCCCTTCCTTGAGATTCTAGGACTTAACCTTCTTGTTAAAAGCCCTGGCAATCCTACGTTGATAACCCTAAACATGGTACAGTGCTTTCAGCCTTCTCTCATCAAATAGCATCAGTTCTTCGAACCTGCTCTGCTGCCAGTCTGCCTCTGCTATCTGACATTCAGCCATAACCCGCAGTGACGGAACTTCGATTTCAATTGGCAGAACAGCTTCCATCCCATAAACAAGGGGGTAAGGAATTGCCCCAGTAGACGACCGAATTGAAGTCCTATAACCCCAGAGTGCAAATGGCAATTTGTCTGGCCAGTCCCTATAAGTCTCAACCATTTTCTGTAAAATATGCTTGATGTTCTTGTTGGCGGCCTCAACAGCTTCGTTGGTTTGCGGCCAGTATGTGGATGACTTATAGAAAGCCATGTTGTATTTCTCCAACAAGTCAATCATTTCTTTCTTGAAATGGGAGCCATTATCTGAAATAATATCGTTCGGGACTCCATAACGGCAAATGATGTTGTTGCGGATGAAATTAGCCACATGCGCTGCTTTCAACACTTCATAAGACTGAGCTTCCACCCATTTTGTAAAGTAGTCAATTCCCACCAGAATGTATTCATGCCCATCTGACCCTTTCGGTGTGACTGTGCCAATGACATCGATTCCGCAGACTGAGAAAGGTCATGGTGAAGTCATGTTGTACAACTTCGACGGCAGGATATTCATGCGATTGGCATGAATTTGGCATTTGTGGCATCGCCGAACAAAACCGATAGAATCCTCCTCTATGGTAGACCAGTAGTAAACTTGCCTGAGAATCTTCCGGGCTAACATTACTTCGTTCATGTGCGCTCCATACTCTCCTCCATGGATGGCCTCCATTAAGCGCTTTGATTCATCTGCGTCGACACACAACTTGTGCATTCCCAAATGACCCCTCTTATACAATTTACCTCCGCAGATGATAAATTGAACGGCCATCCGCTATATTGCCCTCTTATCTTTGGCATTTGTCCCTGGTGGATAAACTTCCTTTTCCAAGAAGTTCCAGATATCACAAAACCAAGGGTTTTGATCTTGCACTTCATCTATTGCGGCGATAGACTCATAGGCCGGCGTATATCTCTGCTCAATAATGATCGGACGCATCCGGACTCCAAACAGGATGTCTATCCTGGAAGATAAAGTTGATAAGGCATCAACGAACCTGTTGTTCTCTCTTAATAGATACGTGAAGGTCAGCTTCTCAAACCTAGGAATCAGAACATTCAGGGTCTGGTGATAGATCTTCATCTTTTATTCTTTATCCTTCCAGTCTCCTTTTGCTTGAGACACAACTTGGCTGGAGTCCCCTATGACGTCCAACATTTTTGCCCCTAGTTCCAAGGTGGCTTCTAAACCAATGATATACGGCTCGTATTCTACTTCGTTATTAGATACCTTGAACCGGAGTTTGAAGGCTAGGGGTATGTGGGAATTGTCGGGTGTTATCAGTAACACACCTATCCCATACCCGTACTAGTTAGACGCTCCGTCAAAGTACATTTTCCAAATCTCTTTCTCGACTTGCAGAATAGCTTCATCTGGGAACACGTATTCTACTGCTTCATCTCCTTCCACTGGGTGATCTGCTAGGAACTCCGCTACGGCTCTCCCCTTGACAGACTTATGAGTAACATACTTCAGATCAAATTCGGAGAGAAGGAGTAACCAACGAGCTAGCCTACCTGTAAGCGCTGGTTTCTCAAAGAGATATTTGATGGGATCTAATCTTGAAACCAGAATTACGGAGTCAGCTAACAGGTAGTGCCTTAACTTCCTGGTAGCCCATACCAAGGCTAGGCAAGCTTTCTCCAGCAGGGTGTAACGAGTCTCATACTCCAGCATTTTCTTACTCAAGTAATAGATGGCTTTCTTCACTCTATCCTCAGATTCCTGAGCAAGCACGCATCCCGTCGTTATGTCCGTTACTGCAAAATACAAAATCAAAGGCTTCCCCGGCTCTGGCAGCGACAACACGGGTGGATTCTAAAGGTACTGCTTGATCTGGTCAAACGCGAATTGACATCGGTCATCCCATCGGAACTACTTTCCTTTCTTCAGGAGACCAAATAGTGGTTCACAAGTCAAGGTTAATTTAGAAATAAACCGTCCTATAAATTGCACTTTACCCAGAAAGCCTCGCATCTCCTTTTCAATCCTTAGTGGTGGCATTTCTAGGATGGCCCTGATTTTGGAAGGTTCTACCTCGATGCCCCTCTGTGTGATCAAGAAACCCAGCATTTTCCCTGCTGTTACACCGAAAGCACATTTCTATGGATTAAACCTCAACCGGTATTCTCTGATTCATTGAAAGAATTTCTTCAAGACGATGTAGTGGCCCTCTTTTTGCTTGGACTTGACAATCATGTCGTCAATGTACACCTCAACCTCTTTATGTATCATATCATGTAGAATTGTGGTTGCAGCCCGTTGGTAGGTAGCCCTGGCATTCTTTAGCCCAACGACATCACTCTGTAGTAATAGGTTCCCCACGGCGTAGTGAAAGCAGTTTTTTCCCTGTCCTCGGGTGCCATCAGAATTTGGTTATACCCGAAAAATCCATCCATGAAGGAGAGTAATTCATGGCCTACAGTGAAGTCCACAAATTCATCGATGTGCAGCAGAGGAAAGTCATCCTTCGGACTGGCTCTGTTCAGATCTCTAAAGTCCACGCACACCTGAATTTTGCCATCTTGCTTTGGCACTGGCACAATGTTGGCCAACCAAGTTAGATACTCAGATACTAGCAAGAACCCTGCGTCTATCTGCTTGGTGACCTCTTCCTTAACTTCAAAGCCCAATCCGAGCGTATTCTCTACAACTTCTGTTTGATGGGTCGGGCCTCGGGGTCGAAAGGGATCCGATGTTGTACAATCTCAAGATTGATTCCAGGCATGTATTCGTAGGACCACGCGAAAACATCTTTGAAATCTTTTAGTAAAGCGACTAAGCGCTCACGCTCCTCCGAAGACAATGTGGACCCAATCTGGACCAAACGCAAATCCTTCTCAATTCCCACATTAATAGCAATGATTTCATTAGTGAGGGGTTTTGCAAACTTCTCCTCCTCTCGATTAATCAAAATTTTCAAAACCAGAGAAATTCTTTCCTCATCGTTTTCATTAAAATTTTGAAAATCATGATCAATGCAATAAACAAGAGGCATAGAGAAATACTCAGAATCTGCAGTGGCATTCTCATTCAAAAGGTCCAGCTCATCCGATTCTTCGGTTACAATCGACTCAAAAGAAAAGAAAAGGACGACCTGGACAAAACCTCGGCATCCGGGTTATCAACCCCAGGAATACCGAACCCAGACTCAAAAGAATCAGAATCTGATTCTGACTCCACAGACTCTATTGAATCAGATTCTGGTTCACTACCCGACTCAGAACTGCTAGATAGGTAGCCCTCCTCTAGCTACCAAATGAGGGATGGTGCATCAAATACATCCAAGATACTGCTAAAAGGGTTCGCACCCGGTTGGTTTCCGATCATGGAAACAGTCAGGTTATCCCCCAAGCTCTTTGAGTCGATCTGAGGATTCAAAAGGAGACATGCCAGTGCTGCTCCTACTTGAAGCTCGTTGCTGTCGGAATCACTTTCTGTGCTCTTTGCAGCCTTAGTGGTTAGTTCAGTCTGTTTCTCTGTATCATTGTCTTGCAGCTGCAAGTCAAAGAAAATTTCAAAGCCAGGAACTCGCTGCTTCTCAGAGTTGAACTAAGGTTCTGGGGAAACCACAAAATGGGAAGTCTTCACCCTCCCGAACAAAATAACCATTCAAGGTTCCCCGAATTGGTCGGTGCACAAGCTCGTAGCACTTTCCAGTCTGCTTAGCTTTGGCTCTTCCGGCCATTTCTTTCCCTTTCCTTACCCAGTCCTCTTTAGTGGGCATATAGCTAAGACCAAAGGCATGCGGGTTATGTGGCACATCGGCCAATGCGGTGACACTCTTCTGGCTGCTTTTTCCTAATCCCATTCCGGGCATGTGTTGGAGCTTGTTCATGAAGTACACAGATTGAGCACTGACATACAAACCCTCATCAACTGCCAAGATATTCTGAACTATTCGGGCTTCAGCTAAGGTAAATCCAGAAAGGAAAACATCCTCTTCACCATGCACGATCTCCAGCACAGGTGTAGTGACCTTTGGCGGAGGATGTATAGATGAATTCCCAAAGACTATGGCTACCCCTTTTCCGTGGAGGTACTTCAGCATTTGGTAGAGGGTGGAAGAGACCGCTTTCACTTGGTGCAGCCAGGGTCGCCCAAGTAGTAGGTTAAAAGTGACCGGAATGTCCAGGACATGGAACTCGATGTCCTGTTGAGATGGGCCAACCTGTACTCTAATCTGCACTATCCCCATTACCTCTCTGCTTGTATTGTCATATGCCCGGATCACCTGGGCTGTAGGCACAAAATCAGCCAGTTTCAAACTGAAGGCATAAGCTGTGCGCGACGGGCAGACGTTGATTACTAACCCGGTGTCGACCAATACCACTGGTATCCACTTTTCTCAGCACTCTACGAATATGTATAGAGGCTTGTTGTGTGCAGAGCCTTGTGGCTGTGATTCCCTGTCTGAAAAGGTCAAAGTTGGCGTGGCGCCTCTCGGGAAAACTAATCCCACCAGTTGTTCCAGGATGGTGTCGATGGACAACTTAGCTTTATCCATCGCCGACAGTACAACCTGTCTGTACACTCACGAAGCCATAAGCAGACCCCAGATAGATATATCAGCTTGAATCTTCTTCAACTGTTTCAGCACCGCCTCTTCCTTCAATTGGTTTTCCCTCTGTTTCTCAACTTCTCAACTTCTTTATCCTTCCCGGATGCCTCGGGTTGGTCCAGATGCGGTGGTTTAAAATATCGGCCACTTCTTGTCATATGGTCGACTTCTTTCACATACCAAGTATTGTCAGGAAGGTCTTTAGCCCAATCCTTGTCAGTGTGGGCAAGATGTAGATCATCATCTTCCCACCATATACCTCCGGTAACCGACAAGCAATTGTCCAGTTCTGATCTAAGCGTTCTCTACGCAGAAACATTCGCCACAAGGTATTGAGCTATTCTAGCTTCCTGTTTGTTTTGATCTTTTTCTTTTTCAAACCACTTCAATGAGGCCTTTTGTTCTGTATCAACGGTGCTCACGACGCCCAATTCTTGAGCGAAATTCTTAACACCGGTGCTCTCCGGCAATTTCCCTTTGTCTTCGGCCATTCTGGCCACTGCAGTGGCTCCCGCTTTCTATTCTTCCAACTTCAATTCAATTCCCTCATATATATCGGGTTCATCACTTAGCCACCCAGAATTGTCTGTCGACTCGTTCAAATTGAACCAATCAATATGCACGTCCCCTTGATCTTGCTCATCAAAGAAATGCAAATTGTCTATATCCTCCTCCAGGTCGGCTAGATCATCTAATCCCTGACTTGGCCCATCTTCTCAAACTACACTAACCTATATCCCAGTTGGCAACACCACTTCTAGTTTAGCTTGATCGATTGGCACGATATAGCAGTATGGGTTGTACAGGCCTCAGATAAATCCTCAGAGCCCTTGGGCAACGGACTAACATTCTCCACCAAAGCAGACCTCCCTTTATCTTCCACTATCACCACCACTGGTTCAGGTTGCAATGATGATGTGCTCATCATGCACAAGTTTGTGCTCTCAGGAATGAACAACGTCAACTTAGGTAAGTGGGAAAGGGTGATGTATATACTGGGGTCATAAGGGACGGCCAGTGTGTGGATGAGGTTTATATGTTGGGGTGGAGGGACTTGGTTATGTGGTGGGAGAGGATTTGTAATGACGTTGGGTTTTTCGGGAGGTGCTATCACCTTATTGTCAATGAGATCTTGAATCTCATGACGCAGCCTATAACATTGATCAGTGTCATGATCGTGCTGTTGGTGAAAAGCGCAGTATTTGGCTAGGTTGTGTTTTAGGGGGAGAGGATCGAGTAGAGGGCGAGGCTCTAGTGGTTTAAGATGCCCCTTTTTGATCAGGACCCCTAAGGCTTTGGATAAAGGCATGTGAAGCGGGGTAAAGACCCTTTGAGATCAGGCCTGCCTCGTTGAGATTTGTGGAGTTGTGTTGGATGTGTTGGCAAACGGGTTGGTAGTCTTGGGTGTGGTGGTGACCATACTCACATCCGAAGGCCGTGCAGAAGTGCTGCAGCTCGTGTTTGCATTGGAGCTACGTGTAAAGGGCCTCTTGGGCTGTTCCTTTTCATGGTCTATCAGCCCCTGCTTCATCGCATCCTCAATTTGAACCCCTATTTCATGGAGCTCAGCAAATGTAAACAAAGGCAAGACTATCATTTTCTGTAATACTCTTCCTTGCAAGTTACGGACCACCATTCTAATTTGGTCCTTTTCAGACGGCCGGATAGTCATCATAGAGGCCTTAGCCCTCCATCGAGTCACAAAGTTCAAGAAGCCCTCCTTCAGCTCCTAACGGGTTGCTTCAAGATCATGGGTAGTGACCTCGATCTGGATATTATAGGAGTACTGCACGATGAAGGCCTTGGCCATTTCCTCCTAACTTCTTTTCATAGAGTCTTCAAGCTTGGCATACCAAACGGCCATTATACCCGACAGGGTCCAACCAAAAAGCGACAACTTCTACAATATAGTGAGACCCATTGGTCGTAGGATATCAGAGAATAAATGCAAATGGACCATGGAATCCTCGGACCCGTCAAATCGCTCTGTGTGCAACATCTTGAATCTGTCCGGCAGAGTCACTGCGACATCTGTGCATCCATCCTCAATGTCAGGGATTGAATTCACGCCCTGCGCCCGCTTGAAAAGCTTTTCTAGCTTGTTGACCTTCAATGCAGTAGGGTCAACCTCGATTTCAAATGGTGCCTCCATTTGGTAAAGTGGTGTGGGATTGGATCTGGCGGAATGCCCATATTCTCTTCGACGTTGATTGTGACCCCAGGTGCCGAAATTTCTTCTGGGGGTGCATGGGATACAGAGGCTACTGCCGATTGTGGTTGCTGTTGCTGAAGCCTATCTATCATTTTTGCTTGGCGGGCTACGACCTCAGTTTGGCGGGCTGTGGCCTCAGCTTGGCGGGGAGCATCTAGCTGCATAGTCTCAATGGTCTGCTGGAGCTGACGAAACATATCTTCCATGCTGACTGGGGGATGTTAAGCTACCAGGACTGGCGGATACTCTCTTTCTGGCGTAGAAGTAGAAGACTGGGCCTGACTGGGCGCAGGCGAAGTAAAAGGTGACTGTTGGATTGGTGAATTCTGCTTGATCCTCCTCCGTCTGATAACCGGTGGGAGTGAAAAAAACACTGGTTGTCCTTTGACAAGATCCCCATATCTGCAAATCCTTCTCACACGGGTCCAGAGTGCTGGGGGGGGGGTAATAGAATTGTCTGAAGCAATGGTGAAAAACTACCTTGCAAAAAGAAATAAAGCAAAAGAAAGCAAAAATCAGAAATCGCACAACACCTCGGCTCAGATACAAACAACACGTAGTTGCAATCATAAGCTGGAGAACTGTACTCAACGTTGATTTTTGCCCCAAAGCAGATGCCCAAACTTGCAACTGATATATACATTCATGTAGAGTTTCACTCTAAAAGCACATAACAGTTAAGTGAGAGCCAAAACACCCCTATGATGGGGTAGGGTTACCCTGTCCTACTTTCGTCAGGAGCTATGGTTTCACTATGCACAACAAGTGGCTCACACAATCCTGCATTTGGGTAAGCAACCTATCCTAGTTTGGAACAGTCTCTGTGGTTTTCAATATGTAACTAGGCCGATTGGTCAAAAAGGGTACCTCAATAAGACTACCTAATATACCTCTCACACCTAACACCGAGAAGTGAAAGGAGGATCAAATGGTACATCGGTAGTCCAGATCCAAGGGTTGTGTTCCCATCATGGCAGAGCCCATAACCGGTCAGCCTTTTGGCAAGCTTTACGAAGCAAGCCTCTGGCAAACCATTCAGGAATAACAGATGGCAAACACTGTGACTTAGGTGCACCAATGCAAATGCAAATACAAAGAAGCACATAAGTGTAGATAATAAGTCATATCACGAGTTCGAGTCAAGTTCTCTAAATCCCCAACAGAGTCGCCATAAATTATGGCTTGCCTTTTCGTGCCCCCTTTCGGAAGGTTTGAAAGAAAGCCCTACAGTTTGGACTCCCGCAATTTTGAATCTAATTTCACAAGTACAATGTGAAACTGATAATCACCAAAGAGTCCAAATCCGGCAAATCGTTTTGGAAAATTGATTTTGAATCAAAAAGTGCCAAAATTGGACTGCTTTACCAAATATAGAGTCACCACCTAACTATTTTATTTGGGGGAATTTTAGGAAACCCATGACTCGTGCCAATGGCCACGTGTCCGTCATCACCAAAGTTGCCTCAGCTCGGGAACTTAGGTACAAGAGGGGAAGGTCATGAATTGAGCACCCCCACTTGCCCAATCAAAGATCGGCCTCTACTAATCATGATATGATTTTTTTATAAATATTATGTATTCTTATTCTGGTTATTAAGCTAGCTTTACTATGTGATGCGCACAAGCAAGTATAGACTAGTTTGCTCAATTTGGAACAATTCAACTTATGTTTGTTTGCTTAAATGGTTTGAATTTGCTATCTCAAGTGGGCTTAACGATTGCAGATTTTCCACCTAACATACTGGGCTTAAAACATGATTTGCCACTCAACAAAGTGGGCTTAAAACGCAGATTTGTTAAATCGTTCCAATTCAAACGACGAGCCTTCATCCACAGACATTCAAGCAGTTTAGCATTTAAGCACATAGCATCATGGCAAGCATGTTAATCATGGCAACATTCACACTCATGCGAGTATGCTAAAGCATAAAAACTTACCTAGTACTCCAAGCTAAGAAAACATAAGTTAGAAAAATATGCAAGATGCCTAATGCAACACATACAATATGCAATTAATAGGCTCGGCTACTAATATGGCATATGAAGCAATTTAAACAACATGTGATTAAACACGTATTCAAACAAGATATTGAAATGGCAATGTAGTTTGAATGATGCGCCGAGCCTCGGTGCATGCAATACGAATGAATGGATGCAAGCATAAGGTATGCCATTTAAAACATGCTCCTAATCTAACCGTCAAAAGCGGTTAAATAAAAGGGAGAAAGACGTTGGGTTGGAAGACGTACACACACGCACGCACACTTATTACAACATTACGCCCTCGCGAAGGAGGGTCCGAATAAATAAAAGCTAACTAGCTAACTAGGCTAATTAAGCTAACTATTACAACAATTAAAAGGATTAACTAACTATTCTAAGCTAATTAAGTAAAACGAATAAATAATTAACTATCTAAGTTAATTAAATATTACAAAGCAAACTAATTAGCTAAATACTTAACTAATTAATTACAAAGCAACTAAGCTAATTAATTACAGCATGAACTAATTAACTAATCTACTTAAATAATTACATCGCTTGCAAGCATTAGCTACAACTAATTAACTAAACAAATTAACTAAAAGGCCATGGGAAACGAGGGATGCATGCATGCTCGATTTTTCACCCAAAATGCCACTGTTTTGCTACAGTAATCCTTTGTTGCATAGAAGCACTTACGCTTTCTCCTTCTCCAGATCAACTCTGGTTTGTCTCAGGAGCACACTGTTGAATTTGCATTGGTGGCCAACGGGGGGGCCGGTCGGCCACTGATGATGGTCGGTTGGCCAACAATGGTGGCCGATTGGCTATTGGTGGTGGCCGTTGGCCACCATTGGCTTGGACTTCCTTGCTGCAACAGAGAGCAAACAGAGCAAAACAATGTACTTTTTGAAGGTTTGTTTGTACTGTTACCCTCTTTATCATCAAACAATTTCATAGGAGTGATACTCTTGGCTCTCAAAGCATTAACCAAGCAATTGCATTGCATGATGGCCAAAGAACCAAGTCTGTACAAGTTTAATGATTGCAAAACAAGACTCAAATGACCATCACCCTATCATGCATGGTCAAGGGCAATGGAGACCTAGGAAATTGACACATTTCATCACTTTTGAGTATGAAATGTTCCATTTTCCTTGTGTTCAAACTAACGTCCGATTTGAACACATGCAATGTAACACAAAGAAGTGCTTATCTTGCCACTTTTACTTGCCAATTTTGTTTACACATTTTAACTACCAAATCATTCTTTAATCAATTAGTCCATTGGTGAGTGTCTTTTAAGGTGAAAGAAGTGTCAACCAAGGAATAGTTTAAGGCATGAAAGAAGCTTCATGCCGTTGGTAATGAACCCTCAAAGGAGGATTAAACCATTAAGCATGAGCCTCCATCTCAAGCTTAAACAACCCTCAAAGCAAATGAAAAAGTGAAGAAATGAGGGAGATTGTAGAGGTTATAAGTGCTGAAATTAGGTGAGAAAATGCACTAAAACATGCAATCAACTCAAACCAATGGTGGTTAAAGTCTTAAAACACCAAGATAGTGAAAGGACTTACACTACAACTATGCAATACAAGACTAAAAAGGCACCAAACAGCCAAAACAATGGCAAAATAGTTCAAAACAGAGTGTAAAACATGCTGAACTTGAGCCATAAAAAGCTAATACATGGGGCTAACGAGGCATGCAAACAAAACACAAGGGGGGGAGGCTAACCCCTCTAATTTTGGACTTCAAAATGAGTTTTTTGCCATTGAAAAACTTCTGACATTCAGTGGTTAAAAGACCCAAAAACGTTGGTTTGAAAGTGATGAACAAAGGCACAAAAAACTTTACAAACAAAGAAGCGAGAAGGGTGAACCACCCCTTAACTGAAAATGGCCTCAAACCAACACTTTTAAGCCATAAAACCAAAGCTTTTTATAGTTCAAAATCAGCCTCAAAACAATTGAAAAAGATGGCAAAGCAAGTGTGCAAAATAAGTATAAAAAGAGTGTTATACCTCTTGAAGCCAAGACACAATTTGACAAACAATCCAAGCCAAAAATCTCCTCCTAGAGCTCAAAACAAGTCCCAAGCTACCTCAGTCCAAAGACTAGCAACTTCTATCAAGGGTGTATAGGCAAAAGTGTAGGATTTGTGAGCAAATGTGTATAAAATTACAAGAGAGAGAGAGAGAGAGAGAGAGAGAGAGAGAGAATTTGGTTCAAAATTTTTTAACCCTCAAAAATGGGGAGGAACCCCCCTATATATAGAAAAACAAGCCTTGAGCTTAAAGGCTTAGGAACATCCTACCATACACGTGTAGGGAGATGCAGCTCAGTGTGCTAACAGCTGTCATGGCTGTCAACAAATATCTGGAAAAAGACACTGGTGGCCGTTAGCCACCACTGGTAGCCGACCGGCCACCACTGATGGCTGACCAGCCACACCAATGGTTGACAACCATGAGCCCTGGCCGACAGCCTATCGTGGTGGCTGACAGGTCACCACAAGTTCCAGGCTTGAAAGAACAAGGTTTTGGTCCAAAACAAAGCACAAAATGGACAAGCTTTAAAGCCTCAAAGACAGGGCATTCCACTGAGGACTTCGGGCACTCAGAGCGAAGAAATAAAATTGTAATCATCTAGTGCACAAGTGATGACGTCTAAGTCTTGAGGTCGGTTAAATATGGGGTGTCTACATGTGGCCCTCTCTTTTATTGGACTGGACAATCATGTCGTCCACGTACACCTCGACCTCTTTATGGATCATATCATGTAGAATTGTGGTTGCAGCCCTTTGATAGGTAGCCCCAACATTCTTCAGTGCAAATGGTATCACCCGATAGCAGTAGGTTCCCCTCGGCGTAGTGAAGGCGGTTTTCTCCCTGTCCTCGGGTGCCATCAGAATCTGGTTATACCCAGAAAATCCGTCGATGAAGGAGAGCAATGCATGACATGTGGTGAAGTCCACTAATCCATCGATGTGCGGCAAGGGAAAGTTGTCCTTCAGACTAGCTCTGTTCAGATCCCTGAAGTCCACACACACTCGAATTCTGCCATCTTTCTTCAGCACCGGGACAATGTTGGCCAACCAAGTTGGATACTCAGATACTAGCAAAAACCCTGCGTCTATCTGCTTGGTGACCTCATTCTCAATCTTCAGAGCCCAATCTGGGCGTATTCTTCGCAACTTATGTTTGACAGGTCGGGCCTCAGGGTTGAGAGGGATCCGATGCTGTACAATCCAAGAAGCTTGAACCCTTTGCACCTTTGCTCTAGCTTCTCCAAGAAGCTTGAACCCTTGGCTAGCTTCTCCAAGAAGCTTGATCCCTTTGCTTAGCTTCTCCAAGAAGCTTGGCCCTTTTGCTCCTAGCTTCTCCAAGAAGCTTGACCCCTTTGCCTAGCTTCTCCAAGAAGCTTGGACCCTTCTTCCTCTATAAAAGAAGATCTCCTCTTCCATTGCAAGGGTTCCAACAATTGGTCTAAGGCATACAAGAGTTGTATCTCTCTATATCTCTACATCCAAGCTCCATAAGTGTTGGTTCTTGACCCCTTTACACACCGCCTCACAACCACACACTTCCTCCATCACTCTAAGGTTCTTGGAGCTGGTTTTCAGAGGTTTAAGGCCTACATTTTTGGTCCATAAGCTGCTGGAGCTTCTTGGCCACAAGGGTAACAATTCTTATGCTCTTTATTTCCCATTTTTGCACACACTTTTAGCCTATCTTGCATGCTGTTTTGGGCTTTGTCATAAACTGAAAAAAGTCTTATTTTGAGCTTCTTTTGAAGTTTATTTAAGATCCCTTTTGTGTTTGGGGTCGTTTACCCCCTCTTAGGCCTTGTTTGGCCCCATTTTGTGCTATTTTTGGTGAGCTTCGGGACCACCTTGTTTGGGCCTCCTCACCACTGAAATCTTGAGGGATTTCAGTGGTGAGGATGGTGTCTTCAGGTCCTAAGAAGGAGAGGGCCATCCCCTCTCCTTGTTACCTTCAAAAAGTGCCATTTTAGCCTCATGTGTGAGCACCTTTTTTAAGTTCATGTTGGCCATGTCTTAAGTGTTATTTGTGCTTATTTTGCCATGATATAGCACTGTTTTTAATTGGTTTAGACACACCAGGCCTGCTTTGCATACTTGTCTTGTGATGCCATGATTTGCCTTAACATGCTTTATGCTTTGAGCCTTATTTCTAGCATGTTTTTGGCTTAGCTTTGTGAAGCTTTTATGCTTGTTTTGATGTGCTTGAGGACTTTTTTTGGTCATTTGGGTCATCCATGCTTTGCTTTGTATGGCTACCATGTAATCCCCCTTGTAGGCATTAAGTATCGGACCCTCTAGCATACTATCCTTGCATCATTTCAGTGGTTTAGAACCGCTTGTCATGTCATTTCAGTCCGTGTGGTATGCTTGTATGCTTATATTTGATGCCCCTTTAATGTGTTAAAAGGTTGGTGTTTCATGCTCCATGTTTATGCTATTGTGTATGCCTCTAGGATTAGATCATTTAGATGTCATCTAAGTGGTTTTTGGGGCTTACTTTTGCATGATTTGGGACTGTTTTGGTCCACGTTGGTCATTGGCTTCATGTGTCACACAACCATAGTTTAAGTCCTTGGGCTTGGTTGCATGCCTTTCTTGCATTGGTAGTTTGATTTGGCATCATTCCTCATGTATTTTCAGAGTTTACAATGCATGCCATATGCCCATGTTTATCTCCTTTTTAGTGTGCTTAAAAGTCCCCTCTTTATGCCTAAGTGTTGGACCTCGTGTGCATGCATGCTTGTATGTGTGTTGGCCCTCATTTCCTTAGCATTTGGCCACTGATTTTGGCATGCTTGAGAGCTACCCATGTTAGTGTAAGTCCATTTTACCATGTTGTTGCATGCTTGTTTCATGTTGCATGTTGTTGCATGCTAGACACGTCCACATGTTTAGGTTGTATGCCTATTGCATATTGCATGTTCATATGCTCATGTTGCATGCTTAGCTTGCATGTTTAGATTGCATATCATAGCATTCATCTCTTGCCTCTTGAATTGATTATGATAGAGGTTGGGGGCCATTATTTGTTTTGTGCATTTCATTCCATATTGAAATTGCACACTTTGGCTTCTTGGGCCATCATGCATTGAAATGCGTGATTGGTGGTCCGAGGGTCGAGTCCCAAATGCCTTTGAGTCATAAACATGATAAGGAGTGTGGTGGTGCAGACATTTGCTTGAAAATGCATTGCCATGCCATGTTTGCCCTCTGCTACTGTCAAAACAGGTTCTGCAGGAAGATATGGTCGGTCGACTACATACAGTGCCGACCGACCATGCATGGATAGCCGAGAGCTAAATGAATGGTCGATGACCATCCTGCCATGGCCAGTGATGATTCCACTTGGTCGGTGGTGTTCCACAGTGTCCAGAGAGCGTTCCTTGGGAATTGTACAATTTTCAGAGAAGCAGAGCAGGGAAAACAGAGGCAGCTTGTGCATGGCGTTGGACTTCCAGGCGAAGCCAATCCGAGCACGCGTGCATCCCTCTTCCCGGGGCCTTTTGCTGTTTTCCTTAGCTTAATTAATTTGTTAATTAATTAGGTGGTCTGTAAATTATTTAATTAGCTTGTAGGTTAATAAAATTGTATTATTCTTTTGGTCCCTCCGAGCGAGGGCGAATCTGTAATAAGTGTGGGTGCGTGTGTGCATGTCTTCCAACCCCCATTTCTTTCTCCCTTTTACTTACCTGCTTTTGATGGTTAGCATTAGGTCATATTTAATTTAGCATACTTTATGCTATGCATGCGTGCATCCATACATTTGTCTTGCATGCACCGGGCTCGGCACATCATACTAACTGCATTGTATTTCAATTCCAAGTTGAATACGTGTTAGTTGTTGCATTTCACATGCCATCCATAGATTAGCTGAGCCTATTCTAGCTGCATCCTGCATGTGTTGCATTAGTCATCTTAACATGAACTGGGATCATGCATATGATTACTAGCTAGTTTCTGTTTTGGCTTGGAGTACTAGGTAAGCTTTTATGCTTTAGCATACCGCATGCATGTGAGTGTTGTCATAATAGCATGATTACCATGAGACTAGCTGCTTATGTGATATAACTGCCTGAATGCCTGTGGGTGAAAGTTGAGCTATTTAAATTGGAACAATACATTGAATGCGAGTTTTAAGCCCATTTGAGAGTGGCAAAACCATATTTTCTAAAGCCCACTTGAGGGTGGCAAAATTCATGTCTTAGCCTACTTGCGGGTAGCACCATCAAACCATTTTCAAACAAACAAACATGAAATGTTTTGTTCCAATTTAGGTGACTTAGTCTATACTTGTTTGCTGTGCGCATCACGTAGTAAATCTAGGCTAATAACCGGAATAAGAACGCATAATGTTTTCAAAACAAGATATCATGGTTAGTAGAGGCCGATCTTTGATTGGGTGAGCGGGGGTGCTCATAGCTGACCTTCCCCAATCGTACCCAAGTTCCCAAGCCGAGGCAACTTTGGTGATGACGGACACGTGGCCTTAGGCAAACGAGTCAGGGTTTCCTAAATTCCCCCATAATACATATTTAGGTGGTGACTCTGTATCTGGCAAAGCAGTCCATGTTTGGCACTTCTTTCTAAAAATCTGTTTTCTCAAAATGATTTGCCGGACTTGGACTCTTTGGTTCAGATTTAGAACCGTGACGATTTGAGTCCGAACTGTAGTAAGCCCAAGTGAACAGAACGGGGGACTCATCCTCCCGGGACGTTCAGGGACGTCTACAATGATCAATGCAATAAACAAGAAGCACAGAGAAATACTCAGAATCTGTAGTGGTATTCTCATTCACAAGGTCAAGCCCATCCAGTTCTTCGGTTACAATTAACTCAAAGGAAAAAGAAAAAGACGACCTAGACAAGACCTTGGCATCCGGGTTATCACCCCCAGGAATACCGGACTCTGACTTAGAAGAACTAGAATATGATTCTGACTCCACAGACTTTGTGGAATCAGATTCTGGCTCACTACCCGACTCAGAAATGCTAGACAGGTAGCCATCCTCCAACTGCCAAATGAGGGATGGTGCGTCAGATGCATCTAAAATATTCTAGAAGGGTTCACAATTGGTTAGTCTCTGATCATGGAAATGGTCAGATTATCCCTCAAGCTCTCTGAGTTGATCGGAGGATCGAAAGGAGACATGCCAGCGCTGCTCCTACTTCAAGCTCGTTACTATCAGAATCACTTTCTGTGCTCTTCGCAGCTTCAGCAGTCGGTTCTGCCATTTCCTCCGTATCACTGTCTTGCAGCTGCAAGTTGAAGAAAACTTCTAAACCAGGAATCCGCTGCCTCTTAGAGTTAAACCAAGGTTCAGGCAAACCACAGAATGGGAAGTCTTCACCCCCCCCCCCGAACAAAATGACCATTCAGGGTTCCCCGGATAGGTCGGTGCACAAGCTCATAGCGCTTCCTGGTTTGCTTAGCTCTAGCTCTTCCTGCTATCTCTTTCCCCTTCCAAACCCAATCCTCTTTGGTGGGTGTGTAGCCAAGACCAAATGCATGCAGGTTGTGTGGCACATCAGTCAATGAAGTAACGCTTTTCCGGTCACTCCTTCCCAGTCCCATTCCTGGCACGTATTGGAGCTTGTTCATGAAGTATACAGATTGGGCGCTGACGTACAAGCCCTCATCAACAGCCAAGATATTCTGCACTACCCGGGCCTCAGCTAAGGTAAACCCCGAAAGGAAAACATCCTCTTCGCCATGCATAATCTCCAGCACAGGTGTAGTGACCTCTAGCGGAGGATGAATAGATAAATTCCCAAAGACTATGGCCACCCCTTTCCTGTAGGGGTACTTCAGTATTTGGTGGAGGGTGGAAAAGACAACTTTCACTTGGTGTAGCTAGGGTCCCCAAGTAGTAAGTTGAAAGTGGCCAAAACATCCAAGACATGGAACTCGATATCCTGTTGAGCCGGGCCAACTTGTACTCTAATCTGTACTATTCCCATTACCTCTTGCTGGTATTGTCATACGCCCGGATCACTTGGGCTGTAGGTACAAAATCTGCTGGTCTCAGGCCAATAGCATAAGCCGTGCGAGAAGGACAGACGTTGATTACTGACCCGGTGTCGACCAATACCACTAGTACCCACTTTTCTCGGCACTCCACTAATATGTATAGAGGCTTGTTGTGTGCAGAGCCTTCCGGCGGAAATTCCTTGTCCGAGAAGGTGAGAGTTGGCGCAACGCCTCCCGAGAAGACTAATCCTACCAGTTGTTCTAGGGTAGTGTCGATGGACAACTCAGCTTTATCCATTGCCGACAGTACAGCCTATCTGTGCACTCGTGAAGCTATAAGCAAACCCCAGATAGATATATCAACTTGAATCTTCTTCAACTGTTTCAACATAGCCTCTTCTTCCAACTGTTTTTCCTTTAGCTTCTCGACTTCTTTATCCTTCCCGGATGCCTCGGGTTGGTCCAGATGCAGTGGTTTGAAATATTGGCCATTTCTCATCATATGGTCGACCTCTTCCACATACCAAGTGTTGTTAGGAAGGTCTTCACCCCAATCCTCATTAGTATGAGCCAGGTGTAGGTGGTCGTCATCCCACCAAATTCCTTTGGCAGCCGACAAGCATTTGTCCGGCTCCGTTCGGATTATATTCTCGTCACAAATCTCCCCTACAGGGTGTTGGGCTTTTCTAGCTTTCCGTTTGTTTTCACCCATTTCTTGGTCAAAATACTTTAGTGCGGCTTCTTGCTCTGTATGTACAGTACAAACAATACCCAGTTCCTGAGCCATTTGTTCTACACCGGTGTTTTCCCGTAGTTTACCCTTCTCATTGACCATTCCGGCCATTACAGTAGTTCCTGCTTTCGGTTCTTCTGGCTTTAATTCAGTTCCCCCAGCTCTATCGGGTTCATCACTTAACCACCCAGAATTGTCTATCGACCCGTTCAGATCAAACTAATCAATATGCACGTCCCCTTGATCTTGCTCATCAAAGAACTGCAAATTGTCTATGTCCTCCTCTAGGTCGGCCAAATCATCTAATCCCTAACTTGGGCCATCCTCTTGAACTACACTGACTTCCATCCCAGCCGGCGACACCAGTTCCGGCTTAGCTTGATTGATTGGCACAATATAGTAGTATGGGTTCTACACCCCTTCAGATAAGTCCTCAGAGCCCTCGGGCAACGGATTGACATTTTCCACCAAGGCCAACCTGCCTTCATCTACCACTGTCACCACCACGGGTTCAGGTTGGAGTGTAGACGTGTTCATCATGCACAAGTTCATGCTCTCAAGGATGAACAACGCCAGTTTAGGTAGGTGGGAATGGGTGATATATATATACTGGGGTCATAAGGGGCGGCCAGTGTGTTGATAAGGTTTATATGCCGAGGTAGAGGGACTTGATTATGTGGTGGGAGAGGATTTGTAGTGAAATTGGGTTTTTGGGGAGGTGCTATCACCTTATTGTCGATGAGATCTTGAATCCCATGACACAGCTTGTAGCATTGGTTGATGTCATGACCATGCTGTTAGTGAAAAGCACAGTATTTGGCCCGGGTTGTGTTTAGGTGGGAGGGGATAGGGTAGTGGGCGTTGTTCTAACGGCTTAAGATACCCTTTTTTATTAGGACCCCAAGGGCTTTGAATAAAGACATGTAGAGCGGGGTAAAGACCCTTTGAGATCGAGCCTGGTTGGCTGAGGTTTGTGGATTTGTATTGGATGTACTATGGAAAGGGTTGGCGGCCTTAGGTGTGGTGGGGACCATACTCATATCCAAAGGTCATACAGAGGTGTTACTACTCGTGGTTGCATTGGAACTGCGTATAAAGGGCCTCTTAGGCTATTCCTTCTTATCGACTATTAGCCGTTATTTCATCGTATCTTCAATCTGAACCCCTATCTCATGGAGCTCAGCGAACGTAAACAATGGCAAGACTATCATCTTCTGCAATAATTTTCCCTAAAGATATCGGACCACTATTTGGTTTGATCCTTCTCACATGGCCTGATAGTCATCATCGAGGCCTTAGCCCTCCATTGAGTCACAAAGTCCAAGAAGCCCTCCTTTGGCTCCTGACGGGTCGCTTCAAGATCAAAGGTTGTGACCTCAATTTGGGTATTATAGGAGTACTGTTCGATGAAAGCCTCAGCCATTTTTTTCCAACTCCGTTTCACAGAGTCCTCCAGCTTTGCATACCAGATGGCCGCTATCCCTGACAAGGTCTGACCGAAAAAGCGACAGCTTTTGAAGTCTAGTAAGGCCCATTGGCCGCAAAATATTTGAGAATAGCCACAAATGGACCATGAAATCCCCGGAGCCATCAAACCGGCCTATGTGTGGCATCTTGAATCTGTCCCGTAGAGTTACTACGGACTCTATGTATCCATCCTCAATGTCAGGAATTGAGTTCACAACCTGTGCCCACTTGAAAAGCTTTTCTGGCTTGTTGACCTTCAGTGTAGTGAGGTTAACCTCGAATTCAAATGGCGCCTCAGTTTGGTACACTGGTGCCTTAGAGGTTTGCGGTGGGTTCAGATCTACTGGAATGCCCATATTCTCTTGGACATTGACAATGACTCCGGGTGCTGGAATACCTGCAAGAATTGCATGGAAAACAGAAGTTGTTGCTTGCTGTGGTTGCTGCTGCTGCAACCTATCTATCACTTCACTTGATGAGCTGTAACTTCAGCTTGGCGGGCAGCATCTAGCTGCATGGTTTCAATGGTTTGCTAGAGATGACAGAGCATGTCTTACATGCTAACCGGGGGATGTTGAGTCATTAGAACTGGCAAATAATCTCTCACTGGAGGTGGAAGCAGAAGATTGAGCTTGGCTGGGTGCAAGTGAAGTAAAAGGTGGACTGCTGGACTGGTGAATTATGCCTAACCCTCCTCTGTCTTGTAATCGGTGGGAGTGCAGCAAACACTGGTTGCCCCCTAACAAGATCCCTGGATCTGTAAAGTCTCCTTACATGGGTCCAGAGTGCTTGAGGGGGTAACAGAATCGTCCGAAGCAATTGTGATAAACTACCTTGCAAAAAGAAATAAAGCAAAAAGAAAGTGAAAATCAGAAACTGTACAGCACCTCAGCTGAGATGTGAACAAAACACAGTTGTAATCATAAGCTGTAAAATTGTTCTCAACACTGATTTCTATCCCCAAAACTGATACCCAAACTTGCAATTGATCACATACATTCTGTAGAGTTTCACTCTAAAAGCACATACCAGTTAAGTGAGAGCCAAAACACCCCTATGATGCGGTAGGGTTACCCTGTCCTAGTTTCATCAGGAACTAGGGTTCACTATTCAAGCAAAGTGGTTTCACACAATCCTGTATTCGGGTGAGCAACCTGTCCTAGTTTGGAACAGTCTCTATAACTTTCAATATGCAACTAGGCCAAATGGTCAAAAAGGGTACCTCAGCAAGACTACCTAGTAGACCTCTCACACCTAACACCGAGAAGTGAAAAGAGGATCAAACGGTACAGCGGTAGTCCAGTTCTAAGGGTTGTGTTCCCATCGTGGCAGAGCCCGCAACCTATCAACCTTTTGGCAAGCTTTTTTCAATCAAGCCTCCGGCAAACCGTTCAGGAATAGCATATGGCAAACACAGTGACTTAGGCGCACCAATGCCAATGAAAATGCAAAGAAACACATAAGTGTAAATAAAATGACATATCATGAGTTCGAGTCAAGTTATCTAAAATCCCCAGCGGAGTCGCTAGAAACTGTAGCTTGACTTTTCGCGGCCCCTTTCGGAAGTTTGAAAGAAAGCCTATAGTTCAAACCCCCGCGGTTCTGAATCTAATCTCACAAGCGCAATGTGAAATTGATCAACACCAAAGAGTCCAAATCCAGCAAATTTTTTGGAAAATTGATTTTAGAATCAAAAATGCCAAATTGGACTGCTTTGCCAGATATAGAGTCGCCACCTAAATATTTTATTTTGAAAAAATTTAGGAAACCCATGACTCGTGCCAAAGGCCACGTGTTTGTCATCACCAAAGTTGCCTCGGCTCATGAACTTAGGTACGAGAGGGGAAGGTAATGAATTGAGCACCCCTGCTCGCCTGATCAAAGATCGGCCTCTACTAATCATGATATGATTTTTAACAATATTATACGCTCTTGTTCCAGTTATTAAGCTAGCATTACTATGCGATGCGCACAAGAAAGTATAGACTAGTTTGCTCAAGTTGGAATAATTCAATTTCATGTTTGTTTGCGAAAAGGGGTTTGAATTTGCCACCTCAAGTGGGCTTAAAGTTTGCAAATTTGCCACCAAACATAGTGGGCTTAAAACTGATTTGCCACTCAACAAAGTGGGCTTAAAACGTACCTTCATTGAATTGTTCCAATTCAAGCAACAAGCCTTCATCCACAAGCATTCAAACAGTTTAGCAAGTAAGCATTTAGCCTCATGGCAAGCATGCTAGTCATGGCAATCACTCACACTCATGCAAGTATGCTAAAGCGTTAAAAAACTCACCTAGTACTCCAAGCTAAAAAGATATGAGTTAGAAAAAATGCATGATTCCTATCTATGCAAAATAATTAATGAAACGCATGCAAAGAATGCAATTAATAGGCTCAGCTACTAATATGACATATGATTCATTAAATAACATGCTGTTTAACACGTATTCAAAGAATTATTGAAATGACAATGCAGTTTGAATGATGCTCCAAGCCTTGGTGTATGCAATACAAGATGAATGGATGCAAGCATAAGGTATGCTAATTTAAACATGTCCCTAATCTAACCATCAAAAGCTAGTTAAATAAAAGGGAGAAAGACGTGGGGTTGAAAGACATACACATTGTTACATTTTGCTCTCACGAAGGAGAGTTCGAATGAATAAAGCAAAACTAACTACAACTAATTACGGCTAAGCAAATTAAGCTAATTATTACAAACCAAGTGAATAACTAGCTAAACTAATTAACTAATTATTACAACACTTTTAATTTAACTAACTAGTAAGCTAAGTAATTAAGATATTAACTACTTTACCACTACTCCGCCTAGGAAAATGGAAGATGCACATGCTTGAATACCACCCGAAAAGTTCTCGGTTTTGCTCTCGAAAGCCTCTGTTTGCAGAGTTGAACACTTCCAGAACCATTTTGCTCAACCTTACCAACATTCTGCTGAGGTTTGCATCAGTGGCCAACTAGCCAATAGTAAAGACTGCCGGCCATCAATGGTGCACTGCCGGCCACTGATGCACTTGTTCAACTTGCTCTTGAAGGGAAGAGTAATACTAGGCAACAAACTTGGCAAATACCACTTTTTAGAGCTCAAACCAAGCCTAAGAACACCTCAGCTCAGAGATTAGGGGATTTGGTTAAGGGTGTAGAGGCAAGAGTGCAGGAAATTTGTAGAGAGAGAAAGAAAGAGAGAGAGAGAGAGAGCATTGTAGAGAGAGACGGTTCCTACATATAGAAAACATGAAATCTATACAAGGAGATCCAACCCTCCTCGTGTGGACAGATGTAAGTATCTATGCAAACAGCTGGCACAGCTGGTATAAAATATCTGCAGAAAACACTGGTGGTCGATGGCCGGCAAGGCATCATTGATGGCCGGCAACGGCAGATAAGAAGTGCTGGCCGGCAGCCTCCAAGGATGGCCGGCAAGCCACCAAAAATTGCAGGCTGGAAAGACCAATGCATGGTCCAAAAATGAGACAAAATGGATGCAGGGTTTGAAAGACTCAAAGTTGTGGCATTCCGCTGAGGATTTCGAGCGTTTGGCGAGCAAACAGACTCGTCATCGGATGTACCTGCAAGAACATCCAAGTCTTAAAGGGCCGTAAAAAATGGGGTGTCTACAGCAGGCCACACCATTGGCCAACAACGCCCAAGGGTGGCCGGCAGGGCACAATTTGTGGCGAGCAGCCCACTAGAGGAGGCATGCAGGTCCCAAGGTCTTGAGGTTTGAAGCACTAAGGTTTTGATCTTGAAACACTAAGGTTTTTGTCCAAAATAAGGCATAGAATGGACAGCGTTTAAAGGCTCAAAGGCAGGGCATTCCACCGAGGCTTTTGGGCCCCAAAACGAGCACATGCAATCATAATCATCGAGTGCACAAGCAATGACGTCCAAGTCTTGAGGACGGTCAAAAATGGGGTGTCTACACTTAACCTTCCAAAAAAATTCCTTAGTGTAACACTCTAATGTAACACACAAAAAACTTCTTAGTGTATTTTTCTCAAACATAACACTCTAAAAAAACTCCTTAATGTAACATTCTAATGTAACACACAAAAAAGCTTCTTAGTGTATTTTTCTCAAATGTAGCACTCTAAAAAAGTTGGGGGATTCTTGAAAATTTATCCTAAATGATTACAAAAATTCATTAGTAAGTTTTGACAAATTATAATTTCAAACTGTGAGTGTTACGTTTGGAAAAAGTACACTAAAGAGTTTTTTAATATTGGTATGTGTGTTACATTGGAGTATGTTACATTAAAGTGTTATGTTTTGAATTACATTGATTGGAGTGTTATGTTTTGAATTACATTGATTGGAGTTTTATGTTTGGTTTTCGTACACTAAGGAATTTAATTTATTTTTCTTTTTTTTTTATGTTACATTGGAGTGTTGCATTTGAAAAAAGTACAGTAAGGAGTTTTTTTTTTATTGTTATGTTGTTATGTTTAGGAAAAGTACACCAAAGAGTTTTTTAGTGTGTTATATTGGATTGTTATGTTATTAGAGTATTACATTAGAGTGTTAAGTTTTTGTTGATAATGTGAGATTTGTTACAAAAGGAGTGAAAATCCAAAACTTCTATAGTGCAAATTGCCTAAATGTGTAATTTTACATTTGGAGAAATTCACTTTTATTCCTAAAAAATTAAACTCAAACATATAAGTGACTACATTTTTGTGTAATTTTCACTTTAATGGGACCTTTGGGTTCATAAGAAAAAAGAAAGGATTAAACAGTTGATAAGATCACATTTTGGGATTTATTGGCACTTCACCCATACTTTTAATGGACTTTTTGTTTTAAGGACAAAGCACCAATAAATCTCAAATCTAGGTCTCATGAACCATTTAGTCATGCCTTCTTTTTCTTGTAGACTACTAAATCTCATTTCAATGTTAAAGACACTTTTATACATCGTTGCCCCGTATGTTTCTTGAAAAGTGAGGGGTAAAAAGGGATTTATATGATGTTTGTTAGGGAAAATAAATGATTTCCCACAAATAAATTAATCAATGGAAATAAAAACCAATGCGGAAAAATTAAATCAACAACGACACAAGAATTTTTACTTGGTTCCATCAATGTGAGGTGCATCCACGAGATCGAAATTCGATTCCAATATCAACCAATAATTGTCCAAACGATTACAAACGAGACACAAATGGTCTCACAAAAACCACTTTTAGGTGAATTTCAAATAATCACAAATAAATAAGAGGAAAGACCTCACCAAATAGATGAACAAAAGTCTTAGAAACAGAGTTGTAGAAGACCCAAAATAATAGACCCAAATCAGTCGAATTAGAGACAATAGCTACAACTCCACCATGTCAAACCCACCGACATTAACTTTAGCAGCAAGCACAATTTCTACTACAATAATGGTAATCATGGCTGCTCCACCACGGAGAAAAAAAAAACAATAACAAATATATTGTGAACTTTTGGGCTTTTTATCAAAACCCTAGTTGTTACCAATCTAATTATTAAATACTCATTGGGCACCAAAACTTAGAGATAATATGTGAAAATATATTATAACCTACACCAAACCAAATTAAATTCATGTAATAAATTAATTGGGTCCCATACTCCAATAAGGAGGTATGCCCAACAATTCTTCTCCCACCGACTTATGTGGAGACATCAACCATACCCACCAAAGTTCGACACTTTAAATGTTTTCCCTCAACAAAGTCTTAGTCAACTTATTCGAAATATTATCATCTATGTGAACCTTTTCGAGTTGCAACAATTTCGAATCTAACACATCACGAATCCAATGGTATCTCACATCAATGTGTTTTGATCTCGAATGAAAAATAGAATTTTAACTCAAATGAATAGCACTTTAACTATCACAATAAAGCACATACCTTTCTTGTTTCAAACCAAACTCTTGCAAAAATCTCTTCAACTATAACTCTTCTTTGCAAGCTTCCGTAATGGCGATAAATTCAACTTCGGTTGTTAAGAGAGCAACACATTTTTGTAATTTAGATTGCCATGCCACAACTCCCCCTGCAAAAGTCATCAAATACCCTGAAGTAGATTTCCTAGAATTAACATCATCGGCCATGTCAGAATCTGTGAACCCATCAAGCATTGGCTTACCATTCCCAAAATACAAACACGCCTTCAAAGTCCCTCGAAGATACCTTAGAATCCATTTTACTGCTACCCAATGTTCTTTACCCGGATTAGAGAGAAAATGACTCACCACACCAACAGAGTGAGCAATATCCGGCCTTGAACGAACCATGGCGTACATCAAAGAACTAACCGCTGAAGCATAAGGAATTTTTATCATCTCTTCCTTGCCTTTCTTATTTGTAGGACATTGATTTGAATTAATCTTGAAGTGACCTGCAAGTGGACAACCAACTAGTTTTGCTTTTCCATATTGAACCTCTCAAGAACTTTCTTAATATAGCTTTCTTGAGACAACCAAATCAACCCCTTCCTTCGATCACAAACAATCTTTATACCAAGTATTTGCTTTGTCGACCCCAAATCTTTCTTAGCAAAAGACTTGCTCAACTCCAATTTCAATCAGTTAATCATAGTATAATCTTGACCCGCAATTAACATGTCATCAACATAAAGCAAAAGAATAATAAATTTGCCATCCGAAATTTTTTTCACAAACACCCAATGATCCGAAGTGGTTTTAAAAAAACTATTATTCATCATGAAAGAGTCAAATTTTTTGTACCATTGTTGCGGACTTGCTTGAAGCCATATAAACTTTTCTTCAATTTGCAAACAAATTTATCTTTCTCTTTTTCCACAAAACCCTCCGGTTGCTCCATGTAAATTTCTTCTTCAAGATCACCATGAAGAAATGCAGTCTTCACATCAAGTTGTTCATTTTCAAGGTTCATACTTGCAGCTATGCCAAGTACAACCCGAATAGAAGATATCTTCACAATTGGCGAGAAAATTTCATGAAAGTCAACACCTTTCTTTTGTCTAAAGCCTTTCACAACAAAGTGTGCCTTGTACCTTAGATTCTTTCCATCATTCTTCAATTTGAAGACCCGCTTATTTTTAGAATTTTCCTCCCCTTAGGCAACTTCACCAAATCATAAGTGTGGTTTTCAAGCAAAGAATTCATTTCCTCTTCCATGGCCTTTTTTCCAATCTTCTTTCTTTGCTGCTCAATTGCTTTTTGATAGCTCTCAGGCTCTCCTTGATTGGATATCAACACAAATTCATTAGGAGAATACTTTTTTCGAAGGTTGTTGGTCCCTTGTAGATTTTCTCAACTCAAGTTATGGTGATGGTTCTTGAGTTGGATACTCTTCCTCAATTCTGGGCTCAATTTCATTAGGATTATAATCAACCTCCATATCTTCAATAGGCGGTTGCACATCGCCTCCATTTTCATCATCAACTGAAAATGAAGGAGATGGATCCATGTCAATGAGATCACTAGTTTTTGGCTCCAATTGATCACATTTGCCAAAGTCTTCAATTATTTGGTCTTCAAGAAACACAACATCACTGTTTCGAACAATTTTCTTATCGACTGGATCCAACAATTAATAACCAAACTCATCACGTCCATAGCCATGAAAAATGCATTGTCTTGACTTGTTATCAAGCCTTGACCTCTCATCTTTTGGAATGTAAACAAAAACTCGGCAACCAAACAGTCTCAAGTGCTCATAAGACACATCTTTACCGGTCTAAACTCTTTCGGGAACATCACCATTCAAAGGATAGAAAGGAGACAAATTGATCACGTCAACCGCTATCCTCATTGCCTCATCCCAAAAGGATCTTGACGAGTTAGCATGTGAAAGCAGACACATTGTTCTTTCCACAATGGTGCGGTTCATCTTCTCGGCAATGCCATTTTGTTGAGGAGTCTTCTTAACTGTCTTTTGGTGCTGAATACCTTGGCTGCAACAATACTCATCAAATTCACCGCGATTGTCTGTTCGGATGCACTTCAATTTCTGCCCTGTTTCTCTTTCAATCATAGCCTGAAAATACTTAAACACATCCAGAACTTGATCTTTAGTTTTTAGTGCAAAAACCCAAACTTTCCTTGCATAATCATCAATGAAAATAATAAAATAAAGTGCACCACTATGTGTTCTAACTTTCAAAGGACCACAAACATCCAAATCAATAAACTCCAAAACATTTTCTTTTGTAGAAGCAACATTTTTAGGAAAAGAAACTCTATGTTGTTTACCCGCCAAGCAATGAACACAAGTTTTAAGATGCGTACCTTTCAAACTGGTTAGAAGCTCTTTTTTGAACAAAACTTGCAGCCACTTTTTACTCATGTGTCCAAGCCGCTGGTGCCACAATTCGGTAGAAGTATCATCTTTAAGTGCATTGACAACAAATTTACAAATTTTTTCTTGCATCGAATAAAGTGTGTGAGTCTTCTTGCACTTAGCCACTAGCAAAGAACCCTTTGTGAGCTTCCATTTTCCATCACCAAATTTGTTGGTGTAGCCTTTATCATCTAGCTTCCCGATAGAGATAAAATTGAGACAAATGTCTAGAATATGCCTTACATCTTCAAGCAACAACTTGCAACCCAAATTTGTTTTCAAGCAAACATCACCCATACCAACAATCTTGGACAAACCTTCATTACCCATTCGAGCACACCCATAATCTCCTTTGGTGTATTTATTAAAGAAATCAACTCGAGAATTCACATGAAAAGAAGCACCAGAATCAATCATCCAGTTGCTTTCTTGGCCCACAAAATTGACACACAAAATTGACACAATCATCTTCACAAATGACCATGAGATCACTATTGGTAGTAACCGCCGTTGTGTCTTTTTGCTTCTTATCCACACTTTTGTCACCCCTTTCTCTTTGTTCTTGAGCTTTCGGCATTCCCGCTTCATGTGTCATTTCTTATGGCAATAATGGCACTTAATGTCTTTTATTGAAAAAAAACCATCTCTTGATTTGTCATGGCTTTGATCACGACCATTAGGAGTCTTACTTCCGAATGAGAACCTACTGATTTTCTTCTAGTTTCTTCATTTAACAAGTTACTAGTGGCTTGGCTCATTGTGACAACTCCATCGGGCACCGAACTACTAACCGTTATAACCAAAGTCTTCCAACTTTCGAGCAAAGAACTAAGTAGCATCAAGGCCTGCAACTCATCATCAAAAACAATTTTCAGAAGCAAGTTGGTTAACAGTACTCTTTATTTCATTCAAATGTTCCGGAATAGGGCTGCCCTCTTTATATTTTATATTAACCAACTGACGAAACAAAAAAAACTTTATTTGTGGTTGATTTTGTATCATAAAAACCTTCTACTTTTTTCCATAAATCATGTGCCAAAGTTTTAGTAGTAACATGATGAAACACACTGTCATCAATCCATTGACGGATAAAACCAACGGCTTTTCGATTAAGCCTATTCCATTCATCATCTTTCATACCCTAAAGTTTGCCACTATCACCTTCAATAGGCCCATACAAATCTTTACAAAATAATAGGTCCTCCATTTTAGTTTTCCAAGTTACTCAATTGTTTCCATTGAAGCTAGACATATGACCCTCATTCCCCTTCATTCATTTACACAAATAAATAAACTCAAATAAACCGTAAGTTCTAATACCAATTGTTAGGGAAAATAAATGATTTCCTACAAGTAAATCAATCAATGGAAATAAAAACCAATGCAAAAAAATTAAATCAGCAATGACACAAGAATTTTTATGTGGTTCCCTCAATGTGAGGTACATCCACGTGATTGAAATCCGATTCCACTATCAACCAATAATTGTCCAAACAATTGTAAACGAGACACGGATGGTCTCACAAAAATTTTGGTTAAAGTATCACTTTTTTTTTTTTTTTTATCATTTTATTTATTCTTTGGGGTGGTAAGTGGCCCCATTAATCTAAGTGTTATGCTCCCATAGTGGTTTGTGTTTGAGATTGCTTGCCCATTCCATTCCCTCTTTCCATTATTATGATTAATGCTGTATTTTTTGGTTAAGATAGTAGCATAAACATGGCTGACCCATCTAGTGAATCTACTACTTCTCATCCATCCAAAGGGGAGAGTCTCATTCCAGTTATGACTACTACTTCTAAGAACCTAAATCCTAGCCTCAAAATCACCACCTCTCTATGTAATGGTCAGAATTACCTTGAATGGTCTTAGTGTCTGACACTTTTTCTAAAAAGTAGGGGGGAGTTGGAATATGTTGATGGAAGAGTTCAAGAACTAGATATTTATGATCTTGGCAAATGAGAGATTACCAACTCTTTGATCATGGGGTAGCTCATTCATTCCATGGTCCTTGAGATTGGTGAAGGTTATTTATCTATGGAGACTGCCCAGGATGTTTAGGAGGCAATAGCTGCTACATATTCTTGGAAGGGGAATTCTCCTCATTCATTTGAGTTGTACCGGTCTATTGAGCGCTCAGTGCACAGAGAATAGATAGTTTTTCAATATTACACCTTTTTTACTAATGGTGGGAAACGCATAAATCCTCTTCTGGATTAAAAGCCTATTTGCATAGTTGACTCAAGTTGTTACCGGAAGTTTCTTGCCCAAGAGAGAGTCTTCAAGTTCCTGGAAGGCCTCACTGTGGAGTTTGACCCGATTCAAAGTCGTGTCCTTGCTGTGGATGTTCTTTAATTTTTTCAAGAGGCCTTTGCTTATGTCCAGAATGAAGAGAGTCATTGGTATGCTATGTTATCACCGACTTTTATAGACCACTCAGCATTACTTTCTGCACCTTCTCAAGATGGGGCTGGTTTGCCACTTCCTTTTTCTCATCCTTCCGGGAAGGATAATTTGATCTGTGATTACTGCTGCGGCCGAGGCATACCCGTGAGACTTGTTGGAAGCTTCATAGGACTCCATCAGGGGGTCAAGGAGATCGCTTTGGTCATAGAAGCGAGCATTCTAGTCAGTCAAAAGGACATGGGTCTCACTCTCATGCTTATTAGTGTAGTGTTGTAGAGACGCATGATTCAACTCCGGTTATATAGACTTCTAATTTGGTCTCTGATATGTCATCTTCTGAGTTTGAAGATACACTGCGCAATTTGCTTGATCGTCGGTCTCCTGTTCCTCCAGGTGCATCTTCTGCTTTTTCTTTGTTTGTCGTTCAGGTAACTTAGCCTCATCTTCTAGTGCTTTCTTATCCCATAAGGCCTCGCCATGGATTATTGATTATGGTGCCGCAAATCATATGTCTCAGTCTTCTGATCTCTTCTCAAACTATACCCCAGCCTCTAGTCAAGATAAAGTTAAGATTGCTAATGGTACTATTTCTTATGTCTTCGGAAAAGGTTTAATCAGTGCCACTCCTTCTCTACCTTTGTCTTCTATTTTATATGTTCCTAAATTTTCTATTAACCTATTGTCATTGAGTCATCTTATAAAAAATTTGAATTGTAGTGTAACTTTTTTCCCTAATTCTTGTCTTTTTTAGGTCCTTATCAGGAAGAGGACAATTGCGAGTGGTAGAACAGAAAATGGTCTCTATATCCTCAATCAGTCTGACCAGTAGGCTTATCATTCCATCCCGTCTCCATCTACCAAGGAAGATTTATGGCTATGGCATCGACGTGTAGGACATTTATCATTTTTATTACTTAGACATTTGTTTCCTTATGTTTTTGTCAAAAATAAAGTCTTTGAGTTTCATCGTGGGTCCTGCCAACTTGGTAAACAACATCGAGCCTCTTTTGCTCCTAGTAATAATAAAAGTTCAGTTCTTTTTTCTTTAATTCATTCGGATGTTTGGGGTCTCTCTCGTGTGATGTCAATGAAAGGTCATTGATGGTTTGTTACTTTTATAGATGACTGCTCTCGTGCTACTTGGGTGTACCTTATGAAATAAAAAAAGTGAGATTTTTTTATTTTTCAATACGTTTATAAGATGGTTAGTAACCAATTTGGGGCGGTTGTCAAAATAGTGTGTTCTGATAATGGGGTTGAGTACATTGATTCTGGGTTGGTAAAATATTTTTCCACTCATGGCATTATCCATCAAACATCTTGCACTGACACCCCTTAACAGAATGGGGTTGCCTAGCGCAAGAATCGTCATCTCCATGATATGGCTCGATGTATATGTTTTTCTATGGGTGTACCTCGGTCCTATTAGGCCGAGGCTGTTCTCACTGCTAATCGTCTTCCTACACAAATCTTATGAAAAAAGGGCATCTCTTTAAGTTCTCTTAGGTTCTGAGTCTCTGTTTTTCATTTCTTTAAAAACCTTTGATTGTGTGTGTTTTGTTCACAATCATTCTCCTTCTCGGAGTAAGTTGGATCCTCATTCTCTCAAGTGTGTGTTCTTAGGTTACTCTCCTACTCAAAAAGGGTACACGTGTTATCATCCTCCATCTTGTAAATGGTTTGTATCCATGGATGTCACCTTCTTCGAGTTTCAATCCTACTTCTTGTCCCATCCAGTGTCCTAGTCATCTCTTTAGGGGGAGTCTTAGAGTGAAAAGAGTCATGTTGCTTCTATTATTCCTTACCCAATACCGCCACTAGCAGTACTTATTATTGCTTCTGTTGTTCCTGGCCCAGTACCACCTAAAGTGATATATATTACTAGTAATACAGAATTTGATGTTATAAAGAACAGAGAAGGGCAAGTCTATGTTAGGAATAAAGAAAGGCAGAAAGTTACTTGGATACAAGAGACCATATCTGATCAATCACTGCTGTCTCATTCTCTTAATGAAGGTCTAGGTAACCCTGAAACTACTGATATTACTACCTCTGAGTTTGAACCTACTGATCTTGATATCTTTATTGCCAAGAGAAAAGGTGTGAGATCTTGTACTCATCATCCTCTTTCTAACTTTGTGTATTATTCTCATTTGTTCTCTTTATATAAAGCCTTTGTGTAAAAAATTTCCTCTGTTAGCATACCTAATCATTTTCAGGATACTCTTACTATTCTAGAGTGCAAACTGGCCATGGTGGAGGAAATGAAAGCACTTCACAAGAATGGCACTTGGGATTTGACTGAGTTACCTAGGGGCAAATGAACTGTGGGATGCAAATGGGTGTATACTCTGAAGCACAAGGCAGATGGTTCAATTGAGCGGTATAAGCCTCGACTTGTGGTAAAGGGTTTCACCCAGATCTATAGGGTAGACTACCAAGAGATATTTGCTCATGTTGCAAGGATCAATTCAGTCAGAGTACTTCTTTCTCTGGCAGTTAATACGGACTGGCCACTCCATCAGTTTGATGTCAAAAATGCTTTCCTGTGCGGTGACTTAGAAGAGGAGGTGTATATGGACATTCCTCCTGGCTTTGAAACTCTTCAAACTAAGGGTAAGGTGTGTCAACTTCGAAAGCCATTATATGCCCTCAAATAGTCCCCTAGGGTTTCGTTTGAGAGATTCACTCAGGCGATGCTAAAATATGGCTTCAAACAGAGTCAAGCTGATCATACTCTATTTGTTAAACATTCCTCTCATGGTAAGACTACAGCTTTCATTGTATATGTAGATGACATAGTGCTTACAAGAGATGATGTTGAGGAAATCCCTTTGTTGAAGAAGTATTTGGCCAGTGAGTTTGAAATCAAAGACTTGGAGAACCTGAACTACTTTTTGGGATTGAAGTGGATAGGTTCAAAGATGGGATTTTCATCTGTCAGAGAAAATATGCCATTGACTTGTTGAAGAAAACATGGATGCTTGGAAGTAAAGCCTGTGACACGCCGCTGGAACCTAATCAGAAACTTTGTGATGATAGTGGGGGAGCAGCTGCTGATAGGGGAGTTATCAGAGACTAGTGGATAAGCTTATTTACTTAGCCTATCCGTGTCTTGATATTGCTATTGCCGTTAATGTGGTTAGCCAATTTATGCATGCTCCTCATGAAATACACTTGGCAGCAGTTATGAGAATTTTGAAATACTTGAAATCTTCTCCTAGAAATGGTCTTTATTTTTCCAAACATGATCATCTTAGTGTGGAAACTTATAGAGATACTGATTGGCAAGATCAGTAATTGATAGGAGGTCCACTTTAGGGTATTGTACTTTTGTTGAAGGCAATTTGGTTACTTGGAGAAGTAAGAAACATAATATGGTTGCCAGGTCTAGTGGAGAAGCTAAGTTTAGAGCAATGGCACAAGGTGTGTGTGAGCTCTTATGGATCAAGTTGTTATTGCATGATCTGGGAATTGACCAGAAAGACTCCATGCAGCTATATTGTGATAATAAGGCTGCCATCAACCTAGCTCACAATCCTGTTTAACATGACAGGACAAAGTATGTTAAGAATGATAGTCACTTCATCAAAGAGAAGCTCGCTAGTGACACAATATGTACTCCATTTGTGAAGTTTGGTGAACAACTTGTAGATATTCTCACCAAGGGAGTTGGTAGTAAACCATTTCATGATATTCTTGGCAAGCTAGGTATGAGAGATATCTTTACACCAGCTTGAGGAGGAGAGTTAGAATATATGGTAGGATCATTCTATTATTTGTTTCCTTTTTTAGATTATATTTTCGATTCCTTAATTAGTGCCTTAGTGCTTTCTTATTCTATTAGCTATTTCCTTATTCTATTATTTCCTTATTTGTGCCTCCAAGGTTTTCATTATAAGCTACCTATTATCAATGTAAAAAGGGGTGATTGTTTAATCATTCTCTAAGTTAGTTTTCTCTCAAATAAACAATGTGCGATGCCATATGTAGACACCCCATTTTTGACCGCTCTTAAGACTTATGCGCTTTATTCCTAACACTTGATGATGAAATGTTACGTTGTGCGATCGTTTGAATCTTCAGCAAAAGAATTCGGTTTCCAGCTTTAAAACCTAAACCTTGTAACCTATTTTGACCAAAACCTTATTTTTTCTTGCCTGACCACTCAGAGAACAGCTGGCCAACAGATGGCCAACATGCCATTTTGATTGGGCTGACCATACATCCTCATGGCTGGTTGGCCAGGTCCAATAAAACAAATATTTTCCAGCAGCCAACTGCTCCTATACACTAGATTTGGACTAGCTATCTCTTTTGAAGATATTTCCAACGTGAGAAGTTGAAATTCTATAAATACAGCACCCCATTCATGGTTTAGGGTTAGAAAAAATTGCCAAAAGCCTATAGCTTGTCCAACACACTTCTCTACCCTCTTGCAATATAGACACACAATAGATATACCATATAAGCTTAAACTTGAAGCTTTTTGTTGAGATTTTGAACATAATTTCAGATACTTGAGAGTGCTTAGAGTGAGGTTTGGTAACTAAGAAGATCTTCCTCTCTTTCAAGAGGTGAATTTGAACTCTTCCATCATCTTTTCTCTCTCTTATTCTTGCCTTTACATATTGATTTCGGAGTATATTTTGGACTTAAAATGTGATTAAAACCTTATTAAAAGTGGGTGGGCTAGCCATCCTTCCATTGGCTAGCTTGCTAGTTGTACACCTTTTGCTTTCTTTCATTTTTTTTCATTTTCTTTTCATTTCATTTGGTTGAATTTCAGCACTTTTAGCACTGTTTTAGATTAGTTTTGTGTGATATGAATTGAATATGGGCTTATAAAAGAGTCCCCGTTCTCCCCGCTACATGTGCTCTTACTTCCTATATGCTTTAAGTATCATATTTGTATTGTTGTAAGTCCTCACGGATTTGGCGTGTTTAGGATATAGCAGCTAATCCATTTGAGTTGATCGTTTTACTTTTTTATAGCTTTTCTTATGTATCTTGGAACCTTGTGGTCATGGGACGATTAAAGCTTAGGCTTAGCTACCCCGCCACAAGTTTACTTATCTAGTGATAAGTTTCTTGCTTTCATTTTATTGTTGTCCACCTTGAAGCTAGGTAATAGCTTCCGTGTTCAGAGTGTTGAAAAACTCTCTTATCAATCATTTTCGAAACATAGAAATAGATGTCTCATCCTTGTTCCATGAATAAAGAGGAGTTGTCAACAACTTTGGTGAGTTGTGTGTTTGCTTTGTTGCTCCTAGAGAGCTCTTTATCAAGAAGTGTTGAAAACTTTCTCCTAGTTCCACTTTGAAGCATGGAAACGGATGTTTCATCTTTATTCAGGAGTTGACAACAATTCTTGAGTTATTATTATTTGTCATTTGAGTCGCTCTATAATCATAAACATTCTACCTTGTGATGTTTGATGATTTGTGAATCGTGTCTATCTCTTCCTTGCATAAATTCATGATAGGAAGGAGGTAAAGAGAATAGCCTTCTTTTGTGTGTTTAGTTAAGACTACTCCTATCGCTTTTAAGATCATCACACAACAAATTTGTGATGGTTGATGATTTGGGAAGCAAACCTATTCCCTCATTGAAAATCTTCATGACAGGAGGGTGCATGAAAGATGAACATCTTTTGGAAACACTCTGTCTTGCTCTGTTCCAGTTCTGTTGCAGCAAGGTTTTCCTAAAAAATAGTGGCCGGCCAACCATTATTATGTACGGCCGGCCAAGTATGTTGTACGGTTGTGGTAATTTTCCAACAAAACAGAGCTGATTTTGAGACCAAAACATAACTATTTTCTTACTACAAGTAGGGCGTCTTCTGGCAACAAACAGAGAGGTTTTCGGAGGATATTCTTGCTTGTGCTCATGTGATTCCCTGCCTCTCATTCAAGTCCTTTCGATTAGTAGCTTTGAGATTCATATTTTGTAATAATTAGTAAGTAAGTAATTAATTCGTTCATTCATTTGGTGTTTGTAATAATTAATTAATTAGGACATTCAGACCCTCTTGTGCAAGGGCAAATTTGTAATATTTGTATGTCTTCCAACTCCCACTTCTTTCTCCTTTTTATTTACATGCTTACCATGGTTGTCTATAGCATCATATTTTCTTTTATCATTGCCATTATTCGTATCCATTTTTACATGCCTTAGGATTCGGCTCATCATACTTGATGTCATTGATTATTTCTTACTTGAATACGTGTGTTACCACATGCTTTGAGTGGATCCATATGTCATGTTCATGGCCAAATCAAGTAGTTGCATATGTGTATGTGTTGTATTAGCCACTTGCATATTAGGATCATTCATTTTTCTAACTATCTTCTTTTCTTAGGCTTGCCTCGTTTCACTACTAGGTGAGCGTTTTTGCTTTAGCCTATTAGATGTGTGTTTGCATTGCCATGTTAAGCATACTATCATGAGGCTACGTGCTTATTTGAAATACCTCTTTGAATGCCTGTGGATGAAGGCTATTTCGCTTAAGTTGGAATGAATTTGATTATTGTACATATGAGCTTGCTTCTTTTAAGTTGCACATATTCAAAAACTCTTTTCAAAGAAAGCATGAAATCAAAGCATTCCAAAGTAAGTGACGTGATCTATACTTGCTTGCTTCACATAGTAATGTTAGTATAATTGACAAATTAGAACATGAGCATATAATGTCCATAAAATTCACATCATGATTAGTAGAGGCCGATCTTTGATCGGGTGAGTGGGGTGCTCAATTCATGACCTTCCCCTCTCATACCTAAGTTCCCGGACCGAGACACTTTGGGTATGATGGACAAGTGGCCTTTAGCACGAGTCACTGGTTTCCTAAATTTTTCAAAAATATTTAGGTGGCAACTCTGAAATCTGGCAATGCAGTCCATTTTTGGTATCTCTGATGATTAATGGATTTTCTAGGATTTGTCGGATTTGGACTCTTATTCATTTTTTTTTTCTGTTTCACATTGCACTTGTGAAACCAGATTCAGAACCATGGGAGTCCGAACTGTAGGGCAATCACATCCCAGGAGACTAAACCCCTTCGAGGAGCGTGAAAACCAACTACAGTTTCTGGCAACTCTACTGGGGAAGTAAGAGAACTCGACTTGGACTTCATGATGTGAAACTTTATTTACATATATACATTCATTGCATTGCATTTGCATGGCGCTTTGAGGTCACTATGTTTACCATCTGATATCCTGCACAACTTGTCGGAGACTTGCCAAAAGGTTGGTCGAACGTAGGCAATGCCTCGTTGGACACACAACCCTTGGATCTGGGTTACTGCTGTACCGCTTGATCCTTCTTTCACTTTACGGTGTTAGGTTTGAGAGGCATATTAGGTAACGTTGTTGAGCTACCTCTTTGACCAATTGGCCTAGCGCATATAGTAAAGCTCTAGTGACTGTTCCAAGATAGGACAAGATGCTCACCCATGCAAGATATTGTGAAACCACTTGTTTGCAGTAGTGAAGCTCTAGATCATGCCAAAGCTAGGACAGGGTAACCCTACCCCCTCATAGGGGTGTTTTGGCTCTCTTTGCCTACTATGTGCTCTGCAACGGATCTATATAGGGGTTCATCATATCAGTGGTTTAGTTATATCAATTTGTGAGGCAGAATTCAGTGGGGAGTACAGTCATTCATTGTGATCATATCTGTTTTGATGAAATTAGGCTTAGGTGTTGTCTGATTTTTTATTTTTTCTTTTCTTTTCTTTCTTTTGCTAGGTAGTTCTGTAAAAACATAGCTTTAGAAAGACTTGACATCTCCCAAGTTTTGTGGACTCGCGCCAGTAGGCTTTGCAAAATCAGGGATCTGGTTGAAGGCCAGCCATTGTTAGTCTCTCTTCCACCAGTAATCCAAAGGAGAAGGGACAGGTAGTTGCCACCAGCACAGAGCACTCCCTATTCCTCCTCCGATTCCCACTTACTCAACTCTCTAACAGTCAGTTCTTCTAGATCTGTAGTGGCACAGAGTCCAAAAGAAGTTGTGGCCATGATGACGACCTTCCAAAAGGCCATGGATAGGCTGAACAACAGGATCGCTGCTTAGGAGGAGACCATTGTTGAATTGCGCCACCCATCCGAGGCATCTAATGTCCATTCTATCTTGGGCCTCTAGCCAAACTTTGATCGACCTCCACTAGTTGAAGATTTGCAGGGTCCAAATCATCGAGAAGGGTTGGCTTAAACTCGACCTTTCAGACCCTTGGTGCAGCCTAATGAGTGACTTTTTTCCCTTGATATTAATGATATCGACCCGGCTTTGTTAAAAATTGCTAAACTTGAAAAGCAATTCAAAAAGGCACAGGGAATTAACTTCATTCTAGACATTGAGGATGAGTACACAGAGGTTGCCATAAGACTCCCAGACAGATTTAAAATGCCACACATTGACCATTTTGATGGGTCTGGAGATCCCACGGTACATATCTGACTTTTCTCGGACATTCTGAAACAGATGGATCTGACTAGGCCTTAAAAACTCTCTCTATATGGAAGAACCCTGTCGGGTATAACAGCCACTTGGTATGCCAAGTTGGAGGATAAAGTGAAGCAGAACTGGGAAGATTTGGCTGAGGTGTTTGTTAATCAATAGTCTTATAATACACAAATTGAAATGACGACCCAAGAGCTGGAAGCAACTCACCAGTATCCGAAAGAACCTTTTATGGAATTCGTTGCAAGGTGAAGAGCAAAGGCAGCCTAAATAATAGATTGGCCTTCTGAGAAGGACCTAGTTCAGATAATGGTACAAAACCTCGAGCCTAATCTACTAAAAAAGTGATAGTCGCTCCACTGTTCACCTTCAAAGATTTTCATGAATTGGGGGTATAGATTAAGAGTGCGTTTAACAAAGGAATCATTCCACAAACAAGCAAACCAGTGAAAAGTGCGTTTACCAGAAGTAATATTACCAGTAGCAGCACTGTTCGCAAAACCATTGAAATCAAAACCGTCATTGCCAATCCCAAAATTGTCAATCCATTTGCCAGTATGAGCCCAAAAATAACCTACCCAGCCTGAGCCCAACTCAGAACTTTTGCTCCTCTCCACATGAGCTCAACCTAAGCATAAAAGTCCTAATGCAAAGAGGGTATCTCAAACCCCTTGATCCCTAGTCCCTTCCTGACCCACTCCCAACTAAGCACGACCCTACTCAATATTGTGCATACCATCAGCAGCACGATCATCACACCGATCGTTGCTTTCGCCTTCGTCATGAGATCCGGGATCTCATCGACAATAAGACTATAGCTCCACCTCAGAAACCAAATGTAACCAATAACCCATTTCCTGTACAAGACCGCATACCTCCTCCTCCTCGAAATCTGAACCTAATCCATACACTACCATCCACCTGCAACCCCAACATATACATCACCCAAGCCTGAGGTGTTCATTCCAGAAGGCACGGACTTGTGTATGATGGATGCACTTGCTCAAACCCCCAAACTTGAACTCCACAATAGCCTAATTCCAATTTAACCTACTCCACAGAGCCCAACACAACCAATTCATCAAGGCCAAGTCGGTTCAAATACACTACGAGCACCAATGGTTGAACCTACCACTTTTGAGCTGTTGCACATTATCGAAGATCTTCAGAGAACTGTGGTAGATTTAGCTTTTGGGATCTTGGCTCCATCATTGACCACATCACATGCTAGAGATTTCATGTCAAAAAGTTCCCCAATCTTGGGGCGAGTTGTAGTTGGAAAAGGCCAACCCGAAGCTATCTGATGTCTAAGTGATGACATGTTAACAACAAATGGGCCTTGCTCCGATACAGTCACCCAATCTCTAGCTGAAGCAAGTGGCAAGAACAAGGCCAAAGCAAGTATTGATCCCTATGCACATCTCCAGTGAGATATTAAGGATTTGAAGGTCAAAGGGTTGAACAAGCAGCAAGTGCTTGTAATTTTTGCAAAGACTATGGATGACACTATTGTCGCTCAAGATGGAGGCATTTTAAATCCAGGAATAAGCCATGAAAATGGATGCCTTGCCAGAAACACCCCTTTCAGCTTTGATCCTACACTTGCAACAGATCTCCTAACCTAGTCAATACCTACCGACCCCTCTGTCAATACTTCTAGGATTGGTAGCCGCAGCTTCAATCCCCTTTACATGACATTGTCCAAAGCTCTCCAAATCCTCATAGGATAAGGCCATCTCAAACCCTTTGACCCTCGGCCTCTCCCTGATCGCCTTCCAAACAAGCATGATGCTGTTAAGTATTGCACTTTCCATCAGCAACCTGGCCATGACACTGACCGTTGTTTTCGCCTTCGCCATGAAATTCAAGACCTGATTGATAACAAGGTCACCACCTCACCAAGTCCTACAAAGTCTACCGATGTTGAATCAATGAACTTGGGAGATGATGTGATTAGTTCTGTGATCGAGAGTAAACCACCTGCTGATGGACCTTCATTTACTCCGGACATGGCGGATGGCACACACTGATTTTAGCAATTTGAAAATGTTTTTTTCTTTTTACTTTCTGAATTGGGTATTGAGTCAATCTTGCCACATCAAAGTTTGATGATTTCAGGGGTGTTAACTCAGACATCACTATCTTGTTTGTGTTTGTATTTTCACTCTTTCTTTTGAGTCTGTTTCAAATCATGGAGCCAGAATTTCTGAATGAACTGCAGTAACTTTCACCTATTTCTCTATGCCTTTAAATCTTTGTATTGACCCAAGTTTTTCAAAATTGTTTCCATAACTATGGTGAAAACAAAGAGGGAGGAATTTCTTGGGATTTGCAAAATTTGATCAACTTAGAGGAAGAGAGATGTGCTAAGCCCTTAATGACTAAGATCATGTCTATTAATGTGGGTACTGAGAAGGATCTTGGCTTGATCCAGATTGGTTCTATATTGTCTTCAGAGGAACACGAGCGACTAGTCGCTTTATTAAAAGATTTCAAAAATATTTTTGCATGGTTCAACGAAGACATGCTTGGAATTGGTCTTGAGATTGTACAGCATAGGATCACTCTAGGCCTCGAGACTCGACCCCTTAGCTTGATTCAGAATGTTCAATGATCAACAAAATTATGAGGCTCGCATGGCCGGATTAGAAGTAGCTCTTAAACTAGCGGCAATAAGGTCGGATGTGATTGAAGGAAGTTTGCATAGCTAGATTAGAAGCACGCATTGAACTAGGGGCAAAAAGGTCAGATGTGAACGAAGATTCAAAAATAGGTCATTTCTCAAGCCAATGGAGACTAGCAAGAAAGCCTAAACCTAGAATTTGAGAGAAGAAAAATTATTGTTGAAGGACAATCGAGTTCCTATCCATGACACTAGGGGCAAATTCAGACCCAATTGGAGGGACCCTTACATCATCATGGCTATTTGGTCAGGAACAGCAGCCATTTGCATGGATTCATATGGCTTAGAGATCTCATAACCAATCAACATAGACAAGTTAAAATTCTTTATCCTTGAGAGACTCGTTGGGCCGAAAACCCGGGAAGGCGACCTAGGAAAAAGTTAGAGCATGAAAAAGAAAAGAAAATAAAGAAAAAAATGAAATGAAAGAAAATGAAAAGAACAAAAAAAAAATGAAAGAAAAATGAAAAGAGAAAGAAAAATAGAGCTCGCAAGGTCAAAAACCGGGAAGGGCGGCTTTGGCAAAAGTTAGAGCGTAAAAGGAGAGAGTTAATACCCGAGTACACCTTAACCCGGGAACTACGTAATTCCCATCTTTGGGATATGTAGGCAACTTCATCTTAAAGTTTGGCCCCACCCATTTTCAACTTGCTTGTCTCATCTATGTTGATTGGCTTATCCTCATTCAACTCGGCTATCCTGATTGGCTCATCTTCGTTCAAATTCGATTGTCCTATTCTGTTAAAAGATTTCGCTACAAGACAAATCAAGTTCGGATTTGAGATTGTGTATCTCACGAGTTAATTCCACGTTGGTCAGGTAGTGGCAATTTGCAAAAAAAAAATTTGAGTATTTTTAGCGTAGATGACTAATTTTTTTGAAAATTGTTCCATTTCTTTTAAAGTCGGATAATTTCTTGGACCCAAAAAAGGAATAATGTGCTCATGATTTGCCTTACATGATTTCAAAAGGGAAAGTAGAATAAGCATGCTAATCTAAACTCGCATGCTGTTCAAAATTGTTGCAGTAGAAAGCCAAAAACAAAAATAATAATAATAATAATAAAATAAAGTCAAAGTGATGAACTAGGGGCACAATCGAGTCAGGTTTTTTGCCTTTTCCCTATTGTCAAGACACTTGCCAGAAAGGGCATAACTGACGCTAACAGCAAGGGCCAAAATCTCTCTCATCCTCCAAGTAGTGAGGTATCGAGCCAAGTGTGAGGCATGAACTAGAAATGGAGCTGGATATTCGACCTCTTCGGTTTGAACGGGTTTGATCACTTCCAAACTAGCGTCTGAACCAGAATGGAAAATAGAAAATGCAATGTGTGAGACCAACCAATTGTATACCTGGCCGACGGGACATGTTGAAACTCATCTCGGTTAAGTTATGCCAAGGGCATCGCCAAGCAATATCAATTGCAGATCTGCTGCACACCACAACCCCTTTGTAGGAAAGCTCACTAGCTATGAACGAAATAAGTAGAATTTAGCAGAGTACTCGGGGCAAGGGTCTATAACTTTCAGCTTATCCATCAACCATGCCTGGGAAGGATAAAATAAAAATAAAAAAAAAAGAGAGAGAAATTAAAGAACAAAGGGATATGTGTTGAGAACAAAAAGTACGAAAAGGGCTTTTGAGAGAAAACAGAGATTGAGTGCCAAAGTGATGTGAGAATCACAAATAAGAAAGGGTGGGAAACAGAACCCGAAGAAGTAACAGGCTCCCCACGAACTGAGAAGTCTCCCACCAATGGAAAACATCCAAGCCCATTAAGGTTTTGGTCAATGCCAAGCCTACGCAGCTTTGACCCTCCTTGAGGCATTGGGCCACATCAATCAGCCTAATGCTGGCTCTGTTGCAACTAGGGACAAATAGGGAGTGTACGAGCAAACATAAGAGATTGGGAATGGGTGAGTGCATGATAGTCATATCCCACTACCTAGCCACTACTTGGATCAGGCTGTCCTTATTTAGATTCGGCCGTGTTTATTTTAGACCCGACTGGATCTCAGTTCTTGCCAAAACAGCACAACAATTACAGAAGCAGCAAACTTCATCGTCGTGTTTCAAGGTCTTGTTTTAAGTATTGTTTTACGTCCAACAAGTGTAAATAGGTGTGTTTAGGCTGTTTTTACTTTGTTTTTCTTTTATCGAGTTGTATTTTGCCTTTTGGTCGGTTATAGGTTCTCTATCTAGTTTAGAACTCAATTCGAAAGCAATTATTCTCAGTGTCAATTTTTCAGAAGTAAATCAATGTTGTGCAATTCACCACATGTTTTGCAAAGAAACAAAAGCTCATTCTTTCATAAACTACAGGGTTCAACCCCGATCATAGTCTTAGAAAAAAAAATACAAGTTTTCAAGAGCAAGCAAAACAAGGACCTATCTGAAGCTATGTAGGTTCCTGACTACAAAGCAAAAAGAAAAGAAAAGGAAAAATCAACCCCTCCTGACACTCTTCATCCTCGGTCGTAGGATGAGGGGACTCATCACTATCGCTACTGTCTCTGGTAGAGTAGATATCAGCACTAGCATCCCCCTCGTCCTCAAAGGCAATGTACTCAGCATAATCATCAAGGGTCTCCTCTGAAGAAGGCGAGTGCTGTCTCACTCTGCCTCTACCATGTCTCCCCTGATCAGCTCGCCCTCTACCTCTCATCGGGGCTCGTCTCTTTCTACTTCCTCTAGCCGGAAGACGTCTCACAGGTATAACAGGTGCCATCTCATGCTAAAAAGATACAGGGTGTTAGAACAAATATAGCAGAATTGTGAATAGGATATCAGAGTATATTAGGACAGAGAATTAATAAATTGTATAGTATTTGACTATGGAGAGAGTGGGTAAGTGTACCTCGATCCCATGAGCAGCCAAGGCAGTCTGTCTCCTCCGCACCATGAAAAGTAGACAGTCAACCGTTCATAGGAGATCGTTAAAATACTCCATGGGCACCTGCAAGTGAGAGAAGGCACCTGCAAGTGAGAGAAGGCATGAGTAGACAGAACAAAATTGTGAAGTACAATGGGCAGACACAAAGAAGAAATGTTTACTTGTGCAACATCAAGAGCAATCACCAACTTGCGATCCCTCTCCTCAATATGATCAAGAGGGATCTGCTCAATCACCTCATCTGGTTGCATGTGTACAATCTCAGTAGGAATTGCAGGAAGCCCAGGAATGGGAGCTGCAATAGGAACACCTCCAGCAGTGGCAACAGTAGTAGCAGCAACAGGGAGCACATGAACCACACCTCTAATGAGAGGAGCCATCACACGGGTCTGCAAGAATGTAATGAATTCGCCTCCTCCGTGATGCAAATCACCCGTCCTCTCTCAACATAAGGTGGTCAATCAAGTGTTTATCATGAAGATCGTTGACAATCCTCATGCCCGGAGAAGGGAGATGTGGAACGTTAGGATTGGCTTGGCCCCAAGTTTGACAGAATCTCTCTCCTAAGTAATAGGCCCTACCGAAAAGACCCTCAAATAAAATCCGCATGGTAGAGGCATTCCATGTAGTAGTATAGGTCACCCTTGATGCTTGGGGGATGCCTGCCCAAGGGTGCCAATCAATCTGCAGGTAAAGGATACAAGTCAAATATTAGATATCAAGGGTTGAACAATATGAAAGCAGTAAAAGACAAAGATCAATATGAGGTTTTGTTGCCCTCTCCGCAGTGACTGTATCGAAGAAATGGCGAAAATAGGCAAAGTCGCGATCCGCGAGTCTCTAGCACTCTAATCTGGAGTTATAGTACTGAGAACGGGTTACAGATAACTCAATGGGCCACATAGGAACAGGGGCGACAGATGTGAAATATGTGTAAACCCACAGCTGTAAAAAGAAAACAAGTTTATGAATCAAGTGGACAAACGAAGCAAATATAAACAGAAAGTGCAAGTAGAAAGCTTGGTTTGTAGCAGAATAGAAAAAGAAGTGTGAGGTATACCTCCCAGACTTTCCAATATTCACCAAGCGAGTTCGCCTTTCGGCGGGATGCCGAGCTCATATAGGAGTAGAGGGTGGCCAGGCTGGCGCTGCCCCAATCATACTCCCCCACATGCGGGAGGTGCACCAGCTCTCCCAGAAAGTATAGCCCTATAGTATTCTCCTTGTTAGCAAATAGGGTAGTACCGAGGAGATACATGAGGAACCTGTGAGTGTACTGTGTAATCTCATCTGGAGTAACTAGATGGAGGGCAGAGAAATGGTCCAAGAACCAGCTATAGCGCACTATCCTGTGTCCGGCGACATCTGGGATCGCCTCAAGAAGGTAAAGTTGCGCAACTCTCTACTGAATCATGTCAGGGTCAACAGGATCGAGTTGCCAACTCCTACCCATAAGCCTGTGAGCATCGAGAAGTCATAAAGAGTCATGGTCATCTCCCCAGTCGATGAGAAGTGGAAACAGTTGGTGGTGTCCCACCACCCCTCCATCAAAGCATCATATAGCAGTAGCTCGGCCTTCATCTATATGAGCCCTGAGCAGAAAGGTCTGAAGCATCATCAATCAAAGTGCAGACCTCCTGAGGGAGCCTCTCGTACTAGCCTTGCTGGCCGGAAACAGTTCCATATCCACTCATCTTCCAGGCCATGGCCTATGGCAAGAAATGTTGTTACCATTTTGAACAGAGGGGCTGTAATGGAATTCAAGACAAACATGCGTAAGAGGAAAGATTTCTTACCGTGGAGGCATTAGTGGATAGGTGCTCCGTCGGATTCCCTAGAAGCTTGTCCTTATCAGTCCCAGGAATAAGGCCCTCAAATCTCAAAATGCAGCCAGGAGTCAAAGCATGTGAGCGCAACTAGTAAGTAGCTGGGTCAAATGGTCTATCTACAAGGGGGAGCAACTCAGGCTCTGTCGCAGGAGGAGGAATGTCCTCGACTACCAAATCCTCGCTAAGAACGGCCCCGATGTCCATGGTAGGCTCTAGAATGCGCATGCCAACGTTAGCTAAAGACACACCACCCTGTGGAACCTCATCATCAGCAATGAGAAGTGTAAAAGTGAGAAAATGTGAGGGGGTGGTGAGAGAAAAGCAAGGAAAGTGCGAGAAATGTGTGAAAAACCCCAAATCTAAGCCCTAAGAGAGAGCAAATGAAGAAGAAGTGGAAAACTAAGAGGGGGTACAGGAAGTCACAAGAACAATCGTGAGAATAAGCCCAAAAACCAAGAGAAACCCAAAACTCAACCAAATCAAAATCCAATCGGTCCAAAATGTAGAGGATTAGAAGGGTTTTCAAAAGGAATTTCGCAAGAACCATTGGGTAATGTGAATAGAGGGGAAATCTTGAGAGAGAGAATACCTAGAGAGAGAGGGAGAAGTTTTTCACACGGTGTGGGTGTGGAATAAGAGCCCAAAAGTGTGTTTTAAAGAGGCATGGGTCGTGAAATGTCGAATCTGCCCTAAGCCGCTATTGTAACACGGTTGTGTGTGTTTTAGGCACGACCTAGTCCCAATGTAAAGCAATCAGTTTTGGGGTTCAGTTTGGCCCTGTGCGTGGGTAGGCCTATCTTCCATTTGGAAGAAGGTGTTTTTGCATGTCAGATCATGTTCCTGACTTCAAGAATTTCGAGAGTTCTCTTTCAGAATGTGTTTCTGTGTGCCTCGTCTTTTTCTCGACAGTATTGATACACGTAAGCCCGACTTCCCACAAATACCGATTGAGATATTTTATAAAGTATCGCTTCTCAGCAGAGGTGTTGTTCCTAAAACACCACTTTTTGGCAACGTGGTACGCGTAAGTCCAAATCTGATTCACATACCCAACAAGGTGATCTCCGTGAACACCATTTCCCATGGAATTTTCTTCAAAAAAAAAAAAAAAAGAGGTTACTTGTGTTGCTTTTTAGAATGAGACGGCTGCATACTTCGGGTTCCGAAAACCTTTTGCCTTTGAATGTTCGAAGAGCATTAACCCCCAACATAGCTTTCATCTTTTTCGCAGTAAGCACGTCTAGGCTTGTTTTCATACCATTTTATTCCCCTCACCCTCTCTATGTGAGACATAGTTTGGCCTACACCTATCACCCTCTCTACGTGATGCATAGTATGGCTTGTACCTTTCACCCTTATCACATGAGTATGATTTGGCTTGCACCGTCACCTTTTTTGCATTTCACGCGATTAGGGTTGCAATTTCACTCTTAACACACGAGTGTGATTTGGCTTGCACCCTCACCCTTTTCGCATTTCCCGCATTTAGGCTTACAATTTCACCCTTATCACACGAGTGTGATTTGGCTTGTACCCTCACCCTTTTCACGTTTCCTACATTTAGTCTTGTAATTTCACCCTTGTCACACGAAAGTGATTTAGGCTTGTATCTTTCACCCTTGTCACATGAGTGTGATTTGGATTGTATCTTTCACCCTCTTTACGTTATGCGTAGTCTGGCTTGTACCTTTCACCCTTATCACATGAGTGTGATTTGGATTGCACCCTCACCCTTTTCGTATTTCTTGCTTGTATTTTTCACCTATATCACACGAAAGTGATTTGGCATGTATCTTTCACCCTTATCACACGAAAGTGGCTTGGCTTATAGCTTTCATTCTTTCTACGTGATGCGTAGTTTGGTTTGTATCTTTCACACTTGTCACCTGAGTGTGATTTTGCTTGTACCTTTCACCCTCTCTACGTGATCTGTAGTGTGACTTATACCTCCCTCTTCTTTATGATTTTCGAGGGGAATGCTCGTTTGTGGTTTTGATTGATCATTGCATAAATGTCATTTGTATCCTGCCCTTAAACTACACTGGTTTGATTCCTTGCAAAGGGATACGTAGGGCAACTTTCAAGTTCAACCAACTGCACCTGTATATTGTTTGTTTGCCCAAGTCTTACGACCTTGTCAAATGGGTCATCTTCGGGCATTGACATTCACTCATGTCATGAAATGACTCCGAGCTTTGTCAAAGAGGAGAAACTGTAGACAACCCATTTTTTACCACCCTTAAGACTTGCGTTTTATTCTGAACACTTAATGATGAAATGTTACGTTGTGTGATCGTTTGACTCTTCAGCAGAAGAATCCAATTTCAAGCTTTAAAACCTAAACCTTGCACCCTATTTTGACCAAAACCTTATTTTTTCTAGCCTAACCACTTGGAGAACAGCTGGCCAACAGATGGCCGGCAGGCCATTTTGATTGGGCCGGTCGTACATCCTCATGGCCGGTGGGCCATGTCTAGTGGAATACATATTTTGCAGCAGCCAACTGCTCCCATGCTGGCCAGCTGTCTCTTTTGAAGATATTTCTGATGTGAGGAGTTGAAATTCTATAAATACAGCACGCCCCTTCATGGTTTGGGGTTAGAAAAAATTGCCAAAAGGCTATAGCTTGTCCAACACACTTCTCTACCCTCTTGCAATATAGATACACAATAGATACACCATATAAGGTTAAACTTGAAGCTTTTTGTTGAGATTTTGAACTTAATTTCAGATACTTGAGAGTGCTTAGAGTGAGGTTTGTTAACTAAGAAGATCTTCCTCTCTTTCAAGAGGTGAATTTTGAACTCTTCCATCATCTTTTCTCTCTCTTATTCTTTCCTTTACATATTGATTTCAAAGTATATTTTGGACTTAAAATGTGATTAAAATCTGATTAAAAGTGGGTCGGCTAGCCATCCTTCCATTGGCTAGTTCACTAGTTGTACACCTTTTACTTTATTTCTTTCTTTTTTTTTCATTTTCTTTTCATTTCATTTGGTTGAATTTCAGCACTTTTAGCACTGTTCTAGATTATTTTCGTGTGATATGAATTGAATATGGGCTTATAAAAGGGTCCTCGTCCTCCCTGCTATATGTGCTCTTACTTCCTATGCTCTGAATATCATATTTGTATTGTTCTAAGTCCTTACGGATTTGGCGTGTTTAGGATATAGCGGCCAATCCGTTTGAGTAAATCGTTTTACTTTGTTATAGCTTTCCTTATGTATCTTGGACACTTGTGGTCATGGGACAATTAAAGCTTAGGCTTAGCCACCCCGCCACAAGTTTACTTATCTAGTGATAAGTTTCTTGCTTTCATTTTATTATTGTCCACCTTGAAGCTAGGTAGTAGCTTCCGTGTTCAAAGTGTTGAAAAACTCTCTTATCAATCATTTTCGAAACATGGAAACAGATGTCTCATCCTTGTTCCATGAATAAAGAGGAGTTGTCAACAACTTTGGTGAGTTGTGTGTTTAGGCTTTGATAGATAGCTTTTTTTTTCTTTTTTTTTTCCTTATTTGCTTTGTTGCTCCTAGAGAGCTCTTTATCGAGAAGTGTTGGAAACTTTCTCCTAGTTTCACTTTGAAGAATGGAAATTGATGTTTCATCCTTATTCCATGAGTAGGGAGAGAAGGTGACATCAATTCTTGAGTTGATATTATTTGTCAATTGAGTTGCTCTATAATCATCAACATACTACCTTATGATGTTTGATGATTTGTGAAGCGTGTATGCCTCTTTCTTAAATAAATTCATGATTGGAAGAAGGTAAAGAGAATATTCTCTCTTTTTTTTTCTTTTTCTTTTTTTTTTTTCTTTTTTGTGCTTAGTTAAGACTTTTCCTATTGCTTTTAAGATCATCATGCAACAAATTTTCGATGATTGATGATTTATTCCCTCATTGAAAATCTTCATGACAAGTGGAAACAAGAAGGATGAACATATTTTGGAAACACTCTGTCTTACTCTGTTCCAGTTCTGTTGCAGCAGGGTTTTCCTTAGAAATAGTGGTCGGCTGACCATTATTCTGCATGGCCAACCAAGCATGTTGTACAGCAGTGGTAATTTTCCAACAAAATAGAGCAGATTTTGAGGCCAAAACAAAACTATTTTCTGACTGTGAACAGGACAACTTCTGGCAGCAAACAAAGAGCTTTCCGGAAGATGTTCTCATTTGTGCGCATGCGATTTCCTGCCTCTCATTCAAGTACTTTAGATTAGTAGCTTTGAGATTCATATTTTTTAATAATTAGTTAGTAAGTAATTAATTAGTTCATTCATTTAGTGTTTGCAATAATTAATTAATTAGGACATTCAGACCCTTTTGTGGGAGGGCAAAATTTGTAATATTTTTATGTCTTCCAACCCTCATTTCTTTCTCCCTTTTATTTACATGCTTATTGTGATTTTGTATAGCATCATATTTTCTTTTATCATTGCCATGATTCGTATCCATTTTTGCATGCATTAGGGTTCAGCTCATCATACTTGATGTCATTGATTATTTCTTACTTGAATATGTGTGTTACTGCATGCTTTGAGTGGATCAATATGTCGTGTTCATAGCCAAATCAAGTAGTTGCATATGTATATGTGTTGCATTAGCCACTTGCATATTAGGATCATGCATTTTTCTAACTATCTTCTTTTCTTAGGCTTATTTGAATATTAGATGAGCGTTTTTGCTTTAGCATATTACATGTGTGTTTGCGTTGCCATGTCAAGCATACTACCATGAGGCTATGTGCTTATTTGAAATACTTCTTTGAATGCCTGTGGATGAAGGTTATTTCAGTTAAGTTGGAATGAATTTGATTATTGTACATATGAGCTCACTTCTTTTAAGTTGCACACATTCAAAAAATCTTTTCAAAGAAAGCATGAAATCAAAGCATTCCAAGGTAAGTGACGTGGTCTATACTTGCTTGTTTCACATAGTAATGTTAGTATAATTAACAAATTAGAACATAAGCATATAATGTCTATAAAATTCACATCATGATTAGTAGAGGCTGATTTTTGATCGGGTGAGTGGGGTGCTCAATTCATGACCTTTCCCTCTCATACCTAAGTTCCCAAACTGAGACACTTTGGTTATGATGGACAAGTGGCCTTTGGCACAAATCATGAGTTTCCTAAATTTCCCAAAAATATTTAGGTAGCGACTATGAAATCTGGCAATGCAGTCCATTTTTGACATCACTGATGATTAATGGATTTTCTAGGATTTGCCAGATTTGGACTTTCATTCATTTTTATTTTTTCTGTTTCACATTGCATTTGTGAAACCAGATTCAGATCCACGTTGAGTCTGAACTGTAGGGCAATCGCATCTGATGAGACTAAACCCCTCCGAGGAGCTTGAAAAACCAACTACAGCATTCACATCCATGTTGGTAAATATTCCACGTGCGGTATGTTGTTTGTTAGACCAAAATTTACCTACATGCTGAAATTAATGTTGTTATGATGTTGGAGTATGCGTTTGGTTGCAAGGGGGTGGGTAATGTTGATTGAATTAGTGTTATTGTATTTTATTTTTAAATAATTCGATATGCGTGATGAGGGCTTTTTTTGTGAGGTGTTGTTGTGGGATGGCCTTTTTGAAGCCGTCAACCCATTGTCCATGTTGGGTCGTGAATGAATCGTCATGTTTGGAAAGTCTTGTCATTTTTGTAGATAGATATGGTAAAATGAGGCAATTTTTATTTTTTTTTTATTTTAAACATTACGGATTGGTCATTAATTCGATGGTGTTTGAAGTTGTTACATCTCTATGGTTGAGTTTTCTCATGGGAATGCAGTTGTTTAACATTTATAATGTGCATTGCATGCTGCGGCTTTGTCAGTATGAATTAAATCACATGCGTGGTTTGGTGTGATTTCATGCTGATCTATGTGTTGGGTTGTTTATTTATTTTTTATTTTTTATTTTTTGTTTTGCTACCGACAGTTGGACTAATAATTTGAAGTTAATGTTGTGGTAGGCAGTGTAGGGAGGCAAGGATATAAATGTAAGATTGATGGGAGAACACTCTACTCAAATTTGACCGTCCAAATGTCCACCCGGTTGGCCGCTAAGAAACAAACGCAACTACCCTTTAAGCAAAACAAAGCATGAACTGATAGTGTTAGAAAATCTGTTGTCGACCTGTCGAGGCTAATGTATTATTCCAATGTCGCTGGTGTGATAAAGACAATGCTTCAATTAGAGTTAAGCGATGGACACGTCCGACAATTGCAAAAGACCCTATTTTAGCTGATGATTGAGGCAATCTGTGTGCCTTAATTGGATCCAATGGCTTATAAAAAGTGTGATGCCACAATGTGTTGAATAATACAGATGTACAACCCAAAGGACAGGAAGTTTTACATTGGGAGGAACGGCCTGCTGTTGAGAAACAGTGACATCCCATTGCTGTTTGGGGTCCAATGTGGGAAGGAGAAGTTAGATTTGGCACATGGGGTGATAGCTCCATCTGATTTCATACAGAGACGGTGTCCAAAAGTTGGTCAAATCTTTTCTAAAGTCATCAAAGGTCTGCTGGTAGTAGCAATGCGGGGGGAGACTGAATGTGATGAAGAAGATATTGTCAAGCTGTTATGTTTGTACATATGTGCTAAACTATTTTTCTCTACAATGGGGTGAATCTATATAGTGGTCATTTGTGCGCGTAATCGACAAACTGTAAACGTTCAATTGTATGACTGGACAACAATGATACATAACACTCCCATTGGTTCGTTAAATGACACTACAGGAAATTACACTTTTGCCGACTAAAAATTTAGTCAGTAAAAGTCTGTTTTTGGTCGGCAAAAGTCTTCTGCAACTAATTTTTTAGTTGCCACTTTGGTCGCGGATACATGGTCAACCAAAGTAATTTGTAACTAGAAATTTTTTTAGTCTGGAAAAAGAATATATTTGCTGACTAAAATTTTGGTCATTGAATATATAATTACGGCGACTAAACCATTTTGTAGCTAAAAAATGTTAGTCGCTAAAAGTGCTAATTTACCGACCAAATATTTTAGTCGCCAATTGTACCATTCCTTGACCAAAAATGTTAGTCGCCAAAAGTAATGTTTGTGCGACTGAAAATTTAGTCGGCAGTAGACCTATTCGTGACCAAACACTTTGGTTGCCAAAATTAATAATTTTACTGACTAATTATTTAGTCACCAAATGTACCCCTTCGCCTACCAACATTTTGGTCGCCAAATGTGAGTGGTGAAACACTGACTAATCACTTGGTCGCCAAAAGAGGAAAAACCAAACCAAATTTTGGTCGCCAATTCAATTCTTTTTGTTTATCAAAATAGAAATAAAATATAATAGAATTCCGTTTGACCTGTATGATATATAATAACCCATCCAAACCATTCAATATAACCTGTAATTTGAGACAATCATTCAAACCAACAAAATCAACTGAATCATGAACATCTAACAAAATACGTAAATCAGCCAATACTTAACTTGTTTGATTAAAGTCCTCAACTATTATAACTTTTCACCCACAAGTAATTCCAAACTACATAATCGTCCAATTAAAAAGGTTACGTAATATATATAATCGTCCAATTCACATCCATCTAGTATAAAAATTTAAAACATAATAATTATTTGTTATTAAGTTTTAAATTTTTATCCATGCACATCTATCCAAAAATATAATTAGTAGTCTACTCAAATATTTTTCGCGCACATCTATCCAAAAATATATAATCCTTCAAAAAATGTAACAATTGCCAACTAGTCCTATACAATTCAGCTTCATGCACGAGCTCATCCATCTGTACAAAAGAAAAATAAAAATAACGTCAAGTAAATTGAACAAAAATTGAAAAATGTCCATGGAAAGTAAGATAAGGGTGCTACAAAGTAAAGGGCTAACCTGCACATAAATGTCAAAATGGTTAACATCTCAATGAAGCATAACCGTAAACTACAATATTATACAATGAAAAATTATAATATCAGCAAAAAACAAATTCTCTAAATAAGGGTGCTACTTAATATGGAATGATGCACAATAGCCCTTTTCTTTTGTTCCAATCGATTCATAGACTCCTCTACTAACAAAATATCACTCATAAAAATAAGAATTGATACTAATATAATGTCTATAAATTAATTTGCACTAACCCATTAGATTAATTAAGCAATAGCAGTATGATGAAAAAGAAAATAAAACTTGTTTCCCTAGGTGCAAAAATGCTTGTGCTTTAACACATAAAAAGAGAAAAACAGATGCATATAAAAAATGAATTAAAAATCAACCAATCAAGGAAAAGTGCAAAGGAGTTTTAGGTGGGAAAATTTTAGAGAGAGAGAGAGAGAGAGAGAGAGAGAGAGAGAGGAATGACATGTTTTTCTTGAAACCTCAAAAAGAGGTTGCACACTTGATAACCGTCAAGGGAATGTTATGGAGAATACTCAAACTCTATGGCCCTACAAGCCCAATACTCCAACACCTGCACATGATTGATTGAAACATAAGAGTACATCTAGAGAGATGGAAATAAGAAAAAAATAAATAAAATAGAATAAAAGAAAGAAGATCATTTTAATAAACTTTTGCTAATGTGTGTTATCATGTTTTATTTGAACAACCCTACTGTCACTGCTTGAGTATAGCTAGCAAAAGCATCATGGAGTTCAGTCCATGATCAGAGCTTTGTTCCTCCTTGTTTTTATCTGGTTGAGGACTTGCTATGAGTGTGGATTTAAGAGTTTCCTTTTCCATTTTATCTAATTAATACCTCAAGATACATTATATGCTTGGTCTACTTCTCATTTTAAGCTTTGCTATGCTCAATTTAGAATTTTTTATGCATGAGAACTCCACAACAATTGTTCCAATTTCAATTGCCGAATTTCCTACCAAAAATTAGGCAGGACACAACAATGGTACGACATTTTAGGATTAGATTTACTGATATTAAGAAAATAAATAAATAAATAAATTCTCACCAAATCAGTCCTTGAGTGAAAAAGGAACTCCAATATTTTTGTTCCAATACATTTTTCACAAATATTTTATCAAACACCATAATTCACACCAAATTCTCACAGAGGATATCATGATTATTAGTATGTGAGCATCAACAATTTTATGGGAAGAAGAATACCATGGTTGCAATAAGAGCAATGAATTTCCAGTTGAAAGTAGAAATCAAACACAGAAGATATATCTACATGTAATCTTCTTCATCATCAAATGTTGTTTCATATTTGTGTGGATGTGTTTTGCGTTATTGATTCCTAATATTACTGTTTCATACAAATTTAAGTTAACTATGAGTTTTTTTTATATTGAGTGCCATTGACACGGGTCACACTAAGTTGAAGAGGGTCACGAGTTGTGTTGTCGCATTACTGGTATGTTCTTTCAAGTTTTCAACTATAACAAACATATTCGACATTGAAAACATGTGATCTTGTATGAATTTGTTTAATGTTTTGCCTGATTTCTTTATTGTAGTTCCTCATTGCGAGCACACAGCGATCGTGGAACTGGAACGGCCTAATGTATCACCAAGATTCTGCAGGTGGAACATTGGTACACTAATCAAGAATTTAAAAGGTGTAGACCTATCGGCAATGGGTTGTATTAAGGTATGGTGCATTAGTTAATACGGTTGTTTAGTTTTTGTTCCGTTTATCATAAATTTATGTTTGCCACATTGTATGTAATACGTAGATTAATTGTGAGAAGATCCAAGGGATGATTATTGAGCATTATTTTGTGAATGCAACAACGGGTGGGGAAGTGCAAAATCAAAATGAGATAGCAGTATTGGAGGTTGAGCCGGTTAATGTATGGAATGGGCGTCAGTCTGATGTTGATGAGCATGATATGGATGGTATTGATTGTTGGCAACTAGACTCACATAATGGTGGTGATATTGAATTCAAAACTGTAGAGGACACTGAGAAACAACCCAATAGGCCGTCAATTGGTACAAAAAATGACAGCGATAAGATGTTGGCAATCGGAGAAGTGTGGCTAGTTTTATTTCCTAACCTGTTGGACATATCAAGCACACCAAAAGGTGATGTAAACTACACCAACCTAACTGACGCAACTGAGCAACTAAAAAAGGCTATGCACATAATTAAAGAATTGGAGAACGAGGTTCGTGCGAAGTCTAAATGTGTATGTGAGCTGGATGGATGGGTCACGTCTATGGAGAGGATGCTTGGAGCGCAAGCCACGAACCTATTTATTAGATTCGATAGTGTGACTGTGTCAAAAGACACTGAAATCTCATGCCTTAACAAGGTGGTCGGTCAATTGAAAGAACCAATATCCAATTTGGAAGTCCACATTAACAATCGTGAAGTGCAGAAAGTCATGCAATCCATCACACATGATGGCTAAATTCAATAGAGTGTGTTGCTGACATTGATGGGATTGAATGTTTAGGGATGACTATGTGGACCGGAATGTAACGGCCCCCAAAATAATACAATAAAGATAACTCATATGCGGAATAATATAACAGAAATACAATACTTGCATTCATCAGAGTTCAATGTTTAACAAACAGTTAAATGCCATGTAGTCTTACATCTTTCCAAGTCATTGCTTGGTTACACAAATTGAGTCTTGCTCGTTACATCTTAAGCCCTTGGCTTTACAAATGATAAAAGCATACACACAACAAGACATAACTAAGAAGCTCTTGCTTCCTAAAACTCCATCCACGCTATTGCCTTGAAGGAAGCATCTCACCTGTACTTGAAAATGGTATTCCCACATAAGCCAACAGCCCAGTAGAAATAATCTAACACAATTTATGAGGTTTAGCAAAGGTATAAATACCACGTACATAAACAATACCAATCCTGAAACACCCACAAGACTTGCATATCCATATGCCACTAAGACCAACCTTATTCCATTTTCCTTTATTTCATTTCCAATTCATATATGCTACTCAATTCATGAGTTAAATTCGTTATCTTTCAACAACCAAAATGAGACTACAACTCAATGGTTCTCCCAATTATGCAAAACACACATAAACACTTCAAACTTTGCCATTTTACGGATATTTTGTCCGAAGGAATCGGCACCCATTTATATATGAAATTTCAGGTCTTTCACCCAGGACACTCTGGCCAACTTGTTTAAAATGGAGTCCATCCGCTTTCTCTTCCCAAACGAATATACGTATGCAATGTATTTATAAACAAAATCACATATGGAGTACATCCCCTTTCTCCTCCCAATAAACATACATATACAATGTATTTATAAAAATAGTCATATATGGAGTACATCCCCTTTCTCCTCCCAAACAAATACACATTTACGATGTATTTATAGCACGGTCATATTCAATGACAACCAACAGTAGATTACCATTAAATCGCCTAATCCTCATACAATTTCCACAACAATCATGACTATCCTCCACCGATAGCCTAATACATTTATCTCTAGACATATTTTAAATCTCAAGATAAATAATTATTTAAAACTTCCAAAGGTGAGAGATAATACATATCCAATTTCACCACCTACATCAATAACCATCCAATTTAACATATTCAATGTTAATTCCAATTATTTATACAAAATAATCATTTTATCAAGTTAGGGCAAAAATCCCCCTTTTTTCCAATATTGACCCAAACACCCAAAATCAACTATTTTGGTATACCAAGATCTTATATTCAAACCCCATACTCATTTATCTCTCATTCATCAAAAACTCCTCTTTTCATTTCACACCCAAATCTTAGATTTGTCCCAACCACAACCAAATCTCATCATCTATACACAATAGCAAATAACTAAGCTAAAAACCATATTAGAGTGTAGAAAATCCTTACCTCAAGAAGAGAAGACGAGCAAAGTAAGGTTGAACTCCAAAAACGGCGAAACGTACTTTTACTTAGATCAATATGAAGCTCTTGAAACCCTCTACCTTATTCTCAAAGACACTAGAGTCAAGAACTCAATGGATTTAGATGAAATCTTAGAGAGAATGTGAGTTTCTAGAGAGAGAAGCTCAAGATCTGGAAATTTGGAGACTTTTCGAGAGAGAGAGAGAAAGCAGAAAATTATCTGAAATGTCACTTTCACGATCTGATAAAGCGCAGTCCGCTCGAGCGTGGAAAGCCCCACTCGAGCGTATGACACAGACTCCCGCTCGAGCGTGGAAAGATCTGCTCTAGTGTCGAATACACATTTCCAATACTTTTGCAGACAGGTCAAAGTGCAGGAACCAAACATTCTCCGCTCGAGCGGGGAAATGGACGCTTGAGCGGACAAGCAACTTCGAATGCATTTTTCCTTTTTGCTTCGAGGGGCGCTTGTCACGACCCAAACCCGCCCCTATGGGTTTAGCACCGTAACCGGCCAGTAATCCGAGATTACCGAAGGCCTGCTTAACAGTAAGACAGTATAACAGAGTACAGGGGCATGGCGGAAGCCAATACAGTAGATAAACAATGTCCAATGAGCTGTGACAGTCTGCATGCCAAAAAGATTTTCATATACATACATATACTCAGTACGGAACGGTATGCACTTTATTTACAAATATACAGTACAGGGACTTAATCCCTATTAAGCAGTACAGTAACAGTCTATACGGTATTACAAAAACAGTCTAAGACAGACGGGGAAATAAAACACCCCTAAGCCAAAGGTTGGCAGGCTCGGAACCTCGCAGTGAGGCACAGTGGTTGGCTTGACAAAAAATGGAGTTACCCCGACGCTTCTAGCTTTGATCCGGTGCCTGTACACCTACATATATATATGAGCAGTGAGCTAAAGCCCAGTGAATAACATAAAGCGTAAAGGGGTTTAGAATGAATGTCCTTACAGTAATGAAAACAGTTCATTTCAATCAGTATATCAGTTGTTCAGGGCAGTAAACGGTCACATGTGGTACATCCATTAGCATAACAGTACAGTAAGCATTAGGTCTTAAAGACCGAACAGTAATGATGGCCATTAATCAGTAAACAGTAGTGGTTCCAACATGGGAACCGAATCGATTAGACAAATCCACCCGTTCATAAACCGTCGGTGGGGCCATCCGTTCACAGACCGTCGATGGCAGAGATTTCTCAAACGGTAGCAGTAACAGTAAACAGTAGTTGCTAAGGATGCCACAATACAGCTCAGAATATAGGACATACATTCATTCAGTAAACAGTATCAGTTCAGTAAACAGTTCAATTTAACAGTGGGAAAATATTCACAGTTGAACATATCTTTACACAATTGTTACTCACAGAGTTCTGGGCTACAGTATGCTAGAGCGTGTCTCCCTGGAATGCCAACCCTATACAGTTAACAGAGTGAACACACACTAAGTTCATAGTGGGGAAAGATAATAACTTAATCCCTAAATGTCTCAGTGTGTTCTACATCTATATCCTCATTAAGATGTCTTAAACTAGGCCTAAGAATGCCTAGGATGGAAATGAGGATGCAAAGATGTACTTAGAAAACATTTTCAGAAACTTCAGTGAAACAGAGTCCAGCTCGAGCGCATGTTTCCCCGCTCGAGCGGACAAGCAAACAAAGGTCCCCGCTCGAGCGGCAACATCCCCGCTCGAGCGGACCAAAAAGTACTGGATAGGTGAAATCTCCGCTCGACGCCCACTCGAGCGTGTCACCCAGTCCTCCGCTCGAGCGGACTGATGCACAGTGCAAGATGCTGGGAGCTCGATTTTCCCGCTCGAGCGGCACTTCCCCCGCTCGAGCGGACGACCAAAATCTGGAAAACCCAGATTCAAACTCCAAGTTCAAAACCAAGTTTTCAACCACCAAAACCGATCCTCTTGGGCCCATTTTCTGGAAAACCTTTGTAAATACATAGAATAACATATATCAAACCTCAATTTGTAAAATCAAAGCCCAAGGGTGTTTAATCAAACTCATTTTCAAACCAATCTTCATGAACATGCTATACACACGACATGCATGAATTTTAAATCAAATTAAGGCTTCAAAGCTTGCTCAATTGAGCTCATTTCTTCAAGAACATGATGAAAACATGGATTATAACAATATTATGAACATGCACGTGAGGAATGATGAATTACAACCTCAAAACTTGCCAGTATGCACATGCATGCAACAATTGAACTCCAATTCAACATTAATGAACTAATTCATGTCCCAACTCTACAATGAAGCATGAAGCATGCAAGAATTTACTTAAATGCACAATCAAGAGGTTGAGTTCCTTACCTATGGTCTTCTATTACAAGTATGGAAGCTCAATTGCACAAATCTCCTACAATTACTTCAAGTTTCCAAGCAATACAAGATGAAATCACTCTAGCTCTCTACTCTCTCTCTCTATAGTTCGGTGGGAGCAAGGAGCTTGGCTGATGAAATGTTGTGTTTTGAGTGTGATAAGGCTCAAGCTTGATCTAAAGTAGTGGCCCACTCACAATGGCATAACTGTAATTAAGCCTAACTCTTCAACTAGCTTCATTTAATCTAATTTAAGCATACCAAATCACATTTCAGATAATTGCACCACAAAATCACATAAATTCTACTGATCATGAAACACTAATCAGTTTTGGATTCGGCCGCCGATAAGGCCTTCAATTAATAGTTTAAACATAAAAACTAAACAGATAATTAAACAGTCAAACAGATAAAATGCAATTCAAACAGATACAGGCAATCAATTCAGTTCAGATCTCAGTCAGTCAATTCAGTATTTCGATCAATTCGATTATCAGTCTTAATCAGTCTTAATTTAGCAGTAAGCGGTAATTAATCGGTAATCAGTGTGAGGGTCATTACAGCGCTGCCCCTCAACCCCCGCCCCCTGGACCTCAGTAAGCTGACCGGGCAGCTCCACCCCCGACCGGCCCAGTCGAAGTGGTAAAACGTGAAAGAAGGATCGAAACTGAGATCGCTATAACCAGAATGTTAATAATGTTGTAACCGGGTCTGTCTACATTGACATTCCCCCCGTTTTGTAGACTAGGGCAGACCAGGCCAGGTTTGTGGATGACGTTGAAATAGTAAATGTGGACATAACATGCATTTCAAGTCCTAGGCCTAAGATGACTTCACTGGTCAAGCATATTAAAAATAAGCCAAGATGGGAGTTTAGGTTATCAGACTACGCATATCCTAGGGTTGTAGGTTGTGGCAAATAGAGATGTCAAATGTTAATTGGTAATGCATTAGAGGCTGAGGTGATTTACAATGTTGAGGATGTTGATGTGAAGCATAAGACGTGGAATGATTTTGGGATGAACAAAAAGCACATCATGTGGAACATGTTGAAAGATGATTAGATGAAGTTATCAGAGAACGTCTACAACTTTGATAGCGATGGGTAATATGTTTATCTGTTGCTTTTGTGTATGGTATTTCTTAGAATGTTGTAGTTTAGTTTTTATTGACAATGATTAATGGATTTTAGGTCTATTATATGGGATGGTAGTGACAATGGAATACAAGTTTATTTCACGGATGTCTAGGATTTGGTCTAATAACGCTCAATCCACAAGAATGTATGTGATTTGTACAGCCTAGTTCGATCAGCTTGACCTAGGGATAATGCGGATTGGTTATTAGTGGTGGATTGATGTTTAATTTGTGTGCTTACGACACTGTTGCATGTGGTGTAGGTAATCGACGCATACACTGCTATGCTCATGGATTTGTAGAAGAGGGTGGTCGAAATAACAGAATATGTAGACACATCGTACGTTTACAACGGTGTCTGTTCGGTATGTACTCAAAAATTAATGTGCACAACCCAACCCCCCTCCTTCCATTTGTGAACTATAGAAATTTATGTGCAATGGGTTTGTGTTAATGTTGATCATGTGAGCAAGACATGATAAGGAACATGAGTGCATTGTCACGAATGAAGTAACTTAATGTACACACCAAAGCAGCATGGGGCCACAGATACACCCATTACCTGATCTACTATGCAAATCATTGGACTGTGATGGCACATGATTCGGAAAGTGAGACATGGAAGCACTACAATTCCATAAGGCAAAGACGAGGGATGCGCGATAAGCATTATAATGAGAAGCTAAAAATGGTAAGCATAATGTATTTGAAGTGGCATGGTGTAATTTTTGGAAATGTAATGCTTGTGATTGTTAAATTGACAACTGGTAAACAATTTTAAAAACTTTCTCTACTTGTTTTACCAATATTGTTGTTGTTTTACAAATACGTCACGTGGCTTACGCCACTGAAAAACTTAACATTGATTCATCAGAAAGAAGAGGTGGTTGGCCACCATACTAGCTTTGTGAAACCAAGGTTGGCAACCAATAATGCGTTGACCCAAGATTTCAATGGAACACTTGTGTCAGTCGTAGATTGCCACAACAGGACCGGACCCGTAAGTGTTTTTGATGTCGTCTTTCAAGTTTAATTATGTTGTATTGTAATAAGTATGATGTGGTGCGTCACATGTTTATATGTAGGTTGGACTATGCAATATTCGTCTGTTTCATCATTCAAAAATACATCCACGAGGTTGAAATTGACAACACAATGGATGGATTGACGCCATCCGTTCTATGTGCGGTGATGGTGAAAATGTTTCTGAATGACTCGAAAAAAGGACTACGAGCTTGGACAGCATGATATGTTTTGTATGCCCTCCAATACCCTGTCCCCCCTACAAGTTTGAATTGGGTTTTATGTTTTATGTTTTTTTTTTTTTTTTCAATGATAATTCTATTGTTGACGTGGCTGAACATAAAGGAAGTCAATGTTTTAGGACAATTTTCGTAGCTGTTTAATTAGGTGAGTTATTTATTTTTATTTTTATTTTTGTCTTATGTCATTACCCCGTAGTGAACAGTTATGTTACGTTACGATTAATAAAAATATTATTTTCAGCATGTGACCATGTATGCATTTCTATCTTTAGGGACCATAACGATTTGTGATGTTGTTCTGTTGTATGGTAAGTGTGTATTATGCACCAAGTTGGTATTATTAATAAATCACATTTCAAGGTGCCATTTATGCATTTGGTGCATTACGATTTGTGTAATGAAAAATGCTGATTCTATAATCATTTTAGACATCTTATTATTATTGGATTATGTTAATGTAATGGGAATTTGACAGGTACCATTGTGAATTTATTTATGGTTACCCAATGATGTGGTGAGACAAATCTAGTTCGATGTGGTAGTTGGTGCATGTATGCATTCAAGTTGGAAAATTAGTTGACGGAAATAGTGTATGTTCCCCCCCCCCCCCGCTCCCCTCTTGTCATGCGTGGCTTGTAAAATTAGGTCATAATCCGTTATGCTGGAATTGAACCTTAACACATTGGTGTCAACCTGCCCCCTTCCACATGGGTTCTCATAAATTGATGTTCTAAACAGTTTAACACCAAAAGAATAAAAGGGAAATGGATTTGAACAAAATAAAGTAATAAACATTCCAAATCTTGATGATGGACAATATGTTTTAATGTTTGGAACCCACCTCACCCTAAGACGAAGTTAATAAAAATGATGTAATAAACAGTCCAATACACTTCGGATGTGACATCCATTGGCCGGAATATTTGGTAACAAAAACCAACAACACAGCGAGAAAAAATGAATAGTACACCTTTCCATTCCCCAAGTTCATGTTGTCATATACCCATATTGTAACACAACCCATCTCACCAAACATTGTAACACAACCAATCTCATCGAACCCCCTTACTCATATTGTAACACAACCCATCTCATCATACCAATTACCTAGTCATCTGATAAAAACATAAATATTTGATAAAAAAATTACAAATCTAATATAAATTCCATTTATATGATAAAGCGTATTCCACGCATCCAGCAAACACATATTAAAGATGTAAAATCTCATAGACTTCTACTAAGATAAACTTGTCCACAACTATTCTCGTATGTGGCAAAGTGTGAACATAAATGAGATAGTAAATTATTTGATGACTGGTCGTGATGTAATCATGCTGAATATGTCCATCGACCATATGTATCAATGCACTACATCGGTTCCTTATATGCTTTCCTGTTATGATTACCCATTTTGCCATAGCGGCCGCAACGAATGTGTAACACCACCTCACCCTTGGATGGGATCCTCTTCCGTTGGGGTCTTCCGAGTGGTCGCTTAATAATAGGTAGAGCAATGAGGTAATCCGCTATTATGAACTTGGGTTTGGCTATCATCGGAATTGAGTGTATAGACCTGGAATACGCTGCTCGAAATTCTTTAACATGGTAAAATGGATCAATGGAGTCATAAAAGTTTCTGCCACGATTCCGAAAAGCAACTAACACGTAGAGACATGGGAAACAATTCAATTGCCACTGAAAACATAAACATGTGTGTGCACCGATGTCGACCAACACTGATGGGTGCAAACAAACCTCAAACACATTATCGTCGGCCTAACTAACAATCCACAATCAACTAGTTTTAAACACTGAGTCCAAAATCTTTTCCATCTTTGGACAAAGCTGCCCACTCCATACACTACTTTTAGCTTTTCGCCTGTTCATTTTTTCATGATTTGACCTCTAATTGCATCCACCAACTGAGTAATAGGGAGATGACGAGCTTCTCGAATCCAGTTGTTGAACGACTTTGCACCGTTAGACCATATCTTGCCATACCTGCGGCCCCTGCAAATAGGAGGAATTTTTTTATGTACAACAAACACAACATTTCATTTAAATTGAGAACATCTAAAGTCACTAAATGGTACCTGAAATGCGTATTCGCCCAGTGTTGTGGATGTAAATCTTTTAATAAATTTCCAACCAGCGCTAGGCTTACTATTTCAATATCTTGATCTTCTGATTGAAATACAAAACTATAGATGCATAAGCATACTCTCGTAACTTGTGCATTGGCCCAACTTTGTGCTCCATATTCACATATTTCATCTCTTAGATTCATTTGTGTAGGGAAGGTAATTTGGAAATACTCTTTGGATCCAATGGGACGCTCGAGATCTTCAGGTGGTAGCCTGAAAAAAAATGAACACGCCAGTCGGGGGTGCCGGAATTAGCACTCCGACGGATAAGTCAGTGTATGCTCTCTAGATTGCATGTGTCTTAAGTTAAGCGTACTAATTCTCACATACCTCTTCTTGTTCGTCGTTCTTCTATTTATATACGCTCCTGGTCTTCTAGGTAGGGCCCGCTCTTGATCTGTCATGTACTTAATCACTTGCCCCCCCCCCCATTATGCCGTATTCCAACTTTTAATCGGCCCCCTGCTCGACTTATTCAGTATCTGAAACGTCAGGGGCGGGGCCGAATGCATACTATACACCGATTGGGAAAATATACACTGCCTATCTGCGTCTGCTTTTATTCGGCTACCACAATTGCCCCCCGAACACCCCACTAACTCTGTTTAGTGGGCGTGTTTGGTTTCGATATGGAAAAGTCAAAAATTCGGCGGTTAACCTCATTCCAAACGCGCACGTTTTCTAGTCATCATTACACGTTCCCGCCTCTTCGTACGCTTCCTCCATTTAATGTGGTTTAAAACTTTGTCTCTTCGAATGTATACTTTGAATACTCAAGATTTTTTGGTTCACCTTCTAGTACAACTCCTCCACCTCGTGACCTCTGCAACTCTCTTCTGTCTCTCATTATCCCTTCTGTTCCCTGTAAGTTCTCTTCTCTTTCACTCCCAATACCATTTTCTCGTTTACTATTAGTTTTGCATAATCCTTAGGCTGGCTACGATGGCAAAAAATTTGAAAGCAGTCCTTTCTGCGGATTGGATTTCTGGCTTCCGACGCCATTGTTCCATCCCCGATGACATTCATCTGTCACTCGTGGAAGATAGCACCACCGATATACAGAGGACCGACGAGAGCACAATCATCTTTCCTCTCCTATCGATTGTTAAAGGCGACGTCCATTTTCCCCTTCATCCATTTTTGAGAGTCGTCTTTCGACATTGGGGCCTAATCCCTTCCCAGCCTAACGTGAATTTTTTCCGCATCATAATGGGGATCATAGAGTTAAACCGTCATCTTAGGATTAACCTAGGCATTCCTGCAATTCGGCATTGCTATGTCTTAGCCAAGTCCACTGGCCGTCTAGGACGCTATTTTCTTAGGGCCAAGGACACCGATCATCATTTAGTGACCATGCTTGCCAGCTCTGGCAAGCGTGTTAACGACGTGATGGTCGTTGTTCAAGGCAGCTGGGAATTCGGTGAGGGTGAAGATCGCCTAGATCCCGTGCCAAGGCGAAAAGGCGATCCAGGTGGCCGTATAGCTCATTCTAGTTGCTTATATTTTCGCATGTGTATTCGGCTCTCCTTTCATGTACTTACCGTTTTGTTTGCGCAGGCAACGAGTTAAAGAAAGTGTTGGTTTCGGCCGACGATGCTGTACTTGCGGATATTAAAATCACTCTGTAATTCGTTGGCTGTCCAAATCTTCAGAAACAAGGAAGGGCGGCCCATACTCTCTTGCGCTACGCGCCGTTGTAGACACCCCATTTTTGACCGTTCTCAAGACTTGGACGTCACCGCTTGAACACTTGGTGATCATCCATGTGTGTGTTTGTCTTGAGTTCCCGGAGGTCTCGGTCAAGCGCGCCTTGCCTCAGGATCTCTCGACTCGACTGTTTTGTGTCTGGTTTTGCACCAAACACTTGTGTTTTGCCTTGGAGGCGCATGGAATGGCTTGTGGGCCATCCCCACACTCCACCGGCCATGGCTTGATGCCACCGGCTGTGTTTTGTTGCCACCGGCCAAATATTTGGCCGGCCGGCACTATAGATGGCCGGCCGGCTATCTTTTTTTGGTCAATTGAACTTTTGGCTGGCCGACCACTGTGCATCTGCTTTTGCAGATATTTTCATGCAGCTGGCATGCACTTGGCTCCCCTCCATACACGTGTATGGAGGGATCTCCCTCTTAGCTAGCTTGTCTTGTAAGCTTACAAGATTGAAGCTCTATAAGAGGAGGTCTCCTCTCCCTCTTTTAGGGTTAGACAACACTTCTTAGAGAGCTCTGGTTTTAGGTTTTGGTTTGTGTATCTATCCTATAACTATATATCTCTCTTGTATTTGTGTGTGTTTAGCCTTAGGATTGCACACAAACACCCACCATCACACCTTCTCTTGGAGCTGAGGCCCATGAGGATTGTTTTTGAAGTTTTGGAGCTGGTTTGAGCCAAAGAAGCTGCTAGTCTTCCATTCTTGAAGAGGGTCTACAAGGGTAAGGACTTTACCTTTAAATACCCCATTTTTACAAAGCTTTTCTGACTATCTTGCATCTGTTTTTGAGCTTAGCATATAACACATAAAAGTCTTATTTTTGCCTACTCTAAATAGTTGTTTAAGAGTGTTCTAAGCTTTGGGGTTGTTTGACCCCTCTTAAGGCTTGTTTGGCCTTCATTTTGTGCCATTTTGGTGAGCTCCGGGACCATTGTGTTTGGGCCTCCTCACCACTGAAATCCCTCAAGATTTCAGTGGTGAGGATGGTGCCTTGAGGTCCCAAGAAGGAGAGGGCCACCCCCTCTCCTTGTTGTCCTTGAAAAGGGCCATTTTAGCCTCTTGAGAGAGCATATTGTTTAGGTTCATGTTGGCCATGCCTTAACTGATTTTTGTGCTTATTATGTCATAATATAGCTCTGTTTTCAATTGGTTTTGGTACACCATGCTTGCTTAGCATACATGCCTTGTAATGCCATCATTTAGCCTTAACATGTCTTATGCTTTGAGCCCTTGTTCTAGCATATTTTTGGCCAAGCTTTGTGAAGCTTTCATGCATGTTTTGGTATGCTTTAGCTCTGTTCTTAGTTGCTTTAGCCATGCTTGACATGCTTTGTGTAGTCCCTTTACATTCTAGCTTGTAGGCTTTGAGTGTGTGAAGTGTTGAGCATGCTTCATTTGGTTTATTTCAGTGGTTTGCCCCCACTTGTAGCATCATTTCAGTCCTCTTAACATGCTTGCATGCTTGCATTTAATGCTCCTTTGATGCTTCAAGAGGTTGTGTTGCATGCTCCGTGTTTAAGCATTTGTGTATGCTTCCATGTGTGAGTCATTTAGATGCCGTCTAAGTGGTTTGTGGGACTTGCCTTAACATGTTTTAGGACTGTGTTGATTCATTTCGATCATTTGCTTCATGTGTCATATGGTCATGGTTTAAGCCCTTTGGCTTGTCTTGGATTTTGGGCTTTACTTGCATGCTTTACTTGTGTTGATTAGTCGGTTTGGCACCTCTTCTAACATGATTTCCAGAGCTTGTAATGCATGCCATTTATCCATGTTTGCATCCTCTTAAGCGTGCTTGAGAGTCGTCTCTATATGCCTAAGTGTTGGCCCTTGTGTGCATGCTTGTTTGTATGCCATTTTGCCTTCATTTTTGAGCATGTTGGCCACTGTTTTGGGCTTAGTATAGAGCTGTCCAATTAGTGTAAGTCCCTCCTTTGCATGTTGTTGCATGCTCACCTTATATGTTGTCGCATATTTGTGTGTTATTGCATGATTGAAGTTGCATGATTGAATGAAGTCACATGCTTGCTTGCATGCCTTAACATCCACATTGCATCTAGCATGCTTGTTGGTTTCATTGCTTCATGCCTTGCTTGCCTAGGTTGCCATATGCATTATATGTTTGCTTGCACTGACATGTTGCATCCTTAGCTCACATGTCTAGGTTGCATTGCATTTTGCACGCATTACCTTGCCTCTTGAATTGAGTATGATAGAGGTTGGGTCCCTTTGTGTTTGTTTGCATTGCATTTCATTTGAAATCAAAATGCATTATTTGGTTACTTGGGCCATCACGCATTGAAATGCGCAATTGGTGGTCCGAGAATCGAGAAACATGTCCCTTTGAGTCCTAAACATGATAAGGGATGTGGTGGTGCACACATTTGCTTGAAATGCATTGCCATGCTATGTTTTGCCCTCTGCTGCTGTCAAAAACAAATTCTGCAGGGAGCTTTGGTCGGCCGGCCATCTTCAGTGCTGACCGGCCATCCATCAGTGGCCGATAGCTTAATCAGTGGCCGGTGACCATTCCCCTTGGCCGGTGGCCATTCTTCCTAGCCGGTGGTGTTCCACAGTGTGCAGAGAACATATCCTGGGACTTGTGCAGCCTTCAGAAGAGCAGAACAGTCAAAGCAGAGGCATCTTGTGCATGGCAGTGGCTTTCCGAGCAGAGCCGAGCACGCATTGCATTGGACCCTCTTCCCAAGGCTATTTACTGTTTAATTAGCTTAGTTAATTTGCTTAACTAGCTAATTGTCTGTAATATTTTAATTAGCTTGTAGGTTAATTAATTGTATTATTCTTTCGGTTCCTCCGAGCAAGGGCAAATTTGTAATAAGTGGGGGTGCGTGTGTGCATGTCTTCCAGCCCCCACTTCTTTCTCCCTTTTACTTACCTACTTTTGATGGTTAGTATTAGGGCATACTTACTTTAGCATACCTTATGCTATGCATGCGTGCATCTTTCATCGGTATTGCATGCACCGGGCTCGGCGCATCATGCTAATTGCATAGTATTTCAAATCTAACTTGAATACATGCTATCTGTGCATTCCATATGCCATCCTAGGATTAGCCGAGGCTATTCTAGCTGCATCCTGCATGTGTTGCATTAGCCATCTTAACATGAATTAGGGTCATGCATATGATTACTAACTAGTTTCTGTTTTGGCTTGGAGTACTAGGTAAGCTTTTTGCTTTAGCATACCGCACGCGTGCGAATGTTGTCATAATAGCATGATTACCATGAGGCTTGCTGCTTATGTGATATAACTGCTTGAGTGCCTATGGATGGAGGTTGAATTACCTAAATTGGAATAATGCATTAAAACTGTGAGTTTTAAAGCCCACTAGATAGTGGCAAAACCCTCTTTTCTAAAAAGCTCACTCGAGGGTGGCAAAACCTACATTTTAGCCTACTTGCGAGTAGCAAACCATTTTTTTAAAAACAAACACGAAATGTTTTGTTCCAATTTAGGCGATTTGGTCTATACTTGTTTGCTGTGCGCATAACATAGTAATTCTAGACTAATAACCAGAATAAGAACACGTAATGTTTTCAAAACAAGATATCATGGTTAGTAGAGGCCGATCTTCGGATCGGGCAAGAGGGGGTGCTCATAGCTGACCTTCCCCAATCGTACCCAAGTTCCAGAGCCGAGGCAACTTTGGTAATGATGGACACGTGGCCTTAGGCAAACGAGTCAGGGTTTCCTAAATTTCCCCCATTAAAAAATATTTAGGTGGCGACTCTGTATCTGGCAAAGCAGTCCATGTTTGACACTTCTTTTCTAAAATCTGTTTTTTTCAAAACGATTGGCCAGATTTGGACTCTTTGGTTTAGGTTAAGAACCGTGACAAATTGAGTCTGAACTGTGGGGTGAGGCCCTCACGCGGGGCGCGTCCACAGTTTCTGGCGACTCTGCTGGGGATTTTATAGAACTTGACTCGAACTCGTGATATCTTGTTTTGACTACACTTATGTGTTTTTTTTTTTTTGCATTGCATGTGCATTGGTGCGCCTAGGACACCGTGTTGGCCATCTGCTATTCCTGAGCGGTTTGCCGGAGGCTTGACTTTGTCAAAGCATGCCATAAGGTTGACCGGTTGTGGGCTCTGCCAGTATGGGAACACAAACCCCGGTTATTACCGGGGCACCCTTTTCGACCATTTGACCTAGTGCATATCAGAATCAATAGTGACCATTCCAAGTTAGGACAGGTTGCTTACCCGATCATAGGTTGTTTGAAACCGCTGTGTGCGTAGTGAAACCCTAGCTCCTGACAAAATAGGACAAGGAAACCATATCCCAACATAGGGGTGTTTTGGCTCTCTTTTACTTGCTATGTGTTTTTGGGGTGTATCTCTACAGGAGCGTGCATATCAGTTTACAAGTTTGAGTATCAGGCCTGAGGGCACCAGTATCAGTATTTGTGAGAATCAGTTATACCTGTGGGTATTCGATTCAGTATTTTGGGGCAATAATTTTGGGGAACAGTGGTCAGTAGTAGAGTGCAGTTGTTCGGCTACACCTGTGTTTGATCTGTTTGGGCTGAACTGCTGCTTATTTTTCCTTTCAGTTCAGAGAGTTGATACAGAATAGCTAGTGTTCCCCCTTGCTGAGGCAAGACAGATATCTGATCCGTCAGTCACCGTTCAGTACAGCGGACTTATGATGACGCAGAATTCGGAGGAAATCGTGGTTATGACAGCCGCATTAGATCAAGAAATCACTCTGCAAAGTGAGACCAATGTTGATGTGCCGCATCCACCCAGGTCGCCTGTGGCGCACCCGATCTGGACCCCCCAGTTGTATCAGGCTTGTGAGCCCACCACATTCGAATTAATGGGAATGATAGGTGACCTCCAAAGGTCCGTGGTGGATCTCGCTTACAGAATGTCAGCCTCACCACCAGCTGCACCATATGCCGGGAATTTTGTACCCCATGAGCCCCCACTGTTGGGACGGATTGTGATCGAACTTAGCCAACCCGAGGTAGCCTCCAGCTATGGCAACGACGTATCAACATTAACCCAAACCCTCGATCAGGCTGAGGCCAGAGGCAAGGACAAAAGGAAGGCAGATGCCGACCCCATTGAACAACTGCTGTGGGCAGTCGAGGCTCTAAAAGCCGGGGGAATGAGTAAACAACAGGTGTTCGCAGTCGTAGTTAAGGCTGTGGGTGATGTTTTCCCCACTCCAACCGAAGGTAGTACAAGCCAGTCAGAAAATCGGGATGGACCCCGTCATGCCAGAACAGCCCCTTCCACTCCCAACTCTATACCTGGGAAAGATCAGAAGGTTAAGGCAGTGCCTGCCGACCCTTTCGCTAGTGCGTCTAGCAAGAATACTCAGACTTCAAAGTACTTGCCCCAAGGGCGCAGGGTCTTTCACGCTCTTTACATGCCATTGTCGAAGGCACTCCAGATCCAAGCCGAAAGAGGGCATCTTAAACCCTTGGAGCCTCGGCCTCTCCCAAAGAATCTCCCTCTCACACATGATGCTACTTTGTACTGCGCGTACCACCAGCAAACTGGTCATGCTACCGATAATTGTTTCCGCCTCCGTCATAAGGTGCAAGATTTGATCGACAACGAGGTTATCCTCCCACCCACCTCAGCCAAGTCCGTTACTACCCAGCTACTGGATTTTGAGGATACTGATACTTTGAGTATATGATCGGGGTTGGACCACCTCTGGGCGACGCCCGGTATTTTTGATATGGCGTCTGGCACGCGTTTTTTAGCATTTGCGAATGCTAGTTTTGTAAATTCTAGCTTGGGTATCGAGTCAGTCTTTTGTTTTGTTTTGAGTTTGCCTCTTCATCTTGAGTCAGTTCTTTTTGCTTAAAGGTCTGTCATGTTGTAGTGAGTCAGTCCCCTTGTATAGAATGTCGGGTGATTCCGGGGGTTGTTGCCTCGAACACCGTTTTGTTTTACAATTACTCCTTTTGCTTTCTTTTTGAGTCTGTCTCTGCTGTGGAGCCAGTTGCAACCAAGAAATCTGAATGAAATAGCTGCGGCTATTGTGTTTCCATGCTTATTGCTTATTTTGAGCTAATTGTGCCAGAGGATTTGAATGGAACGGCCGTGCATTCCACCTACTCTTTTGTGCCCTGAAAATCATTGTAATGACCTAAGTTTTTCAAAAACCTTTTTGAACACTGCGGTAAAAACGAAGAGGAAGAAATTCCTTGGGTTTTGCAAAACTTTGATCAATTTGAGAGAAAGATAGGTGTGCTAAGCCTTTTAATGAATGAAATCATGCTTGTCAGCGTGAGTACTGAGAAGGATCCTGGTTTGATCCAGATTGGTTTCGCACTATCTTCAGCGCGAGCGATTTGTCGCTTTCTTAAAAACTTTCAAAAACAAAATGTTTTGCGCGGTCCTGTGAAGACCTGTGTGGAATCACTCTTGAGATTGTGCAGCCTAGGATCGCTCTTAGCCTCAAGATTCAATCTGTTTGTTTTCAAGCCTTGACCACAATTCGGACTGTTCAACGGTTAACCGCCATGTAAGGCCTGTGTGGCCAGATTTGAAGCAGCCCTCGAACAAGAGGCACCAAAGTCAGATCAAGAAGCTCAGATCTCACCGCAAGAAGCTCGTGAAGCAACCGTGATGGATCCTTCTGCAAATCAATACAATAGCCATTCTCCTGGATACAGAGAGACTTCAATCTCAAAACCATTTTGGCATGGACTTGTTACACTTTTACCTTTTGAGAGGCTCGCTAGGCCGAAAACCCGGAAAGGCGACCCAAGCAAAAGTTAGAGCAAGGAAAAAAATGCAAAAAAAAAAAAAGAAAGCAAAAAAAGAAAGCAAAAAAAAATAGAGAAAAGAAAAGATGAAAAAGAAAAGAAAAAAGAAAGAAAAAAGAAAGAAAAAATCTCGCAAGGTCGAAAACCCGCATCGGGCACCTTGGCAAAAGTTAGAGCCTAAAAAGTGAAGGTTAAAATACCCGAGTGTACCTTAGCCCGAACTACGTAAGGCTTGATTCCCATGTTTGGGATACGTAGGCAACTTTATCCTGAAGTCCAGCCCCCAACGCTTTCAAAAGCGGTTTAGTCCAATGTAATGGTTTTGATCATCCTTGCCCTCTCTGAATCCAATAGTTCGGTTGTGATAACCGGAAATATGTAGGCAACTTCATCCTGAAATCCAGCCCCCAACACTTTCGAAGTGACTGTGTCCATATATTGGTTTTGACCATCTCTGTTGCCATGAGTTGCCACAAGCCACCGTTCAAACCAGGGGCAACTTTTCGTTGCCATGCAGCCCTTTCAAGCAAGGGGCAATTTTCCATTGCCCCCGATCCGAGCTTGCGCATCTCGAGGGTAGGTTCTGTGCTCGTTTAGCATTTGCCGTTTGCAAAAATAGTTTTTCAAAAATTTTACTAAGGTTGACTATTTTCTCGAAAACTATTTCATTTTCCAAAACTGGACCATTTCTTGGACCCAAAAAGGGAAATTTTCAGTGCTTATAGCCTGACTTGCATGATTTTCAAATCAAAAATCGAACAAGCATGCTAATCTAACTTTCACGTTGGTCAAATTGTGTTAAACCAAAACAAAAAATGGTCAAAGTAATTAACTAGGGGCACATTCGAGTCAGGTGTTCTGTCTTTCCCCTGTCGTCAACATACTTGCTAGAAGGGCACCCTATTTGCCGGAAGAAGGCACAGCTAAAGCTGTCTGCAAAGGGCTGAAAGCTCTCAATATCCTCCAAACAACGAGGTATCAAGCCAAGTGTGAAGCGCACATTGGGATGGATCAAGATACACCATTCCCTGTCCAGAACATCGACTAGACGTCACCAGAAGAAATAGTCGCGAGCTAACAGTGTTGGGCGTGAACCCACAACTTCCTATTCATCCATCAATCACCTTGGGAAGGGACAAAGAATGAGAGAATAAAGAATAGAGAGGTGTAAGTCGAGAGAAAAGTGAGGAAAAGGGTTTTGAAAGAAAAACCGAGCTTGAGGGCCGAGTGATGTGAGAATCACAAATGAGAAAGAGTAGGAAACATACCTGGAGGAATTGGCTCCTCGAGATTTGAGGTCTTTCGTTTTTTTTTGTAAATACATCCGTGTGTTGTCTTTTGTTTTGTTTAGCCCAACTTTTGTTTTGGGTCTTTTCCGAGCGTGTCTCGTTGTGTTTAGGTCGTGTACCTTTTGTTCGAGTTTTTCTCGCTGTATTCAGTCATAGGCTCAATACCCAGGGTTGAAACCTTTTTTTTTTTTTTTTCAATTTCAAAAATCGTTTATGCTCAGAGTGCTGTGTCATTCTCTACATTTAGGCGAAGTAAAAGGAGAAAGGGAAAATTTAGGGCATCTGAGTGTGCTTCAACTTCAGCCAGTTTCAGCCTTTGTAGTCCGTCTTGTCAGATTGGGTTGTTTGTTCAGGATTTGCCGTGTGCAGAATGAACCGAGTGCTGTGTTACGGGCTGTATGCAGACTAATCCTCAGCAGAGTATGGGCTGTGTGTTCAGAATGGAGCAGTGGTTTACATGGGTTGTTTTGCTATTGGCTGGGTCATTATCTGATTATTAATGCAAGTGTTCAATTTTCAGACTACAGATCAATTTCATTTACATTGAGGTGCAACATGATGCAATGCGATGCAATATATGGAATGTACAAATGTAACACTTTTTCAGATAAAGGGTTTGTTTCATTCCATCATCTTTTTCAAGTACAAAGTTTTGGAAACAAAAATCTGCCTGCGGCAATACAAGGTACCCTAGCTACCAGTAAAAAGAAAAAGTACAAAAAAGAAGAAAAACAGCAAAAATCTGTATCAATGTCCAAAGGTCTCAGGCCTAGGGGTCCATCCTCATCCTCTTCCTGGACGAAGGTCCAGGAGCAGCGTCATCAGCATCATCATCTGAGTCTGAGCCCGAGCCGTCTCCGGTCTCCTCCTCGGACGACTCTGCCTCCGCCTCAGACTCCTCATCATCGTCGTTATCAGGAACTGAAGCCCGCGAGCTGCTCCCTACATAAGTGCGCCCCGCTTTGGTGCGGGGGTATACTCTGCCATCTCGGGTAGAAACGGAAGGCCCGGCCAGAGCACCACCTACAAGAAGAATCTGGAAGGGATGCTGAAAAGTACAAAAGGCAAATGCATCAGAATACTGTGAACAGTTTATCAGTACAGAATGCAGTGTATGAGTACAGTGTGTGAATACTGTGAATAGTTTATCAATGTAGAATGCAGTGTATCAATACAGTGTGTGAATACTGTGAACAGGGTATCAGTGCAGAATGTAGTGTATCAATACAGTGTATGAATGTCGTGAGCAGTTTATCAGTGCAGAATGCAGTATATCAGATGCCGTGAGGGCTGTGTATCGGGTGTTGTGTTGACAATATGATGCATCAGATTATGTAGATTTTGAGACTGCGGTTGAAGAACATACCGGAATGCCATAGATGGCTAGAAGATCAAGACTCCGCTGGAACATCCCCATCATAGAGGCGGTCAACTCCAGGGACTGGCGGGTGTACTCGGAGGAGGCCTGCAAAAGTATTAAATGCATTAGTATTCTGCGGAATATCAAATAAGCTGAAATGAAATGACAATGCAAGATGCAAGATGAAGTAGTACATACCGGAGGTAAGTCGTAGAACCCGACTAACTCGTGATCAGCCGGAGGGGGAGCAATGGGAATCTGGTAAGTCGCTCCACCCTGTCCCCGGCATGTCATCGAAATAGGAAGCGCTGGCCAACTAGCCCCCCGTCCCCTCTGAGCTCCACCCTTGCCACGGACTCGAGCTGTCCTCGATGTCCCTACTCCTGCTCCCGCTCCAGCCGCTGGCCTCTCTCTCTCAGCTCGACGGCCACCACTTAGAGGCCGCATGATGAAGGTCCGGACGTACTCCAAGTAGTCGCACTCGCCCCTGAAACCGTCTGCCTCCCAGCCGATCGTATAGTCAGTCATCTGCTCGGGAGTGAATCTCTCTATCTCCCTCATGTGCTAGGGAGGGTGAACTGGAACTATCTGCTCCGGTAAACCTAGGGTCTGGCGTAGGAAACGCTCACCTAGGTACCAAGCCCGACAGACCGGGCCCTCTAGCAAAATCCAGAAACGCGAGGTCTCCTCAGCACCGGCAAATCGATCCCGCATCGTCACTGGCAAAGAAGCCCAAGGTTGCTAGGTGATCTGAAAATGAAATGCAGATTGTTATCTACACTTATTGAAAATATAGTGTAAAGCGAAGCTTAAATGAACTGTAAAGTTGAACATACCTCTGCGGGGGTGATGGTGTCGAAGTAGCGACGGAAAAAGATAAACGTCTCCCGCGGTCTCCGTACACACCTCCCGTCAAAGCAGCGCGAGAACGGGACGACGAGAGGGGTCTCCATGTCTGGCACAGGCGCAAGTCTCAGAAAGTAGGCGTAGACCCACAACTGCAGAGCAAATACCAATATGCTTATCAGATAAAGCAGAATATAGAATAAAGCAGAAATAGCGGGACCGTGTGTTGTGTACAGTCAGCGTGTGTTGTGTAGAGTGTACAGAGTGAGCAGTGTACAGTCAGTGTAAAACGGAGTATGTGTGTGCCGTGTGTGCAGTATACAGTCAGTGTGAAGCAGACCACAGTGTGTGCAGTGTACAGGGTACAGAAAATGTAAAGAAGAAATGAAAAGCAGAGAAGAAAACATACCTCCCAAGCTCGCCAGTAGCCCCCGAGCAGCTGTCCGCTGCAACGGGAGGCTGAGCTCATGTACCCATACAGAGTGGCCAAGGCAGCGCCACCCCAGTCATAGAGAAAGATCTGGGTGACATCCACGAGAGCGCTGAGTAGGCAGAGAGGCACAGTGTTCGCCCGGTCGGCGAAAATAGTCGTCCCCAGCAGGAACATGAGAAAGCCGCGCGCATATCGCTCCACCGCCTCCTAAGTCATCGGAGCCTCCTCAACCAAGGCTAGCTGGACTCTGAACTAGACCTCGAACCATGAATATCAAACAAAGCCGAGACATGCGAGAGGCGGCACCTCGCTGAGCAGGTAGATCTGAGCAGCCTTCCACTCGTCCATGTCAGTGTCGAAGGGGATCGGATCACCCCCTATCCCGATGCCGGTGAGCATCGAGAAGTCGTAGGGAGTCATCGTCATGTCTCCCGTAGCAGAGAAGTGGAAGGAATCGGTGGTGTCCCACCACCTCTCCGCTAGAGCGGCAATGAGAGGCCTGCTCGTGGTGAGTCGGGAAAGTCCTCTGCAAAATGCACCAAAGCCGGCCTGGTCCACGATGTGGCGAACCGCACCGGGTAGCTTCGGGTACCAATCTTGGGCGGCAATGTTCCCATACCCCCGAACAGCATGGGAATCTCCCTGTTTTCAAGCAAACAATTGCGAAGCAATGCTAGATGTACAGTTTTGAAAAGCATTCAGAATTGGTGAAGATATAGCGTGTGTGCACGTTTTCATATTCAAACAGATACCGGGTGCCGGTGTGCTTACAATGAACTGCAACGTGTGATGTGTCAGCGTGTTTGGATGGTTCAGTACAGATACAGCGTGTGTGCGCATTTTCAGATTCAAACAGATACCGGGTGCCGGTGTGCTCATAGTAAGCTATAGTGTGTGCTGTGTCAGTGTGTTTGAGTGGTTCAGGGCCAGTGCAGTGTGTGTGCACGTGTCAGATTCAAATAGATATCAGTTGCAAGTGTGTTCACAGTCAACTACAGTATACAGTGCATCGTTGTATCCGGGCTAAAGCAGTTAAAGAATATAATCAGCTGTGGCAGTTAAGTGTTCTACATTGCAGAAAATAAAACAGAGGAAAGAATATACCTCGGAAGCGCCGAAGGACAGATGTGATGTCGGCTCACGTAAAAGAAGCTCCGGAGGCGCCGTCCTATCAAAGCTCCTGAACTGACGGAGTCCGTCGGGAGGCAAGATGTGAATCGCCGGCCGGTTGGTCGCCGGGTCGAACGGGCGGACGCTCAAGGGTAGGAGCTTAGCCCCGGGATCCATCTCATGATCTGGGGGAGTCCCGCCCCATGGAATATCATCTGCCATGTCAAAGATGATGAGAAAATGGCCGGGAAAGTGGGAATCGGATGAGAATGTGAAAGGTCAACCGAAAAGTTAACCCCGAGAGGGCGGAAAATGGCCGGAAAAGCTGGGAAATGGAAGAGGCACGAAGATCAAGAGGAAATCGAGGGGAACAAACCCTAAAAGGTGGAAATAGCAAAAGAAACACCGAAACGACGAAACGTTCGGTTCAAAATGTTCGAAACGCGAAGATAGTCGCGAATCGAACGATGGAACGGGGGCTAAAACGCAAGAAAATGGAGAATCGAAGGGAAGAAAATGCTCTAGAGAGAGAGAGGAAGTATTTTCGGCCAAGGAAAGTGAATAAAATAGGGTTTGAAACCCTATTTTAAAAGACACAAGCCAAAAAGACAAAACTGCCCCGATTCAGGCATTTTTGGCCGGTCGGCTACATTTTTGGCATTTTTGGCCGGCCGGCCAGCCAAATATTTGGCCGGTGATGTGTTTTGGTGGCCGGTGGACAGCCGGTGACTTCCCCTTTTGGCCGGTGAGCCTCCTACAGCCTTGTTTGGGTCAAATGAGTAGTTTGGGACCTTCATTGCTCAAGTCAGTGCAAGAACAATGGCATTTTCGAAGCTCAACCGGTCTCCGTTTTGACCTCGGACCGTGTTTTCTGCACGAAGCACTTGAATATGTGCAAGGTGTATCCTTTTTGTATCCTTTTGTCTCTTGCAAGGTTCGAAAGTTGCCCCGCATGCGTTGCGTTACAACACTTTGTCGTGAACGCGCGCTGATTATGCGTCATTTCGTTCGCTTTATTGCGCACACATCTCGTATTGTCATGCGCATGCCATGCTTGCATTAGTATGCACATTCTTATGTCGCATTGTCATGCGCACTTCATTTGCATCGTCATGCATGTCGAGGGACGTGCATTGTAATGCACATTTGAGTTTAGTTTGCATTGACATGCATTTCAATAGTTGCATTGTCATGCGTTTCAAAAGCCGCGTGGTGTCGCGCATTCCAAGTATCATTTGCATTATCGTACACCTCCATTCAGTCTGGCGAGACCTTAAACACGCGCTTCGAGTTCATATGTCTTGACATATATCTCGAGCGACGCGCATTGTCGCACATTAGATTTAACATGCATATGTCATGCATTTCATTGTAAATAGTGTATATGTCATGCATCATTGTAAATATTGCATATGTCATGCATTTCATTGTAAATAGTGCATATGTCATGCATTGTTGTATATATTGCATATGTCATGCATTCCACTGTAAATAGTGCATATGTCATGCATTGTTGTATATATTGCATATGTCATGCATTCTACTGTAAATATTGCATATGTCATGCATCATTATATATTGCATATGTCATGCATCAAAACCAACATGCATATGTCATGCATTTCATTGTAAATAGTGCATATGTCATGCATTTCCATCGTAAACATACATCCCATTGCATATTGTAGATATTGCATTGTAGTTTGCATGCATTCACTGCATCACCCCTTTCATCTAGGGCTCGCACCTTTCCTTGTTGAGCTTGGTCTGGTATGTACTCATACTTTTCACGTCAAAGCATAGTTCTGCTTGTGTATGCGCCTATTCCACGCTGGTATGTTGGTTTGAGGGTTGCGGCACCTTTTCTGTGTTAGACATGGCTTGTTTGTGTCCATGCCTTTCCTAGGCAAGATACGGTTTGGCCTGCGTGCCTTATCCATTGTAAATATCCATTCCATTGCATAGTGTAAATATTGCATTGTAGTTTGCATGCATTCACTGCATCACCTCCATCTATAGCTTGCGCCTTTCCATGTCGAACTTGGTCTGGTATGTGCCCATACTTTTCATGTTGAAACACAGTTATGGGATTTGGTGTACGCCGCCTATTCCATGTTGAACTTGGTTTGAGGGTGACGGCACCATTTTCTGTGTTAAATGTGGTTTGTTTGTGTACATGCTTTTCCTAGGCAATATATGTTTTGGCCCGCATGCCATATCCACTGTATATATTACATTGTAGTGTAATTTTTGCATCCAGCATTAGGATCATTGTTCTTTCGTTAGCAGGTTGTTTCTCCACTTATGTCATTCCACCCAATACTCGTTCTTATGTCTGTCTACATTACTCATAGTTCTGCATGTGTACGCGCTTTGAGGGTTGCGGCACCTTTTCTATGGTAGACAGACTTGTTACTTCCATCAATCTATTTGACATTTGTGTGGTTTTGAACCGCTCATGATTGGATCATGATTCAATTGCATTGCATGTCGTTTGCATTGTTTCAATTGTATTTGCATTTACATTTGCATTGTTTATACATAGTTTTGTATATATTGCATATCATTTTGCATTCATTTTGCATGTTATGCATGTTGCTAACGATATCGTACCTGTTAAGTTGCTTTCTTTGCTGGCACGATATTGTATGTACGGTTCATTTGAGGCTGGTGCAACCAGACGAACCAGACAGGTATTGTATCCTCCGAGTGAGACGTATCGAGAATTGCATAATTCTCTTACATCCTTTCTGCATTGTAGTGTAGTTTGGTGTATGCTAGTTTAAAACTGTCGCATGTTATGCTTCGTTACGGCTTTCTTTGCATGATCATAAGTTATGTTCGGCCTTGTGCATTGTCTTGCATTTTGCCCTTGCCTTCGGGCGCATATCTTTATCTGCAGCTTGCATGTTTGTCTAAGTCTTCGGCCTTGTCAAAAATGGGTCGTGTCCGGGCTTTGACATTCACTCCCGTCATTGTTATGACTTCCGAGTTCTGTCAAAGAGGGGCAACTGTAGACACCCCATTTTTGACCGTCCTCAAGACTTGGACGTCACCGCTTGAACACTCGGTGATCATCCATGTGTGTGTTTGTCTTGAGTTCCCGAAGGTCTCGGTCACGCGCGCCTTGCCTCAGGATCTCTCGACTCGACTGTTTTGTGTCTGGTTTTGCACCAAACACTTGTGTTTTGCCTTGGAGGGGCAGGGAATGGCTTGTGGGCCATCCCCACACTCCACCAACCATGGCTTGATGCCACCGGCTGTGTTTTGTTGCCACCGGCCAAATATTTGGCCGGCCGGCACTATAGATGGCCGGCCGGCTATCGTTTTTTGGTCAATTGAACTTTTGGCTGGCCGACCACTGTGCATCTGCTTTTGCAGATATTTTCATGCAGCTGGCATGCACTTGGCTCCCCTCCATACACGTGTATGGAGGGATCTCCCTCTTAGCTAGCTTGTCTTGTAAGCTTACAAGATTGAAGCTCTATAAGAGGAGGTCTCCTCTCCCTCTTTTAGGGTTAGACAACACTTCTTAGAGAGCTCTGGTTTTAGGTTTTGGTTTGTGTATCTATCCTATAACTATATCTCTCTCTCTCTTGTATTTGTGTGTGTTTAGCCTTAGGATTGCACACAAACACCCACCATCACACCTTCTCTTGAAGCTGAGGCCCATGAGGATTATTTTTGAAGTTTTGGAGCTAGTTTGAGCCAAAGAAGCTGCTAGTCTTCCATTCTTGAAGAGGGTCTACAAGGGTAAGGACTTTACCTTTAAATACCCCATTTTTGCAAAGCTTTTCTGACTATCTTGCATCTGTTTTTGAGCTTAGCATATAACACATAAAAGTCTTGTTTTTGCCTACTCTAAATAGTTGTTTAAGAGTGTTCTAAGCTTTGGGGTTGTTTGACCCCTCTTAAGGCTTGTTTGGCCTTCATTTTGTGCCATTTTGGTGAGCTCCGGGACCATTGTGTTTGGGCCTCCTCACCACTGAAATCCCTCAAGATTTCAGTGGTGAGGATGGTGCCTTGAGGTCCCAAGAAGGAGAGGGCCACCCCCTCTCCTTGTTGTCCTTGAAAAGGGCCATTTTAGCCTCTTGAGAGAGCATATTGTTTAGGTTCATGTTGGCCATGCCTTAACTGATTTTTGTGCTTATTATGTCATAATATAGCTCTGTTTTCAATTGGTTTTGGTACACCATGCTTGCTTAGCATACATGCCTTGTAATGCCATCATTTAGCCTTAACATGTCTTATGCTTTGAGCCCTTGTTCTAGCATATTTTTGGCCAAGCTTTGTGAAGCTTTCATGCATATTTTGGTATGCTTTAGCTCTGTTCTTAGTTGCTTTAGCCATGCTTGACATGCTTTGTGTAGTCCCTTTACATTCTAGCTTGTAGGCTTTGAGTGTGTGAAGTGTTGAGCATGCTTCATTTGGTTTATTTCAGTGGTTTGCCCCCACTTGTAGCATCATTTCAGTCCTCTTAACATGCTTGCATGCTTGCATTTAATGCTCTTTTGATGCTTCAAGAGGTTGTGTTGCATGCTCCGTGTTTAAGCATTTGTGTATGCTTCCATGTGTGAGTCATTTAGATGCCGTCTAAGTGGTCTGTGGGACTTGCCTTAACATGTTTTAGGACTGTGTTGATTCATTTCGATCATTTGCTTCATGTGTCATATGGTCATGGTTTAAGCCCTTTGGCTTGTCTTGGATTTTGGGCTTTACTTGCATGCTTTACTTGTGTTGATTAGTCAGTTTGGCACCTCTTCTAACATGATTTCCAGAGCTTGTAATGCATGCCATTTATCCATGTTTGCATCCTCTTAAGCGTGCTTGAGAGTCGTCTCTATATGCCTAAGTGTTGGTCCTTGTGTGCATGCTTGTTTGTATGCCATTTTGCCTTCATTTTTGAGCATGTTGGCCACTGTTTTGGGCTTAGTATAGAGCTGTCCAATTAGTGTAAGTCCCTCCTTTGCATGTTGTTGCATGCTCACCTTATATGTTGTCGCATATTTGTGTGTTATTGCATGATTGAAGTTGCATGATTGAATGAAGTCACATGCTTGCTTGCATGCCTTAACATCCACATTGCATCTAGCATGCTTGTTGGTTTCATTGCTTCATGCCTTGCTTGCCTAGGTTGCCATATGCATTATATGTTTGCTTGCACTGACATGTTGCATCCTTAGCTCACATGTCTAGGTTGCATTGCATTTTGCACGCATTACCTTGCCTCTTGAATTGAGTATGATAGAGGTTGGGTCCCTTTGTGTTTGTTTGCATTGCATTTCATTTGAAATCAAAATGCATTATTTGGTTACTTGGGCCATCACGCATTGAAATGCGCAATTGGTGGTCCGAGAATCGAGAACCATGTCCCTTTGAGTCCTAAACATGATAAGGGATGTGGTGGTGCACACATTTGCTTGAAATGCATTGCCATGCTATGTTTTGCCCTCTGCTGCTGTCAAAAACAAATTCTGCAGGGAGCTTTGGTCGGCCGGCCATCTTGAGTGCTGGCCGGCCATCCATCAGTGGCCGATAGCTTAATCAGTGGCCGGTGACCATTCCCCTTGGCCGGTGGCCATTCTTCCTAGGCGGTGGTGTTCCACAGTGTGCAGAGAACATATCCTGGGACTTGTGCAGCCTTCAGAAGAGCAGAACAGTCAAAGCAGAGGCATCTTGTGCATGGCAGTGGCTTTCCGAGCAGAGCCGAGCACGCATTGCATTGGACCCTCTTCCCGAGGCTGTTTACTGTTTAATTAGCTTAGTTAATTTGCTTAACTAGCTAATTGTCTGTAATATTTTAATTAGCTTGTAGGTTAATTAATTGTATTATTCTTTCGGTTCCTCTGAGCAAGGGCAAATTTGTAATAAGTGGGGGTGCGTGTGTGCATGTCTTCCAACCCCCACTTCTTTCTCCCTTTTACTTACCTACTTTTGATGGTTAGTATTAGGGCATACTTACTTTAGCATACCTTATGCTATGCATGCGTGCATCATTCATCGGTATTGCATGCACCGGGCTCGGCGCATCATGCTAACTGCATAGTATTTCAAATCTAACTTGAATACATGCTATCTGTGCATTCCATATGCCATCCTAGGATTAGCCGAGGCTATTCTAGCTGCATCCTGCATGTGTTGCATTAGTCATCTTAACATGAATTAGGGTCATGCATATGATTACTAACTAGTTTCTGTTTTGGCTTGGAGTACTAGGTAAGCTTTTTGCTTTAGCATACCGCACGCGTGCGAATGTTGTCATAATAGCATGATTACCATGAGGCTTGCTGCTTATGTGATATAACTGCTTGAGTGCCTATGGATGGAGGTTGAATTACCTAAATTGGAATAATGCATTAAAACTGTGAGTTTTAAAGCCCACTAGATAGTGGCAAAACCCTCTTTTCTAAAAAGCTCACTCAAGGGTGACAAAACCTACATTTTAGCCTACTTGCGAGTAGCAAACCATTTTTTTAAAAACAAACATGAAATGTTTTGTTCCAATTTAGGCGATTTGGTCTATACTTGTTTGCTGTGCGCATAACATAGTAATTCTAGGCTAATAACCAGCATAAGAACATGTAATGTTTTCAAAACAAGATATCATGGTTAGTAGAGGCCAATCTTCGAATCGGGCGAGAGGGGGTACTCATAGCTGACCTTCTCCAATCGTACCCAAGTTCCCGAGCCGAGTTAACTTTGGTAATGACGGACACGTGGCCTTAGGCAAACGAGTCAGGGTTTCCTAAATTTCCCCCATTAAAAAATATTTAGGTGGCGACTCTGTATCTGGCAAAGCAGTCCATGTTTGGCACTTCTTTTCTAAAATCTGTTTTTTTCAAAACGATTGGCCGGATTTGGACTCTTTGGTTCAGGTTAAGAACCGTGACAAATTGAGTCCGAACTGTGGGGTGAGGCCCTCACGCGGGGTGCGTCCACAGCCGTCCTACGCAACGTTTTCGGCAGTAGACCATATTCCAGTTCCAAGAGGCGAAGATCATCTTATAGCCCTCATCTTCCCCAGCTTTAAAAGTCTAAAGGGGATCGGTTTAAAAGCCTCTGATTCGGAACACGCAGAAGAACAAGTAGCCGATCAGATCGCCGAGGACCCAGACCAATTGGGAACCGAGGTAGACGAAGCCCTCAATTCGGCGTTTGAGGAGGCTAGACTGAATCTGTCCGACCCTCCATCTACGTCCGGCCGAGGGGACGTCTTTGAGGACATTTTTTCAAACTTAGGAGATCTTCCCGGCGCTTATCCAGAGGATATGGCTAGGGAATCACTTTCGCAACTTGCACGGAAGAAGAACGCCGAGAGGATGGCCGCCAGGCGGAGGGCCGAGGCCGTCCGATCGGAAACTCCACCCGCCGCAGTCGCTGAGTCTACACCGGCCATGGTCACTGAGTCTACTCCTCTTGTTACTGCCGAAGAGATGACTCACCCTGAAACGGCCAAGACGGAGCAGGTGGGGTAGGCCAACGAAGGTGAACAAAGGGGCGAAAAGCGCCTCGCCGATCGAGAGACCGAGCATGAAGAGGACCAAAGCAATAAATGGTCCCGAGTTGACGAGTCAGATTTGGTCCTTCCATTCACGATTCAACCAAGGTTTAGAAATATGTCGATTTCCTCAGACTCCTCGGCTTTGAGGGACCCAGTTGTGGCCTTGACCATGGCCTCCTCGATATCCCTGCCGGTCGACAGAGCCGTATTTCAAGCGGAGCCAGATCTGATGCTAATTGCTTTGGCCGCTCAGTCGGCCCTATTGGTACGTTACTTGCCTTATCTACAATCTTCCTTATCTACAATCTTCCGTCTTCACGCATGCACGTTTGTAAATATTTTTCTAATTATTTGTTTGCAGTTTCTTTGTTTTATAGGCGGTGGGCAGGATAGCCGAGATCAGCCACCGTCAACACGACGCCATAGAACAGATCGGCCTATTGAAAGCCGAAATTGAAAATGAACAGAACAAGGTTGTGGTGGTCACTCAAAGGGCCGATTATGAGGCAATGCAAGTGGTGGTGGAACGCGCCAGAGCCGACTCGGAGGCCGAGCGAGCTAGAAATTTCGATCAGTTAAGGCTTGCCGCCGAGGAAAAGGCAAAGGCCAGCAAGGAGGCGCTTAAGTTAGCCCAGGAGGCAATCGCCAAGCTGGAAGCCGACTTGGAGAAATCGAAGAAGGCAAGGGAAAAGGCCGACTCTGAGATTTCCAAAGCGTTCCAAGCTGGGCAAGAGGCCGCCTTGGAAAGCTACGCAGATGAAGTGTCGAAGTTTGAGAATCGGGGCTTCAAACACGACTGGGTCAAAGCCCTCGTTGCTGCGAATGTGACATTGGCATAGCCGATTCCATACGAGCAGGTGGACGTTGACCCACTGGCGTCTGACCTCGAGGAATGATCAAGGCATATTTTCATTTTTGGTAGGCATCTTAGATGCACAGTTTTTTGTTAGTAGATTTTCATCTTTTTTGGATGTCAACCGATTTTCATGTGTAAAATGTCCGCTGTTAGCGCCCAATTTATAAATGAAAATTTTCTATGCTCTCAAGTTATTGCTTATACTGTTTGTTATATGAGTACATAATTAAAAGAATCAGTAGTTAGAACAAAATGTCAAGACTACGTGAGACGGCAAACTTATTAGCCGATTTTATTAATGAAATTGATTGATGAATCTGAATAAAAATGAATTCATGAGGTGCTGATAGATCAGTTCATGGGGTGGCTGGGGTACATAAGCCGATTAGATTGATGAATTTGCCCTTGCCCCAGCTGATTCAGGAACTGGAAAGCCAAATAAAAGGAACTCGTGAATATTGTACTGATAAATCGATTCATGGAGCGGCTGGGGCACTTAAGCCGACTAGATTGATGAATCTTCCCTTGCCCCAGCGGGCTCATGAACTAGAACGCTGAATAACAGAGGTTCATGGGGTGGCTGGGGCAAATACGCTGATTAGATTGACGAATCTGCCCTTGCCCAGCTGGTTCATGAACTGGAAAGCTGAATAAAATGAACTCCTGAATATTGTACTAATAAATCGATTCATGGAGCGGCTGGGGCACTTAAGCCGACTAGATTGATGAATCTGCCCTTGCCCCAGCTGGTTCATGAACTAGAATGCCGAATAACAGAGGTTCATGGGGCGGCTGGGGCAAATACGCCGATTAGATTGACGAATCTGCCCTTGCCCAGCTAGTTCATGAACTAGAACGCCGAACAACAGAGGTTCATGGGGGCGGCTAGGGCAAATACGCCGATTAGATTAACGAATCTGCCCTTGCCCAGCTGGTTCATGAATTGGAAAGCCGAATAAAATGAACTCATGAATATTGTACTGATAAATTGATTCATGGAGCGGCTGGGGCACTTAAGCTGACTAGATTGATGACTCTGCCTTTGCCCCAGCTGGTTCATGAACTAGAACGCCGAATAACAGAGGTTCATGGGGTGGGTGGGGCAAATACGCCAATTAGATTGACGAATCTGCCCTTGCCCAGCTAGTTCATGAACTAGAACACTAAATAACAAAGGTTCATGGGGCGGCTAGGGCAAATACACTAATTAGATTGACAAATCTTCCCTTGCCCAGCTGGTTCATGAACTGGAAAGCCGAATAAAATGAACTCATGAATATTGTACTGATAAATCGATCCATGGAGCGACTGGGGCACTTAAGCCAACTTGATTGATGAATCTGCCCTTGCCCCAGCTGGTTCATGAACTAGAACGCCGAATAACAGAGGTTCATGGGGCGGTTGGGGCACATAACTCAATCGGCGCCGGGCTATTAAGGTTTTAATATTAATGAGATCACCTCTGAGGTGCTACCCCCGTAGGGAATAAATGGGGTGTGTACTTCGTGCATGAAGGTCCTATTTATATGCTCAGAGTCAGTAATTCAGTCCAGTTCGTTGAGGAAGGTTAAACAAGTGGGAATGTCAAATAGACTTTTCTTCAACAGCAAAGGAGAGGTGAGAACATTAGCTGAGCTGGAAGGAGATATGAATCGAAGTGGCGAACCTATGCGCACGGGAAGTAGGACTTCGAGGGATCGGGAGAGACGCCAATCTTCTTGTCGTCGAAGTAGGTCGCCCAGGAGGGACAAGCAGCCACGGGGCAGATATCCTCAACCCCGTTCTGGAAGGGAATCCGATGCGACACCGGGCCCATTGAGTTTTGCGGTCTTCGTGGAGAATAAACCAATGACAGAGGCAGATTCAATCGTTCATGATCCAAATGTGGCAGTCAAGTTCGCTCAACAGATTTTTCCACCCAAACTCCAGCAGTCGATGGTAGGTCAGCAGGATTTCGAAGTGTTTCGTGAAGGCGTTCATGGGGAGGTGAAGGGGCTGTACACCGCTTATGAAATCGACATGCGTCTTCGCGCCGCTCCGCGGGATATAGGACAAAGAGATGAATGCATTCGGAACTTAGAAGCTCGCGCGAAGAAGGCCAAGCGTGAACTAAGGAAAATCTAGTCTGTCAAGTCTCAATCGGCCAGCCATCCTAACCCGGATTGCGAGGTCCACGGCCTATGAAAAAGGCTTTTATGACAGCCGAAAGGTCGGAATAGAGAAGACCAAGGAGAAACTCGCCAAGGAAGTTTGCCGGTGTGAAAATCGTGGATTTAAGCACGGTTGGATCAAGGCACTTCAGCAAGCTGAGGCTCTCCGGGCAGCAGGTGTGAATTCGGCGTCGCCGCTGTACCAGCGAGATGATTTCCCCTTTTCTGCTTTCGAAGTTGAGAAGAGTGATGATGAGGGAGCCGCCGAATAAAAGCAGGCCTTGTAATGATCATATGTAGATTGAGTGTGAATTATGTATTTATTTTCTAAATTAATAAGACGCTCTGTTTCAAATGTTAGCGTATTTCAACTTGTATTAATACACTTTGTGCAAATCAATCGATTTAAGAACTCACTTCGTTTTGAATGCTTGCATGTGTCAATTTATGTTTATACGGCTTGCGCCAGTTGATCACTTTAATGAAATATTTCTGAATGCTCGAAATCAATTTAATGAAACATTTCTGAATGCTTGAATTTTTCAATTGTCACCGCGTGTTGTAACAGCTTGCGAGGCGCTCCGAATCCGCAGTTTTTATTCGGCCCAAACGAGACCACAGACAGGGCTCCGTATTCGAAGGCTTGTCTTGGCCAATCGGGATATGCATGAAGGGCGCTCCGAATCCGGAGTCTTATTCAGCCCAAACGTGACCTGCATGGATGGGGCTCCGAATTCAGAGGCTTTTTGTCTTGGCCAATCGCGACATGTACGAGGGCGCTCCGAATCTGGAGTTTTATTCGGCCCAAACGTGACCTACACGGATGGGGCTCCGAATTCGAAGGCTTTTTGTCTTAGCCAATCGGGACATGCACGAAGGGCGCTCCGAATTCGGAGTCTTATTCGGCCCAAACGTGACCTGCACAGATGGGGGCTCCGAATTCGAAGGCTTTTTGTCTTGGCCAATCGCGACATGCACGAAGGGCGCTTCGAATCCAAAGTCTTATTCGGCCCAAACGTGACCTGCATGGATGGGGCTCCGAATTTGGAGGCTTTTTGTCTTGGCCAATCGCGACATGCACGAAGGGCGCTCCGAATCCGGAGTCCTATTCGGCCCAACGTGACCTGCACGGATGGGGCTCCGAATTCGGAGGCATTTTGTCTTGGCCAATCGCGACATGCATGAAGGGCGCTCCAAATCCGGAGTCTTATTTGGCCCAAACGTGACGTGCACGGATGGGGCTCCGAATTCGGAGGCTTTTTGTCTTGGCCAATCGTGACATGCACGAAGGGCGCTCCAAATCCGGAGTCTGACTTGGCCCAAACGTGACCTGCACGGATGGGGCTCTGAGTTCAGAGGCTTTAATCAGAGGACTTGAACTGAGTTACACAATGAGAAAGCCAAACTTTGCATTGCAAAAGTGAAATCTGTACTTGGCGGATCATTCAAAATAAATATCATGCCCCACAGGTCGGGTCTAATGATAGAATGTACGCAAATGGAGGAGTTCCAAGGGCATGGCAGATTCCTGCCAAACATGTCTTTGAGCCAATAAGCCCCCATTCCCGCGACTGAGTCGATCTGGTAGGGGCCATCCTAGTTAGGACCTAACTTTCCGTCAGCCGGCTTCCTGGCTGCTGGAAGCACTTTCTTTAGGGCCAATTCGCCTGGTACATAGCGGCGTAGTTGAACACGTTGGTTATACAACTTAGCAAGCTACTGCTGGTACCGTGCCATGGCAGCAAGGGCACAGTCACTTCGTTCTTCAATCAGAGTCAAATCCAAAGCCAGCATCATATCGTTTTGGCCCATATCAAAAACTTTTGATTTCAAGGTTGGGAGGCCGATCTCCAAGGGGATAATTGCCTGTGTTACGAAGCACAAAGCAAACGGCGTTTCCCCGGTGGACCGTCTCGGTGTTGTGCGATGAGCCCATAATACACTCGGCAGTTCTTCAACCCGTCGGCCTTTTGCCTTCTCCAACCTCTTTTTGATGCCGTCTAAAATGATTTGATTGGAGGGTTCAGCTTGGCCATTACTCTGTGGATAAGCCGGGGTGGAGAAGTAGGGCCGAATACCATACTTGCTGCAAAGCTCCCGATAGACTCTGCAATCAAACTGGGTGCCGTTGTCTAATATAAGTGCTCTGGGAATGCCGAACCGCGTTATGATATTTCTCCATACAAAATGCTTTACGTCGGTATCTCAGATATGCGTTAGTGCCTCCGCTTCTACCCATTTTGTGAAATAGTTAGTCGCGACGATCAGAAATCGCTTGTCACCCGGGGCACGAGGCAGCGGTCCGATGATGTCAAGTCCCCATTGAGCGAACAGCCAAGGGCTGGTTATGGAACTTAACTCTTCAGCAGGCAGGTGAATCAGAGGAGAGAACTTCTGGCACTGTTTGCACTTTTTCACGTAACACTCGGTATTTGCTCTCATTGTCGGCCAGTAATACCCTTGTGTCATAGCTCGATGAGCCAAAAAGCGCCCGCTAGAATGTGCACCACAACTGCCTTCATGTATTTCAGTCAGAAGCTCTTCGACTTTGTCTGGATGCACGCATTCTAGGTATGGACCAGAAAGGGATTTTTTGTAAAGCTTTCCTCGCGGATCCAAGTAGTATCGCAGGGCTTTGTTTCGCAGCTTGTGCACTTCTTTCTTGTCCGCTGGGAGCTGTTCGGAAGACAGGAATGTAGTAATGGGGTCTATCCAACTCGGTCCTGACTCTATGACATTAACCTGGACTTCCTCCGAAGGGCCAATGCTCGGCTCCGAGATGAAACCTACTTCGATGGTCCGTTTAATCTCTGAGTTAATGGCGGAGGCTAGGCAAGCCAGGGCATCTGCATGTGTGTTCTGATCACGTGTTATTTGATTCAATTCATGATGGTCAAATTTTGCCAGCAAGGAGTTAGTTGTTTTCATGTAAGCCGTCATACAGTCATTTTTGGCCGCGTACTCCCCCTTTAGCTGATTGATCACCAGTTTTGAATCGCAAAATACAAGCAAACGCCCAGCACCCAGAAGATGTGCATTCCGTAAACCGGTTAGAAGGGCTTCGTATTCGGCCTCATTATTTGATGCTTCAAAGCCGAGTTTGACGGCCTGCTCAATTATTGCGCCGTCGGGAGCCATGATTACTACTCCGGCTCCACTACCCTGTTAATTGGATGACCCATCACAATACAGCTGCCAAATGTCCCCCACATAAATTCTCTAATTCGGCTTGGGTTGAGTTTGGTCGTTCTTGAAGTCGACAACACCCCCCGTGAATTCGGCTACAAAATCAGCAAGCACTTGCCCCTTGATTGAGGTTCTGGGCAGAAATTGAATATCGTACTGGTCGAGTTCGATGGCCCATTTCGAAACGTGCCCTGATGCTTCTGCACTACGTAGTACTGATCGGATGGGGTAATCCGTTAGTACCCCGACGCTATGCCCTTAGAAGTAATGCATCAGTTTTCTTGCCGCCATGACTAGGGCTAGGATGAGTTTTTCCAGTGGAAGGTAATGGGTTTCGGCGTCAACCATTGCCTTGCTCACATAATACACTGGTCGCTGCTCTCCAAGCTCTTCCTTCAACAATACGACGCTGACAGCCAGGTCAGAGATGGCTAGATATAAAATGAGCAGGTCACATGCCGATGGTGTTGTCAAAAGTGGAACAGATCAGGGATAAGCCTTCAGACCGTTAAAAACAGCTTCGCACTCGGAGGTCCATTCAAAAGCTTTACGCTACCGTAGTGTTTGAAAGAATTGTCGGCAGCGGTCCGTGGAACAACTAATGAACCTGTTGAGTGCAGCGGCCATCCCCATCAACTTCTGAACCTCCTTGACCAATCGAGGGGAGCCGAGTTCTAGGATTGCGATGATCTGCCTCAGGTTGGCTTCGATTCCTCGGTGGTTGACAATGTAACCCAAGAATTGGCCAGAACCGATCCCAAACGCACATTTGGAAGCGTTCAGCTTCATTCTGTATTTGCGTAGAATGCCAAATGTCTCTTCCAAATCGGCTAGATGAGTTTGCTCTTCTTTGGACTTGACCACCATATCGTCAATGTAAACTTCCATAGTGTGGCCGAGTTGCTCCTTGAACATGGTAGTGACTAATCTTTGGTAAGTTGCCCCTGCATTCTTCAGCCCAAAAGGCATAACCTTATAGCAATAGGTTCCTCTTGGGATGAGGAATGCAGTTTTGTCTTGGTCCTCCAGATGTATGGCAATTTGATGGTAGCCTCTGTAAGCATTGAGGAAGCTCATACGCTGATGGCGTGCCGTCGCATCTACAAGTTGGTCTATTATGGGGAGGGGAAAACAATCCTTGGGGCAGGCTTTGTTTAGGTCTGTGAAATCAACGCAGACTCACCAAGTCCTATTTTTGTTCTTCACAACCACAGTATTCGAGAGCCATGTAGGGTAGGTCACTTCCCTGATTGGCCCAGCGTCAAGCAACCGGTAAACCTCTTCAACAACGGCGGTAGTGTGCTCTGCGGTTGACCGCTGGCTTTTTTGAATAATCGGCTTGCATTTAGGGTCAACATTTAAATGGTGCTGCGAAACAGACGGATCTACACCTGGCATCTCATATGGAGTCCACGCAAATACATCAAGGTTGCCGAGCAGGAAGGAAATTAGCTGCTGTCTGTCGGCTTGATTCAGGGAGGCAACATGTCTGGGTTTTCGTCAATTTCAACTCAATCTAGGGCTTCCGTGGCCTTTTCACTTGGGAGCCGCCCAACATCATCGAGGCTCTCTCGATCCGGCACCTCAATAGAATTCACTTGCAACTCTTTTGGCGTCTTTTCAACAAGGAGATAACATGCTTATGCCGATTTTTGGGAGCCACGGATTTGCTCAATGCCGCGTTCTATCGGGAAGCGTAGCAGCTAATGATAGGTGCTTGGCATGGCCTGCATAGTATGCAACCAAGTTCGCCCCATGATGAGATTATACGGCGATGGCAGCTTGACGACCAAGAATTCCACATCCACTGTTCGGGAGCCCGCTCAAACGGGTAGTGTGATTTTTCCCAACGGGTATTCTGGATTGGCGTTGAAGCCGAATAGTGGATAAGGAGCGGGGGAAAGATCCGATTCGGAGAAGCCGAGTTTGGTGAATGTCTTGTAATACATAACTTCCGATGTGCTCCCAAGATCAATGAGTACGCGCTCAACGGTGAATCGGTTTACGCGTAACCCGATTACCAAAGGATCAATGTGAGGAAGTGTCACTTCGGCCAAATCTGAATCACCAAAGGCAATGCTCGCAGCTTCATGGGGCCGTTTAGCCGGGGTGAGTTGATTTTGAGGGTCGGAACGCGACTAAATCGTATGCACCGCGGATGCTGCTGGTAGGCTGCATATCATGTAGATCACGCTGAGTGGAGGTGAATCCTGCTTTAAGGCTATTGCTTTGGTTAAGTTGCCTTTTCGGACGTACTGTTGTAGCCGACCATCTTGTACCAATTCCTCCAAGTGATCCTTCAATGCATAACAACTCTAAGTATCATGGTCGTGGTCTTTGTGATACTCGCACCGCCTATCTCGTCGTCTCGTGTCGGGAGGTCCTACCATTTTGGGTGACCATTTGAAGAATGGAAGATGTTGGACTTTAGACATAACCACGCTGATCGGCTCCGACAACTCCGTATACTTCTTGTTCGCGCGCCTTGTGTGCCTGCTATCTACTTGAAGTTGTTCGCTAGCTCAGTGGGAACATTGGTCGTTTGATCGGCGTGAATCCCGTCTCTTTTCTCGTTTAACCGAATGCCGTGGTTCGGGACGCCGAAGTGACACAGAGTGTACCGGCTGAACAATTTCAAGATGGGCCGTCTTGTCGGCCTTGTTCCCGACTTTAACCTGCAAGGCATTGTCTTCCACTTTGCAGTATTCCTCAACTTTCTTCATCAACGACTACACTGTTTTCGGGGGCCTTCTAGTCAAGGAACTGCGGAGAGCACTATCAGGATGCAAACCCATTTTAAAGGCGGTGATGGCCATGGAGTCATTGCAAGCGTCATCAACAAGATTAAAGCACTCTCAATAGCGCGCCGAATACGCTCTTAGTGTTTCTCCTGGCTGGATCTGCATTGCCCAGAGAGAGTCAGCTTGTTTCGGCTAGACCTCGTTGGTGATGAATCTTGCCCTGAAGGATTTTTGTAATTGATGGAAACTCTTAATCGACGCCGGCTCCAACTTATAATACCATCTGACTGCCAACGGTCCCAAACTACTCGGAAATATTTTTCACATGAGAGCTTCGTCGTCTGCATGCAACGTCATGGCTTGCTTATAGTGACGGATATGATCCGTGGGATCCGATTTCCCGTCGTACAAGGTGAACGACGGGGCTTTGAACTTCTTGGGTAGTACTGCCTTTGCGATCTGTCGCACAAAGGGATCGTGCTGGTCCTCTTCGTCTGAACCATTTCGTCTTCGCTTATGCCTTATACGTGGACTCTCTTCAGAGGAACTGGTAGTTTCGGGTCGTCCCTTCTTCTTCGGTTCCGAGGATAATGAGTCGGAGTCACTGTCAGTGTCTTGTTGTCGGGCTTAAGGTCGTCGACCACCTACCCTTAGAGGTTGTTCTGGATCTTCGTGTACAGCTTGTTTGGACTTCGCCACTTCCAAGGCCAAATCCCGACGGAGACGTTCGTTCTCAGCGATCATGTTCTCCAACCTCTGTTCGTTTTGCTTTGCTTGTTCCATGATCGCTTGCATTGTCTCATGCACCAAAGTCGATGGTGAGTCAAAGTTCAAGGTGCATCTTGCGATGATAGTCTCTGGTCCTAGCATGTTTGTTGGGGTGAGATCATCTCTCAGTGTAGTTTCGTCAGCGATAATCGAAGGATCTTCCGTTGCGCCCGCCATGGATGTAGTTGAGTATTCCCACAGACGGCGCCAATTGTGGGGAAGGTAATTTGGAAATACTCTTTGGATCCAATGGGATGCTCGAGATCCTCAACTGGTAGCCTAAAAAAGAATGAACACTCCGGTCGGGGGTGCCGGAATTAGCACTCCGACGGATAAGTCAGTGTATGCTCTCTAGATTGCGTGTCTTAAGTTAAGCGTACTAATTCTCACATATCTCTTCTTGTTCGTCGTTCTTTTATTTATATACGCTCATGGTCTTCTAGGTAGGGCCTGCTCTTGATCTGTCATGTACTTATTCACTCGCCCCCCTCCTCTCATTATGTCGTATTCTAACTTTTGATCGGCCCTCTGCTCGACTTATTCGGCATCTAAAATGTCAGGGGCGGGGCCGAATGCATACTATACACCAATTGGGAAAAAATACACTGCCTATCTGCGTCTACTTTTATTCGACTACCACAATTTGCAAATCTAATAAGCAAAATGCATGATGTGCCGAGGGGAAGACAGATGGTATTGATTATAGCAGACCAGTGTTCCAATCGGACACAAACATCAATGTCTTGCTATAGTCAACAACTTCCGACAACTGGCACAAGAACCACTCCCAATTACATGCATTTTCAGAATTAATGATAGCAAAAGCGACTAGAAATAAACCTACGAACAATTCATGTTTACATGTACATCAGGCCCCACCATGTTAATTTATGCACCTAAAAATAAAACACGAGGTGAAACCCAATTTAATTCATATTTTCTGTTGTGTGAAGTGTGTCCAATATGGTGAGATTGCAAATAAGTGTAAAAATACTTAAATAAGTGTAAAAATACTTAAAAATTGAAAAAGACTATACCTTAGTTGCCATCCTTAGCGGTTACCACAAGCCAATTCCCCTTGAAGCTCCCTTTAAAAAATGTACCATCGAGAAACAAAAGCAGGCGGCAATACTTGAACCCATCGATGCATGCACAAAAAGAAATAAAATATCTAAGGAACCTACCAGTTTGTTGATCAAAATCCAAATTGATGTAACTGTGTGCGCTATTCTCCATGACTGCATTGTTATACCATCTGAGTTGGTCAAAAGACATGATGTGATCTCCATATACTTCACCCATCATTTTTCTCTACCCCAACTAGGCAACCCGATAACTTATGTCCAGACCGTAGTCGTTTTTCATATCAAACACCACATCCATTGGGCGATTGAAGGGCTTCTCACGCACATGATCTACTATGACATCAGACACCAAATCTGAACCTATACGTTGGTTCCTGTATGTTTGTACAGAAGCACCACATGAATGTAAGCTATTAAACCCCTTCACACACAACACATCGTTTGACGTCGACACCCTTGCATGAACCAACCATGCACAACTAGTTAATGTAGCGAACTTACACACTGTTGTGATTCGTACAGAATCATTTTTTATGTATCTAAACTGAAACTCACATTCAACAACATACTTGCAAAGAACTGTTTGGAATTCAAGTGTGCCACCCCAAAAAGATTGACCAACATGTGTAATACCAAATGCTCACCCAACAAACAAAAACGTCTTCAATTTGTGTAGACAATATAACGACAATAAATCGGTCTGGTCTTCCATATCGCCCGTTCGCCCATCAACAGTGTCAGGCACACCAGCATTTGGAGAATCCGCCTCACCACACTCAACGCCTGACACTTCACTCCGCGTTTGAATAAGCATATCAATATGATTAAGCCCAAATGACTTTGCAAGGCATAACATGTTTTGGCACATCTTCGTCACAATGAACCTTAAACTTGTTGTATCTAGGAATGGTGAACAAGAAATACACCGACCCCAGCACCAAGCTACCAAACTTTCCACATACATCATCAATCAACTGTGCAAATGTGAAGGCTTGATGAAGGCGAACAACCATATTGGTCTGTCCATATATACACAATAATAACACTGCAAACTCCATACCTGCGGTAGATTAAAAAACCAACACATAATGTTACGAATCATAACACTGCAACGACCGAAAATAAAACAACCCATCCAACACAGAAGAATTCAAAATACACCCCCACAATGGAAATGTAACATTGGTACCTTAAATCTAGACTTCCTGACACAATCATAAAAAACGAAACCACACCCAAAGACATTGAACTGACAACAAAACAACATATGAAACTGACGTGCAAAAATGTCACACAACATGTTAGCAACACAGCAATGAAACTGACCTGCAAATTGCCGCACAGTACGTCAACAACACAGCACTGGAAGCAACAATTGAAAAAAAAAAAAAAAAAAAAAAAACTACAACCTCTACAACAATAACCCATGATTCCACATCAAAAACACACATAAAATGAGTAACATCATCAATCCCACAAATCACTCCACACAATCTAAAGAAAAAAAATAATAATAAAATAAAATAAAATTGGAAACATAACACCATACATTAACAAACCCATCCAAACATCAAAGAAAAATCAAAAACAAAATCACATCTAAGGGCAAACAAAAGTAAACTCCACAATCCCCAAATTAAACAAAAACAACCTGCCATAAACATGCCATAAATAAAAAGGACTAATTAGTTTGGAAGAAAACTTCCAAGACTAAATAGAACCAAATAGAATTTTTTAATAATTTTTCCTTTTTTTAAGGTAATTGAGTAAAAATCATTATGTATAAGCTTCTCTTTTTTTCTTTTTTTTTTATTTACATATATATTTTTTAATATATGAATTTTATGTTTGTCTGTCAACTATTATTAAAATCTAAAATTAATTGTCTCTTATTGGACACAAGGCATTGTTGGAAAAGTGATCAAAATTAATAAATCTTATTTATTCATACATTTTTTTTATATCTGATTTTGTATTTCACTTTTGTATTTCTAATATTACTGTTAATTGGCATTTAAGTTGTGCTATGCTTGAAAATTAAAAATTAAAAAAATAATAATAAAAAAAAGACTAAGAAGAGTTTAACATGTATTTGGACTTAAAATAATAAGAGTATTTAGTACTTTAGACATAATCTATTAATGCAACCAATGTTGGGATATTTTAATAAAAATAAATAAAATATTATTTTAATTAATTCAATAATGCAATTAATGTTGGGATATTTTAATAAAAATAAATAAATATTGTTTTAATTATTTCAATAAATTTTGAGTTATAAAAAGTTTTATATCTCACTATTTCATTATTTAATATAATATTAAAATGTGATTTATTATTATCATTAAGTGTGTTTTAATTATGTATTCGTTTGGCATAAAAGGTTTTTGGGCTTTTTAGCTAAAATAGTTATAAAAAGACAAAATAGGATTTTTAGTCCAATAAGACAAAATGTCACATTCAAACCATAATCATTTCTTTTTTTTCTCACAAAAGTCAAAAAACACTAAAAAGCCTATCCCAAACGAGGTTTTTTAGCCCCAGCTAAAAAAGCTAAAAAGCCAAAAAGTCCACCCACATCCTAAACGAAGCCTATGTTTGATTACATATGTTATAAATAATCCTAGGTTTTCTAAAGAATAAAACACACAAGAAAGGTGAGATTAAAGATGAAAGATCTTGAGAGAGAGTTCTCTGTATTATTATATATGGCAAATTATGCAAATGGTTCCTGTAATTTATGTGCTTTATCATTTTGGTACCTGTTGTTTCAATTTGATCAATTTTGCCCCTAAATTTTACGGATTGTGTCATATTAGTTCAATAAATAACGGCGGTTAAGTTTGATGGACGGAATATCAAATGATGTGTCAATTTGGTCCTTGTAGTTTATAGGATGTGCCAATTTGGTCCTTGTAGTTTATAGAAAAGTCAAAACAACAGGGACCAAATTAAGACATCCTGTAAACTACAGGGACCAAATTACACATCATTTGATTTTCTATCCATCAAACTTAACCATCGTTATTTATTGGACTAATATGACACAATCCATAAAATTCAAGGGCAAAATTGATCAAATTGAAACAACAGGGACCAAAATGATGAAACAGGTAAACTATAGAGACTACAGCTGTAATTTGCCCTATTATACATATTTATATATGCAGTTTAACTGTTGTTTTGAGCAACTATGATGCATGGTTCGATTCAAGTCTTCTGATGGTCATGAACACTAGATGAAGAATGTTGTGAGCAACTTGAGTTTTATTATGGAATTACTTTACTCTGATTGTACCTTCACAGGAGAGGAATAGTAATTTTAAAACAATGATAACGCCACTCTCAAAATCTGTAGCTATTTTTCTCTACTCTTATTTTTTTGTCTATATATATTTTATTTTTTGTCATTGTTCTATAATATTCATACTAATTATTCTTATATATTATTTTGTTAGACTAATAATTAATGATATAATTATTGTAAATTATTCTCTACATTCAATATTTTAAATATGTATGTTACAAATAAGACAAAATTAACAAGCTACAGTTCAAGGGTAATTGTATTCACACATCATATTTTATCTCACTACATATTATTTGTGCCGTTCATATATCAACTTCCGAAAATAAATAAATAAATATCAACTTTTGAACAAAAATTAATTGTAAATTTTCGTTCACTAGTTGATATCAGAAAAATTATATTTTGTTCGGAAGTAGATATTCGAGCATTTGTATTTTGTGCGGAAGTTGATATATGAACAACATAAATGGTATGTACTGAGACAAAATGTGATGTGTAAATAGAATCATCTGTAGTTTAAGCTTGGAGTACTTTCTCCCTTAGGCTCCATTTGTTAGAAACAAACGAATATAGAAAACGAAAATAGTAGAAAGTAAAGTGAAAGAAACGAAAATTTATTTTCTTGATTGCATTTGAATAGATGAAAAAATTTGTAAGAAAATGATGGGAAAAAAATATAATCAATACAAAACGAGAGGACTCTCTATCTAAACAAATGCATAATTTTTTTTTTTTTCTTTTTCTTTCACTTTCCTATATTATCTATCTAACCAAACTAAGCCTTATCGTTTAACTACCAACGGAGAGGCTCCCCATAATTTTGGATCAAATTACAATTGTTACATTTTTTTTTTTTTTAAACTGACCAAAGGTGTAATGCACTTATCAATTTTGTGAGTGGGCATAAATTTATTTTGAAATTGAAGGAAAATCAAAATACAAAAAGACAATTTTACTCTAACCCTAATTTGCACAACACTTCCTTTCAACAAGCTAATCTACTTTCTCGAAATCCATTACGACCCATCCAAACCCCTAAATTCATTATGGTAGCTCTACATTTTTCCCTTAGTCGGAAACAAATAGCATGTCAAGTTTGGAAACCATTAACGTTTCGTTTGATTTATGAATTTAGATAGGAATTTCAAAAAAAAATAAAATAAAATAAAAAAGTAAATTATGCAAATGGTAAATATAGTTTACACGATGTGTCGATTTGGTACCTATTGATTTAATTTGCTCGATTTTTCCCCTTAATTTAACAGATTATGTCATATTGGTCCAATAAATAACAACTGTTAGGTTTGGTAGACGGAAACTCAAACGATGTGTCAATTCGGTCCATGTAGTTTACACGATATGTCAATTTGATCCCTGTCAAAATCGAGCAAATTAAAACACCAGAGACCAAATTGTGTCATCGTGTAAATTACAAGGACCAAATCGACACATCGTTTGAGCATGTGACAACTTTCCGTCCACCAAACCTAATGGCCGTTATTTATTGGACCAATATGATACAATCCATTAAATTAAAAGGCAAAATCAAACAAATTAAAACAATACGGTGTAGACACCCCATTTTTGACCGACCTTAAGACTCAGACATCACCGATTGAGCGCTCGGTGATGTTTCATATTGCGCTCGTTCAGAAGTCTCAGAGTCGCGGCCGTGCGCCCTGCCTCCGGACTTCCGAACCCTCTTCTGTGCCTTGCCTCGGTTTACGAACCAGACTCGGTTTTCTCTGTTTTCTTTCCTGAGGGGAAGGAGAGGTCCCGTAGACTATCTCTCAGTGGCCGTGGGCTACATTTCGTGGTCGTAGGCCATTTTGCCCATTTCGGAGCCCGGTTCCCGGTTTTCGGAGCCGTCAGGCCGTGTGCCTCGGTTCGGGACCACCCGACCATCTCCGATTCCTCCAGTTTTTGGCATGCATCTCATTTACTCCCTTTCGAGGGACACTGGGGTCTTAGATACCCACTTCGTGGCCAAACACCATTTTCGGTGCTTAACGGCCGGTTTTTGGGACCCCGAACTGCGTGTTTTGGCCCCCGAGCATTCGTTTTGCATCGGTTTTTGTTCATTTTTGGCAGGTACCTCTGTTTTATCACCAGGAAGGTCACTGAAGGGTGGGTGGCCATCAATTATCTCAGCAACCAGTTATGCTTCTCCGGCGCCCTCCGACGCCCGTTTTTCTCACTTCCGGGCTAATGTTGAACACCCTAGGGCCATTTTCTTCAAGCCCAAACCACATATTTGTGTTGTACACACATGGGAGGACCCTAAAAACACATGGCCGGCCAGTAATTCTCATTGACCCTTTTGAACCCCTTCTAAAAGTGGCATGTTGTCTCTCTTGTTTCAGAGTTGCCAATTTCCAACCATAGGGTCTTGTTGTACACACATGGGAGGACACCAATCTTAGGTGGCCGGCCAGTAACTCTCATTGACCCTTTTGACCCCTAGCCGGCCGGCCATAGGAGGTGGCCGGCCGGCCACCTCCAGCAAAAGTAGAGGGCCGGCCATGCTTCTTGGGAGGTGTGTTTTACAGCTGTATAGCTGTATCCCCCAAAATATCTGATTTCGGGGGATATTTTGTGAGCAAGGGAACTTAATCCCTTAAGGCCTACACTCTTGGGGACCTTTTGACTAACCATCCTTGCATGCATACATCTCTCTCTCTCTCCCTCAAGAGTTAGAACCCTTGCCTCAAGCTTACAAACACATATCCATCTCCATTTCTTTGATTCTTCTCAAGTTTGGTGCCATTTCTTCATCATCATCAAGCACCACCACCACCACTCCATTTCCAGCAGCAAGGAGAGGTTCTCAGAGGCTTAGAAGCAACATTCCTCAAGCCAAGGGGTAGAAAGGAAGAGGTCTTCAAGGGTAAGTCTCCATTTCCCTCTTTTGTAGCATTTTCTTGCTTCATTTCTTAAGCCTACTTGCTCACTGTTTTAGGCTCCGACCCTAACTGAAAATGTCACTCTTTTGAGGTTATCTTCATGTTTGTTCAAGGGCTCAACCCTGTTTGAGCCCTTCATTTGGTACTTGCTTCAATACCCCTTGGTATGTCACATTTTTGCATTGAATTTCTAGCCTATGTGTGATCTGTTTTCGAGCACAATGTAAACTGTGAGTGGGCCTATTTTGAGCCCCTCTTCAACATTGAAGAAGGGCTCAACCTTGTTTGGGCCCCCCATCTTGCACTTACTTCATAATCTCTCCTATTTACCGTAAATTTGCATGATTTGTTTGGCCTACGTATGATCTGTTTTGGAGCATTTCATGAACTGAGATTATGCTTATTTTGAGTCCCTATTCAACATTGAAGAAGGGATCAACACTGTTTTCATACTCCATGTGTCACTTGCTTTGAATCCATGTTTTACCCTTGTTTTTGCATGCTTTGCTAGCCCATTTTTCTTCTGTTTTTGGACCATGATCAGAACTTAAAGTGGTCATTTTTTGACCTGATTAACATATTTCATTAAGGGTCTTTTCTTGTTGGATGAATGTTTGGCCTACTTCATGTTATATCCTCTTGTGGCCTCAATCTTGCATGGCATTTTTAGCATGTTTGCATACTGTTTTTGGGGTTGTAATCTACTGTAAATGTGCATATTTTTGGCCCCTCTTCAGTGTTATAGAAGGGAATTTTTCTGTTTGGGCTTTGCATTTACCATCTACTTCAATACCCCTCTCTTGGCCCCTTTTTTTGCATACCATTGTTGCCCTATCTATGATTGTTGTTTGGCCTTGTTTTCTACTGCAAAAATGCTATTTTGGGGCTGCCTTGCTACTTTTTTGCATGTCATGTACCAATCATGCATGTTTAGTATAGCTGTAGGCCATTTCGGGTGCTTAATATCGCATTTCGGGACCATTCCGTGCATTTGGTGTCATTTCCCCACCTTTCGGGACTGTTTTGCATCATTTGTGAGTGCTGAAATTCATTTGCATGTTTGCATATCATTTCCATGCCATTTCATGCCTTAGGGCCATTGCCTCGGTTTGCGTGCCCGTGTGCACGCATTTCGAGGCACTTCATTTTCATCCATCGGCCTCTTATGTGAGTGTGGCTAAGGTCCACTCATGTTAGTAGAAGTCCATTTTGCATTCTGTATGTCATTTTAGCATCATTGCATTCCGTATGCCATTTTCTCGTTTTGCGTGCCCGTGTGCACGCATTTCGAGACTTCTCTTTTTCATCTCACGGCCTCTTATGTGAGTGTGGCTGAGGCTCTCTCATGTTAGTGTAAGTCCATTTTGCATTCTGTATGTCATTTTAGTCTCATCGCATTGCGTATGCCATTGCCTCGGTTTGCGTGCCCGCGGGCACGCACTTCGAGGCATCTCTTTTTCATCTCACGGCCTCTTATGTGAGTGTGGCTGAGGCTCTCTCATGTTAGTGTAAGTCCATTTTGCATTCTGTATGTCATTTTAGTCTCATTGCATCGTGTATGCCATTGCCTCGGTTTGCGTGCCCGTGTGCACGCACTTCGAGGCATCTCTTTTTCATCTCACGGCCTCCTATGTGAGTGTGACTGAGGTTCACTCGTGTTGGTGTAAGCCCATAGGGCATTGCGTATGCCATTTCCTCGTTTTGCGTACCCATGTGCACGCATTTCGAGGCATCTCTTTTTCATCTCACGGCTTCTTATGTGAGTGTGGCTGAGGTTCTCTCATGTTGGTATAAGTCCAATTTGCATTACGTATGCCATTTCATGCCTTAGGATCATTTCCTCGATTTGCGTGCACGTGTGCACGTATTTCGAGGCATTTCATTTTCATAGCATTGCGCATGTTAGGATTGTATATTAGCTACATTTCACGCATATCATGCATATTACATCGTGTTCGGGATAGGAGTTAGCCTGGGCACGGGAAACGAGGCACGTTTCGCACCCCGAGTGACGGAACGGGTCTCAATTCCCAAGTCACCGACACTCCGGATTACCCATGATGGAGTTAGGTTTTGTTGTAGCATTCATATGCATTCATCCTATATTGAGTTGTGCAATTCGGCTCCTCGGCCATCATGCATCGAGATGCGTGATTGGTGGCACGAGGGTCGAGGCATGCATATATTTGTGAAATACATTGCTATGCCCCTTTCCTGCTCTCCGTTGCAGCATATCCAGAACCAGTGGTCTTCCGAAGCTTGGCGCGCTTTTCGAGAAACATTGCAAAACAGAGGCTAATTGGGGCATCCCAGTGGATTTCCGCGCAAGGCAGCTCCAACGTACATCATTCATCAGAATCAAGGCAGCCCCTGGCTTGCATGCCAGTTTTACTTTTTCTTATTTAATTTGTTAATTAATTAGGAATTTGTATATTATTTGGGGCTGTAATATTTTGGACTGTATTATTCTTTCATTCAGGACTGTATATTTATTTGGACCCTCTGCACGAGGGCATAACTGTAATAAGTGTGGGTGTGTGTGATGTATGTCTTCCAACCCCACGTCTTTCTTCCCTTTTATTTATCTGCTTATGATGGTTAGATATAGGACATATTTCAATTAGCATACAGTATGACAGCATGTTTGCATCATTCATCTGTTTTGCACGCACCAAGCTCGGCGCATCATACAAACTGCATTTGTATTTCAATTCCAAATTGAATACTTGATAGCTGTAGCATTTCATATGCCATGTTTAGAATAGCCGAGCCTGCTATAGTTGCATCTTTGCATGTGTTGCATTAGGCATTTCTGTATCTAGGATCATGCATGGATTTCTAATGAGTTTCTGTTTTGGCTTGGAGTACTCGGTGAGTTTTATGCTTTAGCATCCTTGCATGCGTGTGAGTGTTGCCATGAATAGCATGCTTGCCATGAGGCTATTTGCTTATGTGATATAACTGCCTGAATGCCTGTGGGTAAAGGTTAGGTTACTTGGATTGGGACAATTCATCAAATGTTTGTTTTAAGCCCACTAGATAGTGGCAAAACCATGTTTTCTAAGCCCACCCGAGGGTGGCAAAATCTGCATCTTAAGCCTACCTGCGGGTAGCAAACCATCTTTCAAAAACAAACATGAAATGTTTTGTTCCAATTCAGGCGACTCAGTCTATACTTGTATGCTGTGCGCATCACATAGTAACCTAGGCTAATAACCGGAATAAGAACATACAATGTTTTCAAAATAAGATATCATGGTTAGTAGATGCCGGTCTTTGACCGGGCGAGCGGGGGTGCTCACGAAGTGACCTTCCCCAATCGTACCCAAGTTCCAGAGCCGAGGCAACTTTGGTGATGACGGACACGTGGCCTTTGGCACCGAGTCAGGGTTTCCTAAATTTCCCCATTAAAAAATATTTAGGTGGCGACTCTGTATCTGGCAAAGCAGTCCATGTTTGGCACTTCTTTCAAAAAATCTGTTTTCAAAACGATTTGCCGGATTTGGACTCTTTGGTTCGAGATTTAGAACCGTGACATTTGAGTCCTTCGAACTGTAGTGACCCAATATCGAACCAGAACGGGGGGGACTCGCACTCCTTCCCCGGGATGCGTTCGGGGGACGTCTACATACGGACCAAATTAACACATCGTGTAAACTATATGGACCATTTGCATAATTTATCCAAAAAAAATATGTAGGTGAAATGTGAATGAAATATAATTACATTTCATGCCCCTTTTTTATTTTTATTTTTTTTTTGGGTCTCTTTTCCCCTTCCTTTTCAAACACTTTTTTAAATCTATGAACCAAACACAACCTAAAAGATGCCGAATTCGAGATAGTCATAAGAAAAGTTAAGTAGTCAAATTCAAGACAATTATGGCAACTTTTTCTAGTCAGCATTAGGAGTAAAACTTGAGTATAATAGTGATACTACATTATAATGCACATGTGGTATCATCAAATCATAACCTAGCACATGATTGAGTAAATCTTATCTTTTAATTGTAAGCATCCACCCATGTCATTGTTATAGCTTCTATGTAGCTTCCATGTCATCGTAATGGGGTTGAGATTTATACATGGTGGATAAGTAATAATATGTTATTAGTCGATAATATCACGTATGCATGATGACGTGGTATCTATTGGCTTTTTTGGCTTTCGAAGGTTAAAAATGTAATTAGAGTGTGCCAGCAAAGATCAATAAGTTTTTACAGAGATAATAAATGCCAACTAATTTATCAGACAATTGCTTTGAAGTTCTTTTAGCCTCAATGAAGAGGACTTTTATCGGTGGCCTGTTTTAGGAGAAAATTCAGAAGAACTAATCACAAAAGTAAAAGAAGAAGGGAGAGAATAGTGTCAGAAAATAAATTTCATTAAGTAAACCAATGTTTACAAATGTACCTTCGCACTTCCACAGCCTCGAAGGGGATTCCAGCATGAATAGACTAACTAAGAACTACTCCTAAGAAATTGAAATGCAGTGCGGGAAAGTAAAGGACTGGAATGTAAAGAACTAGAAAGTAAATAACTATAAAATAAAGAACTAAAAAATGTAAAGTAAAATAGATTGGTTTCTGGATCTGGTTCTAGTTCCAGTTCTGGTTCCTTGTAAATGTAGCCATCAATGGCTATTTATAGGAAAAAAAACTTCCAGCAATAACCACCTAATAACTACCTACTCTTCCACCTTCATTCCCACAATACCACATATCCCTCCATGTCTTCCATTAAGTCACTTTGTCCATCATATTCTTCACATGTGCTTTAACTTCTTCCACTTTGTCTTCCATGTTCCACCATGCAAGACTACTAACTTTGTAACTTTTCTTAACTCCTGATTGATCAAGGAAGTGTCACGTGTCCTGCAATAATAATAATAATAATAATAATAATAATATTACTATTTATAGTGTCAACATTACCCCCCTCGGCTCTTTAAAAATGAGGCTTATTTGAATTTTTTAAGAGCCGAACCAAGCCCATAACTTATATGAGTAATAAAGTGCTTTGAATACCACAACAGCACCAACGAAGTGCTTTGAAGGGACACTACACTAAAGGCATATGCTTCGAATTCAATATGAGTGCTTCAAAGTGATCAATTCAAATCGAGAAGCACCAATTTGATTTGGACACAATACATACCAATCATATTTTGTATGAGTCATGAGTAGAAGCTTTGTACTTTCTTAGGTGGCAAGTTCAAAATTTCAACATGAGACACCAATTTGTAATCAATGAATGCATGCACTCACTGTGTATGGTGTCCAAAAATCATGGCTAATACTTCAATGACATGGCAACAATACTATATTCATTATAAGAAACCTCTTTGAAGCTCTTTCGGAATCCTGCAAAGCTTCTCTAGCACCCTTCAAAACTTACTAGCTGGTTCATTATAAAGGACATATTAAAGCCTCCTTAGAGCTACTTCGAAAAATGCTTAGAAGCCACTCCAAAATGATTCGAAGTTTACCACCATGTAAAGTAGCAAATGTCTCACTTGACAGTAGCCAATATCATGGCAAAAAATTATGAGACGTCTTGAATTCTTGAAGAGTTGTAATTCAAAGGATGAAAGCCATCCTGTAAAGGTATTACTAGAGGGCCAAAATCATCTTTCGAAGGTTGAAGGTGCCCGACAAAGGACTAATTACATCCTTGGAAATACTCGGAAAAGCTTCGAAGGTTCATAACCAGCATTATTTTTTTCTTCGAAGCTATTGTTGATGCAAGATGGAGTGCTTCGAAGCTAAAAAATTATGGCAAAAAGGGCTTTCGAAGCACACACGTTGACCAACAACAAAGCCAAAATGATAGTTGTTTACATATCCACTTTGAAGACAATCTGGAGTATAAAAACGTCATGTCTAATACATAGCAAAGACCAACTTTTGTTCAAGAATGATGGTTTTCACATTGCATGGTAGAAACAACAAGCATGTCAACTCATTGTGTTTTCTACAGAGCTTCTTCTTCCTTGGCCAACTGTAAATTTGTATTGGCCATTATTTCACATATAACCATAAAAATAGCCAGGACCATTATGTTGGTCATTTCCATGCTTCCCATTGTGAAAATATAGGAAAAAAACTCAACAAGTATATTTTCTAGACTTCGATATTTTGTTAACCATTTCATCAAAATTAAATTTTGGTGTGAACCACAAATCCAAAATGGATTTTGAACAACGAAGATAGTGGTGTATGGTGGTTTTGGAAATTCAAATATTTTGAGATTTTCCACATCATCAAAAATTTTAAATCCACTAATCGTGGATTGCTCATCATTTTTAACCAAGCTTGGTTTAAAAACATGCTCCCTAACAAGCTTTTCATGACTTGGCTTTCTACAAATGGATGTATGAACCCCCCGAGCCATATATGGAACATCATTTTTAGCCATGTTTGACTCAAGAACATGCTCTTTCGTTATGTTAATTTCATAATTTGGCTATTTAAAAACGGGCTGTTGAACTCCTCGAGTCATTGATGAAATTATTTTTTCACCAATTTTAGTCATAAAAAACTTGAAAAACATTTTGTAAAACCCCACAAAATTCAGTCATTAAAGGCTTGACAAGAAGACTTGATAACTCATGTCTCCATTGGAAAATTTTTATATCAAGTTGATAAATTACTCCAATTAAATGGTGTATTTTTTCTTCTACCAAATAATAAGATAATGAAATAACAACTTGAAAATTTTCGTCATCAAGAAAATGAATCTCTTCTTGAAGATCCAAAATTTTTATTTCACGCCAATATATTTCATATTGATAAATTTGAATGGCAAAATCCAATTCGTTTTCCATTTCTTCTTCTTTGCCTTCCTCAAGGTGCTCATTTTCTCTTCAGTGTCTTCGTCTAGACATTATAATTATAGTCCCACTGGGCATGCGAAAAAATTGTTGGCTTATTTTTCCTACGAAGGGAAATATCATAAATGCAAGCGTGCCAGCAAGAATTGAAAAATCCTTACAGATTAAATTCAAGCCAATTATCAAGTGATTGTGTTGACATTTTTTTGCCTCAATGAAGAGGACTTCAAAATTGCCAAGTGTAGAGAAAAGAAAAATTAAAAGAAGGAGGGAGACAAAAAAAGATGATTGAGTAAACAATTGGTGATTGAGTGAACAATCAAAGTAATAATTAATTACCTTTACTCATATGCTTTGAAAAGGAAGTGCACAAAATTACCTTTACTCCTATGTTTTGAAAAGGAAGTGTTGAAAATAATGTCTAGAAAATATAATTGACAAGAAAAAATAGAAATAATTGTCTTTGATTTGAGTTCGCCCTTTACAATGTAGCCATGAATGGCTATTTCTAGGCAAATATTTGTAGGAAAAAAAATTACCTAATAACTACCACATTCTTCCATTTCCCACACTTCACACTCCATGATTTTCTACTTCATCTTTATGTCTCCATAACTTTCTTTAACCTCCAATTCATGCTCCATGATCCTCCACATTCTCCATCATCTTTTCACATGTGTTTAATGATTCATAACTTCTCATAACCTCTAAATGAGTAAGAGAATGCCATGTGTGCTGCAATTTATCGATAATAATAATTATTATTATTATTTATTTATTTATGGTGCCAACATTGCCCCTCACAACTCTTTCAGAATGAGAAACCTCGAATTCATGAAGAATTGTACATCAATTTAGACCATATTGGGAAATTAATTAATGTATTTGAGAGACACACATTCGAAGGTTCTTTTATCATACAATATGATTCATTTTTTGTTAAAAGAGAACCAAAACCTTACTCCAAAAAGTGCTCACAGCATATTTTAGAATCTTTAAAAGCTTTGAATGCATAATAGCTACATGCTTGGAGAGTTTATAAAGCTTCAAAACATTATTAAAATAATTTCAGATGTTTCGAATTTTAATGTGTTTTGAAATTGGATTACTTTGCATGTGTTTGAAATGGTGAATTCTCAGCAAAATATCACCAATTTGATTTAGTCACAATGCATGCCAATGTTATTTTCTTTGAGCCATTAGTAATAGTGGCCCTTCTATGCTTCACTTCGAGACCCTTAATGCATCATGAGACTATGGAAATTTCAAGACCTTCGAAGCATGATTCTTCAGACCTTAGCAATATATTTTCACTTCCAATTGCACTACTTTGAATTGCTTCGAAGTGACAAAGAACATACACACTCTTCAAATTACACCACTTTAAAGTATTTTGCAGAGTTTTGAATTACTTTTTAACTAAATATATGGACCTTCGAAGTACTTTTGAGGGAGTTTTGAGCCACCTTCGAACTAAATATATGGAACTTTGAAGTGTTTTCGAGTTTCGAATTATATTTGAACCAAATATATGGACCTTCGAAATGCTTTTCAGGGAGCTTCGACCCACCTTCGAGCCAAATCTGTGGCCCTTCGAAATGATTTGACATACTTTCGAAGCGAACATGATAAAATCTTGTAGGTAGGATGATTGTTGGTAAAATCATGATATATGGAACAATTCTTAAAGATGATTGGTTTATTAGCCATTTCATCAAAATTAAATTTTGTTGCGGCCCAAAAATCCAAAATAGATATTCAACACCGAAAGTCATGGCATAATATAGCCTTGGAAATTCAAATGCTTTGACATTTTCAACAATGTCAGATATTTTAAATCCATCAACAGTGGGTTGATCATCATCTTTAATCACATTTGGTCTAAGAACATGTTCTTTGGCCAAATAACTTTCATTATTTATTGACAAATGGGGTTGTTTTTGTTATTTAGCCATTAACGGCTTATGAAAATCCTCCATGTGAGTTTCATCATTTGTTGGCCTAATTGGTTGTTTCATTTTAGCCATTAATGGCTGATGAAAATCTTTCATAGACATGTTATTTCCATGGTTTGACTTTCTAAGAATGAGTTTTTCCCCCCAAGCCTTATATGGAACATCGTTTTTAACCCTGTTTGGCTCAACAACATGCTTTTTCGCCATATTATTTTCGTAAGTTGGCTCTTTAACCTAAGCCATTGATGAAATCAACTCTTTTCTTTTGCCATTTTCAACACTGAAAGAATTCTAAAAGAATTCACCAATTCCAGCTATTAAAGCCTCGGTTAAAGACTTGGCAGTGAGAGTTGACAACTCATCATCCAATTGGTGAAATTCCATATCAAGTTCATGAATTTCTCCAATTAAATCGTGTCTTTTTTCTTCCACCAAATAATATTTTAATGGATGGAAGTTTATTTCATCAAGTAAATGGATCTCTTCTTGAAGATCCAAAATTTTATGTTTACGCCAAAAGATTTCATTTAGGGTATTTAGAATGGATGAATCCTATTCATTTTTCATTTCTTACACATAACGTCCCACTGGGTATGCCAAAAATATATGTTGGCTTTTTTGGCTTTCAAAGGTTAAAAATGTAATTAGAGCGTACCAGTAAGGATCAATAAGTCCTTACAGATATAATAAATGTCAACCAATTTATCAGACAATTGTTTCGATGTTCTTTTAGCCGCAATGAAGAGGACTTTTACTGGTGGCTTGTTTTAGAAGAAAATTCAAAAGAACTAATCACAAAAGTAAAAGAAGGAGAGAGAGAGAGAGAGAGAGAGAGAGAGAGAGAGAACAGTGTCAGAAAATAAATTTCATTAAGTAAACCAATGTTTACAAATGTACCTTCGCACTTCCATTGCCTTCAAGGGGATTACAGCATAAATAGATTAACTTAGAACTACTCCTAAGAAACTAAAATGCACTGTGGGAAAGTAAAGGACTGGAATGTAAAAAAACTGGAAAGTAAATAACTGGAACATAAACAACTGGAAAATGTAAAGTAGAATAGATTGGTTTTTAGGTATGGTTCTGGTTCCTCATAAATGTAGCCATCAATGGCTATTTATAGGCCCCATTTGTTTTCCGCTATCACAGTCCACTCCGGACTGTGATAGATGAACAGTGACGATGGCTTCCGTTTGTTTTGGTTTTGGAGCTCCGGATTCGTAGTCCGAAGGGACTATGATAGGCCTTGACGAGTGGTATTAGCAATCCAGAGTGGGAGATGGTATTAGCAAAGTAGTCCGTTCGGATTGGGTGTTACCGGACGTCCGCCCAAAAATTCGGCCGGTCAACCGATCAATTGAATTTTTTTTTTTTTTTTACTTGTTGGTAATTTTTTTTAAACATTAATGTTTAATGATTTTGTATTTTTCTTTAAGTAAAAATTATAGTTTTATTTGTTTTATTATTTTATATAAAAATAATTTAACAATCCCCATACTAACAACTATCATCAAAACAAACACAATTTTACTAATTCCCTCACTATCAATTCCCTCACTAACAATCCCCTCACTATTAATCTCCTCACTATCAATCTGTTCCATTCTACCTCTGAAAACAAACAGGGCCATAGGAAAAAACTTCCAGCAATAACTACCTAATAACAACTTAAAACTGCCCACTCTTCTACCTTCATTCCCACAATGCCACATATCCCTCTATGTTTTCTACTAAGTCACTTTGTTCATTATATTCTTCACATGTGCTTTAGCTTCTTCCACCTTGTCTTCCATGTTCCACCATGCAAGACCACTAACTTTGTAACTTCTCTTAACTCCTAATTGATCAAGAAAGTGCCATGTGTCCTGCAATAATAATAATAGTAATAATAATAATATTACTATTTATAGTGTCGCCAGTATCACAATTATAAATGAATTTTTTCTCCAATGGTAACTTCAATAATAACAGCTTTTCCACTAGTTGACGTTGTCTGGGCTAGAATTTGTATAATTTCAACCAGCTTTGGAATATCAGGTGGGCTTACATAACCAATCAAAAGCCCAATTTATATGTTCCAAGAATGGATTTTGTCTTAGGAACTATTGCCTATGGTGCGGTTCTTACACTAGCAATGCCTTTATCATTAATTTTTTTTTGAATAAATAAAAATAAAAATAATAATAATAATAATAATAAACTAGAGAATTAAATAACATTTATGATTCTTAATTAAATTTAAAGGTCGTAAATAAGATTTTTTTTTTTTTTGTAAATAAAAAAAATTGACACTAAATTAGGTTTAAAAATTAATAAATTGGTTTTTTGTTTTTTTTTTTTGCAAAGAATAATATGTAGAATAAGAAAAGAAGGATATAAATGTTAGAGCATGTGTGAAGGTCGAGTCCCACATCAGATAAAGAGTAAAATAGATGGGTCATAATATACATTAGATGAACTCTTTACTTATGAGTTTAAGCTTTTAAGTGGATATGAGTTCCAAACAATATTTGTTGGGCCTTGGTGTTAAGTATTTGGACTCTAGAGTTTCTTTCCAAACAAATAGGGCCTGTGATTATTGTGTGTTCATGGGCTCCCTTAATTCCCTAACAACTGGTATCAGAGTTGATGGCAGATGATCTATGGGAGGACTCTCCTGAAACATTGATGTTAGTGGACTTGGGCTTGCAAGGAAAACTCTTGATAGAAAAAACAAAACAAAACAAAACAAAAAACAAAAAAACAAAAAAAAAAATCATCGATGGTGACTCTTGATGGAACAAAAACTCTTGGTGCACGTGGAGGTTGTACTGCGACAAGGTAGCTCTCTCAATGGAGTATGGTAGCTCAGTATGGAGTGTGTACGAGTGGGTTCAGTTAGACTCGATATTGGAAAGTTATAGATCATGATTACATGGGGGAGTACGTATGATCTATTATGAACTTGTAGATGATAGATCAAGACTCAAGGGGGAGCAAAGAGAGGCATGATGTTTGGTTCACACATGAGAGAGAGATTGTTCGAGCATGTGCGAAGGTAGAGTCTCACATCGGATAAAGAGTTAAAAAAAAATGAGTTTTAATATACATTAGATGGGCTCTCTGCTTATAAGCTTAAGTTTCTAAGTGAGCACAAGTTTCAAACATTGTACGATGGGCCTTGATGTGGCATCTATAGACTCTAGAGTTTCTCCCTAATAGATTGGGCCAATAATGTTGTGCCCTTATAGGCTCTCTAATTCCCTAACAATAAATGTCTTTTTATTATTAACCCTAATAAAGTTGGTGTTACAATGTAGTCTGAAAACACATGGGAATTCTTATATTTAAAGCATGAAGGGTAAAGTTAATTTTTCTCTTAAAAATATATAATTAAGAGTAAAATAATGAGTCATTGACCTAAAAATAAACGTTTTTCTTTATTATTTGAAAATATATGCCATGATAAAATGAAATTAAAGTTAAAAAGATATTATTAGTAAAAAAAATTCATCAACTAAAACTTTTGAAAATGTTTAAAAACTCACTTTTTAGAAGAAATATATGGAGGGTGCTTAAATATATATTTTTCTCTAATATCACCTACCCTTTAAAGCTATAGTGACCCAAGGGTACAAACAATTTCTTAGGGCCAATATTTTATATGGGACTTTGTCCTAGTTTAAATTGTGTCTCCCATTAGTAGACGATGAGATCGATCTCCCAAATTTAGTCAATCCATTAAGCCGAATATCGAATTGTCAAGAAAAAGGGATGTTGAAAAATATATGGTCATGTGTGTTTAGAGTAGCTCCAACTTGGAATACATGGAGTTTTTTGTTTTTAAATTAAGACGCCGTTTGGGGTGTTGATGTTTTTGGCTAAAATAGTCAAAAACTCAAAACACCCAATCATATCACTCCCTCTATTTTTCTCCACGTTCTTTTATAAAAAATCAAAAAATAATTAAAAAATCACTTCTCAAACTCCCTCGATTTATTTTTACTTAGCTATCATATATCTTACATTGCGGCAATCTATGTATAAATCAAGATGAAATATTTTCTTTTCTATTAAAGATAATGATTATGTATAAAGAATTATTATTAAATAAATAATTTACACACTCCTTTCACATATCGAGCTTTCTATGCTTAAGTTAGTGTCATAAGTAAATTTCATTGAGTAAAATTGTCAAGAGTTTATAGTATTCAATAGATTATGTATGCGTGCCTTATGCTTGAAATTTTACCCCCTACAAACTTCCATTCATGTCACATTTTTTTAGGTTATACGAAATTTTAACTTGATTTTAATTGAGTACTCATAAATAAATAGTAAAATTGATTTTCTAAATTAATCGACTAGATTAGATATCAAGTTATAAAAAAATTTATAAAAAAAAAAAAACTTATAAGAATAAAGGAGTTGATCATGTGCAATCATTCATTCTTTTTTTGTTACACATGTTGGACGATCACTTTCTTTTAGGATGGACATGGGATGTAAGTGTTAGGACCTTTTGTTGTCAAATTCCATGGATCAAAACTAAAGTTGTAACAAGAGTTCTTTAAGAAGTTGGTTTCCTTCAAAAACAGGATTACTTTGGAGTTCTGCAAGAAGTTGGTTTTCTACAAGAAGTTGGTTTTCTTTCCCAACTAGGATTGCTTTGGTTTTCTATAAATAGTTGGGTTTCTCCCAAATCTAGGCTATTCATTGATTCATTCATTGAATCTCTCCAGATCTTCTTTTTGGTTCTTGAGGGTTATATCTGGAGATATTTTGTTAAGTTTTCTTTGATGTTTTTATTGAGTATTCAACTCATGGTTTAAAGAGAGTACATCAAAGGTTTGTTTGTTATACACAAAAGAGAGAGTTGTTCTTCAGTTGTGAATTCTGAAGAATTCGAGCCTGAAGCTTTGGTGGAATCCGGAGTGGCTCATCAGAAAGACAATTCCGTGCTGAAGATGGGGTTGGAAGAGGCACATAGAGGTTGGTTCAATTAGGCGTTGTGGATTCGCTAGATAATTGAGAGTGATACCTGTGTAATTCCTTTAAATCTTCTTAGTGGATTGTTCTTGTGGCAGTTGCCCGTGGTTTTTTTATCACAATTGGAAGGTGTCCAATTGTGGTTTTTCCACGTAAAATCGTTGTGTCTCTTTGTCTTGATTGTTTGATTGGGATTGTTATATTTTGCTTAAAATTGTTACATAATCACAAATCAACATCTAGGAGGTTTCTAGATTTTTCAGTAAGAAAAACATGACCAACCAAATAGATTGATAAAAGAATTGGCAAAACTTTCATTTAATTTATTTAGGATTTATTGAACTTTATATTTCTAAATTATCGTTAGATTGTTTAATTCTTAAACTATCGATTAAATTTATTATGACCCTAAGGTATATAAATCAAAATCTATTTAGTTTCTGAACTATCGGTTGAATCTATTAAGTCTCTAAAATAGTTAATTCAGATCTATTTAGTTCTTAAACTATCGATTGAATTTATTAAGTTCCTAAAGTATTTAATTCAAATTTATTTAGTTCTTAAAAGGATTACAAAAATAATATATGTAACGCCCCGAAATAATTCAACACAAACTACCCACAAATAATCAACATTTACCCAACAATAATTCTAATCTGCCCATCTTTACATAATTACTAATGAGTCTTTACAAAGGTTTTACATGCGGGTATATATTCATCAATACAAACATATGAATCTATAGCATGTAAAGCATCCATTCTCAAAACAATATAATGCCCTTAAGGGCTTACATCTTCCAAGGCATACTACTAGAAAAATGGATATAAGCCATGGAACTTTTTGCGACGGCATATTAACTGTCGCAAAAAGTAACTTTTTGCGACGGCTAATATCCCGTCGCCAGTGATCACTTTTTCCGACAGCATTTCCTGTCTCAAAAGGTGGAAGGATATGTTGGATGGTTTTTGCGATGACAAACTATTGGCCATCGTGAAAGACTATTTTTTTGAGACAGCTTTTTCTCCCGTCGCAAAAAAATGGCCTTTCTTGTGTCGTGGCTAATAGACCAAAAAAAAAAAGGCTTCTTATTCTTTTTCTCTATCACGCCTCTGTCACGCTCCTCCTCCTCCTCCTCCTCCTCCTCCTCCTCCTCCTTCTCCCCTCTCTCTCTCTCTCTCTCTCTCTCTCTCTCTCTCTCTCTCTCTCCACCGTCGTCAGTACAGGATCACACGACCACCACCACCATTGATATCACCATCGCAAACCAGCAGCTATTCTCTGAAATCGAGGAGACGCAATTAAAGGGGTTTGACATTGAGATCGCCGGCCAAATTTAGAGGCTAGAATCGACAGAGGCGACAATTGAGATGCTTAGTAGGGGCGGAATGTAGTGGGGGAATCAGAAAACCTAATTTTATTTCTCTTTTCTCTCTCTCTCTCTCTCTCTCTCTCTCTCTCTCACATTATATATATATGTATGTATAAGCAGTTTCAGATCTCTCTCTCTCTCTCTCTTTTCAATTCAATTTACAGAACATGATACTTTGCTTTGTTTTGCTTTGAATTGCTTTCTCAGAACTCAAAAACAAAAAGAAAAAGGGTTTTCTTGACAACTCCATTCGATTCATCTGAAATTCTCGTTTTTCCCAAAATGGGGTTGTGGGATTCCCTCCTCAATTGGCTCAGCAAGTAATTTACTCCTTTCTCTTCTAATCTTCCATATTTTTTATTAGAACGATTCATGTCTAACTCCAAGGGATGAAGTGCAAAATGGAGCATTCTGTCAGGGAGAAACAGTTTCATTTACTTCTAAGGTTGTTAAGGATTATTTGAAGTTGTGGCATAATGTTATGGTCAATGAATCTCGTGTTTTAGTTCTCATCCTGGTTATGACAAAGTTTTTCATGGTGCATATATCTTGTTAAACTATTTATATACATTATTAGTGGGAGTCGGTCAATTGAAGTAATTTTGTGTTGCTTTAAAACAGCATGAAGACAATATATAAAATATGAAGTCTCAGAAAGACAGCTTGGATGACTTCATTCTCGACATGCAAGGTATATTATTTTCTAATTTTTAGTTTGTGTCAGTGTCCCTGTAAAATTTACTGTCTAATTTTCTAATTAAATGTTTTAAAATATTACGTTTTTTGAAAAAAAAAAAAAAAAAAAGAAAGAAAAGAAATTACTGCCAGAAATTAGCTTGATTGGTATATGTTGTCATAGCAAAAGGGAAGATGCAAGATTCAAGTGCCAATTAGCAAAAATTATGTGCCCTAAGCCCTTAAGCAGAGGCCACATAGTGCGCTCCGTGAGTGTGATTGGTTTTCGTCAATAATGCATTTCTAATGAGCATAACTCATTAAATTTTACCAATTTCTATCGCACCCCTTGTTCACACTGAAGATCAACTTCATGCTTTTTTATTAAGATTACATGGAATTAAGTTATTACATTAGTAAGATCTGCATTCAAACTTTGGAAGCGAAATAATTTTGAGTTTGAAGAAGTTAAGATCTTGATTCTCTTGCGATAATGTATGATTTACTTGTATCATTTGCTTATATTTTTTCCTGATAATTATTATCTCAATTAATCTTGGGAAATATCATTCATCAAGTATGCCTATGATGGAAGATGGGGATCATACTGGTGTGGATAGTGAGGAGGAACCATTAGAACATATAATAGGGCACGAGAAAAGGGCACAAGAAATCCGCAGCTGGCATTTTGTGCTTGTTGAAAACTTGCCATGGCAATGAGGCTTCTAATCTTCTATTGACCAAGGATGTGTTGGGTATTGTTGCTACACTTGGGAAAGTGGATGATGACAATCTCAGCAGGTTGGTTTGAAATTGCAGTGTTCTGTGTTTTTAATTGTTTACTTTGTACTATTGTCATTGCTTCTTATTTAGCCGTGTTCAATCATTTTTCAGCCATTTTGACATGGACATGGTAGAGAATTAATTGTCCCAACCTAATGATATATAGCTCTAGTGATTGAATAGCTATATTCTGGTAAATGTTTTGTATATTATTAGGTTCATTTCAAGTTTGCATGGTCGCGTGTGTTTTTGAATGGGTGCAATGAGTGTAGTTGTTACATTGATGTCTTGGCAGTTTTGATGTTAAGATGCTTTGCTAACTTTACTGGCTCATGGATGGTAGACTTCCTACAACATGTTGATTAAGGTGTAGTCAGAGAGTCTTACTGTTATTAGTGATCTATAGTATACTTGACAGGTTCTATTTTTCTGATTCTGGAGTCAGGCTTCTCTCGGAGTACTTGGGTATAGAAACTATGTTGGCAGTTGTCTGCAAGACTTACGATGGTGTTAAAGCTCTGGAAACATATGGAAATGATGGTTCTGTAAGTAAAAGTTCTGGTCTTCATAGGCTTGGAACTTCCATAGGGAGGCATTTGGATGGCCATTTTCAAGTCATTTGTCTTGAAAATTTAAGATATGTGACCCCATGTACCATCTTTTTCTTGTGCAATCTGGAGTTCTAGTTTGTTGATATTATAAAACATTTTTTTTCTTGTCAGACCATTCCATAGTGAGTTTGTAGCTGAGGACCCCCAGATGCAGCTTGATCTTTTCAAGCCAAGATTATATTGTAAATAATTTTTATTTTTATTTTTTTTTTGTATGGGTTCATCAAACTTTTTGTTGCCTCAGTTGCAGATCGTATGTGCAGATCTGGTGCTGTTGATCTCATCTGCGTTGATTCTGTCTCAGCTTTTACTCCACGAGCTGAGATTGAAGTAAGTTACATTATTTTTATTTTCAAAATACAGAAGTTGACAAGATTGCTAATGCCTGACACATCCTTGGGTTTGTTTGTTGTACATAGAGGGAAATTGGACTGCAGCAGATGGGTTTGCAAGCATGTCTCATGAGAGCTTTGCGTAAAATGTCTAGAAATGCCTCCAAAGCTAGATGTACTCGTATTTTTCTGAATCAAATAAGACACAAGATAATTTTGATTAATAAGGTGTAAAATAGAGCCCTAAAGACTAGAGGAAACACTATGTTACAATCACTTTCTTCAATCACTCTCACCATTACTACAACTCAAGGTCCAGTACCAAAGGTTCGTTCATTTCCATCAATTTTCTCATCATTTTCCTTGTAATTTTCCTTCATTTTCCATTTCACTATGTTTTTCCCTGTTAAATCATATAGTTTGCATACACACACACATATATATATACACACTAGGGGTATAAGCCCACCTGATGGGTGTGCCAGTAAATTTGTAAAATATAAATTTTAATTTTGAATTAGAAATGTATATAGTGTTTGTTGATCAAGTGGTAAGGGTGTTGTTTTCCAAACTCAAGATCTTAAGTTCAAATCTTGTGCACTTCACTTTATAAATTTTTTTTTCTCTTTTTTTATATAAAAAAATCCACTTGGCAAAAGGAAAGAGTAGGCTTCAAGACACTAAAGTGAGTTGTTCACACATATATAATAGTATATATATATAATTTATACAAAATTATTTGTAGTGAAGTAATTTTATTGATTTGAAAGGAGTTTGAATACTGTTCTTAATTAGATAAGTGGTCGTTGTTGTCTGTGAATAGGAAGCTAAAATAGTCTATTTGTTTATCAAATCATACTGAGTTTTGCTGGCTGACTGAGTTGCATTCTTCTTTCCTTCATCTAGAAACTTTTCGAAAACCATGATTCTCAATGCATGGCTTTTCAATTCATAGTTTACTCTTGATTCTTAAAATAGGTAATCTTTCTCATTGATTTGAAATTGAGGATTCTCAATGCTGGTTTTTTAGTTCATAGTTTAGTGTTGATTCTTAAAATCAGTAAATCATTTTACAGTTCGATACGTGATTTTATAACTATAGTTCTGATTTGGAACAAGACTAGACCGTTTACATACATACACACATATATACATACATATAATTTGTTATTTTTTGTAAACACTCGAGTACTTAATTATGCCAATGACTTCCCCATCTTCAGTGAGCGTTGAGAGTGAACAATGAGGCACAGCAGTTGCTGTTGTGCTGAGCTCACAGCAGCAACCCCAAACCCCCCAATAACCTATTTAAACTTTAACTAAATTGCTTGTAGCATATATAAACACTAATAATTTTGAATAGGAATAAAATAGTTCACAGTAATTTTGTAAATCTATCCCAACAACCTATTTAAACTTTAACTAAATTGCATGTAGCATATAAACACTAACTACTATAGCGGGTTGCAAAAGGAAGTATTGAATGAATAGTAATCGAGATGCAAACAAGTTACAGACAATAAACAGAGAGTATGGAGAAGGTCTTTGGGTGAAAAATAAGGAAAGCACCCCTCAAACTGAAAACAAATTAACACACTATTAAATACACCTTATCAAGTGTCCCGAAGGCACTCGTTACCAATAGCCAAAACTTTATTAGTCTCATGTTATTGAAAGGGGGTTTGGGGAATGAATGGACTAAAATTGGGAAAAGGGGAAATATGATTAATTAAGCATTGAGTTAAAAGTTGCTTGAAATATGGTGACAATAATAGACTCCATATGAGTATGAAAGGGAATTCTTGCTTAATTTGGGAAGTCACGTTTTACATTTGGTTGTCAAGAAAATTATTCCCGGTTTGTAAACCGTAGTTACTATTATCTTTTTTTGCATAAACTATATTTTGGATGTGTTAATGCTGTTGTGTTGTCAATCACTACTCTCCATAATAAGCCTATAATGGGGGCTTCCTTTCAATTGGATTTATTTGTCTACAGATGTTCTTTTTTGGACGATATGTCTTTTGGGTCCCTCCACTATTATGCAGCAGACATTGTTTTTCTCTTCTATTCTTTGATTAAATGTTACTTATCACTCTTTGATTCTGACTTTTGCCCTAGTATCACCTCCAAGTTATCAATTTGAACTGATAGCCTTTGCAAACAGATTGTTCTATATGAATATATTGATCAATGAAGGAATGAAATTTGCTGCTTTATTTTGCTACTATTATGAATTATCAATTTATTTTATTGATTTAGCATTTGAATTGAAGGATTGATTTTTGTTCCAATAATTGAAGTGTCAATGGTGGTGAGCTGTTATTCTTTAATGATTTAGCATTTGAATGGAAGGACTGATTTTTGTTATCAGAATTGAAGAGTCAATGGTGGTGAGCTGTTATTCTGAAGTGACATCCATTCTTTTAGTGATTCCTATTCAAATATCCTTCTCATCAAACTTCTCTGAAATATAATTAACATGATCTCTATTTACATTCAGAATTTGAGAAATTCTTCACAGTTTTATATTTACTATATGTGGGCGCTTTCATTATCTAAAAGGTTTCCAGGGGAAAAAAATGGTAGTGTGACAAAACATCACTCTTAGAACCTTTTGGAGTTTGTAATAAATGATTGTTGATAGTCTAATAATTGGTAGTGTGACAAACCATCCACTTTGGTCGACAGTGCTAGTTTGGTTTTATAACTCTATACGACAGTCTTAGCAAAACCTTTGGAGTTTGTAATTTCAACTTTGATGTCTCTCTATTCATACTCACACATCTTGATCGTTTTGTCCATGGTATGGAGTCACATAAAACTACTTATTCCTTGGAGTTCAAAAATTGGTTATTATGTCATTAATAGAATGCATGGAAGTCAAGTGAAGTTTGTGCCCAAAAAATTGAGTTTATAATGCAGGGTTTTGGGAATTTTAAACCATGGAAGCCCTTGCAGTGATTGGAATTAGTTCACTTATTTCTGGCAATACTTGTCTCTCACCTGGTAGACATCCATGATACTGCAGTTCTGAGCTTTCTAAAAATTTAATTAGCCATTTATCCTGAAAAAGGGTACTGTCTGGTACAAGGTTCTTTGCCAGTTTAATGAAATAAATATTAATTGTTTTACATTTTCTGTAAGCTTGAAATTAATTATATTATAAACGATTTTTTTTTGTGTTTCTTTTTGCAGATACAACCCCTTTTGAGTACGTGATGATATCTTCGCATATCGATATTGGAGCTTACTGTTGATATTAAAACAAACTATAATATATATGTTTTTTTATTTGCATTGTTGATACTTTTGTTTTGCTTTAGATACAAAAATTTAAGTTATTGAATATCAAAAGTTATTAGTATTGTTAGAGAATGTTTTATATATTTTTGTAAAAAATATTTGGTTGACAATTGTTACAGGGTAAATATATACGTATGATTTTGTGAATATTAATGTGAATGTGGATGTATTTTATTTTAGAAAATATTAATAATTTGTACAGTGAATGAATTAATAAAATATATATTGATTTTATGAAAATAATTTTGTCGCAACAATAATAACCGTCGCTAATGTAATCATCATTTCCTTATATTTTGTTAGCGACGGGTTAACCTGTAGCATATACATATTAGTTCAATCTTTAGCGACGGTTTAAACTATCGCAAATATGGTATTTATTTAATTTTTCTTTTTTGTGACGTTTTAGACCGTCGCTAATAATACTTTTCGCGACGTCAAATTTCATCACAAAAAAAGTTTTGGCGACGGCAACCAATATCGTCACTAAAAAGTGATGTTTTCCCCCTTTTTTGTGTCAGGTTAAACCGTCGCAAAAACCATTGATTAGCCGTCACTACAAGAACGTGACGGTTTGTAACCGTCGCAAATACTTTTTGTCATGCCCCCTTCCGCGACCCCCCATTTCCCGTCGTTGCTCCGTCGCAAAAGACTTTTTGCGACGATATATGGACCTTTTACGACGTTTAAGACCATCGCAAAAAGTCCGATTTTTAGTAGTAAGCCTGGTTACACAAAAATGGTTTCTGCAACCCATACACATTAGCCCTTGGCTCAAAAAAAATTACACCAAATAAAAAAGCTATGTACTCTTCTCAAAAACATCCAGGCCCTCAGTTCGGCGGGATCACCACATCTTTACCTTCACCAAATCCCATAGGGGTGAGCACAAAGCCCAGTAGAGCAATCATCAACAAAGTATATACATTTGTGTAAGATGTCATATGTTAGTTCATATGCAATGTCATGCAATGCCAATTTAAAATTATTCACTCACTATGCATTTCTTACAAAACATCATGACTCATTAGGTCGTTTTGATTTCTCCAAAACTTTCAATTTATTTACAAGGGGTGGTAAATACAACACTGGTAATCCTAAGGCTGGTGTCTGCAAGTAGACTATACAAGTACTACCAAAATGTCATTTTTACCGGTATTAACCGGAAGGCTCGACACCTATCCGCGCAGTTTTCTAGTCTTTCACCAAGGACACTCAGGCCAACTTATCAAATTCCTCTACACCACCTAATCCGGACTTACCACGTATTTACCCCCATAAACATTTCCATAATTTCAATCACAATGTTTCATTTTCAATGATGGTTCAAAATCTTTCTCAACACTTCTCATGTTATGCAAGATTAATGTAATGCCAACGCAACCACACTACTACATTGTTCTCCACATTGATCATATTCAACAGTGTAGTCAACATTCATGCTGTTTCAACATTTGGATCAAGTTAAGTCAATGCATAACATGAATGCTCACTCTCAAACTCAATAACTCTCATAAATCAAGGAAACTCTTCACCAACATTTCAAGACACAAGGATGTAAAATAAACATTTCTCATTTAAATGTAAGTAAACATGTCTCATTTTCTTGCCCAACTTGACATCCATCAATATGCAAACAAAACATACGTAGTTATACATATATATATATAATCTCAACATAGTTGTCCAACCCTCTTTATTTAGGAAATTCCCCAAATTTCTAGGTTTTCATCAAGAACCCCAACATTATCCCATCTCTCCTGTAAAACCCGTCTCAAATCCCAAATCTCAAACTTGATTAACTAAATTTCCAAGGGAAAACATCTTTTTTTTTTAAAAAGATGGAGCTCATTCTACAAGATCATCCATTTCTTGAATCGTAAAACCCCATTTTCGAAATAGTAAGAGAAGATTCCCAAAAACAACTAAAAAGTTACACAAATGTACATATAACTCAAAGGAGAACCCTACCTCAAAGTTTGATGAAGAGTGTATGAAGAAACCCTAGCCCCAAGATAGAAACTCTTCACTTTCTCCTACACCAATCAAGCCCTAGCTCTAAATCTTCAAGCTCGAGGAAGATGATGATGATAATCAAACCCAAGGGAACAAGAATCAAAGGTTCTAGGTGCTTTGGTTAGGGTTTTTTAGAGAGAAGGGTTAGGAAGTGAGAGAACTTCGGCCCCAAAATGAATAAAAAACAAAGTTTTCGGATCTGCCCAGTCCCACATGTGCGGCACTTGCCCCAGCACGTGTGGCTGCCCTCTTCTGCACGTGCGGCACTGATCCCCGCACGTGCGGCTGGCCCCCCGCACCCCTTTCTGCACCTGCTTTTTAAGCAGAATGCAATCTACTCCAGCTCCTCCCTTCCCGCACGTGCGGCTTGGCCTCCCGCACGTGCAGCCCAATCCCGCACGTGCGGCCCCTATTTTCCAGCCCAGATTTTCACAACTTGGCACTCAGACACTCCGGACTTGCCCTAACATGCTCCGGAACAAGTGAGATTCAGCACCCACAAACAAAACATGAATAAGAGCTTTAATTTGAAATAACTTCTGGACGTTTCAAACCCAACGGAAATAAGAGAGGACGAAGCCAAAGAGAAAGAAAAGAAAATGAATGAAACCCGGCCATTACAATATATAAGACCATAAGTATTATAAATTAGTAAAAAAAAAAAACAAAAACCCTATCTAGTTAAAGTTTTATTTCAAAAAATCTGTAATTTTTATTCTATTTTTGAAAAATGAACGTAAGTTCTTTTTGTAATTTTTAGAGACACTTACCAATCGGTTCTATTAACTAGACTTATTTACCTACCAGTCCTAACAGATAAATTTATCAATGTAAATTTATTCATAAAAAGAAGATAGACTGATAAATTTATCACAATAGGACTTAATGGATAATAAGTCCCAAAAATAGGACTTATTCGTAATTTATCCTAGTTTTTAATTGATTGTTTTAAATTTTTTTGTTAAGTTCTTTTTTTAACTTAATTAATGTATTTTTTGTTCTATTATTATTTAAATTATCTAATTTTACTTCTTTAGTCAATTTAATATTCATATAATTTTATTGGAAAGACTGAAAAATCAAACTTTAATACTTATTTAAACACATAATGAAATAAAACACTTTTGAAAGACAAAATAAAATTTTAAAATTTTTCTATAACAAAATCTTAATTAGGTAGAGTATTTTATTAATTTATAATACTTATGGACATATATTTTATTTGTAATCCTTTTAGGACTAAATATGTTTGAATTAAATATTTTAAGGAATTAATAGATTCAACCGATATTTTAGGAATTAAATAGATTTTGATTTATATACTTTAAGGACTGAGTAGATTCAATCGATAATTTATGAACTAAGTAAACAATTTGATTATAGTTTGAAGGTAGAAAGTATAACAAATCCATTTATTTACAATAAAATCGTCTGTGCAGTCTTCCATTTTGGAGAAATTATTTTTTTGAATCATTGTGATTTTAAATTTTAGACACAAAAATAAATCAAACCAACCAATATTTGTATGTTAGTTTAAAATAGCGGAAATAAAATTTTAGTAGTTTTTTTAAAAAATAATTGGAAAATTAATTGATAGTCCTTATATTTTTGTTTTCATATCATTTGATTCTTATCATTTTAATTAGTTCGATTTTAATCTTGAATTTATGATTTTGTCTCAATTTGATCAAATTAATTACAATTATTAGTGTCTTTTGATTGAAAATGTGCACATGAGTGGCATATATTATGTTTTTATAGAAAAAAAATATATATAAATTTGTTCAACTCAATAAATTAACTTTAGCGTAAACTATCAATAGATCTTAATAGTTAGACTCAATTCTCATCAATTCTTATTGAAAATAAGTCCTACTAAAATCGTCGCTAAAAATAATTTTTTGTGACGATTTTTTGCATATGTCGATAAAAATTGATAATTAGTTACTTTATTTGTGATGAGCTTTTCAAACTGTTGTTGAGACTTAAAAATTAGTGACAATTTTTTGTGACGATTTTTTAAACTATCGTTAAAACTTGTAATTATCAAAATTTTTAAACTGTCGCTAAAAATTAACAATTAGTGATATTTTTTAATAATGGTTGATGAAAATGCCATTAATTATCTTAATATCTATTGGATAATAAATTTACCTATTAGAACCTATATGTAAGTCCCCCTTAACTTTAACTGAGTCAATTACTACTTTCTTTCAAAAATCCTAATCGGCATTATCAATTGCACTAAATTGACATAAAATCTAAAATTAAAAACCAAAATCAAGCTAATTGAAATTATATAAATTAAAACGACACAATGAACAAAATACAGGAACTATCAATGTAATTTATCCAAAGTTTGTTTTAAATTGATGAAAAGACTTTTAGTTAATTAAACAAATTTAAACTAACTTCGGATAATATGCAACACAAATTAATTCAGAACACACCAAATAACACAAAGTCATTCTTTAACCCAAATTAGAACACAAATAAGATATTTGACTTTGAGAAAAATAACATATATTCCAAAATATATTGGTTCTCAAAAAATTAAAACTTATTAAATCACTCAAAGTTAGTGTAATTTTTTGTATATTATCCAAAGTTAGTGTAAATTTGCACTAAAATTATATTTCCCTTTTAAAATATGGCAATTTTTTTTTTTATAGTGAAAAAGAAAAAATATAGCAGAGTTGTTGGGGAACCAATATATTGCAAACATTTTTAAAATGTCACATGGAGTCTTTAAATACAAGGGGATGACTTTCAAAGAATTGAGAAAAATAGAAAATTTTCTTTTAACAAGAAACAAGTTGTTAATTGTTTTACTTGGAATGGATGGATTGTGTAACGACTTTGTTTGAACCGTTAGTCATGGTTTTGAGGCGTATTTTGGCGTTGTTAAGACTTATTATACCGGGATGTTGTCTTTTGACTGCGTTTTGTTATAAGTTCTTTTTTTTCCTGTGCGAGTTGACTAAGAATTCTATTGTGAGGTCTTTCTTCCTTATTCGAGTATTGAACACCCGAGGCTGTTTGTGCATGTGGTGGTGGTTGAGACGTGTTGTTGCTGTTCTTGTCTCATAGGCCTAACAAGTAGTGTGGGTCGAGGAGGCATCCGTGATCTCTTCCTAGAGTTTTGTCGATCAAGTGCCGTTTGGGCCCCAAAGTGTTGAATTGGGATCTCGAAATTTATCCCAATTATGGATCTAGTTTGGAGTTGGGGGGATGTGCTTCTAGTTTTGAGTGTGTGGCCTTTCATTTTAGCCTTATCTTTAATTTTGGGGATGAAATTTCCTAAGGTGGGGAGATTGTAACAACCTGTTAGTTTTTCTATTTTTCATCGCTCGAGCAATGGGTTGTTCGCTCGAGCGGTCTTGTGGGTCATCCAGTATTTTTGCAGGTCTAAACTTCTAAGAGTTCGCATTCTGCGCTCGAGCGAAAGCTTCATCACTCGAGTGGCTTTATGTCATTGACGCTAGAATGCAAGTTTCATCCCTCGAGTGGTCTGTTTAGGATCAGCACTTTAAAAAGTCACTTTTTGGTCAAATCTAAATCAATTCTCTCTCTTTTTTCTCTCTCTTTCTTCTATTTTCAAAAGTCCCAACCTTTCAAGCCTGGATTTCATCTCCTTCCACTCAAAATCTCACCCTAGTTCCATATACCAAAACGTAGAACATGAAAATAGCTTTCTAATAATCTGAACGGATCTTATTTTTGTCGAAGTCGGATTTTCAAGCTTTCTCATATTCTTGCTTGAGGTAAGGATTTCTTTGCTCCTCTTCAATATTTCGTCTATAGATAGACATGTGGTAGATTTTATTGCATAAAAATCATATTATTGTAGATTTTTCAAAAATCATGAAAGGGGATCTAGGGTTTGATAGTTGGGGGTTATAATTGTTAAATTGATTGTTGTTTGGTTAATTGGGGAGTAATTTATTATGTTTATGTTGAGAGGGGGGAAAAAGCCCTAATTTAATGGTATTGGCTTAATAAATTAAAAACGGGTAAAGTTGAATAAATGTTATGTTTTGTTTAATATGGATTGTATAAATGTGTTAATTGCTAAAAAAGAGAGTTAACCATGATTTTGGGATTGTTTTGGACTAATTATGTTCAGTTGAGTTAAGTTGAGTTAGTTATGGTTTTGATATCCATGGATTTGGTTTTGTGAAATGAAGGGAATGGATTTTTGGATAAAGATTAGAGTATTGTAACTTGGAAAATAAGGAAATTAATTTTTGCAAAAAAATAAAATCATAACACTTTGTAAATTAAGAATGAACATGAGAACTGGATTATTGTATTACGTGTATTAGATACATATACATATGTTTAGAGGTTTTGTCCTTGGTCATCGATGGAGGATGACATTGTTGTGTTGAATAGATTATGTGTATATATTACACTTAGGTTATAAATGCTTTTTACATGTTGTGATGGTTGGTAATGTATATTGCGCTGAGAATGAGAGGTACCATTACCTTTCAACTAGCGCCTGGAGAATTAGTTGCGCTTAGAATTAGAGGTACCATTACCTTCTAGCTAGCACCTGGAGAATTAGTTGCACTTAGAATCAGAGGTACAATTACCTTCTAGCTAGCGCCTGGAGAAATTGGTAGAGGTACCAATACCTTTTAGCCAGTGTCTAGTAAATTGGTGTTCCGTTCTAGAAAGGTGTATCATTGGCTTACCGTGCTTGAGGCAGGTAGAGCATGAGTTGGGGTTTCAATGTTGAACCGATTTATCTGTATATATTATATGTGGTAACTAGGGCTGCAAATGAACTGAGTCGTTCATAAACAAACTCGAGCTCGGCTCATTAAGGCTTGTTTGAACTCGGTTCGCTTACCAAATAAACGAGCTCAAGCTTAAATTTTAAGCTCGTTTAACAAATGAGCCAAACCCGAGCTCAATAATACTCAATTCGATAGGCTCGCGAGCTCAAATATATATTATATATATAATATACATATATTATAATTAATAAAAAAATATAACTTTTCAAACTTTTTTTTCTATTATATATGTGTGTGTGTGTGTGTGTAATCACATTACAATCATTGTAACTTTGGAATCTTGTGCTTTACTTGAGAAGCAATAGCATAAAACAACTCTATTTTATAAGCATTCAGACTTCATTATGCTTTTTTCCTTGAGCTATGTAGGACTTTTTGTGCAATTCCACTCAGTAACAAAACGACGTCGTTTTGAGTGAATCATGTTTCAAACAATTTGTTATCCCACATCGTTCACACAATGTCTTTCAAGGTAGAGAGATCTCTATTTAAGTGTAGTAGGCTCAAAGTCTTCCGTGGGTTTGACTTGGATAACGAGCCAAGCCTGAGTTAGACAAATTTTATGTGAGCCAAGCTAAAGCTGGTATGTTAGGGCTCGCTTCGAGCTCGAGCCGAGCTCAAACACTTTCAAAATAAATCGAGCCGAGCTTGAACATAGTTAAACTCGACTCGATTACAGCCATAGTGGTTGGTTGATAAGGTCAGGTTATCTCATATGATTGTGTAGTAATCTTGGCATGTACGTTATTTTCTTTTCATGTTAAAGGTATTGTATGTGCATTTGTGTGTCGAACGGGTTGTAGAAATGTTTCATCACCCTTGGCTTAGGGCTTGGAAATGTGGTTCATGTATTAGTAATGGGTGTATGTGATGGGTTGGGAGTGTAAGGAATGACAGGTAATTAGGTTTTGTGAACACGTTATCAAAAACGCACTGTTAATATATATATATATATATATTCTTTATGAAATGGATAATGTAAGAGAAGGAAGAGAGAGCGTTATGTATTATTGAGCAAATTGGACGATTTTTGAAAAAGGTTTTTATATAAGTATACTTTGATTATAAACCGTCACATTATTTATATTATATGATATGAAGTATTCATGATCATAACTAGCAGTATGTTGTTATTGTTTAGGATCATGTTAAGATCCCAACTGGATTTTATGTTCATCTCACGTTACTAATCCTTTTTCAAGTGATGTCGAGAAGTGTTTCAAGATCGAAGATCTTCTTTATGTGTTGCCCATGGGGCCTTTTACTTGTTGGCGGAACACAGATGTTGAAAAAGGGTTGAATCCTTTCTCTTATATATAATGACGTCAGCTTGCGGGTGATTTATTTAATTGTAACTCATGTAGCATTCGTTATGTATTCGAATGAGAGAATCTTTATTTATTTATTCTTGTTAATGAATAGAATTTCTGCATGTTGTTTCTGAAATTGAATTATAATAATGGATTTGGTAATAGTATCTGAGTAATTAAAAGTGGGGCGTTACATATATCTTAATATTAATTTTCTTTCTTTTTTAGAAGAATTAGACAAATTTTTGATAGTTTGTCCTGTAACCGAATTATTATGAAAGTAAGAGTGTAATAATTATTGCATACAATTAGAGTACAATTGTAAGGATAAAACACAATAATAACTTTTTAATACTTTGCTTGCTTCTTAGTAAGAAGAAAATGATGCGATTAAAGTAGTACCATATTTTTTCAAAATTTATTGAATTGACATATTTTTATACATCTGTCACATATATGTCCCTCATATTCATGTCCATACTTTTTAAAAAGTAAAGATAAATAACAAAATAAGATGATTACCGAACTCAGATTTCAACAACAAACACGTAAACTTGAGTACAATATTTTTGCATATAACACATTTAATTATAAAAGGAAAAAATAAGAAAAACAATAAAACTAGTATAGACTTGATATTGTAATGAAATTTTCATTAGAATGAAATTTTCATTTTCATTAGGAGCTACTAAAGAAGAGTCAAGTTATTCTCTTAAATTAATACGATTCTTAAAAATAGTTTCTCACCTTTTCTTATGACGATGTTCCTAGCCATACTTGTTTCTTCTTTATACTTTAAATCAAGTTGAAATCTCATATTTCCATCCATCTATACTTAATGAAGTTAATAGAAAATTGAAAGTGGAGTGACTAAAATGAGATTTTGATGAAAATATAAAGACTAAAGTGAAATTTTAGAATGTAAGGATGCTAATGAGACGACAAAAATATCACATATGAACATAAGGGTAATATTGCAATTTAACTTAAAGTGTACGGGGTTGACTGTTATAATTGAAAGTAATTGAACCAAAGTAAGATTTTGATAAAAGTGATGGGGGTGGTAAGTGTAATTAACCTTATTCAGTAGTTTGGAGTACCGTGTGACATTAGTGAAAAATAATCTATTGGTGAAGATTCTATGAGATCTTAGGCTAAATATTACTTCTTCGTCTTTTTTTTTTTTTTTTTTTTTTTTTTGAACAGTGCTTCTTTGTCCCTTTATCTAGAAAATTTGGTCTGACATCATAGATTGGTGGGGTTTATACTAGGTATGCCCAGGCTCTGTGGTGGATTTATTTGATTGGTGGATTGGCACTAGAATCAGGAAGAAGGAACTCCAAATATGGAATGCCTTACCACTTGTTGTTTTGTGGTCAATTTGGAATCTTAGGAATGATTGTGTTCAATAGTGCTCAATCCAACTTCATGGAGCTCTGTGAGCTTATCAAGATTAGAGTTGCAATTTGGTTGAAGAGCCACTCTTTTGGGAACTCATATTCCATCCATGATTTCGTATTCAATTTAAACCAGATCAAGAGGTGCATTTGATGGATTTAATCTTATTCTGTTGTTATTCTGCTGCTAGGTGTTCTATTCTGTTTGCTGCTGTTTTGCTCTGTTTGCTGCCTTAACTATTCTGCTGTTTGCTGCCTCATGGTGCCTTGCTTTGTTTTTACTGCTATTGCATCTTTAGGAAGGCTACCTTGTTTGCTTTTCTCTTTGTCCTTTGTTGGTCTCTCACCAACTTTGACTTGAGCTAGCAAATGATAAGGTGTCTTTCTCAGTGCCAACCTAGTTGGGATTTGGAGGGTTCATTTTGATGCTTTTTGCTCTTGCCTCATTTTTATTGATGTAATTCCATATTTTGTATGTTATTTTCATCAATAAAGTTTTCCTTTTGCTAATCAAAAAATAATAATAAAAGATTAAAAAAAATTAATTCATTGGATTTGATCTTCATTATTCTTATTGTAATTCATTGGATTTCGTTGTGATATCTTATATGAATCAAATCTATATATAAAAATAAAATTAAAAAATCACAATAAGTCATAACTAACATTATAATTAATCATAATCGAGTCATATTAGAAAAAAAAATTCATAAAAGTCATAAATTTTGGAGTGTGTATTATAAACTTCCGAATAAATTGCATGATATTTAAAAGGAAAAATTACCCCTCAGTGGAAATTTTCAAAAATTATTATGCATTAACGAAAAAATAAAATTAGGCCTAACTGGCCTAATTTTTAACCACCTGTATGGATGAAAATGCTAGTTCATCTTTATTTAAAAATAATAATAATAATCACCTAATTAGTGCATTGTAATTTTTTATTAATAAAGACTATCAAAATTGTGTGTACCATATACAAATTATGATATTTGTAGTATTGATTATCACAAATATCATAATTAAATTATGAGTTAATTACTTAAAAGTCCTATTTACAAATGTTATGATAGTTCAGGTCCTATCTAAGATTTTTTGAATCAATAAGTCCTATTTAGTAAAACTGAGACAATTATTAGTTTTTTTCCAATTTTTAAAACTAAGAATAGTATCAATTTTGCATAATAATGTTCCAGATAATTGTTTAACTAATGATGAAAAAAAATAAAGCATGAGATTAAACGTTTTTGGCCTTCTACTTATTGGTTTGATTTAACTATCCAATAAACCGAGAACAATATCAGTTTTTTCCAATTTTAAAACTAAGAACATTATCAGTTTTTTTCATTTTTTTTTTTTTTTCTAGTTTTGCACATCAATGTTCTATCATCATGCTCTTTTATAGACATAAAATTTTCAATTTTATACAAAAAAATAATTCAATTTTTTCAATTTTTCCAAAAAAAAAATTAGATTTTTTTTTTTACACATAATTTTTTTTTTTTTTAAGGTATTTCAATTTGAAAGTTGATGTTTTAAAGTTTTAAAAATCAAAATAAATGTCATATCATCATATTCCTTTATAGATAATCATAAATGATGAATAATCATTGTTTGAAGGACAATTCCGACTATTAAAAATTTAATGGGACTTGAATATCCAAAAAATCTTAGTTAGGACTTAATTAAGTATAAGTTCATAAATTAGTACTTGTGTGTAAATGCCCCATAAATTATTTTTAGTCATAACTAAAAAGATATTATAAGTCATAATCAAACACCATATAAGTTGTAAGAAAAAATCTCTTGAATCATAATCAAAATAATAATGATAATAAGTATAACAAGCATCACAATAAGTAACCAATGACATTTGTCTGGTTTGCTTGAACTCAGGCACCTCACTAGGAGGTCAATAGTTTGAATCTCCTACCTGCATGTGAAATTATTCTCCGTGTATTAATTGAGACTTTCTCTTCCACTTTGGAAGTTCTTTGTAAAAAGTTTGTATTTTATTGAACGTCATTATTATGATTGTAATTTATTGAATTTCATTGTACTATCATATACAAATCAAATCTTAAAAATAAAAAATAAAAAAAAATCACAGTAAGTCATAATTAATCATAATCAAGTCATAATAAATAAAAAAAATCATAAAAGTCATAAATTTTTGAGTGTGTATTATAAAATTCTTAATAAATTGCATGATATTTAAAATGAAAAATTACCCCTAAGTAGTAATTTTCAAAAATTATTACACATTAATGAAAAAAATTATGATTTTAATTATTAATATAGTAAATTACACTGGTGATCTTTTTATTTTAATTTTTGTGTCAAAATTTGACCATTATAACAAAATAAAAACTCTATTTATTTTTTTTATTTAAACTCTATTTTCTTCATATTAATCAATTTTTTTATTTTTTTAATTTTTTTTCATTCTCTTATTTTTTTATTTTTTATTTTTTATATATATCTAATGCCTGCCACTTATGATTTTTTTAATAAAAATATAATCTTATTTTTAACTGTTATTTAAGATTATAAAATTTTAATACTCATTTTCAAATTTCAATTCTCACTCTATATATATATATATCTTACTCTTTTTATTATGATATTTTCTTCGTTCCGTCTCCCTCTTTTCTTCTTATTTTTTTGTTTTGATTTTTTATTATTAATTTTTTTTATCGTTGTTTATTTTTTCTCTTTAACTCATTTTATATCTATTTAAAATTTATTCATTTGCTTCAATTCTTCCTCTTCTTATTTCTCTGTTTCAGTTCTTTTTCTTTCCCCCTCACAACCCCCCCCCCCCCCCCCCCCCCCCCTCTTTCTTCATTAGTCGGTCAAGAATTAAAAATATTTTCAAAAACTAAAAAACTAGTTTAAGGAAGATGTAACTGAATTATATGTTCTCATCTTTGCTTCACATGTTTTTCAAAAATTGAAAATATTTGAAAACTCGCAAATAATTTTTACAAAAATTCTATTTTCACACGATGTTTCTTCTCAGTACGCATTGTTAGAACATTAAATTTTTATTACAATAATAACCTCAAGTGAAATGACTATTAATGACACTAATTGTGTGTCTTCTACAAATTCAAATAATATAACCTCAAAACACAAAACTCTCTTTACACACCATTACATATAAACATATATCATACATCATCATCATCATCATTATCTAATACTCATCATCTCCTCCATTATAATCTAATACACTATACTCGTATCTTTCATTATCAACAGATTCACCTCATTCTATTCTCCATTATCCTTCTTCACCTTAGCTAAAAAAACATTGTTGCCTTTGAAGATTTAGGATTTTGAAACATTTAAATCAGTCATTTTTTAAGATTTGACACCATGGATGGAATTGAAATTGTTGATTTACAATAATGCAATAATGAAAGCAGAGTTTATAGCGTTTTTATTTTTCTCATTAGTATAATTGTTGGGACGTTTTTGTTCAACACGTGTTTGGATAATCAGAGCTGAACATTTTCACAATGTTCAATATTTACTTCTGAACAAAAATATTTTGTACAAATTATTAATGCCGAACAATTGTAAATTGTTCATACATAAAAAAATTGAACATGATGAGTCCGAACAAAATTAGACAATAACATTAGACAACCAATGTCAAACGAAACTAAAAATCAAAATTGCTATAGGAAGGTGCGAATCGCTAACCAAATCAAATTCAAATAGGGAAAACTAAACTAAGTGAGATTTAGAGGTGAAAATCATAGATTTTTGAAAGTGAGAATCGAATATCTTCACCCAGTAGTTTCTTCAGTGTGATGTCAATCTTCAATACTTTGCTTACTTCTTAGAGATGAAGAAAATAATGCAATTAAAGTAGTATACCCTATTTTTTTTTAAATTATCAAATTGATGTATTTTTATAAACGTGTCATATATGTAATCTCATATCCATGTCTATACTTTTTCAAAACCAAAGATAAATACAATAAAATATGATGATTACCGAAATCAAATTTCAACAATAAACACGTAAACTCAAGTATAACATTTTTGCATATAACACAATAAAAATAGTATAGACTTGATATTGGAATGAAATTTTCGTTAGGAGCTACTAAAGAAGAGTCAAGTTATTCTCTTAAATTAATACTTGATTCTTAAAAACGGTTTCTCGCCATCTTTTATGATAGTATCCTAGCCATACATGTATCATATTTTTTTTAAAAAATTCTATTGTCATATCCCAATCCGTATCATACCCGTATCATGTGCCTGGATCCATGTTTCATATTTTATATGCCATTTTACACTATAGCTTCTTGTGCCATGATTTGTATGTCAACCATTTTGGTTTGAAGACCTCTTCAATAGGCTCTTGCGTGAACATTTCTATATCAAACAAGAGGCTTTTTCTTTTCAGATTGGCATTTTTTCAAGGGCCACATCAAGGGTATTGACAGTAGCTCCTTTGTACTTGTACCACTTTGCACAAACTAAGAAGTACCCCAAATTCAAGACCTCCAAACCAGCAATCAAATAGTAAAAATAATCCAATCTCCCCTTGTTAAGATCCTCCGGCAACCAATTCCCCTTCCCAGCTCCACCTGTCGCACGATGAACTACAGACACAAGGAAGCTACTCAAATAACTAGACAATGCGAATCCACAAAACAAGAAAGATCCAGCTATGCTTCTCATATTTTCCGGGAATTGTTTATAGAAGAACTCAACTTGACCGATGATTGTAAATGCCTCAGAAAATCCCGCTAGTGTCAACTGAGCGATTAACCACAACCCAGACATAGAAGAAATTTCACCTTTTCTTGGTTCAATCCCCAATGTTGGCCTTGTAAGAGCCAATGTCCTCCTTTCCTTTTCGACAATTGCTGATACAATCATAGTGAATACAGCGATGACCATGCCAATGCCCATCTTCTGGAGGATTGTGATACCATCTTCCTTTTTTGTTAGCTTTCGTAGCATTGGGACTATGAGTCTGTCGTAGATGGGTATCCAAATTGTGAGGCTTACCATCTGGAAGACGTTGTACGATGCTGCTGGGATTAGGAAACCAGTGTTGCCTAGTCGCCTGTCGGATTGGAGAGCTTGGAAGACTAGGAAGGTCTGTTGTTGGACTATGGTGATGTAGTAGACGATCCCTGCTGCCCATATGGGAAGTACTCTCAATAGGCATTTCACTTCTTCTACTTGTTGGATGTTGCAAAGTCTCCATGGATTGGCTGCTGAACCATCTGGTTTGATTTGGTCTTCAAGGGTGATGATTGCTGCCTTGTTGAGAGATCTGGGATCATTAACATTTTTAGTTAGCTAGTGAGTATTGAGTAACATCTGAATGTTGCAAGATATGAACGTGACTAATATTGAAAGATATGAAAATGTTTTGCATCCTCATCATCTAATGCTAAGATATTACTATGTGACTAATCTCGAAACCCTGAAAATCCCTTTGGATGACTCCTATTCTCACCCTTACTCTTGGGTGTGCATATCTATTATCTAGTCACATCTACATGTATGTAGTTTACGTTTTTATTTTTTTCAAATTTAGATTTTGTTTTTTCATCACAAATATTGTTAATTAATATAAAAATACGCGATGGGAAATCCTATGGTTTGCACCCCTTTACGAGTGCATACTATATGCACCCTACCACAAAAAATTTTAATTTTACTATAAAATTTCATAACATCAATCATAAAATACGTAATCTTACTATAAATTGACGTAATAAAATATTCAAATTTAACCAACTCAGCCTAACCCAGTTGGTCACAATGATTTTTCTAAGGGCTTAACAATTAATAGCTTTTGCCGATTAAAAAAAAAAGTCTAAAATTTTGTATTTGATGTTGCAAAAGTTTGTAACTTGGTTACCACATTTTTTATTGCGTAAATTTGTGACAAAATTATGCATTTTGCGGTTGATGATATTGCGAAATTTTGTGATAAAATTACATATTTTGTAATAGAATGCATATGATAGGCACTCTTAAAAGGTGCACACCATGTTATTTTCCGAAAGTTATTGACTCGTTTAGGATCATATCCAACAAGACGAAAGAATTTGCCTAATGATTGAGACTCTTCTTTATTAGGCGTGATTCAATCTTATCATTGCAAATTTAATTTCTTCACAAAAAAAAAATAAATAAATAAAAAATAAAAATAAAAATTCTACCAAATTGATTAAAATAAATTAAGATACGAATACAATACAGCTTTTAGTTTTCAATTAAAGTAATTTATTGGCCACTCCGTTATTCACAAATTTTGGTCAATCAATGACTCGTTTTGATGATATGGATTAAGACTCCGATAAAGAACAGGATGATCGAGTTGTTGACTAAGGCCAAGTTTGGGTAGTATGATGAAAAAAGTCAAAAAGTTAAAAAGTTATTTAAAAAGTTAAAAAGTTAATACTATTCATCAAAAGTCAACAATTACAGCTGCACAACTCCCAATCTTAATTTTCCCCTACAAATCAATTTTTACAATTTTTTATTACACATTTTTTCATAAAAAGTCAAAAAATTAACCCAAACATCTATGTTTTTTCCCTCAACTTTTTAGTCTAAAAAGGTAAAAAGTGCACTTATTTAGGACACTCCAAACAACCCCTAATTGAATAAAATCTTGGCACTATTTTCATAGATTGCCTAATAAACTAAAAAAGAAAAGTGAATGATGTGGGATTAAAGACAGAATGTGACTAATGCAAGATATGAAATCCTCATCATCTAATGGAAGATAAGACCATGAACCCAATGTCAATCATCCTAAAATCAACAAATACAAAAACCAAACATAAACTAAACATTTAATATATATATATATATATATATGAATGAACAAATTCGGGAAAATTATAAAAAAATCTTGAGAGTTTGAGTTTGTAGTAAAATAAATTCTGAATTTTTAATTTTTTTTTTTCAATTTAAACTCTAACTTTTTTTATTTATTTTCAATTTAAATTATTTGACAATTTATATTAAGTAAAAAATTAATATTTTAATAATTAAACTCAATAAAATGGATATTTTAGATATGTCAGATATTACCTAATGTCAATCATCCTAAAATCAACAATGATATTAGAAATACAAAAACCAAATACAAACTAGACATAAAGAAAATATATGAATGAATACGTTTGGGAAATTATAAATAAATAAATAAAAACTAAGAGTTTTAGTTTTGTAACAAAATAAATTCTGAATTTTAAAAAAAAAATAATTTAAACTCTAATTTTTTTTATTTGTTTTCAATCTAAACCATTTGGCTATTTATGTTAATTAAAATAAAATAAAATAAAAATTTGGTATTTTAGTGATTAAATTCAATGAAATGGGTATTTTAGATATTTTATGTATAGTTCCATTGAGTTTAATGGATACAATATGTTTTTTTAATTTTTTCAGTCGATTTTATTTAACCAAAATAGGTGAATGGTTTAAATTAAAAATAAATAAATAAATTAGGATTTAAATTGATAAAATTAAAAATTCTAAGTTTATTTTAGTCATCAATACATTTTTTGTATTCAATTCTATAATTGTTTTTTGTTTTCATAGACTTATTGTAAAATCAAAAGGACTAAAAATGACCAAAAATTACCTAAATTCAACTTGTTTATAAGTTGACTTATTTTAGACGTATATATTCTTTTAGTAAACTTTTTCAGCTCTGAGTCAAAAAAAGTTATTGTTATTAGATTGCTCTAAACCAGATTACCCTAATTTAATTAAATAAAATTTATAAAATTTATAAAAAATAAATAAATAATTAAAAAAAAAACTACTAAAGATGAAAGTCAAATAGTGAACCCCTTCTATTTTATTTATTTACTTTAGGATCATCTTGTCTATATTAGAAAGTCAACCAAAAAAAAAATTAGAGAAGAGAATCAAATTTAATTTAATTTTTTTGAAAGATAATAAATAAATAAATAAAAATAAACCAAATTATTATAAGCTGCAACATGAGGAGTAGAGTTGGTTATACCTGAATTGATCTGAGTAAGGGAGCTTGGAGTTGATAGAATTACTAGGAACATGGTTAAAAAGAGAAATCAAAGGTTGTTCTGGGAACTCCACTTTCCTCTTCTTAATTGCAGCCACTATAACCTGCACCACACTAGTCAATGGACTACCCTGTGGAACCACCATGACATAAATTCTTGTACCAATGAAGAACACAGCACAAGACAAGAACATGAGGAATGTAGGAATAGCCAATCCCAAAGCCCAGTTCACATTAGACTGAACATACACAATCACGGTCAATGACACCATCATTGCAAAAGTGAATGTGAAATAATACCAATTGAAGAAGCTTGAAATTGCCCTCTTTCCAGATTCAGTTTTGGGGTTGAATTGGTCTGCTCCAAAGGCTAGGTTACATGGTCTTATGCCACTGGCTCCAACTACTAGTAGTCCAAAGCCACTTAGCAGGAAAGTCATTTGCCATGGAGTTGGACCTTTGCATGATGAGGACTCATTCGATCCACAGTGGGGGGGATGGAGGGTTGAGATTGCTGCTGTGAGTGTCAGTATGAGCATACCCTGTGATTAAAAGATGAAAAAAAATGGAGTATCAGAAATGCTATGAATCAGGAAAAGTTATTTTGAAATCTACTTTAAAACGACTTGTATAGTGTAGATTTAAAATTGGTGGGATGTGAGTCACACCTAAAATGATTATGATCCATAGATGTGTTTTATTAGTATTCTTTCTGAGTTTGTAACATTATTGAATGAAGTATTAGATGTTTTAAAAAGGTAACAATTTCCGTCTAGTTCTCTAAAAAGGAATGGGTGGTCCAATTCAGACAAGTCGACTCACCATGGGTATCACTTCAATAATTTGATTCATTAATTTTTTAAGATTTTGTGTATAGATTATTCATTAAAAAAATCAAATTAATTTAAGAATTGCATTCGCCTGATTTAAACACATTTATCTTATAAAAATGAATTGTCTATTTTTAAAATTATATTTATTGTTATTTTTTGAAGACGTGATTTCATCACGTGACTAAAATTATCAGATCAATCTTATATATTTTTATAAATGATGTTTATATTGAGACTTCAAAAAATAACGAATCAATCATTAAAATAAAACATATGATAAGCCCACATGCTAGAACTAGGGCCCATCTTTTTGTAATTTACAAAATGGCGTTGGTTTTGTTCCACTTCTTGAAGTAAACAATGAAAGGAAATCCTAGTGTTACCTGAGAAATTATGAGCGCGGAGATCTCAACAAATTATTATTTGGTTTAGTTGTGGAATCGTGATTCCAATTAAAAAAATTCAAAACTTATAATTAAACATATAATTTAAAATTCAATTTAAAAATTATTTTCAAAATTTATAATTAAACACACAATTCAAAACGCAATTCAAAAACTCTTTTCAAAACTCATAACTAAGCTCTTTTCAAAATTTAATTTTTTTTAATATAAAAAAAATCAAATTTTTTTTAAAAATTTGTTCTTTAAAATTATATTTTATTTTATATTTTTTTTGAAAAAATATTAAATTTCAAAAAATATTTTTTTTATTTTTATTTTTGAAGAAAGATATTTTTTATTTTTTTGAAAAAAATATTTTGTTAATATTTTTTTAAGTATTGGCCAAATAATTTGTTATGATTTATATTTACATATATGTGTGGGGGGGGGGGGCTATCCAAAATTTTTTAAAATTTTAAAAAAAGTAAAAAAAAATTAAAAAAATATTTGAAATATTAAAAAAATAAAATTATTTTTAAAAATATTTAAAATAAAAATTAAAAAATATATATTTAAAATAAAAAAATACAACTCATTTTAAAATTTTAAATATTTTAAAAATATACAGTGCACACATGTAATAAATACAACACACATTAAAAAAATAAATAAATATGTACAACAAAAAATATTTACCCTAACAAAATAAAATTAAGAAAAATTTTAAAATCATTTTTGGGTTATGATGGATTGCATTTTTATGTACTAAAATAAATAATTTTATTTCCCACAAAAAATAGAAAGAATCACTATCTACAAAGGACCCAATGGTTTGTTGACAAATTTAGATTGATAGTTGCTATATGTCATTAAAATTTGGATAAATTGTGATTTGCTTAAAATATAAATTGTTCCTATAATTTTGAAAATTGCAAATATTTTATTGTCAAAATTTTTTAGTTAACAAAATTAATAGAAAAATGAAATTTTTAACTACAATTCTATCAATAATGAAATTATCAGAATTGTTGATTGAAATATATTATTAGTATCATTAAAAAGTATTAATTAATTTAATGATTTATTAGTGAAAAAGGGTCGCTTGTGATGTGATTAGAAATTTGAAAGGATATAATGTAATTTTCAAAAGACAAAAGACAATTCGTATTTGAGTGATGCTACAGACAACACTTTTACACCCATACTTTCACTCACAATGATGTTGTAAGAAAGTTAGGTCTCATATTATTAAGTGTATAACAAATTAATAATTGACACATATGATATCACTTCACTATAAATATAATTGTGAGTGTTTTGTTTTTAGTTTTAAACATTTTTCGTGAAACAAATGCTGTCTAGGGTGTAAGTAGTAAGTGGAGCCCCTAAAATAAGGGGGTCATGTATTATATTATCGTCACGTGTTAATTTTGATTTCTTATATCGCCACGTGTTAATTTTGGCTCTTTGTGTGAAAATGTTTGTCATTGTTGTTGTTATTCTACCACATATATGCTGCTGGTTTTCTTCCTTGTTTGATTTATTTTAATTTATTTTTTACAGAATTTCTTCCCTTGGGTACTCTTATGTTGGTGGAATTTGCTGATGAAAAATGTTAACCATTCAAATATTTGTATACCAAAAAAACTTTTACACAATGATGCTATAGTGAGAATCATCCCTTCCCATTCAGGGACATGTACCTTTATACAACATATCACAATCTAGTAATAAAAATACAAGTTAATTACACTTATTACCTTTATACTTTCATTGTAATCTCACTTTAGTCCTTTTAATTTTAATGTGATATAGTCAATATCTTACACTTTAAATCAAATTATAATTTTAATAAAAATATAGGGTTATTAATACGATGAAAAAATGTTATAGTTAGTTCACATGTCATTAATGGTAGATGAATGAAATTGGGACATTTGATTTAAAGTGTAACAGGTTGATTATTATAACTGAAAGTGAATAAACTAAAATAAAATTAGTGTGAAAAGTGTAGAGATGTTAAATGTAATTAACTCTAACAATATTGAAAGTTTTACAAAAACAGAGGCACAAACCAAGACGGATCCATGATTATCATTATGGAGGTGCAAAAGTATATTTAGGGGTACAAATCTTTAAAATTTTTAATTATTTTAAATTTTTTAATATAATATTTGATATTTTTCAAATTTTTAGAGGTGTGGTCGCCTCCACCCACACCCCTTAGATCCACCCTTGGGCACAAGTTCAATACTTATTTTTACATTAGATTTAATAGGTGTGTTTTGCATACTGAGAAAGAAAGATTGGGATTGAAAGGGATAGAGCATTAGTTACCAAGAAGGAGGAGATAGAAGCAAATCCCAGAATTTTGTAACGGCCAAAGTATGTATCAGAGAGGAAAGCTCCAAGAAGGGTTCCAAAGTTGCAAGTTCCATTGAAGATGTTGATCAGATTAGTTGATGTAATTGTGTCCATGTTGAACACTGTCGTCAGGTACACCAATAGATTCGATGATGTCCCTAGTGTTCCCAGCTTCTCAAACGTCTCATTTCCTGCAATTATTATTATTATTTTTAATGGGTGGTCATCAGAAATTAAATAAATAAAAAAAAAAAAAAAAAAGCAAAGAAAAAGAAAAGAAAAGACAAACTTGATCTTTCCATCTCCTTTCTAAATCACCTCTCAATTATGAAATGAAATTTAATATTGTGTTTGGCTGGGGGATTATTTAAGGAGGAATTTGAAAAGAGAAATGAAAAATCTAGATGAAATGTAAATAAAATATACTTATATTTCACATAATTTCACATACTTTTTTTTTTTTTTTCAAATCTCTCTTCAAATCCCCCAACTAAACACAGTGTAAAAGGGATTACTATGCTGGATAGATATGTTTTGGAGCAGAAAGACCGAGAAAATGAATATAAAGGATCCCGGGTGAAAGGAGGAGCTCCTCTCTTCTCCTAAGTATGTGTGCAAGTTGCAAGCACACATGCATGTAGTAGGCCAGACATCTTTTGTCTCTAATATTTATTTTTATTTTTTGCTCATAAAATACTTTACGTAATTATGCAAAAATCTCAAGAGATGAATAAACTGTAAATATTTTGAAACAAAGAGACTGATAAATTTGGAATAAAGAACCATGCATGTGACTGCTTGTGTGCCTGAAATGTGTGTGCATCTCTACTTTGTAAATTACCTATAACAAAGGGCATGGCTTTAAGTCCTCTGTACTTGGGCTCATCACTTGTAATTTCTTTCTCAGTGTCTTCCATGGTTTTTCCTCTGAGAATTCTCTCTTTCTCTCTCTCTCTCTCTCTCTAATAGAATTTGTTATGGTTTTGTGCTACTTAAAGAGAAGGGCTTGGTATTGAAGCTTTATATAATAGAAGCCAGATGTCAAATGCTGACATTTTTCTAGTAGGAACACTAAAATATCACTCTCTGTCTCTCTCTTTGTTGGCTAGTTATTCAGTAGGGTACGTACATTACACTGGTATCTTTAGATTTTTTTATCAAAATATCATTTTAGTCTCTTTATATTCAATTATAACAGTCACTCTTTTACATTTTAAAGATATTAAGTATAATTTATCTTATTCAGTAATTTCAGAACATTATATAACACCATCTATATGTACTTTTAAAAAATCATATAACATTGTTGTAGTAAAAAAAAAAAATCTCTGAGTGGACCATAGCAACTCAATATTATAGGAGATCTTAGACTATTTAAATGAAATCTTATCGTAGTGGATTTTTGAAGATTCGAGGCATTGAATAAAACTTTAAAAAAATTTTAAAAATAAAATAAAATAAAAATTGAATGCCTTAGATAATGATCCAACCGCAATTGTTGACCACTTAAACATGCTAGCTCACCTATATTTAAAAAAAAAATTAAAAATTAAAAAAAAACAATTTGTAAAAAAGGCGATTTGTTATGAAATTAGAAATCTCAAAAGTAAAATGTAATTTTCAGAATCACAAAGAGCGATTCATATTTTAATTAAAATTGTATTTGTAAATTATTTATTTATTTTTAATAAATTAGTAGATTATAGTACAATATTTAAAGAGTATCTACAAGTTTTGAGTGTATTTGGTCTGTGTTTGACATAAATTTTAAAAAAAAAAAAAATTTTGGGAAGAGAGTTTAGAAATTTTTTTGATTTATTTGGTTGTATACTTTGAAAATAGTATTTGAAGTTTGAGAGTTTGAGATGATTTGATCTTTTGTTGTAATTTAGTAGATATGTATGAGAAAAAAAAGTAATTGAGAATGAGAAAAAGAGGGAAAAAATAATTGATTGATATATAATAAGGAGAAATAATTTTAGAAATTTTTTGAAAAAATTTATAACTAAACATATTTTTAAAAAATTTCTTTTAAAAATACATTTCAAGACACAAACAGAACACACCTTTTGTCTCTTTCAGAGGAGACGCCGGATCTTGGCTGGTCCATAAAAGCATCGTCATCAATCAGGACTAGTCTCGCACCCACACTGGAATATGTTGGGAAGTGTGTTGGTTTTTTTATTTTTTTGACTTTTATTTTTTATTATTTTAGTCTGAGGTTAAAAAATTTTGGTTTGGAAAGGATTTTAAGGTTTTTTGGCTTTTTTGACTTTTTTGTAAGAGAAAGAATGTAATGATTATGGGTTAGATGTGATGTTTTGTCTTATTGGACTAAAAAACCTATTTTGTTTTTTGTAACTAAAATAGCCACAAAAAAAAAAAAAAAACCCCCAACTTTTGCTCTCCAAACGAAGCCTATTTGTGGTTTGAAATAATTTAAATAAATGTATTTTTATTTTTTATAAAAAATAGAAAAGTCATATGACTTAAATATACTTATCTAAATAAGTCTTCATTTGACATGCCAAGTTTTTTGATTTTTTGGTTATTTTAACTTTTTTGCCTTCGTTTGAGAAGTGGGTTGGCATTTTAGCTTTTTGGCTATTTTAACCTGCGGTTAAAAAAATCCCGTTTGGAAATGGTTTTTTGACTTTTTTTGACTTTTTATAAGAAAAAGAATGTAATAATTATGAGTTGGATGTGATGCTTTGTCTTATTTGGCTAAAAAGCCTATCTTATTTTTTTGTGACTATTTTACCCAAAAAAGTCCCAATCTCTAACTTTCCAAACAAATGCAAAATAAGCTTTTAACCCAATTAGACAAAACATCACATACAAATCATAATCATTTCATTTTTTCTTTCACAAAAATCAAAAAAGTCAAAAAATTATCCCAAACTAGGCTTTTTAACCCCAGGCTAAAATAGTCAAAAAGCCAAAAAGCCAACCCACATTTTAGTGACAATTTTATCAAGACTTATTTTCAATAGGATTTGATGAGAATTAAGTCCAACTATTAAGACCTATTGGTAGTTTACCCATATAATATTATTTTATTTAAAGGATGTCAAACAAACTCTAAATTAAACAAATGGTTTGTAAAAGCATCTACAACCATTCATTAGATATTTCATTAAATTTGAATAAAAATTTGATTTGATAAGATGCACGCCAACCAGTTCATCAAATCTGGTCAGTCGGTCATCCAACCAGTCGTCTGTCTAAAGTTAATTTTCATTAAATTCATTCCAAAACCAATTGTTTGAGAGGATGTCCGTGAGGACATCCGGGCGGATGTTCGATCCAATAGTCACCTACAAATTTGAAGGAAGGATAAACGCTCCATTCATTTGATGAAAAAAGTACCGCTTCCTTCATTTGATACCAAGCTGATGAAACTATTGGAGCACGGTTTGCATTAGTTTTTCATCAAATTTAAATTTGATGAAAAATCTAATAGATGATTGGAGATGGTCTAACAAATGCAATGTTCAAAACTTATTTCAATACACAAACGACGAGAAATTATTGATTGGTCTCGACGTATTGTTCCACACCATTCAGAACAAATGTCTCATTATCTTCTAAAAAGAGACACAAAAAAAAATGGTGAGCCTCGTTGATTTAACCAATAACAACTAAGTTGTAGCACCACGTCAATTTGCCCTAGGAACAAACAATAATTTTTCCACAAATGACACTCTTTTGAGGTGGTTTAGAAAGTAACTTATTTTAGTTGACTTTTAAATTTTTGATTATTTTAACTTAGTTAAAAAGTTATGTTTGTAAAGATTATTAGTTTTTTTTTTTTTTTTTTTTTATAGTTGATTTGATGATTGTGAAAGAAAAAAAAATGAAATGATTATGATTTAAATGTAATATTTTATCTTATTAACTATTTTAATTTATTTTGTCTTTATTATTTATTTTAGGCCAAAACCTTATTCCCAAACAGGGAAGGTCTCTATCACATTAGGTTATCTTGGTTTTGGGGGAAAAAAAAATCAAAATTTGATTCTTATAATAAAATAATTTTTCAATTTTTAATTTTATTAATTTAAATCTTAATCGTTTGATTTATTTTCAATTTAAACCATTAATCTATTTTTATCAAGTAAAACTAACAAAAAAAAAAGAAGAAGATATTTTAGTCATTAAACTCAATATAGATATACATAAAATATCTTAAATGCTCTTTTTTGTTTAGCGTAATGACTAAAATACTTTTTTTTTTATTTATTAGTTTTACTTAATAAAAATATGTAGATAGTTTTTTAAAAATAAATCAAAATATTAGAATTTAAATTGATAAAATTAAAAATTCATACTTTATTTGTTACAATGGCCATACCTTTTATATATATATATATATATATTTGTAATTTTCTGTTTTATTTTTAGCTAAAATAGTGAATAAATCATTAAATTTTAACTTCATTAAATTAGTTTTCAAGTTACCAATTTAAGTTTTTGTGATTTCACTCAGCAAATGTATCTAGTGATTTTAGCTAATTAAATATTAAAGAAATATTACTTTTATTGTTTGTAAGTTAGTTGTCTTGTGCTTATAAAAAATAATTCTAAATTAAAATAAAAATTTAATATTTAAATACTATAGAAAAAAATAGATACTTTGTTGAAGAGTGTATTAAAAATAGTGTATAGTTAAAATAAAAATAAAAATAAAAATAAAATTTAATAAAATATAACATAAATTTAATTAGTTTTAATGGAGATGCTGTTAGGTTGAGTCTTGAAGAGCTAGAAAACGTGTTTTTAGAGTAGGTTTTTTTTTTTTTTTTAGGTGCAATTTAGAATAGTGAAATTGACAAATGTCTAAGGAAAGAATTACGTCATATTTTATAAATAAATAAATAAAAAAGGACAAGCTGGACACTACTGGCACTAAGGCGGTGTTTGGGAAGCCTGGGTAGAGGCAATTTTAGCCTTAACAATAAAAAAAAAAACCTTTTAGCCCCTTTACACCATTGATTTAAAAAAATAAATAAATAGTCCGGCTGTGGGCTGTCATAGTGACAGTGTAAGACTGTCACTCAAACGGGTTGGTTAATTACAATTTTAGCCCTTTAAATTAATTTTGAAAAATATGAAGTTAAAGACAAATTTGTCATTTTAATTTCAAACATCATTTCAACACATTTTTTAATACACCAACTCAAATAAAAATCCATCACATCTTCCCCAACATAAAAACTAAAATAGCCTACTAAAATAGCCAAAAAATCTCTAAAATAGCCACTTCCCAAACACCTACTTAGTGTTTGTTGAATTTTGGTTATATTCTATTATTTATAGTTTTGAATTAACAATTTTGTTTTTGTTCATGCAAACATTTGTTTTAGTGGCAACTAATTTTAAAAATTTTCTTAAATGTAGTCATATTACCTATGAATAATTTTAAATTATATAAATTCACTCTCCAAATTTTTATTTTTATTTTTGGAGATATTTAATGCCTGCCACCTATGATTTTTCTAATAAAAATATAAGCTTATTTAACCTTAAACTCTTATTTAAGATTAGAAAATTCTAATACTCATTTTCAAATTTCAATTCTCACTCTCTACTAGATCCTACCCCCTATGATTTTGTTCTTTTTTGTTTCATTTTTTTTTTTTTATTGTTGTTTCGATTTTCCCTTTCACTCAATTTTATATCTATTTAAAATTTATTCGTTTGCTTCAATTCTTAATCTTCTTCTGTTTCAGTTCTCGGCCTTTTTTCTTTTTTTTTTTCATTAGTTAGTCAAGAATTGAAAATAGTTTCAATAATTGAACAACCAGTTTAATGAAAATGTAACAGAATTATATGTTCTTATCTTCGCTTCACATGTTTTTCAAAATTAAAAGTTTTTGAAAAATTGCAACTAATTTTTATCCCAGTGACCTTTGAAAGCAGGAACCATATTCTCAAACAGCATGAACTTCAACAGTTGTAAACAATTTTCGAGTTATGCCTAGTATTGGTGAAAAAGCACCTGGTCGTTTCAGGTTTGACCCAGGGTCGAATCATGGGGGGAGTGTGGAAGTGTACCCTTGGGGACCCCCCCTCTGTACTCCGGTTCGAACCCTTGGCGGCCTGCAACGCGTAGGTGAGCTCCACCCAGTGCCCCGGTGGTAGGTCCCCCACATGGTGGGGGTTAATTCCTAGCTGGCAACCGGTTACCCCGGGATTAGGGCCCACAGGGGACGTGATAACACCTCAGATCCCCTTATTTTTCCGATCAAAAAAAAAAAAAAAAGATGTATAATAATTTTTTAGCAATTGATATGTCCTTTTCTTTTTTTTTCTTTTTTTTTTTTTGAATTCAAGATTTGAGACATTTCATCTATTAGAACTACAACTCTTTTTGGTTTTTTGGTCAATCAATTAAAAATAAAATATTTATATGAAGGTGAACAATCAATTATGTAAGAAAGTCTAACGTCATATACCAAAAGTCTAATACTAAAAGAATTTATTTGTAGATTGGCCTACATTAAACAAATAATTATATATTATATACTGTTAAATAAAATATGAGTGATATCAATTAAACTCATTAAATTGTGATCTATACAGAAATAGGATTAGATAATGCACACATATTTCGGTCATGTTATAAATACTAAAGTGAGTATGGACTAAACATATGTCTAAAAACCAATTATGAACCCATTTTTTTCAATTATTCAAATATGAAATTAGAAAATATATGATGAAGGTCCACTCCAAACCTTAGCATCCATCTCATACATTTGTGTAAAACAAAATAGGAGTAGTAAAGAGTCAACTGTTTGAATTACTTCGGTCAATAACGGTCATATGTGATTATTATTTGGAAAAACTACAATAAAATAAAAATCTTAAAATTTGAACCTTACAACAAAATAAATTATAAATTTTAAACTTTATTAATTTAAACTTTAATATTTTGATTTGTTTTTAATTTAAACTATTTAATTTTTGAACCTTAATTTTTTCACTTTTTGACTAAAATATAAGGTGAAAAGTAGCATGTTTTGGATAATTTTTTTAACTTTTTTATGGAAAAAAAATGCAAAAAGTAGAGACAAAAGAGAATCTTTAAATTTATTTATTTGTATGGTTCTTTAGCTTTTTAGTGACTTCTTGGCTTTTCTATCAATTTTGTTAAATAAAAAATTCTGATAATGAGATATTTATTAATTCTAAAATTACAAAGGACAATATGTATTTTGAACAAATTTCAAAAAATATATATTTAATTTACTTTTATTTTTAAGAAAAAATTACCATTCGGTGTACTTTTAAAAAAATAATTACAAATTCATTAAAAAGATTTATGACTTTATTTATTAGTATTAATAAAATTTGTTGCTTATAATTAATTTTTTTAAGATACACTATTGTGCAATTTCTTTTATTTTTAGTATGGATTAATCTCTGAGCTCTCATCAAGGCTTTGTTTGAGATGTTTGGTTTTTACTAAGGGAAAATTGGTCTAAGGTCCCTCTCCCACTTTTCGTAAGGGAAGAGATCCACAAAATTATTTTTTGATGCCTAAGGTCCCTAAACATATATCAGAGAAATTTGACTCTTTGTCCCTAAACTATCGAAGGTTGTTTGTGTGCCCAAACCAACATAAACCTGAAGGCCGTTTGCGATCAAAGCATCGAACACAAAGAGAGAGATTTTGATTCACAAATCCTAACCTAAATTTTTTTTTGGTTTTGTGAAGGAGGAGAGAAAAAGAGAGATGGGTTCTGAAGGGAGCAAGATGAGCGACAGCACCGACAACACGAGCTTCCAACCATCGGAGACAAAGCTCTGCCCCAACGGATGTGGCTTCTTCGGCGTAGTGGCGACGATGAACTTGTGCTCCAAGTGCTACAGAGACTTTCGGATCACAGAAGAGCATGCCGCCTCGGCCAAAGTCGTCATGGACAAGCTGGTTGATGGGTTTCGTGTGGAGATCCGTGCTGGGTCGTCGTCTTCGGCGGTTGAAACCGCTGTCGAATCGTCGTCGGCGGCGGCGAAATATAAATTTCAGCCGATACCCGCTGCTTGGTTGGGTTCCTAGGCTTGTATGTAATATTTGTTACACGAATAATTGCTTATATAACTGTAGCTTCAAGTCCAGACCCTGCTACTAATGTTTGTAAAATCAAATTCAGTGCAGCTTTGTGTAGCAATTTTTCCAAATGTGGTTTCTTTGAAGCACTGCCCACCCCCATGACTCTCTGATTCGGGAGAAATTCTAGAATTTCTCTGGAAGAGGAGAACTGAAATTTTCTCTGGTTTGATCAATTTTCTTTGAATAGGTCAAAAAATAATTTTCTCTAGCATGTTTAATTATCTCTATGATGTTTAATTTTCTCTGGATTTTTCTAGTTTAGAATTTCTCTAGAAAAGAAGAGAGAACCGTAATTTTCTCTGGACACTTCAACTGTAACGCCCTCAAAATAATAACATTAAACCCATCAATTTAGACATGCATTGATATAAGAGACAAACATCATTCTATTCCACGGAGTAATTCTTTACAAGAAGTATTACATGTTAACAACAGCATCAAATGCCCTATGGGCTTACAGCTTTCTAAGCTAACACTTGGTTACAAAGAGGAGAGTACTATCTCAAATACACATTAAGCCCTTGGCTTGAAATTACATGTAATACAACAAAAGATAACACAACCACAAACGTCTGCCTGCCTCTAGCCTCCCAAGCGATGTCCTTGGAGGTGACATGCTACCTGCACCTGAAAATGATGTTCCCATATAGGGTGAGCCACAGCCCAGTAGAAATACACTAAACCAACTATGAACAATGACTAAAAGATTAGCAGTTGATAGATGGTCAACACTTATACATTCATTTACATCTTATTACAATTCACTTTCCATTTCTTATTCAACATTGAGTTTGAAAACAGGGCTCAGTATTCTGGCCAAAACCTTTGATGAGATTATAGTTCATCACTAAAACACTTTCGAAATTCAAGGTGAATACACATTTTGGTGTTGTATCCATAACACATAAACCACTTCCATACTTCACAAATGATGATGATATACAATTTAGTGCTATATCCAATCAAACCAACATTTCAATAGATAAGCATATGAGCTATATCACTACTACAACAGATGAGCATATGAGCTATATCAACATCCCAACAGATAAGTATAAGAACTATATCATACAACCAAAGATAAGCATATGAGCTATATCTATACTTCTCTAGACAAGCATGTGAGCTGTGTCTACACTTCTCAAAGATAAGCATATGAGCTGTATCTTCACTTCTTTAGACAAGCATATGAGCTGTGTCTACACTTCTCAAAGATAAGCATATGAGCTGTATCTTCACTTCTCTAGACAAGCATATGAGCTGTGTCTACGAAGTTCATCCCCCATCTCCTCCCAACCCTATACGGTTTAAAGGTACATCCCCCATCTTCCAGAAAACCGCGGAGTACATCCCTCATCTTCTCCTCTACACAAGCAATGCATATAAACACACAATCACGTACACAAGCATTCAATACATAGAGTTAATGTATTCTATCAACCGTCTACACATAATGCATATAAACACATTGGTCATATGCGCAATCAACCAATACATAAAGTTAATGTATTCTACCAACCGTCATACTCTATGACACATCCAGTTGATTAGTTTTAGTTTGCCTAATCACCATGCATTGTCTACAACAATCAACACTACCCTCCACCGGTAGCCCAAAGCAGTTATTTCTAAACAGGAAATAAATGCACAAATGGATCATGTATCAACATTTCAACAAGGTGGGCAATAAAAGATTCAACTACACCCTTTAGTCCCATACATTCCCAATTTCAACATTCTCAATTCAATTCCTCATTTTCTTTAATTAATTATATACATTAATTAATTAAACCAATTAGGGCAAATTACCATAATTCACAAAACAACCCTAAGGTTCCAATCCCATCAATGTTCCAACATTAATCTCATTTCTCTATGCCTAACATGCATATAGGTTTATATATTTAAAACCCCAACTTTTGAAAAATTACACAAAGGGCCCAAACTTTCTCAAAATTACCCAACAACTCCCAACATATCAAAATGCTAAAATTTAAAGACAAAATCTATAAAGAGGAGTAGGATATCCCTACCTCGAAGTTAAAGCCCAAGCGGAGATGAAGACCAAACCCAAAGTGCTCCAAATCCCAACTTTTACAGATTAAAACAAAGATCTCGACACCCTCTATCTTTTTAACAAAGGACTTAGGATAGATTCACACTAGAGAGAGATGAAATCCTAGAGAGAAGATAAGTTTAGAGAGAGAGAGAGTCGGCTGCTAGGGTTTCAAAATGAAAGGAGAAGAAAAAAAGAAGTTCTCCCCGCTGCTGCCTACTGATATACAACAGGCTCGCTCGAGCGAAGACATGGTCGCTCGAGCGACCAGACACAAGAAAGCCTCGCTCGAGCGAAGGAAGTCTCGCTCGAGCCAAGAACTCGAAGCTTCAGGTCTGCAACCCAGAAGCACGCTCGAGCGAAGGAATGCTCGCTCGAGCGAAGAACTCGAAAACATACACCTCGCTCGCTCGAGCGAAGAGAAGCTCGCTCGAGCGAAGAAACACAACTTTCAGGTCTAAACCAGACGCAGTCGCTCGCTCGAGCGAAGACACTCTGGCTCGAGCCACCAGACACAGAAACTCACCTCTCGCTTGAGCGACCGAATCCTGGCTCGAGCGAAGGACCAAAAACAAAAGCTCGCTCGAGCGAAGAACTGCTCGCTCGAGCGAAGACCCAAAATTCTGGGCAGTAACTCTTGGCTCCTAAACACAACCAACCTGAAACAAACCTGCCCAACACATCCTATAACTCAAATACAGAGTATGAAAGGACGCAAACAAGGTTTAAACAGCTCCTAACATCTACGGAACCAACTCCGGATCACTGTACAACAAGGGTTAAAACTCGAGATCGCTATATCAACCCTGGATTGAATCCAGAGAAATTCTCTGGTGATGAGATTTTCTCTGTGAATATGTATCCAAGTCACTGAAGCCATCAAACTCCTTATTGAATTGCCAACTAGATCGACTCTCCAAAATCGGATTCAAAAGAGACTCCACTAGCCCAGTATGACCAGAGGAGCCAGAAGAGCAGAATGATTGTGAATTGGTCGGTAAGGTGTGGTCAATATAAGAGTTATGTATTTGAGAAGATTCATACTTGTGGAGATCTGTAATCATGGATGATTCAATAGAGTTGTTAGGACTGATAGAGCTGCTACTGCAATTGCTGCAACAGTGAGTAATGCTATCATCTAAGCTGCTGCTTGGATCATCATGGTGCAGTGGCTGACTGGGCAATGAAGGATATTTCTCATTAAATATTTCGTAGAAGGATTTCTCAGCAGCATAAAGAGTGAAGTCCTAGATTGTTGATTAAATGGCTTGCTATGTTTCCAGGTATGTTTTAATTGTTTCAAGGGGTTTACAAGTGAATTTCTCTGGTTGGTCATTCTAATTCAGAGCATTCTCATTCTGATTCACTGAATTGAATTTCACTGATTCAATTGAAAATTCAAGAATTTCACCGAATTGAATTCAGTGAATCAGTGGACTCCATCTTAATCAGTCCAATTTTACAAAAGAATAACACTGAATTGAATTTTCTCTGGTTTTGACCAGAGAATTTCTCTGGATTAAATTGAATTTTCTCTGGGTTTGGACCAAAGAATTTCACTGGATTGAATTTTCTCTGGTTGAATTTTCTCTGACTTGAATTTTCTCTGGATTGAATTTTCTCTGACTTGAATTTTCTCTGGATTGATGTTGAGGGACCTTAGACATTATAAAAATATTGAGTGTCCTTTATGCTATAAAATCATAATACTAGGGACCTTAAAAAAAAAACCCCCCTTTCACTAAAATTGGCGATAAAGAAAAAAATATATAGAATAAATTATAAATACATTTCATTAAATTTGCTTAAAATATATATTACTTCTTGTGGTTTGAAAATTACAAATACCCCATTCTCATAATTTTTTATTTAACAGAATTAATTGAAAAAATAAAATTACTAACTGCTCTTTTATACAAAAATAAAATTACATGAATTATTGTTTGATATATATATATGATATCATTAAAAAGTGTTAATTGACTATATGATTTATCGATAAAAAAGGTCATTTGTTATGCAATTCAAAACTTCAGGGGCAAGATGAGATTTCTAAAATCACAAGAGACAACTCGTATTTTAAGCAAATCTTAAGAAATATATTTGTAACTTACCAAAAAATATAAAATAATTGATAAGACAAAATGTCACATCTTCTAATTTTATTGGGGGAATTATATGCAAGTGGGAGTTGAAGAAAAAAATTATAAATATATAGAGATATAAGTATATCTATATGCAAGTAGGAGTTGAGGAAAAAAATTATAAATACATAGAGATATAAGTACATCTATAATGGAGTAAAAATAAAATATTATAAAAGTGAAAATGTCACTTATACCTTTTCATACATTGATATATATATATTTTTTAATTTCCGCCCGCATATAATTCTCTATTTTAACTTGGATGTACATTTTATAGGAAGCATGCTCATACAATGTTTTTGGGTAGTTGTGGGCATCACATCACAGATGCATGTTACTACATGTTTGTCCACATGGTCTATTTTTGTGTCAGTGGGCAATTTGCACAGATGGAAGGATATTTTGTAGCAAAAATGCTTCGTACCTCTAATTCAAGACCACTAAATGACCTCTAATGACGTGGAACACAGTGCGTAAGGAAACAACCCACGCCCTCTCTCTTCTCTTCTCTTTCTCTTTCATCTCTGCCAAGACAAATCCCCTCTCTCGCCCTCCTTTCCTCTCACCGACCATCGACGACCTCTCCACCGACGACGATGATATCCGGCCACCTCCTCTCGCCCTCATCTCTATTTCCTCTCACTGACGACCGATCTCCCTTCTCTCTCGAAAAACTATTGAACCCACCATTATCACCGGCAGCAGCAACCCCTCTTCTCCTTTCCCCCATAGCCGGCGGACGCTACCCTGCCAAGCCCTTTATTTCTCTCCCTCCTCCCCCGCTGTCCGTCGCCTCCTTCTCTCCTTCTCATTCTCCTCCTTTGCTTTCTATTTATAATCTAATAGATTTATTCAAATTCTAGGCCTTGGAATCTCCAGAACTTGAATTCAAAAGGTAGCAGAGATTGAGCAACAATTCATCATCGATTAAAAATAATTAACTAGAAATTTATCAATTCATCATTCTCAATATATATATTTATATAAATGAATATAAATTCATCATTCTCGAAAATTTATCAATTCATCAATTCATCCTTCCCAGAAATTTATATAAAATCATCATTCTTAGAAATTTATCTATATATATATATGTATAGGTATGGAGACAGAGAGAAGGACAAAAAATAGAGGATAGATCTGCGAATGATCTTCCTATACCAAAGACTAGTAAAATAAAGGTCTATACAATATCATAGCAGCAACCCAATTCCAACCTGATGCCCTGGTGATCATCCTATACCAAAGACTTGTAAAATAAGGTCTATACAATATCGTAATATCTGCAGAATATAAGATGCAAACCCAAGTTTATAGCCCCTATCAATTATCAGATTCCAACATTTCATTCCTTCCAGAAGTCTTCTTAACAATCAAACCCGTAAGAGAAATCCTATATCCGTGAACAAAGAGGGAAGACGGAGACGGAGACGGAGACAGAGAACGCCGGACAATGGAGGAGGGACTAGACGCCGAACGGCGGAGGAAAGGGACGGCGGAGGAGAGATACATTTGGAATAGACCATGAAATACCTCTGTTTACCACAGTTTGAGCGAGATTTCTAATTTTTTTATTTTTTTTTTAATTTTACACAGTGCGTGAAACACACGCACTGTATGTGCAAATGTGCTTCGTCTTCTCTTGTTGAGTGCCACCTGTTTAGTGCTGTTTTTAGAGTAGATAAATTAGAGGTCTGTATCGGAACTGATTTTGTAGTTAGGACATACATTGCACAAATGACACTCTTTTGCTTTTGCACACGTAACTATGTCAAGGATATTAATATGTTAATGATATTTAATGGAAGGGTTACAGTGCCATTTTCTGAATTATTGATGGCGTATTTTAAAAAATTTTAAATAATTATTTTATCATTCTTTATACCATTTTTTTTATTATCATAATTATATTTTATAATTTTTCATTATTAAATTCTATATAAATATATTTTCATTGAGTGATGATATACAAATATAAAATTTATATAAAATTTTCAAACACAACATATATATTAATGGTGACCTTTCACTTAAAAAAAAAAAATTCATAAACATTATTTATATTTGTAACAACATCACTATCACAATATTTTTATAATATTTTTTGTATAAAATTTTATATATGAGTAGAATTTTTCATTTTTATTTTCACTATCATTTTTCTTTCTCGCCTATTCACCCACATTTGTTATAGTATTATCAAATATCGCCATTCGCATTTATTATAATATTACTGAATTTTTTCATTTTTTTTTTTTTTTTTGCATTTGGTGAATTTAAAAAAATCATAAAACATTATATTTCTTAATTATATTTAGATTAGGTATCTTAAAAAAAATTCTTAAAATATTAAAAAAATTAGTAAAAATAAAATAAAAATAAAAATAAAAAAATCAATTTTTTTTGTGAATTAAACCAAAAAAGATAAATGTTATTTTTCTTAAAATGACGTGAACAAAATATCAGTATTTTTTTTTATTTTATATGTATAAATATTAAAGAGTAAATATGTCATTTTAATCTGATAAAGAGTAAGTATAATTTTTCAAACGTGAAAAAGGGTCTCTATTAAACAAAAACATCATAGGTGTTATTATAATTTACCCTTAATATAATGAAATAACTTATTGTTGGATATCATATGAACATGGGTGATTATTTATATTATATTGTTGTTTGAATATGGTGATATCTGGTGGTTGTGGTGAATATGGTGTTGACCTTTTCAATATTAGGTTGTGTAAACATGTTCATCATTAATATGGTTTTCTTTTGTTAAAAAAAAATCAATATGGTTTTCTTTTTTGTCCTTTGTTTTTTTCTCTCTTAAATCTTAGAAAATGAAAGCAAGGCTCAGAGAAGCAAATAATTTTTTTTTTGGTAGATTCAATTTTCTCCTAAGTGCTTGTTTGGGAAGTGGGTTTGGAGGTTTTTTTTGGCTAAAATAGTCACAAAAAACAAAATAAATTTTTTAGCCCAATACGACAAAACATCACATCAAACCGATAATCATTACATTATTTCTCTCACAAAAAATCGAAAAAAGCCAAAAACCCTTCTCAAACTAAGGTTTTTAACCCCAAGCTAAAATAGTCAAAAAAAATTAAAAAGTCAAAAAATCGAAAAACTAACCAATTTCCCAAAGCAAGCTTAAATAATTCTTATAATAAGAAAACATTGGTTTCAAGTTTTCTACTATAAGCTAGAAAACTTGGGTTGTTACCTTTTTCTTTTTCTTTTTCTTTTTTTCAATTTTCTTTTCTTTTTAAGTATTAGAGGATCAATGAATTTTTCCTTTTTTTCTTTTTTTTTTTTTTTCCAATTTTCTTTTGTTTTTAAGTATTAGAGGATCAAGGAATTAGGCAAGAAAGATGAGGAAGGAATACAGGAATTAGACAACATATAAATGATATAACATACAAACAAAAATGTTTGAGAGCACTAAAAATAGAGTTTTAATGAGAACTCTACTTATGTGGCAGTGGGCCTCATTTATGAATGATTTGATATATGTATCTTGTTTTATTTTTTACTCCATGTCACATCATTAATATCATTGTTAGAACTTTAAATTTAAAATTATGAATCATTGCTCAAATACAAATGCATTTCATTCCAGGGAAATTTGACATTTTCTGACCTTTAATAGATGATGTCATCATATCCCCTTTGGTTAATAGATATCTGATCTGACCAACTGAAGAACCTTACTATCACACAAATTCCTAAAATAAGGGGTGACAGTTTGATTTCAAAGAATAAAAAGAATGTTAGTGTGATTTCAGAAAAACAGAGGAGGTGTCAGTATAATTTCTCTTTTTTTTGTTTTTGTGTTACAGAAAAATCCTTCCACTCTTTTACATGCAAAGCAGTGCCCCTCACAAAAATTACCTAAGTATTACATTTTTTTAAAAAAAGAAAAAATTACAAATTATATGTAGTCTATAAAAATTATTTCTAAGGTCTCGTTTGATAACAAATTATTTTAATAATTTTTTAACTTTTTACGAAAAAATATACTGAAAAATAGAGAAAAGTAATGTAACAATTTATAGTGACTTTTTGACTAAAATATATAATTGTTAGACGAGGCCTAAATATGAAAAAAAAATTACGATTCTAATAATTAAAATTTATAATTTTTATCATTTTTTTCAAAAAAAAATTTCACTGCCTGACTGTTCAAAAAAAATCACAAATTATTCCAAGCAAACAATTTTTCTCATCTAAAAAATAATCAAAAAAAAAAAAAAAATCTAGTTGTCAAACGAAGACTAAAAGTTCATAGAGACTACAGTAATTAGCTAAGCTACCCTAATTAATTAGGAGTAGCTAGCCGACAACTCCTTTTCACGTGTCAACTCATATGTATGGAGCCGGTCAATAATGAGCAAGGATTCCTTGAATTTTCTACTTGACTCCTTATTTGATGTGTCATTGAATTTATTTTTGGATGGACGTGGCTTGCCTCCGCCATCTGGATTGGAGGGTCCAGTCCGGCCCATTGAGTTTATTTTTGGATTCCTTTTTGCTAATCTAAACCGTTTATATTTTAAAGTTCGTTGAGTACATTATCCCTGTAAAAAATCACGTCGATCGGATAACAGATACTATGTATTCGGATCACTTTTTTATGAATCGTTAATTTTCTAACCGTTCATTTTTTTCCAAACAAAAGTATTCCGAATACATAGTATCTGTTATCTGATCGACGTGATTTTTACAGGGATAATATACTCAACGAATCCTAAAATATGAACGGTTTGGATTATCGAAAAGGGGCCCAAAAATAGGCCCAATGGGCCGGACTGGACTGGACTGTCCCAGATTTGGACTGGAGACAGTCCAGACCCTTTTTGGATTCAATTTTAATAATTCGAATTATTCACATTTTAAAATTTATCATGTATATCATATTTGTAAAAAATTAAGTAGATCAAATATCAAAACTCACGTGAACTAAAAGTTTTATTAAATAATAAAATTGTTTATTAAAAAATTTAATAAACAGTTTTTAATTCTTTCGATATTCGATCAATTTGATTTTTTACAGATATGATGTACATGACAAATTTTAAAATGTGAACAATTCTGATCATCGAAATTGGGTCCAAAAGCAGATCCAATGACCCATCAAGTAAGAAGTCAAGTAGAGAACTCAATGAATCCTTACTCGTCAACAATCGCTTTCCATTATAAAATGACCGCACCCAAAAAAAAATAATAATAATAATTATCATTAAATTTTAGGTTAAATTACAAACACACCTCCTAAGGTTTATTTAAATTACAAATTACTCTCTATAGTTTTAGAAATTATATTATGTCCTCTAAAGTTTCTAATTTCATAACAAATAGGTTATTTTATTAATAAATCATTAAGTTAATTAATTGTTTTTAATAATGTTAAAATTTTATTTCAATTAATAATTCAGATAATTTTATTATTGTATAGGTGAACAGTTAGAAATTTCACTTTTTCAATTAATTCTGTTAAATCTGACCAAAAGGTATTTGTAATTTTCCAAACCACATGGCCTGATTCGTATTTTAAGCAAACCTCATGGCGTATTTATAATTTATCCTAAATTTTATCTTACTTCAAAAATTATTATGAAATCATATTATAAATTCGATAAATTATAAATACATCTTTTAAAATTTACTTAAAGTACAATTTGTCTCATATAATTTTAAAAATTACAAATACTCCCTTATTAAAAAAATTTATCTAACAAAATTAACTAAAAAAATGAAATTCATAATTACTCTCCAATACAATAATAAAATTAACTAAATTATTAATTGAAACATATTTCTAACAACTTTAAAAACTGTTAATTGACTTAATAATTTATTAACAAAATGGACGATTTGTTATGAAATTAGAAACATCAGGAGGTAGAATGTAATTTCTAAAACTATAAGAGTTCATTTATATTTTAATTAAACTTCAAGGGTATATTTGTAATTTACCATATTAAATTTCAACAGAGATACGTATTGTAAATAGGGATGTAATTAGTTTGGGGCAGTCAGTGTTTTGGTGAAATTTTATCTCGAACTGATAATATTGATTCTATTATATTGAGAATCGATAGATATTGATTTCTTCACTAAATAGCACCAATTCAAATGGTTCCACTTGGTGTGATTTTTGATTTACTACATTTTAAATTTGAGTTACTTCTTAAATTTGTAATATAGTAAATAATTTATATAAAAATATTAAATTAGTCATTTGTATATTACTTCAATATCCAATTCAACCATTTACAAAAATACAAACAAAAGAATTAATAAATACTAAGTTATCAAACTTTTACTGAAATAGAATTAGAAACAAAATATAAATTGAAAATCAAAATCTTGACACCAAAGCAACACTGAAATTTAAAACTATTACATCACAAGCCTATCAAATAGAGTTAAAACAAAAAAAAAATTGAAAATGATATAATTATATAGGCATAGTAGTAGCAAAATTTGACTCAAGCACATATGAGTGGTAAACTAACTACGTTTCACATTGTCAATGTCTATTGTCAACCTATAATATTTAAGAAAAATAAATAATTTAAGTGAATCAACTAAATTTTGTACTTAACCAATTTCATTATACATTTAATATGCGAAACTTAGGGTCGATTTCAGTTTAATTCGGTACATAAGGTGTTGGTGAAAATACCAGAAGAATTATATTTTATTGATAAATAATGCAAAGAAAATGAGATACAAATAGATCGAGTTGAGTGTAGACGTCCCCGAACGTCCCGGGAGGGAATCCCGTTTTATTCATTGGGCTCACTACAGTTCAGGACTCAATGTCACGGTCCTGTATCTAATCTCGCAGAGTGCAATGCAAGACCAATGAATCATCAAAGAGTCCAAATCCGGCAAATCGTTTTTTCAAAAACAGATTTTTAGAAAAAAGTGCCAAACATGGACTGCTTTGCCAGATACAGAGTCGCCACCTAAATATTTATTTTGGGGGAATTTAGGAAACCCTGACTCGTTGCCTAAGGCCACGTGTCCGTCATCACCAAAGTTACCTCGGCTCGGGAACTTGGGTACGATTGGGGAAGGTCACTTCGTGAGTACCCCCGCTCGCCCGATCAAAGATCGGCCTCTATTAACCATGATATCGAGTTTTGAAAACATTATGGCCTTGTTTGGTTTGTATTTCCCAAAAAATTTTGGGAAAAATTCTCTACAAATAAGTTTTCAAAAGTAATCAAACCAAACAAATTTTTCCAAAAAAATTTCTCAAAACTTGTTTGGTTTACAAGTTTTCCAAACAATCTCTCTCTCATACACATCAAATCAATCACTTTTTCCAAAACTCTCTCTCAAAATAATTTTCCAAAACATCTTTTGAAAAAAACCAAACCAAACAACTTTTCGTACTTTTTATCTCTAAAACTCATCTCCCAAAATCAAACCAAACATACCTATATGCTCTTATTCCGGTTTATTAGCCTAGAATTACTATGTGATGCGCACAGCATACAAGTATAGACTGGATCGCCTAGGTTAGAACAACTTATGTCATGTTTGTTTTTGAAAGTGGTTTGCTACTCTCAAGTAGGCTAAAATGCGGATTTTGCCATCCTCAAGTGGGCTTAGAAAACATGGTGATTTGCCACTCTCAAGTGGGCTTAAAACTCGCAATCAATGAATTGTTCCAACTTAAGTAATCCAACCTTCACCCACAGGCATTCAGGCAGTTATATCACATAAGCAGTTAGCCTCATGGCAAGCATGCTATCATGGCAATCACTCACACACATACAAGGATGCTAAAGCATAAAAACTTACCTAGTACTCCGAGCCAAAACAGAAACTAGTTAGTAATCAAATGCATGATCCTAACTATGCTGAAATGCCTAATGCAACACATACAGGAATGCAACTAAGATAGGCTCGGCTATTCTAAGATAGCAGGTGAAATGCAACAGATAACATGTATTTAACTCGGAATTGAAATACAATGCAGTTAGTATGATGCACCAAGCCCGGTGCATGCAAGACAGAATGAATGCAAACATGCGAGCATAAGTATGCTAATTGAAACGTGCCCTAAACTAACCATCATAAGCTGGTAAAGAAAAGGGAGAAAGACGTGGGGTTAGAAGACATACATCACACGCACACACACTTATTACAAAATTGCCCTGCTCGGAGTATCCGAATAAATAATACAGACCGAATAAATAATTAACTACTCTAGCTAATTAAATATTACAAAATCCTAATTAATTAACAAATTAACTAAGAAACGAAATAAACTAGTATGCAGATCTATGGACCGCCTCAGCTCTGTTCCGAATGATGAAAGATGCATGTATGCTCGAGTCGCCTTGCCGGAAAATCTATCGCGATACCCCGATTTGCCTCTGTTTGCAATTGATCCCGGAATATTGTACAAAGCTCTAAAAGGCTGCTGGTTTCTGGTTTGCTGCAACAGAGAGCAAGAAAGGGACATGGCAAAGAATTTTCAACACATGTGCACACGACCACTCTCCCCGTCATTGCACAAGCTCTAGGGAGTGTAGACCTCGATCCTCGTGCCATTAATCACGCATCTCGATACATGATGGCCGAGGAGTCAAATTGCACGACTCAATGTGAAATGAATGCACATATAAACACAACAAGGCCTAAACTTCATCATGGGTAATCCGGAGTGTCGGCGACAGGAAATTGAGACACGTTTCGTCACTTTGAGTACGAAACGCCCCTCGTTTCCCGTGTTTGGACTAACCCTACTTCAAACACAATGCAATGAGATGGCATACACAATGCGACTAACATGCCACCCTAAATGCAATGCAACCTAATCATGCTGGCATGCGAAGGATGATATGCACACATGCAACCTAGCGTACGCAATGCTATAGACTAAAATGGCATACACAATGCACATGAGCTATATGGCATACACAATGCACACATACGAAAATGGACATACACAAAGGCATAATCAAAGCATACACAATGCGATGGTCAAACATGCAACAACATGAACCAAATGGCATATACAATGCAAGGTGGACTTAAACCAATATGAGTGGACCTCAGCCACACTCAAATCAGTGGCCATATGATGAAAACGAGACAATCGAAATACATGCAAACATGCACGAATGCAAAGGACCGATCCTAATGCACAACATGCAACTCTAACAAAGCATGTCAAAGGATGAAATATGGCATAGAATGGCACATGATCCAGCTCTGAAATGGCATAAAAAATGGTCTCGAAACATGCAAACACCTCACATAATGCATGCTAGATGACCCGGATACCGAAATTAGTGTAGTGGATTACACTATAGGTATACAAAGCGATGCACAAATGACCAAACCACCCCAAAATAGACCTTAGGCAGGTCCAAGACAGTGGGAAAATGGTCTAAAAAGATGGCTTGAAATGCATTCAAATGAAGCTCATGCAATGGTTGGTAAATGAGACATACAAGTACAACTCTCAAATGCACTTAAAGAGTGAAAATTATGGGAATATGGCATACATATAAGCTCTGAAATATGATGTGCAATGGCGCCAAAACATGAAAACACCTCAGTATATGCATGCAATAGGCCTCAAAACTCAAAGCTAGGCATGGATATTGTACTACAAGCATGCAAAACAAGCATCATTCAACCATGAGACCCAAAAACAGAGCTAAGGCAGTCCAAAATATGCACAAAATCAGTTTAATTAAGGCATGGCCAAAAAGTGCTAAAATCAAGGGCCAACATGACATGCAATGTAAACTAGTAAAGAGGATTTGTACTACAAGTATGTGAGGCAATCAAGAGGTCGCCAAATCAGCAAAATTCAGAAGTATTCCATGCCAAATAATGCCCAAAAACTCATGGAAACATGGTCAATGCATGCACGAATGATATGTTCCTTTGAAAGGCCCAAAAGAGGGTTATTCTACACGTGCAAGATGGACATCCAAAATGGCAAAACCACCTCTGGAAAGAAGTTATGAAGGCCCTAAAACTCACTGAAAAGGGTCTGAAATGAGGCTAGGAAGCATGCAAATAAAGGCTCATTTGAAAGGCCATGAAGAGGGTTACTCTACACATGCAAGAGGGACACCTAATATGGCAAAACCACCTCTGGAAAGAGGTCATGCAGGTCCTAAAACCCACCAAAAATGGCCCGAAACATGCTCAAGAAGTGTGTAAATATAGGCCCCTTTGTTAGGCCAACAATGCTAGTAAACAAGACAAGGGGTGAGAGGGTCACCCCTCTCTGATTTTGGGGCTCAAAACAGTATGCTAGCCACTGAAAATCCACTGGATTTCAGTGGCTAGAAGGCCAAACAAAGCTCACTTCAAAGGCCTAGATGCATGGCTCAAAACAAGGTGAAAACAAGCATGCAAGGGGGTAGATGACCCCCAACAGAAAAATGACCTTAAACAAACTTGTTAAGAAGCTCAAAATAAGACTTTTTTTAGTTTACACCAAAGCTCAAATATGCTTGAAAGTATGGCTAAAATAAAGATCAAAATGATGCTCAAAAAGGGAGAAAATGGTTACCCTTGTGGCACAGCAAGAACCAGCAACCTCTGGACCCAAAAACCAGTCCCTTAGCCTCTGAAAATGGCCTCCAAGATGCTTAGAGTGATGGTGGAGGGGTTAGGTTAGGAGATGGTATGCAAAGGGGTCAAGAGCTTACTCTTTTAGGGCTCAAAGGGAGAGATACAAAGAGGGATGTATCTATGAGCCTTCACCAAAATCTGAACCCTTGCAATAGAGAGGGAGGGCTTCCTTTATAGACCAAGGAGACCAAAGCTTCTCCAAGAAGCCAAGAAGCAAGGCCCAAGATCCTCCATACACGTGTATGGAGGATCCAGTCTGTGCCCTCCAGCTGGCACAGCTAGAACCAACTCACAGAGACAAAGCTGTAGAGAGCTGGCCGACCAGTTCAAGTGGTCGGCCGACCACTTAACCCGGTCGGCCGACCAGGTCAAAAGGTCCAAGGCAGTTGGCAATCCCTTATGATGAAGCCCCAGAAGTTAGCTTTCCAATGGCGCCATCCTTGCGTTAAAATTCCAACTGTGCAAAAAGTTATGCCTGTTTTGGTGAAGCCGCGCAGATTCGGTTCAACCGGATTAATGCCCTACTTCAACCAACCATATCTCCCTCGTCCGGATTTGGTTTTAGGAGATTCTTGAGTGCAAAATGAAGCCCCGGAAATAAGCTTTCCAACAGTGGTGGCCTCATAGCTGAAATCCAAGTATAAAAATGAATAGGCCCGATTCAGCGAGGGCTGCTTGACTCTCTCTTAACGGTTCATGCCCATTTTCTCCCCCAACTGGACTTCTTCCCTCTTCTCCTCTTTTCTTCAACTTCAAACCCCTAAGCAAGGTGTTTTGAAAGATTTTTCAAAGATTTCATCTCTCTTTCATTCATTTCCACTTTGTCCTGGCTCAGTTTACCAAAAAGCGCGATATTTAACAAAATGTGAGCCTCGGAACATTGTAGGAACTTTATTTCAAAAATATTTTGAAAGAAAGGGTTTTAAGATCTAAAATCTTTTGATCAAGATTGTTTTGGTCCAAAAGGGGTATGAAGTTGAGATTTGACCCTCTCCTTGCCGAAGAAATTGAACTTTTGCCCTGCACACATTTCTCTACCGAGTAAGCAATTAGCGACGCCCAAGTCTTAAGGTTGGTCAAAAATGGGGTGTCTACACTGACGCATGGATATCTTGTTTTGTTTAAGGAGATTAAGCCCACTGCGGTAGGAAGAACCCAAATACCAATGCAGCAGTCACTAAACTATGACTTGTCCCTTCCAAGATACAACAGCCCGATCACTTGTCGTATGGTTCAAGCCAACTCTGCATAAGGTGATGAATCCAAAGCTCCACCAAGAAAAAACACCATTCTTTGGCTAGTAATCTCTCAAGTATAAAAAATAGTTGGTCTAGAAAAGAGTAGATGAGAGGAACAATTTATAGGCCACTAGAACCTTACAAATTACAACAAAAAATAATGACCATAAAACTAGAGAAAATGAAGAGTCCCTAAACCTCCAAATATTAACTCACCATTAAGCTCATGACCTTCCAATTAATCTCTATTCATGAACAAAACAAAAGGTCACAAAAAAAAAAAAAAAGATTCATGAATAAGACAAAAGGTCACCAAATAAATAAATAAAAGATATTAAAATGGTCAAACAATCCCTCACTCATTTTAATATCAACAAGGACAAGAGAGATTACCAAACAAAGATAGACTAGTATGTACTATGAAGGTATGCTCTGCATTGAACCTTCATTAGTGAAACAGTAACCTCTATTCCAAAGTCAATAGTGGTCTCAGACTTGAACTATGACTACTTAGGGGAATAAAGTATTACTACTCACACATAATGATCTAGGTGTTGACATGAGCTTTTAATAGCCAGCACATTACGGCCTTATGCCTATCCCAATTTTCATGAGCATATTTGAGAATAAGTTGTTCTCATAGAAAGTGGCCTCACTTCTATGCTTACATAGGTGAAATCTATCAAGGATGTTCTTGTAATTTACACACCCCACTCAACAAGAGCTACAGAATTTCATTAAGAGTATAAAAACTCAGCCCTCTAACATTACAGGACAAATGCACTTTCATCATAGGCATGGACAACAAAATATTAAGGAGTGTATTTTTTTACAACCATCATATGATTCGTTCTTCCCATTAAACCTAGTTACAAGATCTCTGGTCTCCAGGTTGGGTGTCCTCATATATGGTTTATGATTTTATAGGCTTCAAACCCGTCCCCCTCGATAAATTCCAAACCCTATCTCTCACCAAGGCGTTGGTTAACGAATCCGCAAGATTATCATAAGATTTTATATAATTCACAGTTATGATGCCATTACTCAAATAGAATCTCACATTATTGTGTTTCCTTCAAATAGGTCTGGATTTACCATTATAAAAATGGTTGTTCACTCTACCAATAGCAACAGTGCTATCACAATGAATTAACACAGGAGAAATTGGTTTTTCCCAAAAAGGGATATTATGTAATAAATCACTCAATCAATTCGCTTCCCCACATGTTGAAGCTAACACTATAAGCTTAGCTTCCATTGTAGAATTAGTAATTATAGTATGTTTTTTAGACTTCCAACATATAGTACCACCACCCAAGGTAAAAATAAAACCCAAGGTAAAGAGAGATTCACCTGACAAAGTGTTCCAATTGGCATCACTATATCCCTTAAGTACCGCATGATACTTGTTATAAAACAAACCATAATTTTTGGTACCAGATAAATATCTCATAATTCTTCCCATGGCTAGCCAATGACCTCGACTTGGCTTACTAGTAAATATGCTAAGTATACTAACAACATATGCAATGTCAGGTCTAATAGAGTCAGTAACGTATCTCAAACTACTAATCATGCTAGAATATTCTTTTTGATTAATCATTTATTTTTCATTTGTTATAACAGATAAATGTATGCTTGCATCAAAAGGAGTAACAACATGTTTACAGTCTAGAAAGTTATATTGATTTAAAATTTTCTCAACATAATGCGACTGTTTAAAAAAAATGCCATCATTAGTCTTGGTAATTTTAATTCCCAAAATAAAATTAGCTTCACCAAGATCTTTCATATCAAAGTGGCTATTAAGTATATTTTTAGTCTCATTTATAATATGCAAATTAGAGCCAAAGATAAGTAGATCATCCACATATAGGCTAACAATCACATGTGTATTCTTACAAGTTTTATAATATATGCACTTATCACATTCATTAGTCTTATAGCCATTTTCAAGCATGCAGGAATCAAATTTCTCATGCCACTGCTTAAGAGCTTGTTTTAAACTATAAATGGATTTAGTTAGCTTATACACCTTACTTTCTTGGCCAGGCTCCACAAAGCCCTCAGGTTGGTCCATGTAAATCATGAATTGCAGCTACTGCTATCAACAGTCTAATGAATGTAACTCTAGTAACTGGAGAAAAAGTATAAAAGAAATCAAGATCAACTTGTTGCTTAAAACCTTTAGGGATAAGCCTCGCTTTATATTTATCTATAGTTTCATCCGGTTTACGTTTTTTACGAAGGACCCATTTATATCCAATAGTTTTACAACATGGAGGTAAAGCCACTAGCTTCTATGTTTTATTTGAAAATAGTGAATCTATCTCATCATTTACAGTCTCTCTTTAGAAAATAGTATCAGGTGATGATAAAACTTCTTGCACTATAAGAGGAATTTCTTCCACATTGTAAAGATAATGGTCAAGGCCAAAATCTTTTTCAATTCTAGCTCGTTTACTCCTCCTTGGTTAGATTTGAGAATTTTCTTGTTCTTGAAAAACTTGAAAAGGAGTAGAAGAGCTAAGTATGGATAAAATATTTTCAAAAATTATTTGACCCCTATTCAAATAATTTCTAGATTTGAAAGGAAATTTATTTTCATGAAAAATAGCATCACCTGATTCAAAAATAATTTTATTTTCCATATCAAAAAAATCTATAAGCTGTACTATGCAACGCATGCCCAAGAAAAGCACAAGTGGTAGCTCATTTACCCAATTAGGTCATTTAGGATCTGCAAGCCTCACAAAAGCTAAACAACCCTAAACTCTCAAATAACCTAGATTTTGTTTATGCCCTCGCCACAACTCATAAGGTACAATTTTAATCTTTTTGTATGGCACTCTATTTATCACATAGCAAGCTATCAAAATAGCCTCGCCCCAAAGATTTGAGGGAGCACTTGAATCAATAAGCATAGCATTTGTCAAGTCAATTAACGTTCTATTTTTTCTTTCAGCTACGCCATTAGATAAAGGTGAATATGATGGAGTAGTCTCATGAATAATTCTCAATGACTAAACAAAAGAGTTGAATCCAAGAGATTCATACTCTCGGTCTCTATCACTTCTAATTCTCTTAATCTTTTTACCGAATTGATTTTCCACTTCAAGAAGGAATTCTTTAAATTTCTCAAAAGTATCGCTTGTATTTTTTAATAAATATACGTTTGTGTATTTTGAAAAATCATCAATAAAAGTGATAAAATATCGGTTACCGCCACGAGTTAAAATTCCTTCAAACTCACACAAATCAGTATGAAATAATTCTAGCAATTCGGTATTTTTCTTAACACTTTTATGAGGCCTCTTGGTAATTTTTGCTTTACTGCAAACTTCACACTTCTCAAAATTTTTTGTCACTTTATGAATTAATCCTAAACTACTTATGATTCCCACATATTTACTCTTAATATGACACAAGCGAGCATGTCAAAAATTAATAGAAGACAACATATAAACTGAATTGGTAGATGGTTTATTAATCTCAACATTCAGTTTGAACATCCCATCACAAGCATAACCTTTACCCACAAAAATACCCTTTTTGGTAATCACCAATTGATTAGATTCCTTAGTTTGCTTAAAACCAACCTTATTCAACAAATAACTTGACATCAAATTCTTCCTCATGGATGGTGTATAAAGCACATCTTTTAAAGTAAGCACATGCCCAGAGATGAATTTAAGGTCAACCTCACACCACTCCCAAATATCTTGGTTTGACTAGAGTCACCAAGTATAATTGTTTTCTCATTATCAAAGGGAGTATACATCTTCAACCAAGCTTTATCATAACAAACATGTCTATTAGCACCAGAATCTGTCTACCAACCGTCCACATAATTAACTATGCAAATGTCTGTAATTATCGCCAGAAATGGCTCCTCGATAATGTTAGGAATTTGCAAGTTTGAGCAATATGCCCACTTTTGCTACAGACAAAGCATGTAAAATTTTGTGGAGGTGGTGGACTTTGGTTCTTATTTGGATTAATCCATTTATTGTGAGGTTTACCATAATTCTTCATATTCTTTTTATAAGGCTTCAAATAAGCATTCTTGGAATTGTGACCTTTGGGTAAGTTATTATTTGCTGAAACAAAGTTTGCCTTTGTAGTAGAATTGTCATTACCCTCTTGTGTTATTAATGCATCTTGGCCTCTAGCCTCCTCTTTGACTCAGATGTGAGTGATCAACGCTTCTGAGGAAGTCTCATTTTGTTTGTGGAGCATGCTCTTTTGGAATTCTCTCCAAGATAGCGGTAACTTGTCAATAAGTCATGCAACTGCCAAGTTATCACCAATCTTGATGCTTTCAGATCTTACTTCTGCAACTATCATTTAGAAATCTTGTGCTTGCTTCACAACAAATTTTCTATCCACCATTTGGAAGCGAAAAAATTAGCTAGCTGCATACTTTTGTTGCTCCTGCCTTTTTAGTATCATACTTAGTCTATAAAGTTTTCCAAATTTTCTTTGTGAAAGTGTAAGTGGTGTCATAGTATCACTACCATGCTACCGCCGCTGCCGCCACCACCACCACCACCACCACCACGCTACTCCACTACCACTACCACAATATAAAAATTAAAATATATAATTTAAAAATAACAAATTTCAAATTTTATCTTATACATATCAAACAACTTATTTTTAATTTTACACTTAAATTTTTGTCAAATTGTTTTTTAACTTAAACATTCAGCATTTAGTTTTCAATACTTAATTTTCAGTTTTCAGTATTTAATTTTTAACTTTATCAGACATCACCTTAATATATTCAATTTTAAGTGCTAAATTTAAGTTATCAAACACTATCTCTCTCTTTTTATGGGAGAATTATAATTCAATGTGTATTTTCAAAATAGATTTCAAATCGCTGATAAAACTAATCAACTTTAAGAATTGAAATTATAATTTTTTTCATAATTTTATAATTTTTTTATTTTTTATTTTTGGTATTACAACTGATTAGCAATTTCCCATTTTTTATTTATTAAGTGAATTAATCTAGATGCACTTCAAAAATTAAAAAAAAAAAATTGCAAAAATTTAAATTTTATTTTTACTAAAGACAATAAATGAAAAAAAACCAATAAGTCCTTCAACAAACATCTTACATTTGATTTTAATTTAGATTAGTTACATCTAAAAAGTGAAAAAAATATTTAAATAAAATAAAAATAATAAAAAATTCACTAAAAATAAAATATCAATTTTTAAAAATTAAACAAAACAAAATGGTTTAACAACTTCTTCTTCTTCTTCTTTTTTTCCGAAGTTCAAGGGTCCAGCTCAAAACAGAAAATTGATTCAATTTGTTCTAAATTAAAAGTTGATAATTTAAAAGTAGAAGTCAAAAATACTTATCACTTAGCTTTTGGAAATTAGTCTTTTCAATTTATTTAAATTATTTATACCTAACAAATTATAAACAAAAATTGTAACAAACCATCTAACACAAACTCCAAAAACAAATAAACTATAAGCAGAGATAAATTGCAAAAAAATCCCACATATATATACTCGTTACATGCATTAGATAGTAGAACTTGTTGCTCATGGAAATAAAATTATTATGGAATTATACAATTTATTTGTAATTTTTCCTAATATAGTTGAATTGCAAGTCCAGCGCTAGCACACAGTATGGACTTGCACTATACATATGAAGAATTGTTTTTTTTTTTAATTAATTAATTTATTTATTTTATAAGGATATCATTAGTATGTTAGTAGTTAGGTTAAAACACAAACTAATGTCTTTCCATAGAGTTGAACTTGATTAAGTGCCTTCTCTATAACCACTTAAGCCACACATATGAAAAACTTGCATTACATCTTATAAAAATGAGATAATTTTTTAACTCTTCATGTACAATTTTTGAAAGAGTAATGCTAGAGACCCGCACATTTATACTCATAAATTCACCCATATTGATGTGACATGACAGTTGGGTCCACTATCATTAAGTGTGTAATAAGAAAAAAATTAATACATATTTTAACATATCATTATAAGTACTTTTTGAGAGTCAAATATCTTGGTTTTAGAAATTTTAGATTGTCAAGCGAATCAACTATTTGAGCACGTTTTGTAGACTAATTGGCATAAATAGGAGAAATTATTCATTGTTACAGGGGCATTACTCTACACTATTCATGTTTGGACAAGTGTTCAGTTGTCTTTCCAAAGAAGAAAAATAAGTGGTGGGATCCACTATTTCAACGAATAATTTTTAGGTTGGGGCACCACCTAAATTTGCTCATAAGACAATGAATAATTTCTCCATAAATAGATGGATAGATAGAGTGCGCCAGTGTTGACTGGATTGCGACTGATTGACGATTGTAATTTGTAACTGATTAATGATTCATCTACTAAATTCGTTTAGTCTGATTTTGTATAAATGAATCTTATAGTGTGTAATAAATAAATAAAAATTAATACATATTCTAACATATCATTATGAGAAATTATAAGTACTTTTTGAGAGTCAAATATTTTGGTTGCAGAAATTTTAGATTGTCAAATGAATCAATTATTTGAGCACGTTTTGTTGACTAATTGGCATAAATAAGGGAAAGGTATGGCTTCTGTCAAGTCCGGGATCGGACTGGACCGTGTTGTTGGATCCGTGGAGGCCCATCACGGGTCCTGTTTTGATAATCTGAACCGTTCAATGTGTAGAATTCGTTGAGTACTATATGCCTTTAAAAAATCACTTTAATCGGATATCGATAACTATGTGATCAAAATAGTTTTTTGATAACTGTTAATTTGTTCACCATCCAATTTTTTTAATACGAAACTGATTTGATCATATACCTATCGATATCCGATCAACGTGATTTTTTACAGGCATATATTACTCGACGAGTTATACACATTTGACGGTTCAGATTATCAGAATGGGACCCGTGGTGGGCCCCCACGGGCCCAACAGCACGGTCCAGTCCGATCTATTCATTGTTATAGGCGGCATTACTCCACAATATTCATGTTTGGACAAGTGTCCAGTTGTCTTCTCAAAGAAGAAAAATAAGTGGTGGGATCCACTATTTCAACCAATAATTTTTAGGTTGGGGCACCATCTAAATTTGCCCCCAAGACAATGAATAATTTATCCATAAATTTATGGATAGATAGAGTGCGCCAGTGTTAACTGGAATGCGACTGATTGATGATTGTAATTTGTAACTGATTAATGATTCATCTACTAAATTTGTTTAGTTTGAATTTGTTTAAATGAATCTCTTTTCGAGAGAGACTTGTGCTTGAAAATTTCTTTCTGGAAAAAGACTTATTCTGATTAAATAAATCCAGCGAATATAGCGATGGTATTTGTAACAATGATTCCACTGAAGAAGCAGTGATTCCAAACGCGAAGAACATGAAATTTGTGATAGAAAAATCAGATGCAAATCTTACTTCCATCACTTTTTCTTTTAAATTTTTAATGCCATTGTTAGAATGTCCATGTACTCTCAAGACATAAACAAAATTTTGGAAAATTTACACATAAATCTCATATGGAGAATGTTAATTTATTTAGTCTTAAGAATTTTCTTATGAACTAATTAGTCCTTTTTATTTTGAAAAATATGTTTATTTGATTTTGTACCATTTGAATTTAAGTAAATGTTCTTTTATGATTCATTTTTTAGATGGAAATGAAAATGTGAAGTGTGAAAGATTCTTTTTGGAGAAATTGGTGGCTGAAGTGTTGGTTATTGAGCATGAAAATCTACATTTTCTATTAGTGTGATTTTCTGGTGTTACATTGGAGTGTTACATTAGAGTGTTACATTTAGACAAATAATATTAAAGAATTTTTTTGTGTTACCTTGATTGAAATGTTACGTTTAGAAAAAAAAAAATACACTAACGAGTTTTTTGGGAATGTTACGTTGTTACGTCTGAGAAAAGTATACTAAAGAATGTTTTAGTGTGTTATATTAGATTGTTACATTTGGAAAAAGCACACTAAGGAGTTTTTGTGTGTTACATTGAGTGGAGTGTTACGTTTACGAAAAATACGATAAAGAGTTTTTATTTTTTTTGAAATGTTACGTTGTTACATTTCAGAAAAGTTTTAGTGTGTTACATTGGAGTATTACATTTTTGGAGTATTACGTTGGAGTGTTACATTTAATGAAAATGTACTAAGGAGTTTTTTTGAAGTGTTACGTTTAGTAATTTCAACATTATGAGAAAATTCACATTTGTCCCTCAACACATAACACATGCGCGTTTATACTTCGCCCTTTAAGTAATTCACACTAGAATGATACGTTTGAGTCTATAAGAGAAAATGGATGATCAAACAGTTCATAAGATCACTATTTGAGATTTATTGATACTTCATCTCAAAAATTTATTATAAAATATTTATTTTATTTCAAATTAAAACATTCACTACTTTAGCTTATATTTCTACTGCAACATGGATAGGTTTAGAAAGTTGTTTTTTCGGTTAAAAATATAAAGTGAGAAAAAGTTGAAGTATTTGAATTTTTTATTTTTTTGATTTTGGGTAAAATACACCGGTAATTCCTATGTTTTATCTTTTTATGTTATTTTGGCCTCTACACTTTTAATTGGCACAACTTTGAACTTTCATTTTAAAGTTTGTGTCAATTTGGTCCAATTGATATTACCGTCAATGTATTTGATTGAAAATAATAACTGAATTGGTTGAGGTTAACACGCTGAGGTTAGAAAATTTATAATTTTATTTTAAAAAATATGACACGTGTCATTTATATACATATTTTTCATAAATTTTTTTTGCTAAGAGTTGTAATCAATTAGACTAAATTGAAACAAAATCATAAATTCAGGTCAAAATCAAGCTAATTAAAATTACAGGCATCAAAATGATACAAAGACCAAAGTACAGGGCTACTGTTGCAATTTATCCTTAGATTATATATATATATATATATAAAACACATGCAAAAAAATATAAAGAATGAAAATGAATATTTAAATTTTTTTACACTTAGCACCAGCATACTTTTATCAAAATTTGACTCTTGATTTCTTTACTTTCAATTATAACAGTTAATTCATTATATTTTTAGTCAAGTTGGAATGTTACTCTTTCATTCATCTACTGTTAATGAAATTGACGAAAATTAAAAATAAAAGGACCAAAGCAAGATTTTAGTGATAGTTTAAGGACTAAATGAAATTTTGATAAAAGTATATAAATGGTAACGTGATTAGAAAAATATCATCTGTGACTCACATAACAAGTTTTGTCAATCTTATTAATATCAAATACATGGAAGAGTGACATTTTAACTTGACTTCAATGGTAAATAGTTGACTATCACAACTAAAATTAAAATAACCAAAGTGTAATTTTGATAAAAATATGTACGTGGTATGTATAATTAACTCTTCGTTTAATCTTCCTCACATTGGGGGGATTCAATTTGGATTTGAATTTTGATTATTTGAAGTTGGCCACCCAACTTGAGAGAGCATTTAGATTTGATGAGCATTGACCTCGGTAATTCAAATTATTTACTTTTTAAGATTGGTTGTGTAAAATCTTCTTCTAATAAATTAAAATGATCAAACATTGATAGCTTTAAATCATATTAAAAAAAATAAAATGAACGACAACTATAATTTTAAGAATATTTTTCTATTTTTTGTAATACAAATGCAATTCGAACATATAACTACTAATATCCGATTATCTTAATTTTTTACATGAATATTCTACTCAACGAGTCTTAAAAAGTGAACAGTATAGATCACTGAATCTCTCAATTTTATATTATTCCTATGTTCACATAACTCAAGCCATGACAGTTGTTTTAAGCACGTCTTATAAGCTAACATTTTAACTTATTACGAAAAGACGTGTAAAAAATTTAAAACATGATATAATTAGCCAAATAAACTAATAAATAAAATAAACACCATATTTATGGTCTTGATGCGTTAGCATAATTCTAGATTTTCTTCATAAAATCCCTTAGTAGTAGTCAACTTAGGAACTTTAAAATATTTTGATGATTCACTAAGTGAGCACTCACCAACAAATTCTCTCGTGTTTTGAACTTTTGTCACTTGATCTTGCAGGTCAAAAATTGTTTTATATGCTCATCCAACAAATTATTTGGGCTTGCTTCTTTCTTGATCACTTCAAAAATTTCTTCTTTCATCCTTCTAGATTTTTGGAGACTTTTCTCTCTCTTTCTCTTGTGCTTGCACAACTCAAGTAATCAAATTTGGTTAATAAAGTTTAAAATAATTATTAATGAGTGCCTTAAATGCATGAGTTTTATATACAGTCTTGCTAATGATTATCTTAAGTATGAGGAGATATTTTGTAAATGACAGCACGTGGCCAATGTGATGCTGAAGTGTAAGCCAAGGTGCCACGTGGTCTGGTCCTAATGCCGAGGTTATCTCGGATAGGCCGAGGTTATTTGCGGAGATACTGGAATCCGAGATGAGCGGATAAGGGATAAGAGTCCTATAATAGGGGAGGATCTCAATCTGGATAAAGATGAAACTCTTAGGGAGTTTATCCCTATCTAGCTGATAGTCCAGGATGAGCATTGAGCCTGAGTCCACTGAAGTGAGGCTTCTACAAGGATCAAGTCCGTGCTGGCTATAAAAGTAGGCACCCTCGTAGGTCTGAGGTAAGTTCTTTCTTGTGAGTTTAAGCACAATTTGCTATTTTTGAGAGATATAGATTACTAACTTGATCGTCAGAGTGCCCCCGGGTGGACGAACCATCGCCGAATTCTTATTTTTCTGTGACAGGTTGTTTGGGTTTAATCTATTCTGCTAGTGCTCTCCAGTTGAGTTCCCCTTTGGTTGTGTGGTCAAAAATCAACACCCACAATTTGGCGCCGTCTGTGGAAACGTAAGGAGAATAGATGGCCAACGACGGGCAGAAAGAAAAGATTGGGGACGACATCCCCAGTGGTAGTGGTAAGCATACCGATCCAAAACATGGAGGAAGAAAACCATAACAAAGGAACACAGGATCAGAATCCCAGGGAGAAAGACGTCGGCCAAGAGGGAGACGCACCAAAGAAAGCAGGCTGAGACGAGTATTACAATGAAAGCAATCTCTAGGTATGGAAAGATAGATGCCTAAGGAGGGACGACGAGATGAAGGGAATGACAAACAAGTTGGCAGACCTGCAATCGGTTGTCAACTTTATGATGCAGAACAGTGTCATGCAGCCACCGTTTCCATTAAAGGACATGCCAATTCGAGCGGCCAAGAACAACATCCAGAAAAGGGGGCAAAAAGCAATCCCAACAGTCCCTCAGCATGACAAGATAAAGGAACGCTCACATCGACCTTCACGGGATGCTGGGCGAGCAGAGTCGATAAGAGAAAAGTCTCAGAGGACACCTCTTACCAAGGGAACTTATGTCAAGGAACATCAGCATGTTCAAGGGAAGAAACTTTGTTTTGACACTGTAAATGAAGAGAAGTCCAAGATGACACATAACGACACTGGGAGCAGCACACCAAAAAGGCTGAAATCCATTGACAGCCAAGCTCCCTATCGGACTAAGGAGGATTTGAGGGATTACCTCTAGAGGAAGTAGCAGAATGCCGAAGTCACATCACCCGTCAAGTCGAAAATGCCCTTCTCAGTAGAGTTGGATAGGTTTGAGGCCCCAAAAGGGTTCTATATGCTGAGGTTCCAAATTTATGACGGTAAATCTAATCCGAACTTTCACGTCGGCTTATATCTGAATTCAATGGCCTTGTATACCGGGAACGAATCATTGCTGTGCAAGGTGTTCCCCTCATCCTTTGGGGAAATTGCATCAGATTGGTTTCACAAGTTGTCGAAAGGAACTATGAAGAGTTGGGAAGGCCTGGCCGAGATATTCATGGCCAGGTTTGTCATGAACAAATTACAACCATTAAGGGTAGACTCCCTGATGGTTTTGAAAATTGGCGAGAGTGAGAGCCTCAGGGCTTATGCCAAAAGGTATTATGAGGTGTTCAACCGAACACCAGGATACAACCAAGAGTTAGCGGTCGTGTCTTTTAAGAATGGCCTGGAGGATGATTGCATGCTTCGGAAGTCGCTGGCAAAGGCCTTGCCAAAAAGTATGGAGGAGCTCATGGTAAGGATCGAGAAATATGCCAGAACAGAAGAGGATACGCCGGGACCAAAGGCACTGAAGCAGGAAAAGAAAAATGGCTCACCGAAGCGAGGCCGAGGTAATACTGGATTTAATAGGCAAGAAACAGGGCTGAGGGCTGTATAGGCAGTCACCACTATATTCCGAATTTCGGTTTATAAAGTTCTAGAAAGGATCAAGAACCAGCCGTATTATAAAACACCGGAGAGGATTCCTGGTGAATTTATGGGGAGAAGTCTAGGGAAGCATTGTGCTTACCACAATGAATATGGGCACCTTACTCAAGGTTGCAGTGCCCTAAAGGCGCATTTAGAAGATCTAGTCAGACAGGGTTACTTGAGGGACCTAGTAGATAAGGCCAGAACGAGGAAAGAGCAGGCAAGACTGCCCCAGGCACCGGCAGCACCACCTCCGCCACAACCACAACAAGCAGAACCTCAAGTGATCAATGTGATCCACTCGAGGGTTAATAAGAATGATATACGAGGAGAGACCCAGAAGGTAAAACACTTATAGTATGTGTATCAGGTCCAGCAAAAAAGGCCAAGGACAAACGAGTACCAGGGACCGATGGTGTCCTTTACTGAGGCGAACCTAGACATGATACAACATCCACACAACGATGCTCTGGTGGTAACCCTCAAGGTTGGAGAATATCAGGTAAGGTGCATTCTGATCGACCAAGGCAGCTCTTGTGATATCATGTATGTCAGGTGTTATAACGAGCTTGGCCTTCATTGCGATGATTTGGAGCAGTCCAACAGTCCAATGGTTGGGTTCAATGGAATGCCAATATGGCCTCTGGGGGCAATGAATCTGAAGGTGTAGGCAGGCACCAGGAAAGTAAGCACAGATTTTACAATAATTAACACCTCTTTCCCTTACAATATTATCTTGGGTAGACCATGGTTGCACGCAATGAGGGCTGTTCCCTCAACATTGCACCAACTGTTGCGGTTCCCAACAGAGTATGGAATTGAGGAGGTCAGAGGGGATCAGGTGCAGGCAAAAAATTGTTCCATGGTAGCAATGAAATCCACCTGCAATGTGCGAGAGACAGAAACAGCAGAAATTGAAGACGAGGATGTAGAAGTTATTGATGATGTCGACAAAGAACCACCTGAGAAGAGTGAGGAAGCCATGAAGAAAATTCTAGTCCAAGAAGAGGATGAAGAGCGCTTCTTCTTTCTCGGCTTAGGCTTGGCCGAGGATGAGGAAAGGGAGTTGGAAACTTTCTTACAAGCCAACATAGAAGTATTTGCCTGGACGCCATACGAGATGCCAAGCATTGACCCTGAGGTCACATGCCATATGCTCAATGTAGATAGGTCGGCTAAACCTGTCATCCAGCGAGGAGGCCTACGTTAATGCATGTTGAGGCAGTCAAGGAGGAAGTGGACAAACTACTGGAAGCCAAAGCTATTTGTGAGGTGAACTACCCTACTTGGCTATCTAACACTGTGGTAGTGAAAAAGAAGAACGGCAAATGGAGGGTTTGTGTCGATTTCACCAGCCTGAATAAGGCTTGCCCCAAGGATAGTTTTCCACTCCCCAAGATTGATCAGTTAGTAGATGCCACTTCAAGGCATGGAAGGATGAGCTTCCTAGATGCTTACAAGGGATACTACCAGATAGCAATGTATCCTCTTGATGAGGAGAAGACTGCATTTATCACCCAAAAAGGGCTGTACTACTATAGAGTGATGCCTTTTGGGTTAAAAAATACAGAAGCAAAACCAAGATGTTTAGACATCTGATTGGCAAGACAGTAGAAGTGTACATTGATAGCATGGTCGTGAAGACCAAAGAACCTAGGAATCATCTTGCCAACTTGAAAACAATATTTGATATCTTGAGACTATATCGGCTTCGACTCAATGCTTTGAAATGCACATTTGGAGTCGGGTCTGGTAAATTCCTGGGATACTTGGTTACCAGAAGGGGCATCGAGACAAGCCCAGATTAGATCAAGGCCATCTTTGACTTGAAAAGCCTGACATATGCAAAACAAGTACAGATGTTGATTGGAAGGGCCGCAGCCCTGAATAGGTTTATAAGCAGAAGTTCGGATAAGTGTAAACCATTTTTTAGTTTGTTAAAGAAGGCTACAGATTTTTTGTGGACAGAAGAGTGAGAAGTCACCTTGGTCGACTTGAAAAAATACCTGACAATAGCTCCAGTTCTTTCAAATCCAGTACCTGGAGAGGAACTGTTCTTATACTTGGCAGTTTCAGAGCACGCGGTGAGTGCAGTGGTAATCAGAGAAGAGAAGGAAGAACAAAGGGCAGTATACTATGTGAGTAAAACCCTAGTTAGTGCAGAGACCATGCATTTACCCTTGGAAAAGTTGACACTAGCCTTGGTGACGGCTTCGAAAAAACTAAATCACTACGTCCAAGCCCACAAGATTGTGGTTCTGACTGAGCATCCTTTGAAGTCCCTGTTGCAGCAAGGAGATCTAACAGGCAGGGTAACCAGATGGGCAGTAGTGTTGGGCTAATATGAGTTGGAATTTAGGCCCAAAACAGCAATTAAGGGCCAGGTTTTGGCCGACTTTGTGGCCGAGTTCACACCTGGTGCCATCCCACGTCAGACTTCGGTGAGCTACAATTTGGGGTGCCTAGGAGAGCAAGAAGAAACCCAGCTAGGGCCAAAGAACCCCACTCAAGCGAAACAGAAGAAAGAAGAAAAACCAAAGCCCTACGACATCTACATCGGCAACTCCTTCCGCCTGTTTGTTGATGGAAGTTCAAACCAACAAGGAGCAAGGGCAGGAGTAGTGTTAGTATCGCCAGATGGGCGGATGTTGGAGCAGTCTATTTGTTTGGGGTTCAAGGCCTCAAACAATAAAGCAGAGTGAGGCACTGATCTTATGGTTGAAGTTAGCAACAGCAGCAATGGAAACCGATGAGGTGGTAGTCTTCTGTGACTCCCAACTAATTGTGAATCAGGCAATAGGCGAGTGTGTTGCCTGAGATGAAAGAATGATAGCCTATGTCAAAGAAGTTGTTAGACTGCTAGCATTGTTCCAAGATTGCCGGCTACAGTAGGTTAGCCGAGATGATAACAGTAATGTCGATGTCTTGGCTAACCTGGCTAGTGTAATGAAATTAAGAGAGGCAAGAACAATAATGGTTGATTATTTGTCAGGACCAAGTGTGGAACCACTGATCACAGAGTACAAAGCAATGTGTGTGGAAATGGGTCAAAGTTGGATGGATGCAATAGTGATGTTCCTTAGGGATGACAAGCTGCCAGACGACCGAAAAGAGGTACATAAGACCAGGTTGAAGTCAGCCGGGTTCAGCCTAATAGCAGATGGCCACCTCTACAGAAGGTCCTTCACTGGTCCCTTTTTGATGTGTGTGCATCCCTCCCAGGTTGAAGACTTCTTGTATGAAATACATGAAGGAGTATGTGGAATCCATGCTGGGGGTAGATCACTTGCTCATAGGGCCATTACTCAAGGGTACTGGTGGCCCTACATGCAGAAGGATGCTGAAGCCTACGTCAGAAAGTGCGAGAAGTGTCAAAGGTTTGCACCTTTGATACATCAACCAGCAACAGATTTGAACCCAGTATCCAGCCCTTGGCCATTTGCCCATTGGGGCATGGATCTTGTTAGACAATTGCCCCAAGCAACTGGGCAAAAGAAGTTTCTGCTGGTAGCAACTGATTACTTCACGAAGTAAGTAGAAGCTGAACCCCTTACGAAGATTCGAGATATTGATGTGAAGAATTTCATATTCAAAACATCATTACCAGATTTGGGATTCCAAGGGCAATAATCGCAGACAATGGCACACAGTTTGAGAGTAAGTTAACCAAAAGCTTCTATGCAAAGTACAAAATCAAGAACTACTACTTTATTCCAAGTTTTCCTCAGAGCAATGATCAAGCAGAAGCATCCAATAAGACTGTCTTGGATGAGATCAAAAAGAGGCTGGAAGCAGCAAAGGGAAAATGGGTGGAAGAGTTGCCCAATGTACTTTGGGCATATTGGATTGCGCCGAGAAGATCAACTAAGGAGTCTCCATTTGCCATGACTTATGGCACTAAAACAGTTATCCTACTAGAAATCGGCATCCCTGGGATCAGAACCCAAGGAGTAGAAAATGGGACTAATGAGGCATTCCTAGCCCGAGATCTAGACCTACTGGAGGAGAAAAGAGAGAGAAAGAGAGCAGCAGCAATTCGGCTGGGGCATACCAGCAACAACATGCTAGGGCTTACAACAAGAAGGTCAACCCAAGAGAATTTAAGGTTGGGGACCTCGTCCTAAGAAAGGTCATCGGCAACAAGAAGGATCCCAGGGAGGGAAAACTTGGCCCAAACTGGGATGGGCCTACAGAATCATCTCGGTTGCCGGCAATGGGGCATATCGTCTTGAAGACACTGAGAGCAAAGAGTTGCGAAGACCCTGGAACACTTGTAACTTAAAGTTTTTTTACCACTAGTTTTTGTTTTTGCAAAGTTTATATCATAATTTTATTAGCTGAAGTAATAATACAATGTTAGTTTGATTTTTGAATTTGAAATTTGTGCAATATTTCCGAATGAAACATGATGAATAACTTAGACTTATTATATGGCAGAGTTGAACTATATTTGCATATAATAGAGTTGAACTAAGTTGGTGATATTTTTGAATGAAACATGACAAATAACTTAGACTTATTATATTGCAGAGTTGAATTATACTCGCATATAATAGAGTTGAACCAAGTTGGCGATGTTTCTGAATGAAACATGATGAATAACTTGGACTTATTATATGGCAAAGTTGAATTATACTTGCATATAATAGAGTTAAACTAAGTTGAATTAATCTAGGCGTGCCATGTCGACAGAGTTAAACTCAGAATGGAACTAAGTGTGCTTTAGTTGGATTAACAAAGAAACCAAGGTTGAACACATCGGCTAGTCTTTGTTTGAATCTGACTTTGGCAAAAGACTATAAACACATAATGTGAACTTAAGTGGAACTTAGGTTCACATTAGGGGGTAGTGAGCTGGAATGATAAATAAACTTAAGAGTTTGGGACTTGTTGAATTTTTTTAGAAAAATTTACAAGTTAGAATTGGCTTAACACTTGTTGAAATTTCAGAAAAATTTACAAGTTGAAGTTAGTCGACGTAATAATGAAAGAAGTATTCGAGATACATATTACCTGAGATAACCAACCAGGTTGCCAAGCTTGGAAGGGTTGAAAGGGTGAAGTCTTGATAGAAGACAGGAAGTGGAAGTGAATAAGCAAGTATACTAAATAAAGTTTAAAGAAACAACACTTGTAAAAGTGTTTCGAGACATTTTTTGTGTTAGCTTAGGCATCCCAGTTGTTGGCCGAGACAAACAGTCAGGGTATATACGAGGTACTTTACCTTGAGGTGAATACACAATTAAAGTGTACTTTGAAGAAGTAGAAAAATATTTTAAGTATGGAGAAACATACAAACATGCAAGGCATAAAGAGAAAAGTAGTAAACATATAGCCAAAGGAAAGTATGCATTCATAGAAGAAACTATTTCAAAGTTAAAGGGACTTCGGCCTGGCCTAGAAAACTACTTGTTCAAATTACAAACGGGCACATCAGCCAAAAGAAAAGCTCAGATAGCAAAATATTACAATTGTTCAAAAGTAAGAAGAAAAAATACAAAATGAGGAAAATCCTAAGTTCATGCATTTTCCACAGTCTGCACTACATCGGCAATTGGCGTTGTGTCAGCCTCGGCAGGCAGCTGGGCAGATGTAACAACCCCATACTGTTTACCGAAAAATTACTGAATTACCTACTGATTACTGCTAAACTGGACTGCTTATGACTGATAATTGAACCAATTGAAGTACTGAATGGACTGATTGGAAACTGGAACTGAATTGACTGAGCATATCTATTGTATTGCATTTGTATCTTTTCGATTAATTGATTATCTGCTCGTGTTTTTATGTTTAAACTGCAAATTGAAGGCCTTATCGGCGGCCAAATCGAAAATAGATTGATGTCTTGGAACCATTGGGATTTATGTGATTTAATGGTATATTTATCTAGAATGTGATTAGGAATGATTAAACTAGATTAAATAAAGCCAATTAAAGAGTTTGTCGAAGTTACACTTTTGCCATCCCTAGTGGGCCACTTAGGCAACACACTTAGAGAAACAAAACATTTGTTTTTTTTTCCTCAGCTCTTTTTGTGCCTATAGCCGACCAAAGTTAGGGAGAGGGAGAGTTAAGAGAGAATTGAACTCATCTTGTGAATGGGCTTGAAGAATTGAAGTATTGTTAGAGAATTGGCAAAATTGAGCTCTTAAACCTTGAATACAAGACTAAGGTAGGACATTCATCTTCTTGTTGTTGTCATAGGACTAATTCTTGCATGATTCATGCTTCATTTTAGAATTAAGTCATGTTGTAGCTCATACATGGTGAATTATGTTAGAATTCATGCATGCATGTTTGAAAGGATGAGTTTTGAGTTGAATTCATGGTAGAATTGTACATGCATGCTCATGTTTAAGCTTAAGTCCATGTTTCAAGTTGTTTTTGGTATGATTAGCTCACTAGAGCATCAAATTGGAGCTTTAAAATGGTTGGATTTCATGCATGTTTGCATTTCTCCATGTTTATGAAAAATGGGTTTGAAATATGGTTTTAATTGACTCACCTTTGGGGCTTGAATTCATAAATTGAGCTTTGGAACTTGTTATACAATGAATTTAGATATGTTTTCCAGAATTTGGGCCCAAGAGGTCGAGTTTGGAGTGGTTGAATGCTTGGTTTGAGCTTGGGAGGCAAATCTGGAAATTCCAGATTTGGCTTCCTCGCTCGAGCGAAGGATTCCTCGCTCGAGCGAAGGATTCCTCGCTCGAGCGAGCACCTTTGTCCAGGGCTCCGCTCGAGCGAGCATCGAGCGACCATCGCGCGTAAAATCACAACATCCAGTATTTTTACTGTTCGACAGACCGCTCGAGCGAAGGATTTCTCGCTCGAGCGAAGCCTTTGATTTTGAAAGCTCGCTCGAGCGAAGGAAGGCTCGCTCGAGCGAGGCTCCTATTTTCAGCAAACTTTGCAAAATGTTTTCTAAGTGTATTTTTGCATCCTCATCTCGTTCTAGGCATTCTTAGGCCTAGTTTAAGGCATCTTAATGAGGATATAGATGTAGAACACACCCAGGCAAATTAGGGATTAAGTTATGATATTTCCCAACTGTGTAGCTTAGTGTGTGTTCAACCTGTGAACTGTATAGGGTTGGCGACTGAGGAGACATGCTCTAGCATACTGTAGCCCAAACTCTGTGAGTAACAATTGTGTAAAGATATGTTCAAAATGATTATCTTTCGAATACTGAACTGAACTGTTTACTGAACTGGTATTATTTACTGAATGAATGCATGTCCTTTATTTCCGAACTGTACTGTGGCATCCTTAGCACCTACTGTTTACTGTTACTGTTACAGAGATCTCTGTCGGTTCCCTCGTGGAACCACTATTGTTTACAGATCGATGGCCATCATTACTGTTCGGTCTTTAAGACCTACTGTTTACTGCCATGCTAATGGGTGTACCATATATGACTGAATAACTGTTCTGACTGAAAGACTGAAATACTGTTTAATGAACTGTTTTCATTACTGTAAGGACATTTCATTCTTAACCTCTTTACGCATTATGTTATTCACTGGGCTTAGCTCACTGTTTATGTATATATGTAGGTGCTCAGCCACCAGATCGGAGCTAGGAGCGTGGGTTAGACTCCAGTTTTGTCAAGCCAGCCTTTGTGCCTCACTGCGAGGTTCCGAGTTGCCATGCTATGCCTTTAGGGTGCTTTGTTTTTCCCCCGTCTGTCTCCGTACTGTTTTGGTTTACTGTATAGACTGTCAGCTTCTAACTGTACTGTTATTAAGGAATTAGGTCCCTATACTGTGTGACTGTAAATTTTGTATAGACTGTACTGTTCTACATGTGTGAATGCATGAAAAATCTTTTTGGCATACAGACTGTCACAGCTCAATGGACATTATTTATTTACTGTATTGGCTTCCGCCAAGCCCTGAACTCTGTTCTACTGTACTACTGTTAAGCAGGCCTTCGGTAATCTCGGATTACTGGCCGGTTACGGTGCTAAACCCATAGGGTCGGGTTTGGGTCGTGACAGCAGACCTTTCAGCTTGGACCTCGGCGTCAATCTCACGCAAGGTGTCATCTAGGCTCTTGTTGGCAATCTCGATCTTGACCTCGGAAGTGGTCTTTTGAACCTCATCCTCTTCATCCTGAGTCAAGTTTAGGACTTGCTCATTCAGAGTTGGGGATTTGGCCCCAACAGAACCTTCGGCACCGGTTTCGACCTCAGTTTCTTCGTCCTTCTCAACCTCATCCTCAGATTGGCTTGGAGCGGGAGGGAATGGCTTGACAAGTCGACATTCGTCCTTGAGGGGCGAGTCGTCAGCGATGGCCAACTCCTTCAAAGCAGCCATCCAACCAAGGGTGTAACCCCTATTGCATGCCTGTTTGATTTGCTTTTTGTATTAATCACGGACGTTGGCTGCCCCTTCGGCATAGGCTTTCTCATTCGTCTCTTTGATCTCGGACGCCTTGGTGGCAAGAGCTGCTTGAAGTTCTATTTGGGCTTGGGCCTCCTTTTCTTTGGCTTCTTTTGCCTCGGCCTGAGCTACCTCGGCAACATTCTCCGTAGCCTCGACGTGATCCTCGACTTTACTCTGGGCCAGTTGGGTAGCTTTCGCCTGGTCCTACAAGCTTCGGATGCGAGCCTTGGCCTTGTTTAAGGAAGACAGGAGCTTGGTTGCCTCATTAGTTTTATTAGTCATCTCTTTCTTGAACTCCTCTGTTTTGACTGCAAGGAAGTGACCCTGCTGGATGGCCTACAATAAGAGAAAAAAAATTCGTTAAGTATGGAAATCCGAGTTAGATCACAAATTACAAAATATTACAAACTTACCAAAACACAGTGTTGCATAATCATCACGTAGTTTTCGTACTCGGAGAGCTTGGCCATCCGATTGATGTCGGCCAGAAGGAGAACGGCGGTGGAAAGGGCGGCACCGACTCTAGACTATCGAGTGCACTGTCCCTGGCTAAAAGAGGTCGGTCTCCGACCTTAACGGACGGGGTCCAAGGCTCATCTGCAAGAAAAATAGAGGGCTCAGGCTCAGAAGACCCCCCCTCGACTTCAGCTTTTTGGATTTCGGTTGATCAGACGCATCGACTTTGGCAGGCCTCTTTTCGACAGATGTAGGCTTCCCTATTTCAGCCAATTTTGAAATTGGCACTGTGTCCTCTGACTCCACCTCAGTGGCGCTGGGTTTGGCCTTGGCTTTCTTGACTCTTTTTGCCTTGGGTTTTTGTTGAGATTGAGAAGGAGATGAGGAATGGATCGACACCACGTCGGGAATGTCAACAAGCAGGTCGTTAGGAACGATTTTTACGCGAGCTATTGCTTCGGCGGTGGTAGTAACAGTGACCTTGGAGCCAAAGAGGATTGCTGGAAGGGCTATGGGAGAGTTAGGAGTGTAGTGAGCCGATGCCTCAGATTCTCGGCATCGGCGACTGTGAGTTCTGCCAACAGGGGCAGAAATTGGAGCTCAGCGTCGGCGTTGGTGCTGGGATGGAGGAATTAGTTGGGGGGGCAGAAGTGGATGGCTACTCAACTGGGTCAGAGATAGAGGCCTGATCTGGCCTTGGAGATGAAGCTGTTGAAGGAGTTGAAGCATACAGAGGAGTCTTGTTGCGCCTACGAATGTCGAGTAGGGCCGACTTGTATGTTGGGATATAATTGAGTAGTAGGAGAGCTTTGCCTCAGTCAATAGGCAGGCCCAACAGCCTTTTCAGGTCTTTACTGGGGAAGAAGGATTGGCGGAAGTCCTTTGATGGTTGAGGAAGAGCAGCAAAGGGCAGAAAGCAGACATTAGAATAGATAAAATAAAGTGATAAAGTTTTAAACAGAGAAGTTAACACTTAGTTCTTACCCTCATCCTCTTTAAACACCGATCGGCGGAGAGGGAAGATATGAAGATCATCATTAGGAGCAAATTCCCAGTTACCCGAGACAATCAGGTAATCATCTCCAACACTCTTGTTAGAATCTGGGAGGTCAGCTATGATTTTGTAGGCTGTGGATCTCAGTTTGAGTTAATAAATGTAGCCTTTTTCAGACTTTAGGCCACACATGGTGTAACAAAATTGGATGTTGGCTAATGTCATCCTAGTGTTTTCTTGGCGGGATAGAGTAATTATACCATTAATAACCCTATAGGAATTGATGGCTAGCTGCATAGGATTGAGTTTGTAGTAGTGAAGGATTTCCCTAAAAAAGATGTCTAAGGGAAGCCGAAGTCCACACTCAATGAATGCTACAACAGGAAAGGGCATAGAGTCCCTAACTAGCATGATAGAGTCTTCCTCTCCAGCCAACCTGACCTGAACGTTGGTTGGAATGGAAAACTCTTGCTTAAAGTACTCCAGCTTCGTAGGGGTGTCTACTCTTCACCTAAACATGCCCATGATATCGGCTTAAGGTGCCTAGTGGAAGATCTCAAGAGAAAGGTTGAGGAAACCTCGGCTAAACCTTAAACAGGTATTAGGGACAAGGGTTTTGAAAATTCAAAAAGGGATTTGTTTCAGTTTCTCCTAAGTATGTTATTTCTAGCAATTCCTAAACCTAGAAATACAGAAACAAGAATCAAAGACCAAAGATTTAAAAACAATTAAGAAGAACAGGAAAAGAATATGATTCAGAGTCAAGAAGCATCAAAGGCAAACAAAATCCAAGAACATGAAGAATTACAAACGCTGTGTGAGTGTGTGAAAACAATGTATACAATCACAAGCAAATGCAATGATGAAACTTCGAGGAACAAGACAGATTCAAGAACAGAGAATGACTCATACTAAACAAAGTACAACTACGAAAATAGATGTAACTTCCACAGCAACAGATACGGAGTGGAACATATGGCAAAACTCAAAAGGAAGATATATTGAAGAACATAACCAAGAAGTAAAAAGAAGAAACTGAGGACTTACCGAGTGAAGCCGATAGAGAGGACACCGGAATGAGTCTCATCGAAGTCAGACAACGGGAATAATCGGAACCAAACAACGAAATGCTTGTTGGAGTAGATAATTAGAGCAGTTATAGGAGCTTGGAAGCATGAAAATGGAGGTTTGGGAAAGAAGCGTTAGAAAGAGAAAATTTGAAGGCAAATTGAATTCTCAAAATTGAAGAGACGGAGAGAGGGGAAGAAGTTTTGTCAAAAACATAAATAGGCGACAAACCATAATGATATATCTTGGACGACGTGTCTGTTAGGCGCGTGTGCGCAGAAGCGACACGACCTGATAGCACGTGTCAGGTACGGACCAATGCAAAAAGGACACGTGGCGGAAACGGTTGAGAAAAACTGTGTGTGACTGCTCATGCGCAGATAAAACTCTTGGAGTTCTTAATTTAATGAAGCAAAAACCTCGGCTAAAGGAACAATATCGATTAAGGAACTCAAAGAACTTGGTTCTTAGTTCTTGGCCATTGATAAAGGTGGACAGTTGAGTCCTGGTTATATAAAGCCGACGAGCCATGATCTCGGTTAGAAGGATAAGTGAATTCTTAGCTGAAGTAACATCTGGACAAACGGTGTAGGTTCCATCACCTCAGGTTGCCGAGGTAATAATACCTAGGGGCAGTTGTGGGGACATATTTTGTGAATGACAGCATGTGGCCAATGTGACGCCGAAGTATCACCCGAGGTACTACGTGGCCTGGTCCTGATGCTGAGGTTATCGGGATAAAGATGAAACTCTTAGGGAGTTTATCCCTATCTAGCTGATAGTTCAGGATGAGCATTGAGCTTGAGTCCACTGAAGTGAGGTTTCTGCAGGGATCAGGTCCGTGCTGGCTATAAAAGTAGGCACCCCCGTGGGTCTGAAATAAGTTCTTTCTTGTGAGTTTAAGTACAATTTGCTATCTTTGAGAGATATAGATTACTAACTTGATCGTCGAAGTGCTCTCGGGTGAACGAACCACTGTCGGATTCTTATATTTATGTGACAAGTTGTTTAAGCTTAATCTATTCTGTCGGTACTCTCCAGCTGGATTTCCTCTTTAGTTGTGTGATAAAAAATCGACACCTACATTAAGAATATTAGTTAATAAATTTTAAAATAATTATATGTTTTTATGACACATGTTTCATAAAAAATATACAATTATTTTAAATTTTTTAACAAAGTGTCTTTAAAATAGTCGTTAATAAAATATATACGTGATCATAATTATCATCTTAACAATAATAGTCAACTTAAAAACCTTAAATGATCTCGACTCACTTAGGTTCATCCATCAACAATTTACGACACATCTTCCAAAAAAGGGTAATATTATAATAAGGGCACAGCTTCTCTCCAGGTCAAATCTAAACTGGACGGTGTTGTTCGGCTCTTGGGGGCCCATTACGGGTTGTGTTTCGATAATCTAAACCGTTCAATGTGTAGAACTCGTCGAGTACTATATGCTTTTAAAAAATCACGTTGATCGGATATTAATAGCTATATGATCAAATCAGTTTTTTGTAAGCCGTTTATTTTTCGCCGTTCATTTTTTTTCATAAAAAACTGATTTGATCATATAGCTATCGATATCCGATCAACGTGATTTTTTACAGGCATATAGTACTCGACGAGTTCTACACATTGACGGTTTAGATTATCGAAACACGACCGGTAGTGGGCCCCCAAGGGCCGGACAGCACCGTCCAGTTCAGATTTGGACTGGAGAGAAGCTGTGGCCTTATAAAAATTATCTATTTTTATCATTTTATATTATTGTATAATATAATTTTCGAATTGTCAGATATACATTAATAATGGGACCAATTATATTAATATTATGTTTATAAATAAAATAAATGATATTAAAATGTGATACGTGCAATATTATTGTTCAAATAATTATAGACTCATTAGATATTTTGAAAAGCACAACTATAGATTACCAAATTATTTCATTAAATTCTTCATTTTTGTGGTACAGCAAATTTTAATTTAATGGGTACTGCATATACATATGTTTTTATTGCATGAATATACATGAAGCGAAATAAAAAGGTGAAAAATAACATTTTTTATTGAGTAATACTATATAAACTAACAAATCTTAGAAACGATTATTGCTTATTAATATGACACTTATCATATCATTAAAATATGTCTTATTTCAATATTCAGAGTTTCATTAATCCAACATTAATGGAATGTATTGTCTTAATTTTCACTTAGGTTTAGCATTCAAAGAAAATGAGAAAAAGGTTCCACATTAACATGACTGTAAAACAGCAGGCTCTAATGTACACTCATAAATATGATGAATGTATGATTTGGACCATGAAATTGTGCTTTCTTTCCTAGTGATCTTAGTTAGCGTCTAATATACATTGGAGCTATTTGATGTAACTTATCTTAGTTGCTTATAGATTTATTTATTTTTTAATTTTGAAATCTATATTAAATTATTTGGTACAATTTCTACTACAATTCATTGAGTTCTTTAATTGACAAAAGAAAAACTCTGTTGATATAATATAGAATACAAGGAGTACGTTCACAGTTACATCAAAAAGAGGAGGCTAAGGTAAAATAGCATCAATTTATTAAATAGGAATAGTTTAAATAAATTAAAAAAATATATTTTTTAAAATTATGAAAAAAATACTTTTAATTTTTATTTTATAATTATCACATTTTTACCTTAAAAAAAATTGTACAAAAATGCTCCTTGAGTAATGATTGTTTTCTTTACGCTATTGTCTTGTGTGTCAAGTCATTAGATCTCTATATTTTCTTAAAATTACAATTTTTAGACTTTAGAAAGAAAAAAATAAAATGATATTTCACCTAATTATCCTTTTTTTTTTTTTTTTTTTTTTGAAACACTATATTGGTCATGTACTAAACAAGCCAACTAAGCCGAGCAGTTAACTATTTAAGATTGGTTTGAAAATTTTAACGAGCTTAAAAATTTGTTTATGTTTGGTTCGTTAATTTTTGTAACCAATCTTAAACAAGCTCTTGTCAAGTTGGACTCACTACTAAAAACAAGGCCTTTTGAGTCGGTTTTTTTGAGTCGGCAAATTTTACCGTCGCAAAAGGTAATCTTTTTGAGACGGCACAAAGTTACCGACGCAAATACCATACCTTTTGAGTCGGCACCATTGGCCAACACAAAAAACTAATATTTGATAGCATTATTTGAGTCGGTAGTATTTACCGACTCAAAAGATAGACTTTTTGCGTCGGTATATACCTTTTGAGTCGGCAAATTTGTGCCGACGCAAAAAATTACATCTTTTTGTGTCGGCAACAGATGCCGTAGCAAAAAATATATTTTATAACCAAGATATATATATTTACTTGATTATATTTAATACTCATTTCGATATTAAAAATAATAGTTAAATTAAAAGAGAATTAGTAATATAAAACTAAAAGTGATTCTAATTATTTTATTTTATTTTATTTTTATTTTTATTTTTATTTGGATAATAAAAATATGTAGAAACAGAATTATACAAAATTTATTTAAAAGATTAAATATAAATATGTTGTGATTGGATTAAGAAGAAAATAGTGTATATAGGCATAAAAAATTTAAATTAAATAATTTAATGTTAAATAAAAAATAATTTAATGTTAAATAAAAAATAATTTAATGTTAAATAAATAATTTATTATTAAGACATAAAAAATAATTTAATGTTAAATAAATAATTTAATATAGGCATAAAAAATTTAATGTTAAATAAATAATTTAATGTTAAATAAATAATTTAATGTTAAATAAATAAAAGATTAAATAAAAAATAATTTAATGTTAAATAAATAATTTAATGTTAAATAAATAAAAGATTAAATAAAAAATAATTTAATGTTAAATAAATAATTTAATATAGGCATAAAAAATTTAAATTAAATAATTTAATGTTAAATAAAAATAATTTAATGATAATAAATAATTTAATGTTAAATAAAAAATTAAATATAAATTAATATTAAGACATCAATCAGATCGATAAAAAATAAATAAATAAATTTAATTTGTGCGATACATGTAATTAAGCACATTCTGCTTTATTTATTTGTATATCAAGATAATTTTTTCGAATATCATAATAATGAAATTATAATTATATGTATATATATTTATAGATATACTTTTATATTAATATTGAGTGTATATACTATAAATAATAAATATGTCAATTAATAACTGAAAGAGGTAGAGTGGCGAAGTGGATTTAGAGTGAGGAGTTTGGGTCCGGTCAAAGCTTCCAAATGGTTGTGGGTTCGAAACTTGGGAGGGGAGGCGCCTATAAGAAAATTATGGGTTAAATTTCTTAAAACATTGAACCACTTTTTGAGTCGGCACGATGCCGTCACAAAAAAATAAAACCTTTTGCGTCGGCAGATTGCCGACTCAAAAACATTTGCGACCCCACCAATTTCGACCCTTGAGTTGCCGTCGAAACGCCGTCGCAAAAACGTTTTTGTGTCGGCAAATGTACTATTTGCGACGGCACTCTGCCGACTCAAAAAGCCCTGTTTTTAGTAGTGACTCGAATAATTTGATATTTTTATATAGTTTTAGATTAATTGGACCGAGACAAATGAGTAATTAATTATTCAAGCTTAGTTTAAAAATTTTAACAAATTCCAAAATATTAAAGATTGACTGGTTTACTTAACAAATTGAGTTCAAATTGTTTAGTTCGTTTATCATCCTAGTGTTCACCCAATACTAAATACTATATTTTTACATTATTTAAAAACTAAAAAAAATATAATAGACAAATTAAAAAAATATATATATATATTAATAATTGAGCATATAGTTAGTCACGTATCTTTGGAACTAATTTGATGATTGTTGTCTATGTAGATGCTTTGTCTAAAATACTACATTTGTCTAGTCAAAGATGCTTAATGTTGTGCTTACTCAATAATATTATCTCGAATATTATATGTATCAATTAATATATTAATTAGTGTCAATTGATGATGTGATATAATTTAAGAGATTTTAAATATTTGTAATTTATATAACGAGTAAATTGATATTTATAATTTGTATAATAAATAGAGTTAATAATAATGTCATAATTAATATTAATATATTAATAAATACATGTAACACTACCGTATTATCTCAACTAAATTAAATATTTTTTTTGTTGAAACTTGAATACATTGAACTTAACCTTCAAAAGAGAGCGAGTCAACTGCCGTAATTTCTACTTGTAGAGCTAGGGCCTATCATGTAATTAAGGATGAATGATTCACACAACCGGTGAGTGGATCAACTTGACGTTTGACTTAAGAAAATTTAACAACAATGATTGAATTTTTTTTTTTTTTAAATCTTATAATTTTTTTTTTAGATCTCAATTATTGATGGTGTGAAATCTACATATGTATATATAAATGAGTTCTACACATATATCAATATTGAGATCCAAAGGAAGTTATGGAATTCTAAAAAAAGAAAATTCCAAGCATTTTTTCAAAATTTAAAAGAAAAAAACAAAAGTAAATTATGCTTTTCATTCGTATAGGTTAATTCAAAGTTTACTTTGTTTCATATTGTTTTAATATAAATGATTTGGTCTTTACCTTTTAAATTCAGTTTTAATTTGATTATGGATTAATTATATTAAGATCATTTTAATTATAAATGAATATCACTTTATCCCTATCATCTATGAATCCGTTCATATTGGTTCTTTCAATTATAAAAATCGTACAAATGCATTCTTTTTGGAGAGATTCTGGAAAAGATTTGCAGGTGATGAAAATAATATATTTTTTTTATAATTGAACAATTCAAAATGTACAAATTCATAAGTTAGGGAATAAAATGATATTGACTAATAGTTTTGAGAGGGTCTTGGAGTAAATAACCTTTTAGTTATTCCATCTAGATTTTTGTTAAATTTTTTTATAATATATATACAGTTCCATACACCGACTAGTGTTCTAAAATCAGACTTGAATGAAATGATCAAATTAAAACTATATTTAAAGTTTAAAAATCAAATTATTCACATTGAAATAATAGGGTCTAGAATAAATTGAGTTAAATTATAGGGAACAACTTCTCTCAAATTTGGTTTTCAAATTGAACGGTGTTGTTTGGCCTTAGTGGACCAGACTCCATGCCCATTTTGATGATCTAAATGATTCAATGTGTAGAACTCGTTGAGTATATCATCCTTGTAAAAAATTACATTAATTGGATATCGATAATCACTTAATCAGATTGCATTTGTATTTACGATTTATTTTTAAAATCATAATTGCCGTTGAAACAAATATAATTTGATCAAATAGTTATTGATATCCGATAAATGTGATTTTTTTTATAGGAATGATGTACTCAACGAGATCTATATATTCAACGGTTTAAATTATCGAGATGAATCCAGAGTTGAGCCCACCAAGACCTAATGGCATCGTCTAGTCCGGATCAAACTGGACAGAAACTATTTTCCAAATTGTAAAGGTGAAAAATATAATTTACAAAAAAAAAAAAAAAAAACATATAAATGCAGGCTTACATAGTGCTGTACCGAGAAATTCTCCCCTGTAAGACACAGCCTTAATGCAGACAAATCACAATTTGTCTTCTCTTAGTTGTTTTGCTTTCTCACTAATAAAAAAAAAAAAAATAAAAAAAAAATAAAAAAAAGTCATCAATAGAGGGCCATTTTTGGATTTTGTTTAGATTATAAATTTGAATAAAAATTTGTTAAAAAAAAATGTGTGTAATATATGTGAAATATAATAATATTTTACTTACTTTTTTTTCTTTCATTTTTTTAATTTTTATTTATTAATTTTTTATAATTAAATATCCGAATCAATTCACACGAATCTCAATTAATCTCAAACTGTCCAATTGTGACGGCTCACTTTCAGTCACAGTAAATGCCAATCTATGCTTACTCGAATCTATAAGGATAATATTATATGCATTAATTAATAAAATAATTACTATATCAATTGATGCTGTAATAAAATTTAAAATTTTTAAAATTATGTCACACTATTTTTAAATTATATCGCATTATCAATTAGTATGCTAATTGATGTATATAGCACCACCGAATCTATACTTCAAGTACATCTTTATAAATATGAAAAATGATGAGAAAGACGAATCAAAAGAAAACACAATTAGGATTCATTTGAGAAGTGAGTTGACTTTTTAATTTTTTGACTATTTTAATTTGGGGTTAAAAAATCTCATTTGAGAAGAATTTTTTAACTTTTTAAACTTTTTATGAGAGAAAGAATGTAATAATTATAAATTAAATGGTATATTTTATCTTATTAAATTAAAAAATTTATTTTATCTTTTTATAATTAAAATAGTTTCACATCCACCTAACCCATTCTTTCCAAACGGAACCTTTAACAATTTGAGGGATGGCTAGTCCAATGAGAAGGAATGAGGGGTCATACTCATGGAAAACAGTCAGTGAATTGTCCCGGAAAAACTAACCCCACTTGAAAAAATCACTCGTGAGTACAACATTATTGTTTTTTGTTTTCCTCTAGAAGTGGCAGTGCCATGATTGACCCGGAGTTACATACTGACATCGAATTTTGAATTTTTGACCAGTTACTTGCATCACGCGTCTCCTGGTGCACAAACTATCTACGTAGATTCAAAACACCACGTGTCCATCTATGTCGATGTCTATGTGATAATTAAATATATTTTATAATTTATTTATTATTTATTATTTTAAAATCGTATTCATTAAACGTTTTATTATTAATTCAATATATTACCAATATTAAATTTTAAAAAATAAAAGAATAATTGTACTTTCTCATGAGATTTTGATTTTTTCTATTTCATAGGAGATCTAATGTACCGGAAAAAAAAAAAAATACTATTAGAATTTTTCTAATATTGCATTAGAATAATGCGGTAATATTATTTATGTAGTTAAAATATTTTTAGAAAAATTTATCTATAAATCTCATCTTGAGAAATGATAAACTATTTAGTTTCAAGGGTTTTTTTTATAGACTAATTAGTCCCATTAATTTTGAAAAAGCAAATTTAATATATTATTTGAAAATTAGATTTATAGTTATACTCTTATTTTTATTATGTTTCCTTTTCTTTTTTTCTTTTGTGTTAGAAAAGTAAGGTATACAATCTATAGGAATCAATTTTGAGATGAATTTTTATATGAGAATATTTTTTATTTGAAAAATATTTCAAAATGAGTACAAAAATGACTTGAAATATGAGATTTTTCAAAAAAATAAAAATAAATAAAATCCATAGTATAATTTTCTCAAACGTAACACTCTAAAAAAATTTCTTAGTGTAACACTCCAATATAACACACAAAAAAACTTTTTAGTGTATTTTTGTCACACTTAACCTTTCAACAAAATTTCTTAATGTATTTTTCTCAAACTTAACCTTCCAAAAAAATCTCTTAGTGTAACATTCTAATGTAACACAAAAAAGCTCCTTAGTATATTTTTCTCAAACATAACACTCCAAAAAAACTCTTTAATGTAACATTCCAAAGTAACACACAAAAAAATTTCTTAGTGTATTTTTCTCAAACGTAACACTCTAAAAATATTGTGAGATTCTTTAAAAATTATTCTAAATGATTACAAAAATTCATTAGTTAGTTTTGACAAATGTATAATTTCAAACTGTGAGTGTTACGTTTAGAAAAAGTATACTAAAGAGTTTTTTAATATTGGTATGTGTGTTACATTGGAGTTGTTACATTAGAGTGTTATGTTTGGTTTCAAACACTAAGGAATTAAAATTTTTTTTTTTTGTGATGTTACATCGGAGTGTTACGTTTGAGAAAAGTACACTAAGGAGTTTTTTTTTTTTTTATTGTTATGTTGTTATGTTTAGGAAAAGTACACCAAAGAGTTTTTTAGTATGTTACATTGGATTGTTATGTTATTAGAGTATTACATTAGAGTGTTAAGTTTTTGTTAGTAATGTGAGATTTGTTCCAGAAGGAGTGAAAATTCAAAACTTCTATAGTGCAAATTGTCCAAATGTATAATTTTACATTTGGAGAAATTCACTTTTATCACTAAAAAATTAAACTCAAATATATAAGTGACTACCATTTTGTGTAATTTCCACTTTAATGAGACCTTTGGGTTCATAAGAAAAAAGAAAGGATTAAATAGTTGATAAGATCACATTTTTTGATTTATTGGCGCTTCACCCATACTTTTAATGGACTTTTTGTTATAAGGACAAAACACCAATAAATCCCAAATCTAGGTCTCATAGGTCTCATAAACCATTTAGTCCTGCCATTTTTTTTTTTTTTTTTTTTTTGTAGACTAATAAATCTCATTTCAATGTTAAAGACACTTTTATACATCATTGCCCCGTATGTTTCTTGAAAAGTGAGGGGTAAAAAGGGGGTTTATGTGATGTTTGTCAGGGAAAATAAATGATTTCCCACAAATAAATCAATCAATGGAAATAAAAATCAATGCGGAAAAATTAAATCAACAACGACGCAAGAATTTTTACGTGGTTCCCTCAATGTGAGGTACATCCACGGGATCGAAATTCGATTCCAATATCAATCAATAATTGTCCAAACGATTACAAACGAGACACAAATGGTTTCACAAAAACCATCCTTTGGTGAATTCCAAATAATCACAAATAAATAAGAGGAAAGATCTCATTAATTAGATGAACAAAAGTCTTCGAAATAGAATTGTAGAAGATCCAAAATAATAAACCCAAATCAGCCGAATCAGAGACAACAGTTGCAACTCCACCAAGTCAAACCCACCGAGATTAACTTTAGCAGCAAGCACAATTTCTACTACAATAATGATAATCATGGCTGCTCCACCACGGAGAAACAAAAACAATAACAAATATATTGTGAACTTCTAGGCTTTTTATCAAAACCCTAGTTGCTACCAATCTAATTATTAAATACTCATTGGACACCAAAAGTTAGATATAATATATAAAAATATATTATAACCAACACAAAACCAAATTAAATTCATGTAATAAACCAATTGGGTCCCATACTCCAATAAGGAGGTATATCCAACAATTCTTCTCCCACCGACTTAGGTGGAGACATCAACTATACCCACCAAAGTTCAACACTAAATGTTTTCCCTCGACAAAGTCTTAGTCAACATATCTGAAATATTATCATCTGTGTGAACTTTTTCGAGTTGCAACAATTTCAAATCTAACACATCATGAATCCAATGGTATCTCACATCAATGTGTTTTGATCTCGAATGAAAAGTAGAATTTTTACTCAAATGAATAGCACTTTAACTATTACAATAAAACACATACATTTCTTGTTTCAAATCAAACTCTTGCAAAAATTTCTTCAACCATAACTTTTTTTTGCAAGCTTTCGTAATGGCGATAAATTCAGCTTCAGTAATTAAGAGAGCAATACATTTTTGTAATTTAGATTGGCATGCCACAACTTCCCCTGCAAAAGCCATCAAATACGCCGAAGTAGATTCCCTAGAATCAACATCATCGGCCATATCGAAATCTGTGAACCCATCAAGCATTTGCTTACCATTCCCAAAATACAAACACACCTTCAAAATTCCTCGAAGATACCTTAGAATCTATTTTACCGCTACCCAATGTTCTTTACCTGGATTAGAGAGAAAATGACTCACCACAGAGTGAGCAATATCCGGCCTTGTACAAACCATGGCGTACATCAAAGAACCAACCGCTGAAGCATAAGGAATTTTCAGCATCTCTTCCTTGCCTTTCTTACTTGTCGGACATTTATTTGAACTAAGCTTGAAGTGACCTGCAAGTGGACAACCAACCGGCTTTGCTTTATCCATTTTGAACCTCTCAAGAACTTTCTAAATGTTGCTTTCTTGAGATAATCAAATCAACCCCTTCTTTCGATCACGAACAATCTTCATACCAAGTATTTGCTTTGTCGACCCCAAATATTTCTTAGCAAAAGATCTGTTCAACTCCAATTTCAACCTGCTAATCATAGTATAATCTTGACACACAATTGACATGTCATCAACATAAAGCAAAAGAATAATAAATTTGCCATCCAAATTTTTTTTCGCAAATACACAATGATCCGAAGTGGTTTTAGAAAAACTATTATTCATCATGAAAGAATCAATTTTTTTGTACCATTGCCGCGGGCTTGCTTGAGGCCATATAAACTTTTCTTCAATTTGCAAACAAATTTCTCTTTCTCTTTTTCCACAAAACCCTCTGATTGCTTCATGTAAATTTCTTCTTCAAGATCACTATAAAGAAATGCGGTCTTCACATCAAGTTGTTCATTTTCAAGGTTCATACTTGTAGCCATGCCAAGTACAACCCGAATAGAAGACATCTTCACAACTGGCGAGAAAATTTCACCAAAGTCAACACCTTTCTTTTACCTAAAGCCTTTCACAACAAGGTGTGCCTTGTACCTTAGATTCTTGCCATCATTCTTTAATTTGAAGACCCACTTATTTTTCAAAATTTTTCTTCCCTTAGGCAACTTCACCAAATCATAAGTGTGGTTTTCAAGCAAAGAATTCATTTCCTCTTCCATGGCCTTTTTCCAATCACCTTTCTTTGCATGCTCAATTGCTTCTTGATAGCTCTCGGGCTCTCCTTGATCGGATATCAACACAAATTCAATAGGAGGGTACTTTTTCGAAGGCTGCCGATCCCTTGTAGATTTTCTCAACTCAAGTTATGGTGATGGTTCTTGAGTTGGATACTCTTCCTTAATTTCGGGCTTAATTTCATTAGGATTAAAATCATTCTCCATATCTTCAATAGGCGGTTGTACATCTCCTCCATTTTTATCATCAACTGAAGATGAAGGAGATGGATCCATGTCAATGAGATCACTAGTTTTTGGTTCTAGTTGATCACCTTTGCCAAAGTCTTCAATTGTTTGGTCTTTAAGAAACATAACATCACGGTTTCAAACAACTTTCTTATCGACTAGATCCCACAATCTATAACCAAACTCATCACGCCCATAGCCATGAAAAATGTATTGTCTTGACTTGTTATCAAGCCTGGACCTCTTATCTTTTGGAATATAAACAAAAACTCGGCAACCAAACACTCTCAAGTGCTCATAAGACACATCTTTACCGGTCCAAACTCTTTTGGGAACATCACTATTTAAAGGATAGGAATGAGACAAATTGATCACGTTAACCGCTGTCCTCATTGCCTCAACCTAAAAGGATCTTGGCAAGTTAGCATGTGAAAGCAGACACCTTGTTCTTTCCACAATGGTGCGGTTCATCCTCTCGGCAATGCCATTTTGTTAAGGAGTCTTCTTAACTGTCTTTTGGTGCCGAATACCTTGGCTGCAACAATACTCATCAAATGGCCCAGTGTATTCACCGTCATTGTCTGTTCAGATGCACTTCAATTTCTGCCATGTTTCTCTTTCAACCATGGCCTGAAAATGTTTAAACACATCTAGAACTTGATCTTTAGTTGTTAGTGCAAAAGCCCAAACTTTCCTTGCATAATCATCAATGAAAGTAACAAAATAAAGTGCACCACTATGTGTTCTAACTTTCAAAGGACCACAAACATCGAAATGAATAAATTCCAAAACATTTTCTTTTCTAGAAACAACATTTTTATGAAAAGAAACTCTATGTTGTTTACCCGCCAAGCAATGAACACAAGTTTTAAGATGCGTACCTTTCAAACTGGATAGAAGCTCTTTTTTAAACAAAACTTGCAGCCCCTTTTCACTCATGTGTCCAAGCCGCTGGTGCAACAATTCGGTAGACGTATCATCTTCAAGTGCATTGACAACACATTAACAAATTTTTCCTTACATCGAATAAAGTGTGTGAGTCTTCTTGCACTTAGCCACTAGCAAAGAATCCATTGTGAGCTTCCATTTTCCATCTGCAAATTTGTTGTTGCACCCTTTATCATCTAGCTTCCCGGTAGAGTTAAAATTAAGGCGAATGTTTGGAACATGCCCCACATCTTCAAGCAACAACTTGCAACCCAAATTTGTTTCCAAGCAAACATCACTCACACTAACAATCTTGGACAAACCTTCATTACCCATTCAAACACACCTATAATCTCCTTTGGTGTAGATATTGAAAAAATCAACTCGAGAAGTCACATGAAAAGAAGCATCAGAATCAATCATCTAGTTGCTTTCTTGGCCCACAAAATTGCCACAATTATCTTCATAAACAACCATGAGATCACTATTGGTAGTAACCGCCATTGGGTCTTCTTGCTTCTTATCTACACTTTTGTCACATCTTTTCTCCTTGTTCTTGAGCTTTCGGCATTCCTGCTTCATGTGCCATTTCTTATGGCAATAATGGCACTCAATGTCTTTCTTTGAAAAATAACTATCTTTTTATTTGTCATGGCTTTGATCACGACTATAAGGAGTCTTACTTCTCCCCCTTGTTTTGCTTCGGCCTCTCACAACAAATGCCTTCGAATGAGAAGAACTTGCTGATTTTCTTCTAGTTTCTTCATTTAACAAGTTACTAGTGACTTGGCTCATTGTGACAACTCCATTGGGCACCGAACTACTAATCGTTATAACCAAAGTCTCCCAACTTTCGGGCAAAGAACTAAGTAGTATCAAAGCCTGCAAATCATCATCAAAAATAATTTTCATAGAAGCAAGTTGGTTAATAGTACTCTATTTCATTCAAATGTTCTGGAATAGGGTTGCTCTCTTTATATTTTAAATTAGCCAACTTACGAAATAGAAAAACTTTATTTGTAAAGACAAATAAAGGTTCTTCACCATGACATTTTATCAACCATTTGATAAATAATCAAAAAGAAAAATCATATTTTCTCTCAAATTATCTCTCAAAAATCAATTAGACAGCCTTTTTATTTTAATTGGGATCTCTCATCTACAATTAGACCAAAACTGCAGACTTGACCCACAAACTCTTTTTAGGAGAGAAAATGAAGTGTTTTTCATCTATGTACAACAACCCTACATGTGGAGACAGGCACAAGTGCGGATTATATTAGGGTTCTTCAATAAGGTTCCAAATCAAAATTGTGGATTATATTAGGGTTATTCATTAAGGTTCCAAGTTGAAAATTAGGGTTGTCTTTCACGTGTAAAGTTGTTGTACATATGTGGGAATCACTTTAATTTTTTATCCTAAAAAGAGTTTGGGGTATTATGTCAACAAATTTTGTCCGATTGTGGACGATGAGTGATGACAAGGGTCCAATTGATCCCAGTTTGAATAGTTTCACTGTAACGTTGGCATAATTAAAGGAACAAGAGTCTAATTGATTTTTGAGGAATAGGTTAGGGATAAAATGAAATTTTTCTCATAATCAAGGGACTTTTGTTCAAAGGGAGGCCTTCATTTGTTCAATGAACTCCTTTGATGGAATAAATTAAACATTACATGAATACTAACCTAAATATAAAAATATCCAGAAAGAATATTCTTTCCATCGGAGAAAAACCTCAAACTTGGGTCATAAATAGGGTAATATAAGCTGGCTTGGCAATTTTTAATGAAGAGACTGAAGAAGACTACCTCTCTCAGACCATACATTTATTATGAATTTCTAACTTCAACTAAATGAGTTCTTATTACTAAAACCATATGCTCTGTTTTTTAAAACAAAAATGATATTCATCAAATGGAGGAGCTCGATGGGTATGTTAACGAATTGGTTCACTACAGACAGTAGTAGCTTAATGGTTTTTGGAGGTCTCAGACTAAATATAAAACTGAGACATCATCAGATTAAGTCTTTTGAAAAGTTTAGGCCTTTGATAATAATAAGTTTTTAAAAATTTTCTTGTGGGCCTTAGGCAGATAGTCTTAGTGGCCTAATAGTTGAGCCACCTCTGACTATAGAAATGAGACTTCACAAATTTAGAGACTATGAGAATGAAACAAAAATGGGCAGACTCATCTGATGCATCTATGTTGAGAAGATAATTATCTCACTCACAAACATATCTAGGAACAATGTTACAAACTCTGAATTGAATGTAACTCAACCCCACGTTGTCGACTAAGTGAATCCTCTTCCCAATTTTAGATTAGTTATACAATCTAATAGGAATAAATTAGTAGCAATTCATATTCACAAGTATGATTAAGGTTGAAGCCCATAGAGTTGGTTATCTGAATTGTTGTGTGTAAGGAAGCTTGGAATTGGTAGACTTAGGAGGCATATAGTTGAAAAGGGTTAGCCATGGTTGCTCCGGTAACGCTAATTGCCTCTTCTTAGCTGCAACAACAATGAGTTGCACTACACTTGTGAAGGGACTGCCCTCGGGCTTCACTTTCACATATATGTTTGTCCCAAGGAAGAAGAATGCACATGATATCAACATAATCATTGCGGGAATTAGTAATCCTATAGCCCAACTCACATTAGACTACACGTAGACGACTGCTGTCAACGATACCATGACAGCAAAAGTCAAGGTGAAGAAGTACTAATTGAAGAAGCTGTTGATTCCTCTTTTCCCGAATTCAGTGTTTGGATTGAATTGGTCGGCTACAAAGGCCAAGTTGCATGGCCTTATGTCACCAGCTCCTACCACTACTAGTGCAAACCTGAGTAGTAAAAATGCCATTTGCCAGCTTCTTGATTGCAACTGTTAGTGCTATTACAAGCAATCCCTTTATGCATAAAATAGGTAAAAACCAATGAATTAGATAGATTCCATTATTAGAGGATTTAAGTGATGAGTTTAGTTAGTACCAGAAAGGAAGCGATAGAAGTGAATCCCAGTGTTTTGTAGCGACCAAAGTAGGTGTAGGAGAGGTAAGTTCCTAGTAAGGTGCCAAAGTTGGTAGTACCATTGAAGACATTGATGAGAGTTGTAGCTGTGATGGCATTCATGTTGAAGACTGTTGTGAGATAGACTAAAAGATTGGCTAAGGTGCCAATGGCTCCATGGTTTCTTTGTTATTCTTCTCCATGTTTTTTTAGTAAAGGGGACTCTACCTACCCCTCCCTCTCTCTCTCTCTCTCTCTCTCTCTCTTGATTTGTAATGGTTAATAATATAAGTTGGAAAGTGTGGAAAGCATAGTTCTAAATCGCGGTATCGGGTAACGTAATGGTATCGATCGCAGAGTATCGGTATCGGTATCGGTAGTATCGACCGGTACGTATTGGGTATCAGGCGTCACGATTGTGAAATTTCAAAAATCATTAACAATCCTTCTAAAACTCAATTTTATGCATTTTTTTTAGGACTCTTTTAACCTTAATTTATCACATTTTAATCAAAGTTTTGATATGTAAAGGCACTTTTGACTCATTTTCAACTAAATGATATGTATTTATTTTAGTCTCAAGCTTTTATTTGGTACTAATATAATACTAACCTCCACCTCTCATCATAATGTTAGATAATTTTTCAAACAAAATGATTAAATGGGAAAAATATGATTCAGAATTCGGTGCACATAATGTTGGACTCTGCAAAGAAACTAATCAACACATGGGAGACTAAAATAGAAAAACAAAGTGGGACAGCAAATATAAAGGTTGATGGGGGATCTGCATTATATATTTAAACAACCATAAATATATATTAAAATATATCCCATTCCCATCCCATACCATAATATAAATAAAAAATAACCACAGAAAAAACAGGAAATTTTTTTTTTTATAAACCGAACACAACAACTTAACAAGCAAAAGCATCACTTATTCAGCCAAAAGAAAAAATAGAGCATGACAAATACAAACAGAGCGTGAGAGAAGTTCTCAGAGAACAAACCTTTGCTCAATTACAAACAGACTTAATCAATGTAAATTCACCCTATAGAGCCTTGTAGTTACAAATAGAACTTCTCTGACAAACCTTTGCTCAATAGGTGATCATCGGTGATCATATAAATTCACCTTTGATCATACAAACCTTTGTAATTGAGTCTATAGGTGATCACATAAATTCGCCCACAGAACAAACCTTTTCTTAGAGAAGTTCTCCAAAGTCCATACAAACAGTCTCAAAACAGAGCAGTGTAGCTCTTAGAGAACAAACCTTCAACGAAGAAGTTTGAAATCGGTGAGAGAACAAACCTTTGCTCAATTATTTTTGCAGGTGCTTTGCTCCATTTTCAGCCGTACCGGACTGTATCGGAACTGTATCACTCACGTATCAAATTCAGGCCGATACGTAACGGGAATCGGCCGTTACGGACGCGAAATTCATTCTCACCGGTATACTGGTGAGTATCCGACTCGGGACTCCAATTTTCCGGTATGAACCGGCCGGTACGGCACGTACCGGCCGATATTTAGAACCTTGGTGGAAAGTGAAGATAGGATAGATGATAGATATTTTCCTCGGTAATTAAAGGACTATTTCATGTCCTCACTGACCAGTCCATGTAGATATATATAATATATGAAGGGCACCAATGGCGAAACCAGCCCATGTGTTCATGCTCTTCCTCCACTTGGGAACAAACAACTAGTCCCCCACTCTCTCACTTTTTCTCTCTCTCTATCACTCACACTCAATCACACACACTTCTCTTTCACACACAAACTTTGTAGTTTTTGTTTTTCAACTTGCAGGTCAAACACACATTCTCTCTTTCACACACGGTTCGTATTTTTTTTTTTTTTTGGTGATAAATTACACTATTCGTCTTGTAATGAAGTTTAACTTTACTTCTTGTAATTTTAATTTAAATAATTTAAACCCTAAACTTGCAGTTTTGTTGCAATTTAATTCCTGTCACTTATGGTTAAAATTTTCAATGAAAAAAAAAAAAAAAAAAACGTATAAGATTAGAAAGACTAAAATGAAATTCAAAATAAACTAGAGGGATTATCGGTGTAATTTATTCATTACACTGGTGATTTTTATAATTTCTTTTAATTTTTATTTTGATTTCTCTAGTTTTACACGTGATATATATATATATAATTCAAAATGTTAAAATTGTAATGTAATGTGGTATTTGCTTTGCAAGAATTGATCCAATAGAAGCTCTGTCCTGAAAAGATTTAGTGTGATAAAGAAAAAGTTCATATATTTTTTTTTGTTTTTTGCATTTTTGTTTCTTTTGAGTAACTGTATTATTATTTTTAGTTTAGTGGAAACCAAAAAGTTGTGCACGAGTGGTTCGGAGATCCTAATGAAAGAAAAGGACCAAACTTGATGATACTGCTGATCCCTGAAGGGTGAGTCGGGCTGACCTATACTTCCTACACCATTCACCAGTCATTAAGCTTGCTGGTGTGCCTGCAAGAATATCCAACGGGAAACGGGAGTCCCCCAGCGGATCCTCTGACGATCAAGTTAGAAGAGAGAGATTGGTGGTGTGTAGAGAGAGAGAGAGAGAGAGAGAGAGAGAGAGAGAGTAAGAATAGAGAGCTTAACCTTTTTGTGTCTTGGAAGCCTCCTTATATCATTTGTCCATCATTTCCTTGTCCACTCCGACCTGTCGTGTTGGCCGAAAGTCTATACTCTAGCTTGCATTGTTCACGGTGAGGCTTCCCGTTCCGTTGTGGAGAGGTTATCGCATTTAATACTACAGGAACCTCATTAATGGCTGATGTGTAGTACAATAACTCTATAGGATCTTTGTCTGCTTACGTGGCTGGTTCCTTACTTGACACGTGTTTAGATGCAATTGGTTCCTAGTTCAACTCTAGGTTCTCAAGGGTGTTGGGCTTTAGTGCTTGAGCTATGAGTTGGGCTCTAAGTGGTGGGCCAAAACCCTTTGTGGGTCCACCGATGTTAGTAGTCCTCCATTCTTGAGTGCAACTTCAGTCTAACGAAGGGAATAAGAAATAGGATGGGAAGTGTGCGGGGCCGAGTGAGAGAGCCAAATATGAGGAGAGCCGACCGCGAAGGGGGGCCTCATGAGAGGACTGACCGAGATGAGAGTCAACCACGAAGGGGGCCGGGCGAGAGGACCGATCAAGAGGAGAGTCGACTACGAAGGGGCCGAGCGAGAGGACCGATCGAGAGGAAAGCTGATAGAGAAGGGGGCCGAGCTAGAGATGGTGACGGCGCGCGGGGCTCAAAGGGTGATGAAGCCCGTGATGATGTGAAGTGGAATAGACGAGGAAGGGGAAAATGGTAGTGAATCATGGTTGTACACGTGGCATGATCCAGTGGTGAGGGAAGTGTTGCGTTAGTAGGAAGTGAAGGGTTAAGACTAGGATGGGACGGGTAAAAAGGCGGGGTTGGAAACTTTTGAACTTTTCAAACTGGCAAAATTTAATTTCAATCCTTGGAATATAGGAAAACCATGGGCATTTGGAGTTATTCGTTTAATATATCTTTTTGCGAAAAACCAACACATCCCAGAGTTGACCTCATTTGTTTCGTGTGACATGCCTCTCTAACACTTTGTGAACTTCCTTATGCCGCCATTCGAAGCAATACACAAAAACGTAGAAGAGATGGCTTGAGACGAAGCGCCAGCCATGAGGCTAGAGGCATTGGGTGAAGACGATGCGGTGGAGTTAGCGGAGAAATACAAGACGGAGAGGCGGGAGGAAATGGGGGCGGGTCCGACCATAAGGAATCGCAGTTAGGCCCTGCACCTAAGTTGATCATAAGGAAGCGAGTCCGACCATGTCCCAAGTTGTTGGAAGACAAAGATCTGACTGATTTTGCGCCGCTGCTGCCCTCAGTGGATCTGCTGAAGGAGAGGAGCAAGCAGAAGCTGGATACGGTGTTGAAGAAGAAGAAGAAGAAAAAGAAGGCGGCTGTAAAGGAGAGTGAGGGTGGCCCAGTTTTGAAAAAGACCAAGGAGGGAAAGGTGGAAGAAGCCCCAGAAGTAGAGATAGGGGGGACAAGGATGCGAGGGGAAGAAGCCATGGGCCTAAATGCCCAAGTGGTGATGAGCATGGCGGGGTCAGAGTAGGTGCCAATGGGCAAGAGATTGGGAAAGTTGGGGCCTGTGCCAGAAGTGTCCCTAAGTCCTGGGGAAGGGAAAGTTGGGGTGAGCAAATCAAAGATGGGTGCCACATTGAAGACCACCATGTATCACGTGCGCGCGGTGGCCAGTCGATCGGCAAAAGAAGGGAGGAAAGCCAGGGTCGTCGCCGACCGTCTCATTGAGGTGGTGGAGGATACGACTGTGCGGTCGATGGTGCGATTGACAGAGGCCAACCTCTTGAGAGGGTTCTGCTCAGCGCAGATGAAGGCAACGACCTCAACGGCTGCCCTGCTAAATAAGGCAGCGTGCGCAAAGGTGGAGGCAGAGTCGCTAAAGGCCCAGCTAGAAGGGGTGAAAGTGCAGCTGCAAAACCTGAGGGTCGAGATAGCGGGCTAAAGGAAAGCCATGCGGAATGCCTGTGCAAAGGGCTTGGAGTATGCGCAAAGGGTAAAGAAGATGGAAGTACTGGCGGTGGTGCAGAGCTACTTGGCAGAGCGTGCGGCCGCCGAGCTCACCGTGACCAAATCAGAGCTGGAAGCGGTACGCCACAAGGTGGTATCGCTCGAGTTTGAGTTGGCAGGTGAGCAGAGAAAGCTAGGCGAAGTCCAAGAAGCCTGCACCACTACCAAGGAAAGGTTGGAAGAGGCCCTCACCAACAACAAAGATCTGCGTGACCAGGTGATTAAAGACAAAGAAGAAGTAGATGGGCGAATTGCAGAGTTAGAGAAGTCGTTGGCAGAAGAGAAAGCCAAAATGGCCTCTGAAATGGCAGGGTACCCAGACATATGCATGGCGGCTGTGGAACAATTTAAGGGGTCTGCCGAATTCCAGATGGCCATTGACGCGGAGGTGGCTAGGACCTTGGCGAAGGAGGGGGAAGGGGGTACTGGGTCGTCGGGAGTGGCCACTAAAGATAGGAGCGAAAAAGAAGTGATCCAAAGCTTTCAGCGGTCAGACTTCTACAAGCACGAGATAAGCCAGTACTGGGACAGCGGCTGGATAAACTTCAAGTATGAGGCGCAAGAGCTGTTCCCAGACGTGGACTTCAGTCTTGTGAAAGTAGGAGAAGACGACGTTGCCCAGACACCCCTGGATGAGGGGTTTGAAGAGGAAGATCTCGCGTCCAGGGACGGGGATTAAGGGCTAGTTGTTCTTCCTACTTAAATGTAATTTCTGTAATGAAGTGTAAAAAAATTTTGTTTGTATGTTTTTTTTTTTTTTTTTTTTTTTTTTTTGAAGTAAATGTAATTTCTGTAATAAACTGTATAAAGGTGCAAGTTTGTTAATAAAGTATTCGTTTTGTTAATCTCTCTCTTTTTGTGTTAATGAATTGTATGAAACATAACTTGTATAAATGGATAAGTAAGGTAACTTGTATGAATGTATTGAGATTTAACTAAACCTGGCTGAGACAAGTTTTAACTGCATGTTTTGTCTGAGTGAGATTTAACTAACTATGGCTAAGACTAGTTTTAACTACATGGTTAACTCAGACTGGTTGAGCTCTTCATGTTCAGTTTGGCTGAGACTTGGAGGGCTCAGTCAGGCTAAGGTTTTGGTTAACTCAGTTTGGCTGAGCTTTTCATGCTCAGTCTAGCTGAGACTTGGAGGGCTCAGCCCGGCTGAGGCTGTGGTTAACTCAGTCTGGTTGAGACTTGGAGGGCTCAGTCGGGCTGAGGCCTTGGTTGACTCAGTCTGGCTGAGCTCTTCATACTCAGTCTGGCTGAGACTTAGAGGGCTCAGTCGGGTTGAGGCCTTGGTTGACTCAGTCTGGCTGAGCTCTTCATACTCAGTCTAAAACTCGTCGGCGAAACGCAACACAGATAATGGAGATATCAAATTGTTGTCATTTAAGGCATAGCTTGTTGATCACAAGTTTACACCATGTATGGAAAAGGCAAAAATGAACAAGTGCACAGATCGGCAAAAGAGAATATTCAACAATTGAACGATATAAAAATAGGAGATGCCATTTTATTGGAAATAACGCTTCAAGTGCTCGGCATTCCATGGATGGGGGAGGTCTCTGCCTTCCATATCTTGGAGACGGTAAGTGTCTGGGCTGGATTTGGCCTTGACAACATAAGGTCCTTCTCATTTGGCTGTTAGCTTGCGCTCGGTCGGATTTTTAGTAGCAAGGATGGCTTCACGTAAGACTAGATCTCCCACTGTGAACTCTCGTGGTCGGACTTTGCGGTTGTAATGTGCTCTCATTTTTTGCTGATATGATGCCCGTTGGACAGCAGTTGCCTCTCGGAGCTCTTCAATTAGGTCCAGGTCAGCCCGACGCAACTCTTCGTTTAGTTCAGGATTCAGGTGTAAAACCCGAGGGGTCGGTAGGCCGATTTCCACTAGGATGACTGCCTCGGCACCGTATGTTAGGCGAAAGGAGGTCTACCCAGTAGAGGTTCGAACGATCATCCGATAAGCCCAAAATACGTTCGGTAATTCCTCAGCCCAGAGTCCTTTAGCGGCTTCCAACTTAGTCTTGATGATCTTTAGAAGGGAGCGATTGGTGACTTCGACCTGCCCATTAGCTTGTGGATGACCTGGGGAAGAAAAACATGGTCTAATGTGGAGCTCTGCATAGAATTTCCTGAACTTGGCATTGTCGAATTGTTTGCCATTGTCCGTGTCACACCCCAAAATCGCCCCTAAAAGTTTGGGCATGACCATTACAGAAACGGACGCAAAACCTGATGTAGATAACCTATGGGGCCTGAACGGAAGCATTCAATAACATATAATAGCGTAAAAATTAATATCCATTGAGCTATCACTACTATGCCAGGACCGCAGACAAAGCGTAATGCAGATAAATATACAGTGACGTGTAAGTGAAGATAACTATGTACATATACATCTACATTACATACACATGAAACATCATAATAGACATCTATGGTACAAATTAAAAACAAATTAAAACTTAATAAAACTCCATAATTGCACGGTCGACACCTAAGAGCTTAGATACTCAAGGCTTGACAACGGGTAACGGAAGCCACAGGTTAAGGTTAACCTCCTGGTTGAGTGCCTACAGAAACAGACATAAATGAAGTGAGTCAAGCTCAGTGAATAATAGTACGTAAAGCATGTAATGTTCAACTCAACAGCAAAGTATATATATATAACTGCAGAAGTATATGATTAACTACATTCTGTAAATATATCTCAACAATCATAGTTCTAGTTTTTCTTAATAGAGCAACTTTAAGCCCAGTATGTACAGAAGATACAGAATGGCCATATGCCCAAAATAACAGAACAGCCACCGGCCCAGAAATAACAGAACGCATAAGCGTAATTATTTTCATATTCAGATCAGGTAGGTTCGAAGACCACAGCAGGTAGGTCCGAAGACCACAGCAGGTAGGTCCGAAGACCACAACAGGTCCGAAGACCACAGCAGGTAGGTCCGAAGACCACAGCAGGTAGGTCCGAAGACCACAACAGGTAGGTCCGAAGACCACAATAAAGTTGTTACCTACAGCCACGGTATACACAAATCATCTCATGGTCTACTACAATTAGTCATAATCGTCTCATGTATATCAGAATATTAATAATACTCCCTGATAAGGACATTATCATTTACCTCGTACCACTCTTGATCCATTATTAACAAAACAGAATAAGTCGGAATACCCAAGCATTATTGCTTCTCTTATTCACTACCAATCAATGGAAGTAATTTACAGAGAACAGAACGTTAGTAATACTGTTAATAGTAAACAGTCTCAATAATTCACATACATTTATTATGCATGCTCATACCACATTACCAATAATCCTAAACCGTAATCGGACTACAAAATTAAGCCAATTTTTTCTATGTTCACATAGATTACACCAACCCTCAATCCACATACGTGTTACCATGTTGCTGCGGATAACAGAATATTATTAACAATGATTATTAACGGAAAGGAATGTACATGTGAAGTACTATTACTCACAGTGTTTGGCTGCTTGGTCTGCCCCTGTAGTTGTCCCTACATAATTTGTAATACACAAAGAAATCGGATCACATAAACTTATTTCGTTCTTAATTAATTCTCTATATTCTAATTACATATCACTTTGCACTTCAACATAATTCAAACTAAATCTTTGAATCTCATTTCAATATCATCCAGATCCTTACTAAATTATTTCCCTAATTTTTCCTTTACTTTATTACATGAATTCCAACATTTATAACAAAGTTCATTCGCTAAATTTAAACATAATTTCGAAACATCTCAGAAATCCAATTAAACTTGTACACGTATAATTCAACCCACCAATTCCATGATTCTATGTTTAACTTGGGCAAACTCAGTATTTATCATCACCAATTAATCTAGGGTTTCAAGAATAATGAGGGTTTTTAGCAAAAATTCAAACTTCTTAAATCACCACTTTTAATTCCAGTTTTCCTAATGATTCTACACCTAGGATTCACAATCCATCATTTAAACTCATTAATTTAACTGCCAACATCACAAACCATAAAACCCCAAATCTCAAGTTTGATACCAAATGTTCAAAACCATAAATTTTGTATTTATATGCTCAAAATACCACAATCCATCCATGAATTCAAGTATTGTAAGAGAACAAGGATCCCTACCTCAAGAATCAAGCAAGGAGTAAAGCTTTGAGACGAATCCCCCAAATCTCGAAATTTGAAGTTGTTCATCTCCTTGTCTTCTTCACTTCTTGGTGGAAGGTCTTACTCAAACCTAAGGGAAATGGAAGTATTTGGGGATCAAAACCCTAGGGTTTTCGGACCTAGGGAGAGAAGAGAAGAAGGGAAAAGGAAAATGGAAGAAATGATCCAAAAATTCGTGTTTAAAGCTGCTGTCCCGTAATTCCCGCTCGAGCGGAGAAATTCCCGCTCGAGCGGACCTGTTTTCAGCACAGATCCCGAAACTTCAAACATGCGTAACTCTCCCATCCGGACTCCGTTTTAGGTCGTTCTTGTGTCCAAATTGAAGCCCCGGAAATAAGCTTTCCAACGATTCAAACCTCACATCCAAACTCAAAGTGTGGAAAAAGAAAAGGGCAAATGAGTGACGGTTGGTCGTAAACAAATTATTCAAACTAAAGTTTTTGATCCAATCTTACTCTACCATCATATTACCACCACAATCAATACCCCAAAATAAAATAAAGAGGTTCCAAATACCTTATTAAAAATGCCTCAGACGAACCCACGTGCCTCAAAATTCAAGCTCAACAAGGCGACCCGCTCGAGCGCCCCACATTGCGCTCGAGCGCTCAGACGAGCAAAGACGTCCGCTCGAGCGTCCACTTCTACGCTCGAGCGGAAATCGACAACCCTCAGAATCTCGAGCAGCCTGCAAAAATACTTGGAGCCTCACAAGTCCGCTCGAGCGGCCACTCCTCCGCTCGAGCGGAGGGAGAAATTTCTGGGTCGTCACAGTCCGAAACGATGGCTTGGGGGATTCCAAATCGGCACACAATCGACTGCTAGATGAATCTGGTGGTGTTTCACCCAATGATTGTAGCGAGGGGTTCTGCTTTCACTTATTTGGTGAAGCAATTAATGGCAACCATAACGAACCTGGTTTGGCCCCTACCAGTGGGCAAGAGACCGACTAAGTCGATGCCTCACTTAGCGAAGGGGTAGGGACTGCTGAGTGTAATCAATTCTGTTGGTGGAGCATGGGGGATGTTGGCACAGTGCTGGCATTTATCACACTTAAGCACAAATTCAGTGGCATCTTAATTAAGAGTAGGCCAGAAGTAGCCGACGCCGAGGATTTTATGGACCAGTGACCTTGTACCTGAATGGTTACCACAAATGTCCTCGTGTACTTCTCTCATCACATAGACTGCCTGAGCAGGACTGAGACACTTGAGGTATGGGCGTGAGAATCCTCATTTGTACAGTTGGCCACCGATGAGGATGTAATTGAATGACCGGGCTCTGACCTTGGCGGTCTGCTGTTTATCGTTTAGCAACTCCCATTGTGACAAAAACAGAAGGATGTCTTGAGCCCAGGGGATAGGTTCGTTCTGGAGGAAATGAACCTCCTGTGGGTTTGGTGAAGTAGCCGGATGGGTTAGATATTCTATGCGGACGCCATAGCTGAAGTCTGACTGGTCGGCCGAAGCTAATTGAGCCATTTTATCCGCCTTGGAGTTTTCTGACCTAGGGATGTGTCTGATCTGGAAGGTATTGAAGAGATGGACAAGAGGAAGGGCAATGTCCCTGTATTCTCGCATCGTCTCTTTCTTTACGTCAAACTCCCCAGTAATCTGTCCGACAATCAATTTGGAATCACTGAATACTTGGATATGGTTTACACCAATGTCGATGGCTAGTTGAAGACCTGCTATCAAGGCCTCATATTCGGCCTCATTATTGCTCGTGTCGAACAGGAAGCGGAGAGCACACTTGAAGTATTCACCCTCTGGGGTGGTGAAGATTAGACCGGCCCCACTACCCTCTTTGCGAGATGAACCATCAACACTGAGAATCCAAGAGTGAGGGTCTTCTGCATCAGTGGTGAAGTGTGCTGGTGGAGGGGGCACGTTTGGAAGGAGATTGGTGAATTCCAAAATAAAATCGGCGACAACCTGACCTTTGATCGCTGTTTGAGGTCGGTAAGAGATTTCAAATTGACTGAGCACGGCGGACTATTGCATAAGTCTGCTTGACGATTCTGGTTGTTACATGACCTTTCTCAGAGGTTGGTCAATGAGAACCACTATGGAGTGAGCTTGGAAATAAGGTCGAAGGCGTCTGGAGGTGATAACCAAGGTGAGGGCCATTTTTTCCAATAGAGGGTAGTTCTGTTTTGCCCCCCGGAAAGCGCGGCTAATATAGTAAACTGGACGTTGTACTGAGTCATCTTCCCTTATGAGAGCAGCATTGATTGCAGTGTTTGACACGGCTAAGTAGAGGAAGAGGGTTTCGCTTGGCAGCGCTTGAGAGAGGAGGGGAGGGTTGGCTAGGCACTGCTTTAGTTGTTAAAAAGCCTCCTTGGATTCGGTGCTCCATCCGAAAGCCTGTCGGAGGACTTTGAAAAATGGAAGACACTTGTCGATTGCTCAGGAGATAAAGCGGTTGAGGGCGGCAACTCTGCCCGTGAGTCGTTGAACCTCTTTGACCATTCTGGGAGACCGTATTTCAATCAAGGCCTTAATCTTTTCGGGGTTAGCCTCAATGCCCCGTTGGCTAACCATGAAGCCCAAGAACTTTCCAGATCCTAAGCCGAAGGCACACTTCTCCGGATTCAATTTCATCTAATATTTGCGTAAGGTTTCGAATGTCTCTCGCAGGTCTGTCAAGTGATCGGAGGAGAGTTTACTCTTGACTAGCATGTCATCGACGTAAACTTCCATGTTCCGACCTATCTAGTGTTGAAAGACAGCATTAACCAGGCGTTGGTAAATTGTTCTGGCATTTTTCAAGCCGAATGGCATAACACGATAGCGATAAGTTCCTCTATTCGTGATGAAGGAGGTGTGTTCCTGGTCGGCCGGGTGCATCAGGATTTGATTGTAGCCGGAGAAGGCATCCATGAAGCTAAGCATTTGATGTTCAGCAGTTGCATCGACCAGTAAATCTATCTGGGGGAGAGGATAACTATCTTTTGGGCAAGCCCGATTGAGATCGGAGTAATCGACGTAGAGTCGCCATTTACCATTGTGTTTGCGGACCAAGACTACATTGGACAACCACCTGGGGTAGTCTACGTTCTTGATGAACTGTGCCTTCAGTAGTTTGTTCACCTCAGAGGCGATGAGGGCATTACGTTCCGGGTGAAAAATACACTGCCTCTGTCGGAAAGGTTAGAAGCGGGGGCTCAATACTGAGGCGATGAGTGATGAAAGAGGGATCAATACCTGGCATGTTAGAGTGGGTCCAGGTCAAGACATCGTTGTGCTCGGCTAGGAGAGTTGTGAGATCGGCCTTGGCCTGAGAGGATAGTTGACTGCCAATCCTGGCTGTTCTAGTTGAGTTGGTATGATCGATGGGCACTTCGACAAGTTCCTCCACTAGTTCCCCTCTAACTAATTCTTCCTTATTTCTGACGTCGAGACCTTCGATAATCATAGTCTCATTCATCTTGACTTCCTTTAGTGAGGTGACGTAGCATTCCCTGGCCATCGTTTGCTCGCCCTTCACGGTGCCGACCCCGAGATCGGTCGGGAATTTCATTGTTAGATGGTATGTGGAGGTAACAGCTTGGAAAGCGTTGAGAGCCGTGTGTCCGAGGATTATGTTATAAGCAGAAGGACAGTAGACGACAAAAAAGGTGAGTAGCTCTGTGGTCTGCCGTGGATATTCTCCTATGGTGATGGGGAGATCGATGGAGCCTATGGAGGTCACCCGATCGCCAGTGAAGCCGACTAGTAGGGTCTGGAGAGGGGACAATTTTTCTTCTCCGACCTTAAGCTGGCGATAGGCATTCAGGAAGATGATGTCTGAAGAGTTGCCATTGTCGACAAGTACCCGTCTGACTTTGTAATTGGATAGGAGAGCAGAGATAATGAGGGGGTCGTCGTGGGGGTAACGAATGCCCGTGCAGTTGGCCTCCGTAAAGGTGACGGGTTCAGTCCACTGCTTGGGGTGTTTGAAGGGATGATCCAACGTCGTGACTTCTTTATCAGAGCCGTATTTGATTTTTCTAAGTTCGGCTCGCTGGGCTGAACAGGATGGACCTTCGCATGTGATCCCGTCAGCAATGACTTTGATCTCTCCGACCGGGAGGGAAGGATTGCCTTTGCTCAGGGTTGTGGTGGGGGCCGATCATTGTCTCGCTTAGGTTGTGCAGGTTTTCGGGGGGGGTATGCCAGCGATGGCCCTCCGGTGGGTCGGTCCTTGGGTGCTGCTGGGGACGGGCTGCTGTGAACCGACTAAGGCGCCCTTGGCGTATCAAATCCTCGACCTGGTCTTTAAGGTTAACACATTCCTCAGTTTTGTGGCCATGGTCCTGATGAAAACGACAGTACTTGGATTGATCTCGCCGGTTGGAGGGAGACCATGATGGTTGGGGCCATTTGAGGTTGTAATCTCGTTGGATCTGATTCAAGACTTGTTCCATGGAGGAATTGAGGGGGGTGTATCGCTCGAACTGACCAGGTGGTCGAGTAGGCACCGGTTGGTCGCCTTGAGCGAGTCAGTCGGTATACTGAGAGGTTTGTTGTGTATATTGGGAGGGTCTGGTTTCGGATTCTTTTCTTTTCTCCCTAGGGGTTGGATTTTTAGTTGTAGTATCTTGGTGGGCTGCCAAAGAGTCTTTGGTATTCATATATTTTTGGGCTTTTTGGAGAAGAGAGTGGCCATGGTGGTTGGAGGGTTTTTAGAAAGGGAGAAAAGAAAATTGGATGGTCGTAAACCGGCCATGAAGGTTGTGAGGATGACCTTGTCGTCGTTTTCCGCCACCTGTAGAGCCTCGGTGTTGAAACGGGTGACAAAGCTACACAGTGACTCCCATTCTGTCTGACAGATATTAAGTAATTGAGTTGCCGGGCGCCACTGGCGCTGAGCACCAATGAAATGGCTCAAGAAGGAATCACTTAGGTGTTGGAAAGTAGAGACAGAGTCCGGTGGCAGTTGACTAAACCATAGTCGAGCCGACCCTTTAAGCGTTACGGGAAAATCCCGACACATGATCTCGTCAGAAAAAGCATGGAGGATCATGAGGGTCCTATAGGTCTCCAAATGGTCAATCGAATCCATTGTGCCGTCGAATGAGTCGATCGAGGGCATTTTGAATTTAGGAGGTAGGGGTTTGTCCCTGATGGAGGCGACAAACAAGGAGTTGGCTGTTGTGGGGGGTTTATTCTGTATGTTCTGCATGACTTCTTGAAGCTAGAGTTTCATGGCTCGGAGTTCCGTATCCCAAATAGGAACATTGTCACCTCCAGAATGCAGTGGGGGCTGGACACTACTACCCTCTCCTTCAGGAGCAGGTGCTTGAACTGATGAATGTAAACCCCGAGGTGGCGGGTTCATGTCTTGAGGTGGGGCTTGCAGACCCTCTAAGTCGGAGAGGTGGGCTTGTTGGAAAGGATGGCTTGGGGTTTGTTCTCGATTGGGAGGGATATCTTGTGGTGGTAGAGGAGGTATAGGGAGGTCCTGCAGGAGCAAAGTGTTGATCAAGGCTTGGTTTTGTTCGGCCAAGTGGTTGATACTGTTGGTGAGTTCTGTGAAGTATTGAGGTGGGTTGTTTGGGTTGGGAGGGTCGGCTTGGGGGTCGACGACGTTGTGTTGAGAAGCCATGGATCTCGTTGTAACCATCCACCTTTATGGCCGGTGAGGAGGAATTATTGGGAACGGGTCTCTGGCAACAATGAGCACAACTGTTACCCGGAGTGGCGTTCCCATAGACGGCGCCAACTGATGATACTGCTGATCCTTAGAGGGCAAGTCGGGATGACCCACGCTTCCTACACCATTCGCCAGTCACTAAGCTCGCTGGTGTGCCTGCAAGAATATCCAACGGGAAACGGGAGTCCCTCAGCGGATCCTCCGATGATCAAGTTAGAAGAGAGAGATTGGTGGTGTGTAGAGAGAGAGAGAGAGAGTAAGAATAGAGAGCTTAACCTTTTTGTGTCTTGGAAGCCTCCTTATATCCTTTGTCCATCATTTCCTTATCCACTCCGACCTGTCGTGTTGGCCAAAAGTCTATACTCTACCTTGTATTGTTCATGGTGAGGCTGTCCGTTTCGTCGTGAAGGGGTTATCGCATTTAATGCTGCAGGAACCTCATTAATGGTTGATGTGTGATGCAATAACTCTACAAGATCTTTGTCTACTTACGTGGCTGGTTCCCTACTTAACACGTGTTTAGATGCCATTGGTTCCTAGTTCGACTCTGTGTTCTCAAGGGTGTTAGGCTTTAGTGCTTGAGCTGTGAGTTGGGCTCTAAGTAGTGGGCCAAAACCTTTTGTGGGCCCACCGATGTCAAAACTTATAAAGAAAATGAAAGAATGAGAAATTACAAACATTACAAAAAATTTGCTTTTTTGCAATGGCAAAATGCCGTCACAAATACCCAAAACGCCGTCTCAAAAGGTTTTTTGCGACGGCAACTGGCTTTTAGCGACGGCAAGTGAGGGGTCGCAACAAAAGGGGTTGCAAAAGGGTTTTAGTGACGGTATAACGTCGTCGCCTTTTTTTTGCGACGGCAAAAATGCCTTTTTGCGATGGAAAAATGCCGTCGGCATTAATGCGTGAAAATTTGAGATTTTTTGAGACAGCACAGTGTTGCCGTTGCTAAAAGGGTTCTTTGTGACGGCAAAAATACCGTCGCTAAAGGGTTATTAGCGACAGCACCTGATGCTGTCGCTAAGGTATTATTGGCGACGGCAAATAACACCGTCGCTAAAGGTCTTCTGTTTCAACCAATGCCACTATCTTTTGCGACAACATTATTGCCGTCGCAAAAAAACCTGGTTTTATTTTTCTTTTTGAGACGGTGTGTGTGATGTCGTCTCAAAAAAAAAAAAAGAAAAAAAAATGTAATAAAATTGTGAAAAATATGAAAATGACCTGTATTAAATGAAAAATAACTAAAAAAGAAACTAATAATTACATAATAATATAAAAAGTCCAGCATATAAATAAAAATTCATCCATAATTAAAATATTCTTCCATTCATAACAACACATTAGCAAAATTATGCCACTACATAATGTTGCATAATACATACATAATGTTGTTCACAAATCTAAATAACGTAAATCAAAAACAAAAGTTTTCGTCATGATACTTCCGTGGGGTCCAATTGATCCCAGTTTGAATAGTTTCACTGTAACGTTGGCATAATTAAAGGAACAAGAGTCTAATTGATTTTTGAGGAATAGGTTAGGGATAAAATGAAAATTTTCTCATAATCAAGGGACTTTTGTTCAAAGGGAGGCCTTCATTTGTTCAATGAACTCCTTTGATGGAATAAATTAAACATTACATGAATACTAACCTAAATATAAAAATATCCAGAAAGAATATTCTTTCCATTGGAGAAAAACCTCAAACTTGGGTCATAAACAGGGTAATATAAGTTGGCTTGGCAATTTTTAATGAAGAGACTGAAGAAGACTACCTCTCTCAGACCACACTTTTATTATGAATTTCTAACTTCAACTAAATGAGTTCTTATTACTAAAACCATATGCTCTATTTTTTAAAACAAAAATGATATTCATCAAATGGGGGAGCTCGATGGGTATGTTAACGAATTGGTTCACTACAGACAGTAGCAGCTGAATGGTTTTTGGAGGTCTCAGACTAAATATAAAACTGCGACATCATCAAATTAAGTCTTTTGAAAAGTTTAGGCCTTTGATAATAATAAGTTTTTAAAAATTTTCTTGTGGGCCTTAGGCAAATAGTCTTAGTGGCCTAATAGTTAAGCCACCTCTGACTATAGAAATGAGACTTCACAAATTTAGAGACTATGAGAATGAAACAAAAATGGGCAGACTCATCTGATGCATCTATGTTGAGAAGATAATTATCTCACTGACAAACATATCTAGGAACAATGTTACAAACTCTGAATTGAATGTAACTCAACCCCACGTTGTCGACTAAGTGAATCCTCTTCCCAATTTTAGATTAGTTATACAATCTAATAGGAATAAATTAGTAGCAATTCATATTCACAAGTATGATTAAGGTTAAAGCCCATAGAGTTGGTTATCTGAATTGTTGTGTGTAAGGAAGCTTGGAATTGATAGACTTAGGAGGCATATAGTTGAAAAGGGTTAGCCATGGTTGCCCCGGTAATGCTAATTGCCTCTTCTTAGCTGTAACAACAATGACTTGCACTACACTTGTGAAGGGACTGTCCTCAGGCTTCACTTTCACATATATGTTTGTCCCAAGGAAGAAGAATGCACACGATATCAACATAATCATTGCGGGAATTAGTAATCCTATAGCCCAACTCACATTAGACTGCACGTAGACGACTGCTGTCAACGATACCATGACAGCAAAAGTCAAGGTGAAGAAGTATCAATTGAAGAAGCTGTTGATTCCCCTTTTCCCGAATTCAGTGTTTGGATTGAATTGGTCGGCTACAAAGGCCAAGTTGCATGGCCTTATGCCACCAGCTCCTACCACTACTAGTGCAAACCTGAGTAGTAAAAATGCCATTTGCCAGCTTCTTGATTGCAGTTGTTAGTGCTATTACAAACAATCCCTTTATGCATAAAATAGGTAAAAACCAGTGAATTAGATAGATTCCATTATTAGAGGATTTAAGTGATGAGTTTAGTTAGTACCAGAAAGGAAGCGATAGAAGTGAATCCCAGTGTTTTGTAGCGACCAAAGTAGGTGTAGGGGAGGTAAGCTCCTAGTAAGGTGCCAAAGTTGGTGGTACCATTGAAGGCATTGATGAGAGTTGTAGCTGTGATGGCATTCATGTTGAAGACTGTTGTGAGATAGACTAAAAGATTGGTTAAGGTGCCAATGGCTCCATGGTTTCTTTGTTATTCTTCTCCATGTTTTCTCAGTAAAGGGGACTCTACCCCTCTCTCTCTCTCTCTCTCTTGATTTGTAGTGGTTAATAATATAAGTTGGAAAGTGTGGAAAGCATAGTTCTAAATCGCGGTATCGGGTAACGTAATGGTATCGATCGCGGAGTATCGTTATCGGTAGTATCGACCGGTACGTATCGGGTATCGGGCGTCACGATTGTGAAATTTCAAAAATCATTAGCAATCCTTCTAAAACTCAATTTTATGCATTTTTTTTTGACTCTTTTAGCCTTAATTTATCACATTTTAATCAAAGTTTTGATATGTAAAGGCACTTTTGACTCATTTTCAACTAAATGATATGTATTTATTTTAGTCTCAAGCTTTTATTTGGTACTAATACAATACTAACCTCCAGCTCTCATCATACTGTTAGATAATTTTTCAAACAAAATGATTAAATGGGAAAAATATGATTTAGAATTCGGTGCACATAATGTTGGACTCTGCAAAGAAACTAATCAACACATGGGAGACTAAAATAGAAAAACAAAGCGGGACAACAAATATAAAGGTTGATGGGGGATCTACATTATATATTTAAACAATCATAAATATATATTAAAATATATCCCATTCCCATCCCATACCATAATATAAATAAAAAATAACCACAGAAGAAACAGGAAAAAAAAAAAAAATTTTTTTATAAACCGAACACAACAACTTAACAAGCAAAAGCATCACTTATTCAGCCAAAAGAAAAAACAGAGCATGACAAATACAAACAGAGCGTGAGAGAAGTTCTCAGAGAACAAACCTTTGCTCAATTACAAACAGACTTAATCAATGTAAATTCACCCTATAGAGTCTTGTAGTTACAAATAGAACTTCTCTGACAAACCTTTGCTCAATAGGTGATCATCGGTGATTATATAAACTCACCTTTGATCATACAAACCTTTGTAATTGAGTCTATAGGTGATCATATAAATTCACCCACAGAACAAACCTTTTCTCAGAGAAGTTCTCCAAAGTCCATACAAACAATCTCAAAACAGAGCAGTGTAGCTCTCAGAGAACAAACCTTCAACGAACAAGTTTGAAATCGGCGAGAGAACAAACCTTTGCTCAATTATTTTTGCAGGTGCTTTGCTCTATTTTCAGTCATACCGGACTGTATCGGAACTGTATCGCTCACGTATCGGATTCAGGCCAATACGTAACGGGAATCGGCCGCTACGGACGCGAAATTCATTCTCACCGGTATACCGGTGAGTATCCGACTCGGGACTCCAATTTTCCGGTATGAACCGGCCGGTACGGCACGTACCGGCCGATATTTAGAACCTTGGTGGAAAGTGAAGATAAGATAGATGACAGATATTTGCCCCGGTAATTAGAGGACTATTTCATGTCCTCACTGACCAGTCCATATAGATAGATATAATATATGAAGGGCACCAATGGCTAAACCAGCCCATGTGTTCATGCTCTTCCTCCACTTGGGAACAAACAACTAGTCTCCCACTCTCTCACGTTTTCTCTCTCTATCACTCACACTCAATCACACACACTTCTCTTTTACACACAAACTTCGTGGTTTTTGTTTTTCAACTTGCAGGTCAAACACACATTCTCTCTTTCACACACGGTTCGTATTTTTTTTTTTTTGGGTGATAAATTACACTATTCGTCTTGTAATGAAGTTTAACTTTACTTCTTGTAATTTTAATTTAAATAATTTGAACCCTAAACTCGCAGTTTTGTTGCAATTTAATTCCTGTCACTTATGGTTAAAATTTTCAATGAAAAAAAAAAAAAAATGTATAAGATTAGAAAGACTAAAATGAAATTCAAAATAAACTAGAGGGATTATCGGTGTAATTTATTCATTACACTGGTGATTTTTATAATTTCTTTTAATTTTGATTTTGATTTCTCTAGTTTTACACATGATATATATATATAATTCAAAATGTTAAAATTGTAATGTAATATGGGATTTGCTTTGCAAGAATTGATCCAATAGAAGCTCTGTCTTGAAAAGATTTAGTGTGATAAAGAAAAAGTTCATATATATATATATATTTTTTTTGCATTTTTGTTTCTTTTGAGTAACTGTATTATTATTTTTAGTTTAGTGGAAACCAAAAAGTTGTGCACGAGTGGTTCGGAGATCCTAATGAAAGAAGAGGACCAAACTTGATGATACTGCTGATCCCTGAAGGGTGAGTCGGGCTGACCTACGCTTCCTATACCATTCACCAGTCACTAAGCTTGCTGGTGTGCCTGCAAGAATATCCAACAGGAAACAGGAGTCCCCCAGCGGATCCTCTGACGATCAAGTTAGAAGAGAGAGATTGGTGGTGTGTAGAGAGAGAAAGAGAGAGTAAGGATAGAGAGTTTAACCTTTTTGTGTCTTGGAAGCCTCTTTATATCCTTTGTCCATCGTTTCCTTGTCCAGTCCGACCTGTCGTGTTGGCCGAAAGTCTATACTCTAGCTTGCATTGTTCACGGTGAGGCTGCCTATTCTGTTGTGAAGAGGTTATCGCATTTAATACTGCAAGAACCTCATTAATGGCTGATGTGTAGTGCAATAACTCTGCAGGATCTTTGTTTGTTACGTGGCTGGTTCCTTACTTGACACATGTTTAGATGCAATTGGTTCCTAGTTCAACTCTAGGTTCTCAAGGGTGTTGGGCTTTAGTGCTTGAGCTGTGAGTTGGGCTCTAAGTGGTGGGCCAAAACCCTTTGTGGGTCCACCGATGTTAGTAGTCCTCCATTCTTGAGTGCAGCTTCAGTCTAACAAAGGGAATAAGAAGGAGGATGGAAAGTGTGCGGGGCCGAGTGAGAGAGCCGAATATGAGGAGAGCCGACTGCGAAGGGGGGCCTCATGAGAGGACTGACCGAGAGGAGAGTCAACTACGAAGGGGGCCGGGCGAGAGGACCGATCAAGAGGAGAGCCGACCACGAAGGGTCGAGCGAGAGGACCGATCGAGAGGAAAGCTGATAGAGAAGGGGCCCGAGCGAGAGGACTGATCGAGAGGAGAGCCGACCGCGAAGGGGGTCGAGCTAGAGATGGTGATGGCGTGCGGGGCTCGAGGGGTGATAAAGCCCGTGATGATGTGAAGTGGAATAGACGAGGAAGGGAAAAATGGTAGTGAATCATGGTTGTACACGTGGCATGATCCAGTGGTGAGGGAAGTGTTGCGTTAGTAGGAAGTGAAGGGTTAGGACTAGGATGGGACGGGCAAAAGGCGGGGTTGGAAACTTTTGAACTTTTCAAACTGGTAAAATTTAATTTCGATTCTTGGAATATAGGCAAACCATGGGCATTTGGAGTTATTCGTTTTACATATCTCTTTGTGAAAAACCAACACATCCTAGAGTTGAGCTCATTTGTTTCGTGTACATGCCTCTCTAACACTTTGTGAACTTCCTCACGCTGGCATTCGAAGCAATACACAGAAACGGAGAAGAGATGGCTCGAGACGAAGCGCCAGCCATGAGGCTAGAGGCATTGGGTGAAGACGATGCGGTGGAGTTGGCGGAGAAATACAAGACGGAGAGACGGGAGGAAATGGGGGCAGGGCAAGCGGTGAGAGCCCTGTCCGTCTACCATGATCATAGCCGCAAGGCCGATTAGCCAAGTGGAACCTGACCACTAGCACACCAAGGCCGACAAGTCGGCGTTTACGGCGGAAGAGTTGGAGGAGGTACGTATGAAGTACCAGATTCCGACGGAGAAAGAGTTGAAGTTGCCCACGTCGAAGGAGAGGGCGTCGGATGCACGTCCGATGGAGTTTACGATGTACGAGGAAGCGTTGCCGGGGGGGGGGGCTGAGGTTGCTGCTCCTACAAATAGTGGTGGACATGCTGAACCGATTGGAGGTGGCGCCATGACAGCTGATGCCCAACGCTTGAAAAATATTACTGGCCTGTGCGATCGCATGGCCACAGGCGACCGGGGGAGCGTTGATGACAGTGGAGGAGTTTTTTTCGTGCTACAAGGCCTCCGGTCAACAAGAAACATAGGTGACCTTGCAGGCCGTGGCGGGTAGAGGGTTAGTGGCTGGTTTACCATCGTTGGTGAAGGGATAGAGACCAAGGTGGTTCTATGTATCAGTGAATGGCGGGAGGGGGGTGCACATAACGTGGAAAGTTCCCACGAAGTCGGTGGAGCCAAGGCTGGAGGTAGAGATCGAGAATACGGTGAAACGGGTGAAGGAGTGGAGGGAGAATGAGGGTGTGAAGTGGGATGACCTTATCCGACCTTCGACCTTGTTCGCCTAAAGTCTGGGGTCGGGGCCGACCGAGGGAGATCTTGCACTGGAGGAGTTAGAGGCGAGGAGAAAGGTGTAGGAGGCGGAGGAGCGGAAAACTTTTGCCAAGGCAGACAAGTATAAGGAATCGCAGTTAGGCCCTACACCTAAGTTGATCATAAGGAAGCGAGTTCGACCATGTCCTAAGTCGTTGGAAGACAAAGATCTGACTAATTTTGCGCCGCTGCTGCCCCCAGTGGATCTGCTGAAAGAGAGGAGCAAACAGAAAGTGGATGCAGTGTTGAAGAAGAAGAAGAAGAAGAAAAAGAAACCGGCTGTAAAGGAGAGTGAGGATGGCCCAGTTTTGAAAAAGACCAAGGAGGGAAAGGTGGAAGAAGTCCCAGAAGTAGAGATGGGGGGGACAAGGATGCGAGGGGAAGAAGCCATGGGCTTAAATGCCCAAATGGTGATGAGCACGGCGGAGTCAGAGCAGGTGGCAGTGGGCAAGAGATTGGGAAAGTTGGGGCATGTGCCAGAAGTGTCCCTAAGTCCTGGGGAAGGGGAAGTTAGGGTGAGCAAATCAGAAATGGGTGCCACGTTGAAGACCACCATGTATCACGTGCGCGCGGTGGCCGGTCGATCGACAAAAGAAGGGGGCGAAGCCAGGGTCGCCGCTGACCGTCTCATTGAGGTAGTGGAGGATACGACCGTGCGGTCGATGGCGCGATTGACAGAGGCCGACCTTCTGAGAGGGTTCTGCTCAGTGCAGATGGAGGCGACGACCTTGGCAGCTGCCCTGCTGAATAAGGCAGTGTGCGCGAAGGTGGAGGCAGAGCCATTAAAGGCCCAGCTGGAAGGGGTGAAAGCGTAGCCGCAAAACCTGAGGGTCGAGACAGCGGGCTGAAGGAAAGCCACGCGGAATGCCTGTGCAAAGGGCCTGGAGTATGTGCAAAGGGCCTGGAGTATGCGCAAAGGGCAAAGAAGATGGAAGTACTGGCGGTGGTGCAGAGCTACTTGGCAGAGCGTGCGGCTGCCGAGCTCACCGTAACCAAATCAAAGCTGGAAGCGGTACGCCACAAGGCGGTATCGCTCGAGTTTGAGTTGGCAGGCGAGCAGAGAAAGCTAGGCGAAGTCCAAGAAGTCTGCACCACTACCAAGGAAAGGTTGGAAGAGGCCCTTGCCAATAACGAAGATCTGCGTGACCAGGCGATTAAAGACAAAGAAGAAGCAGATGGGCGAATTGCAGAGTTGGAGAAGTTGTTGGCAGAAGAGAAGGCCAAAATGGCCTCTGAAATGGCAAGGTACCCAGACATATGCATGGCGGCTGTGGAGCAATTTAAGGGGTCTGCCAAATTCCAGATGGCCATTGACGCGGAGGTGGCTAGGAGCTTGGCAAAGGATGGGGAAGGGGGTGCTGGGTCGTCGGGAGTGGCCGCTGAAGGTAGGAGCGAAGAAGAAGTGATCCAAAGCTTTCAGCGGTCAGACTTCTACAAGCACGAGATAAGCCAGTACTAGGACAACGGCTGGATAAGCTTGAAGTATAAGGCGCAAGAGCTGTTCCCAGACGTGGACTTCAGTCTCGTGAAAGTAGGAGAAGACGACATTGCCTAGACGCCCCTGGATGAGGGGGTTGAAGAGGAAGATCTCGCGTCCAGGGACGGGGATTAAGGGCTGGGTGTTCTTCCTGCTTAAATGTAATTTCTGTAATGAAGTGTAAAAATTTTTTGTTTGTTTGTATGTTTTTTTTTTTTTTTTTTTGAAGTAAATGTACTTTCTGTAATAAACTGTATAAAGGTGCAAGTTTGTTAATAAAAGTATTCGTTCTGTTAATCTCTCTCTTTTTGTGTTAATGAAGTGTATGAAACATAACTTGTATAAATGGTAAAAATGGATAAGTAAGGTAACTTGTATGAATGTATTGAGATTTAACTAAGCCTGGCTGAGACAAGTTTTAATTGCATGTTTTGTCTGAGTGAGATTTAACTAATTGTGGCTGAGAATAGTTTTAACTGCATGGTTAACTCAGACTGGCTGAGCTCTTCATGCTCAGTTTGGCTGAGACTTGGAGGGCTCAGTCGGGCTGAGGTTTTGGTTAACTCAGTCTGGCTGAGCTCTTCATGCTCAGTCTGGCTGAGACTTGGAGGGCTCAGTCGGGCTAAGCTCTTCATGTTCAGTCTGGCTAAGACTTGGAGGGCTCAGTCACGCTGAGGCCTTGGTTGACTTAGTCTGGCTGAGCGCTTCATGCTCAGTCTGGCTGAGACTTGGGGGGGCTAAGTCTGGCTGAGGCTTTAGTTAACTCAGTCTAGCTGAGCTCTTCATGCTCAGTCTGGCTGAGACTTGGAGGGCTCAGTCCAGCTGAGGCTGTGGTTAACTCAGTCTGGCTGAGACTTGGAGGGCTCAGTTGGGCTGAGGCCTTGGTTGACTCAGTCTGGCTGAGCTCTTCATGCTCAGTTTGGCTGAGACTTGAAGGGCTCAGTTGGGTTGAGGCCTTGGTTGACTCAGTCTGGCTGAGCTCTTCATACTCAGTCTAAAATTCGTTGGCGAAACGCAACACAGATAATGGAGATATCAAATTGTTGTCATTTAAGGCACAGCCTGTTGATCACAAGTTTACACCATGTATGGAAAAGGTAAAAATGAACAAGTGCACAGATCGACAAAAGAGAATATTCAACAATTGAACGATATAAAAATAGGAGATGCCATTTTATTGGAAATAATGCTTCAAGTGCTCGGCATTCCATGGATGGGGGAGGTCTCTGCCTTCCATATCTTGGAGACGGTAAGTGTCCGAGCTGGATTTGGCCTTGACAACATAAGGTCCTTCTCATTTGGCTGTTAGCTTGCCCTCGGTTGGATTTTTAGTAGCAAGGGTGGCTTCACGTAAGACTAGATCTCCCACTGTGAACTCTCGTGGTCGGACTTTGCGGTTATAATGTGTTCTCATTTTTTGTTGATATGATGCCTGTTGGACAGCAATTGCCTCTCGGAGCTCTTCAATTAGGTCTAGGTCAGCCCGACGCAACTCTTTGTTTAGTTCAGGATTCGGGTGTAAAACCCGAGGGGTCGGCAGGTCGATTTCCACTGGGATGACTGCCTCGGCATCGTATGTTAGGCGAAAGGAGGTCTACCCAGTAGAGGTTCGAATGATCATCCGATAAGCCCAAAATACGTTCGGTAATTCCTCAGCCCAGAGTACTTTAGCGACTTCCAACTTAGTCTTGATGATCTTCAGAAGGGAGCGATTGGTGACTTCGACCTGCCCATTAGCTTGGGGATGACCTGGGGAAGAAAAACATGGTCTAATATGGAGCTCTGCATAGAATTTCCTGAACTTGGCATTGTCAAATTGTTTGCCATTGTCCGAAACGATAGCTTGGGGAATTCCAAATCGGCACACAATCGACTGCTTGATGAATATGGTGGTGTTTCGCTCAGTGATTGTAGCGAGGGGTTCTGCTTTCACTTATTTGGTGAAGTAATTAATGGCAACCATAGCGAACTTAGTTTGGCCCCTACCAGTGGGCAAGAGACCGACTAAGTCGATGCCCCACTTGGCGAAGGGGTAGGGACTGCTGAGTGTAATCAGTTCTGTTGGTGGAGCATGGGGGATGTTGGTACAGTGCTGGCATTTATCACACTTAAGCACAAATTTGGTGGCATCTTAATTAAGAGTAGGCCAGAAGTAGCCGATGTCGAGGATTTTATGGGCCAGAGACCTTGCACCCAAATGGTTACCACAAATGCCCTCGTGGACTTCTCTCATCACATAGACTGCCTGAGCAGGACTGAGACACTTGAGGTATGGGCGTAAGAATCCTCGTTCGTACATTGGGCCACCGATGAGGATGTAATTGAATGACCGGGCTCTGACCTTGGCGGTCTGCTGTTTATCGTCTAGCAACTCCCCTTGTGACAAAAACAGAAGGATGTCTTGAGCCCAGGGGATAGGTTCGTTCTGGAGGAAATGAACCTCCTGTGGGTTTGGCGAAGTAGCCGGATGGGTTAGATATTCTATGCGGACGCCATAGCTGAAGTCTGACTGGTCGACAGAAGCTAATTGAGCCATTTCAGCCGCCTTGAAGTTTTCTGACCTAGGGATGTGTCTGATCTGGAAGGTATTGAAGAGACGGACAAGAGGAAGGGCAATGTCCCTGTATTCTCGCATCGTCTCTTTCTTTGCGGATCAAACTCCCCAGTAATCTGTCCAACAATCAATTTGGAATCACTGAATACTTGGATATGGTTTACACCAATGTAGATGGCTAGTCGAAGACCTGCTATCAAGGCCTCGTATTCGGCCTCATTATTGCTCGCGTCGAACAGGAAGCGGAGAGCACACTTGAAGTATTCACCCTCTGGGGTGGTGAAGATTAGATCGGCCCCACTACCCTCTTTGCGAGATGAACCATCAACACCGAGAATCCAGGAGTGAGGGTCTTCTGCATCAGTGGTGAAGTGTGCTGGTGGAAGGGGCACGTTTGGAGGGAGATTGGTGAATTCCAAAATAAAATCGGCGACAGCCTGACCTTTGATCGATGTTCGAGGTCGGTAAGATATTTCAAATTGACTGAGCATGACAGACTATTGTATAAGTCCGCCTGACGATTCTGGTTGTTACATGACCTTTTTCAGAGGTTGGTCAATGAGAACCACTATGGAGTGAGCTTGGAAATAAGGTCGAAGGCGTCTGGAGGCGATAACCAAGGTAAGGGCCATTTTTTCCAACAGAGGGTAGTTCTATTCTGCTCCCCGGAAAGCGCGACTAATGTAGTAAACTGGACGTTGTACTGAGTCATCTTCCCCTATGAGAGCAGCATTGACTGCAGTGTTTGACACGACTAAGTAGAGGAAGAGGGTTTCGCCTGGCAGTGCTTGAGAGAGGAGGGGAGGGTTGGCCAAGCACTGCTTTAGTTGTTGAAAAGCCTCCTTAGATTCAGTGCTCCATCCGAAAGCCTGTCGGAGGACTTTGACAAATGGAAGACACTTGTCGGTTGCCCGAGAGATAAAGCGGTTGAGGGCGGCAACTCTGTCTGTGAGTCGTTGAACCTCTTTGACCATTCTGGGAGACCGTATTTCAATCAGGGCCTTAATCTTTTCGGGGTTAGCCTTAATGCCCCGTTGGCTAACCATGAAGCCCAAGAACTTTCCAGATCCTACGCCGAAGGCACACTTCTCCGGATTCAATTTCATCTGATATTTGTGTAAGGTTTCGAAAGTCTCTCGCAGGTCTGTCAAGTGATCGGAGGAGAGTTTACTTTTGACTAGCATGTCATCGACGTAAACTTCCATGTTCCGACCTATCTGGTGTTGAAAGACAGCATTAACCAGGCGTTGGTAAATTGTTTCGGCATTTTTCAAGCCTAATGGCATAACACGATAGTGATAAGTTCCTCTATTCATGATGAATGAGGTGTGTTCCTGGTCGGCCGGGTGCATCAGGATTTGATTGTAGCCGGAGAAGGCATCCATGAAGTTAAGCATCTGATGTTCAGCAGTTGCATCGACCAGCAGATCTATCTGGGGGAGAGGATAACTATCTTTTGGGCAAGCCCGATTGAGATCGGAGTAATCGACGCAGAGTCGCCATTTACCATTGTGTTTGCGGACCAAGACTACATTGGACAACCACCTGGGGTAGTCTACGTTCTTGATGAACTGCGCCTTCAGTAGTTTGTCCACCTTAGAGGCGATGAGGGCATTACGTTCCGGGTAAAAAATACACTGCCTCTGTTGGAAAGGTCAGAAGTGGGGGCTCAATACTGAGGCGATGAGTGATGAAAGAGGGATCAATACCTGGCATGTCAGAGTGGGTCCAGGCAAAGACATCGTTGTGCTCGGCTAGGAGAGTTGTGAGATCAGCTTTGGCCTGAGAGGATAGTTGACTGCCAATCCTGGCTGTTCTAGCTGAGTTGGTATGATCGATGGGCACTTCGACAAGTTCCTCCACTAGTTCCCCTCTGACTAATTCTTCCTCATTTCTGACGTCGAGACCTTCGATAATCATAGTCTCATTCATCTTGACTTCCTTTAGTGAGGCGACGTAGCATTCCCTGGCCATCGTCTGCTCGCCCTTCACGGTGCCGACCCCGAGATCAGTCGGGAATTTAATGGCTAGATGGTATGTGGAGGTAACATCTTGGAAAGCATTGAGAGCCGTGCGTCCGAGGATTATGTTATAAGCAGAAGGACAGTCGACGACAAGAAAGGTGAGTAACTTTGTGGTCTGCCGTGGATATTCTCCGATGGTGATGGGGAGATCGATGGAGCCTATGGAGGTCACCCGATCGCCAGTGAAACCGATTAGATTTGGTTTCCACATCATTGAGATATTGTGCACAAAAATTCATGCATTCTTCCATAAGATATCCTTTAGCAATTGAACCTTCTGGATGTGCTCTATTACGCACATATCGCTTCAAAGTAAGAAGATACCTCTCAATTGGATACATTCATCGAAACTGAATCGCTCCACCCAATAATGCTTCGTTAGCTAGATGTATACGCATGTGCTCCATTATGTCAAAAAAAAGTATGAGGAAATATTTTCTCTAGATGACAAAGTGTTACGGCCAGGGATGAGCAGTGGATATACCGATATGCCAAAATCGACCGAACCGAACCGATCCACCGCATTTTGGATGGATGTGTGATGACGAGTGGACGGTTGCAGATTGATTTTCTCAAATCCGCCAATCTGGCGGACGGATGGCGGATTTGAGATTCTTTTGGCCGCAACGGAACCGCCAAACCACGAGCACCCCTAATAATTTATAAGACTTTGTGTTTTCAGTTTGTTTAAATATTCTATTTGTGTTTTCAATTAAAAAAGAGTTTAAATATTTTGTTGAAAAAAAGTTTTCAACTTGAATATTTTTTTTGAATTGAAAAAAATAAACGTATTATTTATGTATATTTTTTGGTTTTTAAATCTATCTCTAAAAATAATAAATAGAAAATATAATATATGCTAGTTGGTTTTTGTTTTCAAAAACAGATATATATGTAACAATACAGAGATATACAATCTCTGCTACTGCTCTGTTCATGATTTTGGTGGTTTGAATTGTTTTTATATTTTATGAACCACAGATTGTAAAACTTTATGTGGATGAGGCATGCTGTGATTGTAGTATGTGGATGAGGCATGCAATGATTGTAATATTCTAAAGTTTCAAACTTTCTTACTTTGGATGAGGTATGCAGTGTTTGTAATATATATATATTTTTTTTTTGAGGAAGTGCATAAGTTGAATTATGTTGAAAATTTATAAAATTTTAAACCGCCAAACCGATTTGCATCCATCCGCCAAACCGCCAATCCGCTCAATCCACATCCGCCGAATTGGCGGACGGATACGGATTGATTTTCTCCAATCCGCCAATCTGGCAAACGGATGGCGAATTGGAGATTCTGTGGCCGCAACTGACCCGTGCCCACCCCTAGTTACAGCGATACGATCTTGAATACATTGCAAATCCGTCGCACGATTCACTTTGGAACACAATTATCTAAAGAAATTGCTCAATTCAATCAAAGGTTCAATTACATTCTTCGGTAACGATCTTTGAATAGCCAATGGAATTAGTTGTTGCATCAGAATGTGACTATCGTGGCTCTTAAGACCCCCAATACTTCTATCATGTAAGCGCACGCGACGCGATATATTGGATGAATACTAGTCGGGAACTCTAACTTCCTTCAATACTTTCAAAAACAAATCTTTCTTATCCTTGGTCATCGTGAATTCTGCTGGTGGTAAATAAGCTTTATTCGACCCTCTTAGCTGCAAATGTAGGGGTTTTCTAATATTCATTTCTTGTAAATCACGCCGAGCATTAACACCATCCTTCGATTTTCCTGCAACCCCTAATATTGTCCACAACACATTGTCACAAACATTCTTCTCTATATGCATCATATCGAGGTTGTGTTTTATTAGATTGTGCTCCCAATATGGTCGTTCATAAAAGATACTCTTTTTCTTCCAGCTATGGGTGCGATGTCTAGCTTTCTCCTTCTCTACTTGTCTCCTATGCCTCTCCTTAAAGTCATCCCTCTTGTATTGGGTTAAAATACCCTCAGATTCTAATTGTAGCAGCATCTCAGTTCCAAACAACAATTTTGGTTTGAATCTAACTTCCCGACCACCATCAAATGATACTTTATCCTTTCGGAATTTATGGCCACTAGGTAAAAATCTACAATGACCCAAGTATGATTGTTTCCTACTATGCTTCAACCAACACGATGTAGTTCCTTATTGCAACAAGGACATGCATATTCGCCTTTAGTGCTCCATCCTGACAAGTTTGCATATGCAGGAAAATCACTAATTGTCCACAGTAAAGCTGCATGCATTTGAAACATTTGATTTGTTGATGCATCAAATGTGGAGACACCGTTATTCCATAGTTCTTTCAACTCCTCAATCAACGGTTGCATAGACACATCAATCTTGTCACTAGGTCCTTTTGGGCCGTCAATAAGCACGGATAAAATTAGAAATGGTTGCTTCATGTACATCCATGGCGACAAGTTGTATGGAATGAGCACAACAGGCCAAGTGCTATGAACTATGTTCATCGTCGTAAATGGGTTAAAACCATCAAATGCTAAGCTAAGCCTTACACTTTGGCAATCATTACTAAAGTCAATATTTCGACAGTCAAAATCTTTCCATGCAAGGGAGTCAACAGGATGCCTAAAGACACCATCATCAGTTCATTCCTCTGCATGCCATCTCATTAACTTCGCCATCTTGGATGACATAAACAACCTTTGCAACCTTGGTTGTAAAGGAAAATACCTTATCTGTTTTGCAGCTGTTCGTTTGCCACCATCACCATTTGATTTCCATCTACAACTGTTGCATATGACACATTTATCAAGATTGACGTCCTCGTTTCGAAACAACATGCAACTGTTGGGACATGCATCCCACGTCTCATACGTGAAGCCCAAATCTGTTGTGACCTTTTGAGCTTTATAATATGAGTCCGGGAGTTTCACACCCAATGGGAACGCCTCATTCAATAACTCAAGCAACATGTCAACAGACTTGTCTATCCACTGATTAAGCACCTTCAAATGTAGAAGTCGAACAATGAATGACAAAGATGTGAACTTCTGACAACCCGGATACAATTCACTTTGTGCATCTTGAAGAAATTTGAAATACTTTGCAGTCTCTACATTTGGACCGAGCTGGGGTTCAGATGCATGGGGATTAGGCCCTTGTGGTTCATTACCCTCAACACTTGTACCGGCATGTGGATTTCCCATAGCCCCTTGTATCATTCCAACCATATCATCCCCAATGTCTAAATTAGCTAATGTTTCATTCTCTCGATTACCATGCAGAGATATGTAAGATTCCCCATGATTAATCCAATGTTTGTACTTTTTAAAAAAACCATTCAAAATCAAATGCTCCTGTACACCCTCTCGTACAAGATGGTATCGATTCTCACACTTCTTACACGGACAATTGATCATCGAACCTTCAACCATATTAGTGTAGGCAAACACAAGGAATTCATCAATCCCATTAATGTATTCCCTCGACATCCTATTTGGCAAATCAATCCAACTCTTATCCATCATCTGTATTTCCCTCAAATATCGCTTCTGCACACATCCACAAAAATATCTTATCAAAGGATCTAAAATGAATTGATTTGAGACGGAATATGAACATCATATTCATTCAGACTCTTTAAGTTTAAAAAACTTTTGAGTAAGACACTTAGTTCTAAAAAAATCCGACAAGTTTTGACATGAATAAGACACTTAGTTCTAAAAAATACGACACTTAGTTCAAAACATAGTGCAAGCACCATGTTATTCTATCATACTAGAGCCTTGTAGGCATGCACTTGGTTCTCTAATTGAAATTGCTACTATTTTTAATTATTAAACTTTGGTCCTTGTTGTCTTCAAAAGAGAATACATATATGACCAAAAAGACCACTACCTTGACTTTAAGTGCTCTCCCTTTTTCAAAGCTTACTAAAAACTACATACATACACAGGTGATCCTATTGTTTGTATTTGTGTGTACTTGTATATATATATACCTATTATGAAAGTAAAAAATTAAAAATTAAAAACACATGCAACATTAAATAGTTTAAGACTTAGCTCGAAATTAAGGATATGTGCTCACTTGACATGGACAAGCTACATTATGCCCAAGACACAAGTATTTAAACTTGATATTAGTGTATAAAAAAGCCTTCAAAAGCTATTTTAGAAGGTGGTTCCTGAAATTTAATATTACTCTACGTAGACTTCGCACACTAACTATAATTTTGCAAGATTTGTACAAACAAAAAGGGTGTCTTTCAAGTTAGCTGCTATAATTTTACAAGTTTAAAAATTGTTATGTATCTTTCAAGTTAGTCGCTATACGAAGTGCAAGAAGCAAAAGATAGATAGCAAGTGTGTCTTCCATGGTGGTATTATCTATTAACAACTAATATATGGCCTCAATGGTATGATAATCTGTTTAAAACACTTACTAGCAGAACGGATGGTTACACTTTTGAAGGTAGTGATTGGAGTAGCTATATGGATACTGGCAGAACAACAATTCAACACTTCCAACTTGGAATGTAGTTGAGGCATTTATATGTCAATGGTGTTCCAAAGTCTCATAAGTGATTAAACTTAAACTCCAATTGAGTCTTAAATTCACCTCATGTTCTAAGCCTTCATTTTTTTCAACAACCAAATGATATATTAAGATCTTGTATCCAAGAGTCACTATTTAAGCTAAACATGTAACCGAAGAACATTCAAATTCAACATGCTTTCACAAAATTGCTCAACTAAGCATTGGTACTTCCATAAATTTTCCTTGAGGAGAAACATTTCACCAGAAGTAAGCACTCGCCTGCGATGATGGAAGCACCAGCAAGCACAAGCACAATTTCTTGTACCAAGTTTTGATCAGATTGAATCCAAGTGGTCATTTATAAAGAAACAACTAAATGCACAGAAGATTTTATCCTCATTAGAATGTGGAACTTAGCTATAAAATATCGTCACTTGTGTTGTCTCGTATTTTTCCAATTGCATTGAGAAGATTGACTAGGTTGTAGTCTTGTACACATCTAACTTTTTAGTTTAGTCATGCATCAGTTGCATACAGACAAAAAAAAAATGGAGCAATGGAATAGGAAATACAGACAAAAAAAAAATAAAAAAAATAGAGCAATGGAATAGGAAAGAACATGGGAACCATACCTCTTCTGGAGTTAATGGACACTTCCCAATAGCTCTTCTTTCACTATAAACAAGTTCCTTCTCTGCAAAATTTTCCTTCCGATATTTCTTCAATATGCTTTGTTCTTTAGGGTTACATATATCAATGCACCTGTAAAAAAATTTAGAAAACTTGATTTGATTAGTAACTAAAAAAATTCTAAAGGGGAATCACCAAGCGTTACTAACAAATACTTGGCAGATAGGTAAATCTACAAGAATGCACAAATACTATAGTTTAGATTTTTTGAAGATGCACTAATATAACAGAATACTAATATAGCAGCTAATTTTCAGAATTCAATAATAAGAGTGTGAACCTTGCTATATTTCTATTAATTTAACAGTTCACGAATTTGCAGAAATGTTAATTGAGTGATAAGTTAACTTATTCTTTAAAATATGTTAACTGAGTGAGTGAGAAAATATGCAAGTTATGTTGGCTCCGAGTGCATCTTCTAAGGAGACATATATAATACATATATATATATAGAGAGAGAGAGAGAGAGAGCATACGCTGAGTGAGTGAGAGAGGAGCGCTTGAGATTGACTGAGCTCGTGCGAGAGAAAGATGGAGACGTAACACCACCGCTAGCCATAATACGCCGTCGCCATACCACTGCTAGCCATCGTCAAGAGCAATTGAGCCTGCTTGCCGTTTGTCGCTCATCGAGAGAGAAATCGTCGTTCACTGTCGCTTGTTTGTGGATTTTGGGGGAAAAATATATGTTTCAAACATTTAGGGATTTTCGATCAAAACGATCAAGCGCCAAACAATGGGAGAAGCGGGATTTGATTTTTTTATTACTTTTTGCGACAGTACATTTGAACCGTCACAAAGGATAAATAAAAATAGTTAAAACGGCGCCGTTTTACGAATAGTTTTTTTGCGACGAACATTTGCCGTCGCAAATTGTCCACCCCCGTCTCAAAACATTTATTTTTGCGACGGTACACAACGGCGTCACAAATACTTCCGCATTTGTCACACTTTTTGCATATCTTTATTACCGACGGTAAAACTGCCGTTGCAAAAGCTAGTTATTGCGACGGTTTAAACTGTCATCGCAAAATATCATTTTTTGCGACGGGAAAAGCGCCGTTGCAAAAAGCCCCGTCTTTTTTAGGCCCTTTTCTTGTAGTGAAATTAGGTATAGTTATCAAAAATAATTTCATATTCATAGAAAATTTTATAATTTAATAATTCAAATTTATTAGTTTTATCATTAATTAATAAAAAAAATTTCAACCATACTCTGATTAGTTATCTCTCCATAAAAGAATGACAATTCATCAGGAGTGGCCTAAATTTAGATATTGTGACAAAATATATATATATATCACATGTCAAGTCAATTCTCAAAACCAGCCAAATCAACACGTCTCTACTTTGTTTTTGGAAAAATGATCCGGGCCCCCTTTTCCCCCACCCTCACCACCCCACACACACGTGGGGTTTGGTGATTGGGGGAGAAAAAAGAAAAAAAAACTGGCTAATGGGGAGTCAGTGGGGGTCGTGGGGGTCTCAATGGACGGTCGGTGCATAATAGAATTCTCCTTACAAGGGGGTGACCCCCACCACCTCCCACATACACGTGAAGGGAGGGGGGTTTTGAAGGATAGGAGGACGAAAAAAAAATTGAACCAATGACCGCCCACTGGGGGTCTGAAACTTTTTCCTTTGTTTGATTATCATTTGGAAAAGATTATACCATATGTATTTTATAATTAAAAAAATGACATAATTTCATATTTTTTAAATTATAATTAAAATAAATTTTTAAAAAATCATAATCAAATACAAAAAAGTCATAATCAAAATCTCAAAATAATATTATAATTAAAAAAAATTAGTCATAACTAAAGAAAAAAATAATGTTGCTAAAAATATAAATGGTACGGTCGGTGCATAGTAGAATTCTCGTTACCATTTTTTTCGGAAATAGACCAGTTCCATCGCTTCAAAAATATCTTTTGGAGACCTAAATAATTTGCACACTACATGAAAATTAATCTTGTTATGCATGGAATTTGCCTGGCCATATATATATATATATATATTAGGATATAATTATGTGATATGATATGTATTATTTTTTGATTTGTTATACACCTAAAGATGTAGACTCCAATTCTATTATCATATCATTTTAGGTAAATTTATGATTTTTTAACATTTCTTTTGAATTTATAAATTAAAAAAGATTATGATGTGTATCTTTTCTCAACAGATAAATATAAAAAAGATACTAAGATAATTCTCTTATTTTAAAAAAAATTACTAAGATAATTTACTGAACTAATAAAGAAGTAGAAGAAGATACATATATATACAATGACTAACTCGCAGAACAAATGACCAATTTTATTATTAAGTAAATCATTAAGTAATGCCCTTATGGGTGTATTTGTAATTTGCTTAAAAATAAAAGATTTATATTTTATAATTGACCAAGAATGTTTGCATAATTACGGAAAAACCTGATTTATAATTGACGAAAAATATTTCCGTAATTAAAAAAAAAAAACTTCACTTAACATATAGGTCACTAAGGGTGAGCGCCCAAACTGATCAAACCGAACCGATTTGCCGTATTTTGGACGGATGTGTGATGACGAGCGGAGGGTTGCAGATTGATTTTTTTCAATCCGCCTAGTTTTGGACGGATGACAGATTTGAGGTTCCTTTGGTAGCAACCAAACCATGAGCACCTCTAGTAATTTGTAACACTTGGTGTTTTCAATTTGTTTAGATATTCTGTTTGTATTTTCAATTGAAAAATATTCTAAATATTCTGTTGAATATATTTTGTTGAAAAAAGTTTTCAACTTGAATATATTTTTTGGATTGAAAAAAATAAATGTATTATTTATCTATATTTTTTATTTATTTTTAAATCTAACTCTAAAAATAATAAATAAAAAAAGGTGATCTATGCTGGTTGGTTTTTATTTTCAAAAACCGATTAGATGTGTTGGAAGAAATGGGCTTTTGGTGACTTTAATTAGATATTAAAGTGGGTCCCAACCATCTATTGTGTTGGGTCCAAGTGGGTCTAGATACTTTGCAATGAGATCTTTACACCACAAATAGAATGGCCAAAAACCATTGAGAATTGAATGAGAAATTGCCCCATGAAGTTAGCTTCATGAAAGAGTTAATGGAGTTTGTAACTTCTGCCTTTATTGCAGAGTTTAATATTGCATTAATGGGGCTTGTAACTCCTGCCTTTATTGCAGAGGTTAATGGTGCATTAGTGACTAGTCATAAAGGCTGGAGGCTTCTCCTGTCTCCCCTATACATGTATAAATTGAGACCCTCCTGTCAAGTCTCAAACACAGAAATTGTTTCTTCCATTCTTTAGTCAGTTTGCTAGAAATTTCTACAGTGAGAGAGTGCTGCCACTGTTTTTGTTTGCTAAGCTAGACAGAGAGTGCTTCTGCCGTAGCTGGTTTTGACCGTCGTATCTTGGGAGACAGACGCCGGGATTCCTCAAGCACTCGACCCGTGAGGCGGCAAAATCTGTTTTAAGGAAACTGCTACCGTGCAGGCTTCGGTTTGGTTTCTTTACCATTTTATTGTTTTGTGTATTTCTGTTGAAATTTAGTTGTAATTATCAGCATATGTTCTTGGTATATAATTTTGATTTCCTCATAAATCTATTTCTTTAATTTCACAATTTGAACAACAAGTTTAAAACAGATTTTTATATATTTTCTATGAAATTGATCGAATAGATTTATATAGACAATTAGGTTAGCTTTGTATAATGTTACTAGGAACTGTTGCGGAATTGCTCACTATTTCAATGATTGTAAATTATGCAAGTTTTGACACGTTATTTAGTTTCTAACTTTTAGTTTTCTTACATGATTTAATCTTTAGAATAATTTGCATACTTAATTGTATTAGTATGATCTTATTTTATGCGTATAGTTCATCATTCCCCTACTATGATTTGCATGAATTTTTAGAGTTATAAAATTTGTGTAACTTGCCTATATTTATTTACATGGTTATTGTGAATTAAATTCTTATATAATTTATGGAAATTAATTTTTAATTTAATAGTTAGAGTTGTAAGTTTTGTAATTTATGTAGAAGTTATAAGGTTTTGTAACTTGTATAGTATCTTAATTCCTTAGTTATTTTGCTATTCTATGATTTGCTAGAAGGTTAAATAATATTTGATTGTATGTACAATTGCTTTAGATTAGTTGCTTTATATTATGTTGTCGTTTGCTACTAACTTTCTTTGTAGGCATACCTAAGCGTGGAAAGGAATTTTATGGACTATTTATAATCCTCAATTGGATTGGTTTATTTTTCCTTTATATTTGAAGAAATTTTTTGCTTGAGATTTAGTTGGTTTGTTTACCAATTTGTAGTAGCAAGTTTTATTTGCTTGTATTATTAGAAGCATTTTATATGCATGTATTTGGGTGTAGCAATTTTTAAGTTGCTTGTAAGTTTGGAATTTGGTTTGGTTTTCTGTAATAGAAACCAAAGTATTTAGCCTTGGCTAAAGAGTAGTTCTTATTTGTTCAGAAATGACAACTAAGACGGATTTGGTTTCAAACCTTTGGGGTTTGAGGAAGTCTTTGGGTTTAATCATTTTATTCCCAAAGTGTTGGAAAACGAAGTTTGGAGAAAATCTTTGATTATAATCTGATTATTTCCAAAGTGTTTTGGTTTATAATCTGATTATTTCCAAAGAGTCGTGGTTTTGAGAAAAGAAATCCAATTTTAGCATTAGTTAAAATATCTCTGATTTTTATTCAGAAATCATGGGCTCAGTTCCGGGAGTACCGGTTAACTGTCATGGGCTCAGTTCCAGGAGTATCGGTTAACTTTTATGAGTGGTGTAATTCTGGTAGCAAATTTTATTTGCTTGGGAATTGGTTTGTTATAACCTATAACCTGGTTTATCCCTTGGAAAACTTAATTTTAAATTTGTTTCCCATGGACTAAGAGTCAACATGCTTTTAAAAGTTTTGTCAAAAGGTTAACTGGGTTTTAAGTGGGACCATTGTGACCCATCCAGTCTTCCTGGGAACATTCTTGACTATGTTCGATTGTAGGTTAAGTGGTGAGACTAATTTTAAATTTCCATCTGAGAGATTTTCTAAGGGTTAAGTTTAATTTCTGGAATCACATAAGTGAAATTCTGTTGTGATGCTTCAGAAATGGCTTCAAAATGTGACAAAAAGAAATGTTGTGCCACCTGACAACCTTAGCCTCGCGAGATTCTTAAAGGAAGATCTTGAGAGATCAAGTATGATTAAAGGAAATCATAAGATTGCATGATAACATTTCTGAATTGATCAGAGGCAATTAGTATGGTATCCTTGTGTTATTTATAGCATTTATGATTTCTATGTGACTTTGTTTGAAAGCAAAGATGACAACCTGTTATAGTGGGTGAATATTTTTTGGAGTTTTAAATTCCAAATATATTCTTAAATTGGTGGCTCCTACTGAATACAGGATCACTAATCACAGAGATAGAAAACTGGTGGTTCCTAGGAGGTGTTAGATGACTGGCTACACAGTTATGAGATTGTAGTTCCTAGTAGTGAACAGATTACTGATCACATGTCAAGACATCATGGTTCCTAGTAGTGGAGAGGCTACTGGTCATATGTCAGGACATGATGATTCCTAGTAATGAAAGAGTCTATTGATCCTATGTCAGGACGTTGTGATTCCTAGTAGTAAAGTGACTATGATCACAGGTTAAGACATTGTGATTCCTAGTAGCAGAAAGTTTACTGACCACATGTTGAGAAATTAGTGATTCCTAGTGATAAGACTACTGGCCATGTTATGAAGTTCCATATAGTAGACTATTGAATACTGGATTTGTGTTTCCTAATAGTAAGACTATTGGCTTCAGAGTGATAGGTTGGACCAAATATATTTGGGTACCTAATTCGGTTGATGACATTCTGGGAATTTATTTACTGTGATATGATTTTGAGAGTTTCATAATCATTGTGACACAAGGATTTGTTTAAGACTTTGTATAAATTCTACAAAGAAGACTTAATTATCCGACTCCGAATTGAGGAGGATAATAGAAAGAAAGGAGGGAGTACCTCTTCAGTGAATGCCAATGTCATTAAGCATGGAAAATTTTCTGGAATGAGGAAGAAGCCCCCCTTGAACGAAGTCCTGTATGTTCTAGACTTTCGCATGGTTTTTGAGTCCGATAAGGTCGTTCTGACGAAACACAAGTGTCACACTTGTGTTGAAGTGAAGTAGACAAGATCCCCGTACGAGTTATGGAAAGGCGTTAAGCCTTCTTATAAATTCCTACAAATGTGGGGGTGTCATGCAAAAAGTGGGAATACCTAAACCCAAGAGGGTTAGGATAAGCCTAAAAATCCGTTGACTGTGTATTCAACGGTTGTGCACAATATAGCAGTGCATATCGATTTCTTGTGGTTCAATCTGCTATTCCAGATATACACAAGAATACTATCATGGAATCAAGAAATGCATCTTTCTTTGAAAATGTATTTCCGTGTCGTCTCCAAGAAGGGATTCAGAGTTCCATGAAAGAGGTTGAAGGTGACAATGATTACATAGCTAATCAAACAAATGATCACTTGCGTGATCAAGTTGGGTGATCAAGCTGAAGATGTAGATGAGCTAAGAAGGAGTAAGAGAGCTAGGACTGCAAAGTCCTTTGGTCCGGATTTTTTAACTTATATGTTAAAGGGAGAACCTCAAACTTTCCATGAAGCTATGACTTCTCCTGAGAGTCCTTGATGGAAAGAAGCGATCAAAAGTAAGATTCACTCCATCTTACAAAATCACACCTGGGTGTTAGTAGATTTACCTCCAGGTTGTAAGCCTTTAGGCTGAAAATGGATTTTTAAAAGAAAGATGAAGGCCGATGGGTCAATTGACAAGTATAACTCGTTATCAAAGGGTACAGGCAGAGAGAAGGCCTGGATTACTTTGATACGTATTCACCAGTGACAAGGATTACATCCATTCACATGGTGATTGCGATAGCAGCGCTACGTGGTTTGGAGATACATCAGATGGATGTAAAGACAGCTTTCTTAAATGGAGATTTGAATGAAGAAGTCTACATGGAGCAACCCGAGGGGTTTTCAGCTCCAGGACAAAGTAAGAAAGTCTGTAAGCTTGTCAAATCATTGTATGGTTTGAAGCAAGCTCCTAAGGAATGGCATGAGAAGTTTGACAACGCTATGTTGTCAAATGGATTTAGAATCAATGAGTGTGACAAATGCGTATATGTTAAAGACACTGACAGGGGTTATGTCATTTTGTGTCTATACGTTGATGACTTACTCCTTGTTGGTAGTAATAATGAGATGATTAAAACTACTAAGAGATTGTCAGACTCTAAGTTTGACATGAAAGATATGGGCCTTGCAGATGTTATTCTATGTATTGAGATTACCAGAACATCTAGTGGAACTGTACTTTCTCAGTCTCACTATGTTGAGAAGATACTTGAGAAATTTGGTAAATCAAATACAAGTGTGTCTAGGACACCGGTAGATGTCAGTCTACACTTGACTAAGAATAATGATGAGAGTGTCTCTCAGTTAGAATATTCTAGGCTCATTGGCAGTTTGATGTATCTGATGAGTTGTACTAGGCCGGATATAACTTACTCGGTTAGCAGGCTTAGTAGATACACAAGTAATCCCGATACTTCTCATTGGAAGGGCATTGTGCGGGTGTTAAGGTATTTACGCTACACTCGGGATTATGGGTTGCATTATACTCGATATCCAGCGGTGCTAGAAGGCTATAGTGACGCAAATTGGATATTAGATATAAAGGACTCAAAGTCCACTAGTGGATTTGTGTTCACTCTTGGTGGGGCAGTCGTATCTTGGAAATCTTCCAAGCAAATGTGTATATCTAGATCTACGATGGAATCAGAGTTTATTGCTTTTGATAAAGCAAGGGGAAAAGCTGAATGGCTTCGCCATTTCATTGAAGATATTCCACGTTGGTCTAAACCTGTGCCAGCTATTTGTATTCATTGTGATATCTACAATTGGTAGGGCACAGAGTAATATGTATAATGGAAAGTCTAGACATATTTGTCGTAGACATAATTCTATATGACAACTACTCTCGAATGGAGTTGTCTCTATAGACTATGTAAAGTCTAAAGGACAACATTGCAGATCTGCTAACCAAAGGGTTAAATCGAGTGTTAGTCGAAACGTCGTCAAAAGGAATGGGGTTGAGGCCTTTGGAAGTTACCAGAACGGAAACCCAACCTAATTGACTGGAGATCCCAAGATCTAGGTTCAATGGTATAACCTAATTGCATGTAACGGTGGTATGTCACTGAGGAGGTTGAACCTCCAGCCATTCCTTCTATCAGTGATACCTACAAGTGTAGAGGTTAAGCTGAGCTTTTAATGACTCTAGTGTGGTAAGCTGTTGAGCTGAGTATAGCAGGATACTCAAGTAGAGTCACCTATGTGAGTGTGAAGTGGGGCCGCTTCTAGAAGAATTGGGAGGCTAAGATTCTTTGAAACCACTCGCTGAACCAGGCTAGTGCCCAGGGCCATACAGGGCAAACTAGTGAGAACAGAATGGTGGTAGGAGTAATTCCCGTGTGAGATCTATTGTCTCAATTTACATAAACGGCAGAGCAGTTCAAGATGTCATATTCATTGATCAGCCAGTAAACTCGATAGGTTTTCACTGGGAGAGGTTCAAAGCCAAAAGCTACCTTCTTTAATGTCGGGGTTAGTCCGTTGTACTCTCTCTCCGAGTCATTATTGTTGAACAATGTCCGTTTGTTGAGTCATTCGGTCAATTTTTATTCATGTGGGGGATTGTTGGAAGAAATGGTTTTTTGGTGACTTTAATTAAATATTAAAGTGGGTCCCAACCATCTATTGTGTTGGGTCCAAGTGGGTCTAGATACTTTGCAATGAGATCTTTACACCACAAATAGAATGGCCAAAAACCATTGAAAATTGAATGAGAAATTGCCCCATGAAGTTAGCTTCATGAAAGAGTTAATGGGGTTTGTAACTTCTGCCTTTATTGAAGAGTTTAATAGTGCATTAATGGGGTTTGTAACTCCTGCCTTTATTGCAGAGGTTAATGGTGCATTAGTGACTAGCCATAAAGGCTGGAAGCTTCTCCTCTCTCCCCTATACATGTATAAATTGAGACCCTCCTGTCAAGTCTCAAACACAGAAATTGTTTCTTCCATTCTTTAGTCAGTTTGCTAGAAATTTCTACAGTGAGAGAGTACTGCCACTGTTTTTGTTCGCTAAGCTAGACAGAGAGTGCTTCTGCTGTAGCTGGTTTTGAAAGTCGTATCCTGGGTGACAGACGTCGGGATTCCTCAAGCACTCGACCCGTGAGGCGACGAAATCTGTTTTAAGGAAATTGCTACCGTGCAGGCTTCGGTTTGGTTTCTTTACCATTTTATTTTTTTGTGTATTTCTGTTGAAATTTAGTTGTAATTATCAGCATATGTTCTTGGTATATAATTTTGATTTCTTCATAAATCTATTTCTTTAATTTCACAATTTGAACAACAAGATGTACCAATGTAGAGATATACAATCTCTACTACTGCTCTGTTCATGATTTTGGTGGTTTGAATTGTTTTTATATTTTAAGAACCACATATTGTAATACTTTATGTGGATGAGGCATGCAGTGATTGTAAAATTCTAAAATTTCAAACTTTCTTTCTTTGGATGAGGCATGCAGTAATTGTAATACTTTTTTAAGTCATTGATTGTAACACTTTTTTTTTTTTTTTTTTTTTTAGGAAGTGAATAAGCTGAATTATGTTAAAAATTTATAACCGATTCGCATCCATCCGCCAATCTATATACTATTAGATACAGAATATTTCTGAGAAATGTTTTTTCAATAGTTTATTCTAATTTAGTTTAACAGACTGTAAAGTACTTTCTGCATAGGATCTTCAAGATTTAGAGAAGCGCAGTCATAGAATATTTTTATGCTATGGAATTGTTAATATGTTATTTTCTATATAATTTTGAATAAAAATTAATTTTAAAAGTAAATTAAAAAAATTTAAAATCTGAATGGCCAAAGTGAAAAAAGAAAACTCTAAGGATCAAAATGAAAAAATGATCAAACATAAAAAGACAAAGTGTAATTTACCCTAGTGTAACAGAATTGTAAGGTATGGCTAAGATAAAAATGGTAATAAGCTTTTAAACTTTAAAAGCTTATTATAGCACTTGATCTATTATTTACAAATTTAGTTTAACAGACTATCTCGATCAAAAAAAGTTTAACATACTATGAAATATGGCTATGATAAAAATGGTTTAAAATCTTCTTAGAGCATTTTTAATGGCAAATGTTATAATAGTATTGTCAGTGTCAAATTATGACAATGAATAGTTGAAAATTGTAGAATTATAACAATGGTACTTCAATGGAGGGCTGCCAGTTTTGCCATTTTGACACAGAAATTGCTGTGTGTAAGATGTCCGGCCGGTCGTCCAAACATCCCACACACACACCAGTTTTTAGCTTTCGTCTGCAAATATGGCGGACGGGAGGGAGGGAGAGATGTTTTGCTAAGAGAGAGAGAGAAAAAGAGGGCTACTGTTTTTGTGAGTTGGCAGTTGTGATACAAATTTTGGCATTTGTCAAATTTGACAACTACCATAACTTACCAATAGAGCAAGGTTTGGTCTTTCTGCTACCAAATTTTTGGCAATAACAGCTTCCATTGGAAATGCTCTTACATCACTTGATCAATTAATTACAAGTAGGGTAATGCTAGAAACACTAATTAGTGTATCAATTAATACACTAACTAAGACAAAAGATATATATGTGGATTTCATCATTTAACATGGTCCTACTTAATATAATATCTACTTAGGCCTCGTTTGAGGAGCAACTATTTTAGTCAAAAATTCACTATAAGTTATCACATCACTCTCTTTACTTTTCTGCACATTTTTTCATAAAAAGTCAAAAAATTATTAGAATAATTTATTTCTAAACGAGACCTTATAGTAAGTGCACAAAGATTTGAGTTCAAGACTTTTAATTTCAATAAAGATATTCTCACCACTTAAATAATATATATATATATATTATAAAATTATTTTTTTATTATTTAATTTTATTTTTACTTAAATTACACCCACAAGATATCGCATGGGTTACCACAAAGTTATTCTTATAAATAGGGTCACAAGTAGGTATCTTTCACGAGGCAAGCCAATTGATTAGAAGTCGGTGGACCCCTCTTGTTTGTGCGTGTGACCTAACTTTTGCGAGTTAGTGCTCACAAAGGTTTCATTGCACAACTACTTTCTTTTTAAAAGGTAATTTTTTTTTTTTTAATGGGTAAGTTTTGTTTTAGAAGCTTATTATGAATCATCAATATTACAAAAACAGGGCCACGGTTTACATGGCAGAGCAAAACAGTGTCATTTTTGCTTGATAATAAAAAATGGTAAAAATGAGGAAAAAAGAGGGTGGCAACCCTTCTTGTACGTGATCATTAGAGTCATTATCTATTAAGGGGAGGCTAGGAGGTGTAAAAATGGTCTGTGGTCTGTGGGTGTCCGTAGTTTGCCCATGACTCAGGGTGGGCCCGGCCCGATTAGGTCTGAGCTTGAGTTCAGTCCGAGACCCTAGGTCTGGGCAGTCATTTCGAAATCCGGTCTGATTTGTGGCTTGGCCCATCGACCTGCTCAAGGCCTATTCAAAACTCAGCCTGAGACCCGGCCCACCTGAGGCCCAATGCCATTTTTAGTAGAAAAGAATAAAATTTTGGTTAAAAAATAGGAAAAAAATTTGAAAAAATGTTCAAGTCTACCTAAGCCTGAGCCCATGCCTAGGTCCGCCGGCCCAGCTCGAAGGCTCGCTCAAGACCCGAATACCCCTTAGGCCTAGCTTAATTTTCTGGCCCGTGGATCGGCCTGACCCGACCCAAGCCCGAGCCCAAGCCTAGGCTCACTAGCCCAGCCCCGAGGGCCCACCCAAGGCCTGAATACTCCTTAAGCCTAGGCCTAGGCCTAATTTTTAGGCCCATAGGCAGCCCGGCCCAGCCCAACCTGACCCGACCCAAATTTTGGCGAGAGCTCAAACGATTCGTCATGGGTTGGACTGGTCTAACCCATGCCTGAGTGGGGCAGGCCGAGCCAAATTTACACTCCTAGGGAAGGCGTAGGCCAATTAATGTATTAGATTTGGAACAGATCTGATATAATCTGAATTCGATCCTATTATAAAATAGTCTAAACCTGGCCCTGGTCTGATTATAACAAATCCAATTAGAAATCGTCTGAATTTGAATTTGATTTATCTCGTCATCCAATATAAAAATCTAACATAACCTTATTTATTATAATCTTATTTTTTATTCAAAATCTATTTTCTTACTTTTTTAACTGGTACTCATTATTTTTAAAATATGATATTCACATATATGTGGTAAACTACACTTGACCTTTCTTCAGTTTTGGAGAAAACCTAATTAACTGTACGAGTTTGGTATAATTATGTTAAAATTGTGAAATTTGTTATATTTTTTTCAAATCTCAAGAGGGGTGAATGTAATTTTAACATAAATTTAAGTATGAAATTGGGATCAAATTGATAATAATAATAATGGATGGGATTTAGATGAATCCAATTCGACAATAATCAGATCAATTAAATTAAGATTTTCTTGGATTATTGAATCAAATATTCATTAACGAGTTTGAATTTTCAAATCGGATTAATTCAATAACACCGATAAGAAGTTAGACAAAGAAGAGTCTAGACAAACTTCAAACATGGGATTGGAAATTAGAATACAAATAATACCCTAAAATTAATTTGGTAATACTCATGACATTTTCCACCTTTGCAATAAGAAATAAAAATAAGGGAAGTGACGAAACGTGACTACAATTTGAAAAAACTAGAAATCCCCTAGATGTTGATTTGTGATTATGTATCAATTTTAAGCAGTAAATAACAATCCCAATCAAACAATCAAGACAAATCGACACAACGAATTTACGTGGAAAAACCACAATTGGACACCTCCAATTGTGATAAAAAAACCACAGGCAACAGCCACAAAACAATCCACTAAGAAGATATAAAGGAATTACACAGGTATACTCTCAATTACCTAGCAAATCCACGCCCGAATTGAACCAACCCCTATGTGCCTCTTCCAACCCCGTCTTCACCTCGGAATTGTCTTGACGATGAGTCACTCCAGAATCCACCAAAGCTTCAGGGTCGAATTCTTCAGAATCCATCGAAGAACAACCCTCTCTTTTGTGTAGAACAAACAAATAATCCTTTGATGTATACTCTTTAAACCATGAGTTGAATACTCAATCAAAACATCAAAGAAAACTAGCAAAATATCCCCAGATATAAACCTTAATATCCAAGAAGAAGATCTGGAGGAGTAATCCTAGATTTGGAGCAACTTGCGAATTTATAGAATCTGAAATCGCGAGGTCTGCTCGAGCGTGGGAATTGACGCTCGAGCGGGGACTCTATATGACGTGTTCCGCACTAGGGTGTACGCTCGAGCGGGGAAATGGACGCTCGAGCGTGAAAACACGAATCACAGTATATTTGCAGACTCACCAAATTTTTGAAACTCAACATTCTCCGCTCGAGTGGGGGAATGTCTGCTCGAGCGGACACGCAACTTTGAATGCATTTTTGCATTTTGCTTTGGGGGCGCTGCCCCTCGACCCCGCGAGCTGACTGGGCAGCTCGACCCCCGTCAAAATCAGCGAAGTGGCAATCTTGAAAGCATTAACATCACAAACTTCTCTGCAAGGCTCGATTCGGGTTGGATTCGCATCTAATAAACTCATAGCCTCACTGAAATAAAAGTGCAAAAACAAATACAATTGAAAGGAGTTTTGTCAAACAGGGTTGCCAAGAATAAAAACCTAACAATCTCCCCCTTTGGCAATGCCATGACAAAACACACCTAACAACTAAAATCCTAATCACCCCAACCCATTACAGCCAACAAACGCAAACTTCTTTCTCAAGGTCATGATCTGCAAAACAACTATCAGTGCCACAATCTCCAAAACAGCTATTAATCCCACAAGAGTATATGAAAAAAAACAATAAACATATGATAAGATTATCTTGAAGCATGAGATGGAAAACATGAATAGATGTGACTTGGAGATTTTAAGAACATGTAGTATGAATAGATGAAAACTAAGACACATGCACCTGACACATGACATGAATAAAACCTAACAATCTCCTGTAAAGATAAATCAAACTCCCTCTCACTAATAGCAACCACAAATTGAAAAAAAAATGAACAAGAAGAAAACGACAAAAATAATATGGTGGAGCAAGCAGGGAATTTCAGACTTGTACCTTAAAACACACAAGACTATCCAAGAAGTACAATTACTTGAAAACACAATGTGCACAGCCTCTAGAAAATTCCTCATAAAAGAAAATAATGCATTATGTGAAAAGCATAGATCCCATGAGAAAAGTGTGTGTGTGACTCTTGGAGTTCGACAAACACGAGATTCAAATCCTAGTAGTGATATGAATGCTGGATTGCTAACTAGAGAATCTAAGCACAACTAAGGAAAGTCAAACCACTAGGAATCAAGGGATATTTGGTGAGTAAAAGCGGAGGCTCCCCCTTAATCAATGAATCCTTTATTTTTTTTTCCTTTTTTTTTTCACATCTTTTTGTTTCTTTCTTTTGGCACATCTTTTTTTTTTTTTTTTTTCTTTCTTTTGCACATTTTTTCTTTCTTTTGCACACTCATTGGTGGCTGTCACGCTCAAGAGTATGGAAATCGAACCAGAGAAGAATGGATATAATAAGGATGGCCTAGTTGGTGACTCTGAGGTAGCCTTTTCCTCATGGCTGGACTCCAAAGAACAAAGGGAAAAGCCGTGGAGATGCAAAAAGATGGAAGGTGGTTAAGAGACTCAACATCACCCAAGATATGCTAGTATCGGTCAATTCCTCTAGAAAAACAAAAGATACCATGCCAGAAGTCCATAGAGAAAAAAGATCACTAAGGCGGAAAACTCCAATATTTCCTAATCCAAGAGTGTGTACAAAATGAGACATACTAATCAAAGAACACACACTCCAAAATGAGTAATGATCATAGAAAGTACAAACATATTAACATGTAATGGATATTCTCATCAATTCCAATATGCACCAAGGACCACTCAAAAATTTTAAGCTTGCAAAACCATACTAAGAAAATCTTTTTTGTTTTTTTTTTTATTTTATATTATTTTTTTTTCTTTTTCTAAACAAAGCAAGATAGAAAACGAACATGCACACATTAAGTGACTCAAAAAGAAAAAAACAAAACAGAAACCCAAAAACTAAAAAGACTAAACCAATTAACACAAGTCAAGTTTTCTCATCCAAACTGCTTTAGTATGAACAAATTTGTGAGAATGGCAGTTCTTGGGTGGTGTCTTGACGTTATGGTTCCCTTCCCCTTCAATGAGAACTTATCTTGACATGGTTTCCAATTTCCTATTCCTAGGACTAGGCAAATGCAAACTCGCTCCATGATTGGTCTCAAGCACATCAAAATAACGAGGTCTGATATGACTCTTAACCTCATTACCACTAATGAAGTGTCTCCTACCCCACGAGATGTTGGAATTTATTCCATCTCTATGAGACACTCTTCTATACAACTTATAACAACAAGGCCGAATATGACCATACATACCACAATGATGACAAATAAAAACAGAGTGTACCTTCTTTTCTTTGGCCTTACCAACTCTAGGAAGTTTGAGAAGTCCATCCTTATGTTGAATTTTTTGTTCTCCCTTTCCTTGAGTTCTTGTATCATGAGATGTGGAAGCACTCTGTTTTTGCTCTTTCTTACCACCAAAGCCAATGGCACTCTTGTTAGAACAAATTTGTTGAGAACCAATGATATTGTCCAAAGTCTTTGATCCTCTGTTCTAAAGACCAATGGTAGCCATAGCACACTTGAGTTCTTCATCTTTCTTGATCATTAGTTCTTCCAAAGCAACTTGAGACATCTCAAGAGTTTCAATTTTCTCTTCATATGTTGCATAGATTTGTTGTAGCTCATTCCTCTCTATCTCACAAGTCAAGAGTTTTGCACAAAGAGCTTGTCGATCATTAGCTATCTTGATGGAATCAATCCTAGCCTTGGAAATCTCCTCCTTTAGTTTGACATTCTCACTTTCACATGCTTTGAGTTTCCTAGTGAGTTTGTCATTCAATTTGGATAAGTTAAGAGATTCCTTATACAACTTTTCATAAGCTTGCTCAAGCTCTTCATCATCACTCTCCAAGGATTCATCATCAGTGGCATTCTCAACCGACCTCTTCGGATACTCTATTCATCCTTCAGTTTCGGAAGCCGCCATGAAAGTAAGGAATTGTTTATGTCCCTCTTCACCTTGATCTTCACTGTCACTTTCATCTTCATTAGATTCTGATTCATCATCCCAAGTGATAGCGAGGGCTTTCTTCTTCCTCAAACGAGTGGGGCATTCTGAAGCAAAGTAGCCCAATCCTTGGCATTCATAGCATTGGACTCTTTCAGAGTTCCCTTGTATCTTTCCTTTCTCCTTCTTGGCTATAGAATTAATTTTGAGTTTATCTTTGCCTTTAGATTTATGAGTATGAGTAGATTCCAAAAGATTAGGATTCTTTTTCAAAAAAGATTTTTTAAATTGTTTAACAAAAGCAGCCGTAATCTTGGAATCTATCTCACAATCTTCATCAGAATCCTCTCCAACTTTATGAGCGCTACTAAAAGCAATAGCATCTTTTTGTTTCTTTTTGAAATTCCTATGTGCCTCATAAGTTTGGAGATTTCCAACCAAGTGATCCAAGGTTGAGGTTGTCAACATCTTGAGCCTCCTCAATAGCAGTAACTTTTGGTTGGAACCGATCAGGCAAGGATCTCAAAATTTTTCCCACAACTTCGGATTCTGGTATTTTTTCACCTAAATTGAAGCTGGAATTTACAATGTCACTCAACTTCTCATAAAATTCATCAAAGGTCTCACTATCTTTCATTGAAAGGTTTTCGAAACTAGACATGAGCCTTTGAAGTTTTGAGCGTTTAACAGAAGGAGTGCCCTCATGAATAGTTTGTAAGATATCCCAAGCCTCTTTTGCGACTTCACAATTGCAAATACGACTAAACTCTTCAGGTATGACAGCGCAAAAGAGAGAATTGATAGCTTTACTATTCCAGCTACTATTTTGGTAATCAATTGTGTCCCACTTATCAATTGGTTTGGGGAAAGTTACTCCATCAACGGTAATCGTCGGTTCAGTCTACCCATACATGACAGATTGCCAAACTTTTTCATCAATAGATTTTAAAAACGATCTCATCCGAGCTTTCCAAAACGAATAATTGGATCCGTCAAGTAAGGGTGGTCGAACCATAGAATTTCCCTCATGAATTGAATCCATTATCACAAATCAAACAAGATCCCGTTCTAAAAGATATTTTTTTTTTAAAAAAAAAATAGAACGACCTGCTCTGATACCAATTGAAAAAACTAGAAATCCCCTAGATGTTGATTTGTGATTATGTATCAATTTTAAGCAGTAAATAACAATCTCAATCAAACAATCAAGACAAATCGACACAACTAATTTACGTGAAAAAACCACAATTGGACACCTCTAATTGTGATAAAAAAAACCACGGGCAACAGTCACAAAATAATCCACTAAGAAGATATAAAGGAATTACACAGGTATACTCTCAATTACCTAGCGAATCCACGCCCCGAATTGAACCAACCCCTATGTGCCTCTTCCAACCCCGTCTTCACCTCGGAATTGTCTTGACGATGAGCCACTCCAGAATCCACCAAAGCTTCAGGCTCGAATTCTTCGGAATCCACCGAAGAACAACTCTCTCTTTTGTGTAGAACAAACAAATAATCCTTTGATGTATACTCTTTAAACCATGAGTTGAATACTCAATCAAAACATCAAAGAAAACTAGCAAAATATCCCCAGATATAAACCTTAATATCCAAGAAGAAGATCTGGAGGAGTAATCCTAGATTTGGAGCAACTTGCGAATTTATAGAATCTGAAATCGCGAGGTCCGCTTGAGCGTGGGAATTGACGCTCGAGCGGGGACTTTATATGACGTGTTTCGCACTAGGGTGTACGCTCGAGTGGGGAAATGGACGCTCGAGCGTGAAAACACGAATAACAGTATATTTGCAGACTCACCAAACTTCTGAAACTCAGCATTCTCTGCTCGAGCGGGGGAATGTTCGCTCAAGCGGACAGGCAACCTTGAATGCATTTTTGCATTTTGCTTTGGGGGCGCTGCCCCTTGACCCCGCGAGCTGACCGGGCAGCTCGACCCCCGTCATAATCAGCGAAGTGGCAATCTTGAAAGCATCAACATCACAAACTTCTTTACAAGGCTCGGTTCGGGTTGGATTCGCATCTAATAAACTCATAGCCTCACTGAAATAAAAGTGCGAAAACAAATACAATTGAAAGGAGTTTTGTCAAATGGGGTTGCCAAGAATAAAAACCTAACATAATTGATTTTGTACTATGAAGGACAAATATTTTTAAAAGGGAATTGTATCTGTATTGTATTTGTATAAGATATTAATATTATGTGGATACTTGTAAACACCTTAATATTAATTTTTTTTTCCCTGAAGAATCAGACAAAATTTTGATAGTTTGTCATGTATCTAAATTATTATGAAAGTAAGATTGTAATAATTATTGCATACTATTAGAGTATAATTTTAAGGATAAATACAATAACTTCTTTTCAATACTTTGCTTACTTCTTAGAGATGAAGAAAATAATGCGATTAAAGTAGTACACCCTATTTTTTTAAAAATTATCAAATTAACTTATTTTTATAAATGTGTGATATATGTAATATCATATCCATGTCCATACTTTTTAAAAAGCAAAGAAAAATAATATTAAAAAATATGATGATACTGAAATCAAATTTCAACAATAAACATGTAAACTCGAGTATAACATTTTTGCGTATAACATATTTAAGTATGAAATGAAAAATAAAAAATAATAAAATAATAAAAATAGTATAGACTTGATATTGAAATGAAATTTTCATTAGGAGCTACTAAAGAAGAGTCAAGTTGTTCTCTTAAATTAATACTTGATTTTTAAAAACGGTTTCTCACCATCTTTTATGATAGTATCCTAGCCATACATGTATCACACTTCTAAAAAAAAAAAAAATATTGTCATATCCCTATTCGTATCGTACGCATGTCCTGTATCTGGATCCATGTTTCATATTTTATATGCCATTTTACACACTATAGCTTCTTGTGCCATGATTTGTATGTCAACCATTTTGGTTTGAAGACTTCTTCAATAGGCTCTTGCGTGAACATTTTCTATATCAAACAAGAGGTTTTTTTCTTTTCAGATTGGTATTTTGTCAATGGCCACATCAAGGGTATTGACACTAGCTCCTTTGTACTTGTACCACTTTGCACAAACTAAGAAGTATCCCAAATTCAAGACCTCCAAACCAGCAATCAAATAGTAAAAATAATCCAATCTCCCCTTGTTAAGATCCTCCGGCAACCAATTCCCCTTTCTAGCTCCACCTGTCGCACGATGAACTATAGACACAAGGAAGCTACTCAAATAACTAGACAATGCCAATCCACAAAACAAGAAAGATCCAGCTATGCTTCTCATATTTTCCGGGAATTGCTTGTAGAAGAACTTAACTTGACCGATGATAGTAAATGCCTCAGAAAATCCCGCTAGTGTCAATTGAGCGATTAACCACAACCCAGACATAGAAGAAGTTTCTCCTTTTCTCGGTTCAATCCCCAACGTTGGCCTTGTAAGAGCCAATGTCCTCCTTTGCTTTTCGACGATTGCTGATACGATCATAGTGAATATAGCGATGACCTTGCCAACGCCCATCTTCTGGAGGATTGTGATACTGTCTTCCTTTTTTGTTAACTTTCGTAGCATTAGGACTATGAGTCTGTCGTAGATGGCTATCCAAATTGTGAGGCTATCCAAATTGTGAGGCTTACCATATGGAAGACGCTGTACGATGCTGCTGGGATTAGGAAACCAGTGTTGCCTAGTCGTTTGTCGGATTGGAGAGCTTGGAAGACTAGGAAGTTGTGTTGTTGGACTATGGAGATGTAGTAGACGATCCCTGCTGCGCATACGGGGAGTACTCTCAATACGCATTTCACTTCTTCTACTTGTTGGATGCTGCAAAGTCTCCATGGATTGGCTGCTGAACCATTTGGTTTGATTTGGTCTTCAAGGGTGGTGATTGCTGCCTTGTTGAGAAATCTGGGATCATTAGCATTTTTAGTTAGCTAGTGAGTATTGAGTAACATCTGAATGTTGCAAGTTGAACGTGACTAATATTGAAAGATATGAAAATGTTTTGCATCCTCATCATCTAATGCTAAGATATTACCATGTGACTAATCTCGAAATCCTGAAAATCCCTTTGGATGACTCCTATTCTCACCCTTACTCTTGGGTGTGCATATCTATTGGGGGTGTTTGGAAAGAAGCTTTTTTTACTTTTTTGGTTAAAATAGAGCTAAAAGACAAAATAGGTTAAAATAGTCAATAAGACAAAATATCACATCAATCCCATAATTATTTCACTTTTTCTTTCACAAACATTACATCCAACTATAAAAAAATCCAACTATCTTTTCAAATACAAAAATTTTAGTTTCCTAAAATAGCCAAAAACTAAAATAGTAACTTTCCAAACACCCACATTATCTAGTCACATCTACGTGTATGTACGTTACATTATTATTTTTTTTAGATTTAGATTTTGTGTTTTTCATCACAAATATTGTTAATTAATATAAAAAATATTAATAACCGTTATGGAAAATCCTATAGTGTGCACCCCTTTAGGAGTGCATACTATATGCGGGGTTGGAGTCACTGTTGTACGGCTTGCACAACAATAACTGTGGTACGGCTCATGGAAATTATTTCAGACTTTATTTCCATCATCTGAACCGTTCAATTTTAAAGAACATCGAGTAAAACATACCTATAAAAAATCAAGTTGATCGGATATCGAAAATTTCTTTATCAACTCACATTTGTATTCAGTTTAATACTTGTATATTTATTTTTTTATATATACAAATTCGTGTTGATGAAGGGTCTATCGATATCTGATCCACTTGAGTTTTTACAGGTATGTTCTACTCGATATTCTTTAAAAATTAAGCAGTTCGGATGATGAAAATAAAGTCCGAAATAATTCCCATGAGCTGCACAACAGTTATTGTTGTGCAAGCCAGTGACTCTTGATCCACTATATGCACTCTATCACAAAAAAATTATAATTTTACCATAAAATTTCGTAATATCAACCATAAAATGTATAATCTTGTCACAAATTGACGTAATAAAATGTCCAAATTGGTCACAATGATTTTGCTAAGGGCTTAACAATTAACAATTGACTTTTGTCGACTAAAAAAAAATGTTCAACATTTTATAATTCATGTTGCAAAAATTTGTGACTTAGTTACTACATTTTCTATTGTGTAAATTTGTGACAAAATTACGCATTTTGTAATTGATAATATTACAAAATTTTATGATAAAATTATATATTTTACAATAAGATACATATGATATGCACTCTTAAAAAATACACACCATATTATTTTAGTTATTGACTCATTTAGGATCAAGTCCAACAAGACGGAAGAATTTGCCTAATGATTGAGACTCTTCTTTATTAGGCGTGATTCTTTATCATTGCAAATTTATTTCTTAAAAAAAAATTCTACCAAATTGATTAAAATAAATTACAATACGAATACCGATGCAGATTTAGTTTTCAATTAAAGTAATTTATTGGCCACCCTGTTATTCACAAATTTTGGTCAATCAATGACTCGTTTTGATGATATGGATTAAGACTCCGCTAAAGAACAGGATGATGGAGTTGTTGACTAATTGAATCAAATCTTGGCACTATTATTTAGATTGCCTAATAAAGTAAAAAAGAAAGGTATTCACTTTCCTCTCGTCTGTGATTAGATTAGAGGGTGTTGTTGGGTTCGTAAGAGTTTATCACAGATTTTGTTTCAATAATTTGAACCGTTCAATGTGTAGAACTCGTTGAGTACTATATGTTTGTAAAAATTCACGTTAATTAGATATCGATAACTATTTCGTTGGATCAGATTTCTATCGATCATTTATTTTTTTACCGTCTATTTTTTTTTTTAAACAAAACTGATTTGATCATGTAGTTATCAATATCCGATCAATGTGATTTTTTACAAGTATATAGTATTCAAAGAGTTCTACACATTAAATAGTTCAGATCATCAAAATAAGACCCGTGATAAACCTCTACAGATTCAATAATACCTTCCAATTTAATCACGAACGGAAAGAAAGTCAAACCCAACAAAACAAAAGTGAATGATGTGAGATGAAAGACAAAATGTGACTAATGCAAGATATAAAATCCTCATCATCTAATGGAAGATAAGACTACACACCTAATGTCAATCATCCTAAAATCAAGAATGATTCGTAAGAATGGTACTGCTGGGACCCCAGTGGGGGTGACCCTTAGCACCCTCACCTCCATGTAGGAGGCTGCTAATGGTTAAAAAAAAAAAAAAAAAAAAAAAAAGAAGTTATCGAACAATAAAAAACAGTGGGGGTGGTGGAGTCACCCCCACTGGAGTTTGAGCCATTTTCCTCGTAAGAAATACAAAAGGAAAAAAGCCAGGGACCCACTGGGGAGACCCCCAACACCCACTGGGGGTGCAGATTGGTCAGTAATTTTTTTTTTTTTTTGTTCAAATCACCAACCCTACGTGTGTATGGGGTGGTGGGGGTGGGGGAAGAGTGGGTAGAGATGGCAACCAGAACTCGGCTCAACGGGGATCCGATCCCCTGACCCCGAATTGAGCAGTTATTTCCCGAAAAATACCCCCGACGGGCCAGGAATAGTATTAAAAATTAAATCCCCGATGATATTCGAGCCGGGGACGAGGATACATGTTTCAGCCCCGGACTGTAACTTTTGAGTTTTGTAATAAAATAAATTCTAAATTTTTAATTTAAACTGTAACTTTTTATTTATTTATTTTTAATCTAAATTATTTGACTATTTATATTAAGTAAAATAAAAAAAAATTAATATTTTAATAATTAAACTCAATCAAATGGATATTTTAGATATGTTAGATATTTTATGCATCCTCATCGGCTAATGAAAGATAAGACTATGGACCTAATGTCAATCATCCTAAAATCTACGATGATATTAGAAATATAAAAACCAAACACAAACTAGACATAAAAAAATATATGAATGAACAAGTTTGGGAAAATTACAAAAAAAAAAAATTGAGAGCTCTAGTTTTGTAACAAAATAAACTCTGAATTTTTTTTAAAAAAATTCAATTGAAATTCTAATTTTTTTTTTTTAATTTGTTTTCAATCTAAACCATTTGGCTATTTATGTTAAGTAAAATTAAAAAAAATAATAGTATTTTAGTGATTAAATTCAATGAAATGGGTATTTTATATATTTTATGTATACCTCCATTGAGTTTAATGGCTAAATTTTATTTTTATTTTTTAAAATTTTTTCTGCCGATGTTGTTTAACCAAAACAGGCGAATGACTTAAATTAAAAATAAATTAATTAATTAATATTTAAATTGATAAAATTTAAAATTCTAAGTTTATTTTAGCCATCAATACATTTTTTGTATTCAATTCTATAATTGTTTTCTGTTTTCATAGACTTATTTTTTAGACATTTATATTCTTTTAGTAAACTTTTTCAGCTTTGAGTCGAAAAAATTTATTGTTAGATTGCTCCAGACCAGATGACCGTAATTGAATAAATAAATAAAATAAAATAAAAAAACTACTACTCAAAAAGGACTACTTTAAAGATGAAAATAAGTCAAATAGTGAACCCCTTGTACCTTTTTCCTTTTTTCTTTTTTTTTTTTAAGAATCATCTTGTCTATACTAGAAACTAAACCCAAAAGGGAAAAAAAAAAATAGAGAAGAGAATCAAATTTAATTGTTTTTGAAAGATAATAAATAAATAAAAAAAAATAAAGCAAATTATTATAAGCTGCAACATGAGGAGGTAGAGTTGGTTATACTTGAATTGATCTGAGTAAGAGAGCTTGGAGTTGATAGAATTACCAGGAACATGGTTAAAAAGAGAGATCAAAGGTTGTTCTCGTAACTCCACTTTCCTCTTCATAATTGCAGCCACTATAACTTGCACCACACTAGTCAATGGACTACCCTGTGGAATCACCATTGTTAGGTCCTATCTTGTCAAAACCCGCGAACAAACTTATTGATTAAGTTGTAATTTTCTATGCATTTTTGTCTTTCTCGCTCGAGCGAAGAAGTCCTCGCTCGAGCGAAGGATTGCGTCTGGCTTCAAACCTGAAAGAGGTGAATGCACGCTCGAGCGAAGATTTGGTGGCTCGAGCGAAGGACTGCGTCCAGATAAAAAACTGAAAGAGTTTATTCCTCGTTCAAGCGAAGAAGTTCGTGGCTCGAGCGAAGGCACTAGTAGAAATCACGCAAAATAAGCTCGAAGTAGAAATCACGCAAAATAAGCTCCTTGCTCGAGCGAGATAAGCGTCGCTCGAGGGAGCTTCAGAATCTGGATTTCTATAAGTGATTGGTTTCTTCCAAATCTAGGATTCTTTTTGGTTGTCTATAAGTAGTTGGTTTTCTCCTAAAACTAAACTGACTTTCCTAGATCCTATTCAAGAGTCCTAGGGTTTTGTTTGAAGTTTTCTTCTGTATTTTTTGTGAGTTTTCCTTAATGTTCTTGAGAGAGTGCTAAACTTATGCATTGAGATTCATACATCAAGGAGGTTGATACTTTATATTCAAGAGAGTGCTCTTCGGTGAATTCCGAAGATTAAGACGTAGAGTTTCAAAAGGCGTTTGATTCTATACGTAGTCGTTAATTCGACAAAGTGAAGTTGTTCATGATCAGTTCCGTGATGAAGGCGTGGCGAAAGAGTTACAGAAGATTCGAAGACAAATTGACTGGGTTGGGTAATTTGTGTATTATCTTTGTAATCTTTCTTCCTTCAGTAATGGATTGATTAGTGGCGGTTCGCCCGTGGTTTTTTATTACAATTGAAAGTTCTTCAATTGTGGTTTTTCCACGTAAAAAATCGTTTGTGTCGATTTATTATTTATTCCGAAAAACAAACAATCTAAAATCACTCACGTAAGTGCTTGTTGATTTTGGATTGAGTGTTTTGGATAATTGGGATTTGGAATATTTTAATCTTGATCTAATCACAAATCACTTAGGATTTTCAACCATGACATAAATTCTTGTACCAATGAAGAACACAGCACAAGACAAGAACATGAGGAATGTAGGAATAGCCAATCCCAAAGCCCAGTTCACATTAGACTGAACATACACAATCACTGTCAATGACACCATCATTGCAAAAGTGAATGTGAAATAGTACCAATTGAAGAAGCTTGAAATTGCCCTCTTTCCAGATTCAATTTTTGGGGTTGAATTGGTCTGCTCCAAAGGCTAGGTTACATGGTCTTATGCCACCGGCTCCAACTATTAGTAGTCCAAAGCCACTTAGCAGGAAAGTCATTTGCCATGAGGTTGGGCCTTTGCACGAGGAGGACTCCTTTGATCCATAGTGGCGGGGATGGAGGGTTGAGATTGCTGTTGTGAGTGTCAGTATAAGCATACCCTGTGGTTAAAAGATGAAACAAAATGGAGTATCGGAAATGCTATGAACCATGAAAAGGTATTTTGAAACTTACCTAAAAACAACTTGCATGGTGTAGATTTAAAATTGGTGGGATGTGAGTCACATTAAAATTGGTGGGATGTGAGTCACACTTAAAATAATTGTGATTCATAGATGTGTTTCGTTAGTATTTTTTTTGAGTTTGTAGCATTATTGAATAGAGTATTAGATGTTTTAAAAAGGCAACAATTTCCTTCTAGTTCTCTTAAAAGGATTGGATGATCCAGTTCACCATGGTCTCACTTCAATAATTCAATTCATTAATTTTTTAGAATTTTGTATGTAGAGTATTCATTAAAAAAACCAGATTAATTTAATAATTGTATCCGCCTAATTTAAACATATTTATCTTATAAAAATGAATAATTTATTTTTAAAATTATATTTATTGTTTATTTTTTTGAAGACATAATGAAATCGTGTGGCTAAAATTATCGGATCAATCTAATTTTATTTTTTATATATGAATGATGTTTACATTGCGACTTCAAAAACTAACGCATCAATCATTAAAAATAAGGCACAATGATTAGCCCCAGGCTAGGACTAGAGCCCATCTTTTGTGTAATTTGCAAAATGGCGTTGGTTTTGTTCCGCTTCTTGAAGAAAAACAATGAGAGGAAATCCTAGTGTTGGCTGAGAAGTTATGAGAGTGGAGATCTCAGCAAATTATTGTTTGGTTTAGTTTTGAAATCGAAATTTCAATTCATTTTTAAAATTTATAACTAAACATATAACTTAAAACTTAATTCAAAATTCTTTTCAAAATTCATAATCAAACTCTTTTCAAAATTCTATTTTTTTTTAAAAAAAAATTCAATTTTTTTTTTATTTTGTTCTTTAAAATTATATTTTATTATATATTTTTTTGAAAAAATATAAAACTTCAAAAAAATATTTTGTTTATTTTTATTTTTGAAGAAAAATATTTTTTTGTTTTCTTATATTTTTTTTTGAAAAAAATATTTTGTTTTTTTTTTTTTTAAATATTGGCCAAATAATTTGTTATGATTTAGATATACATGGGCGATCCAAAATTTTTTAAAATTTAAAAAAAAAAAAGTATTTTAAAAAAGTATATAAATTTAAAAAAAATATTTGAAATATTAAAAAAATAAAAATATTTTGAAAAATATTTAAAAAATAAAATAAAATATTTAAAATAAAAAGAAACATATTTAAAATAAAATTATATATTTAAAACAAAAAAATACAACTCATTTTAAATTTTTAAATATTTAAAATATTTAAAAAAATACAGCGCACATTAAAAAAATATTTACCTAACAAAATAGAATTAAGAAAATTTTTAAAAATTTAAAAAAAATAAATCAAAAAAATTTTAAACTACAACTCAAAACTTAAAAATTCAAATTTTTTTTTCAAAATTCATAACCAAACTAACCAAACAAATTTTCTCTTTCAAAACTCAACTCAAAATATAACTTTACATTCAAATTATGATTCTAAAAATAAACCAAACTGAAATATTTTTGTTTCAAAAAATAGTTCAAAGGGAGTTTTTAAAATCACATTTGGGTTATGATGGCTTGCATTTTTATGTAATTTTATTGCCCACAAAAAAATAGAGAGAATCACAATCTACAAAGTACCCAATGGTTTGTTGATGAATTTAGATTGATAGTTGCTATATGTCATTAAAATTTGAATAAATTACAAACACACTCACAATTTGGTTAAAATATAAATTATCCCTATAATTTTAAAAATTACAAATATTCTATTGTTAGAATTTTTTATTTAACAAAATTAATACAAAAATTAAATTTCTAGCTACAATTCTATCAACAATAAAATTATCAAAATTGTTGATTGAAATATATTACTGACATCATTAAAAAATTTTAATTAATTTAATGATTTATTGATAAAAAATGATCATTTGTGATGCGATTAGAAATTTAAGGGGGCGAAATGTAAGTTTCAAAATGACAAAAGACAATTCGTATTTGAGTAATGTTACATACAATACTTTTAGACTTACACTTTTACCCACAATGATGTGATAAGAGAGTTACATCCTATCTCATTAAATATACAACAAATTAATAATTAATACATTTGATACCACATCACTATAAATATAAGGGTAAACTACCAATAGGTCCTACTTTTGAGACTTATTACCCATTAGGTCCTATTGATAAATTTATTAAGTGATTAAGATAAATTTATCAGTCTTTTATTTTTATGAATATATTTATAGTGATAAATTTATCAGTCTCTTTGTTTTTATGAATAAATTTATAGTGATAAATTTATCAATTTCTTATTTTTATAGTGTTAAATTTATTAGTTAGGACCTGTAGGTAAATAAGTCTAGTTAATAGGACCTACACGTAAGTACCCCTAAATATAATTATGGATATGTTTTGAGTTTCAGACATTTTTCATGAAACAAATGCTGTCTTGGGTGTATGTAGTAAGTGGAGCCCCTAAAATAGGGGGGTGTAGCCATTGGTACACAACCATGGCGGTGTTTGGGAATGAAGTTTATAGGCTGTTTTTAGGGGTGTAATCGGCCCAATCCGGTCCATGTCGGGCTTCCATCAAAATTCGGGCCGGGCTAACTCATAGGCCCAAGGTTAGGGGTTATTCAAGCCTTGGGCGGGGCGGCCCGGGCGGGCCTAGCTTTTTTTTTTTGTTTTTTGTACTAAAATTTTATTATTTTTCATTAAAAAAAATAACGGGCCTCGGGTCGGACCATAAGCGAGCCGATGGGTTGGGCTACGAGCTAGGCCTATGGGTCATGTCGGGCTTCAAAATGATGGTCCAAGCCTAGGGGTTTGGGCTGGGCTCGAGACTGGGCCCAAACGAGTCTAAATACGGGCCGAACCCACCCCAGGCCGCGGGTCATTTTTACACTCCTAACTATTTTACCCTTTTCAGAAAAAAAATCCAAAAAGAAGTATTATTACTGAGGACTTCCCACGTGATGCCCAGTTGTAATGGACAGAAGATAAAATGACGCTTTTGTCCTTTTAATTTTTGAGACCCCCACTGCATCAGTTTGTTTTTTTTTTTGCTTGGACGACTAGTACATTTTTAAAGGGGCATTTTGGTCATTTACTATCTCCACATCATTTCAAATACATTTTCCAATACACCAATCTAATAAAAAATTCAACCAATCTTTTCAAATACAAAAACTAAATAATCTACTAAAATAATTAAAAAATCAAAAAAATTAAAAATATCATTTTCCAAACGAGGGGATTATATTATTTTCCATTCAAATTTAGTTGAATTCTTATATCGCCACGTCTTAATTTTGGCTCTTTGTGTGAATCTGTTTGTCCTTCTTGTTGTTATTCTACCACATATATGCTGCTGCTTTTCTTGTTTGATTTATTTTAATTTATTTTTTACAGAATTTCTTCCCTTGGGTAGACTTATGTTGGTGGAATTTGTTGATGAAAGATGTTAACAATTCAAATACTTGTATACAAAATTTTTTTTTACACAATGATGCTATAGCCTTCGTTTGGCATGTCATGTTTTTTGGCTTTTTGATTATTTTGGTCACAAAAAGATAAAATGGGCTTTTTAGCCCAATAAGACAAAATATCATATTCAAAATCATTTCATTTTTTCTTTCACAAAAGTCAAAAAAGCCAAAAAACCTATCCTAAACGAGACTTTTTAGTCCCAAACTAAAATAATCAAAAAATCAAAAAGTCAACCCACATCCCAAACGAACCCTAGTAGAATCATCCCTTCCCATTGAGGGACATATACATTTATACAACATTTCACAATTTGGTAATAAAAATATGAGTTAATTACAGTTATTACCTTTATGCTTTCATTGTAATCTCACTTTAATCCTTTTAATTTTAATGTGATAGTCAATATCTTACACTTTAAGTCAAGTTGTAACAATGAAAATGAGATTTTGATAAAAAAAAAAATATAGGGGTGCTAATACGATGAAAAAATATTATAGTTAGTCCACATGTCATTAACGGTAGATGGATGAAATTGTGACATTTGAATTAAAGTGTAATAGGTTGATTATCATAATTGAAAGTGAATAACTAAAATAAAATGAGTGTGGAAGTGTAGAGATGCTAAATGTGATTAACTATAACAATACTAAAAGTTTTACAAAAACAGAGGCATAAACAGGAACGGATCCATGATTATTATTATGGAGGTGCAAACGTATATTTAGGGGTATAAATCCTTAAAATTTTTATTTATTTTAAATTTTCTAATGTAATATTTGATATTTTTTAATTTTTGGAGGTGCGGTCGTTAGCACCCCCACCCCCCCGATCCATCATTGGGCACAAGTTCAATACTTATTTTTACATTAGATTTAATCAAGGAAGCACAGGTGCGGGTACAAGTACGGTACGGGTACGAGTGCGGATACGTCGATTCAGCAAAACTCAAAAAAAGTATGATATTGTTACGGCTGCGGTACGCCGATATATATATATATATATATATTAATATAATTATGGTTAAAGGATCCAACCTACAAATTAAAATTAAATATCAAAACTAAAAAAAGAACTACTCATTTTCCTATAATTTAAAACCATTAAGCGTTAAAAATAATATTTGTGAAATCTTTCACTTTGACATGTTATGCACTGTGAATTTGTTATCATAATTTATTTTCAAATTCTTTCTTTTTGCTCATCAATTTGCTATTTTTATAGGATGAGACCAAAGAAATAACAGGAGATCAAAGAAAGATTTAAAGTTAATCGCCAATAGTAAAGGAAAAAAAATTCTCAATTGAGGCAGGTTGTCAATTGCAATTTGCATAATACATAAAATTGCATCATTCCCAACCACTACTAATCAACTAATACCGTATTAATTTTTAATGTTTTGTGCATAAACTTTAAAAGTTTGTCATGATTAAAGATTTTATAAAGAAATTCTAGGAGGATCTGAAGCAAAAACACAATGCATAGTTATACACAGAACAACCCTTTATATGCCTTGTTATTTTTTTTGTTCAAATTACTTTTTAAAAACATCAAAATCATTTGCTGATATGCTTATACAATTTATATAAATAGACAGGATATCAGAGAAACATTAAAATTGCTGATCTGCAAGGGTACCAAAAAAAAAAAAAAAAAAGAGGCCCCAGCGTACCCACGGCGTACCCACGCCGTACCCGAATGAACCAAAAGTACCGGACCCCCTTTTGCCGTACTCGGTTCACGTGCAGCCGTACCGGTACACGTACCCGCACCCGGTAAATACCCGGTACCCGTAGGGCACTATTTTTGGAGTACCCGTGCTTCATAGGATTTAATAGGTGTGTTTTGCATACTGAGAGAGAAAAATTGGGATTGAAATGGATAGAGCATTAGTTACCAAGGAGGAAATAGAAGCAAATCCCAGAGTTTTGTAACGGCCAAAGTATGTATCAGAGAGGAAAGCTCCAGGAAGGGTTCCAAAGTTGCAAGTTCATTGAAGATGTTGATCAGATTAGTTGATGTAATTGTGTCCATGTTGAACACTGTTGTCAGGTACACCAACATATTCGATGATGTCCCTAGTGTTCCCAGCTTCTCAAATGTCTCATTTTCTACAATTTTTTTTTTTTAATGATTCATTTGAAATTAAAGAATATTAGAAAACACACACACACACACACACATACACACAAAAACTTGTCTTTCCCTCTCCTACTCCAAATCACCTCTCTATTATGAAATGAAATTTAGAGAGAATTATCGTGCGAGACAGATATGTTTTGGGATAGAAAGACAAAAAAAATGAAGGCAGAGGATACCTGGTGAAAGTAGGAGCTCCTCTCTCCTCCCAAGTATGTGTGCAAGTAGCAAGTACACATGCATGCAGTAGGCCAGACATCTTTTGTCTCTTATATTTATTTTTAATTTTTGCTCATAAAATATTTATGTAATTGTGCGAGAATCTCAAGAGATGAATAAACTGTGAATATTTTGAAATAAAGAGAGTGATAAATTTGGAATAAAGAACCATGCGTGTGACTGCTTGTGTGCCTGAAATGTGTGTGCATCTCTACTTTGTAAATTACCTATAACAAAGGGCATGGCTTTAAGTCCTTAGGCTCATCACTCGTAATTTCTTTCTCAGTTTTTTCTGATAAGAAACTGAAACTTCAATCTTATTAAAATCTGAATGAGTACAGCTATATTTATAATACAAGAACTATGAGCAACCGCCTCAACAATATATACATTCATATATCTGCTATATCTCTGTAACTAATTCTATAACTAATTCTGTAACTAATTCTATAACTAATTCTGTTAACTGAATCTGTTAAGGAGAAGAAAGGTATTATCCTCTGTAATTATCCTCTGTAATCCTCTGAGTTGCCTTTAATACATCATTGAGCTGAAGGCGCAATATTCTTATCAGGCCCCCGCAAGCGAATGGGTAAGGCACGCACCATAAGCTTGGGAAGAAGAGAAGAAAAATGAGCCACGGGAAGAGGTTTGGTAAACAGATCAGCCACCTGATCAGAGGACGACACATGGTGAACCACAACTTTGTGAGCAAGAACTTGCTCCCGGATAAAATGATAATCCACCTCGATATGCTTTGTGCAGGCATGGAAAACAGGATTAGAGGCAAGAGATATGGCAGAGAGATTGTCACACCATAAAACAGGAGTAGCAGAAGGAAGAGATAGCTCTTGAAGAAGCATACGAAGCCATTGCAGTTCAGCAGAAGCTTGAGCAAGAGCCCTGTACTCGGCTTCGGTGGAGGACCGAGAAACAGTGGATTGTTTCTTTGCAGACCACGAAATCAGATTAGAGCCGAGAAAGACACAATACCCAGTGGTAGACTTACGATCAAGAACATTACCGGCCCAATCGGAATCAGAATAAGCATGCAAATCAAGAGAGCCCGGAGTAAAGAATAAACCATGATGAAGAGTACCCTGAATGTAACGCAGTAATCTCTTGACAGTATTGAAATTGGCAACAGTAGGAGCATGCATGAACTGACATGCATGGTTGACAGCAAACGAGATGTCAGGTCTGGTAATAGTGAGATATTGTAAGGCTCCAACAATACTTCGATACAAGGATGGCTGAGAAAATGGCACCAAAGTGGCTGAAGGAGGATCAGATTTAGAGGCCATGGGCGTAGAACATGGTTTACAATTTATCATACCAGCCTTGATGAGAATATCAGTAGCATATTTGTGCTGAGAGAGAAACAAATCAGAGGCAATTCGAGTCACAGATATACCAAGAAAATAGGAAATATCACCCAATTCTTTCATGGAAAAGGCTTTGTGCATATGATGAATCAGAGAACTGATGTGGGCAGCACTATTTCCAGTAATTAAGATATCATCCACATATATCAACAGAAAAGTAACAGTGGTAGACGTGCGCTGTATGAACAAAGAAGAATCACACCGACTATTCTTGAATCCAGTGGAGAGAAGATAAGAAGAAAAGGTTGAATACCAAGCTCGAGGAGCTTGCTTAAGTCCATAGAGAGCCTTTTTCAGTTTACATACATAATGAGAAGGAGACTGTTCAAATCCGGGAGGTTGCATCATATAGACTTCTTCCTCAAGAAGACCATGGAGGAATGCATTGGAAATATCCAACTGTTTAATAGACCAATTAAAATGAAGAGCAATGCTAAGAAGAACCCGAACTGTGGGTTGCTTGGCAACAGGGCTGAACGTTTCATGATAATCAATGCCTTCCTGCTGGAGATAGCCCTTAGCCACAAGACGAGCTTTGTGACGAGCGATGGAACCATCAGAATTTTTCTTTAAGCGAAACACCCACTTACAGCCAATGGCTTACTTGTGAGAAGGAAGAGGAACAAGAGACCAAGTGTTTTGATCTTGCAAGGCTTGAAATTCTTCGTGCATGGCTTTAGACCATTCAGGAGTTAAAACAGCTTCAGAGAAACAAGAGGGTTCAATAAGGGGAGATATAGCAGAAATAAGAGCAGAAGAAGAAGATTTGGACCTGGTAGTCATTGGATGAATATTGAGAGAAGAATGAGAAGAAATAGCAGACACAGGCTGTATAAAAGAAAGATCAATAGTGAGAGAGGAAATAGGAATAGAGGTTGACACACTAGGCAAGACAGGAGTAGTAGCAGCAGGTTGGTGAGCCGTAGCAGCAGGCTGGGTAGCCGTAGCAGCCGGCTGTTGAGCAGCAGCAGCAGGCTGAGTAGGAGCAGGACAAGAAGAAATAGAGGGAACAGAAGGCTGACCTGATGGGGCAGATGGTGAAACAGAAGTAGGTGAAAAAGAAGACCAGAAAAAGGAATGGAGCTGAGGAAGAGTAGGTGGAGAGTATGGTGTAGAGGTAGAACTAGATAAAGTCAGAAAAGGAAAAAGTGATTCATCAAAAAGAACATGCCGAGACAAATAAATTTTTCCAGTAATGGGATCAAGACAACGATATCCCTTAATAGAGGGATGATAACCAATGAAGACACAAGGAATAGACTTAGGGGCGAGCTTATGAGAAGCATAGGGTTGAAGCCAAGGAAAGCACCTACAACCAAAGCTTTTAAGAAAAGCAAAATCAGGGGAATGATGAAATAGGACCTCATAAGGAGTTTGATTTTTAAGCTTAGAGCTAGGCAACCTGTTAATAAGAAAAACAGAAGTTGCAAGAACATCAAACCAATAAGCAAGAGGAATGCCGGATTGCTGTAGCAAAGCAATGGTGGTAGTTACAAGATGCCTATGTTTTCTCTCGGCGACTCCATTTTGGGGAGGAGTGTGTGGACAACACATTTGATGAATAATGCCATGGGTTTTAAGAAAAGTTTCAAATTGAGAACTAGTGTATTCTCCACCACCATCAGTACGAAAAATTTTAAGAGTAGTCTCAAATTGATTTTCAGCAAACACCTTAAATTCCATGAATTTGGCAAACACCTCACTTTTATAACAAAGAGGATAAACCCAAGTAAATTTGCTAAACTCATCAACAAACAAAACATAGTATCTAAATCCTGAAATAGATGGAGAGAAAGGGCCCCAAACATCGCTATGAACAAGAGAAAGGGGCTTATTTACAGTGGAATTAGACAAAACAAAAGAGAGTCTGTGACTCTTGGCTACACTACAATGAGAACACAAAGTCTTATTAGAAGATGAAGTAGTAGGCAACTGAAACTTATTAACAAGATATTGCAGCTTTTGTGGAGATGGATGACCAAGTCTGGTATGCCATGTAGCAGTAGCTAAACAAGCTGAAGAAGACTGCGAGGATGATGAAACTGGTGAAGGAGATGAAGGCCACTGATAAAGACCATGCCTATACATACCTTTGAAGAGAGGTCTCTTGGTGGTCTTGTCCTGAACCACAAAGGATTTGTCATCAAAGGTAACAGTGCAATGATTATCAGAAGTTAATTGATGAACTGAAAGAAGATGAGATGATATATGTGGAACATGAAGAACATTAGTCAATTTGAAAGGAAAAGAAGGAGTTGGAAGAATACCATTACCGGTGTTGTGAATAGGTAGATGACTACCATTTCCAACAGTCACATGGTCTTGGCCATGATAGGGACTGTAGTCTTGGAGATTAGTAAGTTCAGGAGTTACATGATTGGTGGCCGCAGAGTCCACATACCAATTAGGTAAAGCAGATGATGAAGAGGCAAGAAAAACAGATTTGTCAGTTGAAGTTTGGTGGGAATAGGAAGATTTATCAGCTGAAGTTTGTGGTGAATAGGAAGTATCCAATCTGTGCCAGCATTCAAGAGCAGTCTGATTTGGTTTGCCACAAATTTGACAGACCAATGCAGAGGAAGATGGATTATGAAAGGATGAAGATCTGCCTCCTCGACCTTGACTGACAGGATTTTTAGAAAAATATCGACCTCCTCCTTTATGCGAAGATCCTCTGTATGATGATCTATTTCCATGATAAGAAGATGACTGATTAGGAATCGCATTTCGAGTTGAAGAATATGCAACAGTGAGATCTGAAGAAGAGGATTTATGATCGGCTTCAATATGTAAAGCTTCTGAACAGAGAAGAGAAGCAAGATCCTCCATAGTGATGGCCTCTGATCGAGCTCGAATAGCTACTTTTAACGCATTATATTCAGACGGCAGTCCATTTAGAGTAATCAAAACCAGATCCTCATCCTCAATAGGAGAGGCAGCAACGGCTAACTGATCAGCAAGACTTTTGATCTGAGAAAGATAGTCTTCCATGGACTCCGATTTCTTCATAATACTACTGAGTTTGTTTTTGAGTTGGTGTATATGAGATCTGGAGAGTGATGTGAAGCGTTTATCAAGATATTTCCAGATTTCATGACAACTTTTACAATGAAATACAGATGTGAACACCGTGGGAGTTAGAGTTGCTGTAATACAGCTTAGCAAATGAGAATCGATCTGTGTCCAACTCACAAACTCAGGATTGATAACATCTTTGCCCTCTGAATCTTTGATTGTTGCAGATGGACAAGCACAAGTACCATCCACATAACAGAGAAGATTGGTAGCTCTGAGTATATTTTGGAGATGTGTTTTCCAAACAACATAATTTGTAGAATCCAATTTGACAGTAACAAAAGAATTGAGATTTGAAATTAGAAGTGTGAGATTAGGAGGAAGAGACGCCATTAAAACAGATTCAAGAACTTGAACTCAAGAATTCAATGTGAGAAAGAAGATGAAGAAGGATCAATACTCGTTTGAGTAGAGATGCTCTGATACCATGATAAGAAACTGAAACTTCAATCTTATTAAAATCTGAATGAGTACAGCTATATTTATAATACAAGAACTATGAGCAACCGCCTCAACAATCTATACATTCATATATCTGCTATATCTCTGTAACTAATTCTATAACTAATTCTGTAACTAATTCTATAACTAATTCTGTTAACTGAATCTGTTAAGGAGAAGAAAGGTATTATCCTCTGTAATTATCCTCTGTAATCCTCTGAGTTGCCTTTAATACATCCTTGAGCTGAAGGCGCAATATTCTTATCATTTTCCATGGTTTTTCCTCTGAGAATTCTCTCTCTCTCTCTCTCTCTCTCTAATAGAATTTGTTATGGTTTTGTGCTAATTAATGAAAAGGGCTAGATATTGAAGCTTTATATAATAGAAGCTAGATGTCAAATGCTGACATTTTTCTAGTAGGAACACTAAAATATCACTCTCTCCTTTGTTGGCTAATTATTGAGTAGGGTAAATTACAGCTGGGATCTTTAGATTTTTTTATAAAAATATCATTTGTCTTTTTCACATTCAATTGTAAGTGCCAATTTTTTACATTTTAAAGATATTAAGTATAATTTATCTTATTCAATAATTTCGAAACACCATGTAACATTATCTATACACTACAAGAAAAAACACATTTGGCGAGTCAATTTTTAGTTGCCAAAAGTCGGTTTTTTAGTTTTTCCGACTAAATTTTTTAGTCGCCGGTTTGGTCGCCAGAAAACGGTCAGGAAAGGTATTAGCGACTAAAAAACTTTTTGTCGCCAAAAAGCAAGTCTTTAGCGACTAAAACTTTAGTTGCCAATAGTCAATTATATTTTTTTAAATTATACATTTACCGACTAATGTTTTAGTCGCCAATACTCAAGCTTTTGGCGACCAAACACTTTAGTCGCCAAAAGCTTATTTGTGAAAAAAAAAAAAATTACCACTCTGCTCTTGCGAAGATTCAAACCATCAACCTCCCACACCATAAATCTTATACAAGACACTCTTTCCACTACGCCTCCATAACACCATATGATTATATATGCAACATATAATATTTATATAGTACATAAACCCATATTAATATAAAAGTATATATATAAACATAATTATTTTTTATTAAACATAATTTATTTAAAAATAAATTATTTAGTAGAAAAAAAAAAGAGAGCACTTTTGGCGACTAAACATAATTTTAGTCGCCAATTCTATACTTTTGGCTACTAATTATTTTTTAGTCGTTAAAAAATAAAATTCCGGCGCTAAAATTACCACTTTTGGCGACTAAACTTTTTTTTAGTCGCCAAAAAGCTTACTTTTGGCTACTTAACATGTTTTTAGTCGCCAAATGCCTCACTTTAGGCTACTAAATTTTTTTTAGTCGCCAAAGGTCCTTACTTTTGGCTACTAAAATTTTTTTAGTCGGGAAAAGCCATATGTTGGCGACCAAATAGATTTTTAGTCGCCAAAACCTATACATTTGGCTACTAAATTTTTTTAGTTGCCAAAGGTCTTCACTTTTGGCTACTAATGCTTTTTTAGTCGCCGAAAATGCTACTTTCAGCGACGAAAAGTGATTTTTCAGTCGCCGAAAATGCTTTTTCTTGTAGTGATATATACTTTTAAAAAATTATATAACATTGTTGTAGTAAAAAAAAATCTATGAGTGGACCATAGCAACTCAAGGCATTTTGGCAACATAGTAAAAAGTTAATTTTTTAATTTTTTGACTTTTTTAGATCACATCACCTCTTTATTTTTTTAACACAAAAAAAATCAAAAAATCACCAAAAAAATATAAAAAATTAATTTTTTACCAACTTCTCAAAACACCACTCAATATTATAGGAGATCTTACATATTTAAATGAAATCTTATCGTAGTGGATTTTTGAAGATTTGAGGCATTCAATAAAACTTTAAAAAAATAATAATAATAATTTGAATGCCTTAGACAATGACCCAACTGTGATGGTTGACCACTTAAACATGCTAGTTCACCTTTATTTAAAAATAAATAATTAAATAAAAACTAATTAGAGTGCATTGTAATTTTTTTTATTGATACGCACTTCTAAAAAAGTGGTATCATATACAAATTATGATATTTCTAGTGTTAATTATCATAAATATTATAATTAAATCTTTTTTAGTTATAATTAAATAATAAAGTTATAACCAAACATAACACAAGATATAAATAAATATTTTTTCAATCTTAATCATAATAAATCATAACTAACATTACAATAGATTGTTTTGGGAAGTACGTTAAAAGTTAATTTTTTACCCTTTTTTTGTGATTTTTTTATAAAAAATGTATAAAAAAAATAAAGAAGTGGTGACCAAAAAAAGTCGAAAGCCAAAGTTGTCAAAATGGGCCAATGAGTCATAGCTAACATCTTAATTAATCATAATCAAGTTATAACAAAAAATCACAAATGTTATATTTAGGCATATGGTACACACCACATTTTAAAGTGTGTATTATAAATTTTGAGATTGGATTATTTGAAGTTGGCCATCCAACTTGAGAAAGCATTTTAGCTTAGTGAGTTCATTTTAAGGTCAAACTTGATGATTCAAACCATTTACTTTTTAAAACTACAGATGTGATTCAAATATATAATTATCGATATCCGACCATGTAACGCCTCAACCCTTCACATTCATTGATATTATCTGCTTTGGGCCATGTCCGTACGGATTTGTTCTTCTCAGTAGATCACCCATCCCAGAATTATTCCAGCCTAAGCACGCTTAACTGGGAAGTTCTGCTAGGGATTTCACCACCTGGAAAAAGGCCTCGATTTGTGCGTGTCATCCTTGCGCAAGGGCCATGCTAATCTTCTCTGTATCGTTCCAATCTCAGTGTCCTACATCGGGAATGGAAAGAGAGTTCCTGGGCTATAAAGGTAAAAATCTTGACCCGTATATAGCATTGAGACCTTTTCCCGAGTGGTAAAATCCTTAGCAGAACTCCCCAATTAAGTGTGCTTAGGTTGGAGTAATTTTGGGATGGGTGACCCATTGAAAAGAACAAATCCATACGGGTATGACCCAAATCGAACAATATCGATGACGTGAAGGGTTAGAGCATTACAAATGGTATCAGAGCAGATTCTCTAGAGTACCAAGTATGGGCTCCTAGCGTCTCTCGGTGCATGTGAGGCTACTGCACGGGGACGTGCAACCTTAAGGGGGGTGGATTGTAAGGTCTTGGTGTCCCATATCAGGAATGGATGGAGAGTTCCTGGGTTACAAAAGTAAAAACTTGGACCCTTATATAGAATCGAGACCTTTTCTCGGGTGGTCAAATCCCTAGCAGAACTCCCCAGTTAAGTGTGTTTAGGTTGGAGTAGTTCTAGAATTGGTGACCCATTGGAAAGAATAAATCCGTGCGGGCATGGCCCAAAGCGGACAATATCGATGACATGTGAAGGGTTGGGGCATTACAGTCCATCTTAATTTTTTATATGAATATTTTACTCAACAAATTTTAAAAAGTGAATAGTTTAAATTATCAGGATTGACTTCAAAATGGATCTACTAAGTTCAAATGCTATCTCAAATAAGAATGATCAGTTTAAGAGAATTCAAACCCATAAATTTTTTTGGGTAAATTACAAATATATTCCCTGAGGTTTGTTTAAAGTATAGATTGTCTTCTGTGATTTGGAAAATTATAAATATCCTATTGTCAGAATTTTTTATTTAACAAAATTAAGTAAAAAAAATAAAATTCATAATTGTTCTTTTATACAATAATAAAATTACTTAAATTATTAATTGAAACATATTTTTAACATCATTAAAAACTGTTAATTGACTTGATGATTTATTAATAAAAAAATAATTTGTTATGAAATTAAAGATCTTATAAATAGTATGTAATTTTCAAAATTACAATGAGTGATTTATATTTTAATCAAAACTTAAATTAAAAGGTATATCTGTAATTTATTATTATTTTTAATAAATTAGTAGATTATAGTACAATATTTAAAGGATAAATTACACAAATAGTCCCTATAGTTTAGGACTTGTGTCACTTTGATCCTTAACTTTTTAATTGTGACACATTTGACCATGAATTTTCAATCTTGTTTCAAATAAGGACAATTGAAGATGACATTGTTTAATTTCAAGGGCAAAATCGTCAATTTAATGAAATATAAACTAATTTGACAAAAATAAATGTCAAAAAAATATTTTTAATTTTAAAAAAATTATTTTTATCCACCAATGATAAAATTATGTAAAATTGATAAAAATTAATAAAAATTACATGATTAATTTTTTAAAATTAATTTTACATGATTATCATCCAAACACATAATAAAAATTAATTTGGTAAAAAAAATAAATAAAAATGTTTAAAAGATTTATCAATTTTACATAATTTTATTTTTAATGGATAGAAATAATTTTTAAAAATTCAAAAATATTTGTTTGACATTTATTTTTGTCAAATTAGTTTATATTTTATCAAATTGACGATTTTACCCTTGAAAAATCTAATGATGTCTTCAATTGTCCTTATTTGGAACAAGATTCAAAATTCAGGGTCAAATGTATTATAATTGAAAAATCAGGGACTAAAGTGACACAAGATTCAAATTATAAAGACTATTAGTGTAATTCACCAATATTTAAAGAGTATAATAATTTTGTCTCTTTCATAGGTGACGCAAGATCTTGCCTGGTCCACCAAAGCATCATCATCAATCAAGACTAGTGTCACACCCACACTGGAATATGTGTACAAACGAAAGGTTCCTATGAAATGTTTGAAAGTTGGATCTAATACGATGTTTTAACTCGTTCATCAAATCTGATTGGTTGATCATTCGGTTGGTCGGCCGTTTGTTTGGAGTAAATTTTATTAAATTTATTTCAAAATCAATTGTTTGGGAGAATGTTCGCGAGAACGTTCGGGGGGACATCCAATCTAATAATCACCTACAAATTTGATGGAAAGATAAACGCTCTATTCATTTGACGAAAAAAGTACTACTTCCTTCATTTCGTATCAAACTGATGAAACTATTGGAGCATTGTCTTCTAAGCCTTCGTTTGAGATATAGGTTGGCTTTTTAATTTTTTAACTTTTTGGCTATTTTAACTTGGGGCTAAAAAGTCTTGTTTGGTATGTGCTTTTTGGCTTTTCTGACTTTTGTGAGAGAAAAAATGAAATAATTATGGTTTAGATGTGACATTTTGTTTTATTGAGCTAAAAAACCTATTTTGTCTTTTTATGGCTAAAATAGCCCCAACCCAACCCAACCCAACCCAAACCAAACCAAACCAAACCAAACCTTCATGCCAAATGAACCCTAAATAAAAGATTTAATGAATAATTGGAGATGGTCTAACAGATGTAATATTCCAAACTTATTTCAATACACAAATGACGAGAAATTGTTGGTTGGTCTTGAAGTATTGTTCCACACCATTTGGAGCAAATGTCTCGTTGTCTTCTAAAAAGAAACAAAAAGATAGTGAGTCCCATTGATTCAACCTGTTAATGTATATATGGTATATGTTCCTACATATATTAGGTATTGATTTCCTAGATATATTAAGTATTGCTATAGTTAGGTCTCTTATAGCATACTCTTTCTCATAATTAGATTTCTAATAAGATACTCTTTCTCAGCCTATATATACAGACCTTCTATTGTATAGGACAGAACATTCAGCATAATTCATTTCAATACAATACATATTTTCTTCTCTCTCTCGTTACTATTCTAACATGGTATCAGAGCTAGATTAAGTACCTAATAATTTTGCTTCACCGGCAGGCGGTAGCCTTGCCTTGGCTGACCTCCGGACCTTAACACATTCCGCTGCTATATTTTCCTTTCAGTATGTCTTCGCAGTGATTTTTTCCTCTATTCGCTCATTTATTCCTACCCCAAATATCTCTATCAAATATATTTTTTATTTTTTTTATTTATTTTTACTCGCAATCCACTTTTGTGTGTATTTCTGCTCCACTTTGTCTTTCCTTCTGTTTCAACCTCAAATAGGTTTCTATCTTTAAACCTATTTGAGTTTGAGGAGGGTATTATACCTATATTATAGTGAGTATGGTTATACAACATGCAAACCACCCAAGTCACCTCATTGCTGCACACTCTAAGCCACTCTCTTGGCGCATGTCCCTAAGTCGTCTCCATTAGCACACCACCTAAGCCACCCTCTCTGGTGCATAACCTAAGCTGCTCCTTGCGCCCCATCCAAGCCGCTTCCCGACGTACTCAGTCATCTGCTGCCATCATCGTTCAGCACCGCGTCATAAGTTATGTGGGTGCCACGCTTGTTGGTTCAACATCCATTCTCTACAACGGTCCAGCATGACCCCTTTAAACTGCCTCGACATTGATTCCGGTTAGCTCCTACATTGGTCCGGCATGACCCCTTTAATCTGCCTCGACATTGATTTCGGTTAACTTTTACATCGGTCTAGCATGACCCCGTAAACTGTCCCGACATTGATTCCGGTTAGCTCCTACATCGGTTTGGCATGACCCCTTTGAACTGTCCTGGCATTAGTTCTAGCCAGTTCCTACAATGATTCGACATGAGCATAAACTGTCTCTCGGCATTAGTTCCAGCGAGTTCTTATAATGGTCTGACACGACCATAAACTGTCTCTCGGCATTAATTCCGGCCTCTAGTCTATTTCAAGCGCTCTTGCACTTCCGTTCGGATTTTGCAATCTATTTACCTTTTATTTTATTTCATGTTTTTGTTTCTCTCTCCAAACTCAAGATGTTTATCCTCCTTGAGCTTGAGGGGGATGTTAATGTATATATGATATATATTCTTACATATATTAGATGTTGATTTCCTAGATATATTAGGTATTGTCATAGTTAGGTCTCTTATGGGATACTCTTTCTGACAGTTAGATTTTTAGTAAGATACTCTTTCTCAGCCTATATATACAGGCCTTCTATTGTATAGGACAAAACATTCAGTACAATTCATTTCAATACAAAACATATTTTCTTCTCTCTCTCTCTCTCTCTCTCTCTCTCTCTCTGTCTCTCTACTATTCTTACACAACCAATAATAACTAAGTTGTAGCACCACATCAGTTTGCCCTAGGAGCAAACAATAATTTTCCCACAAATGACACCCTTTTGAGTTGGTTTGGGAAGTTAGCTATTTTAGTTGGCTTTTGAATTTTTGATTATTTTAACTTAGTTAAAAAAGTTATGTTTGGAAAGATAATTTAGTTTTTTTTTTTTTTGGTAGTTGATTTGATGATTGTGAAAGGAAAAAAAAAAAAAATGATTATGATTTAGATGTAATATTTTATCTTATTAGCTATTTTAGTTTATTTTATCTTTATTGTCTATTTTGGCCCAAAACCTTATTCCCAAACAGGGAATGTCTCTATCACATTAGGTTATTTTGGTTTTGAAAAAAAAATTTCAAAATTTGATTCTTGTAATAAAATAATTTTTTAATTTTTAATTTTATTAATTTAAATTTAAATTTTTTAATTTGTTTTCAATCTAAACCATTAATCTATTTTTATCAAGTAAGACTGACAAAAAAAAGAAGAAGATATTTTAGTTATTAAACTCAATATAAATATATATAAAATGTCTTAAATACTCTTTTTTGTTTAGCGTAATGACAAATACTGTTTTTTTTTTTTTTAATTAGTTTTATTTAATAAAAATAGGTAGATAGTTTTTTAAAAACAAATCAAAAGATTATAGTTTAAATTGATAAAATTAAAAATTTAGACTTCATTTTGCTACAATAGTTATACCTTATATATATATATATATTTGTAATTTTCTCTTTTATTTTTAGCTAAAATAGTGAATAAATCATTAAATTTTAATTTCATTAAATTAGTTTTCAAGTTACCAATTTTAGATTTTGTGATTTGACTCAGCAAATGTATGTAGTGATTTTAGCTAATTAAATATTAATAAAATATTACTTTTATTGTTTGGAAGTTAGTTGTGTTGAACTTATAAAAAATAATTCTAATTTAAAATAAAAAGTTAATATTTAAATGCTATAGAAAATAAAATAGATAGTTTATTGAAGAGTGTATTAAAAACAGTATTAATGAAATATAACATAAATTGAATTAATTTTAACGGAGATGCTGTTAGGTTGAGTCTTGAAGAGCTAGAAAACGTGTTTTTAGGGTAGGTTTTATTTATTTATTTATTTATTTTTTTAAGCTGCAATTTAGAATAGTGAAATTGAAAAATGTGGAAGGAAAAAAAGGTGATTAATGTCCAAAGTTGAAATGTTATTTTTGGCTAGCAAACGTAGAATTACGTCATATTTTATAAAAAAGGACAAGCTGGACTGTCACTTGGTGTATGTTCAATTTTGGTTATATTCTATTATTTATAGTTTTGAATTAACAATTTTGTTTTTGTTCATCCAAACATTTGTTTTAGTGGTAACTAATTTTAAAAAATTTCTTAAATATAGTCGTATTACCTATGAATAATTTTAAATTATATAAATTCGCTCTCTAAATTTTTTTTGGAGGTATTTAATGCCTGCCACCTATTATTTTTTTAATAAAAATATAAGCTTATTTAAGCATAAACTCTTATTTAAGATTTAAAAATTTTAATACTTATTTTTAAAAATATAAGCTTTTTTTGGGGGGGATATGTTTCTTTAGCTTTTTATCTTTTTAGTGACTTCTTGACTTTTCTGTCAATTCTGTTAAATAAAAAATTTTGACAATGAGATATTTATTAATTCTAAAATTACAAAGGATAATATGTATTTTGAACAAATTTCAAAAAAATATATTTTATTTACTTTTATTTTTAAGAAAAAATTACCATTCAGTGTACTTTTAAAAAAATAATTACAAATTCATTAAAAAGATTTATGACTTTATTTATTAGTATTAATAAAATTTGTTACTTATAATTAATTTTTTAAGATACACTATTGTGCAATTTCTTTTATTTTTAGTATGGATTAATCTTTGAGCTCTCATCAAGGCTTTGTTTGAGATGTTTGGTTTTCATTAAGATAGTCGATAAAGAAAAAAAATATAAAATAAATTACAAATACACTCCGTTAAATTTGCTTAAAATATATGTTGCTTTCTGTGATTTAAAAATTACAAATACTCCATTCTCATAATTATTTATTTAACAAAATTAATTGAAAAAATAAAATTACTAACCGCTCTTTTATACAAAAATAAAATTACATGAATTATTATTTGATATATATTTTTAATATCATTAAAAAGTGCTAATTGACTATATGATTTATCGATAAAAAAATGTCATTTGTTATGTAATTCTAAATTTCAAGAGTAAGATGTGATTTCCAAAATCATAAAGGAAAACTCGTATTTTAAACAAATCTTAAGAAGTATATTTGTTATTTACCAAAAAATATAAAATAATAATAAGATAAAATATCAAATCTTCTAATTTTAGTTGGGAGAACTATATGCAAGTGGTAGTTGAGGAAAAAAATTATAAACACATGGAGGTACAAGTGTATCTGTGATAAGATGCAAATATAATATTTAAGAATAAAAGTATCACTTACACCCTTCTATATATTGATAATTTATTTATTTATTTTTCTAACTTCTACCCGCATATAATTCTCTATTTTAATTTGGATGTACATTTTATAGGAAGCATGCTCATACAATGTTTTTGCGTAGTTGTGGGCATCACATCACATATACATGTCCACATTGTCTATTTTGTGTTAGTGGGCAATTTGCGCAGATGGAAGGATATTGAAAAAAGATTGGTGCTCCAAATTAAGAACTTTAGTAGTTTTAATTGGTAGGTGAGTCTTATGTAATGTGATATTTTGATTTTGATTTTTCTTTTTCTTTCTTTTTTTGATTTTTCATATTATTAGTACTCTTTTAGAGCTCCCAAATTAAAGAAATATATCATTTCTAAATGATATTTTGTAGTTAGGACATACATCGCACAAATGACACTCTTTTGCTTTTACACATGTAGCTATATGTCAAGGATATTAACACGTTAATGATATTTAAGTCTCGTTTGGCATGCAATAATTTTAGTATAAAAGTCAAAACATTATTAAGGAAATTAAAAAAATCTATAACTCATACAAAAAAGTCAAATATTTTCTTTTCTCTCTACTTTTTACATATCTTTTCGTAAAACATCAAAAAGTCATTTTAAAGATACTAGTTTTTTTTTTTTATCTCATATTTTAATAAAAAAGTCAAAAAGTTACTAAAATAGTTTGTTCCCAAACAAGGCCTTAATGGAAGGGTAAATTACACTGTCATCTTCTCAACATAAATTTTATATAAAATTTTCAAACACAATATATAGTTTAATGGTGACCTTTGACTTTAAAACAAAACACCCATAAACATTATTTATATTTATAACAACATTACTATCACAACATTTTTATGATATTTTTTGTATACATTTTTATATATGAATAAAATTTTTCATTTTTATTTTCACTATCATTTTTGTTTCTCATCTATTCACCCACATTTGTTATCGTATTACCAAATATTGTCATTCACATTTATTACAGTATTACTGAATTTTTGTATTTTTTTGTATTTTTTTGTATTTGGTGAATTTAAAAAAAATTATAAAATATTATGCTTCTTAATTATATCTAGATTAGGTGTATCTAAAAAAAAAAAAATGCTTAAAATATTAAAAAAATTAATAAAAATAAAACAAATATGAAAAATAAAAAAAAATTAATTTTTTGTGAGTTAAATCAAAGAAGATGAATGTTATTTTTCTTAAAATGACATGCACAAAATATCAGTATTTTTTTTTATTATTTTATGTGTTAAGTTTTTGTTATTGGCAATCCTGTTTGACAAAACTCCTTTCAGTTGTAATTTTATTTGATCTTTTATTTCAGTGAGGCTTTGAGTATTTAGATGCGAATCTAATCCGAATTGTGCCTATGCAGAGGGGTTTGTGATCTTAATCCTATCATGTTGCCACTTTGCTGACTATGCAGTCGAAGTTGCTTGATCGCTCGAGCGGCCATCGGTGCGCTCGAGCGAAGAATCTTTGATTCTAGAAGTTTGAACTGTCTGTAAAAGTACTGGTTGTTGTATTTTTGCGCTCGAATGTAGATCCGTGTTCTGAAACACGCGTTTAGTCAGACCGCTCGAGTGGCCATTCATGCGCTGGAGCAGAGATCGCAATTCTGTTTGCTATAAATTTGTGATTAATTCAATTTCTAGGGTACGGCTTCCAGATCTTCTTGTTGGGTATTAGGGTTTTCTTCTGGAGTTTCTTTGCTTGTTTCCTTTGATATTTGTGAAAGTTTATATCATGAATTGAGTGGATTATATCAAACGGGGTTGATTTATTTATTCTATACAAAAGAGAGAGTTGTTCTTCGGTGGATTCCATGGAATTTGGGCCTGAAGCTTTGGTGGATTCCAGAGTGCCTCATCGTCGTGGATTTCGACATCGGCATTGTGGATTCAACGTTAAGCAAGACAATTCCGAGGTGAAGACGGGGCTGGAAGAGGCACATAGGGGTTGGTTCGATTCGGGCGTGGATTTGCTAGGTAATTAAGAGTGCACTTGTGTAATTGCTTTATGTCTTCTTAGTGAATTGTTTTGTGGCCTTTGCCCGTGATTTTTTTGTTGGACAATCTTTACTGTATTTGAAAAAATAAATTCTGTTGTATACTTAACAACAAACAGAATATATAAGATATAAAAGAAAGGAGATAATTTGTTTAATTACAAAAATCAAACCAGAAAAATAAAATAAATAAATAAAAACAGATTTTTTATTTTGTTACAAAAACAAAATCAAAATCTAATTTAAATAAAATAAAATAAATAGAAAATAAATAACCAACTTACTTGATTAATTCCTTGAATAAAATTTTGATCAAGTCCAGTGTTCGACACTGTGTCCTTAAGATAGATTCGTCCTCTCCACAATGCTATTAGAATGTGGACGTCTATCTCCCAAGATGAAATGATCAATCAACGAAAAATAGTAGCACTACAAATTTTTTCGTTCAAAGAACACACTAAGTGTATATACTCTTTCTCACAGAAAAATAATGCAGCAATATGTAAGAATAATAGCAGAATTATTATGGACGAAAATTGTGTATGAATATATCAAATGAGGGTTGCCTATTTATAGATGGATTGGTGGCTTTCAATTTAAATCCAACAGGTATCAATCTGTTTTGAACAGATACAGTACCTGTTTGGCACTGTTTGAACAAGTTCAATCTGTTCGGTTTTGAATTTTGAACACATAACCGAATCTGTTGCACAGATTTATTTCGGACAGATCAATTCTGTACAGGAAAAAAAAACTGGATAGATTTGAATTTAATCTATACAAAATTTGAAGAGGTGCAAATTAATTTGAATTCAAACAAATTTTATTTACCAAAAATAAAAATTAAATTCAAATGTTTTTGGCATAAAAAGATTAGTATTGTATCGGACAAGCCCAACCTAACCTCACACCACGCACCAGCATCCAAGCCCAGGCCCAGCCCAGCTCGTCCGGACAGACGGACGGCGGCGGCGCGCGCACGTGTGGTTATTTTTAGGTCTAATGGATCTAGCCCATTTTGTCCATAACCTCACTCTCTACAAAACTTGGGTACCCCTTAGGGCACACCTCAAGTTCCAATCCCATGCCTCCAAATCAATGTGGGACAAGCCATTTTTTCAACCTTTAAGGATTTTCCACCAAAACTCCATTTTCATGGAGCACACTTTGGCTTCAATTCCCAATTCACTCGATAATGGTTTTGAGCAACCAAATATACTACGTGAATCACAACGCGGCATAGAACGCGTTACCACTTTGACTCGCGAAAATCGACGCATGGGTCCCACCTAAATATTAGACCAAAGTTTAATAAAAATTCTATCTTACCCAGAATTTTCAAACCATTTCTAACAATCCCCCACATGAATGGAATTTGATGACAACGGAAATGCAACAATATGCAGACTTTGTCGAAAGAGTATAAATCGAAAATATCTTGCATCAGGATAGGTAACTTTCGGCCTTGAACCTTCCTTAGTGATAACCTATCAGACTTACTAGCTAACCAATGGACGCGATGCCTTAAATTGTTCAGCCGTTTGTGTAAGCCAAGACAATAGATTTCACACAAAATATCTTCTAACATATTGTGGTTCTCACTGTTGTGTTCATTTTGGCCTTGAACGCTCTTGGTTTTCATGAGTGCTTCTATAGAATTTAGTCTCTTCATTCTCATAGAACCGGCCCCAGTTCAACACTCATATAGGTAATTCTTATTGTGAGTATCTCTTTATACTCGTCTTGATTTTATGCCTAAATCAAGATATAAGTAATCATTAAAAGCAAAGCTTATCCTTATACCCCTACAGACAACACATATTGCAGATATCACTCTCACCATAGGAATGGGTAGGGAGTTTTAATCCCTTGGTAATTTCTGGCGAGCCACACATAACTTAGTTGTCCCTTTGAACTCAGTTCTTGGGATCTCCAGTCATATAGTTCTTGGGATCTCGAGTCATATAAGTAGGGTTACCATTATGATGACTTTTATGTAATAGGGTTTAATCCCATCCCCTTCGATGAACTATACATTTGCTCTTTTGTCAAACCTTTTGTTAACGGATCCGCAATATTCTCTTTAGATTTTATATCATCTATTGAGATTATTCCATTTGAGAGCAATTGCCTTACGGTATTATATCGACAACGAATGTGTCGTGACTTACCATTATACATATGATTCTGTGCCCTGCCTATTGTAGATTGACTATCACAATGAATGTAAATAGCTGGCACAGGTTTAAGCCATATTGGAATGTCTTCTAAGAAGTGAGGAAGCCATATTGCTTCTTTTCTTGCTTTTTCTAAAGCAATGAACTCGGATTCCATTATGGATCGTGCAATGCATGTTTGTTTCGTGGATTTCCAAGAAACAGTAGCGCCTCCCAGAGCAAAGACATATCCACTAGTGGATTTTGAATCTTTAGTATCCGATATCCAATTTGCATCACAATAACCTTCGAGTACTGTTGGATACCGAGTAAAGTTCAAACCATGATTATGGGTAAATCTTAGATATTTAAGAACCCGAATGATCGCCTTCCAATGGTTTTCTCCGGGGTTACTAGTGTACCTACTCAATTTACTGACTGAATAAGTTATGTCAGGACGAGTACAATTCATTAGGTACATTAGGCTTCCAATGATTTGGGAGTATTTTAACTGAGACACTGCATCACCTTTATTTTTCGATAAATAAAGACTGATGTCTATAGGTGTTCTAGCTACATTCAAATCATCCTTGATAAATTTATCAATAATTTTCTCAATATAATGAGATTAAGATAATGCATATCCGTCAGATGTTTTAGTAATTTTCATTCCTAATATAACATCTGCGACCCCCATATCCTTAATATCAAATCTTTTGTTAAGCATTTGCTTAGTTGATTTGATCATGTTTTGACTGCTTCCAATAATAAGCATGTCATCTACATAAAGACAAACTATGACATATCCTTGGTCAGTGTTTTTAACATAGATGCATTTGTCATATTCGTTTATCTTAAACCCATTAGTAAGCATTGCATGATCAAATTTTTCATGCCATTGCTTAGGTGCTTTTTTTAATCCATAAAGGGATTTTACAAGCCGACAAACTTTCTTTTCTTGCCTCAGTACTACAAACCCTTCGGGTTGCTCTATATAGATCTCTTCATTTAGATCACCGTTTAAGAAAGCTGTCTTAACATCCATTTGATGTATTTCTAATTTTAAACAACGCTACTATGGCAATAAGCATGCGAATTGATGTTATTCTTGTCACAGGGGAATATGTGTCAAAATAGTCCAGACCTTCCTTTTGTCTGTAACCTTTAACTACAAGTCTTGTTTTATACTTGTCAATTGAACTATCTGCTTTCATTTTTCTCTTGAATATCCATTTATATCCAAGAGGTTTAGAACCTGGTGAAAGATCCACCAATTCCCAAGTATGATTTTGCATAACGGATTCAATTTCATTATTAACAGCCTCTTTCCACAAAGGTGCTTCAGGACCTGTCATTGTTGCCTTAAAACTTTGAGGTTCATTTTCTAACAAGTATGTTAGGAAATCTGGACCAAAGGATTTTGATGTTCTCGTTCTCTTACTTCGTCTTGGTTCATCATCAGCTAAATCCTGTTAGTCGTGACCATTACTAGTCTCTTGTGTTTGATTGTCATTAGTCTCTTGACTTTATATACAATCATAAGTTCTTTTCTGTGAACTTAATTCTTGTCCTTTCTTGTAAGGAAAGACATGTTCAAAAAACACAGCATTCCTTGACTCTATAATAGTGTTCACATTTATATCAGGTATTTCTGATTTATAAGTCAGAAACCGATATGCACTACTATTCTAAGCATAACCAATAAACACACAATCTACTGTTTTTTGTCAAATCTTAGTCTTTTTAGGAACAGGAACTTCAACTTTTGCCAAACACCCCCACACTTTTAAGTATTTGTAGGAAAGTGGTCGACCTTTCCACAATTCATAAGGAGTGCTGTTGGTTTTCTTGTGGGGTATTCTGTTAAGTACATAATTAGCAGACAATATTACTTCCCCCCACAAGTTCTGTGGTAAGCCTGAACTTAGTAACATGGCATTCATCATTTCTTTTAGGGTTCTATTCTTCCTCTCAGCAATTCCATTTTGTTGAGGAGAATAGGGTGTTGTAGTTTGGTGAATAATGCCATGTTGTGCACAAAATTCATTTAATGGTACATCATATTCACCACCCCTATCACTTCTAACCATTTTAATGGTTTACCAAGTTGATTTTCAACTTCTGTTTTGTAGAGTTTAAATATTTCTAAGGTTTCATCTTTACTTCTAAGTAAATAAACATAACAATATCTTGTGCAATCATCAATAAATGTTATGAAATACTTTTTGCCTCCTCTAGTTTGAACAAATTTAAGATCACATACATCTGTATGAATTAATTCTAGAGGTTCGGTTTTCCTTTTAACCGATTTAAATGGAGCCTTAGTTAGTTTCGCTTCTACACAAACTTCACATTTATGATTAGGATTAATTTCAAACTTTGGTATATAATCCAAACCAATTAATCTACGCAAAGCATCATAATTTATATGTCATAAATTCGACTCAAGAATATAAGTAAAAGATGTGTTATTCTTATTAATAGCAACTTTTGGTACAACTGTCATTACATTTAGTTTGAAGAGACCATCACTCATGTATCCCTTACCAACATACATGCCACTCTTTGTTAATACAAATTTATCAAACTCAAAGACAAGCCTAAAATCATTTTTACTTAACAAAGAACCAGAAACTAAATTCTTCCGGATGTTAGGTACATGCAATACATTGTTGAGGGTCAGTTCTTTCCCTGATGTCATCTTCAAGATCACTTTTCCTTGTCCAGCCACAGTAGAAGTACAAGAATTTCTCATGAAAAGTTGTTCACCATTTGCAGCCTCATTGTAGGTAGTGAACATCTTCTTGTCTGCACAAATATGACGAGTTGCCTCAGTGTCAACCCACCATTCCTTGAAATTTCCAACCAAATTAGCCTCAGACACCACAGCAGAGAGGTTGATGTCATTCACCCCATCAGAGATGTAATCTAGTTTAGTTATATTAGCCTGATTGGTAGTCTTCTTACTTGTACTTCCGTGATCCTTCTTAGGGCGGCGGCAGTCAAAAGCTCGATGTCCAGTCTTGCCACAGTTATAGCATTTTCCTTTGAACTTCTTGTTGCCAGTGTTGTCGCCTTGTTTAGGACCATCTCCAGTAAACTTTCTCTTTTTGTTATGTGGTTTGTGAACTTGTTCAACCATGGGATTTTCCCATTTCTCTTTTCAGCCTTTCGGTTATCTTCCTCAATTCTCAATCTTACAATCAATTCATCCATGGTCACCTCCTTGCGTTTATGTTTTAAATAATTTTTGAAATCTTTCCAAGTCGGTGGTAATTTTTCCACTAGAGCAGTAACTTGGAAAGACTCGCTAAGAGACATACCTTCTAACTGAATATCATGCAAAATTATTTGAAAATTTTGAACTTGAGAAATTATCGTTTGGGAGTCTACCATAACAAAGTCCAGAAATTTACCGATAACAAATTTCTTTGTGCCGGCATCCTCTGTCTTGTATTTCTTCTCCAAAGAATCCCACAATTCTTTTGTTGACTTCAGAGGGCTGTAAACATTATACAGCATGTTGTCAAGGCCATTGAGGATGTAGTTTATGTATAGGAAATCTGAATGTTTCCAAGCATCTACAGCGGCAACAACTTGCCGATCACTTTCACCCTTTTTAAGTGCTAGAGCCTCTTCATCGAGAAACCGGGCCAAATTTAGAGTTGTAAGATAGAAAAGCATCTTCTGCTGCCATCTCTTAAACTCAGTACCGTTAAATTTTTCCAATTTCTCTCCATGATTTATTGGTACATGAACATGGTTCTGGATAGGGACTGGTGTTGGTGTAACAATTGGAGTACCACTTTCAGTTGCAGTTTCAGTTGCAGTACCCATAATATCTGATTATAAAAATCAGAAAAACAAGCCACAAATTAATTTTCTCGTTACTATAACCAGAAAATAAATTATAACACCAAATAATTTTATTTTTCTTGTTACTAAAACAAGAAAAATAAAATACCACAATAATTTCCTATAATACTAAATAATATTCTGCAATTGTTAATGATACCAATATATTACTACTAGTTGTCAAAGAAAATAGATAGTATATTACTACTATCTGTCAAATAATTTATAAATTCTATTTGTATTTTCCAACCAGAATATCACTTTGTGAAACATAGAAAATTAAATACAATAAAGATACAAAAAATAAGTCTGTCTTAAGATCGTTGGACAATCTTTACTGTATTTGAAAAAATAAATTATGTTGTGTACTTAACAACAAATAGAATATATAAGTAAATAAAAGAAAGGAGAGAATTTGTTTGATTACAAGAATCAAACTAGAAAAATAAAATAAATAAATAAAAATAGATTTTTTATTTTGTTACAAAAACAAAATCAAAATCTGATTTAAATAAAATAAAATAAACAGAAAATAAATAACCAACTTACTTGATTAATTCCTTGAATAAAATTCTCATCAAGTCCAGTGTTCGACACTGTGTCCTTAAGACAGATTCGTCCTCTCTACGATGCTATCAGAATGTGGACGTCTATCTCCCAGGATGAAATGATCAATCAACGAAAAATAGTAGCACTACAAATTTTTCGTTCAACGAACACACTAAGTGTATATACTCTTTCTCACAGAAAAATAATGCAGCAATATGTAAGAATAATAGCAGAATTATTATGGACGAAAATTGTGTATGAATATATCAAATGAGGGTTGCCTATTTATAGATGGAATGGTGGTTTTTCAATTTGAATCCAACAAGTAGCAATCTGTTTTGAACAGATACAGTACCTGTTCGGCACTGTTTGAACAAGTTCAATTTGTTCAGTTTTGAATTTTGAACACATAACAGAATCTGTTGCACAGATTTATTTCGGACAGATCAATTCTGTACAGAAAAAAAACTGGATAGATTTGAATTTAATCTGTACAAAATTTGAAGAGGTGTAAATTAATTTGAATTCAAACAGATTTTATTTACCAAAAATAAAAATTAAATTCAAATGTTTTTGGCTAAAAAAGATTAGTATTGGGCCGGACAAGCCCAACCCAACCTCACACTAGCGCCCAAGCCCAGCTCGTCCGGACGGGCGGCGGCGGCGCGCACATGTGTGGTTATTTTTGGGTCCAATGGGTCTAGCCCATTTTGCCCATAACCTCTCTCTCTACAAAACTTGGGTACCCCTTGGGGCACACCCCAAGTTCCAATCCCACGCCTTATAAACCCACTCAAAACTTCCCACCAAATCAATGTGGGACAGGCCATTTTTTTAACCTTTAAGGATTTTTCACCAAAACTCCATTTTTATGGAGCACACTTTGGCTTCAATTTCCCATTCATTCAATAATGGTTTTGAGCAACCAAATATACCACGTGAATCACAACGCGGCATAGAACGCGTTACCACTTTGACCTACAAAAATCGATGCACGGGTCCCACCTAAATATTAGACCAAAGTTTAATAAAAATTCTGTTTTTACCCAGAATTTTCAAACCATTTCTAACATTTTTTTTATCACAATTGGAGGCGCTTCAATTGTGATTTTTTCATATAAAATCGTTGTGTTTATTTGTCTTTGATTGTTTGATTGGGATTGCTATTTACTGATTAAAATTGATACATAATCACAAATCAATATCTCAAAGATTTAAGATTTTTCAATATGTATAAAGACTAAGGGGCAAATATGTCATTTTAATCTGACAGAGGGTAAGTATAATTTTTCAAATGTGAGAGAGGATCTGTATTAAATAAAAACATCATAGGTGTCATTATAATTTACCCTTAATGGAATGAAATAACTTATTGTTGGATATAATATTGTGTGAACATGGTGATTATATTGTTGTCTGAATAGGGTGACATCTGGTTGTAGTGAATATGGTGTTGACCTTTTCAATATTAGGTTGTGTAAACATGTTGATCATCAATATGGTTTTCTTTTGTTACACACACACACACAAACACACACACACACACAAATAAAATAAAATAAAAAAATAAAATTTCCATATTGATTTTTTTTTTCCTTTTTCTTAAATCTTAGAAAATGAAAGCAAGGCTCAGGGAGGCAATTATTATTATTTTGTTTTTAGTAGACTCAATTTTGCTCCAAATAATTCTTATAATAGGAAAACATTTGCTTCAAGTTTTCTACTGTAAGCTAGAAAACTTGGGTTGTTACCTTTTTCGTTTTTTTTTTTTTTTTTTTTTTTTTTTTTTTTGGGTTTAAATTTTCTTGTCTTTTTAAGTATTAGAGGATCAAGGAATTAGACAAGAAAGATGAGGAAAGAACACAGGAATTAGACAACATATAAATGACATAAAATACAAATGCATTTCATTTGAGGGTAAATTTGAAATTTTATGACCTTTAATAGATGATGTCATCATATCCCGTTTGGTTAATAGACATCTAACTGATCTGACCAGCTGGAGAACCTTACTATTACACAAATTCCTAAAATAATGGGTGACTGGGGTGTACATGGGTTGGTTCGGCTCGGGTTTACCCATAGCCTGTCAGCCGAACCGACAGCATCAGGTGAGAAAATCTGCTATCCATTGTCGACTGTTGTGAAGTTCGAAATCGAAATCGACTGAACCAAAGAACATGGTTTAGTGGTTGGTTCGAGTGATTTCAAGAATCTGATAAGTGTGGAAAAAATTTGTCTAAATACGAAATCAAATTTCAAATCAACAAATAAAACTCATAATATATATATATATATATGCTTACAGATCTGTGTGAGAAAGATGGAAGTGAAAATTGGAGGGGAAAAATGGGAGAAAAGAAACTCACTACTCTTTTCCCGTTGTTGCTTGTCGCTCCATCAATGCCACAGCCTTCGCTCATTTCAGCAGCAGCAGCCAACCACTAGTCACAACCACCACGATCGCCATCGCCCAACATTTCCACACCCTTGTTCATAACACTTCTCCATTACCATCACCATTAAAGAGGAAATTAAAGATCGATGATAGGAGGTAAAATAGTGAGAAATAAAAGAGGGAGAGAGATGAGAGTTGCTTTGTTTTTTGGGAAATTGTTTGTGAGAGAGAGAGAGAGGGGGAGAGCAGATATGAAGAAGAGAGATGAGATCGAGATTGAAGATTAGTTTTTTGAGAAATTTCTTAGGGTTTAGGAGGGAGAGAGAGAGAGGACTTTGGCCCTATTTGGTAAGGCTTATTTTTAGCTTATTTCAACTTTTAGCATAATTTAAGCTATTTTGGTGTGTTTGGTTTAGTTTAATAATACAGATTATAGCTTTTTGTAAGTCAAAAATCAGATTTTTCTTTGAGTGAGAGAGAAGAAGCTTTTCTGAAACAGCTTAAGCGCGGAGCTGCCATGTGAGGGGCAAAATGACTTAAATGCCCCTCACAATTTCAAGTAATTACAAGTGTGCCACGTATATAAACCAAAACACACTCATTTCTGTCTCTCGTATAAACCAGAGAGGTAATTTCCGGCGAAGGGAGGTGATTTATGGTCCTATCTTTGTCTCTCTTTGTCTCTTCATTATCTCTTCTCTCTCTTCGCGATATCTCTCTCTCTCTCTCTATCACCACCGCCATCATGATCTAAAACCCTAACCAGAAGGGCAAAACCCTCATGTCGCCATCGCGATCTGTAAAATAGCTTTTTGAGTTGTTATTTCTTTATCTCCCTCTCTTTCTCTCACGAACCAGAGGGGCAAAGCCCTAGCTCACTACTGTATTTGCGTGATGATCGAATGGTGACGAACCAGAGCTCACCATCGACGGCGTGATGATCGAACGGTGACGAACCAGAGCTCATCACCGCCATTGCACTGCAATCTCCAAACTAACGTCACGATCGACGGTGTTCTCTCCAGTGTCGCGATCGTGATGACGATCAACCCTAGCTCGCGATCGACAACCCTAACCACACCCATCCTGATCGATCGCGATTTGAACCAGAGCAAAACCCTAGAGCTGCCGGCGCTGGCTAGGGTTTGGTATTATTGTAAAATGAAGAAAAATAAAAAGAAAGAAGAGAAAAAGAAAAGAAAATAAAATTGTTTAATGAAAAAAAATTATGATTTTTATATTAATAAAAAATATGAAATAATAATTAAGCCATTAATGAAATAAATTTTATATTAATTGATACTAATTAATAATTTTAGTATTAATTGATACTAATTAAGCCATTAATTGATAATAAATTAAATTAAAAAAATATTAATAAATATTCATGTATTTATAAACTAAAATGAATATAAAAAAATAATCTGTAATGAAATCACAATATTAATATAAATACATGAATATAATTAATATGTAAGAAGAGAAGAACAAAAAAGAAAAGAAAATAAAATGAAGAAAAAGAAAAAAAAATTAAGAGAAGAAGAGAAATAAAGAAATAAGGAAACAACAGAATAAAAAACAATTAAGAGAAAAAAAGAAGAGAAGAACAAAAAAAAAAAAGAAGAGAAAAGAAAATAAGGATAAAAAGAAAAGAAAAGAACATAAAATGAAGAAAAAAAAAAGAAAAAAAAAAGGCAAAAAGGACATTACATAGCAAAAACTATTTTATAACTTATTCGATCAAACATTACTCTATTGATTAAATCCATAATCTCATAGCTATATCAAATAGGTTAACAACTTATATTTAAAGTTATAATTTATAATCTGTTAAGTCATAATCTATAATCACTTTCTCACAGTTCTACCAAACGAGGCCTTTGAACGGCTATGGAAAAAATAGGAAAGTGGAACAGTCTGTCTTAACCTCTGTAATAAAGTGGAAATTGAGTTACTCTGTATCAAACTCCAAAGTGATAAAGAGAGATGACAGACGTGTATTTCCAAGGTAAATATAAAAAGGAAAATGTTTGGTGGCCCAAATTTTTGTGACTCGAATGGCTTGAAACGACGTCGTTTTACACCAAAAACGATGTTGTTTTGGGTGTTTTGAGCCATTTGAGCCATGATTTTTCGGGCCACCAATCAGTGTTGATATAAAAATATTATATGAAGAGAGGTGAGTATTCCCAAGGTGGATCACTATCTATTTGAATATATATAATATAATATATATCTCGGTCGGTTCGGTTTTGATAATTATTTTTTAGATCAATCCATTGACCGACCGTCAGATAACAAATTTATAGAATATGAAATCATTGCCGACCGTCCAGAGTGACGACGCCGACCGTAGAGCCTCGGTTCTACTCGGATCGGACAGATTCATCAGGTGAATCGGTTTCTTGCACATCGTGATAGTTTGATATCAAAGAATAAAGGGGTGTTAGTGTGATTTCAGAAAAATAGAAGAGGTGTCAGTGTAATTTACCTTCTTTTGTTTTTGTGTTACAGAAAAATTCTCCCACTCTTCCATATGTTCATAGCAGTGCCACTCACAAAAATTACCGAAGTGTTACATTTAAAAAAAGAAAAAAATTAAAAATTATATGTACTCTATAAAAATTATTACCAAGATTTCGTTTAGAAACAAGTTATTTTAGTAATTTTTTAATTTTTTATGAAAAAATGTGCAGAAAAATAGAGAGAGTGATGTGACAACTTATAATAACTTTTTGACTTTTTAACTAAAATATATAGTTGCTAAACGAGGCCTAAATATAAAGAAATTTATGATTCTAATAATTAAAATTTATAAATTTTATCATTATTTTGAAAAAAAAAAAAGTTCACTGCCCGACTGTTCAATTATTTCTCCTCAAAAAGATCACAAATTACTTCAAAAAAATTTTTCATCTAAAAAAATAATCATAAAATCAAAAAATCAAGGAAAAAAAAAAAACACAGTGTGGTTGTCAAACAAGGAAAAGTTTATAAGACCATCTCCAATGGTTTAGCAAATTTGATATCAAATTTAAATTTTGATGAAAATGGTATTATTCACAGCTCCAACCGTTCACCAAACGTAATACCAAATTGAGATTTCATCAAAAATTTCATCAGATTGAGGACGAAGTAATGAATTCACCAAAACACTGTTGCGGACCGTTGGAGAGAGGATCCGGTCGACCAACCGGTTGCCCGGCCGGTTGACCAACCGGTCAACCAGTAAAGGATTCAAACAGTTCAGCAAAAAAAGTTCAAACCGTTTAAAAAAAAAAAAAAAAAAAAATTGCCTAACCGGTCGACCCGAAAAAAGTTCAGAAAGTTCAAAAAAAAAGTTCAAAAAAAAAAAAAAAATTTTTTTTTTGGCAAACTGGTCAACCGGCCGGTCGACCCACCGGTTGACCAACCGGTAGCCCCACTAAATTTGATGCAAATTTGATGCAGCGTTGGAGTGGGTGATTTGAGATTTGGTGAAATGGCTCATTTTGGACTCAGATTTGATAAAAAATCAAATACACCGTTGGAGATGCTCTAAGAGACTTAGAGACGGAGCTGGGGATGCTGCCGTAGTTATGTAGTGATCTGTTATCAGTTTATCAAGGAAAAGTGTTTTTTTAGACCTTTTCGATAATTCGAACCATTTTATATTGTAGAGTTCATCGAGTATATTATTAATGTAAAAAATTAAGTTAATCAGAAATTTGTAATCTTATGATTAAATTCAAATTATTTTACAAAAATTATGAAGATAATATCAACCGTTTATTTTTTTAAAAATAAATAGATTTTTGTTATAAAGCTATAAATTTTTAATAAATTTAAATTTTTATATGAATAATTTATTCAACAAATTTTATAATATGAACCATTCAGATCATAAAAAAAATTAAAAAAAACTCTACAAATTCACAACAAATTACTGCTATGACTTAATTACAGCAGTATGTAAGCTGAGCCACCCTAATTAATTAGAAGTAGCTAGCTGACAACATCTTTTCACATGTCAGCTCATAAGTAAAGAGGACCGGTCAACAATCACTTTCCATTATACAATGGCCCCACCAAAAAAATTTAAAAAAGAAAAAAAAAATTATCATTAAATTTGATCTTACTTCAAAAATTACTATGGAATCATGTTATAAATCCAATAAAATGTTATACAGAAATGTTTTGTGGCACTAAAAAATTGGGCACTAATGCCCCTATTTTTTATTTTAGGTAACTTTGTTTTTTTTTTTTTTTTTGGCCTTATATGGCAATTTCGGGGCATTAGTGCCCCCAATTTCGGGGCACTAAACATGACTGAATGTTATAAATCCAATAAATTACAAATAGATCTCTTCAAATTTATTTAAAATGTAGATTGTCTCATATAACTTTAAAAATTATAAATATTTTCTCATTAAAATTTTTTATTTAACAAAATTAATTAAAAAAAATAAAATTTATAATTGTTCTCCTATACAATAATAAAATTACTTAAATTATTAATAGAAACATATTTCTAATATCATTAAAAACTTTTAATTGAATTAATAATTTATTAATAAATGAGCTATTTATTATGAAATTAGAAATATCAGGAAGTGAAATGTAATTTCTAAAACCACAAGAGATCATTCGTATTTTAATTAAACCTCAAGGATATATTTGTAATTTACCATATTAAATTTCAACAGAGATACGTATTGTAAATAGGAATGTAATTAGTTTGAGGCGGTCAGTGTTTTGGTAAAATTTTATTTCGAATTGATAATATTGATTCTATTATATTGTGAATCGATAGATATTGAATTTTTTACTAAATCGCACTAATTCAAACGATTCAACTTGGTGTATTTTTGATTTACGACATTTTAAATTTGAGTTACTTCTTAAATTTATAGAATAGTAAATAATTTATATAAAAATATTAAATTAGTCATTTGTATATTACTTCAATATTCAATCCAACCATTCACAAAAATACAAACAAAAGAATTAATAAAAAAGTCATTAAAATTTTACTGAAATATAATTAGAAACAAAACATAAACTGAAAATCAAAATCTTGACACTAAAGCAAGACCAAAATTGAAAACTATTAAGATTAAATCACAAGTCTATCAAATAGAGTTAAAACAAAAAAATTAAAAATGATATAAATATTTGATATAGCTATATAGGCATAGTAATAGCAAAACTTGACTTAAGCACATATAAGTGGCAAATTAACAACTTGTCACATTGTCAATGTCTATTGTCATCCTATAATATTTAAGAAAAATAAATAATTTAAGTGAATCAACTTAACTTTGTACTTAACCAATTTCATTATATATTTAATATATATTATGTTTAATATGCAAAATTTTCGGTCGATTTCAGTTTAATTCGATACATAAGGCACCTAAATTGATATCGAACCAAAACGAAAAAATTTAATTTTAAAAACCACACAGACCGATTCATATTAAAAATTGACCAAATATAACCAGTTTGATTCGATTTTCCCACTTTGAACGATTTTTTCAATTATTCTCACATCCTAAACGTAAGTTCAGTTGTTTATAAATTATTTCTAAAGAGTTCAGTTTTTCGGAATAATATATTTTATTTGAATTTTATCCATTTTATTAAAATATGAACAAAATTGCATAAATAACTATAATTAAGAATATTTTTAATTATTGAAATTAAATAAATTTTTATAAACGAAAGTATAGATATAAGATGCATTAATTATCTCACGCAGTTAGGAATATATAAATTGGGTCCAGCTTGTCTCAAGTTGAGATCAAGACTGGACCTGTCCAGTCCAGCCCATGGAGTCTATTTTTTGGACCTATTTTGATAATTCGAACCGTCAATATGTAGAACTCGTCGGGTACTATATGTTTGTAAAAAATCACGTTGATCGGATATCAATAGTTATGTGATCAAATCAGTTTTGCATAAAAAAATGGATGGTGAAAAAATTAACAGTTAAGAAAAAACTATGTTGATCACATAGCTATCGATATCCGATCAACATAATTTTTTATAGATATATAGTACTCGACGAGTTTTACATATTGAATGGTTCGGATTATCAAAACGAGACCCGTGGTGGGCCCCCACGAGACCAACAGCACAGTCCAGTCCGATATTAGACTGAACCAAAGCTACTGCAATATAAATTCACGATGTATTATTTTACATTGTTCTATTGAAAGAATTTGAATAAAATTTAGTCTATTTTTTGATTGTTTATTGGGGAAACTAATTGTTGGTGGAAGTTGGAAGAAAAAAAATTGTTAATACATGGAAGAATGCAAGTAACACTTGCACCCCATAGCTTTTAATTTACACCCCACTAGAGACACACTTGCACCCCTTATGTATTTGTAATTTTTTCTCCAATTTCCTCATGCATTTAGTTCACCCTTGTTTATGAAGTAAAAATAAAAATTCATAATTTGAAATAATGGAAAATAATGAACTTTATGTGATAATTCTTTTGATTTTTGTTTATGATTTTGTTCAATTTAATATTCATAATTTTATAATGAAAGAAAATAATTTTTAAGTACATCAAAATTATGTATGAAATTATTGCTTATATTTAATGAGAAGGGTAAAATTAAAATAAAATATACTATTATGAAAAAATAAACATGTATATTTATATTTACTCTCTGTCCACATACTTAATGAATTAAGTTTTTTTCTACAATTTTACCATCAAATAAAATGACCAACATGGACATCAATACATACACCAAACCTTAAAACTAGGTTTTTTTTTTTTTTTTTTTTTTTTTTTTTTTTTGTGTGTGTGAATAGATAAAACTTGGTTTCTTAGTAGACAACTCTAACAACCCCTACTTGTGATTAACTGCTAAACCATGATTAAGAATGCCTAATAAGTAATTAAGATGAAATTCTGAATTAATTGCATTTGCGTCGCATTATTTGTGTTTCTATCTGTTTATCGTAGAAATATCTGTTTGTGTTTGTGTTTTGTTTTGCAAATTGAAGGCTTTATCGACATCTGATCTGGAAATTGACTTGGTATATGTGTTATTTGGAATTTTTAGAATTTTATGGTAGGTTTAATTAAAATTCAATTCGGAACGATTAAATTAGAATAATTAATGTTCATTTGATTAGTCTTAACTAATCACCACTAATCAAGCCTATATAAGGCTCCTTTATGTGCCACCACTCATCTCTTTTCTTCATCACATCTTTGAACCTACCTAAACAAAAAAAAAAAAAAAAAAAAACGTGAGAGAGAGAGAGAGAGAGAGAGAGAGATAGAGAGAGAGAGAGAGAAGAGAAAGTTGAGATCAAGCAAGAGAATTGTTAGCATTTGGGAAGGAACCTTGGACATTTGGCCTTCAAGCTCAAAGAAATTAGCATTCTAGAGCATAATTGAACATTTAAGGTGAGAATTCAACCCTTAGGCTTTAGTTTAAGTTATTCAATACATGAATTCTAGAGAAGTAAGCTAAGTTAAGCAAGAATTGAGCTAAGAAAGTAGAAAAAAAGAGCATACCATGCATGCATGTCCATTTCATGGAGTTTGGAAGTTGTTTTCAAAGATTTTCTCTTATGCATGTAGTAATTCTAGCATGGTTGTACTAATTCATAACATTTCTCAGCATTGGACCTCGTTTGATTATGTTTTGGAAGCTTTGAACCTAAGTCAATATATGCATGGTATGTATACACACTACTCAAGTTTGAATTTGAAGAATTCACTTGCTTTTGGGCCTTGATTTTGAGTAATGATTCTTAATTCATGATCTTTTGCAAGCTTACAAGTGATTTCTTAAGTTTTTGGCCTAAAGGAAAATATTTTACAATGAATTTGAGTTTGAAACTTGGAAGCAAATCTGGAAATTCTAGAATTCTGCTTCTACGCTCGAGTGACAGAACTTGCGCTTGAGCGAGCACTCTTGATCTTGCATTTCCGCTCGAGCGACCAAAAGTTGGCTCGAGCTTAAAATTTATGCTCCTAGAAGTTCATATGTTTTGCAGACTGCTCGAGCTACAAGAGTTGCGCTCCAGTGAAGACCTTAGTCACATGCTTGAGCGACCGTTGAGAGGCCGTCGAGCAGAGAAATCACACAACCAGTACTTTTGCAGAGTTTACAGACAGCTCGAGCGACCACTAACATTTTTGAACATCCGCTCGAGCGAGGACCCTGTTTTCAGCAAATTTACCTCAGTGTTGAACAACATGTTTTGGCATCTTCATTGCATCCTAGGCATTCCTAGGCCATAATTAAGACATAATAAGGAGGTTAAGACTTAGAAACACACTAAGAATGAAAGGAAATGAGTTAAGTTATATTCAGGTGTATGTTTCAAGGATATATCTGTTATGTTTGTGTAGGTCAGCTATTTGATTTGCCTGCTTTGTCTGTCAGCTCTGGAGACATCTGTGAGTAATAACTTTGTAAAGCTATGTTCACGTTTAAGTATTTTTCTATATGCTATGATATGATATGACAAGCAATGATCTGTTTTCTGAAATGCTATGTTCTGTATCAATGAATGATTGTCTATATATTGAAATGTATTCGTGACATCCTTAGCACAAGGCCCTTGCCCGGGGGTAATAATACCGTGGTCTCATGGCACTTGCCCGGGAGTAATAATACCATGATTTCATGGCCCTCGTCTGGGGGTAACAATACCGTAGCTTAAGTATGTTATCTATTCCCGGTACTGGAGGTTCCTTAATCGAACTGGCAAACATGACCCTTTATGCTCTATATTTTATCTGTCAGCGCTAATGGATGTACCATGTATGATTAAGCATGAGCTTTGATTTCTGTATATGATTTGAATAAGAATATAAATATGAATCTGTTTCTGATATGAAGTCTGTTTTCTAAATCTGATGTGAGACATCATTCATTAAAACCTTTACCTTGTTATTATTCACTGGGCTTCCACTCACTCTATTATTTATGTATGTAGGTGACTAAGCGTGTGACCAGGCTCAGAGTTGATGACTTGGAGTTTTGGTTTGTTAGCTAGCCTTTGTGCCTCTCGAGGAGGTTCCGAATGTCATGTAGTCCTGTTTTGTGAACGTATAAGACTTTGCTTTCTTTTGGGTTTTTGGAACAAGTCTTCTGTTTATCTGTATATAGGGCTTAGACCCCTTTTGATTATATCTGTAATGAACCTGACGTAAGACTATTGTATTTATGACGTCGCGTATATGTATATAAAGTTTTGAAATTTCTGTTCCATATACGCATACACAGCTCATTAGACTATGTATGTTTCTATATTTGCTTTCGCTAACCCCTTATAATTTGCTAACCCCTTATAATTTGCTAATCAGGTCAGAGGCCTTCGGTAGTCTGAGGGTTACTGGCCGGTTAAGACACTAAACCTATAGGGGCGGGTTGGGTCGTGACAACAACTTTTGAACATAAAAATTCTCAGTACATCTTTTCAAAAAAAATACACTCGTCAGACTGAAAACACATAAACACGAAGGACGAAAAAAATTAAAAACTCATTCAGTAATACATAACAAAAAAATATGTAAATAGTTTGGAATTATAGAACCAAAAATATATAAATGGTTAGGAAATACAAAATTAAAAATATAAGTTTAATTCGGAAATACAAGGTGGAAAGTCTTTCCTTTATTCGAAAGTTGTATGTCAAAAATTTATATTTTATTCGGAAAGATATAAATGAAAATTATTGTTTATTCGATAATTGCTGAATTTTTTAATTTATTTGAATAACCAATACCAATGGTTTTCATTCTATGAATAACAAAAATAGTAAAACAATAACCTAGTTTTTTGTAGAATAATAATAAAATAATAATTGATTGATTTTTGAAAATCGCACACCTTAGAGAATTTTGGAGAACGCTGTACATCAGATGCTTTTTTTTGTTCTGCTTCAATCGTCGGAATATTATTAGAGGTTGTTGAAAAATGCCGTGTATGTGGGGCATAATTTAAGTTTACGTTTAGGCGTGTGGTGTGAGTTTATGTTTTGTGTGATATGTGTAAATAATGTGTTAGATTTTTGTGTTTATGTATGCACATTTAAAAGTAATAAACAAAAGGTAAACAACAAATAAATAAGTGTGTGTGTCGTATGTCCAGAGGGTACTTGAGCATGCTAAACAGTTCCGACTATCGATTTCTTTAACCCAATCTCACGAGTGCATTGTGAAACATAGATGAGAGTCCAGATCCAACAACTTTTGTTAGAAAATCCATTTTATTACAAAACCTTTTCCAAAAATGGACTGCATCACCAGATCTCAGAGTCGCTGCCTAATATTTTGAGAAAATTAGGAAATTGTGACTTGTACTAAGACCACTGTTCGTTGTAACCAAAGACGTCTCGGTTCGGAACCTTAGATATGAGGGGGGGGGAAGGTCATTAATTGAGCACTCTCGCTCACTCAATCAAAAGATCGACCTTTACCTAACCATGATATGAGTTTTATTAACTTTATATGTTCATATTTTGATTTTTTTAATAATGCTAAAATTACTATGTGAACCAGTCAAGTATAGACTATGTCATTCATTTTGGAACATTTGATTTCATGTATTTTTGAAAGAGTTTTGAATAATGTGTAACTCTGAGGAAATCAAGTTCACAAACATAAAATCAATACTATCCCAAATTGAACGACTCAACCTTCATCCACTAGCAATCATAGAGATATATTAATTAAGCAAATAGCCACATGGTAAGATGCTAAACATAATAAGAAAAACACACAAAAGCGGGATGCTAAAGTATAAACACTTACATAATATTTACTGGCGTCCCGCGGAAGGCTGCAAAACAAATTCAGCAAAATATGTATGATCTTATATGCAAAATCCTAATGCAATACATACACAAGAATGCAACTAGAGATTCGGCTACCAATACATAACATATGAATCATCTCAAAAGCATAAGGTAGCTCACATAGTCACATAATAATTGATTAAATCCACAAATGTAAATGAGCCAAATCTGGATGCATGAAATATGGATGCAGAACATGGATATAATGAAAGAGAAACTATGATACTATTTATGGATATGGAAAGCGAGTAAATAAAAATGATAGAAAGAAATGGGGTTGGAAGACATACAAAGAAGAGGATAGAAAGAAGCGGGGGTTGAGAATTATTATAACATTTAACAATTACAAAACCGAATAAAAGACGGAGAGTTGAGAAATTATTACAACACAAGTTGAATTGAACAAATCATTATTAAAAAAAAAAAAAATTAAACAGTACTATTCTTCTATCGGTATTATGCACCCATCGAAAATTGTTTTGTTTGTTGTTTAGACATTGTTCTGCTTTGCCTAAGAAAACTCATTGGCAGGAGCACTATTCATCCGTCGGTCATTATTCACCCGCCGGTTACTATTCATCCGGCGGGGTCACATCTCTAACAACTTAGGTGGTTTCGACCGACTAATTAAAGCGGTAAATTACAACAATGTATGTAAAGCAGTAAATTACAATAGATATGTAGGTGTTATAGCCTTCTCTTTAAACCGGTAAAACAATTATAAAAAAAATAAAATAAAAAAGTAAATTACAACAGATATGTAGGTGGTGCAGCCTTCCCTTTAAAGAGATAAAAATAGTTATGAAAAACAATAAAGGAAGTGTTTAAACAAGTTATATCATATTTTTTTTAATTAAATGAAAATTTGCAAAAATTCACCTTTCGAGGAAATGATGAAATTTTTGATTTCCAAATTCCCTTCTGATCACCCTCAAGGTTCTAGAATATGTTTTGAATTCTCAAAGAAAAACTTCAAGTCTTAGCTTCAATGGAGTTTTGATGGTATCTCTTTCCTCAAATTATTTTGTTTTAAAAGATTTTTTTTTAAATTTTTTATAAATACTACTTCTTTTCTTTCTCAAGAAAATTCCCTCATTTGAAAAAAAAAAAAAAAAAAAACCAACTCTTCTAAAAAACTAACCAACTTCCTCTTCAAGAGAATGAAGAGAATTTATAAGAAAAATAAAGATCCACTTCCAATGTTTTTGTCTCTCTTTTTTTGAAAAATAAAATTAATGTCTCCACTTTTGAAAATCAAAAATCCTTTTAACAATGCCACTCTTGAAAAGAAAAGATCCTCTCAACAATGCCACTCTTGAAAAGCAAAGATCCTCTTAACAATGAAGTGGAAACTGATATTCGATGGATTTTTGGATAAAAAAAAAATCTAAAAAATAGATACGTGAACACAATACCTTTTCAAAAGGGTCTAAAATAATTTGGCCAAAACGGGTATCAGGTTGGAATTAAAGCTTGAATTTGATTTTTCTATTGAGAAATTCGTAATATAACACATTCTAATTTTCATCATTAGGTGTTCGGAAGAAAGCGCTTAAGTCTTAAGGCCAGTTAAAATGGGGTGTCTACAGTTGCCCCTCTTTGACAGAGCTCGATACATCATTTCATGACGTGAGTGAATGTCAAAACCTGAAGATGACCCTTTTGACAAGGACATAAGACTTGGGCAAACAAACAACATACAGATGCAATTGGTTGAACCCAGAGGTTGCCTACGTATCCTTTTGCAAGGAATCAAACCAGCGTAGTTCAGGGGCAGGATGCAAGTGATATGCTCGAAATGCAATTGAAAACTGGACTTACACGCTTTGCGTAGCTTGTTGTTTTGAAAATTCATGATTATGCAATGCAATGCAATGGATGATAAAGCTGTAAAGATGACAACATGCGAAGCAAGTCTCATGCAAATGATATGAAACAAATTAAGGTGCATTGCAAACAAATGTGTTTCACACGAGTGAATGCAAACCTAACCAACAACAAAGCCTAAATGTGCCTGGCATGGAAAGGGAAAATGTATAACAAAGTGAACTTGAGATCCAAACACATTTCACGCGAGAGGAGGAATGGTGTAAGATAAAGAATGTAATGCGATAGATGTAACACGTAGAGCGATAGATGCATGAGCATAATGTAATTGTGTGATAGATGCTCAAGAGCGGTGTGATCGTGCGATAGATGCATGAGAGCGGTGTGATTGTGCGATAAGAATGGTGCAATTGCGTGATAAATGTACGAGAACGGTGTGATCATGCGATAGATGCACGAGAGTAGTCGGATTATGCGATAGATGCACAAGAACGGTGCGATTGTACGACAGATGCACAAGAGCGGTTAGATTGTATGATAGATTCAAAAACATGGTGCGATCGTGCGATAGATGCATGAGAGCGGTCGGATTGTACGATAGATGCACAGGAGGGGTGCGATCATGCAATAGATGCACTAGAACAGTGCGATCCCACAATAGATGCATGAGAGAGGTCGGATTGTGCGATAGATGCACAAGAACGGTGCGATTGTGTAATAAATGCACGAGAGCAATCGGATTATGTGATAGATGTACAAGAACGGTGTGATCGTGCGATAGATGCACCAGCGCGGTCAGATTGTGCGATAGATGTACAAGATCGGTATGATCGTGCGATAGATGCACGATAAATGTATGATCGTGCGATAGATGCACGCGAGCGGTTGGATTATACGATAGATGCACAAGAATGGTGCGATGGGTGATACTCTTTTGAACACTAAATTATGAAAAAGACTTTGTTGGATTCCCAAACTAATCTGATTTGAGTTTTAAGATTACAATTGAAGTGTATTAGATCCTAACCACAAATATACACAACAATTTATTTTCCTCTTTTTTCTTTTATTTTTTAATTTTATTTCCCTCTGTATTTTTCTTTTCTTTTTTTTTTTTGTATTTTTTTATTTCCCTTTATATTTTATTTTTTTTATTTTGTATTTTGTATTTTTTTTTTCTCCCATGTTTCGTTGTTGAGGCATCAGGCGCTTCTTTTTTTCTCTTTCTCCTTTTTTTTCCGAAATGTCGAGAACTGTGTTTGAATTCACAAATTCAACATTTGTGGCGCCTAACCACACAACATAATCCGGTATTGATTCCCTCCACCAATTATCTCGATCTCCTTGCCTTGCTTTTTTCCTCTCTTTCATCCTCTTTTTAATTGAGACCGGTGAGGGAGAGGTAGAGCAGAACGAAAAGCTAAAAAAATCAGTCTGCTATAGCTCGCGTTTTTCGTTTTTGACATGGCTCCTTCATGTCCTCTTTCCCTTTTCTTTGACCTCAACGATACACTGATAGAAATAACTGACACTAGCTTTTCTGAGCCTTCTTAGGGTGCTCTTGCCCCTGTTTTTAATTTTCCCACAATGTCAGTTGAACAATTGATGGTAACACAGTCTAACATTGACGCCAACTCCTACACGCTGAAATCGTGTGTGGAGACCGTGACTGTGGCATCCAATTTGTCACGTCGATTTCAAAGCAGAACGAATGAGGTGTAGTGGTTGACCGCACAAATCTCCCTTTTTCAACGTATGTATCAAGACGCTCAGTGGGAGATAAGCCAGCTAAAGAGGCAGAACAAGGAGTTGAAGCGTCGAGCAACAAACATGGAAACACTGATGCATTAGTGTACCCCATTTGACGGCCAACGGGGGTATATTTCCTTCGGAAGCCCTGCAAATCTTGAGGCAGGGCCTTCAAAGCGTTCCCTGGAATGAAACTCGAGATGAAGTGATCAGCGGTAGTGTTGAGCGGTGAAACTGTTTGCAAGTGAAGTCGGTGTGTAACCTTCGCCGCCGGGCTATCGTCGGAATCTGAGAAAATCCACCTCTTTTTTTGTTTTGTATTTTTGAATATATATGTTTTTGTATATATATTTTTTGTGTATATATATATTTGCTTGGGAGTTAGGCACCTATAGTTTCAACTCTCTTTTGTACAATTTTGATTGGAGTTTGATCCTTGAAGTTAAAAAGAATTTTATTTCGCAAATCCGAATGGCACGAATGTCATAGCATCTGAGTATAAAAAACATTTTATTTTGGATTTGAAATTGAGAGTGGTTGGATTTGAATGAGTTATGAACTGGATGTCGAGTGTACAACTGACCAAAACACAAAATATAACTCAATGAAACAAAAACAAAGCAAAACAATCTAAACACACCTATTAACACTTGCCAAAATGGAAAGGACACAAAATTTCATTGCGGGTGCGATTATAAACACTGTGGGTGCGGCCAAGTAAAACAATCACGAGCGTGGATTAGAATATCGCGGGCGTGGTGTCATAAAACAAAATTCAAAACAAAAACCACCGCCGGTCAACCGCCCGGCTGACTGACGAATTCTGTTACATTGTTGTAGACAACTACTATGCACTTTTCGACAAGTGCTTGACTTAAAGAAAATGCACAAGTTAACGTGAGCGGAGACTTTCGAGAGTGTAGGGGAAAGACAAAAAACCTGACTCGACTGAGCCCCTAGTTCATTGTTTTGACTTTTTCTCTTGGTTTTTCTGGTAAAAAGGTTTTGATCAACATGAGAGTTAAATTATCATGCTTGTTTCACTCTCTGCTTTGAAATCATATAAGCCAGGCTATGAGTATTGAAAATTTTCTTTTTTGGGTCCAATGAATGGTTTGGTTTTGGAAAAATGAAATAATTTTCAAGAAAATTAGTCAACTTCATTAAAAATCATCAAAACCTATTTTCGCAAATGTTCACTATCTGACCAACATGAAATCAACCCTTAAGATGCAGAATCTCAAATCAGATAACCCAAACTTGATTTACCATGTAACTAAATCTATTATGAAGAAAAGATAGGACAATCAAATCGAATGAAGACAAACCAATTGAACATGGACATAATAGCCGAGTTGGATAATGGTACATCAATCAAACATGGATGGGACAAGAGAGTTGAAAATGATCGGGGCCGAACTTCAAGATGAAGTTGCCTACGTACCCCAAAGATATGAATAAGACATTATGTAGTTCCAGGGGTTAAGGTTCACTTGGGTATTAACACTCTTCTTTTACGCTCTAACTTTTGCCAAAGCCACCCTTCTGGGTTTTTGACTTTGCAAAGCTTTTTATTTATTTATTATTTTTTAATTTTTATTTATTTATTTATTTTTTATGCTCTATCTTTTGCTTGGGTCATTCTTTCGGGTTTTTGGCCCAGCAAACTTCTAAAGGATATTACTTTTTTAGTTTGTCTATGTTGATTGGTTACGAGAATTTCAAACCATCCAAATGCATGAGAATGACTGGTCTTCTTGACCAGATTGACTTGATGATGTAGGGACCTGTCCAATTGGATCTGAATTTGTTCCTAAGGTCGTGGATATTAGCTTGATTGTCCTTTACCACTAAGTCTCCTTCCCTCAAATTCTTGGATCTGACCTTTTTGTTGAATGCTCCGGCAATCCTACGTTGATACCCCTAAATGTCGTATAGTGCCTTCAATCTCCGCTCATCAAACAACATCAACTCCTCAAATCGGTTTTGTTGCCAATAAGCTTCTACTATTTGACATTCAGCCATAATCCTCAATGAGGGTACTTCTATCTCAATCGGCAAAACAACTTCCATTCCATATATCAAAAAGTAAGGGGTTATCCCTGTAGGCATTCAAATTGATGTCTTGTATCCCCAAAGTGCAAAATGTAGTTTGTCTGGTCAATCCCTGCAGGTTTCCACCGTCTTACGCAGAATGGTTTTGATGTTCTTATTTGCAGCTTCAACGGCTCCATTGGTTTGTGGCCTGTATATTGATGACTTGTGAAAAGTCACATTATATTTCTCAAGTAGAACTGCTACTTCTCTTTTGAAGTGTGAGTCATTGTCTGAAATTACTTCGTTTGGCACCCCATATTTGCATATGATGTTGTTCCTAATGAACTTGGCCACATGTGATGCTTTCAAGACTGATTATGACTATGTTTCAACCCACTTGGTAAAATAGTCAATGGTAACTTAGATGAATTGATGCCTATTTGAACTCTTTGGTGTGACTGCCCCGATGACATCTATGCCCCAAACTGAGAAAGACCATGGCAAGGTTATGTTGTAGAGTTTTGACGGCAAGATATTCATGCAATTGGCATGTATTTGACATTTGTGGCATCGCCTAACAAAGTTGATACAATCATTCTCCATGGTTAACCAGTAATATCCTTATCTAAGGATTTTTCTGGCTAGCATTATACCATTTATATGGGCTCCACACTCTCCTCCATGGATGGCCTCTGTGATACGCTTTGCCTTTTCTTCCTATACACATAGCTTGTACATTTCCAGATGCCCTTTCTTGTACAGCTTATCTCCACTGATGATGAACTGAGCAGCTAGACGCCATATCCCTATTTTGTCCTTAGAATTTACCCCTTGCGAGTATGTGTCACTTTCCAGAAAGTTCCAAATATCAAAGTAGCAAGGTTTTTCATCATACACTTCTTCTATGCCAGTGTATACCTCTGCTCTATGAGGATTGGACGCATCTAAACCCCAATTAGTATGTCTACCATCCAAGCCAAAGTTGCCAAAGCATCGGCAAACCGATTGTTCTTTGTCACCAGGTATGTAAATGTTAGTCTTTCAAACCTCGAGATTAGAATATCCAAGGTTTGGTGGTCAATCTTCATCTTCTCTTCCTTGACCTTCCAATCCCCATTAGTTTGAGAAATGACTAAATTTGAATCCCCGATCACATCTAACCTTATTGGCCCTAATTCTAGGGCTTTTTTCGATCCGGCTATGCATGCCCCATACTCTACATGGTTGTTGGATACCTTGAATCAAAGTTTGAAAGCTAAGGGCATGTGGGAATCATTTGGCACTATAAGTAACACCCGTATCCTATAACCAAATTGATTAGTTGGTCTGTCAAAATACAATCTCCAGGTATCTTATTTGAGTTGCAAGATCTCTTCATCTGGAAACACATATTCTGTATCTTCTCCTCCTTCAATTGGATAGTCAGCCAAAAATTCTACTACAACCCTTTCTTTGACAGACTTGCGAGTGACATATTTGAGGTCAAACTTGGAAAGCAAAAGCAACCATCGAGCTAGCCAACTGGTAAGCGCTAGTTTCTCAAAGAAATATTTGATAAGATCTATTCTTGAAACCAGAATTACTGAGTGTGCTAACAAGTAGTGCCTCAATTTCCTGGTAGCCCAAACCAAGGCTAAACAAGCTTTTTCCAATGAAGTGTAGCGAGTCTCGTATTCCACCATCTTCTTATTCAAGTAGTAGATGGTTTTCTCTACTTTTTTATCCGACTTTTGCACAAGCATGCACCCTATAGTTGATTCGGTCACTGATAAGTACAGGATCAGTGGTTTTCCCAACTCAGATGGTGATAACATAGGTAGATTCTGCAGATACTGTTTGACTTGTTTGAATGCAAACTAGCATCGATCATCCCATCGGAACTTCTTTCCTTTCTTTAGGAGACCAAACAGTAGCTCATAAGTCAAGGTTAGTTTTGAAATAAACCTCCTTATGAATTGCACTTTTCCCAGAAAGCCTTGCACCTCTTTCAGTCATTGGTGGTGGCATTTCTAAGATGGCCTTGATTTTTTGACGGATCAACTTCAATTCCTCGTTGGGTAATCAGAAACCCTAGCATCTTACATGCAGTCACCCCAAATGTACATTTCTGTGGATTCAGCCTCAACCTGTATTCCCTGATTCTTTCGAAGAACCTCTTTAGTGCAACATAGTGGCCTTCTCGCTCTTTGGACTTGACGATCATATCATCCACATATACCTCAACCTCCTTATGGATCATGTCATGCAATATTGTGGTTGCTACTCTCTGATATGTAACCCTGACATTCTTCAGACCAAATGGTATAACCCTATAACAGTATGTCCCCCATGGGGTAGTAAATACAGTCTTCTCCCTGTCCTCTGAAGCCATAAAAATCTGATTGTACCCAGAGAAACCATCCATGAATGATAGCAAGGGATGCCCTGCTGTAAAGTCCACTAGCTCGTCAATGTGTGGCAATGGAAAGTCATCCTTTGGACTGACTTTGTTCAAATCCTGGAAGTCGACTCAAACTCTAATTCTGCCATATTTTTTTTGGAACCAGCACAATGTTGGCCAACCAGGTTAGATACTCTGATACTATCAAAAACCTGCATTGTTCTGCTTGGTGATTCCCTCATTGATTTTCAATGCCCAGTCTGGATGGATTCTACGAAGCTTCTGTTTGATAGGATGGGCCTCGGGGTCAAGAGGAATCTTATGCTGTATAATCTCAAGATTAATTCAAGGCATGTCTTCATATGACCACGTGAAAACATCTTTGAAATCTTTTAACAAAGCAACTAATCGCTCGCGTTCCTTTAAAGACAAAGTGGAACCAATCTAGAGTAAGCGAGGATCCTTCTTAGTATCCACATTGACTGAAACAACCTTATCCAGCAAGGGCTTAGCACGTCTCTCTTCCTCCTAATTAATCAAAATTTTTAAAGCCTGAGGAATTTCTTCCTCTTCGTTTTCATCGAAATTTTGAAAATTTTGGTCTATGCACTGAACCAATGGCACAGAGAAGTAAGAAACTATTGTATTTTCATTCAAAATCAGTGGTGTCCGAGTTAATACTCCTAGAAGCACCAGACTCTGACTCACTAGATTGACTTGGGCCTGATTCTGACTCTACAGACTTGATGGAATCAGACCCGAACTCACCATCTAATTTAGAAATCATAATACAACCCTTCTCAAGTTGTAAATTCAAGGTCGTGCCATCCACGGTGTCCAAAATAAAACTGGTGCAATCAACAGAAGGTCCTTTCCCGATCACAGAAATAGTCATGTTATCCCCCAAGTTCATCGGTTCAACGCTGGCATCAAAATCTACCAGAAAATTAGCCAGTGTCAGATCCAGAACTTCTTCAGTGTCATCCTTCGAGTTGCTATCTCTACCTTGCCAATATTGATACTAGGATCCATCCATTCCTCATCACTATCGGAGAGCTGATGACCAAAAAAGTTCTCAAACCCAGAGTATCTCTTCTTCTCTACTTGATCAATCCATGGCTCAGGAAAACCACAAAAAAGGGAAGTCTTCTCCTTGGTGGACAAAGTATTTATTCAAGGTCCCAAGGATCGGCCTGCAAACCGGCTCATACTTCTTTCCAGTCTTCTTTGCATTAATTCTCTCTCATTTCCTTTCCTTTCCTCTCAAGTCTTCTACTGTGGGTTCATATCCCAGCCCAAATATATGTGGGTTGTGGGTTAATTCACTTATTGTAGCAATGCCCATCATACCACTCCTTTCCAATCCTATTCTAGGAATATGCCCTAGTTTACTTATAAAGTAAATCGATTAGGCGCTAACATACATCCTCTCATCTTCCGCCATGATCGTTTGAACTAACTAAGCTTTTACTAGAGTGAATCTAGAGAGGAAAACATCTTTTTCCCTATGGTTAATCTCTAGCACCGGTGTTATGACCTCTGGAGGGGGGTGAATGGATGAACTCCTGAAAATGATGGCAACTCCTTCCTCATATGGATATTTCACCAATTGATGGACCGTGGAAGACATTGCTTTCATCTAATGCTGCGATGGTCTTTCCAACAACAAGTTGAATGTTGCAGGGATGTCTATGACATGGAACTCAACTTTGTGTTCAAAGTCTGACATGGCCTTTCCAACCATTATTTGTACCCTAACAGTCCCCATAACCTCTCTGCTAGTGTTGTCATAAGCTTGGATTAACTGACTGTGGGCACAAAGTCTGCTGGCTTCAGCCCTATTGCGCAAACAGTGCGTGAAGGGCATACGTTGATAGCTGACCTGGTGTCAATCAAAATGACTGGAATCCACTTCTTTCTACATTCAAGTGACACATACAAAGGCTTGTTGTGTCCTGATCTTTTTGGTGGTAGCTCTTTGTGTGAAAAAGTCACTATTGGGACTGGCTCCGCTGGTGTGCTTAGCGACACCAATTGATCTAGCGTAGTATCGATCGACAACTTTGCTTTACTCAAAGCTGTGAGCTTCGCTTGTCGATGTTCTCGTGAAGCCATGAGCAACCCCCAAATTGAGATGTTGGCCTAGATTTTTTTCAACTGTTTCAAGACTAGATTCTCTTTATCTTCTTTCTGTTTCTCTTTCTCGGCATCCTTTCGAGACGTCTCTCCTTGATCGGGGTGTGGTGGCTTAAAGGAACGCCCTCTCCTAGTTACATGGTCAATCTCCTCAGTATACCAAGACTCATCAGGGGCATTGGTATCCCATCTTTCATCAGTGTGAGTGAGATGGAGATAATTGTTATCCCACCATTTACCTTCATTAATTGACAGACAGTTATCCAGTTCAACATGGATCAGACTCACATCATGGTTATCCTCCTTTGGTTGATAGGGTGACATTGATTGAATTTCGACATCTCTTTTTGGTTAGCTTGTTTTTGCTTTTACTTTGGTTTCTTCATTTCCTTTTGTTTCAGGGTTTTCTTCATTGCTCATCCAACCATGATTTGCTTTTGAATTGCTCAGATTCCATCATCCTATTTGTACATTTCCCAGGTCTTGCTCTTTAAAGAAGTGGAGATTGCCCAAGTCTTCTTCTAGGTCGGCCAAATCATCCAACCCCTATTCAGGTACATCTTCTTTGGAGACATTGATAGTAAATGAGTCGGGTGAAATAACCTCTGGCTTTAGCTGACCAATTGGTACTATGTATTCGCTCGGATCAAACCCTCCCTCTGGTAGTTTCCCAGTTTCAATTACTGGTGCTTTGATTATTTTTTTTTTTTTGGGGTCTTTTCTATAACACTATCTTTTCATCCTCGGATTGCTGTACTACCAACACCACAGGGTTTTTGGATTCTGACTGGAGGTGTATCCATCATGCATAGATCAATGCTCTCTAAAATGCATACCTTGGGTTTGGGTAGATGGGAAGACGTGGTGTATATGCTGGGGTTAAAGACGGGTGGTAGTGTATAGATGAGATTGAGACGGGAAAGTGGTTGGATTTTGTTATGAGGTGGCAGTGGGTTAGTGGTAACATTGGGTCTTGGTGGTTGAGGTGGAGCTATAGTCTTTTTGTCAATGAGATCTTGAATCTCATGATGTGGGTGAAAACAACGATCGGTTTCATGACTGTGATGTTGATGAAAATCATAGTATTTAGTGGGGTCATGCATGGCTGGGAGAGGATTGAGAAGAGGTTAGGGGTTGAGAAGAGGTTAGGGGTCAAGAAGTTTGAGATATCCTCTTTCTACCAAGATTTTCATAGCATGGGTAAGAGACATATGGAGAGGATTGAAAGTTCTATTTTGGGTTCTGGCTGAATTAGTCATTTGTGGGCCATCGTTGGTGAAGGGATCAACTGTTTTGGCAGCAGTGGTGGTGGTGACTGAGTTGGCTTATGAGGGCTTCTGTGTTGTGCTACTACTGGTAGTAGCATTGGGATTGCGACCAAAGATTTTTCTCACCAGCTCTTTGTCATTTGTTATGATCATTTGCTTAATGGCGTTCACAATCTGGACCCCATTTCATGCAGTTCTTTAAAGGTGAAGAGTGGAATGACTATAATTTTTTGCAACATTTTCCCATACATATTTCTCATTACCATGTGGATTTGGTCCAAGAGGCCTATTTGTCATCATAGTTGCCATTGCCCTCTATCTAGTGATGAATGCCACAAAGCTCTCATTAAGCTCTTGGTGAGTTACTTCACCATCAACACTGAATTCTGGTTTTGGTTTCGCTTCAAACTCATCGATTATTGTCTTAAGTGCCTTATCCTCTCTTTGTCTTTGCTTGACTTTAGTAATTATTGCTGGTTCAGCAGAAATGGTAGCTATCAACCTAGCTTGTTCATGTAACACAACTTCAGTCTCGGCTTTCTCTAAAATCTTGCAAAATTTCTTTCTGTTCAGTGAGTAGACAAGCCAAGTTCCTTGTAGACTTTTTACTTAATGCATCGGCAACTGTATTGGCCTTTCCGGGGTGTTATTGAATTTGAAGGTCATAATCCTTAATCAACTCAAGCCATATTCTCTGCCGCATATTTAATTCTTTTTAAGTAAAGAAATACTTTAGGCTCTTGTGGTCGGTGTAAACTTCACATTTTGCCCCATACAGGTAATGCCGCCAAATTTTCAAGGCAAATACAACTGTGGCTAATTCCAAGTCGTGTGTTGGGTAGTTCTTTTCATGTGGCCTCAACTCTCAGGAGGCATAAGTAATCACCCTTCCATTTTGCATTAATACACAACCCAAACCTTTATAAGAAGCATGACTATATATCTCAAAGTTTTCCATACTTGAGAGCAATGTCAAAACTGGTGCAGTGGTTAGTCTCGTCTTCAAATCTTGAAAGGCAAACTGCCTTTCATCAGTCCATTCAAATGGTTGTCCTTTGCGTGTGAGTTGAGTAAGTGGTACAGCTATTTTTGAAAAATCTTTCACAAACCGTCTGTAGTACCCAGCCAAACCCATGAAACTGCGGACTTCTGTTATATTCGTCGGAGTAGGCCAGTTCACAATTTCCTCTATCTTCTGTGGGTCTACTGAAATCCCCTCATTGTTGATAACATGCCCTAAGAAAATAACTTCATCCAGCCAGAATTCACATTTCTTTAGTTTAGCAAATAATTTCTTTTCTCTAAGTGTTTGCAAGACAGTTTTCAAATGGTATTCATGTTCAAGTCTACTCTTTGAATATATCAAGATATCATCAATAAAAACCACAGCGAAATCATCAAGGTAAGTCTTAAAAATTCGGTTCATCAGGTCCATAAATGCTGCAGGAGCATTAGTCACTCTAAATGGCATAACAAGGAATTCCTAGTGACCATACCTTGTCCGGAATGCTGTTTTCTCAACATCCTTTGCTCTTACCTTCAACTGGGGGTACCTGGATCACAAATCAATTTTGAAAAATACTTGTGATCCTTGTAACTGGTCAAGCAAGTCGTCAATATGAGGTAAAGGGTATTTATTCTTTATCGTCACCTTGTTCAGTTCTCGATAGTCGATACACAAGCGAAAGGTTCCATCTTTCTTCTTCACAAATAACACCGGCGCACCCTATGGTGAGGTACTCGGTCGGATAAACCCTTTGTCAAGTAAGTCTTGCAATTGTTCTTTCAGTTCTTTCATTTTAGCAGTAAACATCCTGCAGGGGGTTTTTGAAATAGGCTGAGTGCCTGGCATAACATCAATAGTAAACTCTATCTCCCTGTCAACTAATTCCCCTGGTAATTATCTGGGAATACATCTGGAAACTCTCTAACAATAGGGATACTGTTCAATTCAACATTCATAGATTGTTCAGACAATACACAACACAAATAGCCCAGACACCCTTTCCTGATCATTTTACATGCTTTCATTGCAGATATCAAATAAGGTGGAGGCATTATCCCATTACCCATAAACACAATCTCTTCCTGCTCTGGTGGTCTAAATACAACTTGTTTCATTACGTAATCGATGATAGCACAGTATTTAGCTAACCAGTCCATACCTAGAATTACATCAAAATATCTAAAGTCCAAGGGTAGCAAATCTACATACAAGGTAGCATCCCCAATACGCACATCACAAAATCGACACACAGATGCACACAACACAGATTCCCAGGATGGAGCAGATACACATAAACATATGGCAATAATTCTAGAGGTCTACCCAATCTAGATGCAAATGCACAAGTTACAAAGGAGTGTGTTGATCCAGAGTCTATTAATACAAAAGCATCCTGATTACATATAGAGATAGTACCTGAGGCGATGGCTTCTGTGTTCCGTGTATCGCCCGAAACAAGTGTTCATCCCTTTTTCCGGCACCCCCAACCGGAGTGTTCATCCCTTTTTCAGGTAGCTATCAGAGGATCAAGGATGTCTAACTGGATCCTGGAGTATTTCCAAACCACTTCTCCACAATTGGCGCTGTCTGTGGGAATACTCAAGCGCATCCATGGCGGGTGTAATAGATGATCCTTCGGTAGTTGCTGATGACGTTACGCCAAGAGATGACAACACTCCAAGAAACATGCTTGGACCGGAGAATATCACCGCGCGACGGGCCTTGAACTTCGACTCGATAGCTCAGACCTCACCCTCAACTTCGGTGCAAGAGACGATGCAGACAATCATGGATCAAACAAAGCAAAATAAACAGTGTCTAGAAAACATGATGGCTGAGAACGAGCGCCTGCACCAGGAATTGGCCCTGGAGTTAGCCAAATCCCAGTAGGCCGCATGCCATGATCGCGGTTGACCCCCAAGAAAGAAGGATGATCGACGACATCGACTTCGGAAACATGATAGTGACAATGATTCTGACTCACCATCCCAGGAACTCAGAAAGAAGGGATGAGTCGATATATCCAGCTCATTCGAAAGAAGTCCGTACATACGGCATAGGTGAGGGAAAAGAAGTGATGATTCGAATGAAGAAGACAAGAATGACCCTTTTGTGCGACGCATCGCAAGGGCTGTGCTGCCCAATAAGTTCAAAGCACCATCGTTCACCCTGTATGAAGGAAAATCAGACCCCACTGACCATATTCATCAGTATAAACAAGCGATGACACTGCATGCTGATGATGAAGTCCTCATATGTCGAATGTTTTCAAGCAGTCTGGGACCATTGGCCGTCAAATGGTATTATAAACTAGAGCCGGCATCGATAAAAAGCTTTCATCAACTCCAAAAATCCTTCAGGGCAAGATTCATTACCAACGAAATTCAGCCAAAACAAACCGACTCTCTCTGGGCAATGCAAATTAAACCAGAAGAAACCCTTCGTGAATATTCGGCCCGCTATTAGGAATGTTTTAATCTGGTATATGATGCCTACAATGACTCCATGGCCATCATTGCCTTTAAAATGGGACTACATCCTGATAGTCCCCTTCGTAGTTCATTGACCAGACGACCCCCTAAAACAGTTTCGGTGTTAATGAAGAAAGTCGAAGAATATTGTAAGGTGGAAGACGATGCCCTACGGGTCAAGGCCGGACAGAAAGCCGTTAAGACGGCTCCATCTGGTATTGTTTAGTTGGTAAGCATCGTGCCGTCAAGGAGCCCCGAACTGCAGAATCGGGCTAAACGAGACAAAAGGCGTGATTCGTGTTGATCAAATGAACAATATCAAGTGGATAGCAGGCGCATAAGACGCTCGGACAAGAAGTACACGGAATTAGCAGAGCTGATTAGCAAGATTTTGTCGAAAGTCCAACACCTTCCGTTCTTTAAATGGCCGTCCAAAATGATGGGACCTCCTGATACAAGGAGAAGGGATAAGCAGTGCAAATAGCACAAGGACCATGGTCATGACACCGACAATTTTATACACTGAAGGACCACTTGGAGGAGCTGGTACAAGACAGTCGGCTGGTGCAATACGTCCGAAAGAATAATCAATCAAACACGGTAGCCCTATGGCTAGATTCACCTCCACTTGGTGTAATTCACATGATATACAGCTTGCCATTGACAGCCGAGATACATACAATTTAGTTGCAACCTAGCCTGCATAAGACAATCATACCAGCCAAACGGCCGCATGAATCTGGGAGGATTAGTTTCGACAACACTGACTTAGTTGGAGTAACCCTCCTCTACGCCAATCCCCTTGTCATTGAGCTACGCGTGAATAGATTCACCATTGAACGTGTTCTCATCGATTAGGGAAGCACTTCAAAAATAATGTATTACAAGATGTTTGTTAAACTCGGCTTCACTGATTCGGATTTGTTGCCGGCTGATTACCCATTATTCGGCTTCAACGCTAACCCCGAGTGTCCTTTGGGCAAGATCACACTACCAGTTTGGGCGGGCACCAGATCAGTAGATGTAGAATTTTTGGTCGTTAAACTTCCGTCACCATACAATCTTATCATGGGAAGAACTTGGTTGCATACCATGCAAGCTGTGCCAAACACCTACCATCAATTACTTCATTTTCCGACTGAGTATGGCATTGAACAAATTCGGGGTTCTTAGAAATCGGCACAGGCATGCTACCTTGTTGCTACTGCAAAGTGACCAAAGGAAATGGAAGTGAATTCAATTGAAGTACTGGATTGAGAGAGCCTCAAGGACATTGGGAAAATCCCTAGCGAAAAGGCAATTGAAGATCTGGATCGGATCGAAATTAATGGGAGTCCTAACAAGTTCTTCATGATCGGCACTTTCTTGAACGAAGTTGATAAACACGAGCTTGTATCCTTCTTACTCGGCAACCTCGACGTGTTTGCGTGGACACCATACGAGATGCCAGGGGGTGGATCCATCTGTGGCCTAGCACCGCTTAAACGTTGATCTAAAATGTAAGCCAATTATTTAGAAAAGTCGGCGGTCAGCCGCGGAGCATGCTTTGGCCGTTATTGAGGAAGTTGACCGATTACTTGATGCCGGGGCAATTCGCGAAGTAACCTATCCTACATGATTGTCTAATACCGTGGTTGTAAAGAAAAAGAATGGATCTTGGCGTGTTTGTGTGGATTTCACGGATTTGAACAAAGCTTGTCCTAAGGATTGTTTTTCCCTCCCCAGAATAGACCAATTTGTAGATGCAACTGCACATCATCAACGCATGAGTTTCTTGGATGCCTACAGAGGCTATCACCAAATTGCCATGCATCCGGAGGATCAGGAAAAGGCCACATTCCTCACCCTAAGAGGAACCTATTGTTACAAGGTCATGCCTTTCAGGCTGAAGAATGCGGGGGCAACTTACCAGAGACTAGTTACTACCACGTTCAAGGAACATCTCGGCCGCACCATGGAAGTATACATCGACGACATGATGGTCAAATCCAAGGAAAAGCACGCCTGTCTAGCCGACTTGGCAGATACATTCGACATTCTTCAAAAGTACAAAATGAAATTGAATGTCTCAAAGTGTGCATTCGGCATCGGATCTAGCAAATTCCTTAGCTACATTGTAAACCACCATGGAATAGAGGCCAACCCGAGGCAGATCACAGCAATTCTAGAACTTGGCTCTCCTCGGTCGGCCAAAGAGGTTCAGAAGCTGATGGGAATAGCCGTCGCGCTCAACAGGTTTATCAGCCGTTCCATAGATTGCTGCCGACAATTCTTTCACACACTTCGGCAAGGCAAAGCTTTTGAATGGACCCCCGAGTGCCAGGTCACTTTGGATGGCTTGAAAACTTATCTCCGATCAGTACCACTCTTGGCAACCCCCTCGGTAGGCGATCTGCTCATTTTGTATCTGGCGGTGTCTGACCGGGCGATCAACGCCGTACTCTTAAGGGAAGAACTCGGGGAGCAGCGACCAGTTTACTATGTAAGCAAAACAATGGTTGACGTTGAAACATGTTATCTACCACTAGAAAAGCTCATCCTTGCTCTCGTCATGGCTGCAAGAAAACTGATGCATTATTTTCAAGGGCATACCATAGGGGTACTAACGGACTATCCTCTTCGGTCATCGCTCCGTAGCGCGGAAGCTTCAGGGCGTATTTTGAAATGGGTTTTGGAACTCGGCCAGTATGATATCCAGTTTTTGCCAAGAATTGCCATTAAGGGGCAAGTGCTCACCAACTTTGTAGCCGAATTCACGGGATGCCTTGTTGACTTCAAGTCCGATCAGGTGCAACCTAAACCCAACTGGAGAATATATGTTGGAGACATTTGGAAGATGTACTATGACGGGTCATCCAACCAATGTGGCAGTGGGACAGGCATAGTAATCATGACCCTCGAAGGGGCAATAATTGAGTAGGCGGTCAAACTGGGCTTTGATGCATCAAATAATGAGGCCAAATACAAAGCCTTGCTAACTAGCCTTCGGAACGCACTTCACCTTGGTGCGCGGTAGTTGCTTGTTTTCTGTGACTCGAAATTAGTCATTAACCAGTTAAAAAGGGAGTATGTAGCTAAAAATGACCGCATGATAGCCTACATGAAAACGGCAAATTCCTTGGTCGGGAAATTCGACCACCACGAATTGGACCAAATAACCTGGGATGAGAACACGCATGCGGATGCCCTTGCTTGCCTAGCCTCTGCCATCAACTTAGAAATCAAACGGACAATCGAAGTAGGATTTATCCCTGAGCCGAGCATTACCTCTTCTGAACTAGTTCAAATTAACATCATTAAACCAGGACCAAGTTGGATGGACCCTATCACTGCATTCCTTTCCTCAGAATAACTCCCAATGGATAAGAAAGATGCCCACAAACTTCGAAACAAAGCCCTGTGATACTACTTAGATCCACATGGAAAACTCTACAAAAAATCCCTTTCTAGGCTGTACTTAGAATGTGTTCACCTAGATAAAGTTGGGGAACTTTTGGCTGAAATACATGAAGGTAGTTGTGGTGCCCATTCTGGAGGACGCATATTGGCCCACCGAGCCGTAACACAGGGGTATTATTGGCCGACCATGCGAGCATATGCCGAGAATTATGTCAAGAAATGAGAACAATGCCAGAAGTTTTCCCCTTTAACTCATCTTCCTACCAAGGAGTTAAACTCTATCACTAGTCCTTAGCCGTTCGCTCAATGGGGACTTGATATCGTTGGACCATTACCACGAGCTCTAGGGAACAAGCGGAGGCATTAACACATATTCGAGATGTCGATGTTAAGCGTTTTGTATGGAAAAACATCATAATGCGATTCGGCATACCAAGAGCACTTGTCTTAGATAACGGCACCCAATTTGATTGTGGCGTCTACTGAGAATTATGTAGCACGTATGGTATCTGGCCTTACTTTTCCTCACCGGCATATCCACAAAGCAATGGTCAGGCGGAAGCCTTCAATGAAGTCATCCTGGACGGGATCAAGAAAATGTTGAAAAAAGCTAAAGGTAGATGGGTCGAAGAGTAGCCCAGTGTGTTGTGGGCTCATCGCATTACTCTAAGGCGATGAACTGGGAAAACGCAGTTCGCTTTGTGCTTTGGAACCTAGGCAATTATCCCCTTGGAGATCGGCCTACCCACGCTGAAATCCAAGGTTTTTGACATGGGCCGTAATGACATGATGTTGGCCTTAGACTTGACTCTGATTGAAGAACGCCGAGATCGTGCCCTTGCATACATGGCGCGGTATCAGCAACAGCTTGCTAAGTCATATAATCAGTGCATACAGTTGCGTCATGATACACTTGGAGAATTGGTCCTCAAGAAAGTACTTCCTGCTACTAAGAATCCGGCAGATAGAAAATTAGGCCCCAATTGGGACGACCCTTATCAGGTTGATTCAATCGTCAGAACAGGGGCGTATCGGCTCAAAGACATGGCTGGGAGAAGTTTGCCACGCCCTTGGAACTCCACACATTCGCGCAAATTTTATCACTAAGCCAACTTGTATGGCGTGCTAGTTTGTTTCAAATTTTTACTGATATGTTATGTATACATCTTTCAATTCTCCAATGCAATGCCCTTTCTTATCGCAGTCTCGTTAATAATGGTTTAATAACGAATAAAAGACTCCAAATTCGGAGCGCCCTTCGTGGATGCCACGTTTGGGCTGAATAAGCCTCTGAATTTGGAGCGCCTTTCGTGGATATCATGATTGGCCAACACAATAAGACTCTGAATTCGGAGCCTCATTTGTGGATGTCACGATTGGGCTGAATAAGCCTCCGAATTTGGAGAGCCCTTCGTGGATATCACGATTGGCCAACACAATAAGACTCCAAATTCGGAGCCCCATTCGTGGATGTCACGTTTGGGCCGAATAAGCTTTTGAATTCAGAGCGCCCTTCGTGGATATCACGATTGGCCAACACAATAAGACTGCAAATTCAGAGCCCTATTCGTGGATGTCACGATTAGGCCGAATAAGCCTCCAAATTCGGAACGCCCTTCGTGGATATCACGATTGGCCAACACAATAAGACTCCAAATTAGGAGCGTCATTCGTGGATGTCATTATTGGGCCAAATAAGCCTCTGAATTTGGAGTGCCCTTCGTGGATATCACGATTGGACAACACAATAAGACTCCGAATGCGGAGCCCTATTCGTGGATGTCACGTTTGGGCCGAATAAGCCTCCGAATTCGGAGCGCCCTTCGTGGATATCATGATTGGTCAACACAATAAGACTTCGAATTCGGAGCCCCATTCATGGATATCATGTTTGGGCTGAATAAGCCTTCAAATTCGGAGCGCCCTTCGTGGATATCATGATTGGCCAACACAATAAGACTTCGAATGTGGAGCCCCATTCATGGATGTCACGATTGGGCCGAATAAGCCTTTGAATTTGGAGTACCCTTCGTGGATATCACAATTGGCCAACACAATAAGACTTCGAATTCGAAGCCTCATTCGTGGATGTCACGTTTGGGCCAAATATGCCTCCGAATTCGGAGTGCCCTTCATGGATATCACAATTGGCCAACACAATAAGACTCCAAAGTCGGAGCCCCCTTCGTAAATGTCATGTTTGAGTCGAATAAGCCCCGAATTCGGAGTGCCCTTCATGGATATCATGATTGGCCAACACAATAAGACTTCGAATTCGGAGCCCCATTCGTGGATGTCACGTTTGGGCTGTGTGCTAATCCACCTAGCTCTTGTGCTAATCTACCTAGCTCTTGAATTCGGAGCCTCCATTCCTTAGTGGAGGTAAATTCGGCCATAGGACTACCGTGTTTGATGGATTATTTTTTTGGACATATTGCGCCATAAGACTTCGAATTCGGAGCCCCATTCGTGGATGTCACGTTTGGGCCTTGTGCTAATCCACCTATTCCAAATAGGTCGGGGGTTTGTTTTTTAATAGAAATTTTGCCTAGATTTTGGCCTCTTCACTTGAGCGGTACTTTCTTCACTCGAACGGTCTTTGAGAACTTCAGTACTTTTGCAGGCTTGCAGAGATGCTAGGAGGGTAGCATTCTTCGCTCGAACGGTATTCCTTGTGCTCGAACGCTGTTGGCTCGAGCAGTCCTTCTTGTACTCGAGCGATGGTCTTTTGTCTGCAGAACTTTTGAAAGTTGGTATTCTTAGCTCGAGATGTCTTGGCTCGAGCGGGGCTTGTTGCGCTCGAGCGGTTAGCTTCTTTTGTAAAATTTCTGGGAGTGTGGTGTTTTGGTCACTTGAGCGGTCTACGCGTATACAGAACCCATTATAAGGGTATTTGGTGTTGGAGTATTATTGTTTTGATGTTAGATGAGAAGAGTAGTTGGGCAAATAAAGCGTGAGTCTTATATATCAATGTAGGGTAAGGCGGCGTTGTTCATACAAAGAATTGGGTTAGATTAATTGGTGTCCTTAGAACATCTTTAAGAATTCCTTATCAGGTCCTTGGAAGTTAACAGTGTTGGTGTTTGAATTAGTTAAGAGTGGTTGACGTGAGAGTGACTTGAGTTTCTTTATGGGGCAAGTATTTCTAGTCTACTGAGGGAGTTAGTTTTATTTCACTGTGATTGCTTTTAATTATAGATTCTCTTTTGTTAAGACCTACAGTTTGTAAAAGTATACTTTTAGAAGGTGTGTAGAAGGCGATGGTTATGGGACTATTCCAAGAGATTGCCTTGGTATGGTAGTATTATGCTTAGTGTATTGTTGTGTGGTTAGATATGTGTTTAAGCTAGTTGTTTATAAAACTCATGTAGGATCCCTAGTGTTGGGGTGATTTTCTGTTGCGGTTTTGGTTCGAGAGTGGAACTCCTGGTGGTATAGTAAGGTTGTGTGGAGCAGGTAGTGAATTGTGAGAGTTTGTTATTGACCTTATCAGTTTTTGGGATGAGTACATATTTTAATCTTTAGGAGTTCAACTCGAACTCAAGTGTGGTGCAAGGAGGTGTTTCCATGTAGGCATAAGTGCAGGGGATGGGCAAAGATTTGAGGTAGCATGGATTAACTTGCAGGATCTGGTGTGATTCAATGAGAATGTAAGATTATGTGAGGAGCTCCATCTCGGAGTTTGTTTGGTTAGATAACATGTTGGTATAGTGTTGAGATAGAAGGAGTTATGTGGTAAGTCGGTGTTTGGAGACTGGTGCGGGATAGGAGTGTTAGATAGTTGATTGGTTGGTATTTGGGGTTGGTTGACATATAGTCACTTCGAAAATAGGTTAGAATTGAGGGTGGTGTGTTGAAAAGTGTCATTGTGTGGCATGTAAGTCCTATAGGGACAGTTAGAAGGTCGTTTTGAGTTTGTGGTAATCGATTTGGGATTGCGGCTGGAAACCTTGGTCTTATAGGCGCTTTTCTGCTATTATGTGATTGGTGGTTGTGAAATTTCTTCTCCTGTGTTATTGCGTTGTTGGTTTTCAGAAAAACAGTTTGGAAATCTTTGAGTTTTGCTGTGGACGGTCGAATACGTATCTGGATTGTTATGGTGTAGTTTGAGCACCATTAGGGAAAGCAAAGTGTTTTGAAACAAATGGGAAAATAAGGAATTTTGTTTAACTTGAATGGGGCATCTTGTACCTTGTATTGGGAAATTGTGTTTTGATATAGCCTGAATTGCTACTTACATGTTGTATGTTTATTTTACAAGTTGCTGGTTGGTTGTGTTTTATTTATGTCTCGAGTTACGAGAGAGTTGATTGGGAGCTTTGTATGCGAGGAATTTTCTTGTTCTCTATGTTCGAGTGTTTGAACACTTGATGGTGTTTTGGGTGTTGTAGGTGATTGGAATGTGGTTGATGCTGTTGAGTCCAAGAGTTATCGTTGTTGTTGTGGTGATTGTTGTTTCTTGTCTCATAGACCACTACGAGTTATGTGGGTCGAAGAGGCATTCATGCTTGTTTCGTGGTGTTTTGCCGTTCGGGGGTCTTTAGGACCGAAGTGTTGGATTGAGATTCGGGAACTTATCCCAAAATGGACCTGAGTGTGGGTTGGTGTGGTATTCTCCGTTATCATTGAGTGACTTTTGAGTGTTAGCATTTCTTCAATTTCGGGGACGAAATTTTCTAAGGTGGGCAGATTGTAGCACTCTGTTCTTCCTGTTATAATGGAATTATATTTGACTCTTTGATTTTCTTGATTGAGAACCTTCTTAGTCAATATTTCGGCCTTGATTGAGGTTTTACCATAGTGGTTGGGCGAGATCAAATAAAAAACTCCAAATTTGAATAATTATTATTGAGTAGTTTTCACTATTTTATCATTTTCTCTCTCCACACTTTGAATCTTGATGTGAGGCTATAACCAATGGAAAGCTTACTTTCGGGCTTCAATTTGTGCACAAGAATGACCCTAGATGGAGTCCGAATGTGAGAGTTATGCCAGTTTGAAATTTGCGAATCTGTGCTATGAGCATAGTGCGCTCGAGCGCAACTTTCACCGCTCGAGCGAATTGTCCAGAATCAGATCTTTAAAAGTTACCTTTTGGGTCAAACCTCTTCACCTTTCATTCCCTTCTCTCTCTCATTTCGCCATTTTTGATTTTTCAAGGTTTTTAGCCTTGATTTCATCTATTTCTACACATCTTTGACCCCTAGTCCCTTATACCAAAACGTAGAGCTAGACGAGGGCTTCCATTTAATCTGAATGGATCGTCTTTTCGTCATCATTGGTTTTTCTGACTTGTCTTCTTCTTGCTTCAAGAGGTAGGGTCTATTTCTTAAACTCGATTTGAGTTTAGTAGTGTATTTGTGGTATATTTTCAATATATAGATTTTGTTGTTTTTGGATGGATTTTGAAAATTTGTTTTATAAATTGAGGGTTTGTTCCAAATAGGGTTGTTGAGCTATGGATTAAGCTATAAAAAGTTTGTTTTCTATTTACAAAAATGCATATGAGTTTTTAAAGGTAGAAAACCCTAATTTGAGGAAAACCCTAAAATGTTAACCTTTTGGGAAAATTCACTACAACAAGTTGGGTCTTGAATGACGAATTTTTTTTTTGTCTCCAAAGAGCTAATTTCGTCACTATAGATATTTGTGAGGAAATATTTTCTTCATCGGTCTCGTCATTGAATGTTTGTCACTAAAAAGCGTCGTGACGAAAAATAATTTCGTCACCAATAAAATTACTTCAGTGACGAAACTTTTTGTCACCAATAAAACAACATTTTGTCGCCAAAAATCCTCATTTTTGTCACCAAATAGTTATTTAGTACCATATTTATAACTTTAGTTGACGAATAAATTTGTCACACATGTTGATCATTGATGAGGAAATAATTTTGTCATAGTAAGATGTAAAATTGATGAAATTTTTCGTCTCCAAACGTCATACATGGTTGACGAAATATATTTTGTGGCAAAAATATATATACGTGAGGAAAGTTTTAGTCACCAAACAATAGAATCAATGAAAACTTTTATAGATAAGCTGCAATAAATTTTGTCACAAAAAATATTTATTAGCAACGAATAATCACTTTGTCATAATAACAAGTACAAATGACCAAAAAAATTCGACACTAAACTTGTCACATATTTTATATTTCAATTTAAATTATTATTTCACAAATATCCCTGCTCATATCCCAATAGCCTTTTAAATCTACTAAAAAATTCACTAGCTATTATATACCACTCCACAAAAAAATTGACTAAACAATTTATATTATAAATCAAAAATATATCCATCAAACAAATTTAATAATAATCCATTAAGTAAAACAAAAAAAACCATCAAAGCAAATCCCAAAATGAACTAACTTGGAGTCCACACACACACACAGAAAAAAAAAAAAAAAAAAAAAAATCAACACTCGATCTTGATTTGCAACTAGAACTAAGTATTAGTTACAAAAAAAGAAAAATTCAACACTTGATCTTGATTTCTAAGTATGCTTTCAAACGTCATCAAAAACCAATTTATAAAGAAAATAAACGAGAAAAACATTAACATATTATCAATTACATTGTATAAACCTTTATCCACATCAATACAAATTGTGTACACAATGAATCTAGCTTAACAACCAGAAGTTCCTTTGTACATGGCAAGCTCCTATTAATTACATCACTAACTTAGAGCAACTCCAACACTGCCTAGCAAAAATACACAAAAAAGTGTACACATAGTTTTGTCTCTACTTTGGTTAGTGTGTATTTTAACAAGGGTCATGCTAAATAAGAAGTAACTAATGAATCTATTTTCATTAAATACATCTTCAAACTTGTTAAATCTTAGTTAATAATTAGTGAAACTGTTGTGTTTTAACTAGTATATACTAACCAACATTAGAAAAATAAAAACATAAAACAAGCGAGACTTACCAAAACGATGATCTACGAGTTCATGGGATACCTCCTCCTCTAAATTGTCCTTTGAAACCTTGCTTCTTAAGAAACTCCATGATGCTTGATGTCATCTCCAAATGCTCCTTAAGCGACTCATTCATCTTTCCTATCACATTGTTTTGTGCTTGAATTTCATGTTTCTATGTTGTAATTTCCTCTTTTTTTGACTGAATTTCCTCCTTTTGCTCTTGTATTTCCATCTCTAGACGCCTCGCATAGTCATTGTCAGTCAAAGCACCGGTAGTCCTAACAGAGAAGGAAGGCCTCAATCCAAGTCCTTTAACATATCCTGACCTTCGCTTGAGCACCTCCACAGATAGCTCCTTCGGAGTAATTGGAACCATACTAGGTTGGGAGTAATGTTCAGCTTGGATCTTTATCATATTAGCCTATCATTAAAAAAATAAATAAATAGAAAAGTGAATAAAGATACAATAAAAATTACAATCATCCTAATTCAAAAGATAAATATACTTACATAATTCTTTTCACACTCCGGAGAAATCCACTGTTTTGTGATATCATTAAAGTGTGTGGATTTGTAAACACATGGCAACTCTGGTAGATGGCCCCCATTTGCACTTGTCTAATTTTTTTTTTTCTTTCTTTAACTAGTAAGTTAAATAAGAATGATGGTAGTAGATTCATCTTTAAAAAAAAAAAAAAAAAGGAAAAAAAAATTAAAGAAGATGCACCGTCTCGTGTACCCTAACTGGGAGAGATTTTGACCCACATCTATGCTTCCTCTTCGATTGTTTTCTATTGTCAATGTTAGCTTTTGATTACTTCTACAAGGAGCAAGTTCCAATAGGAAAATATATATATTAGGAAGACAAGGTAATTGTCAACAATAAATAAACATAAGAAAAGTTTACCAGCCAATTGCTATCATTCCATTTGTTTCTAAGCTTGTTTTTACTTGCACAATTTACCAGCTATGGCTTGCTAGGAATAATAGGATTTTTAATAATGAAATGTACCCAAAAGAAGTGGTTATCAAGAGAATTGTGGATATGATCAGATATAGAATGATTTCATTGTCTAACTTGAAAGTTCATTCCACTGATAACTGGTGTAGCTTGACTTTTCGTGCTCCTTTCGGATACAATCAGCCCTACAATTCAGACTCCCGTGGTTCTGAATTTGATTCCACAAGTGCAATGTGAAATAAATAAACACAAAAGAGTCCAAATCCGACAAATCTTTTGGAAAATCGATTTTGAATCAAAATACCAAAATGGACTGCTTTGCCAGATTACAGAGTCGCACCCTAAATATTTTTAGGAAATTTAGGAAACTCGAGACTCATGCCAAAGGCCACTTATCCGTCATCACCAAAGTATCTCGGCTCAGGAACTTAGGTACGAGAGGGGAAGGTCATGAAGTAAGCACCCCACTCGCCCGATTAAAGATCGGCCTCTACTAAGCATGATGTAATTCTTATTAACATTATATGCTCTTGTTCCGATTTATTTAGGCTATTTTTACTATGTGTTGCACACAAGTATAGACTAATTTGCGAAATTTGGAACACTTTGATTTCATATTTGTTTGAAAATTGTTTTGTGAATGTGCCATTTGAAAAAGCGATATCATACATACATTTATCAAATTATCCCAATTTAAACAATTAGTCTTCTTCCACAGGCATTCAAACAAGTATATCAATTAAGCACTTAGCCTCATGGTAATCATGCTTGATATGATAACAATCACACGCATGCGATATGCTAAAGCAGTAAAAGTTTACCCCAATTCCCGAGGCAAGCCAAAAGAGAGAAAATAGTTAGAAAAGTGCATGATCCTAACTAATGAAATATGCCTAATGCAACACATGCAATATGTAATTATAAGTCCGGCTACTAACATGACATGTGAATTAATTTGATAGCATGTAGTTTTAAACATGTTTTCAAAGAAGTACTAACTAACAATGCAAGTTAGAGTGATAAGTCGAACCCTATGCATGCAAGACCAATGAATGCTTTATACACGGAAAATGCTAAAAGAAACATGATGTCACTACAAGAAAAAACACTTTCTGTGACCAACATTTTGGTCGCGAAAAGTACCATATTTGGTCGCTAAAACCTTTTCGGGACCAAAATATGTTGGTCGCGAGTTGGTTGCTAAAGCCTCGTTACAGATAGTTTTTTGCGACCAAAAAAGCCTTTGGTCGCTAAAAGTGACCATTCGCGACCAACTTTTTTGGTCGCGAAAAGTCCAATTCATATTACCCAAAAGTAAACTTTTAGCGACCAAAGGTAAGTTGGTCGCCAAAAGTTAGCGCCTTGACCCAAAAAATATAATTCTTTTTGTGCTGCCTGGGACTTGAACTCTTGACCAAGGAGTCACCATGCACCCAATCCACTCTGCCAATAACATGCTTCTTATTCATATTTGGAAATAAAAATATATAACCCATAAAAATTGGGTTATATATTATTTTATAAAACTTTTAATGCCTAAACAAAAAAATAGCATGTAATTACAGTAGTATCCTTTTTTTTTTAAATTTATCCCGCCATAACTTTTCGCGATCAACTTTTCTTTTTGGTCGCCAAAGGGTAATCTTCTGCGACCAAAAAAGCCTTTTGGTCGCCAATAGTATACTTTCCGCGACCAACTTTTCTTTTTGGTCGCCAAAAGGTGATCTTCCGCGACCAAAAAAGCCTTTGGTCGCCAATAGTATACTTTCCGCGACCAACTTTTTTTTTGGTTGCCAAAGGTTAATCTTCCGTGACCAAAAAAGCCTTTGGTCGCCAATAGTATACTTTCCGCGACCAACTTTTTTTTTTGGTCGCGAAAGGGTATACTTTCCGTGGCCAACTTTTTTTTTGTTCGCCAAAAGGTGATCTTCCGTGACCAAAAAAGCCTTTTGGTCGCCAATAGTATACTTTCCGTGACCAACTTTTTTTTTTGGTCGCCAAAGGGTGATTTTCCGCGATGAAAAAATTATGGTCGCCAAAAGTTAAATTTTAGTCGCAGAAAGTGGACTATTTGCGACCAAAAAAAATAAGTGGTCGCCAAAAGTGTTTTTTCTTGTAGTGTGTTATAAGCTATCCATCATAAGCAAGTAAATAAAAGGGAGAAAGACATGGGGCTGGAAGACATACACATTATTACATATTGGCTCTCGTACGAAAGGGTCTGAATGAATGCCCTAGCTAATTACTACGAATTAACTGATTATTACAAACCAAATGAAATCAATTAACTACACTAGCTAATTATTACAACGCCACAAATCAAGTAACTACTCTAGCTAATTAATTAAGCACAACACAAAAATTATCTAGCTATTCTAACTAATTAATACACATTAACTAATTAAACTAACTAATTACATTTAGGAATTAATTAACTAAGTAATTAATTACAAGAACAAGTATAACGGGTCCTGAGGAGCAAGGAGATGGCATATGCATACACATGAATTTCTCCCCCCGAGAATACCTTTGCATTGTTTTGCACCTCAGTCTCTGCTCTACTCTGTAAAGGAAGTGGTACTGCCTGGCTGGAAAAAGTGGCTGGTAGGCTAGAAGTGGTGGCCAGCCACCCACTAATAGTGGCCTGCCGTACAGTAAAGGTGGCCTGCCGGCCACTAATGTTGAGTTTCTCCTGCTGCAACAGAAAACAAATAGAGCACAAACAGAGCATTCTTAGGGGATGTTTGTCCACCCTGCCTCTCCTTATCATCAGACAGATCAAAGGAGGGGTAGGCTCGACCCTGAAGCCGTCAATTGGCGCAAATTCATTGCGTGATGTCTTATGAACCAAGGGATACAATTTCAATAAATACATAATGAAAGAATCACGAACCTCTTCCCTATCATGATATAGATCAAGGGAAGTGATTGACATTAACTCTTGAACCGTTTTCATCACTAACAAATATGAAATGACTCAAGACTCAATGGGTTAAATTAACATCCAATTGAACCTAGACCATTTTATTATCTTGCTCCATTTTATTCTAATTTTAATTACCTCTTTTAATTACCTTTCTATTCCTTAATTCATTTAGTCCAAAAATGAGCATTAAGTCCACTAATGAAGAGAAGTGTCAAACTAAGGGTTGTTTTGGGCATGAGAGAGATGTCATGCCGTTGGTAATGAACCCCCAAAGGGATTAAACCATTAAGCACAATGTCATCCCTCAAGCTTAAACAACACTCCCTTTGAAGCAACTCTCAAAACAAAGAGAAAAAGCCAAGAAAAGAGGGAGATTACAGAGATGATTAGAGGTGAACACAAGTATAAAAAAATACTAAATAAATGCTATCAACTCAAATAGGTAGGTGTCTAATGCCTAAAACACCAAACCTATGAGGATCATTACACTACAAGCCTACTATACAAAGCATAAGTGAAACTAACAACCTAAAACAGTCAAAAATAGCACTGAAATTTACATGGAAAAGTTGGAAAAAGCTAGTTACAATATTGAGGAAATTATGCTAGTAAACAAGCACAAGGAGGGGAGGCTAACCCCTTCATTTTTGGGACTTTAAAACAACATTTTCAGCCTCTAAAACCCTCTGAGAATCAGTGGTAAAAAGTTGGAAAATAGTTGAAGAAGAGATGGGAAACACAAGGGGAAAGGCTTAGGAGACAAGGTACAAAGAAGGGTGATTAACCCCCTCCACCTTTAATAGCTTTAAACCACAGGCTTCAGCCCATAAAAACAGTTGAAAAATAGCCCAAAAATAGTAAGAAAAAATAGAAAGAAGTAGTGCAAATGAGCTAGTAGTTATACCTCCTGAAGAGGAGTAACACTTTTATTCACAAACCATAAAGCTTACAGTCTCAAGGGCTGAGATTTGAGCTCAAGAACCTCAGCAAGAAGAGTTAAATATTTGGTTCAGGAAATGTAGAGAGAGAGTGTGTAGGTTGCAAGCTAGAGAGAGAGAGAGAGTGCTATACAAGTTTTGGAGCCTTTGGATTTTTTTGTAACCTAAAATAAAGAGGGGTGGTCACCTATATATAGAGAAACAACCTCTCAGGTTGGAAATATCGATATACATACAGCCAGTATCATGCATGAACCTGTGGGGGACAGCTGGCAAAAAATATCTGCAAAAATCTGCTTTTTTGACACAAGTGGCCGGCAAGCCACTAATAGTGGGCAGCCATTATTAGTGGCTGGCCAGACAAAAATATGTTATCAAGCCCGACTTCAAACGGGCATATCTCCCTCACTCGGACTTAGTTTTAGGTCATTCTTGAGCCAAATTGAAGCCCCGGAAGTCTACTTTCCAATGGAGGTGGCCCACATCTAAATTATAAGTGTGCAAAGAGATATTCCTATTTTAGCGAAGGTTGCTCATTTTTGTCCCAACAGATTGATGTTCAACCTTTCCCCAAACTAGTTTTCTTCCCTCCCCTTCTATTTCCTTCAACTCTAAACCTATAAATAAGAGGTTTTAAAGATTTTTCAAAGATTTCACCTCCCTTTGATTTATTTTCATGTTGTCCTTGCTCGGTTTACCGAAAAGTGCAATATTTTAAACGAAACGCGCGCCTCGGAACATTGTAGAAGCATTTGGAAAAATATTTTGAAAAAGAGGGTTTTAAGGTCTAAAATAGTTTTGTTCAAAAATAGGGTGTAAGGTTGGGATTTAGAAGCTCTTTTTGCTGAAGAAATCGAACGTTTGTACAACGTACTAATTCATCATCGAGTGATCAACTTGAGGCGCTCATTGTCTAACTTGAAAGTTCATTCCACTGATAACTGGTTTCTAAGCAAATGGAGACTGCCTCACTCCATCTTGAAGGATAGTCATGGTGTTGGAAGCAGCAGAAATATGAGGGATGAGAGTTCAATATATGTTTAAATCACATATTTCAGGCCTCAAAACAGTCTGAAAACAGCAAGTAAATAAAAGAAAAAGAGAGAAAAAAGATGGTGAAAAAGTTCAAAGATTACCCCTTGAAAGAGAGGATGTTCTTCTTAGTTCACAAACCACACCCTAAGCACTCTCAAGGAGCTGAAATTGTGTTCAAGAATCTTAGCAAAAGCTTCAAGTTCAAGCTTGTAAGGTGTATGTATGGTGTATGTATATTGCAAGAGAGGATGGAAGTGTGTTGTGTAAGCTACAGGCTCTTTGGCAAATTTTTCTAACCCCAAACCATGATGGGGGGTGTGGTATTTATAGAAAAACAACTTCTCACGTCGGAAATATCAACAAAGAGACAATTGGTCCAAGGCATGTGCATGAGAGCAGGTGGTAGCTGTCAAAATATTTGTCTGCGCCAAACATGGCTGGCCGGCCATTAGGGTGTATGGCTGACTCCATGAAAATGGCTTGTCAGCCATTTGTTGGCCAGCAGTTCCTTGAGTGGTTAGGTAAGAAAAAAATGAGGTTTTGGTCCAAAAAGGGTGCAAGGTTTAGGTTCTGAAGCTCAAAATTGAATCGTTTTGCTGAAGAAATCGAACAATTGCACAGCATTTCATCATCGAGTGTTCAGAGTGAGGCGCCCAAGTCTTAAGGGCAGTTAAAATGAGGTGTCTACATTACATTTGGTAAAAATGCATTAAGGATTTTTTTTTTTTGAAGTGTTACATTTAGTAATTTCAACATTATGAGAAAACTCATATTTGTCCCTCAACACATAACACATACGCGTTTATACTTGGCCCTTTCTGTAATTCACACTAGAATGAGACGTTTGAGTCTATAAGAGAAAATGGAAGATCAAAGAGTTCATAAGATCACTATTTGGGATTTATTGATACTTCACCCCAAAAATTTATGATATAATATTTATTTTATTTCAAAGTAAAACATTCACTACTTTAGCTTATATTTCTACTGCAACATGGATAGGTTTAGGAAGTAGTTCTTTTAGTTGTTTTTTGGTTAAAAATATAAAGTGAGAAAAATTGAAGTATTTGATTTTTATTTTTTTTAATTTTTGGTAAATTATACCGGTAATTCCTATGTTTTACCCTTTATGTTATTTTGGCCCCTACACTTTTAATTGGCACAATTTTGAACTTTCATTTTAAAGTTTGTGTCAATTTGATCCAATTGATATTACCGTCAATGTCTTTGACTGAAAATAATAACTGAATTGGTAGAGGTTAACACGCTGAGTTTAGTAAATTTATAATTTTATTTTAAAAAATATGACACATGCCATTAATATACATATTTTCATTAAAAATTTTTTTTGTTAAGAGTTGTAATCAATTAAATTAACTTGAAATAAAATCATAAATTCATGGTCAAAATCAAGCTAATTGAAATTACAGAGATCAAAATGACACAAAGACCAAAGTACAGGACTACTGTTGCAATTTATCCTTTGATTTTTTATATATATATATAAAAAAAAACACATGCAAAAAAATATAAAGAATGAAAATGAATATTTAAACTTTGTTTAACACTTGGCACTAGTATACTTTTATCAAAATTTGACTTTTGATTTCTTTACTTTCAATTATAACAGTTAATTCATTATATTTTAAGTCAAGTTGCAATGTTACTCTTTTGTTCATCTACTATTAATGAAATTGACGAAAATTACAGATAGAAGGACCACAAGACTTAAAAGGCCTGTTCGGCGGCCGAAATTGTGAAATGATCACCAAAACCACCGAAACTTGGCACAGATAGCTTGTTCAAGCCTAAATAGAGTTGTAGGAACAAACGAGACCTCGATTGGATCTCCGGTTAAAAAATTAGAAGGAAAATTGTAAAACACAAGACTTAAAAGGCCCGTTCGGGGGCCGAAATTTCGAAATGACCACCGAAACCACCGAAACTTGGCATGGACAACCTTTTCAAGCCTAAATAGACTTGTAGGAACAAACGAGACCTCTATTGGATCTCCGGTTAGAAAATTAGAAGGAAAATTGTAAAACACAAGACTTAAAAGGCCCGTACGGGGGCCGAAATTGCGAAATGACCACCGAAACCACCAAAACTTAGCACGGACAGCTTGTTCAAACCTAAATAGACTTGTAGGAACAAACGGGACCTCGATTGGGTTTCCGGTTAAAAAATTACAAGAAAAAAATGTAAAACACAAGACTTAGAAGGCCCGTTCGGAGGCTGAAATTGCAAAATGACCACTGAAACCACCGAAACTTGGCACGGGCAACTTGTTCAAGCCTAAATAGACTTGTATGAACAAACTTGTATGAGCAAACTTGTATGAGCAAACAGCACCCGATTGGACTTCCCATTAAAATCAAAATTGTTAAATTCATATCGAGGTTTTTTTTTTTTTTTGTTTGTCAATCTAATATTGTTTTTTCTTTTTTCATGTGACAGATTGGCAATGGTGGAAAACAGTTTGGGCTACATCAGAAGATTTAGCTTTGTGTTTTTGAAAATATTTTGACATAGGATTTTGGTAAATGATTTATGGATTAAATCTTTAGCATCAAAATATTTGGTTGTGTTTTTCAAAATATTTTGACATAGGATTTGGTAATGTATTTATGGGTTTGATGTTAGTAGTTTGTAAGTACTTTGGTATGCATGTTTTAGATTGTCAGAGAATTGTAATTATGTTTATTGGGATTTTTCATAGATATTAATTTTGAATTAGTATGAATGTCTTGCACATGTGTATTATTATTTACATTACATTTGTGTATATATTGTGCACAGGAAAATAGGTGTTTTGGATTATTTTGAACAGGAAAATTATTAAAATCAAAATTTGTGTACTGAATTTTTAGTGACAGGTGGTATTTTGGTCGCTGTTAATATATTTGGCGACAACATATTGTTTTTGTCGCTAAAAGTTAGTGGTTATTCCAAGAACTTTTAGCAACCAAAACTTACTCGTCGCTAAAAACGTGATTTTTAGCGACGAAATTAATTTTGTCGTTAAATAGTATTTTTGGCAGCGCATTTATTTGTCGCTAAAACTACATAGCCTATCCAAATTTTAACCTTTAGCGACAAATTGTAATTTTATAGCGACAAAATGTATGATTTTTGGCGACCAATTTTGCTTGTCGCTAAATGTCTACATACGGTGACAATTTCTGATTTCGTCGCCAATACTTTTAGTGACAGGCCTTTGGCGACAAATTGTATCCTTGTCGCCGATTCTTTTGGCGATGAAATTTGTACTTTTCGCGACCAATTTTTGGGTCGCCAAATGTGTTTTTTTGTTGTAGTGATAGTTTAAGTATTAAAATGAAAATTTGATAAAAGTACATAAATGGTAATGTGATTAGAAAAATATCATCTAGGACTCTTCTGTCAATCTTATTAACATCAAATAAAAATAAATGGAAGAGTGACATTTTAACTTGATTTCAATGATAAATAGTTGACTGTCACGACTAAAATTAAAATAACCAAAGCGAAATTTTCATAAAAGTATATATGTGGTAAGTATAATTAACTCTTCGTTTAATCTTCCTCACATTTAGAGAATTCAATTTGGATTTGAATTTTGATTATCTGAAGTTGGCCATCTAACTTGAGAGAGCATTTGGATTTGGTGAGCACTGACCTCAGTAATTCAAATTGTTCACTTTTTAAGACTCGTTATGTAGAATATTCATCTAAAAAATTAAAATGATCAAACACTAATAGCTATATGTTTAAATCATATTTTTATAAAAAAAAAAAAAAAAAAATGAACGACAACTATAATGTTAAGAATATTTTTCTATTTTTTGTAATACAAATGCAATTCGAACATATAGCTACTAATATCCGATCATCTTTATTTTTCATACGAATATTCTACTCAACGAGTCTTAAAAAGTGAATAGTATAAATCACTGAATCTCTCAATTTTATATTATTCCTATGTTCACATAACTCAAGCCATGACAGTTGTTTTGGGTATGTCTTATAAGCTGACATTTTTACTTATTACAAAAAAACATACAGAAAATTAAAGACATAATATAACCCAAATAAGCTAATAAACAAATAAACAGCATATTTATGGTGTTGATGGATTAGCATAATTCTAGTTTTTCTTCATAATTAATAGTAATCAACTTAGGAACTTTAAAATATTTTGATGATTCACTAAGTGAGCACTCACCAACAAATTCTCTCATGTTTTTTGAACTTTTCGCACTTGATCTTGCGGGTCAAAAATTGTTCTATATGCTGATCATCCAACAAATTATTTTGGCTTGCTTCTTTCTTGATCACTTCAAAAATTTCTTCTTTCATCCTTCTAGATTCTTGGAGACTTTTCTCTCTCTCTCTCTCTCTTATATGCTTGCACAACTCAAGTAATCAAATTTAGTTTAAAAAGTTTAAAATAATTGTTAATGAGTGCCTTAATTGCATTGGTTTTATATACAATTTTGTTAATGATTACCTTAAGAGTATTAGTTAGTAAACTTTAAAATAATTATATATTTTTATGACATATTTTTCATAAAAAATATGCAACTATTTTAAATTTATTAACAAAGTGTCTTTAAAAAAGTCGTATATACGTGAGCATAATTATCATCTTAATAATAATAGTCAACTTAAAAACTTTGAATGATCATGACTCACTTAGGTTCATCCATCAACAATTTATGACAAATCATTCAAATAAGTGTAATATTATAATAATCATCTATTTTTATTATTTTATATTATTATCTGATATATTTGATTAATTGTCAGCACTAAAGATATACATTACTAATGGGACCTATTATATTAATATTATGTTTATAAATAAGATAAATGGTCTTAAAATGTGATAATTGTAATATTATTGTTCAAATAATCATAGACTCGTTAGATATTTTGAAAAGCACAACTATACATTACCAAATTATTTCATTAAATTCTTCACTTTTGTGGTATTGCAAATTTTAGTTTAATGGGTATGACATATACATATGTTTTTATTGCATGAATATACATGAAGCGAAATAAAAGGGTGAAAAATAACATTTTTCATTGAGTAATACTATATAAACTAACAAATCTTACAAACGATTATTGCTTACTAATATGACACTTATCCCCAAGTTGAATATGCCTTATTTCAATATTCAGAGTTTCATTAATCCAACATTATTGGAATGTATTGTCTTAATTTTCACTTAGTTTTAGCATGCAAAGAAAATGAGAAAAAGGTTCCACATTAACATGACTGTAAAACGAGCAGGCTCTAATGTGCACTCATAAATATGATGAATGCATGATTTGGACCATGAAATTGCGATTTCTTTCCTGGTGATCTTGGTTAGCGTCAAATGTACATTGGAGCTATTTGATGTAGCTTATCTTAGTTGTTTATAGATTTATTTATTTATTTTTTAATTCTAGAATCTATATTAAATTGTTTAGTACAATTTCTACTACAATTCATTAAATTCTTTGATTGACAAAAGAGAAACTCTATTGATATAATATAGAATACGAGGAGTATGTTCACAGTGACATCAAAAAAGAAATTTGATTGACAAAAGAGAAACTCTATTGATATAATATAGAATACGAGGAGTACGTTCACAATGACATCAAAAAAGGAGGCTAAGGTAAAATAGCATCAATTTACTAAATACGAATAGTTTAAATAAATTTTAAAAAAATATTTTTTTAAAAAAATTATGAAAAAATACTTTTAATTTTTATAATTATCACATTTTTACCTTAAAAAAAATTGTACAAAAATGCTTATTGAGTAGTGATTGTTTTCTTGAAGCTAGCATTTTGCCTTTCATGTAACTTATTGTCTTGTGTGTGTCAAGTCATTAGGTCTCTATATTTTCTTAAAATTACATTTTTTTAGACTTTAGAAAGAAAAAAATAAAATGATATTTCACCTAATTATCCTATTGTTTTGGAAGGCTATATTGGTCATGTAGGATTGCTAAACGAGCCAAACAGGCTGAGCAATTAACTGTTCAAGGTTGATTTGAAAATTTTAATGAACTTAAAAATTTGTTTAAGTTTCGTTTGTTAATTTTTTTTAACTAATCTTAAGCAAGCTTTTGTCAAGCCGGGCTCGAATAATTTGATATTTTTATATAATTTTAGATTAATTGGACCGAGACAAATGAGTAATTGATTATTTAAATTCAGTTTGAAAATTTTAACGAATTCTAAAATATATTAAAGATTGACTGGTTTATTTAACAAATTGAATTTGAGTTGTTTGGTTTGTTTATCATCCTAGTGCCCACCCAATACTAAATACTATATCTTTACATTATTTAAAAACTAAAAAAAAATATATATATATAACAGACAAATTAAATATATATATTAATAATTGAGCATATAGCTACTCACGTATGTACAGAACTAATTTGATGATTTTTGTCTATGTAGATGCTTTGTCTAAAATAGTACATTTGTCTAGTCAAAGATACCTAATGTTGTTCTTACTTAATAATATTATCTCAACTAAATATCTAATAGAGAGTGACAGTCAACTGCCATAATTTCTATTTGTAGAGCTAGGGCCTATCATGTAATTAAGGATGAATGATTCACACAACCGGGGAGTCGCCCAACTTGACGTTTGACTTTAAAAAAAAAATAAAAAATAAAAAATTATACTTTGCATTCGTATAGGTTAATCCAAAATTTATTTTGTTTCCTATTGTTTTAAGAATAATGTTGGAGATATTAAATTTTCTACTAAATAAATAATTAAATATCTCACATGGTATGAGGTTCGCAATTTTGTGGACACCACACCTATGCGAGATATTTGATCATTTATTTGATAGAAAATTTGAAGGCTTATAGCATTTTCATTGTTTTAATATAAATGATTTGGCCTTTATATTTTAAATCTGGTTTTAATTTGATTATGGATTAATCACATTAAGATCCTTTTAATTATAAATGAATATTACTTTACTCTCATCGTCTATAAAACTGTTTATATTGACTTTCTCAATTATAAAAATCGTACAAATACACTCTTTTTGGGGAGATTCTGGTAGGGATTTGCAGGTGATGAAAATAATATATTTTTATAATTGAAGAATTTAAAATGTACGAGTTCATAGATCATGGGATAAAATGATATTAACTAATAGTTTTGAAAGGGTCTTGGAGTAAATAACCTTTTGGTTCTTCTATCCAAATTTTTGTTAATTTTTTAATTTTTATTTTATATATATACAGTTCAGGACGCCGATTAGTGTTCTAAAATAAACGTAAATGAAATGATCAAATTAAATCTACATTTAAAGTTTCAAAATCTGTTAGTTTTTGTTATTGGCAATCTCGTTTGACAAAAATTACCCTCAGTTGTAATTTTATTCGTTCTTTTATTTTAGCGAGACTATGAGTATTTAGATGCGAATCCAACCTGAATTGTGCCTTATAGAGGAGTTTGTGATCTTAATCCTATCATGTTTGCCACTTTGCTGACTATGTCGGGGATCGAGCTGCCAGTCAACTCGCGGGGGTCTATTTGTGTGCTCGAGCGAAGAATCTTTGGTTTCAGAAGTTTGAACTGTCTACAAAACTACTAAGAGTTGTGTTTTTGCGCTCTTGCGCTTGAGCGTAGATCTGTATTTTGAAACACGTGGTTTAGTTAGACCGCTAGAGCGGCCATTTCTGTGCTCGAGCGGAGATCGCGATTCTGTTTTCTATAAATCTGCAATTAATTCAGTTTCTAGGGTACGACTTCCAGATCTTCTTTTTGGGTATTAGGGTTTTCATCTGGAGATTATTTGCTTGTTTCCTTTGATATCTGTGAGAGTTTATATCATAAATTGAGTGGATTGTATCAAAGGGTTTGTTTATTTTGTTTTATTCACAAAAGAGGAAGTTGTTCTTCGGTGGATTCCGTAGAATTTGGGTCTAAAGCTTTAGTAGATTCCAGAGTGGCTCATCGCCATGGATTCGACATCGGCGTTATGGATTTAACGTTGGGCAAGACAATTCCGAGGTGAAGACGGGGTTAGAAGAGGCACATAGGGGTCGGTTCGATTCAGGCGTGGATTTGTTAGGTAATTGAGAGTACACTTGTGTAATTTCTTTGTGTCTTCTTAGTGGATTGTTTTGTGACTTTTGCCTGTGATTTTTTTATCACAATTGGAGGCGCTTCAATTGTGATTTTTTCATGTAAAATCGTTGTGTCGATTTGTCTTTGATTGTTTGATTGGGATTGTTATTTACTGATTAAAATTGATACGTAATCACAAATCAATATTTTCGGGATTTTATATTTTTCAAAATCAAATTATTCAAATTGAAATAATAGGGTCTAGAATAAATTTTGAGTTAAATTATAGGGAACAACTTCTCTCAAGTCTGGTTTTCGAATTGAACAGTGTTGTTGGGCCTTGGCGGGCCTGATTCCGGGCCCATTTTAATGATCCAAACTGTCGAATGTGTAGAACTCATTGAGTACATCATCACTGCAAAAAATTACGTTAATCGGATATCGATAATCACTTAATCCGATTGCATTTGTATTTACAATTTATTTTTAAAATCATAATTGTGGTTGAAACAAATACAATTTGATCAAATAGTTATTGACATCCGATAAATGTGATTTTTCTACAAGCATGATGTACTCAACGAGATCTATATATTGAACGGTTTGGATTATCAAGATGAATTTGGAGTTGAGCCCACCAAAACCTAATAGCATCGTCTAGTTCGGATCGAATTGGAGAGAAACTGTTTTCCAAATTATAAGAGTGAAAAATATAATTTATCAAAAAAACAAAAGACATATAGTTGCATGCTTACGTAGTGTTGTATCGAGAAATTCTCCCCTGTATGACACTGCCTTAATTAGGGGTGAGTAGCGGATATACTGATCCGTTCAAACTGACCGAACCGACCCAATCCACCTCATTTTGGACGGATGTGTGTTGATGAGCAGACGGTTGCAGATTGATTTTTTCCAATCCGCCTAGTTTTGGATGAATGATAGATTTGAAATTCCTTTGGCCGCAACTGAACCGCCAAATTGCGAGCACCCTTAGTAATTTGTAAGATATTGTGTTTTTAATTTGGTTAAATATTTTGTTTGTGTTTTCAATTGAAAATGAGTTTAAATATTTTGTTGAAAAAGCAATTTTCAACTTGAATATATTTTTTGAATTGAAAAAAATATATGTATTATTTATCTATATTTTTTTTTTGTTTTTAAATCTAACTCTAAAAATAATAAATAAAAAAGATGATATATACTAGTTGATTTTTGTTTTCAAAAACAGATATAAATGTAACAATATAGAGGTATTGTACGGGAAAGAAATACACCTTCTCGTATAATCCTGTTGATCAAGTCTGCACTCTTTCGTACGTTGTCGTTCTACTACCTGAAAACACAAACGTGAGCTAGCCGGCGGGTGTGTGCCGGAAACCTCTCCGATGTCTAAGTCAGTTCACTAGACAAGTAGGCAAAAGCTCTATGTATTCAGGGAGCAAAGTTGCATTACCTCTTCATAGGTGATATTGGTGAGCTTTTATAGGTTTCGCGTGGTACAATCCTGGTAGGACTCTTACTCCTCCATGTAGAGTCCTCCTAGGATTCATACTCCTAGAAGATAATACTTATCCTCCAACACCCCCCCACTGCTTAAAACAAGTGAGATGGTTTTTTCCCATGGCCGGACTTCCATATGACCGAAGTAACTGTTAGTTCGGCCCTTACTTTTATTTCCCTTACCTCGGTTCTCCCATGCTAAAACCGAGCTATCCATAAGAGAGTTGAGCCGAACTATCTTCAGACCCAAGTCCTTGAGAGGACTTAGCATACCTTAGCTTCTCACGTACATGTGGTGTGGTTAGACCGGGCTAACATGTCACGACCGATCTAACCATTACCTCGGCCTTCATTTCTTTTCTTCTACCTCGGCTTCACATGCAAGGCCGAGCTATCCATAGAAGGACCAAGCCGAGCTAACCTTCAATCAAGTCTTAGAACGGACTCCACACCTCGGTTCTGAACAGCACGACCGAGCTAACGCTCCAATAACGCAGACCGAACTAAACAAACTTACTTCCTCCGGTGGCAAAATTTACTTCGGACCGAACTACCACTTGTCCGCGGCCCATCTTCTAAGTCCTCTTAACACGGTCCATAGTGCGGCCCAAAAACTAGCCCGGCCCAATTTATTTGTATAAATTACCCTCTCAGGTATGTAATCTCTACTACTGCTATGTTCATGGTTTTGGTGGTTTGAATTCTTTTTATATTTTAAAAACCACCAATTGTAATACTTTATGTGGATGAGGCAAGTAGTGATTGTAATACTTTTTTAAGTCATTGACTGTAATACTGTTTTTTTTTTTGGGCTGAGGAAGTGCACAAATTGAATTATGTTAAAAATTTATAAAATTTTAAACCGTCAAACCAATTCACATCCATCTGCCAATCCGCTCAATCCATATCCGTCAGATTGGTGGATAGATGCGAATTAATTTTTTTTTCAATCCGCTAATTTAGCAGACGAATAACAGATTAGAGATTCCGTGGCTGCAATTAACCCACGCCCATCCCTAGCCTTGATGCAGACAAATCACAATTTGTCTTCTCATTTTAGTTGTTTTGCTTTCTCACTAAAAAAAAAAAACTTCAATAGAGGGCCATTTTTAGATTTTGTTTAGATTATAAATTTAAATAAATTTTTTAAAAAAAAATTATATGAAATATAATTATATTTTATTTATTTATTATAATTATTATTTTTTATTTTTTGTAATTAAATATCCGAAATAATTTATGCGAATCCTAATTAATCTCGAGCTGCCCACTTGTAAAGGCCGACTTGCCGTCAGAGTAAATGCCAATCTATGTCTACTCAAATCGATACTTCCAATACATCTTCATAAATATGAAAAGAGAAATGCTTTATATTACTAATTATTGATGGCTCTAATGATATGGTAGTAGGTCTCACTCACTGTCATAATGTGTTTATGCTTTGTTTTTTTTTTGTTTTTAATTATCACCTCACTAATAGTGAGATTAATAATGATAAATTAGTGACCTATAATATTGCTCATATGAAAAAGACAAATCAAAGGAAAACACAATTAATAATTGAGGGATGGCAAATCCAATAAGAAGGAATGAGGGGTCATACTCATGGAAAACAATCAGTGAATTGACCCGAAGAAACTAACCCACTTGAAAAAATCACTCATGAGTAACATTGTTGTTTTGTTTCCCGCTAGAAGAAGTGGCAGTTCCGTGATTGACCCGGGGTTGTATACTATATAATAAGGGTGACATCAAATTTTGAATTTTTGACCACTTGCTTGCATTGTGTCTCCCTGTGCACAAAGAAAAGTATTTTGAAACTTTAATTCTTAAGTTTTAAAATTAATTTTAATGGGTTGACAATGGTCCCATTCATTATAATGTAATATTTTAGTTTTAATTTTTTTTTTATCATATCATTAATATTCTATTAAAATATTAAAATTAGTGTTCTAAATCATAACTTGTGCACAAATTATCTACGTAGATTCAAAACATCACGTGTCTATCTATGTCTATGTCTATGTCTATGTCTATGTGATAATTAAATATATGAAAAATGTTCGAATCCCTTTTCTTAGAGACCCCCACAACCCCTTTTGGATCTCAACTATTGATTTATATATGGGACCCACTAATGTATGTGTGAGGCCCACACCATCAATAGTTGAGATCTAAAAAGAGTTGTGGGAGTTTCCAAAAAGAGGGGATCTCAATTATTGTTGTAAATATATTTTATAATTTATTTATTATTTATTATTTATTATTTTAAAATCGCATTCATTTAACTGATATACTACCAATATAAATTTTAAAAAAAAGGAGAATAATTGTACTTTCTCATGAGATTTTGATTTTCTCTATTTCATAGATAGTTAGGATATCTAATGTACCGGGGAAAAAATACTATTATTTTATTAAAAATTTTATAATATTGCATTAGAATAATATGGCAATATTATTTATGCAATGAAAATATTTTTAATGGACTTTTTGTTTTAAGGACAAAGCACCAATAAATCTGAAATCTAGGTCTTATGAACCATTTAGCTCTGTTCTCTTCTCCTCCTTTTTTTTTTTTTTTTTTTTTTTGTAGACTAATAAATATCATTTCAATGTTAAAGGCACTTTTATACGTCATTGCCCCATATGTTTCTTGAAAAGTAAGCGGTAAAAAGGGGGTTTCTGTGATGTTGAATTTACTAATTTGTCCAAAATTGTACTGTAGAGTTTTTGTAACGCCCCCCAAAATAATACAATAAAGATAACTCATATGCGGAATAATATAACAGAAATACAATACTTGCATTCATCAGAGTTCAGTGTTTAACAAACAGTTAATGCCATGTAGGCTTACATCTTTCCAAGTCATTACTTGGTTACACAAATTGAGTCTCGCTCGTTACATCTTAAGCCCTTGGCTTTACAAATGATAAAACATACACACAACAAGACATGACTAAGAAGCTCTTACTTCCCAAAACTCCATCCACGCTATTGCCTTGGAGAAAGCATCTCACCTGCACCTGAAAATGGTATTCCCACATAGGGTGAGCCGACAGCTCAGTAGAAATAATCTAACACAATTTATGAGGTTTAGCAAAGGTATAAATACCACGTACATAAACAATACTGATCCTGAAACACTCACAAGACCTGCATATCCATATGCCACTAAGACCAACCTTATTCCATTTTCCTTTAATTTCATTTCCAGTTCATATATGCTACTCAATTCATGAGTTAAATTCGTTATCTTTCAACAATCAAAATGAGACTACAACTCAATGATTTTCCAATTATGCAAAACTCACATAAACACTTCAAACTTGCCATTTTACGGATATTTCGTCCGAAGGAATCGGCACCCATTAATATATAAAATTTTGGGTCTTTCACCCAGGACACTCCGGCCAACTTGCTTTAAATGGAGTCCATCCCCTTTCTCCTTCCAAACAAATATACATATGCAATGTATTTATAAACATAATCACATATGGAATACATTCCCTTTCTCCTCCCAATAAACATACATATACAATGTATCTATAACATGGTCATATTCAATGACACCAACAATGGATTAGCATTAAATCGCCTAATCCTCATGTAATTTCTACAACAATCATAGCTATCCTCTACCGATAGCCCAATGCAATTATTTCTAAAGATATGTTCAATATCAAAATAAATAGTTTATTCAAAACTTCCATAGGTGAGATAATACATATCCAATATCACTATTTATAATCACAACCTTCCAATTTCACGTTTTCAATGTTAATCCCAATTATTTATGCAAAATAATAATTTAATCAAAATTAGGGCAAAATCCCCCTTTCACCAAATATCAACCCAAACACCAAAATCAATTATTTTGACACACCATGATCTTATATTCAAGCCTCATACTCGTTTACCTCATATTCATCAAAACCCCTCTTTTCATTTTACACCCAAATCCGAGATTTGTCCAAACCACAACCAAATCTCATCATCTATACACAATAGCAAATAACTAAGCAAAAAACCATATTAGAGTGTAGAAAATCCCTACCTCAAGAAGAGAAGACGAGCAAAGCAAGGTTGAACTCCAAAAATGACGAAACTCACTTTTACTTAGATTAATACGAAGCTCTTGAAGCCCTCTACCTTATTCTCAAAGACACTAGGGTCAAGAACACAATGAATTTAGATGAAATCTTAGAGAGAATGTGAGTTTCTAGAGAGAGAAGCTCAAGATCTGGAAATTTGGAGACTTTTAAGAGAGAGAGAGAAAGCAGAAAATGATTTGAAATGTCACTTTCACGATCTGATAAAGCGCGGTCCACTCAAGCGTGGAAAGCCCTGCTCGAGCGTAAGATACAGACTCCCGCTCGAGCGTGGAAAGATCTGCTCGAGCGTCGAATACACCTTTCCAGTACTTTTGTAGACAGGTCAAAGTGCAGGAACCAAACATTCTTCACTCGAGCGGGGAAATGGACGCTCGAGCGGACAAGCAACTTCGAATGCATTTTTTTTTTTTGCTTCGAGGGGCACTGCCCCTCGACCCCGCCAGGGCGCTACCCCGGACCGGCCAAGGGGTGCTGCCCTCTCGACCACCGACCGGTCCAGTTGAAGTGGCAAAATGTGAAAGAAGGATCGAAACCGGGATTGCTATAGTTTTTTCGTTTTCCTTGTCACCCAATCAATCCGAAAGAGATGAAAATAGCAAGTTCAGAGTTCGCAATGTTAGTGCGATGAATTATCCTCCATTTACACCTTATACATTTTCATAGTTGCCCCAAATAACATTTGGTTTTCCTCCCAAACCCTAGAAATATGAAAATCCTCTTCATGTATTGTAACATCGAATCATCGGAAGCAAGTGGACCTGTGTAATTTTGCAGTCTTGGTTGACGTTAGCGACGTCACTCCGATAGCTTCGAGTTTACATCCACTCATTATTGGTATCTTTGATTGTGTTAGTGAATGATGGTGTCAGGAATGTGGCCTCTAATGTTTGATTTCCCTATTTTTATGGTTCATGCTCGTTGTGATGGTTGAGTGTGCATGGTTAATGTTAGAGTATGTGTCTGTATATGATGGATATGCAGTGATTTTTTTTTTTTTTTTTTTTTTTTTTTTTTGTCTATGACATTGTTTGATGTTAATGGTTAGGCGGGTTTCGAATTGCATTGGGGGTATAGTCGTGTAATGCCTCATCTTTATTTGTGGTTGCATTTCTAGTAATGTAATTTTGGGTATGGCATTCGTTTGGTGTTTGCGGCGATATGTGTTTGTTGTTATCATATTTTGGCATTAATGTAATGGTGGTGCCATTATAATATTGGTTGTTTTGTTTTGTTGTAATGACGCGATGAGTTTCCTATATTTTTTTTTTCAATTGTATATATGTTATTAATGATGTGGAATGTTTGGGATATCCATGTTACTATAAGCAAAATTTTTGGTGATGTATATTTTAATGATGTACAATGTCAGCCTGCTGAAATTTTTTCCGTGTTGAGTGGGTTTTGTAGTAATGTTGGTAAATGGTTAGGTTACCTTTTGTGTTGAGTTTGTTTACGTTTGTCCATGTAAATGTTAGGAAGTGTGACCTGGCATTCACATCCATATTAGTAAATATTCCACACAGTGGTACATTGAGGGTTTGAATGACATTTAAATACATGCTGAAATTAATGCATTCATTACATCAGAGTGTGCAATTGTAGGTATGTTGGAGTTGATGTGGAATTTTAATGACATCCATGATAGTGTAAATGTGATGTGGGTGGTGTACATGTTAATGAAGTGCAATGTCAGCCACATTTACGTATTGGGTTTTGCCTTTCTAGTAGTGTTAAAATTATTGGGGCCCAGTTTTGTTGAAATTGTTCATATTAGTGTTGATTTGTAGAGTACAATTCGTCAATGTTTGGTAATGTGTGATGGCATTCACATCCGTGTTGGTAAATATTCCACATGCAGTATGTTGTTTGTTAAATCAAAATTTACCTATATGCTGAAATTAATGTTGTCATTACATTGGAGTGCGTGTTTGGTTGCAAGGGGTGAGTAGCGTTGATTGTATTGGTGTTATTGTTTTTTTATTTTTTGAATAATTTGGTATGTGTGATGAGGTTTTTTTTTTTTTTTGGTGAGGTGTTGTTGTGGGATGGCTTTTTGAAGCTGTCAACCCGTTGTCCATGTTGGGTCATGAATGAATGGCGTGCTCGTCATGTTTGGAAAGTCATGTCATTTTTGTATATAGATATGGTAAAATGAGGTCATTAATTCGATGGTGTTTTAAGTTGTTACATTTCCGTGGTTGAGTTTTCACTTAAGAATGTAGTTGTTTAACATTTATAATCTGTATTGCATGTTGTGGCTTTGTCGGTAAAAATTAAATCACATGCGTAGTTGGTGTGATTTCATGTTGATTTATGTGTTGGGTTGAGAACACTCTGCTCAAATTTGACCGTCCAAATGTCCACTCAGTTGGTCACTAAGAAATAGACACAACTGCCCTTTAAGACAAAGAAACCTCTAACTGGCAGTGTTAGAAAACCTATTGTCGACCCATCGAGGCTAATATATCATTACAATGTTGCTGGTGTGATAAAGACGGTGCTTGAGTTAGAGTTAAGCGATGGGCATGACTGACAATTGCAAAAGACCCCATTTTGGCTGATGATTGAGGCAATCCATGTGCCTCAATTGGATCCAAAGGCTTAAAAAAAAGTGTGATGCCACGGTGTACGGAATAATACAGATGTACAACTTGAATGACAAGAAGTTTTACATTGGGGAGAGTGGCTTGTCGTTGAGAAATGACATCCAATTGTTGTTTGGGGTCTAATGTGGGAATGAGAAGTTGGATTCGGCACACGAGGTAATAGCTCTGTCTGATTTCATACAGACACGGTGTCTGAACATTGGTTGGATCTCTTCTAAAGTCATCAAAGATCTGTTGGTAGTAGCAATGTGCCGGGGGGGGGGTGGGTGGGGGAGACTGAAAGTGACGAAGAAGATGTTGTCAAGCTGTTATGTTTGTATATATGTTCTTAGTTATTTTTCACTACAATAGGTGAGTCTATAAGGTGGTCGTTTGTGCGCGTAATCGACAAACTAGAAACGCTTGATTGTATGACTGGACAACAACGATGTATAACACTCTGATTGGTTCGTTAAATGACACTACAGGAAATTAGACCTTTGCCAACTAAAAATTTAGTCGGTAAAAGTCTGTTTTTAGTTAGCAAAAGTCTTTTGGGACTAATTTTTTCAATTGGCACTTTGGTCGCGGATACATGGTCGGCAAAAGTAATTTGCGACTAAAAAATTTTTTAGTCAGGAAAAGGAATATATTTGCCGACTAAAATTTTGGTCGTTGAATATATAATTACCGCGACTAGACCATTTCATAGCTAAAAAACGTTAGTCACTAAAAGTACTAATTTACCAACCAAATATGTTAGTCGCCAATTATGCCATTCCCCAACCAAAAATGTTAGTGTAACACCCGCCTCTTTAATTAACTGCTAATTTTGTGGTTTGTCTTACTTCGGTGATTATATGTTGCTTATGCGTTTCCATGTACAATGATTGTGTTATGTGCTATTTGAATGGTGTTATAATCAACAAATATGATAGAATGTGAAATGAACCTGTATGAATTGTTAAACTATAAGGTTAAAATTAAATGTTGGCCTAGGTGATTAGAGCCTAATTCACCTCAATAAGTTTTGGTTGGGTTGAATTAAATTAGGTTATAATAAGGATTAACTTGATTTAAGTGAAGTTGAGTGAATTTGATTTGAATTAATTCAATTTTAACATTACTTAGGGTTAGATATTTTGTGAAGTTTGGAACTCAGTAATATATATGGGGGAGAGAGAGAGAGAGAGAGAGAGAGAGCCTTCTGAGAACAAGGGGTTAAAGGAAAAAAAGGAGAAAAAGGGCTTGAGCAAATCTCCATAGATCATCCATCTAAGGTAGAATCTCTCCCTTAACTCCTTAGATTTGAGTCTTCTATATTCTTATCCTCTTGAATTCAAGTTTGATTAGGAAGAGATCATTCATAATTGTGGGTTTGGTGGTGTAACTTCATGTGGTAACTCATAAGAGCATAAAAAGGGAAAATTGTAGGGAATAGCTCAAGTTTTTGACATACATGGCATTCTTCATGTTCACTCACTTGTTCTTTTCCATGAGTTTTGAAAATCTCCATGTTTGTTTAGACTTTGAACTCAACATATCTATGGATCATGATTGTTGCCCTTAAATTCAAGATTTTGATCTTCAAATGGGAAGTTGAGTTTTGTTTGAAATTTTGATTTATATTTGAAGTTAGAAATGTTGAATTCAAGATGTTTTTAAGGGTTTTGGGCCTTGATTTCCATAAAATTGAAGTTGGATTTTGAAAGCTTGAGGTTCCAATTCAAAGTAGATTTTCGGACAGCTTTTGGCCCAGAACTGCACGTACGGAAGGGAGCCCTACATGTGCGGAAAACAGAGTTCAGGAAACCGAGCATACTGCTTTAATTGCACGTGTAGTGGTACTCTCGCACGTGTAGCCAGGGCACTCCGCACGTGCGGTTTCAGGACAGTTCGATTTCATTTTCTTTTCATTTTCTTGGGCTTCCGGGCTTCCCATTGCATGGTTTTCAAATGTTTTTCACATTCATTTGCATCGCATGAGCATGAAAGAAACTAAGGAACAAAGAAACAAAATCAAGTGAACTAGTAATGAAAGAACCAATTGAATGAATAGACTATGAATTAAACGCGTTATGCCTGAATATGTTTTTGTAGGTCAGACGCCGCACCCTAGCTACGTGATCCAGGGAGCCCATTATGAGTAACAATGTTGTAAAGCTATGTTCAATTGTAATTATTTTCTGATCGATAAAATGCACTATTTACTGAATGAATGATTGTCCTATTTTCTGAACTGTATTCGTGGCATCCGTAGCATTTGTTACTACTACTGTTTACTATTACTGTTTATTGTTACTGTTACAAAGATCTCTGTTAGTTCCAATTGTTAGAACTTCTGTTTACTGTATTGATAGCATGGCCATCAGTTCTGACTGTTCGATCTTTATGACCTACTATACTATTCTGCTATTAGATGTACCACGTAGGACTGCTATGATCACATTATGATTCTGAAATGAGAAACGAATTTGCTGATGATAATGGACTGTTTTAAATACTGTAAGGACATCATTCATAACCTCTTTACACAATTGTTATTCCCTGGGCTCTAACTCATTGTTTTATATATGTATGTAGGTGACCAAGTTTAGGATCGGACCTAATGGCATCAACCTACCCTTTGTTTTGTGAAGCCAACCGTTGTGCCTCACCTTGAGGTTCTTTTTGGTCTTGCTCTAAGGCCTTTTTGGGTGGCGTGGAGTTCACCATTTTGACATTATAATCATGATATGGTTTGGCTTAAGATCTTTTGTTTTGACTAAGTTTGTTAATGGGAAGTCCTTACGCTATGTGAATGTTTTGTGCATACGTATGGAATGGTCTAATTGTATATCTATATGAAAGTTCTTTTTGTACCATTTAAGTCTTCATAGCTCATTGGACGTTTTATTTTCTTATTTATTGGCTTCAGCCAGCTCCATTACTGTTCTACTATTAAGCAGGCCACTGGTAATCACAGATTACTAGCCGGTTACGACACTAAACCTATAGGGTGAGTTTGGGTCATGACAGTTAGTCACCAAAAGTAATGTTTGTGCGACTAAAACTTTAGTCGGCAATAGACCTATTCGCGACCAAACACTTTGGTTGCCAAAACTAATAATTTTATCAACTAATTATTTAGTCACCAAATGTACCCTTTCGCCTACTAACATTTTGGTCTCCAAATGTAAGTGGTGAAACACCGACCAATCATTTGGTCGCCAAAAGAGAAAAAAACCAAACCAAATTTTGGTCACCAATTCAATTTTTTTTGTATATCAAAATAAAAATAAAATATAAAAGAATTTCATTTGACCTGTATGATATATAATAATCCATCCAAACCATCCAATATAACTTGTACTTTGCAAGAATCATTCAAACCAACAAAATTAACTGAATTATGAATATCCAACAAAATACATAAATCAGCTAATACTTAACCTGTTTAATTAAAGTCATCAACTATTATAAGTTTTCATCCACAAGTAATTTCAAACTACATAATTGTCCAATTAAAAAGGTCATGTAATCTATATAATCATCCAATTCACATCCATCTAGCATAAAAATTTAAAACATAACAAGTACTTGTTATTGTGTTTTAATTTTTTATCTATGCATATCTATCCAAAAATATAAGTAGTAGTCTACCCAAATATTTTCCATACTCATATGTCCAAAAATATATAATCCTTCAAAAAAAGTAACAAGTGCCAACTAGTCCTATATAATTTAGCTTCGTGCACGAGTTCATCCATTTGTACAAAAGAAAAATAAAATAATGTCAGGTAAATGAACAAAAATTCAAAAATGTCCGTGGAAAGTAAAGATAACATGAACAAATTAAAGGACTATCAATATCATTTTGTAAATAAAACAACATTCATATGTATGTATCCAATCTACATTACAATTCTATAAATATCAATGCACCACACTCAGAAAAATTCAACGAGTAATAGATGTATGACTAGCAAATTAAATTCTATCAATATAATAATTCTAACAATTGAAATAGATGTTATTAATCAATGCTTGCATTTGGGTTTTCTGCTTCATATTGCAATAACTAGACAACATAAGTGAATATTTGATCTAGCAAGTTAGCTACTATGACTTGTAGGTTACAACACTTGTGATGTTTAAATACAATATATATATATAATAGATGTTTCATCTTTTTCTCTCACATTTTCTTGTCTAAATCTCTAATTGTGTGTCCTATCAATGTGCCGCTTGCTCTCATAAGTTTGTTTAATCTAGGCCGAGGTAAATGTTATGATCTCAGGGTTGTTTGGGGGTTGTTTTCAATTCTCGCCTCCAAATGGCCCTTTTTGCCTTTTTCTCTCAATTTTTTTTTTGGGTCTAAATCTCTAATCGTGCGTCCTATCGACGTGTTGCTTGCTCTTACAAGTTTGTTTAATCAAGCTCAAGGTGACCATGATGATCTCGTGGTTATTTGGGGTCTGTTTCCAATTTTTGCCCCCGTACGGCCTGTTTTTGCCTTTTCCTCACATTTTCTTGTCTGAATCCATTTTTTGACTAAGTTTAAGTCATTTTCAACTCTAACTCCCAACTTTGATGTGCTAACTACGTGTCATCTATCTCCACATGTCCTATTTGTCATGAGGAAGTTGCCCGTGACATCTATAGAGTGGTTCGGGGGTTGTTTTACATTTTCGCTCTCCGAACACTTTTTTCAACTAAGTTTAAGGTGTTTTCGACTCTAACTCCCAACCTAGGTGTGCTAACCACATGTTGTCTGTCCCCACAGGTCCTATTTTTCATAAGAAAGCTGCCTGTGACATCCGTAGAGTGGTCGTAGAGTGCTTTGGGGGCTGTTTTTCATTTTCGTCCCCCGAACCTCTATCTCTGCTCTCATTGCCTCCATATGTTTATCACGAGCTCGTATCGCACTATTAGATGTCGAAGAGGGTTGTGGGCCTATCCCAAATCCACGCAAGTAATTTTAACCTTGATGCTATATCCATAATTTAAACTTGAAAGTAACTAAAATTGCATCTGGATGTTTAAAAATTGCAATGAGTTGCTTAATGAAAGAAGAAAATGAAAAGAAATGCAATGATATTATTCAGTTCTTTATAGCATTCACCAGTTGCAAAAATTGTACTAACACTATAAAGAATACTATTTGAAGGTACCGTCAGAATAATGATCTTCATGAACAACAATGATACTAAATCTATGTATATTGAATGCATCCACAATGACTTCCTTCCCATGGACATCCAAAATGTGCCTAGTGGAATAAGCTGAATATATCTATTTTAGACCCAGTTAGAGCATTTGACACCTCTGCTAAGTAACTTGAAAAGCTTTTCATGATCTTAATTACTTCTCATTACTCTCCTAAATTATATCATTTTCATATTAACCATATTATCTTCTTGACTAATTTTCCTCACTTATTATATAATGTATTTAGTTATTTAGCTAGGTCTTGGCATGCCTAGTTTTATGGTTTTTAACCTGCATAGTTCTTGCTGTGCAGGTTAAAAAGGCTCTATCTTCAAAACTTCTTTGGTCCAGCTATGGGACTAGTTGTGTAAAGGTTGTGTAAAAGATAAGGCACTAAGTCATTGGGAGAAGACAATGGCTTAATCTCAACCACTAGATTGCTGAAACTAATAGAAATTGCTCAAGGATTCCCAGTGTTCCACAGATACAGGCAAAAGAAAAGCCATTTTCACTCGAGGAAGGAATAGATATAACCTTTGATAAGGCATGTGCTTTGTAGTGTGAAATATAAATCTAGAACACAATAACTAGAAAATGGAAATGCAGCACAAAAAAAGAATTTTGGCCTATCACATTGACAAACTTTAATGCTTAGAATAACATATAATTTTAATCTCCAATGCTAATTATGAATTGGAACAAATGTTGAACATACTCAATATTACATAATAATTATTTTATTTTATTTTATATTTTTTTATAAGAGAGAGAGAGAGAGAGAGAGAGAGAGAGAGAGGAAAACTTAAACCTTGCCTACTAATTAAGAAAGTGTGCTGAAATAGAATTCAATGAATACGAACCGAGTTTATAACCCCTTTGCATAACCTGCATAATCAAAGATTGATAGTCTAAATATTAGGTTTTGATAAAATCTTCATGAATATACCACCATGAACCAATCTAAGAGAGCATAGAAAACAATCCCAATGAGCAGAACCTGAGCAAATCAAATTGAACTCTCCCTTCCACTGTAACTTATTTGCTCTTCCTCGTTCCATACTACCTGTAATCCCACAAATATCAATAAGTTATATAGAAAGTAGCTCTAAGAGAATTCGCTGGCTAAGTAATATTCCATTCAAATGCTTGAAGACAAAATGCATGTAACGTACAACAAATTGCATTGAAATCCACAACTTACTATGAGAAAGAGAATCTCCTAAGTTCACTATAAACCATTTTGTGATATATGGACAAACATTTAATATAACACATGAGGTCAGAAAACTTCAAACTGTGAAGGGCTAACCTGCACATAAATGTTAAAAAAGTAAACATCTCAATGAAGCCCTAACTGTAAACTACAACATTATACAATGAAAAATTATAATATTAGAATTAAAGAACATAACAAATTCTCTAAATAAGGGTGCTACTTGATGTGGAATGATGCACCATATCACACACAATACAAGCCATCAAAGTATGGTTGTTTCTTGATCTCAATAGCCCTTTTCTTTTATTCCAATCAATTCATAGACTTCTTTACTAACAAAATGTAACTCATAAAAATAAGAATTGATACTAATATAATATCTATAAATTAATTTGCACCAACCCATCAGATTAATTAAGCAATAACAGTATGATGAAAAAGAAAATAAAACTTGTTTCCCTAGGTGCAAAAAAGCTTGTGCTTTAACATATAAAAAGGGAAAAACAGATACATATCAAAAATGAATTAAAAATCAACCAATCAAGGGAAAGTGTAAAGGAGTTTTATGTGGAGAAATTTTAGAGAGAGAGAGAGAGAGAGAGAGAGAGAGGAATGACCTGTTTTTCTTGAAACTTGAAAAAGATGTTGCACACTTGATAACCCTCAAGGTAATGTTATGGAGAAGATTCAAACTCTATGGCCTTACAAGCTAATACTCCAACACCAGCACATGATTGATTGAAACCTAAGAGTACATCTAAAGAGATGAAGATAAGAAAAATAAAAATAAAATAGAACATAAGAAAGAAGATCATTTAAATAAAGTTTTGCTAATGTGTGTTATCATGTTTTATTTGAACAATCCTACTGTCACTGCTTGAGTATAGCTGGCAAAAGCATCATGGAGTTCAGTCCATGATCAGGGCTTTGTTTTCTTCTTGTTTTTATCTGGTTAGGACATGCAATGAGTGTGGATTTAAGTGTTTCCTTTTCCATTTTGTAACATTTTGTACTTCTTCGACTAGTGGGATTGCTCTTGACACTCTTATTATTATACTTGGAGCCTCTTTGGTTCATTTTGGAATACTGATTGAGGTGGTATTATAATGGTAAAGTAAGATTGAACCAGAAACATTGATTCGGATAATTGTCCCATGAGTAGTCATCACTCTTCTACCCATTTCTCTTTCCACACTTTGAATTTGGATATGAGGTTAGAACCATTGGAAATATTATTTCCAGGGCTTCAATTTGGACACAACAACGACCTAAAATAGAGTCCGGACGAGGGAGTTATGCCTGTTTGAAATTTGGGTACCTGTGCTGGAAACAATTCGACTCGAGCAGTCTGTGCAAAATCTGGCACTTTAAAGTAACTTTTTGGCCCAAAATCTTTATTCTTTCTTCCTTTCTTCTCTTCCTTTCCTCCATACCCGAAACCCTAGAGCTCCAAACACTCGATTTCTTAAATTTTTACCTTAGATCCACCTCAGATCCTTCAAGGAGGTTGAAAGGAAAGCTTAGATCAAGAGTTCTACTGATTGTTTCGTAATTTCATCGAAGTTTTGAGTTAAGTTCTCATCCATAGCTACCATTCTTGAGAGCATCTCCAACCCACTAGGCATATAATACTTGTTAGTTAAAATGCCTAGTGTGACTCACTTTTTTTTAATTCCAATGCACTAGGCATATGATTAGGCATTTTAGCTCAACTCATATTCACTAGCTACATGTGGCTAGCCTTCAACGCTAGGCAAAATGTATTCAATCATTAGGATCATTTCCCTCCATCTCTGTTGTTGACGTGGCATCCTATAAAATTAATAGTATTTGGATAAATAGCTAAAATAAAGAGCATGGTTGGAGTAAAAACATAAAACAGTTGATAGGCAAAATAAAATGTATACTTTATAGAAATATTTAGATAGGTAAAATGCTTACTACCGTTGGAGATGCTTCGTGCTCCTCTCGAATACGATTAGCCCTAAAGTTCAGACTCCCGTGGTTCTGAATCTGATTTCACAAGTATAATGTGAAATTGATAAAACACAAATGAGTCCAAATCTGAAAAATCTTTTGGAAAATCGATTTTGAATCAAAAATGCCAAAAATGGACTGCATTGCCAGATTTCAGAGTTGCCACCTAAATATTTTTGGAAAATTTAGGAAACCCGTGACTCGTGCCAAAGGCCACTTATCCGTCGTCACCAAAGTGTTTTGGCTCGGGAACTTAGGTATGAGAAGGGAGAGCACCCCACTCACTCGATCAAAAATCGGCCTCTACTAATCATGATGTGATTTTTATTTACATTATATGCTCCTGTTCCGATTATTAGGCTATTTTTACTAGGTGATGCACGTAAATATAGACTAATTCACAAAATTTGGAATGTTTTGATTTCATGTTTGTTTTGAAAATTGTTTGAATATGCACCACTTGGAAAAGCGATCTCATACGTACATTAATCAAAATCATCCAACTTAAGCGAAGAAACCTTCATCCACAGGCATCCAAGAGATGTATCAATTAAGCACTCATGGTAAACATGATTGATATGGCACACTAACACACATGCAATATGTTAAAGCAATAAATGCTCACATACTACTCAACTGAGGCAAGCCAAAAAAAGTAAAATAGTTAGAAAAATGCATACTCTAATATGCGAGTGACTAATGCGACACATACATTATGCAAATAATAAGTTCGGCTTACTAGCATGGCATATGAGTCAATTCAAGGCATGCAACAGAGCACATAGTCGAGTAAAGAATTTTGAATTTGACATTGGTTAGAATGATGAGCTGAACCCTTATGCATGCAAAACGAATGGATGTGAGTCATGGAACATGCTAAGTAAAATATGATGCTATACAACCACGGTAAGCGGGTAAATAAAAGGGAGAAAGCAATGGGGGTTGGAAGACATACACAAATTATTACATATTTGCCCTCGCGCAAGAGGGTTCGAATGTCCAAGTTTCTGAATTAATTACTTATTACAAATCCAAATGAATAATAACTAAATAACTATCTAATTTATTACAACAATGATATTACAACAAGAATATATGTAAAGAATGCACAAGGATTGTATGCGCATGAAGACAATATTCAAAAATTGTTCTGTCTGCCCTCTGGGAAACTGCTCTGTTTCACCTCAGATATTGCTCTCTGTTTCCACCAAAAGTGCCATGTTCACCATACATTAGAGCTCGACCAGCCCACACTGAGACTCGGCTGGGCCCAAACAAATCTGGTAGTGCCTTATTTTGTTGCAAAAAAATGTTTTTGTGCTCTGAGGTGAAAACAGTGCACGCAGAGCATTTCTAAGCCATGTTTGTCCCTTCTGCTCTTCTCTATCATGGAGAAACTCAAGAGAAGAGCGGATTCGGTTCCAAAACCATCAATGGTTACAAGTTGATTGCGTAATGGTTTTGGACACGATTGGACAAAAAAAAATTAATGAATGCAATGGAAGACACACCACCCCTTCCTCCTATCATGAAGTTAGTTCAAGAAGGGAGGTAGACACGCCTCGAGAATCATCAAACATCACGAATTAGTATATGATGACTCTGATGTGATGGACTCGGCATAACGTCCGACCGAATACAACCAATTTTATTAATCTTCTTTATGTCGGTTTAGTCGATTTTATTAGCCTTTGTCAACTTACCTTTCCATTTCTTTACCTTTTATTCCATTTTGTCCAAAAGTGATATTTAAGTCCACTAAGCCCAAAAGCAATGTAAATGAACAAGTATCGACTTAACCCGAGAAATGAGCCTTTCAAACCCTTTTATTTGGGGAAAATTACAAAATAGGAGTCATACTCATTTACGAGCGATAAGGGATTCGGAGTCAAACCCAAAATGAGCGATAATGACTAGTCAAACTCAAAAGAGCGATAATGACATAGCCAAACCCATAATGAGTGATAAGGACTCTAAACCCAAACTTGATAACAAGTTATAATAAAACCTTCTTTTGTGATTTCCAAGGGCGTAACTAGAAAGTTAGTCCCTTAGAAGTAAATACACTGGTGATAAAGAGGAGTGACAAACAAGAGGTTGTGTTTAGCATAAGAGAGATGTAATGCCTTGGTAATGAACCTCCGAAGAAATTAAACCATTAAGCATGGAGGGTCTCTTTCTTATGCTTGAACAACAACCTTTTATTGAACGCCACTCTTTAATCAAAAAAACAAAAAATGGAGGGAGGTTACAGAGATGATTATGCGAATTTGATTATTATAAAAATGGGACTCTTTACATGAAAAGTAGATAAATAAAGCTATCAACTCGAATGACTCAATGTCTAAGGCCTAAACAACCGAAGCCATAAGGACTTACAACACAACAAGTATAATATTCAAAGCATAGACTATTTAAAAGAATTAAAAAGCCCCTAAAATGTAAAAAAATAGTAGCTAAAATCATGTTGAAGAGAGCACAAATGATAGCCAAATACAAGGAGATACAAAGTTAGTAAGCAAAACTAAGGAGGGGTGGCTAACCTCTCCACTTTTAGGACTTCTAAACCATATTTTTCAACCCTTTAAAACTCTGAAAATCAGTAAGTAAATCAAAGAAAAGAGTGGGAAAACAAAGGGCATGAGCTATGGAATAAAGTTCAAGAAAGGGTGATAAGCCCCTACACCTTTGGTAGCTCTTTAACCCCAAGTTTTAGCACTTGGAATTGATCCAAAACAGTATGAAAATACAAGAAAAAGATTGAAATGAAAGCAAAGAAGAAGGTGGCAAGCTTATACCTCTTGAAGAGAGAAAGCTTTTGTTGTAAATCAAACTTGATCCTAAGGCACTCTCAAGTTTGAATTATGCTTCCCAAGTCTCAACTAAGGCTCCAAGTCTAAGCTCTAATGGTGTATATGGTGTATGGATATAGCTTAAAGATGATATAATAACACAAAGTTAGCTTGTAAGGGAAGAAGGAGCTCTCGAAGATCTTTTTGGCTCTTTGAAATTTTTCTAACCCTCAAAATAGAGTTATCAGCTCATATTTATAGAATTTGAGGTAAATAGGTCATAAATATCTTCAAAAATAGACAGCTGGCGAATTCCCGCCCAAAACAGTATTTATCGCCCAAAAGGCACAGCCGGGCCCCAATGTGGCTCTCCTCTTCCTATATTTCAGGTTCAATGCAGGTTGGCACAGTGCTAAAAAATGGATTTATGAGGTAAAAACAACTTGGATATGGCAGGTTGGGATTGTTTAGAGCTTGAATTTGGATTCCTTCGTTGAGAATTTAAACCATTTACACAATGTAACTTTCATCATCGAGTGTTTAAAATGAAGTGCCCAAGTCTTGCGGGCGGTCAAAAATGGGATATCTACAGGGTATCTTTAACTTAATATATCTTTAATTTGAGACCCACATGTGGTAATTTCATTATATTTTCACCTTTGTAGATATATATATCTGTATGGATTGTGTTCGCTAATAAATGATTTGGAAGGATGTGGGCAATAATTCATGATTATGGACAGAATTATGTCTATTATTGAGGATTATTGTTGTTGATTATGAAAATTAGTCTCTAATTCATGAAAGAGAGAAAACCCTTAATTTTCTACAAACCCTAGTTTTAAAACTTGTTCAATAAAGAGGGGCTTTGCTCAATGGATTTTTAAAACATGAAATTGGGTGTGTTTATTCGACTTTGAGGTTGAAATATGAATGATTGGATTGTTGTGAATTGAAATCATCCTAGGGGAAATTGAAAACTTTAAATTGATGCATCATATACATTACTTAATTTTTCTTGTGATACTAATGTGTATGAATGGTTGGAATAGTAAAAAGGGGGTTTTGTCCAATTGGCCTCTAGAACCTAAAATTAAGTGTATTTACTTGACTTTGAAGTTGAAAAGTTAGACTTTGAGACTTTTACACCAAAACTGAAGATGATGATGGTTAAGAATTGAAGAATCTTCTCATTGTTGACATGTGAACTATTGAATTGTTGTGCATTGAAATTATTATAGGGAAATTGAGATTTGAAAAATTCATGCATCATAAACTTTTAAAATTTTATCTTGTGACTTTTAGAATGTTGGCATATTGGAAGTGTTGAAAGGGGGTAAATGGTCTATGAGTCCGAGTAGTGAGTTGGGTTTGGCACCCACATGGAGAGTCAAGGTTTCCAATTTCCCTATCTGTGCATATCGCCGGACGAATGTGGAAAAATGCTTTCGGGTGTCCACCAGCTCGTTGTTTCAGGAGTCAGCAAATGTGGAAAAACATGGTTTTGGAAAAATGGTTTTGGGTGTCCACGTCCCCGCCGTTTCAGGAGTCGGCAAATGTGGAAGAGAAAAAGGTTTTTGGGGGCCCATCGCCCCGTCGTTTCCGGAGTCGGCAAATGTGAGACTATTTTCAGTATACAAAATCTATATCTATGTATGTATTTTGAATTACGGCTCTTACTTGGAATGTCATAGTATATTTACCGCTCCTGTGAAATCAGGAAATGCTAATTTAACCTTAACATTTGCTTATTTCATACTCATGCATGAAGGTATTTATAAGCATACATAATAAAATTTACCAAATGTTTTCATTACATGATCATGTGTATTTCAATTAATTATATAATTTGTTAAATATACTTTCTACTGAGCACTCGCTCACCCCAAAAACTAATCATTTTCAGGAAATGAAGTTGACGAGTCACCTAAATGATTTATTATGGAAAACAATTTGGACGAAGTATGAATGATCACTTGTTTGATGTTTTGTGTTGAATCCTTGAGGTTATTTTGTATAACTTCTTAGCTTTTGAACTGTTTCATTTTAACCATGGATGTAAACTGATTGTATTGAAATTCTTGAGAATAGTTCAATTTAGAAGAAGTGTTACGGAATTGTATTATTATTTCTTTATCTACTGTTTGTATCTATGTGGATTAAGATAGGGGAACAGGATTTGGGAGGTGTTTTCCCAGAGCATTACACATTTTATCTAATTAATACCTCAAGATACTTTATATGCTTGGTTTACTTCTTATTTTAAGCTTTGCTATGCTCAATTTGGAACCTTTTATGCATGAGAACTCCACACCAATAGTTCCAATTTCAATTGCCAAATATCTTACCAAAAATTAGGCAGGACACAACAATGGTAGGGCATTTCAGGATTAGAATTACTGATGTTAAGAAAATAAATAAATAAATTCTCATCAAATCAGTCCTTGAGTAAAAAAGGAACTCCAATATTTTTGTTCCAATGCATTTGTCACAAACATTTTATCAAACACCTTAATTCACACCGAATTCTCACAAAGGATATCATGATTATTAGTATGTGAGCGTCAACAATTCTATAGGAAGAAAAATACCATGGTTGCAATAAGAGCAATGAATTTCTAGTTGAAAGTAGAAATCAAACACATAAGATATATCTACATATAATCTTCTTCATCATCAAATGTTGTTTCATATTTGTGTGGGTGTGTTTTGAGTTATTGATTCCTAATATTACTATTTCATACAAATTTAAGTTAACTGTGAGTTTTTTTTTTTTATATATTGAGTGCCATTGACACTGGTTATGCACTAATAAATAAATAAGCATATGATTCTTTGTATGAAGCATATGATTCTTTGTACTACAAACAAATAAATATAAATAAATAAATAAAAATTAGCAATCAAACAAATAAACCACAAAAAAAAAAAAAAAAAAAAAACATTACACCTTTGCTAACAGTCCTTCCAATTCACACATACAATGGGTATAACAAAGAAGTCTGATAAGAAGTCTAAAACCTATAACAAATATACAACAATAATTTCATAGTTTTCATAGAAACCCATATAAACATAAACCAGTGTAGAGAAACCGATAGAAACCAAAATAAGAGAGAGAGAGAGAGAGAGAGAGAGAGAGAGAGAGAGCATACCATTTGTTGAAGAATCTCAGGAGTAGATGGTTGTAACCAACAAAATCCTAAACCATCTTGTTTGTCCATGCCGACTTCTGTAGTTTGTAATCAACGAAGCCCTAAATCATCTCAATCACTTATATATATATATAAAGCTAAAACAGGGGAGATGGTTGACGGAATGAAAGGAATTGAGGGAGCGAGAGGCTGAGAATGTGTCTAGGAGGAAGGTCGAGGAGGGGCTAAGAGAGAGAGAGAGAGAGAGAGAGAGATGAAAAAGAGAGGTCGGTAGTGTTTAAGTTTCAAATTTTGTTTACTTCACTGATCACTTTCTCTACCCTAACCAGGCAACCTGATAACTCACGTCCAGACTGTAGTCATTTTTCATATCGAACACCATATCCATTGGACAAATGAGAGGCTGCTCATGCACACAATCTGCAATGATATCAGACACCAAATCTGAACCTGCACACGGGTTCCTATATGTCTGTACAGCAGCACCACACGAATATAAGCTATTAAACCTCTTCACACACAACACTCCATTTGACGCAGACACACTTGCATGAACCAACCACGCATAACCAGTTGACGTAGCGAACTTACACACCGTTGTGATTCGTACCGAATCATTCTTTATGTATCTAAACTAGAACTCACATTCAATGACATACTTGCAAAGTACTGTCCGGAATTCATGTGTGTCGCTCCCAAAAAGATTGACCAACGTGTGTAACACCAAATGCCCACCCAACTGACAAAAACGTCTTCAATTTGTGCTGACAATAGAACGACAATAAATCGGTCTGGTCTTCCATATTGCTCGTTCACCCATCAACGATGTCAGGCACACCAACATTTGGAGAATCCACCACGCCACACTCAACGCTTGATGTTTCACTTTGTGTTTGAGTAAGCACATCAATATGATTAAGCCCAAATGACTTTGCAAGACATACCATGTTTTGCACATCTTCGTCACAATGAACCTTAAAGTTGTTGTATCCAAGAATGGTGAACAAGAAATACACCGACCCCAGCACCAAGCTATCAAACTTTCCACATACATCATCAATCAACTATGTAAATGTGAAGGCTTTATGAAGGCGAATAACCATACAGGTCTGTCCATATGTACACAACAATAACACTGCAAACTCCATACCTACGGTAAATTAAAACACCAACACATAACGTTACGAATCATAACTCCACAACGATCGAAAATGAAACAACCCATCCAACGCAAAAGCAATCAAAATACACCCCTAGAATGGCAATATAACATTGGCACCTTAAATCCAGACTTCCCGACACAACCATGAAAAATGAAACCACAACCAAAGCCATTGAACTGACAACAAAACAACATATGAAACTTGTTAGGTTTTTATTCTTGGCAATCCCGTTTGACAAAACTCCTTTCAGTTGTACTTATTTTTGCACTTTTTCTTTCAGTAAGGCTATGAGTTTTTAGATGCGAATCCAACCCGAATTGTGCCTTGTAGAGAAGTTTGTGATGTTAATACTTTCAAGATTGCCACTTCGCTAATTATGACGGGGATCGAGCTGCCCGGTCAGCTCGCGGGGGTCCAGGGGGCAGCGCCCCTTGGCGGGTCCAGGGCAGCGCCCCCGAAGCAAAATGCAAAATTGCATTCGAAGTTGCATGTCCACCCTTGCTCGCTCGAGCGAAGGAGTTCTCGCTCGAGCAAAGACTACATCTGGCAAAAACCTGAGAGAGGTGAATGTGCGCTCGAGCGTAGGTTGCGTGGCTCGAGCGAAGCCACTTATGGAAAACACGCGTTTTTGGTTCCTCTTTCGAGTGAGAGAGTCTTCGCTCGAGCGAGCTTCGCAGTCCCAGATTTCTATAAGTACGTGTTTCTGTCAGATTTTAGGATTACTGCTCCAGATCTTCTTTTTGGATATTAAGGTTTATATCTGGAGATATTTTGCTAGTTTTCTTTGATGTTTAATTAAGTATTCAACTCATGGGTTAAGAAGAATACATCAAAGGTTTGTTTGTTCATTCTATACAAAAGAGAGAGTTGTTCTTCGGTGGATTCTGAAGAATTTGAGCCTGAAGCTTTGGTGGATTCTGGAGTGGCTCATCGTCAAGACAATTCCGAGGTGAAGACAGGGTCGGAAGAGACACATAGGGGTTGGTTTAATTTGGGCGTGGATTCACTAGGTAATTGAGAGTATACCTGTGTAATTCCTTTATGTCTTTTTAGTGGATTGTTTTGTTGCTTTTGCTTGTGGTTTTTTTTATCACAATTGGAGGTGTCCAATTGTGGTTTTTCCACGTAAAATCGTTGTGTCGATTTGTCTTGATTATTTGATTGGGATTGTTGTTTACTGCTTAAAATTGATACATAATCACAAATCAACATCTAGGGGATTTCTAGATTTTTCAAAATTGACCTGCAAAAATGTCGCACAACACATCAACAACACAGCAATGAAATTGACCAGCAAATTTCTGCACGGCATGTCAACAACACAACACTCGAAGCAACAATTGAGCCAAAAAAAAAAAAAAAAAACTATAACCCCTACAGCAACAACCCACGATTCCACATCAGTAACACACATAAAATGGGTAACATTATCAACCTCACAAATCACTCCACGCAATCCCAAAAATAAAATTGGAAACAGAACACCATACTTTAACAAACCCACCCAAACATTAGGGAAAAATCAAAAACAAAATCACATTGAAGGGAAAACAAAAGTAAACTCCACAACCCCCAAATTAAACAAAAACAACATGCCATAAATAAAAAGGACTAACTGGTTTGGAAGAAAATTTTCAAGACTAAATGGAACAACATTTCTCCAAATAGAATTTTTGAGTAATTTTTCCTTGTTTTAAGGTGATTGACTAAAAATTATTATGTATAAGCTTTATATATATATATATAATTTTAATATACGAATTTTATGTTTGTTTGTCAACTCTTATTAAAATCTAAAATTAGTTGTCTCTTATTGGACACAAGGCATTGTTGGAAAAGTGATCAAAATAAATAAATCCTATTTATTCATATATTTTTTATATCTAATTTTGTATTTCACTTTTGTATTTCTAACATTACTGTTAACTGGCATTTAAGTTGTGAAAAAAGAAGAAGAAGAAGAAGAAGAAGAAGAAGAAGAAGAAGAAAAGAAAAGAAAAGAAAAGAAAAGAAAAAAACAACAGAAGAAGAAGAGTTTAATGTGTATTTAGACTTAAAATAATATAGATATTTAGTACTTTAGATATAATCTATTAATGCAATCAATGTTAGGATATTTTAATAAAAATAAATAAAATATTATTTTAATTAATTCAATAATGCAATTAATGTTGGGATATTGTAATAAAAATAAATAAAATATTGTTTTAAGTAATTCAATAAATTGTGAGTTACAAAAAGTTTTATATCTCACTATTTCATTATTTAATATAATGTTAAATTGCGATTTATTATTACCATTAAGTGTGTTTTAATTATGTTTGATTACATATGTTATAAATAATCCTAGGTTTCTAAAGAATAAAACACATAAGAAAGGTGAGGTTAAAGATGAAAGATCTTTAGAGAGAGTTCTCCATATTATTATATATATTTATATATGTAGGTTATCTATTGTTTTGACCAACTATGATTCGTGGCTTGATTGAAGTCTTCTGGTGGTCATAAACACTAGATCCGGAGCGCTGTGAGTAGTTTGAGTTTTATTATGGAACTACTTTACTCTGATTGTAACTTCACGGGGGAGGAAAAGTAATTTTAAAACAACGACAACGCCACTCTCAAAATCTCTAGCTATTTTTGTTTACTCTTATTTTTTTTCTATATATATATATTATTTATTGTCATTGTTCTATAATATTTGTACTAATTATTCTTATTTATTATTTTGTTAGACTAACAATTAACGACGTAATGATTTATATATATACAAAAATTATTCTCTAAATTCAATATTTTAAATATGTATATTACAAATAGGACAAAATTGAATTAGGCTTCGTTTGGGAAGAACGGTTGGCTTGGGTTGGGTTGGGTTGGGTTGGGTTTGAGGCTATTTTAGCCACTAAAAGACAAAATAGGTTTTTTAGCCCAATAAGACAAAATATCATATCTAACTCATAATCATTACATTATTTCTTTCACAAAAAGTCAAAAAAGCCAAAAAGCCCTTCCTAAATGAGGTTTTTTAGCCCCAGGCTGAAATAGTCAAAAAGCCAACCCACTTCCCAAATGAACCCTTAACTTGCTGTAGTTCAAGGGTAACTGTATTCGCACATCATATTTTATCTCACTACATATTATTTGTGCCGTTCATATATCAACTTCCGAAAAAAAAAAAAAAATTCAAATATCAACTTTTGAACAAAAATTTATTGTTCGAACAAAGTTTTCGTTCACTAGTTGATATTAGAAAATTTATATTTTGTTCGGAAGTATATATTCGAGCATTTGTATTTTGTGCGGAAGTTGATATCTGAACAACATAAATGGTAAGTACTGAGACAAAATGTGATGTGCAAACAGAATCATTTGTAGTTTAAGCTTGGAGTACTTTCTCCCTTAGGCTCCATTTGTTAGAAAGAAATAGATATAGAAAATGAAAATAGTAAAAAGTAGAGTGAAAGAAAGAAAAATTTATTTTCTTGCATGCGTTTGGATAGATGAAAAAATTGGTAAGAAAATGATAGGGAAAAAATATAATCACTACATAACGGGGAGTTGTGGATCAAAACATGGGAACAAAAGAAAACAAAATAAACTTTGTCAAGATTTGTGGGAAAAAATAAATTTTCCTGTATATTTTGCGAGAAATTGTTAGCATAACTAACAATCTAATTTGAATTGTACAGTAAACTTTAGTTTCGATTACTTTTTAGGACTCTCTATCTAAACAAACACATAATTTTTTATCTTTTTCTTTCACTTTCCTATATTATCTATCTAACCAAACTGAGTCTGATCATTTAACTACCAATAGAGAGGCTTCCTATAATTATGGATCAAATTGCAATTGTTACATTCTTTTTAAATTGATGAAAGGTATAATACACTTGTCAATTTTGTGAGTGGGTATAAATTTATTTTGAAATTGAATAGAAGTCAAAATACAAAAAGAAAATTTTACCCTAACCCTGATTTGCACAACATGCCCTTTCAACAAGCTGATCTACTTTCTCCAAATCCACTACCACCCATCCAAACCCCTAAATTCATTATGTTAGCCCTACAATTTTCACTCAGTCGGAAACAAATAGCATTGGAAACTATTAACGTTTTGTTTGATTTATGAATTTAGATAGGAATTTTCAAAAAAATAAAAAAAGGTTAATTATACAAATGATCCATATAATTTACACAATGTGTCGATTTAGTCCATATTATTTTAATTTGCTCAATTTTCCCCCTTAATTTAACGGATTGTGTCATATTGGTCTAATAAATAACGGCTGTTAGGCTTGGTAAACGGAAACTCAAACGATGTGTCAATTCGGTCCCTGTAGTTTACACAATGTGTCAATTTAGCCCCTGTTAAAATCGAACAAATTAAAACACCATAGACCAAATTGACACATTGTGTGAATTACAAGGATCAAATTGATATATCGTTTGAGCACGTGACAACTTTCCATCCGCCAAATCTAATGGCCGTTATTTATTAGACTAATATGATACAATCCATTAAATTAGGGGGCAAAATCAAGAAAATTAAAACAGTATGGACCAAATTGACACATTGTGTAAATTATATAGACCATTTGCGTAATTTATCGTCCAAAAAAAATGTAAATGAAATATGAATGAGATATAATTACATTTTATGCGCCTTATTTTTTATTTTTTATTTTTGGCCCTTTTTCTTTTCAAACTCTTTGTCAAATCCATAAATCAAACACAACCTAAAAGATGTCAAATTGAAGATAGTTATAAGAAAAGTTAAGTAGTGAAATTCAAGATAATTATGGCAACTTTTTCTAGACAGCATTGAGAGTGAAACTTGAGTTTAACCGTGAAACCACGTAATCATGTGCACGTGGTATCATCAAATTATAACCTAACACATGATTGAGTTAATCATGGGCACGTGGTATCATCAAATTATAACCTAACACACGATTGAGTAAATCTTATCTTTTAATTGTAACCATCCACACATGTCATTGTTATAGCTTCTATGCAGCTTCCATGTCATCGCAATGGGGTTGAGATTTATATATAGTGGATAAGTAATAATATGCTATTAGTTGATAATATCATGTATGCATGATAAGGTGGTGTCACAGTTATAAATGAATTTTTTCTCCGAGGGTAGCTTCAATAATAATAGCTTTTCCACTAGTTGACGTTGTCTGGGCTAGAATTTGTATAATTTCAACCGGCTTGGAGTATCAGGTGGGCTTACATAGCCAATCAAAGCCCAATTTATATGTTCCCTATGGTGCGGTTCTTTCACTTGCAATCCCTTTGTCATAAATAATAATAATAATAATAATAATAATAATAATAATAATAATAATAATAATAAACTAGAGAATTAAATAACATTCATGATTCTTAATTAAGTTTAAAAGGTAGTAAATCAGATTTTTTTTTTTTTGGTAAATAAAAAAAATTTGACCCTAAATTAGGTTTAAAAATTAATAAATTGGTTTATTTATTTATTTATTTATTTTGCAAAGAATAATATGTAGAATAAGACAAAGAAGGATATAAATGTTAGAGCATGTGTGAAGGTCGAGTCCCACATCAGATAAAGAGTAAAATAGATGGGTCTTAATATACACTATATGGACTCACTGCTAGAAATTTTGCATTGAACGCCGTTATAGGTGTAAAAAATGCCTCTATTGTTTTTGTGACGTTTAACACTAAACGCCAAAGACGCGGCCGTCGCTATAGCATTATGGTGCTTTAAAAACCTAGGTAGATTAGTATAAGTGCCGTTTTTAAAAATGCCGCTAAATGTGGTGAATAACGGTAAAATGATGTCATACCAGTATTTAGCGATGTTTTAAAAGCTTAATTTTTTTTCATTTGGACCTTGTTTTTTCATCTAGACCTTGTTTAACATTAGAACTTACTGCCTCGTGAATAAAGCTTGATGGAGGAAGTCCAAATCCCTTATGTAGCATTTCATAAGTTTCATCACCATCATTTGAATTAGTTTGCCTGACATTCACATTGTGTGGCACAGGCGATGACAAATTCTCCACATGAAAAATCCAACTTGTGTAACTTGGAAGAAACCCGTTGATCATTAAATGTTCTCCTAATAGGCCTTTCTCCACTAATTTGATATTACGACACCATATACATAGGCATGTGACTTCATTCAACAACAATTTATTTTCACATGCAAATTTAATAAATTCCTTAACCCCTTGTATGTATTCTAGGTGCAACCTATGCTGATTTATCCAACTTTTATCCATCTGACTCCATCTTACACTACAAATGTCACTACCAAATCAACAAAGTTCAAAATTACCATTTCATTTTAATTAATCTTAACCTCAATTAAGTACCTTATAATGCATGCGACATGACATCATTCACCTCTAACTAGTCTCTCATATGTTGGTTTATCCTACTTTCCTATTTAGGAATGCATAGTCTATATGTAAAAAGCAACTCATACCACTACGTTCATCTCTAACGAAATTTCGGCAGTCTCTCCCCATGGTTCTCCAAGTACACGAGATAGAGTAGGTGTATTGCTACACCTTGTCTAGTATGCACCCGGAGAACATAAGGAACTGCTACACAAAATCTGTACGAGATGGACTGTAAGCGGTAAAACTACTAATTACAATATAGACTTGTGCTCCTGAATTGTCCAAACTAGACAATCCAAGAAAAGCTTCAAAGATGACTAGGTATCTCTAATGAAGATTCTTGGACGGATCTAAGGCTATTTATGCATTCATGCACCATTAGTGATTGTATCCCGGTGGTGCAATCTAAATCGGTACTATCAAGCATATTAGAAGCATATCTAGTATGAAGCATATTAATGAAGAAACCACAAATTCTACAATGTTCTTGATAGATTATGATAGATTCAAGAAAAACGTTGCTCTCTTAAATCAATCAATAAAGACCAAACTATTATACTTTCAAATGAAAGCCAGCACAAAGAAAGTCAAATTTAAAAATCAAAAAATAAAATAAAAAAGAAAAAGAAAAGAGAGGGGTCATAGTAAACTGCACCAAACATAGGTGAATCAAATCTTCAGTTTATTTCTTTCTTGAGTAAATTACACTCACCTCCTCCGAGGTTTAGAAAAATATGTAATACATGAAAAAGTATAGAATTTTAATTATTAATCTTTATGAAATTTTTCATTGATGTGTAATTTTTTTGGGTACATTTATATTGAATAATAATTTCCCCTTGTTTCTTTTGTAGCATAGCAGCCTCCAGTCACTACTACAAACGAGCACCAAGGTGGATACTTTCTATTCTTTTCCTACATTTTCTAGAAAACCAAACAAGTGATCAAAACAAGTGTTCACTGATGTATTATCGCCCAATCAAATAACCGTAGTTGCAACATGTGAAATTCTGGATTTGTGAAGCCCCAAGTAACAGAAAACCCCACAAAATCCTGAGAAGACAATGCCTATTATATCATCTTGAGTTCTCATCTTTACAGAGAACTCACCCAAAAATAGTCATAAAATAATAATAAAAAAAATTCATAATAAGTTCAAATCTTGATTAAACTTGTAGTTTCTTGCTTACAATTTCAAATTCTTGACAAATATCAGCAGATATATGCTGTTTTTTCCTCAGTTATATACAAACAGGACAATATGCTAGCAAGGATCTAGAAAAATAGTACACCTTGACATTTCCAAAACTGCTTAATGGAGATTTTAGGCTTCTACAACCCCACAAAGAAAAAGGGGAAAGTAGTCATTCAGTGGGAAGTTTGAATGATTTGCTGGCTTCTCCAACCTATTACCTAAAGGTTACTCTAGGCAGCATATAACAATTTAACCATTCCGATCCTACTTTAGTAACATTGAGAAATATGACACATGGTCTCATATAGAAAGAAATACGGCATAATCAACACTCAAACAAATGATGTGGCTCTAGGAACTAATAAAATTTTATTTTTACACAACCTCATTTTAAAGCAATTGAACAGGTTTCCAAGCAAATAAATACCAATAGCAGGTTCACAGTTCATAAAAAGCTCAGAAACAGGTGAATAAGCCTAGGTGGAAACAATACTGAAAGAAAACAGGCACAAGAAGAAAAACTTAAAATATATCAAATATAAATATGTAACTATTGTGCTCTGTAACTATTGTTGGAGTTTTAAGCTTTTGTAAATATTGTGCTCTGTAAATATATGTAAATATGGTTTGATCATATATATGTGAAACCCCAAATAATAGAAAACAGGCACAACAATATATCAGTTTTAAGTTTTTGGAGTTTTTTTTATGCCCGGCTCAAGTTACTCTTTCACAAAGTACAAATATGTCAAATATAAATTCAAGAAATTAACTAAATGGAATCAAGAAAAGCCTAAAGGTTGTCTTTACAGAGAACTCACCCAAAAACAGTCATAGAATTTAAAAAAAAAAAAAAAAAAAAAAATCATAACAAGTTTGAATCCTAATTAAACTTGTAGTTTCTTGCTTATAATTTCAATTTCAATAACCAAATCGAGAGAGACGGGAAGGAAGAGCTTGACAAATATATATATATATAGAGAGAGAGAGAGAAAGAGACGGTGGAGCTTCGAAATCGAGGGAGAGAACTTCAAAATCGAAATTGCTCTGAGATGAAATCACTGTAACCCGATCTGAATCTCTGAATCTCAAAGATGAATCTCTGAGAATGATAAGGGTTAGAGAGGGTTGAGAGAGAGAGAGAGAGAGAGAGCGCCCGGGATTTGAGGTTCGAGATTTGAAGGCATGAGGCTTCAAAATAAGGGTTTACAAAATCAGGTTCAAAATTAAACATTGTTGTAAAGAGGGAGAGAGGTAGCGAGTGAGGCGTAACGCATTTGGAGGCGTTTCTAAACGCCTTCTATTAGAAAACGGTGTCATTTTGATTAAAGAAACCTGCGACGTTTATAAAACACCATTAAATATTAAGAAAAATGACGTTTAAAAAAGCGCTGTTAAAAAAGCGTTGTCAAAACCCATATTTCCTGTAGTGACTCTTCACTTATGGGTTTAAGCTTTTAAGTGAATATGAGTTCCAAACAATGTTTGTTGGTCCTTGGTGTTAAGTGTGTGGACTCTAGAGTTTCTTTCCAAACGAATAGGTCCGGTGATTGCAATGTGTTCATGGGCTCCCCTAATTCCCTAATGACCGGTATTAAAGTTGATGGGGGAATTCTATTTATACCCAAAAAATCATTAAGTACGCCTAATTTCTCAATAGACCCTATTAAATTATTTAGGGTTATAATTTACTTTCAATACACCTTATATTTTTTTCCCAATTTACCCTTCAAAATACATCCAAATAATAAACAAATCTGAAAAATCTAGAAATCCCCTAGATGTTGATTTGTGATTATGTATCAATTTTAAGCAGTATATAACAATCCCAATCAAACAATCAAGTGAAAACGACACAACGATTTTACGTGGAAAAACCACAATTGGACACCTCCAATTGTGATAAAAAAAACCACGGGAAAAAGTCACAAAATAATCCACTAAAAAGACATAAAAGAATTACACAGGTATACTCTCAATTACCTAGCGAATCCATGCCCAAATTGAACCAACCCCTATGTGCCTCTTCCAACCCCGTCTTCACCTCGGAATTGTCTTGACGATGAGCCACTCTAGAATCCACCAAAGCTTTAGGTTCGAATTCCCCAGAATCTACTGAAGAACAACTCTCTCTTTTGTGTAGAATAAACAAACAAACTTTTGATGTATGCTGCTTAAACCATGAGTTAAATACTCAATAAAACATCAAAGAAAACTAGCAAAATAGCCCTAGATATAAACCCTAGAACCCAAGAAAAAGACCTGGAGGGGTCACCTTAGATTTGGACTGAAACACGTATTTATAGAAATATGTCCCACGATCTCCGCTCGAGCGTCATATTGGCCGCTCGAGCGGACCTACGCTCGAGCGCAGAAAGTTCCGCTTGAGCGGGAAAAAACAACATCCAGTATTTTTGCAGGCAAACAAACTTCTGAAACCCAGCATTCTCCGCTTGAGGGGGGAATGTCTGCTCGAGCAGACAGGCAACTTTAAATGCATTTTTGCATTTTGCTTCGGGGGCGTTGCCCTGGACCCGCCAAGGGGTGCTGCCCCCTGGACCCCCGCAAGCTGACCGGGCAGCTCGATCCCCGTCATAATCAGTGAAATGGCAATCTTGAAAGCATTAACATCACATACTTTCTCTGCAAGGCACAATTCGGGTTGTATTCGCATCTAAAAACTCATAACCTCACTAAAAGAAAAAAAAAAAAAGCAAACACAAATACAACTTAAAGGAGTTTTGTCAAACGGGGTTGCCAAGAATAAAAACCTAACAAAATCAAAACCTTAATTTTACACACAAACTCAATTTGTGAGATCACAATCAGGATTCCTATAATCGGTTGTTGCTCGTATATGTAAGAGTGGAATTTTTCTGTCAATTAGGTCTTGTAGCAGATTATTGCTATGGTGTGAAGGATTACATCAATGAGATTATATATGGACTTTGTTATGACTCCACTGATGATTACGAGGTAATAATGGCAACCCACCTTATGATAATTTTGCCATGGATGTCATGGTTGAAAGTTTGAGAAACAAAACGGGTTGAGATTGAAAAGTGAAGTCAAGCCTGTAGTGAATGAAGCCATTGCTTCCATTGATTTATTTTATTTTATTTTATTTATATATACAAATCAAACCCACCAAAATGGTGGTATTTTACTGTCAGCATCCACCCAAAAATCATTGATATTAACAATAATTATGAGTGTTGGTGGAGTGGATAGAAGATTTAATGGTGAGTTTTGGTAGGGGTGGATTGGAGTTTTGGAATAAGGAAGAAGATTAAGAGAAAATAATTGAAACTTCAGAAGAAGATAAAGAGAGTTGAATATGAAAAATATGTAGAAGTGGTTTGAGTGTACCGTGAGGGAAAAAAAAATATTTACAATTTGATATTTATTGTCCTTATTAGTAAATTTACATTAAGATATAATAAGAACTAAAATTTTAACTAGGTGTACTGAATTATTATTTGGGTACAAATAGAATCACCCAAGTTGATGGTAGATGATCTATGAGAGGACTCTCCTGGAGCATTGATGTTAGTGGACTTGGGCTTGCATGAAAAACTCTTGATAGAGCAAAGGAAGGAAGGACAAAACAAACAAAAAATTCCATTGTGACTCTTGATGGAGCAAAAATTCTTGGTGCACATGGAAGTTGGACTGTGACAATGTGGCTCTCTCAATGGAGTATGGTAGCTCATGATGGAGTGTGTGTGGGTGGGTTTGGTTAGACTCGATATTGGAGAGTTATAGATCATGATTACACAGGAGAGTATGTATGATCTATGATGAACTTGTAGATGATAGATCAAGACTCGAGGGGGAGCAAAGAGAGGCATGATGTTTGGTTCACACATGAGGGAGAGATTATTCGAGTATGTGTGAAGGTAAAGTCTCACATCGGATAAAGATTAAAAAAATGGGTTTTAATATACATTAGATGGGCTCTTTGCTTATGGGCTTAAGTTTTTAAGTGAGTACGAGTTTCAAACATTGTATGTTGGGCCTTGATGTGGCGTTTATGGACTCTAGAGTTTCTCCCTAATAGATTGGACTGGTATTGTTGTGCCCTTATGGGCTCCCCAATTCCCTAACCAGTGACGGAGTCAAGAAATTAAATTAGAGGGGCCACTTATTAACTACAACATTGAAAATTTTTACAAAAATATTTCATATAAATTTTTACGATTAACTTCAAGAAAGATAAATAAATATATATATTATTTGTAACTAGTATATCATGGACAATATAAAAAAAAAAGTCATGAATACAAGTTTTAAAATAAATTATATAATGATAAAGGAATTTTTTATACAAAATTCAGTTAAAAATCAATATAATAGTAATACCACGTCATCATTAATATATAATCACTACAAGAAAATGCAGAATTGGCGACTAAAATAAGTATTTTCGTCGCTGAAAGTAGTACAAATGGCAACTAAAATCAGTTTAGTCGCCAAACTTGAGCACTTTTGCCGACTAAAGCACTTTAGTCGCCGAATATAGGGCTTTTAGCGACTAAAAGTCAGTTTAGTCGCCAAATACAGGAGGTTTAGCGACTGAAAAAATTTTAGTAGCTAAAAGGCACGGTTTTTGGCGACTAAAAGCATTTAGTAGCCAAAACTATAGGTTTTGGCGACTAAAAAATACTTTAGTCGCCGAATATAGGTGTTTTATCGACAAACAAATTTTTTGTAGCCAAAAGTAAAGGTTTTTGGCTACTAAAAAAAATTTAGTAGCTAAAAGTGGACAAATGGCGACTAAAACTGAGTTTAGTCGGCAAAAGTGGAGCTTTTTGCGACTAAAAAGCAGTTTAGTCGCCGAAAGTTGTTTTTTTTGGGCGGAAATTAATGTATTTAGCGACAAAACAACATTTAGTAGCCAAAAAGCATAGAATTGGCGACTAAAATTCATATTTAGTCGCCAAAAGTGCTCCCCTATTTTTTTAGTAAATACTTTATTTTTTTCGTAAAATATATTAAATAAAAAAAATTATTTATATATATATTGTTTTCTATTAATATCGGTCAATATATTATATAAATAATATATGTTGCATTTATATTCATGTGATGTTCTTGTGGCGTAGTGGGGAGAGTGTTGGTAAAGGTTTACAGAGGTTGGGACGTTAGTGGTTCGAAACCTGGGAGTAGCAAAGGCTGAATATTTTTTTTTCGGAAAAATGCTTTCAGCGACTAAACTGTTTCGTCGCCAAATGTGTTGTTTTGGGCGACTAATGAGTTTAGTCGACGATTCATGACCTATTGGCGACTAAAATAGTTGTCGCTAAATGGATAATTTGAAAAAGTGGAATTGAGTATTGGCGACCAAAAGTTTGGTCGCTGAAGACCTGACTTTTTGCCGACTAAAACGTTTTTAGTCGCCAAAACCTTGGGCGACCATTTATTCGCGACAACACTGGCGACAAAAAAAATCAGTCGGGGAAGGTATAAAAGTGACTTTTGGCGACTAAAAATGGACCTTTGGCGACTAAAAATTTAGTCGCCAAAGGTGATTTTTGTTGTAGTGAATATCACCAACTAATAGTAAAAAAACACATAGAGAATGAATCTCACATATCAAATATAACTAACAATTCAATAAATTTCATATCTTTATTGAGATTAATTATATTTGCATGTTAATAACGATATACATCACAATTGTATTAAAATTTTCATAGATAATAATATGGCTTATCGTAATATCTTTATTTTCAATCAAAAACAACCATTATTATTCTCATAATTTTAGAAATGTCATTGCCATTTCACTCTAAATAATATTTTATAATTTTTTATTTAAAATATTTCCTTTATGTTTGCAAAAAAAAAAAAAAAAATTATTCCAAAACCCAGGGGGGCACATGACCCCTCTAGTCCCTTTATGCCTCCGCCACTGTCCCTAACAATAAATGCCTTTTTATTATTAATCCTAATAAAGTTAGTGTTACAATTTGGTCTGAAATCACATGGGAATTCTTATATTTAAACCATGAAGGGTAAAGTTAATTTTTCTCTTAAAAATATATAATTAAAAGTAAAATAATGGGTCACTGACCTAAAAATAAACATTTTTCTTTATTATTTGAAAATATATGCCATGATAAAATCAAATTAAAGTTAAAAAGATATTACTAGTAAAAAAAATAATCAACTAAAACTTTTGAAGATGTTTAAAAACTCACTTTTTAGAAAAATAAAAATAAAAATAAGGAGGGTGCTGAAATATACTCCTTTTATTTTTCTCTAATATAACCTACCCTTTAAAGCTATAGTGACCCAGGGTACAAACAATTTCTTAGGGCCAATTTTATACCGGACTTTGTCTTAGTTTTAATTGGGTCTCCTATTAGTAGATGATGAAATTGATCTCTCAAATGAGTCAATCCATTAAGCCAAATATTGAGTTGTCAAGTAAAAGGGATGTGGAAAAATATATGGTCAAGTGTGTTTAGAATAGCTCCAACTTGGAATACATGGAGTTTTTTGTTTTTAAATTAAGACGCCGTTTGAGTGTTGACTTTTTGACTAAAATAGTCAAAAACTCAAAACACTCAATCACATCACTTCTTCTATTTTTCTGCATATTTTTTTTATAAAAAAATAAAAAAATAATTAAAATAGTCATTTCTCAAACTCCCTCGATTTATTTTTTGTTAGCTGTCATATATCTCAAATTGCGGCAATCTATGTATAGGTCAAGATGAAATATTTTCTTTTCTATTAAAGATAATGATTATGTATAAAAAACTATTATTAAATTAATAATTTACACACTCCTTTCACGGATCGAGCTTACTATGCTTAAGTGTCATAAGCAAATTTCATTGAGTAAAATTGTCAAGAGTTGATAGTATTCAATAGATTATGTATGCGTGTCTTATGCTTGAAATTTTACCCCCTACAAACTTCTATTCATGCCACATTTTTTTAGGTTATGCGAAATTTTAACTTGATTTTAATTGTGTGCTCATTAATAAATAGTAAAATTGATTTTCTAAATTAGTCAAGTAGATTAGATATCAAGTTATAATAAATAAATAAATAAATAAATAAAACTTATGAGATATAAAGGAGTTGATCATGTGCAATCATTCATTCTTTTTTGTTACACACGTTGGACGATCACTTTCTTTTAGGATGGACATGGGATATAAGAAAAACTTGACCAACAAAATAGATTGACAAAAAATTGGCAAAACTTTCGTTTAATTTATTTAGGGTTTATTGAACTTTATATTTCTAAATTATGGTTATCGATTGAATTTATTATTACCCTAAAGTATATAAATCAAAATCTATTCAGTTTCTGAACTATCGGTTGAATCTATTAAGTCTCTAAAATATTTAATTCAGATCTACTTAGTTCTTAAACTATCGATTGAATTTATTAAGTTTCTAAAGTATTTAATTCAAATTTATTTAGCCTTAAAAGGATTACAAAAATAATATATAAGGCCATAAGTATTATAAATTAGTAAAAAAAAACCCTATCTAGTTAAAGCTTTATTTCAAAAAAATCTTTAATTTTTATTCTATTTTTGAAAAGTGAGCGTAAATTCTTTTTGTAATTTTTAGAGACACTTACCAATTAGTTCTATTAACTAAACTTATTTACCTACTAGTTCAGACAAATAAATTTATCAATGTAAATTTATTCATAAAAAGAAGATAGACTGATAAATTTATCACAATAGGACTTAATGGGCAATAATTTTCAAAAATAGGACCTACTGGTAATTTATCCTAGTTTTTAATTGATTGTTTTAAATTTTTTTGTTAAGCTCTTTTTTTAACTTAATTAAATGTATTTTTTGTTCTATTATTATTTAAATGAACTAATTTTACTTCTTTAGTCAATTTAATATTCATATAATTTTATTGGAGAGACTGAAAAATCAAACTTTAATACTAATTTATACACACAATGAAATAAAACATTTTTGAAAGACAAAATAAAATTTTAAGATTTTTCTGTAACAAAATCTTTATTAGGAAGAGTATTTTTTAATGTATAATACTTATGGACATATATTTTATTTGTAATCCTTTTAGGACTAAATATGTTTGAATTAAATAATTTAAGGAGTTAATAGATTCAGCCGATATTTTATGAATTAAATAGATTTTGATTTGTATACTTTAAGAACTGAGTAGATTCAATCTATAATTTATGAATTAAGTAAACCATTTAATTATAGTTTGAAGGTAGAAAGTATAACAAATCCATTTATTTACAATAAAATCGTCTGTGCAGTCTTCCATTTTGTTTGGAGAAATTATTTTTTTGAATCATTGTGATTTTAAATTTTAGACACAAAAATAAATCAAACCAACCAATGTTTGTATATTAGTTTAAAATAGCGAAAAATAAAATTTTAGTAGTTTTTTAAAAAAATAATTGCAAAAATTAATTGATAGCCCTTATATTTTTGTTTTCGTATCATTTGATTCTTATAATTTTAATTATTTCAATTTTAATATTGAATTTATGGTTTGTCTCAATTTGATCAAATTAATTACAATTATTAGTGTCTTTTGATTGAAAATGTACACATAAGTGACATATTTTATGTTTTTATAGAAAAAAATATAAATTTGTTCAACTCAGTAAATTAACTTTAGCGTAAACTACCAATAGATCTTAATAGTTAGACTCAATTCTCATCAAGTCTTATTGAAAATAAGTCCTACTAAAATCGTTGCTAAAAATAATTTTTTGTGACAATTTTTTGTATATGTCGATAAAAATTGATAATTAGTGACTTTTTTTTTGTGATGACTTTTTCAAGCTGTTGTTGAAAGTTAAAAATTATTGACAATTTTTTGTGACGATTTTTTAAACTGTCGCTAAAAATTAACAATTAGTGATTTTTTTAATAATGGCTGATGAAAATGCCATTAATTATTGTAACACCCTCAAAAGTATACATAAAACCCATCATTTTAGGCATGCAATGATATAAGAGAAATCAACACTTTTCTATTCATCAGAGTAGTTCTTACAACAGTATTATATGTTAACAACAAAAGGAAATACCCTACGGGCTTACAGCTTCCCAAGTCAACACTTGGTTACAAGAAGAAGAGTACTAACTCTAAACAAAATAAGCCCTTGGCTTGATATACATGTAATACAAACAAAATAATCAAAAAGAGTCTTCAACTCCCACAACTATCCAAGCTATGTCCTTGGAGGTGGCATGCTACCTGTACCTGAAAATGATGTCCCATATAGGGTGAGCCAACGCCCAGTAGAGATATGCTAAACACAATATGAGCAGTAACTAAGACATTAGCAGTTCCTAAATGTTTGACTCTCATGAACCAATTCGTACACCACTTTCATTACATGACAAATGAGCCCGTGTTTCATTTCATTTTCCATTTCTTATCAATTTCACAATTCACAACTACGGCTCAGAACCTAGCCAACAATTTTTATGAGATGGTGACTCATATTAAACTTTCCCCATTTCACAATAGATAAGCATACTAGCTATATCAACACATCGATAGATAAGCATATAAGCTATATCAACATTTCAACAGATAAGCTTATGAGCTGTATCCACACTTCAACAGATAAGCACATGAGCTATATCAACACTTCCATAGATAAGCATATGAGCTGTATCAACACATTAACTGATAAGCATATGAGATGTATCAACGGAGTCCATCCCATATCTCCTCCCAAACAACATCCAGTTTAGAGGTCCATCCCCTATCTTCCCCTAAACCGTGGAGTACATCCCCTATCTCTCCCGCACACACACAACGTATATACACAAAGGTCATATACATAATCAATCAATACATAAAGTTAATGTATGCTTTCAACCGTCATACTCTATGACACATCCAATTGATTAGTTTTAGTTTGCCTAATCATCATGCATTGTCTACAACAATCAAAACTACCCTCCACGGGTAGCCCAAAGCAATTATTTCTAAACAGATAATAAAAGCACCAACAGATAAAATATCCATATTTCCAAAAGTGAGCGATTAATAAATCCAACTTCTCTACTCCGTCTCATAATGAGCCAATTTCATTATATTCGACTCAATTCCGCACTTTCTCAACAAATGTCATTAATTACACTAATGACCCAAATATACCCAAACATGGCATAATTCCCCTTATTCTCAATATTGACTCCAAGAGTCCATATATTATCAACAACATCAACATACTCATTTTGAAACCCAAATACATATTTATGGTGCAAAATAAACAAAACCCTCTTTTCAAAATTACACATTTGAAACCCTAGTTTCCAAAACCCAAAACCATTTATACAACAAACTCAATATCTAGGTCAAAACCCATAAGAGTGAGTAGGAATCCCTACCTCAAAAGATGAAACCCAACGAAGGAGATGACGAAAATGAAGATGCTCCAAATCCCGAAATTTTTGGATCAAAGTGTAACCCTCGACGATCAACACAACTTTTACAAAGGCCGAAGGAAAGGGAAGCACTCTAACTAGATCAAACCCTAGAGAGAAGGGAGTTTCTAGAGAGAGAGGCTCTCAAAAACGTTTTTGGGAAAGTAAGAGAGAGAGAGAGAAAATGTAGAAAATGATTGAAAAATACCCAGCTGCCCTCTGTTATACGACATGTCCGCTCGAGCGGAAAACACAACGCTCGAGCGTCAAGAACAAAAAACTGGATCCACTCGAGCGCAGTAAGGCCCCGCTCGAGCGCCAAGACACATGAATAAAGTACATCCGCTCGAGCGTGAAAACCAGTCCGCTCGAGCGTAGATTTCCCCCTCCCAGAACTTACACCAAAAATGTACTACCCGCTCGAGCGCGACCGGCTCAAGCGTAGGAAATCCGCTCGAGCGTAGAAATCATACCTGCAGAAGTTTTGCAGAGCACAAAAATACTGGGAGTGTGCAATCTCCGCTCGAGCGCTCTAAGACCCGCTCGAGCAGAACGACCAAAAACCTGGCAACAAGTTTTCAGACCATGGCTCAACCCACCTGCTCGAAACATGCCCAACACATCCTAAAATTCAAACAAATGGAATCAAAGGACGACAGTAAGATAGATACAACTACCAACTCCACGGAACCAAAGTCCGGAATACAACAGAAACAGAAAAGGAAAACCGGGATCGCTATAATTATCTTAAGACCTATTGGATGATAAGTTCACCTATTAGGACCTATACGTAAGTCCCTCTTAACTTTAACTGAGCCAATTACTATTTTCTTTCAAAAATTCTAATCGACATTATCAATTGCACTAAATTGACATAAAATCTAAAATTAAAAACCAAAATCAAGCTAATTGAAATTATATAAATTAAAATGACACAATAAACAAAATACATGAACTATCAATATAGTTTATCCAAAGTTTGTTTTAAATTGATGAAAGACTTTTAGTTAATTAAACAAATTCAAACCAACTTTGGATAATATGCAACACAAATAAATTCAGAAGACTCCAAATAACACAAAGTCATTCGTTAACCCAAATTAGAACACAAATAACATATATTGGTTCTTTGACTTTGAGAAAAATAACATAGATTCCAAAATATATTGGTTCTCAAAAAATTAAAACTTATTAAATCACACAAAGTTAGTGCAAATTTTTGCATATTATCCAAAGTTAGTGTAAATTTGCACTAAAATTATATTTCCCTTTTAAAATATGGCAACTTTTTTTTTTTTTTTAATAATGAAAAATAAAAAATATAGCAGAGCTGTTAGGGAACCAATATATTGCAAACACTTTTAAAATGTCACATGGAGTCTTTAAATACAAGGGAATGACTTTCAAACAATTAAGAAAAATGGAAAATTTTCTTTTAACAAGAATCATGTTGTTAATTGTTTTACTTGGAATGGATGGATTGTGTAGCAACTTTGTTTGAAACGTTAGTCATGGTTTTGAGGCGTATTTTGGCGTTGTTAAGACTTATTATACCGGCATGTTGTCTTTTGACCGTGTTTTGTTACAAGTTTTTTTCTTTCCATGCGAGTTGACTGAGAATTTTATTGTGAGGTCTTTCTTCCGTAGTTGAGTATTCAACACTTGGGGTTGTTTGTGCATGTGGTGGTGGTTGAGACGTGTTGTTGTGGTTCTTGTCTCATAGGCCTAACGAGTAGTGTGGGTCAAGGAGGCATCCGTGATCTCTTCTTGGAGTTTTGTCGATCAAGTGCCTTTTGGGCCCCAAAGTGTTGAATCGAGATCCCAAAATTTATCCCAAGTACGGATCTAGTCTGGAGTTGGGGGTTGTGCTTCTAGTTCTAAGTGTGTGGCCTTTCATTTCGGCATTATCTTTAATTTTGGGGATAAAATTTCCTAAGGTGGGGAGATTGTAACAACCTGTTAGTTTTTTTCTTCTTCATTGCTCGAGCAATGGGTTGTTCGCTCGAGCGGTCTTGTGGGTCATCCAATATTTTTATAGGTCTAAACTTCTAAGAGTTTGCATTCTGCGCTTGAGCGAAAGCTTCATCGCTCAAGTGGTTTTATGTCATTGACGCTAGAATGCAAGTTTCATCGCTCGAGCGGTCTGTTTAGGATTAGCACTTTAAAAAGTCACTTTTTCGTCAAATCTAGATCATTTCTCTCTCTTTTTTCTCTCTCTCTTTCTTCTATTTTCGAAAGTCCCAAGCTTTCAAGCTTGGATTTCATCTCCTTCTACTCAAAATCTCACCCTAGTTCTATATACCAAAACGTAGAACACGAAGATAGCTTTCTAGTAATCTGAGCAGATCGTATTTTCGTCGAAGTCGGATTTTCGAGCTTTCTCATATTCTTGCTTGAGGTAAGGATTTCTTTGCTCCTCTTCAATATTTCGTCTATAGATAGACATGTGTTAGATTTTATTGCATAAAAATCATATTTATTATAGATTTTTCAAAAATCATGAAAGGGGATCTAGGGTTTGATAGTTGGGGGTTATAATTGTTAAGTTGATTGTTGTTTGGTTAATTGGGGAGTAGTTTATTATGTTTATGTTGAGAGAGGGGAAAAGCCCTAATTTAATTGTATTGGCTTAATAAATTGAAAATGGGTAAAGTTGAATAAATGTTATGTTTTGTTTAATATGGATGGTATAAATGTGTTAATTGCAAAAAAAGAGAGTTAACCATGATATTGGGATTGTTTTGGACTAATTATGTTGAGTTGAGTTAAGTTGAGTTAGGTTATGGTTTTGATATCCATGGATTTGGTTTTGTGAAATGAAGGGAATGGATTTTTGGATAAAGATTAGAGTATTGTAACTTAGAAAATAAGGAAATTAATTTTTGAAAAAAAATAAAATCATAACACTTTGTAAATTAAGAATGAACATGAGAATTGGATTATTGTATTACGTGTATTAGATACATATACATATGTTTAGAGGTTTTGTCCTTTGTCATCGGTGGATGATGACACTGTTGTGTTGAATAGATTATGTATATGCATTACAAGAAATCTAGGCTATTGCGACAAAATTTGGTGATGAAATTTTTTTTTTGTCTTAAAATTTAATCCAAAGATGACGAAATATTAATTTTTTCGTTTGTTTTAATTTTTCTCAAAAGTCTAGGAGACGAAAACAAAATTCGTCTGCAAAAATGAGGCACCAATTTCATTTGCATTGGCGCAAATTATTTTAGCTCATTGGACACAAACATTTTTGTCACGAAATATAATTTTTTTTGTGACGATCGTAATTCGTCGCCAATAAATTCCATACCTATTAAACGATGTCGTTGCATATTTCTATTTATTAGGCGACAAATATATTTTTGTCTGGGAAGGATAAGTTATGGAAGATGAAAATATTTCGTCACCAATAAACACTCCATCATGCAGACCAATGTTTTAAAAACCGGACCGGTGAACGAACCGGAAAAGGGATCGGGTGGACGGGTCACCGGTTCAACCGTCGGGTTGAACCGGAATCGAACCGTGACGTAATAAATATATTAAAATTATATTTAAATAAAAATATAAGCAATAAAATTATAAATTAAAAATATTAAATTATCTTAAGTATTTGTCCTAATATTTTTTTTACTGAAAAATATAATAATATATTTTAAAATATTATTAATTTTAATTTTAGAAGAGGAAATCAAATATTTAATATTCCCTCCATATGATTTTAATTTAAATAATTTGATTGAAAGAAGAGCAAAAATTTTGGCAGGATATCAAAATTTCAATATTCCTCCAATACATTTGATTAAATCCCACATGGATTTCTTGAGTTTTTTTGAAAGAATTTTTTTCTTATAAATAGGTGAACACTTTCACAATAATTTCATCAAGCTCTTAAATGAGATTTCTCACAAGAGGAGACCCTTGAAAGAGAGTTTCAAATTAAAATTTTCTTATATTCTTATATTATATATATATAAATAATAAGAAAGAAAGAAAATAAAAATAAAAAAGGAAAGAAAAAATCAAAAAAAAAAAATCCAAGTCGATCAACCTGGCGAACTGGCTCCGGGTCGACTGGTTCGACGGTTCAACCGCCCATTTTCACGGTTCTCTCTAAATAGGCCGGTTTTTAGTTCTAACCGGTTCAGAGGGTATATCTAGATCGGAACCTCGACCGTTCAACCGGTCGAACCGGCCGGTCTGGTCTGGTCCGGTTTTCAAAACCTTGATGCAGACAATGTCATTTCATCTTTCTATTAAATAGGCGACAAATATATTTTTGTCTCGGAAGAATAAGTTGTAGGAGACGAAAATATTTCGTCAGTAATAAATTCTAATTGATTGCGTGACGAATATATTTTTCGTCTCATAAGGTTAATTTGTGGAAGACAAAAATATTTCATCACCAGTAATAAATTCTTTGTTTTGGTATTTAAGGATACAAAAATATTTTATCACTAATCATTTCTTTTTATTAAAATGCCATGGTTTTGTGTTTCGAAGCATTGAAACTGTGATCCCCAGAGATACACTCTGACGCTTATCACTCATTTTCATGTACATGGACCTTGAAGTCGTGACCCAAGAAAACACTTTCTACAAACCCTCATTTCTCTCTCACACTTGAGTCTACTCCTCTCTCACAAGTATTGAAGTCGTGACTCAAGAAGACACTCTGTAAACCATTTCTTTTGTTTCGCGCTAAAGCCCCTCTCTTCTGTCTCACACTTAAGCCCTTCATGCATGCCAGCATTGAAGCTATTATCCAAGAAGGCACCCTATGCAAACCCACTATTCTTTCTCACAGTGAAGGCCCCACTTGCACGCAAGCACTTTTTCTCATTGTCTGAACCAACTCTACCCTTTCCGTCTAGAACACCCATTTCAGAAAAATCGAAAGTCAAAACCTCTCTCCACAAAAAAAAAAAAAACAAAAAAGAAAAAAAAAATTTAATGTAGCTATTTTTTTTTTTTTGGTGAGAAAAAATACAGAGAAACAAATAATAAAAAATTTGTAATTTTCAAAATTAATAGAAAACATTGCCTTGTTTAGTATGGAGTTTTCAATAATTAATTTTTAAAATTTGGTGATAAAATTTATTTTCGTTTTAGAACGTAACCTGAACATGACCAAATATTACTTTTGTCGTTGCTTTTAATTCTTCTCAAAACTATAGGAGACGAAAAAATAAATTCGTCAGAAAAAAAGAGGTGCCAATTTTTTTTCTTGTTGGTGTCAATTATTTTAGCTCATTGGAGATGAACATTTTTCTCACAAAATTTAAAGTTTTTTGCGACAAAAGGAATTCATCACCAATAAATTCCAAACTTATTAGACGATGTCGTTTCATTTTCTTATTTATTTGGTGACAAATATATTTTTTGTCTGTGAATGATAAGTTATGGGAGACGAAAATATTTCGTCACCAATAAACCCTTCATGCTCGTTTTATCTTTCTGTTAATTAGGCGACAAATATATTTTTGTCTCGGAAGGATATATTTTGGGAGACGAAAATATTTTGTCACTAATAAATTCTCCATGTGTCGTGTTGCATTTTGATTGATTACGCGACGAATATATTTTCGTCTCATAAGGTTAAGTTGAAGGAGACGAAAATATTTCATCACCATTAAATTCTCCATCCCCACACAACGTTGTTTTTGTATTTTTGTTGATTAGGCAACGAAAATATAAGTTTGAGACGAAAATATTTTATCAATAATTATTTCTCTTTATTAAAATGTCGTCAGAAACTAAAAGGCACTCTCACCTTAATCACTTACTTTCACACACACAGAACTACTAAAGTCGTGACCCGAAAAGACACCCTCTACAAACCCTCATTTCTCTCTCGCACTTGAGTCTCCTCTCTCACAAGTATTGAAGCTATGACTCGAGAAAACAATCTCTATAAACCATCTCTTCCATTTCGCAGTGAAGCTCCTCTATTCTCTCTCACATTTAAGCCGTTTGTGCATGCAAACATTATTATCCAAGAAGACATTTTGTGCAAAGCTACTATTCTTTCTCACAGTAAACCCCTCTCCACAAAAAGAAAAAAATAATAAAAATAATTAAACAAGGAAACAAAATGCAAGAAATCTAGGCTATTGTGACAAAATTTGGTGACAAATTTTTTTTTTTTGGTCTTAAAATTTAACCCAAAGATGACAAAATATTAATTTTGTTGTTTTCAAACGTATAGGAGACGAAAAAAAATTTCGTCTCCAAAATTCAGGCGCCAATTTCATTTGCATTGGCGCGAATTATTTTAGCTCATTGAAGACAAACATTTTTGTCACAAAATATATAAATTTTTTGTGACGAACGTAATTCGTCACCAATAAATTCCCTACCTATTAAATGATGTCGTTGCATATTTCCATTTATTAGGTGACAAATATATTTTTGTCTAGGAATGGTAAGTTATGAAAGACGAAAATATTTCGTCACCAATAAACACTCCATCATCAATCGATGCCATTTCATCTTTCTATTAAATGGGCGACAAATATATTTTTGTCTCGGACGAATAAGTTGTGGGAGACAAAAATCTTTCGTCACTAATAAATTATGATTGATTGCGCGACGAATATATTTTTCGTCTTATAAGGTTATGTTGTGGAAGACAAAAATATTTTGTCACCAATAATAAATTCTCTGTTCTTGTATTTAAGGAGACAAAAATATTTTATCACTAATTATTTCTCTTTATTAAAATACTATGGTTTTGTGTTTCAGAGCACTGAAACCATGACCCCAAGAGACACACTCTGACCTTTATCACTCATTTTCATGTGCACGGACACTCAAGTCATGACCTAAGAAGACACTTCCTACAAACCCTCATTCCTCTCTCGCACTTGAGCCTACTCCTCTCTCACAAGTATTGAAGTCGTGAAGCAAGAAGACACTCTGTAAACCATTTCTACTATTTTCGCACTAAAGCCCCTCTCATATGTCTCACACTTAAGCCCTTCATACATGCCAGTATTGAAGCTATTATCCAAGAAGGCTCCCTATGCAAAACCGACTATTCTTGCTCATAGTAAAGGCGCCTCTTGCATAAGCACTTTTCTTATTGTCTAAACCAACTCTACCCTTTCCGTCTAGAACACCCATTTTAGAAAAATCGCAGGTCAAAACCCCTCTCCCAAAAAAAAAAAAAAAAATTAATGTAGCTACTTTTTTTGTGAGAAAAAAAAAGAGGAAAAATTAATAATAATTTTTTAATTTTCAAAATTAATAGAAAACATTACCTTGTTTAGTATTTCAATAATTAATTTTTAATTTTTAATCTATATTTTTTTAGTGAACATTTTTTAATATTATAATTTTTTTTTTTTTTTTTACTTTTTAAATCCCTTTAATTTAGATGAGGGCAAATTGCAGCAGTTGTCTCGATACTTTGATCCTTGTGTCATATAAATGGTATGTGCCATATCTATATCTATCTATCTATCTATATGTTATATATGGAAAATGGGGTTTCTAACTCACAAGTTTTGTGGAAGCTCCAATACCTCAATGGGATTGTTAAATTATTTTCAACTTCTCCCATACACTATGGTTATTAATGGGATTGTTGAATTATTTTTATAAAAAATTAAAAAAATAATAATTTGTATATTAAAAAAATATCTAAAACGAATATAAATTATTATCAAATCTATCCATCTATATATATATATTATATAAGTAAAATGAGGTTTCTAACCACAAGTCTTGTGGGAGTTTCAATATCTCAAACTAAAATTTCTAATTTTTTGATTTTAAATAATTAAAAAAATCCTCTATAGCTTTCATTCAAGCACAATTACACCATTTTCAACTTCTCACATACACTATGGTTATTAATGGGATTGTTAAATTATTTTTATAAACCAATATTAATTTTCTAAATTTTTGATTTAAACAAAAAAAATAAAAAACCTCAGCATTTATTGACTTCTCTCATACCTACTCTTACACCCTTTCAACTTCTCCCATACGCTATGGTTATTGATGGGATTGTTAAATTATTTTTATAAAAAAAATTTTAAAAATAATATGTATATTAAAAAAATACCCAAACCTTTCGAATGCCCAAAATTTTCATATTTTAGTTAGTTTTTTATTTTTTAGATGTACAACAAATACCCAAATTTTTCGAATTCAACAACCGACTCGTTTTCTCCTTCTTGACTTCTCATTTCCACACTTTCTTCTACACTTTCAACTTCAGTGACCACGTATGCAAACAGTGAGTCTCCTTTTTGTTTTCTCCTTCTTGACTTCTCCTTTTGTTTACTGTTTTAATATTGTAGTTAGATAGCGCATAAAAATATTTGTGATTTGTCTAGCGAAAAAAATTATAATCTGATTTTTTAGTATGACTGAAGTTAGATAAATATAAACCCTCACAAAGAGAAAAATGTGATTATAATTAGTTTAATGGTTCTTTTTTTTAATGTGATTGTAGTTAGATCAATAGTTCTTTTTTTTCATTTATTTATTTTATTATGGGAAAAATGTGATATGATTGTAGTTTGTTCAATGGTTCTTTTTTTTAATGTGATTGTTGTAGTTAGTTCAATGGTTTTTTTTTTTTAATGTGATTTAATCTTTTTATTTACTGTTTTAATTTTATTTTTTAATATGATTGAAATTAGATAAACATAAACACTCACAAAGAAAAAAATGTGATTGTAGTAGTTCAATGGTTCTTTTTTTTAATGTGATTGTAGTTAGTCAATGATTCTTTTTTTCATTTATTTTTTTTTATTATGAGAAAAATGTGATGTGATTGTAGTTTGTTCAATGGTTCTTTTTTTTTGATGTGATTGTATTGTAGTTAGTTCAATGGTTCTTTTTTTTAATGTGATTTAATCTTTTTATTTACTATTTTAATGGTTCTTCTTTACAATTATTTATAAAAAAAAAAATATGATTGTAGTTAGATAGCATAAAAATATTTGTGATTTGATTTTTAAAGTACCAATTATTGATAATGATTAGATTGTATTTTCAAAAAAAAATTATAATTGATTTTTTTAACTCACTGTGTTTTTTGAAAAAAAATTATTGTGTTTTTTTAACTATCAATTCACTTTTAACTCACTATATTTTTTAAAAGGCAAAATGGATTGTATTCATTAGGGTCACATAATGTACCAATTATTGACGATGATTAGATTGTATTTTGAAAAAAAAAAAAATTGTAATTGATCTTTTTAACTCACCATGTTTTTTGAAAAATAAATTATTGTGTTTTTTAATTATCAATTGACTTAATTTGTGATTGATTTTTTAATTATTGATGATGATTAGATTGTATTTTGAAAAAAATAAAAATTTGTAATTGATCTTTTTAACTCACTATGTTTTTTGAAAAATAAATTATTGTGTTTTTTAATTATCAATTGACTTAATTTGATATTGGATTTTTAACTCACTGGTTTATTTTTTATTTTTTTGTTATGAGCAAAAGTGTGATTGTATTTTTAACTACCAATTGATGATGATTAGATTGTATTTTGAGGAAAAAAAATTGTAATTGATTTTTTTAACTCATTGTGTTTTTTTTTTTTTTTTTTTAAAAAAAATTGTTGTGTTTTTTAACTATCAATTGGCTTAATTTGTGATTTGATTTTTAGCTCACTGTATTTTTTGAAAAAAAAAAAAAGGATTGTATTGAGTAGGTTCACATAAAGTATCTATTATTGATGATGATTAGATTGTATTTTGAAAAAAAATAATTTATTATTGATTTTTTAAACTCACAGTGTTTTTTGAAGAAAAAAATGAATTGTTCTTTTTAACTATGAATTAACTTAATTTGTGATTTGATTTTTAACTTACTGTATTTTTTGAAGAAAAAAAAAGCGGATTGTATTCATTAGGTTCACATAAAGTACTCATTATTGATGATGATTAGATTGCATTTTGAAGAAAAAAAAATTTGTAATTGATCATTAAGGTTGAAAGTTGTAATTCTTTTTTCTCATTTTTTTTATTTTGTTTAAAAATATTTAATATCTCTAGATTTATGACTTTCAAATGGAAAGTATATTAAATATATAAAATAATTTTATCAAGGAGAGCAATTATAAATTTTATTTTTTTAGTTAGTTCTGTCAAATAAATTTTTTAACAAGGGGGTATTTGTAATTTTCCAAATCACGGGGGGCAATCTGTACTTTAACAAATCTCAGGGGGTGTATTTGTAATTTATCCTAAAATAAAATTTCAAATTTGGATTCTTACTTAAATTATGTTACTATAATTGGAATGAGACCAATATTCATTCCTTAAATTTTGCATCCTTTATTAAATTATAAAATAAAATTTCAAATTTAATTTTTTTTTCAAATTATATTACTAAATTTGCAATTCCAGCAAGGGGGTTGAAAATTACATGATTAAATTTGTGACAAATTAAAAAATAATAAATAAATTGTGATAAAATTGTAGGACTTAAATTATAAATTTCAATCTTATTTGTTTTCATAATTTGCATACAAAAATTTAACTATTTATATTATTTTGTATAAAAATATATTATTAATTTTTTACATGTCGTTCATAGCACGGGTTATCACTAGTTCACATATATAGATAATTGTAAACATAATCTATGCATAGCACGGGTGATATGCTAATTGATCAGTAATGGGAAAGGAAACTCTCTGAATTTGTGGCAAATTTTTATCAAGGTATGTTGTAGATTTAGAGAGCACTAGTCATGAGTCAAGTGAAAGCTAATTTGATATACTTTGATCAAGGTATTTGGACAGCAGCAGGTGCTCTCAGTGGTCTGGTACATAATCTATTGGGATGTCTGGTTCATAACCTGTTCTATTTTGGCCAAATTCAAACAATTTGAAAATACATTAGTCTACATTGTACTTTGCAACTTTACTATTTAAATATGTTCCATCTCAATCTATGTTATATACTTGGAGCACTAAGGAAAGATTAGAGATAGACAACATCATATGATTTTCTTTGTATGATACACATTGTGCATTCCTAAATGGAATAGGTTAATAGTACACATGATGCGTTTTATCACATAAACAAATTAAAAAAACTTGATCTTTCATTTGTGATCAGACATGGACAAGAGTTGGATTGCATTGGGTAAGACACCTGATGGAAGGATGAGTTAGCCATTTATTGATGGGGTGTCATCATTTATTAAATTTGCAATGGCAGTTGTTGACCATGAAGGTAAAATTTCGTGCCCATGTTTGAACTATGTGAACTATTATTCCCCAAATCTTCGAAATGTGCAAATTCATTTGCTTCAATATGGGATTATGCAAACGTACACTATTTGGCATGAGCACGGGGAACCACGTGTATCAAATGAGGCTCACCATGGAATGGCAATTGATGAAGATGAGGTTTTAGGTGGTATTGATGCCTTAGTGGAAGATTGAATAAGAGGAGAACCCAATGATGCACCCCAGAATAAGGAAGTACAAACGTTTGATAAACTATTGAATGATGCCATACGTGAGGTGTACTTAGGTTGCACAAACTACACTCGGTTGAAGTTTGTCATCGAGCTGCTTAATATGAAGGTAACAAACCATTGGAGCAATAAGTCGGTTGACACACTATTGGAGTTTTTAACAAAACTTTTACCCAAAGATAATTTGGTTCCAAAGTCATTTTATGAAGCTAAGAAAATACTTCGTGATTTGGGCTTGTCATATGAGTTAATTGATGCTTGTATAAATGATTGTGTACTCTTTTGGAAGGAAAATGCAAGGTTAGATAAATGTCCAAAATGTAAGGCATCCAAATACAAGATCAATCGTGGCAGGGGTAAGAAGATTCCCCATAAGATATTGTGGTACTTCCCATTGACACCAAGGTTGAAAAGATTGTACATGTCAAGGAAGACTGCTAAGGACATGAGATGGCACGAGGACAAACGTATAGATGACGTAGTATTGAGACATCCCGCCGATAGTGATGAATGGAAGGAATTTGATGTGCAACATCCTCAGTTTGCCCTAGAGCCTCGAAATGTGAGGCTAGGGTTGGCTGTTGATGGGTTTAATCTTTTCGGGAACATGAGCAACTCGTATGGTTTATGGCCTGTAGTACTCATTCCTTATAACTTGCCACCTTGGTTGGTTATGAAAGATCCCTTTCCTATGATGTCATTACTTATTCCTGGAGAATCACAACCAGTGATTGATATTGATGTCTACATGAGACCTATGGTGGATGAGTTGAATGAGTTGTGGGAAATGGTGCATTATCTTATAATGCTGTAATTGGTGAGTCTTTCTAGATGCGTGCAGCTTTGATGTGGACTATACATGATTGGCCTACATTTGGTGACATATCTGGTAGAGAACCAAGGGTCATTATTCTTGCTACACTTGCAATGATGAACCATATTTTCAATCCTTGAAAGGTAAGGCTGCATACACTAACCATCGATGCTACTTGCCTTAAAACCACCTCAAAAGGCGAAAGAGTAAGGCTTACAATGGTAAGCATGAGAAGCAAAAGAGATCTTTAGAGTTACCAGTGGAAAAGATATTAGAGCAATTGGACAGAATGACAAGTGTCACATATGGAAAGCATCCAAGAAACAAGAAAAGACTCCGTCAAGCACCAAATTGGACAAAGGTAAGCATCTTGTATGAGTTACCATACTGGAAGAAACGGAAGCTTCGACACAATATTGATGTCATGAACGTCGAGAAGAATTTTAGTGAAAATACCTTTGGAACTGTGTTAGGCATTGATGGAAAGAACAAAGACACCGACAAAGCACAGATGGACTTGGAAGATATGGGTATGAGGAAAGAGTTGTGGTTAATACGTTGTCCTAATGGAACTTATGTCAAACCTAGGGCAATCTTTTCATTGACCCCTGAAGAGAGGGAGGGTTTCTTTGAATTCTTGAAATCAGTGAAGTATCTGAATGGCTATGCTGCAAACATATCAAGATCAGTGAATGCGAGAAATGGTAAATTAACAGGCTTGAAAAGTCATGACTGCCATGTACTCATACAACGGATTCTTCCAATTGGGATGCGTGGTTACGTAGACAAAGAGATTAGTAAAACACTATTTGAGTTAGGTAGCTTTTTCCAGGATTTGTGCTCAAGGACATTGCGCCGTAATGAACTTGAGAAATTAGAGGAACGTATAGTACATATATTATGCAAGCTTGAAAAGATCTTTCCTCCAGCCTTCTTTGATGTGATGGTTCACTTGGCCATTCTCTTGCCACGTGAGGCTATTCTTGGAGGACCGGTGCAATATCGATGGATGTGCCGAGTTGAAAGGTAATTCTTAAATTGAAAGGTTCGTAATTATATGTTGCATGTGTAACCTTGCTCTTAACTAATTCTTTTTTCAAGGTTTCTTGGAGCTTTAAAAAAGTTTGTTACAAACGAGCTCGACCAAAAGGTTCAATCGCAGAGGCTTACATTGTCAAAGAGTGCATTACTTTTTGTTCGATGTATGTTGATTGGATCAAAACAGTGCATAATTGACCCGAACGAAATCAAGATTGTGGCGAATGTCGCAAAGGGTTGACTGTATTCACAGAAACTGCCCGTCCTATTGGCCTAATCACAAGGGATGCTGATATGTCACAAGAATATCGTGATATAGCTCATTGGTTCTTGTTGAACAGTAGCCTCGAGATAGAGAAGTATCTAGAGTATGTTTTTCATTTAAATATGTGTATTCTTAGCTTTGTTAATGTAGTTAGCAGTGCATAATAATCACATTCTTTTGAGTAGGATACACAAAAATCTATTACGGACTCCATCTAACCAAGGCATAACCCGTATACAACAACAAGAGTTTCCCAAGTGGTTCAAAGAGCGAGTAAGGCATTTTCAATTTTAAGACATGATTAAAAATTTGTATAAGATTTGATCATTTATTAATTTATTTTTACTATCTTGATGTACGTTATATGTGATTGTAGATAAATATATTGAGAGAAGAAAAGTCACCAGAGGCAACCAATGATTTATGGTTGTTAGCAAATGGCCCGAATTTGCTAGTAAAAAAGTACTCAGGTTGCATAATCAATGGCGCACGATTTCATACAAGAGAAGTAGACAATCGCCATAAGAGTCAGAATAGTGGCGTGCTTATGGAATGGGATTATGAGGTAGTGACGCATGAATTTTATGGTCACTTGTGCAATGTTTGGGAATTGGAGTACATGTGTCATAACAAAGTTGTATTGTTCCAGTGTGAATGGTACAACACAGGAAACACAGGTCGAAGTAGAATATTGCGAACCGATGATTATTGCATAAGTATTGATGTCACAAGTTGATGGTATCAATACGACCATTTCATCTTGCCTAGCCAAGCTAAGCAAGCCTTTTACCTAAATGATACCAAATGGGGACAACCTTGGCAAGTTGTTCAACGAGTGCAACATAGGGGTGTCTTTGATGTACCAGAGGTAGGTGATGGAGAATCATTAGATGAACCAGAAGAAAACGATGTGTTCCAACAAGAAAATATTACCGATGTTGTTCCAATTGACATCGGCCCTAATGTTCAATGTTACAGAGATGGTGTTGAAGCAGAAGTTGTTACAAGGGTTAGGTCATCTGGTGAAATAATGATAGAGAATAGAGTTGACAAACAAAATGAAGAATGTGACGAACCTGATGTGGATTACGATATGGATCTTGATATAGACTAGGATTTGTAGTTATTTTGCACTTTTCTATATGAACATTATTCTTAATTAATGTAGTTGAATTTCAGTTGTGGGGCTTATCCACTGTTATGTAGGTTTATTGTTGATTGGTCATATTATGTGTCTTATGGCTTTATAATTAATTTGTTCTATGATAAGTAAAAGGTAAAAACAAAAATCATCCATCTCACTGTAGCCATATTTCAATGATTTAGAGCCTATATGACATATCCACTTGTTGAGATTGTTGTTCCTTTATGCTTTATGTATAGAAATATATAATTATCTTTTCTTTACATCTAATGTTCAATTATGCTTATCCACCAAAAAAATGTTCAATTATGCTTTATAGTTGGGCAAAATGGACGCTACAAAAAAATAGTTAACCAAACCAAGTACCGCAACTAAGAAGGTAACGAACTATGAGAAACAAAGAATGAAAACAATTAATAAAAACCGTGAAAGAATGAATGCTCTAGGAGTGAAGAACATAACAACTTGTTTGAAGGCTGCGGTTCAACATAAGAAATTGAGGAAAGAAAAACAAATACCAATTGAGAAAAATAACGATGATTATCGACCGTCAGAGGTTGAAGATGGCAGTGACACTGAATCCTATGATTCATTTGAGCATGAGGTACTATACATTTATGCATTGTGAAATATATTCTTTCTTGTTACTTTCAATTCATACACACATAGACATGTATATCTTTGTACATATATTCATATTTTATTATGTTATTCAGCTATTAGAGATACCATCGAGAGCCCGTTCATAATCTCATCATGAGGCATTGACCCACGCATCAGAAGAGGGGGATACCTCTTCACGTCCTGAAGTGGCTAGGCATCCGCCACCACCTCTCAATGTGGAGCCTCAACTTGAGGTGACTGCTGGTAATACTATTGGTAAGACACACTCTTTATTTACATTGATTTGAGATCTTAATTAAATTTGTTCACATACTATTTCAATATTATGGCTTCACAATATCAGCTGCTAAGTGTGTTCGTGGCCCGACTCGAGGCAAAGAGGTTCAAGGCCTTGTTGATAGAGATGGAAAGCTTAACGTGCCTATCCCTCCAGAATTTCGTGTAGGGGACTATGCCTCAAAACTAGCCTCAAAGATTGGTGTAGAAGTGCAAACACGTTTACCAGATCCAAGTGTTCGTAGGTGGAAGTATGTCGATGCCTCCGTTAAGGAGGCGATGTTTCAACGTTTGAATGTAAGTTCGTTGTCTACTCTATTATAGGACATTTTACTCATTTTTATAATAGGTTAGAATCTTAATTATTTATTGTAATTATTTTATTTTTTATAAGAATTATCCATGACTTATCTATTTTTTGCAAGATCAATTTGATTTACAAGGAGACCCTGTTGATATAGAGAAGGCAATGAACACAAAATTTGGTCGAAGATTGAGTAACCATACCTATAGGCTGCACAAACAATTCATGGAGCTGAAGGAGGCTAAAGGGAAGGAGTATGCAAGAAACCACCCACCGAAGGATGTTGATCCTACCAAGTGGATAGATCTTATTGATAAAAAGTGGAATACTAAAGAATTTCTGATAACATTTTCATCTTTTTTATTATATCAGCAAAGAAAGAATTTGATTAGAATAGGGAGAGATTCTAAAAAAAACTAGAAAGAACACAATCAATTTGCTGTGAAATTCCATATATATTCTTTTCCCTTTATCTTCTAGGCATGTAAGTGGAACATAATAAAAACCAAATAAGTGAGAAAATGAGAAAGGGAAACTATTAAACATGGATTGGAAGGTCACATAATAGGAGAATAATTTATGGTTCCTTAAAGTGCATCTTTCACATCATAGAATAAAGAACTAAGATTTCAGTTTCTATGATTGTATTAATTTTCTGTTTGTTCTTGGGTTTGGTCTGAAGTTTCATGATAATGGTAAGCAACTAGCTAAGTAACTAATATAGGGTATTGAGACAGAACTTTAGATTTGATAGAGTTGTGGAAGAAAGAAAGGGTTATGAGTTTGGTTTGTTCCATATCTTGTGAAATGTAAATGGATTTTTTCACAATCTATCTTGCCCTTGCTTATATGCCCCCTATTTGTGAACGGTGTATATTACTTGTTTTTCTTTTTTCACCCAGAAAAACCATCTTATGATGAAATCTCAACAAGTCCTCTAATCTATTTTTCAAAGAATTGAATGAAACTAGTGAATAATTTGAAATATCTTTTAAGTTGAAATGATATATAGGAAAATGATAGAGAGGAACAATGCAATTTCTTTATTATCAAGCATTAAATTTGTTTTACTAGTGATACATTTCTTTGTTATATTGGTTCATTATTCCTTAAAGGAACAATCAAAAGCCAACATATTTGTCTTACTAATGATACATTTCATTGTTATATTGGTCATTCTTCCTCATAAGAACAATCGAAGGCCAACATCGCGAACAGAGAAAGGATGTATACAAAACATAGGTGTGGTTCTAGGTCAATCCCTGTTACAGTAGAAAAACTGGTACGTATCCTTGCACTTTCATAATTATATTAGATTCTTAGCTTTATTTATTGAATATTTGGTCTATCGAATTAGGCACGAGAAAAGAAGATGTTACCTAATCTAGTAGAGTTGTACAAGGAAACTCACTATAATAAGAAAACACATGAGTGGATCTCATCTCAAGTTCAGTGTAATTATGTGAGTATATATTGCAATTTTTATTAACAAAATTTTAGAATACTATTTCTTATAATCTTATTTAATTTTCTAATAATTATTTAATTTTTTTTATATTTGATAGGAAAATATGATACAGACACAGGCTGATCACCTCTCACAGCCGGGATCAACCCATTTGACTACAGAAGAGCTGCCAATCAAAGTCCTAAAGCCAAGGTCTGGCTATGTGAAGGGACTTGGCATGAGACCTTCATCATCTATTAGGAGGACCACTACCATATATGCTTAAACAAATGATTATGTGAAGAGTCTTGAGATGCAAATAGAGACACAGAGGAACAAATACAAATGCAGAACAATAAAATAGAAGATCTTGAAGAGGGTAAGAAGAAGCAAGGGGAGATAATGGCTGATGTTGTCAACTTTTTGAGGACCAAAGGATTCACTGGACACTTTGGAAGTGGAGGGGACTCATCCACAAGTGGACATACTTCTTGGTAAAGTATATTAACTTTAATATAACAAATTTCATAAAAGAATACATGTTTGAAGAATTAGGAAGTAATGGAAACATGCATATGACATCCAATTTGTACAGGTGCACGGGATGTATAAATTGTGAATTAGTCTAAAAAATATTTTTTTTCTCTATACTTAAAGCTTCAAAAAAGGCCGTTGAAATGCTAAATTATCACACAAATATAGATTTGTACAGGAGCCAATAGAAACACCTTAGGAGGGACCAATATAAGTTGTATGAACTTATGGCACATTAATGGGATGCACCGTTTGTGAATTAGCCTTAAAATTAATTTTTTGTTCTCATAATCTCGAAAAAAGTTTGTTACAGGGATAAATTGTATAATTGATCTAATTGTAAATTGATGAGTTACTAATGTTTTTAATCTTTTGTATAATTGATTAATTACTAAAACTTTTAATTTATTTTTTTGCAGATTGGATTGGGGTGGCATTTTTGACGTGCAACAATGATGTAATTTGCTTGAATGTTCATTTTTGTTTGATAAGGATAAACATACTTTGTAGAGTTGCACTAGTTATTGTTGGATTTTTGGTGGAATTGAACAAGTTATAACTTTTGGATATTTTGTGGATATTTCAATATTTTATTGTATTAGGATGAAATTATTTGTAATGATGAATGGATATTTTCATTTTGTTAATTCGTAAATGTATTGATAATAGTTTAGATTTTGATAAAATAGGTATATAATGTGGAAAAAAATATTATGGAATTACTGACAAAATTTTCCATCCCTAAAGAAGGTTTTTTTGTCTCTTATTTGGCTTAGGTAAATGATAAATTTTGTCATGAATTTTTTATTTCGTCGCTAAATGAATTTGTCATGACAAAAAATATTGTCACATTTTGTCACGATTACGCTCAATGTGTGACGAATTTTTTTTAACATTATTTCATCATTTTTAATGATGAATTTGCTTTTGTCTCTATTGCTAGCTTCTTTGACAAATTTTTTTTGTCTTAGTTTATATTAAATGTGACAAAATTATTTTGTCTCCATTTCTTATATTTATCAAAAAATACTTTTGTCTCTAATTTCTTCCTTTAATGACAAAATATTTTGTCGCTAATTACTTACAAGTATGCTCTCAATAGAGTGTATTGGAGACAAAAAAAATTCATCACAAATTTATCATTTTTAATGATGAATTTGTTTTTGTCTCTATTGGTAGCTTCTTTGACAAAATTTTTTTGTCTTCGTTTATATTAAACGTGACAAAATTATTTCGTCTCCATTTCTTATATTTATGACAAAATACTTTTGTCTCTAATTTCTTCCTTTAATGACAAAATATTTTGTCGCTAATTACTTACAAGTATGTTCCCAACAGAGTGTATTGAAGACAAAAAAAATTCGTCACAAATTTATCATTTTTAATGATGAATTTGTTTTTGTCTCTATTGGTAGCTTCTTTGACAAAAAATTTTCGTCTTCGTTTATATTAAACGTGACAAAATTATTTCATCTCTATTTCTTATATTTATGACAAAATACTTTTGTCTCTAATTTCTCCTTTAATGACAAAATATTTTGTTGCTAATTACTTACAAGTATGTTCCCAACAAAGTGTATTGGAGACAAAAAAATTCGTCACAAATTTATCATTTTCAATGATGAATTTGTTTTTTCGTCTCTAAGACCCTTTGGCGACAAAACGGGTGACGAAAAATGTTCATCATAATTAGTTTGGGTGACGAAATATATACATTTTGGGACAAATTTATTTCGTCTTTAAATCCCAAATTTGTTGTAGTGACACTTGGGTTATAAATGCTTTTTACATGTTGTGATGGTTGGTAATGTATACTGCGCTGAGAATGAGAGGTACCATTACCTTTCAACTAGCGCTTGGAGAATTAGTTGCGCTTAGAATCAGAGGTATCATTACCTTCTAGCTAGCGCCTAGATAATTAGTTGCACTTAGAATCAGAGGTACCATTACCTTTCAGCTAGTGCTTAGAGAAATTGGCAGAGGTACCATTACCTTTCAGCCAGTGTCTGGTAAATTGGCAAAGGTACCATTACCTTCCAACTTGTGTCTGGTAAATTGGTGTTCCGTTCTAGAAAGGGGTATCATTGGCTTGCTGTGTTTGAGGCAGGTAGAGCATGGGTTGGGGTTTCAACATTGAACCGATTTATCTGTACATATTATATGTGGTAACTAGGGTTGCAAATGAACCGAGTTGTTCATGAACAAACTTGAGCTCGACTCGTTAAGGCTTGTTCGAACTTGGTTCGCTTACCAAATAAACGAGCTCGAGCTTAAATTTTAAGCTCGTTTAACAAACGAGCCGAACCCGAGCTCGATAATACTCGACTCGATGCGCTCGCGAGCTCAAATATATATTATATATATAATATACATATATCATAATTAATAAAAAATATTACTTTTCAAACTTTTTTTTTCTATTATATATATATAATTACATTACAATCATTGCAACTTTGGAATCTTGTGCTTTACTTGAGAAGCAATAGCAGAAAACAACTCTATTTTATAAGCATTCAGGCTTCATTATGCTTCTTTCCTTAAGCTATGTAGGACTTTTTGTGCAATTCCACTCAGTAACAAAACGACGTTGTTTTGAGTGAATCATGTTTCAAACAATTTGTTATCCCACATCGTTCACACAATGTCCTTCAAGGTAGAGAGATCTCTATTTAAGTGTAGTAGGCTCAAAGTTTTCCGTGGGTTTGACTTGGATAACGAGCCATAACAAGGCGAGCCCGAGTTAGACAAATTTTATGCGAGCCAAGCTCAAGTTGATATGTTAGGGCTCGCTTCAAGCTCGAGCCGAGCTCGAACACTTTCAAAATAAATCGAGCCGAGCTTGAACATAGTTAAACTCAACTCGATTACAGCCATAGTGGTCATGGTTTGGTTGATAAGGTCGGGTTATCTCATATGATTGTTTAGTAATCTTGGCATGTACGTTATTTTCTTTTCGTGTTAAAGGTATTGTATGTACATTTGTGTGTCGAACGGGTTGTAGAAATGTTTCATCACCCTTGGCTTAGGGCTTGGCAATGTGGTTCATGTATTAGTATTGGGTGTATGTGATAGGTAAGGAGTATAAGGAATGACAGGTAATTGGGTTTTGTAAACAAGTTATCAAAAACGCGTTGTTAATATATATATTCTTTATGAAATGGATAATGTAAGAGAATGAAAAGAGAGCGTTATGTGTTATTGAGCAAATTGGATGATTTTTGAAAAAAGTTTATATATAAGTATACTTTGATGATAAACAGCCACATTATTTATATTATATGATATGAAGTATTCATGATCATAACTAGCAGTATGTTGTTATTGTTTAGGGTCATGTTAAGATTCCAACTGGATTTTATGTTCATCTCATGTTGCTGATCCTTTTTCAAGTGATGTCGAGAAGTGTTTCAAAATCGAAGATCTTCCTTATGTGTTGGCCATGGGGCCTTTTACTTGTTGGCGGAACGCATATGTTGCAAAAGGGTTGAACCCTTTCTCTTATATGTAATGACATAAACTTGCAGGCGATTTATTTAATTGTAACTCATGTAGCATTCGTTATGTGTTCGAATCTTGTTAATGAATAGAATTTTTGCATGTTGTTTCTGAAATTGAATTATAATAATGGATTTGGTAATAGTATCCGAATAATTAAAAGTGGGGCGTTACATATATCTTATAGGTTATAGTTTGTCATGTAACCGAATTATTATGAAAGTAAGATTGTAATAATTATTGCATACCATTAGAGTACAATTGTAAGGATAAACACAATAATAACTTTTTAATACTGTGCTTACTTCTTAGTAAGAAGAAAATGATGCGATTAAAGTGGTACCATATTTTTTCAAAATTTATTGAATTGACGTATTTTTATACATCTGTCACATATATGTATCTCATATTCATGTCCATACTTTTTAAAAAGTAAAGATAAATAAGAAAATATGATGATTACCGAAATCAGAATTCAATAACAAACACATAAACTCGAGTACAATATTTTTGCATATAACACATTTAATTATAAAAGGAAAAAATAAAAAAAACAATAAAACTAGTATAGACTTGATATTGTGATGAAATTTTCATTTTCATTAGGAGCAACTAAAGAAGAGTCAAGTTATTCTCTTAAATTAATATGATTCTTAAAATTAGTTTCTCACCATTTCTTATGACGATGCTCATAGCCATACTTGTTTTTTATGTTTTAAATTTTGTCAATCGTCATATCCATCTCTATATAGTATCGTACTTGTATCATGTATCTAGATCCATGCTTCATATTTAACATGTCATTCTACACACTATACCTTCTTGTGCCATGATCATATTGGTTTGAAGACTTTAACATTTTCTATATCAAACAAGACGTTTTTTCTTTTCAAATTGGCATTTTTTCCAGGGCCACATCAAGGGTATTGACACTAGATCCTTTGTACTTGTACCACTTCGCACAAACTATGAAGTATCCCAAATTCAAGACCTCCAAACCAGCAATCAAGTAGTAAAAATAGTCCAATCTCCCCTTGTTAAGATCCTCCGGCAACCAATTCCTCTTCCCAACTCCACCTGTCGCACGATGAACTATAGACACAAGGAAGCTACTCAAATAACTAGACAATGCGAATCCACAAAACAAGAAAGATCCAGCTATGCTTCTCATGTTTTCCGGGAATTGCTTGTAGAAGAACTCAACTTGACCGATGATAGTAAATGCCTCAGAAAATCCCGTTAGTGTCAGCTGAGCGATTAACCACCACCCAGACATAGAAGAAATTTCGCCTTTTCTCGGTTCAATCCCCAATGTTGGCCTTGTAAGAGCCAATGTCCTCCTTTCCTTCTCAACAATTGCTGATACGATCATAGTGAATACAGCGATAACCATGCCAACGCCCATCTTCTGGAGGATTGTGATACCGTCTTCCTTTTTTGTGAGCTTTCGTAGCATTGGGACTATGAGTCTGTCGTATATGGGTATCCAAATTGTGAGGCTTAGCATCTGGAAGACATTGTATGATGCTGCTGGGATTAGAAAACCGGTGTTGCCTAGTCGCCTGTCGGATTGGAGGGCTTGGAAGACTAGGAAGGTCTGCTGTTGGACTAGGGAGATGGAGTAGACGGTCCCTGCTGCCCATATGGGGAGTACTCTTAGTACGCATTTCACTTCTTCTACTTGTTGGATGCTGCAAAGTCTCCATGGATTGGCTGCTGAACCATCTGGTTTGATTTGATCTTCCGTGGTAACGATTGCTGCTTTGTTGAGAAATCTGAGTTCATCAGTGTTTTTGGTTACCTAGTGAGTAATTAGTAACATCTGAATATAGCAAGCTAGAAAAGTGTAATATTGAAGACATGAAAATTATTTGCGTCTTCATCATCTATGCAATATATGACTATGTACCTAATGTACATTTTCTTATACAACTTGCACTCTCTGAGAAGTTACTTCTGTGTTCAGTGCTCATGTGTGGCTAACCGTATCCCCAATTAAATAGGAGATAATTCATCTAATTAAATAATGAAGTTTGTGCTGATTATTGTTTGGAAGTCAAGAATGGTGGCTACTAATCCATTTAATTTTTCATTTGACATAAAGGTAATATTTAACCAATTTTAATTTGAATCAATCGTATTCTTTATACATTTGGAAAATAACCATTCAATAATTTCAAAAAATTCACCACATCAATAAGTTTTTTGCTTTCTTCCGATAAAAAATAACTATATATTAGTTTTAAATAATTTATTATATCAATCATCTATTAGTTTTAAATCATAATTAAATTTTGTTAAGGCCCTTTAAATTCTAGTGAGATTTTTTTATAGGCTAATATAATAATTAAAAAATATTTAGGGCTTTTTTTTAGTCAATTTTTCGGACCCAAAGCGGTAACTTCACCTACTTGTGCCCAACGCCGGCCCTGGTCTTTGTTGGGAATTGGATCAAATTCCATTTGGATACACACACACATATAGCATTTGGATTCGCGTATTGTATTCATTGCATACATGTATGGCATTTATGTGGATACAAACATTTGGATACATGCATTGTATAAGGATATACCCATTGTGAGGTGGATGTATCTGGTGAATGAATTTGGAAATTCATTAGACGGTTCATGTCCCATCTTAATGGCTAGTCCATACATTAGTTCATTATTGATTCATGTATTTGAATATTCATGTCCTTCCTGATCAAGGTATTTGAAACCTGTGACCACTATATATATGGTGGCTCATTTGCAACTTTGGAAGAAGGAAGTGTTAGGTTTTTATTCTTGACAATCCCGTTTGACAAAACTCCTTTCAGTTGTATTTGTATTCGCAATTTTATTTCAGTGAAGTTAATTCTTTCAGGTTTGCCACTTCGCTAACTTTGACAGGGATCGAGCTGCCCGGTCAGCTCGCGGGGGTCTAGGGGGCAGCGCCCCTTGGTGGGTCCGGGGCAGCGCCACGGTGGGGTTGAGGGGCAGCGCCCCCGAAGCAAAATACAAAATTGCAGTCGAAATTGTTTGGTTGCTCTAGCGAAGGAGTCCTGCTTTCAAAAGCTGCGTCTGTCTACCAAAAACTTGAGAAGGAAGATTGTATGCTTGAGCGAAGGAAGCTTGGTTCGAGCAATGCCTCTTGAGGAAAACACGCGTTTTTGTTTCCTCGCTCAAGCGAGCTTCGCAGCCTCTGTTTTCTATAAGTACTTGTTTAACTCCTAATCTAGGGTTACGTTTTTGAGATCCTCTTCTTGAATATTAGGGTTTATATCTGGGACTAGTTTGCTAGTTTTCTTTGATGTTTGATTGAGTATTCAACTCATGGTTTGAGAAGTATACATCAAAGGATTGTTTGTTTATTCTATACAAAAGAGAGAGTTGTTCTTCAGTGGATTCTGGGGAATTCGAGCCTGAAGCTTTGGTGGATTCTAGAGTGGCTCATCGTCATGATTCGACATCAGCGTTGTGGATTCAATGTTGGGCAAGACAATTCTGAGGTGAAGACGGGGCTGGAAGAGGCACATAGGGGTTGGTTCAATTCGGGCATGGATTCGCTAGGTAATTGAGAGTATACCTATATAATTTCTTTATGTCTTTTTAGTGGATTGTTTTGTGATTTTTGCCCATGGTTTTTTATCACAATTGGAGGCGCTCAAATTGTGGTTTTTTCACGTTAAAATCGTTGTGTCGATTTGTCTATTTGTCTTGTGTCAATTTACTGCTTAAAATTGATACATAATCACAAATCAATATCTAGGGGATTTCTATATTTTTCAGGAAGGAATACATGAATTAGAGAGAATACGAAAGTAGTGTGACCCCGTTGAGGGGTTTTCTCATTGGTAGGCCTTCGGGCCTTTGCAAGAACTTTGTTTTTTGTGTGATCTTTGATCACTTAGATATTTGCTTTGTATCTCCTTGAGAGAGTTGTTCAGTAGTGTCTCTTGGTTGAAACTCATGTTTCATGATACTTTGTGTAGGGAAAATTTTGAATTTGGTGAGAGAGGTTGTATTTGGGTTTGGTGAGTATTGTGAGAGTTTCCTTTGTCACCATTGTAGCTCTTGAGAGTGTTATTCTCTTTTATTAGTGAATCGTTCTCTTTGTGATTGTCTGTGGATGTAGGCTTAGGTTCAACCATGTAAATCTTGGTATTGTGTGATTTGTTTCTCTCTTAGATTTGCATAATTTGTCTTGGCGTGGTTGAATTCTTTCAGGACTCATTGCACGAACTATATTCTATATCATAATTTCCACTGTGCACATCAGTCTCCTCCTTCATTGTTGTATTTGTTGTTTGTTCCCTATGAAATTAGTAAAATCCGTTGTCCGTAGACATAGGTGCATTACCAAATCACATAAAGCTTGTTTGTATTGTTTGTGGGTGCGTTATTAGTGCTTATATCTGGGCCTTGGGCACAAGAGTTGATACAGAATAAATCTCACCCTCCTCCAAAAATCTTAGTAACTTCCTCCCTTAGAGGTTGATCTATTGATTAAGACTTTCCCAGCGTGACGCTTCAGTTCAAAGCTTATCACTGTGAATGCAATTTTTTTCCCTTATTCCCCTTCCTTCTCTTGAAAAGAGAAGAAGATTATACCAAATTAATTAAAGTGATTTAAAGTAATTTATTGGCCATTTTGTAATTCACAATTTCGGTCAATCGATATGAATATGTTTTGCATCCTCATCATCTAATGCGAGAGATGACTCTGTCAAAGGGTCATAAAATTAACATTATTGCTAGAAATATAAAAAACAGAACACAAAATTGGATACAAAAAAGTATAAATGAACAAGATTTATTAATTGGATCCATTTCTAAAATATCTTGTCCATCAATGCATTGTGTCCAATTTTATGACTGGTTTATGTGTTTATAAAACTTTTCAACTTTAAGTCAATTTTTATTTTTATTTTTATTTTTTTCGATCTGTGTAGACTATATATTTTAAAAATTTCAATAAATTAGGAAAGTTTGGAAGAAGTCAACTAAAGATAAAAACAAGTCAAAATTTATCAAACAAAAAGCATTAAAGAGCTGAACTATTTTTGTTTAGTGATTTTTTTTAATACTTTTTGTATATATATATTAAAATTTTATTATCGTCTTATCTAACCCAACCTAAATGAAAAAATCACTATTGACAAAAATAAACTAAAAGAAAGTCAAATTATATGATGTAGTAAAAAAAAAATAAAATAAAATAAAATAAATCAGGAAGTAGTGTTACTTACCCGAATTGATCTGAGTAAGGGAGCTTGGAGTTGATAGAATAACTAGGAACATGGTTAAACAGAGAGATCGAAGGTTGTTCTGGTAACTCCACTTTCCTCTTCTTAATTGTAGCCACTATAACCTGCACCACACTAGTCAATGGACTTCCATGTGGAACCACCATGACATAAATTCTTGTACCAATGAAGAACACAACACAAGACAAGAACATGAGGAATGTAGGAATAGCCAATCCCAAAGCCCAGTTCACACTAGACTGAACATACACAATCACTGTCAATGACGCCATCATTGCAAAAGTGAATGTGAAGTAATACCAATTGAAGAAGCTTGAAATTGCCCTCTTTCCAGACTCAGTTTTGGGGTTGAATTGGTCTGCTCCAAAGGCCAGGTTACATGGTCTTATGCCACTGGCTCCAACTACTAGTAGTCCAAAGCCACTTAGTAGGAAAGTCATTTGCCATGAGGTTGGACCTTTGCAAGAGGTTGAGGACTCTTTTGATCCACAGTGGGCGGGATGGAAGGTTGAGATTGCTGCTGTGAGTGTCAGTATGAGCATACCCTGTGATTAAAGATGGAAATAAAATAGAGTATTATTAAGAAATATACCTCGAAATGAGCTGTATGATGTAGACTTAAAATTGGTGGGATGTGAATCATACCTAGAATGATTGTGATCTATAGATGTATTTTGTTGGTATTTTTTCTGGGTTTGTGGTATTGTTGAATAGAGTAACAAATGTTTTGTAAAAGAAACGGTTTCTGTTTAGTCCTATAAAAAGCACTTTGATGGTCTAGTTCAAGTAAGTGGTATTACTATGGATTTCACTTCAATAATTAGATCCCTTAATTTTTTAAGGGTTTCGTATATAGATTATTCATTAAAAAAATCAAATTTATTCGATAATTATATCGCTTTGATTTAAACATATTGGGAAAATTACGACAGTAGTCCTTAAACTTTGATTCTTGTGTCATTTTAGTTCCTGTAAATTCAATTGACTCAATTTTGATCCTGAATTTATGACTTTGTCCCAATTTGGTCAAATTGGTTACAACTTTTAGCATTAATTTATGAAAAATATGCAAATAAGTATCATGGGCCATATTTTTAAGGACAAAATTATAAACTTAACTAACTCAGTGAGTTAATCTCAACCAATTTAGTGATATTTTTTTCTTAAAAAACGATAATGATATTATCAATTAGACCAAATTTACGCAAAATCTAAAATTAAGATTCAAAATCGAGTCAATTGAAAGTGTAGGGATTAAAATGACACAAGGTGTAAAATATAGGGACCACCAGTATAACTTGTCCAAATATATTTGTTTTACAAAAATAAATGGTCTATTTTTAAAATTATGTATGTTTATTTTTTGAAGACGTATATAATGAAATTACGTGGCTAAAATTATTGGATCAATCTTAATTTTTCAATTGAATGATCTTCATATTGAGAGTTAAAAAATAGCGGATAAAATCACTAAAGTAGGACAGGTGAGAACTAGAACCCATCTCTTTTGTAAAATGGTAATTTCAAAACTTTGCCAAAATTTATTTCCAAGGTAAAAAAATAAAATAAAATAAAATAAAAACCTTTGCCAAAATGACATTGGCTTTGTTTGAAGTTTAGTGCTTGCGGTGAAGTTATGAAAATGGAGATCTACATATGCCGGATTGTTTGAGATGTGTAATATAAGTGTACTTTTTAATTTTTTTGGCTAAAAAAATAGAGAAAATATATATATATTTGGGATAATTTTTTGACTTTTTATGAAAAGATGTGCAATAAAATATTGTAGTAAAATCAAAATGATCATTTTACAATTGTTGACTTTTTGACTTTTAATTTTTTGACTTTTGGGTAGTTGAATTCAAATGATAAAATAATAATTTTGCCCTCTAAGCTTCCCCACAAGCTTCCCAAATAGTATGGATTTTTTAAACTTTTTTAGTAACTTTTTAACTTTTTGACTTGTGTTAGTTATCCCAAATGAAGCCGCCCAAAAACATAAAAAATAAAAATCAACAAATTAAATATTTTTAATTCAAAAAACAGTTAAAAGGGAATTTTGGGTAAATTATAATTTGCACACTTGCACTTTACACCAAATTCTATTTTGATCCCTATATATGAAATCGTGACAATTAACCCCTTACACTTCTGATCAAACGCTTTGCATTTTTTATCAAGTGTCAATATTCCTCTTCTGTTACTCTGTCATTTAAGTTTTCAACAAAATATAGTCATGTGACAAGTATATGACTACAAAATGAGGGCAAAAGAAAAAAATTATCTCAATTTTTCATCAATACCCATGTTGTCCCACTTGTTAAGCATGTGAGAATTATATAATACAATATGTGTGTGTGTGTGTGTGTGTGTGTTGGGGGGGGGGGGGGGGGGCGTGAAAATTAAGACGAAGAGACAAGAAAAGAAAGCTTTTGAAATAAAAAATATATAGCAAAGAAATCAAAAAAAGAAAAAGAAAAGAAAGATAAATAGATAAAATACTGTGTTACTATAAAAAAAAAATAGAGTTTCGTGATTCTAATTTCTACAAAATCCTAATTCGTCTCTTTAATCATTTACAATATGCCTTTTGTTTTAGTCAAATATATTCCAAATTTAATGTAAATTTTGAGACGAAATCTGTGTAGGCAACAAAAGGGGTTATTTTCTTTCTTTACCCTTATTTTTGTATTTATATACTTGTCATGTTGCTGATTTCTGTTAAAAACTTATACATTGGACTAACAAGAGGGAAATATTGACACTTGACTAAAAATACAAAGTGTTAACTGTTACAAATTTATGTGTAAAAACCAGAGTAAAATTTGATGTAAACAAAACGTAATTTACCTGAAGTTTTTAAATTCATATTTGGGTTATGATGATGTGTAAGCAATTTGACGTACTGAAATAAAAACATTTATTTCCACAAAAAAATAAAAATGATCACAATCTACCAAGAACCCAATGGTTTGTTGATGAATTTAGATTGACGGTTGCTATATGTCATTAAATTTTAGGTAAATTATAAATACATCTCTGAGATTTATTTAAAATAGGGATTGTCTCTATAATTTTAAAAATTATAAATGCGCCATTTTTAATTTTTAATTTTTTTTAATCTAACAGAATTAAGAGAAAAAAACGAAATTCCTAACTGCTCTCATATCAACAAAAAAATTATCAGAATTGTTAATCGAAATAAAATTGACATTATTAAAAAACATTAATTGACTTCATAAATTATTATTAGAGTCATTTGTGATGCGATTAAAAACTTAAAAGAATATGACGTAATTTCTAAATTGAAAAAAAAAAATTATATTTTAAATAAATCTCAAAAAATATATATATAATTTACCCTTAAAATTTGTTTGGATTATTCAATGGCCTACGTGGAACAAATGCTATGAAGCATTTATTCATTGCCCTAAACACATAGCAATGTCACAAATCAATCTAAGTTGTACATATATATATTCATTTGTATGGGGTCCATATAGAACCTACACAAATGAATGGCTTTGATTGATTTGTGACAATGCCACATGAAGCATGGAATAATTTTTCAATGCTATGTGTCTATCTAGAAAATTCTATGATGCACACCCCCTCTAAGAGTGTGTATCATATGTACTTTTTATTTTTTGTTTTTGTTTTTGGATTGGATATATCATATGTACATTGTTACATGTTTTTATGATATGTGCAACCTATTTTTGTGATAAATGTTACGTAATTTTTTTGGTAAGAGTTAGGATAATTTGTGATTAAGAAATAAAATTATACACTTTTGTGGTAATATTACGAATTTTATGATATTGTTACACATTTTGTGGTTTGAAAATCTTTGGATAATTTTTTTTTTTTTAACATTACCACAAAAATGCATAACACTATCACAAATTGTGTAACTTTATTTCTAAATAACAAATTATTATAATTCTTACCAAAAAAATAAATAATATTTACAATAAAAATACATAATAGGTGAACATAGTATACACCCTTTGAAGAGGGAACTTGGGGTGCTGTTGTGCCCCTTTGTGGGAGTTCGTCTCGAATGTTTTTCGATAATCTGAACCGTGCATATTGTAGGGTTTGTCAAGAATATTATTCATGTAAAAAATCAAATTAATCGGATATTCATAACCTCATGATTAGGTCTTAATTGTTTTTAAAAATTTATGAAAGTAATGTTAACCGTTAACTTTTATAAAAACAAATGTGCTTTGGTTATAGGGCTGTAGATATCCAATCAACTTGATTTTTTGCATAGATGATCTACTCGATGAACCCTACAATATAAACGGTTCAAATTATCGAAAGAAGCTCGGAACGACACTCCATTAGAGAGCACAGCAGCCTACTGTGCCTAAACACACAGCAAGATCCCCAGATCCTTGAAGAAGTGTGTACCGTAATATTTTCCGTCTACCTATTCTAAAATAGGGGAAGGGGTAAGGTGTATGTAGTATTAAGTTGAGCCCTTATTATATTATTTTCTATTCATATTTGGTTGAATTCCTAGACCACCAAGTCCTAATTTTGTCTCTTTGTATGTCTGTTTGTCATTGTTGTTGTGAACCACATGCTGCTGCTTTTCTTCCTTCTTTGATTTATTTTATTTTATTTTGCATTGTAAAGAATGATGCATGATAATGAGAATCATCCCTTCCCATTCAGGGACATATACCTACACTTATACAAATACAATATGTCACAATCTGGTAATAAGTTAACTAGTCACGGATTAGTTACGCTTATTTATTTTTACTTTCTTTGTAATCATATTTTAGTCATTTTACTTTTAATTTTGACAATCAAATAATATCACTCTTCCGTCCATTTACTATTGAGATTTTAATAAATAAATAAAAATTAACTACTAAAGTGAGATTTTGATAAAAGTGGAGGAGCGTTAAAAAATGTGAAGCTTTGCTCAGTTAATCTGTTTTGTCAACCTTACTAATGGTAGATGGATGAAAAATTGACATTGTAACTTGACTTAAAGTGTAAAGGATTGATTATTATAATTGAAAGTGAAGAAAACAAATTGAGATTACTACGAAAATATAGGAGTGCCAAGTATAATAATTATAAAAATATAGAAAGTTTTACAAAATCAGAGGCACAAGTTCAATACTAATTTATTTTTTACAATAGATTTAGTTATGTTTTGCATAACGAGAAAGAAAGATTGGAATTGAAAGGGATAGAGCATTAGTTACCAAGAAGGAGAAGATAGAAGCAAATCCTAGAGTTTTGTAACGGCCGAAGTATGTATCAGAGAGGAAAGCTCCAAGAAGGGTTCCAAAGTTGCAAGTTCCATTGAAGATGTTGATCAGATTAGTTGATGTAATTGTGTCCATGTGGAACACTGTTGTCAGGTACACCAATAGATTCGATAATGTCCCTAGTGTTCCCAGCTTCTCAAATGTCTCATTTCCTGCAATTATTATTATTAATGAGTGGTCATCATAAATTAAAGAAAATTAGGAAGAAGAAAAAAAAAAGAAAAAAAAATGACCAACTTGATCTTTCCATCTCATTTCTAAACCACCTCTCAGTTATGAAATGAAATTTAAAGGGGATTATTATGCTGGATAAACATGTTTTGGAACAGAAAGACAGAAAATGAATACAAAGGATCCCGGGTGAAAGGCTGCTTGTGTGCCTGAAATGTGTGTGCATCTCTACTTCGTAAATTACCTATAACAAAGGGCATGGCTTTAACTCCTCTGTACTTAGGCTCATCACTTGTAATTTCTTTCTCAGTATTTCCCATGGTTTTCCTCTGAGAATTCTCTCCCTCCCTCTCTCCCTCTCTCTAATAGAGTCTGTTAAGCAGCCAAGTTATGTGCTAATTAAAGAGAAAGGGCTAGATATTGAAGCTTTATATAATAGAAGCTAGATGTCAAATGCTGACATTTTTTTTTAGTAGGAACATAAAATAATCTCTCTCTCTATTGGCTAAGTATTCAGTATTACACTTGGTACCTTTACAATTTTTATCAAAATATTACTTTAGTCTCTTCACATTCAAATATAGATTTATACTTTAAATCAAGTTGAAATCTCATATTTCCGTCCATCTATACTTAATAAAGTTAACACAAATTGAAAGTGGAGTGACTAAAACGAGATTTTCGTGACAATATAAAGACTAAAGTGAAATTTTAGAGTGTAAGGGTGCTAATGAGATGACAAAAATATCACATATGAACATAAGGGTGATATTGCAATTTGACTCAAAGTGTACGGGTTTGACTGTTACAATTGAAAGTAATTGAACCAAAGTAAGATTTTGATAAAAGTGTTGAGGGAAGATTAGTGAAAAATAATCTATGGGTGAAGATTCCATGAGATCTTAGCCTAAATATTGCTTCTTTGTCCCTTTATGTGGAAGATTTGGTCTGACATCGTAGATTGGTGGGGTTTATACTGGGTATGCCCAGGCTTTGTGGTGGATTTATTTGATTGGTGGATTGGCACTAGAATCAGGAAGAAGGAACTCCAAATATGAAATGCCTTACCACTTGCTATTTTGTTGTCAATTTGGAAGCTTAGGAACGATTGTGTGTTTAATAGTGCTCAACCCAACTTCATGGAGCTCTTTGAGCTTATCAAGATTAGAGTTGCAATTTAGTTGAAGAGCCACTCTTTGGGGAACTCATATTCCATCCATGATTTCGTATTCAATTTAAACCAGATCAAGAGGTGCATTTGATGAATTTAATCTTGTTCTATTTGTTGCCTTATGATCACTACAACATATAAGAGTTTTAAATGTTTTGGTCTCTAAAAGTGAAAATTTTGTTGGAAAAGACATTTAGAGACTAATTTCTATCGTCGTGAGGGTAGTCACTAAAAGGTCAACCTGAAAAGTAAAAAATAAGGCTTTTAGTGACAAAATTTTGAAAATATCACTAATAAATAGACTTTTAGGGACAAAATAATTTGGTCTTAAAATGGTTTATTTTTTGAGACAAAAAAATTTGTCTCAAAAGGATAATAATTTATCACTAATGTTCAATTTTCATTGCTAAAAATATAATAACGGCATTTTTTGTAAAAAAAATATTTAGTCCCTAAAAAATAATTTTGTCTCTAAATTTTTGTATCTGAAATCTTAATTTTTTGTAGTGAGTGCTACCTTAACTGTTCTGCTGTTTGCTGTGTCATGGTGCCTTGCTTTGTTTTTACTGTTGTTGTATTTTTGGGAAGGCTACCTTGTTTGTTTTTTCTCTTTTTGCTTTGTTGATGTCTCACCGGCTTCGCCTTGAGTTAGTAAATGATAGGGTATCTTTCTTAGTGCCAACTTAGCTAGGATTTGGAGGGTTCACTTTGATACTTTTTGTTCTTGCCTCATCTTTATTGATATAATTTCATATTTTGTATGTTATTTTCATCAATAAAGACTAAAAAAAAAATTTAATTCATTAGATTTGATCTTCAGTATTCTGATTGTAATTCATTGTAATATCTTATATGAATCAAATCTATATATTAAAAAAAAAAAAAAAAAACACAATAAGTCATAACTAACATTATAATTAATCATAATCGAGTCATATTAAAAAAAAAAAAATCATAAAAGTCATAAATTTTGGCGTGTGTATTATAAAATTCCCAATAAATTGCATGATATTTAAAAGGAAAAATTACCCCTCAGTGCAAATTTTCAAAAATTATTATACATGGATGAAAAAATAAAAATTATGAAAAAATAAAAAATAAAATTAGGCCTAACTGGCCTAATTTTTAACCACCTGTATGGATGAAAATGCTAGTTCATCTTTATTTAATAGTAATAATAACAATCACCTAATTAGTGTATTGTAATTTTTTATTGATACACACTATCATAATTGTGTGTACCATACACAAATTATAATATTTGTAGTATTGATTATCACAAATATCATAATTAAATTACGAGTTAATTACTTAAAAGTCTAATTTACAAATGTTATGATAGCTCAGGTTATATGTGAGATTTTTTGAATCAATAAGTCCTATTTAGTAAAATTGAGAATATTATCAGTTTTTTCTAATTTTTAAAATTAAGAATATTATCAATTTTGCATAGTAATATTCCAGATAATTGTTTAATTATTGATGAAAAAAACAAAGCATGAGATTAAAACTTTTGGCCCTTCTACTTATTGATTTAATTCAATTATCCAATCAAACCGAGAACGTTATCATTTTTTTCAGTTTTAAAACTGAGAACATTATCAGTTTTTTCATTTTTAATTTTTCTTCCAGTATTGCACATCAATGTTTCATCATCATGCTCCTTTATAAATACAAAATTTTCAGTTTTGCAAAAAAAAAATAATTAAATTTTTTCAAAAAAAAAAAATATTAGATTTTTTTTTTTTGCACATAAATTTTTTTTTTTTTTTAATTTGAAAGTTGATGTTTTAAAGTTTTGAAAATCAAAATAAATGTCATATCATCATATTCCTTTATAGATAATCATAAATGATGAATAATCATTGTTTGAAAGGCAATTCTAATTATTAAAAATTTAATGAGACTTGAAGGTCCAAAAAATCTCAGTTAAGATTTAATTAAGTATAAGTTCATAAATTAGGACTTATGTGTAAATGCCTCATAAATTATTTTTAGTCATAACTAAAAAGATATAATAGTCATAATCAAACACCATATAAGTTGTAAGCAAAAATTTCTTGAATCATAATCAAAATAATAATGATAATAAGTATAACAAACATCACAATAAGTAACCAATGACTTTAATCCGATTTGCCTAAACTCATGCACCTCACTAGCAGGTCAGTAGTTTGAATCTGCATACCTGCATGTGAAACTTGTTCTCCGTGTATTATCTGAGACTTTCTCTTCCACTTTGGGAGTTCTTTGTAAAATGTTTGTATTTTATTGAACTTCATTATTATTATTGTAATTTATTGAATTTCATTGTACTATCCTATACAAATCAAATCTTCAAAAAACAAAAAAAAAAAAAAAAAAAAAATCACAGTAAGCCATAACTAATATCATAATTCAGCATAATCGAGTCTTAATAAATAAATAAAAAATCATAAAAGTCATAAATTTTTGAGTGTGTATTATAAAATTCCCAATAAATTGCGTGATATTTAAAAGGAAAAATTACCCCTAAGTAGTCATTTTCAAAAATTATTACACACTAATGAAAAAAATTATGATTTTAATTAATAATATAGTAAATTACACTGGTGATCTTTACATTTTAATTTTTGTGTGAAAATTTGACCATTATAACAAAATAAAAACTCTAATTTTTTTTTATTTAAACTCTATTTTTTTCATATTAATTAATTTTTTATTTTTTCTAATTTTTTTTGTTCTCAATTTATATATATATATATCTAATGCCTGCCACTTATGATTTTTTAAATAAAAATATAAGCTTATTTTTAACTCTTATTTAAGATTATGAAATTTTAACACTCATTTTCAAATTAAATTCTCACTCTATATGTATATATATCTTACTCTTTTTATTATGGTATTTTCTTCGTTCCGTCTCCCTCTTTTCTTCTTGTTTTTCTGTTTTCATTTTTTATTATTAATTTTTTTTTTAATATTTTTTATTGTTGTTTCTGTTTTCTATTTAACTCATTTTATATCTATTTAAAATTTATTCATTTGCTTCAATTCTTCCTCTTCTTATTTCTCTGTTTAAGTTCTTATAACCCACAACACCCCCCGCCGCCCCCCCCCCCCCTTCCTCTTTTCTTTTCCTTCAATAGTCGGTCAAGAATTAAAAACTGAAAAACTAAGGAAGATGTAACATAATTATATGTTCTCATCTTTGCTTCACATATTTTTCAAAAATTGAAAATATTTTATAATCTAATACACTATACTCGTATCTTTCATTATCAATAGATTCAGCCCATTCTATTCTCCATTATCCTTCTTCACCTTAGCTAAAAAAACATTTGAAGATTTAGGATTTTGAAACATTTAAATCAATCATTTTTTAAGATTTGACACCATGGATGGAAATGAAATTGTTGATTTACAATAATGCAACAATGAAAAACAGAGTTTATAGTGTTTTTATTTTTCTCATTAGTATAATTGTTGGGACGTTTTTGTTCGACACGTGTTTGGATAATCAGAGTTTAACATTTTCACAATGTTCAATATTTACTTCTGGACAAAAATATTTTGTTCAAATTATTAACACCGAACAATTGTAAATTGTTCATACATAAAAAAAATTGAACATGATGAGTCTGGACGAAATTAGACAATAACATTAGACAGCCAGTGTCAAACGAAACTCAAAATCAAAATTGCTATAGGAAGGTGAGAATCGCTAACAAAATCAAATTCAAATTGGGAAAACTAAACTAGGTGAGATTTAGAGGTGAAAATCACAAATTTTTGAAAGTAAGAATCAAATATCATCACCCAGTAGTTTCTTTAGTGCGATGTTGATCTTCACAAGGGTCAATGTACTGTTACAGTGCCGCCGACTAGGGTAATTTCTTTAGTCTAATTGGCGAGAGTTGTTTACTCAATGACGAAGGTGATGTACATTGTTATCAGTCGCCATCGATATACATCTTTATTTTGGTGAGGGTGTGAACGTATTGTGTGTGATGTGCATGGTGTGTACTCACACCTATTTTTTATGTGTGTTAGGTAAAAGAAAAACAAAAATTGTAGTGTGTTTTGAACAAAAAATTGAAATTGTCGCTAAAAATATTTTTTTTTTGTGATAATTTTTTACATACGTCACTAAAAATTGACAATTAGTGACTTTTTTATCATGATTTTTATAAATTGTCGCTAAAACTTACAATTAGTGACATTTTTTTAGGACAATTTTTTTTTTCTCTAGGACCTATTAGACAATAAGTTCACTTATTAGGACCTACACATAAATATCCCTAATATATACGGGGACAATCTATAAAGTGTAAATAGAATTTTCTTTAATTTTTTATCCTAATGACCTTTGAAAGCAAGAATGATAACAACATGAGCTTCAAAAGTCGTGAACAATTTTCGAGTTATGCCTAGTATTGGTGGAAACAAGATGTAGGATAATTTTTTAGTAAGTTATATAGTCACATATCTTTTTCTATTTTGATCCTTTTTTTTGTAATTATATCATATACGTTGATTAGAAATATTTAATAATATGATTTTGTGATTTCTTTTTATAACACTCTGATAGATATTGATATTATATTTTAGGAAAATTTATTGAAATCATTTTTCAAGTATTTGTATCCCAATTAATTCATATATATTTTTGTATTCAATAATTCTTATTATTTTGGACATTTGATCTACTAAATCCTAATTCTCATATTTAAAGTATTTTATTGATAATTTTGCCCTTACAAATATTGTTGAATCTTTAGCAACATGATGATGTAAACATCCACATTAAATAAATTTGACAGTGTTAATGCTCACATCATAAAACATTTGTGCTGTCAATATGAACATTAGTGTGTGCTTCACCCTATTATTATTAATAATGTTTTTGTAAATATGTCAGAAATGACACTTTTGGCGACTAAATTTTTAGCTACTAAAGATCAAGTTTTAGTCGCCGAAGGTTTTAGCTATTAAATTTTTTGCTAGCCAGATTGGTCATTGACTAATTGTCGGGAAAGGTATTGCCGACTAAATGTTTTTCAGTCGCCAAAAGTCATAAATTGGCGACTGAATATTTAGTCGCCAAAAGTTTTCAAATAAAATTAATTTTAGTTTTCAACAACTAAATTTTAGTTGTGGATAAGTTTTAGTCACAATATTACTACATTTAGGGACCAAAGAATTTAGTCGCCAAAAAAAATTATTTTTCATTTTATTTTATTTTATTTTTTACTACTAACTATTTAGTCGCCCAAAGTCTCATTTATTTTTGGCTACTAAATATTTGGTCACCAAAAAAAATTATTTTTCATCTTCTTGTTTTTGCCTACTAAACTATTTAGTCACCTAAAGTCTCATATAATTTTGGCTACTAAATTTTTAGTCACCAAAAATCTTTGGGTTCTTTCTAGCTACCAAATATTTAGTCGCTAAAAATATTGATTTCAACTTGTATTTATTTCTTACAACCTGCACCTTATATATAAACAAAACAATATATATACCTATTTCTATTTCACTTTCAACCAGAAAAAAAAAATGGTCTTTCAACATCAAATTCTATACAAACGAAATATAATCCAACCCAAAATGATAATTCCATACAAATAGAGAATCATACAAAAACGATGTCCTCCGTACACAAAAAAGAAATATCCACTAGTAATCTATAGCACGCCAATAGTAGTATGTTCCTTATGTGGTATACAATCTACCTTGATAACCATCTTTTGCAGCATCCTTGAATTCTTCAGCAGAAATTGCACAAATGAGAAGTAAAAGTCACATCAATTCCATTTTAAACCAGCAAACTCAACTATCTTTAGATTTATCAGCAAACACTTAAAAACCTTTTGCTGTGATGTCCAGTAATGCTCCCCATTAAAATTGAAAGGTTAGGTGAGATCGTTACTGCAGATGAAGAATCATTAAGCTGAAATCTATGCATGAGTTTAACAACATGACTTTAGTAGAGAATTTGACTTCTTACGGTCACTGAAATGATTCAAAATTCTACATCAAATGTCATTTAGAGAATATTTTGAAGGTGTAAACATGACGGGCAAATAAAATTTATTTACTTGCAAACAAAAGAGGAAATTTTCAATAGAATCACTTACAATCTAGAGGAATGACTCATAAATACTAAATGCACTTGAATTGATTGGCATTACTAGATAAAATACATAAAGATAGATTCATAACCAATTTTTGATGGAGTCTTTCCATATCTTAAAGAAAATAATCAAGGAAGTTATTATGAAAAGACATACCTCATTATTCGTAGAAGGGGACATGGTTATGACTAATGTCTCTAGATAAGAAGAACTTTCCAAGATGTTTGTTCTTCCAGGGAGAACTGATTCCTCAATATGCGTATCTAGTGTTAAACATTCACACTTTGACAGTGGAGAGCACAAACCTTTCATTTCCATTATTGATAGTAGCTTTCCCCCATTAGAAACAAGATGCAAAACAAATATATACATAAATATATATAAAGCAAGGCAAAACCAATTAGAAGATTCTAGAAGATTGTTTGACATACCTACAATAATATATCTTGTGTAACCCGCAAGGGTAGCTGTAGACGTCCCCGAACGCATCCCGGGGAAGGAGTGCGAGTTCCCCCCCGTTCTGGTTCGATATTGGGTCACTACAGTTCGAAGGACTCAAATGTCACGGTTCTAAATCTCGAACCAAAGAGTCCAAATCCGGCAAATCGTTTTGAGAAAAAACAGGTTTTTAGGAAAGAAGTGCCAGACATGGACTGCTTTGCCAGATACAGAGTCGCCACCTAAATATTTTTTAAATGGGAAATTTAGGAAACCCTGACTCGGTGCCAAAGGCCACGTGTCCGTCATCACCAAAGTTGCCTCGGCTCGGGAACTTGGGTACGATTGGGGAAGGTCACTTCGTGAGCACCCCCGCTCGCCCGGTCAAAGACCGGCCTCTACTAATCATGATATCAAGTTTTGAAAACATTGTGTGTTCTTATTCCGGTTATTAGCCTAGATTTACTATGTGATGCGCACAGCATACAAGTATAGACTGAGTCGCCTGAATTGGAACAAAACATTTCATGTTTGTTTGTTTGAAAATGGTTTGATGGTGCTACCCGCAGGTAGGCTAAGACGTGGATTTGCCACCCTCGGGTGGGCTTAGAAAAACATGATTTTGCCACTATCTAGTGGGCTTAAAACAAACATTTGATGAATTGTCCCAATTCAAGTAACACAACCTCCATCCACAGGCATTCAAGCAGTTATGTCACATAAGCACATAGCCTCATGGTAAGCATACTATTCATGGCAACACTCACACGCATGCAAGGATGCTAAAGCATAAAACTCACCGAGTACTCCAAGCCAAAACAGAAACTCATTAGAAATCATGCATGATCCTAAGTATACAGAAATGCCTAATGCAACACATGCAAAGATGCAACTATAGCAGGCTCGGCTATTCTAAACATGGCATATGGAATGTTACAACTAACACGTATTCAATTTGGAATTGAAATACAAATGCAGTTTGTATGATGCGCCGAGCCCGGTGCGTGCAAAACAGATGAATGATGCAAACATGCTGTCATACTGTATGCTAATTAAAACATGCCCTAATCTAACCATCATAAGCAGGTAAGTAAAAGGGAAGAAAGACGTGGGGTTGGAAGACATACATCACACTCACGCACACTTATTACAATTATGCCCTCGCGCAGAGGGTCCAAATAAATATACAGTCCCAAATGAAAGAATAATACAGTCCAAAATATTACAGTCCCAAATAATATACAAATTCCTAATTAATTAACAAATTAAATAAGAAAATGTAAACTGGCATGCAAGCCAGGGGCTGCCTTGATTCTGATGAATGATGTATGTTTAGGCTGCTTTGGCGCTGAAATCCACTGGGATGCCCCAATTAGCCTCTGTTTACAATGTTTCTCGAAATGCGTGCCAGACTCCGAAAAGTTGCTGATTCTTCATTTTGCTGCAACAGAGAGCAGGAAAGGGGCATAGCAATGTATTTTATAAATATATGCATGCCTCGATCCTCGTGCCACCAATCACACATCTCGATGCATGATGGCCGAGGAGTCGGATTGCACAACTCAATATAGGATGAATGCGTATGAACACTACAAAACCTAACTCCATCATGGATGATCCGGAGTGTCGGTGACTTGGGAATTGAGACTCGTTCCGTCACTCGGGGTGCGGAACGTACCTCGTTTCCCGTGCCCGGGCTAACTCCTGTTCCGAACACGATGCAATATGCATGATATGCATGAAATGCAGCTAATATGCAATCCTAACATACGCAATGTCATGGAATGGCATACACGCTATACGAGGTAAAACACAACCGGGCATACACAATGCTATGGATGAAATGGCATACGCAATGCAAGAATGGGCTTACACCAACATGAGAGAGCCTCAGCCACACTCACATAAGAGGCCATCAGATGAAAACAAGACAACTCGAAATGCGTGCCCGCGGGCACGCAAACCGAGGACGGGCCCTCAGGCACCGAAATGCCACTCTAATGAGACATGGCAAAGACATGGAATATGATATGCAAACATGCAAAAATCGGTAGTAAAATGAGGGGCAAAACAGCCCCGAAATGAGGCGAAATGAAACCCGATGCAAGGAATCTCTCCCGAAATGCAAAACTAGGCATCCAAAATGACTTATAGCTATACAATACATGCATAATTTGAACATGACATGAAAAAGCAGAAGCAAGGTAGCCCAAAAACTCACATTTTTACAGCACAAAACATGGCCAAACAGTAATCACAAGTAAGGTAAAAATGGCATACGAAAATGGCTCCGCAAGGGAAACAATGAAGCAAGTGATACATGCAAAGCCCAAAAAGAAAAAAACAGGTTTACAACACTGAAGAGGGACCGAAAATATGAACATTTACAGCTTATGGTAACCCCCAAAACAGTATACAAATATGGCAAACATGACGTGCAGAATATGGGCCAAAAAAGGGGTATTGAAGTAGATGGTAAATGCAAAGCCCAAACAGAAAAATTCCCTTCTACAACACTGAAGAAGGCCTAAAAATATGAACATTTACAGTGGATGACATCCCCCAAAACAGTATGAAAACATGCTAGAAATGCCATGCAAGATATAGGCCACAAGAGGGTATAACATGAAGTAGGCCAAACATTCATCAAACCAACAAGGACCCTTAATGAAATATGACAAAAAGGCCAAAATATGGATATTTTCAGTACTGATCATGGCCGAAAACAGAAGCAAAATAGGCCTAACAAAGCATGCAAAAATGGGGGTCAAAGGGGGACATAATGACAAGTATAACATGGAGACCCCCAACAAGGTTGATCCCTTCTACAATGTTGTAGAGGGACACAAAATAAGCCTACTCACAGTTCATGACATGCTCCAAAACAGTCTTCATGTAAGCCAAACAAATCATGCAAATTTACGGTAAATATGAGAGATTATGAAGCAAGTGCATGATAGAGTTACCAAACATGGTTGAGCCCTTCTTAAATGTTGAAGGGGGGGCTCAAAATGGACCTACTCACAATTAATATCAGGCTCAGAAACAGATCACACACGAACTAAAAATAGCGTGCAAAATAATGGCATACAAGAAGGTATTGAAGCAAGTACCAAATGGGGGGCTCAAACAGGGTTGAGTCCTTGAACAAACATGAAGAATGGCTCAAAAAAATGACCCTTTCAGTTAGGGTCGGAGCCCAAAACAGTAAGAAAATAGGCTAGAAGAAAACTTGCAAGAATAAGGCCAAAGGAGGGGTAAGAGGCAAGTGGCAAAAGGAAGCCTCAAACAGTGGAGAGCCCTTCAACAATGTTGAAGAAGGGCTCAAAATAAGCCACTTTATAGTTTGGGTCGGAGCCCAGAAATGTAAGCAAAAGGGGCTAAGATATCATGCAAGAGAACGCAAGAAAAGAGGAGATGAAGGTTTAACCTTGTAGAACAGCAATGCAGCAGCCTTTGATCTGAGAAAATGAGCTCCTAACCTCTGAAAATCAGCCTCAAGGTGTTGGAATGGATGATGGAGGTGGTAGGCTATGAGTTGGTGTGTAAATGGTGTAAGGACAAAGGTGTTTTGAGGCTTGGATAAGATAGATATGGAGGATTGTATGCAAAATCTCCAGCTGGTTTTTCTAACCCCTGCAAATGGAGGGGGAGTGGTGGTCTTATAGAAGACAAAGGGCCAAGGCTTCTTGGAGAAGCCTCAAGCAAAGGGTGCAAGCTTCTAAGAGAAGCTAAACCAAAAGGGTCAAGCTTCTTCAAGAAGCTAAAACAAAGGGTGCAAGCTTCTAAGAGAAGCTAAACCAAAATGGTCAAGCTTCTTCAAGAAGCTAAAAGAAAGGGTCCAAGCTTCTTGGAGAAGCTAGAGCAAAAGGTTCAAGCTTCCTCAAGAAGCTAAAACCAAGGGTTCGGCCAAAAAAAAAAAAAAAAAAATTGGAAGACCGACCATGCCGACCGACCACCTTGCCGACCGACCGACCTCGCCGACCGACCATGCCGACCGACCACCTTGCCGACCGACCTTGCCGACCACCTTGCCGACCGACCTCGCCGACCGACCTCGCCGACCGACCTTGCCGACCGACCTCGCCGACTGACCACCTTGCCGACTGACCACCTTGCCGACCGACCTCGCCGACCGACCATGCCAATGGCCGGTGGCAAGAAAAAAAATCTGCCCAGAAGGTCCAACTTCAAACGGACATAACTCCTTCATGTGAACTCCGTTTTAGGTCATTCTTGTGTCCAAATTGAAGCCCCGGAAGTTATCTTTCCAATGGCGCAAACCTTGCATTAAAATTCCTTCTGTGGAAAATGTTATTCCCTTTTTGGTGAAGCCGCGCAGATTCGGTCCAACCGGGATGATGCCCAACTTCAACCAATCATATCTCTCCCATCCGGACTTGGCTTTAGGAGATTCTTGAATGCAAAATGAAGCCCCGGGAGTAAGCTTTCCAACGGTGGTAGCCTCATAGTTTGATTCTAAGTATCCAAATGAATAGGCCTGATTCAGCGAGGGCTGCTCGACTTTCTTTTAACGGTTCATGCCCATTTTCTCCTCCGACTGGATTCCTTCCCTCTTCTCTTCTTTTCTTCAACTTCAAACCCCTAAGTAAGGTGTTTTGAAAGATTTTTCAAAGATTTCATCTCTCTTTCATTCATTTCCACTTTGTCCTTACTCGGTTTATCGAAAAGCGCAATTTTTGACAAAATGCGAGCCTCGGAACATCGCAGAAACTTTATTTCAAAAATGTTTTGAAAGAGAGGGTTTTAAGTCTAAAATCTTTTGATCGAGATCGTTCTGGTCCAGAATAGGGGTATGAAGTTGAGATTTGACTCTCTCTTTGCCAAAGAAATTGAACCTCTGCCCTGCACATCTTTCATCACCGAGCAAACCATCAGTCGCGTCCAAGTCTTATGGACGGTCAAAAATGGGGTGTCTACAGTAGCCCAGTTGGTTGAGGCCAAGGGACTTGGGGCCTAGGAGTATGCTCCTCTCTAGGTCTCAGGTTCGAATCCCACTCCCTGCTGTGCTCCTGGCGGGCCACTGGAGGTTTGCCCGGTCGTTAACTTCAGGGCCCCGAGATTAGTCGAGGTGTGCGTAAGCTGGCCCAGACACTCGGTTATCAAAAAAAAAAAAATAATAATAATAATAATAATATATTTTGTGTATTAAAAAACAAACTATGTGCAATTCCTGAATCATATTTAATTTTCATACCATGTCACTCCTTACATTGGAGCAAAAGTAACCACAAAGAATCAGATCATGAAAACACAATATTAAAGTAACCCAAACACGGTACTATTAATTGTAATTGATACTTTTTCTAATAAATATCATTTAGCACAAAATATGGACAAAGCCATAGCCTTTTCTTTTTTTTTTCCTTCTTCAACAACTCAGATGACTCAAACTCAATATCTACACCAGCAATATGAGTTGGTTATATCATGGTATGAATTGCAATGTACTTCATCAATTAAATCGGGATTTGAATCAACTACTTAGCTATGGGTGCTAACTGTCCCAAAAGCCAACAACTTATACTAACTATTACTATACCCTTCTAATTTAAGAAATATGCAAAACCATTGAAGAATTGATTGGCAAAGTTACAAATAGGAACAATTCTTCATTATTCAAGAATTTAAGTCCTGAAATACCTAACAAATGATTCTAGACAGAGAAATGGTGTAAATTTCAATAAAGAATTACATAAATTCAATGAAGATTTAGAACCAGTGTTATTGGCAAGCTTAAACATAAATTATCTAAAAAGGAAACAATAGACAGACTTGGTTTACCTAAAAGCTAATTTGCAGAGAACATATGATTGTGTGAGCAAGCCCAAGGTTTAATATAAAATTACATACCAAATGGATTATCTCCAACATACCTAGAAAGAACTCTGAAAGGAGATTTCCCTTGCTATTTATTTTCTGTTGCCAAGTTAGAGATGCAGATTTTGCAGGGTCAACCTTAATTTGGAAAACAGAAGATGAGCACTAAATCAAAGCACTGACTAAGAAACACGTTAAAAGTTCTCAACAGTACCTCAGAAATCTCAGTGCTAATTATATGTGCTAATTACATGTGTTAACCAATGGTATAATTTTATTTTATTTTTGAAAAAAAGGAGTGTACTATATACACTCTATAATCTAACGAAATCACAACATTTGGTACTACTAGTTGAACCCCCACGTGCCACGCGCGAGGGAGTCGCATCGTAGTTGCAATGCTTATTCTCCTGTCAATGTGTCTATATGCTTGCTTGTTTAAGTTAAAAAAATGAAGTACAAGAAATGGAAAAAGGGCCAATAACACAATAATTTAGCCAAATGATTCATGCATTATGTTAAAGAAACTCTACTTTTTCCTTCTAGTATTTTTAGAGTTATGTGTGGCTTAAGCATCTCTTCCTAGTGTCATGTGCGATAATTTGACAAAAATAGAATAAGTAAAGGAAAACATTAGAATGACAAATGCTTTGATTCACATAGAAGGTGCCACAAGAATGAAAGTTGAATATAATATGGGACAATGTAGCAAGGTAAGAACCACAATAATAAGCAAAAAAGAAAATCTGATCGTAATTGATATAAAATAATAATTGATGAGGAATCTTCAGTGCCTTGCTTGTCCTTGAGTGGTATATGAGGACCACCATCAAAATTTTTGACATGTCATCCTCAAATGAATCATAAATACAAAATGAACAAAAGACTCTCAGATATCAAATTGGGAGGGGGGGGGGAAGGGAACAAGAAAATCATTGAAAATCATATCAACAATAGTGCAAATTACCTGCAAAAGTGAAGAAAGAGATAAACTTCATTGAAAAGCTAAGCAGAGTACATGCTGCTATATATATACACTTTGTATAACTGAGTTGGTTGTAGCCAACTCTCTAACAATTTCTCTAACCATCTAACCATCTTGGTGTTTTCCATCTTTACAATTCTGCGACTTCTTATACATGACAGTCGTATGCATGAGGTGAGTAGCCTTGGATGCCTTGACTTTCTCTGTTTGAATATATTGCAGCTACATCAGAGTAGGTTGCTGCTGTTGCTGTTGCTGTTGCTGTTGCTGTTGCTGTTGCTGTTGCATAGGCAGTGGCTGCTGCTGCTGTATAGATTGTTGTTGTTGCTACTGGATAGGCTGTTACTGCATATGCTACTGAGATTGCTTTTGCTGAAGTTGCTTTTGTTGAAGTTGATCTGATGCCTTAGGCTCAGACTTAGCTGCTTTGGGAACATTGGGAACATATATCTTATCAACTTTAAACAAACACAATCCAAATTCAAGCAAAGTATGTCCATAAAACCGGGCACTCTCACAAACAACCCCCAACTTAGATTTTCAAATTTCATCACGTCTATCAATAGTACTATCCTTAAAGATGTATATGAACATCTAAAATCCAATAAAAATATCATTATAATTTCAAGAAAAATAGTAGTTTTTACCTTGGAAGCACTTCCCTTAGATCACCCAATACTTAGTCCTCCACTATTATTAGTTAACAACATATCATATATCTTTTCATTGTATATCTCCAAGACAGTGACTTGAACATATGTCCCAATAGAAGAAAGTTGTACAAAATTGGCTTACGCTAATTTGTGTGAGACCATGTCTATATATAATAAATAAGATACATAGGAAAAATGAATTAAATAATTACACAATCAAATCCTAAAATCAAATCCTTAAATAACGGTAATTTATAGAAATCACGACATCTCCTAAATACACAATATTATATATTCCAACACTCCCCCTCAAGTTGGATCAAAGATGTCAACCAAACCCAGCTTGTTAATGGAAGACCGAAGTAGGGATGGTCCTATAGATTTGGTGAAGATGTTGGCAGTCTGATCAGAAGATGGAACAAACGAGGGACATACAATGCCAGTTCTAACTTTTTTCGGGATGAAATGAATATCAACTTCAATATGCTTGGTACGCTCATGAAGTACAGAGTCGAAGGCAAGCAAGATGGTAGACTTATTGTCACAAAATAGCTTGGAGGAAATGTTCTCCTCAAAGCCTAACTCAGTAAGAATGAACCGAAGCCATAGTAACTCACATGTCCCATGAGCCATGGCCCGGTACTTAGCTTCAGTAGATGATCAAGAAACAACCGCTTGTTTTTTGCTTTTCCAGGATACAAGATGGGTACCAAGGAAAGTGCACACCCTAGAAGTTGAACGTCTATCAGTCAATGAACCTACATAGTCTGCATCAATAAAACAGGACAATCCTGTCTGAATCCCACCATTGAAGAACAAACCCAAACCTGGACATGACTTGAGATATCTCAAGATGTAGTGAACAACATCAAGGTGAGTAATACGAGGTGAATGCATAAACTGACTAACCACACTCACAGCAAATTTCAAATCTGGTCGTGTATTAGTCAAATAGATCAAACGTCTTACCAATCTCCGGTAGCAAGATGGATCAGAAAGCAACTCATCAGACTCAACCGAAAGTTTCAGATTCGAATCCATATGAGTAGATGCAGGCTTACACCCCATCATACTAGTGTCCCAAAAAAGATCCAAAGCATACTTCCATTGGGATAATGATATCCCACTGCGAGAACAAGCTACTTCAATCCCCAAGAAATATTTGAGAGGACCCAAGTCCTTGATGTCAAATACTCAACTAAGCTTTTGTTTTACCTTAGCAATACCAATGGTGTCGTCTCCTGTAAGGATGATATCATCCACAAAGACCAACAAAATAATACATCGACCATTGGGCTGACGACGAATGAAGCATGTATGCTCAGAGTGACACTGAATAAAATCCATGGATAGGATAACAGAGCTAAAACGGTGGAACCATGCCCGAGGAGATTTCTTTAAGCCATAGAGAGACTTATGCAGACAACAGACCTTGCCAGCATACTCCCCCTCAGCCTGAAACTCGGGTGAAGGATCCATGTAGATCATCTCAAGTAAGTCCCCACGTAGAAAAGCATTCTTGACATCAAGTTGATAAAGGGACCAAGAAGAAGTGCCAACCAAGGAATAAGTAAACGAACAGTAGTCAATTAGCCACCGGTGCAAATGTAGCCCCAAAATCCTTGCCAGGAACCTGGGTAAAGCCCTTAGAAACAAGATGAGCCTTATATCGTTCCACTGTACCATTAGCCAAATATTTGACTGTAAAAACCCACTTACACACAATAGTCGTCTCACTAGAAAGTAAAGAGACAAGATCCCAAGTGTGATTATGTTCCAAAGCAGCCATTCAATTTGCAGAGCCGCAACCCATTGGATATTCTAGAGAGCCTCAGACACAGGCCGCGAGATAGTGACTGACTCAATTTTTCCAAGAAAAGACCAATGAGAAGCTGAAAGGTCATCATAACATAAAAACTGGGAGATGGGGTGATTAGTACTACTGAACCAACCAAAACGATTACGGGGACGGTGTTCACAAGTTGGATAATGGGAAGAAGCTGGAAAACAAATAGTAGAGGGAGTACCTAGGCTTAAGGGCAAAGAAGATACTGGAGGGGGTAGACCAGGGGGGGCGAGAGTATGTCTGTGATGGCGGAGAACTGGTAGGTGCAAATACAGACGATGATAAGGGAGCAAATGAATCAATGATAGGAACATGGTGAGCACTCGGTGACACGGCATGAGGTGATGTGCTCGAGGCGGAATCCTACAACACAGAGTTAGAACAAAAAAAAATGGCATATCTTCATAAAATGTGACATCCATAGAATGATAAAAACCACGAGACAACGGATCATAGCACCTATAGCCTTTAGGGAGAGCTTAATAACCCAAGAAGATGCATTTAAGAGACTTATTATCTAACTTGGTCCGAGTAGGACTACGATCATGAACAAAACATGTACAACCAAACACATGAGGAATAACACGGTATCTGGACGAAGTAATTGAAAAGGGGCCAACCTGTGAAGAATCTGACTCGGTGTCCGATTAATGAGGTTAGCAACAGTTAGCACAACCATATGCCCGTAGGATGTTGGAACATTCATCCCACAAAGAAGACACTGGACAACAGACATAATATGACGATTTTTACGTTCAGCAATCCTATTTTGTTCAGGGGTGTAAGTACAAGTGAGTTGCTACAAAATTCCCTGTTGATTAAGTTAGAAGCAAAATGCATCAAAGATGTACTCCCCCACCCCGCCCCCCCTCAAAAAAAAATATCAGAATGAATATTGCGTACAACGGTGTGGAATTAGGTTTTGACCATTTGGAGAAATTGAATAAAAAGTGAAAGCACATCAGACTTCTTTTTATGCAAATAAACCCAAGTATACCTAGAGTGGTCATCTATGAAAGTCATATAATATCGATGCCCATAAAAAGCCAAAATAGGAGATCGACCCCAGATATCAGAGTAAATAAGGTCAAACATACATGAGGCGCGATACATGCGAGGAATATAAGAAGTAAAAGTATGTTTAGACAGTTCACAAACAACACAATGAAACTGATGATCCTTGCAAGCTTTATTAAGTGATGGAAAAAGTAAACATAAATAATTAAAGTTTGTATGTCCTAAATGAGCATGCCACAAGGCTAAAGTCTGAAAAGAAAACACATAGGAAGACGATTCAGGTAACACAGCTGCTTGCAGGCCAGAAGTGGTAGGATGAGAAAGTGGTGGGTCCTCGAAGTTGTATAGTCCGTCGTGCTCAAACCCCCTGCCAAAAATCTTCTTCGAAGTCAGATCTTGTAATAAATAATGAGTAGGTAAGAAAATAACAGCACATTAAAGGTTTTTAGCAAGGCGACTAACAAAGAGAAGATTATAAGCAAAACAGGGCACATGTAATATAGAAGCAAGTGTAATATCAGACGACAAGGACACATCACCCTTATGTTGGACATGTGAAATAGACCCATCAGCAAGACATACAGTCTGAGCGGTAGTAGAGACAAGAGAGGATAAATAAGAAAACTCACCAGTCATATGATCATTGCCCCCAGAATCCAATACATATGTAGGTGCAGTGCGAACATGAAAGGCTGTAGGAGTACCTGTAGTGAATGTGGCAACGGAAGGAACACTTGAAGACATGGTAGTGAATGAACCAAGTTCCTGTTGAAGGTGACCAATATGAGATTGAAGCTGATGAAGATCAATAGAATGAGTCGGCTGAGAAGTACTAGATGTGTCGGCAATAATAGCAGTATGGGGAGGGCTTGAAGGGTGTGCCCTTGCAAAGCGTTGCTTTAACTCAGGATGAAGCTTGAAGCATCGTGCTTGGACATGACCAGCTGTGCCACAATGGTAGCAAGTAACCTTGCTACTAGAAGCACGAGAACTAAACTTGACAGCTAGAGCCATCTGATTTGAAACTAAAGATAAAGTAGGAACGGAGGAAGGAAGCGGACCAACTGGTTGAATCAATTGAGGAAGATGAGGAAGCTTGAAGCACCGTGCTTGGACATGACCAGTTGCGCCACAATAGTGGCAAATAACCTTGCTACTAGAAGCATGAGAACTAAACTTGGCAACAAGAGCCATTTGATCTGAAACTGAAGATGAGGCAGGAATGAAGGAAGGAAGCGGAGCAACCGGTTGAATCAATCGACGACGACGCTCCTTGCTGTCAATAGTAGCAAAAGCCTTATATAAGGATGGCATACGTGATGTGTTCAAAATCTAAATACGAAGAGACTCAAACTCGAGTTTTAAACCCATTAGAAATTGATAGGTGTGCTGTCGAGCAAGATGAGCAGACACAATAGATGCAACAACAACTGGAAAATCACTCAATGGCTCATACTGTGTTAACTCCTCCCAGTGAGACTGAAGATACCCAAAAAATTCAACAATGGTAAAACCCAAAGCTTCCTGAGAGGCATGAGAAATATCCTGATAAAGCTTGAAAATCCTAGCATCATTGTGGGCATGTACATACATCTAGGCAAGAGCACTCCACGACCGAGGAATGGTATCACAATACATAAACATGTTGTAGATGCATGCTTCCATAGAGTTGAACATCCAACCAAGTAAGGTGCAATTGTCAATAGCTCATTGAACCCGCTTAGAATCATCAGCGAGAGGTTGTGTCTCGGTTTCCAGAAGCCATCCAGACTTGCCTCTACCCCTAAGGTAGAGACATATAGACCGACTTCAAGCAGCAAAGTTGCGACCATCAAGCAACACACTAGTAATCCGATGAACCAGAACATGGGAGGCAAGGGAAACATCAGAACAAGGCACAATATTTTGGGTTTGTGCAACAAAGTCAGACATTCTGAAACACCATGAAGCCGAAGTAGTGGCGTCACACAAAAGAGATGCTATTGAACAAATTGGTAGCCCAAGTAATAAGAAACACACACAAGTTGCTTACCACATTAGCAGCAAACGACCCTAAAAGGGTTAGAAGCCAGCCTGGACCACCCTAAAAGGGTGTCGAACTACACAGAGCTAGGATAAAGCCTGGTCGGCTACTGTAGGAACCCCGGTAGTGACTGGAAAGGACTGTCAAGGGAGAGAGAAAGGGTTTCGGGTGGTGTAGGGTGGTTGGAGGAGGTTGGGTAAGTGAGTCGGCTACTAGGAAATGGAGGAGAGGCTGGCAGTGGTGATAGGAGGAGCAGTTAGAGTTTCTTTGGCTCTAATACCAAGAAAAAAGTTATACAAAATTGGCTTACCCTAATTTGGGTGAGACCATGTCTATATATAATAAATATAGGATACATAGGAAAAAAGAATTAAATAATTACACAATCAAATCCTAAAATCAAATCCCTAAATAACCGTAATTTATAGAAATCACGGGATCTCCTAAATACACAATATTCTATATTCCAACACCAACTCCTATATTTTCTTCATCTCCTTTACCTAATATATCCTTCAGAGATCTATACACAATCCCCTGTTGCTTTGTACACCCAAAGATGATGACTCTTGCCTGTCCTAGTTGGCACGTACATCATCGTTGTGCATTTAGCCCTCAATTTCACACCATTAATTGGAATATATAATCTCCTTTGGTTTTTCGAGGAAGATGTGTACAAGAAAAGGAAATTGGAATCTTAGAACTGTCATAAGTCTTTGTTTTTTCCCTTACTGTTTGTTTCCTCTCCTTTGTAAATAGTGTTTTTTTTTTTAAACCCAAAATAAAATAAATAAATAAAAAAGAAAAAAAACTTGGGTACTATTTTTTGCAACTAATATATAACATTCCCTCAAAGATTAGTCTTTCAAACTTATTTTGCTGCATTCTGTTGTTTAACATTAGTACGATTTTTGGCCTCATTCAACTTTTACTATCAAAATTTTTGGAAAACCCAAAATATCACAAACAACGTCATTGATATTTATTCAATTACTCCTCTCTCTTTTTTTACCCTATGAACCCAAACAATCAGAAATAAATAGAGAATGGACAACAGGAATGGGTTTTATTTTATCATCTAAAATTGCACCTAAAAGCAACTCATGAACATGTAATTAAAAAAACCTAATAAATTACATGTTCCTTTAGTCATTCTATAGAAACCCATTTCAATCATTGGTTCATTGATTTCACATAAATCAAAACCCTACGCCATAAATGAAAAAATATAAAAAAACCTAAAGGTAGAGTGAAATGGGAAAATAGAGAAAGAGAGACAAAAAAGCAGAACCGAGAGGGAGAGAGATAGAGAGAGTAAGAGAAATACAGAGGAAGAGAAAAACCTCAATGTTGAAGCGATGTAATATGAGGCAAGGTGAGGAGCTGCAAGGCGAGCGGCAACGGTGGCGGTGGTTGTGTTTGACGGTGAAAGATTGACGGTGAACGAAGGTGGAAGATCAACGGTGAGAAATAGGGGGTAAAGTGATGGTGAGTCGTCTGTGAAAGAGAGAGAGAGAGAGAGAGAGAGAGAGAGAGAGTCTGGTTTTTGTTTGCGTGGATTGATAAAAACAAATATGGAAAAAGTAATAGAATAAATGAATTGCCTCCAATCTGAAAAATTTTCCCACTAAAAAATTTGTTATCAAGGCCTACTAAACAAAATTTTAGTAGCCAATTGTAGCATTTTTGGCGACTAAAGATATTTTGGTCACTGAAATTAAATATTCACCGACTAAATTTTTTGTCACCAAAATAAAAGTAAATTTATGCTTTTTATTTAGTGACTAAATTATTTTAGTAGGCATAAATTACTTTACAGCGACTAAAAAATTTTTAGTCACTGAAAATGAACATTTGCCGCCAAAGTTTAATAGCAAACATTACGGTAACTTTTTGGCGACTAAATTTATTTTGGTAGCCAAAAACTGGTATACCACGACTAACAAAAAATTTAGTAGCCTAAAACATGATCTAATGCCAACTAAAATAATTTTTAGTTGCCTATTGTGGCATATTTAGTGACTAATTTTTTTTAGTCGCCAATAATTAAGATACAACTACTTAAAAAAATTAGTAACTAAAAACCATATTCAACACCGACCAATGTAATTTTTAGTCGCCTATTCTACAACTTTTGGCGACTAAAAAAAGTTTAGTTGCCAAAAGTGTAAATTGTTGTAATAGGACTCATTGGAATATAATATAATAATTTGAACTAAATGCATAAGTAGGTAAAGAGGGATTTATAAAAAAAAAAAATACCCTTATATTTTATACGTTTATCACAAAAATTTTGATAAACAATTTTTAACTAATAATATTTGAGTTTCTTAACTTATAAGGCTCAAAAACATAACTTACACCCCCCCCCCCCCCAACAAAAAAAAAGGGTAAATTATATTACCTCCCCTGAGATTTCTGACAATTATAAGGATTTCCCCTGTGGTTTCAATAATTACAGAAACTTCCCTTACTTTCTCTTGACATTGTCAAGATTCTCCTATTCCGTTAATTTAGCCCAAACGGTGTTAACTTGGTTGTGCAAATGACTATAATAGCCTTTAAATACTATCCATATCCTCAAGGGAGCTAAGCATAATTTACCTATATATTAAATTATCATTTTATTTCTCATTTTTTTTTTTTTTTTTTTGTATTTTCTTGACTTTGTATTTTTTTTCCCACTATAAGTTCTTGAACTTTATAAATTAAAAAATAAAAAAAATCAACCATTAATGAAAGTAAGAAAGAATATCCATATTTCTTATTTGAATTAATTTTAAGATTTAATTTAATAAAAAAAATTTAAATGAGAGAAAAAAAAGATGGAGATATTAATTTTAGATGTAATAAATAACAAATTATTTGAGTATTTTATTATTTTCAAATAATTTATTTCTTCAAGTCAAATTTCTTTTTAATTAGATGTAAGAAATGATAAATTTAAATAGTTTATTATTCTCAAATAATTATTTTTTTTTATCTTTATTCCCTATTAGTTAATTTTAATTTATTGTAATGTGATTAGATATTTTTTTCACTATTATGTTTATTTTTAATTTTTTTTTATTAACGTTAGAAATACTGAACCTCCCCCCTCCCCCCCTTTTTATTGATATCCATCGACTGAAAATTGAAAGATTCAAAGATGAAAATTAAAATTTGAGAATAATATAGGATTGTAAAAAGATAAAAATGATAATTTCTTTTATATATTTATGAGGTAGCATTTGGTAATTTTTAAAAGTCAAGTTTTTCTAATATAAATATAAAATGTCATTATGTTTATTTTTCTTGAAAAAAATTTCATAAACAAATATGTTTACAAAACAAAAGAAAAATTCATATTTCGTAAGTTGCTATGATATTGGGTGATGCTAGCTGGCATTGATGAAAAAGAAAAAAAAATGATGAAAAAAATAGAGGAAAGAACCTGAGGGAAGAGAACAAATAATGATAATAATAAATTATGTGATATTGCTATTGGTTACAGTGACACTAAAAAAAATAAATGAGAGAATAAATAGAAAGAAGAATGAAAGAAATATAATAAAGAAAATGGAAAGAGAGGGAAAATTTCACCAAATAGATATTTTTTATATGAAAAAAAAAATGAAATATCAAGGTTGGCTCTGGGGGCAAGTTTGACCTAAAAAATTAGGGCCTCCATTTAGGAAAAAATCTGGTAATGTTGATTTATTTATGTATTTGTTAAACGAAGAGTCCCAATTATTTTAATTTGAATTCATAAAATTGGTGGTCTTTTTAAAAAATAAAAATTGATGTTTTGTAATTTTCATATAAAGGATTGTATTTAATTTAATATAAGGTTTGAAGACGATCAAATTGTTAGCTTTTCTTATTTTATTTTTAAGATATTATATATACACGCTTGTCATTATAAAGGTTTTGGTTCTATGTAATGAAATGAGCAATGATTTCCCTTTTTATATTTCTATTTATTGTTTTAATAGAAATTCAATCTATTAAAACAATGATTTCCCTTTCTATATTTCTATTTAATTTTGAATTTCTATTTGTTGTTTAAACACATTTATTGATTTGATTTAGGATTTAACAACACATGTAAAATATAATACATTAATCTCTAATTTATTATTATTATTATTATTATTATTATTATTATTATTATTATTATATATTGATGAATTGAACACGGAAGGTTTAAGATTCTCTCAAGTTATAGAGTAAAACATGAAGTATTGAAAACATATCCCAAATTACAGAGTAAAACATGACCCAAATACAAATATATGCAACATTCAAGGATTGCTCCATGGATCTAAGGAGTTCATTTTGTTTAAAAAATTTAAAATTAAAAAATTAATTTGTTTTAACTTTCCTTAAAAAAATATAAATTCAAACAATAAATACGTTAGTTTAAATAATAAATTTTACGTTGTTTATGTAGTGTGAAATAAATCTTAAGTGAAATTATTAAGGTATTATCTATAATAACATTAATTTTAAAGATATGATTCTTTTTGGTTAAATATTTTTATAATATCTTAACAATTTAGAATTTTTTAAATATTATATAGAATTTAATAATTTTGTTCAACATTATTAAAATAATGTATGGTCTTTAATAATTTTTTTGTAAAATCTCAGAAAAGGTGAGTGAAATTTACTATTTGCATGTATAAGGGTAATCTTGAAATTTTTTACTCATAGTATATGATATCAGTATTATATAACCATATTCCGTTAAATAAATTTACAGCACATTAGCAGTAGGGGAATCTTAATAATAGTTTCAAAGTAAGGGAGATTTTTATAATTATTGAAACTATATGAGAGATCTCTGTAATTGTCAGAAATCTTAGGGGAGATAAGTATAATTTATCAAAAAAAAAATATGGAGACTTACGTGTAGGTTCCAATAGGCGGACTTATTGTCAAATAAGTCTTGTGAGAATTAATGACGTTTTTCATGAAGCATTATTAAAAAAAAGCCACTAATTGTTACTTTTCAGCGATAGTTTAAAATTTGTCGCAAAAAATATCAGCAATTATAAGTTTTAGCAACAATTTTAAAAAATCATCACAAAAAAAAAAAAAAAAAAAAAAAAACCGTGACTAATTTTTGAGTTTCAGTAATAGTTTGAAAAATTCGTCACAGAAAAGAGTCGCTAATTATAAGTTTTAGTGACAATTTATAAAATCATAACACAAAAAGTCACTAATTATCAATTTTTAACAACATATATAAAAAAAATTGTCACAAAAAATTATTTTTAGTGACGATTTTACTATGACTTAGTTTTAACAAGGTTTGATAAGAATTAAATCGAATTATTATGACTTATTAGTAATTTAAAAAATATATATATATACACACGCATGCTCGTGTAGTGCTGTACTGAGAAATTCTCCCCCGGTGAGACACTGCCCTGATGCAGACAAGTCACAATTTGTCTTCTCGTCAAACTAATAAATTTAGTTGGTTTGCCTTGTCACTAATGAGACCAAATATATATATTTGAAAAAAATATTCTGGGAGGCTATATTTAAAAAAATATTCTTCACTGGGAGGCTATATTTAGACTCTGCTGTACTGAGAAATTCTCCCCCGGTGAGACACTGCCCTGATGCAGACAAGTCACAATTTGTCTTCTCGTCAAACTATTAAATTTAGTTGGTTTGTCTTGTCACTAATGAGACCAAATATATATATTTGAAAAAAATATTCTGGGAGGCTATATTTAAAAAAATATTCTTCACTGGGAGGCTATATTTAGACTGTGTTTTAAGTATAAATTTAGGTAGAATCTTAGAAGAATAAAATGTTGTACAGATAAAATTTGTATATATAAAATTCATACAGAATGATATATGTCATTTATAATTATTCATTAGTAATCAAAATACCATCACTTCAGTTTGTATTTATAAAAATGTGATTGTCACATTATTCTTATCTCAAATTTTATATAAAAATTATGTATGTATACTATTTTTATTTAAAATCTACCAACTTTATATTCTAAATACAGTTTATAAATACAAAAATGATGAGAAAGACAAATCCAAAGAAAACACAATTCATAATCGAGGGATGGCTAACCCAATGAGAAAGAACGGAGGGTCATTCTCAAGAAAACACAATTTAGGGATGGCCAACCCAATGAGAAAGGGATGGCTAACCCAATGAGAAAGAACGAGGGGTCATTCTCACAGAAAACAACCGTGAATTGACCCGGAGAGACTAACCCACTTGCTCTAGAATCACTAGGTATGATCATGGGGTGGGTTTGTCATTTCCTGCCTCTATCCCCACGGACAAACTTTACCCCCCCGCCTTCACCTCACCCCCGGTGAAATTTTTCAACTCCATCCTTGCTCCTATGGATACTTGACCACATTTCAAATAGTCAAAAAAATTGACAACTATCTAAATCCTTAGTATACTAAATAATATATATATATTTTTTTTATTTCCATATATATAAACAATGAGACTTTTAAGATTATTATTTATTTATATTTAAACAGAACCACAGACTTTTAGTATTATTTTCTTATATTTAGTTATATTATATATATACATATATTATTAATTATATCAGGTCGGGTTTGGATTGGGAGAGGCGATACTTGCCCTTGCCCCACTCCCGTTGCGGGTGACCGAAACATAATCTACCCCCGCCCCATATAAGTGTCGGGACAAGTAAAATCCGCCTTGTTAGGTTTTTATTCTTGGAAATCCCGTTTGATAAAAACTCCTTTTAGTTGTACTTATTTTCGCACTTTTTATTTCAGTGAGGCTATGAGTGTTTAGATGCAAATCCAACCCGAATTGTGCCTTGCAGAGAAGTTTGTGATGTTAATACTTTCAAGATTGCCACTTCGCTGATTATGACGGGGATTGAGCTGCCTAGTCAGCTCGCGGGGGTCGAGGGGGCAGCGCCCCTTGGCGGGTCCGGGGCAGCACCACGGCGGGGTCGAGGGGCAGCGCCCCCGAAGCAAGATGCAAAATTGCATTCAAATTTGCCTATCCGCCCTTGCTCGCTCGAGCCTCGAGCGAAGGAGTTCTCGCTCGAGCGAAGGAGTTCTCGCTCGAGCGAAGGACTGCGTCTGCATAAAGACCTGAAAGAGGTGTTTGTTTGCTCGAGTGAAGGATGCGTGGCTCGAGCGAAGCCACTTATGGAAATCACGCGAGATATGTTCCTCGCTCGAGCGAGAGAAGCTTCGCTCGAGCGAGCTTCAAAATCCAGGATTTCTATAAGTAGTTGTTTTACTCCAAAACTAGGATTACTCCTCCAGATCTTCTTCTTGGATATTAAGGTTTATATCTGGGGATATTTTGCTAGTTTTTTTTGATGTTTTGATTGAGTATTCAACTCATGGTTTAAAGAGTATACATCAAAGGATTATTTGTTTGTTCTACATAAAAGAGAGAGTTGTTCTTCGGTGGATTCCGAAGAATTCGAGCCTAAAGCTTTGGTGGATTCTGGAGTGGCTCATCGTTAAGACAATTCCGAGGTGAAGACGGGGTTGGAAGAGGCACGTAGGGGTTGGTTCAATTCGGGCGTGGATTTGCTAGGTAATTGAGAGTATACCTGTGTAATTCCTTTATATCTTCTTAGTGGATTGTTTTGTGGTTGTTGCCCGTGGTTTTTTTTATCACAATTGGAGGTGTCCAATTGTGGTTTTTCCACGTAAAATTGTTGTGTCGATTTGTCTTGATTGTTTGATTTGGATTGTTATTTACTGCTTAAAATTGATACATAATCACAAATCAACATCTAGGGGATTTTTAGATTTTTCACGCCCCATTCAGTTGGATATGAACAGACTCTTATGGATCGAATTAAAATGGTCATCCTTAAAAATCACTCATCATGAGTACAACATTTTTGTATACTATGGCCATGTTTGGAATGTGCTAGAATAGCACATCATTTATCATTTTATTTTATTTGAGTTACATCATTTTTTATTTGGGTTATAACACCTCTCTATCATAGTTCACATATTTTCATAATATATATATATATATTTATTTATTTATTTAAATCATCCAAACAACCCCTATGATTAGGGTGACATCACATTTTCAATTTTTGACCGCATGCTTACCTCATGTGTCTTCTTTGTGCACAAATTATCTGTGTCTATGTGATCATTAAATACTCTTTTGGGATCATATAAATAAATTATTTATTGATTTATTGACTTATTTCAGTTAGGGCACTTGGTCCATAAATCAGATTTTAGATTTTTTATTATTTTATTTTATCTATAAGTCCATATTCTAAAATACTTTGTCCATAAAGAGAACCTCTTACAAAATGACTAAACTACCCACGTATATGTTTTGTTTCCCAAACCCAAACCAAACCAAACCACACCACTCTCCATCCATCGTTTCTCTTGTTCTGCTCTCTCTCTCTCTCTCTCTCTCTCTCTCTCTCTCTCTCTCTGCCGACGGACTACCACCGCCAATCGCCATTGTGGGGTTCAATCTCCTTTATTTGCTGTTGCTGTCGCTCCAAGGCCCGGCGATACACACAGATTTCTATGTATGTATATATATCCCTCTCTTTCTCTATTTTCTCTACTTTTTGTATCTCTACTTTTCTCTTTCTCTCTCTCTCTCCCCCCTTATTTCTCTCTAGTTTTGTTGCAGATCCAGAACCATCACCATGAGATCCGTCGTTTCACCGCCACCACAGAACTAAAGATTCGCCACTGCCATCACTTCGTCGCTTCACTACCGCATAAGAATAATCCTCATCAATTGCATACATTTATATGTATGTATGCACATATATATATATATATACAGATATGTATGTGTGTCTGTGTGAATGTGTGTAATTCATATTCTGATATTTGTGTTTCAATTGTTGCAGTGTGTGAGGAAACCAACCTGATACTTTCTCAGAAGACAAATGATATTTGCGTTTGTGTTTTGAATTTTGAATTTTTTTTTTTTAGAAAAAAAAAAAAAAACCTCAAATATGTGTTCAAGGCTTAGATTTGGAAAATCTTCATGATGATGATGATGATGATAATAAAGACTTTCTAGAATTTTGAATAGATAGATATGCATGTATGAATGAATGAATGTATAGCATAGATAAGAAATAGACAGATAGGTACGTACGAATGTATGTTGTTATTTGCACAGTCTCTTTCTCTCTCAACATCCAAATAGTGCATTTGTCATAGTTCCAAGAAAAAAATTGTGCATAGATTACCAAATTTGAACATATAGCTTTGTTTTTCAACAAAAATAAAAAATAAAAAATAAAAAAAATATTTTAGTTGATTGCATGTATGTAATTTGCATAGATAAGAGATAGATAGTTTTTATCATATTTGTTTTTTTTTTTTTCTTTTTTTTTGTTTCAATCCTACAAATAAAGTGAGAGAGAGAGAGAGAGAGAGAGAGAGAGAGAGAGAGATGAGGAGTAAGAAAGAGATGATGATATATTTTTTTTAGATTTGGAAGATGATGATTGCAATAGATATATATTTTTTTCTTCCTCAACAGATATATTTTCAAAAGAGATTTTTTCAACAAATAGAAAGAGAAAAAATGAGAGAGAAAGATAAAGAGAGAGAAACAAACAGACAAAATTTTTTTTTGGCGTTCGTTCTTATGTTAAACAGATGGGAGAGAGAGATATTTGAACAGATAGAAAAAAAATTTGGACAAAAATTAAATAGATAGATTTTATTTGGAAAAAAATTAAACAGATAAATATTTTGACAGATAAGAATTTCAATAGATAGATTCAACAGATAAAAAATTTCAATAGAAAAAAATAATTTGAACTTTACATAGAAACTTTTTGAAGAGATAGACAAAAAATTTGAATAGATAGGGAAAAATTTGAACATATAGAAAAACATTTAAACATACAGGGAAAAAATTCCAACAAATAGATATAAAATTTGAACAGATAGTCAACGGTAGTCAACAGATAAAAAAACAGTCAATAGATAAGTAAGGGACAAAATTGGGAACAAAATGTCCTTTTGGACTTCTCATCAAACTATGTTATAAAAGATGGATCTATTATCAACAAAAAAAAAAAAAATAATCTACTGGACCTATTGCCTTATACATTCCTTAGATTGGATTTATCACCAATTAACCTTTTTAGTTATATAATATCTCTATTTTTTTACACGTCTTTTTGTAATAACAAAAAAGTCAACTTATAAGTCATATCCAAAATAATCCAAAATATATTTAATAATTTATTTTTTATTTTTAAAATCATATTCATTTAACTTTTAGTATTGATCCCACACACCACTAATATAAAATTTTAAAAAAAGAAAATAATTGCACTTTCTTGTGGGACTTTGATTTTTTCCATTTCATAGATTGTTAGGAGATCTCATGTACCTAAATAATAATAATAAGTGCATTGGGAGTAAATAATCTTCATTTCTGTACTCCTTAGCTCCGTGATGAGAAAGACAAATCCAAAGAAAACACAATTCATAATTGAGGGATGGCTAACCCAATGAGAAAGAACGAAGGGTCATTCTCAAGAAAACACAATTCAGGGATGGCTAACCCAATGAGAAAGAACGAGGGGGTCATTCTCACGGAAAACAACTTTGAATTGACCCGGAGAGACTAAGCCACTTGCTCTAAAATCACTAGGTATGGCTATAGGGTGGGTTTGTCATTTCCCGCCTCTATCCCCACTGACAAACTTTACCCCTCGCCTTGACCCCACCCCGCTACAGGTGAAATTTTTCAACTCCATCCTTGCCCCTGCGGATACCTGGCCACATTTCAAATAGTCAAAAAAATTGAGAACTATTTAAACCCTTAGTATACTAAATAATTTTTTTAAATTTTTTATTTCCATATATATAAACAGTGAGACTTTTAAGATTATTATTTATTTACATTTAAGCAGAACCACATACTTTTGGTATTCTTTTCTTATATCTAATTATATTATATATATACATATATATTATTTATATATTATTAATTATATTAGGTCGGGTTTGGATCGGGAGAGGCCATACCTGTCCCTGCCTCACTCCCGTTGAAACATAATCTACCTCCATCCCATATAAGTGTCAGGGCACGTAAAATCCGCCCCATTCAGACGGATATGAACAGACTCTCACGAATCGAATTAAAATGGTCATCCTTAAAATCACTCATCATGAGTACAACATTTTTGTTTTCCACTAGAAGCAGCAGCAGCTCCATGATTGACCCAGAGTTGTATACTATGGCTAAGTTTGGGACATGCTAGAATAGCACATCATTTTATCTTTTTATTTTATTTGAGTTACATCATTTTTTATTTGGGTTATATCACTTCTCTATCACATTTCATATATTTTCATAATATATATACTTATTTAAATCATCCAAACAACCCCTATGATTAGGGTGACATCACATTTTCAATTTTTGACCGCATGCTTACCTCTTGTGTCTTCTTCGTGAACAAATTATCTGTGTCTATATGATCATTAAATACTCTTTTGGGAGCATATAAATAAGTTATTTATTGATTTATGGACTTATTTCAATTAGGGCACTCAGTCCATAAATCAGATTTTAGATTTTTTTTATTATTTTATTTTATTTATAAGTCCATATTCTAAAATACTTTGTCCATAAAGAGAACCTCTTACAAAATGACTAAATTACCCACGTATATGTATTGTTTTCCATACCCAAACCAAACCAAACCACTCCACTCTCCTTCCATCGTTTCTCTTGTTTTGCTCTCTTTCTCTCTCTCTATTGACAGACAACCACCGCCAATCGCCATTGTTGGCTTTAATCTCCTTTATCCGTTGTTGCTGCCACTCCGAGGCCTGATGATACACACAGATTCCTATGTATGTATATATATCCCTATCTTTCTCTCTTCTCTCTACTTTTTGTATCTCTACTTCTCTCTCTCTCTCTCTCTCTCTCTCTCTCTCTCCCCCCTTCTTTCTCTCTAGTTTCGCTGCCGATCCAGAATCGTCGCCTTGAGATCCGTCGTTTCACCGTCACTGCAAAACTTGAGATCCGCCACTACCATCGCTTCGTCGCTTCACTACCGCATAAGAATAATCCTTATCAATTGCATACATCTATATGTGTGTGTGTGTGTGTGTGTAATTCATACTCTGATATTTGTGTTTCAATTGTTGCAATATGTGAGGAAATCATCCTGATACTTTCTCAGAAGACAAATGATATTTGTGTTTTTGTTTTGAATTTTGATTTTTTTTTTTTTTTTTTGTAAACTCAGATATGTGTTCAAGGCTTAGATTTGGAAAATCTTCTTCATGATTTATGGACTTATTTCAGTTAGGGCACTCAGTCCATAAATCAGATTTTAGATTTTTTTTATTATTTTATTTTATTTATAAGTCCATATTCTAAAATACTTTGTCCACAAAGAGAACCTCTTACAAAATGACTAAATTACCCACGTATATGTATTGTTTTCCATACCCAAACCAAACCAAACCACTCCACTCTCCTTCCATCGTTTCTCTTGTTTTGCTCTCTTTCTCTCTCTCTACTGACGGACAACCACCGCCAATCGCCATTGTTGGCTTTAATCTCCTTTATCCGTTGTTGTTGCCACTCCGAGGCCTGATGATACACACAGATTTCTATGTATGTATATATATCCCTCTCTTTCTCTCTTCTCTCTACTTTTTGTATCTCTACTTCTCTCTCTCTCTCTCTCTCTCTCCCCCCTTCTTTCTCTCTAGTTTCGCTGCCGATCCAGAATCGTCGCCTTGAGATCCGTCGTTTCACCGTCACTGCAAAACTTGAGATCCGCCACTACCATCGCTTCGTCGCTTCACTACCGCATAAGAATAATCCTTATCAATTGCATACATCTATATGTGTGTGTGTGTGTGTAATTCATACTCTGATATTTGTGTTTCAATTGTTGCAATATGTGAGGAAATCGTCCTGATACTTTCTCAGAAGACAAATGATATTTGTGTTTTTGTTTTGAATTTTGATTTTTTTTTTTTTAAAAACTCAGATATGTGTTCAAGGCTTAGATTTGGAAAATCTTCTTCATGATATTGATGACGATAATAAAAACTTTCCAGAATTTTGAACAGATAGATATGCATGTATGAATGAATGAATGTATTGCATAGATAAGAAATAGACAGATATGTACGTACGAATGTATGTATGTTATTTGCACAGTCTCTCTCTCTCTCTCTCTCTCTCTCTCTTTTTCTTTTTCACAACATCCAAACAATGCATCTGCCCTAGTTCCAAGAAAAAAACTGTGCATAGATTACCAAATTTGAACAGATAGCTTTGTTTTTCAACAAAAATAAAAAATAAAAAAATAGTTTAGTTGATTGCATGTATGTAATTTGCATAGATAAGAGATAGATAGTTTTTATCACATTTGTTTTTTTTTTTTGGTTTATTCTTACAAATAAATTGAGTGAGAGAGAGAGAGTGTGTGTGGGTGTGTGTATGTGTATGTAAAAGAGATAAGGAGTAAGAAAGAGATGATGATATATATATATTTTTTTAGATTTGGGAGATGATGATTGCAATAGATATATATTTTTTTTCTTCCTCAACAGATATATTTTCAAAAGAGATTTTTTCAACAAATAGAAAGAGAAAAATAAGAGAGAGATAGAGAGGGAGAAACGATAGAAAAAAAAAAAATTTGGGCATTGGTTCTTGTGTTAAACAGATGGGAGAAAGAGACATTTGAACAAATAGAAAAGATTTTGGACAAAAATTAAACAGATAGATTTTATTAGGAAAAAATATTAAACAGATAAATATTTCAATAGATAGATTCAACAGATAAAAAATTTCAATAGAAAAAAGTAATTTGAACTTTACATAGAAAATTTTTGAAGAGTTAGACAAAAAATTTGAATAGATAGGGAAAAATTTGAACATATAGAAAAATATTTAAACATATAGGGAAAAAATTTCAACAAATAGATATAAGATTTGAATAGATAATCAACGAAAGTCAATAGATAAAAAAAAATGTCAATAGATAATTAAGGGACAAAATTGGGAACAAAATGTCCTTTTGGACTTCTCATCAAACTATGTTATAAAAGATGGACCTATTATCAACAAAAAATATCTACTAGACCTATTGCCTTATACCTTCCTTAGATTGGATTTATCACCAATTAACCTTTTCAATTACATTATATCTTTATTTTTTTACACGTCTTTTTGTAATAACAAAAAGGTCAACTTATAAGTTATATCCAAAATAATCCTAAATATATTTTATAATTTATTTTTTATTTTTAAAATCATATTCATTTAACTTTTTACTATTGATTCCACACACCACTAATATAAAATTTAAAAAAAAGAAAATAATTACACTTTCTTGTGGGACTTTGATTTTCTCTGTTTCATAGATTGTTAGGAGATCTCATGTACCTAAAAAATAATAATAATAAGTGCATTGGGAATAAATAATCTTCATTTCCGTACTCCTTACCTCCATGTTCTGTTTACTTTAACTGCGTTGTTTCTCCTGTAAACACAACAGAAGTGAGCTAACCGGCGGGTGTCTCACCGGAAAACCCCTCTGATGGTCAAGTCAGCACCCTTAGAGACTATCGGAGAATGGTAGAGTTCTTTTGCTCAAGATTGCTTACCTTTTAGAATGGTCTCGTAGGTTTTATTTACACAACTTGTCTCATTTCTACATGCAGTGCACATTATCCCCATTATCTTGGGGGCAGTGACATTATTCCCTTATATACATGTACTTGTCAAGGACAACACTAACTTAGACAGGTCACTGTTTGTCCTCCACAAATTGTTAGTTCATGAGAAGCACTCAACCGAGCATCCTTTGGCTGAGCTATCAGCAGCTTGGTTAAGCCAGTGATCTTCGCTCATGAATCTTGCGCCTTGTTGCCACTCAGAAGAAGGATTAAATTCTGCTCGGTTCTATACAGCTTGGTTGGCTTAGCTTGATCTACATGAAAACACCTCGGCCGGTAAGAGGGAGCTCGGCTAGTTCTGTAAGGCAGACTCAAGTCCATCTTTAATGGGTCAAGCTTGGCCTAACACAGCTCGGTCGATCTTGGCCCATCACAGCTCGAACCCTTTAGCACGACACAAAACTCCCTTCTTAATTGCCCCCCTTAATTGGTTTGCTTTGGTTCCACGCCCGGTTTAATCATCTGCCTGGCGCAAATCTAACACTTCAGAGAGCCTAGTCCCTCCATTACTCTGATACAACATCTTTTTAGGGGGACACGCGTCATTTTGTCATGATGATGGGCGCGATTCCCTAAGAAAATTTTCAAATCTTGGCGTCCCTTCAAGTGTAAGGCATATATACCGTCATCATCCTTCCACTTCTCTTCACTGTTCATTACCATTTCAGACGGGATACCTAGTGAACTAGAGCATAGCCTTGATTTCTTACATCAAGTGGCCAACTCAAAGCATTTCCTTTGGAGATTCTGTTTCATTTCCATCGTCGGAGCATTTTTCACCGGTTGGAGTGTCAATTGCAGTTTTAACCCCACAAGCTCTCCATTCTCGTAAGTGTTCTTCATCGCCCTCCATGAAATTCACTGTTATTGAGCATTTCACTATGTTCTTAGCATATAAAAGATAATAACATGACCAAAACCCACTAAAAACTGGGGTAAACATGAGTTTGCATCTATTTCTAGTGTTAATAGCCCCTGGCCTGTGGTTTTCCATTGCACAGTTCATCCTCTTGGATGAACACAGAAAGAACTGGGCCAGATCAGGCACAAAACCACATTTTAATCAAAAATCACAACGTGGCTGGGCAAATTTTAGGTTTGTGACATCTAAGGAAGAAACCGAGCTGCGAACCAAACAGCTTAGGAGGCCACGCGACTGAGCTAAGATTTGGCTCATTTGCACGTAGCCAAGCTAGGACCAACCATGCTCTTGAAATCGAGCTAAAACCCTATTTAATACAAAATCGAGCTACAATTCGGCTTAATTGTCGATCGAGCTAAAACCTAACTCATCTGTGTAATCGAGCTAAAATCCAGCTTATCCGCAAGACTGAGCTAGAACTGTGCTCATGCGTGCGTCAGAACTATCACTTGCACTTAATTTTGATTTTTTACTATGTAGAATCCCAGGAGACTAGGCACACCAACAAAGCGTTCTCAAAGACCAAGCAGTCACTGCATAATTTGACGAACACGCTCCACCGAGCAGATCACACCGGGCTACATGGGGCAATATCATTTCTTGGTAAACACGCTGGCGGATTAGCCGAGTTCCATGAGGAGTATGGTGTCCTAGCAGACATGCACTTTGAGCTCGATAAGGAAGTGATCGTTCCTTGTTATCCATTATAGGAGGGGGGCTTCGCTTCCCGATATAGCCCTTGATGTGCGAATTCTTAAGACACATCGGGCTGCGCCCCTACACAAGTGTCCACTAACACCTTTCGTATAATAAACGGAGTTACCGAGCTAAATCACTGGCTTAACTTAAACTTAGGTCTAGTCGAGATACTGCACCAGTACATGCTTGGTCACACAAGTGATGGATTTAACTAGTACTTGAAGATAAGACCGCATAGAGAGCGTCTAGTGATCGGCACGCCGGATAAAAACCTTCACGACAATGACTTTTTCTGGGTAACCGGAAACTATGAGACTACTGATGTGCCCAGCTAGTATATAAGCCAAGACAAAGGCTCAACATATAAGCCAAACTTCAAAATTCATCAATTTATTTTGGTCATGTTCTAACGAGCTAACAAGCTTCTTTTACAGGTGTCTCCGAGCTAAACCCCAACCTTGATGAAGCAACAATGAGTGCCGCACTAAGATACAAGAAGCAAAGTTGTGACGATCTGCTTGGTTACGTGCTGAGCTGCTAGTATTCGGCAAAGCAGAAGAGCAAAGTCACCGATTTCTTGTTTGAGCCTTCTTCTCTGCCAGATCCAAGCCTTCCAGATGTTCTCTTAATTCGGTTAACCAAGGATGAAGAAATGGTAAAGAAAAACAGGATCAAGAATCTTATAACAACTACCTCCTTCGAGATACCGAGCAACATTCTACTGCCTGCACCATCCGTTAGGCAAAGTTTAGCAACCGTGCTAGCCTTAGCCTCCACCGCCATCCCATCCAGTTGTATTGAATCTCGTCAGGCTAGCAAAAGGGCTCGCGCAGCTGATCCTTCGATCGAGCTCGTGGTCAAGCTGAGCAGCGAGCATGTTGTAGAGGTTGAGCCAGCTCTTGCTTGGTAACCGAAGTAAAAGCACTAGGACAAGGATATCCCAGCCAATGTTTCCATCAAGGGGGACAAGGAGCACTTCCTTGCCTGATTTGTCTAAGTCCCTGCTGTTGTCAGGTGACATACTTGGGAGCGACCACGTTCCAGACACCCAGATGGTCAAGTTCACGGTGAAGTCCATGGCCAGGGTAAGTGTTCTTATATAATTTGTTTAACTGTTTGCTTAATTTTTTTCCTTCTAATCATTTGCATCTTGCAGGTGATCCTAAATACCTACCTGGTGATGGACCGGGTAATCAATCTGCAGTAGAAGGTGGCTGACACCACCGCGCAAGGAAAATATCTTAAGGCTGAGCTAGGGCGAGCCAAAGCTTCACTTGAGATGGCCAATGCAGAAAATGCTACACTTCTCAGCCAACTTGGCAGCAACGAGCAGGAGTAGGACGCTGCGTGTGCCGAGCTCAAAAGGCTAAAAAAACATGATGGCTGAAGCTGAGAAGGCAACTGAAAACAGAGGCTTCAAGGAGGCCGATAAGAGCTGCACGAAGCAGGTTGAGGCCACCAAGGACATGTTCTTCCAATCTGGCTGGAAGGCGACTTGCGAGAAGCCTGACCATGGGGCTTCGATCGAGGTGTTCATCGCTTCTCTCCCTCACTTCCTGTCGGACTACATGATTCCCTATGTTGAAAATGTCTTTAATGCCTTGCAAGAGAAGGAGGCCGAGGAAGAGGTAGAAGTTGCACCGGCCAAGCTCATTGAGGACGAAAAGGCTGCTGTAACTGAGCAAGAAAGGGTTACTACTGGCGATGATTTTGCTGATGATCTATCCCTTCTTATTTGACTTCTCTATTTTCTTTTTCCTTTTCTTTATGTAGACACCCCATTTTTGACGGCCCCTTTAAGGCTTGGATGTTCTTGCAGGTACATCTAATAATGAGTTTTATTGCCCACCGAACATTTGAAGTCCATGTCAGAACACAACAGGTTTGAGTTCTCTAAACCCAGTATCCATTTTGCCGCATCTTTGGATCATGCTTAGTTCTTTTTAGGGTGAAGTTTTTGATGGCCTGCCGGCCATCCTTGAAGCCTACCGGCCATGGGTTTTGGCCTGCCAGCCATTTATGTGCCTTGCTGGCCATCAATGAAGCCTTGCCGGCCAAGACATCAGTCTTTTCTGCAGATATTTTGTGCCAGCTGTTTGCACAGGTTTATGCATCTTCCAACACGTGTGTGGTTGGATCTTTGTGAGGGGATTTTGTATTTTCTATATAGAGGACCCCTCTCTTGCATGTGGAGGGGTTAGAAAAATTTGAAGACAAAAAAAACTCTCTCACTAGATTTCTTTCTCTTTTACAATTTTGTGCCCTGAAGCTTGTTTTCTCTACACTTTTGCATACACTTCCTTGATAGAGGTTACTTCTCTTTGAGCTAAGGTTCATTGAGACTTGGTTTGAGCTCTAGCAAGTGGTTTAGGCTTAGATTGTTGCCTATTTTGTGCCTTTGCTTCAAGAGGTATAACACTTGTTACTTAAGCTTGCTTTCAATACTTTCTTTGCCATGTTTTTCTACTATTTTGGGGGCGGGTTTTGGCATGTAAAAAGTTCTGTTTTTGAGGCTTAAAAGTGGTGGTTTGAGCTCTTTTGAGTTAGGGGGTTGTCCACCCCTTTTGCTTTTTAGCTTGTTAAGCTTTTGTGCCATCTTTTCATCACTTTTAAACAAACTTTTTTGGGCCTTTTAACCACTAAATTTCAGAGGTTTTTTAGTGGTAAAAACCCTATTTTGAAGTCCAAAATTGGAGGGGTTAGCCTTCCCTCCTTGTATCTTGTTTGCATGCCTAGTTAGCTTCATGAGTTAGCATGTTTTTCTAGCTTAATTTAGCTTAAGTCCAACATGTTTGTGCCTCTGTTTTGACCTGTTTTGGCTCTGCTTTGGGCTGGTTAATTCAGTGGAGGCTTGTGTTTCATAGTTGTAGGGTTAATTCCTTCACTAGCTTGGTGTTTTCATGCTTTAATCATCATTGTTGTAAGTTCAAAGCATGTTTTAGTATTGTTTTGCACTCCATTTCAGCACTTAAAATCTCTGCAATCTCCCTCTTTGCTTCACTCTTTTATTTGCTTTTGAGAGTTGTTTCAAACTTGGGGTCTTTTAAGCTTAAGATTGAGGTTGTGCTTAATGGTTTAATCCTCTTTGAGGGTTCATTACCAACGGCATGATCTCTCTCATGCCTTAAATTACCCCTTGGTTGACACTTCTTTCGCATTAGAGGACACTCACCTTTGGACTTAATCTATTAAAGAATGGATCGGTAATGTAAAATGAGTAAACAAAAATACCAAGTAAAAAAAACTAGATAAACATCTTTTGTGTTGCATTGCATGTGTTCGAATCGGATGTTAATTCGAACACAAGGAAAATGGGACATTTCATACTCAAAAGTGATGAAATGCGTCATTTTCCTTGGTCTCCATTGCTCTTGATCACGCATGATAGGGTGATGGACATTTTGAGTCTTATTTGTGCATTTATCGAAGTTGTACAACTTGGGTCTTTGGCCATCATGCAATGAAATTGCTTGATTGGTGGTTTTGGATCCAAGTGTGCCACTCCTTTGAGGTTTTGAGATGATAAGGAGGGGTACAGTACAAATATGTCCTTGGAAAAACCCTCATTTTGCTCTGTTTGTGCTCTGTTGCAATATGGTGACTCAGAGCATCAGTGGCTGGCAGTGCCTTGTCAATGGTCGGCAAGGCTTCATTTTTGGCCGGCAAGGCACCCTCTTGCCCAGTAGAGGGCCGACAGCAGCCATCCATGGCCAGTAGGTCACTAATGCAATCCTCAGCAGAGATTTGGTAAGTTAGAGCAAAAAGGTTCTGAAATGTGCTCAACCCTACAAATAGAGCCTCTCAAGAACAAAACAGAGGGCTTTTTGGGGGGAAAACCGAGCTTATGCATCTTCCACTTCCCAAGGTGGAGCAGTGGCAGCTTAGTTTAATATCTTGCGTGCTTAGTTTAGCTGCATTTGTTTTAATTAATTAGTTTGCTAGCTAGTTAGTTAAGTGTTATAATAATTAGTTATTGGTTTGCTAGTTATTCATTTGATTTGTAATAAATAGTCTAATTAGCTTAATTAGATTAGTTTAATTAGCTTAGCTTAGATTAGCTTAGCTTATTCATTCGGACCCTCCTTCGCGATGGCATAATGTTGTAATAAGTGTGCGTGCGTTTGTGCATGTCTTCCAACCCCGTGTCTTTCTCCCTTTTATTGAATCGCTTTTGATGGTTAGATTAGCGACATATTTCAATTAGCATACCTTATACTCACATGTTTGCATCCATTCATTTGTCTTGCATGCACCGAGGCTCGGCGTATCATTCAAACTGCATTGCAATTTCAATAATTCTTTGAATACCTGTTTAATCGCATGTTGTTCAAATCAATCCATATGCCATATTAGTAGTCAAGCCTATTAATTGCATATTGCATGTGTTGCATTAGGCATCTTGTATAGTTAGGATCACGTATCTTTCTAACTAGTTTCTGTTTTGGCTTGGAGTACTCGGTAAGCTTTTACGGTTTAGCATACTTGCATAAGTGTGATTGCCATGTTACCATGTTTCGCATGCTTGCCATGAGGCTATGTGCTTGCTTGTTAAACTGCATGAATGCCTATGGATGAAGGCTTGTTGTTTAAATTGGAACAATTCAATGAATGCTTGTTTTAAGCCCACTTTGTTGTGGTAAAATCATGTTTTAAGCCCACTATGTTTGGTGGCAAATCCGCATCTTTAAGCCCACTTGAGGGTGGCAAATTCAAACCATTTTTGCAAACAAACATGACTTGAAATGTTCCAATTCTTGCGATGTAGCCTATACATGCTTGTGAGCATCACATAGTAAAGATAGTTTAATAACCAGAATAAGAACACATAATGTTTATAAAAGAACATATCATGATTAGTAGAGGCCGATCTTTAATCGGGCGAGCGGAGGTGCTCATTTCAGGACCTTCCCCTCTCATACCCAAGTTCTCGAGCCGAGGCAACTTTGGTGATGATGGACACGTGGCCTTTGGCACGAGTCAGGGTTTCCTAAATTTTCCCAAAAATAAAATATTTAGGTGGCGACTCTGTATCTGGCAAAGCAGTCCAATTTTGGCATTATTTGATTTAAAATTGATTTTCCAAAGAGATTTGCCGGATTTGGACTCTTTGGTATTTATCAGTTTCACATTGCACTTGTGAGACTAGATTCGGAACCGCGGGAGTCTGAACTGTGAGGCCTTCTTTTCAAACCCTTTTCGAAAGGCAAGGCCCGAAAAAAGGTGAGTCCACAGTTTCTGGCGACTCTGCTGGGGATTTAGAGAACTTGACTCGAACTCATGATATGTTGTTTTATCTACACTCATGTGTTTCTTTGCATTTGCATCTGTCGCCTAAGTCACAGTGTTTGCCATCTACTATTCCTGAACGGTTTGCCGGAGGCTTGCTTGGAAAAGCTGGCCAAAAGGCTGACTTGTTGTGGGCTCTGCCACGATGGGAACACAACCCTTAGATATGAACTACTGCTGTACCGTTTGATCCTCCTTTCACTTCTTGGTGTTAGGTGTGAGAGGTCTATTAGGTAGTCTTGCTGAGGTACCCTTTTTGACCAATCGACCTAGTTGCATATCGGAAGCCATAGAGACTATTCCAAACTAGGACAGGTTGCTCACCTGAATGTAGGAATTGTTTGAAACCGCTTGTTTGCGTAGTGAATCCTTAGCTCCTGACAAAATTAGGACAGGGAAACCCTACCCCATCATAGGGGTGTTTCGGCTCTCACTTGCTTGATACGTGCTTTTAGAGTGAAACTCTGCAGGAATGTATGTATCAGTTGCAAGTCTGGGTATCAGTTTTGGGGCAGAAATTTGGGGTAAAAATCAGTGTTTGAGTACAGTTGTCTAGCTTATGATTGCAATTGTGTGTTGTTTCTGTCTGAGCCGAGGTGCTGTGCGGTTTCCGATTTTTGTTTCTTTTTGCTTTATTTTCTTTTTGCAAGGTAGTCTTTCACCATTGCTTCAGACGAGTCTGTTACCCCCCAAGCACTCTGGACCCGAGTAAGGTGACTTTACCGATTCGGGGATCTTGTGAGAGGACAGTCAGTGTTTGCTTCACTCCCGCCAGTTACTAGACGGGGGAGGGTTAGGCATAACTCACCGATTCAGCAGTCATCGTTTACCTTGCCTGTGCCCAGTCAGGCCCAATCATTTACTTCTACTCCAGACTGAGAGTACTCGCCAGTTCCGGCAGTTCAAGGTCCTCCAGGCAACATGGAAGACATGCTTCTTCAACTCCAGCAGACTATTGAGAACATGCAACTAGATGTTGCCCGACAAGCTGAGACCACAGCTCGCCAAGCCGAGGTTGTAGCTCGCCAAGCAGAGGTATTTGAAAGGCTTCAACAACAACAGTCACAACCTGCAGTAGCCTCAGCATCCCATGCACCCCCAGCGGGAATTCCAGCACCCGGGGTCACAATTAATGTCTAGAAAAACATGAGCATTCAGGAAGATCCTATCCCGCCTCAGACCTCCAAGGCACTAATTTACCCGATAGAGGCGTCGTTTGAATTCGACGTCGACCCTACTGCACTGAAAGTGAGCAAGCTTGAGAAGCTCTTTAAACGGGCACAGTGTGTGAATTCGATCCCTGATATAGAGGATGGCTATACGGAGTCGGCGGTGACGTTGCCAGACAGATTCAAAATGTCGCATATAGACCGGTTTGATGGTTCAGGGGATCCTATGGTCCATCTAGGGCTATTTTTTGACATCACCAGACTACAGAAGCTATCGCTCTTTGGTCGGACCCTGTTGGGTATAACGGCCATCTGGTATGTTAAGCTTGAAGACTCCGTGAAGAGAAACTGAGAGGAAATGGCTGACGCCTTCATAGCACAGTACTCCTACAACACTCAGATCGAGGTCACAACTCGTGATTTCGAAGAAACTCACCAGGAGGCGAAGGAGGACCTTTTGGATTTTGTCACCCGGTGAAGGGCCAAGGCCCTCTATGACGACGGTCTAGCCGGCTGAAAAGGACCAGATCAGAATGGTGGTTCGTAATCTGCAACCAAGACTATTACAGAAGATGATAGTCCTACCTCTGTCTACTTTTGCTGACCTCCATGAAATAGGGGTGCAGGTAGAGGATGCAATGAAGCAGGGTCTGATAGACCACGAGAAAGAGCAGCCCAAGAGGGCTTTCACACGTAGTTCTAATGCGACTATGAGTGGTAGTGCAGCTGCAAGGCCTTCAAATGTGGGTGTGGTCACCACCACACCAAAAACTGCCAACTCCTTTGCCGGTACATCCAATACAACCTCACAAACCTCGAAGTACCAGCCCTGAGGCCAAAGGGTCTTCACCCCTCTATACATGTCCTTATCCAAAGCCTTAGGGGTCCTGATCAAAAAGGGGCACCTGAAGCCACTAGAGCCTCGCCCCTTACCCGATTCTCTTTCCCACAACCCGGCCAAATATTGTGCTTTTCATCAACAGCATAGTCACGACACTGACCTATGTTTCAGATTAAGTCATGAGATTCAAGATCTTATTGACAATAAGGTGATAACGCCTCCTCAAAAGCCTAACGTCACTACAAATCCTCTCTCACCACATAACCAGGTCCCTCCACCTCGGCAAATAAATCTCATCCATACACTGGCCATCCCTTACGACCCCAGTATATACATCACCCCCTCCCACCTACCTAAGCCGGCGCTATTCATCCCGGAAAGCACAGACCTATGCATGATGAATGCATCCATATCCCAACCTAAACCTGTGGTGGTGACTGTGGTAGAGGAAGGCAGGCTAGCCTTGGTGGAGAATGGGAATGTCAGTTCAGTAACTAAGGCTCCGTGGACTTATCTGAAGAGAAATACAACCCGTGCCACTACATTGTGCCAACCAATCAAGCCAAACCAGAAATAGAGTTGCCAATAGGACTGAAGGTTAGTGTGGTCTAGGAGGATGGCCCAAGCCAGGGATTAGATGATCTAGCTGATCTGGAGAAAGACATCGATAATCTATAGTTTTTCGACGAGCAAGATTCGAGAGATGTGCACATTAACTAGTTCAATCTGAACGGGTGGACAGACAACTCTGGGTGGCTCAGTGATGAACTTGATGTGGATGAGGGACTTCAACTAAAGCTAGAACAGCCAGAAGCAAGAACTGCTACAAGGGCCCGAACGGTCGAGGACAAGGGAAAATTTCTAGAGGGCACCGGTATTAAGAATTTTGCTCAGGAATTGGGCATGGTTAGTACTACTCATACAGAGCAAGAAGCCATAATGAAGCGGTTTGAACAGGAAAGGGACGAGAATAGTCAGAAGGCTGGAAAAGCCCAAGGCCCTGCGAGGAATGATTGTGATGTTGACGTGGGAATACTTACAATGGAACCAGACAATTGTCTGTCAGTTGCCGAAGGAATATGGTGGGAATATGATGATCTGCATCTTGCCCACATTGATGAAGATTAGGGTCAGGACTTGCCAGACGACACTTGGTATTCTGAGGAAGTGGATCATTTGACTAGAAGTGGGCGGTACTTCAAGCCCCCACACTTGGACTAACCAGAAGCATCCGGAAAGGATAAAGAGGCTGAAAGATAGATGGACAGACTGTTAGAGGAAGAAGCTGTGCTGAAGTAGTTAAAGAAGATCCAAGTGGACATATCTATCTGGGGGTTGCTTATGGCTTCACGCATGCACTGGCAAGCTGTCCTGTCAACAATGGATAAGGGTAAGCTATCTATCGACACAACTCCTGAACAACTAGTGGGACTAGTCTTCCTAGGGGGTGCTGCGCCATCTTTGACCTTTTCTGATAAGGAATTGCTACCCGAGGGCTCTGGGCATAACAAACCGCTATACATCTCAGTTGAATGCAGAAAGAAGTGGGTACCGATTGTATTGGTTGATACTAGGTCTGCGATCAATGTTTGTCCGTCGTGCACGGCCTATGCTATTGGCTTGAAGCCAGCAGACTTTGTACCAACGGCCTAGGTGATCCGGGCTTACGACAACACAAGCAGAGAAGTGATAGGAACAGTTCAGATCAAAACACAGGTTGGCCCAGCACAACAGGATATTGAGTTTCACGTCCTGGATGTTTCGGCTACCTTCAACTTGTTACTTGGGCGACCTTGGCTGTACCAAGTAAAAGCTATTTCTTTCACTTTGCATCAAATGCTGAAGTACCCTCTTGGAAAAGGGGTAGTGTGATAACCCTATTCCGTATTATGCTAATTGGTTCTTATTATGAATGTGATTATGTGTTTGATATAATTCTGTGTGCCATTTATGTGAAAATATGTGGTTTTGAATTTCTATCTGTTCATCGTAGGAATATCTGTTTGATTATCCGCTTTGGAATTTAAATTGAAGGCCCTATCGGCCGTAGAACCCAAAATTGACTACGCTATTGTGATGGGTGTAATTTTTAGAGCCTACGGTGAAATTTAATTGAAAATTGATTCGGATCAAATTAAATAGATTAAATTGGTGCTTTAGTGCTCAATTATTTAACCTTAATTAATTGTGCTTATGAGAGCCTATATAAAGGACCCTTATACACTCAATTCCTCTCTTTTATTTCATTTTGGCTGATTTTGGCTCTCTAGAGAGTGAGAGAACCGAATTAGAGAGGGAGAGTGTAAGAGATTGAAGGGTTGGTCAAGAAGTTTGAGGATTTTGAAGCTACACTCAGGAATTTGGCATAAGTTTGGAAGATTAAAGCTCCTAGGTGAGTTATCAACCTTTCACTCATGAATTTGAGTTGTGATTTTGTGAATTGAAGACTAATTGATAAGTTAGATCATGAGTTGTGTTGATTTTGATGAGATATGCACATGCATGCATAGAATTGTTATGAATTGCCATAAATTTTCATGGTCTAACATGCAGCATGCAAATTATAAAAGACTGAGAGTTAGATCATACATGCAAGCATGTTTTTATTGAGTTTCATGAGAATGAACACCAATTGCATCATTTGAAATAGAAATGAAGTCAAAATTGACATGCATGTTTGATTATTAAAGCTATGGAGCTTATATGAGAGTTGAATGCATGAGCCATGATTAATTTTGAAGAATTGGATCATGATTTTGAATGATTGGCCTCATGTTGTTTACACCCATGTGCTATATATTGTATTTGCATGTTTTGAAACCAGAATTGTGGGTTTTAAGCCTTTGAAGGTCGAATTTGAGCTCAAGAACAAGTTTTGGAAAACCCAGAATTCTTGACGTCCGCTAGAGTGGGGGAACCGCCGCTCGAGCGTAAAATGCGGGCTCCCAGTATTTTTACAGTCATGGATATCCGCTCGAGCGGGGAAGTTCACGCTCGAGCGGGGAGCTATGTAGGATGACCTTCAGCTCGAGCGTCCGAACTCACGCTCGAGTGTAAAAATGATGTAACCAGAACTTTTGCAGACCTATTGGGTCCGCTCGAGCGGGAAAGTCGACGCTCGAGCGGGGACCCCAGTTTCTGAAATTTTGTAAATGTGTTATGTGTTCCATTTTTCGTTCCCTTTCACTTCTAAGTGCTCTTAGGCATGCATTAAGCATCATAAATGAGTTAAATGGATAAGAATGAAGCCTAAAGAAGAATATGCGAATTAAGAACGGATTAAATTGTTTGTGACCCATTGTGTTCATGGAATGTATAGGGTCGAGCTCCAGGGCAAATCATCCCACCGATCACTGTGAGTAATATCTTAACAAAGATATCTGAAATATGCCATTTGTCCAATTGCTCATCTTTCTATAAGTCTGTTGAATTGAATTGTGGACAAATGTTTGATACGAACGAATGAATGGGCCAAAGGCCAGTCTCACACGAATGAATGAATGGGACAAAGGCCAGTCTGATATGAATGAACGAATGGGCCAAAGGCCAATTTGACAGGAGTGAATGAATGGGCCAAAGGCCAGTTTGATACGAATGAATGAATGGGCTAAAGGCCAGTCTGACATGAATGAATGAATGGGCTAGAGGCCAGTCTGATACGAATGAATGAATGGGCCAAAGGCCAATTTGACATGAGTGAATGAATGGGCCAAAGGCCAAACTGACACGAATGAATGAATGGGCCAAAGCCCAGTCTGATATAAATGAGTGAATGGGCCAAAGGCCAGTTTGACAGGAGTGAATGAATGGGCCAAAGGCCAGTTTGACAGGAGTGAATGAATGGGCCAAAGGCCAGTCTGATACGAATGAATGAATGGGCCAAAGGCCAGTTTGACATGAATGAAAATCTGAATGGGCCAAAGGTCAGTTTGACATGATTGAAAGTATGAATGGGCCAAAGGCCAGTTTAACATGATTGAAAGTATGAGTGGGCCAAAGGCCAGTTTGACATGAATAGATTGGGCCCGAGGCCGTTTGATGTGTTTGGAACCGCAGTCACTTGATCTATATATACATACTAGATAGCAATATGAATTGGGCCCAAGGCCATTTGATGTACGTTGTTCTAATGTATCTACTTTATTTGATATTATTCACTGGGCTTTCGCTCACGCTCATTCATGTGTTTGTAGGTGAGCCAAGAGAGGTCCAAACCCAGCCTCAGTGAAGTTTGTGTGGAATAACCAAGGTTTTGAAGAGTCAGCCCTTACGTCTCACGCACGAGACTCGTTTTCGCCCTTTTGCTACCCTGTTTTATTTTGTCATGTTGGTGAGGACTTTGGATACGTTTGTATATAGTTTTGATTGGCTGACCTAGACTTGGATGATCCTGTCTGTACAGAACTTTATGTTAATGTATTTTCTGATGTGAGTTATTAATATGTATATGTATGGTTTGTTATGATGTGCCATGTAAGCACAGCTCTATGGACAAAGTTTTAAATTTTGCTTTCATTTGGCCCCTTTACTCTGATGAGTTATGTTTGGTTTGGATTGAGGTCATAGGTAATCTCTTGATTACTGGCCGGTTATGTCCTTAACCCATAGGGGCGGGTTAGGGTCATGACAGGTAGCCACTGTTTTTGGGAATTCATCTATATATCCTCTGCCGGAGGTCACTAAACCTGTACTGGAGATTGTACACGGTGACGAGAATGTTTTCTTGTCTGATTTTACCTTGGTTGAGGCTCGGGTGGTGCAAAACATCTTAGTTATTGATCAGGGGCTGCACGTCAGTGCTCAATCAGTCTACCTCGTGAACAAGCTACAACATATTCTCGGGATGAGATTAGGAAAGAGCGGCCGGAATGGTGTTATTGCACTGGCCGAAGTGTCACATAACCCTCATGCCTTTGACTTGGGCTATACGCCTACCAAAGAGGACTGGGTGAGAAAAGAGAAGGAAATAGCAGGAAGAGCCAAAACAAAGCAAACTGGGAAGCACTACGAGCTTGTGCACAGGCCAATTTAGGGAACTCTGAACGGCTGTTTTGTCTGGGAAGGGGAAGACTTCCCGTTTTGCAGCTTTCCTGAGCCATGGTTGAACTCTGAGAAGTGGTATTTTCCCGGCTTTGAGATTTTCTTCTACCTACAGCTGTAAGAGGATGAATCCATTGAGGAATAGACTGACCTACCTGCTGAGGCAAAATAGAGTACAGAGGGTAAGTCCAACAGCAGTGAACTTGAGATAGGAGCAGTGCTGGCGTGTCTCCTTTCGGATCCTCAGATCAAACCGGAGAGCTTGGGAGATGACTTCACCATTTCTATGATCGGAGATCAATCAAGTGTGGACCCTTCCGGTGGTATTCTGGATGCATCTAATGCACCCTCTCTCACTTGGAAGCTAGAGGAGGGCTTTTTGTCCAGCAGTTCTGAATTAGGTAGTGAGCCAGAATCTGATTCCACAAAGTCTATGGAGTCGGAATCAGATTCTAGTTCTTCTGTGTCAGAGTTCGGTATTCCTGGGGTTGATAACCCGGATGTCGTAGTTTTGTCTAGGTTGTCTTTTTCCTTTTTTTTTTGAGTCGGTTGTAATCGAGGAATTGGATGAGCTAGAATGTTTGAATGAGAATGATACCACTGTCGTTTCTAAGTACTTCTCTGTGCCACTTGTATATTGCATTGGTCATGACTTTCAAAATTTTGATAAAAACGACGAGGAAGGAATTCCTTTGGTTTTGAAACATTTGATTGACCAAGAGGAGGAGAGGTTTGTAAAACCCCTTGTTGATGAAATCACTCCAATTAATATGGGTACTGAGAAGGATCCGAGTCTGGTCCAGATCAGGTCCACGTTGTCTTCTGAGGAACGCGAGTGCTTAGTCACTTTATTAAAAGATTTCAAAGATGTTTTCATGTGGTATCGATCCTGAGATTGTACAACATCGGATCCCTCTTGACCCCGAGGCCCCACCTGTCAAGCAGAAGCTTTGGAGAATACGCCCAGATTGGGCTTTGAAAATCAAAGAGAAGGTCACCAAGCAGATAGAGGCAGGGTTTTTGCTAGTATCTGAGTATCCGACTTGGTTGGCCAACATTGTTCTGGTGCTGAAGAAAGATAGCAAAATTCGGGTGTGTGTGGATTTCAGAGATCTGAACAAAGCTAGCCCAAAGGAGGACTTTCCTCTACCGCACATCGATGAATTGGTGGACTTTATTGCAGGCCATACGTTGCTCTCCTTTATGGATGGGTTTTCTGGGTACAACCAGATCTTGATGGCACCCGAGGATAGAGAGAAGACTGCCTTCACCACACTGTGGGGAACCTACTGCTACAGGGTGATGCAGTTCGGTCTAAAAAATGATGGGGCTACTTATCAACGGGCTGCAACCACTATTTTGCATGATATGATCCACAAAGAGGTTGAGGTGTATGTGGACGACATGATTGTCAAGTCCAAGGAAAGAAAGGGCCACTACACTGCCTTGAAGAAATTTTTCCAACGGATCAGAGAATATCGGTTGAGGCTGAATCCACAGAAGTGCACTTTTGGCGTCACGGCAGGGAAAATATTAGGTTTCTTGATTACATAGAGGGGCATCGAGGTCGATCCTTCCAAAATCAAGGCCATACTAGAAATGCCACCACCAAGGACTAAAAAGGAGATGCGAGGCTTTCTGGGTAAAGTGCAATTCATAAGACAATTTATTGCAAAATTAACCTTGACTTGTGAACTACTATTTGGTCTCTTGAAGAAAGGAAAGAAATTCCAATGGGATGACCGATGCCAGTTTGCTTTTGAGCAGATCAACCAGTACCTCCAAAACCCACCCGTGTTGTCACCGCCAGAGCCGGGGAAGCCGTTGATTTTGTATCTGTTAGTAGCCAACTCGACAATGGGCTGCATGCTTGCACAGGAATCTGAGGATAGAGTGCAGAAAGCCATTTATTACCTGAACAAGAAGATGCTGGAATATGAGACCCGTTACACCCCGTTGGAGAAGGCTTGCTTAGCCTTGGTATGGGCTACCAAGAAGCTAAGGCACTACCTGTTAGCTCAGTCCGTAATCCCGTTTTTGAGATTAGATCCCATCAAATATCTCTTCGAGAAACCAGCACTTAGGGGTAGGCTAGCCCGTTGGTTGCTTCTTTTCTTCGAATTTCATCAGAAATATGTGACTCACAAGTCTGTCAAGGGGAGAGCAGTAGCAGAGTTTCTGGCAGATCACACAGTGGAAAGGGACGAAGCAGTAGAATATCTATTCCCAGATGAGGCTATTCTGCAGGTTGAGGAAGAGATTTGGGCAATGTACTTTGATGGAGCGTCTAACCAGTACGGTTATGGGATAGGGGTGTGTAGACACCCCATTTTTGACTGCCCTTAAGACTTGGGCACTACTGATGGTTTACTTGGTGGTGAAAGGTGTGCAGGGTAAAGGTTCAATTTCTTCGGCAAGGAGAGAGTCAAATCCCAACTTCATACCCCTTTTGGACCAAAACAATCTTGATCAAAATATTTTAGACCTTGAAACCCCTTCTTTCAAATTAGTTTTTGAAAAAGTTCCTACGATGTTCCGACGCTCGCATTTTGTTAAATGTTGCGCTTTTCGGTAAACCAAGCAAGGACAAAGTAGAAATGAATGAAATAGAGGTGAACTCTTTGAAAAAATCTTTAAAACATCTTGTTTAGGGGTTTGGAGTTGAAGAAAAAAAGAGGAGAGGAAAGAAACCAAGTTGGGGGAAAAGATGGGCATGAATCGTTGAGAGAGAGTCGAGCAGCCCTCGCTAAATCGGGCCTATCCATCTATACACTTGGATTTAAGTTATGAGGCCACCACCGTTGGAAAGAAGACTTCCGGGGCTTCATTTTACACTCAAGAATCTCCTAAAACTTAGTCCGGATGGGGGAGATATGGTTGGTTGAAGTTAGGCATCAATCCGATTAAGTCGGAAATGAGTAATCTTCTCTAAAAGAGGGATATCTCTTAGAACAGTTTAATTTTGATGCAAGGCTTCCACCATTGGAAAGCTTACTTCTGGGGCTTCAATTTGAACACAAGAATGACTTGAAAAGGAGTCCATATGAAGGAGTTATGCCTGTTTGAAGTTGGACCTGCAGAGCAGAATGTCTTGTCGGCCACAAATGTGTACAGTCGGCCACGGAGATGGCTGGTCGGCCATCACAAGTAGTAGGTCGGCCCCAAAGATGGCCGGCCAGCCAAGAGTGACCCAAACTCATAATTTTTGAAGATATTTTGTCCTCAAGCTGTTTCCAGGTTGTGCCACCTGTCTTAGCTTAGATATTTTCAAGCAAATGCTCTCTTTTTGCTATATATGAAGCTATATCTCATATATTCGAGGAGAGAACATTGAAGCAATTTTGGGAGCCTCTCTCTCTAAAAAAGTCCTCTCTCTCTAGAAATTTCAGAGCTAGATTTCAGTCTTTCTCTCTAGTTTGCTCTCTCTCTTGCCCTTTTGTGCATAGAAGTAGAGAAACATGCCTAGTTTGCTTATGCATCCTTGATCAAAGTTGCCTATCTTTGGGAGGAGGTTGCTTGAAGCTTACTTGGGACTTTGGCCCCGTTTGGTAGAGCTGTGGGAAAGTGATTATAGCTTATAGCTTATAACTTTGATCATAAGCTGATTTTTGACTTATAAATTAAGCTTCTCCTCCCCCACTCAAAGAATAAGTTGATTTTTGACTTACAAAAAGCTATAAGCTGTATTGTTAAGCTGAACCAAACACATCAAAATAGCTTAAATTAAGCTAAAAGCTGAAATATGCTGGAAATAAACCCTACCAAACAGGGCCTTTGTTTGAGCTCCAAAAGGTGATTTGAGCTCATATTTTTTGCCTGTTTTGCTGCTGTGCATCAAGAGGTATAACTCTCCTCTTTTGTATTTGTTTTGCACACTTACTTCACCATCCTTTTTCCATTGTTTTGGGCTGTTTTTTGGGGTGGTGTTGAACTACAAAAAGGTCTGATTTTCAGTCCTAAAAACGTTGGTTTAAGCCTTGTTTGGCTAGGGGGTGTTTCCTCCATTTTGCTCCTTGGCTTGTAAGGCCTTTTGAGCTATCTTCCAAGCTTTTCAAACAACTTCTTTTTGGCCTTAAAACCACTGAATTCCAGAGGAATTTCAGTGGTAGAAAACTTGTTTTGAGGCTCAAAATAGGAGGGGGTGGTCCCCCTTCTTCTTGTCTTGTTAGCATGTGTTGTTGGCCTATCAAATGAGCATGTATTTCTCCCTTCTTGAGACTTAGTTTGCGCATGTTTTTGTGACTTTTTGGGCATTTTTTAACTCTGATTTTGGCTGGTTTGGTCACTTCTTGCTTGCATTTCGTACTTGTAGTGCAAATCGTGCTTACTAGCTTAACATGCTTGATGTTGTAGCCTATTGTGGGGATGTGGTTTGGAAATACTCTTCAGATCCTGGGGGACGCTCGTGATCCTCAAATAGACACTTGAAAAGATATGAACACTCCAGTCGGGGGTGCTAGAATTAGCACTCCGACGAACAAATCAGTCTCTACTCTTTCTGGATTACTTGTATGTTAAATTAAGCATACTAGTTCTCACATACCTCTTTCTGTCTAATGTTCCTCTATTTATATCTTTTCTTTCTTTGACCCTAGGGTTGGGCCCACTATCGATTCGCCGTATAACTATTTATTCGGCTTCTTTAACTACAAATCGTTTTCCGCTCGGCCCCTTACTCAACCTGCTATTTGGCCAAATAAAGCCGAATACGATGCACAATTCGACTCTCTTGGTCCATCTATTCGGCTTATTTACGTCTCCTAATATTTGGCCCCCGCACCTATTATTTTAGCATGTATTAGCTTGATTCCATCATGTTTTTGATAATGTTTTGACATGCTTAAGGTCTGTTTTAAGTGGTCTTGGTCATATATGGCTTGCTTTGTATAGCTATGGCATAGTTAACTTCACTAGCTTTGTGTTTGAGGTCCCTAGCATGCCTGGAATGCGATGTTTGCATGGTATAGCCTCATTTCTCACATGATTTCAGAGCATATTTCATTGCCACACTATCACATTTTCCACTCCTTCAATGTGTTTGAGAGTTGTGTCTTCATGCCTTGTTTGTGAGCCAATTTGTATGCATGCTTGTATAAGCTTTTAGGCTCCCTTTTCAGCATGTCTTAGCCTTTGTTTTGGCATGGTTGAGCTCTGTCCAGAGCTAGTTTAGTTGTTTAAGCTTAGTATTGCATGCTCCTTGTGTATTGCTCTTTACTAGCCTTGTGCTTTAGGGCCTCTTGCATGCTATACTTGTGTTGTTTGAGTGATATGGCATCATTTAACACATAATTTCAAAGCATATAGCCTTGTTATACTCTCATGTTTGTCACTCTTTCAATGCGTTTGAGGGTTGAGCTTTGTGCCTTACTTGCGAGCCATGAGTTGAGCATGCTTTTCTTGCTTCTTGTGTTTAAGTTTCAGCACATTTTGGCCATTGTTTGAGCATGCATGAGGTCTATTTGGGGTTGGTTTAAGTCCATTGAGCATTGTATTGCATGCCTCTTGTGTGATACACTTCACTTGCCTTGATGCCTTAGCTCCTAAACATGCCATGCATGCATTGCTTACATGATAGAGCCTTGTGCATACCACTCTAGCATTGATAGATAAGCATGTTGTTTGCATGTATGTTGCATTGCATTGTGTATGGATCGGATGTTAATCCAAACACGAGAAACGAGGGCGTTTCATACTCGAAGTGATGAAACGCGCCTCATTTCTTTGTCGCCATCCCCCTTGATTGTGCATGATAGGGTGGAGGCCTCTCGAGTCCTATGTGTTATTTGTGCATTCATCAACATTGTGCAAGCTTGACTCTTTGGCCATCATGCATCGAGATGTGTGATTGGTGGCTTGAGAGTCAAGCACTACACTTCTTTGAGCTTGAGACATGATAAGGAGTGTGGTTGCACACACATTTCCTTGCAAATACACTGCCATGCTTCTGTTTGTGCTCTGTTGCAGTAAAAGGAGAAATTGCAGGAAGCAGTGGCTGACCGGCCATCAAAGCTGCCGACCGACCGCCAAGGCTGCCGATCGGCTATCAGAAGTGGCCGATGGCCATCAACTTTGGCCGATGGCCATCCCTCTTAGCTGATCATCCCTCAGCATGTTCTTAAGGTGGGTCAGAAACATTCTGGAAGTTGGCATAATTTTCAGAAGTACAGAAGTGTGCAAACAGAGGCATTTAGAGGCAAGGCAGTTGATTTCCGGGAGGACGCGACTGAGCATGCATGCCTCCTTTACCCGCGAGGCCATTTTACCGCTTTACTAGCTAGTTGCAATTAATTACATGTGTTGTAATTAATTAGCTTAGATTAGCTGGTTATTCAATTCAATTTGGTTTGTAATAATTAATTAGCTAGAATAGTTAGTTAATTAGTTGGTTTGTAATAGTTAGCTTAATTAGCGCAACTAGTTAGTTTTCATATTATTTGGACCCTCCGTCGATAGATCACAATGTTGTAATAAGGGTGCGTGCGTGTGTGCATGTCTTCCAATCCTCATTTCTTTCTCCCTTTTACTTATCAGCTTTTGATAATTAGTTTAGGGCATATTGCAATTAGCATACCTTATGCTTTGCATGCGTACATCATTCATTTGTCTTGCATGCACCGGGCTCGGCACATCATTCAAACTGTATCGTATTTCAATACTTATTTGAATACATGTATCAATTGTAGCATTCATATGCCATCTTAGATAGCCGAGCCTATTTAGTTGCATTTTGCATGTGTTGCATTAGGCATTGTTGACATAGCTAGGATCATGCATTGATTACTAACTAGCTTCTGTTTTGGCTTGGAGTACACTATGAGTGTTTATGCTTTAGCATATTGCATAAGTGTGATTGCATATTGCCATGATAGCATGCTTGCCATGAGGCTATTTACTTATATGCTTAACTGCATGAATGCTTGTGGATGAAGGCTTTATTACTTGAATTGGAACAATTCATCAAATGTGCTTTTTAAGCCCACTTGGTTGTGGCAAATCATCATGTTTTAAGCCCACCTTGTTTGGTGGCAAATCCGCGTTTTAGCCTACTTGCAAGTAGCATCTTCAAACCATTTTCGAAAAACAAACATGAGATGTTTTGTTCCAAATTGAGTGATTTAGTCTATACTTGTGTGTTGTGTGCATCATGTAGTAAGTTAGCTAATAAATCAGAATAAGAACACATGCATTTTCAAAACAACATATCATGTTAGTAGAGGCTGATCCTTTGGTCGGGCAAGCGAGGGTGCTCATTTCATGACCTTCCCCCTTCATACCCAAGTTCCTGAGCCGAGGCAACTTTGGTGATGACGGACACGTGGCCTTAGGCACGAGTCAGGGTTTCCTAAATTTCCCAAAATAAAATATTTAGGTAGCGACTCTAAAATCTGGCAAAGCAGTCCATGTTTGACACTTCTTGATTAAAATCGATTTTCCAAAAACCAATTGCCGGATTTGGACTCTTTGGTGATTTATCAGTCTCACATTGCACTTTGTGAGATTAGATTCAGAACCATGACAGGAGTCTGAATTGTAGTAGCTAGAACCCAATTTGCGCCCTCGCATGCGGAGCGAGTTCCGGGCGGTCTACAGGGTGTTGCTGATAGCACCTGACAATTCCCATATACCTTTCGCCTTCAAACTTCGGTTCAAAGTATCCAACAACGAGGCAGAATATGAAGCGTGTATCGTTGGATTGGAAGCCGCCCTGGAACTAGGGGCAAAAAAGTTGGACGTCATTGGGGATTCGAACCTGGTTGTGTCTCAAGCAAAAGGAGATTGGAAGGCTAAGGAAGAAAGGATGAAAATCTATCACCAAACCCTGGATATTTTGATTCCTAGGTTTAAGAAACTAACCTTCATGCATCTGTTAAGAGAGAACAACAGGTTCGCTGATGCCTTATCAACTCTATCTTCCATGATAAACATCCCTTTGGGAGTCCAAATGCGTCCGATCATTATTGAACAGAGATATATGCCGGCCTACGAGTTGATCGCCGCAATAGATGAAGTACAAGAGCAGAACCTTTGCTATTATGATATCTGGAACTTTTTAGAAAAAGAGGTTTATCCACTAGGGGCAAATGCCAAAGATAAAAGGGCAATACGACGAATGACTGCTCAGTTTATCATCTGCGTGGGTAAATTGTACAAACGAGGTCATCTGGGAATGCATAAGTTGTGTGTTGATACAGAAGAGTCGAAGTGCCTAATGGAGGCCATCCACAGAGGGAAGTGTGAATCGCACATGAGTGGAGTAATGCTAGCTCGAAAGATTCTCAAGCAAGGTTACTACTGGTCAACCATGGAGGAGGATTGTATTGGTTTCATTCGGCGATGCCACAAATGCCAAATTCATGCAAATCGCATGAATATCCCGCCATCGAAGCTGTACAACATGACTAAATTATGGCCTTTTTCAGTCTGGGGAATTGATGTTATTGGGGCAGTTACACCGAAAGGTCGAATGGGCATGAGTTTATCTTGGTGGCAATAGACTATTTTACAAAGTGGGTCGAGGCCCAATCTTATGCAATGCTGAAAGCGTCGCATGTAGCCAAGTTCATTAGGAATAATATCATTTGTCGTTATGGGGTCCCAAATGAGATCATTTCAGACAATGGCTCCCATTTCAAGAGAGAAGTGATCGACTTGTTTGAGAAATACAACGTGGCTTTTCATAAGTCATCCACATATCGGCTGCATACCAACGGAGCTGTTGAGGCCGCCCACAAGAACATCAAGCACATTTTGCAGAAAATGGTTGATACTTACAGGGACTGGCCGAACAAATTGTCGTTTGCTCTCTGGGGCTATAAAACATCAATTCGGACATCGGGCAACTTTGTATTCTCTGGTTTATAGAATGGAAGCTTGTGGGGGCCGAATATTGGGAGTCGTAAAGAGGCCGAATAATTGGACCCGGAGTCGAAATGTATACATCGCATTCGGGCCCGTCTTGCACATTTAACTCTTGCCCTATTCGGCCAAATAGCCGGTTGAGTAAGGGGCTGAGTGAAAAGTGGTTTGCAACAAAATGAGCCGAGTAAATAGTTATATGGTGAATTGAAAGTGGGCCCAGCCACGAGGCCCAAGGAAGAAAAGATATAAATAGAAGAACATCAGCCAGAAAGAGGTATGTGAGAATCATTGTGCTTAACTTAAAATACAAGTAACTAAGAGAGTATATACTGACTTAACCGTCGGAGTGCTAATTCCGGCACCCCCAACTGGAGTATTTGTTTCTTTTCAGGTCATCCAGGTCATCAGCTGAGGACCTCGAGTGTCCCAGTGGATCAAAGGAGTATTTCTAACCCACTTCCCCACAATTGGCGCCATCTATGGGAATACTCAACTACATCCATGGCAAGCGCAACGGAAGATCCTCCGATAATCGCTGACGAAACTACACCGCGAGATGATCTCACCCCAACAAACATGCTGGGACCAGAGACTATTGTCGCAAGATGCTCCTTGAACTTTGACTCACCCTCGACTTCAGCGCATGAGACAATGCAAGTGATCATGGAACAAGCAAAGCAAAACGAACAGAAGTTGGAGAACATGATCGTTGAGAACAAACGTCTTCGTCAGGATTTGGCCTTGGAAGTGGCAAAGTCCAAACAAGCTACATGCCAAAGTCCGGAACGACCTCTGAGGGTAGGTGGTCGACGACCTTCAGCCCGACAACAAGACACTAACATTGACTCTGACTCCTTATCCCTGGAGCCTAAAAAGAAGGGACGACCTGAAACTACCAGTTCCTCTGAAGAGAGTCCACGTATAAGGCATAAGCGAAGACGAAATGGTTCAGACGAAGAGGACTAGCACGATCCCTTTGTGCGACGGATCGCAAAGGCAGTACTACCCAAGAAGTTCAAATCCCCGTCGTTCGCCTTGTACGACGGGAAATTGGATCCCACGGATTATATTCGTCACTACAAGCAAGCCATGACGTTGCATGCAGACGACGAAGCTCTTATGTGCAGAATATTTCCGAGCAGTTTGGGACCGTTGGTCATCAGATGGTATTATAAGTTGGAGTCGGCGTCGATTAAGAATTTCCATCAACTACAAAAATCCTTCAGGGCAAGATTTATCACCAACGAGGTCCAGTCGAAGCAAGCCGACTCTCTCTAGGCAATGCAGATCCAGCCAGGAGAAACCTTACAAGCGTATTCGGCGCGCTATTGGGAATGCTTTAATCTTGTTGATGACGCTTGCAACGACTCCATGGCCATTACCGCCTTTAAAATGGGTTTGCATCCTGATAGTGCTCTCTCCAGCTCCTTGACCAGAAGACCCCCCAAAACAGTCTGGTCGTTGATGAAGAAAGTTGAGGAGTACTGCAAAGTGGAAGATGACGCCTTGCGGGTTAAAGCCGGAAACATGGCCAACAAGACAACCCCTTCTGAAATTGCTCAGCCGTTAAATTTTGTATCACCTCAGAGCCCTGAACCACAGCATCGGGTTAAACGAGACAAAAGACGGGATTCTTGCCGATCAAGCGACCAATGCCCCCACCGAGCAAATGAACAAGTGGAAGTCAATGGTAGGCGCATAAGGCGCGCAGACAAGAAATACACGGAGTTGTCAAAGCTGATCAGTGCAGTTATGTCCAAAGTCCAACACCTTCCATTCCTCAAATGGCCGTCTAAAATGGTGGGACCTCCCGACACGAGAAGATGGGATAGGCGGTGTGAGTATCACAAGGATCATGGCCATGACACTGAGAGTTGTTATGCGTTGAAGGATCACCTGGAGGAATTGGTACAAGATGGTCGGCTACAACAGTACGTCCGAAAAGGCAACTCAACTAAAGCAATAGCCCTAAGATAGGATTCGGCTCCACTCGGTGTGATCTACATGATATACAGCCTGCCAATGTCATCCGCGGTGCATACGATTCAGTCGAATCCCGACCCTCAAAATCAACTCACTCCGACTAAACGGCCCCATGAAGCTGCGAGCATTGCTTTCGATGATTCAGATTTGGCCGGAGTGACAGTTCCCCACATCGATCCCTTGCTAATCGAGTTACGCGTAAACCGATTCACCGTTGAGCGCGTACCTATTGATCCGGGGAGCACATCGGAAGTTATGTATTATAAGACATTCACCAAACTCTGCTTCTCCGAATCAGATCTTTCTTCGGCTCCTTATCCACTTTTCAGCTTCAACGCCAATCCAGAATACCTGTTGGGAAAAATCACACTACCCGTTTGAGCGGGTTCCCAAACAGTGGATATGGAATTTTTGGTCGTTAAGCTGCAATCGCCGTATAATCTCATCATGGGGTGAACTTGGTTGCATACTATGCAGGCCGTCCCAAGCACCTATCATCAGCTGCTACACTTCCAGACAGAACGCGGCATTGAGCAAATCCGTGGCTCCCAGAAATCGGCACAAGCATGTTATCTCCTTGCTAGAAAGACGCCAAAAGAGTTGCAAATGAATTCTATTGAGGTGCCGGATCGAGAGAGCCTCGACGACGTTGGGCGGCCCCAAAGTGAAAAGGCCACGGAAGCCCTAGATCGAGTTGAAATTGATGGAAACCCAGACAGGTTCTTCATGGTCGGCGCCTCCCTGAATCAAGCCGATAGACAGCAGCTAATTTCCTTCCTGTTCGGCAACCTTGATGTATTTGCGTGGACTCCATATAAGATGCCGGGTATAGATCCGTCTGTTTCGCAGCACCATTTAAATGTTGACCCTAAATGTAAGCCGATTATTTAGAAAAGCCGGTGGTCAACCGTAGAGCACATTGCCGCCGTTGTTGAAGAGGTTGATCGATTGCTTGACGCCGGGGCAATTAGGGAAGTGACCTACCTTACATGGCTCTCGAATACTGTGGTTGTGAAGAAGAAAAATGGAACTTGGCGAGTCTGCATTGATTTCACGGACCTAAACAAAGCCTGCCCCAAGGATTGTTTTCCCCTCCCCAGAATAGATCAACTTGTAGATGCAACGGAACGCCATCAGCGCATGAGCTTCCTCAATGCTTACAGAGGCTACCATCAAATTGCCATGCATCCGGAGGACCAAGACAAAACTGCATTCCTCACCCCAAGAGGAACCTATTGCTATAAGGTTATGCCTTTTGGGTTGAAGAATGTAGGGGCAACTTACCAAAGACTAGTCACTGCCATGTTCAAGGAGCAACTCAGCCACACTATGGAAGTGTACATTGACGATATGGTGGTCAAGTCCAAAGAAAAGCAAACTCATCTAGCCAATCTGGAAGAGACATTCGGCATTTTACGCAAATACAAAATGAAGCTGAACGCTTCCAAATGTGCGTTTAGGATCGGCTCCGGCAAATTCTTGGGTTACATTGTCAACCACCAAGGAATTGAAGCCAACTCGAGGCAAATCACAGCAATCTTGGAGCTCGGCTCCCCTCGTTCAATGAAAGAGGTTCAAAAGTTGATGGGGATGGTTGCTGCACTCAACAGGTTCATCAGTCGGTCCATAGACTGTTGTCGATAATTCTTTCATACACTACGGCAGGGCAAGGCTTTTGAATGGACCGCCGAGTGCAAAGTCGCTTTCAACGGCCTCAAGACCTACCTCCGATCAGTTCCACACTTGACAACACCTTCGGCAGGTCACCCGCTCATTTTGTATCCGACAGTTTCCGATCGGGCCGTCAGCGCCGTACTGATAAAGGAAGAGTTGGGGGAGCAGCGGCCAGTGTATTATGTGAGCAAGGCAATGGTTGAAGCTGAAACACGCTACCTTCCGTTGGAAAAACTCATTCTGGCCCTTGTCATGGCAGCGAGAAAGCTGATGCATTGCTTTTAGGGGCATACCATCAGGGTACTAATGGACCACACCCTCTTGTCGGTACTCCGTAGTGCAGAAGCATCTGGGCGAGTTTTAAAGTGGGCTCTTGAACTCGGCCAGTACGACATTCAGTTTCTGCCTAGAACCTCAATCAAGGGACAGGTGCTTGCCGACTTTGTGGTCGAATTCACTGGGGGTCTTGCTGACTTCAAGTTCGATGAAATCTGACCTAAGCCAAACTGGAGAATTTATGTTGGGGACATTTGGCAGTTATACTGTGATGGATCATCTAATCAACGAGGCAGCGGGGCCAGAGTAGTGATAATGGCTCCTGACGGGGCAATAATTGAGGAGGCTGTCAAACTCGGCTTCGAAGCAACAAATAATGAGGCCGAATATGAGGCCCGGCTAACCGGCTTGCATAATGCACATCTCCTAGGTGCTCGACATCTGCTTATATTTTGTGATTCAAAATTGGTGATCAATCAACTAAAGGGGGAGTACGCAGCAAAAAACGACTGTATGGCCGCTTACATGAAAACGGCAAATTCTTTGCCGGCAAAATTCGACCATCATGAATTGAACCAAATAACCCGTGACTAGAACACACATGCGGATGCCCTGGCTTGCCTAGCCTCCACCATTAACTTAGAGATTAAACGGACCATTGAAGTTGGTTTCATCCCAGAGCCGAGCATTGGCCCTTCTGAGGAAGTCTAGGTCAATGTCATAGAGTCAGGACCAAGTTGGATGGAATCCATTGCTGCTTTCCTATCTTCCGAATAGCTCCTAGCGAACAAAAAAGAAGCGCATAAGTTGCGAAATAAAGCCCTGCGATACTACTTGGATCCGCAAGGAAAGCTTTATAAAAAATCCCTTTCTGGTCCATACCTGGAATGCGTTCATTCGGACAAAGTCGAAGCACTTCTGACTGAAATACATGAAGGCAGTTGTGGCGCCCATTTTGGCGGTCGCTCTTTAGCTCATCAAGCCGTGACATAAGGGTATTACTGGCCGACAATGAGAGCTGATGCCGAATGTTACGTGAAAAAGCGTGAACAATGCCAGAAGTTCTCTCCTTTGACCCACCTACCTACTGAAGAGTTAAGCTCTATAACCAGTCCTTAGCCGTTCGCCCAATGGGGACTTGACATCGTTCTCTCCTTTGACTAAGTCTCTGGATTTGGAGCCCCATCGTTCTCTCCTTTGACTAAGGCAGTTGTGGCGCCCATTTTGGCGGTCGCTCGTTAGCTCATCAAGCCGTGACACAAGGGTATTACTGGCCGACAATGAGAGCTGATGCCGAATGTTACGTGAAAAAGCGTGAACAGTGCCAAAAGTTCTCTCCTTTGACCCACCTACCTACTGAAGAGTTAAGCTCTATAACCAGTCCTTAGCCGTTCGCCCAATGGGGACTTGACATCGTTCTCTCCTTTGACTAAGTCTCTGGATTTGGAGCCCCATCGGTGCAGGACACATTTGGGCCGATTAAGCCTCCGGATTCGAAGCGCCCTTCATGGATATCACGATTGGCCAAACTAAGACTCTGGATTCGGAGCCCCATCGATACCTGACACCTTTGGGCCGATTAAGCCTTCGGATTCGAAGCGTCCTTCGTGGATATCACGATTGGCCAAACTAAGCCTCCAGATTCGAAGCCCCGTCGGTGCCTGACACCTTTGGGTCGATTAAGCCTTCGGATTCGGAGTGCCCTTCGTGGATATCACGATTGGCCAAACTAAGTCTCCGGATTTGGAGCCCCATCGGTGCCTGACACCTTTGGGCCGATCAAGCCTTCAGATGCGGAGCGGCCTTCGTGGATATCATGATTGGCCAAACTACGTCTCCGGATTCGGAGCCCCATCGGTGCATGACACCTTTGGCATGATTAAGCCACCGGATTCGGAGGCCCTTCGTGGATATCACGATTGGCCAAACTAAGTCTCCAGATTTGGAGCCCCATCGGTGCCTGACACCATTGGGCCGATTAAGCCTCGGGATTCGGAGCGCCCTTTCGTGGATATCACGATTGGCCAAACTAAGTCTCTGGATTCGGTGCCCCATTAGTGCTTGACACCTTTGGGCCAATTAAGCCTCCGGATTCGGAGCACCCTTCGGTGCGCCATCGATGCCTGACACCTTTGGGCCGATTAAGCCTCCAGATTCAAAGTGCCCTTCGTGGATATCACGATTAGCCAAACTAAGTCTCCAGATTCGGAGCCCCATCGGTGCTTGACACCTTTGGGCTGATTAAGCCTCCGGATGCGGAGCGCCCTTCGTGGATATCACGATTGGCCAAACTAAGTCTCCAGATTCAGAGCCCCATCGGTGCCTGACACCTTTGGGCCGATTAAGCCTCCGGATGCGGAGCGCCCTTCATAGATATCACGATTCGCCAAACTAAGTCTTCGGATTCGGAGCCCCATCGGTGAATGACACCTTTGGGCGGATTAAGCCTCCGGATTCGGAGCACCCTTCGTGGATATCACGATTGGCTGTCTCTGGATTCGGAGCCCCATTGGTGCATGACACTTTTGGGTCGAATAAAACTCCGGATTCGGAACCTTATTCGCGCTGGACAATTATGGGCCTAATAAGACTCCGTATTCGGAGCGCCATACGCGAAAGTTAAAGCATACAAATATTCAAAGTGAAATGCTTTGTAAAGTTGAGTCGGCAAAAACTGTATACACATTAAAGCATAGAAACATTCAAAATGAAATGCTTAACTAAGCAGGCAAACATTCAAAATGAGATGCTTAACTAAGCATGCAAACATTCAAAATGAAACACAAACATTTAAAAACAAAGTATTTTATTAAGTTAACCAATAAACTCAAACGTTTACAATATATTCAATTCTATTCGGCATCACCCTCGTCATCACTCTTCTCAATTTCGAAAGCGCCAAAAGGAAAGTGATGAGGTTGATATAATGGCGACGCCGATTCAACTCCTGCTCCTTGGAGTGCCTCTGCAGCTTGGACAGCCTTAATCCACCCATGCCTAAAGCCCCGATTCTCGCATCGGCATACCTCCTCTGTGAGTTTCTCCTTGGACTTCTCTATTTTGACTTTCCGGCCCTCGTGGAAGCCCCATTCATAGGCTGCGGCCTTTGCATTCTCTAGTGCGAACATACTTGCCATATCTCGATCGGCAATCGCATGGCTTAGTAGCCGTTGGGTCACTCTTTCATCAACGACCGGGTTAGATTGTCCAGCCGCACGCGGCTCGGCCGTTTGGGCCTTCCTTAGCTTGCGCTCGGCCTTCTCCACACGAGCCTCCAAGTTTCGAATTCATTCGTTTTTTTTCTCTATCTCCCGCTGCACGGCACGTAGACACATGCCGACTTCATAGGCGGTGTACAGCCCTCTCACTGCTCCGTGGATGCCCTCTTGAAATACTTCGAAATCTTGTTGACCAACCAACGACTGCTGGACTTCCAGTGGAAAAATCTGTCGAGCGAACTCAACTGCTACACTTGGGTCGTTGACAAGAGAATCTGCCTCCATCATCAGTTTATTCCCCACAAAAACCGCAAAACTCAATGGTCGCGACGTCGCGTCGGCCTCATTTCACGGTCGTGGTCACGGGGAGCTTCCCCGTTGCTGTTTTTCCTTTCGGCATGATCTGCCTCGATGACTTGGGGGTTGACGTTTTTCCTGTTCCCTGGATGTCCTACCTCCCATGCGTGTGGGCATGATGCCGCGATTCATTTCAGTGTCAAGCTCAACCAATGTTCGCCCTTCTCCTCTGCTGTTGAAGAATAGTCTATTTGACATTCGCACTTATTTAACCTTACGCAACAAACTGGTTTAAAGTGAGTCTGAACACAATAAGTGGAATCACTAGCGCGAAGAGCCCATCTTATTTATTCCTAATGCATGCAGCGCTCCCGAGGCGATTTCATTAACGCTAAACTTCAAAAGCCCGATGTCGAACAACATGTGCCGCAGCCAGTTCATGAACTAATAATATTCAACTTTTTGGAATTTATACATTGGCTGGGGCAAGGGCAGATTTATTCATCTGATCGACCAAATATCTAAGCCTGATGCCGATCGATCTGTGCCGCAGCCACTCTATGAACTAATAATATTCGACTTTTTGGAGTTCTTGCATTGGCTGGGGCAAGGGCAGATTTATTAATCTGATTGGCCAAATATCTAAGCACGGTGCCGATCGATCTGTGCCGTAGCCACTCCATGAACTAATAATATTCGGCTTTTTGGAGTTCATGCATTGGCTGGGGCAAGGGCAGATTTATTAATCTGATCGGCCAAATATCTAAGCCCGATGCCGATTGATCTGTGCGGCAGCCACTCCATGAACTAATAATATTCGGCTTTTTGGAGTTCTTGCATTGGTTGGGGCAAGGGCAGATTTATTAATCTGATTGGCCAAATATCTAAGCACGGTGCCGATCGATCTGTGCCACAGCCACTCCATGAGCTAATAATATTCGACTTTTTGGAGTTCATGCATTGGCTGGGGCAAAGGTAGATTTATTAATCTGATTGGCCAAATATCTAAGCCCGGTGCCGATTGATCTGTGCTGCAGCCGCTCTATGAAATAATAATATTCGGCTTTTTGGAGTTCATGTATTGGCTGGGGCAAGGGCAGATTTATTAATCTGATCGGTCAAATATCTAAGCCCGGTGCCGATCGATCTGTGCCGCAGCCACTCCATGAACTAATAATATTCAGTTTTTTTGGAGTTCATGCATTGGCTGGGGCAAGGGCAGATTTATTAATCTGATCGGCTATTCGACGAGGATAAATTGTTAAATTGCCTAGTTATCTAATCGGCAAGTGTACATGAATGTTTTATCCAAAGTAGCAAAAAGCAATACCATTCATCAATAGCAAAATTAAGCACAAATAATAACAAAGTATAAAGGAGGTTTTCATTAGTAAATTGGGTAGCCTGTAGCCTTTTTACATATGAAAACTACCAAACAAAAAGCTACAAGTTTGCATGAAAGCGCCTAGCAAAAACCTAAAAACTGTAGTCATTTTACACGTAAATAAAAACTACTAAATGAAAAATTCCAAATCTTTAAACAAAAACAACTAAAGTGTCGCCCAAATCAATCCTTGGAGTCAGACTCAAGCGGCTCAACATCCACTTGCTCGTATGGAATCGGCATAGCCAATGTCACATCAGCAGCAGCAAGGGCTTTGAGCCAACTGTGTTTGAATCCCTCATTTTTAAATTTGGGGACTTCTTCCACATAATTTGCGAGAGTAGCGCTTTGGCTGGCCTCGTACGCCTTGGAAGCCTCAGAGTCGGCTGCTTCCTTTACCTTCTTCAATTCTTCCAATTCAGCCTCTAGTTTGGCAATCACCTCTTGGGCTAACTTGAGCGCATCTTCGCTCACGTCTGCCCTCTTCTCGGTGGCCAATCTCAACTGGTCCACATTTCTCGCCCTCTCCATCTCAGCCTCGACCCTCGCGCCTTCCATCTTCGCCCTCGCCACTTCGAAATCTGCCCTGCTTCTTTGGCCCTCTACTTCCGATTGTAAACGGCCAAGTCGTTTGACGGCGTCATGCTGGCGACAGCCTATCTCGGCTATTCTCCCGACCGTCTGTAAAGCAGGAAATTAAAACCAAAATAATATTTGCATAAAAGGGAAAGACAAGGTCAAGGTCTATACCAAAAGAGCCGATTGAGTGGCTAATGCTATTGCCAGCAGATTCGACTCCACCCGGAAAGCCGCCTTGTCAGCCAGCAATGAGACGGACGTAGCCATGCTCAACGCGATGGCTGGGTCTTTAATAGTCGAAGCGTTAGAGGAGATCGGCATGTTTTTTTATCTTTGGTTGAATGACAAAAGGCACGATCACATCCGACTCCTCTAAACGCGGCTGTTTGTCAGCACGGTTTTCTTCTGAGCCAGCCCCGACCTTGGCAGGACGCTTCTCTGCCCTTTACTCAGCCTCTTGATCGGCCTGCACAACCGCCTTGGACTCAGCACTTCGGGTTTGAGCCATTTCCTTCTCGATAATAGACAGGGAGGGCTGAGCTTCGGCGGCAGGTGGCATTTCAGATCGAATGGCCTCTACTCTTTGTCGCGCGGCCATTATTTTCGTGTTTTTTCTTTTTGGCAAGTTGTGTGAGGTTTAACCAACCCTCCCTTGTTTCTGAAGACTCAGATGACCGAAATATTTGAGCGCGACTTTAATTTCTGAAAGAATGGCGTCATCGGTTGAAGTCAAGACTTTCTTCAAATCGTTTCCTACACAAACAAAACCATGAGATCTCAAAAATGAAGCTTTATAAATATAAGAAAAATAAACGCAAAAAACTATATGGCCACCTTGTTCGCCCCTCCGTCTAGGAATAGGATCAAGGCGATCCTCGCCTTCGCCGAATTCCCAGTTTCCTCAGACAACGACCATAACATCATCGACTCGCTTGCCAGAGCTGGAAAGCATAGTCACTAGTTGATGGTCAGTGTCCTTAGCCCTAAGGAAATAGCGTCCATGCCGACCAGAAGACTTGGCCAAGGCGTAACAATGCCAAATAGCAAGTATGCCGAGGTTAATCCTAAGGCGACGGTTTACTCTATAATCCCCATTACGATTCTAAAAAAGTTGACATTGGGTTGTGAGGGGATTAGACCCCAATGGCGAAGGACAGCCCTAAGAAATGGATGAAGTGGGAAATGGATTCCGCCCTCTGTAATTGATAGGAGAGTGAAGACGATTATGCTTTCATCATCCCTCTCCATATCGAGGGTGTCGTCTGTCACAAGTGACAGACAGACGTCATCAAGAATAGAAAAATGTTGTCGAAAGCTAGAGATTCGATCTGTGGAGAGGAGGTCTTTCAGATGTTTTGCCATTTCGGTCAGCCTATAGGAGCATACTAAACTAAAGGTAAACCAGGAAAAGGGATTCAAAGCAGAGAGGAAGAGAACTTACAAGAGATGGAGAGGACAATGAAGGATGAATGGAAGTTGTAGAAGTGAGTCAGAAGGTAGTCCAAAAACTCTCAGGCATTCAAAAATGTGTGTTCGAAAAGACGACAAGATTTTAAATCACAATAAATGGAAGAGTACGAAGGGGCGGGAAGTTGCAATGATAACCGATAGGCGTGTGCTCTGACATCCGCGTTGGAATGAGGTAAGCCACCAAATTTCGGCTCTGACTTTTCGAGTTCGAAACCAAACACTCCAGCGAACTGTCATTAGTGAAGTGCTTGGGGGGCAATTGTGGGGGCCGAATATTAGGAGTCGTAAAGTGGCCGAATAATTGGACCCAGAGTCGAAATGTATACATCGCATTCGGCCCCGTCTTGCACATTTAACTCCTGCCCTATTCGGCCAAATAGCCAGTTGAGTAAGGGGCCGAGTGAAAAGCAGTTTGCAACAAAAGGAGCCGAGTAAATAGTTATATGGTGAATTGAAAGTGGGCCCAGCCCCGAGGCCCAAGGAAGAAAAGATATAAATAGAAGAACATCAGCCAGAAAGAGGTATGTGAGAATCATTGTGCTTAACTTAAAATACAAGTAACTAAGAGAGTATATACTGACTTAACCGTCAGAGTGCTAATTTCGACACCCCCGACTGGAGTGTTTGTTTCTTTTCAGGTCATCCAGGTCATCAACTGAGGACCTTGAGCGTCCCAGTGGATCAAAGGAGTATTTCCAACCCACTTCCCCACAAAGTTGTTCTGCTGATTGAGATAGAGGTTCCGTCGCTGAGGGTTATGGCTGAGTGCCAGATAGCAGAAGCGGATTGGCAGCATGGCAGGTTCAAAGAACTGATGTTCTTCAACAAGAGGAGGCTGAAAGCACTGTATCATGTCCAAGGTTATCAACGAAGATTTCCAGGTCTTTCAACAAGAAAGTTAAGTCCAGGAATCTGAAGAAAGGGGATTTGGTGCTGAAAGACAATCGAGCTCCCATCCATGACCCTAGGGGCAAGTTTAGACCTAATTGGACTGGTCCTTACATCATCAAATCAATATGGTCGGGTGGAGCTGTCATTCTTATGGACCTAGATGGCCTTGAATTCTCCCAACCAGTCAACATGGACAAGTTGAAGAAATATTATCCTTGAGTGGCTCGCTAGGCCGAAAACCCGGAAGGGCGACCTAGGCAAAAGTTAGAGCACAAACAATTAGAAAAAAGAAAAACCGAGCTCGCAAGGTTGAAAACCCAGAAAGGGTGGCTTTGGAAAAAGTTAGAGCGCAATAGGAGAGTGTTAATACCCGAGTGAACCCAAACCGAACTACGTAAGGCTTGATTCCCATCTTCGGGATACGTAGACAACTTCATCCTGAAGCTCAGCCATAAACACTTCTAACTCAACTGTCCTGTCCATGAGATTGTTCAGGTTATCTGTCTTTTCTATAGCCAAGAGTTCAGTTGCGACTTTCACTATGAGAGTTGGTTACAGTATAGTGCAGTGCTATTCAGGCAAGGGGCAACGTTCCATTTGCTGGATTCGGGGTTGTACATCTCAAGGGTAGATTCCATGTGTGTCAAGTTGTGATCCTTATCGAAAATGGTTTTGAAAAGTTTTAATAAAAGTTGATTTTGTTCAAATTAATCTTTTTACAACTTAGACCATTTTTGGACTGAAAGGAAAATTTTCAGTGCCCACAACTCCAATTTCATTGATTTTAATACAAAGTTCTCTAACTCTTGATACAAATCAAAGTTGCTTTTATTACATTCAAAAGGAAAACCTAAAAGTACAGATCAAAGTAATAAACTTGGGGCATAGATAAATCAGGTGTTCCTGCGTCCCCTCCCTGAGCTTGTAGAAGCTTCAAATGCTAAAGTAGGCCCAGTTTGCACCTCATCTTCAAGCCAAGCCAGGCATTCGCCAGAAAGGGTGCAACTGAAATTGGGAGCTGGAGCCAGAAGTTCTCTTGTTCTCCATGCAGTGGGATATTAAGCTAATTGTGAGCCTCGAATGAAGAATGGAGCCGAGTACTCTACTCCCTCTTCTTGGCAAGTCTAGTCATGTCTAAACTGACGCGTGAATCAGAACGAAAAGTAGAATACACAGTGTGTCAAGCCAATCAGTTGAATGCCGGTTTGCTGAGCCATGCTGTAGCTCATCTCGGGCAGATCAAACCAGGCGCAACGCCAAGCAATGTCAACAGCAGACCAGTTGCACATAGGAAATCAACTAGCTGTTGGCGAAAGAAATAGTCTCGTGCTGAATATGCTGAGCAATAGTCCACTACCTTCAACCTGTCCATGAGCCGTATCTGGGGAGGGATGAAAAATAAGAGAGATTAAAGAATAGAGAGGTGTATGTGGAGAGAAAAAGTGAGAAAGGGTTTTGAGAAAAAAAGACAGAGCATGAGTGCCGAGTGATGTGAGAAACACATGTGAGATAGGGTGGGAAATATTACAAGCAAAAGTAGTGGACTTCCCGCAAAGTTGTTTGTGTCTCGCCAGCGGAAGGCGTCCAAGCCCATTAAAGTCTCGGCCAATGCTAGGCCAATACAGCTCTTGCCCTCTTTCAAGCCTTGGGCCACTTTAATCAGTCGAATGCTAGACCCTTTGAAACTTGGGGCAAGAAGAAAATGAGCCAACATACATAAACAGAGGGCATGCTGTCGAAAACTCTGCCAAAGACGGTCGCCGCAATCACCAATGTCAGAAAATCGATGAATCAAACTGGGGATATCCAGCTCTCCATTGTGAACCAAGGATCGGGTGTCGTGTAAAATGAGCCCACACATCCTCCCTAGAGCTTGGATGTGGCTAAAACGAGACTGAGGCAAAATTTCTCAATTACGTCGGGATTTCATCAAAACTTGGAATTCTTCAATTGTAGGGCATATCTCTTGCCCTCTAAAGCTGAAAACATGCGTAACCAGGTTCCAACATCTAGCTGCGGCATGTAGGAATAGAAAACAAAGTGAAGAACGACTTAGCGGGAATAGTGCATTCATCTTGAAACCTCATAAATTCACTTTTTCTGAGTCATCTAAGGTTGTAATCCAATTTGCGAGTTTTTTGGCAAAAAACAGCTCCATTTGTGGCTAAATAGCAGTTGAAATGAAGAAATCACGAAGCTGGTGCTTTTATCGAAGATAAGGCAGTGAGTGGAGGCCAGGTGTCAACATTTTGGAGGTTTAGTTCATTGATGGCCGGCAGAGGCCTATTTATGACTGGCAGGCCTTCCTCTTGTGCCTTTTGTATTCCTTTGTTAAGAATTAGTTGGATACAGAAGTTTTATTATGTTCTTTATGTATTTCAAGGTCTTGTTTTCAGTCCTCTCAACTTTAGTAAGTTTGTCGAGTTGTGTGCCTGAGGGCTCCGTGGATTTGGATGTGCTCCGATGTTGATCACGACTCCCTGTTTTGGTTAAAACCATTTGGACGTGTTCTGATGTTGACTGCCACTCCCTGTTTTGGTTAAAAGCATTTAGACGTGTTCCGATGTTCACCACCACTCCCTGTTTTGGTTAAAAGCATTTGGACGTGTTCCGATGTTCACCACCACTCCCTGTTTTGGTTACAAACATTTGGATGTGTTTCGATGTTTATCACCATTCCCTTTTGTTAAGAATAGTCGGGTTCGTCCCAGTGTTCATACCAACCCTTCTCTCCTTCTGCGTGCGACGCGTTGGAATCTTGTTTGACACCTTGGGTGCGCCCGATGGTTATGTTATTCCTTGCCTTTCCTGCGTGATGCGTAGTTGAGCTTTCATAATTTTCTTACATCCTTTCTACATGAAATGGGGTTTGGTTGATGATTACTTACTTCTGTTCATGTCTGAGTTTGTTGTACCTTACTTCGGTTTGTATGAATGTCACATTTCTTTACATAACATTTGCATCTAGATGTCTCATTACAACCTCATTACATGATCATAAGTTATGTTTTTGTATGGTGCATATCATTTGCATCTTGCCCCCGAACTACGCTAGTTTGATTCCTCGCAAGGGGATGCGTAGGCAGCCTGCAGGCGCAACTATTTATTGCTCGCTTGAATGTTTATCCAAGTCCTGCGGCCTTGTCAAAATGGGTCGTCTCTGGGTTTCGACATTCACTCTCGTCATTTCATGACTTCCGAGTTCTGTCAAAGAGGGGCAACTGTAGACACGCCATTTTTTACGGCCCTTTTAAGACTTGGATGTTCTTGCTGGTGCATGGATGTTCTTGCAAGTACATCCGATAATGAGTTTGATTGCCCACCGAACGCTCGAAGTCTGCGATAGAACACCATAGGTTTGAGTTCTCTAAACCCAGCATCCATTTTGCCTCATCTTTGGATCATGCTTGGGTCTTTTCAGAGTGAAGTTTTTGATGGCCTGTCAGCAATCCTAGAAGGCTACCGGCCATGGGTTTTGGCCTGCTGGCCATTTATGTGCCTTGCTGGCCACCAGCCTTTTCTGTAGATATTTTGTGATATTTTGTGCCAGCTATTTGCACAGGTTCATACATCTTCCAACATGTGTGTGGCTGGATCTTTGTGAGGGGATTTTGTATTTTCTATATATAGGACCCCTCTCTTGCATGTGAAGGGGTTAGAAAAATTTGAAGACAAAAAAAACTCTCTTTCTCTCTAGATTTCTCTCTCTCTTACAATTTTGTGCCTTGAAGCTTGTTTTCTCTACATTTTTGCATACACTTCCTTGATAGAAGTTACTTCTCTTTGAGTTGAGATTCATTGAGACTTGGTTTGAGCTCTAGCAAGTGGTTTGGGCTTGGATTGTTGCCTATTTTGTGCCTGTGTTTCAAGAGGTATAACACTTGTTACTTAAGCTTGCTTTCAATACTTGCTTTGCCATCTTTTTCTACTATTTTGGGTCTGGTTTTGGCATTTAAAAAGTTTTGTTTTTGAGGCCTAAAAGTGGTGGTTTAAGCTCTTTTGAGTTAGGGGGTTGTCTACCCCTTTTGCTTTTTAGCTTGTTAAGCTTTTGTGCCATCTTTTCATCACTTTCAAACCAACTTTTTTGGGCCTTTTAACCACTGAATTTCAGAGGTTTTTCAGTGGTAAAAACTCTATTTTGAAGTCCAAAATTGGAGGGGTTAGCCTCCCCTCCTTGTATCTTGTTTGCATGCCTAGTTAGCTTCATCAGTTAGCATGTTTTTGCCTCTGTTTTGACCTGTTTTGGCTCTGTTTTGGGCTGGTTAATTCAGTTGAGGCTTGTATTGCATAGTTATAGGGTTAATTCCTTCACTAGCTTGATGTTTTCATGCTTTAATCATCATTGTTTTTAGTTCAAAGAATGTTTTAGTGTTGTTTTGCACTCCATTTCAGCACTTAAAATCTCTGCAACCTCCCTCTTTGCTTCACTCTATTATTTGCTTTTGAGAGTTGCTTCAAACTTGGGGTCTTTTAAGCTTAAGATTGAGGTTATGCTTAATGGTTTAATCCTCTTTGAGGGCTCATTACCAACGGCATGATCCCTCTCATGCCTTAAATTACCCCTTGGTTGACACTTCTTTCGTATTAAAGGACACTCACCTTTGGACTTAATCGATTAAAGAATGGATCGGTAATGTAAAATGAGTAAACAAAAATGGCAAGTAAAAGAAGCTAGATAAGCATCTTTTGTGTTGCATTGCATGTGTTTGAATTGGATGTTAATTCGAACACAAAGAAAATGGGACATTTCATACTCAAAAGTGATGAAATGTGCCATTTTCCTTTGTCTCCATTGCCCTTGATCATGGATGATAGGGTGATGGACATTTTGAGTCTTATTTGTGCATTTATCGAAATTGTACAACTCGGGTCATTGGCCATCATGTAATGAAATTGCTTGATTGGTGGTTTTGGATCCAAGTGTGCCACTCCTTTGAGGCTTTGGGATGATAAGGAGGGGTACAGTACAATCATACCCTTGGAAAAACCTTCATTTTGGTCTGTTCGTGCTCTATTGCAGTATGGTGACTTAGAGCATCAATGGCCGGCAAGGCTTCATTTTTGGCCGGCAATGCACGCTTTTAGCCGATAGCCACCATCCATGGTCGGCAGGTCACTGATGCAATCCTCTGCAGAGATTTGGTAAGTTGGAGCAGAAAGATTTTGAAGTGTGCTCAACCCTGCAAATAGAGCCTCTCAAGAGCAAAACGGAGGGCTTTTCAGGGCAAAAACCGTGCACATGCATCTTCCACTTTCCGAGGCGGAGCAGTGGCAACTTAGTTTAATATCTTGCATGCTTAGCTAGTGTGCATTTGTTTTAATTAATTAGTTTGCTAGCTAGTTAGTTTAGTGTTGTAATAATTAGTAATTGGTTTGCTAGTTATTCATTTGATTTGTAATAAATAGTCTAATTAGCTTAATTAGCTTAGCTTATTGTAGACACCCCATTTTTGACCGTCCTCAAGACTTGGACGTCACCGTTTGAACACTCGGTGATCATCCATGCTTGTGTTCGTTTCGAGTTCTCAGAGGTCTCGGCTACGCGCCTTGCCTCAGGAGCTCTCAACTTGATTGTTTTGTGCTTGGTTGGACCAAACACTTATTGGTTTTTGCTTTGGAGGGTAGAGAGTGGCTTGTTTGCCACTCCCTCAACCCACCGGCCATGGCATGATGCCACCGGCCTTGTTTCCTTGCCACCGGCCAAATGTTATGGCCAGTCGGCACCTTTTGTGGTCGGTCGGCCACCTTTGTTGATCAATCGGCCATTTCTGCTGGTCGACCCCTTTCTATCTGCTTTTAGCAGATATTTTATGCCAGCTGTAATAGCTGGCATCCACAATACACCCCCTCCATACACGTGTATGGAGGGATTTGCCTCTTGTTTAGATTGCTTTGGAAGCTTTGCAATTTTGGAATTCTATAAAGAGGGAGCTTCTCCTCCCTCCTCAAGGGTTCCAGAGGTTCATAGAATTAGGGTCAGAGAGTGAGAAACAGCTTTGTATTGATATTCCCCTTTTGATCCTATTTTGTGTGTATAAGGTTGTTTTGTTCACACTTTTGCACACAAACACTTAGCATTACACTATCCACTTGGAGCTGAGGTCCTTGGAGGTTGATTTTGGTGTTCTTGGGTTGCTTTGAACTCAAAAAACCTGCTGGAGCATTGTTCTTGAAGAAGGTCTACAAGGGTGAGCATCTTTACTTTATATACCCCCTTCTTGCATAGGCTCTTAGCCATCCTTGCATCTGTCTTTAAGCTTCGACTATAACTGATAAAAGTTCTAATTTTTTGTGTTTTAGAACTTTGTTTAAGGTTACTTTGAGGTTTGGGGTTGTCTCCCCCCTCAAAGGCCTTGTTAGGCCTTGTTTTAGGCCATACATTTTGGCCATTGTTTTGGTCTTTGCATGACCTCTGTACCACTGAAATCTAGAGAATTTTCAGAGGTGGAGAGGTAGTTGAGAGGGTCATCCCCTCGCCATGTTGTCTTTGATGTTTGCACAAATGGCTTGTGTTGTGGTTTGTATGCCTAGCTTGTTTTAGCTTCATTTCAGTAGGTATTAGGCCTTGTTTTGCCATGTTATACCTCTGTTTCAAGTTGGTTTAGATATGCCTTACATGCACCATACACTTGCCTTGCATTCCTCTATTTTGCCTAGAAATGCATCATGCATTTGGACCACCATGCTTGCATGTTTTGGCTTAGCTTTGTGAAGTTTTTGGTCATGTTTTAACATGTTTAAGCTCTGTCGGGTGTCGATTTGGTCATGCTTGCCATGCTTTATATAGCCTCTTTGCATTCTAGCTTGTTAGCTTCGGGTGTGTGAGTCATTAGCATGCTTCCCTTGGTTTATTTCAATGATTTGGAATCACTTCTCAGGCCATTTCAGTCCATGTTCCATGGCCACACACTTGCATTTACCATCCATTCCATGCTTGGGGTAGTTTGTGTTTCATACCTTAAGAATAGACCATTGCATGTGCCTCCGTGATTTGGTCTTTGGAAGACCTTCTCATTGGGTTTTGGGGTTTGTTTTGGTGTATTATAACTCTGATTTTATTTGCCTAAAACATGCCATGTTTGGTTGCGAGAGGCGTAGTGCATTTGTCTTTCTAGGCCTTGCATGCATCTTGTTTTGTGCTTGCCTTTGTATCATGTTTTGCCTCCCCTCCAATGCATGTTCTAGCCTTGTTTTGGTGTCCTTTGGGACTATTTTGAGTCGCTTTGACCATTTGGGGCTTGGTTGACATGGCCATGGTGTAAGTCCTTCGGCTAGCTTTGAGCTTTAAGTCCATTAACATGCTATGTTTGTCTTGATTAGTTGATTTGGCATCATCTTTCATGTGATTTCAGAGCTTAGTATGCTTGCCATTTGCCCATAATAGCCTCTTTTAAATGTGTTTAAAAGTTGCTTCTTTTATGCCTTAGATGGTAGGCCTTTGTGAATGCATGTTCGCATATCAATTCCATGCTTTTGTTGCACCATAATGGCCACTGTTTTGGACCTATTAAAAAGTTGTCCATCTTGGTGTAAGCCCATCCTTTGCATGTTGTTGCATGCTCGCCTTGTGTGTTGTTGCATACTTGGCCCATTGCATATTGTTGTATGCTTAAGTTGTATTTTGCACGCTTGTTAGCTTGCATTTTGTCATATGTTTGACATGTTGTTACATGTTTGTATGTTTGCATGCTTGTTCACATGCTCGCTTTGCATTAGTATGCTTGCATGTTTAGGTTGCATAGTATCGAGCATGCATCCCTCGCCCCTTGATAAACCATGATAGAGGTTGGGGGTCCCTCATTTGTTTTGTGTGCATTTCATTTGATATCAAATTGCACACTTGACCTCTTGGACCATCATGCATTGAAATACGTGATTGATGGCCCGAGGGTCGAGAACCATGCTCCTTTGAGTCTCAAACATGATAAGGAGGGTGGTCGTGCATACATTGCTTTGAAAATGCATGGCCATGCATTGTCGGTCCTCTGCTGCAGCAAAACAGGTTCCTGCAGGAATAGATGGTCGGCCGACCATCTTTATTGCCGGCCGGCTATGCATTGTTGGCCGAGAGCCTCACACATGGTCGATGACCAGTTTTCCATGGCCGGTGGTGTTTCCTCTTGGTCGGTGACCTCCCACGGTGTTCAGGGAGAAGTTCAGAAGCAACCTTAAGACTTGTGCAGTCTTTAGAGGTGCAGAGTAGTGTAAACAGAGGCAACATGTGGCATGGCGATGGATTTTCCAAGCGAAGCCGAGGATGCATGCATTCGTCCCTCTTCCCGAGGCTGTTTTACTACTTTAGTAGCTTAATTAATTTGTTAATTAATTAAGGGTCTGTAATGTTTAATTAGCTGTTAGTTAATTAATTTGTATTATTCTTTTGGCCCCTCCGAGAGAGGGCGAATTGTGTAATAAGCGTGCGTGTGTGTGATGCATGTCTTCCAACCCCACGTCTTTCTCCCTTTTACTTACCTACTTATGGTGGTTAGTTGTAGGGCATGTTTCAATTAGCATCTATATGCTATGCATGATTGCATTCATTCATTTGTATTGCATGCACCGGGCTCGACATATCATGCTAATCGCATAGTATTTCAATTCCAATTTGAATACGTGTATCGAGTTGTCGCATTTCACATGCCATTCTTAGGGTAGCCGAGCCTATCTTAGTTGCATTTTGCATGCGTTGCATTAGCCATTGCTAACATGAACTAGGATCATGCATGATTCCTAACTAGTTTCTTGTTTTGGCTCAGAGTACTAGGTAAGCTTTTTATGCTTTAGCATCTTGCATGAGTGTGAGTGTTGCCATGATAGCATGCTTACCATGAGGCTAATTGCTTATGTGATATAACTGTCTGAATGCCTGTGGGTGAAGGTTGGATTGCTTGAATTGGAACAATTCATCGAAATCCATGATTCAGCCTACTTGCGAGTAGCAAAACTCAAACCATTTTCCAAACAAACGGATATGCAATGCTTTGTTCCAAATTAGGCAATCTAGTCTATACTTGTATGCTGTGCACATCACATAGTAATTCTAGGCTAATAACCGAAATAAGAGCACATATGTTTTCAAAACTCGATATCATGCTTAGTAGTGGCCGATCTTTGATCGGGCAAGCGGGGGTTGCTCATAACTGACCTTCCCCAATCGTACCCAAGTTCCCGAGCCGAGGCAACTTTGGTGATGACGGACACGTAGCCTTAGGCAACGAGTCAGGGTTTCCTAAATTTCCCCAAAACAAAATATTTAGGTGGCGACTCTGTATCTGGCAAAGCAGTCCATGTTTGGTACTTCTTTCAAAAAATCTGTTTTCAAAAATGATTTGTCGGATTTGGACTCTTTGATGATTCATCGGTCTTGCATTGCACTCTGTGAGATTAGATACAGGACCGTGACATTGAGTCCTGAACTGTAGTGAGCCCAAATGAATGAAACGGGGGATTCCCTCCCTGGACGTTTGGGGACGTCTACACTTATTCATTCGGATTTTCCTTCATGAGGGCATAATGTTGTAATAAGTGTGCGTGCGTGTGTGCATGTCTTCTAACCCCGCATCTTTCTCCTTTTTATTGAATTGCTTTTGATGGTTAGATTAGGGAGATATTTCAATTAGCATACCTTATACTCGCATGTTTGCATCCATTCATTTGTCTTGCATGCACCGAGGCTCGGCGCATCATTCAAACTGCATTGCAATTTCAATAATTCTTTGAATACCTGTTTAATCCTATGTTGTTCAAATCAATCCATATGCCATATTAGTAGCCAAGCCTATTAATTTCATATTGCATCTGTTGCATTAGGCATCTTGTATAGTTAGAATCATACATCTTTCTAACTAGTTTCTGTTTTGGCTTGGAGTACTAGGTAAGCTTTTACGCTTTAGCATACTTGCATAAGTGTGATTGCCATGTTGCCATGTTTCGCATGCTTGCCATGAGGCTATGTGCTTACTTGTTAAACTGCATGAATGCCTGTGGATGAAGGCTTGTTGTTTGAATTGGAACAATTGAACGAATGCGCGTTTTAAGCCCACTTTGTTGTGGTGAAATCATATTTTAAGCCCACTATGTTTGGTGGCAAATCCGTATCTTTAAGCCCACTTGAGGGTGGTAAATTCAAACCATTTTCGCAAACAAACATGACTTGAAATGTTCCAATTCTTGCGATATAGTCTATACTGGCTTGTGAGCATCACATAGGAAAGCTGGTTCAATAACCGGAATAAGAACACATAATGTTTATAAAAGAACATATCATGACTAGTAGAGGCCGATCTTTGATCGGGGGAGCAGGGGTGCTCATTTCAGGACCTTCCTCTCTTGTACTCAAGTTCCCGAGCCGAGGCAAATTTGGTGATGACAGACTTGTAGCCTTTGGCGCGAGTCAGGGTTTTCTAAATTTCCCCAAAAATAAAATATTTAGGTGGTGACTCTATATCTGGCAAAGCAGTTCAATTTTGGCATTATTTGATTTAAAATCGATTTTCCAAATAGAGTTCTTGGATTCGGACTCTTCGGTGTTTATCAGTTATGTGTATGCAAAAATGTAGAGCAAACAAGCTTCAGGGCACACAATTGTAAGAGAGAGAGAAATCTAGAAAGAGACAGTTTTTTTTGTCTTCAAATTTTTCTAATCCATCCACATGCAAGAGAGGGGTCCTATATATAGAAAATACAAAATCCCCTCACAAAGATCCAGCCACACATGTGTTGGAAGATACATGAACCTATGCAAACTGCTAGCACAAAATATCACAAAATATCTGCAGAAAAGACTGATGGCCAACAAGGCTTCATCGATGGCCGACAAGGCACATAAATGGCCGGCAGGCCAAAACCCATGGCCGGCAGCCTTCAAGGATGGCCGACAGGCCATCAAAAACTTCACCCTGAAAAGGCCCAAGCATGATCCAAAGATGAGGCAAAATGGATACTGGGTTTAGAGAACTCAAACCCGTGGCGTTCTACCATGGACTTTGAGCGTTTGGTGCGCAATCAAACTCATTATCAGATGTACCTGCAAGAACATCCAAGTCTTAAAGGGGCCATAAAAAATGGGGTGTCTACAGTTGCCCCTCTTTGACAGAACTCGGAAGTCATGAAATGACGGGAGTAAATGTCAAAGCCCAGAGACGACCCATTTTGACAAGGCCGCAATATTTGGATAAGCATTCAAGACAGCAATAAATAGTTGCCCGCAGGCCGTCTACGCATCCCCTTGCGAGGAATCAAACTAGAGTAGTTCTGGGGCAAGATGCAAATGATATGCACCATGCAAAAACGTAACTTATGATTATGTAATGAGGCTGTAATGAGACAACAAGATGCAAATGTTATGCAAAGAAATGCGACATTCATGCAAACCGACGTAACGTGCAGCAAACTCAAACATGAACAGAAGTAAGTAATCATGAACCAAACCACATTTCATGCAGAAAGGACGTAAGAAAATTATGCAAGCTCAACTATGCATCACGCGGGAAAGGCAAGGAATAATATAACCATCGGGCGCACCCAAGGTGTCAAACAAGATTCCAACACGTCGCACGCGGAAGGAGAGAAGGGATAGTATGAACACCAGGACGTACCCGACTATTCTTAACCAAAGGAAGCGGTGATAAACATCGGAATACATCCAAATGTTTGAAACCAAAATAGGGAGTGGTGGTGAACATCGAACACGTCCAAATGCTTTTAACTAAAACAGGGAGTGGTGGTCAATATCGGAACATGTCCAAATGCTTTTAACCAAAACAGGGAGTGGTGGTCAACATCGGAACACGTCCAAATGCTTTTAACCAAAACAGGGAGTGGTGGTCAACATCGAAACACGTCCAAATGGTTTTAACCAAAACAAGGAGTAAATCGAAGGAGATGAATGAGATCACCTGGAGCTCCTCCAAATGAACCGTACATATAATATCGTGCCTGTATAAGAAAGAAACTCAATAAGCATAATATAGCAAGAGTGCATGTTCAATGCAAGAAAACAAGCAATCATGACACAATGTTAGAGACATGTTTTATGCACAACATGCAAGAAACAAAACTTAAGCATATTCTATGCGGCATGAGCCAAAGCATGTTCTATGCCACATTAGGATGCATATTCTATGCAACAGTATAGGATGCATGTTCTATGTAGTGATCAATAGTTGAAAATGCATGTTCAATGCGAGATTAACAGCATGTTCTATGCAAAACACCAAATGCATGCTCTATGCGAATGGGAAACAGAAGCATGCTCTATGCAAACGTCAGAAGTGCACTTTCTATGCAAAAGCACATGTGAAATGCACGTTCCATGCAATGACAAAGAAATGCACGTTCTATGCAATGACAAAAGCGTGCTTAATAAAACCGACTCAGTCGCAACTTCCGATTTACCTCTCGAAAGAGTTGCTATAAGTTAAAAAGGATACATCTTATTGATGTTGATCAGCGATGAATCATCATGCATCGAAGACACGCTTTGAAGCTTCCGCAGAGGCAATTTGAACCAAGCACTGAGCATTCCCTTCACTTATTGAAATCCAAGAACACAAAATAGAACCAAGGACCTATAAGAGACTCTTGGACACCTGCCAGCCACTAGTGTGCCTTGCCGGCCATCGATGGCAGACCGAGGGCAAAAAGGATTTTTTGGCTTGGGTCTTTAAAAATAGGGCATGACACTTCATTTCCACACAACCCCACATCCGAAATTCTTCCTTCTTTCTTTCTAGGTGCTCTTTTTCTCTAGATCCGCGCTTTCTACACATTTTCCAACACCCCACTTAAACTTTATTCGCTAAATCCTCTTAGTTCCCTTCACTTTGAACCGATTGAAATTTGATTTCGACACTTCTTTCTTCATTTCCACCATTCTAGGTTTATTCCCTTCAAGTTTCTCTCAAGTTCTGTGTACTTTTCCGAGCTTTGACTTTTTCTCCCATTTTCTCTCTCTTAGGGTTGACTTTTGTTGACTTTGGGCATTCTCCACCCATTTTCCTCATTTTTCTTCACTTTCCACCTATCTCACACCTTTTCAGATAGTGGATGACCTTCCTCATAATGGGGTTCCCCCGGAGCTTCCTCCAGTAGATTTCAAGGCAAACTTTGAGGCCGAGCCTGAGGCCGAGCCAGAGCCATTACCGTTGAGTATACGGCCTTTTGATCCAGCGAGGTACCATCCTCAGACACACGTATTGCCCACTGCAGGAGGCATCAGATCCTTTACTGACTTCACTGAGGACGCGCCAGAGGACATCCTATTGAGGGAGCCAGTGTCTCATTTATCGGCTATTGCCGTTGAGGTACGAAACTATTTTTATGCTTTACTGCCCTTAACTAGTTGCATTTCTTACACTGCCTTCATCTAACTGTATCTTATACATTGTCTTGATCTGACTACATTTCACGCACTACATTGGTCTGATTGCACTTCATGTATTACTACAAGGCAAGTCTCGCGCCTTTAGGGGCTATGGTACGACGACCGCTCGAGATTGGTATGGCGAGCTCCCAGCTGGAGTTCATGACATCGTTGATGAGATAGGTTTCGGCCTCTCCTACTCCAGTTTGACTCGAGTTATAGCGAGCCGTCCTCTCTCAGGAGCACTGATGGAGAGGTGGTGGGACACCACCAACTCCTTTCACTTTTCCACTACGGGGGAGATGACAATGACTCCCTACGACTTTGCCATGATTACTGGCTTAGGCATAGGGGGCGATCTGATCCCTTTGGATCCTAACATGGAGGCATGGGTGGCAGCATGGCTCGAGCTGCTTGGGGCACATCTACCGTTATAGAGCTAGTTTGAAGAGCAGTTCAAGGGGACTGAGCCCGAGACAATTGAGGAGATAAAGTAGTATGCCATAGGCTTCCTCATGTTCATCTTCGGTACCACATTGTCTTCAAACAAGTGGAACACCGTGGGTCTGTACATGCTGAGTGCCTTGGTGGTGCTTCATCGAGTTCAGTTTTATGATTGCGGTGGAGCTAGCCTCACCACATTGTACGGATATATGAGCTCTTTCTCCCGTCTGCGAGGGACTTTGGTTGGAGGCTACTGGCGAGCTTGGGAGGTACACACCTCAATTCCCTCTTTACACTTTACATTTTGACTCAGCATTTCATACTTTGTATCTGTTCTACATATATGCTTTATGCTTTGCACTCTATGCATCTGTTCATACTGTGTTGGTAATATGCCTCCGCATTCTTCCTATAGTTATGGGCAAATGCCAAAGATAAAAGGGCAATACGGTGAATGGCTGCTCAGTTTATCATCTGCATGGGTAAATTGTACAAACGAGGTCATCTGGGAATGCACAAGTTGTGTGTTGATACAAAAGAGTCGAAGCACCTAATGGAGGCCATCCATGGAGGGGAGTGCGGATCACACATGAGTGGAGTAATGCTAGCCCAAAAGATTATCAGGCAAGGTTACTACTGGTCAACCATGGAGGAGGATTGTATTCGTTTTGTTCGGCAATGCCACAAATGCCAAATTCATGCAAATCGCATGAATATCCTGCCGTCAAAGCTGTACAACATGACTTTACCATGGCCTTTTTCAGTCTGGGGAATTGATGTTGTTAGGGCAGTTACAGCAATATCCTGGTGGCAATAGACTATTTTACAAAGTGGGTCGAGGCCCAATCCTCTATAGTGCTGAAAGCGTCGCATGTAGCCAAGTTCATCAGGAATAATATCATTTGTCGTTATGGGATCCCAACTAAGATCATTTAAGACAATGGCTCCCATTTCAAGAGAGAAGTGATCGACTTGTTGGAGAAATACAACGTGGCTTTTCATAAGTCATCCACATATCGGCCGCAAACCAACAGAGCTGTTGAGGCCGCCAACAAGAACATCAAGCACATTTTGCAGAAAATGGTTGAGACTTACAGGGACTGGCCGGACAAATTTTCGTTTGCTCTCTGGGGCTATAGAACATCAATTCAGACATCTATTGGGGCAACTTCGTATTCTCTAGTTTATAGGATGGAAGCTATTCTACCGATTGAGATAGAGGTTTCATCGCTGCAGTTATGGCTGAGTGCCAGATAGCAGAAGCAGATTGGCAGCAGAACAGGTTCGAGGAACTGATGCTATTCGACGAGAGGAGGTTGAAAGTACTGTACCATGTCCAAGGTTATCAATGAAGGATTTTCAAGTCTTTCAACAAGAAAGTTAAGTCCAGGAATCTGAAGGAAGGGGATTTGGTGCTGAAAGACAATCGAGCTCCTATCCATGACCTTAAGGGCAAGTTCGGACCTAATTAGACTGGTCCTTACATCATCAAATCAATTTGGTCTGGTGGAGCTGTCATTCTTATGGACCTAGATGGCCTTGAATTCTCCCAACCAGCCAACATGGACAAGTTGAAGAAATACTATCCTTGAGTGGCTCGCTAGGCCGAAAACCAAGAAGGGCGACCTAGGCAAAAGTTAGAGCACACAAAATTAGGAAAAAGAAAAACTGAGTTCGCAAGGTTGAAAACCCAGAAAGGGCGACCTTGGCAAAAGTTGGAGCGCAAAAGGAGAGTGTTAATACCCGAGTGAACCCAACCGAACTTCGTAAGGCTTGATTCCCATCTTCGAGATACGTAGGAAACTTTATCTTGAAGCTCAGCCACAAACACTTCTAACTCAACTGTCCTGTCCATGAGATTGTTCAGGTCATCTGTATTTTCTGTATCCAAGAGTTCAGTTGCGACTTTCACTATGAGAACTGGTTACAGTACAGTGCAGTGCTATTCAAACAAGGGGCAACTTTCCATTTGCTGGATTTGGGGTTGTACATCTCAAGGGTAGATTCCATGTGTGTCAAGTTGTGATCCTTATCGAAAATGGTTTTGAAAAGTTTTAATAAAAGTTGATTTTGTTCAAATTAATCTTTTTACAACTTAGACCATTTTTGGACCAAAAAGAAAAATTTTAGTGCCCACAACTCTAATTTCATTGATTTCAATACAAAGTTCTCTAACTCTTAATACAAATCAAAGTTGCTTTTATTACATTCAAAAGGAAAACTTGAAAGTACAGATCAAAGCAATAAACTTGGGGCATAGATAAATCAGGTGTTTCTGCGTCCCCTCCTTGAGCTTGTGGAAGCTTTAGATGCTAAAGTAGGCCCAGTTTGCACCTCATCTTCAAGCCTAGCCAGGCATTCGCCAGAAAGGGCGCAACTGAAATTGGGAGCGGGAGCCAAAAGTTCTCTTATTCTCCATGCAGTGGGATATCGAGCTAATTGTGAGCCTCGGACGAAGAATGGAGCCGGGTACTCTACCCCCTCTTCTGGGCAAGTCTGGTCATGTCCAAACTGACGCCTGAATCGAAACGGAAAGTAGAATACACAGTGTGTCAAGCCAATTAGTTGAATGCCGGGTTATTGAGCCATGTTGTAGCTCATCTCAGGCAGATCAAACCAGGGGCAACGCCAAGCAATGTCAACAGCAGACCTGTTGCACATCCATTGGCACCACCATCCCTCGTTCGGGAAATTAACTAGCCGTTGGCGAAAGAAATGGCCTCGTGCTGAATATGTTGGGCAATAGTCCACTACCTTCAACCTATCCATGAGCCATATCTGTAGAGGGATGAAAATAAAGAGGGATTAAATAATAGAGAGGTGTGTGTGGAGAGAAAAAGTGAGAAAGGGTTTTGAGAAAAAAAGACAGAGCATGAGTGATGTGAGAAACACATGTGAGATAGGGTGGGAAATATTACCTGCAAAAAGTAGTAGACTTCCCGCAAAGTTGTTTGTGTCTCGCCGATGGAAGGCGTCCAAGCCCATTAAAGTCTCGGCCAATGCTAGGCCAATATAGCTCTTGCCCTCTTTCAAGGCTTGGGCCACTTCAATCAGTCGAATGCTAGACCCTTCGAAACTTGGGGCAAGAAGAAAATGAGCCAACATACACAAACAGAGGGCATGCTGTCAAAAACTCTGCCAAAGACGATCGCCGCGGTCACCAATGTTAGAAAATCGATGAATCAAACTGGGATATCCAGCTCTTCGTTGTGAACCAAGGATCGGACATCTTGTTAAGTGACCCCACACATCCTCCCTAGAGCTTGGATATGGCTAAAACGGGACTGAGACAAAATTTCTTCGTTACGCTGGGATTCCATCAAAACTTGGAATTCTTCAATTGTAGGGCATGTCTCTTGCCCTTTGAACTTGAAAACATGTGTAACCAGGTTCCAACATCTAGCTGCGGCATGTAGGAATGGAAAAAAAAAAAAAAAAAGTGGAGAACGACTTAGTGAGAATAGTGTATTTATCCCGAAACCCTGAAAATTCACTTTTTCTGAGCCATCTAAGGTTGTAATCCAATTTGCTAGTTTTTCAGTGAAAAACGGCTCCATTTGTGGCTAAATAGCAGTTGAAATGAAGAAATCATGAAGCTGGAGCTTTTATAGAAGATAAGGCAGTGAGTGGAGGCCAGGTGTAAACATTTTGGAGGTTTAGTTCATTTATGGCTGGCAGGCCTTCCTCTTGTGCCTTTTGTATTCCTTTGTTAGGAATTAGTTGGATGCAGAAGTTTTATTTGTTCTTTTTATGTTTCAAGGTCTTGTTTTCAGTCCCTTCAACTTTAGTAAGTTTGTCAAGTTGTGTGCCTGAGGGCTCCGTGGATTTGGATGTGTTCCGATGTTGACCACCACTCCTTGTTTTGGTTAAAACCATTTGGACATGTTCCGATGTTGACCACCACTCCCTGTTTTGGTTAAAATGATTTAGACATGTTCCGATGTTCACCACCACTCCCTGTTTTGGTTAAAACCATTTGGACGTGTTCCGATGTTCACCACCACTCCCTGTTTTGGTTACAAACATTTGGATGTGTTTCAATGTTTATCACCATTCCCTTTTGTTAAGAATAGTCGGGTACATCCCGGTGTTCATACCATCCCTTCTCTCCTTCCACGTGTGACGCGTTGGAATCTTGTTTGACACCTTGGGTGTGCCCGACGATTGTGTTATTCCTTGCCTTTCCTGCGTGATGCGTAGTTTAGCTTTCATAATTTTCTTACATCCTTTCTACATGAAATGTTGTTTGGTTCATGATTACTTACTTCTGTTCATGTCTGAGTTTGCTGTACCTTACTTCAGTTTGTATGAATGTCACATTTCTTTACATAACATTTGCATCTAGATGTCTCATTACAACCTCATTACATGATCATAAGTTATGTTTTTGCATGGTGCATATCATTTGCATCTTGCCCCAGATATATGCTAGTTTGATTCCTCGCAAGGGGATGCGTAGGCGGCCTGCGAGTGTAACTATTTATTGCTGTCTTGAATGTTTATCCAAGTGTTGCGCCCTTGTCAAAATGGGTCGTCTCTGGGCTTTGACATTATTCACTCCCATCATTTCATGACTTTCTAGTTTTGTCAAAGAGGGACAACTATAGACACCCCATTTTTTATGGCCCCTTTAAGACTGTGATGTTCTTGTAGGTACATCCGATAATGAGTTTGATTGCCAACCGAACGCTCGAAGTCTGCGGTAGAACGCTACAGGTTTGAGTTCTCTAAACCCAACATCCATTTTGCCTCATCTTTGGATCATGCTTGGGTCTTTTTAGGGTGAAGTTTTTGATGGCCTTGAACGCTGCCGGCCATGGGTTTTGGCCTGTTGGCCATTATGTGCCTTGCCGGCCATCAGCCTTTTCTGGAGATATTTTATGATATTTTGTGCCAGCTATTTGTATAGGTTCATGCATCTTCCAACATGTGTATGGCTGGATCTTTGTGAGGGGATTTTATGTTTTCTATATATAGAACCCCTCTCTTGTATGTGGAGGGATTAGAAAAATTTGAAGACAAAAAAAACTCTCTCTCTCTCTCTAGATTTCTCTCTCTCTTACAATTTTGTGCCTTGAAGCTTGTTTTCTCTACACTTTTGCATACACTTCCTTGATAGAGGTTACTTCTCTTTGAGTTGTGGTTCATTAAGACTTGGTTTGAGCTCTAGCAAGTGGTTTGGGCTTGGATTGTTGCCTATTTCGAGCCTTTGCTTCAAGAGGTATAACACTTGTTACTTAAGCTTGCTTTCAATACTTGCTTTGCCATCTTTTTCTACTATTTTGGGGCTGGTTTTGGCATGTAAAAAGTTCTGTTTTAGGGGCCTAAAAGTGGTGGTTTGAGCACTTTTGAGTTAGGGGGTTGTCCACCCCTTTTGTTTTTTAGCTTGTTAAGCTTTTGTGCCATCTTTTCATCACTTTCAAACCAACTTTTTTTGTCCTTTTAACCACTAAATTTTAGAGGTTTTTTAGTGGTAAAATCCCTATTTTGAAGTCCAAAATTGAAGGGGTTAGCCTCCCCCCCTTGTATCTTGTTTGCATCCCTAGTTTGCTTCATGAGTTCGCGTGTTTTTCTAGCTTAATTTAGCTTAAGTCCAGCATGTTTTTGCCTCTGTTTTCACCTATTTTGGCTCTGTTTTGGGCTGGTTAATGCAGTTGAGGCTTGTATTGCATAGTTGTAGGGTTAATTCCTTCACTAGCTTGGTGTTTTCATGCTTTAATCATCATTGTTTTAAGTTCAAAGCATGTTTTAGTGTTATTTTGCACTCCATTTCAGCAATTAAAATCTCTGCAACGTCCTTCTTTGCTTCACTCTTTTATTTGCTTTTGAGAGTTGCTTCAAACTTGGGGTCTTTTAAGCTTAAGATTGAGGTTATGCTTAATGGTTTAATCCTCTTTGAGGGTTCATTACCAACGGGATGATCTCTCTCATGCCTTAAATTACCCTTCGGTTGACACTTCTTTCGCATTAGAAGACACTCACCTTTGGACTTAATCGATTAAAGAATGGATAAACAAAAATGGTAAGTAAAAGAATCTAGATAAGCATCTTTTGTGTTGCATTGCATGTGTTCGAATTGGACGTTAATTCGAACACAAAGAAAATGGGACATTTCATACTCAAAAGTGATGAAATGTGCCATTTTCCTTGGTCTCCATTGCCCTTGATCACGCATGATAGGGTGATGGACATTTTGAGTCTTATTTGTGCATTTATCGAAATTGTACAACATGGGTCTTTGGCCATCATGCAATTAAATTGCTTGATTGGTGGTTTTAGATCCAAGTGTGCCACTCCTTTGAGGTTTTGAGATGATAATGAGGGGTACAGTACAAACATATCCTTGGAAAAACCTTCCTTTTGCTCTGTTTGTGCTCTGTTGCAGTATGGTGACTCAGAGCATCAGTGGCCGGTAGTGCCTCATCAATGGCTGATAAGGCTTCATTTCTTGCCGGCAAGGCACGCTTTTGGCCGACAGCAGCCATCCATGGCCGGTAAGTCACTGATGCAATCCTCAGTAGAAATTTGGTAAGTTGGAGCAGAAAGGTTCTAAAGTGTGCTCAACCCTGCAAACAGAGCCTCTCAGGAGCAAAATGGAGGGCTTTTCGGGGTGAAAACCGAGCGCATGCATCTTCCACTTCTCAAGGCGGAGCAGTGGCAGCTTAGTTTAATATCTTGTATGCTTAGTTAGTGTGCATTTATTTAAATTAATTAGTTTTCTAGCTAGTTAGTTAAGTGTTGTAATAATTAGTAATTGGTTTGCTAGTTATTCATTTGATTTGTAATAAATAGTCTAATTAGTTTAATTAGCTTAGCTTATTCATTCGGACCCGCCTTCGCGAGGACATAATGTTGTAATAAGTGTGCGTGCGTGTGTGCATGTCTTCTAACCCCGCGTCTTTCTCCCTTTTATTGAATCACTTTTGATGGTTAGATTAGTGACATATTTCAATTAGCATACCTTATACTCACATGTTTGCATCCATTCATTTGTCTTGCATGCACCAAGGCTCACCGTATCATTCAAACTGCATTGCAATTTCAATAATTCTTTGAATACCTGTTTAATCGTATGTTGTTCCAATCAATCCATATGCCATATTAGTTGTCGAGCCTATTAACTGCATATTGCATGTGTTGTATTAGGCATCTTGTATAGTTAGGATCATGCATCTTTCTAACTAGTTTTTATTTTAGCTTGGAGTACTAGGTAAGCTTTTACGCTTTAGCATACTTGCATAAGCGTGATTACCATGTTGCCATGTTTCACATGCTTGCCATGAGGCTATGTGCTTACTTGTTAAACTGCATGAATGCCTGTGAATGAAGGCTTGTTGTTTGAATTGGAAAATTCAATGAATGCATGTTTTAAGCCCACTTTGTTGTGGCAAAATCATGTTTTAAGCCCACTATGTTTGGTGGCAAATCCGTATCTTTAAGCCCACTTGAGGGTGGCAAATTCAAACCATTTTCGCAAACAAACATGACTTAAAATGTTCCAATTCTTGCGATGTAGTCTATACTTGCTTGTGAGCATCACATAGTAAAGCTAGTTTAATAACCGAAATAAGAACACATAATGTTTATAAAAGAACATATCATAATTAGTACAGGCCAATCTTTGATCGGGCAAGCAGAGGTGCTCATTTCAAGACCTTCCCCTCTCGTACCCAAGTTCCCGAGCTGAGGCAACTTTGGTGATGACGGACTTGTGGCCTTTGGCACGAGTCAGGGTTTTCTATGTTTCCCCAAAAATAAAATATTTAGGTGGCGACTTTGTATCTGGCAAAGCAGTCCAATTTCAGCATTATTTAATTTAAAATCGATTTTCCAAAAAGATTTGCCGGATTCGGACTCTTTCGTGTTTATCAATTTCACATTGCACTTGTGAGACTAGATTCAGAACCACGGGAGTCCGAACTGTGAGGCCTTCTTTTCAAACCCTTTCCAAAAGGCGGGGCACAGAAAAAGGCGAGTCCACACTTTGTTTTTTGAACATTGTAACCAGGCTATCTGCTCCACTTTTGCACTCAATCTTGCCTATCAATGAGAATTTTGAAGTTTTCACTATCTTTGATTTCCAAATTGATGTATGCTTGTTTTTATAAACCAAGAAAAAAACACCTCGGCATAGCAACCTAATCTACTGAGCACATTTATCTTGATAATAAGTCCCGAGTAGAACAAATCATCAACCCAACTTGCTGAGCAAAACTAGTTCGGCAATGAACTTAAGAGTTGAATAAATCATCAACCTAATCTGTTGAGTAAAATCAGCTTAGTAATAAGCTTAAGAGTTAAACAAATCATCAACCTAACTTGCCAAGCAAAATCATCTTGGCAATAAGCTTAGAAGTTGAACAAATCATCAACCCAGCCTGTTGAGCAAAATCAGCTTAGCAATAAGCTTAAGAGTTGAACAAATCATCAACCCAACCTACCAAGAAAAATCAACTCGCCTATAAGCTTAGTAGTTGAACAAATCATCAACCCAACGTGTCGAGAAAAATCAGCTTGGCAATAAGCTTAAGAGTTGAACAAATCATCAACTCAACTAGCTTGGTGATATCCTTGGAGTTGAACAAATCATCAACTCAAGCGGCCAATCAATCAGCGGCTTGTTGCCCTTTGTCGGCGACAATACAACTGGAAAAAACACAATAATTTTTCCAATGAGATGAACCATTGTTTCCATTACAATAATAAACTTTCAACAAAGCTTGGGAAAATTACATTGTGAAGTGAAGGGATCTACATTGCTAGTAGAACTAAAAGTAAAACAAATTTAGATTTGCTGTGTTCCATAACCTGGGTATGGCTTGGTTTTGGTCATCCAAATCTTCTAGGTAGTGTGTCCATTTGCCTACCAAACTGGTTATCTTATAAGGTCCTTCCTAATTTGCTCAGAATTTTCTTTTGCCCAGTATCAAGGTGTTGTCTATTTCTTTACGTAAAACCCAATCCGTAATCTTGAACTATTAGGGATACACCGTCTTGTTGTACTTTATGGACAGCTCTTATTGATATGCTAAGATGTGGATTAATGCATTTTCCCTGCGTTCTCCGGCGAGGTCCAATTCTAAGGCGATGGCTTTGGCATTCAAGTTTGGGTCAAAGTTTTCACTCCGGATGGTAGGCATGTTGATCTTAAGCGGTATGATTGCCTCCATGCCGTAAGCCACGACAAAAGACATCTCCCTTGTTGATCGCCTAGGCATTGTTCAGTACGCCTAAAGGACGTTAGGAAGTTCTTTGGTCCACTTTCCTTTCGCTTTCTCCAGCCTTTTCTTTAATCTGTCCAAGATGGTCTTGTTTGACGCTTCGGCTTGGCCATTCGATTGAGGAGGCCAGTGTTGAATTGTAGGATTCTATCTTTAGCTCCTCGTAGAATCCTCTAAAGAGCTTTCCATCAAATTAGGTGCCATTGTCAGAAATTAGGGCCTTGGGGACTCCAAATTGCGTTATCACGTTCTGCCAGAAAATTTTCTTCACATCGTTCTCCATAATGGTGGCCAGAGGCTCAACTTCCACCCATTTGGTGAAATAATTTGTTACTGTGATGAAGAACTTGTGGTTGCTCGGTGCGGTTGTGAGTGGTCCCACTATGTCTAACCCCCATATTACGAATGACTAAGGGCTTGTAAGAGGAAGAAGTTCCCTCACTGGTTGATGAATCTGGTGTGCAAACTTCTGGCACTTTTCATATTTTGTCACGTACTTTTGCGTGGTAGCCTGCATAAATGGCCACTATTATCCTTGTGAAATAGCACAGTAAGCCAGAGATCTTCTGCTGATGTGGCTTCTACACATGCCTTCATGGATTTCAAAAAGAATGGCTTCGACTCTGCCTGGATAGAAACATTTCAAGTATTGCCCTGCGAAGGACCTCTCGTACAAGTCACAAAATAAGGAAAGCCATAACCGCTCAGACTTTGCTCGTATCTTGTTTGCTTCTTTCTTGTCAATTGATAGAACTTTGTCTTTCAAAAAGATTATTATAGGGTCCATCCAAGTGGGTTTTAGCTCGGCACAAAGGACCTTTGCCGTTTTTGGTTCTTCAATGCTAGGCCTTGGAAGCAATTTAATCAATAAAGGACCAGGTATCAATTTGCTTGCCATGGAAGCTAAACCAGATAGCTCATCTGCCTAGCTGTTCTCTTCATAGCCAATTTTCTCAACTCTGATTGCTTGGAAATTCTTGAGCTCCTCCCTTACAAGGGTCTGGTATTTGGCCATTCTGCCGTCCTTGGCTTCGTACTCTCTAGATACTTAGTTAGTAAGGAGTTGGGAGTCGTTGTACACCATTAGCTCGACTGCTCTTAACCGGAGTGCACTTTTCAGCCTGGCTAGCAACGCCTCGTACTCAGCCTCGCTGTTAGATGCAGGGAAGCAAAGTGAGATTGAATGCTCTACGGCCAGACCATCTGGCGAGATCAAAACTATGCCTAGTCCGACGCCATGACTGTTTGAGGAACTATCAACAAAAAGCTTCCATATTTCTCTGATGAACAACTTCCAAACATTGAGATTGAAGGGTCTTGATATTCTCAAAGGAACAACGGTTATTTCTCTTTGCTTGGCAGCTTAACTATTTCTGCCTCAAGCGCGCTCATGTTGACCGCAACATATATGACCATTTACCCCTATTGGCGATGCGTTGCTAGCTCCAACAAGTTGACTTGTTATTCCCATACGCAACAGCATATTGCTAGGTCCTGGCCACTCTTTAATTGGTAAGTTAATGGTCTGGCGTGCAACTTCCGCAACGTCTTTTCCTATTTGATTGGTCTGGCACGCAACGACTGCAACGCCTTTCTCGTTTTGATTGATATGGAGCGCAACTTCTGTAATGCCCTCATCACTTTGTTTGGCTGGTAGGTTAGGATCATTTGGAGAGAACGTGGGTCATGTAATTTCCGCAATGCCCACCCCTCTTTGTTCGATAACGTCGACAAGCTCCACCGTGCAAACTGGATGAGTTCCAAACGAGAACTCGGCAACGAAGTCAACCAACAATTAGGCTTTGATAGTAGTTCTAGGCTGGAACTTGATATCGAATTGCCCCAATTCGACTGCCAAGTTCAAGATGCTACCGGAAAAGTCTGCTCTCTCAAATAAGGCCTTTAATTGGAACTCGGTCAATACTATGATTGTGTGAGCGTAGAAATAGTGTGCCAATTTCCCAGAGGCCATCACTAGTGCCAGGACGAGCTTTTCCAGGGGCAAGTATCTTGTTTTTGGAGGGAGCAAAGTTCTGCTCACATAAAAGATCGGCATGTGTTGTCTTCTTTTTGCCCGGACGAGCACTGCGCTAACGGCATGTTGTGAAATGACCAAGTAAAGGAAGAGAACCTTCCTAGGCTCTAGAGTCACTGAGAGTGGAGAGGAGGATAGGTATGTGTGGTAGCCGAATAATTGCAGACGCAGATAGGCAGAGTATATTTTCCCTGCCTATGTATAGTATGCATTCGGTCCCTCCCCTGACGTTTCAGGTGTCGAATAAGTCGATCAAGGGGGCCGATTTAAAAGTTGTAATACGGCATAATGGGGGGCCGAGTGAATAAGTACATGACAGATCAAGAGCGGGCCCTACCTAGAAGACCGGGAGTGTATATAAATAGAAGAACAACAACCAAAGAGAGGTATGTGAGAATCAATAGGCTTAACTTAAGACACAAGCAATCTAGAGAGTGTACACTAACTTATTCGTCGGAGTGCTAATTCTGGCATCCCCGACCGGAGTGTTCATTCCTTTTCAGGTGACTAGCTAAAGATCACAAGCATCCCCCAGGATCTGTAGAGTATTTCCAAACCACTTCTCCATAATTGGCGCCGTCTGTGGGAATACTCAAGCACATCCATGGCGGGCGTGACGGAAGATCCTCCGGCAGTTGCTGTCGACCCTACGCCGCAAGATGAAACCACTCCAAGCAATATACTTGGGCCAAAGAACATTACCGCAAGAAGGGCCTTGAACTTCGGTCACCCTCGACATCAGCACATGAAACAATGCAAGCGATTATGGAGCAAGCAAAGCAAAACGAACAGAGGTTGGAGAACATGATTGCTGAGAACGAACTCCTCCGTCAGGATTTGGCCTTGGAAGTGGCAAAGTCCAAACAAGCTGTACGCCAAGATCCGGAACGACCTCTGAAGGCAGGTGGTCGACGACCTCAAGCCCGACAACAAGACACTGACAGTGACTCTGACTCATTATCCCCGGAGCCCAAAAAGAAGGGTCGACTCGAAGCTACCAGTTCCTCTAAAGAGAGTGTACGTATAAGGTATAAGTGAAGAAGAAACAGTTTAGACGAAGAAAGATCAGCATGATCCCTTTGTGCGATGGATCGCAAGAGCGGTTCTGCCCAAAAAGTTCAAAGCTCTGTCGTTCACTCTCTATGATGGAAATCAGACCCCACCAATCACATCCGTCACTACAAGCAAGCCATGACATTGCATGTAGATGATAAGGCCCTCATATGCCGAATATTTCCCAGTAGTTTGGGACCATTAGCTGTCAGGTGGCATTATAAACTGGAGCCGGCTTCGATGAAGTGCTTCCACCAACTCCAAAAATCCTTCAGGGCAAGGTTCATCACTAATGAGGTCCAACCGAAGCAAGCCGATTCTCTGTGGGCAATGCAGATTCAACGGGGGGAAACCCTTCGTGCATATTCGGCGCGGTATTGGGAATGTTTTAACCTGGTAGATGATGTTTGCAATGACTCCATGGCCATCACCACCTTCAAAAGGGGGTTATATCCAGACAGTGCCCTCCGCAGCTCTTTAACCAGACGACCCCCAAAAACAGTCTGGGCGTTGGTGAAAAAATTGAGGAATATTGCAAAGTAGAAGACGATGCCCTCCGGGTCAAAGATAGGCATAAACCCGCTAAGTCGGCCCAGTCTGAAGTTGTGTAACCGTTAAACACTGTACCACCATGGAGCCTTGAATCACGGAATCGGGCCAAGCGAGATAGAAGACGGGATTCACGTCGATCAAATGACCAGTGTCCACACGGAGCTAATGAGCAGCTTCAAGTGGATAGCAGGAGCGCGAGGCGCGCCGACAAGAAATACATGGAGTTGTCTGACCCAATCAGTGTGGTTATGGCCAAGGTTCAACATCTTTAGTTCTTCAAATGGCCATAAAAAATGGTGGGACCTCCCGACACAAGAAGACGGGACATGCGGTGCGAATATCATAAAGATCACGGACATGATACTGACAGTTGCTATGCTTTGAAAGACCACCTTGAGGAGTTGGTACAAGACGGTTGGCTCCAACAACACGTCCAAAAGAACTCAACCAAAACAGTTGCCCTTCGGCAAGATTCACCTCCACTTGGCGTCATCTATATGATATACAGCCAACCAACAGCCCCAACCGTGCATGCAATTCAATCACATCCAGTCCCCCAAAAGCAAATCACACCACCAAAATGGCCACATGAAGCACCGAATATTACCTTCGACGATTCTGATTTGATCGGCGTAACACTCCCTCACATTGATCCATTGGTCATTGAACTACGCGTAAACCGATTTACCGTTGAACGCGTTCTCATAGACCAGAGGAGTACTTCGAAGGTTATGTATTACAAGACCTTCATCAAACTCGGGTTCAATGAGTCAGACCTGTCTTCGGCTCCTTATCCATTATTCGGCTTCAATGCAAATCCAGAGTACCCGTTGGGCAAAATCACACTAGCAGTTCGAGCGGGCTCCCGAACAGTGGATGTGAAATTCTTAGTCGTCAAGCTACCTTCACCATATAATATCATCATGGGGCGAACTTGGTTGCATACTATGCAGGCCGTTCCAAGCACCTATCATCAACTGCTCCGCTTCCCGACAGAACGCGGCATTAAGCAAATCCGTGGTTTCCAAAAATCGGCACAAGCGTATTATCTCCTTGCTGCAAAAACACCAAAAGAGTTGGAAGTGAATTCTATTGAGGTGCCGGATCGAGAGAACCTCAATGATGTTGGGCGGCTCCCAAGTGAAAAGGCCACCGAAGACCTGGATCGGGTTGAAGTTGATGGGAATCCAGAGAGGTTCTTCATCGCCGGCGCCTCCTTAAATGAAGCCGACAGGCAGCATCTAATTTCATTCTTGCTCAGCAACCTTGATGTATTTGCGTGGACACCATATGAAACGCCGGGTGTGGATCCATCTGTTTCGCAGCACCGTTTGAACGTTGGCCCTAAATGTAAGTCGATTATTCAGAAAAGCCGGCAATCAGCCGTAGAGCACACTGCCGCTGTTGTTGAAGAGGTTGACCAGTTGCTTGACGCTGGAGCTATCAGGGAAGTGACGTACCCTACATGGCTCTCGAATACTGTGGTTGTGAAAAAGAAAAATGGGACTTGGCGCGTCTGCGTCTGCGTCGATTTCACAGACCTAAACAAAGCTTGGCCCAAGGATTGTTTTCCCCTACCCAAAATTGACCAACTTATAGATGCTACGGCACATCACCAGCGTATGAGCTTTCTTGATGCCTACAGAAGCTACCACCAAATTGCCATGCATCCGGAGGACGAAGACAAAACAGCATTCCTCAGCCCAAGAGGAACCTATTGCTATAAGGTTATGCCTTTTGGGCTGAAGAATGCAGGGGCAATTTACCAAAGATTGGTCACTACCATGTTCAAGGAGTAGCTCGGCCACACTATGGAAGTTTACATGGACGATATGGTGGTCAAATCTAAAGAGGAGCAAACTCATCTAGCCGATTTAGAAGAGACATTCGGCATTCTACGCAAATACAGAATGAAGCTGAACGCTTCCAAATGTGCGTTCAAGATCGGCTCTAGCAAATTCTTGGGTTACATTGTCAACCACCGAGGAATCGAAGCCAATCCGAGGCAAATCACCGAAATCCTAGAACTCGGCTCCCCTCAATCGGTCAAGGTGGTCCAGAAGTTGATGGGGATGGCCGCCGCACTCAACAGGTTCATCAGTCGTTCCACTGACCGCTGTCGACAATTCTTTCACACTCTACGGCAGGGTAAGGCTTTTGAATGGACCTCCGAGTGTGAAGCCGCTTTCAACAGCCTCAAGACCTACCTCCGATCAGTTCCACTCTTGACAACACCTTCGGCAGGCGACCCGCTCATTTTGTATCTGGCAGTTTCCGACCGGGCCATCAGCGCCGTACTGATAAAGGAAGAGCTGGGGGAGCAACGGCCAGTGTATTATGTGAGCAAGGCAATGGTTGACGCCGAAACACACTACCTTCCATTGGAAAAACTCATTCTGGCCCTCGTCATGGCAGCAAGAAAGCTGATGCATTACTTTCAGGGGCATACCATCGGGGTACGAACGGACCACCCCCTCCGATCGGTACTCCGTAGCGCAGAAGCATCAGGGCGCATTTCAAAGTGGGCTCTTGAACTCGACCAGTACGATATCCAGTTTTTGCCTAGAGCCTCAATCAAGGGACAGGTCCTTGCTGACTTTGTGGCCGAATTCACTAGGGGTCTTGCCGGCTTCAAATCTAATGAAATTCAACCTAAGCCGAACTGGAGAATTTATGTTGGGGACATTTGGCAGTTGTACTGTGATGGATCGTCCAATCAATGAGGCAGCGGGGCTGGAGTAGTGACAATGGCTCCTGACAGGGCAATAATTGAGCATGCTGTCAAACTCGATTTCGAAGCATCAAATAACGAGGTCGAATACGAGGCCCTGCTAACTGGCTTGTGCAATGCACATCTTCTAGGTGCTCAGCGTCTGCTTATATTTTGCGATTCAAAATTGGTGATCAATTAGCTAAAGGGGGAGTACGCAACAAGAAACAATCGTATGGCTGCTTACATGAAAACGGCAAATTCCTTGCTGGCAAAATTTGACCATCATGAACTGAACCAAATAACCCGTGACTAGAACACACATGCAGATGACCTGGCTTGCCTAGCCTTTGCCATCAACTCAGAGATTAAACGGACCATTGAAGTTGGTTTCATCCCAGAGTTGAGCATTGGCCCTTCTAAGGAAGTCCAAGTCAATATCATAGAGTCAGGACCGAGTTGGATGGACTCCATTGCTGCATTCCTGTCCTCTGAATAGCTCCCAACAAACAAGAAAAAAGCGCACAAGCTACGAAACAAAGCCCTGCGATACTACTTGGATCCGCAAGGAAAGCTTTATAAAAATCCCTTTGTGGTCCATACCTGGAATGCGTCCATCCGGATAAAGTCAAGGAACTCCTGACTGAAATACATGAAGGTAGCTGTGGTGCCCATTCTAGGGGGCGCTCTTTGGCCCATCGAGCTATAACACAGGGGTATTATTGGTCGACAATGAGAGCTGATGCCGAATGTTATGTAAAAAATGTGAACAGTGCCAGAAGTTCTCCCCATTAACCCATCTGCCTGCCGAAGAGTTAAGCTCTATCACCAGTCCCTGGCCGTTCGCCCAGTCGGGACTTGATATCGTCGGACCATTGCCGAAGGCCCTAGGGAACATGCGATTCTTGATCGTCACGATAGATTACTTCACAAAATAGGTCGAAGCGGAGGCACTAACGTACATTTAAGATGCTGACGTTAAGCGCTTTGTATGGAGAAATATCATAACATGATTCAGCATTCCAAAAGCACTTATCTCATATAACGACACCCAGTTTGATTGTGGCGTCTACCGAGAGCTGTGCAGCAAGTATGGTATCCGGCCTTACTTTTCAACTCCGGCCTACCGACAAAGCAATGGTCAAGCTGAAGCCTCTAACAAATCCATCTTGGACGGCATCAAGAAGAGGCTCGAGAAAGCTAAAGGCAAATGGGTCGAAGAATTACCGAGTGTATTGTGGGCTCATCAAACTACACCGAGGCGATCCACTAGGGAAACGCCGTTTGCTTTGTACTTTGGAACCCAGGCAATCATACCCCTAGAGATCGGCCTCCCAACCCTGAAATTGAAAGTTTTTGATATGGGCCGAAACGACATGATGCTGGCCTTGGATTTTATTCCGATTGAAGAACGAAGAGACCGTGCCCTTGCTTCCATGGCACGGTACTAGCAGCAGCTTGCTAAGTCGTATAATCAACGTGTTCAGTTGCGCCGCTACATACCGGGAGAGTTGATCTTGAAGAAAGTACTTTCAGCTGCCAGGAAATCGGCTGATGGAAAATTGGGTCCTAACTGGGACGGCCCCTGTCAGATCGATTCGATCGCGAAAGTAGGGGCATATCGGCTCAAAGACATGTTTGGAAGGAGTCTGCCACGGCCTTGGAATTCTACACATTTACATAAATTCTATCATTGACCCGACTTGTGGGGCTTGATGCTTGTACATATCTCACTTTTGCAAGGCAAAGCTTTTCGTTTTCTCATCGTGCAATTAAGTTCAAAAGCCTCCGAATTCGGAGTGCCCTTCATGGATATCATGATTCGCCAAACTAAGTCTCCGAATTCGAAGCCCCATTTGTGCATGACACTTTTGGGCCGATAAAGCCTCCGGATTCGGAGCCCCATTGGTGCATGGCATCTTTGGGCCGATTAAGCCTCCAGATTCGGAGCGCCCTTCATGGATATCACAATTGGCCAAGCTAAGTCTCCGAATTCGGAACCCCATTTGTGCATGACACTTTTGGGCTGATAAAGCCTCCGGATTCGGAGCGCCCTTCATGGATATCACGATTGGCCAAACTAAGTCTCCAGATTCAGAGCCCCATTGGTGCATGGTACCTTTGTGCCGATTAAGCCTCCGGATTCGGAGCGCCCTTCGTGGATATCACGATTGGCCAAACTAAGTCTCTGGATTCGGAGCCCCATTGGTGCATGACACTTTTGGGCCGATTAAGCCTCCGGATTCGGAGCCCCATTGGTGCATGGCATCTTTGGGTCAATTAAGCCTTCGAATTCGGCGCGCCCATCGTGGATATCACAATTGGTAAAATTAAGTCTCCGGATTCGGAGCCCCATTTGTGCATGACACTTTTGGGCCGATTAAGCCTCCGGATTCTGAGCCCCATTGGTGCATGGCATCTTTGCGCCGATTAAGCCTCCGGATTCTGAGCCCCATTGGTGCATGGCATCTTTGCGCCGATTAAACCTCCGGATTCGGAGCGCCCTTCGTGGATATCACGATTGGCCAAACTAAGTCTCCGAATTTGAAGCCCCATTGGTGCATGACACTTTTGGACTGATTAAGCCTCCGGATTCGGAGCGCCCTTCGTGGATATCACGATTGGCCAAACTAAGTCTTCGGATTCGGAGCCCCATCGGTGCATGACACTTTTGGACCGATTAAGCCTCCAGATTCGGAGCCCCATCGGTGCATGGCACCTTTGGGTCGATTAAGCCTCCGGATTCGGAGCGCCCTTCATGAATGTCACGATTGGCCAAGTCTCCGGATTCGGAGCCCCACTTGTGCATGATACGTTTGGGCCGATTAAGCCTCCGGATTTGGAGCCCCATTGGTGCATGGCACCTTTGGGCCGATTAAGGCTCCGGATTCGAAGCGCCATTCGTACATGACGCTTAGAAGCTGAATAAGAGTCTGGATTCGGGACCTCATTCGTGGATGACACGTTTGGGCCGAATAAGACTCCGGATTTGGAGCGCCCTTCACGACGGAAGTTAAAGCATACAAACATTCAAAATCAAATGCTTAATTAAGTTGAGCCGGCGCAAACCGCAAAAACAAATTAAAACATACAAACATTCAAAATGAGGTGCTCAATTATGCATGCAAACATTCAAAATGAAATGGGACAAGCCGTATAAACGTATGGTGAAACATGCCATATAAACGTAGACTGAAACTTGCAAACATTCAAAATGAAATGGGATAAGCCGTATAAACGTAGGCTGAAACATGCGAACATTCAAAATAAAATATGTCCTTAGATTAATCGATTGGCATGAAATGTACTAATATAAGTAGAAAGTACGCTAACACTGTAAAACGAAGCGTTTTATTAAATTTGCCAACAATTACATAATTTTGTACTCAATCTGCGTTTAAGCATTACAATGTCTATTTTTATTCAGCGGCTCCCTCATCATCACTCTTCTCAACTTCGAAAGCAGAAAAGGGGAAATCATCCCGCCGGTACAGCGGCAACGCCGAATCCACATTTGCCGCCCCGAGAGCCTCAGCCTGCTAAAGTGCCTTGATCCAGCCGTGCTTAAATCCACGATTTCACATTGGCAAACTTCTTCGACGAGTTTTTCCATGGTCTTCTGTATTCCGACCTTTCGGCCGTCATGGAAGCCTTTTTCATAGGCCGTGGACCTCGCAGTCTCAATCGCAAACATGCTAGCTGTGTTCCGATCGGCAATGGCGTCACTTATCAGCCTCTGGGTCACCCTCTCTTCCACAACCGGGTTGGGATGGCTGGCCAATTGGGACTCGGCGGACTTGATTTTTCTTAGTTCACGCTCGGCCTTCTCTGCGCGAGCGTCTAGATTCCGAATGCGTTCATCTCTCTGTACTATATCCCGCCGAGCGGCACGAAGACGCATGCCGATTTCATAAGCGGTGTACAGCCCCTTCACCGCCCCATGAACGCCTTCACGAAACATGTCGAAATCCTCCCGACCTACCATCGACTGCTGGACTTCGAATGGAAAGATCTGTCAAGCGAACTCAACTGCCACATTTGGATTACGAACGATTGAGTCTGCCTCTGTCATTGGTCTATTCCCCACGAAGACCGCAAAACTCCATGGGCGCGGTGTCGCATCGGATTCCCTTCCAGAACGGGGTTGAAGAGATCTGTCCCGTGGCTACTTGTCCCTCCTAGGTGTCCTACTTCGACGACGAGGAGATTGGTGTCTCTCCCGATCCCTCAAAGTCCTACTTCCCGTGTGCGAAGGTTCGCCACTTCGACTCATATCTCCTCCCAGCTCAGCTAATGTCCTCGCTTCTCCTCTGCTGTGGAAGAAAAGTCTATTTGACATTCGCACTTGTTTAACCTTCCTCAAAGAACTGGACTGAGTTACTGACTCTGAGCATATAAATAGGACCTTCATGCACGAAGTACACGCCCATTTATTCCCTACGGGGGCAGCACCTCCGAGGTGATCTCATTAATATTAAAACCTCAACCGTCCGGCGCCGATTGAGTCGTGTGCCCCAACCGCCCCATGAACCTCTGTTATTCGGTGTTCTTGTTCATGAACCAACTGAGGCAAGGGCAGATTCATCAATCTAGTCGGCTTATGTGCCCCAGCCGCTCCATGAATCGATTTATCAATACAATGTTCATGAGTTCATTTTATTCGGCTTTCCAGTTCATGAACTAGCTGGGCAAGGGCAGATTCGTGAATCTAATCAGCGTATTTGCCCTAGCCGCCACATGAACCTCTGTTATTTGGCGTTCTAATTCATGAACAAGCTGGGGCATGGGCAGATTCGTGAATCTAATCAGCGTATTTGCCCCAGCCGCCCCATAAACCTCTATTATTCGGCGTTCTAATTCATGAACAAGCTGGGGTAAGGGCAGATTCATCAATATAGTCGGCTTAACTACCCCAGCCGAGTCACGAATCGATTTATCAGTATAATATTCATGAGTTCATTTTATTCAGCTTCTTAGTTCATGAACCGGCTAGGGCAAGGGCAGATTCATCAATCTAATCGGCTTATGTGCCCCAACCACCCCATGAACTGATCTATCAGCACCTCATAAACTCATGTTATTCAGTTTCATCAATCAAATTCATTAATATAATCGGCTAATAAATTTGCCGTCTCATGTAGTCTTGACATTTTGTTCCAACTGCTGATTCTTTTAATTATGTACTCATATAACAAAGAATATAAGCAATAACTTGAGAGCATAGAAAATTTTCATTTATAAATTGGGCGCTAACAGCGGACATTTTACACATGAAAATCTACTAACAAAAAACTACGCATCTAAGATGCCTACCAAAAACTAAAATATGCCTTGATCATTCCTCAGGGTCAAACGCCAGCGGGTCAACGTCCACCTGCTCGTATGGAATCGGCTGTGCCAATGTCACATTCGTAGCAACGAGGGCTTTGACCCAGCCGTGTTTGAAGCCCCGATTCTCAAACTTTGGCGCTTTTTCTACGTAGCTCTCCAAGGCAGCCTCTTGCCCAGCTTAGAATGCTTTGGAAATCTCGGAGTTGGCCTTTTTCCTTGCCTTCTTCGATTCCTCCAAATCGGCTTCCAGCTTGGCGATTGCCTCCTGGGCTAACTTAAGTGCCTTCTCGCTAGCCGTTGCCTTTTCCTCGGCGGCAAGTCTTAACTGATCTAAATTTCTAGCTCGCTCGACCTCCGAGTCAGCTCTGGCGCGTTCCACCGCCGCTTGCGCTGCCTCATGATTAGCCCTTTGAAAGACTGCCACAACCTTGTTCTGTTCATTGTCAATTTCAGCTTTCAATAGGCCAATCTGTTTTACGGCGTTGTGGTGACGGCGACCCATCTCGGCTATCCTGCCCACCGCATACAAAACAAAGAAACAGTAAACAAATAATTAGAAAAATACTTACAAATGTGGATGTCTAAAGACGGAAGATTGCAGATAAAACAAGTAACGTACCGATAAGGCCGACTGAGTGGCCAAAGCAATTAGCATCAGATCTGGCTCCGCTCAAAATACAGCTCTGTCGACCGGCAGGGATATCGAGGAAGCCATGCTCAAGGCCACAGTCGGGTCCCTCAAAGCTGAAAAGTCTGAGGATATCGGCATATTTCTGATTCTTGGTTGGATCGTGAATGGAAGGACCAAGTCCGACACCTCAACTCGGGGTCGTTTATCGCTTTGGTCTTCTTCTTGCTCGCCCTCTCGATCGGCGGGGCGCTTTTCGCCCCTTCGTTCACCCTCGTTGGATTGCCCCACTAACTCCATCTCGGTCGTTTCAGGTTGAGCCGTCTCTTCGGCATTAACCGGAGGAGTAGACTCGGCGGCCATGGCCGGTGTAGACTCAGTGACCGCAGGCGGTTGGAGTTTCCAATCGAACAGCCTCGACCCTCCGCCTGACGACCATTCGCTTGGCGTTCTTCTTCCGCACAAGTTGCTGAAGTGATTCCCCAGCCATATCCTCTGGATAAGCGCTGGAAAGATCTCCTAAGTTTGTGAAAATGTCCTCAAAGACGTCCCCTCGGCCGAACGTAGATGGAGGGTCGGACAAATTCAGTCCAGCCTCCTCAAACGCTGAATTGAGGGCTTCTTCTACCTCAATTTCCAATTGGTCCGGGTCCTCGGTGATCTGATCGGCTACTCGTTCTTCTACTTGTTCCGAATCAGAGGCCCCTAAACCAATCTCCTTCAGATTTTTAAAGCTGGGGAAGATGAGGGCTGTAAGATGATCTTCGCCTTTTGGAACTGGAATATGGTCTGCTGCCGAAAATGTTGCGTAGGACGGCGCGTAGTGCAAGAAAATATGGGCTGCCCTTCCTTGCTTCTGAAGATTTGGATGACCAATAAATTGCAGAGCGGTTTTAATATCCGCAAGTACAGCGTCGTCGGTCGAAACCAATACTTTCTTCAACGCGTTGCCTACGCAAACAAAACGGTAAGTACATGAAAGGAGAGCCGAATACACATGCAAAAATACAAGCAACTAGAATGAGCTATTCGGCCACCTGGATCGCCTTTTCGCCTTGGCACGGGATCCAGGCGATCTTCACCCTCGTCGAATTCCCAGTTGCCTTGAACAACGACCATCATGTCATCAACACGCTTGCCAGAGCTGGCAAGCATGTTCACTAAATGATGATCGTTGTCCTTGGCCCTAAGAAAATAGCATCCTAGACGGCCAGTGGACTTGGCTAAGACATAGCAATGCCGAATCGCAGGAATGCCTAGGTTAATCCTAAGATAATGGTTTAATTCTACGATCCCCATTATGATACGAAAAAAATTCACATTAGGCTAGGAAGGAATTAGGCCCCAATGTCGAAGGACGGCTCTCAAAAATGGATGAAGAGGAAAACGGACGCCGCCTTCAACAATCGATAGGAGAGGAAAGATGATTGTGCTCTCGTCGATCCTCTGCATATCGGCGGTGCTATCTTCCACGAGTGACATATGAACGTCATTAGGGATGGAACAATGGTGTCAGAAGCCGAAAATTCGATCCGGAGAAAGGAGTGGTTTCAAATTTCTTGCCATCGTATTCAGCCTAAGGGTTATCCAAAACTATTAGTAAACGAGAAAATGGTATTAGGAGTGAAAGAGAAGAGAACTTACAGGGAGCAGAAGGAATAATGAGAGACAAAAGAGAGTTGCAAAGGTCGCGAGGTGGAGGAGTTGTACTAGAAGGCGAACCAGAAAATCTTGAGTATTCAAAGTATACATTCGAAAAGACAAAGTTTTAATCCATATTAAATGGAGGAAGCGTATGAAGAGGCGGGAACTTGTAATGATAATTAAAAAACGTGTGCGTTCTGACACGCTTTGGAATGAGATTAACCGCCGAAATTTTGACTTTTCAAGATCGAAACCAAACACGCCGACTAAACAGAGTTAGTGGGGTGTTCGGGGGACAATTGTAGTAGCTGAATAATAGTAGACGCAGATAGGCAGGGTATATTTTCCCTGCCTATGTATAGTATGCATTCGGCACCCCTCCTGACGTTTCAGGTGCCGAATAAGTAGATCAGGGGGGGCCGATTTAAAAGTTGTAATACGACATAATGGGGGGGCCGAGTGAATAAGTACATGACAGATCAAGAGCGGGCCCTACCTAGAAGACCAGGAGTATATAAATAGAAGAACAACAACCAAAAGAGAGGTATGTGAGAATCAGTATGCTTAACTTAAGACACAAGCAATTTAAAGAGTATACACTAACTTATCCGTCGAAGTGCTAATTCCGGCATCCCCGACTAGAGTGTTCATTCCTTTTCAGGTGACTAGCTGAAGATCACGAGCGTCCCCCAGGATATATAGAGTATTTCCAAACCACTTCTCCACAGTATGCCTTCAAGTCCGCTAAAGCCCTATCCATTCCTCATCCTAAAGGAATTTGGACTTCAAAGTTCAAAAGAATGGCTTGCAACGATTTGACGACCTACTAATAAATCTATTTAGCGCAGCTACCCTCTCGGTGAGATATTGCGCATCTTTTGTTGAGTTTGGCCGCTCCAGCTCTTGAATCGCCTTGATCTATGAGGGATCCCCCTCTATTCTACAGTTGACTACTAAAAAGCCTAAGAATTTCCCTGATCCTGCACTGAACGCACACTTGGAAGCGTTCAAGCGCAATTTGTGATGCTTAAGTACATTGAACACTTCAAGAAGGTCGCCTAGATGGTTAGATTGACGCTTGCTTTTGACCACCATGTCGTCAATGTAGGCCTCCATTGTTCGACCAAGCAAAAGGGAAAACATTTTAGTGATCATTCAGTAAAAGGTTGCCCCTGCGTTCTTCAGCCCAAATGGCAAAAGATGGTAGCAATACAGTCCTCTTGGGGTTGTGAAAGAGATAATCTCCCTGTCCAACTCATATATTGCAATTTGGTGATATCCGCAGAGACGCATCCAAGAAGTTGAATCTTGTGTGACCGGCCTTGAGGTCTACCAGCTGGTATATTATTGGCAGCGAGAACCTATATTTAGGTCAAACTTTGTTGACCGTCTTGTAGTCGACACACACTTGCCACTTCTTCTCTTTCTTCAACACCACCACCATGTTGGAGACCCATTTGGGGCAGTGCACTTATTGGATTGCCCCTACTTCCAGCAAACTTTTCACCTCCTTCATGATAACTTCGGCATGGTGGAAGGTTGATCGCCGAGCTCACTGTATAACAGGACAGGCGCTTGGAAAAACATTCAACTGATGGCAAATGAAGCTTGGATCTACGCCAGGTATGTCGTAAGCCATCCAAGCGAACACTTCCAAGTTAGTAACAAAAAAATCTAGAATTTCCTGCCGTTCTCCACTGGACAGGGATGAACCTAGCAAAAAAAACTTGCTCGAGTCATCATTAACTTCCACTAGATCCACTACAGCTTTCTCCTCGGCCCACTTCCCGACGTCGTTCAGGGCTTCTTGATTTTCTCGACCTTCTACAATCTAGACAAAGCCTTTGGTAACACGGTTGCCATTTACTTCTACGAAGCATTGTTTAGACATCACTCGGTCCCCCCAAACTTCTGCGATTACTTCTGTAGTAGAGAGGAAGAGCATCACCTAGTGATAGGTCAACGTCATTGCTTTCATAGAGTGCAACCATCCTTGCCCCAAGATCAAGTTGTAGGTAGAAAGAACCTTTATTACCCAGAACTTGACTCGTTTGGTGACTGACCTCGCTTTAACCGGCAATATAATCTTTTCTAAAGGAAATTTTAAATTGAAGTTAACCAAGGGAGAAGTTGTTGACGCCAAGTCTTTGTCCTATAGTTTTAACTATTTGAAGGCATCATAACACATGATTTTGACCGAACTACCTTGGTCGATCAAGATCCTTTTGATGTCGAATTCCATAAAGCGCAGAGTGACGGCTTGGGCATCATTGTAAGGAGTTTGAATTCTCCCTAGATCCTTGCTCAAGAAGGTCATGATGTCCTTCATTTCAGCTCTTCCTTTTTTTCCCACAAGTTGGACGGACAACACTTCCCTCATATGTTTCACTTTCTTAATCATTCATAAGAGCTCGTATATCCACCCTAGCTCAACAATTCCACGAATTATGTTAATAACTCCTTAGGGTGGGGCGTCCATAGCAGCCAAGCCATCAGGCTCAACTTGTCTTAGAGGTATTGCTCTGACGCTTTCATCGATGTATCTATCAAGATGCATGGTGGCTAATAATTCTTCTAAATGTTTCTTTAAAGGCACACAATCCTCCGTGCGATGTCCCCTCTTGTTGTGGAAGGTGCAGCGAGACCTCAGATTGAACCTCCGCGGTGTATCGCCCACCCAGGTTGGCTACTGGATGTATGGCTCATTACGGATTTCACTCAAGTTGCGGTAGATTGGTATTTTGAAGGATGTGGTGCTGCCCATTCGAGCTTTCCGCTCCGCTCGTCTTCTTCCTCTTCGTCCCGAGGGTTGTGAGCTTAGTTGCCATAGCGACTTTTCTCACGGTTAAGGCCGCGACTCCATTCTCTCTTGCGGTTATCCAGACGGCTCTCCTCATGTTCAACATTATGAATTTTCCTCACAGTTTTCTTGTTTGCCGCTACTGCATTTGTCTTTGTGGTAGTTGCAGTTGCGTCATCCTCAACCTTTATATGCTCATTGATCATTTGCATCAATAGTTCCAACGTTGGAGGTTGAGTCATCGTGAGTGAATCCCTTAGTCTATGTCCGATCGGTAGACCCCATCTATACTCAACGACAGCTAGATTGGTTGGGCAATCATATAGTTCATTGAATGCCTCCCAGTACCTAGCGTTGTATGTATGCCTTCAACGCTTCTCCCTGTTCCATGCTTACTCCCAGAAGATGGTCGATCTATTTTGGCACCATTGTATTTGTTTCAAATTTGGTGACAAATGCTCTGACCAGCTGCTGCCAACTATGAATGCTCCTATCTGGCAGTCCTTCGAACCATTTAAGGCCTAGCTCATCTAAGCTTGATGGGAATAACATGCACATCAGGGCGTTGCTACACTTGTGAACAACCACGCCATGGCGAAAATGACTTACGTATAGGTAAGGGCCAGTCCTCCCATCATAAAGGTTAAACTTGGGCTGGTGGAAACCTGTAGAGAGTGGCGCATTCTCAATTTCTAGGGAGAAAGGGGTAGCGTTCAGCCTCGCAAAGTCCCTATCTGCAAGTGTACGTACGGCGGCGTATGGTTTCAATATAATGGCTGCTATGCTCTGATTGGATCTTGGTGCTAGCCTATGCAACACCGGCACCCTCTGGGTCTCCGTCAGCCTTGTTTTCCTCTCTAGGACTTCTCCCAAGTCGCCTAAAAGAGCAGTGTAGAAGTACCTAGATGTCATAGTAGGCTGTGATGGAAGATAGTTGTTGTCCTCAATATAAGACCTCTCCGTCGGTGATGGAGAGCTTTCTTTTCTAAAGCTTCTAGTTATGAAGAGTGCAGGTGCTTCTCCACTCCTCCAATCATCCAAACGATAGGAATGGGCGTGCTTACTGTGGTTTCTAACTCTAGCTACGGTGTTTCCCCTTTACTGTCCCTTCATGGTCTCCATCTCTGCTGCCATCTTGTGGATAACGGCATCTTGGCTTTTCAATCTATTCTCCAAGTGTTGGGTGTGCGACTTTTTATGCTGTCATGGCACTTCAAGGCCTCTTGAGCGTTATGGGCTCCTTGCGTATTTATCTCGTGCTTCGCTGATCAATCCTCCTGCAGGGTTGCCCAGATTCACCATCCTTAGGACGGAGGGCAAGTCGTCTCGCCTCCTAACATATTCTGGTGTTAAACATTCAACGACCAACATCGGAAGGTCATCGTTGTTTGCCATTCTAGTCGACCAGAGAATTGTGGAGAGTAAGGTTTTGTTTGTCAAGACTTCCCACAGATGGCGCCAATTGTGCGGAGAGTAAATAATTTTCACTTCCGTACTCCTTGCCTTCGTGTTTTGTTCACTTTAACGCTGTCGTTTCTCTTGGAAATCCTTTTATCAAATGGCTAGTGTTGATATTTTTGTGTGGAAAATATAAGGCTTAATTTTGTCAATTTTAAAAAAAATCAAATTAAATAGTTTTTGAATAAAAAAAGTAATGAAATAGTTTTAATAATGCGTGATTTTTTTATACATATTTATTATTGGTATTTGACAATTTACATGATAATCTTTTCATTATGTTTAGTTAAATTGTTATAAAAATAATAATAAATAAATAAATAAATTTATTGACAAGTTGTATTATGTCCAAAATTTGTAAAAATTTAAACAACCAAACTGACTCGCATCCATTCACCAATCTACCAATTCACTCAATCCGTAGCCGTCAATCCAGCGGATGGATGCAGATTGGTTTTTTTTTTTTTATCTGCCAATTTGACGGATTGGAGATTTTCTGGTCACAACCGAACTGCAAACACCTCTAATTTTAACTACATTAGGTGATTGCCAAACCAAATTAGGTTTAAAAATTAATAAATTGGTCCTTTTTTTTTCTAAAGAATAATTTGTAGAATAAGATGGTATTTGATAATCTAATTCTCAATTAAGATCATTTGATAATCATGATTAATATTACTAGCATGTTGTCGTCGTCGCCGCCACCACCACCAACGCTACTGCTACCACCACTACTACCACCATGCCATGGCCATCACTACAACCACCACCACCACCACCACAATTACCACAACCATCACAATATAAAAATTGAAATATACAATTTGAAAAATAATAAATTTCAATTTTGATCTTATACATAATAAATAATTTATTTTTAATTCAGCATTTAAATTTTTATCAAACAATTTTTTACTTTAAAAAATTCAACATTCAATTTTCAGTACTTAATTTTTGATTTCAAATTTTAACTTTATCAAACATCACCTAAACAGTGGCGACTTCAAAATTTTATAACGATGGGGTCACTCCAAAATCTTAAATTCCACAAATTTTATGAGAAAAAAAAATTAATTAAAATTTAAACTTCTTCAACTTTAAGTAAAATAAACTTTTAATAAAATAAAATTGTCTTGACAAAATAAAAAATACATAAAATTCTACAATTACATTCAACGAGGTATCATATTTTGGAATTGTTGCATGATAACGTCATTCAACAACTATGACAAAATTTATGTAAAGTGCATCAAAAAATTACAATCACAAAAATAATCTCAAATTATATTTTTCTCAAATTGAAAATCATAAATAGTAGATTTACATATACAAAGCCAATCCTACATAAAAATAACACTACAAAAAATTTGACTTTTTGCGATGGTAAAATGCCGTCACAAATACTCATAATGCCGTCTCAAATACTCTTTTGCGACGACAACTGACTTTTAGCGACGGCAAATGGGGGATCACAACAAAGAGCGTTGCTAAAACCCTTTAGCAACGGCACCATGCCGTCGCCTTTTGTTTGCGACGGCAAAAGTTGCCTTTTGCCACAGAATTCTGGTGTCACCAATAATATGTAAAAACTTGAGATTTTTTGCGACGGCACTATTTTACCGTCGCTAAAAGTGTTATCTGAAACAACAAAAAATGTCGTTGCTAAAGGGTTTTTATTGCGATGGGATACCTGCCGTTGCTAAAGATTATTTGAGACAGCAAAACATGCCGTCGCTAAACATTATTTGAGACGGTAAAAAATGTTGTCGCAAAAGGTTTTTTGTTTCAACAAAATACTTTTGGTTCTAATGTTTTTTGAGAAGGCATGGTCCTGTCACCAAAAAAATAATAATAATAAAAATAAATAAATAAAATAAAATAAAAACCTACAATAAAATTATTAAAAATATGAAAATTACTTGTATTAAATGAAAAATAACTAAAAAAAAACTAATAATTGCATAATAATATAAAAATTCCAGTATAAAAACAACAATTCATCCATAATAAAAATATTTTTGCATTCATAACAACACATCAACAAAATTACTCCACTACATAGTGTTGCATAATACAAATATAATGTTTAAATACATAATATTGTTCACAATTCAAAATAACGTAAATCAACAACAAAAGTTTTCCTCATAATTCTTCTGTGGGTAACAAAAACAAAAGTTAGTCACATTCTTCACACGCCTGCATTCCACAAGAAGCAAACTCCTACTCGGGAAATATCTGAAAACAAAAAATCAAAATAATTAATGACAATATAATTATATGTTAATATTTTAATTATAAAAAAACATAAAAATTTAACTGCTATATAATTACAAAGATAATTAAGTAAACAATTTTGGCTAGACAGAAATCCAGCTCTAAGTATCAAACTGGGAACTCGATTTGAGTCTCGTCTTCTCCCAATAGTCTCTCGTGCCTAGGCGGTCTTGTGTGCCAAGTTTCGTGCTATTGCGACGCCGTTTGAGGATCTTGGGGTGTCAACCCCTCGAATTCAAGTTTCTTAAGAAAATAGTTTGCCTAGAGTGAAATCCTGCTCTAACTCCCAAACCGGGAACCCGATTTGAGTCTCGTCTTCTCCCACAAGTCTCTCATGCCTAGGCGGTCATGTGTGCCAAGTTTCGTGCTATTCAGACGCCGTTTGGTGATTTTGGGGTGTCAGCACCTCGAATTCAAGTTTCTTAAGTAACTAGTTTGCTTAGAGTGAAATCTGGCTCTAACTCCAAAACTGGGAACCTGATTCGAGCCACGTCTTCTCCCACAAGTCTCTCGTGCCTAGGCGGTCGTGTGTGCCAAGTTTCGTGCTATTCCGACGCCGTTTGGTGATTTTGGAGTGTCAACACCTCGAATTCAAGTTTCTTAAGGAATTAGTTTGCCTAGAGCGAAATCCGGCTCTAACTCCCAAATCGGGAACCCTATTCAAGCCCTGTCTTCTCGCACAAGTCTCTCGTGCCTAGGCGGTCATGTGTGCCAAGTTTCGTGCTATTCCTATGCTATTTGGTGATTTTGGGGCGTCAACACCTCGAATTCAAGTTTTTTAAGGAATTAGTTTGCCTAGAGTGAAATTCGGCTCTAACTCCCAAATCGGGAACCCGATTTGAGTCCCGTCTTTTCCTACAAATCTCCTGTGCCTAGGTGGTCGTGTGTGCCAAGTTTCATGTTATTCCGACGCCGTTTGGTGATTTTGGGGCATCAACACCTCGAATTCAAGTTTTTTAAGGAACTAGCTTGCCTAGAGCGAAATCCAGCTCTAACTCCCAAACCGGAAACCCGATTTGAGTCCCGTCTTCTCCCACAAGTCTCTCGTGCCTAGACGGTCGTGTGTGCCAAGTTTCGTGCTATTCCGATGCCATTTGGGGATTTTGGGGCCTCAACACCTCGAATTCAAATTTCTTAAGGAACTAGTTTGCCTAGAGCGAAATCTGGCTCTAACTCACAAACTGGAAACCTGATTCGAGCCCCGTCTTCTCCCACAAGTCTCTCGTGCCTAGGCGGTCGTGTGTGCCAAGTTTCATGCTATTCCGACACCATTTGGGGATTTTGGGGCGTCAACACCTCGAATTGAGGTGATCCTTGATAACAAGCAACACCGATAACAGAAGTTTCCAAAAGACTGCAGGAATACCACATATCACTAGCACTAATGCCAACAGTAACAAGAGAGAATCACATGACATGTTTGACACAAACTGGTCAGCCTATGATTTTTACAAGAGGTACCATTTTCATTTAAATCTAAATATTTTAAACATTAAAGAGGTAAAATGGTCAAAACACATACATGCAAGCAAATATAAAAACAAAAACAAATACACATGAATAAATAATGAAATAAAAACACGATTAGGCCTCCAAATAGTTTGTATGCTCATTGTTCACCTTGCATACTTAATGCAATGTAACCCAGCTATATGGAACCTCAAAGGCAAATAATAACTCTTGAAACCACCTACATGTGTTGTTAAAATATATATTAAAAAAAAAGGGTACTATCCAACACTTTATTGTTGACCTTCAATTGTGTTTTGTAAAGAATTAAACAAAAATCAAGTCGGGTTTTCTTCAATCAAAGTTTGCAAGTCAACAGTTAACATTCAACATATGTTGTGATCTGATGTTCCCCGTCACAACAAAACAATATCCAATAAGTATATGCATTCAATAATCCAATGAGAGTTGTTCAGTTGAGTCACTAACACATGATATTTTGTCATATATATATAAATATAAAAAATAAAAAATAAAAACAGAGAAGGGTGGAAAAAATGCTAAGTGATTTCTATTAATAAGAAATAGGGGCAGACCACAGTAGGTATGCTAAGTGAATTCTATTAATATTATCCATCTTCCATATACACAAAAAAACAATGTTCAATGTGGCAATTCTGCAATTTTGATACTAAAAATCTTGGATCAAATGATGTTATAGGTTCACACATTAGCTTGTCACTATTGATTCCAATTGGATCTACAGCGTTTGACATGGCTACAACTATAAATGGATATAAGAGGTTGGTAACTTTCTTAAACTACTGCGCTCTAACCAATATATACTAACCAACATAAGAAAAATGAAAAGATAAAACAAGATAGACTTACCAAAAAGGCAATCTATGAGTTCATGGGATGCCTTCTCCTCTAAATTGTCCATTGAAACTTTGTTTCTTAAGCAACTCCATGATGCTTGATGTCATTTCTAAATGCTCCTTACTCGAGGTCACATTCAGGCGGTGGGTGGCTTTTAGCATACTCCTCTCCCTTAGCACTCTTAAGATTCGGGTATTTTTTTCGTAGTCTGTAGGTGTGGGTGCTCAAGCTCCGTCCACATTTTGTTGCCACTGCTTTGTTAACATCCATCGATTCACCTTGCATGTCAAATATTGATCCTTACAACACCAAACTAGAAAAACTAGAGCTACCCAAGAGAAACAAAAGCAAACAGACAAACTAAACTAAATAAACTACAAAGAGAATCATCCTAAAATAAACCACACAAAGGAATGTTCATTTGCCACAAACAAGGGCTATCAACATCCAATAGACTAGCTAAAAACATCACAAAATACACTTGCACAACCCTTAATAGAGAAAAAGCAGTCAAAACTAGAGAAGAAACTCAAGAAAAGCCCTTTCACAAACCGCACTAGCAACAGCCACACAACATTGGCTACTCAGCATCAGCTCATGATCTAGCAAAGGCTAACACCAATAGCCCTTAAAGATGGCACGCAGAAAACCTAAGTAGCATCAACACAGGAGCAGCAAACAACATAATAGAAGAAATTCATAATACAAGAATTCATTCTAGAACTAACAGTTTATTATATTGTAGTTCTCTTTGACTTATCCATCTAAACAAATATGCCATAAATGTAATGGTTATTATCATATATTTAAACAAATAAAATGAATAGAGCTATTGGAGAGCAGTTCTAACTTATGGCTATGACAGAGCAATATCTAATAGTTTAATGCTCTCAATGTTCAAATTTCATTAATAAATGCAAAAAAGAACAAAGCAAATAGCTACACAACAATAAGATAATTCCCTTTCTTTTGAACCACAAAAAACAGAGCATTCCCAACCCTTTATATATAGGTTTTTTTATATGGTACATGATATGATATTATATACTTTCTTTGATTTTTTAATAATTATCTCTAAATAAGATATATCATATGATGATTCATATAAATAGTAAAATTAATAACATATAACATTGCTAGCATAGTTCAATGACAAAAAAAAAAAAAAACATCATCATCGTGTCTAGTTTTTTGCCATACATTTTACATAGTATACATTGCCATTCTCTTCACGTTAATCACTGAATTTCTGCTGATCAACTAAAACAGAGGAAAACTAAAATTACCCAATCTCATAAACTACCTAAATTCTTACATAGCTATAAACTGGAAAAATTGAAAGGGTACAAAATGGATGTTTGAATTGTGCCTTTGTTTTCATTCTTGCAATATGGAATTGTGTTTGGGCTTTTCACAATTTTAAATAAAAGGCCAAATCTTTGTTCGATTTGAGGAAACAATGCACAAATCACCAGAATCGAAACCCTAGTTTATAAATCTAATGGCTAGCTAGATACATTAACTATAGGAAAAAAACTCAAAAAATACATAAAACTTGAAATTTTAGATGATAAATCAAAGCTTTTAAATCGCTCAATAAAGAAGACAATCAAAATTTATTTACCATATCAACAATAAAGCCAGATTAGAAGCTAAAATTGTGAAGATTAAAATCCATAAAAATTCTAGAAAAACTCAACGAAATCAAAGCAAGATAAGCTTAAATTAAAGAAAAAAAAACCTACCCACCCCACGCCCACACCAAACCATCAATTATAACGTGACTGAAATATTTTATTTAATCAACCATGATTAAAAATAAGATTACATCTTCAAATCTTGATTTCATACCAATCAACAAAAGTTCGCCTTCTAAACTAATCACATCCAAACTACACCAAAAAATTAGCATAGTAAACAATGAAATTCAAGTAGAAATGTCATCAATCAATTTGACTTTCACAACTTTCAATAATTAGAACCCAAAAATAAATAAATAAAAAAAAATGAACTCAGCTCAGTGATGCATATTTTGAACTCACGGCGGTTTTGACGAGTTCGTCGGAGTACGATTTGGCACCGACGACGGAGACACGATGAGAGGTGAATCGGCAAGAAGATCCAGGCCCTTGATTGAAGGATTGCTAACTGATCCACTGAGAAGACGATGCATTTAACTTCACCAAGCTTGTACACGCCATGGCTAATTCAAAAACTACGGATCGATCGAGGTCATTCTCTCTCTCTCTCTCTCTCTCTCTCTCTAAGAGTAAAGGAATTTGGAGAGAAAAGAAAACTATTTGACAAAAGGGGGAAAAAATTAATAGCCCATTTGTTTTTCATTGCCGTTCAATTATCCCTCCAAAATTGATAAATTATTTCCCCAAAAGATCTCAAAAGACTAAAAAGTTATTGCCCTGAAAAATATTTTTCTCACGATATCAAAATATTAAAAATTATTGGTGATAAAAATATATTTATCGTTAATAATTTTATAATTGGTGACAAATTTTTTTCTCATCAAAAGTCTCAAATTTTGGCGCCACAAAAAAAAAATTAGCGGGAAAACCTTCGGTGACGAAACTTAATTTTTTCTCACCTAAAAAGAAGTATTTGTTGATGAAAATAAATTTTGTCACCTATTATTTTATTTTTTTATTATACGTAACAAAATTTTATAATTCGCCACGGATTATTCTTATTTAGTGACGAAATTTATTTTTTTCACTACTTTTCGTCACTATAAATTACTTTTGTTGTAGTGAGAAAAAAAGCGCTAAGCCTCATATTATTTTATTTTTTTTTATTTTTTTCGTCACAAATGAATATTTAACCAACAAAACGGCGCTGTTGAACTTCTTTTTTTTCTTTTTTCTTTTTTCTTTTTTTTTTTTGCAACGGGAGTTGTCGTCGCTAAAAAACTTTATTTTTTGTTAAAATAAAAAAAAATTATAGTTAATGGATTTTTTTTTTATTTTTCATTTTTTTTTAGTTACTAAAGTTGAAAATTTATTTGTTTCAATTTTATTTTAATGATTTTTTTTTTATTTGGTAAAAGTAGGGGTAATATTTTAATGAAAAATATTTTCCGTTAAAATAAAGTTAACTTTTTTTGGTCAATGAAAAATATTTTTCTGCAGCCCTTTTTTTTTTTTTTTGTTACCAAAAATCAAGAACTAATTTTTTGTGGTAGAGGAGATGGAGTGGCAGTAGTGGTGAAGGTGGTGGACAAGAGGTGATGGTGGTGGTAATGGTGATGGCAAAGGAGATTAGTGGTGAAGTTGTGGTCGTGGTAGAGGACATGGAGTGGCGGTGGTGGAGGAGAGGTAATAGTAGTAGTAGTAGCAGTAGTGGTAGTGGAGTGGTGGTAGTAATGGTAGTCGTAGAGGTGGAGTGGCAATAGTGGTAATAGTGGTGGTAGTGGAATGGCATTTGCAGTAGTGGTGAATGTGGTAGATGAGATAGGTAGTGAGAGAGAGAGAGATGAGTGAGAGATAGATAGAAAATAGAGATAGAGAGACAGAGAGAGACACAGTGTGATGAGCGAGAAAGAGACAAAGTGGTCGCTAAAAGTGCATTTTCTTGTATCGATAAATCGAGAGGGAGCTCAATAAATAGAGAAAAGATAAGGGAGAGAGTGAGCAAGGCAAACACAGTGGAGGAGAGAGACAAACAGACAAACAGACAGGCAGACAGAGAAAGAGAAGAGTAATGAGTGAGAGAGAGACAGAGACAGAGACAGAGACAGAGACAGAGAGAGATAGAAAGTGAGAGACATAAAAAGATAGAGAAACAAGAGATGAGCGAGAGATAAATAAAAAGATAGAGAAAGAAAGCGAAAAGAGATTAACGAAAGAGAGACATAGAAAAAAAAAACACAGAAAGAGGAGAGAGATGAACGGGAGGGACAAAGAGAGAGATAGAGAGATAAGAGATGAGCGAGAGATACGTAGAGAGAAGAGAGATGAATAAGAGAGACAGAGAGAGACATAGAAAGAAGAGTGATGAATGAGAGAGAAAGAGAAATAGAAGAGTGATGAATGAGAGAGAGAGAGAGAGAGAAAAAAAAACAAAAGATGAGCGAGAGAGAGAGAGAGAGAGAGAGAGAGAGAGAGAGCGAAAAGAGATAAACGATAGACAGACAGAGAGAGATGAGCGAGAAAGCAAGAGAGATAAAGAAAAGAGAGAGAAGAGAGATAGAGAGAAGAGAGATAGGTGAGAGACACAGACAGACAGACAAGCAGACAGAGAAGAGTGATGAGTGAGAGAGAGAAAAAGAAGAGAGATAGACAAAGACACAGAGAAAAAGAGAGAGACAGACAAACAGAAAAGAGTAATGAGTGAAAGAAAGAAAGAGAAGAGAGACAAAGACAGAGATAGAGACAAAGACACAGAGAGAAAGAGACAGACAGACAAACAGAGAATAGTGATGAGTGAGAGAGAGAAAGAGAAGAGAGACAGAAACAGAGAGACAAGAAGATAAAAAAATTGGTGAAAAGAGAAATGTTATATCAAAAGAGTAAGACGACATCGTTTTTTTTTTTTTTTGTGACAGAAAAATACCGTTGCATTTATTTAAACCATTTTGTGACTATATATATATGAAGTCGTCTCAAAGCCACAATATATATATATATTTTACTTTTTTTTTTTTTTTAAATGGTACCTATTACAGTCGCAAAAAACTGTTTTCTTTTTTTTTTTTTTTTGCGACTACAGCTGGTGCCGTCGCAAAAACTCTATTTTTTTTGCGACAACAATCTCTGCCGTTGCAAATACTCTATTTTTTTTTGTGACAGCAATTTCTGCCGTCGCAAATACTCTCATTTTTTGCGATTGCGACAGCAAGTTGTGCCGTCGCAAAAAGTTACATTTTTTGTGACGGGAAGTTGTGCCGTTTCAAAAAGTCACATTTTTTTACAACGGGAAGTTGTACCGTCCCAAAAAGTCACTTTTTGCGACGGCAAATGTGCCGTCGCAAAAAGTTCAGTCTTTTAAGTCCACTTTTCTTGTAGTGTAATACCTATTAAAATCTACATAATTTTTTTTTTTTTTCACTTTTTAACTATGCAATAGTATAAATCTTTTGAAGAAATAAAAAAATAATACCTCAGTCAAACGTCAAAGAGTGAAATGAAGCAGCAAACATTTTTTTATTTTAGCCCTCAAACCAACATGTAAAAGTAAAATTAGACTTTTAACTTCTAAGTAGTTGGCGGGCAAAAGTAAAATTAGAGTTTTGACGTAATTGGTGGGTGATGGATTGTTATTATTATTTGTTGCGGTCATTTGGTAATTATATAAAATATTTAACATAAAAAAAAAGTTTTCAAATATTTGGACAAGCTGATGGGGCGATGGGACCTATCAGCCAAAGAGTGGCGTCATCCATGCAAACTCACATCCTTTCCATATCGGTTCGCGCTGCTACTGATCTCAAAATTCTTTCTTTTCTTTGGAATAGCACTTCCACACATAAAAATTGGCATGCCATCTCTTGGACAACTATCACTCTGCCAAAAAACATGGATGGTCTTGGTATTCGTGCACCGCGCAAATAAAATCAAGCCCATTTCTTATACCTAGTTTGGAGACTTTGGTCTAACGCTTGCACTCTTTGGGCCCAAATTCTAAAAATATTTCCCTTCCACCACCTTTCAACATGCAATAGCTCAGTCTTAGCATAGCCTCCAATGGAAAAATATTATCAAGGCTAGGAATACTATTCTCACAGCAATTCAATGGCAACTTCATCAAAAAACTGCCAAATCTTTTTGCTATGATAAATGGCTCTGCTTTGGCACTCTCCGCCAGTTTTTTATTGGTCCTTCGCCTGAACCATGGGAAACACTTCCTCTAGCTGATGTTATCTCTTCTATTCGTGAATGGCAACTTGAACCCTTCATCTATACATTACCCAATCACGTCATATAGATTATTTGCGGCACTGCTATTTCCATCTCTACATATCTTGCAGAAGATACTTCCCTACGGCCTTCACACTCTGGCCATTGTACCCCTAAATCAGCTTACAATCATTTCCTCCCCACCGATTATCTGTTGGAAATTTTGGTTTTATAGGCTTATTTTGAACATCTTTGAGCCCAAATTTTAGTAGCACCCGCAAATTATTTGACGTGAGTCCAAGTGGTGACGTGTTCCTTGCCGCATAACAACTTACACGGTGAAGACAGATCGTCAAAACTGTTTATGAGTGAATGGGAAGTTGACGTTGTTTTCGATTTCATGAAATGAAAAGTTGAATAGTCAATTGTGGGTTATCTTGTTTTGGGTGTCCCACATACAAACAATAAGAGAGCATATATGAGTATATAAGTTTTAGGTTAACATACTTGGAATGGACGCCAAGAGGCACCCCAAGTTTTGTAAAGAGAGGAGTTATGGACAAAATGAGTTTGACACAAATCCACCACACATGCACCCTCGCGGCCCGTGCGGGCTGTCGGTCGAGTCCTAGCTTAATTTTTTTGGACAAAATTCAAATTCTTCCAGAAAAATTTGGAATCCTAATGGATTAATTCAAACTTTTGCGCCAAAATTAGAATTCAAATTTTTGCTTCTCAGAACGGTGCCTCTTCGGTTGCCTTTCATCAATTTCTGGCAATTCCAGGTTTCACACATGTTCGAAAGATTTTCAACCCTTCCGAACAGACACCTCTTGGCCTATAAATACAATATCCTCGAGCAAATTCAATTCATTCCATTTTCCTTTCCCATTTTCTTCTGTGCTGCATTTATTCTTCGTACTAGTTCTTAGAGCCTTATGAGAGTATCAGAACTCAAGTTTTGGTTCGCTAGAACAGATTGTTTGTAGTGCTACTACAATCTATGTGAGTGATCATTATATCTTGAGAGATAGACGCCGATAATCCGTGAGTAACTGTGCGGTGACGAATCTGTCTTAAGAACAGAGTGTCATGCACTTGACTTGATCGTGATTTTTTTTGTTCTAACTTTCCAGTACAAGAACTTCCTATAAGTAATTTATTTACTTAGTTTCAGTTTTTTATTCATTACACAGAAGATTGTTCCAACAATCTTAAGACAGATTTGAATTATTCTGTTTGTACAGAATTTTTGATTTGTTTCCTTTCAAAATTTCTTTTTAGTTTTATTATAGAAATTATTTTTTGTGGAAAGCTTGTCAGAAATTAATTCTAAATTTTCAGAAATAATATTATGGGTTTTCATTAATTGAAATTCAGATTTTCAGTATTTTAAGTTTTGAAGTTTACAGAAATAATATTCTGTATGGAGTTAATTTGATTAAATAAAAGTTTATTTTTCAAATTACTTTGAAATAAAAGCTACAACTTTGTTTCTTTTATTTTATACAGAATTATATTATGGGTATTTTGGTTGAATTTTCTGTGTAGTATAAAATTCTAATTATTATTCTGTTTTATAATTTAGAATTCAATAGCTATTGAAACTACTCAAACCTCTAATCCGACCGGTGTTGCGACTGCCACTATTCTTCTTGCTGTTGTGACAGTCTGGGTGAATCACGAAAAAAAGCCAGAAAGTTTCTACGAACTGACTTTAAAATATGGTAGAAGAAAATGCTATTCTATCTTACGACATTAAATCTGGCGTGTTTCCTTTGTAAAAATGCTCCTGCTCTAAAGGAGGATGAAACTGACCGACAAGTAGTTATTATGGTCGATGCTTGGAAGCATGCAGATTTTCTTTGCCGCAACTATATCTCAAATGGGCTTGATAATACATTCTACAACATTTATAGCTCTATCAAGACGACAAAGGAATTCTGGAAATCGTTGGAGAAAAATTACAAAATAGAAGATGCTGGCTCGAAAAAATTCGTGGTGGTAAATTTTTGGATTTTATAATGGTTGATTCAAAGACTATGATTAGCCAAGTTTAGGACCTCCAACTCATTCTGCATGACATTCATGCTGAAGGCATGTCACTATGCGAGTCTTTCCAAGTTCCTGCTCTAATTGATAAATTACCACAAAGATTGAAGGAATTCAAGAACTATCTCAAACACAAGCGCAAAGAAATGACTTTAGAGGAATTGATTGTGCGTTTGAGGATTGAGAAAGATAACTGAACTTGTGAGAAGAGGGTTGGAAAGCATCCTATGGAGTCAAAGGCTAATGTGGTGGAACATGCACCAAAAGCAAAGAAATTGAAATTTACCGAAGAAAGTTCCTCACAAGGCTCTAAGGGAGGGGAAACCAAGAAATTCAAGTTTAATGGTAAATGCTACATCTGTGACAAAGGAGGACATGGGACCAAAGATTGTCATAGCAAGCGCAAAAGCAAAAAAAGTTCAAGTAAGAAACCTACTCAAGCTAATGTCACCGAAGTGGACCAAATCTTCAATGGTATTGATGACATAAACCTTTTAGCCATTGTCTTCGAGGTCAACCTTGTCGGACATCTGAAAGAATGGTAGGTAGATATCGGTGCTACTCGTCACATTTGTGTCGACAAAAAGATGTTCTCCTCCTATTTTGTGGTGGACAATGGAGAACAACTATTCATGGGCAACTCCTCGACTTCTAAAGTCGAAGGACAAGGAAATATTAGGTTATTTTGAAGATGACATCTGTAAAGGAATTCACCCACAACAATGTGCTGCATGTACCGAACATTCGCAAGAATCTTATTTCTGGATCTGTAGACACCCCATTTTTTACCGCCCTTAAGACTTGGGCGCTACTGATTATTTACTTGGTGATGAAAGGTGTGCAGTGCAAAGGTTCGATTTCTTTAGCAAGAAGAGCGTCAAATCCAACCTTACACCCCAGTTGTGGACCAAAACTATTTTGACCAAACATTTTAGACCTTAAAACCCTCTCTTTCAAAATATTTATGAAAAGGTTTCTACGATGTTCCGATACCCGCATTTCGTTAAATGTTGCGCTTTTCGGTAAACCGAGCAAGGACAAAGTGGAAATGAATGAAAGAGAGATGAACTCCTTGAAAAATCTTTCAAAACATCTTGGTTAGAGGTTTGGATTTGAAGAAAAGAAGAGGAAAGGGAAGAAACCAAGTTGGGGAAGAAGTTGGGCATGAACCGTTAAGGGAGAGAGGAGCAGCCCTCGCTAAATTAGGCCTATCCATTTGTACACTTAGATTTAATATATGGGGCCACCACCGTTGGAAAGAAGACTTCCGGGGCTTCATTTTTCACTCAAGAATCTCCTAAAGCCGAGGCCAAATGAGGAAGATATGGCTAGTTGAAGCTAGACATCAATCCGGTTAGACCGAAACTGAGCAGTCTTCACTAAAAGAGGGATATCTCTTAGCGTACATGAAATTTTGATATAAGGCTGCCACCATTGGAAAGCTTACTTCTGGGGCTACAATTTTCACACAAGAATGACCTGAAAAGGAGTTCAGATGAAGAAGATATGCCCATTTGAAATTTGACCTGCATAGTAGAATTTGCTGTCGGCCACTGATGTGTACGGTCGGCCACCATTGATGGCTGGTCGGCCACAAAGATGGCTGGTCAGCCAAAAATTTCTAGAAAGCTCAGATTTTGCAGATATTTAACTCCAGTTGTCTTCTAAATGCTCCAGTTGTCTCTAAATCAGATATTTTCAACCAAGGCTCTCCTTTTTGCTATATATGGAAGCCATATCTCATATTTTGCAAGTTTAGAAAGTTTAGGGAGTCTCTCTCTCTAAAAAATCCCTCTCTCTCTACAAAATTTTCAGAACAAAATCTCTGCCTCTCTCTCTAGAATTCTTTCTCTCTTGCCCCTTTTGTGCATAGAAGTAGAGAAACACTTCTAGTTTGCCTAGACATCCTTCATCAAAGTTGCATATCTTTGGACTGAGGTCTCTTGGAACCTATTTTGGGATGTTAAAGGCTGGTTTTGGCTCAGATTAGTGGCTGATTTGTGCCTTGCTTCAAAGGTATAGCATTTACCTTCAAAGTTGTATATCTTTGGACTAAGAACCACACTCCCTTGAGCTTATGAAATGATAGGGAGGGTGGTTGTGCACACATATCTTGCAAATACATTGCCATACCCTTTCTTGCTCTCTGTTGCAGCAAATTGGAGAAGTACAGCAACAAGTGGTCGGCCGACCAGAAAAACTAGCTGGCCGACACTTTTTCTAATCTGCAGCAAAGAAAAGTGGTCGGCGGGTGGTCTCCCCCATCAACAACTGGTCGGCCATGTTCCTACAGGTTCCTATGGTGGAGTTGGAGCTTTGTGGAGCTTAGTGCAAGGTTCTGAGAACAATTGCAAATAGAGGCAAGTTGGGGCATCGCGATGGATTTCCGAACGAGGCGACCGAGCATGCGTGCATTTTTCTCCCTCTGAGGACATTGCTTTACTGCTTTACTTAGCTGCTTTCCTTAGCTAGTTTATGCTTTGGTTCTGTACATAATTAGTTAATGCGTTTAGCTATTCAATTTGGGTTGTAATAACAGTTAGTTAACTTGTTAGTTAATTAGCTTTGTTTTGTACTTAATTAGTTGGCTTGTTAGTTGGCTAGTTTTGTGATGTAATAATTAGTTTAATTAGCTTAGATTAGCTAGTTAGCTTTTTATTCGGACCCTCCGTGGAGAAGGCCAACTATTGTAATAAGCGTGCGTGTGTGTGATGCATGTCTTCCAACCCCCATTTCATTCTCCTTTTTACTTAACCGCTTACAATGGTTAGTTCTAGGGCATGTTTCATTTAGCATCCTTATGCTTCGCATGCGTGCATCTATTCATCTGTTTTGCATGCACCGGGCTCGGCGCATCATACAAACTGCATTGTACTTCAATGCATTTACTTGAATACGTATTAAACAGCATGTTATCAAGTTGCATTTCGTATGCCATCTTAGAATAGCCGAGCCTATTTTAGTTGCATTTTTGCATGCGTTGCATTAGCCATCTTAACATGAACTAGGATTATGCATAATTTCTAACTAGTTCTCTATTTTGGCTCGGAGTACACTGTGAGTGTTTACGCTTTAGCATTCTTGCATGCGTGTAAGTGTTGCTATGTTAGCATACTTGCCATGAGGCTAACTGCTTAAGTGATTAATTGCCTGAATACCTGTGGGTGAAGGTTGGATTACTTGAATTGGAACAATTCATCAAACTGTACGTTTTAAGCCCACTTGAGGGCGGCAAAATCTATGCCTTAGCCTACTTGCGAGTAGCAAACTTCAAATCATTTTCACAAACAAACATGCAATGTTTTGTTCCAACTTAGGCGATCTAGTCCATACTTGTATGATGTGCGCATCACATAGTAATTCTAGGTTAACAACCGGAATAAGAACACATGTGTTTTCAAAACAAAATATCATGCTTAGTACAGGCCACTCTTTGATCGGGCGAGCGGGGGTGCTCATTGCATGACCTTCCCTTCTTGTACCCAAGTTCTCGAGCCGAGGCAACTTTGGTGATGACGGACACGTGGCCTTAGGCACGAGTTAGGGTTTCCTAAATTCCCCTAAAATAAAATATTTATGTGGCGACTCTATATCTGGCAAAGCAGTCCATGTTTGGCACTTCTTTATTAAAATCAGTTTTCCGAAACGATTTGTCGAATTTGGACTCTTTGGTGATTTATCGGTCTTGCATTGCACTTTAGGCGATTAGATTCAGAACCGTGACATTGAGTCCGAACTGTAATAGCTAAAGCACAAAGGATTTCTCGCCCTCGTGCGCAGAGCCGGGAGTTCTCAAGGCGGTCTATAATTTCTGGCGACTCTGTTGGGGACCTAGAGAACTTGACTGGAACTCATGATATCTTTTTTTGTTTAAACTTATGTGTCTCTTTGCATTGCATTTGCATTGGTGCGCTTGGGACATCGTGTTCGCCGTATGCTATTCCTGAACGGTTAGCCTGAGGCTGCGTGCCATAAGGCAGACCGGTTACGGGCTCTGCCATGATGGGAACACCAACCTCGGTTGTTACCGAGGCACCCTTTTTGACCATTCGACCTAGTGCATATCGGAATCCGTAGTAACCATTCCAAGCTCGGACAGGTTGCTTACCCGATTAAAGGTTGTTTGAAACCGCTGCGTATGTAGTGAAACCCTAGCTCCTGACAAAATAGGACAGGGAAACCCTACCCCTCCACAGGGGTGTTTTGGCTCTCGTTTACTTGCTATGTGCTTTTAGAGTGTGCCTCTACAGGAATGCATGTATCAGTTTGCAAGTCTGGGTATCGGGCTTGAGGGCATCAGTATTTGAAGAATCAATTTTACCTGAGGGTATCAGATCTGGGGCAGCGATTTGGGTACAGTAAACAGTGTTTGAGAACAGTGTATTCAGCCTACAAGTACCAATTGTGTGTTGTCATGTCAACTGTGTGTTGTCTTTATTTAAGCCGTTATGCTGTCCATTTTTCTGGTTGTATGTTTCCTTATTATGCTTTATTTATCTTTTTGCAAGGTAGTTTAGCATAGTTGCATCCGTCCCAAAGCACTCTAGGTTAGAGGTCACAGACTTAATCGATCCGAGGATCTGATAGATGAACAACCAGTGTTCCATTCTTTACCCCCGGTTACTAGACGGAGGTCAGTAAGGCACAGTGTATCAGTACACCGGTTACCAGATCAGTGGCCCTCATCTACTCCACCAGTGAACAGTCAGGCTGAGGTCTTAGTTTCTACTGTAGGGACAGATATACCGATTGTTCACATAAACCAACACCCTATGGCAGGTATGGAAGAGATGATGCGTCAACTCCAGGAAAGTATGCAAGCCATGCAGCAGGATGCTGCCCGCCAAGTAGAAGTGGCTGTACATCAAGCAGAAGTAGTGGCCCAACAGGCGAGTTAATTGCCAGGCTACAGCAGCAAACCGGAGCATCTGCTTCGCACCCACCTCCTTCCCTACCAAGAGTTCCAATACTCAGGGAGACCGCAAACGTCCAGGAAAATATGGACGTGCCAACGGGGCCAGCTCCACCCCCAATCCTACCACAGCTGTCTAAAGCGCCCACCAATCTAGTGGATTCGCCGTTTAAATTTGAGGTCGATCCAACAGCGCTGAAAGTGAGCAAGCTAGAAAAGTTGTTCGAGAAGGCTCAAGGTGTGAAATCCATTCCGGACATAGAGAATGGATATACCGATTCGGCCGTGACTCTTCCAGACCGGTTTAAAATGCCGCACATAGACCGTTTTGACGGTTTTGGAGATCCTATGGTGCACCTGTAGCTGTTTTCAGACATCTTAAGGCCAATGGGCCTCACCAGATTGCAGAAGCTTTCCCTGTTTGGCCAGACCCTATCGGGTATAGCGGTTATTTGGTACGCGAATCTAGAGGACTCCGTTAAGAGAAGCTGGAAGGAGATGGCTGAGGCCTTTATAGCTCAATACTCCTACAATACGCAGATCGAGGTCATAACTCGTGATCTCGAGACCACTAGGCAAGAGCCAAAGGAGAGCTTCTCCGATTTTGTGACCCGCTAGAGGGCTAAAGCCTCGATGATGACCATTAGACCCGTTGATAAAGATCAGATTCAGATGGTTGTGCGCAACCTCCAGCCCAAGCTCATGCAAAAGATGATCATCCTCTCCCTCCCCACCTTTATAGATTTACATGAGATCCGGGTGCAAATCAAGGACACCATGAAACAAGGTCTGATTGACCATGAAAGAGAGCAGCCCAAGAGGGCATTCAACCGCAGCACGAATGCAGGCACAAGCAGTGCTGCAGCTACCAGAACTTCAGATGTAGGAATGGTCACCACCACCACCACCACTCCAAAAACCCTTGCAGCTACACCCTTCATCGGTGCATCTGGAAGTAGCTCGCAAATAGCCAGATATGAACCAAGAGGCCAAAGAATCTTCACCCCACTATACATGTCTTTGTCCAAGGCTTTGGGGGTTGTGATCAAGAAAGGGCACCTGAAGCCCCTAGAGCCGCGGCCCTTACCAGAAAAGCTTCCTCCTTCCCATAACCCGGCGAAGTACTGCGCCTATCACCAATAGCATGGTCACGAAACCGACCAATGCTTTCGATTGCGTCATGAGATTCAGGATCTCATCGACAACAGGGTGATCGTGCCTCCGGAGAAGCTGAATGTCACCACCAACCCACTCCTACCACATAACCAAGCTCCACCTCCCAAACACATCAATCTAATCCAAACCTCGGTCATTTCATACGACCCTAGCATGTATATCACCCCTTTCCACCTACCTAAGCCGGAGATGTTCATTCCTGACAGCACTGACTTGTACATGTTGACCATCTCCCAAACCCAACCTGAACCGGTGGTGGTGACTATTGAAGATAGAATTGGGATCATTTTGGGGATAGAGAGGAATGAGGATTCAGAGCCTGAGGGGCCTGCAAGTTTTGAGTACAACCCGAGCAGTTATATCATGCCAACAATTCAAGTTAGGCCGAGGATTGAGTTGCTGGTTGGGGTGGAGATCTATGTAGTTTGAGAGAATGGACCTAATCAAGGGCTAGATGACCTAGCGGAGCTGGAAGAGGACATTGCCAACCATCAGTTTTTCAACGAACAGGATTTGGGGGACGTGACTGTCAACTGGTTCGATTTGGAAGGGTCAGCAGAAGCTACTGGGTGGCTCAGCGATGAGCCAGATGTTGTTGAGTAGCCTCAGCTAGAACGGGGTCTGTCAGAGACGGGGACATCAGCAGTGGCCGGAATGGTTGGGAATCAGAATAGACCACCGAAAAGCACCGGTGTTAAGAATTTTACTCAAGATCAGAGCATTTTGAGTACAGAAGATACTGAGCAGCATGCTGCACTGAAGCAGTTTGAGCAGGAAAAGATCGAAGATCTGGAGAGAGCTAGAAAGGCCAAAGCCCCTGTGGGGACGGAATGTGCTGTGAGCACAGGGATGGAATGTGTTGTGCGCACAAAGGCAGTTCTAACGGAACCGGATAGGTGTCTGTCGGTTGCCGACGGTATGTGGTGGGAAAACGACGACCTATGTCTTGCCCACACCGACGAAGATTGGGGGCAGAACCAGCCGGATGATACCTAGTATATTGGAGAGGTGGACCACATGACCAGGAGTGGGCAGTACTTCATGCCCCCACACCTGGATCAACCAGAGGTGTCCGGGAAGGACAAAGAGGTGGAGAGGCAGAAAGAAAAGTTACTCGAGGAGGAGGCTATGTTGAAATAGCTTAAGAAGATACAGGCAGACATCTCCATCTGGGGACTGCTTATGGCCTCAAGAGTACATAGACAGGCTGTCCTTTCTGCCATGGACAAGGTGAAACTTTCAATCGACACCACACCCGAACAGTTAGTAGGGTTGGTTTTTCCGGAGGGAGCTTCCCTGACATTGACCTTCACTGACAAGGAACTGCCACCTGAGGGCTCAAACCATAACAAACCACTCTACATCTCTGTGGAGTGTAGAGAAAAATGGATACCAGTGCTTCTTGTTGACACAGGATCTGCTACCAATGTGTGCCCGTCGAAAACGGCATATGCTACCGGATTGAAGCCCGCTGATTTTGTGCCAACCGCCCAGGTGATACGGGCATATGACAATACTAGCAGAGAAGTGATGGGGACTGTGCAGATTCAGACTTAGGTTGGTCCAGGACAACAGGATATTGACTTTCATGTCTTGGACGTTCTCGCAACCTTTAATCTACTCCTAAGGGGGCCGTGGCTGCACCAGGTAAAGGCGGTCTCTTCCACCTTGCACCGAATGCTGAAATACCCCCACGGGAAGGGGGTGGCTATAGTTTTTGGGAATTCATCAATCCATCCCCCGCTAGAGGTTTCTACGCCAGTTCTGGAGATTGAGCATGGCACGGAGGATGTGTTTTTGTCAGGGTTCACCCTAGCCAAGGCCCGGGTTGTACATAATATCATAGCTATTAATGAGGGGCTATGCGTCAGTGCACAGTCAGTCTACCTTATGAACAAGCTCCAGCACATCCCCGGGATGGGATTAGGGCGAAGTGGCCGGAAAGGCGTTACAGCATCGGCCGAAGTGTCGCATAACCCACATACCTTTGGTTTAGGTTACCTACCAACCAAAGAGGATTGGGTGAGGAAAGGAAAAGAGATGGCCGGAAGAGCCAGAGCAAAGCAGGCCGGGAAGCATTATGAGTTGATGCATCGGCCTATCCAGGGTACCCTAAACGGACGCTTTGTCCGGGAGGGGGAAGATTTCTCGTTCTACGGCTTCCCAGAGCCATGGCTAAATGCAAAAAAGCGGCGCCTGCCGGGGTTTAAGATATTCTTTGACTTGCAATTGTCTGAGGATGATGTTGCCGAGGAGCAGACAGACCTACCAGCTGAGGTTGAGCAATGCAAGGAGGAGGATTCCGAAAGCGCAGAGATTGAAATGAGGGTAGCATTGGCTTGTCTACTTTCAGATCCTCCGATCGTACATGAGTTCTTGGGGGATAACTTCTCGGTGTCTATGATCGGGAATGAAGCGGCTGTGAGCCCACCTTTGAACATTCTAGATACATCCATCACACCCTCCCTCGTCTGGCAATACGAGAAAGGCTTTTTATCGAACAGCACTGGGTCAGGTAGTGACTCGGAATCTGATTCCACTGAGTCTGTGGAGTCGGAATCAGGTTCCAGCTCATCTGAGTCTAAGTCCGGTATTCTTGGGGGTGACAACCCGGATGCCACAGTCCTATCTAGGTCGTCTTTTTCTTTTTCCTTTGAGTCTGTTGTAAGAGAGAAATCTGGCAGTTTGGAAGTGATTAATGAGAATGGAATAGCTGTGGCTTCCGAGTACTTTTCTGTACCCTTAATTTATTGCATTAATCAAGACTTTCAAAATTTCGATGAAAATGATGAGGAAGAAATTCCTCCGGTTTTGAAATATTTGCTTGATCAAGAGCAAGAGAGGTTTGTAAAACCCTTAGTTGATGAAATCACCACAATTAATGTGGGTACTGAGAAGGACCCGCTGCTGGTCCATATCGGGTCCACGTTGTCTTCGGAGGAGCGCGAGCGCTTAGTTGCTTTGTTAAAAGATTTCAAAGATGTTTTCGCATGGTCCTACGAAGACATGCCTAGAATGGATCCGGAGATTGTACAGCACCGGATCCCTCTTGACCTAGAGGCCCGACCTGTTAAGCAGAAGCTCAGAAGGATCCGCTCGGACTGGGCTCTCATGATCAAAGAAGAGGTCACCAAGCAAATTGACGCAAGGTTGCTGCTGGTATCTGAATACCCAACTTGGTTGGCCAATATAGTTCCGATGCCGAAGAAGGACGGCAGAATTTAGGTATGTGTGGACTTCTGGGATTTGAACAAAGCCAATCCGAAGGACGACTTTCCTCTGCTGCATATCGACGAATTAGTAGACTTCACTGCTGGGCATGAGCTGCTCTCATTCATGGATGGGTTTTCAGGCTACAATTAGATTTTAATGGCACCCAAAGACCGGGAGAATACAGCTTTTACCACCCCATGGGGGACCTATTGTTATAGGGTAATGCCGTTTGGGCTGAAGGATGCTAGGGCTACGTATCAACAGGCTGCGACCACAATTTTGCATGATATGATCCATAAAGAGGTTGAGGTGTACATGGACGACATGATTGTCAAGTCCAAGAAAAGAGAGGGCCACTACACCACCTTGCAGAAATTCTTTCAATTGATCAGAGAGTATCAGTTACGGCTGAATCCTCAGAAGTGTACGTTTGGTGTTACAGCAGGAAAAATGTTGGGGTTCTTGATCACACAGAGAGGTATCGAGGTCGATCCTTCCAAAATCAAGGCCATCTTAGAAATGCCACCACCAAGGACTGAAAAGGAAGTGCGAGGCTTTTTGGGTAAAGTGCAATTCATAAGACGGTTTATTGCAAAATTAACCTTGACTTGTGAACCACTCTTTGGTCTCCTGAAGAAAGGAAAGAAGTTCCAATGGGACGGCCGATGCCAAGCTGCTTTTGAACAGATCAAACAATATCTACAAAACCCACCCGTATTGTCACCGCCTGAGCCGGGGAAACCGTTGATTCTGTATCTTTCAGTGACTGAAACTACAATGGGCTGCATGCTCGCACAGGAGTCTGAGGACAAAGTGGAGAAAGCTATCTACTACTTGAGCAAGAAAAATGTTGGATTACGAGACCCACTACACTTCGCTGGAGAAGGCTTGTCTGGCCTTGGTATGGGCTACTAGGAAGCTAAGACACTACCTGTTAGCTCACTCCATAATACTGGTTTTGAGATTAGATCCCATCAAACATCTCTTCGAGAAACCAGCACTTACGAGTAGGCTAGCCCGTTGGTTGCTTCTGCTTTCCGAATTTGATCTGAAGTACGTGACGTGCAAGTCAGTGAAAGGGAGAGCGGTAGCGGAGTTCCTCGCCGATCACCCAGTTGAAGAGGATGAAGCAGTTGAGTATCTGTTCCCAGACGAGGCCATTCTGCATGTTGAAGAAAAGACTTGGACGATGTACTTTGACGGAGCGTCAAACCAATACGGGTATGGGATAGGGGTGTTGCTAATAGCGCCCGACAATTCCCACATACCCTTAGCATTCAAACTCTGTTTCAGAGTATCGAACAATGAGGCAGAATATGAGGCATGTATTGCTAGATTAGAAGCCGCCCTAGAACTAGGGGCAAAATTGTTGGATGTCATCGGGGACTCGAACCTTGTTGTATCTCAAACTAAAGGAGATTGGAAAGTTAAAGAAGAAAAGATGAGAATCTACCACCAGACCTTGGACGTGCTGATTCCTCGATTTGAGAAACTAAATTTCGCCCATCTATTAAGAGAGAACAACAAGTTCGTAGATTCATTAGCAACTCTATCTTCCATGATAGACATCCCTTTCGGAGTCCGGATCCGTCCGATCATCATCGAACAGAAATTCGTGCCGGTCTATGAGCTGCTTGCTACCATAGATGATGTACAAGATGAGAATCCTTGGTATTATGATGTCTAGAACTTCTTGGAAAAAGAGGTGTATCCATCGGGGGCAAATGCCAATAACAAGAGGGCAATTCGAAGAATGGCTGCTCAGTTCATCGTCTGCGGGGGTAAACTGTACAAGAGAGGTCATCTCGGGATGCATAAACTGTGTGTTGATGCTGAAGAGTCCAAGCGCCTGATGGAGGCCATCCATGGAGAAGAGTGTGGAGCGCACGTAAACGGGGTGATGCTAGCTCGGAAGATCCTTAGACAAGGTTATTACTAGTCCACCATGGAGGAGGATTGTATTGGCTTTGTCCGGCGATGCCACAAATGTCAGATCTATGCAAACCGCATGAACATTCCGCCGTCTAAGCTGTACAACATGACTGCGCCATGGCCGTTTTCAGTCTGGGGGATTGATGTAATTGGGGCTGTCACTCCAAAGGGGTCCAACGGGCATGAGTACATTCTGGTAGTGATAGACTACTTCACGAAGTGGGTTGAGGCCCAATCTTACGCGGTGTTGAAGGCATCGCACGTTGCTAAGTTCATCAGGAACAACATCATCTGTCGCTACGGGGTCCCGAACGAGATTATTTTAGATAATGGTTCCCACTTCAAGAAGGAGGTGATCGACTTGTTAGAGAAGTACAACGTGGCTTTTCATAAGTCATCTACATATCGTCCGTAGACCAACAGAGCAGTTGAGGCTGCCAACAAGAACATCAAGCGTATTCTGCAGAAGCTAGTGGAAACCTACCGAGACTGGCCAGATAAGCTGCCATTTGCTCTATGGGGCTACCGGACTTCAATTCAAACTTCTACTAGGGTGACTCCGTATTCCTTGGTCTATGGGATGGAGGCTGTTCTGCCTATCGAAGTTGAGGTTTCGTCATTATGGGTATTGGCAGAGTGTCAGATAGCTGAGGCAGATTGGCAGCAAAGCAGGTTCGAAGAACTCATGCTCTTTGATGAAAGAAGGCTGAAAGCACTGTACCATGTCCAGGGTTATCAACGAAGAATTGCCAGGGCTTTCAACAAGAAGGTTAAGTCCAAGAATTTGAAGGAAGGGGATCTCATGCTCAAAGACAACCAAGCTCCCATCCACGACCCTAGGGGCAAGTTCAGACCCAATTGGACTGGTTCTTACATCATCAAGTCTATCTGGTCGGGCGGAGCTATAGTTCTGATGGACCTAGATGGCCTAGAGTTTTCCTAGCCAATCAATATGGACAAGTTAAAGAAATACTATCCCTGAGAGGCTAGCTAGGCCGAAAACCCAAAAGGGCGACCTAGGCAAAAGTTAGAGCACAGAAAATTTAAAATAATAAAAACTGAGCTCGCAAGGCTAAAAATCCAGAAAGGGCGGCCTTGGTAAAAGTTAGAGCGCAAAAGGAGAGTGTTAATACACGAGTGAACCTGAACTGAACTGTGTAAGGCTTGATTCCCATTTTTGGGATACGTAGGCAACTTTATCCTGAAGTCCAGCCATAAACACTTCCTCGATCAACTCTGTCCATGTGATCATGTTGGTCATCTTTGTTTATTCTGCATTCAAGAGCTCGGTTGTGATCTCCAGTGCAGTGCTATTCAGACTAGGGGCACCTTTCCAGTTGCTGAGAATCCGGGATTGTGCATCTCAGTGATAGATCTCGAGCGTGTCCAGTTGTGATCCACATCGAAAATGGTTTTGAAAAGTTTTAATAAAAGTTGATTTTGCTCAAATTAATCTTTTTACGAAATTAATCTTTTTACGACTTAGACCATTTTTGGACCAAACGGAAAATTTTCAGTACCCACAACCTTCAATTACATTGATTTTAGTACAGAGTTCTCTCACTCTTGAATACAAATTGAAGTTGCTTTTTATTACATTCATAAAGAAAACTTGAAAGTACTGATTAAAGCAAATAAATTCGGGGCATAGTCAGGTGTTCCTGCGTCCCCTCCCAAAGCTTGTGGAAGCCTCTGATGCCAAAGTAGGCCCAATCTGCGCCTCTTCATCAAGCCAAGCTATGCATTCATCAGATAAGATGCAACTGAAAGCGGGAGTGAGGGCCAGAACCTCTCTCATCCTCCATGCTGTGGCATATCGAGCTAGCTGTGCACCTCGGATTGGAAATACGGCAAGGTACTCTATCCCTTCTGCCGGGCAAGTCTGATTATGTCCAAATTGGCACCAGAATCGGAACGGGAAGTAAAAGATATAGTGTGTCAAGCCGATCAACTGAATCCCGGGCTGGCGAGACATACTGTAACTCATTGCCGGCAAATTGAGCCAAGGGCAGCGCCAAGCAATACTGTTAGAGGATAGACTGCACATCCATTCGTACCACCATCCCTCATCAAGGGCATCGACTAGACGTCGCCAGAAGAAATAACCGCGAGCTGAATATGTTGGGCATGAGTCTACAACCTTCAATTTATCCATCAACCATACCTGGGTAGGGATGAAAAATGAGAGATTAAAGAATAGAGAGGTGTACGTTGAGAGAAGAGTAAGTAAAGGGTCTGAGAGAAAAACCAAGCCTGAGAGCCGAGTGATATGAGAAATATATGTGAGAAAGGGTGGGAAACATTACCTGCAGCAGTAGTGGACTCCCCGCGAATCTAGTCGTCTCTCGGTGATGAAAAGCATCTGAACCCATCAATGTCTCAACTAGTGTCATGGCAATGCAACTCTTGCCCTCTTTTAAGCCTTGGGCAACCTCAATCAAATGGACGCTATACCCACCAGAGCCTGGGACAAGCAAGAAATAAGACAGCACGCACAAGCAAAGCGCATGTTGTCGAAAACCCTACCAGTGTTGGTCGTCGCGGTCACCGGCATCAGAAAACCGATAAACCAAGCTCAGGATGTCCAATTCCCCATCGCGGACCAAAGACCGAGCATCATGCATAGTAAGCCCGCACATCCGTCCTAAGGCTTGGATGTGGCCAAAGCGGAATTGCGGCAACATCTCTTCCTCACGTTCGGACTCCATCAAAGCTTGGAAGTCTTCAAAAGTGGGACAGATCTCTTGTCTACCAAAGCTAAAGACGTGTGTTACCGGGTTCCAAAACCTTGCCACGGCATGAAGGAACGAAAAACACAGCGTGGTGCGACTCAGCGTGAATAGTGCATTTATGCCGAAGCGCCGGAAGTTCAACTTTTCTGAGCCATCCAAGGTAGCGATCCAATTTATGAGATTTTGACAAGAAACACCTCCATTTTGGTGCAAAATTGAGTTGGAATGAGGGAACCACGAAGCTGGAACATTTATAAAGGATAAGGCACTGTTTAGAGGACAAGTGTCAGAAAACTGGAGATCTCCAGGCCAAGTGGTCGGCCGACCACTTTTTCTACTCGACCAGCCACTTTTTTTGGTTGGCCAGCTACTTTTTTGGTCTGCAGGACAAGAAACTGGTCGGCAAGCTCTAAAGGTTGTCAGCCATGTGCAAAAATGTGGTCTCCAGCTCTTTCTTGTCTCCAGAAGAAAGTCCCTAGCCTTCCTATGCGCTGAGAGTGCTAAAGGTTTGAGTTTACCTCTGTTTTGGATGCGTTCTATCGCTTTGTTTATCCAAAGTGTATTTGCTTATCGAGTTGTTGCTCTTTATTTATCGAGTTGTTGTTCGTTGCTTATCGAGTTGTTAATTCATTTAACGAATTGTTTTTATTGAGTTAAGTTGTTTAGTTTGTTGTGTTGGTTCACTACCTAACTTGGTAATGCATGATGTTCAATTTCCATTCAATCTCATTTTTGTGCAAAATGACGCGATGCGATGCATAGAATACAAATACAACATTTTTTGAACAAAAAGTTGTTTTCATTCCATCATAGCTTCTTTTTTTACAACATTTTACAACAAGGTACAAGTTTTGAAGAAAATAAAATTGCCTAAGCTGTACAATGTGCTACAACTATATGTAAAAAGAAAAATAAAGCAGGAACATCTACATCAGTGCTATCAAGCTCAAGACCGAGAGGCCCTCTTCTCCCTCTTTGGCTGAGCAGCCTCTGCGCCACCATTGTCGGCACCCCCGTCTGAATCGGAGTCACCGTCCTCGGAATCCTCCTCGGTGTCACCTCCGTCCTCAGAACCGGAACCAGAGTCGTCCTCTCTACCTACAGATGTCTCTGACTGAGGATGCGCAGACTCCTCCTCCTCGCTGGACTCATCATCCTGTCTGGCAGGTGCTCTACGTCCCCTTCGGCCGCGAGTCGAGATCCCTCTCCTAGCTGCTTGAGAAGGCCTGGATGGCCCAGGCCCTGGTAGTGGAACCTGAAAAGGCGGTTTGAATACATCAGCTAGAGTATGTATATCAAATATCAGATGCAAGTATGATGCGTGGAGTGTGTGCATGCAGATATAGTATGTGAATGTGATGTTTCAGATGTGCTCTACACATGAGGTGAATGAATATAGTGAAATGTTCAATTTCAATATGTCATCAGAAGTATGATCAATAAAAGGAAATTGAAAAGTACCGGAATGCCGGAGGTGTACAGCAGTGTCTCCATCCGCAAGACCATGCTCTCGAGTGAGGCCACCACTCCGAGTAACCCCTCAGTATACTCTCTGGGAGGCTGCAGATACAAGTTCAAATCATCAGTGAATGAATGAATGTCTAAATATCTGAGTGATAAATGAAAACTGTGGAGCATACCGGCGGTGCGTTAGGGTCACTGATGTATCGATGATCAGGCAATGGAGGCTCCAGTGGAATCAGGTAAGATGTCCCATACTACCAGCTTGTCAGCTCAGTCGGAAGATCTGGCCACCCAGTATACTGGCAAGTCGAGGGCATCCCTCTAGCCCCACCCTCTCGATGTGCTAGCCCTGCTAGTGGAAGGGATGTCTGCAGCTCGAGCACGACTCGATGATGGCATATCAGCAGCTCTCATCGTAGGAGTACGGACACCTGTCAGTGGAGGCATCAAGTATGTATGGCGGTATGTCGCGTACTCCCCCTCCTCCAGGAAAAGAACTGTGTCGACACCCAGCATAAGGTCATCAACCTCCCAGGGGGTGAGGCTCTCTGTGGACTGCATGTCCAGTGGAGGTGCTGAGGGGATCTCCTGGGCGGGATTGCCCATCGTCTGGCGCATGAAGCGATCCCCCCGAAACCAGGCTCTGCCGACTGGTCCCTCAAACAAAACTCTGTATCGGGAGGCGCCCCATGCCCCAGCGAACTCCAACCGAGAATACCCGGGCATTGCCAGCCAAGGCTGCTAAGTGATCTGCGAATAGCAAGTGCATAAACTGATTAGATGTCATAAATATGCAAGATGAATCAAAGCTGAAAGCATGAAGAACTGAGAGTTCTGGCTTACCTCGGTCGCCCACACTATGTCGAAATACTGCCTCAGATATGGCAGAGTCTCCTGGGGCCTGGGCCGGTACCGACCATCGAATCTGTGTGAGTACGGTATCCCAAGCGGTGCCTCGACCTCCAGCTCAGGCGCAAGCGTTGGGAAGTAGGTGTAAACCCACAGCTGTGAAAGGCAAGACAGTGGTAATGAGAATACAGAATGTACAAAGAAAGCAGAATGCTGAGTGCAGAATGTGAATACAGAATATACAGAAAATGCAGAATGCTGAGTGCAGAATGCGAATACAAAATGCAGAATGCTGAGTGTAGAATGTGAGTATAGAATGTATGGAAAATGCAAAATGCGGAGTGCAGAATGTGAATACAGAATGTATAGAAAATGCAGAATGCAGAGTGCAGAATGCAGAGAACAGAATGTGATGTGTGCAATGTGTGCAGTGTACAGTATATAGATAATGAAAAGCAGGAATGTAAATCAAGAGGATAGAATGTACCTCCCAGGCTCGCCAGTAGCCACCTACTATGGTCCCCCTCTCCCAAGAGGTCGCGCTCACGTAGCAGTAAAGGGTAGCGAGGCCAGCGCCGCCCCAATCGAAGTGTCAAACCTGTGATAGGTCTACCAGGGCACTCAGCAGATAAAGCCCAACTGTGTTCCCCCTGTCGAAGAACAGAGTGGTCCCGAGAAGGAACATCAAAAATCCCCGGGCATACTGCTCTATCTCCTCAACAGTCTCAGGCATAGTCCTCATGTACTGCTCGGCGAACCAGGTGTACTTGACCATACCCGGTGATCTGCAGGCCAGCGGATGAGCTCCAAGAAGATAGGTCCAAGCGGCCTCCCACTCGCCCATATCAGTGTCGTATGGGATTGGCTAACCTGCCACGTCGAGGCTCGTCAGCATGGAGAAGTCATACGGGGTCATCGTCATGTCCCCGGTGACAGAAAAATGAAAGGAGTTGGTGGTGTCCCACCATCTCTCTACAAGTGCGCCCAGAAGGGTCCTGCTCGCCGGATGATGCGATAACCCTGCGCAAAACGGGCCAAACCCTGCCTCATCCACAATCTGTTGAATGGCATCTAGGAGCTCCATGTACCACTCCCTCACAATAATCGACCCGTATCCCCGTGTGAAACGGGAAGATACCTACATGTAGAATGAACATATGCATTCAGTTTCAAGTAAATAGAATGCTGTGTTATGAACTGTGTGTTCAGATTGAGCAGTATTATGAGCTGTGTGTTCAAAAGTAAATAGAATGTTATGTTATGAACTGTGTGTTCAGATTGAACAGTGTTATGAGCTGTGTGTTCAAAAGTAAACAGAATGCTGTGTTATGAACTGTGTGTTCAGATTGAGCAGTGTTATGAGCCGTGTGCAACATAAAAAGAATGTTGTGTTATGAACTGTATGTTCAGATTGAGCAGTGTTATGAGCCGTGTGCAAAGTAAACAGAATGCTGTGTTATGAACTGTGTGTTCAGATTGAGCAGTGTTATGAGCCGTGTGCAACTTTAAATAGAAAATTGCGTTATGAGCTGTGTGTTCAGATTGAGCAAAAAAACTGCGTTATGAGCTGTGTGTTCAGATTGAGCAAAACCTGTATTATGAGCTGTGTGTTCAGATTGAGCAAAAACTGCGTTATGAACTGTGTGTTCAGATTGAGCAAAAAACTGCATTATGAACTGTGTGTTCAGATTGAGCAAAAACTGCGTTATAAACTGTGTGTTCAGATTGAGCAAAATACTGTGTTATGAATTGTATGTTCAGATTGAGCAAAACTGCGTTATGAACTATGTGTTCAGATTGAGCAAAATACTGCGTTATGAACTATGTGTTCAGATTGAGCAAAATGTTGCGTTATGAATTGTGCGTTCAGATTAAGCAGAATACTGTGTTATGAACTGCGCGGTCAAATTGAACAGTGTGCTATGTTATGAGCTGTGTGCCCAACGAACAGAATGTTATGTTATGAGCTGTGTGTTCAGAATGAACAGAATATTGTGTTATTAGCTGTATGCCCAAATGAGCTGTGTGCTCAATGAATAGAATGCTGTGTATGAGCTGTGCGCCAAATGAATGAAATGTTGTGTATGCGAATGTGTTCAGAATGAGCAGATATGATACATAGCAAAAGTTTGAAATGTGTAAGAAATGAAAAATACTTCGCAGAAAATGTAAAAATGAAGCACATACCTCTCGCGCATGATAAGATAGGTGGGACTCAGGCTCCCGTAGCAGTAAGTCTGCGGGCGCCCGTCGCGCGAAGTCGGTAAAATGATGAAAGGTGCTAGGAGAAAGGATGTGCTCCTGCAGGTGGTACCTCGGAGGCAGTAGCATAACGTCCGCCTCGTCCTCCACTCTCGGGGAGCCTCCGCCATATGGAATATCGTCCGCCATCTAAAGAAAGATACAAAAATGAGCAAAATGAGCCAAAATTGCAAAAAAGTCAACAAAAGTCAACTCTCGAAAAGAGAAAAAGTCAACAAAAGTCAACGCCTGGGGAAAATGAGCTAAACTTCAAGACAAACATACCTCAAGTGGTGAAAATAGAGAAAGAAGCTCCGAAAACAAATTCTAATCGGTTCAAAACGAAGAGAATCGAAAGTTTTCGTGAAACAACTTCGCGTGGGGCATTGGAAAACGCGTATAAAGTGCAGATCTGAGAGAGAAAAGAGTCTAGGGAGGAAGAGAAATGTATTTCGGCCTTGGAGATGTGATGAAAAGTGTTTTGGAGTTGAGTTTTTAAAGATCTCCATGTGAAAAGACCAAGTTGCCCCGAAGTTGTGTAAACTGGTCGGCCAGCCAGTTTTTCTGGTCGGCCGACCACTTTAGTGGTCAACAACCGGTCAGCCATTGATCTAGGTGGTCGACCAGCCTCCTGGATGATCTTAAGAGCTCCATTGTTCTCCCTATGTGTTTTGGTGATGATGTAGTCCTCGGCTCTCGAGAAAGTACAAGAAAAGTACACTTTTCGGCGCGAAATCATCCTCGCGAGAACTTTAATTCAAGTCTCCGTTGCGTAGCTCATCGGCACTCGTCAAGAGCAAGGTGTATCCTTTTGAAGTATGTTGTGACCCCTTCGAGAGGTAAATTGGAGGTTACGGTTGAATTGGTCTCGTTAAGGCTTGCATTTCCTCTTTCGGCATTTTGCTTCAAACGTACTATTGAAGTCGCACTTTTCCCGCATTGTTATGCGCACACTTAGGTTGCATTGTCATGCACCCCTTCATCCCCATTGTTATGCGCAGACTTAGGTTGCATTGTCATGCGCCCCTTCATCCGCATTGTTATGCGCACATTTAGGTTGCATTGTCCTGCACCCCTTCATCCGTATTGTTATGCGCACACTTAGGTTGCATTGTCATGCACCCCTCCATCCGCATTGTTATGCGCACACTTAGGTTGCATTATCATGCACCCCTCCACCTGCGTTGTCGCGTATACTTAGGTTGCATTGTCATACACCTCTTCACCCGCATTGTCACACGCATCTTAGGTTACATTGTCATGCACCACTCTATCTGCATTGTTATGCACTCATCACTTGCATTGTTATGCTTGTTTCACGTGCATTGTTATGCACTTTTCACTTGCATTGTTATGCTCCTTTCCATCAGCATTGTACATGCACGCGTTTAGCTCATATTGGAATTGTGTTATGATATAACGTTGAACATGTGTTTTCTTTACCTATATTGTACCTGTTGAGTTTCTTTCTTATGCAGGCACAATATTGTATGTACGGTTCATTTGAAGCTGGCGCAACTAGACGAACCAGACGATATTGTATGTACTCCGCGTGAGACGCAGTGAGAATTGTATAACTTTCTTACATCCTTTCTGCATGAGATGTAGTTTGGTTCATGTTTACTTGTTTACATAGCATTCGCTTGCTTAAACTGTTGCATTTATTGTGCATATTTGCTTCATTACAGCTCTCTTTGCATGATCATAAGTTATGTTCGGCTTTGTGCATGTCATTTGTATCTTGCCCGTGCCTGCGGGGCACATCTCTTTGTTAGCTTGTCTGTTTGTCTAAGTCTTCAGCCTTGTAAAAAATGGGTCGTCTCTAGGCTTTGACATTCACTCCCGTCACTTTTTGACTTCCGAGTTCTGTCAAAGAGGGGCAACTGTAGACACCTCATTTTTGACCGACCTTAAGACTCAGACGTCATCAATTGAGCGCTCGGTGATTGTGCATGTTGTGCTTGTTTCGAGTTTCCGGAACCTTTGGCCGAGTGCCCTGTCTTGCTTCCCTTTTGGCTCGGTTTGTGAACCAAGCCTTGTTTCCCTTCCTTGGAGGGAGGGAGAGGTTTGTAGACCACCTTCTTGTGGTCATAGACCACTTTTCCTGGCCATAGACCACTTTTCCTGCTTGGAGACTACTTTTCGATTTTCGGAGCCTTCGGCTGCGTGCCTTGCCTTGAGACCGCTTAACGTTCTCCGTTTGACTTGGTTTTTGAACCATGCCTTGTTGCCTCTGCCTAGAGGGGCACTGTGATCCAGGAGACCACTTTTGATGCCCGTAGACTAGTTTTCGAGGCTCCCAGCCGCGCGCCTTGCCTCCCGAACTTTTGTCTTGCATCCTTTTTGGTTTGTTTTTTGTACAAACCTTGTTTTCCTTGTTTGGAAGGTGGTACAAGGGTGGGAGACTAGTTCTTCCCCTTGGAGACCACTTTCCTTCCTGCTAGGCAGTTTTCTAGTCGGCCAACTGGTTTTCTTGGTCTTTGAGCCACCTTTTCTGGTCGACCACCACACCACCACCTTGGTCTCATGTTGCAGACCACCTCTTCCCTGTGGCCGACCACTTTTGACCCTGGCCGACCACTTTCACTGGTCGGCTGACCAGTGTAAGTAACTGGCCGACCACTTCAAGTGGTCAGCAGCTTTTAACCAGCTTCCTGTAGATATTTTCTCTCCAGCTATCATAGCTGGAGGGCACAAAAACCATCCTCCATACACGTGTATGGAGGGATGGCTTTGAGCCCTTAGTTTCCTCAACAATTTTGAGGCTTGGTTCTCTATATAAGAGAACCTCCTCCTCCCTCCTCTAGGTTCAGAATTTGGTGGCTTGAGCTATAGATACACACTTGTCTCTATATTCCCTTGTTTGCTATTGTTTTGTGCCTTAAACTATATATTCATCACACTATTACACACAAACACACACTCAAACACCATCATTTTGTTGCTGAGGCTCTTAGAAACTGGTTTTGGTGTTTTTGGAGAGGTTTGAGTTCAGAAAAGCTGCTGGAGTTGTAGCTTCAAAGTTGTTCTACAAGGGTGAGCTTCTAACCCTTAAATCCCTTGATTTTGTTTAAGATTTTATCCCTATTTTCATGGTGTTTTAGGCTTAACTTCCTACTGCAAAAAGTTTTATTTTTCAGTCCTTAAGATGTTTGTTTAAGGTTACTTTTGTGTTGGGGGTAGTCTACCCCCTCTTGTACCTTGGTAGGCCTTGTTTTGAACCTTCCTTTTAAGCTATTGGGACCACCTTGTTTGGCCTTCTCACCATTGAAACTTAGAGGAATTTCAGTGATGGAAATGGTGTTTTAAGGTCCCAAATAGAAGAGGGTCATCCCTCTCCTTGTGTTCTTGAATGCTTGCTTCATTTGCCTCATGTGTGAGCATGTTTGTTAAGCTTGTGTTGGCTACATCTCAGCCTATTTTAGGCCTTATTTCAACATGGCATACCATTGTTTTGACTTGCTTTTGTCATTCCTTGCATGCCTTATATACTTGTAGTGTAAATTTCATAAACTAGTCTTGTATGCTTCATGAAGTAGCATGTCATTCTAGCTTGTTTTGAGTCCATCTCAGCATGTTTTTGGTGTTGTTTTGCCATGTCATACCTCTGTTAAGGTTTGGTTTGGTTGGCCCTTGCATACGCCTTGCACTTGTAGTGCATTTCCATGAACTAGCCTAATGTGTATCATGCTTTAGACCATCATTCTAACATGATTTTGGCTTAACTCTAAGAAGCTTTTGTCTATGTTTTAGCATGCTCAAGCTCTGATTTGTGTTGTTTTTGTTATGCATGCCATGCTTTGTATAGCTATAATGCATTCTAGCTTGTTAGCTTTGTGTATCAAGTCCACTAGCATGCATCACTTGGCCTATTTGAATGATTTGGAATCATTTGTCATGAGATTTTAGTGCATGATTCATGGTCATACACTTGCATTTATCACTCTTTCAATGCGTTGGAGGGTTTGCCCTTTATGCCTTAAACATGAATCATTGCGTATGCCTTCATGCCTAAGCTTGCGAGCTATCATTTCAGTGTGTATTTGGGGTTATTTTGCCATGATATAACTCTAACTTTTGTTGGCGAAGCCATCTCATGCTTGGTCTTAGTAGGTGTAGTGTAATCCTCCCTTTTGGCCTTGTATGCATCATGCCTTATGCCCTTCATGCTAGCTTATTTTGGCTTCCTTCTATACATGTTTTAGACTCATTTTGACATGTTCTAGGACTGTTTTGGGTTACCTTGACCATATGGTTCATGTTTTGCATAGTTGTAGTACAAATGCCTATGCTAGCTTCAAGCTTTGGGTACCATAGCATGCTTCATTTGTGTTGTGTACATGATTCAGCATCCTTTAACGTGACATTTCAGAGCTTATAGGACTACCTTGTTCCCACTTCTTTCATGCTTTGAGTGCTTTAAAGTGTTGTGCATTGTTGTCTTGTTTATGGCTTAGTGTGTATCCTTGCATGCCTAGGCCTTTGAGCCCTCATCTCAGTATGTTTTGGTCCTTGTCTTAACCTATTTGAGCTCTGTCCATGGTTGGTTCATGCATTTGTGCCATATATTGCATGCCTCTTATGTAATCCTCCTTGCTAGCCTTATGCCTTAAGGACCCTAGCATACCATGCTTATGTTATTTGAATGATTTGGCATCATTTCTTACTTGATTTCAATGCTATAGTGTTGCTACACTTCCACATCCGTCACTCCTTGAGCACTCTTGAGAGTTGAGCTCTTATGCTTAATTGGTGAGCCAATTGGTGTCCATGTTTGTATATGCTTTTGGTGCCTTCTTTTTAGCATTATGGCCACTGATTTGGGCATGACTGAGGTTTGTCCATTTTGGTTTAAGTCAATCGAACATGTTATGTGAATGTTGTTACATTGCGTCATGTTATTGCATGCTTATGTTGCCCTATATTGTGTGCATGCATTAGCATTGTTTGAATGTCATTAGCTTTGTTAAGTTGATCACGTCACATTGCATTGAGTATGCCATGTTGTTTGCATGCTTATGTTACATTGCATTGCGTATGCCATGTTGCATTGCATTGAGTGCATGCCATTTGCATTATGTGTGCATGCCTTACATTGCATGTTTGCATGCTTGAGTTGCATTGCATGTTTGCATGCATGTTGTCAATTGCATTATGTTGTACATATTGTTGTTTGCATTTGTTTGGATTAGGTGTTAGTCTAAACACGAAGAACGAGGGACGTTTAATACTTAAAGTGATGAAACGTGCCTCAATTCTCGGTCACCGACACTCTTGATCAAGCATGATTGAGTTTTAGGCTTTATGTGTTATATGTGCATTCATTTTGAATTGTGCAATTTGGCTTCTCGGCCATCATGCATCGAGATGCGTGATTGGTGGCCCGAGGGTCGAGAACCACACTCCCTTGAGCTTATGAAATGATAGGGATGGTGGCTGTGCACACATATCTTGCAAATACATTGCCATGCCCTTTCTTGCTCTCTGTTGCAGCAAATTGGAGAAGTGCAGCAACAAGTGGTCTGCCGACCAGAAAAACTAGCTGGCCGACCACTTTTTCTGATCTGCAGCAAAGAAAAGTGGTTGGCAGGTGGTCTCCCCCATCAACAACTGGTCGGCCATGTTCCTGCAGGTTCCCATGGTGGAGTTGGAGCTTTGTGGAGCTTAGTGCAAGGTTCTGAGAACAATTGCAAACAGAGGCAAGTTGGGGCATCGCGACGGATTTTTGAACGAGGCGACCGAGCATGCGTGCATTCTTCTCCCTCTGAGGACATTGCTTTACTGCTTTACTTAGCTTCTTTCCTTAGCTAGTTTATGGTTTGGTTCTGCACCTAATTAGTTAATGCGTTTAGCTATTCAATTTGGGTTGTAATAACTAGTTAGTTAACTTGTTAGTTAATTAGCTTTGTTTTGTACTTAATTAGTTGGCTTGTTAGTTGGCTAGTTTTGTGATGTAATAATTAGTTTAATTAGCTTAGATTAGCTAGTTAGCTTCTTAGTCAGACCCTCCGTCGAGAGGGCCAACTATTGTAATAAGCGTGCGTGTGTGTGATGCATGTCTTCCAACCCGCATTTCTTTCTCCCTTTTACTTAACCGCTTACGATGATTAGTTCTAAGGCATGTTTCATTTAGCATCCTCATGCTTCGCATGCATGCATCCATTCATCTGTTTTGCATGCACCGGGCTCGGTGCATCATACAAACTACATTGTCCTTCAATACATTTACTTGAATACGTGTTCAACAGCATGTTATCAAGTTGCATTTCATATGCCATCTTAGAATAGCCGAGCCTATTTTAGTTGCATTTTTGCATGCATTGCATTAGCCATCTTAACATGAACTAGGATCATGCATGATTTCTAACTAGTTCTCTGTTTTGGGTCGGAGTACACTGTGAGTGTTTACGCTTTAGCATCCTTGCATGCGTGTAAGTGTTGCTATGTTAGCATGCTTGCAATGAGGCTAACTACTTAAGTGATTAACTACCTGAATGCCTGTGGGTGAAGGTTGGATTGCTTGAATTGGAACAATTCATCAAACTGTACGTTTTAAGCCCACTTGAGGGTGGCAAAATCTATGTCTTAGCCTATTTCCGAGGAGCAAACTTCAAATCATTTTCACAAATGAACATGCAATGTTTTGTTCCAACTTAGGCGATCCAGTCTATACTTGTATGTGGTGCACATCACATAGTAATTCTAGGTTAACAACCAGAATAAGAACATATGCGTTTTCAAAAACAAAATATCATGCTTAGTACAGGCCGATCTTTGATCGGGCGAGCGGGGGTGCTCATTGCATAATCTTCCTCTCTTGTACCCAAGTTCCTGAGCCGAGGCAACTTTGATGATGACGGACACGTGGCCTTAGGCACGAGTCAAGGTTTCCTAAATTTCTCCAAAATAAAATATTTAGGTGGCGACTCTATATCTGGCAAAGCAGTCCATGTTTGGCACTTCTTTATTAAAATCAGTTTTCCAAAACGATTTGCCGGATTTGGACTATTTGGTGATTTATCGGTCTTGCATTGCACTTTGGGAGATTAGATTTAGAACCGTGACATTGAGTCCGAACTGTAGTAGCTAAAGAACAAACGATTTCGCGCCCTCGCGCATGGAGCCAGGAGTTCTCGGGGTGGTCTACAGGGTGCATCCTCAGCTTGAAATCTGTATGGCAGCCCCATAGATTGAGATAGCATGTGTGCACCTCAATTTTGGATACTGAACCAACCTAGTCTGTCACCCCGTTGCAGAATAGGGAGAGTTGTGAATATGATCAGGAAAACAAGCGGCATCCGTGGCTTCTACATGCAGATGTTGCTACTTGTCAGCATTTCAGAACCTTTGTACTGCGAGTTGAAGGTAAGAGTTCGAAGAACATAAAGGGGAGATCCCCGTCAGAGTAGGGAGGTTCATCGCCATTCGCCCTATGAGGTGATTTCTAAAGGGCCGTTTTGTTTGTTTATTGCATTCCCTAAACATCATACATTGCTTGTAACATGCATCATATCATCGCCCATATTGCATTTATTTACATTTTGTGTTATCTTGTATCATTTATCCTTTTACACTGAGCAGCGTTTAGGATCGTTGTCCCCCAGAGCTTTCTCAGGTTGCGTGGAACGCACTCCTGAGTAGCTGTTTGACCTCTTCTCACGATTTCAGTGTGGTTGGAGTTTTCTTTTCCTTACACGATTTCAGTGTGTTTGGAATTTATCTCAGTTGCGTTGAGTGCGCACCTGAGCGGTTGTTTTCGGATCTCTTCTCACGATTTCAGTATGGTTAGAGTGCTCCTTTCCTTACATGATTTCAGCGTGTTTGGAATTTATCTCAGGTTGCGTCGAGTGCGCACCTGAGCGGTTGTTTTCGGATCTCTTCTCACAATTTCAGCATGGTTAGAGTGCTTCTTTCCTTACATGATTTCAGCGTGTTTGGAATTTATCTCAGGTTGTGTCGAGTGCGCACCTGAGCAATTGTTTTCGGATCTCTTCTCACGATTTTAGCGTAGTTAGAGTGCTCATTTCCTTACATGATTTCAACGTGTTCAGAATTTATCTCAGGTTGCGTCGAGCGGGCTCCTGATTAGTTCTCTTCGAACCTCTTCTCACGATGTTAGCGTGGTTAGAGTGTTCCTTACCTCACACGATTTCAGCGTGTTTGGAACGAGCCCTTCGGTGGTTGCTTTTAGACCTTTTCTCACGATTTCAGTGTGGTTAGAGTGTTTCCTTTCCTCACACGATTTCAGGGTGTTTGGAATTTATCTCAGGTTGCGTGGAATGCACCTGAGCGGTTGTTTCTATACCTCTTCTCACGATTTCAGCATGGTTAGAGTGCTCCTTTCCTCACACAATTTCAGCGTGTTTGGAATTTATCTCCGGACGCGTGGAGTGCGCCCCTAGACGGTTTTCTTAGGAATTCTTCTCACGATTTCAGCGTGGTTTGAGTGTTCCCTTCCTCACACGATTTCAGTGTGTTTGGGATTTGTTCTTCCTCCTCTCACGATTTCAGCGTGGTTAGAGTATGTCACCCCTTTTGCATCTACTGCGCGATCTGTTACGTCTATTGCATGATATCTATTTTATCATACTGTCCTTTCAATGTTAAGCTTTGTCTGGCATGTGCTCATATATTTCCTTCATTGAAGCATGGTTCTGTGATAATGTGTACATGCCTATTCCACTAAAAGAATTATGGTCTCAGGGTGTCAGCACCTTTTCTGTGTTAGATGTGGTCTGTTTTGGTGTCCATGCCTTTTCTAGGTGAAATGTGGTTTGGCCGCACGCCTTGTTCACTTCATCCATTGCATCCATTGCATCGTATGTCACTTTGTTGCATTTAGCATGTAGGATCACGATCTTTCCTCAGCGGATCACGATCTTTCCTCAGGAGATCACTCCTCACTTATATCATGCCACCCAATTACTTGTATTCTTGCTGCGAAACATATAGTTCTGCATGTGCACACGCCTACTCCACTAAGAGAATTGTGGTTTGAGGATTCCGACACCTTTTCTATGTTAAACGTAGTTTGATGTTACATCTCCATCCCTTTATGATATTTGTGTGGTTTTGCACTGCTTGTGGTTTGATTATCTCAATTACATCGCATATCATTTGCATTGTTTCGTTACATTGTAAATCATTTACACAGTTTTGTTATATCATGTATCGTTGTGCATTCTGCCCCCTGAACTATGCTGGTTTGATTCCTTGCAAAGGAATACGTAGGCAACCTTCGGATTCAACCAACTGCATTTACATTTTGTTTATTTGTCCAAGTCTTTGGCCTCCTCAAAAATGGGTCGTCTCTGGGCTTTGATATTCACTCACGTCATTTCATAATTCTGAGCTCTGTCAAAGAGGGGCAACTGTAGACACCCCATTTTTGACCGCCCTTAAGACTTGAGCGCTACTGATTGTTTACTTGGTGATGAAAGGTGTGCAGTGCACAGGTTCGATTTCCTTAGCAAGGAGAGCGTCAAATCCAACCTTACACCCTAGTTGTGGACCAAAACTATTTTGACCAAACATTTTAGATCTTAAAACCCTTTCTTTCAAAATATTTTTGAAAAGGTTCCTACAATGTTCCAATGCCCACATTTCGTTAAATGTTGCACTTTTCGGTAAACCGAACAAGGACAAAGTGGAAATGAATGAAAGAGAGATGAACTCTTTGAAAAATCTTTCAAAACATCTTGGTTAGAGGTTTGGAGTTGAAGAAAAGAAGAGGAAATGGAAGAAACCAAGTTGGGGAAGAAGTTGGGCATAAACCGTTAAGGGAGAGAGGAGCAGCCCTCGCTAAATCAGGCCTATCCATTTGTACACTTGGATTTCAGATATGGGGCCACCACCGTTGGAAAGAAGACTTCCGGGACTTCCGGGGCTTCATTTTTCACGCAAGAATCTCCTAAAGCCAAGGCCAGATGAGGGAGATATGGCTGGTTCAAGTTAGACATCAATCCGATTGAACCGAAACTGAGCAGTCTTCACTAAAAGAGGGATATCTCTTAGTACACATGGAATTTTGATGTGAGGCTGCCACCATTGGAAAGCTTACTTTCGAGGCTACAATTTTTACATAAGAATGACCTGAAAAGGAGTTCAGATGAAGAAGATATACCCATTTGAAGTTTGACCCGCAGAGCAGAATTTGCTGTCGGCCACTGAAGTGGCCGGTCGGCCACCACTGATGGCTGGTCGGCCACAAAGATGGCCGGTCGGCCAAAAATGTCTAGAAAGCTCAGATTTTGCAGATATTTACCTCCAGCTGTCTTCCAAATGCTCCAGCTGTCTCTAAATCAGATATTTTCGACCAAGGCTCTCATTTTTGCTATATATGGAAGCCATATCTCATATTTTGCAAGGTTAGAAAGTTTGGGGAGTCTCTCTCTCTAAAAAATCCCTCTCTCTCTAGAATTCTCTCTCTCTTGCCCCTTTTGTACATAGAAGTAGAGAAACAATTCTAGTTTGCCTAGACATCCTTCATCAAAGTTGCATATCTTTGCACTGAGGTCTCTTGGAACCTATTTTGGGCTATTAAAGGCTGGTTTTGGCTTAGATAAGTGGCTAATTTGTGCCTTGCTTCAAAGGTATAGCATTTACCTTCTTTAAGCTTATTTTGCACACTTGTTTTGCCACCTTTGCAAACTATTTTGGTCTAGTTTTCAACTACAAAAACCTCTGTTTTTTAGCCCTAAAAATGGTGGTTTAAGGCCTTTTTGGAGTTAGGGGTGGTCCACCCTCTCTTGTTGCTTGTTTGCTAAGTTTTGTGCTATCTTTCAAAGCCTTTTGTAGCAACCTTTTTTGGCCTTTAAACCACTGAAATCCAGGGGTTTTCAGTGGCAAAAAGTTTGTTTTGAAGTCCAAAATGGGAGAGGGTGGCCTCCCCTCCTTGTCTCTCTATGTCATGCCTAGTTAGCATTACAAAGTAGCATGTTTTTGTGGCTTGTGATAGCTTAGTTCAAGCATGTTTTCAGCCATATTTTAGCATGTTTTAACTCTTTTTTTCATTGGTTTGGCCACTTGTTGCTCACATCTTGCACTTGTAGTGCAATCTTGTTCACTAGCCTAGTGTGCTTGATGTTTTAGCCTATTGTTCTAACATGTGTTAGCTTCACTCCAGCACATTTTTGCTCATGTTTTAACCTGCTTTAACTCTGTTTTGAATAGTTTTGATCATATATGCTTTGCTTTGCATAGCTATAGTGCAATTGGCCTTTACTAGCTTTGAGTTTCAAGGCCTTTAGCAAGCTTTGCTTGTGAGGATTGCATGCTTTGGCATCATTTAGAATGTAATTTCAAAGCATGTAGTATTGTCACACTCTCACATATTCCACTCATTTGTTGCTTTTGAGAGTTATGATTTATGCCTTGTTTGTGAGCCAACATGAGAGCATGTTTTTCTTGCTTTTTATGCTACCATCTCAGCACATTTTGGCCACTGTTTTGTCATGTTTGAGGTTTGTCTAAGGCTGGTTTGGCCGTTTGAATATTGTATTGCATGCTTCTAGTGTTGTGTCCTTCACTAATTTCATTGCTTTTGGCTCTTAACATGTTGTACATGAGTTGTTTGCATGTTATAGTCCTATTTCTCATTCCATTTCAGCACTGAAATTTCTGCCATCTCCCTCATTTCTTCATTTTTGATTTTCTTTGAGGGTTGTTTGGCCTTAAGTTTGTATTTAAGCATGAGGTAGGGTTTGTGCTCAAATGGCTTTAACCCTCTTTTGAGGGTTCCTCCTAGTCAAAGGCATAATCCCTCTCATGTCCTAAACCACCCTTTTGGTTGACCCCTCTCATTAGAGGACTATCACATTGTGGTTAACCAGTTAAAGGATTCAGTGGTAAGTTAAAATGTGTAAACAAAAATGAGCCAAATAACACACGAGCAAGATAACATATGTGTGTTACATTGCATGTGTTTGGATCGGACGTTAATCCAAACACAAGAAATGTGGTACGTTTCATACTCAAAGTGATGAAACATGTCCCGTTTCTTGGTCGCCAACACCCTTGATCATGCATGATGGAGGCTCTTTGTGTATTATGTGTGCATTCACTAAGCTTGTACAAGCTTGGTTTTCAAGCCATCATGCATTGAGAATGCTTGGTTAGTGGCTTAAGAACCAAGTGCTACACTCATTTGAGCTTGAGACATGATGAGGAGAGTGGCAGTACACACATTTCCTTGCAAATACACTACCATGCCTCTGTTTGCTCTCTGTTGCAGCAAAAGAAGGAATTTCAGAGAAGTAATGGCCGACCGGCCACCGGTACCATCCGACCAGCCATCAATGTTGGCCAATGGCCACCAATCATAGCCGATCAACCACCAATGTGCTCTTGGGATCAAACAGATGCAATATGGAGGTTGGCACAATTTTCAGAGGTCCAAAGATGTGCAAACAGAGGCATCTAGAGGCAAGGTGGTGGATTTCTGGGAGGGCGCAATCGAGCATGCATATCTCTCTCGCTTCCCGAGGCCATTCATTTAAATTGCTTAGCTAAATGGTTCATTAGTTTAGTCGTTTTGTAATTAATTAGTTAAGTGTTTAATTAATTAATTTGGTTTGTAATTAATTAGCTTAGCATAGTTAATTAGTTGTTTTGTAATAATTAACTTAGCTTAGTATAGCTTAGCCTATTTATTTGGACCCTCCTTCGCGAGGGCGTATTGCTGTAATAAGGGTGCGTGCGTGTGTGTGCATGTCTTCCAACCCCACTTCTTTCTCCCTTCTACTTAACCGCTTTCGATGGGTAGTTAGGGTCATTTTTTATTAGCATCCTTATGCTTTGCATGTTTGCATCCATTCATTTGTCATGCATGCACCAGGCTCGGCGCATCAGCCAAACTGCATCGTATTTCAATACCTATTTGAATACATGTATCAAATGTTGCATTCATATGCCAACTTAGATAGCCGAGCCTATTAGTTGCATTTTTCCATGTGTTGCATTAAGCATCTTAACATAGTTAGGAATCATGCATTGTTTCTAACTAGTTTTCTGTTTTGGCTCGGAGTACATTGTAAGTGTTTACGTTTTAGCATCCTCGCATGAGTGTGAGTGTTGCCATGATAGCATGCTTGCCATGAGGCTATGTGCTTATGTGATTAACTGCATGAATGTCTGTGGGTGGAGGCTTGATTTCCTGAATTGGGACAACTCGATGATTGTGAGTGTTAAGCCCACTTTGCGAAGTGGCAAAACCTTGTTTTAAGCCCACTTGAGGGTAGTAAATCCGCGCTTTATCCTACTTGCGAGTAGCACTTTCAAACCATTTTCAAAAATAAACATGAGTTGTTTTGTTTCAATTCTCGTGATTAAGTCTATACTTGTATGATGTGCGCATCACGTAGTAAAGTTAGCCAATAACTAGAATAAGAACACATGCGTTTATAAAACAACATATCATGCTTAGTGGAGGCCGATCCTTTGATCGGGCAAGTGGGGGCGCCCATTTCAGGACCTTCCCCTCTCGTACCCATGTTCCCGAGCTGAGGCAACTTTGGTGATGACGGACACGTGGCCTTTGGCACAAGTCAGGGTTTCCTAAATTTTCCAAAATAAAATATTTAGGTGGCGACTCTGTAATCTGGCAAAGTAGTCCAGTTTTGGCATTATTTGATTCAAAATCTATTTTCGAAAATGACTTGCCAGATTGGACTATTTGGTGTTTATCAGTCTCACATTACACTTTGTGAGATTAGATTCAGAACCTGGACAGGAGTCCAAACTGTAGCTAGACCTAATTCGTGCCTTTCCGAAATAGGGCGCGCGAAGCAAGTCGAGTCTACAGTTTTTGGCGACTCTGCTGGGGAGAAACTGTAGACCGCCCGAACTTCTCCGTACGCCCCCCTTTTCGGAGAGGGCGCAAATTGATCTAGCTACTACAGTTTGAACTCCCGTCACGGTTCTAAATCTAATCTAACAAAGTGCAGTGTGAGACTGATAAACACCAAAGAGTCCAATCCGGCAAATCATTTTGAAAAATCAGATTTTAAATCAGAAAAATGCCAAAACTGGACTGCTTTGCCAGATTACAGAGTCACCACCTAAATATTTTATTTTTGGGAAATTTAGGAAACCCTGACTCATGCCAAAGGCCACGTGTTTGTCATCACCAAAGTTTCCTCGGCTCAGGAACTTGGGTACGAGAGAGGAAGGTCCTGAAATGAGCACCTCTGCTCACCCGATCCAAGGATCGGCCTCTACTAAGCATGACATGTTGTTTTAAAACCACATGTGTTCTTATTCCAGTTATTAGCTAACTTTACTATGTGATGTGCACAACATACAAGTATAGACTCAATTACACAAATTGGAACAAAACAACCCATGTTTGTTTTCGAAAATGGTTTGAAAGTGCTACTCGCAAGTAGGCTAAAGTACGGATTTGCCACCCTCATGTGGGCTTAGAAAACATGATGATTTGCCACCTTCAAGTGGGCTTAAAACTCACATTTGATAAATTGTTCCAATTCAGGTAATCAAGCCTTCATCCACAGGCATTCAAACAGTTAATCACTTAAACAAATAGCCTCATGGCAAGCATGCGAATCATGGCAACACTCACACTCATGCAAGTATCCCACGTAGAAAGGATGTAAGAAAATATAAGCCAAGCAACGTCTCACATAGGGAGAATGAAAAAGATTCCAAACCCAAATTGCACCTCGCGCAGAGAGGGTGAAAAGACGGTATTCCAGGCGCACCGGATTTTTTTTTCTTTAAAATTGAGGAAAACAATTCCAACGCGTCTCACACGGGAAGAGGAAAGGTGGTATGAACACCGAGCACACCCGATGTTTTTAACCGAGGACTGGAGATCCTAACACGTCTCATGTGAGAGGAGGAAGAGTGGTGTGAACAAATAGGAGCACTTGCTGTTTTTTAATCAAGGAAAACAATCCTAATGCGTCGCACGCAAGAGAATGAGGAATGGTGTGAACAAACAGGCACACTTACTATTTTTAACCGATTTGAACAATCCTAACGCATCACACGTGAGAGGAGAAGGGGTGGTGTGAACAAACAGACGCACCTGCTGTTTTTAACCGATTTAAACAATCCTAATGCGTTGCACGCGAGAAGAGGAGTGTTGTGAACAAACAGGCACACCTGTTGTTTTTAACCGATTTAAACAAGTCAACAAAGGAACAATCAAACAGTTAAAACTTAAGCAAGATTATCTCTTCCCCAGGAAGGCCTCGACCTCGGAAAACGAAGCCCACGAAGATAATAAAACAAGGTATGAAGCGAACAAGTGCGATAAATGCACAAAGTGAACAAGATGACAACTCAACATAATGATAATGCATGTTCCATGCAAGACAGACAACCGATGTACGATGTTAATTGAAAGCATATTTTATTGAAGCATACTCAATGCATGAATCATGAACGATACAGGGCATGCGTACAACACAAGTGTATGTGAAAACGTACATTCGATGCAACAAAAGAGAACAAATACGTAATTTGATAGAACGAACAAAAGTAATATTCAGCGACAACCTCTGACTTACCTCTTGGAGACGTTGCAACATGCTCAAAAAGGGTACACCACATTCATCTTGGTAAGTAGGGCATATTCACGCCTCGGAACGCAGCCATCTGAATCCAAAACAAGAACCTTTCATACACTACGCGGGAAAACAAAAGCACAAAACAGTACTAAGACACAAATGAAGGCTATTGGCCACCTGTCGGCCTCTTGAGAAGGCTACTGGCCACCTGTCGGCCACCAATGAAGCTTGCCAGCCACAAAATGTGGCCTGCCATCCGCCAATGATTTCTCGGGGCAGTTTCAACTTTTCACTCGCGAGTCTTTAAATATGCACTCCCATACTTCATTTCCTCACAAACCCTTGTCCGAAAATCCTCCCTCTTTCTCTCTCTAGGTGCTTCCTATCTCTAGATTTGCACTTTATATGCGTTTTCCAACGCCCCATGCAAACTTTTTTCGTAAAACCTTCTTGGTTCTTTATGTTTTGAACTAAACATAATTTGATTTCGTCACTTTTTCTTGAATTTTCACCACTTTAGGCTTGTTCCCCCCGAGTTTCTCTCGGTTTTCGTGAACTTTTACGGGTTTTTACTTTTTCTCCCATTTTCTCTCCCCTAGGGTAGACTTTTTCCAAGTTTTCCCTCTTTTCTCCATTTTTTTTCACTTTTCACCCACTTTTCACCTATTTTCCCAGATAACAGATGATATTCCACATGACAAGGTCCCTCCCAAGGTTCCGCCTCCACCATCACCTGCTGCTGAGGTTTTGGAGCTAACAGCGGAGGGTATTGCAGCTGAGTTGGAGGCAGAGTTCGCTCCAGGACTCGAGCCCGAGCCATTCCCATTGGGGATTCAGTCCTTTGATCTAGAGACGTATCATCCCCGCACACATATATTACCATTCGGAGGCATCAAACACTTCAGCGACTTTGCACGTGGCGTGCTAGAGGACCTTCTGCTGAGGAAGCCAAACTCTCATCTTTCTCACGGCGCCACAGAGCTAAAAACTCTATTTTCATGTATTTCTTCCTTCCCTTGAATTGCATTTCTTGCATTACCTTTATTCTGACTGCTCATTTATCACTGTCCTTCACCTGATCCACTCTTCTTTGTCACAGGGAGACTCCCGTGCCTATAGAGGGCATGAAGTGGCGACGACCAGGGACTAATACTACGAGCTCCCCACGGGGGTTTGCAATATTGTCGATGAGGCTGGCTTTGGCCTTTTTTGCTCTAGACTTTCATGCCACATAGCGAACCGGCCGCTCCTCGGAGCGTTAGTGGAGAGGTGATGGGACACCATCGATTTTTTTCACTTCTCTTCCGCAGGGGAGATAACGATGACTCCCTACGACTTCTCCATACTGACAGGCTTAGGATTAGGGATGATCCAATCCCCTTCAACACAGACATGGGTGAGTAGGAGGCAACTTGGATCTTCCTACTTGGAGCGCGCCCACCTGTATCCAGACCAGCAATGGTGCGGTATAGCTGGTTTTCTGAGCATTTCCGTGGGAGCAAGCCCATGACCTTGGAGAAGATAGAGCAGTCCACCTAAGGCTTCTTGATGTTCCTCCTCAGTACCACCTTGTTTACGAAGAGGTGGAACACCGGAGGATTGTATTTACTGAGCGCCTTAGTGACCTTGCCCTGGGTTCGATTCTATAACTGGGGCGCAGCTGGCCTCGCCACACTTTACAGCTACATGAGCCCCACTTCCTGCATGAGAGGAGAGCAGGTCGGAGGCTACTAGCAAGCCTAGGAGGTATGCACTCCACTTTCTACTTTGTACTTATGCTTTCTACTTCACATTTTCTGCTTTATATCTGTTCAACACCTGTGCTTTCTACTTTACACTTTCTATATTTGTTCATGCTCTATGCTTTTTGCCTTGCACTTTCTATATTTGTTCATGCTCTGTGTTTTCTGCTATTCACTTTCTATATTCGTTCATGCTCTGTGCTTTCTATCGTGCACTTTCTATATCTATTGACACTATTGATAACACGGCTTCCCTTTCCTTTGTAGTTATAGGTTTACGCATATTTTTTGGCCCTTGCTCCAAAGCCTATGGAGTAGATCCCTCCCATAGTACCGTATTCGCGACAATACGACGGCCGGTATCGGTGTCGGTATCGGTGTCGGAGCCGTGACGATACGACCTTCTTCTTCTTCTGCCGCTACTTCGATACAATGGTCGCCGACGAGGTAACCCGAAACTCACAATCATTTTGCTTTAATAATGCTTTGATTCATACTTTGGCAACTGACAACAACTAACAATCTGTACATTCTCTGTTTGCAGATCACATGGCAGCCTTGGGAGACAATGACGGCCGGGATGAGAGATGAGTATGCGGAGGCTTAGGGCATATCTCACTTCCGGATTCTGCTGGAGGGCCCAGTCTGTCAGGCTTGGTTTCTGAGCAAGCGGTTTGTATGCTAGACTGTAGGCTCACCTAATCCAGTCATTTTCATGCCATCCCCAGCATCTATACGGATAGTAGATAGCCTCTTAATTGAGGCTATTATTCAGTTCATGGCAAGCCTGGATGCGGACGTTGTCAGAGCTGAGGGTGATTATGCGACATTCATCAGGACTCATCTCATGCCTCCTCTGACGGGTGCTCGCGCAAGCGAGGCAGCAAGAGCTCTTGTGGTGGGTGAGGCTGGGGAGGCCAGGGTTGATACTAGAGAGACCCCTCCTATTGGGCAGATGACCGGTTGGCCAGATATTCTCACTGTACTTACATATTGGCGGCCGACTGGGACAGCATATCCGATTCTAATGGAGCTGGCAGAGGTAGGGCATAGGTATGTCAGAGCTAGAGGCGCACCTCAGGTATGGACCACACTTTACAATTTGCATCCCACACTTCCCATTTCAAATATTGATTTTTCAAATGCACTTGTAGGCACCTGCTGGGTATATGGAGGGCCTCATCGAGCTACTTGCTTCCCTGATTGGCATGGTGCAGAGAAGAGAGGCGTTGCTCGGTCTCCACGGTATTCAGGTATTCTCTCTATTTCAGCATGCATTTCACTGATACATTGGCATTTCCACTATCGTATTCATACCATCTCACACACTGATACACTGTATTGGCACACTGTACTCATACTATATCTGTTTTCTGCATGACGCTCATTCTGCCATACTATATCCTGTAACTATACACACTGTATCTGATATGACGACACCTGTGTTTTTCAGATCCCAGTTGTACCTAGGGCACCAGTGGCAATGGCAGCATCAGCACCAACAAGACCTCCTCCAGCAGCAGAGAGGCAAGAGAGACGGGTCCCAGCACGTAGCTGAGGCGAGCGTCGTAGTCGAGGCAGGGACAAGGGTGCCGGAGGCCGGAGCAATCCTTCAGAGCCCGTTCTGAATGGCAATGATGTTGATGAGGCCAACGTCTCTAAGGAGATAGTGAGTCGACATTCTAAGTCTAAGAGGGAGACGATGATGCCAGCTCAGGATCGGGAAGTGGAGATGACACCAAGGCCAGCTTCGAGGCAAGGAGCGGAGGCTCAGAGTCTCATTCTGACAGCGGCACCGATGGAGACAGTGCCTCTGAGTCCCCTCCGAGGAAGAAGACGAAGAGGGCCTCTCGAGCTTGAGATGATTGACACTATTTTTCAAACCTTTTTCCTTAGTTTTTTTTTTTTTTTTTGGTAGTTTAGCACATGTATAGCTTCACATAGGTTTTACTTTTGCTTTTGAAACATGTACTTTTTTTGTTAAAAAAAAAAAACATTATCGAAATAAAACCCTCACCATTTTTATGAAAAGAGTTTTGGTTCTACAACAGGAGCACTGCACCACGAGTAACATACTTGCATGAACAAGAACATGAAGTTGAATTGGAAACCAAACATTCTTGCACTGGAATAATGTTTTTAATCGGATAATGAGCCGGCCAACGGCAAAATAAAAAATAACATACAACTCAATAAATAAAGAAAAAAAATAACTCAAACACAGACCAAAAACAGCTATACACACTTGCAAAAACCAAAAGACTCAAAACAAGACCGAATAACACAAAGATCAAGACAAAACTAGGTTGCCAACACTGCCCAGCACACAAGTGGATGGCAATCCAGGAGAGGGAGTTGCCGACTACAAAAGAGAGGTTGCTGGCCAAGAGAAGTGGCCTGTCGGCCACAAATGTAGAGAACCACCAGAAAGTTGACAGTTGGCCTCCACTACAACATTGTCTTCTCCAAAAGGTCCTCCTTCGTGATTTCTTCTCCAGAACTTCATTTCAGCTGCTGCTTCTTTCACAAATGGAGCCATTTCTTGCCGAGAAACTCACGGATTGGATAACCACTTTAGACGGCGTAGAAAAGGTAAATTTTCGGGATTTCGGCATAAACGCACTTTTTCCGTTGAGCCGTACTCCACTTTGTTTTCCATTCCTCCATGCTGCTGTCCGATGCTGGGACCCGATTACGCATGGCTTTCGCTTCGGAGCACAAGAAATATGCCCGACTCTTGAACAATTTTAGGCACTAATGGAATCCTGACGCAATGAGGAAATCATACTTCAGCCCCGTTTTGGCCATACCTTAGCCTTAGGATGAATGTGTGGACTTACTTTGCACGAAGCTCAATCCTTGGCCCACAACGGAGAGCTATATATACCCAGCTTGATTCATCGATTTTTTGACATCGGTGACCGAAACGACCTTCTCTAGCGAGGTTTTCAATAACACGCCCTCTGCTTATGTATGCTTGCACAATATCTTCTTGCCCCTAGTTTCAGCGGAGCCGATGTCAAGTTGATTGAGGTAGCCCAATGCCTGAAAGAAGGTAAGAGTTGTATCAGTTTGGCCTTGGCCGAGACCCTGATGGGTTTGGACGCTTTTCACTGGCGAGAGACCACTAGGTTTGCGGGGAGTCCACTACTGTTCCAGGTATTATTTCCCACCCTATCTTATATATATTTCTCACATCACTCGACATTCACACTCTATTTTTTCTCAAAGCCCTTTCCTTACTTTTCTCTCAACATACATCTCTCTATTCTTTAATTACTCTTATTTTTCATCCCTTTCCAAGTTTGGTTAATGGACAAGCTGAAGGTGGCGAACCCTTACCCAGCTTACTCAGCTCAAGCGTACTTTTTTCACCAACGCCTAGTGGACTTCCCGAATGAGGAATGGTGGTGCAACTGGATATGCCACATGTCTGCAGCTGACATAGCTTGGCATTGCCCCTGGCTTGACTTAGCCGAGATGAGCTACAGCATGACTCAACATCTGGGTGTTCAGTTGATTGGCCTCACACACTGTGTGTTCTATTTTCCCTTTCGGTTCAAACACCAATTTGGGCATGATCAGACATATCCAGATGAGAGGGTGGAATACCTGGCTCAATTCCCAATTTATGCTTCACACTTGGCTAGGTACCTTGTTGTTTGGAGGATGAGAGAGCTTTTGGCCCCTGCCCCTAGTTTCAGTTATGCCCTTTCTGGCAAATGCTTGGCTTAGCTCGAGGATGTGGCACAAGCTGGACCAACTTTAGCTACAGGGACTTCTATTAGTACGAGCGGAGGGCACAGGAACACCTAACTCATGTGCCCCTAGTTTTATTGCTTTGATCTTTCTTCTCAAGTTTTATGATGTAAAAGCAACTTTAATTTGCAGCAAAGAGTTGGAGAATGTACTTGATGTTGAAATCAATGGAATTAAAGTTGTGAGTACTAAAAAAATTTCCTTTAGGTCCCAAAAATGGTCTAAGTTGTAAGAAGTAAAATTTTGAGAAAAATCAACTTTTATTAAAACTTTTCAAAATAATTTTCGGAAACGATCACCGCCTGACATGCGCAGAATCGATCCTCAAGAAGGACAACTCGGAATCAAAAGATCATAACTGCCCCTGCTTGCATACCACCACTTCTATACATTGTACAACGATTTTTCTTCCCAAAACGAAGATCACAACCAAGCTTATAAATAACGAGCAACGATGACCTAATCAAACAAATGGACAAGACAGTTGAGTTGGAGATGATTACGGCCGAACTTTAGGATGAAGTTGCCTACGTATCCCAAAGATGGGAATCAGGCCTTACGTAGTTCGGTTCAAGTTCACTCGGGTTTTAACTCTCTCTTTTTACACTCTAGCTTTTGCCAAAGTCGCCCTTTAGGGTTTTTAACCTTGCGAGCTCAGTTTTTCTTTGTTTCTAATTTTTTATGCTCTAACTTTTGCCTAGGTCAGCCTTTCGGTTTTTTAGCCTAGCGAGCCTCTCAAGGGTAGTATTTCTTCAACTTGTCCATGTTGATTGGCTGTGAAAACTCCAGGCCATCTAGGTCCATGAGAATAATCGCCCATCCTGACCATATTGACTTGATGATGTAAGGACCATTCTAATTAGGTCTGAACTTGCCCCTAGGGTTATGGATGGGAGCTCAGTTATCTTTGAGCACCATGTCTCCTTCCTTGAGATTTCTGGACTTCACTTTCTTATTAAAAGCCCTGGCAATTCTGCATTGGTAGCCCTGGACATGATACAACGCCCACAGCCTCCTCTCATCAAACAACATCAATTCCTCGAATCTGCTATGTTGCCAATCTGGCTCCTTTATCTAACATTCAGCTATAACCCGTAGCTACGGCGCTTCAATTTCAATTGGTAAAACAACCTTTATTCCATAAACGAGAGAATAGGGGGTTGCCCCTGCAGATGTTCGGATTAAGGTTCTATAGCCCCAGAGCGTGAATGGCAATTTATCTGACCAGTCCTTGTAAGTCTGTACCATTTTCTGCAGAATTCTTTTGATGTTTTTGTTTGCAGCCTCAACAACTCCATTGATTTATGGCCTATAGGTCGATGACTTATGGAAAGCCACGTTATATTTCTCAAGCAAGTCTATCACCTCTTTCTTGAAGTGCAACCCATTATCAGAGATAATCTCATTCGGCACCCCATACTTACAGATGATATTGTTCTTGATAAACTTAGCCACATGTAACACTTTTAGCACAGAGTAGGACTGGGCCTCTACCCATTTTTTGAAGTAGTCGATTGCTACCAAAATGAACTCATGCATGGTTGACTCCTTTGGCGTAACTGCGTCGATAACGTTTATTCCCCAGACTGAGGAAGGTCATGGTGAAGTCGTATTATAGAGTTTAGATAGTAGTATGTTAATACGATTGGCATGAATCTGGCATTTGTGGAATCGCCGAACGAAACCAATACAATCCTCTTCCATGGTTGACCAGTGGTAGCCTTGTCTAAGGATTTTTTAAGCAAGCATCACACCGTTTATATGGGCTCCACACTCTCCTCCGTGAATGGCCTCCATAAGGCGCTTTGATTCTTCTTCCTCCACACATAGTTTATCCATTCCCAGATGGCCTCTTTTGTACAGCTCGCCCCCGCAGATGATAAATTGAATGGCCAGACATGGTATTTCCCTTTTGTCCTTGGCATTTGCTCTTAGTGGATACGCCTCCCTTTCTAGGAAATTCCAGATATCATAGTACCAGGGATTCTTGTTTGAAGCCTTATCTATCGTGGCAATAGTTTCATAAGTCGGTGTGTACTTTTATTCAATAATGATCGGACACATTCTGACTCCTAATGGAATGTCTCCCTTGGAGATAGAGTTGCTAGTGCATCAGCGAATCGGTTGTTCTCTCTTAGCAGATAGGTAAACGTTAGCTTTTCAAACCTTGTTATTAGCATGTCCAAGACCTGATGGTAAACCTTCATTTTCTCCTCTTTAACCCGCTAATCTCCGTTGGCTTGAGACATAACCAAGTTCGAATCCCCGATGGCATCCAACCTTTTTGTCCCTAGTTCCAGGGCGGCTTCTAAATCAGCAATACACACCTCATACTCTGCGTCATTGTAGGATACTTTGAACCAGAGCTTGAAGGCTAAAGGTATATGGGAGTCATCGGGTGCTATCAGCAACACACCGATCCCACAACCATATTGATTGGCTACTCTGTCAAAGTACATCGTCTACATTTTCTCCTCTATTTGCAGAATGTCTTTCTCTGGGAAAGAGTACTCCACCACTTCATCCTCTTCTACTGGGTGATCTGCTAGGAATTCCACTACAGCTCTCCTTTTAACTGACTTGCGTGTAACATGTGCAAGATCAAATTCGAAGAGAATAAGCAACCAACGGGCTAGCCTACCCGTAAGCGTTGGTTTATCAAAGAGATATTTCATGGGATCCAATCTCGAAACCAAGATTACAAAGTGAGGTAATAGGTAGTGCCTCAACTTTCGGGTAACCCATACCAAGGCTAGACAGGATTTCTCGAGGGGAGTGTAACGGGTCTCGTAATCCAGCATTTTCTTACTGAAGTAGTAAACAGCTTTCTCCACCTTGGCCTCGGACTCCTGAGCTAACATACACTCCATGGTTGAGTTTGTCACCGACAAGTACAAAGTCAACGGTTTTCCCAGTTTTAGTGGTGATAACATAGGCGAATTCTACAGGTACTGCTTAACCTGTTGAAAAACGAACTGACAGCGATCGTCCCATTCAAACTTTTTTCCTTTCTTCAGGAGACCAAATAGTTATTCACAAGTCAAGGTTAGTTTTGAAATAAACCGTCTTATGAATTGCACTTTATCCAGAAAGTCGCGCACCTCCTTTTCAGTCCTTGGTCGTGGCATTTCTAAGATGGCCCTGATTTTGGAAGGATCTACCTGAATTCCTCTTTGTGTGATTAGGAATCCTAGCATTTTTCCTATTGTTACGCCAAAGGTGAATTTTTGCTAGTTCAATCTCAATCTATACTCTCTGACCCGTTGAAAGAATTTCTCCAAGGTGATGTAGTGGCCCTCTCGATCTTTGGACTTGATAATCATATCGTCTACATACACCTCAACCTCTTTGTGGATCATGTCATGTAGAATGGTGGTTGCGACCCTTTGATAAGTAGCTCTAGTATTCTTCAATCCAAACGACATGACTCGATAGGAGTAAGACCCCCATGGAGTAGTTAAAGAGGTCTTCTCCTTATCCTCAGGTGCCATCAGAATCTGGTTATACCCAGAAAACACATCCATGAACGAGAGCAATGCATGCCCCATGATGAAGTCTATCAACTCATCAATATGCGGCAGTGGAAAATCATCTTTAGGGCTAGCCTTATTCAGATCCCTGAAGTCGACACAAACTCTGATTCTGCCATCCTTCTTTGGGACTGGAACAATATTGGCCAACCACGTCGGATACTCAGATACAAGCAAGAACCGTGCCTCAATCTGTTTGGTAACTTCTTCCTTGATCTTCAAAGCCCAATCTGGGCTAACTCTGCCCAGCTTTTACTTAACTAGCCAGGTCTCAAGGTCAAGAGGGATCTGGTGTTGTACAATCTTAGGATCGATTCCAGGCATGTTTTCATAGGACCACGTGAAAACATCTTTGAAATTTTTTTAATAAAGAGATTAAACGATCGCGTTCCTTCGAAGACAACGTGGAGCCGATCTGGACCAAGCGCGGATCCTTCTTAGTACCCACATTAATAGCAATGATTTCATCTATACAGGGCTTAACATGCCTCTCCTCCTCAAAATCAACCAAGTTTTTCAATGCCCAAGGAATTTCTTCCTCTTCGTTTAAGTCAAAATTTTGGAAATCAAGATTAGTACAACAAACCAAAGGCACAGAGTAATAAGAAAAGTCCACCTCATTCCCATTCAAAAGATTTGGCTCCTCAGTTATAGTGGACTCAAAAGAAAAAGAAAAAGAGGACCGGGATAGGACTTTGGCATCCAGGCTACCAATCCCGAAGATGCCAGACTGTAAAGAACTTGAATTTGATTCTGATTCCATAGACTTAATGGAATCAGACTCGGACTCACTATCTGATTCAGAACTGCCAACGGTGCCCTTCTCAAACTTCTAGATCAGGGGCGGAGCCTCAGATGCATCCACAATAAGACTAGTAAAATCCCCTGCTAGTTTATTCCCGATCATTGAGATAGTAAAACTATCTCCCAAGTTGGCAGACTCAGCTCCAGCACTAGTAAGTCAGCTAATGTCTTTCCCAGCAACTCCTCCTCTTCAATAACTAGGCTCGTAGCCCTTTCTTGATCCATACCAGTGCTTAGGTCTGTCTGCTCATTCTCCTCTTTTGGTAACGGGTGACCGAAGAAGAATTCAAACCCAGGATACCTAGTCTTCATCTCCTAGTCATACCAAGGCTCCGGGAATCCACAAAAGGGGAAATCTTCTACTTTGAGGACAAAGCGTCCGTTAAGGGTTCACCGTATAGGTTTGTGAACTAACTCATATTGCTTCCCAATCCTCTTTGCTTTGATTCTTCCTCTCAACTCCTCCTACTTTCTTTGCCAGTCTGTAGTGGTAGGTTTGTATCCCAACCCAAAAGCGTGGGGATTATGACTCATCTCCTTAGCAACGGTACCTCCCTACCTACCACTTCCACCTAGTCCTGATCCCGGAAGATGCCCCTATTTATTCATCATATAGATGGACTGGGCACTCACATAATTCCCCTCGCCTTCTGCCATGATGTTCTAGACCAACCGAGCTTTTTCCAGAGAGAAGCTGAAGAGAAATACATTCTCTTCTCCATGTATGATTCCCAGCACTGGTGTGGTAGTTCCTTGGGGACGGTGAATTGCAGAATTGCCATACACAGTAGCAATCTCACCTTGAAAGGGGTACTTTACTAGTTGGTGAACAGTTGACGACACAGCCTTCATCTGGTGCAGCCAGAGCCTTCCTAGTATCAAGTTAAAGGTTGTTGGTATATCTATGACATGGAATTTCACCTCATGTTTGGACGGGCCGATTAGGATATGGCTTTTGAACATTCCCATAACATCCTGGCTTGTATTGTCATAAGCCCGGACAGCTTGGGTCATGGGTGTAAAGTCAATCGACCTCAAATCGATGGCATAGGTAGTTCTCACAGGACATACATTGATCGCCGATCCGGTATCTGCTAACAGCACCAAAATTCATTTTTTCTAACTTTCCAAGGTTACATATAAGGGACGGTTGTAATTGGAGCCCTCGGGAGGTAATTCTTTATCCGCAAAGGATATTACTGGCATAACGTCCCCAAAGGTGACCAACGACACCAATTGGTCGATGGTGGTATCAATGGGCAGTTTGGTGTGGTTCATTGCTTCGAACAGGGCTTGACTATACTCTCGAGATGCCATTATTAGTCCCCAGATGGATATGTTGGCCTGGATCTTCTTTAGTTGTTTCAAGACCAGGTTTTTTCAACATCCTTCTCATTTGCTTTCTTAGCCTCTCTGTTGGAAGATTCTGGTTGATCTAAAGTTAGGGGTTTAAAGCACTGACCACTACGGGTCAGATGATCAACCTCATCAGTGTACCACGTATCATCAGGGGTATCATCCTTCCACCCTTCATCCATATATGCATGGTTTAGATCACTATCTTCTCACTACTCCCCCGCGGTTATGGCTGGGCCGTTATCAGGTTCTATTCTAAGCATGTTAACATCACGTGCCCCGTCATCATACCATTCTTCCTCCACTATAGCTCGGGTTTCAACATCCCGGTACTTTTTGAGTTTCCTTAACATTCTCTTCCGATCACTGGGTTCCCACTCGATGTTCTTGGTGTTTTGAGCACTACTGGTTGTGGACTCAGCCTCTTCTTTCTCTTTTCCCCTTTTTTGTTCCAAAGCTATTTTCTTTTGGATCTGTTCTACTCTCTCCCATTGGAATTGTTCCAATGCCTGTTCTTTCTCAGCCAGAGGTGTAACCTCAGCCTTGCCACTAGCACTACTTTCTTCTTCCTTCCCAGTCTCTCATATCTATTCCTCCACATCTGACTTTTCCTCACTTAACCATCTGTTGCTTGTTTCTGGCTGGCTCGGGTCCCACCATCCCATCTACACACAGCTTGTATCTTCTTCTTCTAAGAAGTAAAGATCCTCGAGACCTTTTCCAATTCTGCCAAATCCTCCTCTAGGTTTGTTAAGTCATTCAAGCCTTGCTAAGGCCACTCATTCTGATTCTGTGCCATTTGGTCTTCCCCGATAGCATTAATGCTGAGAAAGTCCGGCAGTATGACTACCAGCTTCGACCGATTGATGGCCACAATGTATAAACAGGGATCGTACTCCTCCGTGAGCGAGACCCCCTTCTCTATGACATAGGTATCAGACGACCCTGTCTTCAGTGCTTTCTTCTCTCTCTCTGTTTCTACTGCCGCAGGCTTGGATTGGGTTTGTGGTGTTAGATCCATCATGCACATGTTTGTGCCTTCTGGAATAACTACCTCTGGTTTTTGTAGGTGGAATGAGGTAATGTATATGCTAGGGTTGAAGGTGGGTAGTAGTGTATGGACGTGGTTAATTTTTCTGGGCAGAGGGACTTGGTTGTGTGCAGGAAGTGGGTTGGTTGTTACGTTAGGTTTAGAAGGTGGGGTAATGACTTTGTTGTCAATGAGATCCTGGATCTCATGACGTAGATGGCAGCACATGTCCGTGGGATGGCCATGTTGTTAGTGGAAGATACAATACTGGGTAGGGTCATGTTTGGGTGGCAATGGGTCTGAAAGTGGATGAGGATCGAGAGGCTTGAGATGCCCTTTTTGCATTAATAGTTTGAGGGTGTCAATTGGGCTCATATGAAGGGGAGTAAAAACTCTTCGATTCCGAGGTGGACTGGTACTTTGTAAAGGTTGTGAGGTTGTGGCAGTAGCAAAAGGATCAGCCATCTTAGCCGTTGAAACAACAGTACTGACATACGCAGGCCGTGGAATAGTGTTATTGCTAGCATTGGTATTCCTAGAGAATGGCCTTCTTGCGGGTTCACTTGTTCTGTGGATGATACTCGTTTTGAATGCACTCACAATCTGGACTCCAGGCTCATGTAAGGAAGCAAATGTGGACAACGGCGTCATTATCATTCTCTGTAACATGTCTGGCTCAAAGTTTTGGACCACTAGCCGAACTTGTTCTCTTTCGGCAAGTCTATTTGTCATTTGGGCTGCTTTGGCTCTCCACCGGGCGACAAAATCAATGAATGATTCTTTGGGGTTCTGGGTAGTAGCCTCTAGCTCGCTAATGGTCACTTTCTATTTGGGTGTTATATGAATACTGATTAACAAATGCCTTAGATAACTCCTCTCAATTCCGCTTTGTTGAGTCCTCCGATTTAGCATATCAGATGGTTGCCACATCAAACAGGGTTCTCCCAAACAAGGAAAACACCTATTGTAGACACCCCATTTTTGACAATCCTCAAGACTTGGATGGTCTCGCAAGTACATCCAGTGACGAGTCTGATTGCTCATCGAGCGCTCGAACTCCGCGGCAGAGCGCCCCAAGTTTGATCTTTCCAAACCCTGCATCAATTTTATCTCATTTTTGGACCATGTTTTGGTCCTTTTAGAATGTTGCTTTTAGAGCACTACCGGCCACTTTTGGGCATTGCCGACCATGGACTTTGGCTTGCCGGCCATTGATGTGCCCTGCCGGCCATCACTGATGGTCAGCTGGCGACTAGTGCATCAGTAGATATTTTTAGATATTTTTTTGATAGTTGTTTGCACAGATTGGAGCATCTGCTTGCACATGGATGGTTGGATCTTTGCAAGAGGATTTTGTATCTTCTATATATAGGGGCCTTCCTCTTGCATGCAAAGGGTTACAAAAATTTTGTGAGCAAAATTTCTCTCTCTCTCTAGAATCCTCTCTCCCTTCCTATTTTGTGCTTGAAAGTGGGAATTCTCTACATATTTGCACTAAGACCCTTAGACAAACACCTTCATCTTGGAGCTGAGGTTCTTGGAGGCCTTGTTTGAGCTCCTAAGGTTGGTTTCAGCTCAAAGTTGTGGTTGCTTTGTTGCTGTGCTTCAAAGGTAAAGCTTACTCTTTTAAGCTTTGTTTTAGTTGGTTGCTTGGCCATCTCTTTACACTGCTTTGACTTGGTTTTTCAACCATAAAAACTCTATTTTTAAGGTTTTAAAATAGTGGTTTAAGTCTTGTTGAGTTAGGGGGGTTGTCTCATCTTTTGCTCTTTGGCTTGTGAAGCCTTTTGTGCCTCTTTTCAAGCTTTTAAAACAGCCTTTTCTTGGCCTTTTAACCACTGAAACTTAGAGAAATTTCAGTGGTAAAAACTTGGTTTTGAGGTCCAAAATAGGAGGGGGTGACCTCCTCTCCTTGTGTCTTGTTTGCAAGTGTAAATGGCCTAGCTTGTGAGCATGTTTTTCTACCTATTTGTGACTTGATCTCAGCATGTTTTTGCTACTGATTTAGCATGCTTTAGCTCTGTTTTGAGTGGTCTTGGTCATATGAGCCTTGCCTTGCATGGTTGTAGTGTAAATGGCCTTTACTAGCTTTGTGTTTTAAGGCCTCTAACATGTTGTGCATGTGTTGCTTGCATGTTGTAGCATCATTTAATATGTGATTTCAGTTCATATATCTCTGTCACACCCTCACATATCTCACTCTTTCATTGCTTTTGAGAGTTGTGCTTTGAGCCTTGTTTATGAGCCAACACATCAGCATGTTTTTCTAGCTTTTTAGGCTACCATCTCAGCATGTTTTAGCCTCTATTTTGGCATGTTTAAGCTCTATCCAGAGCTGGTTTGGTCATTTGTGCTTGATATTACATGGCTCTAGTGTAGTGCTCTTCACTAGCTTTAGTGTTTTTGGCTCTTAACATGTTGTACATGAGTTGTTTGCATGTTGTAGTCTTATTTTGCATGCCATTTCGGCAGTAAAAGTCTGCAACCTCCCTCATTTCTTCACTTTTTATTTGTTTTGAGGGTTGGTTGGTCTTAAGGTTGTGTTTAAGCTTGAGATTGAGACTTGTGCTCAATGGCTTTAACCTTCTTTTGAGGGTTCCTCCTAGCCAAAGGCATGATCTCTCCCATGTCTTAAATCATCCTTTGGTTGACCCCTCTCTCATTAGAGGACACTCCCCTTGGACAAATTGACTAAAGAATGGCTTGGTAATGCTAAAATGTGTAAACAAGAATTGGACAAGTAAAACATGACTAAGATGAGCATGTTGTGTTGCATTGCATTGTATTCAATCGGACGTTATATTGAACACAAGGTAGATTGGTCCATTTCATACTCAAAGTGATGAAATGAGCCAATCTTCTTTTGTCTCCATTGCCTTTGATCATCCATGATAAGGTAGTGGTTTAGAGTCTTGTTTTTGTGCATTTATTGAAAGTATACAAATTGGATCTTTGTCCATCATGCATTGAAAATGCTTGATTGGTGGTTTTGGATCCAAGAATGCTACTCCTTTGATGTTTTGAGATGATAAGGAGTGGCATAGTACAAACATATCCTTGGAAAACCCTCCATTTTCCTCTGTTTGTGCTCTGTTGCAGTGTGGCAATTCAGCACACCAGTGGCTGGAACTGGTACATTGATGGTCGGCAGTGCTTCATCCTTGGCCGGCAGTGCCTCTCTTTGGCCGGCAGGTGGCCGGCAGCAAGATCTCATGGCCGGTAGGCCACTGGTGCATTCCTCAGTAGTGAATTGGTAAGGTGGAGCAGAAAGTTCTTGAAGCAACCCTGTAAACAGAGCCTCTCAAGAGCAAACCAGAAGGCTTTTCGGGGCGAAAACCGAGTGCATGCATCTTCTGCATCCCGGAGCAGAGTAATAGCAGCATAGTTTAATGTGTTAATTACTTTGTTAATTTGCATTGATTGTTGTAATAACTAACTAGCTTTAGCTTAGCTATTTCTTTATGTTGTGTTGTAATAATTAGTAAGTAGGTTACTAGTTATTCAATTGGTTTGTAATAATTAGTCTAATTAGTTTAATTAGATTAGTTTGATTAGCTTAGCTTAGAGTAGCTTAGCTAATTATTCATTCAGACCCTCCTTCGCAAGGGCGCAATGTTGTAATAAGTGTGCGTGTGTGTGTGCATGTCTTCCAACCCCACGTCTTTCTCCTTTTTATTTAACCGATTTCGATGGTTAAATTAGGGCACGTTTTGATTAGCATACCTTATGCTTGCATATTTGCATCATTCATTTGTCTTGCATGCACCGGGCTCGGTGCATCATTCAAACTACATTGTATTTCAATACTTAGTTGAATACGTGTTTCAAAATATGTTATCAAATTACTGCATTCATATGCCATCTTAGATAGCCGAGTCTATTAGTTGCATTATTGCATGTGTTGCATTAGGCATTTTAATATAGTTAGGATCATACATTGTTCCTAACAAGATTTTTGTTTTGGCTCAGAGTATATTGTAAGTCTTTACGCTTTAGCATACTTGCATGAGTGTGAGTGTTGCCATGACAGCATGCTTTCCATGAGGCTATGTGCTTATATACTAAACTGAATGAATGCTTGTGGATGAAGGCTTGGTTGCTTGAATTGGGACAATTCATTGAATATGAGTTTTAACCCCACTTTGCAAAGTGGTAAAATCATGTTTTAAGCCCACTTGAGGGTGGCAAATCCGCACTTTAGCCCACTTGCGAGTAGCAACTTCAAACCATTTTCGAAAACAAACATGAGTTGTTTTGTTCTAATTCTTGCGATTTAGTCTATACTTACTTGTGTGCATCACATCATAAAGTTAGCTAAGTAATCAGAAAAAAAACACATAAGGTTTATAAAACAACATGCCATGTTAGTAGAGGCCGATCTTTGATCGGGCGAGCGAGGGGGCTCATTTCAGGCCGATCTTTGGTGATGACGGACACGTGGCCTTTGGCACGAGTCAGGGTTTCTTGAATTTTCCCAAAATAAAATATTTAGGTGGCGACTCTGTAATCCGGCAAAGCGGTCTAATTTTGGCATTATTTGATTCAAAATCTGATTTTCCAAAATGATTTGCCAAATTGGACTCTTTGGTGTTTATTAGTCTCACATTGCACTTTGTGAGATTAGATTCAGAACCGTGACAGGAGTCTGAACTGTAGGACCAATTCGTGCCTCTCTGAAAGAGGGGCGCGTGAAGAAAGTCGAGTCTACACTTATGCCCTAGACGAACGCATGGGCCTCAATACATCTGAAAACAACTGGACATGCACAATCGGATCCCCACTCCCATCGAATCTGTCGATGTGGGGCATCTTAAATTTCTCTGGTAATCTGACTGAAGCCTCAGTGTACCCATCTTCGATATCTGAGATGGAGTTGAAGCCCTAGGATTTCTTCAATGCCTTCTTTAATCTAGCAATTTTGACTAAGGCCGGATTAATTTCATTGATATCGAAAGGAAAGATCCCTGAGGGGGGTTGAACTGGAGGCCAATCAGCTGGAGCTGGGGGAAACATGTCCTGAGGATCCGGGACTGGCAGATTTCCAACGAGTGGAAGTGGATCTGGGTTTGGCTGAGCAGCCAGGATCGGATGCGCGATTGATGTTGATGCCCCAGATGTACGTCGTAGATCGGCAATAATTTTATCTTGTGCGGCCATCCTTTGGTTTACAGTGTCGATGGTTCTTTGGAAAGCCGTCATCATGTTAGTGAATTCCTCCGCATTCTATGTTGTATTCTGTGCCATTGCTGGTCTGGGTGAACTAGATGCTGGTGAACTGATTGAGTAAGAGCGGATAGGTGTTTGCAGAGTGCTTTGTACTGGTGCTACTGACTATCTGTTCCTTCTTCGTCGGGTGACTGGCGAAAGCGAGACTAACACTGGCTAACCACCAACAAGGTCTTGAGCTTTGCAAAGTCTGCCATAGCGAGTCCACACAACTTGGGAATATCAGGTCTTTCTGAAGTTATGATGGTAAACTACCTGGCAAAAAGAAAGAAAGAAAAACATAATCAAAATCGAACAACACTTCGGCCTCGATTCACAATAGTCATAACACATAGCTGAACTGTAATCCCCACTGCACTCTTTTCTCAAACTCATACTAATATGAACCATCTTGTACAGTTTCACTATAAAAGCGCATACCAAGTAAAAGAACCAAAACACCCCTATGAGGGAGGTATGGTTACCCTGTCCTAGATTTTGGCACGATCTAGGCTGCACTATTTCAAATAATGAGTTTCACAACATCCAACAAATGGGTGGCATCTTGTCCCAAGTTGGAATAGTCACTATAGCTTCACTAAATGCAACTAGGTTGAATGGTCGAATGGGTACCTCGGCAAGAATACCTAATATACCTCTCACACTTAACACCGAGAAGTGAAAGGTGGATCAAGTGGTACAGTGGTAATCTAGATCCAAGGGTTGTGTTTCCAACATGGCAGAGCCCATGACCGGTCAGCTTTTGGGCAAGCCTCCAGCAAACCGTCCAGGAATAGCAGATGGCAAACACAGTGACTTAAGCGCACCAATGCAAATGCAATGCAAAGAACATATATATGTAGATAAAGGTTCACATCATGAAGTTCGAGTCAAGTTCTCTAAATCCCCAGCGGAGTCGCCAAAAACTATAGCTCGACTTTTCGCGCTCCCTTCAGAAGATAAGAAAGCCTTACAGTTCAGACTCTACCTGTGGTTTTGAATCTGATCTCACAAGTGCAATATAAAATAGATAAACACCAAAGAGTCCAAATCCGGAAAATCTTTTGGAAAATCGATTTTGAATCAAAATGCCAAAAATAGACTGCTTTGCCAGATACAGAGTCGCCACCTAAATATTTTTGAAAAAATTTAGGAAACCCATGACTCGTGCTAAAGGCCACTGTAGACACCCCATTTTTGACCATCCTCAAGACTTGGACGTCACCGTTTGAACACTCGGTGATGATCCATGTTTGTGTTCGTTTGGAGTTCCAAGAGGTCTCGGCTACGCGCCCTGCCTCAGGATCTCCGAACTCGACCGTTTTGTGTTTGGTTTTGCACCAAACACCTGTGTTTTGCCTTGGAGGGGCAGGGAATGCCTTGTGAAGCATCCCCACACACCACCGGCAGTGGCTAGAGGCCACCGGCTGGTTTTTGTTGCCGCCGGCAATGTATGTTGCCGGTTGGCACTCTTTATTGCCGGCCGGCAGTAAATTTTGTCAAAATGACATTTTTGGCCGGCCGACTACTGTTCAGTTGCTTTTGGAGATATTTTGAAACAGCTGGCTGGCATTTTCTTCCCCTCCATACACGTGTATGGAGGGATGCCCCTCTTGTTAGCTTACATTGTAAGTTTACAAGATTGGCTCCTCTATAAGAGGAGCCCTCCTCTCCTTTGCTTAAGGGTTAGAGAAATTAGAGCTTTTTGCTTAGAAAACACAGAGGAAGCTCTGGTTTTAGGGTTAGGGTTCAATACATATCCTATCTCTATATTATTCTTGTGTGTGTTTTAGTCCATACTATTGCACACAAGCACCTAGTGCTCCACCTTCCTTTGGCTACTGAGGTTCTAAGGGCTTGTTCTTGCCATTTTTGACTGGATTGAAGCTCAAGGAGGCAACAAGATCACCATTGTTGAAGAAAGGCTTCAAGGGTAAGAAACTAGTCCTTTTTACCCCATTTTGGCATCTTATTTCTACCTATCTTAGAGCTGTTTTTGTGATTAGTGTATAACATAAAAAAGTTCTGTTTTTAGGCTCTCTTGATTGTTTGTTAAGAGTGTTTTGTGGTTTGGGTGTGTTTGACCACCCTTAGGCCTTGAAAGGCCCCCCATTTTGTGTTATTTTGGTGAGTTTCGAGACTTTGGTGTTTGGGCCTCTTCACCACTGAAATCTTGAGGGATTTCAGTGGTGGAGATGGTGCCTTGAAGTCTCCAAAAGGGGAGGGCCACCCCCTCTCCTTGTTGTCCTTGAAAGGGCACTTTTTGGCCTCTAGAGGAAGCCTTTGTTTGAGTGTTTGTAGAGCATGTCTTGGCTGTATTTCATGCTTATATTGGCATGTTATAGCTTTGTATTAAGTTGGTTTTGGTACACCATGCGTGCCTTGCATACCTACCTTGTAATGCCTTGTGATTGCCTTAACATGCCTTAAGTTGTTAGCCCTTGTTTGAGCATGTGTTAGGCTTAGATTCATGAAGGTTTTATGCTTGATTTTCCATGCTTGGGGTATGTCCTTGACTGTTTTGGTCGGCCAAGACTTGCATTGCATGGCTCTTTTACATTTTGGCTTGTTAGCCTTAAGTTTTGGACCATTGTTGCATGTTTAGCTTACCTTATTGCTTGGTTTGGCACCATGTTTTATATGATTTCAGAGCTTTATAATGCATGCCAATTGTCCATGCTTAGCCTCTTTCAAGTGTGCTTGAGAGTTGCTTGCTTAATGCTTAGGTTTGTGCCTTAACATGTACATGCGTGTGTGTGTGCTTAGCCTTCATTTTTGGGCACTTTGGCTACTGATTTTGGGCCTATTTGGAGTTGCCTAAGTCATGTTTAAGTCCCTTTTTTATTTGGTTTGCATGCTTGCCTTGCATGCTTGCTTGTATGTTTGTATAAGTGCCTTGCATTGTCCATATTGCATGCTAGCCAACATGTCTAGGATTGCATTGCATTGTGCATGCTTGGCCTCTTGAAGTGAGTGTGATAGAGGTTTGGCTTCCTTGCGCGATTATATGGTTTGCATGCATTTGAAATTGAAAGTGCACACTTGATTCTTTGGGTCATCATGCATGGAAATGCGTGATTGGTGGCCCGGGAATCGAGGCACATCCTCCCTTGAGTCATTAACATGATAGGGAGTGTGATTGGTGCATACATAGCTTGAATAGCATTGCCATGCAAGATTCTGCCCTCTGCTGCTGTGAGTTGCAGGTTCTGCAGACATTTTCAGCCGACCGGCAACATTTAGTGCCTACCGGCAGTGTATTTGTGGCCGATAGTCTCATTTGCAGCCGATGGCCACATCCTAGTGCCGGTGGTCATTCCTCTCAGCCGGTGGCACTCCACAGTATTCATGGAAGCATCCTCGGGACTTGTGCAATTTTCAGAGGAGTAGAGCAGGGTAAACAGAGGCAAACTATGCATGGCGGTGCGATTCCGAGCAAATCCCGAGCATGCGCCGCATCTGATCTGCTTCCCGAGGGCTTTACTGTTTTAATTAGATTAATTAATTTGTTAATTTAATTAATTTGTAATATTTAATTAGCTTGCGTAGTTAATTAATTTGTATATTCTTTTGGTCCCTCTGGGCGAGGGCAAATCTGTAATAAGCGTGTGTGAGTGGTGTGCATGTCCTCCAACCTCCACTTCTTTCTCCCTTTTATTTACCTGCTTATGATGGTAGATTAGGGCACGTTTATTTTAGCATACCTTATGCAATGCATGCGTGCATCCATACATTTGTCTTACATGCACCGGGCTCGGTACATCATACAAACTGCATTGTATCTTCAAATCTAACTTGAATACGTGCACCGAATGATTGCATTTCACATGCCATTTTAGGGTTAGCCGAGCCTATCCTAATCACATTCTGTATGCGATGCATTAGTCACTTAACATGAACTAGGACATGCATGTTTGCTAACTGGTTTCTGTTTTGGCACGGAGTACGATGTAAGTATTTATGCTTTAGCATATCGCATGCGTGTGAATGTTAACATGACAGTATGCTTACCATGTGGCTAAGTGCTTATATGAGATAAACTGTTTGAATGCCTGTGGGTGAAGGTTGGATTGCTTGAGTTGGAAAAACTCGTTGAAATCCGTGTTTTTAGCCTACTTGCGAGTAGCAAATTCCGAAGCACTTTCAAAACAAACGGATATGCAATGCTTATTTCCAAATTAGACAATCTAGTCTATACTTGTTTGCTGTACGTATAACATAGTAATTCTAGGCTAATAATTGGAACAAGAGCACATAAAGTTTTCAAAATCGGATATCACGGTTAGTAGAGGCCGGTCTTCGGACCGGGCGAAAGGGGGTGCTCATAGCTGACCTTCCCCGATCATACCCAAGCTCCCGAGCCAAGACAACTTTGGTAATGACGGACACGTGGCCTTCGGCACCGAGTCAAGGTTTCCTAAATTTCCCATTTAAAAAAATATTTAGGTGGCGACTCTGTATCTGGCAAAGCAGTCCATGTTTGGCACTTCTTTTCAAAAAATCTATTTTTTTCTCAAAACGATTTGCCAGAGTTGGACTCTTTGGTTCAGATTACGAACCGCAACAAACAAAAAAAGGGGAGTCCGAACTGTAGCATCGAGGTCCCCCGCGGGCGCTGTTACAGCCACGTCTCCGTCATCACCAAGATTGTCTCGGCTCGGGAACTTAAGTACGAGAGGGGAAGGTCATGAATTGAGCACCCCCCTCGCTCGATCAAAGATCAGCCTCTACTAATCATGATGTGATTCTTATTTACATTATATGCTGTTGTTCCGATTTATTAGGTATATTACTATGTGACTCACACAAGTATAGACTAATTTTCAAGATTTGGAACATTTGATTTCTTGTTTTATTTGAAATTGTTTTGTGAATTTGCCACACGAAAAAGTGGGCTAAAATAGACATTAATCAAATTATCCCAAATTAAGCAACTAGCCTTCATCAACATGCATTCAAACAGTTTAACATATAAGCACTTAGCCTCATGGCGAACATGATTGACGTGGCAACATTAACACACTCATGCAAGATGCTAAAGCAAAGAAAAGCTCACCTAGTACTCCAAGCCAAAAAAAATAAAAGAGTTAGAAAAAACGCATAATCCTAACTATGCAATATGACTAATGCAACGCATGCGATATGCAATTACTAGGCTCGATTACTAACATGGCATATGAATCAATTTGATAGCATGCAGTCTAAGCACGTATTCAAAGAGGCATTTAACTAACGATGCAAGTTAGAATGATGCGCTGAGCCTCAATGCATGCAATACAAGTGGATGCAAACTTGAGAGATGCTAAATGAAACATGATGCTTCTAAACTAACCATCATAGACAAGTAAATAAAATGGAGAAAGACATGGGGTTGGAAGACATACATGTTATTATAACATTTTTGCCCTTACGTAGGAGGGCCTGAATGAACTAACTAACTAATCTAATTACTACGAATTACAAACCGAGTGAAATAATCTACTAAATTAGCTAATTAATTATTGCAACAAATTAATTAACTAATTTAACTAATTATAAATCAAAACGAACTAATTAATTACATGAATACAACATGAAAGAAGTGCTAAACTAGCTATTCTAATTACTCCGCCTCGGGAAATGAGAAATGCTCATGCATGCATGGATTTCCACCCAAAAAAGGCCACTGTTCTGCTGCCAGATGCCTCTGTTGCACAGTAGAACACTTGCACTATTTTTCGCCTCAAAACCAACTCCATTCTATTCCAAAAAATCCACTGACTTTTTTTTTTCAAAGGTGATCGGCAGGCTAGAAGTGTTGGCTTGCCACCACAAATGATGCTCTGTCATCCACAAAAAGTGGCTTGCCAGCCACTAATGCCTGGTTTTTCCTGTTGCAACAGAGAGCAAATAGAGTAAGCACAGGGTATTCTCAAGGGTTGTTTGCACAACTTACCCCTCCTTATCATCAAACAGCTCAAAGGAGTAGTAAACTTGATTCACAAATCATCAATCGATGCAATTTTATTGCATGATGGCCTATAAACTAAAGGGTGCAAGTTCAATAAATGTAACAAATAAAGACTCTCAAACCCCTCCCTATTATGGATGATCAAGGGAAATGGTTGACAATGACTCTTGAACTGTTTTCATCACTAATGAGTATGAAACGACTCAAGACTCAAGGGTTCAATTAACGTCCGATTGAACCCAAACCAAGTTATTATCTTGTATCATTTTAGTCCAAGTTTTATTATTCTATTTTAATTTACCAACCATTTTTTAACAAATTAAGTCCGAAGGTGAAGATTAAGTCCTCTAATGGAAAGAAGCATCAAACCAAGAGTTGTTTTAGGCATGAGAGGAGCGTCATTCCGTTGATAATGAACCCCCAAAGGGATTAAACCATTAAGCACAAGGCCTCAATCTCATTCTTTAAACAAACAACGAGTTTGAACCAACTTTTAAAGCAAAGCAAAAGCCAAGAAAGGAGGGAGGTTGCAGAAGTGATTAGGGGTGAAAACAAGTATGGAAAACCATAAACAAATGCTATCAACTTAAATAGGATGGTGGCTAAAGCCTAAACCACCAAGCCTATGAGGACGATTACACTACAAGCATGCAATACAAGGCTCGAATGCAATGAACAACTAAAAATAGTCCTAAAATAGTGCTAAATAAGTCCTAAAACATGCTAGAATTAAGATAAAAAATAGCTAAAATAGTAAGCTAAAACATAGAGCTATGTAAGCTAGTGAACAAGACACAAGGAGGGGAGGTTAACCCCTCCAATTTTAGACTTCAAAACATGTTTCTAGCCACTGAAATAACTCTGAAAATCAATGTTTAAAAGCTCAAAAAAAAGATAGTGCAAAGATGGGAAACACAAGAGTAAAGGCTAGACAAGCAAAGTGGAAAGAAAGGTGAACCACCCATCTACCTTTTAAGGCCTTACACCACAAGTTTCAGCTCAAAAATACAGAGTTTATACAGCCCACAAATAGTGGAAAAATAGTAAAAAAAGAAGCAACCAAAGCAATGAAACAAGATAAGCCTTATATCTCTTGAAGAGAAGAGCTCAAAGATGGTATGGTTTGGTTAAAGTGTATAGGCAAAAGCTCAAGAAATTTCAAGAGAGAGAGAGAAAGAGAATTGTAGAGAGAGAAAATTAATTTTTGCTTTAATTTTTCTAACCCTCAAAAATGGAATGGAAGGTCCTCTATTTATAGAAAAACGTCATACTCCCTCAGAAACATCCATCCATACACGCGTAGATAGATGCAAACATCTATGCAAACAGCTGGCACAACTGGCAGAAAATATCTACAAAATACACTTGTGGCCAGCAAGGCATAGGGGTGGCCGGCAGCTAAAAGAGGTGGCTGGCAGCCCACAAAAATGGGCCTGCAGGTCCAAGGTTTTTCAGGTTTGAAAGGCTGGGGTTTTGGTGCAGAAACAAGGCACAAGGCTTGCAGGATTTTGAGGCAAGGAGCTGTGGCATTCCACTGAGGACTTTCGAGCACTTGACAAGCATATACATTCATCATTGGGTGTGCAAGTGATGGTGCCCAAGTCGTAAGGGCGGTTAAAAAAGGGGTGTCTACAAGCATTTTATGAGAAATATTTTCCATAATGTGTGAGAGACCGCAAAGTAACGGAATTTGAGCAGTTAAAACAATGTACTATGTCTGTAGCTGAATATGAGGCTAAATTCACAAAGCTTGCTCAATATGCACCGCATATGGTAGATACTGACTATAAGAAAGCCATAAAATTTGAGGGTGGACTGAATGTTGAAGTGTTGGATTGGGTGAATGTTCTTAAACTAATAAAGTATGTTGATGTTCTTGATAAAGCTCTAATGACTGAGTCAAACATTGCAGCTCTAAAACAGGCTAAGACACCGGTAGTTGATTAGAAAGGTAAGAAACAAGACTCTGATATTAATAGAGAATCAACACCTTCGATGAATAAGAAACGAAACTTAGAAATGTCTAGTAATCCTAGTCAAAATGAACTTGCCCAAAGAAACAGTTCAGCACCAATTTGTTTAGAGTGTGGGAAAAGGCACCGAGGAATCTGTTGCCGAGCTTCTGGGGCTTCTTTTGGATGCGAGAAAATATTATAAGTATTCGTAAAATACTTTGATCACATTAAGAACATTGTTTTGATTTTATAAGTTATGAATTTCATTCATTTAAGCTCTTTACATTGAGATTATTCACTGGGCTTTAATTCACTGTTTGTTATATATATATATAGGTGATTACGCACCGGACCAGACTTAGTGGCGTCGACCGAACCCCGTTTTGTCAAATCAACCACTGTGCCTCACTGCGAGGTTCCGAATCATCATGTGTCTAGGCTTTTGGGTGGTTCCAAATTCACCTTTTTGCAATTGTGATCTAATGTTATGAAGTTTTAGTATAAAATCTTTTGTTTTGTTTAATTTTGTTAATGGTCTCATATGTAAATGTTTTGTTCATATGTTTGAGGTAGACCATGTAAATATCTGTATATAGTATATAAAATTTTTTTGTTCCATGTAAGTCCCACAGCTCATTGGACAATTTTATTTTATTATCATTGGCTTCCGTTAGCCCTATTACTATATACTGTTAAGAAGGCCTTTGGTAATCCCAGATTACTGGCCGGTTACGATACTAAAACTATATTGCTGGTTTGGGCCGTGACAATCCTCCAGCAGATTCAATACATTCCATTTTCCTTTCACCGTTTTCCTTCTGTGCTGCATTTATTCTTCATACTAGTTCTTAAAGATTTAAGAGAGTTTCAGAACTCAGGTTCTGGTTCGCTAGAAAAGATTGTTTGTAGTGCTACTACAATCAGTGTGTGTGATCATTGTATCTTGGGAGATAGACGCCGATAATCCGTGAGCACCTGTGCGGCGGTGAATCTATCTTAAGGACAGAGTGTCATACACTCGACTTAATTGTATTCTTTTTGTTCTAACTTTCCGGTACAAGGACTTCCTTTAAGTAATTTATTTACTTAGTTTCAGTTTATTATTCTTTACATAGAAGATTGTTTCAACAATATTAACATAGATTTGAATTATTCTGTTTATACAGAATTTTTTGTTTGTTTCCTTTCAAAATTTCTTTTTAGTTTTATTAGAGAAATTATTTTTTGTGTAAAGTTTGTCAAAAATTAATTCTAAATATGCAAAAATAATATTCTCGGTTTTCATCAATTAAAATTCTAATTTTCAGTATTTTAATTTTTCAAGTTCACATAAATAATATTCTGTGTGAAGTTAATTTGATTAAATAAAAGTTTATTTTTCAAATTACTTTGAAATAAAAGTTACAACTTTGTTTATTTTATGTTTTACAGAATTATATTCTGTGTTTTTTGGTTTAATTTTCTGTGCAGTATAAAATTCTAATTATAATTTTGTTTTATAATTTAGAATTCAATAGCTACTGAAACTACTCAAACCTCAAATCCGACCGGTGTTGCGACTGCCCCTATCCTTCCTACTATTGTGACAGTCTCGGTGAATCATGGGAAAAAGTCCAAAAAGTTCCTAGGAATTGACTTTAAAATATGGCAGTAGAAAATACTGTTCTATCTTACGACATTAAATCTAGCACCTTTCCTTCGTGAAAATGCTCATATTCTGAAAGAGGATGAAACCAGCGGACAAGTAGTTGCTACAGTCGATGTTTGGAAGCATGCAAATTTCCTTTGCCGTAACTATATCTTGAATAGGCTTGATAATACATTCTACAACATTTATAGCCCTATCAAGATGGCAAAGGAATTATGTGAGTCATTGTAGAAAAAATACAAAACAGAAGATGCTGGCTCGAAGAAATTCGTGGTGGGCAAATTTTTCGATTTTGTAATGGTTGATTCAGAAACTGTGATCCGCCAAGTTCAGGATCTCTAACTCATTCTGCATGACATCCATGTTGAAGGCATGTCACTAAGCGAGTCCTTCCAAATTGCTGCCCTAATTGAAAAATTACCACGAGGATGGAAGGAATTCTAGAACTATCTCAAACACAAGTGCAAAGAAATGACTTTCAAGAAATTGATTGTACATTTGAGGATGGAGGCAAACAATCGAACTTATAAGAATAGGATTGGAAAGCATCCTATGGAGTCAAAGGCTAATATGGTGGAACATGCACCAAAAGTAAAGAAATTGAAGTTTACCGGAGAAAGTTCCTCACAAGGCCCTAAGAGAAGGAAAACCAAGAACTTCAAGTTTAATGGCAAATGCTACATCTGTGACAAAGAAGGATATCGGGCCAAAGATTGTCGTAGCAAGCGCAAAAGAAAAAAAGTTCAAGTAAGAAACCTGCATAAGCCAATGTCACAAAAGTGGACTGAATCTCCAATGGTATTGATGACATAAACCTTTCAGCCATTGTCTTCGAGGTCAACCTTGTCGGACATCTGAAAGAATGGTGGGTAGATATTGGTACTACTCGTCACATCTATGTCAACAAAAAGATGTTCATGGGCAACTCTTCGACTTCTAAATTCGAAGGACAACGAAAGGTTAGGTTATTTTGAAGATGACATCTGTAAAGGAATTCACCCACAAAATGTGCTGCATGTACCGGACATAGGCAAGAATCTTGTTTCCAGATTTTTGTTAAGCAAGAACGGGTTTAGGCTAATTTTCGAGAGTGACAAATTTGTACTTACAAAAAATGGAATGTATGTAGGAAAAAGTTACATGAATGATGGCCTTTTCAAAATGAATGTAATGACTACTGTATCTTCTATGATTAATAAAAATACATCTTCTTCTTATTTGCTCGAGTATTAAAATTTGTGGCATAGTGGACTAGGACATGTTAATTATGGATCTTTGCGTAGATTAATTAATATGGAATGTTTACCTAAATTTGAAATTGATCCAAATCATAAATGTAAAGTTTGTGTTGAGGCAAAATTAACTAAAGCTCGTTTTCATTCAATTAAAAGAAGTGCTGAACCACTTGAATTAATTCATATTAACTTTTGTGATTTTAAATCAATTTAAACTAGTGGTATGAAAAAAATATTTTATCACTTTGGTGGATAACTATACTAGATATAGTCATATTTATTTAATTCGAACTAGGGATAAAACGTTGGAAACTTTCATTCAATATAAGAATGAAACTGGAAATCAACTTGGCAAGAAAATTAAAATTTTATGAAGTGATAGATGTGGTGAATATGGATCACCTTTTGGTGATTTTTGTAAAGAACATAGAATAATTCATCAAACCACCATTCTTTACTCACCTCAGCAAAATAGAATTGCTAAAAAGAAAAATAGGACTTTAAAAGAAATAATGAATGCTATGTTAATAAGTTCTAGATTATCTCAGAACTTATGGGGGGAAGCAATACTTTTTACTAATTATATTCGTAATAAAGTACCTCAGAAAAAAGTGAATCAAATATCTTATGAAATGTGGTGTGGGAGAGTACCATTTTACAAATACTTAAAAGTGTGAGGATGTTTGGCTAAAGTGGTTATTCCTAGTCCTAAAAAGGCTAAGATAGGTTTGAAAATCGTTGATTGCATATTCATCAGTTATGCCAAGAATCGTAGTACATATCAGTTTTTGATTCATAAGTCATAACACACAGAAATGCATGTAAATACAATTATTAAATCTAGAAATGCTTCGTTCTTTGAAACTGTGTTTCCTAATAAAACTAGACAAGAGACTAGTATTAACAAAAGATCTTATGATACTATTAGTAGTCATGATCAAGAAAAAGATCAAGTACAAGAGCAAGAGATAGATCAAAATGAAGAGAAAGAACCTAGGAGTAGTACACGTGCTAGAATCTCAAAAAATTTTGGTCAAGATTTTCTAACCTTTTTGTTAGAAAATGAGCTTTTAACATTTAAAGAATGTATGTCCACTCTGGAGGCTCCCTTATTTAAAAAAGGTTGTAAATTGTAAAGTTGAATTTATTTTGCAAAATCACACATGAGAATTGGTAGATTTGTTACCAGGTTGTAAACCTCTTGGATAAAAATGGATTTTCAAGAGGAAAATAAAAGAAGATGGATCAATTGACAAAAACAAGATAAGAATTATGGTCAAAGGATATAGACAAAAAGAAAGTCTTGATTACTTTGGCACATACTCACCAATTACTAGAATAACATCCATTAGAATGCAAAAAGTCTTTGCATCTTTATACAATCTAGAAATTCATCAAATGAATGTTAAAACAGCTTTCTTAAATGCTGAGTTAAATAAAGAAATCTAAATGGAACAACTAGAACAATATTATGTTCTAGGGAAAGAAAAAAAAAAGTGTGTAAATTGATTAAATCATTATATGGTTTAAAACAAGCACCAAAGCAATGGCAAAAGAAATTTGACAAGGCAATGATGTCAAATGGATTTAAAATTAATGAATGTGACAAATATGTTTATGTTAAAAACACAAACAAAGGTTATGTTATAGTATGTTTTTATGTTAATGATATGCTCATCATAGGTAGTAATAACGACCTAATTAAAACTACCAAGAAAATGTTGAATGAACATTTTGACATGAATGACATGGGGATTGTGATGTAATTCTTGGCATTAAAATTACCAAAACATCAGAAAGATATACTTTGTCACAGTCACATTAATACTTTACAAATTTAGCAAAGATGATAATCATCTTTCTAGAGCACCTGCAGATGTTAATTTGTTTCTTTCTAAAAATGTACAGGAAAGTATTCTCAGTTAGAATATGCCCAAATTATAGGAAGCCTAATGTACTTAACGAACTACACTCGGCCAAATATAGCTTATGCAGTAGGTAAATTAAGTAGATATACAACTAGTCCAGAAGTAGAACACTGGAAAGCTATTATAAGGATTTTAAGATATCTCAGATTTAATCGTAACATTGGGCTAAATTATACTAGATATTCAGTGGTATGTGATGAATACTATGATGCAAACTAGATATCGGATACTAGAGACTCTAAATCCAACAGTGAGTATGTCTTTACTCTTGGTGGTGTGGCTGTATGTTGGAAATCTTCCAAATAGACTTGTATTGTCAAGTCTACTATGGAATCAGAGTTTATAACATTAGATAAAGATGGGAAAGAAACATAATGGCTTCGTCACTTCCTTGAAGATATTCCAATGTGGCCGAAACCTGTGCTTGCTATATGCATACATTGTGATAGTCAATTGACAATAGGTAGAGCATAGAGTCATATATATAATGGTAAGTCACGACACATTCATCGTTGACATAACACCGTGAGATAACTACTCTCTAATGGAATTATTTCCATTGAATATGTGTAGTCTAAAGACAACATAGCGGATCCATTAACCAAAGAGTTAGCAAGAAAGTTAGTTGACAATTCATTGAGGGGATTGAGACTTAAACCTATTTAATAAGAAATACCACAATGGCAACCCAACCTAATTAATTAGAGATCCCAAGATCTAGGTTCAAAGGAATAACCGAATTGTGTATAACTCGTAAGGATCACTAGGGAGTCGAACTCCTACCCATTTTTATGATAAAATAGTAATGTATGCACCGTGTTAGGATAAGCAATGTTTTTAATGATTCTTATATCTAGGAATACCTAGTGGAGTATGGTAGGATACTTTTCATAAGAATCACCTATATGAGTGTAAATTGGATCGGTTCTATGAGTTTTGTAAAGGGCTACAATCCTCTAGAGCATTCATGAGGTAAATGAACTCAATCGTGAGAACCAAATTGTGTCTGGAAATATGCTGTGTGACTTCTATTATATTGGCTTACACAAATGGCTGAACAGTTCAAGACATCATGTTCACTAATTAGCTAGGAAATCCGATAGTGTCTCACAAGGGAATGTTGAAATCCAAAAGCTACCTATCATTTGCAGAATATCTTCGATTTCTATACTTTCTTTACAAACATCATGTTATTGCATTTTCTCTCCGCTAATTCCATTCATGTAGGGAATTGTTGGAAATTTTGATTTTATAGACTTATTTTGGGCCATCTTTCAGCCCAAATTTTAGTGGGGCCCACACGTTATTTGAGGTGGATCCAAGTGGTGACATATTCATTATCGTATGGCAAGTCACACGGTGAAGACAGATCGTCAAAACCGTTTATGAGTGAATGAGAAGTTGATGTTGTTTTCGATTTCATGAAATAGGAAGTTGAATAGTCAAATGTGGGTTACTTTGTTTTGAGTGTCTCACATAAGAACAATACGAGAGCTTATATGAGTATATAAGCTTTGGGTTGACATACTTGGGATGGGCCCGAAGGGGCACCCCAAGTTTTGTAAAGAGGAGAGTTATGGACAAAGTGAGTTTGACCCAAATCCACCACACACGCGCGCGTGAGCCGCCACTGCTGTCCGTCCAGGTGCGGGTACGGGTGTGGGATGGGGTTGTGGGTCGAGTCCTAGCTTAATTTTTTGGACAAAATCCATTTGAAGTTTTAATTTTTTCAATTCTTGCAGGAAAATTTAAAATCCTAACGGATTAATTCAAACTTTTGCGCCAAAATTCGAAGTTGAATTTTTGCTTCTCGAAACAGTGCCTCTCCGGTCACCTCTCTTCAATTTCCGGCAGTTCCAGGTTTCGCACCCGTTCGAAGGGTTTTCTGCCTTTCTAAACAGACACCTCTTAGTCTATAAATACAGGATCCTCCAGCTTATTTAATTCGTTCATTTTCCGTTCCTGTTTTCTTTTTGTGCTACATTTATTCTTCATACTAGTTCGTAGAGTTTTAAGAGAGTTTCAGAATTGAGGTTTCTGGTTCGTCAAAACAGATTGTTTGTAGTACTACTACAATCTGTTTGAGTGATCATTGTACCCTAAAATATAGATGCCAATAATCTGTAATCACCTGTACAACGGCAAATCTATCCTAAGGATAAAGTGTCACACACTTAACTTGATCATGATTTTTTTTATTCTAATTTTCCGATACAAGAATTTCCTGTAAGTACACTGAATTTCAGTTTTTTATTCTTTACGCGGAAGATTATTCTAACATTCTCTTCCTTCCTGGAATTGATTATGGAAGAATACATGTCCGTCTAAACTCAACTTTTTTCTATGGCGTCGCACTCATAATCGGCTTCCAGTTTTTTCTTCTCACACTGCCCAACCCACTGCCACAGATGTAAAATGGTCCTTGAAACCCCAATCCATGCACTCCGAGATTGCCGTTGGGCCAAAGCCATTTGGCGTCGAATACGACTCCCACCCATTTGACTAATTCCTTTCTTCTACCCATTGACCAGTGGATTCAAACAAACCTAACTAGCCATCTCCAACATCACATCCACTTACCCTGGGCTTTATTTTTTTTGGTTGGCCCGCAACCATAGCTATTTTAAACCAACCAATTTCTCTGTCAACAAACAACTTCAATCCACTATTCATCAATCCATAGAATTTTAGTTTCGGGCCTATTCTTACAAACACCCAAAACCCAACCACTCTTTGGATTAAATGGCAACCTCCCACACCCACCTTTCTTAAACTCAATTCTGATGGATGTGCTCTTGGGCCAACCTGGTCGAGCTAGCATCGCTGGTGTATTCCGCAATCCTGGATCCTTGGTTCCGGACCATACATTGGCACAACAACTTGTATGGTAGCTGAACTATGGGCCATTCGAATTAGTCTTACTTAGCTTGGAACTATAACTATCGCCAAATTGAGCTAGAGATTGACTCCAAAGCTGCCTGTTATCTTTTGTTCACAGATAAACATACTTCACATTGGATTCAACCTCCTATATCTGATTGCAGGTCTCTTCTTGGGCGTAATTGGATCTTTGGCATATTTACCGTGAGGCAATCACAGTGGCGGACCAAATTGCAAAAGTCGTTTTTGATAACCAAAGAGACCTTGTATTAATATCCTTAAACTCCTGGGTTGGTTACATGTTTTGTCACCCCACTTTGTATGGCTAACTAATATTATAAATAATATTTTCCTCTTCTCATAAAAAAATAAAATAAATAAACTAGTAAAATAAAAAAAAAATTCCTTAAAAATAAATGATTAAGAGTAAAATAATGGGTCACTGACGTAAAAAATAAACACTTTCCTTCATAAATTAAAATTTATGCCATGATAAAATAAAATTAAAGTTAAAAAGATATTATTAGTAAAAAAAATCATCACATGTTTAGAAACTCAGTTTTTAGCCTTCGTTTGAGAAGAATTTTTTTAACCTAATTTTTTAATTTTTTGACTATTTTAGTCTGATTAAAAAAGTTCCGTTTAGAATGAATTTTTGGTTTTTTTATAGTTTTGTGAGAGAAAAAAAGAAATAATTATAATTTAAATGCGATATTTTATCTTATTTACTTTTTAGTTTATTTTGTCTTTTGATGGACTAATTTAGTCTTAATCATCTTACCAAACGAAATGAATATATTGAGGGTGCTTCTAAATATATATATATATATATTTTCTACTATCCCATACTCTTTAAACTTATAGTGACCCTAAATGATTGGCTTGGTGATCCAGGGATGGCGCTTGTGGTGTGCTCTCTCCGTAGTTTCAGATTTAAAATTTCTTAGTTGCAAATAATTTCTTGAGACTAATTAATATGAGACTTTATTCCAATTTTAATAGGGCCTCACTAATAGATGGTGTGAAGTTGATTCCCTAGATTAGTCTGTTTATTGGATGGAATATCAAGTTATAAATAAATAAATAAATAAGAGATGCGGGGTGAAGAAAAATATGTGGTTAGTGTATTTAAAATAGCTCCAACTTAGAATACATGAGTTTGTTTGTTTATTCGTTTTTGTTTTTGTTTTATTTTGTTTTATTTTTTCTATTTTATATAATTTTAAATTAGCCCTTATAAGTATATTTTAATTTATTTAGCCATCGTGTATCTCAAATTGTGGCAACCTATGGTATAAGCCAAGATGATTTTTTTTTTTATTATTATTAAAGATAATGATTACATATGACAAATTATTATGAAATAAATAATTCACACATATCTTTCACTTACACAATACTCGTTGAATTGTGATCCTCTCCATTAAATCATGAAACTATAAATGTAATGATTTTTTTTTTAGTTTAAATTAATTATAAATGTACAATATTATTTCATAGCCATTAGAAAAACCTCCATTACATATATAAAATGGAGATAATCAAAATTCATGTTGCAATGCTTAAGTTAGTGCAAGAAGCAAAGTGTCAAGAGTTCAAAGTATTGAATAGATAATTCACACATTACAACTCAAATATTTATAAATTTATAAAAAAATATTATAATTATATTTATTAAAATTGATAAAATTGATCATTAAATTATTATTTTATTATTTTGAAAACATGCATTAAATTACAATTTTCACAAATATTTATAGCGTTGGCTTGATTTTACATCCATGCTTCATAGTCATTCCTTTATAAACATGGAAGCACTATGCCTTAAGTTTAGCCCACTTCCTCTCTCATTTCTTACCCTTTCTCGAACAAGTCTTTGTTTGATATCGACCTCCCTAATATTCAAGAGGTGATTCATCGATACTCGACTTATTCTCCAACAATCGAATGAGTCACTTTGCTTATCTTTTGCCATTTTTCACATGTCCTATTTATTGGAATCAATATGAAAAAATAAAAATAAAAAGCCTAATAACATATAAAGGAGTTGGTCACGTGACACCCCTCATTCTTTTTTGTTACACACTATGACTTTCTTTTAGGATGGAGCATGGGGTGTATGGTAAACTTGACCAACCAAATAGATTGATCAAAAGTAAGGAGTTCTTGGAAAGTGTCAGATTAGTATACTCTTTAACTTTTTACGAAAAAAATATAAAATATAGGTTGAGTTTGAAATGATGTGGTAAAGAGGTGATATGACCTAAGACTATTTGAGCACATGCCAAACAAGTACTAACAATCAAAACTAACAAAATTTCTTTCTTTCTTTCGTTCAAATTCTTTACAAAAAATATTTTGTGCTGTCTTTTATTTTTAGATAAATCAATTTTTCGATTTATTACAATTTTTCAATTTATTACAGATCAAACCAACCCATGTATGTATAATAGTTTAAAATAGGAACAACAACCTTTCAGTGACTTCAAATGATAATTTTAAATTGATTACAGAAAGGAAGATTGACCAATGAGTTCTATATTTTGAAATTTTTTTGGGTAGGTACTATATTTTAGACTTATAATCTATGTAGTCCCGTATTTTTTTTTTTAATCCATTTAGTCTTTTTAAATATGTAATGACTCATTTACCCGCTATATTTGAGTGGTACATTTAGAAAAAATACACTAAGAAATTTTTTAGTGTCACATTATATCCGCTACATTGGAGTGTCATATTTAAAAAAAGTACACTAAAGAGCTTTTAATTTTTTTAAAATATCACATCATACACGTCATGTTGGAGTGTCACATGTCACATTTTGAAAAAACATACTAAAGAGTTTTTTTTTTTTTTTTTTTGAGTGTGACGTCATACTTGCCACGTTGTCACATTTAAGAAAAATATACTAAGGAGCTTTTTTTTTTTTTAGAATATCACATCATAACTGCCACATTGTCACATTTGAATGAAAAAATATATATATATATACTAAGGAGTTTTTTTTTTTTTTAGAGCATTACATCATACCCGCCACGTTGTCACATTTGAAAAAATTCACTTAAAATTTTGTAATTTTTTTAGAGTGTCACATCATTGGAGTGTCACATTAATAACCTTCATATTAGAGTATTACATCATACCTATCACATTAATAAAAGGGTATAGTTATCCACCAAAACACTACTAAAATAAAATAAAAAAATAGGACTACATGGAAAGAAACTCTCCACTAATAGGACTTAATAAATCAATAGAAAAAACTTGAGACTAATTGAAATACTTATTTGTGAGGTGTGATTTATTGGTAAATATCCCTTACAAAAATTATAACTTTTAATGTAGTAAAATTTATCACTAATATTTTTTTTTTTTTTTTTGGAAACTTTACTGAGATTATATTTCCCCTTTAAAATATGGAAACTTTTTTTTTCCCCGCTTTTTTTCTTTTTATTTTTCAAATCAAAAAGCAAAAATATGGCAGAGCTGTTGGGCATAACCAATACTGTATTGCAAACTTTTTTAAGAATGTCACATGGAGTCGTATCTTTTTGACTAATTTTTTTTATTTAGAAATTTATTAAAAAATTCTTTTTAAATTATTTGTATCTCAATTAGTTTACATATTTTTATATTTTAATAAATTCTATTATTTGGACATTTGATCTATTAAATTCTAATTTTCATATTTAAGGTATTTTATAAACAAATTTACCTTTACAAATATTTTTCGAACCCTTACAACTTGGTGATATCAACATTTATATTTGATAGTGTAAATATTTATATTTACAATGTGAATATTCACATTGATATGTGAATGGACATTCACACTATATCAATGTGAACATTAATATGTATTTTATCCTATTATTAGTAGGAATATTTCAATAACTATATCAACTACAAAATTTATTAAAATTTAAGAAAATAATTCAGACTAAATAAAATATATTCATTCATTCATTGGCAGAGGCAAAGAAGGACGGGTCACGTGCCCCCCTTCAGTTTTGAGAATTTTTTTTTTTTTTTTTTTTTTTTTTTTTTGTCTTTTGTCATATATTAGATGTATTTTTTTCTTAACACGTTTTTTGGTTAAGGATTTATTGTATTATTCATAACAAGTAATTATTTGATACTTTAAGAGTACTGTGTAATATTATTTATATACTAGTTTAAATTAATAGTATAGCGAAAAATCTTATAAATTAGATATAATGAACTCATTATTTTCAAGCAGTTGACAAATTGCTTAGTGTGATTTGTGATTTCTCATGCTTTGAGCATCACGTAGGCAATGTTATATGATATTCTAAGACTGTTTAATAATTTTCATTCAAAACACATCATTTATAAGTAATATCATCTCTTTAATATTTTTCTATCAAATAAAAAATAAATAGATTTATAATAATTTGTGCTATAAACGATGTGTTTTTATTTTCTAAAATTAAGAATTTTGATCCATAATTTTTTGTACTAAAATTACAAACTTACATCATCATCCCGCACCGAGCTATTCTACACTATTATAGAATTTTAATTTATTCCCATTAATAATGAATATGTAATTTTTTATGCTTAAATTTAACTCATAAAATTATTATTATCTTAATGTTCATCATGATTTTTTCTTTACATAAAAAATTATAATTAATAGTACCCCTCTAACTCAAATTGGTTTTATTCCCTTTGTCATATTTTGGTTTTGTTTTGTAATAATACCACTTAACTTATTATGTGAGTTGTCCTATTATATTACAAACACATATAAATAATTAGATCTTATTAAATTAATATAGTGGTGACTCACATTAGTATCTTATTAAATTAATGTAGCGGTGACTCACATGTAAGTTAACGTGATATAAAAATATAATTATTTATTTTATTTCATAATCAAGAAAATGATGAGAAGGACTATTGTAGGGTTTGTCGCAGTGGATTATTTGGGATCTAATTGTAGGGGGTTCGAGGTAAACAATGATTAGGAAAGTGATTAGAGAGGTAAAATTATATTAATGGTCCAACAAAGATGTAATGGCTGGAGAATGAGTCTAGCAAAACTCTGGGAAAGTTAGAGAATGAGCAACAAGGTGAAGGTGGAATAAGTGGCTCAAAAAAAAGAGAACGACAATGCACAAAATGGGCAGAATCTCCTCAAGTTTCCCAAAAATTCTCTTCTCAGACCTTGGGAAATAGGTCGTATTTATAGGCTGTTCTTTGGTACCAAAGGATACCAAATAGCCAAATAAAGTAAGGACATGTGTCCTTAAGAATTACATAGAATATTCTATCTTGGGCCACCAAATTGAAAGTGCCACATGTCCCTCTGCATGTACTATATACTATCTGTTTGGTACAGATGCCTCAGCAAGTACACTTGCGGCGGGAGTGTTTGCTGCTGCAACTTGTTTTTTTTAGTTTGAACCTCAATAAATGCACTTGCAGCGATAATGCTTGCCGCTACACTTGCCTTCTCAGTTTAGTTTAGCTAAGACATGCGTTCTCAAGACTTCATAGCCTGCTACCAGCCATGTTCCATATTCACCTCAGCGAAGCCTCCACCCTTAGCCACCTAACTACAAACTCCCTAGGTGAAGGCCACAACCAAGCATGCTATCATCCATTATGTGCCTTAGTACCAAGCCCAATGGGACTTCCTTGGTCCTGCCTGTGTAACCAAGGCAGGTCCATGACTTGGGTAAATGGAAAGAGAGTTGTTTGTGCTCGGGCTGCCCTGCTCCCATCTTCGTGGGGTTGCCGTAGAATACTGGTGTCTCTAGGCCTGCTATCAGTTTCAACCAGTAAGCCTTAGGGCCTGCTATCAGCGCCAAGCTAGTGAACTTCGGGGTCTGCTATCAACGCCGAACTAAAAATGACTTTGGGGACTTGCTATCAGCCCTAGGCTAAAAATGCCTTTGGGTCTGCTATCAGTGACAAGCATTAGCCTCTATTTGTGGAGGGGAAGCTTCTCTCAAAGGTTGTTATCACCTTGGCGGGGTGTTCCCTTCACAAGTAGTGCGTTGGTTGTAGTTGTTGCGGTGGTTATTTCCTGTAGTAAGTTCAATTAGCGACACAGACAATACTAGAGATAGCGGCGCCGACAAAGTACCTCCGCAACTTGATCCCTGCAAGTGTTGCCTCTGCAACTTAGACTTTGGGGGCCTACTATCAGGCCTAGGCTAGTAATTCCTTGTGGCTGCTATCAGCGCCAAGCATTAGCCTTTACTTGTAGAGGGGAAGTTTCTCCCAAAGGCTGCTATCACCTTGGCGGGGTATTCCCTCTACAAGTTAGTTGTGACAACTGTAGTTGCTGCGATGGCCATTTCCTGTGGCAAGTTTAAATGGTGGTGTAGACAATACTAAACATGGCAGCGCTGACAAAGTACCTTCGTAACTTGACCGCTACAAGTGTTGCCTCTATAACTTAATTGTTCCAATTTTCTATTTCCCTCACAACTCCAGAACACGGCAGTACGGGCAATACTTAGAATGGTAGCGCTGAGACAAAGTGCCTCAGCAGCTTGACCGCTGCAAGTAATGCCTCTGCAACTTGACTTAGACATTTTCTTCATGGAGTTTATGCGAACCTTTGGCGGGTCAGACCTGCTCCGGCCCACTATTGACCTACTTCCCTTGGGCTTTGGCCCATGCTCCTTTAATCATTCTTAGTCGCCTTACAGGGATGACCTCCGCACCTAGGTCCATACTTAATTTTGATTTTAATTTCTTACCCTCTACATTTTCCCCTTGCGCGCATGGAGAACATATGTTTTTCTGTCCGTGCATAATGTTAGGCTTCAAGTGAACATCGCCAGTAATGTTTCTTCACTTAGTACTCCTTCAACTTTGGTTGCATAAGTGTGTCTTTCTTTGGCTAAGTTCTATTCATCTCAAAGAGGAACAATGTCTCTGCTATTACCCCCTTAGGCTCAGGTAGCCCATCTAGTATTATGGGGCTTTCTTCAGACTTCAATGATGGTGATGATGTACCCATTGGCTTGCTGCTTCATCGGTCCAAAACTCAAATCTTAATGACTTCTAGGATCGAAATGGGTAATAATAGTGGTCACAAGGAGCTTTCCTAATAAAGATGCAAAGGTAGTAGAAGGTGGTGGTGGAGACTTTGTCCTTGAGATCCCTAGAGCTGATCATAGGGTGAACATATCTCTTGGGCTAGAACCGCTCAATGTGGAGTTTGCTTATAGGGTTCTTCTCCTACCCAGTCTTCACTAGTTCTACATGCTAAGGTTGTTGGAACCCAAATTGCAACAGAAGTTGAAAAAATCGCGGTTGAGGTTAATATTGCCAATCTAGGCTTGGCTCGCCTAGAGGAGTTGGCTATGAACTTAGAGGCTACTGTTGCTATCGTTGAAACTTCTGACCCCATTGTCTCTGCAACTTCTGAACAAGTTGTTGACTTGTACCTTACTCACTTCCCTGAGTTATCATCTTAACTTGTGTCTCAAGACCTTTTTGTTGGTCTGAATGTGGATGATCTTGCCTTGCACTAGGAGGAGCTTGGTGATGGACTTCTTTATTTCAAAAGGAGGCAATGTCTCTGCCATTCATTCTTAAAACACAAGTAGCCCATCGATAATTGTTGGGCTTCTTCAAATTGCGAGGATTATGATGACCTTATTGCCTCACTGATCCCTCGGCCAAAGACTTACAGGTTGATACTTTTAAACATTGAGGACGAACTAGTTGGCTAGGTCCAAGTCATGGAAGGAGACCATGGCAACTTCCCCGCTGACGGTGATGGTAATGAGCAGCACCAAATTACGGTTGATGCCCAAGTTGTGGGTGATGAGATAACTACTGAGGGTGTTCCAAACCCAGAGGTTCCGGACCCTATTAGCTCTGCCCTTATTCCAGATCTTTTTGTACACTCTAACCACTCCTCTATTGGCGGTGATGACTTTGTTCCTGAGACTTCTAAAGATGGTCATGGGGTGAATGTATCACTTGGTCTTAAGAACCACCCTCTCAAATGGAGGTTGTCTCTGGGAATTCATCTTATTTTGCTAAATCTCCATTGGTCGCGCAGACTGGAGTTACTAAAGGCTGAAGACATTGTAGTTGGCCTCAGATAGTTAGGCGTTCTGCAAGTCTGCCCCCTGTGACTCAGACTAGTGGTACTGTGGCAGAATCTTATGTGCTTTCTAGGAGGGTCCCCTTCTTGAACTAGTTGGTATTTGCTGAGGCTGCCCCCATACTTGTTCGCATTCAAGCGCTGCACCCAGAGACTTTTACTGCTTTTAATGTTCTAGGCTCAATGGTGCAAACGGTGTTGCTAGAGTCTTTCTCTAGTTTTGTTTGTGATCTTGTCACCAAGAGAGTTCTAACAAATTCAAGCAAGTTTATGGAAGGTGCTAAGGCAACCCTCAGTGAGCTTGAGAGAAATGACCTGAACTTGTCCTAGATGAATGCAAGGCTTCAGGTGGTTGATGAGTTCTTTGAGCATGCTAGCCATGAATGTTTCTTTAGAGTAAACCATCAAAGATTGCGAGGGCGCCTTGGATCAACATTGCCAAAACCTAGCTTGGTTCAAGGAGAAGGATTCTGCTCTTATTGCTTAGCTGCATCAGGATGTTGGTTTGACAGACTTTTTAATGAAGGATCTGATATGATACAATTCTGTTTTCGCTTTTTTATTTTCTTTGTCATTACTTTTTTTCAAACATTGTAATCATGTTTTAGAAGTTTGACTTTTATGAAAAGTATGGATGTTTGATAGTACTTTTGAGTTTCATTTCGTCACTTTCTTTACATTATTTTTATATAGTTTCTAAAGACAAGCAAAACTCTTGACATAAACAAAACTTTATCATAACTAAGTCTTTACATGGATAAAATTTCACTCAGTGTGGAAAACTTTATTCACACTTAGTGTTGGGAAATATTAACAAAGACTTGAAACTTTTTGCTACCAAAACTAAGGAAAATATTTCTTTACATACTTGGCATTTACAGGATCAGTTTTGAATCCATCATCTACCCTCACCAACTTGTAGTACCCACTGTTACTTGCCTCAGTAACTTTATAAGGGCCTTCCTATCTTGGTGAGAACTTGGGGATTGGTTGCCCCCGCATAATCGCATCCATTGTCTTCCACACTAAGTTCCCCTATTTAAACTCCATGTGTTTGACAGACTAATTGTAGGCGCAAGCTATGTACTGATGGTACTAAGGTTTCTAGCTGCTTCAATCAAGGCTAAAAAGGTGGGTACATTATGGTTCACTAAGAAAAGTTTGTTATTGTGTATGACACCCTCCACACATATACTGACTAAATAAGCCTCATCTACTAGTTCATGGCAGTTAATGGCTTTCTCCTGGAACCATTTGACATAAGCTAGTACTTCTTCGCCTTATTTCTGTACATCTTGCCTAAGTGTGAGGGTAGTGATTTTTTCTTAGATTTGGAAGAACTTCGTATGAAACTTGTTCACCATCTCCTTCCAACTCTTGATTGAGTTGGAGGCCAAGTTCAAATACCAACTGTAAGCCCTTTCAATGAGCAATTTGGAAAACTCCCGAAAGCATAGAGGGTTGTCACTACCATAGACACCAAGGGTTTTAATGAACCTCACCACATGTTCTCTGGTGTTGCTTTGCTTCCCATCAAACTTTACAAACTTAGGTACCGTATACCCAGCTGGAAATGGCATGACCAGTATCTCCTAAGGATATGGGGCTTCACATTTAGGTCTGGGAGAGATGGTAGTTGCTTCTTACTAGGCTCTTGGTCGAGCCTAGCTTGGACATCAACTATAGTAACAAAGTGAGTAGACTGGTAAGGGCCAATCTACCCCTATGTAGCTGAACCAGCAACCGTACCATTCACTTGACATACTGCCGGAGGCACCTAGATTGGAGCCCGATTCTTAGGAAGTGCGTTAGGCACTGGGTTTGGAATTACTACAGACGAAGGTACCTATGCTGGAACTGGCCTAGACACCATGGCCATAATAGTTTCGGTGAGAGTTTGCAAAGCTGTTAGGATTTCTCTCTGCATGTCCTGAAGTGACTAGACTGCTTCGACTATAACATTGTGGTCATGGTCTTCAGCATGTGCTGCTTTGCCATTAGAAGAACCATGTTGCCATGGTTGCTGCTAAACTTTATCTTTTGCCATTTTTCCGGTGAAGTGTGAAAGCCACTGTGAGTACGAACCATCAACAAAATAGCCTTCCCAGCGGAGTCGCCAGAAATGTAGGGGTGTTCAAGGTAAACAATGATTAGGAAAGTGATTAGAAAGGCAAAATTATGTTAATGGTCCAACAAAGATGAATGGTTGGAGAATGAGTCAACAAAACTCTAGGAAAGTTGGAGAATGAGCAGTGTAACAACCCTAACCCATGATTAACATTAATTCGTGCTTAATTACGCTTAATAAATAATTGAAGTGAAATTTTGCATCATATGTTGCCTTATGTGTGTATATATCTGTTTAACATAGAAAGATATGTTCACGTTTTCATTTCAGTTTGCGAGTTGAAGGCCTTATCGGCATTCGATTCAGAAATTGACTTGATTTATCTGTTAATTAGAATTTTTAGAATTTTATGGTAGGTTTAATTAAAATTCGATTCAGAACGATTAAATTGGATTAGTTTAATGCCCATTTGATTAGCTTTATTGAACCATCACTAATTAGCCTATATAAGGCCACTACCAAGCCCAAGACTCCTTTTTACCTCTTTCATTTTTGAGCTCAACGTGTGAAGAGAGAGAGAGAGAGAGAGAGAGAGAGAGAGAGAGAGAGAGATTGAAGTCAACATTAAAGAAAGAAGAGAATTAAGAAGGAAATAAGGAGAATAAAGAGAATTGAGGGAGTTTAGTTCCAACACTTGCTAACTCAAGGATTAAGATAGGAAATTCAATTCCTTAATTATGAATCTGAATTGCTTGGTGTAAGAATTCAAGAGAAATATGTTGATTAATGCAAGAATTGAGTTAGAAATGAAGAGTATTGAGCCACACCATGCATGCATGCATATCTTCTCACATTTTGAGCTTAATTTCCAAGAATTCCCTCATGCATGTCTTGAATTCATCTTTATTTTGGGAAATGATCAAGTTTCATGTTGTTTTGTAGCATTTGATCATGTTTTGAGAAGCTTAAGTTCAAAGAAATTTATGCAGGCCATGTTCATGGATCATTCATAAATTTTAAGTTGAATTTTTGCACAATTGGCAAGTTATTTGGCCATGATTTCTTGAAAAGATCCTTAATTCATGATGTATTATGAATTTCTAAGTGTTCCTCAAGTTTTGGCCCAGAAAAATCAAGTTTTGATACTTAAAGATTGAGTTTTGAGCTTTGGAAACAAATCTGGAAATTCCAGAATTCTGCTTCCACACTCGAGCATAGGAGTCCACGCTCGAGCGAGTGCACTTCTGCTCAAGCAACCATAAGTCCGCTCAAGTGTGAAATGCAAGCTCCCATAAGTTCATGTGTTTTTGCAGATCGCTTAAGCGACAAAAGTCACACTCGAGCAAGGGTCTGAGTTTCACGCTCGAGCGAGGATCGAGCGTCCGTCGAGCTTGAAAATCAAGTGACTAGTACTTTTTCAAAGTTTGCAGATCGCTCGAGCGAAGGAAGTTGCACTCGAGCGAACCCTCACATTTTGCATGTCCGCTCGAGCGAGGAAATCCACACTCGAGCATGGACACTGTTTTCAGCAAGGTTTGAAAAATGTTTTCAAGTACATTTTTGCATCATCATTCTATCCTAGGCATTCTTAGGCCAGATTAAAGCATCATAATGAGGATAAAGGCTAGAAACACACTAGGAACAAATGAAATAAATTATGTACAATCCGAGCTTGTGATTCAATGTATGTATCTGTCATGTTATTTAGGTTACGCGCCTCAAGTTTAGTGAATTGCCCACTCTACTTGTCTATTTGGAGCCACCGGTTATCTGTGAGTAATAACTTTGTAAAGCTATGTTCAATTATAAGTATTTTCTGAATGATACAAGATGAACTGTTTCTATTTATATTATTTTCTACATGAATGAATGGTTGTCCAATGTTTCTGAAATGTATTCGTGGCATTCTTAGCTTCAAATGATATCTGTTATCTGTTCTGTTACGTCCCAATTATGGGTCAACTGTACATCTGTAGACACCCCATTTTTGACCGACCTTAAGACTCAGACGTCACCGATTGAGTGCTTGGTGATGTTGTATATTGTGCTCGTTCTGAGGTCGCGGAGTCACGGCTACGAGCCTTGCCTCCGGACTTCCGGACTCTTTTGTGCTTTGCCTCGGTTTGTGAACCAGGTCCTGTTTTCTTTGTTTTCTCTTCCCGAAGGGAGGGAGAGGTCTCATAGATCATCTCTCGGTGGCCGTAGGCTACGTTTCATGGTCGTAGGCCATTTTTCCCGTTTGGAGCCCGGTCTTCGGTTTTCGGAGCTGTCGGTCGTATGCCTCGGTTCGGGACCGCTTAACTACCTCTGTTTGCTCCGGTTTTTGGCACACTCCTTGTTTCCTCCCTTTTGAGGGACACTGTGGTCCGAGAGACCAACTCAGTGGTCGAACGCCACTTCCGGTGCCTAACAGCCTGTTTTCGGGGCCCCGAACTGCGTGTTTTGGCCCTCGAACTTTCGTTTTGCATCCGTCTTGGTCCGTTTTTGGCAGGGACCTTATTTTCATTGTTAGAAAGGTTGTAGGAAGGTGGGAGGCCAGCAATTTTTCTGAAAAACCAGTTTTATTTCTTCATCACTCTTCATCGCCCGTTTTCTTCACTAGGAAGCTGGTTTTTCCCACTCCCGGGCCACTTTTTCTGATTTTCCACCACATCATTGTGTTGTACACACCTGGGAGGCCACCAATATGGGTAGGCCAGCCAACAATTATTCTTGACCCTTTTGAACCCCTCTAAAAAGCTGATTTTTCTCTCTCCTGGTTCACATTTTCTGGGTTTTGACCATACAGCTGTGTTGCACTCATCTGGGAGGCCACCTTTTTAGGGTGGCCGCCAGCAATTCTTTTGACCCTTTTGACCCCTGGTCGGCCGACTAGGAGAGGTGGCCGGCCGGCCACTTGGCCCTTTTGAACCTGGCCAGCCATATTTGTCCCTTCTGGTGCATTTCAGCTGTGCCAGCTGTTTTGCACCAGACCCTCTGCCCGAGGGTCTATCCTTTTAGGGGGATATTTGAATTGGTTTTCCCCCCTTTTCTTTGGCTTCTCTCCCTCTATATAACCAGCACCCTACTTCATTTCTAAGGGTTAGAAAATCAGCTGAGGCATTAGTATACATACACCCCCTGTATCTATACTTCAAGCCTCCAAACACCCCTTTTCTTGGCCATTTTACCCTACACCTCATAGCCTACCACCTCCATCATCCATTCCAGCCCCTTGGAGGTCATTTGAAGAGGTTGAAAGCTCACCAACTTGGTCCAAAAGCTACTGGAGTTCGGTTCTACAAGGATAAGCTTCTATTTCCCCCATTTTTGCATATCTTTGCTCTATATCTTAGCTCTTTTTTCTTGCATTTTTGGGCTTCGACCTGAACTGAAAATAGTCTTATTTTGAGCTCAGCTTCATATTTGATCAAGAACTTTTTTCTGTTTAAGGTCTTCTACTTCCCCTTTGTGCTTTATCTCTCTTTTAGGGCTTATCTTCCATGATATATTAGCCTTATTTGTGAGCATTTTTGGGCTTTGACCTAAACTGTAAAGTATCTTATTTTGAGCCCCTCTTCAACTTTGTTGAAGGGCTCTTTGCTGTTTGATACCATCTGCTGCCCCTTGTCCCTTATCTCTCTTTTAGGGCTATTTTTGCATCATATTTTAGCCTTACTTGTGAACATTTTCGAGATTTGGTATAAACTGAAAAAAGTCTTGTTTTGATCTCCTCTTTAAGTTGGTTTGAGGTCACTTTTCTGTTTGGAGTCATCTCCTTTCTTGCATGCTTCATTTCCACATGCTTTGAGCCATGCATTTGAGCATTTGCATTGGCCTTGTTTTGGCCTCTTAGCCACTGAAATCCAGTGGATTTTTAGTGGCTTTGATGAGGTTTTGAGCTTTAAAATCATAGAGGGGTGACCCTCTCACCCCTCATTCTCTTTACTAGCATGTTTGGCCTTCCAAAGGGACCCTATTTTGCATGCATTGACATCACTTTTCAGGCTTTATTCTGAGGGTTTTGAGGTCTTCCTTGGCTCTATCCGAGGCCCTCTTGGCCATATTTTATGTCTATGATGCATGTGTAGAGCAATCCCGTTCAAGGCCTCTCAAAGAGGCCTTTCTTTGCATGTTTCCGAGACTGATTCCAGGGCCTATTTGGTGGGTTTTAAGACTGTCATAACCCATTTCCAAAGTTGGTTTGGTCTTGCTAAGTGTCTATCTTGTAGGTGCTTAATAACCCCTTGTATGGTCCTTTAAAGGAACCCATTATTTTTGCATATGTTGGTTGCATTTTAGAAGTTATTTGGGCATGTTTTGACATGTTTTATTCATTAATTTTTGCTGGTTTGATGAGTTCTCATACGCTTCATATACATGCCATGTAAACCATGTTTGCTAGCCAAAGTTGCATGCTTTTTTAGTCCATCATGCTAGCATCTTTTGGTCATACTTTGAACTGGAAATGTTCATGTTTTGGGACTGCCTTGGCTCTGTCTTTGTGCTTCATAGTCAAATAATGCATGCTTTGTATAGCTATAAGTCAATACATGTGCCTAGTTTTGAGTTTTGGGGCTCATCTCATGCATCGGGTGCCATGTTTCCATGCTTCGGGATCATTTTGCATCATGTTTCAGTGCTGGAATTTGCATGTCTGTATGCCATATTTCATGCCTTGCCATGCCTTGTTAGAGTGGCATTTGGTGCCTTAGGTCCGGTCCTCGGTTTGCGTGCCTGTGTACATGCATTTCGGTAGTCTCATTTTCATCTTATGGCTACCAATGTGAGTGTGGCTGAGGTCCACTCATGTTGGTGTAAGTCCATCGTGCATTGTGTATGCCATTCCATTTCATAGCATTGCGTATGCTAGGTTGTATGATTAGTCGCATTGTGTATGCCATCTTAGTCTAGAGCATTGTGTATGCTAGGTTGTATATTAGTCGTATTCATGCATGTCATGCATATTGCATTGTGTTTGGGATAGGAGTTAGCCCAAGCACGGGAAACGAGGTACGTTTCGTACTCCAAGTGACGGAACGTGTCTCAATTCCCAGTCGCCGACACTTCGAATTAACCATGATGGAGTCTCGGCCTTGTTGTGTTTATGCGTGTATTCATTTCATATTGAGTCGTGCAATTCGACTCCTCGGCCATCATGCATCGGGATGCATGATTGATGGCACGAGGATCGAGGCAAGCATACATATGTGAAAATACATTGCCATGCCCCTCTCTTGCTCTCTGTTGCGGCAAATCAAAAACCGACAGTCTTTTGGAGCTTCGTGCAATATTCCGAGCTTAATTGTAAACAGAGGCTAATTGGGGCATCGCAACGGATTTCCGCGCAAGGCAACTCAAGCACGCGTCATTCATCATTCGGAACAGAGCTGAGGCAGTCCATAGGCTTGCATGCTAATTTACTGCTTTCCTAGATTAATTTGTTAATTAATTAGGGTTTTGTACTTATTCGGACTGTATTATTTATTTGGGACTGTATATTATTTATTCGGACCTTCCGAGCGAGGGCAATGTTGTAATAAATGTGCGTGCGTGTGATGTATGTCTTCCAACCCCACGTCTTTCTCCCTTTTATTTACTAGCGTATGATGGTTAGATTAGGGCATGTTTCAATTAGGATACAGTATGATAGCATGTTTACATTCATTCATCTGTCTTGCATGCACCGGGCTCGGCGCATCATATTAAATGCATTGTATTTCAATTCCGAGTTAAATACTTGTTAGTTGTAGCATTTCACATGCCATCTTTAGAATAGCCGAGCCTATCTTAGTTGCATTTTGCATATGTTGCATTAGGCATTTCTGTATAGTTAGGATCATGCATGGATTTCTAACATAGCTTCTGTTTTGGCTTGGAGTACTCGGTAAGTCTTATGCTTTAGCATCCTTGCATGCGTGTGAGTGACTGCCATGATAGCATGCTTACCATGAGGCTATGTGCTTATGTGATATAACTGCCTGAATGCCTGTGGGTGAAGGTTGGGTTATTTGGATTGGAACAATTCATTCACTGTGAGTTTTAAGCCCACTAAATAGTGGCAAAACCATCTTTTCTAAGCCCACCCGAGGGTGGCAAAATCTGCATTTTAAGCCTACTTGCGAGTAGCAAACCATTTTCAAAACAAACATGAAATGTTTCGTTCCAATTCAGGCGACCCAGTCTATACTTGTATGTTGTGCGCATCACATAGTAAATCTAGACTAACAATCGGAATAAGAACACATAACGTTTTCAAAACAAGATAGCATGGTTAGTAGAGGTCGATCTTTGATCGGGCGAGCGGGGGTGCTCACAAAGTGACCTTCCCCAATCGTACCCAAGTTCCCAAGCCGAGGCAACTTTGGTGATGACGGACACGTGGCCTTAGGCACGAGTCAGGGTTTCCTAAATTTTCCAAAAATAAAATATTTATGTGGCGACTCTGTATCTGGCAAAGCAGTCCATGTTTGGCACTTCTTTCAAAAATCTGTTTTCTCAAAACGATTTGCCGGATTTGGACTCTTTGGTTCAGATTGAGAACCGTGACAACTTAAGTCCGAACTGTAGTGAGCCCAAAATGAACAGAACGGGACTCATTCCTCCCGGGGCGTTCAGGGACGTCTACAACGTCTCATGAGCCAACTGTTATGGATCCTTATGTATACGTCCCTTTATGGGCCAACTGTACTGTTTCCGTGCACGAGAGTCAACTGTATGCCTTTATTGTAACGACCCAGAAATCCTTTCCTCCGCTCGAGCGGAGGAGTGGCCGCTCGAGCGGACTTTTGGGGTTTCCAGCAATTTTTCAGATGGCCTGAGATTCTGGGAGTTGTGGTTCTCCGCTCGAGCGGGGGAGTTTACGCTCGAGCGGACGACTTTGTTGGTCTGCGCGCTCGAGCGCAAGGTTGGGCGCTCGAGCGGGTCGCCTGGGTAAGTTTGATTCTGAAGCATGTGGATTCATTTTGATGTTCTTCTTAGTGTATTTGAAATGTTCTTACCTTATTTTGGGATATTAATTGAGATGATAATATGATGGTAGAGTAAGATTGGATCAAAAACTTTAATTGGAATAATTCGTTTACGACCAACCGTCACTCATTTGCCTTTTTCTTTTTCCCCACTTTGAATATGGATGTGAGGTTAGAACCATTGGAAAGCTTATTTCCGGGGCTTCAATTTGAACACAAGAACGACCTAAAACGGAGTCCGGATGGGAGAGTTACGCCTATTTGAAGTTTTGGAATCTGTGCTGGAACAGGTCCGCTCGAGCGGGAATATGGACGCTCGAGCGGGAATTACGGGACAGCAGCTCTAAAAACGGGATTTTGAGATCTTTTTCCACATTTTCTTTCCCCTCTCTTCTTTTCTCTTCTTCTAAGTCTGAAACCCTCCGAAACCCTAGCCTCAAACCCTTGATTCCCTCTATTTTGAACAACAATCCACCATGGTTTGGACATCAAGGATGAAGAATAAGAAAAGATCAATGCTTTTAACCGATTAGAACATGGATTTGCGAAGGTTTCTTCTCAAGCTTGCTCCTTTGTTGATTCTTGAGGTAAGGGTTCTAATATTCCTCAAGATTTACATTAAGAGCTAGAGTGGTAGTAGTTCCATTGTATTAATGTATAAATTGCATTTTTGGAGCAAATAGAGTAACTTATAAGATTTGGGAATTTCGGATTTGAAGCATGGAGGGGCCAATTGATGGGTTTAAATGATGAATTATGAATCCTAGATGTTTAATCAATGGAAAAATTAGAATATAAAGTGTTGGGTTAATAAGTTAATTATTTCTTGAAATTTCAATATTTTCTTGGAACCCTAGGTTGATTAAGGATGATAACCAAAGAGTTGGTCCAAATCGAAAGTAGAATAATGAAATTAGGATATTGAATTAGGTATATACAAGTTTAATTGGAATTTAGTGATACTTGGAAATTATGTTTAAAATTTACGAATGAACTTTGTTTGAGTATTGTGAATTATGTTTTAATGAGAAAGGAAATTGGGAAGAAAGGTTTGTTGGTAATGTGGATGAGGTAAACTTGGCTTTGGAATGTTGAATTGGGCCTTAGCAATTTAAATAGAATTATGTGGAATTATATTTGGTGGTATTGAGTTAAATAACGCTAAATAGTGTGGATTATATTAATTGGAGATGATTATGTGAGGTTATGTTGATTATGTTGGGTTGTGTTAAATGTTGTTGAATTGACTTGTGTAGGGTTAACTACAGGGGCGGACCTAGCATCTAACCACTGTGAGTAATAGTACAAAGATGTATATTTTATTTATCATTGATAGTTATTATCACTAACGCTCTGTTTATTGTAAGTATTACACGCACATGTTACACAACCAATTGTGATGATTGAAAGTCAGTGAGAACATTGAAAGATTGCCAAACATCGGTATGACTTGAATGACTTTGTTCTGTTACTAACAAATAATAACTCTTTATTATCTATGAGCAAACCATGTTGTTCTTAATGAGTGAATGGACCTATGTTCGTCTTTAAGCCAAGTATCCGTATGGAACTGAGATGATTTGTGTATCCTATGGTCTGACGATATTCAGATGACTTTGGGATTGTTCCGCTCTGTTTATTTATTTTGTTCATATATTTTGCCTATTAATCTGTTCCATTTATGATTTAGCATGATATGTATTGCTGGTTTTAAAACTTATTAATTTCTGCTATTTCTGTATCCTTACGCTTTATGCGTTCTGTTACGCTTTATGCGTTCTGTTATCTTTGGGCTGATAAGCCGTTCTGTTATGACTGGGCCAAAAGGCTATTCTGTATCTTTTGGGGCTGATGCCTGTTCTGTTATTTTGAGCATATGGCCATATTGTATCTTCTGTACATACTAAGCTGCTCTGTTAAGGAAACTGGAACCATGATTGTTGAGATATATTTACAGAGTGTAATTAACCATATACTTCTGCAGTTATATACTTTATTGTTTGAGTTGAACATTACATGATTTACGTACTATTATTCACTGAGCTTGACTCACTTTATTTTATGTCTGTTTCTGTAGGCACTCAACCTGGGGGTCAACCTTAACCTGTGGCTTCCGTTACCAGTTGCCAAGCCTTGAGTATCTAGATTCTTAGGCGTTGACCGTTCAAGTTATGGAGTTTTGCTAAGTTTTAATTTGTACCCTAAGTGTTTATTGAGCTTGATGTATATGTATATGTATTTAGCTATCTCCAGATATACGTCAATGTATATTTACCTGCATTATGTTCTGTCTGTGATCCTGGCATAGTAGTGGTAGCTCAATGGATATTATTTTATACTATTATATGATATTAAATGCTTCCGTTCAGGCCCCATAGATAATATTTAACAGGTTTGGTGTCCATTTCGAATGGGTCATGCCCAAATTTTTAGGGGCGGATTTGGGGCGTGACAAGTGGTATCAGAGCACGAGTTGCTATCTCACACACGGATCTATTGAGCTGTAGGATGTCTAGAAAAGACTTAGGCTTCATGCATGACATCCTTAGTGCATATAAAAAGACTGATAGCAACGTTAAGAGTAATTCGTTTACGTTAACGATTATGAGCCATGTCTATTATACCTCTCATGTCTATTATACGAAATGATTGATTTTTGAAAAGCCTATTTTGATGACATTATGGTTGTTCCGCTATGATACTCGTTTTGCTTATGATATGACATGATGAGACTTATTGACTTCTGGTGTGGAGCAAAGTGCTGTACGGAACTAAGTGCTACACTTTAGTGGGAGCCACCTCTAGAATCCGTACGAGCCACCTCTTGAGTCCATACACACTTCTGTATATTTCTGATATATCTGGGCTGAAAGGCCAATCTGATAATTCTGGGCCAACATGCCAATCTGTTAAAATGGTATAAGTAATTGTGGCACCCTTAATTCCTATGGCCCTCGCCCGGGGGTAACAATACCGTGGCTATTGGTATCAATTTTGTGGTCTTCGGACCTACCTGTTGTGGTCTTTGGACCTACCTGTTGTGGTCTTCGGACCTACCTGTTGTGGTCTTCGGACCTACCTGTTGTGGTCATTGGACCTACCTGTTGTGGTCTTCGGACCTACCTGATCTGATAGTTAGCCATATATGATCTTATGCAAAATTTAAATATGAAAATGATTATGAGCATATATCTGAATCTGTTTCAGTTGTCATCAATTGCTTAAACACTAAGTATGAAAGATTTAGTTATGATATCGTGATGTCTTTCTTGTTATGGTATTGTTTGGACCTATGATTTAAAAAGGTATTGTGATATGTATTTTGTAAGTTGTGTTTTGGATAATAGTTGGACCCATGTAAGAAGTGACTTATTCTATTCTGTTAAGTGCACGATAATGACAGGATATGACAAGCACTGTTTCATTTTCTGATACGTTATGTTAAGAATTAAGGAATGATGATCCATGTATGTAAAAGTATTAAGGGCCCTTGCCCGGGGGTAAAAATACCGTGGTATAAGTATGTTACAAGATATCTCTTGCCACCGACAGTCTTGTACGGGTGGATTATGATCAAGTATAAGTTCTGATTTTTGTTTCTGATTCAAGTATAACTAAGAATCTGTACGAATATGCTTCTATTTATCTGTTCAGTTTATGCTATGTCATAACATGATGTGGATTGATAGTGTCGAATGAGTTCAGGGTACGTGTAATTGGGATTTGGTTGTGAAATCTGTGATTTGTGATATATAAGGGTGGTAAAAAAAAAAAAAAAAAGGAGAGAAAAATGGCAGCTGTTGACTACTTCGAAGTCAACCTAAATGATCAGTAAGTAGCTAAGCTACTGCAGGAATTCAAATTCTGTTTTTGTATATTAAGTGACTTAAGATTGAGAAACTCATTTCTGTGAACTATTTTATGTAACTATGCAAATGTTAGAGGTTGTGACATTGTTCTATATCACCTATATGGAAGTTATGATGTGAACTGTTTTGCACGATCTCGTGGATTCTGGTGGAAATAAAGGACATGGAAATATTCCATTTTGTTAAGGACATTTACCTTCTCCTACATGTTTAGACAACTTTGGACAATATTCACTACATGATTACAAATTAATTGACTACCACATTGAATTAATATTAAGAATTCTGAACCGGGATGTCACGAAATCAAATTGCTCCTTTGTTATACTATTGCGTAAGTTGTTGCTTTTATAGACTCTGGAAAGATGTGATTTTTTTTATGGTTACTGTATACGTAATAAGAGTTATAATTATATGAATGAACTTGGTAGAATCCACGTACGAGGACTAACTGGAAGCTCTATGTTTGTTAACTAACCGGGGCCGAATGATTGGTCTCTATTTTCTGCTCGACCGTTTGTTGATCCACTATAATTATAAGTTGTAAAGACGAAACCATGTGAGTGACGTTGTCTCTGCCAGTGAGAAACGGAAGAATTGTTTGAATAGGGAAAGGGGAACCAAATGAATTTGTGCTACAACAAGAAAAGCACTAGTAAAGGAAAATGTTATACCTTATGATTATGAATGATTAGTCAAGTATGATGTTGAATTCAATATGACGGCATGATCAGGTGTCTATAATGGGGATTTTTCTTCCCACCATTTAGATTTCGTCAAGAAGTAGAGAATGTGATTTAAAACCTATGTAATGCTATGATCTTAGTATATTTTCGTAAATGGAAGTTGTGGTACCTCTTAGGCAGAACCTTATTTGGTAAGTTCTGAAATCTGATCCAATGACGCATAATCGGATTTAAGTCTAACCATGTAATTACGTTACTTGGGAACTACGTAATGGTCAGGGACCACCGAGTAAACTGCATTAGAAGATAAGTTCGAACATGTACTCTCTAATTAAAAGTATGTATGGAACTATTACAGATGGGCTGACTTAGTTAGAGACTTTGTGGAGGGTACTTTCATTACGAGTGAACTTAATGCATGCTGTGGGAACTCATTTCGCATAATTGAATAAGAAATTTGAAACCTTAAAGGGTTAATTATCTGAAATTGATTATGTATCTGTGACCAGCATAATTCTTATGTAATTTTAAGTATGTTTACGAGATTTCCATTTTGGAATGCTTAAACGATTGGATTGTATTCCATATGTTTTAGGTATGACCATCTATATATATATATCCAAGTCTTCTTATGCCTAGAAAGAAATAAGGATTGAAAAGAAAAGAAGTAAATGAGAAAGTGAAAAGGGTGTATAGATTTTAAAGTTTAAGGTATGTTGAGCTTTTGATTGACCTATCTTGAAGTTGAGTAGGAGCCTCTATGTGAGTGTCTTTAAGGGGTAATTGTATGATGGTCCTCACTATTCTATGTTTTTAGTGTCAATGAAACAAAGAGTTGGTGATGCCACTAATTGAAGTGCAATTGAATTTTGGTGATGGACCGTATAATGTGAATTGTCTTTGAAATTGAGAAGTTGTTATGGGCCTTGGGATTATAATTGGTTAGTGTTGTTCCTTGGCCGTTGAAATTTTGATGCGTATATGTTGATCGAAAGTATTTGTGATCCTTTTCTATCCCAAGTGTGGATCTAGTTTTGGAACATTACAGGGTGTGTTTCTGTATATGTTTGACCTATTTTCTATTTGGTTTTCTCAAATTTCGAGGACGAAATTTTTGTAAGGAGGGAAGGATGTAACGACCCAGAAATCCTTTCCTCCGCTCGAGCGGAGGAGTGGCCGCTCGAGCGGACTTTTGGGGTTTCCAGCAATTTTTCAGATGGCCTGAGATTCTGGGAGTTGTGGTTCTCCGCTCGAGCGGGGGAGTTTACGCTCGAGCGGATGACTTTGTTGGTCTGCGCGCTCGAGCGCAAGGTTGGGCGCTCGAGCGGGTCGCCTGGGTAAGTTTGATTCTGAAGCATGTGGATTCATTTTGATGTTCTTCTTAGTGTATTTGAAATGTTCTTACCTTATTTTGGGATATTAATTGAGATGATAATATGATGGTAGAGTAAGATTGGATCAAAAACTTTAATTGGAATAATTCGTTTACGACCAACCGTCACTCATTTGCCTTTTTCTTTTTCCCCACTTTGAATATGGATGTGAGGTTAGAACCATTGGAAAGCTTATTTCCGGGGCTTCAATTTGAACACAAGAACGACCTAAAACGGAGTCCGGATGGGAGAGTTACGCCTATTTGAAGTTTTGGAATCTGTGCTGGAACAGGTCCGCTCGAGCGGGAATATGGACGCTCGAGCGGGAATTACGGGACAGCAGCTCTAAAAACGGGATTTTGAGATCTTTTTCCACATTTTCTTTCCCCTCTCTTCTTTTCTCTTCTTCTAAGTCTGAAACCCTCCGAAACCCTAGCCTCAAACCCTTGATTCCCTCTATTTTGAACAACAATCCACCATGGTTTGGACATCAAGGATGAAGAATAAGAAAAGATCAATGCTTTTAACCGATTAGAACATGGATTTGCGAAGGTTTCTTCTCAAGCTTGCTCCTTTGTTGATTCTTGAGGTAAGGGTTCTAATATTCCTCAAGATTTACATTAAGAGCTAGAGTGGTAGTAGTTCCATTGTATTAATGTATAAATTGCATTTTTGGAGCAAATAGAGTAACTTATAAGATTTGGGAATTTCGGATTTGAAGCATGGAGGGGCCAATTGATGGGTTTAAATGATGAATTATGAATCCTAGATGTTTAATCAATGGAAAAATTAGAATATAAAGTGTTGGGTTAATAAGTTAATTATTTCTTGAAATTTCAATATTTTCTTGGAACCCTAGGTTGATTAAGGATGATAACCAAAGAGTTGGTCCAAATCGAAAGTAGAATAATGAAATTAGGATATTGAATTAGGTATATACAAGTTTAATTGGAATTTAGTGATACTTGGAAATTATGTTTAAAATTTACGAATGAACTTTGTTTGAGTATTGTGAATTATGTTTTAATGAGAAAGGAAATTGGGAAGAAAGGTTTGTTGGTAATGTGGATGAGGTAAACTTGGCTTTGGAATGTTGAATTGGGCCTTAGCAATTTAAATAGAATTATGTGGAATTATATTTGGTGGTATTGAGTTAAATAACGCTAAATAGTGTGGATTATATTAATTGGAGATGATTATGTGAGGTTATGTTGATTATGTTGGGTTGTGTTAAATGTTGTTGAATTGACTTGTGTAGGGTTAACTACAGGGGCGGACCTAGCATCTAACCACTGTGAGTAATAGTACAAAGATGTATATTTTATTTATCATTGATAGTTATTATCACTAACGCTCTGTTTATTGTAAGTATTACACGCACATGTTACACAACCAATTGTGATGATTGAAAGTCAGTGAGAACATTGAAAGATTGCCAAACATCGGTATGACTTGAATGACTTTGTTCTGTTACTAACAAATAATAACTCTTTATTATCTATGAGCAAACCATGTTGTTCTTAATGAGTGAATGGACCTATGTTCGTCTTTAAGCCAAGTATCCGTATGGAACTGAGATGATTTGTGTATCCTATGGTCTGACGATATTCAGATGACTTTGGGATTGTTCCGCTCTGTTTATTTATTTTGTTCATATATTTTGCCTATTAATCTGTTCCATTTATGATTTAGCATGATATGTATTGCTGGTTTTAAAACTTATTAATTTCTGCTATTTCTGTATCCTTACGCTTTATGCGTTCTGTTACGCTTTATGCGTTCTGTTATCTTTGGGCTGATAAGCCGTTCTGTTATGACTGGGCCAAAAGGCTATTCTGTATCTTTTGGGGCTGATGCCTGTTCTGTTATTTTGAGCATATGGCCATATTGTATCTTCTGTACATACTAAGCTGCTCTGTTAAGGAAACTGGAACCATGATTGTTGAGATATATTTACAGAGTGTAATTAACCATATACTTCTGCAGTTATATACTTTATTGTTTGAGTTGAACATTACATGATTTACGTACTATTATTCACTGAGCTTGACTCACTTTATTTTATGTCTGTTTCTGTAGGCACTCAACCTGGGAGTCAACCTTAACCTGTGGCTTCCGTTACCAGTTGCCAAGCCTTGAGTATCTAGATTCTTAGGCGTTGACCGTTCAAGTTATGGAGTTTTGCTAAGTTTTAATTTGTACCCTAAGTGTTTATTGAGCTTGATGTATATGTATATGTATTTAGCTATCTCCAGATATACGTCAATGTATATTTACCTGCATTATATTCTGTCTGTGATCCTGGCATAGTAGTGGTAGCTCAATGGATATTATTTTATACTATTATATGATATTAAATGCTTCCGTTCAGGCCCCATAGATAATATTTAACAGGTTTGGTGTCCATTTCGAATGGGTCATGCCCAAATTTTTAGGGGCGGATTTGGGGCGTAACATTTATGGCCGTCCCTTTATGGATCAACTGTATGCCTTTATGGCCGTCCCTTTATGGGTCAACTGTTTCTGCTAGTGCTAATGAATATGCCACGTATGATTAATTGCAAGTTCTAATTATAAATACGACTCTGAAACTGTATCTGTTATGTACTATGATTTCTGAACATAATTATGAATTCTGTTTTCTGTAACTGTTATGGACAACATTCATTAAACCTCTTTAGTCTGTTATTATTCACTGGGCTCCAGCTCACTTTTTATATTATGAATGTAGGTAAGCAGGTATGTGACCAGGCCCAGAGTTGACGACCTATGTTTCTATTTTGTCAACCAACTATTGTGCCTATCTGTTCAACCAACTATTGTTCCTTTTGAGAGGATTATATCAAGGCTTAGATGAGTTTGTTTTGTATATCTGTACTTGGGCTAAGTACTCATTTGACCCTATCTGTGTAATTGGGTGACGTTAGACTAATGTATTTTTGACGTCACATCTGTATATATATAAGTTGTTTTGAAAATTTCTGTCTCATGTATGTCTGCACAGCTCTACGGACTATGTTAATTTTGTATATTTGCTTCCGCAGCCCTACATTATGTTATCATGTTCAGCGGCCTTTGGTAATCCAAGGATTACTGGCCGGTTACGACGTTATACCCATAGGGGCGGGTTTGGGTTGTGACAAGCAGCCAGGTGATGGTTGAGCAAGTGGCTCAAGAAAAAGAGAATGACGGTTCACAAAATGGGCAGCATCTCCCCAAGTTTCCCAAAAATCCTCTTCTTGGACCTTGGGAAAGGCGACTTATTTAGAGGCTTTTCTATAGTACCAAAAGATACCAAGTGGCCAAATAAAGTAAGGAAATGTGACCCTAAGAATCACATTGAATATTCTACCTTGGGCCACCAGGCTAAAGGTGCCGTGTGTCCTTCTACATATACTGTGTACTATCTGTTTGGCACAGATGCCTCAGCAAGTGCACTTACGACGAGAGTTTTTGCTGCTGCAACTTGTTTTTTTCAGCTTGAACCTCAGCAAGTGCATTTGCAGCGGTAATGCTTGCCGCTGCACTTGCCTTCTCAGTTTAGTGTAGCCAAGACATGCGTTCTTAGGACTTCATAGCCTATTACCAGCCATGTTCCGTGTTCACCTCAACGAAACCTCCACCCTTAGCCACTTAACCACAAACTCTCCAGCTTCCCAGGGCGAAGGTCACAACCAAGCTTGTTATCAGCCATGTTGTGCCTTCATACCAAGCCCACGGGAGCTTCCTTGGTACTACCTATACAACCAAGGCAGGTCCATGACCTGGGTAAATGGAAATGGAGTCTCTTGTGCTCGAGCTGCCCTGTTCCCATCTTCGCAGGGTTGCTGCAGTATACTGGCATCTCTGGGCCTAATAACAACTACAACCAGTAAGCCCTAGGGCCTGCTATCAGTGCCAAGCTAGTTAGCTTCGGGGCCTACTATCAGCGCCGAGCTAAAAATGACTTTGGGGGCCTACTATCAACTCTAGGCTAGTAATGTCTTGGGGCCTGCTATTAGCGCCAAGCATTAGCCTCTACTTGTGGAGGGGAAATTTCTCCCAAAGGATGCTATCATCTTGGTGGGGTGTTTCCTCCGCAAGTTAGTTGTAGCAGTTGTAGTTGCTGCGGTGGCTATTTCCCGTGGCAAGTTCAATGCAGACAATACTAGAGATGGCGGCGCTGATAAAGTACCTCCCCAACTTGGTGGCTACAAGTGTTTCCTCAGCAACTTAGACTTTGGGAGCCTGTTATCAGCCCTAGGCTAGTAATGCCTTGGGGCCTATTATCAACACCAAGCATTAGCCTCTACTTGTGAAAGGGAAGTTTCTCCTAAAGACTGCTATCACCTTGGCAGGGTGTTCCATCTGCAAGTTAGTTATGACAACTGTAGTTGTTGCGGTGGCCATTTCCCGTGGCAAGTTCAAATGGCGACGCCGACAAAGTACCTTCGTAACTAGATCGCTACAAGTGCTGCCTCTGCAACTTAGTTGCTCCGGTTTTCTCTTTCCTTCGGCAACTCCAGATGACTGCGGTATCGGCAATACTTGGAATGGCAACGCTGAGACAAAGTGCTTCAGCAACTTGATTGCTGCAAGTAATGCCTCTGCAATTTGACTTAGACATTTTCTTTATGGAGTTTGTTCGGACCTTTGGCAAGTCAGACTTACTCTGGCTCACTGTTAACCTACTTCCCTTGAACTTTGGCCCATGCTCCTTTAATCAATCCTAGTCGCCTAATAGGGCGACCTCCGCACTTAGGTCCATACTTAATTTTGACTTTAATTTTTAACCCTCCACACTAATTTACAACATATTTTTCTTCTCTATTTTGAACACTTTTAAAAAGGTAAAATTAAAGTTGTAATTAAGTTATTTGGTGATATCAATAATTTATGTTATTTTTTAGAGAAAATATCATTTTGCCTCCCAAACTTTCATGAGTTTTTTAATTTGACCCCCAAACTTTGTATAATATCAATTTGCCCCCTAAACTTTTAAAAATTTGATCAATTTGGCCTTTACCGTTACATTCTATCTACAATCAAACAAAACTTGCTGACATAGCACTAAATTTCATTTGGAATTTTATTTTACCCCCAAACTATACCTTAAAAATCAATTAGCCCCCCGAAATATAAAATAAAAAATAAATAAATAATAAATTTAAATATTTAATAAATAATTTTTATATAATGAAAAAAAATTAAATTTTAAATAATATATACTTTGCAAAAAATTAATTAAAAAATATAAAAATCCTCATTTAGAATTATTTTGAGATTATGAAGCGAGAGTATTTCGACAAACATGTTGTACCCGTACCGGGTACTTACCGACGTATAGTATTTCTGCATACATATCGGATATACAAAACACATACTCAAATTTTTTCTTCTTAATTTTTGGTGTACCTAGACATACCTAGTATATATCCGACCCGTGTCATACCTCAATCAAAACAATATTTTCTATTACTATCGATATAAAATTCATTCTACTAGACTTCTTTTTTATTTTTTATTTTATACTTAGCATGATTTTAGAATTAAGTTATAGTTTGTAAGTTATTTAATATAATGGCATTTAATTTTGATTTACCGTATACCTATACTTTTGGCATTAAATATCAATTGTATGTTGAATCTTAACAAATTAAATCATTTAATCAATTTCTGTATCACTCCAAACTAAAATTAAATATTTTTTTTACAAATGTATCAAGTCATACGTGTATCCTTTTTCTTTTTTTTTTTTGGATTTTACCGTATCGACATACCCATATCCTACCAGTACCAATACTAGTACTCATACCCGTACCTGTGTTTCATAGGTCTCAAATTATCTTAAATCGATCCTAGAGAAACTTATTGAGCCGAAAATTGCTTGGCTATTCTATGTGTGTGCATGCGCACACTTGTTCCCCAAATTAATTTCAATAGAAATGATCAACTAATAATAATTTTAAAATTGAGTACGGAAAAGAATTAAAAATTCAATTACTGTCTAAAGAATATTCAATAGGACTAGTACTCAATTTGTTTATTTAAAATTTAAAATTTTCATTTTTGAGATAAAAAAATTATTAATTAAAAATTAATTTTTTTCTTAATATTTGGAGGGCTAATTGATTTTAAGGTATAGTTTGGAGTGTAAAATGAAATTTCAAATGAAATTTAGTGCCATGTCAGCAAGTTCCGTTTGATTGTAGACGAAATGTATCGGCAAAGGCTAAATTGATCAAAGTTTTAAAAGTTTGGGGGGCAATTTAATATTATACGAAATTTGAGGATCAAATTGAAAAACATGTGAAAATTTGGGAGGTAAAATGATATATATATATATATATATATATTATGATAAACTAACAAAAAGGTTAATCTGTAATCAAAACTTCAGGGAAGGTTTCTATGTTTTTATTAAATCTAAAAATAAAAATAAAAAATAGTATAATTTAAAACTAAATTTCAAAGAAAGTTTCTATCATTTCAGAAATGTCAAAGAAATTTTTGGTAATTTTTTTAAATATTAAAGAAAATTAGTATAATTTACCCAACGTAATAACCATCATTGCTGGAAAGATGCCCAACTCCATGTTGGGATGATAGACCATTGTAAGTACGATATTGTCATGGATTCAAATAATAAAAAGAGAAATATTATTTATCACCATATTTATTTTTCTATTCTCATTTTGCTCATATGTCTATTTATGAATTAAAAACTAGACAAATTACTGGTGATCCTTATATTTTACTCTTATGACATTTTAATCCCTATACTTTCAATTGACTCAATTTTGACTTTTAATTTTAAATTTTATGTCAATTTAGTTCAATCGATAATATTGTTAGTGCTGTTTAAGGAAAATTATCACTAAATTGATTAAGGTTAACTCACTGAATTTGACAAATTTATAATTTTGCCTTTAAAAATATGATACATGACACTTTTTTCTTCTTTTTTTTTTTTATCAGCAAAGAAAACTTTATTAATTATAACAATGAAGAACAAAGAAACAATCAATAAAGAGGGAAGCAGAGAGCAACAAAGCTCTCAATCTAATTCCAATACAATTGGCAGCAGAGAGAGTGGCTCACGCACATCTCCAGGTTGGTAAGGAACCAACCAAAAAATGAGAAAAAAAGAAAACAGAGAGAAAAGGAGAAGGAAAGAAAGAAAGAAAACAGTAGTCCTGTAACAGAGTTAAGAATAGCCTACGATTTGACTCCACTTGAACACAAAATCATCAACTGAGAAAGAGAAATCCTTTATAGATGTTTTGAGGCAAAGAGCTGTTTTGATTTGGATGAGCTAACACAAACCAGAGGAATTGGGTTGGGCCTCAGTGAAGACACACTCATTCCTATGTTTCCATAGAGACCAAAGAACAACTAGGGAGATAGCATTCCAGATTTTCCTTTCAAGGCTCTTAAATTTTCCATCAAACCACTAGTTGAAAAGACCTTTCACTGATTCTTGAATACACCAATGAAACCCTCAATCATGAATCACAGAAAACCAAATGAACTAGGAGAACGAGCAATGAAGCAAGACATGTACAACAGATTCAACTTCAGAGCTACAAAATGGGCAAATGGAAGAAAAACTATTGTCTAATATGCCAATTATGTGCAAAAACTCTATAGATTTGATTCTGCTTTTCCAGGCCAGCCAACCAAAAAAGAGAACTTGGGGAGGGGGGGGGGGAGGGGGGTAATGCATTATTCCAAACAAACTTGCTGATTTTGAGATGAGGGCCAAGAAGAGAGCTACTGAATTAGTAAAGGGCAAACACAGATAAAGAACCAGAGCCTGCAGATATACTAGCCCAAACTCGACATTCCACACTGTCATGACTCAGAAGAGGTGCTAAGGATAAGATAGTAATCAATCTAGTTTCTTCAACCAATTCCTAAGCATATAGCACTCTTCTATAGGGAAAATTCCAGACATCTGAACTGGATTTTTTGTGGAAGAAATGATGAAGAGAACCTTCCTTGTCAGCAGAAAGATTGTAAAAAAGATGGAATTCTAACTTGAAACAAAAGCCTCCACACTACTTGTCATGCCAAAATATGATTATATTCTCATCCCCCACTTTAATTAGACAGTTATCCAAATAGAAATTAAAGATAATCCTGCTATAATCCCCCAATGGAGATTATGTTATTCCACACTTTAGAATGCTTATCATGGGACCTCGCTGGAGGATGCCAACAATTTTTCTCAATGGGACGTCACATGACACTTATATGCATATTTTTCATAAAACAATGCTAAAAGTTATAGCCAATTAAACCAAATTAAGACAAAATCATAAATTTAAAGTTAAATCGAACCAATTAAAATTACATAAACTAAAATAACACAAGAACAAAAATATAAGAATTACAGTCACAATTTGCTCTTAAAAATTTTGTATATGCGCAGGACTTACTAGAGTGATATATCACAATCCTCCTATGAAAATAGTCTCTCTACATCGGAGGGTGTGTGGAGCGAGATGGGATTCTCTCTAGTCTAGAGCGTTGCATGGCCCATGAAGCCCATCATGGGTACCATTTCAACATGGGAACAATTTATTTTTTTGAATTTTTTGTATGTATCATTCATAAAAGAAAATTAGGTTGATTAAATAATTGTAATATTTTAATTTTATCGTGTTTGTTTCTTAAAAAATAAACGGTCAATGTATTTTTTTAAAATAAACTATTCATTTTTATTAAACAAACGCTAAATATGTTACAAAAATCGACCTAATTTTTTTTTTATTAATCATATATATACATAGAAAGAGTCATAAAAAAATAAATAATTTAGTTTATTATAATGACTTAGTAGGCTCAAATAACGCCTCCCCAATCCAAATCTATACCAAAGAGAATCTTGTTAAGTGTGAAGCTTTGTACATCTTACACTCACCAGACCCCCTCAACAAGGGACAATAACACCAGCCGTGTGGAAGTCCAAGATTGAAGTATTATTTATCCATCTAGGGCTTACAAAAACCAACTCCCTTTCTTTGTTCTTACCACTACCAAGAGACAAAGATGCTGAAGATTGAAATCATCTCCAAAGAGTCCATCAAACCTTCCTCTTCAACACCCAATCACCTCAAAACCTTTCGGCTCTCTTTGCTTGATCAGTTCGTTGCACCTTTCTTTGCTATCCCCGTTGTTCTTTACTACCCCTCTGATGAAGAAGCTACTAGCCATGTCAAACAATCTGAAATGTCTTCTATCCTCAAACGATCGCTGTCCGATGCCTTGACTCTATACTACCCATTTGCCGGAAGAATGAAAGGCGAAAGCTCAGTTGACTGCAACGATGAAGGGGTTGATTACTTGGAAGCTCGAGTCGATGCCTCAATTTCAGACACAGTTAAATTTCCACAAGTTGAAGTGGTGAGTCAATTTATTCCATCAGTAAATTACCGAAATGGTGAGACTAGCGATGTTCAATTAGCAATTCAGGTTAACTTGTTTAACTGTGGTGGATTAGCTATTGGCATTGGGTTTTCGCACAGAATTGCTGATGGACTAACGCTAAGCACATTTATTAAAGCCTGGGCAGCCATGGCTCGTGGTGAGACCAGTTTGGCTAGTCCAATTTTCATTTCATCATCGATTTTCCCACCCAGAGACCCACTTGGGTTCAAGCAAACACCTGACACCTCACAAGAGAGACTCATCACAAGAAGGTTCTGTTTCACTTCATCAACCATAGCTGCTCTAAAAGCCGAAGTAGGCACGTGTGTAGTACACCCCACTCGTGTTGAGTTGGTGACCGCAGTGATTTGGAAGTGTGCCATGGCTCAATCAGGGCTCGATAAGTCGACAGTGACACATGCAGTGAATGTGAGGGGGAAGATGGACCCGCCATTGCCTGGAACCGCCCTTGGGAACATTTTTAGGCAAGCATACGCGTATACGAATGGTGTAGTGGAGTTGGGTAGGCTTGTGGGCGAGCTGAGGGAGGGGATTGGGAAAATTGACAGTGAATATTTGATGAAATTGAAAAGTGAGAATGCGTATGAAATGATCATGAATAATATCAAGAAGGTTGGTGAATTGGTGTCCAACAAGGAAGTTTTGTTTTTGAAGTTTACTAGTTGGTGTAAGTTTCCAATATTTGAAGCAGATTTTGGTTGGGGTAAGCCCATTTGGGTGAGTAGTGGGAGTAGGGCTATTAAGAATTCTGTTATGTTGATGGATTCTATGTGTAGTGATGGTGGAATTGAAGCTTGGGTTACCATGGATGAAGACAGTATGATAAAATTTGAGCAGGACCCTTTGCTCTTGAGTTTTGTTTCGAGTAAGTCGTGTTTGGATTTTAAATTTATCAAAAAAAAAAAAAATTTAACATCTTTTTTCTTATTTTCTAATATTTACTTTTTGTTTTTCTTTGCTCATTTTAGTCCATAGATTGTTTCACAATTTCATGAATTCAAATAATAAACTTGCTCTGGACTTGTTCATCATAAGTTGTTATGCATGTGTCTCGAGAATAGTAAGCCAATTAATTACTCCTCCACTTTTTTTTTGATCAGCAAAGAAAAATTCCATTAATCAACATGAAATTAAAGGTACAGGAAGATGAAAAGCACTAAGAGAGATTCGGAAGTATAAAATACCCCTACTACTGCTACTCGCAACCATACAACCAACCCCTTGCCCTCACGATTTTTTTTTTTTTTTTTTTAAACAAAAAAACGTTAAGAAGGACTTAACAGAAAATAAAATACAAGATTCCCACAAAATCAACCCACCAAAACACCCAAACTGCTAAAAACCTATTCTAAGATCCAAGGAGGTAACCCAATAATTTTAAACACCTACTGCACTCCCAATGCTGCTGCACTCCACGCCTTTGCTGTCCACGCCTATGCTGCACACAGCCACGCCTATGGTACTGCATTCCCAAAGCCAACCACCCACCTGCTGCTTTTGAAACTAAAACTTATCACCTATGCTGCTCCAACTTCCAACGCCCACCTGCTATACGCTCCTCTGCTCCTGCCGAGGACATCTCCATGGCTGGAAAGACTCCCTTGACCGGGAAAACTCCACTTGCTGTACAACAAGTATTGCTGTTCGGCAAAACGGCACGATTTTGGTGCATTTAATTTTATTTTATTTTTTCTCTTTTATATAATTTTTCCTTTGTTTTTTTTGTTGGTGTGTATGCAGCTGTTGGTTTCTTTAATGACGTATAGTTTTTGGTTTGAGCACGCATATTTGTTGAAAAACAACCAATAGTTTAACAATTTAATGTATATATATTGACTCAAATTATTTGTTGATTTTTCAACAAATCAATAAATAATAAAAAATGTTATGAACTCACCTTTATCAATTTGTAATTTATTCTGAATATGTTTGTGTAGTGTACATTAAATTGAAGAAACGTGAGATTCATGAGTAAAATAAATTTGAATCGTTGTTTCCTTTTTTTGGATAAATTCTAAATTCATAAATTTAGGTTTTTAGTGTTGTTGATAAATAATATGTGAAGGGGGTAAATAAGAAATGGGTCGGACCCAAGCCTTGGGTCGGTCCAATCACCCAAGCCCAAATCCAAGTGGGTTAGATTAATACATGGGCAAGCCAATTAAGCCCAACTCCATGCTCAACAGTCTACCCAAACCCTCAAGCACTTGGACCCAACTCGCAGTAGAAAGGCTAGTCCGCCACGATGCTGGGTTGGGCCAAGCTGCAAGACTTAATCTATGGGCCAAGCCGATAGGCCGAACCCATCGTCAGAACTAAAGTGGGCCGAGCCCATACAAAAATATCCAAATGGACGAGCCCATCTCTATAAACGATCTTGTAAAAGGCCGAGCCGAGGCACAATACCAAGCTGAGGAAACATCTTATAGAAACGTGGAAGCTATGAATGCATGCATATGGAGGATGCCACCTCAGCTGGTCCCCTCCCCTTAGAATCACGAAATTGGTTGATCAAGGGAATGTGATCTGTTATCAGCATGATTACAACAAGTATATGCATCCATTATCAACAACTTGGTGGTCCCCTACCTTGAGCAATGTTAAAGTAAGCCTAGAAGCACCAAAGCTTCATGAAACCATATTAAGAAGCAAGCAAGGAACCCTATATATACTACATGAACTTCACATTAAAGGTAACTGAACAGTTCCAAGTTGAACCCCATTTTTACTTACAAACTCAACTCTCTACACTTTTTCTCTAATCTCTGATTCCCACACCGGAGGGGTTATCCGGCCAACCCCGGCTGGGCAACTCTTACGGTGCTTCTTGTAACAGGAACCTCAATCCTTGGATAGTCCAACCGAGTGCGGAGTCCCAATTCACTTTCATCTAGTATGGAATCTGGTACGCACAATATGTAATAATACACATTGGTGCCAATAAATTTAACAATAATATTTTAAGGATTTTATGATTTTCTTTATTGATTTTCCTAAATGAGTACAATATTGTTGTTGTTGTTGTTGTTGTTGTTTAGAGAAATTACAAAAAAAAAAAATTCTCAGAGTTTAACTTTTGTAACAAAATAAATTATGAATTTTAATTTTATCAATTTAAACTTTAATATTTTGATTTTTTTTTTTTTTATCTCAACCATTCGCCTATTTTTGTTAGATAAAACTAACGAAAAAAAATTTATTCATTAAACTCAATATAGATATACATAAAATTTGTAAAATATCATTTTTCATCAATTTACTTAATGAAAATAGGTCAATTTTTAGATTGAAAAAAAAATTAAAAATTAAAGTTTAAATTGACAAAATTAAAATCTCCTAATTTATTTTGTTACAAAGATCAATTTTTTAACCTTTTTATTTTTATTTTTATAATTTCGCTTATTATTTTTATTAATTTTGCTTGGAGCAATGTAGTTTTGACATGTGTGCTCAAATCAAAAAATATATATCATTAAATAAACCAACAGCAACGCACACACACAAACAAAATAAATAAATAAATAAATAAAAATAAATAAAATTATATATAAAAAAAAAATAAAGAAAAAGAAAAACAAAATGCATCAAAATTGTGTCGTTTTGCCGAACAGCAGCAAGTACCCCTTCCCCAATTGATATAGTTCATTTTGAAAATTCAAACTTTTTATTAGATTTTGAATTCAAATTTTAAGTATTGACTTTTCAAAAGTGAACATGTATTTTAGGACAACAAAAATGAGATAATGGATTAATAAAATAGTACGGTATATATATATGGGCAAATTATAATATTGGTCCTTTTAGTTTTGAATGAAACTAATTCAAGTTCAATAATTTGCACCTTACATTTTTCAATTTTGTTAAATGTGATCCCTTCATCTCTGTATTTTTTTTTTTTTTTTAAATTCTATTTTGATCCTTCTAATTTTACATGTATTTTTTTTTTTTTTTTTTTTTTGTGTGTTTAAAATATTGAAGATGCATGATAGAGTGACAACATTTTTTTTTGGTGTCATACAATAAGATGTTAGGGAGTTAATAAGTTAGATTAGGGCATCTTCAACGGTACATCAATTTTTTTTAATCAAATTTGAGTAAAAATTTGAGGAATCAAGTGCTCTAACGGAGGGTTTTGTGGCTTCATCAAACCACTGGTCGACTAGGTTGACGAACAGGCAGATATCCGACTGGTTGACCGGTCAGTGCAAATTTTTCACAATTTTTCTTCTTGAGGTAGTCATCCAAGGGGTTGACCAGGCAGACAATCGAGAGGACAACAGGGCAGTCGACAGCCAGTGTAATTTTTTTACAAACTTTTTCCTTGAGGTGGCCATTTGGGGAGGACATCCGGGGAATATCCGATAATGAAAATCCAACGGCAATTAACAGTGATTTGATGAAAAACACATTGATCCTCAATTTGATAAAAGAAAAGTGAAATCATGGATTTGATACCAATTTGATAAAACCGTTGGAGTTGAAAAACGAACCATTTTTCGTCAAATTCAAATTTGATGATAAGTTTGATACACGGTTGGAGATGGTTTTACAACGGAAGGATCATAATTGCTCTATCGACTTGAACCCTTAACCTCTAACATTCTCACATTCTCAAGGTACAACTACATGAATCATTAGGCCAATTAAGAAAATGCTATAGGTCCCAAATTTTCTACTGAATGAATGATTAGATGTCTCACATGGGTATAGGGTTCGCAAATGTCTCACATGGGTGTGAGGTCCACAAAATTGCAAACCTCACACCCATATGAGATATCTAGTCATTTATTTGAAGGAAAATTTGGTATCACTAATATTATTCGGCCAATTATCTTGTCCAAGTGACAACATTATAATAAAATTTAAAATATAGAGTTAAAATTATTAAAACTAAAATTACGAAAATTAAAGTAACATTTTAGTTAGATAACATCAACTAATGATATAATTTACCCTATGTATTTAATTTGGAGATGTTGATTGCTTATATTGCATTAGTTTATCAGGGACATTGCACTTTAATTTAACAATAATTTCTGTCCACTTCCAAGAAAATAATTCTGCTTTAATATAATGCAATAACATGTCAACACTTCATGTCATTGAAAAAAAAAAGAAAAAGAAAGAAGGGGGGTTAAATTATACATTTCACTCTTTCAATTAAGTTTTTAAATTTTAAACCGAACTTTCATATAGCCTTCCAATCACTCTATCATTTAAAAGTCGACTGAAAAGTTAAAAGGATAAAATTGTAATGTCCCATGATTATTTTACAGCCTTTAAAATATGCTCAAGTGGTCTCATCATATGAGTGAAGTTTGTACATTTTTTTAAGGAAAAGCTACGTCTAAATTTTAACAGGTTATGATAATTAATAATATTTTTATTAAATATTATTAATTATTAATTTTTAGTGATAGTTTAAAAGTTATCATAAAAAAATCCCAATAATTATAAGTTTTAAAGACAGTTTAAAAAAAATTATCATAAAAAAATCACTAATTTTTAACTTTTAGCGACAATTTAAAAAATTCATCACAAAAAAAATCACTAATTGTAAATTTTACCGACAATTTATAAAAATTATGACAAAAAAATACTCATTGTTAATTTTTAGCGACATGTGTAAAAAATCGTCACAAAAAATTATTTTTAGTAACAATTTTGGTAGGATTTATTTTTAACAACACTTGATGAGAATTTAATCTAATTATTAGGATATATTGATAATTTATTTATTTTTATCTGTGAGTGACGGGAGGACTACATGGAAACAAGTTAAAATTTTAAAGATTTAATTATTATAATTTGATATTAAAAATTAAAGTATTAAAAATTAAAGTAAAATTAAATAAAAGGTCGAGGATGCAGCTGTAATTTAATCCAAAAAAAAGTGACAACATTTAATATTCATATTTTATAGAGAATGATGTACAAAAGCAACGCACAAGACTCTAAACATTGTTTGGTCTAGGAATCTCGAATGCCAGATATACTTGTGTGAAAATTAATTTGGACAAGAATTTAAAATTGAGTTTCTTTTTCTATTTAGATTTCAATGTGAGAAAATTGAGGGCTTAGTAGAGCGCATCATGGTTTTTATTTCGATGATTCGAACTATTATTTTGTAGGTCTTTAAATGCATATTATCTATGAAAAATTTTAAGACGATCTGACAATCGTAATTGTTTTATTTTATTGCATTTATGTTTAAAAAATTGAATGGTCTATGTTAAAAATATATTTTTGCAAGGGCAAATACAACATAATAAAAAAGTTATGATTATTGGATCGAACTAATTTTTTCATGAATAATATACATTGAGGATCTTATAAAATGAACCGTTCAGATCATTGAAACAAGACCTGACCTGTGGTGAGCCTTACAGATCATTCAAATTTTCTCACATTGAGATCTTAATATAAGAGAAACCCAATCCAATTTAAAAGGCAAAGGGAAATTGAGAAAAACTTTAATTTACATTTGTTTCACTATTCCTTTTCTTTCCCTTTTTTTTTTATTATTTATAATTATTATCCAAATATATAATTCGAACATTGCCTTAATATCAATGTAGAGAGACTATTTCTTGTTTCATATTTGACAATCCATTATTTATTTACTTTTTTTTTTTTTCATTTGGTTTTAATTAAAAAAAGAGACATCGATAATAGCATATTTGGCTAGGAGTGTTAATTAAAATAAACAAGGGAACTATTGGCATCAAAGGCATCAACCTTTGTTTACTTTTGGTGAGCATCTTAGTGGCAATCTGATTAAAGGGAATCATGATCTACATCTCCAATGAGACACTACATACGAATTAATGAGAAAATTAACATATAATAGTCCCCAATGTCAATCAAGACCATGAAAATTTGGACTTAATTGTTTGTCTTTAGTATAGACTATGCATCGATCAGTCCATGTCTCAAGATTGTGTCTGGATTTTGGAATTTAAATATGCATAAATTGTTTATCTTAAATATAGATTAAGATATGCACGAGTCGGTTCATATCTCAAGATTATATTTAAGTTTTAGATTTAAATAGGATTTTTTATCAATTTTCCCTTCTCTTTATCTAAACTTATATACAAATCCAAGATCAAGGCACTTTCTAACCAAATTCCATGATTTAGACATTCAATTTTATGATTTTTAACAACTCATCTTGTTGCACCCTTCTCACTCCTTCACTTGATTATTAAAAATTATAAAAGGGACGTTCATTTTCCTTTCACTTTATAATGTATTGAATTTTTTTTTTTTTTATAAAAGTATGAAATCTGACATGGTATGGTTCATTGATTATCAAAATTATTTTAATCTTACAGATTAAGAATATCAGATGATTGTTCGGAAAAACAACAAAAATAAGAGCAAATAATTAAAATTTTCATCTTAAATCTTAAGTAAGTTTGAGCTTACAAGAAAGATTTCACCATTGCCAGAATAATTTTATGAAAGTCTCTTTTAAACGATATTTTAGTAATCACTAATAATGAGATAAAGTTGGAATCAAAGAATAGAGAGCAGTGGGGGAGCCTAAAATTCAATATAGAAAGAGTATATACTGATCACAATATTAAATTTATAATTAACAAGTCCAATTCTACAAGCTTAACAAAACACCTCATAATATAGAGAAGCAATCAATTGAACAAACCTTATAATAAGAAGAAAAAAAATGATCAATTAATTTAACTCTTGTCTATGACCTTCTAATGTAGAGTGTATAAAAATAGTCAAAAGAATCGAATATTGCACTTATAAAGTTTTACATGATTTAAGAATGGGTATGATTAATTTTATGAGAAATAAATAAGAAATCATCTTTTTATGTAAAAGTAAAATTTTTGTTTTGGGGGGGGGGGGGGGGGTAATTAGCATTTAATTGGTGAATACTCTGATGAATTAACTTAATTTAATATATCTTTACACAACTCTACTAACAAAGGACTTAACCAATTGTAATGAAGTGAGAGCACCACCTAATGTTGTCCTTAGACTAAATGGAGTTTTGAGAAGATAGTAAAAAGTTGATTTTTTAATTTTTTTTTATAACTTTTTAACTTTTTTAGTAGAAAAAGTAGAGAGATGATATGATCAAAACACTCATATGTAATATTCTTCTAGAGTGGGTGGCAATAAATGATTGCATAGAACGAATTGAGCTTGATTCGGAGCTTAAAATATGAAGTTTAACTAAATTTAAAATAAATAAATAAATAAAATTTAAAGTTATTAACAACATAAATTAATCAGATAAATTTAAATATAATCACACACAGAATAAAGTGTACATATGCTTTGATTTTTAGCATCCTTTAATTTTTTTAAAGTATGTGACTTTATTATTGAAATTTAAGTTGTCACCAATTGTATTGATCAAATTATTTGGATGTGATTTGACATTTAGGTGAACCATGGCATAATAATTGATCAATATTATAAAGGATTATCAAATGCCAAGATTTGCTGGTCCATGAAGTGACATCTATACAGTTAAAAAGTGCTTTAGGTCTATTTTCATAACCTGGATAAAAGTTATATTTTTAATTTTTTAATTTTTTTAATTACATTATTTTTTTATTTTTTTAATATATTTTTAAAAAAAAATATTTAAAAAAATTAACTTTTAACGTACTTAGCAAAATAGGCCTTAATATATTTTTTAAGATTATGTGTTTGTATTGTGAATTTATGTATAAACTTTAAAAAGGAAAGAAAAATTGCCGATTAAAAAAAAAAAAGGGAAGAAAAATGTAAAAGAAATAATAAGAAGTTTTAAATTATATTTCATTTATTTTTCTCTCAAGCAATTTCTATTTTTTTTATATTTTTATTTAAATTTATAATTCAACTACAGTTTAAAAAAAGAAAAACAAACTTTTATATCAGACAAAACAAATTTTGTTTGCTACTAGGAAGCATCTACTAAATCACAAATAATGATCTTAAGAACTATTTGATCTTTTTTTTTTCTTATACACTCAAAGGTCCCATTGTAATGCCTCCAAAAATACTACAATAAATCCAATCCTTAAAGCAAAGGAATAATATAAAATAATATGCTTTCATTCATCAAAATTCGTTTACAAAAGTTAACACATGCGATATACATTCACAAATGTTCATCGTGAATCTACAGCATGTGTTGCAATGTTAAGAGAATTAAAAGTAAACATATAGTCATATGCCTTATAAGCTTACATCTTTCAAAGTCATTGCTTGGTTATACAAAAATGAGCCTAACTCAATACAATTTAAGCCATTGACTATACAAAATAATATAACAAAATAAAAAAGCTCTCTTGCTCCCAAAAGTCTCTCGAAGCTATTGTATTGGTAGAGGCATGTCACCAACACCTGAAAATGATTTTCCCAAATAGGGTGAGTCAAAACCCAATAGGAACAATCTAACATAATATATGAGATTCAACAAAAATATAAATAAAATGTGCATATATATATATAATGCTTAAGACAAGACATCCACATTTTATATGATCATAAAGTCCCAAAGTTCATATTTCAATCCATTTTCCTTCAATTCATTTCAAGTTAATTTATTCTTCTCAATTCATGAGTCAATTTCATTATCTTTCAACAACTCAACTGAGACTGCAACTCAGTGGTCCTCTAATCAACAAAATTATCACACAAACACTTAAATCTGCCATTTTACGAAAATTTCGTCCGCGAGATCGACACCCATGTATATACGAGATTTCGGGACTTTCACCCTAGACACTCTGGCCAACTTAATTTCAATGGAGTCCATCATTTATCTTCTCTCAAACAATGGAGTACATCTCATTTCTCCTTCCAAACATCATACATATATAATGTATTTAAAGCATAGTCACATTCAATGACAACCAACATTAGATTAGTTTCAATTTACCTAATCCTCATACAATTTCTACAACAATCATAGCTATCATCCATCGATAGCTCAATACAGATATTTCTAAACAGATATACAATCTTCTCAATAGATAGATTATTCAAATTTTCATAGGTGAGAGACAACACGTGTCCAACTCCACCATTTACATCAACAATCATCCAATTGCACATTACCAATGTCAATTTTAGTTATTTATACAAAATAACAATTTAATCCAATTAGGACAAAACTCTCCCTTTTTCAAGTATCAACCCAAGTACCAAAATTAACAATTTTGACACAATATAACCTCATATTCAAACTTCATGCCCATTTATTTCATATTCACCAAAAAAATCCCCTCTTTTTATTTCACACCCAAACCCTAGGTTTGTTCAAACTACTTCCAAATCCCACCATTGTTACACAATAACAAATAACTAAGCTAAAAACCATATGAAGGTGTAAAAAATCCCTACCTCAAAGAGAGAAGACGAGCCAAGCAAGAGTGAAACTTCAAAGATGTCCAAATCCAAGTCTATTCGAATCAAAAGGGAGATCTTGAGATGGTCTACCTTTTTATCAAAGGGATTAGGGTGAAGAAATTACTAGAACTAGGTGAAAAGTAGAGAGAGAGTCTCAACTTTAGGTTTTAAGGAGAAAAGATCTGAAAAAGTGATGTAAAAAGTCATTTTCGCGATCTGATATACGCACAGTCCGCTTGAGCGCAAGAGTTGACGCTAGAGCGTCAGACACAATAAGTTGTTCCGCTCAAGTGCAAGAATTGACGCTTGAATGCAGAAAACACACATCCAATAGTTTTGCAGACAACAGACCAACGCTCGAGCGTAAGAAAGGCCGCTCGAGCGCCCACCCGCTCAAGCGTAGGAAACGCCGCTCGAGCATAAGAATCACTCTCCCAGTAGTTTTGTAGACAGTAGTTTTGTAGACCTACAAAACTACTAAGAGTTTGCGAAGCCCGCGCGAGCGTAGGAAGTGCTGCTCGAGTGGAGGACCAAAATTCTGAGCAACACAAGGTTTGAAAAAAACAAGCGACCAACCTGCCTAAACACAACCACAGTAACCCAAAAGCCAATTTCAAAGAGATACAAGAGAAGCAAACGGTAAACAACAATATGAAAGCATTAAACCCAAGTCTGGGATACCACAAGAGTCGGGTCAAAATCGAGATCGCTATAGCCTTTCCCCCTTAAAGAATTTTGTCCCTGAAATTACAAATCACATTTCAAAACCATGTTTTAAACAAATTTCCACAATGATTTACAAATCAATTTTCAACACTATGACCCATCCACCGGTCACTCAATCCCATCACATGATGAACAAGTCTCAATATACATCTCAACATATATTTCCCGTAGTTTTAACCGATTTCAATATATATTCCATATTTCCAAAACATATTCAATGTTTACGACAAATTCGCATTTCCAAACTTAAACAACATATACAATGTTCATATTAAGCCTGTGTTTCCAAAACATATTCAACATATATAATGTTCTCATATTTCAAAACATATACAATGCTTTTACATTTCATTAACATAATCAAACCTCAATGTATGTTCAAACACCAACAAATAAGTCCGTATATTTCTCTCGGACTTCCAATTCACGCTCCCAAGTTGCTTCCTCAACCCTATGATGTTTCCATAATACCTTAACCAAGGGAATTGTCTTGCCTCGTAAGACTTAGTCCCGAGTATCCAAGACCCTCACCGGTCTCTCCTCATATGAGGCATCCTCATCTACCTCTGGGTTGATCCAGTCCAATACGTGGGATGGATCCAGCTCATACTTTCGAAGCATGCTAATACGAAACAAATTATGAACCCCGAAAAGCTATGAAAGCAATGCCAAACTGTAAGCAACCTCTTCGATCCGCTCAAGGATCTCAAAAGGCCCAATAAATCAATGGGACAACTTCCCAGTCTTCCCAAATCTCATCAAACCCCACCTAGGTGATATCTTCAAGAACACGCGATCTCTCATCTCAAAAGACAAGGGTCTCCTCCTACAGTCGGCATAACTTTTCTGACGACTCTGAGCCGTAACCAACCTCTTATGGATATGTGTTACTTTCTTCGTCATTTCCCGAACCAACTCTGATCCCAACAAAAGTTCATTACCCACCTCAGCCCAACATACAAGGGATCTATATGGTTGGCCATACAAGGCCTTAAATAGTGCCATACTAATGCTCGATTAGAAACTATTATTATAGGCAAACTCTACTAAGGGAAAATGCCTCTCCCACGACCCCTTGAAGTCAAGGACACAACTTCGAAGCATATCCTCAAAGATCTGAATAGTACGCTCGGACTGCCCGTTAGTCTGAGGATGGTATGCAGTACTAAAGGTCGTTCTAGTGCCCAAGGCACTTTGCAAGCTCTACAATAACCGATCTGTGAAACGCAGATCTCTATCCGAAACAATTGTCACAGGGACCCCATGCAACCTCACTATGTCCCTGATATACAGGTCGGCAAGATAGTCTACCGAATCACTCAAGGGCATAGGTATGAAGTGCGTAGATTTGGTTAACTGTTCAACTACCACCCAAATGGCATCACTACCCCGTTGAGTCCTCGAAAGGCTCACAACAAAATCCATCGTGACATGCTCCCACTTTCACTCGACTATAGGCAAGGGTTGCAACAAACTCGTTGGCCTCTGATGCTCGACCTTCACTTGCTGACAAGTAAGGCACTTCGATACAAACACTGCCACATCCGTCTTCATACCTCTCCACCAAAACTAGCGACTCAGGTCATGATACATCTTTATGCCTCCCGGATGTACCGCAAGGCGTGAATGGTAAAATTATCCAAGTACTTCCTCTCGGCAAGACTTTGATACAAACAAACAGTATCGGTATCTCACACTCTGGTCGGGATACAAATTCAAGCCCTTCTTCACTTTCCCACTGGAGATCTTCTCCCAGAGGGATTCCACTTCAAGGTCACCCCTCTGTGCCTCCATCACTCAGTTCACAAATGTAGGTTGGGTAACTGCTGAAAACAAAGCCGCAGATTCAACGGACTTGCTAAGATGCAAGTCAAACTCTCCAAGAGCACCCAACATCTCCCACTCCCGGATGGCAATATTAGCCATATTGCTAATAGATTTCCTACTCAAAGCGTCAGCTACAACGTTGGCCTTCCTCGGGTGATAATACAACTCAAAATCATAATCCTCTATGAACTCCATCCACCTTCTTTGCCTCAAATTTAAATCCTTTTGTGTAAACAGATATTTCAGACTCTTGTGATCGGAAAACACCTCAAATCTCTTATCATACAGATAATGTCTCCAAATTTTCAGTGCAAAGATCACCGCTACTAACTCTAGGTCATAAGTAGAGTAGTTCCTTTCGTGTGTTTTCAACTGTTGCGAGTTGTAGGTACCTTCCCATCTTGTATCAAAACGCAACCCAAACCTTCCTGTGAGGCATCCCAATACACCAAATAGCCCAAACCTTTCTCTAGAATAATCAAAACTGGAGCAGTGGTGACTCTAACTTTAAGTTCTTGGAAGACTTCTCACAAGACTCACTCCACACAAACTTGATTCCTTTCCTTGTCAGTCTAGTCAATGGTGAGGCTAGCCTAGAAAAATCATTCACAATTCTATCATAATACCCAGCCAACCCCAAGAAACTACAGATCTCAAAAGTATTCTTAGGTGGCTCCCAATCTTGCACTGCCTCTATTTTGGATGAATCTACAGTCACCCCTTCCCCGGATACCACATGGCCTAAGAACTTAACCTCTTTCCCAAATTTAGCATACAACTTGTGGGCTCTAAGAAATTCAAGTACTACTTATAAATGTTCCTAGTGCTCCTCCTCAGAAGGTGAGTAAATCAAGATGTCATCTACAAAGATGACCACAAAACAATCTAGGAATTCACGGAAGATGCGGTTCATCAAATCCATAAACATAGCTGGAGCATTGGTTAGCCCAAAAGGCATCACTAGAAACTCGTAATGGCTATACCGCGTACGAAATGCCATCTTCAGGTTATCTTCCTCCCTTACCCTCAACTGGTGATAACCCGATCTTAGGTCTATCTTAGAGAAGCAACAAGACCCCTTCAACTGATCAAACAAATCATCTATATGAGGCATTGGGTACTTGTTCTTAACAGTTACGCAGTTCAACTTCTGGTAATCTATACAAAGTCGTAACGCTCCATCTTTCTTTTTAGCAAAGAGAGTCGGCATTCCCCAAGGTGAAATACTAGGGCGAATAAAACCCTTATCCAATAATTCTTGGAGTTGAATCTTCAACTCACTTAACTCAATAGGTGCAAACTGATACGGTGCTATAGAAACCGCTGTCGTGCCAGGCACTAAATCAATAGAGAACTCGATCTCTCGGTGAGGTGGTAAACTAGTAAGATCCTCAGGAAAGACATCCGAGTATTCGCAAACTACCCTTGGCAACTCCACCCAGACTTCATCACATTCACCAGTCAAGAAGCTAACAAGAAGACCACTAAGTTCACTCCACCCACACGGATCATATACCGGTAATAAAGCTTTATTCACCCAGTCCCCCAAGAAGTAAAAACAATCACCGTTCAAGGTACATATAGTAACCCTCTGACAGTAGCAATCTATAACAGCTTGGTATGATGATAAGCAGTCCATACCCAAAATGACATCAAAACTACACATATCAAGCAATACAAATGCAAAAGGTAATCGGCAACCGACAACCTCGATGTCACAACCCTAACACCCTTGTTTCAGAATAACTTCACCACCAATAGGTGACTCTACACAAATAGGAGATGCTAACTATGCCAACTCCAATCCCAAAACCGATGCAAATGCAGATGAGATAAAATAATGGGATGCACCAGCATCAATTAACACATCAACAACTGAATTGCAAAATAAGAAGGTACCTCTCACTACATAAAGAGCTGGTACTAGATCCGGCGTTGTAACAGCATACACACGCCCCGTAGGTCTCTGCTCAATCTACTCACCCCTCGGAGCATATGCCTGATGCACTGACTGAGCCGAAAAGGCTCCCTGATTGGCCCTTGAGGCTTGTGCTAACTGTGCAGGCTGATGGTTCTATGTCTGCCTCGAATCAGACACACTAGATGTGCCACCAAACTGTGAGTAGAACCTCTTCATGTGCCCTGCCTGCCCACACTGATAACAAGTGAGCTGGTGGCCTCTCCCCTGACTTTATCCCTAAGAACGAGCCGAAGACGGTGCTCTCGTTACCCTCCTCTTCTCTGCAGGCAAGCTGGAGATGTGTGGCCTGACTGACCACATTTGAAACAAGTGATGTTTTCTTGACCACCCTTCCCAGAACCCGAACTTGGTATTGGAAAAGTGGACATCGACTGAGCTCCCTGGGACGACTGGAGGTTAGAACCTTTCTGTCTCTTACTGTCCCCCTGACTGTCCTGACTTCTCCTTGAGTCCCTCATCCTCTCCTCCTTCGTCTACATAATAGTCTCAAAATGGGTTGCCGCCTCCACAAGGCGTCCATAATCTCTAATCATGGATCCGGCCACTCTAAACATGAGCCTGGTCCTCAACCGCTTCTCGAACTCCAGACAACGGTGCTCCTCAGTCGCCACAATTTCTAGTGCAAACCTCAACAAACTGGTGAATGTGGCCTCAAACTCGGCCACTGGTGTGTTCAACTACACCAACTTAGAGAACTGGTCTCTCAACTTCTTCCTAACAGTGGAGGGCAAAAACTTGTCCTAGAAGGTGTTGACAAAAGCCTCCCAAGTCCCTCCAATACGCCCTTGCGCATGCTTCCACCATTGACCTGCGTCTCCGTTTAGTTGAAAGGACGCCAAGGTCACTCTCAAACCCCCGTTTTCAATGCCGAGCATCTCAAATGTCTTCACTGTAATGCTAGCCACTCATCCGCTTTCAGTGGCTCCTTAAGATCACCTAAAAACTCATTCGGATTCAACTAGAAAAACTCCCTCCTCAGAAAAGATGGCCTTACCTCAACGACTTGTACCGGGACTTGATTCTCAACCCTTAGAATGTCCATAGATTCCCGCAAAGCTTCGACCATTTCACTGGTTAAGGAGCCCATGGCCTGTTGACCAACAGGTTCGACCGCATTAGCTTGACCAACCCCTTCTTCCTGTGCCGGAATATCATCCGGTAGAGACATCTCATGCCTTCTAGGCCTACCACGCCTACCACAACCACGTCTACGTCTTGACATCTTAATAAAGGTAACAAAAGGTATTAGTACATTTGCAAATGTGCCGAGGCTAACTCACTCACATCCTAATGTGATGGACAACAGTAAATCACTCCACATAAGCACGTAATCACATGAACACATACGAATTTCCTTCATAGATAATGACTGTCTCGCGACGTTGCTAGAGTTCTAGTGAGAAACAGCAGTGATCAAGTGCTCTTCTAATAGGATTTCTAGAAACTTGTAGACCTAATCAATATCTTAGGAACTAAATCTCATACCCATATAATCATATAAGCATGTTATCACATAAGCATACAATACATACTAACGTCTCAACCAAGTGAGACAAACCCATTGTGGTACTAACCACTTTTCACGTACCCAAAGTATTCAAATTTGATACGCTCTGATACCAAGTTGTAATGCCCCAAAAAATACTACAATAAATCCAATCCTTAAAGCAGAGGAATAATATAAATAATATGCTTTCATTCATCAGAGTTCGTTTACAAAAGTGAACACATGCGATATACATTCACAAATATTCATCCTGAATCTACAGCATGTGTTGCAATGTTAAGAGAATTAAAAGTAAACATATAGTCATATGCTCTATAAGCTTACATCTTTCCAAGTCATTACTTGGTTACACAAAAATGAGCCTAGCTCAATACAATTTAAGCCCTTGGCTATACAAAATAATATAACTAAATAAAGAAGCTCTTGCTCCTAAAAGTCCCTCCAAGCTATTGCCTTGGCGGAGGCATGTCACCAATAGCTGAAAATGATTTTCCGAAATAGGGTGAGCCAAAGCCTAGTAGGAACAATCTAACACAATATATGAGATTTAACAAAGATATAAGTACAATGTGTATATACAATGCTTAAGACAAGACATTCACATTTTATATGATCGTAAAGTCCCAAAGTTCATATTTCAATCCATGTTCCTTCAATTCATTTCAAGTTAATTTATTCTTCTCAATTCATGAGCCAATTTCATTATTTTTCAACAACTTAACTGAGACTACAACTCAGTAGTCCTCTAATCAACACAATTACCACACAATACTTCAATCTGCCATTTTATGAAAATTTTGTCCACGAGATCGGCACCCATATATATACGAGATTTCGGGACTTTCACCCTGGACACTTCGGCCAACTTAATTTCAATGGAGTACATCTCTTATCTCCTCCCAACCAATGGAGTACATCTCATTTCTCCTACAAAACATCATACATATACAATGTATTTAAAGCATAGTCACATTCAATGACAACAAACATTAGATTAGTTTCGATTTATCTAATCTTCATACAATTTCTACAACAATCATAGCTATCCTCTACCGATAGCCCAATACAGATATTTCTAAACAGATAGACAATCTTCTCAATAGATAAATTATTCAATTTTCTATAGGTGAGAGACAACACGTGTCCAACTCCACCATTTACATCAACAATCATCCAATTGCACATTACCAATGCCAATTTCAATTATTTATACAAAATAACAATTAAACCCAATTAGGGCAAAACTCTCCCTTTTCCAAGTATCAACTCAAGGACCAAAATCAATAATTTTGACACAATATAACCTCATATTCAAACTCCATGTCCATTTATTTCACATTCACCAAAAAAAATCCCTTTTTTTTATTTCACACCTAAACCCTAGGTTTGTTCAAACTACTCCCAAATCCCACCATTATTACACAACGACAAATAACTAAGCTAAAAACCATATGAAGGTGTAGGAAATCCCTACCTCAAAGAGAGAAGACGAGCCAAGCAAGAGTGAAACTTCAAAGATGTCCAAATCTAACTTTATTTGGATCAAAATGGAGATCTTGAAATGGTTTATCTTTTTATCAAAGGGATTAGGGTGAAGAAATCACTAGAACTAGGTGAAAAGTAGAGAGAGAGTATTTTAGAGAGAGAGAGTCTCAACTTTAGGTTTTAGGAATAAAAGATCTGAAAAAGTGATGTAAAAAGTCATTTTTGACGATCTGATATGTGCACAGTTTGCTTAAGCGCAAGAATTGACGCTCGAGCGTCAGACACAATAAGTTGTTCCACTCAAACGTAAGAAGTGATGAGCGCAGAAAGCACACATCTAGTAGTTTTGCAGACAACAGACCAATGCTCGAGCGCAAGAAAGGTCGCTCGAGCGTCTACCCACTCGAGTGTAGGAAACGCTGCTCTAGCGTAGGAATCACTCTCCCAGTAGTTTTGTAGACCTGCAAAACTACTGAGAGTTTGCAAAATTCACTCGAGCGCAGGAAGTGCCGCTAGAGCGGGGTACCAAAATTTGGGGCAACACAAGGTTTTAAAAAAACAAGCGACCAATTTGCCCAAACACAACCACAGTAACCCAAAAGCCAATTTCCAAGAGATACAAGGGAAGGAAGGGATAAACAACAATATAAAAGCATTAAACCCGAGTTCGGGATACCACAAGAGTCGGGTCAAAACCGGGATCGCTATACCCATTCTAGTGTAAATTACATAAAGGGGCAACCATAAACGTGTGTGCATTTTGTGTTGAGGGACAAATGTAGGTTTTCTCATAATATTAAGATTATTAAATGTAACACTTCAAAAAAACTTATTAGTTTAGTTTTCTTAAATGTAACAACGTAATACTCTAAAAAAACTCTTTAGTGTATTTTTTTTCCCAAATGCAACACTCTAATCAATGTAACACATAAATGTCGTAGTGTGTTTTTTCCAAACGCAATACTCCAATGTAACACATTGAAAAGCTCCTTAGTGTAGTTTAATCAAACATAAAAACGTAACATTCTAAAAAACTTCATTAGTGTACTTTTACCAAACGTAACACTCCAATTAATATAACACACAAAAACTCTTTAGTGTATTTTTCCCAAATGTAACACTCGAATGTAACACACTTAAAAACTCTTTAGTGTGCTTTTTTCAAACATAACATTTTAAAAAAATTCCTTAGTATATTTTTACCAAACGTAATACTCCAATTAATGTAAAACAACAAAACTCTTTAGTGTATTTTTTTCAAACGTAACACTCCAATGTAACACACTTAAAAACTCTTTAGTATGCTTTTTTCAAACGTAACATTCTAAAAAAATTCCTTAATATATTTTTTCTAAATGTAACACTCCAATCAATGTAACACACAAAAACTTCTTAGTGTATTTTTTCCAAACGTAGTACTTTAATGCAACACTTCAATGTAACAACAAAAATGTATATTTCCACACTTCATAACTAACACTTTAGCCACAAAACCCTCAAAAAAAAATCTTCCACACCTCATCTTTCCATTCTCATCCTATAAACGAATCAAAAAATTGAAAAAATGAATCATAAAAGGACATTCAGTTAAACTCAAACAGCACCAAATCAAATAAATATAACTTTTTAAAATAAAAATAACTAATTAATTCATAAGAAAACTCTTAAAATTAAATGAATTAAAATTTCCCAATATAAAATTTATGGGTAAATTTTTCAATCAATTTTTGGCATTTATATCTCCACTAGTGTAAGGCCGGTGAGGCTATTGTCTTGTGCCTCTCAATGGGAAAGATCACACTTCTTTGTAATATATATATATGTATATATATATCTTAGTTTTGTTATTGAGGATGGTCAATTTTTCCGACTCCCTATCACGGGCTTTTCTCTGCCTTGATGAAGAAGTAGACGCGACAGATTTGTTTCTCCTTTCCTATTTTAATCTGTCCCGGCTCCATTTATATTCTAATATATCATTTAATTTTTTTTGAATATGATAAAACTAAAATCTGAATTATTATATTTAAATTTTATTTGAATCATGAATTAAGATAGAGATTTAAAAAAAAAAAATTGAAAAAATGAGTAAATGTGAAAGAAATATAAATTAATTTTTTTTGTCAATTTTTTTTTTTTCTTTTTCTAAATCCCTAAACACAACCTTAGTGTTCATTTTCACTTATTTATTTCTCATCATATATCTTTTAACTTTCATTAATTATAAATCACTGTCCATAATACATTATATTATCCATATATATTTTTTATCAGTGTTCTAAGGATATTAATTAACAAAGTTTAAAATATTTAGGACAAATTACACCGTTAATATCTACATTTTGTCTTTTGTGTCATTTTGATTCCTATATTTTCAATTGCCTCAATTTTGACACTTAATTTTAGATTTTGTATCAATTTGGTCCAGTTGATAATATCATTAGTGCTTATGATGGAAAATTATCACTAAATTGATCGAGGTTAACTCATTGAGTTGAACAAACTTATAATTTTACCCTTAAAGTCATGAAACCTGCTACTTATGTACGCATTTTTATTAAAAAAAAAATAATAATTGTATTCAATTGGATTAAATTGAAACAAAATCATAAATTCATGATCAAAATCGAATCAATTGAAATTATATAGATCAAAATATAGGGACTATTAGTATAATTTGCCCAAATATTTATGATTGTACTGACACCCCTAAGGTTTAAGTTTAATACAAATCCCTCCTCACATTTAAAAAATTACACTGATCCCCTGTTAGTGTAATTATGTTGGTGCTGTTAACTTTTGGATTAAAATGACATATTTGCCTCTTAGCCTTTATATATATAAAATAATAAAATAATGCATATATTTTATTTATGTCATTCCAAGGAAAATAACAATTATCTTGTTTGGTTTAACTCACTTATTAGAAAATTGATTTTTTTTTTTTTTTTTTGTTTATCATGTTCTTTTGTTTTTATAGAAGTTTTTTAATATTTTTTGCAATTTTTTATATTTTTTTTAGATACACATAGATATATTTAAAAAGTATAATATTTTGTATTTTTTAAACTCACTAAATACAAAATATATATATATATATATATATCAATTCAGTACATTATCGTATTTTGTAGCATTCAATGAATTTTTTAAAAAGTTTTTTGTACAAATTTTATATTTTTTAAGTGTATCTAGATTAAATGGATCTAAAAAGTCAAAAAAAAATGATTAAAATATTTTTAAAAATTATTAAAATCATAAAAATAAGAACTAAAAATTCAAAAAAAAAAAAAAAACATACCCCATGAGGCTGTGGAGTACATTTTTGTTGATTTTATTTTGTATAAATGTATATATATATGTATTGTATTTTTGTGCTTCCAAATTTAATTGGGTGGTTGGTTAGATTTTACGTGAATGATTGCGTTTGCTAATCCTGTAATAAATGTAGGCGAATTGACGATTAAGAAAACGATAGTGTAAATAAAAATGAAAAAATTTATTCATATATAAATTTATACAAAAAATATCATAAAATATTGTGATAGTGATATTGTTATAAATATAAATCATCTCTATGGGTGTCTTGGTTTAAAGTGAAAGGTTATCATTAAACTATATGATTGTGTTTGAAATTCTATATAAAATTTATTTTTGTATATTATTATTCAATAAGAATATGGTCATGAAGAGTTTAATGATGAAAAGTTATAGAGTGTAGTCATAATGATAAAAAGAAGAAATGATAGAAAAAAGGGTAAGATGGTCATTTACAAAACTTTAGGGTATGACATCATCAAATTTTGTTTAGTTCTTAATGTCCACTTAACAAGATGAGATAATTTGTAATAAGATTACAAAATTCAAGAAGGGAAATATAATTTTCAAAATGTGAAGGGGAAACGATATTAATGGGGGTGTCAATGTAACTTACCCTTATGTATTTGTTACAACAAACTTTTATAAATAATGTAAAGTATTTCAAAATTTTGACTAGTGTTCTGAAGGCAATATTAACAAAAGTCATATATATTTTTAATGTTTGTCTTCTAAACCTCAAATATTTATATTTGTACTGCTATAAGCTATAATTATCTTTTTATTTTCTATTTAATGTTAAAAAATTAAAATAACTCAATAATGATAATTTAAAAATATTTTATTAATCATAAAAGTTTTCTGAAACATGAATGTTTTTTTTGTCATTTTGATAATTTACTTTACTTTATGAGTAAACAAATTTCAAATTTTTTTTATAAAAATAAGAGGAAAGAAAAACATACCAATTAGCCTCCGTTTGGGAAGTGGGCTGGCTCTTTGGCTTTTTGGCTTTTTTGGCTATATGAGCCTGGGCTCAAAAGCTTGGTTTGGGAATGACTCTTGGCTTTTTGGCTTTTTTGGCTTTTTTTGTGAGAGAAGAGTGTAATGATTATGGGGTTGGATGTGATGTTTTGTCTGTTGTGGCTCATGAGCCTATTTTGTCTTTTGTGGCTCATGAGCCCAAAGAGCTCTTGCCAAACGGAGGCTAAAAACTAGATTCCTTTTGCTTATTATTATCAATAACTGTTACAATTGCTTTTGCAAAAATAAAATTTTCAAATTTAAAATGTTTTAAATCTTACTTAAAACTGACTATGTCACAAGAAAATAAAGTAGATTTCTCCATTTTATTAATCAAAGAAGATCTGTCAAAAAACTTAAGGGGAATTTTTTTTAAGGTCCCCGGTATTAAGATTTTATAGCATAAAGAACACTCAATATTTTCATGATGTCTAAGGTCCCTCAACATCAATCCAGAGAAAATTCGATCCAGAGAATTTCTCTAGACAAATCACAGAGAAAATTCAAATTTCTTTGGACATATCACAGATAAAATTTCAAATTTCTCTGGACACATCACAGAGAAAATCTCACTAGAGAATTTCTCTGGATTCAACCCAGAGAAATTTCCCTCTCAACTCCAGAGAAATTTACTCATTCCCAGAGAAAATTCTCTCCAACCAGAGAAATTCACTTGTTGTCTGCAGTTTGATAGAAGGGTTCAAGAATATAACCAATACGAGACACAATGCAATACATGGAACTAAAGAGTGTGCATCTTGATATTGATAGCTCACCAATGCCTTGAATCAACACTTCTGTTAACACTGTAATGTACTTATCCAGAGAGAAAAAGAGAGATACCAAAGGACCAGATATAGGTGCTAATATCAAATGTCTTCTTAGTTGTTTTATGACCACAGACCAGCTCAATTTGAGGATTGTATTGACAAAAATAAACAATGTACTTACATGTTTAAACAAGTCAAAAATGTTTGGATGCACAAGTAATATACCATTAATAGAAGATTAAAAAATGAACTATTTAAACACATGTATCTGGAGAGAATTTCTCTGAATGAGAATTTCTTTGGAGAGAATGAACCATTCTCGAATTTCTCTGGATGAGAATTTCTCTGGAGAGAATGAGATGGTTTGCCATCTTATGAAGCTTTGAGAACTGTGATTTCCAAAACCCTAACAATCGAAATCATCTCGTCCGTTCCTCCTTCAGATCATCAAAACCGTACACCGGCGTTGCAGGCGCATTGTCGGGGACATTTCCTTCCTACCATCTCCTTCAACCTCTGCTCAAACAGACCACTATTTCTCAGCGAATTCAACGGCACCAATCCACTGAATAATTTCTCGTTGAAGAAAATCTGAGGTACTGATGAACTTCCAGTTCTCTCCACCAACTCTTTCTCTCTCGTTGGATACACATCAATGATGATTTCGACAAACTTCAATCCTCGTTCTTTGAAGAACGATCGAACCGCGCTGCAATCTCTACAGTTCGATCTCGAGAAGAAACTGATCCGCCTTTTGAATTCGAGATCTCCGTTTTCATTCCCGTTCTTGAGCTTCACGATCACTTTGAGTCCCGAGAGATTGAACTCTGTCACATTCGAAATCAAATTTGAATTCGACTTCGAATTTGATTCATCGTTCTCTTTCATTGATAGAATTCGTTTCGCGATCGCTGTCGATAAGCTGTTGCTCTTCTCCCGGAAGAATTTCCCGATCGCCGGCATGTCAACTGAGCTAGTTTCCGGCAAGGACTGCGACTATTGCATAGAAGGACAGTCGTCGCCGTCGTCGTCACCGTCGTCGCCGTCCGATTATCATTTTCTAAGAGAAGAGGTGAGGCGTGAGTTTGAGAGAGAGAAGAGAGAGAGAGAGAGGTGAAGGTTTGAAACTTATACAAAATTTCTCTGTAATACATGGGGCATGGGATTGAGGGACCTTAGACATCATAAAATAATATTGTGGATCTCTTCCATTACTAAAATTGGGAGAGGGACCTTTGACTAATTTTCTGTAACAACCCTCGTACTGATTATCGATAAACTACTGAATTAGCTACTGATTACTGCTAAACTGAACTGATAATGACCGATAATTGAATTAACTGAAGTACCGAATGGACTGATTGCAGTCGAAACTGAAATTGAATAAGTATATCTATTGTATTGCATTTCTATCTGTTCGATTGATTGATTATCTGTTTGAATTCATGTGTTTAAGCTGTTAATTGGAGGCCTTATCGGCGGCCGAATTAGGAAACCGTTTAGTGTTTTGGACTCAGTAGAATATTTGTGATTTAATGGTATATTTATCTGAAAATTGATTAGGAATGATTAAATTAGATTAAATATTGATTAATTGAAGAGTTCGCCTTAATTACAACTTTGCCATTGAGTGGAGCATTTGTTTATTCATGTTTGAGCCTTACATACACTTAGGCAAACATTTGATCAGCCCCTTATTCTTGAGACCACCGAATTTTAGAGAGGGAGTGAGAGAGATTGAGTTCATTTTGGTGATTTGGCTTGGAACTTGGAGGATTAGCTTGAACTACTTGGAATTGAAGTGTAATTGACAAAACTTGGGCTCTTACAAGACTTAGGTAAGGAAATCATCATCTTCTTGTTGTCTTTAAGCTCCATCTTGCATGTATCATGGTTATATAGAGAAGTTGAGTCTTGATTTTGTTCATAATTGTTGAATTGGAGTTCCATTGTTGCATGCATGACCATTTAGTGTATTTTGAAGTTGAATTCATGGTAGATTGTACATGCATGCTCATGTTTCTATCAAAGTCCACGTTTTCATTTTGTTTTCCAAGAATTGAGCTCAATTGAGCTAGTATTGAAGCTTTAATTTGGTTCAAAATCCATGCATGTCATGTTTGGAGTTCACTCTTGAAAAATGGTTTGATATGAGTTTGATTAAACACCCTTGGGCTTTGATTTCTTAAATTGAGTTTTGAAACATGTTATTCTATGTGTTTAAAAAAGTTTTTCCAGAAAATAGCCCAAGAGGATCGAAAACATTGCTTTTGAACTTGGTTTTGAGCTTGGGACTCAAATCTGGGATTTCCAGATTTCTGTTGTCCGCTCGAGCGGAAGAAGTAGCGCTCGAGCGGAGAAAACGAGCTCCCAGCATCTTGCTCTGTGCATCAGTCCGCTCGAGCGGAGCATTGGGCTCTCGAGCGGAGGACTGGGTGACACGCTCGAGCGGGCGTCGAGCGGAGATTTCACCTATCCAGTACTTTTTGGTCCGCTCGAGCGTGGATGTTGCGCTCGAGCAGGGACCTTTGTTTGCCTGTCCGCTCGAGCGGGGGAAACCTGCGCTTGAGCGGGTCTCTGTTTCACTGAAAAATTCTGCAAATGTTTTCTAAGTGCATCTTTGCATCCTCATCCCATCCTAGGCATTCTTAGGCCTAGTTTAAGGCATCGTAATGAGGATATAGATGTAGAACACACCGAGGCATAATAGGAAGTTAATTATTGTACTTCCCCAACTGTTAAACTTAGAGTGTGTTCTATTTGTTTACTGTTTAGGGTTGGCTTCGGGGACGCGCTCTAGCTGCTATTAGCCCAATCTCTGTGAGTAACAGATTGTGTAAAGATATGTTCAAAATGGTTATCTTTTGAATACTGAACTGAATTGTTTATTGAACTGATATTGTTTACTGAATGAATGTATGTCCTGTATTCTGAACTGTATTGTGGCATCCTTAGCATTGACTATTACTGTTACAGAGCTCTGTCGGTCCCTCGTGGAACCAAACTGTTTACTGACTGATGGCCATCATTACTGTTGGGTCTGTTGAGACCCGGTCCTTTTGGACCTACTGTTTATAGGCTAATGGATGTACCACATATGACTGATTGACTGAAATACTGAAAGACTGAAATACTGTTTCATGAACTGTTTTCATTACTGTAAGGACATTACATTCTTAACCTCTTTATACATTATGTTATTCACTGGGCTTTAGCTCACCGTTTATATATATATGTAGGTTCTCAGCAGCCAGACCGGAGCTAGGAGCGTGGGTTAGTCCCCAGTTTTGTCAAGCCAGCCTATGTGCCTCACTGCGAGGTTCCGAGACGCCATGCTATGGCTTGGGGTGTTTTTGTGTTCCCCACCTGTCTCTTGACTGTTTTGTATTATTGTATAAACTGTTTACTGTTTGACCGTACTGTTATCGAGGGATTAAGTCCCCGTACTGAACGTTTGTATATGATTGTATAGACTGTACTGTTCTGAACTGTACGAATGCATGAAAAATGTTTTTTTTGGCATACAGATTTTCACAGCTCAATGGACACTAGTTACTTACTGTATTGGCTTCCGCCAGGCCCTGTACTCTGTTTAACTGTATTATTGTTTAGCAGGCCTTCGATAATCTCGGATTACTGGCCAGTTACGGTGCTAAACCCATAGGGCTGGGTTTGGGTCGTGACAGAGTGGTATCAGAGCGATACTTAACCACGAGTTATACCGCACACACGTGTCCAAATGAGCTATAGAGTGTCCTAGAAAAGCGATTAGGGCATCTCATGAACTTGAAAAGTGTGTGCTTATGACTGACTGATTATATGCTACATGTTAAACTGTTTAATTGTACAACTGCTTATAATGATAACTGTTATCACTGCTTATAGTGAAATGGATAACACAAGTACTGCAAATGAAACTGAATCATCATCCTCTGAGGCCAGAATGGCCAGACTTGAACAAATGATGGGACTAGTAATTGAAAGACTTGATCAACAACAGAACCAACAGCCCCCACCACCTCCTCCTCCGGTACAACCGGAACAGAATGTACAGAATGTGAACGTTAATGAGGTGGACATTATTGCACTGACTCATAAATTCAGCAAGACGAAACCGCCGTCCTTTCAGGGAGGCTTAGAACCGCTAAAGGCTGAAGCTTGGGTTTTGGAGATTGAAAAATTGTTTGAAGTTTTTCCGTGCTCGGAAGCACATAAGGTATTGTTAGCCACCTTTACATTGCAGGAAGAAGCTAGAAGGTGGTGGATGTTGATCCGTGATACCAACACTGTGGTGACTTGGGCTCAGTTCAAGGAGTCCTTCTTTGAAAAATACTTCCCTCAATGTGTCAGGGATAGAAAGGTAACTGAATTTGAACAACTGAAACAGGGCACAGCGTCTGTTGCCGAATATGAGAAGAAGTTCACCGAGCTTGCTAGATATGCACCGCATATGGTGGACACCGACTACAAAAAGGCCAGGAAGTTTGAAGGCGGCCTGAATGTTGCTATCCTTGACAGAGTTAACATGTTGAAATTGCCAACTTATGTAGGTGTACTTGATCGAGCCTTGATGGCTGAATCAAATATTGAAGCACTGAAACAAACCGAACCACCAACAACTGAATGGCGCAGTAAAAGGCAGGGTTTCAAATTCAAGAAAGGCAAACATAACTCTGCAAACAAGAAACAGAACACGGGGTCAACAACTAGCCCCAGCCAAGGGAGTGGATTCATTCCACCCTGCTCCGTATGTGGCAATAAACACAAAGGGGTTTGCTACCAGATTTCAGGAGCTTGTTTCAGATGTGGCAAGGTGGGCCACAGAATTAAAGACTGCCCTTCTGCTCCACCAGCCAGTAGTAAAGCTGCACCAAGCGCAGCAGCATCAAATGTAGCACCAAAGCCTAACCCCAAAGCTACCGGGAAAGAGCCTATGAGGCAGGGCCGAGTGTTCGCCCTAGTACCGGGAGACGTGCAAAACACTGAGACTGTTGTGTCAGGTATCCTCTCTATTTGTGCTCAAAATGCTTATGTATTGATTGATTCGGGGTCTACACATTCGTATGTATCGCATGCTTTTTCGCGTAAATTGAATAGACCCTTAGAACCTATGAACTATCTGCTAGCTGTATCATCACCTGTTGGGGGATCCATGACATGTGCAGATATGTATCCTGCTTGTGAGATTATTGTTGGGGACATGCATCTGTTTATTGATTTACTACCGTTGAACATAGATCATTTTGATGTAATATTGGGGATGGATTGGTTACAAAAATATCATGCTATTATCGATTGTGTGACCAAGCAAGTTGTTTTCCGTCCACCGGGTTTACCTGAATTTGTATTTAGTGGGGTTGGAGTAGTACCTCCTCCGTATCTGATTTCTTCGGTAAAAGCTGTCAAATTGATTAGAAAGGGATGTAAAGGATATCTGTGTTCTGTACTGACTGTATCTGCTAATGATAATGTTAAAACTGATGTGAATTGTATTCCTATAGTCAGAGAATTCCCAGATGTATTTCCAGATGATTTGCCAGGGGATTTGATTGACAGGGAAGTTGAATTTACTGTTGATGTGATTCCGGGTACACAGCCAATGTCTAAAGCTCCCTACAGAATGGCTCCAACTGAACTGAAGGAATTGAAAGTACAATTGCAGGAACTGCTAGACAAGAAGTTTATCAGACCCAGTACTTCACCGTGGGGTGCACCTGTTTTGTTTGTAAAGAAGAAGGATGGCTCACTGAGACTGTGCATTGATTACCGTGAATTGAACAAGGTAACTGTAAAGAACAAATATCCATTACCGCGTATTGATGATTTGTTTGACCAGTTACAGGGTGCACAAGTGTTTTCCAAGATCGATCTCAGATCGGGATACCATCAACTGAAAGTTAAACCAGAAGACATTGATAAAACTGCTTTTAGAACGAGGTATGGCCACTATGAATTTTTAGTTATGCCTTTTGGAGTTACCAATGCACCTGCAGCATTTATGGGCCTCATGAATAGAATCTTCAAACCGTACCTTGATGATTTTATTGTAGTATTTATTGATGACATACTGATTTATTCTAAGACTGTTGAAGAACATGAACATCATCTGAGACTTGACCTGCAAACCCTAAGAGAACAGAAACTGTATGGTAAACTGTCTAAATGTGAGTTTTGGCTTGATCATGTTATGTTTTTGGGGCATGTTGTTAGCAAAGATGGAATTTCTGTTGATCCGCAGAAAATTGAAGCTGTAGTGAACTGGCCTAGACCAACAAATGTGACTGAAGTCCGAAGCTTTTTAGGATTGGCTGGATATTACAGAAGATTTGTCAAAGATTTCTCCAAAATTGCTTTACCATTGACTCAACTGACACAGAAAGAGATATCATTTGACTGGACAGACCAGAGGGAATCAGCGTTCCAAGAGTTGAAAACCCGATTGGTGACTGCACCTGTCCTTACTTTACCTTCAGGTACGGATGGTTATACTGTTTTTAGTGATGCTTCTCATAAGGGTTTGGGATGTGTTTTAATGCAGAATGGGAGAGTTATTGCTTATGCTTCCCGACAGTTGAGACCACATGAAAAGAATTACCCAACCCATGACCTGGAACTTGCTGCAGTGGTATTTGCACTGAAAATTTGGCGTCACTAGTTGTATGGAGCAACATGTGAAGTGTATACTGACCACAAGAGCCTGAAATACTTTTTCACTCAGAAAGAACTGAATATGAGACAGCGGAGATGGCTAGAACTGATTAAAGATTATGACCTACAGATTTTGTACCATCCGGGAAAAGCCAACACCGTTGCCGATGCTTTGAGCCGAAAATCGATTGGGAACTTAGCCTGTTTGCTGACTGGACAGAAGGAGTTGCTTTGTGACCTTGAAAAGTCTGAGATTGAAATTGTTTTGAAGGAACAAGGTGGAACCTTAGCTGCTATTTCTGCTCAACCAGCATTGATTGAAGAAATTAAGGAGAAACAGCATTGGATGATTACTTGAAGAAGGTTATTGAAGAAAGAGATTCTAAACCGAGACCGGGGTTCAAATTTGAGAACAATGTACTGAAATTTCAAGAAAGACTGTGTGTGTCGAATGACACTGAACTGAAAAGAAGAATTCTGCAAGAGGGCCACAATTCAAAATTTTCTATCCACCCAGGGAATACGAAAATGTATCAAGATTTGAAATTGAATTTCTGGTGGCCGGGAATGAAGAAGGAAATTGCTGACTTTGTGTCCAAATGCCTTCATTGCCAACAAGTCAAAGCTGAACATCAACGACCTGCTGGATTATTGCAACCCTTACCCATACCAGAGTGGAAATGGGAGCATATCACGATGGATTTTATCGTTGGGTTACCTCGCTCCAGGAAAGGTATGGATTCAATTTGGGTCATTGTTGATAGACTGACCAAATCTGCTCACTTCTTACCTGTTAAAACAATTTATAATGCGGACAAACTGGCTATACTCTATATCGATGAAATTGTTAGACTGCATGGAGTGCCTGTATCTATTGTTTCTGACAGGGATTCGAAGTTTACATCGAGGTTCTGGCAAAGTTTACAGACTGCATTGGGTACTGAATTGAGGCTGAGTAGTGCCTATCATCCTCAGACAGTTGGACAGTCAGAAAGGACCATCCAAACTTTGGAGGATCTATTGAGAATGTGTGTCCTTGATTTTCAGGGAAATTGGGAAAGTCATTTGCCATTGGCTGAATTCGCCTACAACAACAGCTACCATTCGAGTATTGGTATGGCGCCCTTCGAGGCATTGTATGGCAGAAAGTGTAGATCTCCAATTTGCTGGGCAGAAGTTGGAGATGGGCCGTTGCTTGGGCCCGAGATTGTGTATGAAACAACTGAAAAGATAAAACTGATACAGCAAAGACTGAAAACTGCACAGAGTAGACAGAAGAGTTATGCAGACATTAGAAGACGAGACCGAGAATATGAAGTGGGTGATCACGTTTTTGTGAAAGTGACACCAATGAAAGGCCAGACTCGTTTTGGAGTCAAAGGCAAGTTAGCACTGCGATATGTCGGACCGTATCAGATCGTTGAGAAAATCAATCCGGTGGCGTATCAAGTTGCACTTCCTCCTGAAATGGAGCATATGCATAACGTCTTCCACATCTCTATGTTGAGAGATTATCTTCGGGATCCATTCCATGTGATTGAGCCTACTCGGATAGTGTTGAGTGATGACTACACTTACGAGGAGAGGCCTATACAGATTGTAAATAGACGGATCAAGAAACTGAGAAACAAAGAGATCCCGCTAGTGAAGGTTGATTGGCAGAACCATGGTGGTGTGTATGCCACTTGGGAAAGGGAAGATGACATGGCTAAAAGATATCCAGAACTGTTTCCACTGAACCCTGTTTTCTTCCAGACTGAAGGTAACTCGAGTTTAGAGGACTAAACTCCTTATAAGGAGGGGAGACTGTAACAACCCTCGTATTGATTACCGATAAACTACTGAATTAGCTACTGATTACTGCTAAACTGAACTGATAATGACCGATAATTGAATTAACTGAAGTACCGAATGGACTGATTGCAGTCGAAACTGAAATTGAATAAGTATATCTATTGTATTGCATTTCTATCTGTTCGATTGATTGATTATCTGTTTGAATTCATGTGTTTAAGCTGTTAATTGGAGGCCTTATCGGCGGCCGAATTAGGAAACCGTTTAGTGTTTTGGACTCAGTAGAATATTTGTGATTTAATGGTATATTTATCTGAAAATTGATTAGGAATGATTAAATTAGATTAAATATTGATTAATTGAAGAGTTCGCCTTAATTACAACTTTGCCATTGAGTGGAGCATTTGTTTATTCATGTTTGAGCCTTACATACACTTAGGCAAACATTTGATCAGCCCCTTATTCTTGAGACCACCGAATTTTAGAGAGGGAGTGAGAGAGATTGAGTTCATTTTGGTGATTTGGCTTGGAACTTGGAGAATTAGCTTGAACTACTTGGAATTGAAGTGTAATTGACAAAACTTGGGCTCTTACAAGACTTAGGTAAGGAAATCATCATCTTCTTGTTGTCTTTAAGCTCCATCTTGCATGTATCATGGTTATATAGAGAAGTTGAGTCTTGATTTTGTTCATAATTGTTGAATTGGAGTTCCATTGTTGCATGCATGACCATTTAGTGTATTTTGAAGTTGAATTCATGGTAGATTGTACATGCATGCTCATGTTTCTATCAAAGTCCACGTTTTCAATTTGTTTTCCAAGAATTGAGCTCAATTGAGCTAGTATTGAAGCTTTAATTTGGTTCAAAATCCATGCATGTCATGTTTGGAGTTCACTCTTGAAAAATGGTTTGATATGAGTTTGATTAAACACCCTTGGGCTTTGATTTCTTAAATTGAGTTTTGAAACATGTTATTCTATGTGTTTAAAAGAGTTTTTCCAGAAAATAGCCCAAGAGGATCGAAAACATTGCTTTTGAACTTAGTTTTGAGCTTGGGACTCAAATCTGGGATTTCCAGATTTCTGTTGTCCGCTCGAGCGGAAGAAGTAGCGCTCGAGCGGAGAAAACGAGCTCCCAACATCTTGCTCTGTGCATCAGTCCGCTCGAGCGGAGCATTGGGCGCTCGAGCGGAGGACTGGGTGACACGCTCGAGCGGGCGTCGAGCGGAGATTTCACCTATCCAGTACTTTTTGGTCCGCTCGAGCGTGGATGTTGCGCTCGAGCGGGGACCTTTGTTTGCCTGTCCGCTCGAGCGGGGAAACCTGCGCTCGAGCGGGTCTCTGTTTCACTGAAAAATTCTGCAAATGTTTTCTAAGTGCATCTTTGCATCCTCATCCCATCCTAGGCATTCTTAGGCCTAGTTTAAGGCATCGTAATGAGGATATAGATGTAGAACACACCGAGGCATAATAGGAAGTTAATTATTGTACTTCCCCAACTGTTAAACTTAGAGTGTGTTCTATTTGTTTACTGTTTAGGGTTGGCTTCGGGGACGCGCTCTAGCTGCTATTAGCCCAATCTCTGTGAGTAACAGATTGTGTAAAGATATGTTCAAAATGGTTATCTTTTGAATACTGAACTGAATTGTTTATTGAACTGATATTGTTTACTGAATGAATGTTTGTCCTGTATTCTGAACTGTATTGTGGCATCCTTAGCATTGACTGTTACTGTTATAGAGCTCTGTCGGTCCCTCGTGGAACCAAACTGTTTACTGACTGATGGCCATCATTACTGTTGGGTCTGTTGAGACCCGGTCCTTTTGGACCTACTGTTTATAGGCTAATGGATGTACCACATATGACTGATTGACTGAAATACTGAAAGACTGAAATACTGTTTCATGAACTGTTTTCATTACTGTAAGGACATTACATTCTTAACCTCTTTATACATTATGTTATTCACTGGGCTTTAGCTCACCGTTTATATATATATGTAGGTTCTCAGCAGCCAGACCGGAGCTAGGAGCGTGGGTTAGTTCCCAGTTTTGTCAAGCCAGCCTATGTGCCTCACTGCGAGGTTCCGAGACGCCATGCTATGGCTTGGGGTGTTTTTGTGTTCCCCACCTGTCTGTTGACTGTTTTGTATTATTGTATAAACTGTTTACTGTTTGACCGTACTGTTATCGAGGGATTAAGTCCCCGTACTGAACGTTTGTATATGATTGTATAGACTGTACTGTTCTGAACTGTACGAATGCATGAAAAATGTTTTTTTTGGCATACAGATTTTCACAGCTCAATGGACACTAGTTACTTACTGTATTGGCTTCCGCCAGGCCCTGTACTCTGTTTAACTGTATTATTGTTTAGCAGGCCTTCGGTAATCTCGGATTACTGGCCAGTTACGGTGCTAAACCCATAGGGCTGGGTTTGGGTCGTGACATTTTCCCAAAACTTAATGACAAGCTTAATTAGTAATTTTGCCTATAAAAAAGCAAGAGAAATTAAGGAGCACTTTTTCTTAAATCCATTTTCACCTACTTATGTTCCATTTGGTCCATATTATTTTCTTGTATTCCAATAAGTATTATGGGTGACATAGTTACCAAAATACTTTTAATAATATTCATATTTACAGTGCGAATGTTCTGTGATGTGAATGTTCACACCGTCAATGTGAATGTTAACATGCCAATATGAATATGAATATTGTCAATGTGAATGTTCACACTATCAATATGAACATTCATATGTCAATGTAAATATTCACATTGTAAAATATGAATATTCACATCATTAAATTGCTAATCGTTCAAAAAATATTTGTAAGGGTAAAATATCTATAAAATACCTTAAATATGATAATTATAATTTGATAGATCAAATGTTTAAATAATATGATTTATTGGAATATAAAAATATCTTATAGATTAATTGGGATACAAACACTTGAATTTTTTTTTTAATAAATCTCTCAAAAATTAATTATAGATGAAAATAAAATATTAAAAATTATAATTACAATTTAAATATGAATATTTCCTTGGGCTCTGAAAAAGGTTCTGTTGCACATTGGATGCAGACGATGTGAAAAATGCTTCAGAGCTCGAATGTGTTGGCTCGAATGCCCCGAATGGCCAAAACGACGTCGTTTTGGCCATTTTTTTTTTTTTTTTCTTCTTCCATTTTCAGAGCAATCGAAGACGAAGAGGGAGAGGGAGAGAAAGAGAAGAGAGGAGAGAGGGAGAAAGAGAGAGGAGGAGAGGAGAGAAGGGCCCCCTCCTGTGCCTCGCCGCCGCCGATTGTTGAGCACCGCGATCGTCGCAGCACCGCCGTCGATCGTCGAGCACCGCGATCGTCGCCTCCGGCTCCGCCTCCGGCTCCGCCTCTGCCTCCGCCTCCGGCTCCGCCTCTGCCTCCGCCCGGTTGATATGGCCCCCTCCAGTCCCTCCTCCTCCCTCCTCCCTCCTCCTTCTTCTTCCTTCTTCTGATCTGCAAAAAAAAAAAAACGAGGATTCGGGGCATTCGGGGGGGGAGAGCTTTCGGGCTCCCTAGCATAGCCGCAGACGATGTATAAAATGAATTTATAAAGTGGTTTTTAGTTTAAGATTCCTAATAATATTTTTTTAGAAGGATAAAGATAACACAATTTTTTATATTAATTTAGGTGTTTTAAAACACATGGTGACAAAATTTTATATCTTTTTTTTAACTCATTTGAAAATTTTAAAATTCTACAACTTTTGATGTAGATCTCTATCTTTTTTTTTTCTTTTTTTTTAATATATATAATTTGTATTTTTGAAATTATTTCATCAAGATCTATAAAATAAGATCCATAATTAATACAAAATTCTATAAAAAAAAAAAAAATTGACAAAATTTCACTGATCTGAGACAGGTTATTGAAATTTCAGTTGGTCAGTGATGACTAAGTCTAAGTCAATGAAATTTTGTCTGGTTGGTGAAATTTTGGAGTCAGGTCAATGAAATTTCGGCTTGTTAGTGAAATTTCGATGATCAAGTTAGTGAAATTTCATGATTTGTTTTTTCTAGAATTTTAATATGAGGGAAAATAAGTGAAATATTTCTCTCTTCAACTTTGTATGATAGGAGAGCTCAAAGATTTTTTTATTTTTTATTTTTTATTTTTTATTTTTTATTTTTTATTTTTTATCAGGTTAAGGTTTTTCGATGAAATTTCTATGTGAAATTAGAGAACTTTCTACATAAAAATTGAAATTTCTTTGAATTGAATTTTCTCTGTAAAAATATTGAGGGACCTTAACCACTATAAAAATATTTTATATTTTTTATTTTATAAAATCTTAATATCAGGGATCTTAAAAAACAATTTCCCTTTATATTACTCATGAATCTTATTTAAAAGAACTTGCCAATAAGATTCTAAAAATATAATTAAAAAAATAGAAATGTAGATCAAATGTTATGAAATTTTAAAGTTTTGAAATCACTTAAATAATATAAAAGGTGGAATAAATGACTTAAATACTAAAATAATAACTGTGAGATATCTTAACTAGGAAATGAAATTATTTTGGACCCCTTCAAACTACTTAAATTATATGGATGATGTATCGCTAATTTTCCCTTTTATAAAGTCAGTGTAAGACACTTATTTTTTATGCTATGTTTAGATCATGAATTTAAATAGAGATTTGAAAAAAATAAAAATAAAATAAAGAGAAAGGGAGAAACAAATTTAGTTTAGATTTTATTTATATTTTCCTCTTTTTTTTAAATTTTTTTTACCATTTTCAAATCTCTATCTAAATTTATGATCTAAACATAACCTTCAAAACACATTTTCAAATGAAAAGAACAAATTGGTAAAGCCAATTAATGTTATATGTCATAACGGATAATACTATCAAGCGAAAACTACATCTTCAAGGCCTTAGAGTTGCTTTCATGCCATCATAGAAGTAGGAAGGAAAATCAGAGGATCTCATAGTTAAAAACCATGATCTAACTTGACAATCATACAATTATTTTTATTGTCACATATGAAGTCATTGTACACGTGGGATTGATTTGGAGAACCCATCTAAGATATGATCATAAATTCATAGAAAGGTACTTAATTATATTCATATAAATAAATGCATACACTAATCCATTTCTATAAATTCTTGTAAAATTTTACAATCATTCTTGAGAGTTCCTATTGGCATACCTTTTTCCAAGATTCCACAATTCCATTCTTATGTATTCTGTAAATATGCATACTGTATGAGATACCAGAAGCTTAAAAGAGAGTGCAACTAATGCTTGCCTAAGTCCAATCTTGTATCCAAAACTAGCTACATATGCAACTCTTTGTGTTAAATCAAATTTTTACTGGGAAGTGCTTATTCAGGGTGAGTTTGGCAATTATTTTTTTAGTTGTTTTTATATTTTTTTAGAATCTAAAAGAATCGATATGTTCGAAAATTGTTAAAAAAAATTATTTCTTTGTTATGAATAATTTTTTATGGGTCTTTAATCTTTTGCTTTTGATGATAAATTACCATATTAGCTTTGTTGTGTTGTGGAGCCTTTATTAACATACTAATTACCCTGAAGATAACATTGTCTTTGCAAAATTCTACTGAGATTCCTCCCAAAAACAAAATGATATTTTTAGGAATATTAGTTACTTAACCAAGGCACACAACTAATTTACTTTTTGATTTTTTGATAATGAAGATTGACATAATTTCTAGAGAGCTCATCAAACCATCCTCACCTACACCTTCTAACCTCAAAAACTACAAGCTCTCTTTATTTGATCAGATCTGTCCTTTTCAATATGTCCCTCTTGTCCTTTTTTACTCTCTTGAAGAAGCAACTCAAGTCCAACAATCCGAGGTCTCTTCTATGCTAAGAACGTCACTATCAAACGCCTTAACTCAATTCTACCCACTGGCCGGAAGGGTGAAAGGTGAGACTTCAGTGGATTGCAACGACAAGGGGGTCGATTACATTGAAACCCGTGTTGATAGCCAGCTTTCGAATATCATTGATCGACCAGAACTTGATGTGTTGAACCAATTGATTCCATATAAATTAAGTTTCCGAGTATTGAGCATAGATAAAGAAGAAGAAGAACAACAACAACTAGCCATCCAAGTTAACTTATTCAACTGCGGAGGCGTAGTAGTCGGTTTATGCATCTCACACAAGATTGCTGATGGGTGCACCCTGAGCACATTCATCAAAGGTTGGGCTGCCACTGCACGCGGCATGCCTAGTTTGGTGTGTCCAAGTTTCATCTCAGCAACTTTGTTCCCACCAAGAGAGCCAATCGGTTTCAAGCACGTAGGTCGAATTCTAGAAGCAGGACTTGTTACTAGAAGATTGGTTTTCAGTGCCTCAACAATAGCTGCTCTAAAATCTGAAGTTGTACCCTATCTGGCCGGCATACAACCTACCCGAGTGGAGGTGGTAACAGCACTAATATGGAAGAAGTACGGTTCCATTGCAAGCACATCGATGGCATTTCATCCAGTGAATATAAGGAAAAGGATGGTCCCAGCATTGCCAGAACATTGTTTTGGCAATCTCTTTTTGATGGCGAATGCAGTTTCGAATGGCGAAACAGATTTGGCTACCTTGGTGACTAAGCTGAGGGTTGCAATTGAAAAAATTGATTGTGATTATGTAAAAGAAAGACAAGGGGAGGATGGTTTTGAAGTGGTCATGAATGATTTGAAGAAGATAGGTGAACTGGTTTCCAAAGGGAAAGCGCAGGTGTTGAGGTTCAGTAGTTGGTGTGGGTTTCCAATCTATGAAGCAGATTTTGGGTGGGGAAAGCCCAGTTGGGTGAGTATTGCTACCATGGACACTAAGAACTCTATCATCATTATGGATTCTAAATATCCTGGTGGAGTAGAGGCATGGGTGACTGTGCATGAACAAGATGTGGCTATACTCGATCAATTAGAAACCTTCATTTCATCATTTCCAACTTCTTAAATTAGGGATTTCAGTTAATGTTTGTCTTCCAATAATGTCTTGGATGCCAATTTAAGGTTATGCTTGAATCTTATATTTGCAGAGAGATTTTTAAGTGAAAAGTGGATGAAGTAGTAGCTAATTTACAAAATCCTTCTATTATCATTTTTTTTCCTAAAAAAATTTGTTTGTAAATTACAAAATTCAAACATTAACACTTCAACATGAACATTGTTTTAGTTTTGAATGATATCAAAATTTAAAATTGGATCGTTCAGGTCTATTGGACTAGACCTATAATACATATGAAATAGTATTATTTCGTTGTGAACTTTCACTATTTTGAAGTGAACTTTCACTATTTTGAAGTAGTAAAATTTCAAAAGTGAGGGCTAAAATTTCAAAATTGATTGCCAACTATCCAAATGTAACTTATTTCGTTGTGATATATTTACTTTTTTAATAAATTCAAAAGTGAGGGCTAAAATGTCGAATTTGGCTCCATGGCTTTGCTTCCATTCGAAATGATCTAATGATAAGAAACTCACTTATTTTATTGTGATCATTTTTCTTATAAATTCATTGTTGAGGGTGTCAATTATGTCTTTTACCATTTTAAGAAATATTGCTTGTAATGTTTTTGATGTTCAAGGAAAAATATTTGTCTAGTTATTTTTAAATATCAACAGTGAAATGCTTTCTTACCTTTCTAAAAATAAACAAGTCTCATTAAGAGATTAAAATCTTATCAAGAGATTCAACATATGATAAGTTTCTTGTCAGCAACCAACCTTCACTATTAAATGAGTACTCCAATTAAAATTACAGTGAGTATGGTTTGATTTGATTTGATTTAAGACAAAGTTATAAGCCAAACTGTTATTTACAGTTTCTTAAAATTTGAAATGAAACAAAATTATTAAAACAGATAATTATTTTGTATGTTCTATAAGTGTGACTTCACAGACAGGAGAACGGGTAATTTGATCATTTTGCATAAACATGCCTTTACGAGTAGAGTAATTTAGCGACCCTTAGACAGAAGAAATTTAAAATTGGATTTATGGACCGAGTGTCCTATTTTATTTACTTTTCTCTCCAGTTTTTATTTCTCTTTTCATTTTTTTTAAATTTAAACTTATAATTCAAATATAATTTAGAAAATAAAGCCAGGCTTTTGTATCAGACAGAACAAATCTTGTTTTTCTAATAGGAAGCATCTACTATGAACCCTGCAAAGAATCAATATTTGGTTTTTACATCTCCATAAGTGTAAGGCCAGTGAGGCTATTGTTTTCTTAGGCCTCTCAATGGGAAATATCACACTTCTTTGTAATATATATATAAATCTTAAGGATGGTCAATTTTTCGGTCTCGCTCTGCCTTGTGTCTCTCGACGCAGTTCGCACGAGTTTCTTTTTGCCTCAATGAAGAAGTGCTGTTGGGATAGATTTTGCTTTCTCTTTTCCCGCCCCATTTATTTATTTATTTATTTTGATCGGCAAAAGAAAATCTTTATTGACGGGAACATACAAAGTATGAAAGAGTACATCAATAAAAAGGAGCTTGGAGCTATCCAGTTGGTGAGAGACCAACAAGTAGCAAAGAGAGAACAAACAGAACAACAAAATGGCTGCCACATGAACCTCCAGCAGCAGACTACCAACAAATAACTACCAGATTGTAGATAATTAACAGATTAGATCAGGTTCTTAGCCACTAACAGCATACTACTAACAACAGAATCAATCAACCAGCAAAAACAAATAGCAGAGCAGTAGAGCAATCAGCCAACTACCAACAGCAAAATCAATCACTAACAGAGCAAGACAGCAAAATCAATCAACCAGCAAAACAGCAGAATCAATCAACCAGCAAATCCACTAACAGATTGCAGAGCAGATTAAGACAGAAAACAACACAGAGAATGCAGCAGTTGATGCTCTACAACACAGCGATGGAATTCTTCTAAACTCAATAGCAGAGCCTAATTTGTCTCCAATTGAGAACTACGTCCTCGACTGAGAAAGAGAAGTCCTTGAGAGAAGCTTTGAGCCAAAGAGCTAATCTGATCTTAATAAGTTCCCACAAGTCTGCAGAATTAGGATGAGCATCTCTAAAAACACACTCATTCATATGATTCCAAAGAGACCAGAGAACTACTAGTGGAATTGCTCCCCAAAATTTCCTGAGTGGGCTCTTAAATTTGCCACCATTCCACCAATTGAACAGGGCTGCCACAGATTGTGAGATACACCAACAGAGCCCCCAGTCATATAACACAGATGACCAAATGGTCCAAGAGAAATGGCAATGAGGCAAAACATGAGAAGCAGATTCAGGAGCCATTTTGCAGAAAGGACATAAGAGAGAAACATTGCTGCCAAGAAAACCATTATTGAGTAGAAACACAGCTGTTTTGATTCTATTTTTCCATGCTAACTATCCAAAAAAATGAACTTTGGGAGGTAAAATATTGCTCAAAACGAACTTGCTAATGATGAGATGAGGCCCAATGAGAGAATTGCAAAGAGAATATAAAGAAGACACGGAGAAAACACTAGAACCTGAGGCTGCAGAGGACCACACCAAGCTGTCAGCATTGTTAAGGCTCAAGGGGAGAGCAGAGGATAACGTTATAATCAACCTAGCTTCAGCGGCCACTTCCCAAGCATACATGACTCTTCTATAGGGAAGGTTCCAGATTGTAGTGCTGGTTTTCCTAGCATAAAATTGTTAAAGAGATCCATTCTTATCAGCAGACAGGTTGAAGAGAGAGGGGAACTCATCCTTGAGATATGCAGATCCACACCACTTATCATGCAAAAATCTGATACGATTACCGTCCCCAACCTTGATTTGGCAGTTTTCCAAGAAGAAATGAAACGTATTCAAACTATGAACCCCTATAAAGGTAATATCATTCCATACCCTAGAATGCTTGTAGGAGGATTGCACAGGAGGATGCCAACACTCAACCTCAATTTTATACTTGCTGCAAATAACTTTTCTCTATAATGCTAAAATTTGATTTCCAAATTTCCACCACCATTTAAGAAGCAAGCATGGATTAACATCCCTAATCCTTCTGATGCCCAAGCCCCCTTGGGCAACACTCTTTGTAGCCTCAACCCATTTTACCAAATGAACTTTTCTTTTTAGACCATTAGCACCCCACAAGAAAGCAGCCTCAATCTTTTCAATTTCATGAGCCACACCTTCAGGCATCTTAAAGAGAGAAAGATAGTACACAGGGAGACTCGAGAGAACAGACTTGATCAAGGTTAACCTCCCTGCAAAGAACAGTATTTTCCTCTTCCAGCCTGATAGTCTAGATCTAATATTATCAAGCTCAGGCTTCCAGGTTGATTTTCTACCTGGGTTGGCTCCTCAAGGCAGCCCTAAAAATTTCAGTGGCAAGCTTTGCACCTTACAGTTCAAAAGCTTTGCAAAGGCATGTAGAGACACATCATTCACACCTACACCACATACAACGCTCTTGTGATAATTGATTCTGAGCCTAGAAAGAACTTCAAAGCATCGAAGGAGTCTTTTGACAATCACCACCTGGTCCATATCAGCCTTACAGAAGAGGATTGAGTCATCAGCAAATTGAAGGTGAGATAAAAGAACCTCATTAACCCCAACCGAAAAACCATGAAGGATGCCAAGATTTAGTGCTCTATTCAGGAGATTATTAAGCCCCTCAGTCACTATATTGAAAAAGGAAGGGTGACAATGGGTCACCTTGCCGGAGTCCTTTTTGCGGTAAGAACTCATTAGTTGGTGAACCATTGACGATGATGGAAATTCTAGATGTAGACATGCAGGCTTTTATCCAAGAGACCCATTTAGCCAAAATCCAAAGCTGGACATCAAAGAGAACAAGAACTCCCAGTTTACTGAATCGAAAGCTTTCTCAAAATCCAGCTTGATAATCAACCCTTGTTGCTTAGCCTTCTTCCAACCATCGACTACTTCATTAGCAATAAACACCCCATCTATGATGTTCCTTCTCTCTATGAAAGCAGTTTGAGTGTCACCAATAGCGGAGGGCATCACGGACTTCAATATGTGTGATAGAACTTTTGCTAAAATCTTGTATATAGAACCCACCAAGCTAATGGGTCTATAGTCAGACAAATTAATAGGATTAGAAGTCTTGGGGATAAGTGTAATGAAAGAGCTGTTGATTCCATAAGTAAGACTGCTGTGATTGTGAAAATTTTAGAAGAATTGCATGATTTCCTGTTTCATTATTCTCCAAAACTTCTGATAGCATAGGAGGTTAAACCCGTCTGGGTCGGGAGCCTTGTTGCTATTACTCTCTTTAATGGCAGCCCATACCTCTGCTTCAGTGAAATCTGATACAAGATGGTGGAAGATAGTGCCCTCAATTAATTTGAATTCCCCTCCCAACATAGGCCTATTAACCCAGCTTTCCTTGAAGTGTTTCTTGAAATGAAGGAAGACCTCATGTTTAACTCTACTAGGTTCCTCCAAGGACACACCATTTACTAAGATGGAATTTATCATGTTCCTATTATGTCTGGTACTTGCAACAGCATGAAAGAATCTAGTATTTTTGTCACCATGCAGAGACCAGTTCATTCTAGATTATTGATGCCATAACCATTCCATCCTTCTATAGAGTTTCCACACTTGACATCTTGCTTTTCTTCTTCGAGCCATTTCTAATTGAAGCAGTACTCTTTCCTCTGCAATTCTGTCTAAGGCATGCAATTCCTCCTTTGTAGCCTCGAATTTAGTGGTAATATTACCAAACACTTCAGTATTCCATACCTTTAATTCCACCTTAAGGTGCTTGAGTTTTTGTTGGATTATGAAGCCTGCCCAACCAGTAATAGTAGTGTTCTCCCAGCAAGAAATGAAAAGATGAGAAAAACTAGGATGCAAGGTCCAAGAATTAATAAACCTGAAGGGCATAGGGCCCCAATCTCTTTCATCTTCCATCATCAATAAAGGGCAATGATGTGATATTAACCTAGGCAGGCCCCAAAGCTTCATTTTGAAGTGGATCAACCATTCTGGACTGAGCATGATTCTGTCAATTCTACTCCATTTTTGTGCCTCCTGAGAGTTACACCAAGTGTATGATCGTCCAAGAAGGGGCAGGTCACTCAATTTGCATTTGTCTATAAACTCATTAAGATGGTGCATTACCCTATCTCTTCTACACTTCCAACTCTCTCTCCCATGTGCCTTATTTCACTAATATCACCACCCAAGCACCAAGGGCTAGGGAAGGAGTCTTTGAGCTTAATTATGGAATTCCAAAGAGTGGATCGGCTACTGACATCATTAGGTGCATACACATTTAGAAGAACACAATCAAAAGAATTGTAGAGTGTACCTGAGAGAAGAATAAACCTCCTGTTGCAGCAGCTCCCAGATAGTTGGAAAACATCTGGATCCCAAATGCAAAGGAGCCCTCCTGCAGTGCCAACAAGGTCCACAGACATAAACTCCATTTTCTTATTCCCTTAAAGCCCACGAGCAACAAAATCTAAAACCACTACTTTCTTAGTTTCTTGAAAGAAAGCAACATCAATATGTTTATCTTTCAAAAGACGTTTGATTCAGCCCCTCTTTTCGGGCTTACCAATGCCTCTGACATTCCAAGAGAGTAGCTTCATAGAGACCAATTGATACACTGTGAGGCCCCCAGTCACTGCTATCACAACTTTACTGAGCCCACTTCATTGATTCTCTCTTTATCATTCAGCTCAAGATTGATAATCTTGTCTAGCACAACAACTTCTTTACCCTTAAAATTAATACCAAGTTGCTCTCCCAAGTTAATGGTTGCTTTAGCTTCTTTGAGGAGGAGGCTATTTGAGCTTGAGTCTCCCTCGGACAGATCTGATTGAGCAAAAGCAACGACAGCATGTCTAAAGATAACAGACCTGGATGTATGTTTACTAATGGTTGCGGCTTTCAGACCATAAAGCCTAGCAAAATGGGAGAAGCCCTCCACATGAGCCTTCTTCTTCCCAGATTTCTTAGCCTTCCGAAGTGGATTAAGGGTGAAGGAAGATGATCTATCAAGGCTTTGATCCTGAAGCCCCTGAATGCCCATCTAGATGGGCCAGCATTAACATGTGGCCTGAGGACAGAGCTTTACTACTGCTAGGCCTAGTAACAGGAGGTTCAGGCGACTTAAAAATAGTAAGGCCTTGTATTCGTTGCATACCATGTGGTTAGGCTAAATCCACCTCAAGAGTAATGCCAGGCCCAAGATCTTCTTTTGGTCCACTAAGACTTTTGATAAAACTAGAAGATAAAACTTCCTCAGCACTCCTCAGTAGGACAACAAAGCTTTTTGGGTAGGGTGCTAGCTCCTCCATCATTGTTACTTTCACTCTTACTACACTAACATGGCTGAGCCTCCCATCACACAAAGTCTTCTCAACTGTTGTGCCCACCAACTCTCCACTATAGCACTGATTAAGTCCCTTCCTGTGCACTACCTCATTGGAACTAGCAACCGCCGCACCAGCTACTTTCACACCTAGTTACCTATCACAATAGGTCTCCTCAACCACTGTATCCTCCTTTTCACCATTGTTGCACTGTGTGAGCCTGCTATTACCTGAGTGATCATACCCATGTGCCACTGCATCATCATCAATCTTCTTCATGCCATACTTCTCTGGAAAATTAATGGCCTTTACCCTATAGAAGCCTACAATGGAGTTGCAGTCGTTGTGCTCAGTGTGTGAGCCGCTAAAAGACTCAACTAGGTTGTCAAAATGGTCCTCATACACAAGGATAGGGTGGAGTATGCCCTTGCACTCCAAGTTTATTGTTGAAGAGATGAATTCCATGCAAGATGTAACCACTTTGATTCTGGTGTAGGAGAAGGACTTAGGTTGACTGATATCACCCTCCAAGCTAAGAATTGACCACCACAAGCTTCCAATGTTGTTTAGTGTATTCCTATTCCAGAGGTTAAGGGGTATGCCATAACACCTTAACCACACACATCTCTCTTGCTGAATTTGGGCTCCTGGCTACCATTCTAATACAAACTAACTCCAGTCTTTAAATCATTCCTTAATATTGTGGATGTTTGATTGCAGCTCCACATGGGATTTAAAAGTCATGACTACATCACGACCTCCCCCCTTTCTGACTATAGCTTGCGGTATCCCATTCTCCTTTAGGGCCTTTTTGATGCTGTTAGCAGAATAATCCATATTAAGTCTGATTATGACACTGTCATAGAGCCACCCATGGCCATCTTCATTTACTTTGATAGTCGTGCTAGCTTTCCCAGTGATTTTGCCCCCTTTTAGTACCTCTGCGGACGATCTGGGACCAACAAATAGTATTTGACCCCTGCTTATGGTTGTTTCAAATGCACCTCTATAGTTCTGGGCCTGCCTCCTGCTTTGCACATCCTTGTTACTCCTGCCATAAGAAGCCATGTTGACTGCGAGAACCTTATCATCCACCAAAAGACCATTTGCTTTCTGAATAGCAATATCTGATGCTACAGGGCAGTCGAATCTCATAAAACCAAATCTTGAGTTGGACACTCTTCTTCTTTTGAAGGGGGCAAAGACGTCTTTCACTATGCCAAACTTGGTGAATAGCTTGAACAAGGATTTAGCATCCATTGAACTTGGAAGGTTGTCCACAAATACTGTGTATAGGCCCTGCTTTACTTCTTTGCCCCGAGCTCCACCTCCTCGCCGCTGCTTCACAACAGGAATCCAACCTCCATTACACTTTAATTGAATATAATAAAATTAAAATTCAAAATATTACACTTAAATTGTATTTGAATGATCAATTTGAATAGAGATTTAGAGAGAGAAAACTTTTTTTGAAAAGTTGAGTAAATGTGAAATATAAATTTTTTTGGAGAATTTTTTAAGATCCCTGATATTAAGATTTTACAAGATAAAGAACATACAATATGTTCATAGTAGTTAAGATCTCTCAAATTTCTAGAGAAAAAATTCGGCTTAGAAAAATTTTGCTCGACTCAGAGAAATTTCTTTTATTTCACATAGAAATTTTAAAATTTCTCTACGTCGAGGCCGAAATTTCTCTGAATTGGGCAAAATTTCTCTAAGTCAAATTTCCTTTGTAAAAATGTTGTGGGACCTTAGTTAATTAAAAAACAAAAAATAAAAATCTTAAACCTCTCCTACTACACAAAGTTGGAGAGGGACGTTTCATTAATTTTTCCTTTTTGTTTTAGTTTTTGTTTTTTATCTTCTCAATTTCTTTTCTCTTTTTAAATCACTCTCCAAATCAATGATCTAAACACAATGTTAGTGCTCATTTTCACTTATTTATTTATTATCATACATTTTTTAACTTGCATTAATTATAAATCACTATCCATAATATATTATATTAGTTATACTTTTTTTATTAGTATTATAAAAATATTAATTAACAAATTTTAAAATAATTATGTATTTTTTACAACATGCTTCTATAAATAATGTACAAGTATTTCAAAATTTTAACTAGTGTTCTGAAAACACTGTTAACAAAATTCATTTATTTTTAATGTTTGTCTTGTAAACATCAAATATTTTTACTGCTATAATTATCTTTTTATTTTCTATTTAATGTTAAAAAATTAAAATCACTCATGATGATAGTTTAAATTTTTTTTTATTAATCGTAAAAGTTTTCTAAAACATGATGCTTTTTTTAATTTTTTTTAATCATTTTGATAATTAATTTATTTTATAAGTTAAAAGATTTTTAAAAATTTATACAAATAAGAGAAAAGACACACCAATTGACATACGAAATAATATTTAAACTAGATTGCTTTTGCTTAAAAAAATATTATTATCAATAATTTTGCAAAAAAAAAAAAAAAAAAAAAAAATCAAATTTAAAATTATTGAAATCTTACTTAAAAGTCGTTTTTAGTTTAAGGTCAATAGGATTTTATAAGATGAATGATATGCAACATTTTCGTAATAGTTGGGATTCCTCAACATTTTCACAAATAGAAATTTCTAGGTATTCACAAAGAAATTTCTTTTTTCATAGAGAAATTATTTCAATTCTTCAAAGAGAAATTTTACAGAAAAATTTTAGCTCATCATGAATAAATATTAAGTAGATTTATCTATTTTATTAATTAAAAAGATATGTCAAAAAAACTTAAGGACAAGCTTAATTAGTAATTTTGCCTAAAAAAAGCAAGAAAAATTAATTATAGACAAAAATAAAATATTAAAAATTATAATTACTATTTAAATATCAAAATGCCTCATTTAAAATTTTTCCTTTGGCTCTGAAAAAGTTTGGGTTGCAAATTGGATTATGTACATGATGAATTTATAAAGTCGGTTGAAAATACTTATTTTTACATTGTGTTTGAATTATAAATTTGAATAGAGATTTGTAAAGAAAAAGTGAAATGGAGAAAAAAATAATCTACATTTTCTTCACTCTTTCCATTTCTTTTTCTGTTTTCAAATTTTTTCTCAAATTTATAATGCAAACACAATTTTAAAGATGCTTTTTCACATATAAAGGACAAACTTGTAAAGCCAATTGATGCTATATGTCATAATGAATAATACTTTCAAGTGAAAACTACATTTCAAGGCCTTGGAGTTGCTTGCATACCATCATTTTTTTTTTATTAGCAAAGAAAATCTTTATTGATGAAGAAGCCATACATTACATATGAGATTACATCAATGAGGATGAGAAAGGAAAAAGGAAAAGAAAGGAAACCAAGCATAGTGTTGGTGAGAAACCAACACTAGCTCACAAGACCACTAACACTTGATGCCACCACCCAAAAACAAGCTAACAAAAGCTAATAACCCACTGAATGCTCCAATTATGCTTACTTGTTGCCATCCAACATCCTTCTTAGACCAAACCCTCCTATTTGGATCTCTCTTTGTCCTTTAGCTCTAGCTCAATAATCTTGTCCAGCACATCATCTTCTTTCCCATTGAAGTTGAAACGAAAATCAGAGGATCTCATAGTTAAAAACCATGATTTAACTTGACAATCATGCAATTATTTTTATTGTCACATATGAAGTCATTGTAGACGTGGGTTTGATTTGGAAAACCCATCTAAGATATGATCATAAATTCATTGACAGGTACTTAATTATATTCATATAAATAAATGCATACACAAATCCATTTCTATAAATTCTTGTAAATTTTTGCAATCATTCTTGAGAGTTCCTATTGGCATACCTTTTTCCAAGATTCCGCAATTCCATTCTCATATATTCTGTAAAAATGCATACTATATGAGATACCAGAAGCTTAAAAGAGAGTGCAAATAATAATGCTTGCCTATGTCTAATCTTGTATCCAAAACTAGCTACATGCGGATACTTCAAATAGGGTGATGTATCTGTATCATATTTATATAAGGTATTCCTTGGATACTCTTAGATACGTATCAGATACTTTTTAATTAACTTTTCATTAATTTTGGAGTATCGGATACTCAAAGTCACGTATTACTTGTTTTATGAAATTAGAATTGTAACATTTCTTACATAGTATTATAATATAATATAATTGTACGGATAAATATAAAAATATATTTCTAATATTTTGTTTAGTTTTTTGATAAGAAGAACATAGTGAGTTAAATAATACAATTTGTCAAATTGATGTATCCTAATAATTTCATATCCACTGTAACTACATAGAAAGTAAGGATTAATAAGAGGATATAACAATAGTAAAATGAAATATCAATAAATAAATAAGCAAGTAAACTTGAATACAATATTTTTTGCTAGTGCCAAAGGGAAATGCACAAGAACAAGTTGTGGATTGATCTATTATTGTAACACAAACATATTAGACTTCATATTAATATAAAATATTTGCAATACTTTTTAAAAATTTAAAAGGTAAATAAGCTATTAGCTTAAATTAATACCTAATTCTTAAATGTTAGTATTTTCATTATAAAATTGCATTATAATTTCTCAACATTCTTTAGTTTGTGTGCAACTCACTATTAATCATTTTAAAAAATATATTTTTCGTAAATGTATCCTAACCGTACAATGTACATGTATCCTAATTTTTTAGATTTTGTCATGTTACCGTATCTGTATTTGACCGTCCTTAAGATTTGGATGTTCTTGCAGGTACATCCAGTGACAAGTTTGATTGCTCATCGAGCGCTCGAACTCCGCGGCGGAACGCCACAGGTTTGAGCTTTCCAAACCTTGCATCAATTAGCATGTTATTCTTGATGCACTATCGGCCATGGATTTTGGCCTGCCGGCCATTGAAGTGCCCTGCCGGCCATCAATGAGCCCCTACCGGCCATCACTGATGGCCGGTCGGCCACCAGTGTATCAGTAGATATTTTCTGATATTTTGTGCCAGCTGTTTGCACAGGTTGAGCCATTTACTTTGTAACGCCCCCAAAATAATACATCAAACCCAACATTCTTAACATACATTGATATAAAGAAGTAAGCATCTTTCTATTCATCAGAGTAGTTCGTACAAGAGTATTACATGTTGACAACAAAAGTAAATGCCCTATGGGCTTACAACTTTCCAAGCTAACACTTGGTTACAAAAAGAGAGTACTAACTCAAATACAGATTAAGCCATTGGCTTGAGTTTACATGTAATACATTAAAAGATAACAAAGTAATCAAAAGAGTCTTCTACTCCTAGAACCTTCCAAGCTATGATCTTGGAGGTGGCATATCACCTGGACCTGAAAATGATGTCTTATATAGGGTGAGCTAAAACCCAGTAGAGATATACTAAACCAAGTATAAGCAATGCCTAAAATAATAGCATGTGATAGATGGTCAACACTTATAATAATTTACATCACATTACTGTTCCATGACAATCATGTCCATGTTACATTTCACTTTCCTTTACTTATCAAGTCATTTCATAAACGTGGCTCAGAACCTGGCCAGATAGCTTAAAAGAGATCACATCTCAAATTAGCAATATTTCCAATTCAATTGGGATAACAACTCATGTTAAACATTTCTTACTTCAAAATAGATACACATTTTGGGGCTGTATCAGTCTCAGCCAAAATCACTTCCATACTTTACAAATGATACACATTTTAGTGCTGTATCAATATCAAACAAAATCCGGTTGAGAGGTCCATCCCCTATCTTCCCCGAAACCGTGGAGTACATCCCCTATCTCCTCCCATATAACACAATGTATATAAGCAATTATCATATACATGTTCACTCAATCAATACACAATTTCGATGTATTAAACCAACGACTATGTTCTATGGCATACTCAATTGATTAGTTTTAGTTCGCCTAATCATCGTGCATTGTTTACAACAATCAAGACTATCCTCCACCGATAGCCCAAAGCAGTTATTTCTAAACAGAAAATAAATGCATAAACAGGTATAATCTCCACATTTCCATAGGTGAGTGATAAAATTAATCCAACTACACCATTCAATCTCATAATTTCCCAATTTCATGGATTTCACCTCATTTCCATATTTACTCAAATTAATTATACCAATTAATTTATTTCAATAATTAGGGCAATTTCCCAAATTCTCAATATCAACCCTAAGGTTTGATTTCATCAATAATACAACATAAATTCCATTTTCTCAATGTATCTCATACATATGGGTTTTAATATTTGAAAACCCCCCTCTTTTATAAATTACAAAACAACCCCAACTTTCCTCAAAATTACCCAATATCACCAACAAATCACAATGACCAAAATTAAAGACAAAACTCATAAGATGGAGTAGGGTATCCCTACCTCAAAGTTAGAGCTTAAACGGAGAAGAAGACCAAAACCCAACGTGCTCCAAATTCAATAATTTTCAGATTAAAGTAAAGCCCTCAACACCCTCTATCTTTCATACAAAAAGGTTAGGCTAGGAACTCACTAGAAGGAGATGAAACCTTAGAGAGAAGGTTCGTAGAGAGAGAGAGAGAGAGCTCAGATCTAGGGTTTGTATAAAGAAAAGAGGTGAAAAAGTGATGTGTTGCCCGCTGCTGCGATCTAATATACAACAGGCTTGCTCGAGCGAAGGATTGGTCGCTCGAGCGACCAGACACAAAGAAACCTCGCTCGAGCCAACAATACGAAGCTTCAGGTCTGCAACCCAGAAGCACGCTCGAGCGACAGAATGCTCGCTCGAGCGAAGAAACTCAAAACATACACCTCGCTCGCTCGAGCGAAGAACTGCACCCTTTAGGTCCAGAACCAGACGCAGACGCAAGCTCGAGTGAAGGAACCCTGGCTCGAGCGAAGAAGCCAAAACACAGAGCTCGCTCGAGCGAAGGACCAGAATTCTGGACAGCAATCATTTGCTCCCAAGCACACCAAACCTGTAACAATCCTGCCCAAAACATCCTATAACTCAAATACAAAGTGTTGAAGGATGAAAATAAGATATATACAACAACAAGCTCCACGGAACCCAAGTCCGGATACAACAACCGAATGGAGAAAGACCGGGATCGCTATATACTTGCATGTGTATGGCTGGATCTCTTTGAGAGGATTTTGTATCTTCTATATATATAAGCCTTCCTCTTGCATGCTTAAGGTTGGAAATTTTGAAGACAAAAAAATTTCTCTCTCTCTCTCTCTCTCTAGAATCCTCTCTTTCTAAATATTTTGCCTTAAAGCCTAAATTCTCTACACTGTTGCTTGTGAGCTCTTGATCAAACTTGATCATCATTGTGTTGAGGTTGCTTAAGGTCCTATTTGAGCTTTAGAAGAGGATATTAGCTTGGTTTGACTTGCCTTTGTTGCCTGAATAGCATCTTGTCTTCAAAGAGGTAGAATACTTGTATTTTAAGCCTAATTTAAATACTTGTTTGGCCACCTTTGCATGCTATTTTGAGGCTGGTTTTAACCTCTGAAATTTCTATTTTTATGGTTTAAAATGGTGGTTTGAGGTTTGATTTGAGTTAGGGGTAGTCCACATTTTTTGTAGCTTGTTTATTAAAGAGTTATGCCATCTTTCAAAGCTTTTAAAATAACTTTTTTTGGCTCTTTTATCCACTGAATTCCAAGAGATTTTCAGTAGTAAAAACTTTGTTTTGAGGTCCAAAATAGGAGGGGGTGGCCTCCCCTACTTGTGTCTTGTTTGTAAGTGTAGATAGCCTAACATGTGAGCATGTTTTTCTACCTTTTTGTGACTTGATCTCAACATGTTTTAGCTACTGATTTGGCATGATTTAACTCTGTGGGGGCTGTCTTGGTTATATGAGCCTTGTCTTGCATGATTGTAGTGCAAGCGGCTTCACTAGCTTGGCATTTTAGGCCTCTAAACTTGATTTGCTTGAGATGTTTGCATGTTGAAGTGTCTTTTTACATGTAATTTCAGTGTTCATAGCTTTGTCACATGCTCATTTGCTTCACTCTTTCATTGCTTTTTAGAGTAGCTCTTGAGTTGTGTTTGTGGCCTAACATGTGAGCATGTTTTTCTAGCCTTTTGTGCCTTAATCTCAGCAAGTTTTAGCCATTGTTTTGGCATATTTTAACTCTGTTATGAGCTGGTATGGTCAGTTGAGCTTTATATTGCATGGCTATAGTGTAGTGCTCTTCACTAGTTTAGTGTTTTTGGCTTTTGAACATGTTGTGCATGAGTTACTTGCATGTTCTAGTATCATTTTTCATGCCATTTCAGCACTAAAATATCTGCAACCTCCCTCATTTCTTCACTTTTCCATTTGTTTTGAGGGTTGGTTAACCTTAAGGTTGTGTTTAAGCTTGAGATAGAGCTTGTGCTCAATGGTTTTAATACTCTTTTGAGGGTTTCTACTAACCAACGGCATGATCTCTCATGTTTTAAGTCATCCTTTGGTTGACCCCTCTCTCATTAGAGGACAATCACCTTGGACTTAACTGGTTAAATAAGGATTTGGTAATGTAAAATGTGTAAGTAAAACATGCCAAGTAAAACATGAACAACATAAGTATGTTGTGCTTGCATCGCATGTGTTCAATCGGACGTTATATTGAACACAAGGTAGATTGGAGCATTTCATACTCAAAGTGATGAAATGAGCTAATCTCCTTTTGTCTCCATTGCCTTTGATCATTCATGACAAGGTAGTGGTCTAGAGTCTTGTTTTTGTGCATTTATTGAAAGTGTACAACTTGAATCTTTGGCCATCATGCATTGAAAATGCTTGATTGGTGGTTTTGGATCCAAGAGTGCCACTCCTTTGATGTTTTGATATGATAAGGAGGGGTACAGTACAAATATATCCTTGGAAAACCCTCCATTTTCCTCTGTTTGTGCTCTGTTGCAGTGTGATGATTCAGCACACCAGTGGCCGGTAGTGGCTCACCAATGGCCGGCAGTGCTTTATCCTTAGCCGGCATGGCACATTTTTGGCCGGCAGGAGGCCGACAGCAAGAATTCATGGCCGGCAAGCCATTGGTGCAGTCCTCAGCATTGGTTTGGTAAGGTGGAGTAGAAGGTTCTGGAGTGTAGTCAACCTTGCAAACAGAGCCTCTCAAGAGCAAACCGGAGGGCTTTTTGGGGTGAAAACCAAGCGCCTGCATCCTCCATTTCCCGAGGTAGAGCTAAGGCAGTGCAGTTTAAATATCTTGCATGATTAGTTAGTGTACATTTGCTTTAATTAACTAATTTGCTAATTAGTTAAAGTGTTGTAATAATTAGTAATTAGTTTACTAGTTATTTGTTTGGTTTGTAATAATTAGTCTAATTAGTTTAATTAGATTAGTTTGATTAGGTTAGCTTAATTAGCATAGCTAGTTAGCTTATTCATTTGGACTCTCCTTCGCGAGGGCATAATGTTGTAATAAGTGTGCCTGTGTGTGTGTCTGTCTTCCAACCCCACGTCTTTCTCCCTTTTACTTAACCGCTTTCGATGGTTAGTTTAGGATCATATTTCGATTAGCATACCTTATGCTTGCATGTTTGCATCATTCATTTGTATTGCATGCACCGAGGTTCGGCACATCATTCAAACTGCATCGTATTTCAATACTTCTTTGAATATGTGTATCAAAGTGTTGCATATGCCATATTAGTAGCCGAGCCTATTAATTTCATATTGCATGTGTTGCATTAGGCATCTTAACATAGTTAGGATCTTGCATTGTTTTCTAACTAGTTTCTGTTTTGCCTTGGAGTACTCGGTAAGCTTTTACGCTTTAGCATACTTGTATGAGTGTGAGTGTTGCCATGATAGCATGCTTGCTATGAGGCTATGTGCTTAATTGCTAAATTGCATGAATGCCTGTGGATGAAGGCTTTGTTACTTGAATTGGAATAATTCAAAGAGTGTGAGTTTTAAGCCCACTTTGCGAAGTGGCAAATCATGTTTTAAGCCCACTTAAGGTGGTAAATCCGAATTTTAGCCCACTTGAGGGTGGCAAATTCAAACCATTTTCTAAAGCAAACACGAGTTGAATTCGTTCCAAATCTTGAGACTTAGTCTATACTTGCTTGTGCGCGTCACGTAGTAAAGTTAGCTAATAACTGGAATAAGAACATATGTGTTTATAAAACAACATATCATTATAGTAGAGGCCAATCTTTGATCGGGCGAGTGGGGGTGCTCATTTTAGGACCTTCCCCTCTCATACTGAAGTTCCTGAGCCGAGGCAACTTTGGTAATGATGGACACGTGGCCTTTGGTACGAGTCAGGGTTTCCTAAATTTTCCAAAAAATAAAATATTTAGGTGGCGACTCTGTAATCTGGAAAAGCAGTCCAGTTTTGGTATTATTTGATTCAAAATCGATTTTCCAAAATGATTTGCCGGATTAGACTCTTTAGTGTTTATTAGTGTCACATTGCACTCTGTGAGATTAGATTCAGAACCATGACAGAAGTCCGAACTGTATGACCAATTCGAGCTCTCCGAAAGGGGGCGCGAAGAAAGTCGAGCTACAGTATTATATCTGTATCTCATTTATGTATCCATGCTTCCTAGTACATATGCAACTTTGTGTTGTTAAATCAAATTTTTATTGAGAAGTTTTTATGCAGGGTGAGTTTGGCTATTATTATTTTAGTTGTTTTATATTTTAGAATCTAAAATGATTGATGCAATTCATAATTGTTAAAAAAAATTATTTCTTTATTATGAATAATTTTTTGTGGATCTTTTTAAACTTTTGCTTTTGATGATAAAGTACCATATTGCCTTTGTGGTGTTCTGAAACCCTTATTAACATATCAATTGTCTTAACGATAAAATTGTCTTTGCACAATTCTATTGAGATTCTGAACAATTTATTTATTTGTTTATTTTATTTTTTAGGAAGTTTAGTTACTTAACCAAAGCACACAACTAATTTACTTTCTGATTTTTTTGATAATGAAGATTGACATAATTTCTAGAGAGCTTATCAAACCATCCTCACCTACTCATTCTAACCTAAAAAACTACAAGCTCTCTTTATTTGATCAGATCGTTCCTTTTCAATATGTGCCTTTGTTCTTTTTTGCTCTTTTGAAGAAGCAACACAAGTCCAACAATTCGAGGTCTCTTCCATGCTAACAAGATCAGTATCAAACACCTTACATCAATTCTACTGTAGAAATATACAATTCAATTCTCATTACTGAAGAATATGAGACTCTGCACATATTTTATATACAAGATATATTGTTATAGTTGTATGTATTATTATAACTATATTCTTCAACTACACTAGTCATGCTGGCCTCATACATACAACAACCACTTCAATCCTAACTAACTAATTTCCTCTCTTGCCTTAGTTGAACCAGTTGTGCTACCTGTCTTTGGTACACTTACATTTCCTTGCAAACTGATGGGGGAGAAAAACAACATCAGTTTGTTCTTCAAATATTGAAAATGGGAAATAGACAATGGCTTGGTGAATAGATTGGCCAACTGATCAATAGTAGGGACATATTTGAGTAAGATACGCTGAGCAAGAACCTTCTCACAAATAAAATGAGAATCTATTTCAATATGCTTAGAACAAGAGTGAAAGACAAGATTTGTGGCAAGAGCAATAGGAGACAGATTGTCAAACCATAGATGAGGCAAAGTAGGAGAGGAAATGAACAAATCAGTTAAAAACATTTGAAGCCAACTAAGTTCGGCAGCCGCGTGAGCCAATGCCCCGATATTCAACTTCAGTAGATAACTGGGACATCGTAGCTTGTTTCTTGGCAGACCAGGAAATAAGGTCTAAACCAAGAAAGATGCAATAACCAAAAGTAGATTTTCGATCAGTGAGATCGCTGGCCCAACTAAAGTCAAAAAATGCATGAAGATCAAAAGTGCTAGAAGTGTAAGTTAAGCCATGAGTAAGAGTGCCTTTAACATAGCAAAGTAATTGTTTAACAAAGGCGAAGTCAACATTGGTGGATTGATGCATATGTTGACAAGCATGATTAACGACAAGCAACAAATTTGGATAAGTGATGGTAAGATATTGTAATGCACTAACAATGGATCGATAAAGTGTTGGATTATAAAATGAAAGAGAAGCATCGGAAGACAACCTAGGTTTGACAGATATAGGAGAGGAACAAGGCTTACACATAGTGAGACCAGCTTTTTGGAGAATATCTTGGGTGTATTTTTGCTGAGACAAAAAATATTTCTTTCCAGTAGCTTAGACATAAATGCCAAGAAACTAAGATACATTTTCGAACACTATCATAGAAAAAGCCAAATGCATTTGAGCAACTAAAGATTTAATGTGAATGGGATCACTGCCAGTAAGCAAAACATATACAACTAAGATAGTGATGGAAGAGGAAGTCTTGTGAATAAAAAGTGAACTATCACAGTGACTGTTATGAAAACCCTGAGAGAAGAAAAGCCAAAAAGTATAGTACCAAGCTCTTGGAGCTTGTTTAAGGCCATATAAGGCTTTATGTAACTTGCAAATAAGAGAGGTGGAAGAAGAATCCACAAACCCAAGAGGTTGAATCATAAACACTTCCTCTCCAAGCTTGCCATATAGAAACGCATTGGAGATGTCCAATTGTTTGAAAGGCAAACTATGATGTAAAACAAGACATAGAAGAACCCTGATAGCAGGTAACTTGGCCACAAGATTGAAAGTCTCCTGAAAATCCACACCCTCTTCTTAAAGACAGCCCTTAACAATGAGTCATACTTTGTAACCAACCAATAGAGCCATCTGAGTTTCTTTTGATCTTAAACACCCACTTGTAGCCTATAGCTTTCTTAGATGGGGGCAAAGAGACCAAAGACCAGGTTTGTTGCTTTTATAAAGCACCATATTCCTCCGCCATTGCTTTATACCATATAGGAGATTGAAAAGCAGCTTGATATGTTGGAGGCTCGATATTCGTATACAAAGAAGAAAAAGAAGAGATACTAACAGAGGTAGAAGGAGGATGAGATTTAGATATGCTAATCATAGGGTGAGAATTAGAAATAGACGAAAGAGGAGGGGCAAGAAGTAAGGCAATAGAGAGAGAGTGAATGGGTATAGATTGAGAAGTTGATAGAAGATGGACTGCTGAAGTAATAGGTAGAGAGACATGTTAAACAGGTGCAACAGCTAGTGCGGTAGACGAAACGTGCTGAGGAACAGATGGTGTAGCGGATGAAATAGTTGGTGTAGCAGGCTGTGCAGTTGAGGCTGCAATAGATTGAATAGATTTAGCAGAAAATGGTAGAGAGGACCAAAAGTAAGTTTGTAAAACCTGCAATGAAGAAGTAGGAATAGAGGAGATATGAGATGAAAATAGGAAAACAGACTCATTAAAAATAAAACTAGAGAGATATGTTTTTCCAATGGCAGGATCAAAACACCTGTGTCCCTTAGCAAAAGTATGATATCCTAAAAACAAACAAGCCACTAATCGAGGAAGAAGCTTAGAAGAAGCATATGTGCATAACCAAGGAAAGCATTGGTAACCAAAAACTCTTTAAAAACAGAAATCTGGGACAGAGTGAAACAAGACCTCAAATGGGGACTTGTTAGAAAGCACAGCAGACGACATTTGATTAATAAGAAAAGTGGAAGTAGCAATAGCATCAAACCAAAAATGAAGAGGAAGAGAAGAATGATGAAGTAATGCAACAGAAGTTTCAATAATGTGCCTATGCTTTCTCTGAGCAATACCATTTTGAGGGGAAGTATATGGACAAGAATGTTGATGAACAATACCATGAGAGTGAAGATAATGCTGCATTTTATTGCTAAAATAATCAGTACCACCATTAGTACGAAACACTCTAGGAGAAGTGGAAAATTTCCTTCCAACATAGGCTTTAAACTCTAGGAATTTAGAAAACACTTCATTCTTATAAACCAAAGTATATACCCAAGTAAATCGACTAAAAATCATCCACAAAAATCACATAAAACTTGAGACCATAAGTAGATTTAATAAATGGCCCAAATACATCATTATGAATCAAAGAGAATGGCTGATGAATAGTAGAATTGGACAGATAAAATGGCAATCTATGACTCTTTGACACAAAACAGTCTGTACAAGAAATAAAAGAATCATGCTTATGCAAAGTGCAAGGTAAAATCTTCTTTTGAAAATCAAATTTCTGAGAAGAAGGATGTCCTAGTCTATGATGCCAAATTTCAACAGACACACATTTATTAGAAACATTATGAAAATAAGCTCAAGACAAATCTAATGCCTAAAAAATAGCTGAAGGAGGGGATTGGAAATGGTACAATCCATGAGTATTAGCACCTTGATGAAGAATTTTCTTTGTGACTTTGTCTTGAATCACAAAGTGAGAAGCATCAAAAGTAATCATACAGTTATTATTTTCAACAAGTTTGTGAACAAATAGAAGATTAGAAGCAATAGAATAAGAATGTACCACCTTGTTGGGAGAAAAAGAAAAGTGAGGAGTATGAAAGTTACCATTACCTGTGTGATGGATAAGAATGGATTGACCATTTCCAATGGTGATATTATCAGATCCAGAATAAGGCTAACATAGACTCAGATTATGTAAATCATTGGTCATATGATCAGTCACCGCAGAATCAAGATACCAAGGTGTGGTGTTGAAAATCTGAGAAGCATTGCTAGGATGAGGTGTGGAAGCAACAAAAGCTTTAGGATGTTGTAGAGAAGGCTGAACCTGAGGTTGGTATTGAGGATCCAATCGACGCCAGCAATCAAAAGCTAAATGACCAAAGAGACCATAAATTTGACAAATAGACCCAAATCTTCCTCTTCCCCTAAAACCCGATCGACCAGTACCTCTATAAGAAGTAAAATGTCGACCTCTTCCTCCTCTAGGGAAATACCTTCCTCTAGTACTTGTAGATTGTCCTCGAGAAGAAGCATTAGAAGAACTGGAGTGTGTAACGCCCCAATTTCCTATGCCCAAATGATAACACAACTATCATGGCTCCTTAAAGGGAAACAGAAATAATTCTCCACACTTGCATTACATGATACAATTAATTCCTCAATGTGATTATACGTTTAATCCAAAACCAAATAAATAAACAAATAGATACCCCTAAGGGGTTACAAGTTTCCAAGGCTTAGGCCCGGTTACAAAAAATGGTTATTCAAACCCACACAAATACAGCCCTTGGCTTACAAAACAGAGTCATGCAAAATGAGAGCATTGTACTCCCAACATACATACTTCCATGCCCCTAGTTGGGTGGGATCACCACATCTTTTCCTACACAAAAATCCCGTAGGGTGAGCATAAAGCCCGGTAGGAAATTCTTAACAAAGTATATACATTTTATATAAGTCTCAAAAGATGAAATGCACGTGCCATGCTATGTCCTTTTTGAAGATAAATCACATTTTCATCTTTTGAAAACCATCATGCGCAATGATGTCATGCAATTTCAATTGTTCAAAACTTAACAATTTATTTCAAAGGCAATAAATACGACTCTGGTAATCCCTAGGTCGATGTCTGCAAGTAGACTATACTAGTACTACCAAATTGTCATTTTTACCGGTATTAACCGGAAGGCTTGTAGACACCCCATTTTTGATCGTCCTCAAGACTTGGACGTCACCGCTTGAACACTCGGTGATCATCCATGTTTGTGTTCGTCTTGAGTTCCCGGAAGCCTTGGCGGCGCGCCTCGTCTCAGGACCTCTCGACTTGACCATTTTGTGGTTGGTTTGGCACCAAACACTTGTGTTTTGCCTTTGAGAGGCAGGGTAGGGCTTGTAGACCATCCCCACCCATCACCGGCCATGGCTTGAGGCCACCGGCTCTGTTTTGTGGCCACCGGCCAAATGTTTGGCCGGCCGGCACTATAGATGGCCGGCCGGCACTATAGATGGCCGGCCGGCTATCTTTTTTTGGTCAATTGCATTTTTGGCCGGCCGACTATTGTGCACCTGCTTTTGCAGATATTTTCTCACAGCTGGCATGCATTTAGCTCCCCTCCATACACGTGTATGGAGGGATCTCCCTCTTGTTAGCTTCCTTTGAAAGCTTTACAAGACTAAAATTGTCTATAAGAGGAGCTTCTTCTCTCTTGCATCAAGGGTTAGACATTTTAGACAACATTTTTAGGGTTTGAGTTCTAGGGTTAGGGTTTGCTCATATCCTATCTCCATATCTCTCTCTCTTGTGGGTGTTTAGGCTTAGATTTGCACACAAACACCCACCATCACACCTTTTCTTGGAGCTGAGGCCCTTGAGGGTTGTTTTTGGAGTTTTGGAGCTGGTTTCAACCTAAAGAAGCTGCTGGAGCTCCATTGTTGAAGAGGGTTTTCAAGGATAAGAAGCTTGTCCCTTTATTCCCCATTTTTGCACACTCTTTTTACCTGCCTTGCAACTGTTTTTGAGCTTTGTGTATTACATATAAAAGTCCTGTTTTTTAGTGCTCTAAATAGTTGTTTAAGGTTGCTTCAAGCTTTGGGGTTGTTTGACCCCTCTTAAGCCTTATAAGGCTCCATTTTGTGCCATTTTGAGTGAGCTCCGGGACCATTGAGTTTGGGCCTCCTCACCATTGAAATCCTCAAGATTTCAATGGTGAGGATGGTGCCTTAAGGTCCTAGGAAGGAGAGGGCCACCCCCCTCTCCTTGTTGTCCTTGAAAAGGACCATTTTTGCCTCTTGAGGGTGCACCATGTCTAGGAGTATGTTGACCATGCCTTGACTGATTTTCATGCTTATTATGTCATAATATAGCATTGTATTGAGTTGGTTTTGGTACACCATGCTTTCTTAGCATACATGCCTTGTAATGCTATTTTGTTGCCTTAACACGCACTTAGGTTTTAACCCTTGTTCAAGCATGTTTTAGGCCTAGCTTTGTGAAACTTTCATGTTTGTTTTGCCATGTTTGAGGTCTGTCCTTGGCTGTTTTGGTCGACCAAGGCTTGCATTGCATAGCTCCTTTGCATATTGGCTTGTTAACCTTAAGTTGTGGACCATTGTTGCATGTTTAGCCTATCTTGTTTGCTTGGTTTGGCACCATGTTCTAGCATGATTTCAGAGCTTTCCAATGCATGCTAATTGTCTATGTTTGCATCTTCTTAAGTGTGCTTAGAAGTTGTACTTCATGCTTAAGTGTTGGACATCATTTTCATGCATGTTTGTATGTCAATTGGCCCTCATTCCTTAGCATCTTGGCCACTGTTTTGGGCCTAGTTAAGGCTGCGTAAATCATGTTTAAGTCCATCTCTTTGTTTGTTGCATGTACTCCTTGTATGTTGTAGCATATCGGTGAGTTGTTGCATGATTGAGCTTGCATGATTGAATGAAGTCACATGCTTGCTTGCATGCTTGAATGAAGTCACATTATGCCTTGCATACTTGTTGGTTGCATTGTCTCATGCCTTGCATGTCTTGTATGCTTCTTTTGCATTCCCATGTTGCATACTAGCCAACATGCCTAGGATTGCATTGCATAAGCATGCATGCTAGACCTCTTGAAGTGAGTATGATAGAGGTTGGGCCTCCTTGTGTGTTTATTTGGTTTGCATTCATTTGGAATTGAAGTTGCATGCTTGATTCTTTGGGCCATCATGCATGGAAATGCGTGATTGGTGGTCCAAGAACCAAGGTTCATATCCCTTTGAGTCATAAACATGATAGGGGATATGATTGGTGCATACATTGCTTGAAATGCATTGCCATGCCAAGTATTGCCCTCTGCTGCTGTCAAACCAGATTCTGCAGGAACTTTTGTCCGGCCGGCCATATTTACTGCCGACCAGCTACCATTGTTGGCCGATGGATCAAATTTGTGGCCGGTGGTATTCTCCTTCAGCCGGTGGTGTTCCCTGGAATCCATAGAGCAAACCCTAAGACTTTGGAAGTCATCAGAGAAGCAGAGCAGGGAAAACAGAGGCATCTTGAGCATGTCAGTGGATTTCCGGGCAGAACCGAGCGCGCATGTATCGAGCCCTCTCCCCGAGGCTGCTGTTTATCGCTTTCTTAGATTAATTAATTCGCTTAATTAATTTAATGGTCTATAATATTTAATTAGCTTGTTAGTTAGTTAAATTGTATTATTCTTTCGGTCCCTCCGAGCGAGGGCAAATTTGTAATAAGTGTGGGTGAGTGTGTGTATGTCTTCCAACCCCCACTTCTTTCTCCCTTTTACTTACCTGCTTTCAATGGTTAGTACTAGGGCATATTTAGTTTAGCATACCTTATGCTATGCATGCGTGCATCCATACATTTGTCTTGCATGCACCGGGCTCGGCGCATCACGCTAACTGCATTGTATTTCAATTCCAAATTGAATACGTGTTATCTGTTGCATTTCACATGCCATGTTTAGGATAGCCGAGCCTGTCTAGATTGCATCCTTGCATGTGTTGCATTAGTCATTTTAAACATGAACTAGGATCATACATATGATTACTAACATGTTCTTGTTTTGGCACGGAGTACTTTGTAAGTATTTAATGTTTTAGCATCTCGCATGAGTGTAAATGTTAACATGACAGCATGCTTACCATGTGGCTAAATGCTTATGTGTTATAAACTGCCTGAATGCCTGTGGGTGAAGGTTGGATTGTTTGAGTTGGAATAACTCATTGACATCCGTGTTTTAGCCTACTTGCGAGTAGCAAATTCCAAAGCGTTTTCAAAATAAACGGATATGCAATGCTTGTTTCCAAATTAGGCGATCTAGTCTATACTTTTGTGTTGTGCGCATCACTTAGTAATTCTAGCTAATTAACTGGAATAAGAACACATAACGCTTTCAAAAATGGATATCACTGTTAGTAGAGGCCAATCTTCGGATCGGGTGAGAGGGGGTGCTCATAGCTGACCTTCCCCAATCGTACCCAAATTCCCGAGCCGAGGCAACTTTGGTGATGACGGACACGTGGCCTTTGGCACCGAGTCAGGGTTTCCTAAATTCCCCCATTAAAATATTTAGGCGGCGACTCTGTATCTGGCAAAGCAGTCCATGTTTGGCACTTCTTTACAAAAATCTGTTTTCCAAAACGATTTGCCGGAGTTGGACTCTTTGGTTCAGATTAAGAACCGTGACAAAATTGAGTTCGAACTGTAACCCGTGAGCTCCCTCGCGGACCTGTTACAAAGCTCAATACCTATTCGCGCGGGTTTTCGGTCTTTTACCCCGGACTCTCAGGCTAACTTATTCAATATCATCTACACCACCTATCAAGACTTACCAGTGTATTTACCCAAAACCATTCCATGAAAACTTGTTTCTCAACATTCTTTTCTCAATGCCAGTTTTCAAATCAACTTTCAAAGTTTAATGTAATCAAATGAATTGATATGCCAATTTCACAAGATGAATATAAATACTTTTATTCCAATTCATCATCTAAGGAATAACACAATTCCCTCTTCTTAAGTATCCTTAACAATAATTTCCAAAATGAACAACAATTCTCATATTCCACGAAATTCATCATTTATATAAATATAAATAAGAAATTTTCCAAACATCCATTTATTTTGACACACAAAATAAATATAACAATATCATTCATGGATTTTCAATCTCTTTTAAAAATCCCTAATTTCTAGGTTTTCTCATGAAAACTAGGGGTGAGCAGCGGATGTACCGATCCTCCAAAACCGACCAAAATGAATCGATCCGCCGCATTTTGGACGAATGCGTGATGACGAGGGGACGGTTGCGGATTGATTTTCTCCAATTCGCCAATCTGGCGGACGGATGGCGGATTTGAGATTTCTTTGGCCGCAACCAAACCGCCAAACCGCGAGTACCCCTAGTAATTTATAAGATTTTGTGTTTTCAATTAAAAAAGAATTTAAATATTCTGTTGAAAAAAGTTTTCAACTTGAATATATTTTTTGAATTGAAAAAAATAAACGTATTATGTATCTATATTTTTTGATTTTTAAATCTATCTCTAAAAATAATAAATTGAAAATATGATATATCCTGGTTGGTTTTTGTTTTCAAAAACAGATATAGATGCAACAATAGAGAGACATACACCAATCTCTACTACCGCTCTGTTCATGGTTTTGGTGGTTTGAATTATTTTTATATTTTAAGAACCACAGATTGTAATACTTTATGTGGATGAGGTATGCTGTGATTGTAGTATGTGAATGAGACATCCAATGATTGTGATATTCTAAAGTTTCAAACTTTCTTGCTTTGGATGAGACATGCACTGATTGTAATATTTTTTTAAGTCATTGATTGTAATACTTCTTTTTTTTTTTTTTTTTGAGGAAGTACACAAGTTGAATTATGTTGAAAATTTATAAAATTTTAAACCACCAAATCGATTCGCATCTATCCGCCAAGCCGCCAATCCGCTCAATCCACATCCACCGGATTGGCGGACAGATGTGAATTGATTTTCTCCAATCCGTCAATCTAGGGGACGAATGGCGGATTGAAGGTTCCGTGACCGCAACCGACCCGTGCCCACCCCTAATTAAAACTATACAACCCAAATCTTTTGAAAGAAAACTTTTCAAAATCATCTTATCTTCAATCAACGAAGATCAAGACCCATAAGATCATTTTAAAAAAACAAGAGACAAACCCACTTTCAAAATCGCTCAACTTCTTGAATCAGCAATCAATTTTCAAAAGCTATCAAAGGATGATTTTGAAAATCATCTAGATCTTGCAAAAATATATATATAACTCAAAGAAAATCCCTACCTCAAGTTTGAAGAAGAATAGAGATGAAACCCCAAAATCAACGATGCCTAAACTCGATCTTCACCGCACACAACGAAGCCCTCGAGATGATAACCCACTTTGATGATGAAGCAATGGCAAAACTGAAATGGATCTTGAGAAATCAAGGTTTTTGATCTAGTTTGTATAGAGAAATGTAGAGAGGAGAGGAAATGTTTTTAGAGAGAGATATACAAAAGTGATCTGAAATATCAAATTCATGAACTGATATAACATGGTTCGCTCAAGCGTGGAAAGCCTCGCTCGAGCATCGAATACACCTTCCCAGTACTTTTGCAGACAGGTCAAACTTCTGGAACCAAACATTCTCTGATCGAGCACATAAACGGTCGCTCGAGCGGACAAGTAACTTCGAATGCATTTTGCGTTTTTGCTTTAGGGGCGCTGCCCCTCGACCCCGCTAGGGCACTGCCCCCTGGACTCCCGTGAGCTGATCGGACAGCTCGATCCCCGACATAGTCAATGAAGAGCCAAAACATGAAAGATACGCTATAACCTGATAACCAAAATAAGGGGAATGCAGGGAACTAAGATACGTGACACCGTTCAAAACCATACCAACCTGAGCCCGGAACACCACAAAGAGACGGGTCAAAATCGGGATCGCTACAGTGTGAGAGCCATGAGTCGCGGAAAATGCAACATTAGGTTGCTCAAGAAATGTAGCTTTGTGGTTCTTTGATTCAATATGAATTGCTTCTGAACACAACAAAGAACACAAGTCATCCATGGTAATGCTCTTTGCTCAAGCTTTAATAGTAGTCTTAAAGGAATCAGATTCATTAGGAAGGCCATTCAAAGTGATTCCTACTAGGTCTTCATCAGCAATGATCATAGATGCAAAGGCCAATTGATTGAAGATTTCCTTAATTTGAGCCAAATAAAGTTCCATAGAATCAGAATTTTTGGAAACATTATTCAACCGATTTTTGAGTTAATGGATGTGAGATTGAGAAAGAGTTGTGAATCGCTTGATCAAAGCACTCCAAACCTCAAAACAATGCTCCACATGCAACGCAGTTGCAGATAGAGTTATTGTAAGACAACTGAGTAAATGCGCATCTATAATGTCCCAATTTGTGCGATCTGGATTTGGAATTTCAGAACCACCACTACTACAAAAAACAATTAAAGATCACACTTTAACAAATGAAAATATCTCATTTTTATTGGAAGTATGATAAAAAAAAATTAGATTGATATTTTAATCACACTTGATTTGATTGAGTGTGATAATATTTAATTTTTATGTCATTTTTCAATTAAGTGTGATTATATATAATTTTTTTTTTAATCACACATTTTACTTAATATGTGATTATATTTATTTTTTATGTCACTTTTCAATTAAGTGTCATTATATCTTTTTTTTTTTTTAATCACACATTTTAATTAACGTGCAGTTATATATAAAATAAAATTTTGAATCCTCACGCTAATTCTAGTCTCACTCGCGAATAGAGAGACACGATTCTTCCCTTCTCCAAACAAGATAGAATTTCCAAACACATCATAACTCTTCATTTCCCATTCTTTTTGCCTCTTTTTCTGATTCATTAGCCCTAATTTAGTTTTCTCAGTCTGCCATCTCTGAAACCACCATCTCTCTGGTCTCTGGAATCCTCTCTCTTTATTAGGAGAGCTAGCTACATCTCCTATTTACGTATCTCTCTCTGCATCTATTTTCTGTATTGCTTCCTCACCATTCTTTTACATTGACTCTACTGTAGACACCCTATTTTTGACCGTCCTCAAGACTTGGACGTCATCATTTCAACACCCGATGATTGTGCTTGCTCGTGTTCGTTTTGAGTCTCTGAAGGTCTCGACTGAGCGCCTTGCCTTAGAGCCTCTAATCTTGTCTATTTTTGTGCTTGGTTGTGGACCAAGAGCTTGTTGCTTGGAATCTGGAGGAGAGGGTGGCTTGTTGGCCATCCCCAATGTCCATTGGCCATGGCTTGTGCCTGCCGGCCATCAGTGATGGCCGGTCGGCCACTAATGATGGTCGATGCCCATTTTTCTCCTTTTTTAGATATTTATTTGCCAGATGTGCCAGCTGTTGATCACTAATGCTCATCTCCATACACGTGTATGGAGGGATGAAGGCAAGCCTTTGGCTTGTTTTTCTATATAATGGGGGGTCTCTCCCCCATTTGAGGGGTTACAAAAATTTGTGAGCAAATTTCCTCTCTCTCTCTCTCTAGAATCCTCTCTCTCTCTCTCTCTCTCTCTCTCTCTCTCTATTTTGTGCTTGAAAGTGGGAATTCTCTACATATTTGCATACAATCCCTTGACCAAACACCTTCATCTTGGAGCTGAGGTTCTTGGAGGCCTTGTTTGAGCTTCTAAGGTTGGTTGTAGCTCAGAATTTTGGCTGTTTGTTGCTGTGCTTCAAAGGTATAAGGCTTACCTCTTTAAAGCTTTGTTTTATGCAATTGCTTGGCCATCTTTTTACACTGTTTTGACCTGGTTTTTCAAACCATAAAAAACTCTATTTTTAAGGTTCCAAAATGCTGGTTTAAGCCTTGTTGAGTTAGGGGGGTTGTCTTCTCTTTTGCTCTTTGGCTTGTGAAGCCTTTTGTACCATCTTTCAACTTTTTAAAATAACTTTTTTTGGGCCTTTTAACCACTGAATTCCAGGGGAATTTCAGTGGTAAAAACCCTGGTTTTGAGGTCCAAAATAGGAGGGGGTGGCCTCCTCTCCTTGTGTCTTGTTTGCAAGTGTAGATAACCCAACATGTGACCATGTTTTTCTGCCTTTTTGTGACTTGATCTTAGCATGTTTTAGCTACTGATTTAGCCTACTTTAGCACTATTTTGAGCTGTCTTGGTCATATGAGCCTTGCCTTGCATGGTTGTAGTGTAAATGCCTTCACTAGCTTAGTGTTTTAAGGCCTCTAACATGTTTTGCTTGAAAGGATTGCATGTTGTAGCATCATTTTACAAGCGATTTCAGTGTGTATAGCTCTGTCACACTCTCACTTATTTCACTCTTTCATTGCTTTTGAGAGTTGTGCCTTGAGCCTTGTTTACGGGCTAACATGCGAGCATGTTTTTCTTGCCTTTTATGCTTCAATCTCAGCATGTTTTAGCCACTATTTTGGCATATCTGAGCTCTATTTTGAGCTGGTTTGATCATTTGAGCTTGGTATTGCATGCCTCTAGTGTAGTGCTCTTCGCTAGTTTAATGTTTTGAGGTTTTGAACATGTTGTACATGAGTTGTTTGCATGTTGTAGTATTATTTTTCATGCCATTTCAACACTGAAAAGTCTGCAACCTCCCTCTATTCTTCACTTTTTGTTTTGCTTTGAAAGTGGCCTTGAGCCCCTTGTTGGCTTGAGTGTGAACTTGAGGCTCCCATGCCTAATGGTTTTAACTCTCTCTTGAGGGTTCCTCCTAACCAATAGCATGAGGCCTCTTTCATGCTCAAGGCACTTGTGGCTTAGGCCATCTTTCCAATTTGAGGACTTTCACTTTGGACTTAACCGGTTAAAGGACTAATCGGTAATGTAAAATGTGTAAACAAAATGAATCAAGTAAAACTTGGCAAGATAAGTATCTTTGTGTTGCATTGCATGTGTTTGGATCGGACGTTAATCCAAACACAAGAAATGTGGGACGTTTCATACTCAAAGTGATGAAACCTGTCGTTTTTCTTGGTCACCGTCACCCTTGATCATGCATGATAGGGTGGTGGTTGTTTTAGTCTTATTTGTGCATTCATTGACTTTGTACAAGCTTGACTCTTTGGCCATCATGCATGAAAATGCTTGTTTGATGGCTTGAGAGACAAGAATTACACTCCTTTGAGCTTGAGCAATGATAAGGAGGGTAATAGTACATATATTGTTTGAGAATACATTGCTTTGCCTCTGTTTGCTCACCATTGCAGTAAAAAGGAGAATCCCAGGGAAAAGGTGGCTGACCGACCACCATTGGTGGCCGACAGCTACAAACAGTGGTCAACCGGCCAGTAGTAGTGGCCGACAGCCACCTATGGTAGCCGATCGTCCATTAGTGGAAAAGTTGTTCAAAGTGTTACTGAGGTGGAGCAGAAGTAGTCTTGAAATTGGTGTAATTTTTAGAGAACAAAGCAAAGTGCAAACAGAGGCATCCAAAGGCAAAGCGGTGGATTTTCGGAAGGAAGCCAACCGAGCATGCATGCGTCCCTCCCCCTCGAGGCCGTTTAATTGTTTCAATTAGTTAGCATAGCTAATTATTCGATTCAAGTGTTGTACTATTTTAATTAGCTTAGCATAGCTAGTTATTCAATTGTGTTGTAATAATTAGCTTAGCTTAGTGTAGCTTAGCTAATTTATTCGGACCCTCCTTCGCGAGGGCGTAATGTTGTAATAAGTGTGCGTGCGTGTGTACATGTCTTCCAACCCCACGTCTTTCTCCCTTTTCCGCTTTTGATGGTTAGATTAGGGATCATGTTTCGATTAGCATACCTTATGATTGCATGTTTGCATCATTCATTTGTCTTGCATGCAGCAAGGCTTGGCACATCATTCAAACTGCATTGTATTTCAATACACTTATTTGAATACGTGTTTATCACATGTTGTTCAAATTGTATCATATACCATGATTAAGTAGCCGAGCCTATTAATTGCATTATTGCATGTGTTGCATTAGGCATTCTATATAGTTAGGATCATGCATATTTCTAACTAGCTTTTGTTTTGGCTTGGAGTACACTGTAAGTTTTACGCTTTAGCATACTTGCATGAGTGTGAGTGTTGCCATGTTTCGCATGCTTGCCATTAGGCTATTTGCTTAAAAGATTAATTGCATGAATGCCTGTAGATGAATGCTTGATTGCTTGAATTGGAACAATTCGACGAATATGAGTTTTAAGCCCACTTTGCGAAATGGTAAATCATGTTTTTAAACCCACCTGAGGGTGGCAAATCCGCGTTTTAGCCCATTTGAGAGTGGCACATTCAAACCATTTTTGAACAAACATGAGTCGAAATGTTCCAATTCTCGCGATTTAGTCTGTACTTGTATGTGTGCGTCACATACTAAAGTTAACTAATAACTAGATAAGAACACACAAGGTTTATAAAACAACATATCATGCTTAGTAGAGGCCAATCCTTCGATCGGGCGAGCGGGGGTGCTCATGTCATGCTCTTCCCCTCTCGTACCCAAGTTCCGGAGCCGAGACAACTTTGGTGATGGCGGACACGTGGCCTTTCGCACGAGTCAGGGTTTCCTAAATTTCCCAAAAACAAAATATTTAGGTGGCGACTCTGTAATTTGGCAAAGCAGTCCAATTTTGGCATTATTTGATCTAAAATCAATTTTCCAAAATGATTTGCCAGATTGGACTCTTTGGTGTTTATCAGTCTGACATTGCACTTTGTGAGATTAGATTCAGAACCGTGACAGGAGTCCGAACTGTAGGACCAATTTGCGCCTCTCCGAAAAAGGGGTGCACAGAGAAAGTTGAGTCTATAGTTTCTAGTGACTCTGTTGGGGATTTAGAGAACTTGACTCGAACTCATGATATGTTATTTTATTTACACTTATGTGTTTCTTTGCATTCATTTGCATTGGTGCGCCTAAGTCATAGTGTTTGCCATCTGCTCTTCCTGAGCGATTTGCCGGAGGCTCGCTTGGAAAAGCTTGCCATAAGGCTGACCAGTTGCAGGCTCTGCCACGATGGGAACACAAACCTTGGATCTAGACTACCACTGTACCGTTTGATCCTCCTTTCACTTCTCGATGTTAGGATCGAGAGGTATATTAGGTGGTCTTGCTGAGGCACCCTTTTGGACCAATTGACCTAGTTGTATATCGGAAGCCTTAGAGACTGTTCCAAACTAGGACAGGTTGCTCACCCGAATGTAGGATTGTATGAAACCGCATGCGTGCGTAGTGAAACCCTAGTTCTTGACGAAACTAGGACAGGGAAATCCTACCCTATCATAGGGGTGTTTTGGCTCTCACTTGCTTGATATGTACTGTTAGGGTGTGTCTCTATAGGAATGTATATATCAGTTGCAAGTTTGAGGATATCAGTTTTAAGGCAGAAAATTTGGCAGGCAGAAATCAGTGTTTGAGTATAGATTGTCCAGCTTATGATTTCAACTGTGTGTTATCTCTATCTAAGCCGAGGTGCTGTGCGTTTGTTGATTGTTGTTTCCTTTTTGCTTTATTTTTCTTTTTGCTAGGTAGTATTTCACAATTGCTTCCGACGAGGTAGATACCCGAGCACTTTGGACCGGAGTCAGGAGGATTTACCGATCTGAGGATCTTATTAGAGGACAACTAGTGTTCACTTCACTGCCCCTGGTTATGAGACGGAGGACAGTTAGCCATAGATCACCGGTTCAACAATCGCCAATTCAGCGGTCACTATCTGCTTCACCTGTTCGCAGTCGGGCCCAATTTTCTACTTCCACCTCAGAAAGAGAGTGTACACCGATTTAGACAGATCAGCGCCCCTCAGTTAGTATGAAGGATATGATGCGTCAACTTTAACAGACTATCGGGGCCATGCAGCGGGACGCTGCTCGCCAAGCGGAAGTTGCCGCTCACCAAACAGAGGTTGTAGCCCAGCAGGCTGAAGTGATTACTAGGCTTCAACAACAACAGCAACAACAACCATAACAAGCAGCAGCTTCTGCTTTGCACCCACCTCCATAGGGTTCTGATACCCGGGGATACTACTAATGTCCAGGAGAATACAGACATTCCAGCAGGGCCAGTCCCACTTCAGACTTCCAAAGCACCGGCCTACCCAACAGACGCATTGTTCAAGTTTGAGGTCGATCCTACCACCTTGAAAGTGAGCAAGCTTGAGAAGCTTTTCAAATGAGCTCGGGAGTCAACTCGATCCCAAACATAGAGGACGGCTACACAGATTCGGCGGTGACACTGCCGGATAGATTTAAAATGCCTCACATAGACCACTTCGACGGTTCGGGTGATCCCATGGTCCATTTGAGGCTATTTTTAGATATTCTGTAGCTGATGGGCCTGACTGGATTGTAGAAGCTATCCCTCTTTGGCTGGACCCTGTCGGGTATTGCGGCTATCTGGTATGCTAAACTAGAGGATTTTGTGAAGAGGAGTTGGGAAGAGATGGACGAGGCCTTTGTCGCCCAATATTCTTATAACACTCAAATCAAGGTCACAACTCATGATCTCAAGGCTACTCGGCAAGAGCCAAATGAGGACTTCTTCGACTTCGTCACTCAGTAGAGGGCCAAGGCCTTCATGATGACAACCAGGCTATCTGAGAAAGACCAGATAAGAATGGTCATTCGTAATCTGCAACCGAAGTTGCTGCAGAAGATGATTATCTTACCCCTCCCTACATTTGCTGATCTTTACGAGTTAGGGTATAGACAGAGGATGCGATGAAACAAGGTCTGATTGAAACATGAAAAAAAGCAGCCTAACCGGGCTTTTATACACAGTTCAAATGTAGCTACGAGTAGCAACACACTTGCGAGGACCTCTGACGTTGGTATGGTGACCACCACACCGAAAACAGCCACACTCTTTACGGGCACATCTGGAGCCACCCCACAACCTGCAAAGTACCCACCCCGAGGCCAGAGGGTTTTCACCCCACTCTACATGTCTCTGTCTGCGGCCTTGAGGGTCCTGATTAGAAAAGGGCATCTGAAGCCCCTAGAACCGCGCCCATTGCTTAATTCCCTCCCTCCGACACACAACCCGGCCAAGTATTGCGCCTTCCATTAGCAGCATGGTCATGATACCGACCTATGCTTTAGACTCCATCATGAGATTCAGGATCTCATTGACAACAAAGTGATAGCGCCTCCTGAGAAGCCTAACATCACTACAAATCTTGTCCCACCACATAACCAACCCCCTCCTCCACCCAGGCAAGTAAACCTTATCCAAACAATGGCCGTCCCATACGACCCTAGCATATACATCACTCCCTCCCACCTGCCTAAACCGGCGCTGTTCATCCCAGAAAGCACAGACTTGTGCATGATGAGCACGTTCGTATCCCAACCTGAACCCATGGTGGTGGCTGTGATAGAAGAGGGTATGCCTGAGGGCACCGTGAGCTTAATTGAGTAAGCATACAACCCTTGCCGCTTTATTGCGCCAATTGATCAGGCCAGACCAATGGTGGAATTGCCGAAGGAGATGTGGGTTAATGTAGTCCGGGAGGACGGGCCAAGCCAGAGGCTGGATAACTTAGCTGAGCTTGAGGAGGACATCAGTAATCTGCAGTTCTTTGATGAACAGGATCTGGGGAATGTACAGATCAGCTGGTTTGATGTGAATGGATCAACAGATAATACATGATGGCTTAGTGATGAGCCAGATGTTGATGAGGGGTCTCAACCAAAGTAGGGACAGTTAGAAATAGGAATGTCTGCAACGGCCGGAACGGTCGATGACAAGAGGAAGTTGCCGCAGAGCATCGGTACTAAGAATTTTGCTCGGGAATTGAGCAGCGTTTGTACAGCCGATGCAGAACAAGAGGCCGCATTGAAGCGGTTTGAACAAGAAAGAATCGAGATTGGTCAGAAGGCTAGAAAAGCCAAAGGCCCTGCGGGGACAGAATATGTTGTGAACATGGGAACGATTGCAGCGGAACCAGACAGTTGTTTGTCGGTTGTCGAAGGAATGTGGTGGGAAGACGATGATTTGCGTCTTGCCCATACTGATGAGGACTGGGGACAGAATCTGTCGGATGATACGTGGTATACCGAAGAAGTTGATCACATGACTCAAAGTGGGCGGTACTTTAAGCCCCCACACTTGGACCAACCAGAGGCATCAGGGAAAGACAAGGAAGCAGAGAAATAGAAAGACAAACTGTTGGAGGAGGAAGCTGTACTGAGGCAGCTGAAGAAGATTCAAACAAACATCTCCATTTGGGGATTGCTCATGGCCTCACGGGTGGATAGACAAACTATCCTATCAGTAATGGATAAGGCTAAACTCTCTATTGACATAACCCCCGAGCAATTAGTGGGACTGGTTTTCCCGAGTGGCGCTTCACCGACTTTGACGTTCACAGATAAAGAATTGCCGCCTGAGGGCTCTGAGCACAACAAGCCACTATATATCTCTGTGGAATGTAAAGAGAAGTGGATACCAGTTGTCTTGGTTGATACCGGGTCTGCAATTAATGTGTGTTTGTCGCGTATGACCTATGCTATTGGTTTGTAACCCGCAGACTTCGTACCAATGGCCCAGGTGATTCGGGCTTATGACAATACCAGTCGGGAAATGATGGGGACAGTTCGGGTTAGAACTCAGGTTGGCCCGGCACAACAGGACATCGAGTTCCATGTTCTGGACGTTCCAGCCACCTTTAATTTACTCCTTGGACGGTCGTGGCTGCAGTAAGTGAAAGCTGTCTCTTCCACTCTGCATCAGATGCTGAAGTGTCCCCATGGGAAGGGGGGTATCTATTGTTTTTGGGAACTCTTCCATACATCCGCCGTCAGAGGTTACTACACCGGTCATAGAAATTGTGCATGGCGAGGAGGATGTCTTTTTGTCTGGATTCACCTTAGCCGAGGCTCGGGTAGTGCAAGATATTCTAGCTGTTGATGAGGGACTGTATGTTAGTGCGCAATCTGTCTACCTCATGAATAAGTTGCAACATGTACCCGGAATGGGATTGGAAAGGAGCGGCCGGAAGGGCGTCGCTGCGTTGGCCGAAGTACTACACAACCCTTATACCTTTGGTCTACGTTACACGCCTACCAAAGAGGATTGGGTAAGAAAGGAAAAGGAAATGACAGGAAGGGCCAAGGCTAAACAAGCTAGGAAGCACTATGAGTTGGTGCATAGACCTATTCAAGGAACCCTGAACGGCCGCTTTGTCTGGGAGGGGAAGGATTTCCCATTTTGTGGCTTTCTTGAGCCATGGCTGAATTCTGAGAAGTGGCGTTTGCTCGGCTTCGAGATCTTTTTCGACCTACAGTTACAAGGGGATGAAGTTGTAGAAGAGCAGACTGACCTACCAGCTGAGGCTGAACAGTGCAAAGATGATGAGTCCAATGGCACAGAACTTGAGATGGGAGCAGCACTGGCTTGTCTCCTCTCGAATCCTCAAATCACATTAGAGAGCTTGGGGGTGACTTCTCTATTTGAATGATTAGGGATCAATCGGCTGTGGGCCCTTCTTCTGGCCTTCTGGATGCATCTATCACGCCTTTCTTCGTTTGGTAGTACAAGGAAGGATTTTTGTCCAACAGTTCTGAGTCAGGTAGTGAACTAGAATTTGATTCCACAGAGTCTGTGGAGTTGGAATCAGATTCTAGTTCTTCTGAGTTAGAGTCCGGTATTCCTGGGGTTGATAACCCGGATGCCATTGTTTTGTCCAGGTCGTCTTTTTCCTTTTCTTTTGAGTAGGTTGTAACCGAGGAATTGGACGAACTGGAAGTTGTGAATGAGAATGGTACCACTGTTGTTTCTGAGTACTTTTCTGTAGCACTCGTTTATTGCATTAATCAAGACTTTCAAAACTTTTATAAAAACGACGAGGAAGAAATTCCTCTGATTTTGAAACATTTGATTGATCAAGAGGAGGAGAGGTTTGTAAAACCCTTGGTTGATGAAATCACTTCAATTAATGTTGGTTCTGAGAAGGATCCGTGTCAAGTCCAGATCGGGTCCACGTTGTCTTCAGAGGAACGTGAGCGCTTAGTCGCTTTATTAAAAGATTTCAAAGATGTTTTTGCATGGTCCTATGAAGACATGCCTGGAATCGATCCTGAGATTGTACAGCACTAGATCCCTCTTGACCCTGAGGCCCGACCTGTCAAGCAGAAGTTTCGGAGAATACGCCCGGATTGGGCTCTGAAAATCAAGGAAGAGGTCACCAAGCAGATAGATGCAGGGTTCCTATTAGTATCTGAGTATCCTACTTGGTTGGCCAACATTGTTCCGGTGCCGAAGAAAGATGGCAGAATTCAGGTGTGTGAATTTCAGAGATCTAAACAAAGCTAGTCTGAAGGACGACTTTCCTCTACTGCACATCGACGAATTGGTGGACTTCACTGCAGGGCATGCGCTGCTCTCCTTTATGGATGGGTTTTCTGAGTACAACCAGATCTTGATGGCACACGAGAATAGGGAGAAGACTGTCTTCACCACGCCGTGGGGAACCTACTACTATAGGGTGATGCTGTTCAATTTGAAGAATGCTGGGGCTACTTATCAACGGGCTGCAACCACAATCTTGCATGTATGATCCACAAAGAGGTTGAGGTGTATGTGGACGACATATTGTCAAGTCCAAGGAAAGAGAGGGCCACTACACTGCCTTGAAGAAAATTTTCCAACGGATCAGAGAGTATTGGTTGCGACTGAATCCTCAGAAATGTACTTTTTGTGTCACAGCAGGGAAAATGCTAGGGTTCTTGATTACACAAAGGGGCATTGAAGTCGATCCTTCCAAAATCAAGGCCATCTTAGAAATACCACCATCAAGGACTGAAAAGGAAGTGCGAGACTTTCTGGGTAAAGTGTAATTCATAAGACGGTTTATTGCAAAATTAACCTTGACTTGTGAACCACTATTTGGTCTCCTGAAGAAAGGAAAGAAATTCCAATGGGATGACCGATGCCAAGTTGCTTTTGAGCAGATCAAGCAGTGTCTACAGAACCCACCTGTGTTGTCACCGCCAAAGCCGAGGAAACCGTTGATTTTGTATTTGTTAGTAACCGACATGACAATGGGTCGCATGCTTGCGCAGGAATCTGAGGATAGACTGGAGAAGCCCATCTATTACCTGAGCAAGAAGATGCTGAAATATGAGACCCGCTACACGCTGCTGGAAAAGGCTTGTTTGGCCTTGGTATGGGCTACCAGGAAGTTGAGGCATTTCCTATTAGCTCACTCCGTAATTTTGGTTTTGAGATTAGATTCCATTAAATATCTCTTTGAGAAACCAGCGCGTACGGGTAGGCTAGCCCGTTGGTTGCTTCTTCTCTCCGAATTTGATTTGAAGTACACGACTCGCAAGTCTATGAAAGGGAGAGCGGTAATGGAGTTTCTAGCCGATCACCCAGTGGAGGGAGATGAAGCAGTAGAGTATCTGTTCCCAGATGAGGCTATTCTGCAGGTTGAAGAATAGATTTGGACTATGTACTTTGGTGGAGCGTCTAACCAGTACGAGTATGGGATAGGGGTGTTACTGATAGCACCCGACAATACCCACATACCTTTAGCTTTCAAACTCCGGTTCAAGGTATCAAACAACGAAGTAGAGTACGAGGCATGTATCGCTGACTTGGAAGCCGTCCTGGAACTAGGGGCAAAACGGTTGGACGTCATTGGGGACTCGAACCTAGTTGTGTCTCAAGTGAAAGGAGACTGGAAGGTTAAAGAAGAAATGATGAAAATCTATCACCAAACCCTAGACGTTCTAATTCCCGGGTTTGAGAAGCTAACCTTCACGCATCTGTTAAGAGAGAGCAATAGGTTCGCTGACACCTTATCAACTCTATCTTCCATGATAGACATCCCTTTGGGAGTCCGGATGCGTCCAATCATTATTGAACAGAGGTATGTGCCGACTTACGAGCTGATTACCGCAATAGATGAAGTACAAGATCAGAACCCCTGGTATCATGACATCTGGAACTTCTTGGAAGAGGAGGCTTATCCACTAGAGGCAAATGCCAAAGATAAAAGGGCAATATGGCGAATGGCTGCTCAGTTTATCATCTGTTGGGGTAAATTGTACAAACGGGGCCATCTGGGAATGCACAAGCTGTGTGTTGATGTTGAAGAGTCAAAGCGCCTAATGGAGGCCATCCACGGAGGAGAGTGCGGAGCGCACATGAGCAGAGTGATGCTAGCGTGGAAGATTCTCAGAAAGGGTTACTACTGGTCAACCATGGAGGAGGATTGTATCGGTTTTGTTCGGCGATGCCACAAATGTTAGATCCATGCAAATCGCATGAATATCCCGCCATCGTAGCTATACAACATGACTTCACCGTGGCCATTTTCAGTCTAGGGAATTGATGTTATTGGGGCAGTTACTCCGAAGGGGTCAAACGAGCATGAGTACATCCTGGTGGCAATAGACTACTTTACAAAGTGGGTCGAGGCCCAATCCTACGCAGTGTTGAAAGCCTCACATGTAGCCAAGTTCATCAGGAATAACATTATCTTTCGTTATGGGGTCCCGAATGAGATAATTTTGGGATAATGGTTCTCACTTTAAGAAGGAAGTGATCGACTTGTTGAAGAAATACAACGTGGCTTTTCATAAGTCATCCACATATCGGGCACAAATCAACGGAGTTGTTGAGGCCGCCAACAAGAACATCAAGCACATTGTACAGAAGATGGTGGAAACTTACAGGGACTGGCCAGATAAGCTACCATTTGCTCTTTGGGGTTACAGAACATCAATTCGAACTTCTACTAGGGCAACTCCGTATTCTCTGGTTTATGGGATGGAGGCTGTTCTGCGGATTGAGGTTGAGGTTCCGTCGCTGCGAGTTATGGCTGAGTGCCAGATAGCGGAAGCAGATTTGCAGCAAACAGGTTTGAGGAACATATGCTGTTCGACGAGAAGAGGCTGAAAGCACTGTACCACGCCCAAGGTTATCAACGCAGGATTGCCAGGGCTTTCAACAAGAAATTTAAGTCCAGGAATCTGAAAGAAGGGGATTTGGTGCTCAAAGACAACCGAGCTCCCATCCATGACCCTAGGGGCAAGTTTAGACCTAATTGGATTGGTCCTTACATCATCAAATCAATTTCGTCGGGTGGAGCTGTCATTCTATTGGACCTAGATGGTCTCGAATTCTCCCAACCAATCAACATGGACAAGTTGAAGAAATACTACCCTTGAGAGGCTCGCTAGGCCGAAAACCTGAAAGGGCGACCTAGGCAAAAGTTAGAGCACAAAAAAATTGAAATGAGAAAAATTGAGCTCGCAAGGTTGAAAACCCAGAAAAGGCAGCCTTGGCAAAAGTTAGAGCGCAAAAGGAGAGTGTTAAAACCCGAGTGAACCCGCACCGAACAACGTAAGGCTTGATTCCCATCTTTGGGATACGTAGGCAACTTCATCCTGAAGTCCAACCATAAACATTTCCAAATCAGCTATATCCATGTGATTGTTTTGGTCATCTTTGTCTTTTCTGCATCCAAGAGTTCGGTTGTGATCTTTGCTATCAGAGCTGGTTCCAGTGCAGTGCAGTGTTATTCAGACAAGGGGCAACTTTCCAGTTATTGGATTCGGGGTTGTTCATCTCATGGATAGATTCCGAGTGTGTCCAGTTGTGATCCTTATCGAAAATGGTTTTGAAAAGTTTTAATAAAAGTTGATTTTGTTCAAAATAATCTTTTTACAACTTAGACTATTTTTGGACCAAAAGGAAAATTTTCAGTACTCGCAACCTTCAATTTCATTGATTTCAATACAGAGTTCTCCGACTCTGGATACAAATCGAAGTTGCTTTTTATTACATTCAAAAGGAAAACTTAAAAGTACAGATTAAAGCAACAAACTTGGGGCATAGTTGAGTCAGGTGTTCCTGCCTCCCCTCCCAGAGCTTGTGGAAGCTTCAGATGCCAAAGTGGGCCTGGTTTGTGCCTCATCTTGAAGCCAAGCTATGCATTCGCCAGAAAGGGCGCAATTGAAATTGGGAGTAGGGGCCAGAAGTTCTCTTGTCCTCCATGCAATGGAATACCGAGCTAGCTGTGAGCCTTAGATTGGAATTGAAGCTAGGTACTCTATCCCCTCTTCTGGGCAAGTCTAGCCATGTCCAAACTGACGCCGGAACCAAAATGGAAAGTAGAAGACGCAGTGTGTCAAACCAATCAACTGAATGCCAGGTTGTCAAGACATGCTGTAGCTCATCTCGGGCAAATTAAACCAGGGGCAACGCCAGGCAATGTCGATAGCAGACCTGTTGCATATCTATTGGCACCACCACCCCTCATTCGGGAAATCAATTAGCCATGGGCGAAAGAAATAGCCGCGCGCTGAATATGCAGGACAAGATTCCACTACTTTCAACCTGTCCACGAGCCATACTTGGGGAGGGTTGAAAAATAAGAGAGATTAAAGAATAGAGAGGTGTATGTGGAGAGAAAAGTGAGAAAAGGGTTTTGAGAGAAAAACAAAGCCTGAGGGCTGAGTGATGTGAGAAATACATCTGAGAAGGGTGGGAAACGTTACCTGTAAGAGTAGTGGACTTCCTGCGAACCTAGTCGTCTCTCGGCGATTAAAAGCATCCAAACCCATCAAAGTCTCGGCTAGTGTCAAACCAATGCAGCTCTTGCCCTCTTTCAAGCCTTGGGCAACTTCGATCAAGCGAATGCTAGACCCTCTGAAGCCAGGGGCAAGTAGAAAATGGGCCAACATGCACAAACAAAGGGCATGTTGTCGAAAACTTTGCCAAAGATGGTCGCCGCGGTTGCCGGCGTCAGAAAATCGGTGAATGAGATTGGGAATGTCAAGTTCTCCGTTGTGAACTAAAGATCGAGCATCATGTAAAGTGAGCCCACACATCCGTCCTAAAGCTTAAATGTGGCGAAAACGGGACTAGGGCAAGATTTCCTCGTCACGCTAGGATTCTATCAAAACTTGAAATTCTTCGATTGTGGGGCATATCTCTTGTCCCTCGAAGCTAAACACATGCGTAACCAAGTTCTAACATCTAACCGCGACATGAAGTAATGGAAAACATAGCGGAGTACAACTTAGCGGGAATAGTGCATTTACCCCGAAACCTCGGAAATTCAACTTTTTCGAGCCATCTAAATTCGCAATCCAAGTCGAGAGTTTTTCGGTAATGAATGGCTCCATTTGAAGCAAAAACAGAGCTGAAATGAAGAAACCACGAAGTTGGAGCTTTTGTAGAAGATAAGGTGCTGAGTGGAAAACAGGTGGCAACAATTTGGAGGTTCCTTACACTGGTGGCCGACCGGCCACTTTTGTAGCCGACCAGCTAGTACTAGTGACCGACAACCACTTTTGATGGCTGGCAACATCTTTCTAGGGCCGGTTGCCTCTTATTTGGCTCTCTGGTCCATCCATGTGTTGAAAATGCCAAGAACCTGTGTTTTGTTCCACTTTTGGTGCAACTTTTCGGTCTTTCTTTAAGAATTTTATCAAATTGCTTATCGAGTTGTTGTTTTGTTTATCGAGTTGTATTTGTTTTGACTGTTGAGTCGTTGTTTTGATCATTGAGTTGTTTTACTCTGTTTGTTATGTGTTAGTTGGTTCACTACCTGATTAAGCAATTGCCAATACGATTTTCAATTTCCATCAATCCTGTTTTTGTGTAAAATGGTGCGATACGATGAATGCTGAGAATGTAAAATGCAACACTTTTTTAAACAAAAAGCTGTTTTCATTCCAATCATGGTTTCTTTTTACAGAGAGTACAAGTTATAAAGAAAATAAAACTGCCTAAGGCTGTACAATGTGCTAAAACAACTAGCAAAAAGAAAAGAAATAAAGCAAAAAACATCTGAATCGGCGCCAGCCACCTCAGGATCGAGAGGCCCTCTTCGTCCTCTTCCTGGGCATGGACTCGGAGCTATCGCCATCAGCACCACTATTTGAATCTGAGCCGGAGTCCTCTTCAGCATCTCTGCTTCCCTCCTTGGAGCCATCCTCAGCATCGCCACCGCCCTCAGAACCCGAGCTGGTGTCGTCGTCTCCATCCTCAGATGACTCTGACTGCGGGCTCGCTAGCTCCTCGTCCTCATCTGTCTCATCATCATCAGGGATAGGCTCTGGTAGACTGCTCTCGTCATAAGTACGCCTACCTTTGTCTTGGCTGTGTGTCGGAGTCCCTTGTCTCTCTCCCTACTGTCGAAGGAGGAACTGAAGGTCCTGCTGCAGCTCCCGTTGGGACGCCCGATGGGGTTGGCATCTGAAAAGGGACCTGAAAAGGACAGTTTGTCAAATACATCAGCAATGGTATATATTGGATGCAAAGATGAGTATAGTGTTAAATGCAGTATGTGGGAACAGTGTATCAATGAAATGTTGTTAATGTAATGAATTCAGATCAGTATGGGGTAGATTGCAGTTGAAATGCTAATGTATCAGCAGAAAATTTCATGAAGTGCAGACTGAAAGAAACTTACCGAAATCCTGTAGAGATTGAGTAGGTTCAGGCTCGTCTGAACTATCCCCATCAGAGAAGCCGCTAGCTCGGGGGCCAATCCGGTGTACTCTATGGAAGCCTGCAAATGTGTTGAAATGATCAATGGTCTACAAAGCATAACTGAAATGAATTGAATGCGCAAAATGTAAAGTATGGAACATACCGGGATCAGGCCTTGAACTCCGACAAGCTCGTGACCAGCTGGTGCGGGCTTAATAGGAATCTGATAGGTCTCCCCGGAACGTCCCCAACAAGTCAGTAAAGTAAGCATCTCTGGCCATCCTACCCTCTGCCTCACCTGAGAACCTCTCCTATCATGAGCCCGGGATGCCCTGGATCCTCCCGCTCCCTCTCTTGCAGCTGAAGCTCTGGCTCTCTCACCTCCATGGGCTCTAGTCAGGGGCGGCATGAGGTATATCTGAATGAGGGCGGTGCAATCGCCCTCAAGCTTGAAGAAGTCGGCTTCATAACCTCTGGTGAAGTCGATCATCTCCTGCGTGGTGTACCTCTCTGTGACCTTCATGTATGTGGGAGGCGACATCGGAACTACCAGTTCAGGCAAGCCGAGGCTCTGTCACATGAATCACTCCCCTAAGAACCATGCTCAACAAACTGGGCCCTCGAGCAAGATCTGAAATCGGGAAGCATCCCGAGCGTCGGCAAATTGATCTTTGACCCTGTCAGGCATCACTGCCCACGACTACCAGGCGATCTATAAATAGTAAATATACAGGTTGTCAGCTACCACCAGAGATGCAATATGAAGTAAAGCTGAAACAACCGCAAGGTTTGAGTTACCTCTGCTGTGGTCACGGTGTCGAAGAATCGGCGGAAGAATAAGAATGACTCTTGGGGCCTCCGTTGGCATCTCCTGTCGTATCTGTGCCAGTACGGCACCATAGGTGGTATCTCCTCCTTTGGCTCTGGGGCGAGCCTTAGAAAATAGGCGTATACCCATAGCTGTTGAAGGCAGAATGATAACAGTGCATATATATCAGATGAGTATAGGTAAAGTAGAAAGCAGATGTAGACGCGCCCGCGTGGGGCCTCAATGCTACAGTTCGGACTCGATTGTGTCGGTTCTTAATCTGATCTCGCAAAGTGCAATGCGAGATTGATAAATCACCAAAGAGTCCAAATCCGGCAAATCGTTTTGGAAAACAGATTTTTTTTGAAAGAAGTGCCAAACATGGACTGCTTTGCCAGATACAGAGTTGCCACCTAAATATTTTTTATGGGGGAATTTAGGAAACCCTGACTCGTTTGCCTAAGGCCATGTGTCCGTCATCACCAAAGTTGCCTCGGCTCGGGAACTTGGGTACGATTGGGGAAGGTCAGCTATGAGCACCCCCACTCGCCTGATCAAAGATCGGCCTCTACTAACCATGATATCTTGTTTTGAAAACATTATGCGTTCTTATTCCGATTAATTAGCTAGCCTTACTAGGTGATGCGTACAGCACAAAAGTATAGACTAGATCGCCTAATTTGGAACAAAGCATTGCATATCCGCTTGTTTGAAAAATGGTTTGAAATTTGCTACTCGCGAGTAGGCTAAAACACGGATTTCAACGAGTTGTTCCAACTCAAACAATCTAACCTTCACCCACAGGCATTCAGGCAGTTTATATCACATAAGCACATAGCCACATGGTAAGCATGCTGTTATGTTAACATTCACACTCATGCGAGATGCTAAAGCATAAGAAGCTTACCTAGTACTCCAAGCCAAAACAAAAACTAGTTAGTAATCATATGCATGATCCTAGTTCATGTGAAGATGGCTAATGCATCGCATACAGAATGTAACTAGAATAGGCTCGGCTAATCCTTGGATGGCATGTGGAATGCAACAAATAGCATGTATTTAAGTTAGATTTGGAATACTATGCAATTAGTATGATGCGCCAAGCCCGGTACATGCAAGACTGATGAATGATGCACGCATGCATAGCATAAGGTATGCTAATTTAAACATGCCCTAATACTAACCATCAAAGCAGGTAAGTAAAAGGGAGAAAGAAGTGGGGGTTGGAAGACATGCGCACACGCACCCACACTTATTACAAATTCGCCCTTGCTTGGAGGGACCAAAAGAATATACAAATTAATTAACCTACAAGCTAATTAAATAATACAGACCATTTAACTAGTTAAGCAAATTAACTAAGCTAAGAAAAGCATTAAAAGGCCTCGGGAAGAGGGATGCACGCATGCTCGGATTGACTTCGCCTGAAAATCCAATGCCATGCGCAAGCTGCCTCTGTTTACCCTGCTCTGCTCCTCTGAGGACTGCACAAGTCCCAAAGTACACTCTTTGGACACTGTGGAACACCACTGGCCAAGGGGAATCATCACCGGCCAAAGGGAAGTGGTCATCGACCATCTATGAAGCCATCGGCTATGAATGGATGGCCGGCCGGCAGTAGAGATGGTCGGCCGACCATGTATGCCTGCAGAAACCTGTTTTGACAGCAGCAGAGGGCAAAACATGGCATGGCAATGCATTTCAAGTAATGTTTGCACCAACCACACTCCTTATCATGTTCATGACTCAAAGGAGCTTGGTACTCAGCCCTCGGACCATCAATCGCGCATTTCAATGCGTGATGGCCCAAGAAGCCAAGTTGTGCATTTTGATTTCAAATGAAATGCAAACCAAACACCCAATGAATCCTAACCTCTATCATGGTCAATCAAGAGGCGAGGAATGTATACAAGATGCAACCTAAGCATGCAAGCCTAGCATGCCATATGAACATGCAAACAAGCAATGATGCTACTAAGGCAACTAGCATATTACAAGATGCAAGGACAAGCATGCCAACAAGTGTATGACTTCATTCAATCATGTGACAACATGTTAGGCATAACACATGCAAGCATACAAGGCAACTTAACATAAAATGCATGCCAATTGTAATGCCACTTAAACATGCAACAACACATAATAAGCCAAGTATACAATCAACACACAAGGTGAGCATGCTACAACATGCGATGGATGGTCTTATACCAATTTGGGCAGCTCTCAAGTAAGCCCAAAACAGTGGCCAAATGCCAAGGAAATGAAGGCAAAATGACATACAAACATGCATGCACACATGGTTCAACACTTAGGCATTAAAGAGCGACTTTTAAGCACACTTAAAAGAGGACAATCATAGACTAATGGCATGCATACTAAGCTCTGAAATCATGTTATAAAAGGTGCCAAACCAAGTAAACAAGGCAAGCATATCATGCAACCAAGCCTAAAGCCTAAGGCTCACCAAAGAGGCATTGAACTACACTTAGCAAGACCAAACATGGCACGATTTAAACAACTAAAATCAGAGTTTTAGCATGTCAAAATGAACCTCCAAAACCACTTAGATGGCATCTAAATGACTTACACATGGAAGCATACACAAATGTCCAAACATGGAGCACAAGACTACAACCTTTTAAAGCATTAAAGGAGCATCAAATGCAAGCATACAAACACACCACAAGGACTGAAATGGCATGGCAAGTGGTTCCAAACCACTGAAACAAGGCAAGGATGGCATGCTAGAGGGGTCAATGCTCAAGGCATACAAGGGGGATTACATGGTAGCTATGCAAAGCAAAGCATGGATGACCCAAATGACCAAAAATAGACCCTTAGCATGCTAAAACAAGCATAAAAGCTTCACAAAGCTAGGCCAAAAACATGCTAGACACAAGGCTCAAAGCACAAAGCATGTTAAGGCAATTCATGGCATTACAAGACAAGTATGCAAGGCAAGCATGGTGTGTCTAAACCAACTTAAAATAGAGGTAAAACATGGCAAAATACTACCAAATACCTACTAAAACATGGCCAACATGAACTCAAAAATGGTGCTCACACATGAGGCTTAAAATGGCAAGTTTGAAGACAACAAGGAGAGGGGATGACCCTCTCCTTCTTAGGACCTTAAACCACCATCCTCACCACTGAAATCCCTCAAGATTTTAGTAGTGAGGAGGCCCAAACAAGGTGGTCCCGGAGTTCACCAAAATAGCACAAAATGGGGGCCAAACAAGGCCTATGAGGGGTCAACCAACCCCAAAGCTCAAAGAAACCTTAACCAAATATTTTAAGCAAGTAAAAAAAAGACTTTTATATGTTATACACTAAGCTTAAAACAGCTAGCAAGGTAGGCAAAAAGACTATGCAGAAATGGGGTAAAAAGGGCAAGAATCTTACCCTTGAAGACATTCTTCACAAGGATCACTCCAGCAGCTTTCTTAGCTCCAAACCAGCTCAAGAACTTCAAGGAGAACCCCCTAATGCCTCAGCAACCAAGGTAAGGTGTGACGGTAGGTGTCCTAGTGCAAAACTAAGGACAAACACACACTTAGAGCAAAAGAGAGGGAGAAATAGAGATAGAATAGATACACTATGCTGACCCTAGAACCAGAGCTCCCCTCAGCTTTTTTTGTAACCCTTGAGGAGGGAGGAGAGGCCCTGCCTTTATAGAGGATCACTCTTGCAAAGCTTACAAAACAAGTTAAGCAAGAGTGAAATCCCTCCATACACGTGTATGGAGGGGAGCAAAGTGTATGCTAGCTAGCACAGCTGGCATAAAAATATCTGCAAAAGCAGATGCACAGTGGTCGGCTAGCCAAAAATGCCAAATTGGCCAAAACAATGGTCGGCCGGCCACAAAGAGTGCCGGCCGGCCAAACATTTGGCCGATGGCAACAAAACAATGGCCGGTGGCCTCAAGCCATGGCCGTTGGGATGTGGGGATGGCCAACAAGCCATTCCCTGCCCGTCAAAAACAAAACACAAGTGTTTGGTGCAAAACCAAACACAAAACAGTCGAGTCGAGAGATCCTGAGGCAAGGTGCGTGGCCGAGACCTCCAGGAACTCAAGACGAAGACGAACATGGATGACCACCGAGTGTTCAAACGGTGATGTCCAAGTCTTGAGGACGGTCAAAAATGGGGTGTCTACAGCAGATTGTGTGCAGTACAGTGTACGGTGTGTGTAGTATACAGGAAATGCAAAGCATAAATGTAAAACAGAAGGGTAGGACGTACCTCCCAGGCCCTCCAGTAGCCTCGTAGCAGATGCTTGCTCCGGTGGGAGGTGGAGCTCATGTACCCGTATAGTGTGGCCAAGCCTGTGCCGCCACAGTCGTAACGGACGCGAGACAGGTCCACCAGAGCATTCATGAGGTAGAGCCCAACGGTGTTCGCCCGGTCGGCGAACAGGGTAGTGCCAAACAAGAACATGAGGAAACCTCGGGCGTAGTACTCGGTCTCCTCGCGGGTCGTCGGCATCGTCCCTCTGAAATGATCAGCGAACCACGTATATCGCACCATCCCTGATCGGGAGATGGGTGGGCGAATCCCTAGCAGATAGATCTGAGCGGCCTCCCACTCGCCCATGTCAGTGTCGTAAGTAATTGGATGACCCCCTACTACTATGTCGGTGAGCATAAAAAAGTCAAAGGGAGTCATCATCATTTCTCTTGTTGTAGAGAAGTGGAGGGAATCGGTGGTATCCCATCACCTGTCTACTAAAGCGCCTAGTAGAGTCCGGCTCGCGATGAGACGTGAGAGCCCCATGCAAAATGCGCCGAAGCCAGCCTCGTTGACAATGTGACGGACAGCGCCAGGAAGCTCCATATACCACTCCCTTGCAGAGGTGGTCCCGTATTCGCGAAAGGCGTGTGAATCCCCCGATAAGCAGGACAAGCGGATGCAAGGCAGTGTAAGAAATACAGTGCACAAGTTTGTTTGGGATGAACAGGTCAAAGGCAGTGTGAGCTATACAAGAAATGTAACCTATATTGCAGAAAATAAAGAGAAAGTGTATACCTCGGAGGCGCTATGGGATAAATGTGACTCTGGCTCGCATAGCAGGAGGTCCTCTAGTGCACCTCGCGCAAACCCCCTGAACTGGCAGATGCTCTCGAGAGGTAGCACGTGTACCTCAAGATGGTACATCGCCGGGTCGAACGATTGAACACTGAGCGGCAATGGCTCGAACTCTAGGTCCATCTCCATCCTCGGAGGAGCTCCGTCGTATGGGATGTTGTCCACCATCTTGAGAAAGGATGAGAGAATGGTCGAAAATGTGGAAAATGGGCGGGAATGCCGAAAGTCAACAAAAAGTCAACTCCGAGGGAGGAAAAATGAAAGAAAAGGTCAGGGCTCGGGAGAGGGCACTAAAATCAAGGGTAACTCGGGGGAAACAAACCCCGAGTGATGGAAATCAAGAAGAGAACACCGAAATCACTTTTTAATCGGTTCAAAGTGTTGTCAACTATGAGGGTTTATTGAATCAAATGTTTTTGGGACGTTGGAAAACGCGTTTGAAGCTCGGATTGGAAGGGGAAAATTGTCTAGAGCAAAAGGGGAATGTTTTTCGGCAAGGGAGAAGTGAAGAAATAGGGTTTGGAACCCTATATTTAAAGACCCGTGGTGAAATGCCAAAATTGTCCCAAATCTGTCATCGGTGGCCGATCGGCCACATTTGTGGCCGATGGCGTTATTTTGTGGCCGATGGGTGGCCGGTGGCTTCCTAGAGTGGCCGGTAGGCCTCTGATGCTCTCCTTGGATGTTGTTTTGCTATTTTGTGCCTTGATCCCTCAAAGAAAATGCAAGGGAAGTACATTTTTAAGCTCAAGTGGCCTCCGCGGAAGCTCCGGACTGTGTTTTTAGTATGTGATGCTCATCATGTACGAGGTGTATCCTTTTAACTTGTTGCAACTCCTTCGAGAGGTAAATCGGAGGCTACAACTGAATTAGTCTTGTTAAGACGCGCATTTCTTTGTTCGGTATTTTCCATCAAACATGTTATTGATGTTGCATTGAATATGCATTGATTATTGTGCACAAAATGTGTATGCTGCATTGCATTACGCTACATGTGTTCTCATGTTTGCATGGAATATACATGTCACATTTTATTGCATTGTGCATGCCCTTACATTCGCATAGAAATTGTCCGTACCTGTTGCATTGAACATGCATTTGGTGTTGCATAGAATATGCTCCATGCTTTGTCGCATAGAATATGCTTCTGTTTTGTTCCTCGCATGATATGCATGAAGCATGCCTCTCTAAGCATTGTGTCATGGTTATTCGTCTTGCATAGAACATGCATTCCTATTGTATTGTACTTGTCAAAGTTTCTTTCTTGTGCAGGCACGATATTGTATGTACGGTTCATTTGAAGCTGGTGCAACCAGACGATATTGTATGTACAGTTCATTCAGAGGAATTCCGGGTAAGATCATTCTTGTCCTTGGAACACCTTGTTCTGGTTAAAAGCATTTGGGTACGCCCAGTGCTTAAACTGCACCTCGTTGGTTAGAAACATTCGGGTATGCCTGGTGTTTACACCGACACCTTGTTTTTGTTAGAAACACTCGGGTACACCCGGTGTTTACACCTCACCTCGTTGGTTTGAAACATTCGGGTACGCTCGGTTTTTACATCACCCCCTTGGTTAGAAGCATTTGGGACGTGTGTCCGACGCTTATACCGCTTCTTTGGTTAGAAATATTGGGTTGTGTGCCCGATGTTTATACCACCCCTTTGGTTAAAAATGTTTGGGACGTGTGTCTGACGCTTATACTGCCTCTTTGGTTAGAAACATTAGGTTGTGTGCTCGATGTTTATACCACCCCTTTGGTTAGAAGCGTTTGGGACGTGTGTCCAACGTTTATACCGCCTCTTTGGTTAGAAGCATTAGGTTGTGTGCCCAATGTTTATACCCTGCTTTGGTTAGAAACATTGGGACGTGTGCCCGATGTTTATACCACTCCTCTTCTGGTTAGAAGCGTTTGGACCGTGTGCCTGACGCTTATACCACCCTTCCGGTTAGAAGCGTTTGGATCGTGTGTCCGACGCTTATACCACCCTTCCGGTTAGAAGCGTTTGGAGCGTGTTTCGAGGCTTATACCTCTCTGTTTTGGTTAGAAACATTAGAACATGCTCTGATGTTTATACCACCCTCCGGTGTTGACACCGCTTTCTTTTCCGTCTCGCGTGTGGCACGTTAGGAGGCTTTGGTTAAATGCATTTGGACGGGCTCCGATGCTTGTACCGCTCTTTGCTTTGATTGCATAATGGTTGAATGTGTTTCACTTGTTATTACTGTTGTGTATGGCTCGGAACCTTAGGATGTGTACCTAGGTTCACGCTATCTCGCTCCTCGCGTGTGCCACGTGTTGGAATCTTGTTTACCGCCTTGGGTGCACCCGACGGTTGCAGTTCTTTACCTTTCCTGCGTGATGCGTAGTTAAGCTTGCATAATTTTCTTACATCATTTCTACATTAAATATGGTTTGGTTCATGTTAACTTGCTTATGTATGAGTTTACTGTTGCATTTCTTTGCATAACATTTGCATCTAGATGTTTCATTACAATCTTATTGCATGATCATAAGTTATGTTCTACATCGTGCATATCATTTGCATCTTGCCCCAGAACTACGCTGGTTTGATTCCTTGCAAAGGGATACGTAGGCAGCATGTGGGCGTAACCGTTCTTTGTTTTGATTGCTTGTTTGTCTAAGTCTTCAGCCTTGTCAAAAAGGGGCCGTCTCTGGGCTTTGACCTTCACTTCCATCATTTCATGACTTCCAAGTTCTGTAAAAGAGGGGCAACTGTAGACACCCCATTTTTGACCGTCCTCAAGACTTGGACATCATCGTTTGAGCACCCGATGATTGTGCTCGCTCATGTTTGTTTTGAGTCTCTGAAGGTCTCGGCTGAGTGCCTTGCCTTGGAGCCTCTAATCTTGTTTGTTTTTGTGCTTGGTTATGGACCAAGAGCTTGTTGCTTTGAATCTGGAGGAGAGGGTGGCTTGTCGGCCATCTCCAATGTCCATCGGTCATGGCTTGTGCCTACTGGCCATCAGTGGTGGCCGGTCGGCCACACTGATGGCCGGTCGGCTACATTGATGGCCGACGACCATTTTTCTCCTTTTTCTGATATTTATTTGCCAGCTGTGCCAGCTGTTGATCACTGATGCTCATCTCCATACACATGTATGGAGGGATGAAGGCAAGCCTTTGGCTTGTTTTTCTATATAATGGGCGGTCTGTCCCCCATTTGAGGGGTTCAAAAATTTGTGAGCAAATTTTCTCTCTCTCTCTCCCTATTTTGTGCTTGAAAGTGGGAATTTTCTACATATTTGCATACAACCCTTTGACCAAACACCTTCATCTTGGAGCTAAGGTTCTTGGAGGCCTTGTTTGAGCTTCTAAGGTTGGTTGTAGCTCAGAATTTTGGCTGTTTGTTGTTGTGCTTCAAAGGTATAAGGCTTACCACTTTAAAGCTTTGTTTTATTCAATTGCTTGGCCATCTGTTTACACTATTTTGACCTGGTTTTTCAAACCATAAAAAACTCTGTTTTTAAGGTTCCAAAATGCTGGTTTAAGCCTTGTTAAGTTAGGGGGTTGTCTCCTCTTTTGCTCTTTGGCTTGTGAAGCCTTTTGCACCATCTTTCAAGTTTTTAAAGCAACTTTTTTTTGGCCTTTTAACCACTGAATTCTAGGGGAATTTCAGTGGTAAAAACCTTGGTTTTGAGGTCCAAAATAGGAGGGGGTGGCCTCCCCTCTTTGTGTCTTGTTTGCAAGTGTAGATAACCCAACATGTGAGCATGTTTTTTTTATCTTTTTGTGACTTGATCTCAGCATGTTTTAGCCTACTTTAGCTCTATTTTGAGCTATCTTGGTCATATAAGCCTTGCCTTGCATGGTCGTAGTGTAAATGCCTTCACTAGCTTAGTGTTTTAAGGCCTCTAACATGTTTTGCTTGAGAGGATTGCATGTTGTAGCATCATTTTACATGTGATTTCAATGTGTATAGCTCTGTCACACTCTCACTTATTTCACTCTTTCATTGCTTTTGAGAGTTGTGCCTTGAGCCTTGTTTGCGGGCTAACATGCAAGCATGTTTTTCTTGCCTTTTATGTTTCAATCTCAGCATGTTTTAGCCACTATTTTGGCATGTCTTAACTCTGTTTTGAGCTAGTTTGATCATTTGAGCTTGGTATTGCATGCCTCTAGTGTAGTGCTCTTCACTAGTTTAATGTTTTGAGGTTTTGAACATGTTGTACATGAGTTGTTTGCATGTTGTAGTATTATTTTTCATGCCATTTCAGCACTGAAAAGTCTGCAACCTCCCTCTATTCTTCACTTTTTGTTTTTCTTTGAAAGTGGCCTTGAGCCCCTTGTTGGCTTGAGTGTGAACTTGAGGCTCCCATGCCTAATGGTTTTAACTCTCTCTTGAGAGTTCCTCCTAACCAATAGCATGAGGCCTCTTTCATGCTCAAGGCACTTGTGGCTTAGGCTATCTTTCCAATTAGAGGACTTTCACTTTGGACTTATCCGGTTAAAGGACTGTGGGAGCCAGAAAAATATAGGTACTAGCTTATTGGGCCTAACCCAAACAAAGCCTATAATGGGTCCAGCCCAAACAAATATTACACCCCCTATCTATATAAAGGAGGGGGCATCCCAAAGTGGACGGTATGTCTCTTCTCTCTCTATAGAACACACACCCTTCAAATGTATATACTATTTACTTCCTTGATTCAATGACTAACTTCATCATCGGAGAGTCCCCGGCCGGCAACCCCGGTTGGGTGGCACCGACTATGTTCATCATTGCAGATCTACAGGGGTGAAGGTCTTCTCTTCGTTGGATCTCTACAACATCCATGTAAGAGGATATTTCATGGTCTCACAATTGGCGCCGTCTGTGGGAATGACTGAACGAGATCAACGAAGAACACTACAAACATATTACTATAAGTAAACGTATATTGGTTGAATTGAGGTTAGTGCACTTTCTACAAAATTAAACTCAATTCCAAGTAATACGGCCCACAGCTGGGTCTCTTATTTTCATTTTCATTCAACTTGATTCGCAATATTCATATCTACGTACATATAATATTATATATCTGTGATGCCAGTTGTGGTGGGTTGATTTTTTGAATATCATTTTTTGTGTAGCTAAAACCAACAAGAACAAAAACAAAGCAGAGCATTTTCACTCATTCTCTCTAAAAATGGGTTTCAACTCTTTTCGGCATCACTAATGGGGTTTCTCGGCCAAATTCATGCATGATCTATTCATTTAATTCTTAATATGTACGAACGTGTATCTGTTAAAAAAATAAAAAAATTAAAGTGGGTCTTCACTTTTTCTCTCTCTAGACTAAATTGACATAAATAAAGTCATGAGTTATTATCACAAGTAATTTAACATTTTTTACTTCATAATTTATGAGAATATGAAGCAAATCTATATTGTATTTTTTTCATATTTTTACTTCATAATTTTTTACTTTTTCCTGAGGCAATCTATATGGCTCTTGTTGCCCAAATAATTTTTGGTGTTATATAAAGGAGGTTTGAAAGCTCCATCATCGACCTCATACACAAACTGTTCGGCACTTCATTCATAGAGACCAACCCGACAAAGCTTGGCACTGCGCCTTAATATAGCACCAGCACCTCGGCTTCATTGCTTAGCGGTTTAGTTCGGCATCAAAATTAACCATCTTGGCCAAGCCAAGCTACTACTCGGCAACCTACCGCTGAAATCGGTAATCCGACAAGGCTATTTGGTAGCTTTTCCTCCCTCTCGGCATCATTATGCTCGCCCAAGCTGCCCACTACGCTCACCCAAAAGATTCTTAACCGGCTAACATTATTCCGCATTACTCGGCAGCATAGCAACATTATTCGGCTAACATTATTTGGCAAACATTTTCGGCAACATTATGCGACTCATTGCTTACTCGATAAAACTACTCGGCCACAAGACTACTTGGCAACCCAAATGCCACTCCACAACATTGGACATTCTCGGCAACCGATTACACGATATTGCCCAACTCTACAATTCGGCAACGTCATTATTCATTATTGACATCATTACTCGGCAAAATAATTCGGCAGTGTCGCGGTAATGCCGAGTCGCTACCACCTTGAATCTCATGATATAATTCTTGGAAATATCACCACTGCTCGGCGCTACTATCTTGGCATATCTCTAACATCTCGGCTTTAAATTTGTCACAATGTTTGAAGGCATCTTGTTACGATGAAATTTTTGCAGTTGTAACAATCTAATTTTCCGCATACTAGTGTGAAGTACTCATTGAAACGAGTCCAACACAATAAACCACGTCAAAATCAGAGCTCAAACGAAACCGTACGAACCAATTGAAATTTGCCCAGAAAATCACATATATTGCCGAAGAAGACGACCCAGGAATTGGCAAAACGTAAGAAATTATTCGGTGGATTGCAGCTAAGTTACATCATGTAATAACCAAATAATTAAGTTCAAATATATATAATGCACAAAATATAGACACAAGGCATGTCATGGTAGAGTGGTTAAGTGTTAATCTTTTACCACAAGAGCGCAGGTTCAATTCTTGCCAGCCACACTAATTTTCTTTTATTTTTTTCAAAATAAGAGTAATTATCCAGTGGATCGCAGAGCACCAGTCTCCATCGATCTGAGCCGTTAGAATCATTTTGGCTACAACTATGCCATCAAGAGTCCGATTACAGCGATCTCATAGTCGTTTCCAACTATTTGGAGCATTCTGAACACATCTGTATGGTTTGATTTTGCAAATTTCATACCCAAAATTTGTAGATTTTATATGCAATGCCACATATCGCAGCTCAAACAATACTTTTGCCGCCAAGCCTGGCATTTGATCAATGCCGCATTCAACAATTTTGGCATCTTCCCGCCACTATAACAACCCGCATCATTCGACAAATTTGGCTCAAGTCTATTCTGAATTCCTTCTGAACAACCACTGTCATTCGAAAGCAATAGACCAATGTTATTCAGAAGGAATAGGGTAACTATACTTTGTTCTCGGCAATGTTGGCCACCGTCCAGTCTGAATTTCTTCCTAATACCTAATGTCATTCACAAGTAATGGGGGCAACGGCGATCCAATGTTACATATTCACGAAAATGGAAGTAATTTTCTAACTAATTCCATGACAATGGTACAATTTAATCGGCTTAAACACTTATCACCAAACTCACTGAACAACTGTTACACTCACTTGGCACTTTCAATTCGGCCACTTGGTAGTTCAATTGACCGGCATGCAATTTCAGCAACAGGATCTTGGGGCGAGGATATAATCCTCCGTCTTCCCTAATCATTCATTGTGTTACCCGTGTTACCTTGGCCATTTATCAGCCGACCATCATCTCAGTACCTCTCTTATGCATGCATACTCGGCCAACTTGGTACAAACATTGCAATGAAATTTACTTTAGTTACAAACTCCCGCTCCTTTTCACACCGCTCCAAACAAGCGCCAATTTTGGGGCAATACATTACACACTTGGCAGTCGGCCATTCGCATTTAGTAATTGGCAGTTCGCATATTTTTGCACACCGTCATTTTACCAAAGCTGAATCTACCCTGCCACATAGGGCAATGGGGCAAGTCCAATCTGCATTCCTTCCGACTAACGCCTATCATTCGAAAGCAATGGGGCAAGTCTACATTGGACTAAATGCAAACCGAGCAACGCTAATTGGCCCAAAATTTACTCGGCAATTAAATAGTTGGCCTAATATCTATTTGGCCATTCCTTACAAGTGGAGCAATATTCTTTATGATTAACACGTCTACCTCATTCAGTATTGGCCATCACTAATAGGATGCATTGTTCAAAGTCCTTGCCATATTGGCACTTGGTCGCCACTTAAAATCAGCAAAGTCTCTGAGTATAGTGTAATCTTCGCATTCAGCACGGAGCGCTATCAGCAAAGCCCTACACCTATGCCCAGAGGTTGGAATACCGCAGCCTACACCTACCCCCGGAGGTTAGAATACCACAGCCTACACCTACGCCTGGAGGTTAGAATACCACGGCCTAAACCTATGCTCGGAGGTTAGAATACTGCAGCCTACACCCTTACTCGGGGGTTATAATACCACAGGTCTACACCCTCACCCGGGGGTAATAAAACCGTGGTCCAATTTTTGGCCGATATATCTACCTTATTTAATCTGTCTTATTTGGTTCAGGCAATCATTTCCGTGCTCGGCCTATAGAAATATTTCTAGCTCGACACGAAAGTCCATATTTGGAAGCAATCTTTGCACTCGACAATATACCACACCCTTGCCCAGGGTTATAATTTCGCGGCTTACACCCTTACCCGGGGATTATAATACCATGACCCATCCTTATAGAGATAGTATTACTCAATGGGTTTTAGCTCACTTCTCTCCTCTATATACATATATTTGTACATACATTCATACATACATGCATTCATCCAGCCATTCATTCATTTATGTTATTCATTTATCAAATGTATTCTTTGTCAAAGGACCTAACATCTATTTGAACAGCATAGCTCGGCAATAAAAACTCTCATTCCATGGGAGTCAGAAAAATATAGGTACTAGCTTATTGGGCCTAACCCAAACAAAGCTTACAATGGGTCCAGCCTAAACAAATATTACACCCCCCATCTATATAAAAGACGGGGCATCCCAAAATGGAAGGTATGTCTCATCTCTCTCTACAGAACACACACCCCTTCAAATGTATATACTATTTACTTCCTTGATTCAATGACTAACTTCATCATCGGAGAGTCCCCGGCCGGCAACCCCAGTTGGATGGCATCGACTATGTTCATCATTGCAGATCTACAGGGGTGAAGCTTTTCTCTTCATTGGATCTCTACAACATCCATGTGAGAGGATATTTTATGGTCTCACAAGGACTAATCGGTAATGTAAAATGTGTAAATAAAATGAATCAAGTAAAACTTGGCAAGATAAGCATCTTTGCGTTGCATTGCATGTGTTTGGATCAGATGTTAATCCAAACACAAGAAATGTTGGACGTTTCATACTCAAAGTGATGAAACATGTCATTTTTCTTGGTCACCGTCACCCTTGATCATGCATGATAGGGTGGTGGTTGTTTTTGTCTTATTTGTGCATTCATTGACTTTGTACAAGCTTGACTCTTTGGCCATCATGCATGAAAATGCTTGATTGATGGGTTGAGAGCCAAGAATTACACTCCTTTGAGCTTAAGAAATGATAAGGAGGGTAATACTACATATATTGTTTGAGAATACACTGCTTTGCCTCTGTTTGCTCTCTATTGCAGCAAAAAGGAGAATCCCAGGGAAAGGGTGGCCGACCGGCCACCAGTGGTGGCCGACAGCCACAAACAGTGGCCGACCGGCCAGTAATAGTGGCTGACAGCCGCCTATGGTAGCTGACCAGCCATCAGTGGAAAAGTTGTTCAAAGTGTTATTGAGGTGGAGCATAAGCAGTCTAGAAATTGGTGTAATTTTCAGAGATCAAAGCAAAGTGCAAATAGAGGCATCCAAAGGCAAGGCGGTGGATTTTCGGAAGGAAGCCAACCAGCATGCATGCGTCCCTCGCCCTCGAGGCCATTTAATTGTTTCAATTAGTTAGCGTAGATAATTATTCGATTCAAGTGTTGTAATATTTTAATTAGCTTAGCATAGCTAGTTATTCAATTGTGTTGTAATAATTAATTAGCTAGAATAGTTAATTAGTTTTGTGTTGTAATAATTAGCTTAGCTTAGTGTAGCTTAGCTTATTTATTCGAACCCTCCTTCACGAGGGCGTAATGTTGTAATAAGTGTGCATGCGTGTGTGCATGTCTTCCAACCCCACGTCTTTCTCTCTTTTGTTTATCCGCTTTCGATGGTTAGATTAGGGATCATGTTTCGATTAGCATACCTTATGATTGCATGTTTGCATCATTCATTTGTCTTGCATGCACCGAGGCTCGGCGTGTTATTCAAACTGCATTGTATTTCAATACACTTATTTGAATATGTCCTTATCACATGTTGTTCAAATTATATCTCATACAATGATTAAGTAGCCGAGCCTATTAATTGCATTATTGCATATGTTGCATTAGGCATTCTGTATAGTTAGGATCATGCATATTTCTAACTAGCTTTTGTTTTGGCTTAGAGTACACTGTAAGTTTTACGCTTTAGCATACTTGCATGAGTGTGAGTGTTGCTATGTTTCGCATGCTTGCCATGAGGCTATTTGCTTAAATGATTAACTGCATGAATGCATGTGGATGAAGGCTTGATTGCTTGAATTGGAACAATTCGACGAATGTGAGTTTTAAGCCCACTTTGCGAAGTGGCAAATCATGTTTTTAAGCCCACCTGAGGGTGGCAAATATGTGTTTTAGCCCACTTGAGAGTGGCACGTTCAAACCATTTTCGAACAAACATGAGTCGAAATGTTCCAATTCTCGCGATTTAGTCTATACTTGTATGTGTGCCTCACATAGTAAAGTTAGCTAATAACCGGATAAGAACACACGAGGTTTATAAAACAACATATCATGCTTAGTAGAGGCCGATCCTTTGATCGGGCGAGCAGGGGTGCTCATGTCATGACCTTCCCCTCTCGTACCCAAGTTCCCGAGCCGAGGCAACTTTGGTGATGACGGACACGTGGCCTTTGGCACGAGTCAGGGTTTCCTAAATTTTCCAAAAACAAAATATTTAGGTAGCGACTCTGTAATCTAGCAAAGCAGTCCAATTTTGGCATTATTTGATCTAAAATCAATTTTCCAAAATGATTTGCCGGATTGGACTCTTTGGTGTTTATCAGTCTCACATTGCACTTTGTGAGATTAGATTCAAAACTGTGACAGGAGTCCGAACTGTAGGACCAATTCACGACTCTCCGAAAGGGGGGCGCGAGGAGAAAGTCAAGTCTACATCTACTTACCTCAACTCACATCCTTTGTCTCTTTCTCTCTCTTTCTCTACACGCCAGTCAACTCTCTCAACCATTAACGATGATCCTTGCATTTACGATGCCGTCAACATGCAGAGAACTTATCTCAATTATTGTAGATGAGGACTGGTGATGGTGACTCCGGTGGCTTCGGCGCAGGTGAGGCGGTGGTGAGGTCTCTTCCATCTTTGTTCATTCTTATATATGCATATATATGATTTCTTGAGTTTGACTTCTTCGTTGATTTCTTAAATGGGTTTGATTTAAGTGGTTCAATTTCTTAGGTTTCATAGGTTTGATGTCATAAATGGGTTTGATTGGGTTTGATTTGAGTGGTTTGATTCATTTGCCCTTATTTTTCTTTCTCTCTCATCAATTTCCAAGCCCTAATCAATTTCAAAGAACAGAGCAGAGCCCTAATCCATTGATTGTGTATGTATTTGCCTGTATATCTTGTCATTGATTGTGTATGAATTGAAATTTATACTATGATTGCAATAGTAAAGAGGAAACATGTTGGATTTTGTTTAGTTGAAGTTTTTGACAAAATGGGGAAAATTTATTTGACAAATAGAATCTTTAGTTGAATTAAAGCACCAGCTGGACTTTGTTTAATGAAGTTTTTGTTAGTTAAGTATAAAACATGGAGTAAAATACATGCATAAGACCAATTATATAACAGGGCTCTAATTGGGGAGTGGCGGTCTCCATTTCTGTATCGAATGTGGAATGCATGAAATAATCTCTAGTAATAAATATCTTCTTGCTCATTAGTATATTTTGCCAACGCCCTCTCCAATACTTGTGAAGGTTTTCATTATATTCCATGTAACCAAAGTCATATCCATTTTAGAGCAAATCATAACATTCAACTTTAACATCTCGTTTCTAAATTATGGAGCAATTAAGACGATTAAATACTCATAAAAATAAAAAAAAATAAAAAAAAAAATCTTCGTTGTTTTCTAAGCTGGCCTGAGCCATATCGAAGAACAAAACAAGAAGTATTTGGTTTTCTATAGCCAATTCATGTATTTTTAGGGATTTTTTATTTTATTTTATATATTTTCTAGTTATTGATTTAATTTCATTATCAGCATCCAGACACACTGTTTTGATTGAAAATCCTAGCCTACACATGTTGGGCCATAAAAGCATCAAGCTACTTTTTGTAAATTCTTTCTCTCTCTCTCTCTCTCTCTCTCTCTCTCTCTCTCTCTCTCTATGTATGTATGTATGTGCTTATGCTTATGTGTGTCCAATTTTGTTTATTCAATCAGATCGGATTCTTTGTTATTTGTCCAGAAACCGTTTTATTTAACTTTTTGCTCTTTTTATTTTTCTTCTTTGGAGTTGTGGGTAAGAATGTTTGATGAGAAAAAGTATAGTTTTGGGTGGCTTTGTTAGAATCCTCTATTTGTTTGTTAATCTAATTCTTGTACTAAGGTTATTGGGTTTTAATGAGATCATTTTTGTTCTAATATTTGACTGGATTAAATTCGTCAATTTCTAGTTTCTAATGGAATTTAGGGCATTTGTTCCATTTGTTAATGCTTTGATATTATCTTTCTTAGGTTCTTATATTGGTAATAGGGTGTCAATTAAAGATATAGAATTCAATCACTTGTTAAGGAATAATAGCAGTGATTTGCATCCTCGCTATCCCTCATAGCTGTTAATTAGGTAATGTGTCAAAGTTGTTAGTTGTTATCTACTATACTTAGGATTCTTGTATTCATTGTACTTAAGATTCTTGTATTCTTATACACCTAGATTTCTTGTACACCTAGGTTTCTTGGCCTATATATATAGGCTTCTCCTATTATATTGATTCATTGATTATATATGAAATACATATTATTTTCTCTCTCTACTATTCTAACATGGTATTAGAGCCTAGGGTTTTCTCCTAGCCTTCTCTTTTTCTTCATCACTTTTTTTTTTCCCCTGTTTAGTAGATTGATTCCTTCTCGCGTTGGTTTTTGCATATCTCGTCCTTTACTGTTTCGACGATTGGACTATACTAGCTTCTTCGTCTCTTCAAGACGAAGCCAACGCCATCAAAATCATCTCCATCCGCCACCACACGCGCCTCCACACGTCGCCAAAAGCTCAAACACGCACTGTGCCATTTCCTACACGCCTCCACGTGCCTCTACTCCTGTTTTGCACTATCTTGCATTGCGGCCTCATTTGCTATCGTGAGCCGCGTGTTCTGACATCATCACTGACATTAGCCCTAGTTGACCGTGCAACGCTGCTGCCTTCTTGCTATCGTGTGCTGCGCACACCTCTGCTAACGTGTGCTGTGCATTTCTAATGTCAGCTACCCTTGCTGTGACGTTAGCCCTAGTTTTGGCTCATCTACTTGGTCAAACAACTTTGAGCAGTCGATTTGCCACCTTTCTGGTAGTATTTTTGGCCCATTCAAATCATATCCCACATATTTTTGGCCTCCTGAATCTGTTGGTGTCTTCTGTTTGGCAAATTTCGCCTCTATAAAGCACCTTTTTTTTTTTTTGGGACCCTATTTGAGTATTATGGATCGTACCGAGCACATCTGCTCTGTCTCTGTTATCCTTGATGGGTCAAATTATGTTAGTTGGGTTCAAGCTCTCTCTAGCTTCATCAAAGGGAAACGACTTGGCGGATCATTACTGGTGCTCTTCTTAAACCCAACCAAAAGGAGAATGAGATTGACTCTGCATTCGATGACCCTCTTGACAAATGGGAAAGTAAGAATTATGAAATTATCACATGGTTCTGGGCTACCTCAGTTCCCTTCATTCATCTCCAGTTTGGCCGGTTCCAAGATGATGCTCAAATTGCTTCTCCTGCCAAAGCAATTTGGAATTTCTTGAGAGACCGTTATTAGACCACTAGCCATACTCATCAATATCAACTGTTGTAAATTCTTCGTCACATGCGCCAAGTACCCAGTCAATCTATCAATGAATTCTTATCCTAGATGTCGTTTGCTCGAGACCAGCTAGCTCTTTCTGAGCCTACATGGGCATATTATGAGGATGCACAGTTGTTTATTACTCATCGGAATCATCAGCGACTATTACAGTTCCTTATGGCTCTTCATAGCACTTTTGAGCTCGTGCGTGCTTCATTGCTTCATCGTTTTCCCTTGCCCACTTTAGAGCAAGCCATTACTGAACTGTTATTAGAGGAGACTCATTTTGGGACTCTCAAATCTCATAATATGGATTCTGTTCTTGCTACACCATCATTACAGAGTTCCTCATCTTCACAGCCTGCTAGTTCATGCCAGTATTATCAGAACCGTGGCCTGCCAGCCACTCATTCTTTTATTCAGTGCTAGGTTTGCGAATGCTTTACTTGCCACAAGACTGCTCTCGACCATCTCCAACGCAATTGTCCTTGAGCCCCTTCCAATACTTCATCCAGGAAAAGGTCTTCTCGGTCTGGGTATTAGTCCAAATCTGGCCAAGGTACTTGCTCTGCTGCTATTGCCTCTAAGGGTTCTTCTACTCACCACTCCACTAATTCCACTACTCCTTCCTTTTCTATGGATGATGTTGAGTCCATCATCCAACAAGTGCTTTCCAAATTCGATACTTCCCTCCTCTACTGCTCTTTCAGTGACTTCAGGTAATTCTCTATGATATTTTGATTCCGTATGCTGTAATCATATGACTTCTGACTCCACTATGTTTTCTTCTATATCATCATCATCTTCTGTCCTCACCGTACACACTGCTGATGGTTCTCATATGATTGTTCGTCGCATTGGTCAAATTTTTACTTTCACTGTGCCTCTTTCTGATGCTTATCACATTCCTACTGTTCAATTGAACCTTATCTCTGTTGGTCAGTTATGTGAACTTGGTCTAACCGTTACTCTTTTTTTTTTTCTAATGGTTATTTGGTGCAAGACCCTCAGACGAGACAGATCCTTGGGATAAGCCATAAGTATGGACGTCTGTTTGAGCTTACCCATCTTCGCATTCCCCACAAATCATTTATTATTACTCTCCACACATCATCTCTTGCTGCTCCCTCTGTTGCATCTACTTCTGCCATGTCTTCTTTTCACCTTTGGCATTGTCGCTTAGAACATGTCTCTTTTAGTCGTTTGAAAACTTTAGTTTCTAGTGGTCAATTAGGTCATGTTCGTCTTGAAGATGTCAATTGTTTATCTTGTCAAATTGCTAAACAATTTGATTTATCTTTTAATAACAGTACTTCTATGTCTGCTGCTCCTTTTGATCTTGTGCATTAAGATATTTGGGGACCTTCCTCCACACCAACCATGGGGTGGTCAAGATATTTTGTGGTTTTTGTTGATGATTTTTCTCATTATACTTGATTTTTTTTTTCTCTCAAAAATCGATATGAACAGATTTATTATGACTTCTCTGCAATGGTTCGCACTCAGTTTTCTCGTACTGTTAAAATCTTTCATTCTGATAATGCTAAAGTGTACTTGGATTCTGAATTTCTTTATTTTTTTCGGGCTAATGGTACACTCTCTCATCACTCTTGTGCATGCACGTCACAACAAAATGGACGAGCCAAAGGGAAGCACCGTCATATTTTTTACACTACTTGGGCTCTTCTCATCTCATCTTCTTGTCCTAAACAGTTTTGGGGAGAAACTGCCCTCACTGCCATTCACACCATAAATCATGTACCCACACATTTCATTGCTGATACTTCCTTTACGAGCGCTTGTATGGTTCTCCTCCTGACTACACCACTCTTAAAGTTTTTGGTTCTAGTTGTTTTGTTCTACTTCAGTCTCATGAACACACTAAACTAGAACCTCGCTTTTGTCTTTGCTATTTTCTGGGGTATGCTATAGAACATAAAGGGTATCGTTGTTGGGATCCTATCTCCAAGCAACTTCATATTTCTCGTCATGTGGACTTCTGGGAACACAAAATGTTCTCAAATCTTTCCAAGTTTCAACTACTGCAGTCCATCCACTCACCGATCTTTACTGATCTCTCTATAGACCTGTTTTCTGATGACTTTGATGTAGATTCTGACTCCATGATTCCATAGCCGCCTATGCCTATTGTCCATCTTAAGAATCCTGTGTCTGCTGATGGCCCTACACCTTCTCCTACTGAGGTTCTTCCTCCACTAGAGTGTCATTCCACACAGGTAAGGAAGCCTTCTATTCTTCTTCATGATTATATTGTTGGTTCCACTGCCTTTTCTTGTCATGAACCTACTTCCTATCAAGAAGCTTGTTCTAACCCTCTTTGACAACAAGCTATGACTGATGAACTACAGGCTTTTGATAAAACTTATACCTGAGATGTGGTTGATCTTCCTTCTAGCAAGAGTACTATTAGTTACAAATGGGTTTACAAGCTCAAAACTCATTCTGATGGTTCCATTGGGCGTTACAAAGCTCGCCTTCTCGCCTGAGGGTTTACTCAAGAGTATGGCATTGACTATAAAGAAACATTTGCTCCTATTGCTCGTCTTATTTCCGTTCACAGCTTACTTGCAGCGGTTGCTGCTCGCCACTAGAGTCTTTATCAGATAGATGTCAAGAATGTTTTCCTTAATGATGATCTCATTAAGGAAGTTTATATGCAACCTCCTCCTAGTTCTTCTGTTCCATCAACCAAAGTCTGCAAACTTCGTCATGTTTTTTATGGTTTGAAACAAGCTCCGCGTGCTTGGTTTGCCAAGTTCAGCTCTACCATTCATGACTTTGGCTTTTCCTCTAGTGCCCATGATTTTACCTTGTTTATACGTAAAACGAAGTATGGTACTATTCTCTTTCTCCTCTATGTGGATGATATGATTATCGCTGGAGATGACCCCACAAGTATTCTAGTCTGCAACAGTTTCTCCGTCGCCAGTTTGAGATGAAAGATTTGGGTTTGCTTAGCTACTTCCTTGGATTAGAAATTTCTCAAGATTCATCTGGTTACTTTCTTAGCCAGGCCAACTATACTTCTGATCTCTTGGCTCGTGATGGCCTTACCGATTGCAAGGCTGCCACTACTTTCGTTGATCCTCAGACTCGTCTTATACCTCTTGAAGGTTCCCTTTTGTCTGATGCCACTTTATATTGTTAGCTAGTTAGCAGTTTTGTCTATCTCACGGTTACTCGTCAAGATATTGCTTATGCTGTTCACATTGTCAGTCAATTCATGGTTATTCCCTGTTCTCCACACTATGATGCTCTAATTCGCATTTGCGCTATCTCAAAGGCACTCTATTTCATTGTCTTCACTAGTCCACCTAGTATTCTTTACAGCTCTATACTTTTTCTGATGCAAATTGGGCAGGGGATCCTATAGACCGTCGTTCCACTGCTGGGTTTTGCTTTTTCTTGGGCAACTCGCTCATTGCTTGACGTAGCAAGAAACAACCTCTTATTGCTCGTTCTAGTACTGAGGTTGAGTATTGTGTTCATGTTGACACTACTCAGGAGCTTGTGTGGCTTCGTTGGCTTCTTTCTGATATGGGAGTTTCTTATTTTGCTGCCACCAATCTTATTGTAACAACCAGAGTGCTATTCATATTGCCCATAATGATGTCTTCCATGATCGCACCAGCATATTGAGATAGATTGCCACTTCATTCGCCAGCATGTTACTAGGGGCACTGCTCGTCTTCTCTTTATTACCTCTGCTGATCAGACCGCCGACCTTTTCACAAAAGCTCATCTTCTAGGACGCTTCTTTGATCTCCTCACCAAGCTCAAGTTGATCTATGCCTTACCACCTTGAGCTTGAGGGGGAGGGGGGGCGCTATTAGTTGTTATCTATTATACTTAGGATTATTGTATTCTTATACACCTTGGTTTCTTAGGTTATATATACGGGCTTCTCCTATTGTATTGATTCATTGATTATATATACAACACATTATTTTCTCTCTCTACTATTCTAACAAAAGTAATGGATTGACAACTTCTTGTAAGTTCCATCCCCAGCTATTTTTAGTTTGTGTCCTAGTTGTTTTTGCTTCACTAAATGTACATTTCATGTTTACCAGTCCTCATAATTTGTTTTTTGGTAGTTTATTATATCTTGAGTGTCTTATCCTTCTAATTTTTTATTTTTAAAGTTGATTCTACTATCATCATTCTTATATAACTTACTAGTTGAAGAACAAAAAAATCATACAATCTCAAATGGGGGCCAATTGCCAGAGTTGCCAACTGTCAGATAATTTTATTTTATGATTCAATGAATTTGGCCTTCGTAGGGTAATTACTTTTTCCACTATGTTTGCAGGGATAGGCCTATTTAGTTGAGGTTTTGGTTATTGTGTGTGTACAACCTATGTTTAAAGATTAGGAGCTCTTCTAGTCAGTTTAGAAACCTATGTCTCTGCCTTTTCTTTCCTCTCTCTCCTTTTACTAATAGATCAAAAACCTTTTTTTTTCCCTTTCCCTTAACCTTTGATTCCAATTTTCAAGTTCATTGAACCATTTTATATGATAATAAAAGTGATCACATTACCTGATTTTTTTTAATATTGGCAGGTTCATAGGTATTCATATAACTTGTAGGAACTTGCCCTCCAATTAGATTAGCTGCTGTTTTGTGATTTATGATAGATGAAAGTCAAATTTTTTAAAAAATGCATTTATGTTAAATTGGTTTATAAAATAAAATTATTTATATATGAGTTTAGATGTAATTGATAATATATTAAAGGTTTTATTTTTTATTTTTTTACAGATTGGGTTTTGATAACATTTGGAAGCATACTTGCAAATCAATATCAAGTGTTGATTTTTTTTTTTCTTTTCTTTTTTGCGGATTGATACTAGTTCTACTTGTAAATCAAGATCAATTGCTGATTTTTTTTATTTTTTATTTTTTTTTAAAAAAAATTTTGGTGGACTGATATATAGTTCAGTTTGGGATTAGTTGTGATTGTCAAGTGTTGAGAGCTCTAAATTTTTGGAGTGCTTTTTTCTTTTCATTCCCTTTCCTACTTTTGTTGCTGAGTGTGTGCATGCACCTTTTTCTTTTCCTCATCTATTATTTTCTGTATACAATGGGTTTGATCTTGGCTCTTGTAGATGTTTATTTTTGTTGCAATTTCTTACCTTTCTATTTCTTGTGTAGTGGTGCAAGGCCTTAAGGTGTTTTACTGCTGGTTGCTAGCTTTCATGACAAGGGTCCACCACCATATCAGGTATGTCATTTGGGTCCTCATTTGATATTGACCTTAATTATGTTGAAGTTGCCTAGCTGATTCATTCTTTTTCATTTGTGGTTGGATTACCTTCTTTATTAGTATATTTGGATGGATAACGAACCCAACCTTCGAAGATTTTGGGATATCTCTTATTCTAGTTAGATCATTTTTTAATGTGGGTTGGGATATCTCTAATCAAAGGCTATCCAATTTTTATTCTTCTTTCACATGTGCCATTACCTAGAAATTATTTTGTAGTCAAAGTGCATAAAAAATAATAACCACATTATCTCAATTATTTTGATTCAACCTCACATCTTTGTGAATTTCTTGCCTTTATTTTGCCTTTAGCCTAAAATTATTTCTAAAGGAGGCAAATTTTGACTTTGAATTAATTTGTGTTTTCATTTTTCAGGTTAGAAACTACTTAGAGAGATGCAAAATATGGTCAAAGAATTCAAGGACTTTGTGCTTCAAGTTTTTTCATATTTTTAATATATGTAATCACAGTTAATTCTTTTTTATTTATTTATTAATTCCTTTGTATATACTTTTGAAAATTCAACTTTCATTTATGAAATATATGACGTTATTCTATTCAATATGTAGTTGTGATTCAAAAGATAGTATATAGTGTGTATTACATTCTTTAAATGCATACAAAAATAATATTGATTATTCTTCAAATATGTCAAACCTTTTTTTATCACACGCATTAGCTATGTTCAGAAATGCATATAACATGTGATCTTATCTCATTATTAATCACATGTTTTATTAGATATTAATCACGCTTAAAATATGTGATCTAAATGTTTAGTATCACGGGTTTTATTAATTATACATCACACATAAAACGTGTGATATAAATGTTTATTATTACACGTAAAAAGTGTGATCTAAATATTTATTATCACACGCATAACATGTGATGAAATCATTTGTTAATGATACTCAAAACATGTGATTAAAGATGACCCTTTTTAATCACACTCCCAAAGACCACACTTTGAAAAAACTTAAAACGTGTGATTAAATAACATATATCACACATAAAAAGTGTGATCTATTTATGATTTTGTAGTAGTGCACTGGCATTCTTGATGAATAGAGGAGGAAGAGATGATGAGCCGTCAACAAATTGAAGGAGACCAGTCTCGCAAGATGTTCTGGAATTGACTCCTCTAAATGACAAAATTTGAAGCATCTAGCTTGATAGTAACGAAGGAGGACAAATTTGAGATGAGTAAAGACAGATTCGAAGGAATTGAAGGAGAAAAAGAAGAAGTCATGGTGAATTTCAAGTAATTTGAGAACAGAACACAATTAATTTGAAGAAATGATAATCAATTTGAGAAACCCTAGCAAATTGCAAAGATGAGTTACAAAGAAGAGTGACAAAGATGAGCTAACAGAGAAACCCTAGAAGACAATGTAGCAGACCAAGATCAAGATCAAGAAAAAGATGATGTAGACAATGGCAAGAAGACGATATAGACGATGACTTCGCAGATCAAGATCAAACATCATGGAAGGCCAGGCTTTGTCGCTCGTGAGAACTTATTACTCTGATACCATGTAGAAATATATAATTCAATTCTTATTATTGAAGAATATCAGACTCTGCTCATATTTTATATACAACATATACTGTTATAGTTATATGTATTGCTATAACTATATTCTTCAACTACACTAATCATGCTGACCTTATACATACAACAACCACTTCAATCCTAACTAACTTCTTCTCTTGCCTTAATTGAACCAGTTGTGCCATCTATCTTTGGTTCACTTACATCTACCCACTGGCTGGAAGGGTGAAATGTTAGAGTTCAGTGGATTGCAATGACAAAGGGGTCGATTACACTAAAACCCATGTTGATAGCCAAGTTTTGAACATCATTGATCGATCTGAACTTGATGTGTTGAACCAATTGATTCCATACAAATTAAGTTACTGAGAATTGAGCATAGATGAAGAGGAAGAACAACAAAAACTAGCCATCCAAGTTAACTTATTCAACTGCGGTGGCAAAGTAATCGGTTTATGCATCTTACACAAGAATACTGATGGGTGCACCCTGAGCGCATTCATCAAAGGTTAAGCTATCACTGTCCGTGGTAAGCCCAGTTTGGTGTGTCCAAGTTTCACTTCAACATCTTCGTTCCCACCAAGAGAGCCACTCGGTTTCAAGCACACAGGTTGAATCCCAGAACTAGGACTTGTTAATAGAAGATTGGTTTTCAATGCCTCAATAATAGCTACTCTAAAAGTTGAAGTTGTACCCTATCTGGCTGGGGTGTAACCTACTTGAGTAGAGATAGTAACAGAACTAACATGGAAGAAGAATTTTTCTCATTGATGGCGTTTCATCTGGTGAATATAAGGAAAAGAATGGTCCTGATATTGCCAAAAGTATTGTTTTGGCAATCTTTTTTTGATGGCGATGACAGTTTCGGATGTCAAAATAGATTTGGCTACCTTGGTGGCTAAGCTGAAGATTGCAATGAAAAAAAATTGATGGTGATTATGTATGGGAAAGACAAGGTGAGGATGGTTTTGAAGTGTTCATGAATAATTAGAGGAAGATAGGTGATCCCAATGGGAAAGGACAGGTGTTAAGGTTCAATAGTTGGTGTGGGTTTCCAATCTGTGAAGCAGATTTTGGATGGGGAAAGCCTAGTTGGGTGAGTACTAGTGTTACCATAGATACTAAGAACTCTATCATCCTTATGGATTCTAGGTATCATGGTAGAGTAGAGGCATGGGTGACTCTGCATGAACAAGATGTGGCTATATTTTATCAGCTAGAGACCTTCATTTCATCATTTTTGTGGGTTTTGGTTCATACAAGTGGCTTATTTTCATTAGACCAAATTGGTTGCTTAAGCTCATTAGACAAAATGAGTAGCAAGTTAGCCTATATAAAGGGATATAATTTTCAACTCCAAGGGAGGTATGCCTAAACTATTCTATTTACTTATTTAGTTTCATTTAGATATATGCTATCTAACTTGATCGTCGAAGTGCCCTCCGGTCAGCAACTGCCGGTCAAAAGGCACTAAACACTTATTCTTTTGCAGATTCAGAATAGTATGAATCAATTCTTCATTAATCTTTTGATTAATATATATGGGACAATTTCTACCTCCACAATTGACGCCGTCTATGAAAACGATAGAGATCAACTAAGAAAATGACAAAAATTGTTCATAATCTGCAGACCAAGAGTATAATAATGATACTGAATCATTATTGCAAGTATAATATTATAATTTTAAGTTCATGGCAACATCATATTCTAGAAGGTGATTACCTCAGTTGATGATGGCAACAAGGCAACTGAAAGATCTTAAGGGAAGTCTCTATCCTTCTCAGTAAATAAATTCTTTTAAGTGTTATGTCTTTCTACGTCATACATATGTAAAATTTACAGGCATAAAATTATGAAAACATTTACTAATAATCCAAATAACCAAATGTTCATTTTACACATAAATTGTAGTTGCAATATAAAAGTCAAGAGTGTGGTTCTGGATTAGATCGACAACCTTGCAATAGTTATTTGCATGCATCATCAACAAACATTACACTGAAGCCTAACTAGTTGCCGAGCAACGACCAATTCTCTGTGTCTTTGGCAAAACAAACAAAAAAAGAGATGTCGATGAAACTCTCAACAAGGCCTAAGACCAAAAAGAAGTTGCCGATAAAGTGTTTTGGCACACTGAAAAGCCCCTCTACAATAGGAAAATTTTTATTGGCATCCATTCTGACCTAGCCTCCTCTCAGCACCAAGCATAGACTGAGAAAACACCCATCACTAGCTCTCAAATATTGAGATGAATTACCACCAGGATTGAACACCATCTCTGTGCCTCTCTTAAATATATGCTAATATATACATATATATATATATATACATATGAGCTGGCAATTTGCATAATTTTCTCTATTTGATCTTTTATAATTGAATTTATGAACACTGCAAAAACATTCTTTGATAAACAAACTTGAAAAATTTGCCGACCCCTACGTCACCTTTCTCTCTAAAATATTATTCAGCAAAGTTCGGTATCATTTGTTGGTATAACATCAACACCTCAGCAAGAAAAGACTAAGAGGAATTGTCGAGACAAAAACAAAGTGACGAGCAGACGCAACCATGTCAATTAGATGGGCTTGAACGAAGTCTTGTTGGTTATCAAGAAGTGTAATCATGGGCCGACGAATATTCCGAACTTCCAAAATTGCAATGTTTTTTATGTTATTCCATAAAAGGAGAAAGCTGTGTCACTAAATGAATACAGACCTATTTGTCTGATTGGCTTTGCTTATAAAATTCTCTCAAAAGTCCTCACAGCTAGGCTTAAACAAGTCATGCCTATGGTAATTGGGGACTCACAATCAGCTTTTCTGGGGGTAGAAGCATTCTTGATGGAGTTTTGATCGCAAATGAAGTCGTGGATGGCTGGTATAAATCCAAGAAAGCAGGGCTGCTCTTTAAATTAGACTTTGAAAAGGCTTTTGATTCCATCAATTGGAATTTTCTATTCTCAATGCTCACAAATTTTGGGTTTGGCCAAAAATGGATCTCATGGATGCGGGAATGTGTCTCCACTGCGAGAATTTCAGTTCTTATCAATGGCTCACCAACCAAGTAGTTCAGTCCCCAAAAAGGTCTCCGACAAGGTGATCCCTTATCACCACTTCTCTTCAACTTGGTTGTTGAGGCTCTGAACATACTACTTCAGAGAGCTATGGAGTTGAATTTGCTAAAACGAGTATCTATTGGACTCAATCAAGTGTAGCTCTCCCACCTACAATTTGCAAATGATTCTCTATTGTTTTGTGAAGCTGAGCTGTCAGAAGTCCTTACTTTGAAAAGACTACTCAAATGTTTTGAAGTGGCTTCAGGCCTTAAAATCAACTACCACAAAAGTGTGGTTTGTGGTGTTGGTATTTCTAACTTGGAACTTGCTGTTTTTGCATCCCTACTGAATTGCAAGACCCAAACTCTTCCAATTAAGTATCTAGGATTGCCTTTGGGTACTAATCCAAGGAGAAAGAAAACATGGCAACCTGTTATTGATAAGTTTAAGCTGAGACTTGCTGGTTGGAAAAGGAGACTCCTCTCTTTCGCAGGCCGCTTAATCTTGGTGAAAGCAGTTCTATCAAGCTTACCCGTATACTTCTTGTCTCTATATAGGCTGCCTGAAGGAGTTGCTAAGGAGCTAGATAAAATTCAAGCCTCATTCTTATGGGGAGGCTCAGATTTAAGGCAAAAAATCCACTTAGTGAAATGGTCAGAGGTAACTAAGAGTATAAAGCAGGGTGTTCTGGGCATCAGAAGAGTTAGCGATGTAAATGTGTGCCTGCTCCTAAAGTGGTGGTGGAGGTTTGCATCTGAAAATGACTCATTATGGAAGAAAATCATCTGCAGCAAATACAAATTCCTTGGTGGGAGATGGTTCCCAAACCTCAGCCCAACCATCAAGTTTTCAAACATTTGGAGTGGTATTGTAATAGCAGTGGAGCTGAATGAGTCCCTCCTACAATTCTATGCCAATAACCTATAATTAAAGGTGGGTAACGGTTGTCGAATCAGGTTTTGGTATGATAATTGGTGTGGAAATGTCTGTCTGAAAGATGAGTTTCCTCGGTTCTTCAGACTGTCACTCAATAAGGATGGGTTACTTAAGGACTTTGTGGATGTCTCTGGCCCTTCTGAGCATTGGGTTTTCACCTTCAGGAGGCCGCTCTTTGACTGGGAGAAGAACGAGCTCCTTAGACTCACTGCTATCTTATCTCTAACTCTCACACTGAACTTGGAAGTCCAAGACAGTGCATTGTGGTTAGAAGCTAAAGCAAGGCAGTCTCTTGTCTCGGGTTTTTATAATCATACCAGCAATGTTCATGGAGCTTTTGATAACTCTATTCATTTGGTGTGGAACAAGCAACTCCTGCCGAAAGTGCAATTTCTCAGCTAGCTTGCATGGAAACATATGTTGAAAACCTCTGTCTTCCTTCAGTGAATTGGCATCTTGGATGGGTCTGCTTCTACCTTGTGCATCTTTTGCAAAGCACAGCAGGAAACAATAGATCATGTGCTAATCTCTTACCCTCTGGTGTGGAGAGTCTGGACCGGGCTGTTACAGTGGTGGGGGACTACTTGGGTTGTCCCAGATTCTGTTCCAAATCTGCTGCTTTGGTGATCGGGTTATGACTGCAGAAAGTCTGAACGTTGAGTTTGGTGCGCCATTCCCCTGGTAACTCTTTGGTCGATCTGGAAACATAGGAACGAATGTCTCTTTCAAGCTTCTTCACTAAATCTGCAGGAGCTGCAAGAGCTCATTGTCACCAGGCTTGCCATCTGGCTGAAGGCTACATCTAAGAAGCTCCACTTTTCGATCAATGACTTTCTTTACAACATCTCAGCTGTTAGGCATTGTATCCAAGGCTAGTTCTGTATTTGCTTTCTTTTATTGCTTTGTTGTTGGACTGGTTTCCTTTCTCTGGTTGTTCTCTCATCAACCTGAGGTGCACTGCTCTTGTTTGGGCATCTCCTTTGGTGATGCTAGACTTTTGCTTACCCTCTGGGTGCTCTCATGTCATATAGTTTCTTTATCAATATATGGCCTTTTGCTGCTCAAAAAAAAAAAAAGCATAGGTTCTCGATGAATGAATGTGTGTGCCTCCGACCAAGAAGCAATGACCACCTCTTCCTGATGTCCAAGTTGAGCAAATGGTCATGAACTTGATTGAAAAAACTAAGAAGTCTACATGGCAAATCATAACTTACACTTCCCGAGGGTCATACATTCGGCAACAACGGGCCTCGTAAAATGCAACAACTATGGGTTTACGAAACACAAGTGCCGCTAAACACTGTAACACTGATCGTGCATGTAAAGTCAAACTCACTAATCAGGCAATACAAACACAAAGGTCATAGTTGACAACCCTATCTAAAGTATATATGCATACAAATATATGCATATTGTCTACTTCGTTTCTATATATATATATGATGGATAACTTTCAAACAATGAAGTATCGCTACTAGACCCACGATCAGGTCTTTATTTTCTCTCTCTAGAAATTGGGATTATACTTTTTCTTCCTTTGAAATGAGTAGTTTGGCAACCCAGTTCATTCGGCAAGCCGTCTATCTCAGTCGAAAAACTTATTATGGTTATGGGAGTAGTCAAAGGACACTAACGTTATGTGGGCTCGCCTTTTACCGCGCCCCCCGCTTTTCGGAAAGGGTTTGAAAAGAAGGCCTCACAGTTCGGACTCTACCTGTGGTTTTGAATCTAGTCTCATAAGTGCAATGTGAAACTGATAAACACCAAAGAGTCCAATCTGACAAATCATTTTGGAAAATTGATTTTCAATCAAATAATGCCAAAATTGGACTGCTTTGCTAGATTACAGAGTCGCCACCTAAATATTTTGTTTTTGGAAAATTTAGGAAACCCTGATTTGTGCCAAAGGCCACGTGTCCGTCATCACAAAAATTGCCTCGGCTCAGGAACTTGGGTACGAGAGGGGAAGGTCCTAAAATGAGCACCCCCACTTGCTCGATCAGAGATCGGCCTCTACTAATCATGATATGATGTTTTATTAACATTATGTGTTCTTGTTCTGATTATTAAACTAACTTTACTATGTGACGCACACAAACAAGTATAGACTAGTTGCAAGACCTGGAACAAATTAACTCATGTTTGTTTTCGAAAATGGTTTGAATTTGCCACCCTCAAGTGGGCTTAAAACATGATTTGCCACAACAAAGTGGGCTTAAATCTCACATTCGTTGAATCGTTCCAATTCAAACAACAATCCTTCATCCACAGGCATTCAAACAGTTTAGCATTCAAGCACATAGCCTCATGGCAAGCATGTGAAACATGGCAACATGGCAATTACACTCATGCAAGTAGGCTAAAGCATAAAACTCACCGAGTTCTCCAAACCAAAACAAAAACTAGTTAAAAATATACATGATCATACGATGCCTAATGCAACACATGCAATATGAAATTAATAGGCTCGGCTACTAATATGGCATATGATTTGCAACACTTTGATAGCATGCTTTAAAACACGTATTCAAAGAAGATATTGAAATTGCAATGCAATTTGAATGATGCGCCGAGCCACGGTGCATGGAATACAAATGAATGGATGTAAGCATGCGAGCATAAGGTATGCTAATTGAAAATGATCCCTAATCTAACCATCGAAAGCGATTAAATAAAAAGGAGAAAGTCTTAGGGTTGGAAGACATGCACACACGCACGCACACTTATTACAACATTACACCCTTGCGAAGGAGGGTCCGAATGAATAAGCTAAGCAACTAGCTATGCTAATTAAGCTAACTATTACAACACAATTAATTAACTACTCTAGCTAACTAATTATTACAAACCGAATTAAACTAATTAATTACAATACGAATTAATTAACTAAACAATTACAACACCTGTATGAATGAATTAGCTACGACTAACTAATTAAACAAAGCAGGTAAATGGCCTCGAGGGCGAGGGACGCATGCATGCTTGGTTGGTTTCCTCCCGAAAATCCACCGCCTTGCCATCGTGTTTGCACTTGCTTGAATACAAACAGTGCTGCCAACTTCCAGAACACCTCTGCTCCAACTCAGGAACACACTTGTGCAAAATTTCATTTCTGGCCGGTCGGCCACCAATGGTGGCTGTCGGCTACCATTGCTGGCCGGTCGGCTCCGGCCACCCCTTCCCTAAACTTCCCTTTTTTTGCTACAACAGAGAGCAAACAGAGGCAAAGCAGTGTATTCTCAAGGAGTGTATGTACTGCTACCCTCCTTATCATCACACAAGCTCAAAGGAGTGTAGCTCTTGGCTCTTAAGCCATCAACCAAGTACTTTTCATGCATGATGGCCAAAAAACCAAGCTTGTACAAGCTTAATAAGTGCACAAACAAGACTAAAACAACCACCACCTTATCATGCATGATCAAGGGTGATAGTGACCCAAAGAAAGTGGCACGTTTCATCACTCTAAGTATGAATTGCCCTATTTTCCTCGTGTTCGAATTAACGTCCGATCTGAACACATGCAATGCAAAGATACTTATCTTGCCTCTTTTACATGTTCATTTTTGTTTACTCATTTTAGGTTACCAATCCATTCTTTAATTGATTAGTCCAAAAGGTGAGTGTCCTCTAATGGAAAGAGGGCTTAAACCACAAGTACCTTGAGCATGAAAGAGACCTCATGCTGTTGGTAATGAACTCCCAAAGGAATTAAACCATTAGGCATGAGGGTCTCAATTTCACACTCAAGCCAACAAGAGGTTCAAAGCCACTTTCAAAATAAATGAAAAAGTGAAGACTAGAGAGAGATTGCAGAGATTTCAGTGCTGAAATGGAGTGCAAAATGACCCTAAAACATGCAAGCAACTCATGCAATTCATGTTAAAAAGCCTAAAACATTAAGCTGGTGAAGGAAATTGCACTACAACCATACAATACAAGCCTCAAAAGACCAAACCAGCTCAAAACAGAGCTGAAACCAGTTAGCAAAAACATGCTGATATTAAGATACAAAATGCTAGAAAAACATGCTCACATGTTAAGCTATCTAGGCATGCAAACTACACACAAGGAGAGGAGGCTACCCCCTCTAATTTTGGACTTCAAAACAAGATTTTTGCCACTGAAATAACTCTGAATTTCAGTGGTTTAAAGGCCCAAAAAGTTTGATTTGAATATGCTAAAAGATGGTGCAAAAGCTCACACATTAAGCAACAAGAAGGGTGGACTACCCCCTAACACAAAATGATCTCAAACCACCATGTTAAGCCTAAAAAACTAGAGTTTTTTGTAGTTGAAAACCGGCTCAAAAATAGTATAAAAGGATGGCAAAACAAGTGTGCACAATAAGCTTAAATGAGGTAAGTTCCCTACCTTTGAAGCACAACACAAAACAGCCACAATTCTAGGCTCAAACCTCCTTCCAAAGCTCAAACTAGACCCCAAAGAACCTCAGCTCAAAGGTAAGGGTGTTTGGTTAAGGCTTGATGTACAAAGGTGTAGAGAAAACTAACTACAAAGCACAAAACAACAAGAGAGAGAGAATTCTAGAGAGAGAGGGAGAATTTTTATCCAAATTTTCTAACACCTCAAAATGGGGGAGAGCACCCCCTATATATAGAAAATCAAGGTTTAGGCTTGAAATCATCCTACCATACACGTGTATGGAGATGTAATTCAGTGAACAACAGCTGGCAAACAAATATCTGAAAATGGAGAAAAATGGCCGTCAGCCATCACTAGTGGCTGACTAGCCATCAATGTGGCTGACCAGCCACCATTGATGGTTGGCAGGCACAAGCCATGGCCGATAGGCTGTGGGGCTAGCCGATAGGCCACCCTCTCCTCCAGACTTGAAACAACAAGCTCTTGGTCCACAAATAAGCACAAAACAGACAGGTTTAAAGGCTCAAAGGCAAGACACTCCGCCGAGAATTTCGGGCACTCAAAACGAACACAAGCATACAAAACCATCGAGTGTTCAAATGATGACATCCAAGTCTTGAGGATGGTCAAAAATGAGGTGTCTACAGTTGCCCCTCTTTGACAGAACTCGAAAGTCATGAAATAATGGGAGTGAATGTCAAAGCCTAGAGATGACCCATTTTTGACAAGGCCGAAAACTTGGACAAACAAGCAAGCAAAATAAAGAACAGTTGCGCCCCCGGGCTGCCTACGTATCCCTTTGCAAGGAATCAAACTAGCGTAGTTCTAGGGCAAGATGCAAATGATATGCACGATGCAGAACATAACCTATGATCATGTAATGAGACTGTAATGAAACATCTAGATGCCAATGAAATGCAAAGAGATGCTACAGCAATCTCGTATACGAAAGAAGTAAGTAAACACGCCATATGTGAGAATCACAAGCCAAACCACATTTCATGTAGAAATGATGTAAGAAAATTATGCAAACTTAACTACGCATCACGCAAGAAAGGCAAAGAACAACACAACCATCAGGGCACACCCGAGGCTTCAAACAAGATTCCCACGCGTTGCGCACGCGAGGAGAAAGATGGTGTGAATCAGGGACACACCTGAATGCTTTAAACCTAAGCATCTCAACGCGTCACACGCGAGAGGAGAAGAATCAGTGAGAACACCAGGATGCACCCAAATGCCTTTAACCAAAGTGGGGAGGGGGTATAAGCATCGGGAACATGTCCAAATGCTTCTAACCAAAGCAAGGTGTGGTATAAGCATCGGGAACACATCCAAATGATTCTAACCAAAGCGGGGTGTGGTATAAGCATCAGGAACATGTCCAAATGCTTCTAACCAAAGCAAGGTGTGGTATAAGCATCGGGAACACGTCCAAATGCTTCTAACCAAAGCAAAGTGCGGTATAAGCATCGGGAACATGTCTAAATGCTTCTAACCAAAGCAGGGTGTGGTGTAAACACCGGGTGTACTCGAATGTTTCTAACCAACAAGGGGTGGTGTAAACACTGGGCGTACCCGAATGTTTCTAACCAACAAGGAGTTGGATCAAAGGACATGAGCAGTCTCACCTGGAACCCCTCTAAATAAACCATACATACAATATCGTCTGATTGCTCCAGCTTTGAATGAATCATACATACAATATCGTGCCTGCATAAGAAAGAAGCTTAACAAGCATGCTATAGCAAGAGTGCATGTTCTACGCAAGATAAGCATGACAAAATGTTAGAAACATGTTTTAAGCACAACATGCAATATTCTACGCGGCGTGAGCCAAAGCATGTTCTATGCCACATTAGGATGCATGATTCTATGTAACAGTATAGGATGCATGATCTATGCAACAACCAATAGCACAAAATGCACATCCTATATAACATAGGGATGCATGTTCTATGCAACAGCAAAATGCATATTCCATGTGAATGTAGCAAATACAAATTCTATGCATAATTGAAAATTGCACATTTTATGCAATAACGGAAACATAATTGTTAAACCCAATTTCAAGAACAACTTCGACTTAGCTGCCGGAAAAAGTTACAACCAATTTAAAAGGATACACCTCATTCGTGTTGAACATCATACACCGAAGACATGGCCCGGAGCTTCCACAGAGGCGTTTGAGCTTAAAAGTGAACCTTTCTTGCACTTTCTTGAGAACTAAAGGCATAAAATAGCATAAGGACCCAATGTGGGAGCATTGGGAACCTGTCGGCCACCAAGGAAGGTGATCGGCCACCCATCGGCCACCAAAAAAAGTTGTCGGCCACAAATGGTGGCTGGTTGGCCACCGATGGCAATTTCGGGGCAAAATGGCCATTTCACCTCGGGTGTTTAAGTATAAGCTTCCAAACCTTATTTCCCCACTTCTCTATTGCCAAAAATCATCCTCCTCTCTCTCTCTAGACCATTTTCCTCCTTAGATCCAAGCATTATATGCGTTTTCCAATGCCCCACAATATTTTCTTCGCTAAACCCTCGTAGTTTACTCTATTTTAAACCAATTGAAAGTCAATTTTGGTGCTTCTTTCTTCATTTCCACCACTTGAGGCTTGTTTCCCTCGAGTTACCCTTGAGTTTGGTGTTTTTTCCCGAGCTTTGACTTTCTCTGCCATTTTCCCTCTTGGATTTGACTTCCGTTGACTCTTGGCATTCTTCACCCATTTTTCCCATTTTTGACCACTTTCTCATCTTTCCTCGAGATGACGGACGACTTCCCACATGAAGGGGCTTCTCCAGAGATGGAGGTGGATTCGAAGCTTGAGCCACTGCCACTTAGCGTTCGACCTTTTGACCCGGCGACGTACCATCCTAAGATACACATGCTACCGCCCGATTGCATTCGTCAGTTCAGGGGGTTTGCACGAGGCGCACCAGAGGACCTCTTACTGCGCAAGCTGGAGTCTCATTTATCACATGGCGCCTTTGATTCTTGCATTTTGCCAATGTATCTTGCATTGTTGGCATAAACCACACTCTTGTACTGTATTACTTACATTGCATTTCATTTTCTTGTCCTGATTACGGGGGGATTCACGCACCATCAGAGGATACGGGACCAGCTCCGCGAGGGAGTGGTACATAGAGCTCCCCGACGACGTTGGCCACATCATCGACGAGGCTGGCTTTGGCTCATTCTACGTGGGTCTCTCATGCCTCATAGTGAGTAGGCCTCTACTGGGTGCCTTGGTAGAGAGGTGGTGGGGTACCACCGATTCCTTTCACTTCTCTACCGTAGGGAAGATGATGATGACTCCCTTTGACTTCTCTATGCTCACCGGCATAGAGGTAGGGGGTCATCCGATTCCTTACGATACAGATATGGGCGAGTGGGAGGTGTAGACCGCCCCAAACTCCGCTCCGCGCGCGAGGGCGCGAATTGTGTTCATAGCTACTACAGTTCAGACTCCTGTCACGGTTCTGAATCTAATCTCACAAAGTGCAATGTAAGACTGATAAATCACCAAAGAGTCCAAATCTGGCAAATCGTTTTGGAAAATCGATTTTAATCAAGAAGTGCCAAACATGGACTACTTTGCCAGATTTCAGAGTCGCCACCTAAATATTTTGTTTTGGGAAATTTAGCAAACCTTGACTCGTGCCTTAAGGCCACGTGTCCGTCATCACCAAAGTTGCCTCGGCTCGAGAACTTGGGTACGAGAGAGGAAGGTCCTGAAATGAGCAACCCCTCTCGCTCAATCAAAGATCAGCCTCTACTAACATGATATGTTGTTTTTGAAAACACATGCGTTCTTATTCCGGTTATTAACCTAGAATTACTATGTGATGCGCACAGCATACAAGTATAGACTAAATCACTCGAGTTGGAACAAAACATCTCATGTTTGTTTTTCGAAAATGGTTTGAAGATGCTACTCACAAGTAGGCTAAGACGCGGATTTGCCACCCTCAAGTGGGCTTAAAACATGATGATTTGCCACTTCAAGTAGGCTTAAAACTCACATTTTGATGAATTGTTCCAATTCAGGCAATGAAGCCATCATCCACAGGCATTCATGCAGTTAAACACTTAAGCAGTTAGCCTAATGGCAAGCATGCTAAACATGGAAGTCACTTACACACATGCAAGGATGCTAAAGCATAAACACTCACAATGTACTCCGAGCCAAAAAAGAAGCTAGTTGGTAATCAATGCATGATCCTAGCTATGTTAAGATGCCTAATGCAACACATGCAAAAATGCAACTAAAGATAGGCTCAGCTATTTTAAGATGTCACGTGAAATGCAACAATTTGATACATGTATTCAATTTGGAATTGAAATACGATGTAGTTTGTATGATGCGCCAAGTCCAGTGCATGCAAAACAGATGAATGATGCACACATGCGAAGCATAAGGATGCTAATTGAAAATGACCCTAAACTAACCATTGAAAGCGGTTAAGTAAAAGGTAGAAAGAAATGGGGGTTAGAAGACATGCATCACACACACGCACACTTATTAGAAAATTTGCCCTCTCGACAGAGGGTCCGAATAATAAGCTAAGCTACATCTAAGCTAAGCTAGCTAACTAATCTAATAAAGCTAATTAGACTAGTTATTACACAAGAAAATGAATGACTAGCTGCAACTAGTTATTACAACACCTTAACTAATCAATAAATTAATTAAGTTACAAATTCAAGCCAGACAAATAAGCATTAAACTACACTACTCAGCTCTGCTTTGGAAAGTTGAACAATGCATGCATTTGGTTCCTCGCTCGGAAATCCATCGCTATGCCCCAACTTGCCTCTATTTGCATTTGATCTCAGAACACTGCACAAAGCTCCAGATAGCTTCTACTCCAAAATGGGGACCCCCAGGAGGGTTGTCGACCAGTTGATGGTGGTGTAGACCACCTGTAGACCACCTAAGTATGCTGCAGACCAGAAAAAGTGGTCGGCCAGCTACTTTTTCTGGTCTGCTGACCAAAAATTCTACCCAAGCTCCATTTTGCTACAACAGAGAACAAGAAGGGGCGCGGCAGTGTATTTGCAAGGTATGTGTGCACAACCACCCTCCCAATCATTTCTTAAGCTCAAGGGAGTGTGGTACTTAACTCTCGGGCCACCAACCGAGCATCGCAATGCACGATGGCCGAGAAGCCAAGTTTGCACAATTCAATGTCAATGAATGCACAAATAACACATAAGGGACTTAACCTCTATCATGCATGATCAAGAGGGTCGGCGACCAAGAAATGAGGCACGTTTCATCACTTCAAGTATGAAACGTCCCTCGCTTCTTGTGTTTGGATTAACGTTCAATCCAAACACAATGCAATGTAACAACATTCCAAACAACATGCAAACAACATGAGCATGTCAAGTTAGAGTCCTAAAGCATGAAAGCTAGTGAAGGATGCAACACAAGGGCTAGGTAATGCAATGCTCAATGGACCAAACCAACCCTAAACAAACCTCATGCATGCCAAAACAGTGGCCAAAATACTCTGAAATGATGGCATGAAAAGCAAGATAATGCATGCTTATGCATTGGCCTATCAACTAAGCATAAGAGCACAACTCTCAAACATGATCAAAAAGTGACATGCATGAGGAGATGGAAACATTATATGCTCTGAAATAACATGTTAAATGATGCCAAATCATGCACATGTCACAAATGAAGCATGCTAGGAGGCTCAAAGCTTGAAACTAGCATAGGCACTTGCACTATAGCTATGCAATACATGAACCATATGGCCAAGACAACCCAAAACAATCCTAGAGAATGTCAAAATAATGCTAAAACATGTATGGAGAATAGCCAAAACAAGATAGCATGAAGGGCATGAAGCACGGAGTATGCAAGGCCAATAAGGAGGATTACACTACACCTACCAAAACCAAGCATGAGATGACTTCACCAACAAAAATCAGAGTTGTATCATGGCAAAATAACACCAAAAATACACTGAGATGGCAGCCCAAAAGCTTAGGCAAGATGGCATACAAATTGGCTCATATTTAAGGCATAAAGCACAACCCCTCCAAAGCATTGAAAGAGTGACACATGTGAGTGTATGGCCATGAAACATGCTCTGAAATCATGTATCAAGTGATGCTAAATCATGCAAATAGCCCAAGCAATGCATGTTAGTGGACTCAAAACACAAAGCTAGTAAGCAAGAATGAACTATGGCTATACAAAGCAAGGCATGCATGACCAAGACAACATAAAACAGAGCTTAAGCATGGTAAAAACATGAGAGAAAGCTTGCTAGATTGGAGCCAAAAACATGCTAGAATGATGGTCCAAAGCATGATGCATGTTAGGCTAGATTGCAAGATTACACTACAAGTGTAAAATGCATGCATGAGGTAACCAAACCAAGCCAAAACAGAGGTATGCCATGCTGCAATAAGGCCTAAGACATGCTAAGATGGAGCCAAAACAAGCTTAACAAACATGCTACTTTGATGAGCCAACAAGGCAAGCAACCAAGATACAAGGAGAGGGGATGACCCCCTCCTATTTGGGACCTCAAAACACACTTTCCACTACTAAAATTCCTCTGAGTTTTAGTGGTGAGAAGGCCAAAAAGAGGTGGTCCCAATAGCTTAAAAGGATGGCTCAAAAGCCTAGCAAATAAGGCATGCAAGGGAGTAAATCACCCCCAACACTTCAAGCACTTAAAAATAGAACCTTTTGCAGTTAAGACTTAAGCCAAAATAAGCATGCAAAGGTGGCCTAGTAAGCAACTACAACAAGGCTTTAAAAGGATTAGAGACTCACCCTTGAAGAATCAAAGCAAGACAACAACTTTTGAGGCAAAAACCAAGCCTTGAGCTCCAAACAAACCTCCAAGAACCTTCTCCCAAGATTGAAGGTGTTTCACTATGTGTTTGTGTGCAAAAGTGTGAAGAAAATGCACTTTCAAGCACAAATATGGAGCAAAGGAAGAAATATAGAGATAGAGATATATGTATAGCTCTATGCAATTTTCTGAACCTGAGACAAAAGAGAGGAGGTTCCCTTTTATAGAAAAACATGCATCAAGCTTGTTGAGCAAGCTTGAAACTTGAATCAATCCCTCCATACACGTGTATGGAGGATGCTTTCTGTGCCTAACAGCTGGTATAGCTGGCATGGAAAATATCTGCAGAAAATGCAAGAAAGCTGCCGACCAGTTGAAGTGGTCGGCCAGCTATTTGCACTGGTCGGCCAACCAGACAAAGTGGTCTGCAGGAAGAGAAAGTGGTTGGCAAGGGGGAGGAGTGGTCTGCACAAAGAAAGCAAGGTGGTGGCATGGTTGCCGACCACTTTTGGTGGTCCACAGACCACCAAGACCAGCTGGCCGACCAGAAAACTGGTTGGCAGGGAAGAAAAGTGGTCTTCAGGGAGAGAAACTGGTCTACACCCCTTATTCCACCCTCCAAGCAAGGGAAACAAGGTTTGGTTGAAAACCAAACCAAAAGGGATGCAAAACAAGAGTCTGCGAGACAAGGCACGCAGCCGGAAGCCTCGAAAACTAGTCTACGGGTGGAAAAAGTGGTCTACGACTACAAAAGGTGGTCTATGGCCACAAAAAGTGGTCTACAGACCTCTGTTTCCTTCTAGGCAAAGGCAACAAGGCATGGTCCAAAAACCAGGCCAAGAGGAGAACGTTAAGAGGTCCAGAGACAAGGCACTCGGCCGAGGGCTCCGGAAACCGGAAACTAGCCTACAAGAGGGAAAGGTAGTCCACGACTACAAAAAGTGGCCTACAAGCCTCTCTCTCTCTCTCCAGGTAAGGTCAACAAGGCATGGTCCCTAAACCAAGCCAAAACACAAAGAGTTTAGAGGCCCGGAGGCAAGGCACTCAGCCAAAAACTCCAGAAACTTAAAACGAGAACAAACATCCGCAATTATCGAGCGCTCAATCGATGACGTCTGAGTCTTAAGGTCGGTCAAAAATGGGGTGTCTACAAGAGGCCGCCCAGATTTATTTGTTGGGACTCACCCACCTATCTCCCAATCAGGGATGGTCCGATACACCTGGTTTGCAGACCACTTCAGAGGGACAGCACCAGCGACCCGAGAGGAGACCGAGCAGTATGCCCGAGGTTTCCTGATGTTCTTGTTTGGCACTACATTGTTCGTCGACCGGGCGAACATCGCCGGGCTATACCTCATGAGCGCCCTGGTGGACTTGTCCTGTGTCCGACTCTACGATTGGGGCGGCGCTAGCTTGGCCACCCGCAGGAGCGAGCATCTGATAGGAGGTTACTGGAGGGCCTGGAAGGTATGCTTTACTTTTCTGTTTTGCATTTCCTATCGTACTTTATGCTTGGCATTTTCTGTACACTGCACACACTATATACTGTACACACACAATCTGCTTTCTGCTTTGCATACTCTGTATCCTGCACACACAGTCTGCATTCTGCTTTACATACTCTGTATCCTGCACACACACAGTCTGTCTTCTGCTTTACATGTATTTATCTATTGTATTGTCACGACCCCATTCCACCCCTAGTAGAATGGTGCCATGATGGCCAGTAATCCGTGATTACCAAAGGCCAACTTACAAAGTCACACACAATCAGAGTATACATATGGGACTTACATGTGCGAAAGCAATAAATTCAAATCTAGATAGTCCACAAGAGCTGTGCATAAGTCAAATGAAATGACATACAATTTAACATGGTTTACAACTTGAATACAAATAAAATAAAGTACATGTTACATCTTGATCAAAAGGCTTCTCAAGCCGACATATACAAAAGACATGAAATACAAAGCTAAGAAGCATAATCTTCAAGATGCTAGTAAAATACGAATCCGAACACAACTTGCAAAATACATCTAGGCGTCACCGCCTTCTTGCTCGTCACCTACATATATATAAGGAGATGGTGAGCTTGGATACTCAGTGAATGATATTAGTAATAAAGGTTTGAATGAATGATATTCGAGATCTTTATCAAAACAATACATAGCATATCTAGTCCAAATCGATGGATGAACCAAGTTCATCTATCAAGTCTTTCAAAGCTTCAAGAGATGCTTACTAGCATCAATATAATACAAGGGATGACATTCCTGACAAAACAAGGGAATAATCGACCCGGAATCGATTAGACAAACCCGTCTGCACAAGGCCGTCGGTGGCAAGGGAGATATCTGAAACAAGGGTACTAGTTGCATTATAGTCCCCTAGCACTAAGGACTTTCCAAGAATGTCATCAGAACAAGATAATACTTGATACAAAACTAGGAATAATCATTCATACTTGAACAAACACTTTTCCAAAACGAAACAAGCAAAGCTTTTATCAAAACATTAGAACATAGATTTATTAAAAATACCACTCACATAGCTCTTCGGGTGTAGGGCTTAAGGCAAGAGTTCAAGACCTACAAATACATGGCAAGGTCCACTGAATGCATGTGAAGAAGACAAGAAGGAATGCTCAAAGATGGTTATGAAATGCACTTTCAAAACAAGCTTTGCATGAGTGTAGATGATCTCGGCATTTCTTTCAAAACTAAGTCAAGATAAAGCAAAACATGTGTTGGGGAGTTAAAACATTGTTTCTCATCTCGGGAAAACATGCTGGGTACCAACCAAGTCTTGGCCGAGGTCCCACACCTCTTGGCCAAGGTGTGGTCTCCTAGGCCTACGTGCGAGATCTAGGCAAGAGTGGGTCTCGGTGACCACACTTAGGGAAATGAAGTCTAGAAAATCTGGGTTTCCTTTTGAAGAACATGAAGAACATGAATGCCAAAATCATAACTTCTTTATTCAAAATCTGAGACCTCATGAGATGAGTTCAAAACATGGACCTGGGTATCCGTAGTTGAAGATCTTCTTGAAAACAAACACAAAAACATGGAACTTGTTATAAACTTTCGGATCAAAACATGGTTTTCCTTCAAGAACACAAGAACATCATTTTCTCTTTTTAAAACCGAACTTTAAATCAATGCATGGCTCATGAATCATGCTAGATCATGCAATGTGATCAAATAAACATAAAGAACAACAAGAGTAGATCAAGAATCTAACCTCAAAACACGGATCTAACGGTTCAAACTCTAAAGATCAAGCTTGGGATCTAGCTCTCTCACTTTAAACTTCTCTTCCTCTTCCTAGAGCTTCTCTCTCTACAATGCAAAAGGTATGACACAAAATGATATGGGTTCTCAGCTAGTACCTAACTTAACCCTCTGCTGGGACACATGGCAATGCCGGGTTGGATCTCCTCAAACAGGTGACAGAATGACAAGACAAGAGTATGACAAAGTGTGTATAACAAGCAAGGTGACAAGGGCATTCTGACAAGGCGAAGATCTCAGGTTAAGCATCGGCTTTGGCAAGAGGGGTCTCAATGATCTCGGCTAGAAAGGATAACACTTGACCTAGCTATGCCACACCTTGGCCTAGATGTGCCACACCTCGGTCTAGGTCATACTAGTCTCGGAACAAGATCGCTAGGTGCAAGGATCAAAGATCTAGGACGCCTAGATGATAACATCTCGGCCTAGATGATACATATCTCGGCCTAGGTGATGGGGGAGGTCAACCAAGGTGGTTCCAAGATGGTCCAAGGTATAAGAGGTTCAAGGGTGACCTAGGCTTAACACACCAAGCAAGGAACAAAGCATACAAACAATACTCAGGCGAATCACATAAGCACAAAACAAGACAGGGACCTTTACTTTAGGCAAAACAAGTTAACCTACAAATGCAAGCTTAACAAAGCAAAATCATGCAGATGCACATGAACATGCCTAAGATAAGGATGAGGGCCATTACATGTATACTCACTATTGCCACCCTTTCGCTTTCTGCAGCTATGGGTGTACGCTTACTTTTCGGGACTTGCCCCAGAGCCAAAGGTAGAGATGCCACCTGTCATGCCATACTCTCACTGGTATGACGGAAGATGCCAGCGGAGGTCCTGGGAGTCCTTTCCCTTCTTCTATCGATGTTTCGACACTGTGACCGCAGCTGAGGTAACTCAAGCTTCTCTGTTATTTCCGTTTTCCTTTGATTCTGACTCATATCGCAATATTTGATGATAGCTAACAATCTGTACACTCTCTATTTATAGATTACTTGGCTGCCCTGGGCGACGATGCCTGAGGGAGTCAGGGATCAGTTTGCTGGGGTGCGAAAGGCTTCCTGCTTCCGGCTTCTGCTCGAGGGCCCGGTTTGTCAGGCATGGTTCTTAGGGGAGTGATTCTTATGCCAGACCATCGGCTTGCCCGAGCCGGTAGTTCCCATGCCATCTCCGAAATATATGAAAGCCACAAAGAACTACACTTTGCAGGAGATGATTGATTTCACCAGGGGCTAGGACGCCGACTTTTTCTGAGTTGAAGGTGATTACACAGCCTTCATCCAGATATACCTCATGCCACCTTTAACTAGCGCCTATGGAGGTGAGAGAGCGAGGGCCCCAGCTACGGGAGGGAGAGACAGAGGGGCCAGGGCGACCAGGACCCATGGTAGGAGAGGTTTTGGGACGAGACAGAGGACTGGTTGACGAGAGCTGCCTACCACACTTACCTACTGGCGGGACACCGGGGAGGCTTACCAGATCCCCATCGAGCCCGCATCAGCCGGGCATGAGCTTGTCGGGGTTCGAGGCCCGACTCCATTATGTATCATACTTTACATTTTGCATATTTACCTCATTTCAGTTATGCTTTATAGAACACTAATCCTCACAGCGAACTTGCAGGCACCCATAGAGTACACCGGGCAGGCTCTCGAGCTAGCGGCTTCCCAGATGGAGATGGTGCAGAGGAGCCTAAACTTGTTCAGCATTTACAAGATTCCGGTAATTTCCTTCAATTCGCACTTCATGCCATGAAACTTCTTGCCGATACATCAGTATTTCAAATGTAATCTGTTCCACACTGCACTGATTTGACACACTGCACTCAAACATTGCATTCAGACACTGCATTCAATCACTGTATCTGATACACACCACGACTGATGTATTTGACAAACTGCCCTTTTCAGATCCCAGCCACATTGGACGTTCTAGCGGGAGCTGTAGCAGGATCATCAGTACCTCCTCCAGTAGCAGGGAAAGAGAGACGGGGAGGCTTCGGCTCGCAGCCGAGGTAGAGCTAGGGGCACTCGTGACAAGAGTGGCCTTTCGGAGCCCATTCCAAACGATGATGATGACGAGACGAGTGAGGACGAGGAGGCAGCAAGTCCACAGTCAGAGTCATAGGAGGATGGAGAGGACGATGCTGACTAAGATTCTAAGGGCGGAGATGATGCTGAGGCTGGTTCAGTAGCTACCTCAGACACAGGGGCCTCTGACAGTGGCGCCGATGGAGATAGTTCTAAGTCCATGCTCCGGAAGAGGACGAAGAGGGCCTCTCGATCTTAAGGTAGATGGGCGCCGGTTCACATGTTCTTGTTTAGTCTCTTTTGCTTTTTTCTTTTTTCTTTTTTTGCTAGTAGTGTTAGCACAGTGTACAGTTTCCAAACAGTTTCTATTTTCTTAAAAACTTGTACCCTTTTGTAAAAAAAAAAAACCATGATTGGAGTTTGATGAAACGTATTGTGTTTTACATTTGAAGCATCGCATTGCACCATTTTACACAAAAACGGGATTGATGGAAATTGAATATTGTACATTGTATTGGCAATTTCTTAATCAGGTAACGAACCGACCAACATATAACAAACAAAGTAAAACAACTCAATGAACAACTAATGCAACAACTCGATAAACAAAACAACAACTCGATAAGCAAAACAACATCAATACAACTCGATAAGCAACAACAAAACAACTCGATAAACAAAACGAAACAACATAAAAAGAGACTCAACAAAACTCTTAAAACAAGGCGGCAAAATGCACCAAGAGCAGAACAAAACGCAAGTTCCTAGCACTCTGATTACACAAGAAGACCATAGGAATTATATCGGCTATAGGCAGAGGCTGTCGACCACCAAAAGTGGCTGTCAGCCACTAGTAGTGGTCGGTCGGCTACAAAAGGTGGCCGGTCGGCCACCAATATTGGCCAGTCAGCCACTAGTGCAAGGAACCTCCAGATTGCTGCCACATGTCTTCCACTCAGCACCTTATCTTCTACAAAAGTTGGGACTTCGTAGTATCTTCATTCTAGCTTTGTTTTTGCCACAAATGGAGCCATTCTTCACTGAAAAACTTTCAATTTGGATTGCAACTTTAGATGGCTTGGAAAAAGTGAATTTTCGGGGTTTCGGAATAAATGCACTATTCCGACTAAGTCGTACCCCACTGTGTTTTCCATTCCTCCATGCCGCGGCTAGATGTTAGAACCTGATTACACATGTTTTCAGCTTTGGAGGGCAAGAGATATGCCCTGCAATTGAAGAATTCCAAGTTCTGATGGAATCCCGGCGTGACGAGGAAATCTTGCCCTAGTCCCGTTTTAGTCACATCCAGGCTTTAGGACGGATGTGTGGGCTCACTTTACACGATGCTCGATCCTTGGTTCACAACGGAGAACTAGACATTCCCAGTCTCATTCACCGATTTTCTAATGCTGGCGACCGCAACAACCGTCTTTGGCAAAGTTTTCGACAGCATGCCCTCTGTTTGTGTATGTTGGCTCATTTTCTGCTTACCGCGGGTTTCGGAGGGTCTAACATTCGCTTGATCGAAGTAACCCAAGGCTTGAAAGAAGGCAAGAGCTACATTGGCTTAATATTAGCCGACACTTTGATAGGCTTAGACGCCTTCCATAGGCGGGAGACAACCAAGTTCGTAGGAAGTCCACTACTTTTGCAGGTAATGTTTCCTACCTTTCTCACATGCGTTTCTCACATCACTCGGCCCTCAGGCTCTGTGTTTTTTTTTTTTTCTCTCAAAACCCTTTCTCACTTTTTCCTCTCAACACACATCTCTCTATTCTTTAATCTCTCTTATTTTTCATCTCTCCCCAGATATGGCTTATGGACAGGTGGAAGGTAGTGGACTCTTGCCCTATATATTCAGCACAAGGCTACTTTTTTCGCCAACAGCTAATTGATTTCCCGAACGAGGGGTGGTAGTGCCATTGGATGTGTAACAGGTCTGCCATTGACATTACTTGGCGTTACCCCTAGTTTGATCTGCCCGAGATGAGCTATAGCATGTCTCGACAACCTAGCATTCAGTTGATTGTTTTGACACACTGTGTCTTTTATTTCCTATTCCAATTCAGGCAGACCTACCCAGAAGAGGGGGTAGAGTACCCAGCTTCATTTCCAATCTGAGGTTCACAATTAGCTCGATATCTCACGGCATGGAGGACAAGAGAACTTCTGGCTTCCGCTCCCAATTTCAGTTGCACTCTTTCTGGTGAATGCATAGCTTGGCTTCAGGATGAGGCGCAAACCGGGCCAACTTTAGCATCGAAAGCTTCCACAAGCTCTGGGAGGGGACGCAGGAACAACTGACTCATCGATGCCCCAAGTTTATTGCTTTGATCTAATTTTCAAGTTTTCCTTTTGAATGTAATAAAAAGTAACTTTGATTTGTATCGAGAATTAGAGAACTTTGTATTGAAATCAATGAAATTGAAGTTGTTGGCACTGAAAATTTTCCTTTTGGTCCAAAAATGGTCTAGGTTGTAAAAAGATTAACTTGAACAAAATCAACTTTTATTAAAACTTTTGAAAACCATTTTCGATAAGAATCACAACTGGACACACCCAGAATCTATCCTTGAGATGTACAACCCTAAATCCAGCAAATGGAAAGTTGCCCCATGTCTGAATAGCACTGCACTGTACTGTAACCAGTTCTCATAGTGAGGATCACAACCGAACTCTTAGATGCATAAAAGACAAAGATGACCAGAACAATATCATGGACACAGTTGATTTGGGAGTGTTTATGGCTGGACTTCAGAATGAAGTTGCCTACGTATCTAGAAGATGGGAATCAAGCCTTACGTAGTTCGATTCAGGTTCACTCGGGTATTAACACTCTCATTTTGCGCTCTAACTTTTGCTAAGGCCACCTTTTTCGGGTTTTCAATCTTGCGAGCTCAGTTTTTCTTTTTTCTAATTTTTTGTGCTCTAACTTTTGCCTAGGTCACCCTTCCAGCTTTTTAGCCTAACGAGCCACTCAAGGATAGTATTTCTTTAACTTGTCTATGTTGATTGGTTGGGATAATTCGAGGCCATCTAGGTCCATAAGAATGACAGCTTCACCCGACCAAATAGACTTGATGATGTAAGGACCAGTCCAATTAGGTTTGAACTTGCCCCTAGGGTCATGGATGGGAGCTCGATTGTCTTTGAGCACCAAATCTCCTTCTTTCAGGTTCCTGGACTTAACTTTCTTGTTGAAAGCCTTGGCAATTGTACATTGATAACCTTGGACATGGTATAGTGCTTTCAGCCTCCTCTCGTCAAATAGCATTAGTTCCTGAAACCTGCTCTGCTGCTAATCCGCTTCTGCTATCTGGCACTCAGCCATAACCCGCAGCGACGGAACCTCTACTTCGATTGGCAGAACGGCTTCCATCCCATAAACCAGAGAATATGGAGTTGCCCTAGTAGATGTTCGAATTGAAGTCCTATAGCCCCAAAGAACAAATGGCAATTTGTCTAGCCAGTCCCTCTAGGTTTCCACCATCTTCTATAGAATGTGCTTGATGTTCTTGTTAGCAGCCTCAACAGCTCTGTGGGTTTGCGGCCGATATGTAGATGACTTGTGAAAAGCCACGTTGTATTTCTCCAACAAGTCGATCACTTCTTTCTTAAAGTGGGAACCATTGTCTAAAATGATCTCATTTGGGAACCCATAACGACAAATAATATTATTTCTAATGAGCTTGGCTACATGCAACGCTTTCAACACTGTATAGGATTGGGCCTCGACCCACTTTGTAAAGTAGTCTATTGCCACCAGGATATACTTGTCTCGACCCAAACCCGGCCCTATGGGTTTAGCACCGTAACTGGCCAGTAATCCGAGATTACCGAAGGCCTGCAGAACAGTAATACAGTAAAACAGAGTACAGGGCCTGGCGGAAGCCAATACAGTAAATAACTAGTGTCCATTGAGCTGTGAAAATCTGTATGCCCAAAAACATTTTTCATGCATTCATTCAGTTTAAACAGTACAGTCTATATACAATCATATACAACATTCAGTACGGGAATCAAATCCCTCGATAACAGTACAGTAAACAGTAAACGGTTTATACAATTATACAAAACAGTCAAGAGACAGGTGGGGGACACAAAAACACCCCAAGCCATAGCATGGTGTCTCGGAACCTCGCAGTGAGGCACATAGGCTGGCTTGACAAAACTGGGGGACTAACCCACGCTCCTAGCTCCGGTCTGGCTGCTGAGAACCTACATATATATATAAACAGTGAGCTAAAGCCCAGTGAATAACAATAAGTGTAAAGAGGTTATGAATGAATGTCCTTACAGTAATGAAATCAATTCATTATACAGTATTTCGATCTTTCAGTATTTCAGTCAATCAGTCATATGTGGTACATCCAATAGCCTATAAACAGTAGGTCCAAAAGGACCGGGTCTTAACAGACCCAACAGTAGTGATGGCCATCAATCAGTAAACAGTATGGTCCCACAAGGGAACCGACAGAGCTCTGTAACAATAACAGTAAACAATAAGTGCTAAGGATGCCACAGTACAGTTCACAATACAGGACATACATTCATTCAATAAACAATATCAGTTCAGTAAGCAGTTCTGTTCAGTATTCAAAAGATAACCATTTTGAACATATCTTTACACAATCTGTTACTCACAGAGATTGGGCTAATAGCAGCTAGAGCGCGTCCCCGAAAGCCAACCCTAAACAGTCAATAAATAGAACACACACTAAGTTTCACAATCGGAAAGGATGATAATTAAATCCCTAAATTTCCTCGGTGTGGTTCTATGTCTAAATCCTCATTAAGATGCCTTAAACTAGGCCTAAGAATGCCTAGGATGGGATGAGGATGCAAAAATACATTTGGAAGGCATTTTTCAAAAGTTGCTGAAAATAGGAGCCTCGCTCGAGCGAGCCTTCCTTCGCTCGAGCGAGCTTCCAAAATCAAAGGCTTCGCTCGAGCGAGAAATCCTTCGCTCGAGCGACCTGCATGAACAGTAAAAGTACTGGTTGCTGGATTTTTACGCGCGATACCACGCTCGATGCTCGCTCGAGCGGATCCCTGTACAAAGGTGCTCGCTCGAGCGAGGAATCCTTCGCTCGAGCGAGGAAGCAAAATCTGGAATTTCCAGATTTGTCTCCCAAGTTCGAACCAAGCATTCAACCATCCAAAACTCAACCTCTTGGGCCCAAATTCTGGGAAAACATTTCAAACTCATAGTACAACAAGTTTTAAAGCTCAATTTATGAATTCAAGCCCCAAAGGTTGGTCAATTAAATCCAACATTCAAACCCATTTTCAAGAACAATTTGAAGACATGCAATGCATGAGCTTTAAATCAACACCAAGCTTCAATTCTTGCTCTAAAGAGCTCTAATCTTTGAAAACAATGTGGAAACATGGTCGATAATAAAAACATGGACATGCATGTATGATTCTCCAAGAATTTAACTTCAAAATACACCAATTCAAGCATGCATGCAACCATGGAGTTCCAATTCAACATGTATGAGCAAAATCATGCCTTGACTTCTCTATAACCATGATTCTTGCAAGATGAAGCTTAAAGACAACAAGAAGACAATAATTTCCTTACCTAGAGTGTTGATTTCTTGCCTAGAAGTTCAATTTATGCACATACACTTCAATCTTCAAGTCCTTCTAGCAATTTTAACAATTTGAGCTTAATTCCCTCAAGATGAACTCTCTCTCTATCTATCCTCTTGTTTGGTCGGCTAAGAGTGGAAGAAGACTGATCAAATGTGTTTGTGTAGGAGTATAATAAGGCTCAAGTGTAATATGATAATGGCCCACTCACTAGGCAATTTGGTAAATAAGTCAAGGTTTGCAAATAACTCAATTTAATCTAATTTAATCATTCCTAATCAATTTTCAGATAAATATACCATAAAATCCTAAATATTCCGCTGATTACAAAACATTAAACGGTTTCTAATTCGGCCGCCGATAAGGCCTTCAATTAGCAATTTAAACATATAAATTCAAACAGTTAAGCAATCACTCAAACAGATGAAACATGCAATTCAACATATAAACTTATTCAATTTCAGTTTCGATTTCAATCAGTCTATTCAGTACCTCAGTTAATTCAATTATCAGTCATTATCAATTCAGTTTAGCGGTAATCAGTAGATAATTCAGTGGTTTAACGGTAATTAAACGAGGGTTGTTACAATACTGATGCCCGTTCTAGCCCTTCGGTGTAACTGCCCCAATAACATTAATTTCCCAGACTGAAAATGGCCATGGTGAAGTCATGGTGTACAGCTTTGACGGTGGGATGTTCATACGATTTGCATGAATCTGACATTTGTGGTATTACCGAACAAAAGCAATACAATCCTCCTCTATGGTTGACCAGTAATAACCCTGCCTAAGAATCTTCCGGGCTAGCATTACCCCGCTCATGTGCGATCTGCACTCTTCTCCCTTGATGGCCTCCATTAGACACTTTGACTCTTCTGCATTAATACACAGTTTATGCATTCCCAGATGGCCTCGTTTGTACAATTTACCCTCGCAGACGATAAACTGAGCAACCATTCGCCGTATTACCCTTTTATCTTTGGCATTTGCCCCTAGTGGATAAGCCTCATTTTCCAAGAAGTTCCAGATATCATGATACCTCTTGTACTTCATCTATTGCGGCAATCAACTCATAGGCCGGCACATACCTCTGTTCAATAATGATTGGACGCATCTGAACTCCCAAAGGGATGTCTATCATAGAAGATAGAGTTGATAAAGCGTCAGCAAACCTATTGTTCTCTTTTAACAGATGCGTGAAGGTTAGCTTCTCAAACTTGGGAATTAGAACGTCCAGGGTTTTGTGATAGATTTTCATCTTTTCTTCCTTAACCTTCCAGTCTCCTTTTGCTTGAGACACAACCAGGTTCAAGTCCCCAATGACGTCCAACCTTTTTGCCCCTAGTTCCAGGGCGGCTTCTAAACCAGCGATACATGCCTCGCATTCTAGTTCGTTGTTAGATACCTTGAACTAGAGTTTGAAAGCTAAAGGTATGTGGGAATTGTCGAGTGTTATTAGTAACATCCCTATCCTATAACCGTACTGGTTAGACGCTCCGTCAAAGCACATGGTCCAAATCTCTTCCTCGACTTGCAGAATAACCTCATCTGGGAACAAATACTCTACTGCTTCGCCTCCTCCACTGGATTATCAGCCAAGAACTAAGATACTGCTCTCCCCTTGACAGACTTGCGAGTCATATACTTCAAATCAAATTCGGAGAGAAGAAACAACCAACGGGCTAGCCTACCCGTAAGCACTGGTTTCTCGAAGAGATATTTGATGGGATCTAATCTCGAAACTAGAATTGCAAAGTGAACTAACAGGTAGTGCCTCAATTTCCTGGTAGCCCATACCAAGGCCAAGCAAGCCTTCTCCAGCGGGGTGTAACGGGTCTCATATTCCAGCATCTTCTTGTTCAGGTAATAGATGGCTTTCTCTACTCTATTCTCAGATTCCTGTGCAAGCATGCAGCCCATTATCGTATCGGTTACTGACAAGTACAGAATCAACGACTTCCCCGGCTCTAGCAGTGACAACACGGGCAGGTTTTGAAGGTACTATTTGATCTGCTCAAAAGCAACCTGGCATTGGTCATCCTATTGGAATTTCTTTCCTTTCTGCAGGAGACCAAATAGTGGTTCGCAAGTCAAGGTTAATTTTGCAATAAACCGTCTTATGAATTGCACTTTACCCAGAAAGCCTCGCACCTCCTTTTCAATTCATGGTGGTGGCATTTCTAGGATGGCCTTGATTTTGGAAGGATCAACCTCAATGCCTCTCTGCGTGATCAAGAAACCCAACATTTTCCCTGCTGTGACAACAAAAGTGCATTTCTGTGGGTTTAGCCTCAACCGATATTCTCTGATCCGTTGGAAAAATTTCTTCAAGGCAGTGTAGTGGCCCTTTCTTTCCTTGGACTTGGCAATCATGTCGTCCGCATACACCTTAACCTCTTTATGGATCATATCATGCAAGATCGTGGTTGCAGCCTGTTGATAAGTAGCCCCAGTATTTTTCAGACTGAACGGCATCACCCTGTAGTAGTAGGTTCCCCATGGCGTGGTGAAGGCAGTTTTGTCCCTATCCTCGGGTGCCATCAAAATCTGGTTGTACCCGGAAAGCCTGTCCATAAAGGAGAGCAACGCATGGCCTGCGGTGAAGTCCACCAATCTGTCCATGTGCGGTAGAGGAAAGTCGTCCTTCGGACTAGCTTTGTTCAAATCTCTAAAATCCACACACACCCAAATTCTGCCATCTTTCTTCGGCACCGGAACAATGTTGGCCAACTAAGTAGGATACTCAAATACTAGCAAAAACCTTACATCTATCTGCTTGGTGACCTTTTCTTTGATTTTCAAAGCCCAATCCGGGCGTATTCTTCGAAGCTTTTGCTTAACGGGTTGGGCCTCAGGGTCAAGAGGGATCCGGTGCTATACAATCTCAAGATTGATTCCAGGCATGTCTTCGCAGGACCACGCGAAAATATCTTTGAAATCTTTTAATAAAGCGACTAAGCGCTTGCGTTCCTCCGAAGACAACGTGGACCCGATCTGGACCAGACACGGATCCTTCTCAGTACCCACATTAATTGAAATGATTTCATCAACAAAGGGTTTTACAAACCTTACCTCCTCTCGATCAATCAATGTTTCAAAACCAGAGGAATTCCTTCATTGTCCTTTTTATCAAAATTTTGAAAGTCATGATATACAAGTGGCACAAAAAGTACTTAGAAACAACAGTGGTACTATTCTCATTCAAAACTTCCAGCTTGTCCAATTCCTTGGTTACAAACGACTCAAAAGAAAAGGAAAAAGACGACCTGGACAAAACAACGGCATCCGGGTTATCAACCCCAAGAATACCTGACTTTGACTCAGAAGAACTAGAATCTGATTCCGACTCCACAGACTCTGTGGAATCAGATTCCGGTTCACTACCTGATTCAAAACTGCTGGTCAAAAAGCCCTCCTCGAATTGCCAAACAAGAGAAGGTGCGATAGATGCATCCAGAATACCACTAGAACGGTCCACACCTGACTGATCTCCGATCATGGAAACGGTGAAGTTGTCCCCCAAGCCCTCCAGTTTGATCTGAGGATCCGAAAGGAGACAAGCCAGCGCTGCTCCTATCTCAAGTTCACTACCATTGGACTCATCCTCTATACTCTGCTCTGCCTCAGCCGGTAAGTCAGTCTGTTCCTCTGAAGCTTCATCCTCTTGCAGCTGTAGGTCGAAGAAAATCTCAAAGCCAGGCAAGTGTCGCTTCTCAGAGTTCAACCATGGCTCAGAGAAACTGCAAAATGGGAAATCTTTCCCCTCTCGGACAAAGCGGCCATTTAGGGTTCCTTGAATGGGTCTATGCACCAGTTCATAGTGCTTCCCACTTTGCTTAGCTTTGGCTCTTCCTACCATTTCCTTCTCTTTTCTTACCCAGTCTTCTTTGGTAGGCGTATAACCTAGACCAAAGGTATGAGAGTTATGTGGCACCTCGGCCAATGCAGCAACGCCCTTCTGCCTGCTCCTTCCTAATCCCATTCCGAGTACATGTTGTAGTTTATTCATGAGGTAGACTGATTGAGCACTAACGTACAACCCCTCATCAGTAACGAGGATATCTTGCACCACCTGGGCCTCAGCCAAGGTGAATCCAGACAAAAAGACATCCTCATTGCCGTATACAATTTCTAGTACCAGTGTAATGAATTCCGGCGGAGGATGTATAGAAGAATTCCCAAAAACAATGGCTACCCCCTTCCCATAGGGGTACTTCAACATCTGATGTAGAGTGGAAGAGACAGCTTTCACTTGGTGCAGCCACGGCCGTCCACGGAGTAAGTTAAAAGTGGCCGGAACATCCAGGACAAGGAACTTAATATCATGTTGTGCTGTAGACCGCCCCGGAGAACTCTCGGCTCCGCGCTGCGAGGGGGCGAATCCGTTTTGTTCTGAGCTACTACAGTTCGGACTCAATGTCACGGTTCTGAATCTAATCTCACAAAGTGCAATGCGAGACTGATAAATCACCAAAGAGTCCAAATCCGGCAAATCGTTTTGGAAAACTGATTTTTATAAAGAAGTGCCAAACATGGACTGCTTTGCGAGATATAGAGTCACCACCTAAATATTTTATTTTGAGAGAATTTAGGAAACCCTGACTCGTGCCTAAGGCCATGTGTCCGTCATTACCAAAGTTGCCTCGGCTCGAGAACTTGGGTACGAGAGGGAAAGGTCATGCAATGAGCACCCCCGCTCGCCCGATCAAAGATCGACCTGTACTAAGCATGATATTTTGTTTTTGGAAAACACATGTGTTCTTATTCCGGTTATTAACCTAAAATTACTATGTGATGCGCACAACATACAAGTATAGACTAGATCGCCTAAGTTGGAACAAAACATTGCATATTTGTTTGTTTGAAAACAGTTTGAAGTTTGCTACTAGCAAGTAGGCTAAATTGTGGATTTCAATGAATTGTTCCAATTCAAGTAATCCAACCTTAACCCACAGGCATTCAGGCAGTTATATCAAATAAGCAGTTAGCCTCATGGCAAGCATGCTAACATGGCAACACTTACATACATGCAAGGATGCTAAAGCGCAAACACTCACAGTGTACTCCAAGCCAAAACAGAGAGCTAGTTAGAAATTATGCATGATCCTAGTTCATGTTAAGATGGCTAATGCAACACATGCGAAAATGCAACTTGATAACATGCTGTTGAACACGTATTCAAGTAAATGTATTGAAAATACAATGCAGTTAGTATGATACGCTGAGCCCGGTGCATGCAATACAGATGAATGGATGCACGCATGCAAGCATAAGGTATGTTAATTGAAAATATGCCCTAAAACTAACCATCGTAAGCAGTTAAGTAAAAGGGAGAAAGAAATGGAGGTTGGAAGGCATGCATCACACACACGCACGCTAATTACAACAGTTGGACCTCTCTATGGAGGGTCCAAATAAAGAGCTAATCAGCTAATCTAAGCTAAGTAAACTAATTATTACATCACAAAACTAATTAACTAACAAGCTAATTAATTAAGCTATTACAACACAAATTGAATAGTTAAATGCATTAACTAATTAGGTACAAAACCAAAGCATAAACTAGCTAAGCAAATTAGCTAAGAAAAGCAGTAAAGCAATGTCCTCAGAGGGAGAAAAATGCACGCATGCTCGGTCGCCTCGTTCAGAAATCCGTCGCGATGCCCCAACTCGCCTCTGTTTGCAATTGTTCTCAGAACCTTGCACCAAGCTCCAGAAAGTTTCTAACTCACCTTGGGGACCTGTGGGAGGACTGTCGACCACCTAGGGGTGCTTCTAGCCACTGGCCGACCACTTTCTATTGCTGCAAACCAAAAAAAGTGGTCGGCCAGCTAGTTTATCTGGTCGGCTGACCAGTTTTGCTGCACTTCTCCACTTTGTTGCAACAGAGAGCAAGAACGGGCATGGCAATGTATTTGCAACATATGTGTGCACAACCACCCTCCCTATCATTTCATGAGCTCAAGGAAGTATGGTTCTCGACCCTCGGGCCACCAATCACGCATCTCAATGCATGATGGCCGAGAAGTCAAATTGCACAATTCAATATAAAATGAATGAACACATAAACACATAAAGCGTAGAACTCTATCATGTATGATCAAGAGCGTCGGCGATCGAGAATTAAGGCACGTTTCATCACTTTAAGTATGAAACGTCCCTCGTTTCTCATGTTTGGACTAACACCTATTCCAAACAAAATGCAAGCAACAACATGCAATCATGGAAATGCAATGCAATTTAAGCATGAAAACATGCAATGCAAGGCATGCAAAACACAATGCAACTATATGGCATACACAATGCAAAAGATAACATGGCATACACAATGTGAAGAACATGGCATACACAATGCAATGAACAACATGGCATACTCGATGCAATGTAAGATGGCATGCACAAAGTGAAGAACATGGCATACACAATGCAATGAACAACATGGCATACTCAATGCAATGTAACATGATCAACTTAACAAAGTTAATGACAAACAAAGAAGGCTAATGCATGCATACACAAAGCAAGGCAACATAAGCATGCAACAACATGGCAATGTAAGCATGCAAATAACATGAAAGCAAACATGCTCAATGGACTTAAACCAAAATGGACAGACCTCAATCATGCCCAAATCAGTGGCCATAACACCAAAACAAAGGCATGAGATTCAAAACAAAGCATGCACATGCATTGGCCCATCAACTAGGCCTAAGAGCACAACTCTCAAGAGTGCTCAAGAAATGATAAACATGGAAGTGTGACAACACTAAAGGCTCTGAAATAAGGTATGAAATGATACCAAATCAGTCAAACAATAGGCACAAGGCATGCTAGAGTCCTTAAGGTATAAGGCTAGCAAAGAGCAACACATAAGAGGCATGCAAAAGATGGCACAAATGCATGAACCAACCATGGATAGAGCTTAATTAGGTCTAAACAAAGACCAAAACATGCTGAGATGATGGCCCGAAGGTCTAGGCAAGATGGCATACATGCTAGGCCACAAACAAGGCGACAAATGCACACCCCTCAAAGGCACTTAAAGGGTGAAAGAAGTGGGAGCATGGCAATGCTACATGCTCTGAAATATCATGATAAATGATGCCAAATCATGTACACAACACAAATGAAGCATGCTATGAAGCTCAAAGCTTGAAACTATCATAGGCACTTACACTATAGCTATGCAAAACATGAAGCATATGGCAAGGGCAACCCAAAACAGTCCTAAAACATGTCAAAATGAGTCTAAAACATGTATGGAAGGAAGCCAAAATATGCTAGCATGAAGGGCATGAAGCATGGAATATACAAGGCCAAAAGGGAGGATTACACTACACCTACCAAGACCAAGCATGAGATGGCTTCGCCAAGAAAAATTAGAGTTATATCATGGCAAAATAACCCCAAAAACACATTGAAATGATAGCTCGCAAGCTTAGGCATGAAGGCATATGCAATGGCTCATGTTCAAGGCATAAAGGGCAAACCCTCCAACGCATTGAATGAGTGAAAGATGCAAGTGTATGACCATGAAACATGCACTAAAATCACATAACAAATGATGCCAAATCATTGAAATAGTCCAAGTAATGCATGCTAGTGGACTTGATACACAAAGCTAACAAGCTAGAATGCATTATAGCTATACAAAGCATGGCATGCATGACCACAACAACAAAAATCAGAGCTAGAGCATGCTAAAACATGGACAAAAGCTTCTTAGAGTTAATCCAAAATCATGCTAGAATGACATGTTAAAGCATGATACACGATAGGCTAGTTCATGGAATTGCACTACAAGTGCAAGGAGCATGCAAGGACCAACCAAACCAAACCTTGACAAAGGTATGACATGGCAAAACAACACCAAGAACATGCTAAAATGGACTCAAAACAAGCGAGAAAGACATGCTACTTCATGAAGCATACAAGACTAGTTTGTAAGATTTACACTACAAGTGTGTTAGGCATGCATGAGATGACAAAACCAAGTAAAAATAGTGGTATGCCATGCTGAAATAAGGCCTAAAATAGGCTGAGATATGGCTAACATAAGCCTAACAAACATGCTCAAACATGAGGCAAATGAAGCAAGCATGAAAGACACAAGGAGAGGGGATGACCTTCTCCTATTTGGGACCTCAAAACACCATTTCCACCACTAAAATTCCTCTGAGTTTCAGTGGTGAGAAGGCCAAAACAAGGTGGTCCCAATAGCTTAAAAGGAAGGTTCAAAACAAGGCCTAACAAGGCACAAGAGGGGGTAGACTACCCCCAACATAAAAGTGACCTTAAACAAACATTTTAAGGACCAAAAATCAAAACTTTTTGCAGCAGGAAGTTAAGCTTAAATCAGCATGCAAATAGGTCCAAAAGCTTAAGCAAAACAAGGGTTTAAAAGGCTAGTTTCTCACCCTTGAAGAACACGTTCAAAACTGCAACTCCAGCAGCTATTTCTAACCAAAACCAGTCCAAAATCTTCAAAACAAGCCTCAAGAAGCCTCAGCAAAAAAAGGATGGTGTTTGAGTGTGTGTTTGTGTGTTAAAGTGTGATAAATATGCACTTTTGAACACAAAAATGAAGAGCAAGAGCAAGATAGATACAAAGATATATATGTATATCTCAAGCACTCCAAACTGAACCTGGAGGAGGGGGGAGGTTCTCTCTTATAGAGAACAAGCAACAAGCTTGTTGGACAAGCTTTTGGCGTAAAGCCATCCCTCCATACACGTGTATGGAGGATGGCTTATGTGCCTTCCAGCTGGCACAGCTGTATTGAAAATATCTCCAAAAAGGTGATGAAAAGTAGCCGACCACTTAAAGTGGTCAGCCAGCTACTTAAAGTGGTCGGCCGACCACCACAAGTGGTCTCCCAAGAAGAAAACTTGTCGGCCATGGGTAGGAGAAGTCTACACACTGAAAGCAAGCCAATGGTATGGTGGCCGACCAGAAAAGGTGGCCCAAAGACCAAGAAAACCAGTTGGCCAACCAGAAAACTGGCTGGCGGGAAGAGAAGTGGTCTCCAAGGGAAAGAACTGGTCTTCCACCCTTGTACCACCTTCCAAACAATGAAAACAAGGTTTGTACTAAAAACAAACCAAAAAGGATGCAAGACGAAAGTTCGAGAGGCAAAGCGCGCAGCCGAAAGCCTCGAAAACTAGTCTACGGGCATCAAAAGTGGTCTACGACCACAAAAGTGGTCTCCCGGACCACAGTGTCCCTCTAGGTAGAGGCAACAAGGTGTGGTTCAAAAGCCACACCAAACAGAGAACGTTAAGCGGTCCCGAGCCAAGGCACGCGTCCGAAGACTCCTAAAATCGGGAACTAGTCTCCAAGCACGAAAAGTGGTCTACGACCACAAGACGGTGGTCTACAGACCACTCTCTCCCTCCAGGGAAGGGAAACAAGACTTGGTCCGCAAACCGAGCCAAAACACAAAGAGTTCAGAGGCCCGGAGGCAAGGCACTCAGCCGAAAACTCTGAAACCTCGAAACGAGCACAACATGCGCAATCACCGAGTGCTCAATTGATGACATCTGAGTCTTAAGGTCGGTCAAAAATGGGGTGTCTACAGCCGGGCCAACCTGTGTTTTGATCCGAACTATCCCCATCACTTCCCGACTTGTATTGTCATAAGCCCGAATCACCTGGGCCGTTGGTACAAAATCTGCTGGGTTCAAGCCAATAGCATAGGCTGTGCGCAACGGACACACATTAATTGCAGACCCGGTATCAACCAATACGACTAGTATCTACTTCTCTTTACATTCAACAAAGATGTATAGTGGTTTGTCATGCTCAGAGCCCTCAGGCGGCAATTCCTTATCCATAAAGGTCAAAGTCGGCGAAGCGCCTCATGTGAAAACCAGTCCCACTAATTGCTCAAGGGTTGTGTCGATGGAGAGCTTAGCCTTATCCATTGCTGATAAGATGGCTTGTCCGTGCACTCGTGAAGCCATGAGCAATCCCTAAATGGATATGTCTGCATGAATCTTCTTTAGCTGCTTCACTATAGCTTCTTCTTCCAACAGTTTCTCCTTCTATTTTTCTGCCTTCTTATCTTTCCCAGATGCTTCTGGTTGGTCCAGGTGTGGGGGCTTAAAATACCGCCTGCTCCGAGTCATGTGATCGACTTCCTCGGAATACTATGTATCATCTGGCAAATTCGGTCCCCAATCTTCATCCGTGTGGCAAGATGCAAATCATCATCTTCCCACCACATTCCTCCGGCAACCAATAAACAACTGTCCAGTTTTGTTTTAAGTATTCCCGCATTCACATCACAGTCAATCCCTGCAGGGCCTTTGGCCTTTCTAGCCTTTTGATCATTCTCATCACTTTCATGTTCGAACCGCTTCAGTGCGACCTCCTGCTCTGTATCGGCTATACTAACACTACTCAATTCCTGAGCAAAATTCTTAGTACCAGTGCTCTCCGGCAACTTTCCCTTGTCATCGACCATTCCGGCCGTTGTAGTAGTTCCCGTTTCCAGCTATTCCTGCTTTGGTTAAGACCCCTCATCAATATCTGGTTCATCACTAAACCACCCCATATTATCCATTAATCTGTTCATATCAAACCAGTCAATCTGTACACTCCCCAGATCTTGTTCATCGAAGAACTGCAGGTTACTGATGTCCTTCTCGAGATCGGCTAAGTCATCCAGTCCCTGGCTTAGTCCGTCCTCCCGGACTACATTAACCTCCATTTCCGTTGGCAATTCCACCCCTGGTCTGGCCTGACTGGTTGGCACAATGTAGTAGCATGAATTGTATTCCTCCTCAGATAAGCTCACGGAGCCCTCAGGTATGCCTTCTTCTACCACAGCCACCACCACAGGTTTAGGTTGGGATATGGACGTGCTCATCATGCACAAATTTGTGCTTTTCGAGATGAACAGCGCCGGCTTAGGTAGGTGAGAGGGGGTGATATATGTACTGGGTCGTAAGGGACGGCTAGTGTTTGGATAAGGTTTATTTGCCGATGTGGAGGGGCTTGGTTATGTGGTGGGAGAGGATTTGTAGTGATGTTAGGCTTTTGAGGGGGCGTTATCACCTTATTGTCAATGAGATCTTGAATCTCATGACGTAATCTAAAGCATAGGTCGATGTCATGACCATGCTATTGGTGGAAGGCGCAGTACTTGGCCGGGTTGTGTGTAGAAGGGAGAGGATTAGGCAATGGAAGTGGCTCTAGGGGCTTCAGATGCCCTTTTTTTATCAGGACCCTCAAGGCCGCAAATAGAGACATGTAGAGTGAGGTGAAAACCCTCTAGCCTCGGGGTTGGTGCTTCACGGTTTGTGGGGTTGTGTCGGATGTATCGGCAAAGGGGGTGGCAGTTTTTGGTGTGGTGGTGACCATACCTACATCAGAGGTCCTTGCAACTACATTACTACTTGTAGCCGTATTGGAACTGCGAGTAAAAGCCCTCTTAGGCTGTTCTTTCTCATGGTCTATCAGACCCTGTTTTATTGCATCCTCTATCTGCACCCCTATTTTATAGAGGTCAGCAAATGTAGGCAGAGGTAAGATTATCATCTTCTGTAGAGGCCACAGTTGCAGATTACGGACGACCATTCTGATCTGATCCTTTTCAGCTGGCCGAGTGGTCATCATGGAGGCCTTGGCCCTCCACCAAATGACGAAATCGGAGAAGCCCTCCTTCGACTCTTGGCGAGTTGCTTCAAGATCACGAGTTGTGACCTCGATTTGAGTGTTATAGCAGTATTGAGCAATAAAGGCCTCAGCCATCTCTTCCCAATTCCTGTTTACAGAATCCTCAAGTTTTGCGTACCAAATGGCCGCGATACCTGATAAGGTCCGGCCGAAGAGGGATAACTTCTGTAGTCTAGTTAGGCCCATCAGCCGCAGAATATCTGAAAATAGTCGTAAGTGGACCATAGGATCACCCAAGCCATCAAAGCGGTCTATATGCGGCATTTTACACATGTCTAGCAAGGTCACCGCTGCATCGGTGTAGCCATCCTCTATATCCAGGATCGAATTGACACCCTGAGCTTGTTTGAAGAGCTTCTTAAGCTTGCTCACTTTCTATGCGGTAGGGTCGACCTCAAACTCAAAAGGTGCCTCTGTTGGGTAAATCAGTGCTTTGGAAGCCTGGGGTGAATTCGGATCCACTGGGATGTCCGCATTTTCCTGAACATTGGCTATGTGAGTAGGAGCTCTGGGTACTGGAATGTTTGCAGGAGGTGGATAGGATGCAGAAGCTATTACCTGTTGCGGCTGTTATTGCTGTAGTCTAGCAATCAACTCAGCCTGCTGGGCTGTAATTTTCACTTGGCGAGCGGTGACTTCCACTTGGCGGGCAGCATCGAGCTGCATATTCTTGATAGTTTGTTGAAGTTGGCGTAGCATTTCTTCCATGCTGTCTAAGGGGTGATGTAGACACCCCATTTTTGACCGTCCTCAAGACTTGGACATCATCGTTTGAACACCCGATGATTTCGCATGCTCGTGTTCATTTTGAGTCCCTGAAGGTCACGGCTGAGCGCCTTGCCTTGGAGCCTCTCAACTTGTCTATTTTGTGTTTGGTTGTGGACCAAGAGCTTGTTGCTTCACTTCTGGAGGAGAGGGTGGCTTGTTGGCCATCCCCAATGTCTATCGTCCATGGCTTATGCCTGCCGGCCATCAGTGGTGGCCGGTCGGCCACTAATGATGGTCGACGGCCATTTTTCTTCTTTTTCAAGTATTTATTTGCCAGCTATTGATCACTGATGCTCATCTCTATACATGTGTATGGAGGGATGAATACAAGCTTTTGGCTTGTTTTTCTATATAATGGGGGGTCTCTCCCCTATTTGAGGGGTTACAAAAATTTGTTAGCAAATTTCCTCTCTCTCTCTCTGGAATCCTCTCTCTCTTCCTATTTTGTGCTTGAAAGTGAGAATTCTCTACACTTTTATTCTAGGACCCTTAGCCAAACACCTTCATCTTGGAGCTGAGGTTCTTGGAGGCCTAGTTTGAGTTCTTAAGAGTGATTTTACCTCAAAATTGTTGTTGTTTTAGTGATGTGTTTCAAAGGTATAAGGCTCACCCCTTTTAAACTTAGTTTTAGTTACTTGTTTGGCCACCTTTGCATGCTATTTTGAGGCTGGTTTTAACCTCTAAAATCTCTGTTTTTATGGTTTAAAATGGTGGTTTGAGGTTTGTTTTGGAGTTAGGGGTGGTTCATCCTTTTTGTAGGTTGTTTGCTAAAGTGTTGTGCCATTTTTCAAGCTTTTAAAGCAACTTTTTTTTGGCCTTTTAACCACTGAATTCTAGGAGAATTTCAGTGGTAAAAACTTGGTTTTGAGGTCCAAAATAGGAGGGGGTGGCCTCCCCTCCTTGTGTCTTGTTTGCAAGTGTAGATAGCCTAGCATGTGAGCATGTTTTCTATCTTTTTGTGAATTAATCTCAGCATGTTTTAAGCTCTGATTTGGCATGATTTAGCTTTATTTTAAGCTGTCTTGGTCATATGAGCCTTGTCTTGCATGGTTGTAGTGCAAATGCCTTCACTAGCTTAGTGTTTTAAGGCCTCTAACATGTTGTGCATGTGTTGCTTGCATGTTGTAGCATCATTTTACATATGATTTTAGTATACATAGCTCTGTCACACTCTCACTTATTTCACTCTTTCATTGCTTTTGAGAGTTGTGTCTTGAGTCTTGGTTGCAAGCTAACATGTGAGCATGTTTTTCTTTCCTTTTATGCTTCAATCTTAGCATGTTTTAGCCACTGTTTTGGCATGTTTTAACTCTGCCCAGAGCTGGTTTGGTCAATTGAGCTTGATAGTGCATGCCTCTAGTGTAGTGCTCTTCACTAGTTTTAATGTTTTTGGCTCTTAACATGTTGTGTATGAGTTGTTTGCATGTTGTAGTATTATTTTTCATGCCATTTCAGCACTGAAAAGTCTACAACCTCCCTCTATTCTTCACTTTTTAATTTGCTTTGAAAGTGGTCTTAAGTCCCTTGTTGGCATGAGTGTGAACTTGAGGCTCTCATGCCTAATGGTTTTAACCCTCTCTTGAGGGTTCCTCCTAACCAACAGCATAAGGCCTCTTTCATGCTCAAGGCTCTTGTGGCTTAAGCCCTCTTTCCAATAAGAGGACTCTCACATTGGACTTAATCGGTTAAAGAATTAATCGATAATGTAAAATGTGTAAACAAAATGAGCAAAGTAAAACATGAACAAGATAAACATTTGTGTTGCATTGCATATGTTTGGATTGGACGTTAATCCAAACACAAGAAATGTGGGACGTTTCATACTCAAAGTGATGAAACGTGTCATGTTTCTTGGTTACCGACACCCTTGATCGTGCATGATAATGTGGTGGTCCTTTCAGTCTTATTTGTGCATTCATTAAGCTTGTACAAACTTGACTCTTTGGCCATCATGCATTGAAAATGCTTGATTGGTGGCTTGAGAGACAAGTGCTACACTCATTTGAGCTTGAGAAATGATAAGGAGGGTGGCAGTACACATATTCTTTGAAAAATGCATTGCTTTGCCTCTGTTGCTCTCTGTTGCAGCAAAAACAAAAGTTTGGAAAAAGCAGTGGCCGACCGGCCACTTAAACAAGCCGACTGGCTAGTTAAAGTGGCCGATAGCCATCTTTTGTGGCCGACCGGCCACCAATCAATTTTGGTGCAAAACTATTCCTGTTTTGGAGCAGAGGCAGTCTGGAAATTGGTACAATGTTCAGAGATCAAGGCGAGTGCAAACTGAGGCAACCAATGGCAAGGCGATGGATTTTCGGGAGGAAGCCAACCGAGCATGCATGTCTCCCTCGTCCCTCGAGGCCGTTTAAATCGCTTTACTAGTTAGTTAGCGTAGCTAATCATTCAATTCATTTTGTAATATTTTAATTAGCTTAGCATAGCTAGTTACTCAATTGTGTTGTAATAATTAATTAGCTAGAATAGTTAATTAGTTGTTTTGTAATAATTAGCTTAGCTTAGTGTAGCTTAGCTTATTTATTCGGACCCTCCTTCCCAAGGGCGTAATGTTAGAATAAGCGTGTGTGTGTGTGTGTGTGTGCATGTCTTCCAACCCCACGTCTTTCTCCCTTTTATTTATCTGCTTTTGATGGTTAGATTAGGGATCATTTTCAATTAGCATACCTTATGCTTGCATGTTTACATCCATTCATTTGTCTCGCATTCACCGAGGCTCGGCGCATCATTCAAACTGCATTGTAATTTCAATACACTTCTTTGAATACGTGTTCTAACGCGTGTTATCAAATTGTTGCAAATGCCATATTAGTAGCCGAGCCTATTAATTGCATAATTGCATGTGTTGCATTAGGCATCTTGTATAGTTAAGATCATGCATCTTTCTAACTAGCTTTTGTTTTGGCTTGGAGTACACTATATGTTTTACGCTTTAGCATACTTGCATGAGTATGAGTGTTGCCATGTTTCACATGCTTGCCATGAGGCTATTTGCTTAAATGCAAAATTGCATGAATGCCTGTAGATGAAGGTTTGTTGCTTGAATTGGAACAATTCGATGATTGTGAGTTGTAAGCCCACTTTGTGAAGTGGCAAAATCATGTTTTAAGCCCACCTGAGGGTGGCAAATCAGCGTTTTAGCCCACTTAAGAGTGGCACCTTCAAACCATTTTTGAAAACAAACATGAGTTGTTTTGTTCCAATTCTTGCGACTTAGTTTATACTTGTATGTGTGCGTCACATAGTAAAGTTAGATTAATAACCGGATAAGAACACATGAGGTTTATAAAATAACATGTCATGCCTAGTAGAGGCCGATCTTTTAATCGGGCGAGCGGGGGTGCTCATTTCAGGACCTTCTCCTCTCGTACCCAAGTTCCCAAGCCGAGGCAACTTTGGTTATGACGGGCACGTGGCCTTTGGCACGAGTCAGGGTTTCCTAAATTTTCCTAAAATAAAATATTTAGGTAGCGACTCTGCAATCTGGCAAAGCAGTCCATTTTTTGCGCTTTTTGATTCAAAATCAATTTTCCAAAATGATTTGCCGGATTGGACTCTTTGGTGTTTATCAGTCTGACATTGCACTTTGTGAGACTAGATTCAAAACCGTGACAGGAGTCTGAACTGTAGGACCAATTCGAGCTCTCCGAAAGGGGGCGCGAAGAAAGTCGAGTCTACAGTTTCTGGCGACTCTGCTGGGGATTTAGAGAATTTGACTAGAACTCATGATATGTTGTTTTATCTACATTTGTGTGTTTCTTTGCATTGTATTTGCATAGGTGCGCCTAAGTCACTGTGTTTTCCATCTGCTATTCCTGAACGGTTTACCGGAGGCTAGCTTGGAAAAGCTTTCCATAAGGCTGACCGGTTGCGGGCTCTGCCACGATGGGAACACAAACCTCGGATCTGGACTACCGCTATACCGTTTGATCCTCCTTTCACTTCTTGGTGTTAGGAGCGAGAGGTATATTAGGTGGTCTTGCTGAGGCACCCCCTTTTGACCAATTGACCTAGCTGCATATCGGAAGCCTTAGAGATTGTTCCAAACTAGGACAGGTTGCTCACCCGAATGCAGGATTGTATGAAACCGCATGCGTGCATAGTGAACCCCTAGCTCCTGACGAAACTAGGACAGGGTAACCTTACCCCACCATAGGGGTGTTTTGGCTCTCACTTGCTTGGTATGTGCTGTTAGGGTGTGTCTCTACAGGAATGTATGTATTAGTTGCAAATCTGGGTGTCAATTTGAGGATATCAGTTTTTGGGCAGAAATTTGGGGCAGAAAACAGTGTTTAAGCACAGATTGTCCAGCTTATGATTTCAATTGTGTGTTGTCTCTATCTAAGCCAAGGTGTTGTGCGTTTGCTGATTGTTGTTTCCTTTTTTTGCTTTATTTTCTTTTTGCAAGGTAGTATATCACAATTGCTTCGGACGAGGTAGATACCGCCCGAGCACTCTGGACTAGAGTTAGGAGGATTTACCGATCTGAGGATCTTATTGGAGGACAACCAGTGTTTGCTTCACTACCCCCAGTTACGAGACGGAGGATAGTCAGGCATAGATCATCGGTTCAACAGTCGCCAATTCAGCGGTCATTATCTATTTCACTTGTGTGCAGTCGGGCCCATTTTTCTCCTTCCACCTCAGAAAAAGAGCATACACCGATTCAGATAGATCAGCACCCCTCAATCAGTACGGAGCACATGATTTGTCAACTTCAACAAACTATTGAGGCCATGCAGCAGGACGCTGCTCGCCAAGCAGAAGTTACCGCTCGCCAAACAGAGGTTATAGCCCAACAGGCTGAACTGATTGCTAAGCTTCAATAGCAATAGCAACAACAACCACAACAAGTGTTAGCTTCCGCTTCGAATCCACCTCCAGCTAGGGTTCCAATACCTCGGGGATACAGCTAATGTCCAGGAGAATGCGGACATTCCAACAGGGCTAGTCCCACCTTACACTTCCGAAGCACCGGCCTACCCAACAGACGCACCGTTCGAGTTTGAGGTCGATCCTACCGCCTTGAAAGTGAGCTAGGAAGAGATAGCCGAGGCCTGACTAGACTACAAAAGCTATCCCTCTTTGGCCGGACCCTGTCGGGTATTGCAGCTATCTGGTATGCTAAACTGGAGGATTCTGTGAAAAGGAGCTGGGAAGAGATGGCCGAAGCCTTTGTCACTCAATATATTTATAACACTCAAATCGAGGTCACAACTTGTGATCTCGAGGCAACTCGGCAAGAGCTGAATGAGGGCTTCTCTGACTTCGTCACTCAGTAGAGGGCCAAGGCCTCCATGATGACCACCAGGCCAGTTGAGAAGGACCAGATAAGAATGATCGTTCGTAATCTGCAAACGAAGCTGCTGCAGAAGATGATTGTCTTACCCCTACCTACATTTGTTGATCTTCATGAGATAGGGGTACAAATAGAGGATGCGATGAAACAGGGTTAGATTGACCATGAAAATGAGTAGCCCAAGTGGGCTTTTACACGCAGTTCAAATGCGGCTACGAGTAGCAACGCAGCTGCAAGGATCTCTAACGTTGGTATGGTCACCACCACACCAAAAACAGCCACACCCTTTACCGGTACATCTGGAGCCACCTCATAACCTGCAAAGTACCCACCCCGGGGCCAGAGGGTTTTCACCCCACTTTACATGTCTCTATCCAAAGCCTTGGGGGTCCTGATTAGAAAAGGGCATCTTAAGCCCCTATAACTACGCCCATTGCCAAATCCCCTCCCTCCTACACACAACTCGGCCAAGTATTGCGTCTTCCACCAGCAGCATGGTCATGACACCGACCTATGCTTTAGACTCCGTCATGAGATTTAGGATCTCATTGACAACAAAGTGATAGCGCCTCCTAAGAAGCCTAACGTCACTACAAATCCTCTCCCACCACATAACTGACCCCCTCCTCCACCTAGACAAGTAAACCTTATCCAAACAATGGACGTCCTATACGACCCCAGTATATACATCACTCCCTCCCACTTGCCTAAGATGGAGCTGTTCATCCCAAAAAGCACAGACTTGTGCATGATGAGTGCGTCCATATCCCAACCTGAGCCCACGGTGGTGGTTGTGGTCGAAGAAGGCATGTCCGAGGGCTCCGTAAGCTTAACTGAAGAAAAGTACAACCCTTGTTGTTACATTGTGCCAACTAGCCAAGCCAGACTGAGGGTGGAATTACCGATGGGGATGGAGGTTAATGTAGTCTGGGAGGACGGGCCAAGCCAAGGGCTAGATGATTTAGCTGAGCTTGAAGAGGACATCAGTAATCTGCAGTTCTTTAATGAACAGGATCTGGAGAATGTACAGATCGGCTGGTTTGATGCGAATGGATCAACGGATAATACAGGGTGGCTTAGTGATAAGCCAGATGTCGATGAAGGGTCTCAACCAAAGCAGGAACAGTTGGAAACGAGAACGTCTACAACGGACGGAACGGTTGACAACAAAGGGAAGTTGCTGGAGAGCACCGGTACTAAGAATTTTGCTCAAGAATTGGGGAGCTTGTGTACAGCTGATACGGAACAGGAGGCCGCACTGAAGCGGTTCGAGCAGGAAAGAACTGAGACTGATCAGAAGGCTAGAAAAGCCAAAGGCCCTGCGGGGACAAAATGTGTTATGAACACGGGAACGATTACAGCGGAACCAGACAGTTATTTGTCGGTTGTCGAAGGAATGTGATGGAAAGACAATGATTTGCGTCTTGCCCATACTGATCAGGACTAGGGACAGAATCTGCTGAATGATACGTGGTATACCGAATTGCTTTTATTGAAGCTAGACATACAACCCACATTTTAGTTTTCCATTTTAGGTCCTCCATTTTAGTTTTCCAAGTTACCCAATTACTTTTATTGAAGCTCGACATAAAACCCACATTTTTTATTTACACAAATAAATAAACCCAAATAAACCGTAAGCTCTGATACCAGTTATTAGGGAAAATATATGACTTCCCACAAGTAAATCAATCAGTGAAAATGAAAACTAATATAGAAAAATTAAATCAACAACGATATAAGAATTTTTACGTGGTTCCCTCAATGTGAGGTACGTCCACGGGATCGAAATCCAATTTCACTATTAACCAAAAAGTTTTCAAATGATTACAAACGAAATACGAATGGTCTCACAAACCACCCTTAGGTGAATTCTAAATAATTACAAATAAATAAGCGGAAAGACCTCACTATATAGATGAATAAAAGTCTTTGAAACAAAGTTGTAAAAGACTCAAAATAATAACCCAAATCAACACCTTCTATGCTGAGCCGAAGTTGTTAACCAAAAACCTCAAACAATGATTCAAATCTTTTGTAGAAGATGCAGCAGAGTGAAACCCCAAAAGAAAATGCACAGCCACTACTTTTTAACCAAAAAGAATTAAGCCACTGAATTTTTCTTCAATATTATAGTATAGCGGCCTTAGCACCTCCAACAAGCCAAACAATATTTTTTTGGGCTTTTTATCAAAGTCCTAACTGTTACCAAATAGATAATTAAATATCCATTGGGTCTCCAAAAGTCAGATATAATATATTAAAAATATTTTATAACCAACACCAAATCAAATTAAATATTTTTAATAAACCAATTGGGTCTCATACTCCACTAAGGAGATATACCCAACAAATTGGTGGATTTGCCACCGGGATGTAAACCACTTGGATACAAATGGATCTTCAAAAGGAAAATGAAACCAGATGGATCAATTGACAAATAGAAGGTGAGACTTGTGGTCAAAGGATACAAACAAAAGGAAGGTCTTGATTACTTTGATACATACTCACCAGTTACTAAAATAACATCTATTAGAATGCTTATTGTCATTGCAGCTTTGCATAATCTTGACATCCATCAAATGGATGTGAAAACAACTTTCTTAAATGGGGAAATAAATGAAGAAATTTATACGGAACAATTAGACGGATTTTCTGTTCCAGAAAAAGAAAAGAAAGTGTACAAATTAGATAAATCATTTTATGGTTTACAACAAGTACAAAAGCAATGGCATAAGAAGTTTGACAATACAATAATATCAAATGGATTCAAAATTAATGAATGTAACACATGTGTTTGTATTAAGAACACAAACAGAGGGTATGTCATAGTATGCCTTTATGCTGATGATATGCTCATCATAAATCGCAATAATGACATAATTAAAACTACTAAGAAAATATTGAATAAACATTTTGACATGAAGGATATAGGAATTGCTGATGTAATACTTAGTATGAAAGTTACCAAAACCTCATAAGGATATGCTTTGTCTCTATCACATTAAATTAAGAAAATACTTAAGAAATTTAGCAAAGATGATGATCATCTTGCTAGGACACCTGTAGATGCTAATCTATATATTGCTAAGAATGTACAAGAAAATATTTCTCAGTTAGAGTATGCCCAAATTATTGAAAACTTAATGTATTTGATGAACTGCAATCACATTGATATAGCGTATGTAGTAAGTAAATTAAGTAGATATATATGAGTAACCTAGGGATAAAACACTGGAAAACAATTATTAAAGTTCTGAGATGCCTCAGGTTTACTCATAATATTGGGTTATACTATACTCAATCTCCATCAGTACTTGAAGGACACCATGATGCAAGTTAGATATCAGATACTAGAGAATCGAAATCCACTCGTGGATACGTCATTACACTCGAGGGTGCGGTTGCCTTGGAAATCTTCCAAACAGACATGTATTGCTAGGTCTAGTATGGAATCAGAGTTTATAGCTTTAGATAAATTTGGAGAAGAAGAATACTGGCTTCGTCAGTTTCTTGAAGATATTCCAATGTGGCCAAAACCTATGCTTGTTATATGCATATATTGTGATAGTCAATCAGCAATAGGTAGAGCGTACAATCATATTTATAACAGTGAATCACGACACATTTGTCTTCGACATAATACTGTGGGACAACAACTCTTTAATGGAATCATTTCCGTGAACTATGTAAAGTCCAAGGATAACATAACGAATCTACTATCCAAAGGGTTAGCAAGAGAGTTAGTTGAGAATTCATTAAAGGGAATGGGACTTAAGCCTATTAACTAAGAGTTACCATAATGGCAACCCAACCTAGTTGACTAGAGATCCTAAGATCTAGGTTCAAAGGGACCACAGTGTTGTGTGTAATTCATAAGGATCATTAGGGAGTCAAATTCCTATCATTTTTCTATGAGGAAGTAGTGATATCTGCAGAGTGTTAGGATAAACAATGCTTTTGATGATTCTTATATCTATGAATATGCAATGGAGTATGGCAGGATACTTTTCATAAGAATCACTTATATGAGTGTGAACTTGACCGGTTTTATGAGAATTGTTAAGGCTGAAATTCTCCAGAGTACTCATGATGTATGAGATTATTCAAAGCCAAAATGAACACAATCGTGAGAACGATATTGTGTCTAGAAATATGTTGTGTGAGTTCTATTGTCTTAGTTTAAACAAACAGCTGAATAATTCAAGACATCATATTCCCTGACAAGCTAGTAAATTTGATAGTGTCTCATAAGGGAAGGTTCAAAATCAAAAGCTACCTATCCTACGTAGAATATCTCCAATTTATGTATTCTCTTTAAAATCATCATGTTGTTGCATTTCTTTTTGTCAATTCCATTCATGTGGGGGATTTTTGGAAATTTGGTTTTTATAGGCTTATTTTGGGCTAACTTTGAGCCCAAATTCAAGTGGGACCCACATGTCCTTTAAGGCGGGTCTAAATGGTGATGTGTTCCTTGCCCGCATGGTAAGTCACACCTCGAAGTCGATTCCTCAAAATCATTTATGAGTAAATGGGAAGTTGACATCATTTTCGACTTTGTGAAGTTCGAAGTTGAAGACACAATATGGGTTGCTCTAATTGTGTTGTCCCACATTAGAACAAGGAGAGAGTTTGTGTGTGCATATAAACTCTAAGCTGACACACTTGGGTCGGGCCCAAGATAAACCCAAGTTTTGTGGAAGGGAAAGTTATGAACCAAGCATGCTTTGAACTGAACACCACATGCGCACATCGTCGTCGTCCAACTAGCGGAGCCGGGCTAGGCACGGGTGGATGGTGTGGATTGTGGATTATGTTCTACCTTTAATTTTTTAGATGAAATTCGTTTGAATTTTCCTCAAATTTTTTATGAGAAATTTTAAATTTATGAAACAATTTGGTTCAAAATTTTGAGGGAAAATTTTCAAATCCAAAATTAAAAATTCAAACCCAATAGGTGTGTCTCCTCTCTCCAGTCACCTTTCTTCCTTTCTTGCAATTCAAACTTGCACCTATTCGAAGGGTTTCCTGCCCTTCTGAACAACCATCACTCTGCCTATAAATTCAGACTCCTCTAGCAGTTAAATTCATTCAATATCCTTCTCGTTTGTCGTTCTTTCCTGCATTATCCTACATATTAGTTTTAGAGAGATTTAATAGAGTTGTAGAACTCAAGTTCTGATTCACCGAGCAGATTCATTATAGTGCTACTTCAATCTGCGTTTTTAATTATTGTATCCTGAGAGATAGACGCCTTTAATCCATAAGCACATGTGCGGTGGCGAATCTGTTTTAAGAATATAGTGTCACACACTCGACTTGATCATTGAAGTACTAATCTGTTTTCGATAAATAAATTCTGTAAGTAAATTTATTTTATTTGTTTGATTTGTTTCTGTTTTCTTATTGTACACAGAATATATTGTTCCAACAGTTATGACCAATGAAATGATAAACTAAATATGATATATAAATATGGTATAGCATTACGTATTGAAAAAAAAAAATAGAAATACAGAATTCTTTCACAAAACTAAATAAAGAGAGAAATTGCGTTTAGCTTACTATGACAGAAAAAATATCAGTAAAGAGCCATAGCTCCAACCATGGATCATTACATTAGTCAATCAAAGAGCTCCATAGTCCCTTTTGATTGTTGCGTCATGTGTGCTTAAACTTATGGTGAACTTCACATTGGCAAAGTACTGTGAGAATCACCACAACATACATAGAGACATAAAAAGATATATAATTGCAACAATGTTGGAGTTTATAGCACTGTACTAGGCATCGCTTCTTGTCCTGCCTCTTTGCTTTGTTGTTGATTTCAAGAACTAGATTCATTTGAGCTCTCTGATTTCTCCGTTCTTGTACTAAGATCAGTAAACACATAATGACTAGCAAAGAAATTGAAGTACATGAAATTGATCACTCCCAATCCAGCAATGAGGAAGTAAAAGTAGTCAAGCTTGTTGGTGTTAAGGTCATGACCACCCAACCATGGTTCCTTCCCGCCCCTCCCGCTTAACCCATGAACAAGATTGACAAGTACAGAGTTCAAGTAACTGGCCATTGACAAGCTGAGGAAAAAAACGGACCCTGCAACACTTCGCATGCTTTCTGGAAACTGGTTGTTGAAGAATTCCATTATGGCAACAGCAGCAAATGCTTCAAGCAAGCCTGACAGGACAAACTGAGGCAATAGCACGGTAATACTAACTGGCGAAATGAAAGAGTGGTGTGCAATAGCAGCTTCGCGGCGCTTTCTTTCCATGAAACCTGCCACGAGCATGCACAGGATCGACATTACAATGCCAATCCTGATCTTATGTTTTGTTGACAATCTAACATCATCTCTTTTGGTGGTTCTCTGTCTAAAAGGGATGTACAAGCACTCGTAAATGAAAATCCACGTTGCCAGGGTGATCATCGATGTCAATCCCAACCACCCGGGTGGGACTTTGAAGTTATGAATCAAAGTATTCGATTGAATTGCTTGGAGGATCCCCAATGTGTTCATTTGGTCCATGGAAACGAAACATGCGATTGCAGTGAACCAAACAGGCACGACGCCCACCAAGCATTTCAATCGCTCGACCTGTTGGATACTACATAGACTCCAATTATCATTGGGGACACCTTCCGGATTCAATTCACTCGGGTCAACAATCAGAGCAGCCTTGTCAAAGCACTTGAACCTATTGGTACGAGCAAGCATAGTAACTACTTGTTGATCCGATTCAATCGGGTTAGGATTGTAGAACTCAGAGTCTGGACTTAATGTTAGCTTGCTTTTTTTACGTGCAGCGCTGATTACTTTGGCAATGTCGACGAACACGCTTCCCTGAGGTTTCATGTAGATGTAGACATGGTGGCCGAGCAAGAAAATGAGGATGGAGAGGGCGAAGCAGCCGGTTGGGATGGCGAAACCGAGAACCCAACTGACATTGGTCTGGATGTAGACAACTCCAGTGAGAGCTACTAAGAGAGCTAGTGTGAATGAGAAGTACCACCAGTTGAAGAAACTCTTGAGTTGGGATCTCCCTTTCTCGGTTTGGGTATCGAATTGGTCGGCTCCGAAGGCGATGTTGCAGGGACGGATTCCGCCTGAACCGATGGCAAGGAGGGCGAGACCGGAGAAGAGGAAGGCGAGCTGCCATGACTGAGACTCAGGGCAATTGGGCTCCCCTTCGCAAGGGGTGGGCCTGAGATCAGGTATGCCTGCAGTTAGAGCTACCATTCCCATACCCTGTAATTTTGACACCAACTCGGTTAACGATTTTATGGAAAAATAGGCACTCACCAGATGAAGTGTAAGGTATAAATTTAAATTTAGACAGTATAAGTTGCATTTAGAACGAATCTAATTTTCACATTTCGATTGTTTGCCAAAATTTTACGTATTTTTCTGAGTGTGCGTGCATTGTTGATGATTTTAACTATAAATTTGGGGTTTGAAACCATCAATTCTTGTCATTGAGATGCATTTATCAAAATTATGAAAGAAACTATAAATGAACGCCGCCAACCAACAGGTTGACACGTTTGTTCAAAATGTCTGTACTTTATTAAAGGAGGGTGGATTCTTTTCAGTGGAGTAGAAGCCAACAGAGTTTTATTTAGTGATTTGAACTCTTCATTTTATTGGGTAATTCTTATATTTTATTTTTTTAAAAAAATTACATCAATTTAATAATTTTAGCCTATTTAATTTATCACATTTCTCAACAAAAAATTAAATAGTCTATTTTTTTAAAAAAAATAATTGTCCTCTATTTAAAAAAATAAAATAAAAATTATCGTATATTTTTTTAATGATAAACACAATATTGAATAATTATGATTATTGGATCGGCGTAATTTTATTTTATAAATGAAATAAACGAAATTTTAAAAAAATAAATAATTTAGATCATCGAGAAAAAAGATGTATCATAGGCCTCACAAGCCCAAATAACACCCTCCAATCCGCATTATGAATAAGAGGGAATCCATTTCTATATTAAAAGGTTAATCATTTATTGAATTCATTGTGAATAAAAACCTAAACGAATGCCACTATATATTGGGAAAAGTAATGATTTAGAAAACATATTTTTTAATATAGTCATTCATAACTATCACTTAAATTTCACTTTGATCTTTTACTTTTTCATTGTCACAATTAAATCACTAAACTTTAATCAGAGTTTTTTGAATTTCATTTTGATCATTTACCTTTTAATTGTAACAATTAAGGCATTAGACAATAACCCAAGTTCTAATATAGTCCTTCTGTCATCATCATCCTATCGTTTAAAATTTAGATTTAAAAGTTAAAATTTGAAAGATTAAAGTGAAAATTTGTGTGAAAGTTAGATGGTGAAAAATATATAATTTTTCATTTAATGCCCTAAAAGCTAATGTGGCAATTGAGTACATTCAATTCATATTTTTAATAGTTACTTATTGAAGAACTATATTAAAACAATGATTAAAGTTTAAAATTTTAATTATTACAAGGCCTAGTTTGGGTATTCCAGAAAAGGCCAAAAAGTCAAAAAGTTACTCAAAAAATTAAAAGTTATCACTATTCACCCAAAAAAAATATTAAAAAATTAATTTTACACAATTTTCCTTTTCAAACAATCATAAAGGTAGAGCAGGCGGAGCATTGTTGTGGGAAAAATTGCACTTTTTTAGGTGTACACATAACACGGTGTTGTTCGGTCCGTGGGGGCCATCGTGGGTACCATTTTAATAATATGAACCGTTCAATGTGTAGAACTCGTCGAGTATTATGTACATATCAAAAATCACGTTGATCGGATATCGGTAACTATATGATCAAATCAGTTAAAATTTATAAAATGGATGGTGTTATAGTTAACGGTTGAAAAAAAACTAATCTGTTCAGATAGCTATCGATATCCGATCAACGTGATTTTTTATAAGCATATAGTACTCGACAAGTTCTACACATCGAACGGTTTTGATTAGCAAAACGGGACCCGTGGTAGGCCCTCACGAGCCGAACAACACCTTCAATTCACTGCCCGAAAAGTAGGGAATCATCTCCCCTCCCCCTACTCTGCACACACTGTCCCTCACTGTACAGCTATTCAATCACATCCATCACAATCTTCTCCTACACACTAATTTATACAATTTTTTAATACACATTTTTTCATAAAAAGTCAGAAAGTTAACCCAAACATCCATATTTTTTTCTTCAACTTTTTAGTTCAAAAAGACAAAAAGTGCACTTATTTAAGACACTCCAAACAACCCCTATGAAAACTCGAATGAAAGATAAAGGGTGAAAGGTATAATTTATCCATTTTAAACTTATTAAACATTATTCTAGATGCAATAACACTACAACGACAACTTTTATTTACATGTACCCCATTTAGGACTATTTTGAGAAGATGGTTATAATCAGTTTTTTTGTGAGAGAGGAAGTGAGTTATAATCTGGGAAGTGGATTATAACCCACTTCCCAAAATAGGCCTTAGTAAGGCAATACATAAGTGATGAAACTAATTTAATTTAGGGTCCATGTTGTCTTCGATTGGAGATCAGGATTAGGCCGTTCAATCCGGTCTATGGACTCACTTTTGAGTCATATTTTGATAATCCGAATCATTCATATTTTAAAATTCGTCAAGCACATTATTTCTGTAAAACATCAAGTCGATCGGATAACGGCAATTACATGTTCAAATTAGTTTTATATAAAAGAAATGGACGGTGAAAAAATAAACGATTCATAAAAAACTAATTCGAACACATAGTTGTTGTTATCCGATCAACTTGATTTGTTACAGGTATAATGTATTTGACGAATCTTAAAATGTAAATGGTTCTGATTATCAAAGCGGGACTAAGGTTCTAAATCGCGGTATCGGGTAACGAACAGTATCGATCGCGGAGTATCAGTATCGGTAGTATCGATCGGTACGTATCGGAAATCGGGTGTCGCGACGGTGAAATTTTAAAAATCATGTCACGGGTTTTTTAGCTTTTTCTTTCCCGTACCGGTCCGAACCGGTGAGTATCAGCCCGTCGCAGCTTGTGTAACGACTTGTGTAACGGTTACAGATCGATACGCACTGGGACTCGGCCGATGCTCCTGCGATTTTCAATCTCAGCGGTATACCGGCCTATATCCGTCGCGGTATCCCATTTTTCCGATACGTAGCGTATCAGCCGGTATTTAGAATTATGAACGGGACCCAAAAGTGGGCCCACGAACGAAACTGGATGATCCAATATTGATCTCCAACTGAAGACAACCTGAACCCTATTATTTATACAATTATGCCAAATGACATGATAAATCAAACAGGTAATTCTACTATGAATGACCCTCAAGAGGGTGTACAATATGCAACTTATAACACTTGACTAAATTAGTTTCAATCCTAATTAAAAGGGCTATAATAAATTATAACCAAATATCACTTAATCAAGTCATAATAATCAATATTATAATGAGTCATAACTAAGGATTATAACCAAATATTATTTGAGTCAAAATTAAAATAAGGATATATCTAAGTCATAACCAACACCATAATATGTTGTAAGTGGGATATATGGAATACAATTTTTTTTTTTTAAGGTTTTAAAGACGAAAATCAATTTTTAAGGATAAAATATTTTTGTTGCAAAAAGTATTATTGTTGTATTTTTAGTAATGAAATTGAACATTTAGTGATTAATTATTATTCTTTTAAGACAAAACTTTTTTGTCTAAAAAAATAAACATTTTTTGGGACTAAATTATTTTGTTCATAAAGTGCATTTACTAACAATATTTTCAAAATTTTGTTGACATGAATTTGTTCCCAAATATTTTTTTGAACAATGTTTTCATTTTCAGGGACAAAATAATTTAGTCCTTAAAACTAATATATGTTGTAATGTATATTATAGAATTTTTCCAAAAGGAAAAATATATGAATATGATAATTTTAACATCACTGTTATGGATGTGATTTCTGTTCCCAATTGTCTGCATGCCATTTTCCTTTTGGGGAAGTGGTTACTTTAATAATTCATCAGATCATAACAATAACTCACCAAAACTAAAAATAAATTCAAAATCATGAATAGTAATCTAAACAAACATTTAATGATGAAACCCTAATAAAAGAGAGATTTGTATGGGGTGAATGTGAGATGTGATCAACATACCAGAAAAGAGGAAATAGATCCAAAGAGGAGGGTAAGGAAGCGACCCAGATAAGCATCAGAGAGGAATGCACCAGCCAATGTGGTTATATTAGATGATCCTGACCATATACTCACCACATTCACTAATTCTATTCCTTCCATATTATATTTTGTTCTCAAATATACCGTTATATTTGCTATCAAACTCATCGATGCCAACTTTTCAAACGATTCATTGCCTACAATAAATCAAATGTACCCATGTTAAAAATTTGTAGAAATTAATGATGATATGAAAAAAAAAACATGGATTGATTGATTTATTTATTTGTGTTTACCTAGAATAAATGCAATGGCATTCCATCCTCCTGGTTTTCGAGGAGAATTAGGAACAAGAGCTGGGTCGCTGTCCCTACTTGAAGGAGAATCTCTTTGATCCTCCATCTCTCACTGATTAACTCTTCCCTTTACCTTCTCCCTCTTGTTTTACCCTTCTCAATTTCTAAATTGTTTTGTTCCAAACTTTATATTCCATATCAGAGAGAGAGAGCGAACCTGTTTACCTAGAATAGTAAATCAAATATGTCACCTCTATTTTACAGCATTCTCAATCGCACGATATGATGAGAATCTTCATACGATAAAAATCTTCAAAAATGAAAATTTAAAGACACGACCGTGTGGCTAACAATATATTAGGGAAATGATTTTCCTGATAGATCTTGTGACATAAAAATAAAATTAAAAAATAACATTGCTGGTCTGCATTATTTTGTTAATTTGATTATTAAATTTTTCAATTTGTATTTAAATGATATCAGTGTTGTTTTCATCTAAATTTTCGTCCAAATTTTAATAAAAATACTAAAGTTATCATTATAAAATTTAGACCAAAATAGTGTTGGGATCATTTAAATATAATTTCAATAATTTAGAGTAAATTGGTAATAAATCCAAACTAACGAGAGTATAAGTTATGGGTTTTTTTACCAGCTGATCCCAATAATTGAATCTATTACTCATTAGGTTCTAATTTCTATCTCATGCACAAGGAAGTCCTGTTATATTGTTTATCCCAATTTTGCTCATATTGTTATACTGTAGAGCCATTGATGAATTAATGGTGTTGATGAACATGATAACTGCTAGAGCCATTGATGAATTCGTTGGTGTTGGTTAACATGAGAACTGCATCTGTGGCTCTTGGATTTGAGAGAGATGGTGTTAGATCTGAGTAGAGATCAAGAAAATCGACATAAATGGAGTTGGGCTGTGTCAACATTGACGAGTTCCAAAGCCATTGATGAATTCGTTGGTGTTGGTGAACACGAGAACTGTTTTTGTGGCCCTGGGATTTGAGAGAGATAATGTTACATTTGAGAGAGATCAAGAAACTCGACATGAATGGAGATGGGTGTGTCGACATTGATGAATTCGGAGCTCTGTATTGTTTAAACCAGTGATAAATTTATCATTGATGAATTTGTTAAAAATTTACAAATAGAAGACTTGATTTGAAAGAGGGAGAGGGGGCATCACAACAAATTTATCACTGAATTAAGTAATAAATTAACAAATTTATCATTCATAAATTAAGTAACAAATTTATCACTGAATTAAGTAACAAATTTATTAGATCAGTTATACGTCTATAGAAGATCAATAACACCTTTCAATGCACTGATTGGACACTTTGCATCCCAAACCGGTGATAGAGGAAGATGATGGCAACGACGATGTCGAAGATATTAGATTGGTGATAGAGGAAGATGGCGACAACGATGATGTCGAAGATGGTAGATTGATGATGAAGGATTACGATGTTGAAGCTAGTAGATGAATGATAAAAAAGGAGCAATTGTGATGGCAACGAAGGAAAATGAGATGATGGTTGGTGATAGAGGAAGATTAGGAAATGGTGTGCTTGTAACAAAAATGAGAGAGAGAGAGAGAGAGAGAGAGAGAGAGAGAGAGAGAGAGAGAGAGAGAGATAGGGATGTGTTTGTGTTTAGGGTAAAATCATTCAACTGAATATAAGGTGTAAAAATGGAAGATGAGTTGAATTATTTTGGGTCAGAACTTCCTAAGAATTAAATCCGGTCCAAAGGACCAGCCCGTAACTCCCCCATAAGTTGTTAGGTTCAGTAAATATATATATATATATTTTTGGTCAGAGCCCGCCAAATAGTTTGCTAAGAAGTCCTTTTGTAAGTTTTGAACAACATTTGTTTTGAATTCTACCTATTAATTTATCTGTGGACTTTTTTTGACTATCTGTTCAAATTTATATTTATCTGTTCAAATTATTTTCTATCTATTCAAATTTTTTTTGACTATCTGTTCAAATATATATATATATATGTTGAATTTTTTTCCTTATCTGTTCAATTTTCTCCCTATCTGTTCAAATTCTGTGGATTTCTCTCTCTATCTGTTCAAATTATGTCAGTTTCTCTCTCTAATTTGTCCTATCTTTTGAAATTCTTGTGTTAATTTTTCTTATCTATTGAAATTATTGTGCTAATTTTCCTTATCTATAGAAATCTATTTTTATCTATTCATTTTTTTGAATGAAAACCTAGCCCTTGTCACACCAAACAACTAAATTACAATTAATTCCTCATCTGTGTAAAATATTTTTTTTGGAATAAATCTATACTTGTTTTGCTCTTACCAAACTAAAGAAGCAATTTGTGTTCTTATCTATTCAAACAAAAATAGATTGGAATCCAAACATATATCCGAATCCAACCTGAACATGATGGTAGAGAAAAAAATATATGTGTTCTTATGTGTTCAATCTGAACATTATGTGTTCAAACAAAACACAAAAGAAAACCGTATTTGTTTAAACAAACACAAAGATAGATCAACTGTAGGCCATCATCAATCTCAAAACATAAACAAAACACAGATCGAACACACCCACCAACCAAATCTAACAGATCTGAGTTCAAATGTAAAAAATAAATAATAAAAAAAAACCTTGAAGAACAACAAATCAAACGTAGATCTGAGTTCAAATCTAAATATATATATATATATATATCTAAAACATAGAGATAGAGGAACAGAAAGATGGAGATAAAGAAGAGAGAGAAGGGGGAAGTGAAAGTCCCCGCGAAGTCCCTCCAATTCATGTGCGTATGCAATCCTTAGCGTAGCCTCTTCATCAACCCAAGGTTCATCTCCTTAATAAAATAACAACAATACATAAGCACTATTACTATGATTGGCTTAATAGGGAGTTTATCATCAATGCCATACATACTATTATAATAACGAAACACTTGGTTTAGTGAACTTTAAAAATTAGGAGAACTTACGTATAGTTCTTAATAGGTGGACTTATTATCTAATAAGTCTTATAATAATTAATGATATTTTTAATTAAATACTATTAAAAACATCACTAATTGTTAATTTTTAACAACGGTTTAAAAATTATCACAAAAAATCATTAATTATAAGTTTTAACGACAATTTTAAAAAATCGTCACAAAAAAAGTCACAAATTTTCAACTTTTAGCGACAATTTAAAAAATTTGTCTCAAAAAAATATCACTAATTATAAGTTTTAGCAACAATTTATAAAAATCGTAACAAAATTATCAATTTTTAGCTATATACACAAAAAATCATTGCAAAAAATTATTTTTATCAATGATTTTTTAAAACTTATTTTCAATAGAACTTGATAACCATTAAGTTCAACTATTATGACCTATTAGTAGTTTACCCTAAAAATTATTCATAATTGTCATGTTTGGTACAATTTATTATAGAGAAAATTATTGAAAAATCTAAATTAAAGAGGGTATAATGCATTAGATCTAAGGGATATTGTTTGTTGGTGAAAAATCCATCATTTGTGAAATAATTTGGTGAGAAATCATTTATGAATTTTGAAGAAAAGTATGTTTCTAATTTTGCCCCTTAATTTATCTATTAAATTTTTATTACCATCTATTCAAATTTATGTCTATCTGTTCAATTTTTTTTTTTTACTATTTGTTCAAATTTTTTCCCGTCATCTGTTTAAAATTTTCCTATTTATTGAAATTTACTACCTAATCTAACGAATTTTTACACATCTCTTCTCTCTCTGTTGAAATTCTCATTTTTCACTTATCTGTTCAAATTCTTATTTTTTAACAGATCATATCCACTGTTTAAAAAGATTATATGTTCAAAAAAATTCTATCCATTCAAATCTTTCTTTTCTGTCTTCCTCTATCTGTTGCAATATGTTTCATCATCATCATCATCAACAACAACAGCAACAGTAATAACAACCAACTACCAACCATCAACAACAGATAAAAAATAAAAAAATTAATAATTCAGATCTAACACATAGATATTCAACAGATCTAATACAAATCTGAGCTCAAATCTATAATAATTTTTTTTTTTAAATGATCTATCTATTCAAATCTTCCTTCTCTCTATCATATGAAAAGGGAACTTACGTACAGGCCATAATACGTGAACTTATTATCCAATACATTCTATGATAATTAATAGCGTTTTTATCAAATACTATTAAAAAACGTCATTAATTGTAAATTTTCAACGATAGTTTAAAAATTGTCAAAAAAAAAAATCACTAATTACAAGTTTTAGCAATAGTTTAAAAAAATTGTCACTAATTTTCAACTATCAACGACAATTTGAAATTTTTGTTACAAAAAAAAGTCACTAATTGTCAAGTTTTAGCTACATCTGCAAAAAAATCGTCACAAAAATTACTTTTAGTAACGATTTTATTAGACTTATTTTCAATAGGACTTTAAGGAAATTAAGGCCTCGTTTGGGAATAAGCTATTTTACAAACCTTTTGGCTTTTTAGCTAAAATATGAGGTAAAAAAAACTAATATGTTTGGAATGATTTTTGATTTTTTTCGTAAAGATGTACAAAAAGTAGAGAGAAAAAAAAAGGAATCTTTGACTTTTTTTGTATAGGTTATAGGCTTTTTGATTTTTTTAATAACTTTTTGACTTTTAGACTAAAATAAGCACTTGTGAAACAAGGCTTAAGTCCAACTATTAGAAGCTATTGATAGCTTCAAAAAAAAAAAAAATCTGAAACTCTGTCATTCCAAAGCTAAGATTTATGTTGAAATAATACTAATGTTGGTCATGAATAGTCACAGATTGAGCAGAATCAAAGAAAAATCAATTTGTACACACATATACACATGTTGATATGTATGTATAGAGAGAGAGAGAGAGAGAAGAGATGGAGAATGTTTGCTCAGATGTAGAGAGAAAAATCGAAAGGGGGGGTACAGTGAAACCCTAACCCTAACCTTAGATAGATTGCGATAGCGGTGGTGGAGCTTCGATTGAAGATCTGGTGATTCGAATAATAGATATAGACATCAACATATCCAAATCCAACTTCATCGCTTACACCAAATTCGGCGCATTAGGCGACAACAATAGAGGTTGTTGGTGGGTGACTCGACGGTGAGCGAAAGTGTCTGAAATGGAGAAGCTCAGATCTGCAGATCTGAGTCATCATCATCATCAAACATACACACACACACGGAGGTCTCAATTTGCAATGGAGTTGAGGAGCCTTGGTGCGAAGAACTAAAGACACGGGCAATGCTCTGGTGCAACAAAATTCTAGTACAACGAGCTTGAGAGAGAAAGTGGAAGAGAGGAGCGGAGTAAAGAAAGGCTAAACGGTGGTGTTGAGATGGAGGATGGTGGTGGTGGTGGTGGTGTCGGAGATGATGAGAGAGAGAGAGAGAGAGAGGGAGAGAGAGAGATTGATTGATTGATTGATTGATTGATTGATTTGGTGGGTTTGATTTCGGGGTTCACAATATAAGAGCAACTCCAACCACGCTCTTCATTTTTCACTAGCTAAAGTACAAAAAAGATAAGCTCTTTATTTTACCTAAGTACTTTAGCTATTGTGTGTTCCAATTATACTCTTTATTTTAATTAGTCATTTAAACAAACTTAACCAATTTTTAAAACAAAAAACATTATATATTACTGTTGACATAATTGTTGAGGTGGCATTTATAATAATATATTTTTTAACATATTTTAAAATATTGTTAGTTATTTTTTTTATTAAAATATACAGTGCATAAATTATTATTTTTTAATCAACAAAAAAGGAAACTTTATTGATGAAAACAGCATACAATATATATATATATATATGAGATTTCATCGATAAAGGAAGGGAATGCAAAAAGCTCAATCATGAGCAAGCACAACCACAAAGGTTGGAGAGGAACCAACACAAGCCAAAAGAAGAAGAGAAAAAATTAGGAGGCTCAGACCTACATTACTGCAGCATGTTGCTACCACAATGCACCAAGGCTATTATTTTTTCAAAAACATAATAACACAAAACTCCATAGTGAATTTTCCATTACTCAAGCAATCCTCATCACAACCACCCAAGGCTATCCTAACAGAATACACCAAGGTACACTGCAACAGATCAAGAACCAAGGCCAGACCAAAGCAAAGCCCAGACCCTGCCAACACACCAAACCCTGCCACAAAGCTACTGTTGCTCTACTGCTACTATTCTAACCCAGGCACCTTCTAACCTGATGCATATTGTATATCAGGTCATTGACACAAATGGAAGCTTACCAAAATTAAGAATTGAAAGAACACAAATTAACCCTGTAAAATAATTAAGTAGTTCAGCAAGTATGAAGAGATAGAAAACACAGAGAGCGCATAGTTAAAACCTGTAAATAACTAACACTTCAACAAGCATTCACCTTTGTAATTAAACTACTAGTAGTTCAAGCATTCATTCATTTCAATTCCAACATTGTTCAAACCAGCAATAACTAGTTCCAAAATAAACTAATAGGAACAAAATTCTGCTTGCGATGGGAAATTAAATCCACGAATAATCTAAGTCAAAAACATAGTTCGAAAATAACTAAATTCCTTTTCGAAGAATTTCCATTTGGTGGCGATGAATATATTCAGCTTGCAAATGGAAGCATCCCACTCGTATCTATAGACATTATTCTCTCTTCCTCCTTTAGTTGTTCCATTTGCATCTTTTCTTTCTCGTTTTGAATCCTTTCTTTTTCATTATCAATCTTTTCCTGCTCTTGCAGATAGGACCTTTCATACATTTCTATTTTCTTCTCATTCATTTTGTTTTTATCTTCCTTTAACTCTTCTAACAATATCATAATAGGCGACCCTCGTTGATCATTTCTACGATTTTTGCTCTTTTTTTTATTCAAACAATCCTTTTCAGCCTCCTACTCGATGGTCTTTCCAAGTCTACGTAGTTATCATTCGAGGCATTGTTGTCTCCTAAATTGATTGAATTCGTTGTAAGAGAACAAATGCCGGGAGTCACTACTTTGTTTGCTTTTTGTTTCTTCAAGTTATATTCCTCTCGCCATTTTGGTTGATCTCTTAACTCATTCCAACAATGTTCAAATGGAAATGACGATTTATACAATTCTTTATACAATTTCTTTGCATCACAAATCTGAAAATAGATAAAAGAACATTAATTATCATGTAATCAAACAACGACTACAATAATAAGTATAAAAAAATTGACGGCATTGATACCATGTCTTTTTTAGTAAAGACCACTTTGATTCAACTTTTGGATTTGGGCAAAGCACCTATAGAACTTATTTGTGGCAAGTTGAATCGCTGACCAACAATTCATTAGAGAAGTTTGACTACGAGTAGATGAAAAGGTTTTATACTATACTCCCAGACTCTTAGCCAATATGCCTTTGATTTTTGTTCATTTCCTTGAACTGGATCTAAGCTAATTTAAGCCAAGCCGATATGAGCATAGCGTCTTCTTCTGTTGTCATGACCCGAACCTACCCCTATGGGTTAAGGACATAACCGGCCAGTAATCCTGAGATTACCTACGGCCTCAAACCAAAACGGACATAAGTCATCAGAGTAAAGGGGTCGAACGGAAGCAATTTAAAACTTTGTCCATAGAGCTGTGCTTACATGGCACATCAAATAAACCAAACATATAAACATTAATAACTCACAAAGGAAAAACAGTACCATAAAGTTCTGTACAGACAGGATCATATAAGTCTAAGTCAACCCCTCAAAACTATATACAGGTATACACAAAGTCCTCGCCAACACGACAAAATAAACAAGACAACGAAAGGGCGAAGACGGGTCTCATGCGTGAGACATAAGCGCTGACTCTCCAAAACTTGGGTTATTCTGCACAGGCTTCACCGAGGCTGGGTTTGGACTTCTCTGGGCTCACCTACAAACACATGAATGAGCGTGAGCGATAGCCCAGTGAATAATATCAATCATAGAAGTTATACAAATGATATGTAGAACAACATGCTTCAAACGGCCCTGGGCCCAATTCATATTTCTATTTAACATATATACACAATTCGGGTTACGTGACTGCGGTTCCAAACAAACTGGCCTTTGGCCCATTCAAACTTTCATTTGTGTCAAAACGGCCTTTGGCCCATTCAGATGACAAACTGGCCTTTGGCCCATTCATTCGTTCATGTCAAAACGGCCTCCGGCCTATTCATTCATGTCAAACGGCCTCTGGCCCATTCATTCATGTCAAAACGGCCTCCGGCCCATTCATTCTTGTCAAAACGACCTCTGGCTCATTCATTCATGTCAAAACGGGCTCCGGCCCATTCATTCCTGTCAAAACGGCCTTTGGCCCATTCATTCATGTCAAAACGGCCTCCGGCCAATTCATTCTTGTCAAAACGGCCTCTGGCCCATTCATTCATGTCAAAACGGCCTCTGGCCCATTCATTCATGTCAAAACGGCCTCTGGCCCATTCTTTCATTCATATCAAGCATTTGTCCATAATTCAAACTGGCAAACTTATAAGGCTTATAAGGAAATAAGCAATTGGACAAACGACAAGTTGCAAACATCGATATTACTCACAGTGATCGGTTGGTTGGTTTGCCCTGGAGCTCGACCCTACACAATCCATGAACACAAAAGGGTCACAACAATTCGATTCGTTCTAAATTCACATTTTCCTCTTTAGGCTTCATTCTTATCTCTTTAACTCAATTACAATGCCCAATGCATGCCTATGAGTACTTAGAAGTGAAAGAGAACAGAAAACAAAACATAGGATCCATTTTCAAAATTTCAGAAAACAGGGTCCCCGCTCGAGCGGACCCTTGAGGCCTGCAAAAGTACTAGATGTGTCAAATTGACGCTCGATCGCGAACTCTGGCGCTCGAGCGGAAGGCCTCTCTACATGGCTCCCCGCTCGAGCGGACACCATGTCTGCAAAAAGTACTGGATGCTTGAAATCCCCGCTCGAGCGGACATCAAAATTCTGGGTTTTCCAGCTAAGTTCTTGATCTTCAACTTGACATTCAAACCAACATTTCTTGCATACAATAGCTCAAACTTCTAATATACTTGCACTAACATGGTTCCAACATTAAATTACAACACAATGAAGCTCAATTTCTTGTATTACATACATGCATGTCCCAAATTGACTCAAACTCATCACCAACATACTAAATTCAAACATGAAAAGCTTGCACTTCCATGATCTACACTTGCATGTGGGAGATACACATTATTCACAACTTATTTGGTGAAGAAATGGTCATATACATGGATTTCAATCAAACTTCAACATGGATTACACAAATTAAGCTCAAACATGGAAATCCATAGCAATTCTCTACATGCATGTGTTTTATGACTTCAAATTCAACAAAATCAACTCAATTTCCTTATAATCAAACTAATTCATGTTCTTGGCCATTAATCAAACTTGAATTTACAAATTCCAAACAAAAATCCATGAGATACTCACCTAGGAGCTTTGATTCTCACAATCTATAACAAATTCTTGGGAAATCTTCAAGGTTTCCAAGCTTTGAGCCAGAATTGCACAATTTCTCTCCCTTTCTCTCTCTATGGCCGGCCCTCTCTCTCTCACAATTGTATAACTCAGATTTTTGAGTTCAAAAGAATTAAAGGAGAGTGTATATGGCTCTATAAGTAAAAGTCCCACTAACCAAAATAATAATATTAAATAATTTGAGCACCATGCCATTAATTAAATCAATTTAATTTGATCCGAATCGATTTCCAATTAAATTTCACCGTAGGCTCTAAAAATTACGCTAATCACAATCGCGTAATCAATTTCGGGTTCTGTGGCCGGTAAGACCTTCAATTTAATTTCCAAAGCAGATAATCAAACAGATATTCCTACGGTGAACAGATAGAAATTCAAAACCACATATTTCACATAATGGCACACAAAATCATATTAAACACATAATCATGCTCATATTAAGGACTAATTAACATATTGCGGAACAGGGATATCACATCTGTAGTGAAGTTGCCACCTCGTTGTGATTTCTTGGTGATGTCTATTTGAGGGGGGATTGTAGAAGATTGCCCTCCTTGGTCAAAAGGTTGATCTACAAATTCATAGTTGGTACCATCGTTTGTCAAGTTGGTGTAATAAGCATTTTGTTGATGATCCATCTACAGACAATACCACAAACATTTTTTGAATTCTTAAAACTCAAAAATAAAGCATTACAATGTAGTAATTTATGTAAACATAAGACTAGATGAAAAAGAAAAGCAAAAGAACAAGCTAAATTGAATCAGTTACATTCATCCAAAATAAATTGAATCAATCACATTCATCCAAAATAAATCACCTTCAACAATATTTAAAAAAAAAAAAACCAAAGAAAATTGTTATTCCATAAGAAGGTTAAGGAATGGTCATTCCATTCCAATATATTTTTATTTCAATGAACCAAACACAACCTCAAAGTTAAAATATCTTCAAGAGAGGCAATCATTCTAATCAAATAATGACCCTGTTAATCAATGCATTCAAGTTGATTATTAGTGTCATTCAAGTGGTTTCATTAGGCTCATCTAAATCTCTTTTCCACCAATAGCTCTATTTGCACACAACATAATTTTAAAGGAATTAAGATTATGCAAAAAAAAGGTTACACTATAGATAAAATTACACATACATATCAAGATTTCACGATAGTTAATTGGCCAGCAACAATAAACTTTTCTAATCCATCAATTGAAATGAGAATTATTAGTTACCTTTCAAACATACAGAACAAATTAAAAAAGTGACCAAACACATTGACGAACCAAAATAACAACCAAATCAAACCAACATAACAATAAAATAAATAAATAAAAGCCTACACCTCCTACTAAATTGAATATATTTTCCCTTTTCAATATTTTTTTATATTGAATAAAATGTTACTTTTGCTGGAAAAACATAAATAAATCAGAGATCGAATAGATTTGGGGTATTTAGAAAGCACAACAAATCATCATCAAACAATTTCTACCAAAATCTATGGATTTCCAAAGCCATCAAATGCTATCACTGTTGTGGTCTCACTATATATATTTCTGATTTCATAAATCAATCTAGTCGAAGGGGGTTACAGGGAGGGAAATGGGGGTTTAATAAAGGGGTTTGGGAAGAGGGTTTCATATATAGGAGATGTCAGAAGATGGGTTCTAGTGGTATGGAGTGAAGGAGTTGTATAAAGAGAAAAAGAAAGGTTGAAGAGAGGTTTTGAAATAGGTTTTTGTAGGTAGGGATGTGGGGGAAGAGGGAAGGAAGGGAGAGAAATGGCTTTGCCAACCATGGAGGAAGAGAGAGATAGATTGAGAATGATACATACCTTAATGATGGAGAGAACTGCAGAGATGGAGTTGCCCAACGATTTTGCAGGCTTGTGCTCTTTGAATGTAGCCAGCAGGTAAAGGTGATGGTAAAATACCTAGCCTTTTGGCCAGCCTGTTGGAGGGCCCAAAATGGATTGAAGTTGGCTAAAATGCCTAACAAGCTTGTTTTACCTAGCCCTTTGGAGTTGCTCTAACACATGTATATATATTAGGTAGTTTGGTCATTTTGTAGGAAGTTTTCTTTATGGACAAAGTAGTTTGTAATGTGAACTTTTAGGTAAAGAAAAACTAATTTGGATTGATGAATCGAGTGCTCTTAATTATAAGTAAAAAATTGATAATCAAAAAGTAGAAAACAAAAGTATCATTCTTCCAACTTTGAGATCATCAAATTTTTTTTTGGGGCTTATTTAAGTTCTTTTTGTCTAATATATTGTGAATAAAAATTGCATCAAACACTCTGACATTAACTCTTATATTAAAATAAATTATAATTAGCGCATTTAAATTGCAACAAATAACCCTAATATATCTCTACTATTATAAAAAGGCTTATAAGAGCATCCGCAGCAGACCCCCTAAATCATTCCCTTACCTATTTTAAGGGATTGGAGCTCCCTGATACCAACCCATTAGCTTCCTTATAAGCCACCATAAACTAATATTTGCTACAACGACTCCCTATTAGTAGGGAGTCACTGTAGCTCCCTCATATCTAACAGTGGTCATCCATCCAAATGTCCCAGATGAGTGATCTGCGCAAAACTTGCCTCGTCAGTTATCCATCCAGATGTCTAGCCAGTTGACCTCCCGGACGTCCAGCCGGTTGACCTACTGGTCGATCGCCCCGTAGTCACTACTCTGCTCTGTCCATTATCAAACCTTCAATGTCTTCTCTCCCTCTCTCTCTCTCTCTCTCTATATATATATATATATGTATATGTATGAAATTACAGAAGTGGAAGGTAAAGATCATCTATAGTTTCTGTCCATTCTCAATCTATATTTTCTCAAACCATCAATGTCTTCTCTCTTTCTTAATGATTTTCTTACAGAGTTTTGAATTATAGTTTCTGATCATCTATAAGGGAGCTGATGGGGATGCTCTAAAGACATGTTTTAAGTAGGAAAGGGTACCTACCTCAATAAAAAAAAATAAAAAGTAGAAGAAAAAAAGTAAGGAAGGGTAGTTCTATAAATCCAATCAACTGAAACTGAACAACATTCCCTAGGGAGCCTCTATTTACTAGGGCTGGGCATAAGGTTATTCAAACCGCCCAACCCGAATTGATCCGCATACAAATGGGTGGTTTCGTAGACACAATGCGGGCGAATACGGTTTGGAATATGACATGATTACGGGTTGCGGGTTTAACTTGCACCCGCAAGAACCCACCCGCACTTAAAAAAAATAAAAATAAATAAAAAAAACCTGGACTATTGTTATTTTATTATTGCATTTTTTATGAATGTAACAGTTAATGAAGAACTACTTTTAGGTAAGTTTAGGATTTTGAATGATTTTACTTTAATTGTATTGTTGGGTAGTAGATGGTGAATGAGATTGATGATCTAATTTATGATTTTGAAAGATGTGCTTGTGTTAGTTTATGATTTGATTTAAAAGTTTAGGATTTTGAATGATTTGTTTGTGTTAGGAATTGATTTTGTTGTGTTTTTTATTTTATAAATTTTAATTCATTAATTATTAATGTTGGAGCATTTTAGAAAATGAGAGGAAAAGGACCCAAAATAAATATTTACAAAATGGGAAAAAAAGAGGCTCCAAAATAAATTTTTAAAGAAAAAAGTCCAATCCGCAAACCGCTCGCACATCCGCGAACTCTATCCGCACAAACCGCAACCCGCACTGTGGGCGGTTGCGGGTTGAATTTTTCCCAAACCGCATACATGCAGGCGGGTCTAAACCGATCCACAAACCGTCCAAAACAGAACCACGACCACCCCTACTATTTACACACCATCAATTCTCTCATCCCATACTATTTATTTATTCACTCCACACAAATTTTTTTTTTTTTAAATCTTTTTCTCAATTCACACCCCAAATCCTCACATACCCTCGTCTTTATCATTTTTCCACTAACTCTAACCCTTACCCTAATGTTGCTACCTCCACCGCCAGCGCTGGAGCCAAAGAAACTCCTCACTTAGCCGTCGTCCCACTGTCACCCTTTCCTATCTCTCTTTCATTCCTTTCCCTTTCTTGTCACCCACCGCTACCGCTACCGCCACCGCCACCGCCACCTGGCTTCTGCCACCATCATTCGTGTCATTTCTGGTGTGTCGCCATCACCCCCACCTCCTCTCTCTCTCTCTCTCTCTCTCTCTCTTAATCGCGATCTACTCTCTTCGTCAGATTATGAAGGTACAATGAGGTTAGGGAGTGGATGGCAGAGCTTGGAGCTCTCACGAAGTAAACGGTGGAGGTGACAATGGCTGGTGGTTTTGAGAGAATGAGAGGAGTGGTAGAAGGAGGGTGTTAGAAAGAGAAGTAGTTAGGGGAGGTGCTGGGAGGGTTGTAGATGGCGTCGCCAACACCGGACTTGCAGAGACAGAACCCTAAAACCTTAAATTTGTCCTCTTTGATAATTTTCTCGAGGGGCAAAGTGATAATTAAAAAGATAAAAAAAAATGGTGTGGGATAAGAGAATTGATAGTGTGCACATAGACGCTTCCCAATCCCCATGTTTGATACTATTTTTTTTTTCTGTCTTCCACGATTCTATTACAATTTCAAAAAATTAATTAATTAATTACCCAAATGATTCCTAAAAATAAATGTCTTACGTCATTTTGGTATCCAATTTTTCAAATATGTCAAATTGGTTTGCAACTTATTAATTTTGTCACTAAATAGTTCTTACTTCCATTTCCATCTACAATTATAATGGAAGTAAAGGCATCTTCATCAAACCACGGCACTAAATAAGATGGAAACTAAATTGACACAATAAAAATATTGGAATCAAAATAAAATAAATTAAATACTTAGGGGACTATTTTTTTTTTTCTCATTTAGTTGATTTTTAAATGTGGTTTGACGAAATACCCTTCCGTTATTAATGGTAGACAGATTTAATACGTTGAGGACTAAATTGTCACATGTGATATATCAACAACCAAAATAGGAAACATACTTTGGGAGATGAAAAATGTAATTAACCCAAAAAATAAAATAAAAGTGTTCCTATGATTTTTTTTATATTTTTTATTTTAAAACTTCCCCTCTTCGTTTTAAAGGAAAATGCACAGCAGATGTAGCAGTGAGTTAGAGAGGTGCTAGAAGAAAAACAATGTTGAAGAGTTTGATTTCTAATTACTAACTTTCTTCCAATTAAACATTCAAACAAAGGTTCGTACAGATCATGAACAATTTATATTATGTGATCTGCCTCTTTAAAAAAAAATTGGTCATAGTAATTATGATTATTTCTGAATAGTTTGGATTCTCCTATTGAGAATCGCTTTGAAAGTATTATTGTTAAAAACTCTTTCGACTGAATATGATAAAGTCTATAAAGCAACAAATTATTATCATTTTTTAATTATAGGTTGAGATATTCTTCTAATAGTAGTAAATAGCATCTTTCTTATGACCTTTTTCGGATCTCAGACGGAAATTAAATTAAGTTGTGTCATTGGTTTTGTTTTCAATTCCTCCATTAATTTGTGGAAAAATTGCAAAAAAAATAGGGAAATTGACTAGTAAATCCTATTTTGTGATCTTTTAATCTATAAGGTCCTAAACGTTTTCTTTATGACTGAATGGTCTTTTAAATTTTTGTTGACTAATTTGCCACTAGTAGTGTTAGTGGTTGATAGCTGGTATGGGGGTTTGGTTGGGAAAGGTGTTTGGGTGTGTGGGTGTCACGACGTTTTAAAAAAGCGCACTAGTACATTTTTTATTTGTTATGGGTTTGTGACACGCACGTAGTGGGATGTGGCTTACAGTTAAGAAGTGTTGTGACCTATGACGTGAACACATGTGACGTAGGGCAACCAAGTGGTTCCGAATTGACGAACCATTTATCACAACCCGATCCTCTGAGTCTGACCCATAAATTGGGGATAATCATATAATGGAAAATAATTGATTTTGTGGTTTTGGAAAACATTCCTTTTTTCCTGATTGCCGTTCCTGTAAATTTTGAATTTCAAATCCATTTGAACAAATCCCACAATCGTGATTTATGGGATTGTAGACGGAATAAGTTGTGGGCATAAATTTGTGATGGTTTTGTGGTGGGTAGTGTGTTTATTGTGGTTTGAGGAACCCTAACATGGGCGTGTCGAAGTCGGTGTTCTATCTGATTCGGAGGGGAACGTGTACATCGTCTGCCCTTGCGTAAATGTCTAGGAAAAGTAAGTTTCAGTAAGAACTTCTTTTGGTTGAGTTGTTTATAATTTTTTTATGTAGTTTGGTTGTTAGTAGTGTCAGTAATTGGCTATGAAAATTGATTGTCACATTGTATTTGAACGTTTGTAGTGTTTATGATTGTTTAGCAGTCGATGTTCACGTCAAGGTGAAATCGGTAATTTGTTATTCAGTACGTTGTTGGTGTTGTCGTTATTGACATGGAAAATTGTATTACTGTGGGACACGATGATGGTGGTGGACCATGTAGTTGGGGAAAGTGTTTATTCTGTAAGGTGGTGTCTGATTTGTGTGGTCAATGTTGGGTGGGTTGGTTTTGTATGTTTGCTGTGAGGCGTTGCATTGTTAGGGTTATGTCGGTACGATATTTCATTTTTTTTTCCAAAGTTGAAGTATGAACAGGGGGTGTCGCGATTTTTTTTTTAATGTGGTGTTGTATGATGTTTATTCAAAGTAATAAAATGGCATCAGTTGTGGCGTACCCCGAATAATGCGTGCGTATAGGGGGGCATTGTTTGGTGGCGTAAAAGTATGTGTTTGGGATGCGTGGGTTAGTAAGGCAATGTCGTACGAGTGGGGGTGTGGTGTATGGTGTGGGGAGTTTTTTTTTTCATGAATAAAACGATTGAACGTGCTTGCTGTTTGTATTTGATGGTGTGGGTACGAGGATGGGGCAACTATGAAGTTGGGATGTTTGTGAATGTCGTCATATGTTATTGTAGTGGGTTGTGCAATGTGTTTTGTTAGCGTGGGTTGTTAAAAAATAAAGGGCATACACTTTGGTTGGTTAAAGTATTTTGTTTATGGTGTAAACATCATCCAGTGTTTGTGTTATTCAGTGAAAATTGAGGAAACGGATCTGCAATGTATACTTTAAATCTGCATGTAACACCAAAATTGATCGATGTGGTGTGGTATGTTTTTTGTTGTTTATTATTTACGATGTGTATGGGTTGGAGTAAGTGGGTTTGACGTTCTTGTTTTTTTTTGTGGCAGGGCGTGTTAGTGGTAGCAGTCTGTGGACGCGGTCATGTGAACGCAAACGGGAGGGAGCGTTGGGGTTCAAGGAGACATCTAAAAAATGCATGAAGATGCCAGGGCGTGTTTTGTTCAATCAGAAAGATGCTAGGGCTAGTTCGGGGGCTTCGCGTAGACGTCCGAAGACACGACTGAATTTCAGGTCAAACATATTGGGCATAATTAAATTAGTGTACGCGGTAAAGTTGTGAGACGTTCACCTCACTCACTTGTGGAAAACCCCGTTTTGGCTGTTGTTTGAAGCGATTTTGATAAATCAGCTTGATCACACGGAGTTCAGGAAGGGTGACGAGCTAGTGGTCAGCATAATAAGGGCGTATAGTATACGGCATGGTATGTTTGTGATCGGTGGTCACAGTGTTGATCTGAGCGATGAGGACATCAAATTGTTGTTGGTTTGCAATGTGCGAATGCTTTCCTGGATTTGACACCAAGACAAAGGCTGCCATCTTATTTTGTGCAACGGAGGTGTACTGGCACTAGTAGAATTACTGCAAAAATTGTAAGGGATTTGTTGACTGAGGCAGCAGCTGGAGACACACCACGAGATCATGAAGACACGGCAAAGCTGTTATGCCTGTATGTTTGTGGGAAGTTGTTCTTTGCAAATTTCGGAGAGACAATAAGCTGGACATTTATCCGGTATGTTGATAATTTAGAAGCAATGAAGATGTACGACTAGTGTGGAGTGATACGTAGCTCACTGATGTGTTCTGTGAGGGATTTTCACAGGACGCCAGAGAAAGTGACCGATTATGTGGTCGCGTTGATGGTAAGTGATGTGTGTGCAAAATGTGTGTGTATTTTGTGTGACATGGCAATGTGGTTTTTGCTTGTGTTTCGTACCATTTGACATGGATGGAATTTTTAACGTGTTTTGTTTGTTGTTTCCCCAGTTATGGTTATGCAAACACACAATAGTTGAAGCAAAATCGGTGCACATGTTTCCTAGATTTTTAAAGTGGAATGTTGGTGACTTAATAGCAAGTGCACGAGGGTTGAAATTGGCAAGTCAAGTAAAATTTGAGGTATGTTTTGCATTTTTTTTGTGTGATGTGTGCCTGGTGAAACGGTGAGGTTGTTGGTTCGTAGTAGTAGTTTGGTCAACAAATTAATGTGTGCTGTAATTTGTGTTGCGTGTAGGTGTTTGCAGGTCCGTTGGTTGTTGTGGAACATGAGCGTAAAATACTAATGGGGAGCATGTATGCAAATGGTGTTAATGATGTGGTTGAGGATAGTGTGGGGTTAGTGGATGGCGAGGTATGGGGACGTATTCGGAACGCTGATGTTGAGGGTACTGGTTGCATGGCTGAAGTAGAGGGTGGCATGATGAGCACCCCCAAGGTTGAAGGGGTAAGGAGTCGGGGTAAGCAAATTTTAGGTAATGTGGATGTATGTCCAGAAGTGGATGTGGGGACATTGATGTCGGACGTTGCTTATGATGGCAGAATGGGGGATTGTGTGCGAAGTAGTATGGTTGGTATGGGTGACGGACTGGGTGTTGGGGAGGAAGATGATATTGTGGTGAAGTTGAAGGTAGAGGTTGCCATGTTGAAACGAAAGAATGAGATGCAAACAGTGAATCTAGTGGGTGGGTTCGAGAGCATTTTCAAAGTTAAAGACGAAGAAATTAGAAAACTTTCTGCGGAGAATGCTGAGTTGAGGAGGATTGTATCGGGCCTGGAAGAGCAACTTGTAGATCAGGCAGTGCACAATGTTACGCAGCAGTATAGAGGTTTCGTCAATGTGCCAGACAGTGACATGGGGGCAATGAGGGAATGTTTCAGCGGTCCAACCGAAGTGGGTAGCAGAAGGACGTTGGGTCACGGTGACGTAGTGTTAAATGCATCGCCAATTGCATACATGGTGGGGGGAATGCGTAGTGGAAATATGGAGATTTGTGATGGTGTGGGTCAGGTCGAGGAGCGTGATGTGGTTGTGATAAGTCCATTAGTCGATGAGGGTGGGCCGGGCGATGGGGGTATGAATTCGTTTGTGCGTAACATAAAAGGGAAGGTAAGGAAAAATTTGAAATTACCGAAGTTTGATTATCCAGAAGTGCGGTTGAGGCCACGGAAATTGTGCAGCAAAGGGGAAAATTCGCGAGGCGGGACGGAATGGTGTGATGCGAGACAAGGTGGGTGTGATAATGTTATTGACATAGATGATGTTGGTGATGCAGTGAAGAATTTTTCTGGGTTTGGAATGAACAACCGTAACACGGTGTGGAAGATGTTGTCCGAGAAGGAGAAAGGTATTGTACAGACGGCGTATGACAGATATGGTGTTGGGTAAGTGATTGTGTTGTTTGTAAATGTGGATGTTTATGTATGTACTGTATCGTGTCTTTTCTGGACTATGTTGTTACATTTGATGTTATTGGAAATGTCTACGGGGCTGTGATGTGGGTTGGGCGGGTGGACGGTAATGCAGTTTACTTTTCTAACGTTAGAGCTATCGTGCGGCAAGGGGCTGTGAGAGGGAATGTAAGTTATGGACACAATGTGTTGTTAGAGGATAACATAGTATTGGTTAATGAAATTTTGTTTGCGGTTTTTGTTCTAGGTGGGGTTATGTTTGTTCAGACTTTGGTTTTTTTTTTTTTTTTTTTTTTTACAGGTTATAGACGCGTACGCAAAGATACTTATGGATGAGCAAGTGAAGTTGAATGTTGCTACCGATTTTCCGGATAAGTCGTATTTCTTCAGCAGTATTTGCTTGGTGAGTTTCGCACCCTACCATTGGTGGTTGTGTACATTGGGTACAATGTATTATTATGTAGTGTTGACCATTTGCGTGATTCAGAACATAATGAAGAATGAAAAGAAGTCAGCCAGGTTGAGATACGTGATGAGTAACCTGGCGGCCAAAGGAGATGCACGGTACATCCATTTTCCCATCTGCCACCAATCACATTGGACTCTAGTTGTGCATGACACGGAAGATGGTTGGTGGAAACATTTCAACTCTATGCGTAGTAGGAGTGGTGCGGGGGGTGATCATACCAATGAAGCTGTTACATTGGTAAGAGTGCGCAGTTGCATTTGAATGATATGTATGGTTTTCCAGCAATGATATGAGTGGTAATATGTCTGTGGTATGGTTTTTGTTGGTGTAGAAACGTCTTTTTGTGGAAGTGCAAAGGGAGTCCCTGGCGTCGCGTGGTATGTTTGACGTAATCGGTACACAGGAAGTGGATACGCCTATCGAGTCAGTCGTGGACTGCCCACAACAACGACCAGAATCGTAAGTTACACCTAATTTTTCTTTTAGTACGCAGTGCAACACATGGGTTCAGTAGCATTTCGTAATATATGAGTTTTAATTGGATGCTTGGTGATTCAGGCTTGACTGTGCGATTATAGTGTACGCCGTAATGAGGCAGTACGTGCACCATGTAAATGTGGCACGCTCTTTGCAAGGAGGCAACTGCAGTGTTCTCCGGGCGAACATGGTGAGGTAGCTGATCGGGGATCCGGTAAGAGGGATAACGAGCAATATGGGGCAGTCATTGACATGATATGGAAGACTGAAATATCTTTTGCAATTTTGGGTGCAGCTGTTTTGAAATTTGTGTGCATACAATTTAGTAGTGTGTTTTTTTGTTTGGAATTCAATAATCGTGTTTATGTGGTTTTTGGATATTTTGGTATTTGACAGACAGTTTATTTATAAGATAATATGTCAATGTTTGGGTGTTCTGATAAGTTCGTGGATGATGGAATATTTTTGGTCCACTGCATGCATGTGATTGGGTTATGTGGGATGATGGGTGGGGGGAATGCGTGGTTTGGAAGTGGCTATTATGCGAGTAGGACGGGTATGGAGATGTGTTAGTTGGGTGTGTTGTAAAATTGTGTGGTGTTTGCAGGTTTGTTCGTTAGGTTTTTTTTTTTTTTTTTTTTTTCCTCTTTTCCTTGTTGGATGTGTGTTGGATATTGGGTTAACGTGTCTGTGAACTTATTTTTTGTTTTAAGTTAGTGTATGTGGTCAATGGTTTGGTGTTGGTGGATGGGTGGGGAGGTCAATATTTGGGTGGATATGATGACTTTGTGATTGCTAAGCCCTTTGATTGTGTATATATAGTGTGATGTGAACATCGCGTAAACTTTCAGCGTGAATCGAGTGTTATAAAACGTGGGCAGGGACCATTGCGAAATTGCGATGTGTGAAGGGTGTGGAAGTGTAGGTTGCAAAACTGTGTTATGTGAAGGGGTTCCTTGCATACTTCAGACAATATGTCACATAGTTCCGCATGGCCAAATGTCATGAATTGTTTGAGTTACATATAATTTTGTATAAATGTGTTGGTTTAATACCAAGCCAGAGTTGGTGTGGTAAAATTTGTTGTATAAATGTTTCGGCTGGTGTGGGTGTGTCCAGTATGGAATAGTTGAAAATATAAGTGAAACACATAGTATGCAATGTTTAAATTGAACATTCCGAAATCATAAAGGGTGCGGCGTCACACAATTTGTATTTTATTGCATCCTAATATGGATACATATTGTTTCTTGAAATATTAAATACGCAAATAAGTACTTATTTTGAACATCGCGTAAACTTTCAGCGTGAATCGAGTGTTATAAAACGTGGGCAGGGACCATTGCGAAATCACGATGTGTGAAGGGTGTGGGAGTGTAGGTTACAAAACTGTGTTATGTGAAGGGGTTCCTTGCGTACTTCAAACAATATGTCACATAGTTCCGCATGGCCAAATGTCATGAAATGTTTGAATTACATATAATTTTGTGTAAATGTGTTGGTTTAATACCAAGCCAGAGTTGGTGTGGTAAAATTTGTTGTATAAATGTTTCGGCAGGTGTGGGTGTGTCCAGTATGGGATAGTTGAAAATATAAGTGAAACACATAGTATGCAATGTTTACATTGAACATTCCGAAATCATAAAGGGTGCGACGTCGCACAATTTTTATTTTATTGCATCCTAATATGGATACATATTGTTTCTGGAAATATTAAATACGCAAATAAGTACTTATTTTGCACTGACACAGTGCATTGACAGAAATTGAAAATAGTTATAGACAATGTTTGGAATAGGAAGAAAGGTTTAAATTGGCTCATTGCGTGCTTTCCTATTGTGGTTACCCATGCGCTCACACCTTCCACAACAGATCTGTTGCACATGCTCACCCCTTGATAGTATCCTCTTCTTCTTTGGCCTGCCTGGAGGGCATTTGACAGCGGGTGGATGGATGAGGTAGACGTGTGGGTCAAATGTTGGTTGTTCAACAGTTGGGATTGGGAAGATACTTGCGGCATAAGTTGAACGGTATTCGCACACATGAAAATACGGTTCTACAAGATCATTCAAGTCCCGACCACTTTTCCGAACGACGACCATGGCGTGTGCGCAGGGGAACCCGTTAAGTTGCCACTGGAAACATGAACATGTTTGTGTGGCAATGTTAACAGTCACCGATGGGAATGAATGGACCTCGTAAACGTCAGCATTTGACTGACTAACTCGCCATGACCTGCCTTTGCTGAATGCTCTCTCCAAACGGGACTCTATTTTAGGGCATATTGTCCCAGTCCATGTCTGTGCTGCAACTCTACGCTTCGACATTTGACGCATTATTTTGGCTCTTATGCTGTCAACCAATCTGGTAATTGGGAGGTTGCGAGCTTCCCTTATCGATGAGTTGAATGATTCAGCAGCATTGGAGCACATCTCACCATAACGTCTCCCCCTGTAATTGAAACATGAGTGGGTATGTTACAGATGTTTGTACAATGTGGACAGTTTGTATATTGGCTATATTGCATGATGGTGAACAGTGTGGTGATTGACATTTTATTTACCTGAAAAATGCGTTGGCCCAGAGTTGGGGTGGTGTGGTAGAAAGGAATTGAGCGGCAACACCGCGACCTGATTTGTGGAACTGTTCGACTTTCTGGTTGAACACGATAACCGTTGGTGCATATGCACATTGACGTAATTTACTCACCAACCCAGCCCGATGCATGCTGTTTGAATAACTCAATCTGTCTCACAGATTTCTTTGCAAATGTTGCAACAAAAGGCATGTTCCGCGTTGGGGAAAACAGTTGGCATTGCATCCAATAAACCGGCATTCCAATATGATATGAATGTGATTGGCCTATCCCCATGTAGGACATGTGCGAGAAGCCGTAGAAACCATGACCGGTTTGACGTGTTCTCCGAGTCAACCACGGCGTATGCGAGTGGGAATAAACCTGCAACATATATGTTTGATATATAGAGGTTAGAAATGGTGGTAATATATATTATGTAAATTTGGAATGTGGTGGAGTGTGTGATGAATATGTGTAAGTGTGGCGGATGGGTGAGGTAGTAGGAAATTTTATGGGGGACACAAACCTTGGTTGCCGTCCTTTGCAGTGGCTGCTAGTAAGAATCCTTTGAAACGACCTTTGAGGAATGTGGCATCAAGGAAAAGAAGTGGACGGCAATGAGTGAACCCATCAATACATGCCTTGAAAGTGATGAAGAATCTAGTGAAACGGTGGGTGTGTTCATCATGTTCAAGTGTAATGTAACTCCCGGGGTTGTGCTCCATAACGGCAGCACTGTACCATCGTAACTGGTCGAACAATATTGAATGAGCACCAAACAATTCCCCCTTGCTTTCTCAACCCCAAGCCACGCTACACAGTAAGTTATGCCTAGACCGTAATCCTGTTTCATATCAAGCATTACTTCTATTGGACGCGTTAAAGGCTTGTCACATACTCGCTCGGCCATGATGTCGGCCACCAACTCCAAACCAACAAGCCGATTGGTCGACGTTTGCACAGCAACACTGCACGTATGTTCAGTAATCCATTTGCGGAGGTAGAAGAACCCATTAGCCTCTAATTTGCGTGCATGAACAATCCATTTGCATCCCTTCGTTCCTGACATTGCGCATATGGCGGTAATCCAGACAGAATCATTCTTAACATAATTGAACTGGAAGCCGCACTGAACAGCATATTTCCGCAGGACATTGCGAAATTCAACGGTGCCACCTTCAAACTGCTGACCTATATGAGTGAACCCGCGTGCCCATGACTCTGAAATGAAGACCTTGTCATTGTGGGGGCAGAATGTCTCCAGCAAGTCAACCTCGTCATCTATGTTGAAATTGTCAAACCCAATGCAGCGAACAGGTGAATCGGTTCCGTTAACAGGCTGGCTGTGAGACTGGATCCGTGTGACATCATCATTAGTTTGTTTCACTACCACATCAACTATTTGCAACCGGAATGAACGAGCAAGACAGAGCATATTGTCCATGTCAACATTGTTCTGTAACGTGAATTCATTATACCTTGGGATCTTGTAAAAAAACAATAACTTTCCTGGGTTCAAATCCTTGAATTTTGAACAAATAAATTCAACTAGTTTGTCGTAAGTGTGCAGCGGTTGTGAATTGTACGCAACATTCGTAGATTGGTAACAACACATGAGCATCATAAATGCATCCATTTGTTAGCGAAACGTATGTAAGTCGTAAAAACTAACATAGAAGTGGGAAACCATGCACAAAATACTATACACGTTTCAAACTGGGATCATATAAACTACCTTCCCCATGAACACACACATAATTAAGAAAGCAAAATGTGGTAAAAACCGTGTGCAAGAACACAGATTAATATAAGTTTGAAATGCGAAAAAATGAAATCATATTATGATCGATTGATTTGCTGAATCACCAACTGTGAATCCGGCGAAATCCCCGATTACGGTGTAACATATGAATGCAACTGATACAGATAAATCGTATATTTGTACAACATGAGTGCATACAACAACATAATGTTCGAACACGTTCTTAGTAGTGAATTCACATGAATGTGCAAAGGTTAAATCTTATAATGGTATAGTACCGTACCTCCGAAAGAGCGACCTGGATTAACGTTTGCCTCCCACACACGGCAGTCAATGATCCACGTTTCCCCCCGCTGCAACCCTAACTTCGTTCCCCAACTCGCAACACCCAACACCCTAAAGGAATAAAACCCTCACCCACCCATTTCGTAGCAATGTAAACGGCTTTCCTCAAACCCCACGAAACGTAGGATTACACCTACCAAAAATAACAGCATCAAATCCTCATAGAATCACGTGAGGGCATATCCGTTCGCAATATGTCCATCACAATCGAAACAGGACTACGCAGTGACAAAGTGCTCCTGAAAAGGACTTGGTAGACAAAGCAAAAAAACGTGGGACCATCTGGACTATAAGTTCCTACAATGGGACTTTTCAATAAATTTCCCAAAAAAATAAATAATTAAATAAAAAAAACTAAAGTTCGACTCTTGTGATTTTTTGGATCTCAGATGGAAATTAGATTAAGTTGTATCATTGGTTTTGTTTTCAATTCCACCATTAATTTCTGGAAAAATTTTAAAAAATAAATAATTAAATAAAAATTTTAAAGTTTGACTCTTGTAACATAATAAATTCTAAGTTTTTTATTTTATTAATTTAAATCTTAATATTTTGATTTACTTATTTCAATCTAAATTATCAGTCTATTTTCGTTAAAAAAAATAATATTTTAGTTATTAAACTTAATGTAGGTTTATAATAAATGTTTTAAATATTCTTTTTTGTTAGGTTTAATGACTAAAATAATATTTTTTATATCAATTTTATTTAACGGTAATAGGCATATGATTTAATTAAATTGATAAAATTTAAAATTTATTTTGTTATGAAAATCAAATAGAGATTTTTTTTTTCTTCTACTTTTTTCTTAACTTTTTCTGGGACTATTTTAGATCCATGTGACATGGGAATTGATGGGCCTAGAGTTTAGTGCCCAAAATAATCAAATACCCAAAACTTGATTCATGTAAAAAAATAAAAAATAAAAAAAGAAACGTTACATGGAAGTCTTATTTAAAATAGTAGAAGTCCATTTAGTCTCATAATCTTTTAGATACTCTTAAAAATTTACTACGCATTTTTCTTCTTCGTTCTTCTCTATGCATTCGTTTCTTCGCTGCCTCTTTCTCTTTCTAATTTCTGGCAATCGACGACCATTCTTTGCTTATTTTCTTTCTCTTTCCAATATATAATCATCGGCGACCAATAACCATCATTGATTGGGGTTCATCGGCAACTGGCAACTAACAACTACCAACTACTGACTCATTACTTCACCCTTACCGACAGCGAAGGAGACGAGTTTCCGGCGAAGAAGATGAGTAGATCTACTCAGATTCACATTAGATCTGAGTAGATCTACATGAGATCCGACTACATCTAAACCAAAAATAGCTATCGGAATATAATATTCTCTCTATATTTGTTTCTCTCCTTCGATCTCTTAATTTTTTCTACTTTTTCTCTGCTACACACTTCTATTTTCCTGTTTTAATGAAAAAAAATTCAAATTCTGAACAAGTTGTTTTCGAGTTTTAGTTACTAGCGGTGAAAATTGAAAAATTTTACAGTTTCATTTTTTTTTTGTTCTAAAATGAATCATGCTTTAAAACTATAAAATCTTGCAATTTCATAACATTCTTTCGAACTGTAAAATTTTACAGTTTCCTAACATGTTTTCTAATTTGCTTAATAAGGATAAATACTTAATAGAATCATGTTTTGAAACTATAACATTTTGTAGTTTCAAAGTTTGCTTTTCAGTTTGATCAATATTAGAGATTAGTTGCTTAAATCCTACAAAAAAATTGAAAAATAATATATGTTTTTTTCCCATTATTGTTGTTTGCTATTGTTATGTTTTTTTCCCCCTTATCAATATTTAACACATTTTGCTATGTTTTTCAATATAATTTCTTCATTTATTCTTTTTTTTTTTCCTGACAATATTTTTGACATTCTGGTAAGCCTCCGATGATATTCTTGACGACCAGTGAACATTTTAGATATTTCGACGACTTCTAATAACGTTCAGAACACTCTGACGATACTCCGGCAAACTTATGGCGATACTTCGGCAAACATCCTGGTGATGTTAAATATTCTAGCAAGTCTTCGGTGACCGTCTAATGGAAGTCCAGCGGTAGTAGGATGTAATAGCGTTTTTAAATTTTTTTTTTAAGAAAAAAAAAAGGTAACAATTAAAAATACGTAAGACTAATTGGTGTAAGTATTTTGTTTTGGGATTTCGAGCATCTCCAATAGCAAATGCTATAATAGCATTATCATTGCTATAATTTGGCAATGAATAATAAAAAATGGTAGAATTATAGCAATGTCGCTCCAATGGTCAAATGCCTTTTTGGTATAATCAAACACAAAAATTGGTGTGTTCGGGACGATCGGCCGAACGACCGCTTTGTCGACCGGGTAGTCCGGCCGATCGTCCTGAATACACCAATTTCTGTGTTTAATTCTGCAAAAAATGACAATTTTGTAAAAAATAATCTGTTTTGCTAGGAGGGAGGGAAGAAAGAAATGAGGGAAATGGTTGGTTTTGACTGAGTTGCTGAATATGGCAGTTGCCAAATTTGGCTGCTGCCATATTCACCATTAGAGCACCATTGTTGTTATATTATAGCAATGACAGCTCTAATGACAAACTATTGGAAACGCTCTTAGATGGGTTTTGAATTTTGTGTATGCGACTTATTGGTAAGTGTCTTAATAAAAAATAAATTCAAACAACCCATTTCATGAAGGCACAGGTAACCTCATAAAACCCAGCTCTATTTTTCTTTCAACTCATAAGTGGAGCAAAATTTAAGGCCCATTTAGTAATGGTTGTGTTTTACAATGTTTTGGTTATGTTTATAAAATTTAAAAAATTAGAAATAAATTTTTTTTTTTTTTGGTGTTTTTGTGAGGGTATTCGAGAAGTGGCTATTTTAATTAACGTTTTGACTTATTATGAAAAAAACATGCAGAAAAATAGAGATTGATAGGGGTGTAAACGAAACGGTTCAATTCAGTCGATGTTAAGAGTATATTTAACACCAAATTGATCCTTTCGTTATTATGATTAAGAAACTAATACAGACCACATTTTACAGTTCGGTTTTATCAATTTATCGGTGTCCTATCGCCTGGGGGTACCCGCGCGCTAAACAGTTCCGACCCTCGAGTTCTTTGATCTAATCTCACAAGTGCAATGTGAAACATAGATGAGAGTCCAAATCTGGAAATTTTTATAGAAAATCCATTTTATTGCAAAACCTTTGCCAAAAATGGACTACATCACCAAATCTCAGAGCCGCCACCTAATATTTTACGAAAATTGGGAAAGCCGTGACTCGTGTCAAGGCCATTGTTCGTTGTCATCTCAACTTGAGAAAGCGTTTGGACTTAGTAAGCCATTTTGGAATTGATTTCGGTGATCCGAACCATTCACTTTTTAGGACTCATCAAATAGGATTAGACATCAGTAGCTATATGTCTGACTTGTATTTGTTTAAAAAAAATGGATGAAAGATAATTTTAAGAATACACATTCATTTTTGTAATACAAATTTGATTCAAACATATATCTACCGACATCTGATCATTTTAATTTTTTGCATAAATATTCTACTCAACGAATCCTAAAAATTGAACGGTTTGAATCCCCAAAGTCGGTCCCAAAATGGACCTATCAAACCTAAACGCTCTCTCAAGTTGAGATGGCCAACATGAGAGAAGCCCAACCAGGACAAATATACCCCACTCTTAAAATACAAAATTGATGGTAAGCTTTTTAACTATTACAGTGTAATGTTACAAAAATTAAAATTAAAAAAAAAAAGAAAAGAGAAAATTAGTGAAAAGTACAATTTAAAGAGGGTATAAGGCATTAGATTCAAGGAAAAATCTTATTTAGTGAAAGGACATATTGGAAAAGTCGTTGCCACCCAAAAAAATCACCAAAAAAATTCATCGGCGCTAAAAAGTCACTAACAAATTAGCTATCAAAGTCGCCAGTGACTAGTGACCAATGGTAGCAAGAGGTGGTGGTTGAGGTAAAGAAATGTGTGATATTCAACAAATAGACATGTGTCACATTTTAACAAATAGATAGTTTGGTTCAACAGATAGGAATATAGTCTTGATGAATTTCAACAAATAAACAAATTAGATGATTTAAAGAGATAAACAGATAAGTTGATTTCAACAAATAGTTGTCTTTTTGGACAAATTGTGTCATTTTTGCTCAAAGAGATTAAAATTTGAGCCTAATTGCTCAAAAGATTAAGAAATAAACTTATGGCGTAACTGCCCTAAAAAAAACTAAAATTATTATGTAAGTGCCCAATAAACTTTTACAGTAAATGGTTTTTCAATTCTCCTTTGTTTATCTTCTTTTTTATTTTTTATATTTTATTTTTATTTTTATGTTTTATATCTTTCATTATTTTTATAACAAGTTAATTCAAATTAGAAAAAAAAAATTAGTTGGAAATTATTTTTGTTTGGTTGAATTTTCAAAATTTATTTTGAAAAATCAGAAATTAATTTAATAAAAATAAATACAAAAAAAGATGCTTTTATATTTTTAAAAATTATTTCAATACCAAAAAAAGAAATAAAAAGTTAAAATAGAAGGAAAAAAAAGAATAAGGGTGTTTTGGTTATATTATATATATATATATAATTATTAAATTTAGGTCTCGTTTGGAAATATATTATTTTAATAAATTTTTGACATTTTACGAAAATATGTACATAAAAGTTGAGAGTTATGTGATAATTAGTGACTTTTTGACTTTTTAGCTAAAATATGTAGTCTCCAAACGAGACCTTAGACTACATTTAAGTTTTTACAACTTCCTATATTAATGGAGATAGTTATACCCATTTAATAATTTCTTAACATATGCCCTACATGTTAAAAAAATAAAATATTATTATCTTTAATATGATAGTGTAATACATAAATCGCAACTCCTATTAATAAGCTCTCGAAGTGTCCTATTTATAATATAAAAAAAATGCTCTGGTGAATTTCACAAATAAAATTTAGGAGAAATCACTATTCAGTGAAGGTTGGAAAAGGAAAAAAAAATACCATAAATATGGGGAGGTGCAATTTGCCCCTCCACAACTTTTGACTGGCAACCCACAGAATGAATTGCAACCCTTATGTTTTGTAATATATATATTTTTTGAGGGGCAAAATTCACTTTATTCTTTGTGACTTTACCTTGGAGCACTTTAAACCCTTATAGTTCAAATATAAGAAAAAAATCCTCTTATGATTTTGATCTAAAGTGCAAAATTAACATTGTTAAAAGTAAGGGTAGAATTATCTAAATACTCCTATGGTATATTCCCTTTCTCTCTTCTCTAATTGTTGGCTATATATTTTGTATAAGCCAATCGCAGCTTAACTGGTGGCTTGTAAATGGTAATTTGGAGAGTTAAGTCAAGTCCAGTCAACGACAGGCACGTAGCAGTTTATATTGGTAACAATGGATCTGCATAGTATTGGAGCAGTTAGAAGGTGCAAGGTGACGTGATTCAACGGTTGCTCACAATTCAAATTCAAATTCATGAGGGAAGTCCAACTGCAAAAATGGCGTAGTGGAAGCAAACTGTTCGAGACCATGACCAATGATCATAGAAGGGCATTTCGACGGTTAGAAGACCACATCGACGGTTACCATTAGAGGGCATACATAGAAGAGAATGCTAATAGAAGAGGACCCAGACTCAGATCCAGAAACCAATTATTTGCTTTATATTTTTTTTTTCCAGTTTTTACATTTCCAGTTCTTTAATTCCTGTACTGCGCTTCAATTCTTAGGAGTAGTTCCAAGCAGTCTGTTGCTGTAAAACCCTTCGAGACTGTGGAAGTGTAAGGATATCATTGTAAGTTCTTATTATTTAATGAAATTCAGTTCATGAAATTGTTTTTATCTATTGTTATTGTCAATATCTTTAATTTTCTCCTAAGCAAAGCCACCAGTAAAAGTCATCTTCATTAAGGCTGGAAAAATTTCAATACAATCGTCTAATAATTGGTTAGCTATTAAAATTTCTGTAAGGATTTATTGATCCTTACTAGCACGCTTAAAATTACATTATTAACCTTCAAAAAGCCAAAAAAGCCAACGTATATTTTTTAGTGCCCCTAGTGGGACCTGAAAAACAGCTAGGCGTTGAGCAAGAGGAGAAAATGACCACCTCGAATAAGGTGTAGAAGGAGCTAATATCGAGGAGAATGTTGAGCCACATCCCAAAAATGTGCCTGTTTCAAACAATCCTCCACAGTTGGTTGAAGAAACCATTACTTTAGGGTATACAACCCAAGTTTAGAATATTGGGCAAGGCCATGAAGCTGGCCCTTCGACTGTCTTATCCACATAACCAGTTAATCAATGGGGAGGTTTAGTGGATATTATGGGACAACAGTTAATGTATACAATGGAAAGATGGGCAGTATCCCTTTTGGATCGAATACATACTTATCAACCACCTATTATTAGACAAGCTGAAGAAAACATAAATCTGCTTTAGCAGCAATTGGCTCAAAATAGACAGCCTATACAAAATAATGGGCAAAACAATGGTCAAACTAGTAATCAAACACCTGAAAGACCAGTATCGTGCCTCAGTCATGGTATGAGCCCCTTTCTAGAATGCGAACAGGCCAAAACATGTCTATACCTACCAACGAAGCCATAAATATTAGTGGAGTAAGATCAACACAAGGAAGTGGTAGAATATATACTAATCCCATGTTCGAAGTTACACCCGGGGGGTTGAATGGGATTCTTGCAATTGGAAGAGAAACAATGTCTGTTCTCCCTCCAGTGGTTCCTTTTGCAATACCTTTTGTAGGCGAAGCACCTGCCTAAAGGGGTCAACCATATCCTCAGGCTTATTAGGCACAACAGGGACAACCAATCCCAAATATGCCTTTGCCTGGACCAAGGGGATCCCAAGCGCAAGTGGTTCCTCCAAACCCAATGTTTGCTCTCCTAATAGTGGCTCAATTAGCACCAAACATGGTACCTAGAGACTACATTGCTAATGTAGTAAAAGAAATTTGTGGACCTATGGCTCGGGGGGTCCAAACTCCTGTCTACAGAAAGCCTTACCCAGAATGGGTAGATAGGTTGCATGAGTACTCAAGGGGATATCAAATACCAGATTTTGTCCTTTTTTATGGGAATGAAAACCAGTCAACCATTGAACACATTGCTGAATTTACAGGCCAATATGGTGAGTTTACCAATAATGATTATATGAAACTATGACTTTTTTCAAATTCTCTAACTGGGGCAGCTTTTATCTGGTACACGAACCTTACACCTGGCTCTATTCAAACTTGGCAACAAATGGAGGAAATGTTTCATGCCCAGTTTTTTCAAATAGAGCCTGAGGTTTCTATGGCAGACTTGGCAAGATTGAACCAAATGCTTGATAAGAAGACTGCTCAATTCATTGCCAGATTCAAAAGAGCACGTAACAAATGTAGGGTCATTTTACCCGAACCTGAATTTGTTAGATTGACCCAAAATGTGCTAGAATTTAGGCTTCGAAAGAAGTTTGATTCAATAGAGTTTTGAGATCTAGTAGAACTCACTTATAAAGTTTCTAGATATGAAACCTTACTTAAAGAAGAACAAGACCAAAGCAATGCATCCTATAGGACCTATTATAGGGATCCTAATTTTGAAATTGATGCAGTAGAGATCATAGGAAAAGAACCTATGACCTGTGAAGCATTGATTCAGAAAGATACTACAATTGACTAATAATTTAAAAAGAAAAACATTCATAGGAAATATTTTTTTAACATAACAAAAGCAGATGACATATTTGATCATTTGCTAGCAGCACATTTCTTAAAGTTGTCTAAGGGAGTTAAGATCCCAACTTCTGAAGAACTTAAGGAAAATTGTACTGCAAATGACATAATTCTTAGTCCCACTTAACTAAAAACTGTATTGTTTTTCGAGACAGGATCTAAGAACAAATTCGGAAAGGGAGGCTAAAATTTCCAACCAAGACTGAAAAGGCCATGGGAATTGATGCCAACCCATTTCCAGAAATTGGAGATATAGCAGTTAATGTTGGCATACCAGATTTCCAAAATCTCTCTTTGAAGGAATTGGAAGAAGCCAATGTGTAGATACATGTTGCTAGCCAAGTGTAGACACCTCATTTTTGACCGCCCTTAAGACTTGGGCGCTTTATTCCAAACACCCGATGATGAAAGTTACACTATGCAATCTTTTGAATTCTTAGTGAAGAAATTTGGATTCAAGTTCTAATCCCAACCTTACACCCCATTTTGGCCAAACTATTTTAGACCTTAAAACTCTCTTTTTCAAAATATTTTTCCAAATGTTTCTACGATGTTCCAAGGCTCGCATTTCGTTTAAAATATTACATTTTTCGGTAAATCGAGCAAGGACAAAGTGGAAATAAATGGAAGGGAGGAAAATCTTTGAAAAATCTTTAAAAACATCTTATTTATAGGTTTGAAGTTGAAGGAAATAGGAGAGGATGGAAAAAAACTAGTTTAGGAAAAGGTTGAGCATCAAACCGTTAAGAAAGAAATGAACAACCTTCACTAAATTAGGCATATATCTTTGCACACTTAGAATTTAGATGTGAGGGTACCACCATTGGAACGTAGACTTCTGGGGTATCAATTTAGGCTCAAGAATCACCTAAAACCAAGTCCAGATGAGGAAAATATGCCCATTTGAATTTGGGCTTGAAAGTAGTCTTTTGGACCTGGTTAGGTTTGTTTATATCTTGCAGTGGCTTGTTTAGACCTTGCAATGGCTTGTTTAGACCCGGCCAGGTTTCAATGAAAACTTGTCCAGAATGCCTTTTTAGACCTGGCCTTGCATTATTTGGTCCGGTCGTGGGTTTTTTGGGCTTGGCCATGTGCTTTGTTGCCTAGCTGGGTCTCATTAATCAGAAATAGGGCAGCTGGTGGGAATTCGCCAGCTGTTGTTTTTTGAAGATATTTACGACCAATTTGGCTCAAACTCTATAAATTCGACCTCTCCATTCAGAATTGAGTGTTAACAAATTTTCCAAAAGCTTTGAAGAGCTAAAGAGACCCCCTCCATCTTTAACACCTTTCTTCACTTTCAAACCTTCTTTAGCTATACATACACAATACATACACCATTAGAGCTTGTTCTTGGAGCTTTTTGTTGAGATTTCAAACTAAATTTCAAAAACTTGAGGGTGTTTAGAATCAAGTTTGTTTAACTACAAGTATCATCTCTTTCAAGAGGTATAAGCTTGTCACCTTTTTCCTTGCTTTCATTTCAACCTTTTTCTATCTTTTTCTTTTGTTTTCCTACTATTTTGGATCCATTTCAAGTGTTGGAACTTGGGGTTAAAGAGCTACCAAAGGTAGAGAAGCTTAACACCTTTTCTTGCACCTAATCTCATAGCTCATACCCTTTGTTTTTCCACTCTTTTCTTTGGTTTATATACTGATTTTTAGAGTTTAAAAGTGCTGGAAAATATGGTTTAGAAGTCCCAAAAGTGAAAGGGTTAGCCACTCCTCCTTAGTCTTGTTTATTAGTTTTGTATCCCTTTGTTTTCGCCTATATTTTGTGCTCTTTTAACTTGGTTTTAGCTACTGATTTTTTACACTTTAGGGGCTGTTTACAAATGTTTTAAATTATTCAAATAGTTTATGCTTTGAATAGTTTGCTTGTTGTATTGTAAGTTCTCATGGCTTCGGTTGTTTAGGCCTTAGACACTGGGTCCTTCGAGTTGATGGCCTTCTTTACTTAGTTTTCATGTAAAGAGTCCCACTTTTGTAACAATCAACTTTGCATAATCATCTCTGCACCCCCCTTCCTTTCTTGGTTTTCTTAGTTTGAGAATTGTTTCAAACGAGTGTTGTTTAAACTTGAGAAAAAGATCTTCCATGCTTAATGGTTTAATCTCTTCGGAGGTTCATTACTAGGGCATTACATCTCTCTCATGCCAAAAACAACTTTTTGTTTGACACTTCCCTCCTTTTAGTGGACTTAACTCTTATTTTTTGGACAAAATGATTAAGTAATGGAAAGGTAAGTTAAAAAAGGTTAATAGAATCAGTTTAAAATTGGATCAACTGACATAAAGAAGCTTAATAACATTGGTTGGATTCGGTCGAACGTTATACCGAATCCATCACTTCTAGAGTCATCACATACTAATTTGTAATGTTTGATGATTCTCGAGGCATGTCTACCTCCCTTCTTGAATTAACTTCATGATAGGAGGGAGGGATGGTGTGTCTTTCATTGCATTTATTAACTCTTTGTCCAAATGTGTCCAAAACCATCACGCAATTAACTTGCAACCATTGATGGTTTCGGAACCGAATCTGTTTTCCTCTTGAGTTTCCCTATAATAGAGAAGAGCAGAAGGGACAAACAGGGCTTAGAAAAGCTTTGTTTGCATTGTTTTCACCTCAGAGCACAAAAAAAAAAAATTTGCATGAAAATAAGGCACGGCCGGGCCTCATTAGGGGCCGGCCGGGCTCCAATGTTTGGTAAACAGAATCCTTTTGATAGAAACAGAGGGCAGTGGTTGAGGGTAAAACAGAGCAATCGCACAGAGGGCAGACAGAGCAGTTTCTACAAACGGCTTTCATTGACGTGCATATGATCCTTGTGCATTTTTTATATACATTAATGTTGTAGTATTAATGTTCATATTGTTGTTATAATTATTATTATTGTACTTATTGTGGTAATGTTATATCGTTGTAATTCTTATTGTTACACTATCCTTGTTGTAATAACTTAGATAGTTTGTTATTTATTTACCATTCATTCGATTTTGTAATAAGTAATTAGTTTATTTACTATTCATTTGCATTTGTAATAGCTAGTTTTAATTCGGACAGTTGGACATTCGGATTCTCTTGCATGAGGGCAAATATGTAATAATTGTGTATGTCTTCCAACTTTTATTTCTTTTTTCATTTTATTTACCCGCTTATGATGGATTGCACATAGCATCATATTTTCTTTAGCATTTTTCATGACTCGCATCCATTTGTTTTGTATGCATAAGGGTTCGACTCATCATACTAATGAATGTCAATTTCAAATCCCTTACTCGAATACGTGCTTTATCGCATGTTTTGAATTGACTCACATGCCATGCTAGTAGCCGAGCCTAGTAAGTACATGTTGTATGCGTTGCATTATTTAGGATCATGCATTTTTCTAATTATTTCAACTTTCTTTGGCTTGCCTTGGAGTACTAGGTGAGCATTTCTTGTTTTAGCATGTTGTATGTGTTAGTGTTACCATGTCAAGTATGTTACCATGGCGCTAAGTGCTTAGTTGATATACATGTTTGAATGCTTGTAAGTGGAGGCTTTTCGCTTAAGATGAGATGATTTGAATAAATGTACATATGAGATCACTTTTTCAAGTAGTACATATTCAAAACACTTTTCAAACAAACATAAGATTAAAATGTTCCAACTTTTACAAATTAGTCTATACTTGTGTGCATCACCTAGTAAAGATAGCCCAATAATCGAAACAAGAGCATATCATGTAAATAAGAATCACATCATGATTAGTAAAGGCCAATTTTTGATCAGGTGAGTGGGATGCTCAATTCATGACCTTCCCCTCTCATACTTAAGTTCCCAAGCCAAGACACTTTTGTAATGACGGATAAGTGGCCTTTGGCATGAGTCTCGGGTTTCCTAAATTTCTCAAAAATATTTAGGTGGCAACTCTGTAATCTAGCAAAGCAGTTCATTTTTTGTATTTTGATTCAAAATCGATTTTTCAAAAAATTTGTCGGATTTGGACTCATTTGTATTTATCTATTTCACATTGCACTTGTGAAATCAGATTCAGAATCATGGGAGTCTAAACTGTAGGGCTATCTGTAGACACCCCATTTTTGACCGCCTTTAAGACTTGGGCGCCACTGATTGTTTACTTGGTGATGAAAATTATGCAGTGCAAAGGTTTGATTTCTTCAGCAAGAGGAGCTTCAAATCCCAACCTCACACCCCATTTGAGGACCAAAACCATTTTGACTAAATTGTTTTTTTTAGACCTTAAAACCCTCTCTTTCAAAATAGTTTTTGAAAAAGTTCCTACGATGTTCCAAGGCTCACATTTCGTTAAATGTTGCGTTTTTCGGTAAACCGAGCAAGGACAAAGTGGAAATGAATGGAAGAGAGGTGAACTCTTTGAAAAATCTTTCAAAACACCTTATTTAGGGGTTTGGAGTTGAAGAAAAGAGGAGAGGAGAGAAGAAACCAAGTTGGAGAAGAAATTGGGCATGAACCGTTAAGAGAGAATCGAGCAGCCCTTGCTAAATCGGGCCTATCCATTTGTACACTTGGATTTTAGCTATGAGGCCACCATCGTTGGAAAGTGGACTTCCGAGGCTTCATTTTACATTCAAGAATCTCCTCTAGCCGAGGCCAAATGAGGGAGATATGGCTGGTTGAAGTTAGGCATCAATCCGGTTAGATCAAAACTGAGCAGTCTTCACTAAAAAAGGCATATCTTTCTTCATAATTGGAATTTTGATATGAGGCTAGCACCATTGGAAACAAGACTTCAAGGAATTCAATTTAGGCTCAAGAATGACCTGCAAAGGATTCCAGATGAAGGAGATATGCCCATTTGAAGTTGGAATAGGAGAGCAGATTTTTCTGCCGGCCACTGGTGAAGAGTGCCAGGAATTGATGATGCAGTGCCGGCCATTGATGATCAGTGCCAACCACAAATGAACCTATGCCGGCCATCAATGATGGCCGACCAGTGTAGACGCGCTCCCAGAGAACTCCCAAGGAAATCTCGTTTTGTTCTCTAAGCTACTATAGTTCGGACTCAAATGTCATGGTTCTGAATCTAATCTCACAATGTGCGATGTGAGACCGATAAATCACCAAAGAGTCCAAATCCGGCAAATCATTTTGGAAAATTGATTTTTATAAAGAAGTACCAAACATGGACTGCTTTGCTAGATACAGAGTCGCCACCTAAATATTTTATTTTGGGAAAATTTAGGAAACCCTGACTCGTGCCTAAGGCCACGTGTCCGTTATCACCAAAGTTGCCTCGGCTCGAGAACTTGGGTACGATTGGGGAAGGTCATCTATGAGCACCCCCGCTCGCCTGATCAAAGATCGGCCTGTACTAAGCATGATATCTTGTTTTTGAAAACACATGTGCTCTTATTCCGGTTAATTAGCTAATCTTACTACGTGATGCGCACAACACACAAGTATAGACTAGATCGCCTAATTTAGAACAAAGCATCGCATATCCGTTTGTTTGAAAAATGGTTTGAAGTTTGCTACTCGTAAGTAGGCTAAAATGCGGATTTCGATGAATTGTTCCAATTCAGGTAATCTAACCTTCATCCACAGGCATTTAGGTAGTTAATCACGTAAGCAAATAGCCTCATGGCAAGCATGCTTTCATGGCAACATTAACACACGTGCAGTATGCTAAAGCGTAAACACTCACAGTGTACTCCGAGCCAAAACAAAGAACTAATTAGAAATCATGCATGATCCTAGTTTATGTTAAGATGGCTAGTGCAACACATGCGAAAATGCAGCTAAAATAGGCTCGGCTATTCTAGAATGTCATGTGAAATGCAACTTGGTAACATGCTGTTAAACACGTATTCAAGTAATGTATTGAAAGTACAATGCAGTTAGTATGATGTGCCGAGCCCGGTGCATGCAATACAGATGAATGGATGCACGCATGCGAGCATAAGGTATGCTAAATTAAACATGCCTTAAAACTAACCATCGTAAGCGGTTAAGTAAAAGGGAGAAAGAAATGGAGGTTGGAAGACATGCATCACACACACGCACGCTTATTACAATAATTGGCCCTCTCAAAGGAGGGACCGAATAAGAAACTAACTAGCTAATCTAAGCTAATTAAACTAATTATTACACAACAAATTAATTAACTAATCCTAGTTAACTAATTATTACAAAACAACTTGAAATAGCTAAACGCATTAACTAATAAAGTACAAACCAAAGCGAAAGCTAGCTATCTAAGCATGGCAGCTAAGGAAAGCAATAAAAGCAGGAGCTTCAGAGGGAGAGGAATGCATGCAAGCCCGGTCGCCTTGTTCGGAAATCCAATGCGATGCCCCGATTTGCCTCTGTTTTCATTTGTTCTCAGAAACTTGCACCAAGCTCCAGAAAGCTGAAACTTCACCTTGGGAATCCTGTGGGAGGGTGGCCGACCACTTTTGGTCTCTAGAAACACCTGCCAACCACTTTTGGTCGTTGAAAAACCAGAAAAGTGGTCGGCCAGCTACTTTTTCTGGCTGGCCGACCAGTTGTTGCTGCTGAATCCCAGTTTTCTGCAACAAAGAGCAAAAGGGCATAGCAATGTATTTGCAAGATATGTGTACACAACCACCCTCCCTATCATGTCATGAACTCAAGGGAGTGTAGGTTCTCGACCCTCGGGCCACCAATCGCGCATTTCAATGCATGATGGCCGAGAGGCGAAGTTGCACAATTCAATATGGAAATGAATGCACAAATAAACACATAAAGCCTAAAACTCTATCATGTATGATCAAGAGCATCGGCAATCGAGAATTGAGGCACGTTTCATCACCTTAAGTATGAAACGTCCCTCATTTCCCGTGTTTGGACTAACTCCTATTCCAAACACAATGCAAGCAAGCATGGCATACACAATGCGACTCAATCATGCAAGTATGCAATATGACTTAAGCATGCAAACATGCAATGCAATATGAATAACCTAACAAGGCTAATGGCATGCACAATGCTAAATCATGTAGCAACTAGCATACACAATGCTAAATGCTAAAAACTAGATGGCATACTCAATGCAAGGCATTCATAAGGTTCTAAGCATAATGTAATGCATGCATGCACAATGCAATGCAACAAGGGCAACTTATGTAATATACCAAGCATGGCATGCTCAATGTAATATACATGGTATACTCAATGGACTTAAACCAAAAGGGTAGACCTCAATCATGCCCAAATCAGTGGCCATTGGTGATGAAATGAAGGCACATAAAGTAAGGCATGCATGCACAATGCATTGGCCATCAAAGAGGCCAAAGAGCACAACTCTCAAGAGTGCTCAATGAGTGACAAAAGTGGAAGTGTAACAACACTAAATGCACTAAAATGAAGCAAGAAATTATTCCAAATCATTCAAACAACGTAAGTAAAGCATGCTAGGGTCCTAAGGCATGAAAGCTAGCAAAGAGCAACACAAAGGAGGCATGCAATACATGGCACAAATGCATGGACAGAGCTCAAGTAGGTCAAAACAAGGACCAAAACATGCTGAGATAAGGGCCCAAAGGCCTAGGCATGCAAGCATACGAGATAAGCCATAAGCTAGGCAAACATGAACAATACTTAAAGGCATTCAAAGCATGAATGAAGTAGTAACAAAAGCATGCTATAAGCTCTGAAATGTCATGTTAGATGATGCCAAATCATGTACACAACACAAATGAAGCATGCAATGGTGCTCAAAGCTTGAAGCAAGCAAGAGCACTTGTACTACAACTATGCAAAACATGAAGCATGTGACCAAGGCAACCCAAAACAGTCCTAGAACATGTCAAAATGAGTCTAAAACATGCATGGAAGGAAGCCAAAATATGCTAGCATGAAGGGCATGAAGCATGGCGAATGCAAGGCAAATAAGGTGGATTACACTACACCTATTAGGACCAAGCATGGGATGACTTAAGCAATAAAAATTAGAGTTATGTCATGGCATAATAACCCCAAAAACACATTGAAATGGTGGCTCGCAAGCTATGGCATGAATGCATATGCAATGGTTCATGTTAAGACATAAATGGGCAAACCCTCCAATGCATTGAATAAGTAACAAATGCAAGTGCATGAGCATGAAACATGGACTGAAATCACATATGAAATGATGCCAAATCATTCAAATAGTCCAAGTAATGCATGCTAGAGGATTCAATACACAAAGCTAACATGCTAGATTGAACCAAGGCTATACAAAGCAAGTCATGCATGACCAATACAACACAAATTAGACCTTAAACATGCTAAAACATGAACAAAGTCTTCTTTAAGCTAAGCCAAAAGCATGCTAAAATGACATGTTACAACACGATGCATGTTAGGCTATTTCAAGGAAATACACTACAACTGCAAGGTGCATGCAAAGGATAACCAAACCAAACCAAAAAAGAGTCATGACATGGCAAAAAATCACCAAAAACATGCTGAAATGGAAAGAAAACAAGCTAGAATAACATGCTACTTCATGGAGCATACAAAGCTAGTTTGTGTGATTTACAATACAAGTGTATTAACCATGCATGGCGTGACCAAGCTAAGCAAAAAAAGTGGTATTCCACAGCAAAATAACCACAAATACAAGCTAAGATATGGTCAACATACACTTAGTAAAGATGCTCAAACATGAGGCATATTAAGGCATGTATTGAAGATGCAAGGAGAGGGGATGGCCCTCCCTTTTTTAGGACCTTAAAACACCATCCCCACCACTGAAATCCCTCTGGATTTCAATGGTGAGAAGGCCAAAACAAGGTGGTCCTGAAGCTCACAAAAAAGGCTCAAAAACAAGGCCAAACAGGGCCTAAGAGGGGTTAAACAACACCAAACACAAAAGTGATCTTAAACAAAGATCAAAAGCATGCAAAAATAGAACTTTTATCAGTTATAAGTCAAGCTTAAAACAGCATGCAAGATAGGTTAAAAGCTTAAGCAAGAAAGGGGGATTTAAAGGTCAAAAGCTCACCCTTGAAGACCCTCTTTATAACTGCAACTCCAGCAAGTTTTTCAAGCTCAAGACAACCCAAGAACACCAAAATCAGCCCCTAAGCACCTCAGTAGCAAAATGATGGTGTTTGAGTGTGTGTTTGTGTGTTAAAGTAAGACAAATCTACACTTTAAGGCATAAAAATGAAGCAAATAAGGCAATATAGATACAACACTATATCTATCCTCTTCCCTCAGATTTTCTGAACCTGGAGGAGGGAGGAGGAGCCTCCCTCTTATAGAAGAGGAAAGCCAAAGCTTCTTGGAGAAGCTAAGCTTGAATGCCATCCCTCCATACACGTGTATGGAGGATGGCTCAAATGCTCTCCAGTTGTGCCAGCTATCCCAAAATATCTCCAAAAAGGTGCCAAAAAGCAGCCGACCACTTGAAGTGGTCGGCCTGCTACTTTAAGTGGTCGGCCGACCACTTAAGTGGTCGGCCTGCTACTTTAAGTGGTCGGCCGACCACTTTAAGTGGTCAACCAGAGCAAAAACTGGTCGGCCATAGGTGGGAGAGGTCAACACACTAAATGCAAGGTGGTGGTGTGGTGGCCGACCAGAAAATATGGTCCAAAGACCAAGAAAGCCAGTTATCTGACAAGAAAACTAGCTGGAAAAAGGAAAAGTGGTCTCCAAGGAGAAATACTGGTCTCCCATCCTTGTACCACCTCCCAAACAAGGAAAACAAGGTTTGTACCAAAAACAAACCAAAACGGATGCAAGACGAGAAATCGAGAGGCGAAACACGCAGCCAAAAGCCCCGAAAACTAGCTGACGAGCATCAAAAGTGGTCTCCCAGACCACAGTGTTCCTCTAGGCAGAGGTAACAAGGTAAGGTTCAAAAACCACGCCAAACGGAGAATGTTAAGCGGTCTCGAGACAAAGCGCGCGGCTAAAGGCTCTAAAAATCAGAAACTGGTCTCCAAACGGGAAAAGTGGCCTACGACCACAGAGAAATGGTCTACAAGACCACTCCCTCCCTCTAGGAAGGGAAAACAAGACTTGGTCCACAAACCGAGCCAAAGCACAAAGAGTTCCGAGGCTCGGAGGCAAGGCTCTCAGCCAAAACTCCAAAACCTCAGAACAAGCACAACATGCACCATCACCGAGCGCTCAATCGATGACGTCTGAGTCTTAAGGTCGGTCAAAAATGGGGTGTCTACAGCCGGCCACTAATGTCAAAACTCAAATTTTTTGCAGATATTTACCTCCAGCGGTTCCCACATCGCTCCAGCTGTACTGTATTCAGATATTTCGACCTGAGGCTTGTATATTGCTATCTATGGAGGTCATATCTCTCATATTAGAAGGTTAGCAAGTTTGGGAGCCTCACTCTCTAAAATCTCTCACTCTCTCTCTCTCTCTCTCTATAATCCTCTCTCTCTAGATTTCCCTCTCTCTTACCCTTCTGTGCATACAAGTAGAGAAACACTTCTAGTTTGCCTAGACATCCTTGATCAAACTTGACCACCATTGGGCTGATTCCTTGGGACCTTCTTTGAGCTTTAGAAGGTGACTTTAGCTTGATTTGGTACCTCATTTGTGCCTAAAGTGTGCTTGGCTTCAAGAGGTATAAGACTTACCTTTAAAACTTGTTTTGCATAACTTGTTTCGCCATCTTTTTGTATTGTTTTTGGCCTGGTTTTCAACTATAAAAACCTCTATTTTTCAGTCCTAAAAATGGCGGTTTGAGGCTTGGTCAGTTAGGGGGTTGTCCCCCCTTTTGGCTATTTGGCTTGTAAAGCTTTTTATGCCATCTTTCATCACCTTTCAAACCAACTCTTTTGGCCTTTTAACCACTAAAACTCAGAGGTTTTTCAGTGGTAAAAACTTTATTTTGAGGTCCAAAAAATGGAGGAGTTAGCCTCCCTTCCTTGTGTCTCTCTTCCATGCCTAGTTAGCATTGCATAGTAGCTTTTTTTTTTTTTTTTTGGTGGCTTGTGTTAGTTTATTTCAAGCATGATTTAGGCTCTGTTTTGGCATGTTTCAACTCTATTTTTGGTTGGTTGGTTGGTGCACCTGTTGCTTGCTTTTTGTACTTATAGTGCAATTGTGCTTACTAGTCTAGCATGCCTAATGAGTTAGCCTATTTTTGTAGCTTGTATTAGCTTAACTACAGCTTGTTTTAGCTACTATTTTTACCTACTTTAACTCTGTTTTGGGTCGGTTAAGTCCTTCGAGTTTTGTTTTGCATGGCTATGTGTAACACTCTTCACTAGCTTAATGAGTTAGACTTTTAAACATGTTGTGCATGAGTTGCTTGCATGTTGTAACATCATTTTGCATGTAATTTCAGTGTATATAGCTCTGTCACACTCTCATTTATTTCACTCTTTTATTGCTTTCGAGAGTTGTGCCTTATGTCTTATTTGTGAGCCAACATGTGAGCATTTTTTTTCTTGCCTTTTATGCTTCTATCTCAGCATGTTTTAGCCACTGTTTTGACATGTTTAAGCTCTGTCCAGAGATGGTTTGGTCATTTGAGCTTGGTATTGCATGCCTCTAGTGTAGTGTTCTTCACTAGTTTAATACTTTTAGCTTTTCAGCATGTCTTGCATGTGTTGCTTGCTTGATTTAGTGTCTTTTGCATGCCATTTCAGCACTGAAAAGTCTGCAACCTTCCTCATTTCTTCATTTTTCCATTTGTTTTGAGCGTTGGTTAACCTTATGATTGTGCTTAAGCTTGAGATAGAGCTTGTGCTCAATGGCTTTAACCCTCTTTTGAGGCTTCCTCCTAGCCAAAGGCATGATCTCTCTCATCTCTTAAATCATCCTTTGGTTGATCCCTCTCTCATTAGAGGATAATCACCTTGGACTTAATTGACTAAAGAATGACTTGGCAATGCTAAAATGAGAAAACAAAATTGAATCAAGTAAAATATGATCAAGATAAGCATGTTGTGTTTGCATTGCATGTGTTCAATCGGACGTTATATTGAACACAAGGTAGATTGGTCCATTTCATACTCAAAGTGATGAAATGAGCTAATCTCCTTTGTCTCCATCTCCCTTGATCATGCATGATAGGGTGGTGGTCCTTCGTGTCTTATTTGTGCATTTATTGAAAGTGTACAACTTGGATCTTTAGCCATCATGCATTGAAAATGCTTGATTGGTGGCTTTGGATCCAAGAGTGCCACTCCTTTGATGTTTTGAGATGATAAGGAGGGGCACAGTACAAACATATCCTTGGAAAACCCTCCATTTTCCTCAGTTTGTGCTTTGTTACAGTGTGGTGATTCAGCACACCAGTGGCCGGCAGTGGCTCACTGATGGCCGGCAATGGCTTTATCCTTGGCCAGCATAGTACACCTTTGGCCGACAGATGGCCGGCAGCAAGAACTCATGGCCGGTAGGCCACTGGTGCATTCCTCAGCAGTGAATTGGTAAGGTGGAGCAGAAAGTTCTTGGAGCAACCCTACAAACAAAGCCTCTCAAGAGCAAACTGGAAGGCTTTTCGGGGCGAAAACTGAGCGCATGCATCTTCTACTTCCCGGAGTAGAGTAGTAGCAGCATAGTTTAATATGTTAATTACTTAGTTAATTTGCATTGATTGTTGTAATAATTAAGTAGCTTTAGCTTAACTATTTATTTATGTTGTGTTGCAATAATTAGTAATTAGTTTACTAGTTATTCAATTGGTTTGTAATAATTAGTCTAATTAGTTTAATTAGATTAGTTAGCTTAGCTTAGCTTAGCTTAGATTAGCTTAGTTTATTCATTCGGATCTTCCTTCGCGAGGGCATAATGTTGTAATAAGCGTGCTTGTGTGTGTGCATGTCTTTCTCCCTTTTATGTAACCTCTTTCGGTGGTTAGATTCGGGCATATTTTGATTAGCATACCTTATGCTTGCATGTTTGCATCATTCATTTGCATTGCATGCACCAGGCTCGGCGCATCATTCAAACTGCATTGTATTTAAATACTTATTTGAATACGTGTTTCAAAGCATGTTATCAAATTGTTGCATTCATATGCCATCTTAGATAGCCAAGCCTGTTTAATTGCATTATTTCATGTGTTGCATTAGGCATCTTAACATAACTAGGATCATGCATTGATTTCTAACTAGCTTTTGTTTTGGCTCGGAGTACACTGTAAGGTTTACGCTTTAGCATACTTGCATGAGTGTGAGTGTTGCCATGATCGCATGCTTGCAATGAGGCTATTTGCTTACTTGCTTAACTGCATGAATGCCTGTGGATGAAAGTTTTATTGCTTAAATTGGAACAATTCGACAATTGTGTGTTTTAAGCCCACTTTGCGAAGTGGCAAATCATCATGTTTTTAAGCCCACTTAGGGTGGCAAATCGGCGTTTTAGGCCACTTGAGGGTGGCACTTTCAAACCATTTTCGAAAACAAACATGAGTTGATTTGTTCCAATTCTTGCGATTTAGTCTATACTTGCTTGTGTGCGTCACATAGTAAAGTTAGCTAATAATCAGAACAAGAACACATGTGTTTATCAAACAACATATCATGCTTAGTAGAGGTCGATCCTTTGATCGGGCGAGCGGGGGTGCTCATTTCATGACCTTCTCCTCTCGTACCCAAGTTCCCGAGCCGAAGCAACTTTGGTGATGACGGACTCGTGGCCTTTGGCACGAGTCAGGGTTTCCTAAATTTCCCAAAAATAAAATATTTAGGTGGCGACTTTGTAATCTAGCAAAGTAGTCCAGTTTTGGCATTATTTGATTCAAAATCAATTTTCGAAAATGATTTGCCGAATTGGACTCTTTGGTGTTTATCAGTTTCACATTGTACTTTGTGAAATTAGATTCAGAACCGTGACAGGAGTCCGAACTGTAAGACCAATTCGAGCTCTCCGAAAGGGGGCACGAAGAAAGTCGAGTCCACAGTTTCTGGCGACTCTGCTGGGGATTTAGAGAACTTGACTCAAACTCATGATATGTTGTTTTATCTACATTGATGTGTTTCTTTGGATTGCATTTGCATAGGTGCACTTAAGTCACAGTGTTTGCCATCTGCTATTCCTGAGCAGTTTGCCGGAGGCTTGCTTGGAAAAGCGTGCCATAAGGCTGACCGGTTGCGGGCTCTGCCATGATGGGAACACAAACCTTGGATCTGGACTACCGCTATACCATTTGATCCTTCTTTCACTTCTCGGTGTTAGGAGCGAGAGGTATATTATGTGGTCTTGCTGAGGCACCCTTTTTGACCAATTGGCCTAGTTGCATATCGGAAGCCTTAGAGATTGTTCCAAACTAGGACAGGTTGCTTACCCGAATATAGGATTGTTTGAAACCGCATGTTTGCGTAGTGAACCCCTAGCTCCTGACGAAACTAGGACAGGGTAACCCTACCCCATCATAGGGTGTTTTGGCTTTTACTTAACTGGTATGTGCTTTACAATGAGAACTGTACAGGGATGTGCATATCAGTTGCCTAGTTGGTATCTGTTTTGGGGCAAAATTCAGTAGAGAGCACAGTCATTCAGCCGTGATCATATCTGTTCTAGTGAAATTGGGCTGAGATGCTGTCTGTTTTCTCTTTTGCAAGGTAGTCCTGGAACCATAGCTTCAGAAGGCTCCAATATCCCCCGGGTACACTGGACTTATGTTGATAGACTTTGTTAGGTTGGAGATTTAGTTCGAGGGCAACCAGTGTTTCCTTCGCTAGAGGCAAGGCAAAGAAAGGCCAGTCAGGGCTCACCGGTTCCACTGATCCAACAGTCACCAGTTAGATCACCTTTGCCAACTCAGCAGATCCGTGATGGCACAGAGTCCGGAAAAAGTTGTGGCTATGATAGCGGCATTAAACCAAGGAATCGCCATGCAGGGTGAGACCAATGCTGAAATGCAATGCCCATCTGGGGCACCTACCACACATCCAGTCTCGGGACCCCAGCCGAACTTTGACCCACTTCCGCCAGCTGAAGATTCGTATGGTCTAGATCCCCGAGAAGGGTTGGCTCAAGCTCAGGTTTTCTAACCTCTGGTGCAGCCTAATGAGAGGCTTTATCCCCTTGATATTAATGATCTCGATCCGACCTCGGTGAAAATTACGAACCTTGAGAAGCAATTCAAAAAGGCACAGGGCCTTAACTCCATTCTCGACATTGAGGATAGGTACACCGAGGCTACTGTAAGGCTCCCAGATAAATTCAGAATGTCACATATTGACCGTTTCGACTAGTCTAGAGATCCTATGGTGCATATCCGGCTTTTCCTGGATGTCTTGAAACCAATGGGTCTGACTAAGCCTCAGAAACTCTCTCTGTATGGAAGAACCCTATCGGGTATAGCAGCCACTTGGTACGCCAAGTTGGAGGATGCAGTGAAGTTGAACTGGGAAGAGTTGGCTGAGGCCTTTGTCGATCAATACTCTTACAATACCCAAGTTAAAATGACCACCCAAGAGCTTGAAGCAACCCATCAGAATCCTACAGAGTCTTTTGTAGAATTTGTTGCAAGGTGGAGAGCAAAAGCAGCACAGATGACAAATCGCCCTTCTGAGAGGGACCAAGTGCGAATAGTGGTACAGAACCTTGAGCATGATATGTTGCAAAAGTTAATAGTCGCTCCACTATTCACTTTCAAAAGTTTGCATGAACTGGGGGTTCAGATCAAGAGTGCGTTCAACAGAGGGATTATTCCCAGAACAAGTGAACTAATAAGGAGGGTTTTTTTCGGGAGTACCCATGCTGGTAGTAGCACTATTCCCAAACCCATTGAAATCAATATAGTCGCCACAGCCGACCCTTTTGCCAAACCAAGCCTACAAACAGCCGACCCAACCAGAGCTCAGGGTAGAACTCTCACCCCCCTCTATATGAGCCTAACCAGCGCACTAAAAGTCCTGATGGAAAGAGGGTATCTCAAACTGCTTGATCCTCAACCTCTGCCTGACCCACTCCCTACCAGACATAACCCCACCAAATACTACATGTATCATCAGCAGCGTGGTCATGACACCGATCGTTGCTACTGCCTTCATCATGAGGTTCAGAATCTCATCGACAACCGGACGATAGCTCCACCTCAAGACCCCAATGACCAAGTACCTCATCCACACCTCAATCTAATCCATATACTGCCATCCACCTACAACCCCAACATATACATCACCCCAGCCCATCTACCCAAGCCTGAGGTGTTTATCCCAAAAAACATGGGCTTATACATGATGGATGCACTCAAGCCCCAATCATCTCAAACCCGTGAACCTACTACTTCTGAGCTGATGAGAATGATTGAAGATCTTCAGAGAACTGTGGCAGATCTGACCTTTGGGATATTGGCTCCGTTATCGACCACATCACATGCCAGAAAAGGCTCTCCAATCTTGGGGCAAGCTGCAATTGAAAATGGCCAACCTGAAGCCATCTCAAATCTGGGCAATGACATGTCGACAACAACTGGGCTTCACTCTGATATAGCGACCCAATCCCTTGGCAAAGTGGAGACAAGTGGTAAGAACAAGATAGGGGCAGGCATTGGTCCCTATGAACACCTTCAGTGGGCTATTGAGGCTTTGAAAGCTAAAGGACTGAACAAACAGCAAGTGCTTGCAGTTGTTGCAAAGACTGTGGATGGCACTTTTGCCACTCAAGATGAGAGCATTCTGAATCAAGGGGCAAGCTGGAAGAAAGGCTGTCATACCAGAAATCCCCCTTTCAGCTCCAATCCCACACTCGGAAGAGATCATCAAACCCAGTCAGCACTTGCCAGCCCTTTTGCTGGTGCATCCATAACTCCACAAACCTTGAAATACCAACCCCAAGGCTAGAGGGTCTTCGCCCCGCTGTATATGACCTTGTCCAAAGCTCTCCAAATCCTTATAGGACAAGGCCATCTCAAACTCCTTGAGCCTCATCCTTTCCCACATCCCCTTCTAACTAAGCATGATGCTACTAAGTACTGTGCCTTCCATCAACAAATTGGTCATGGCAAAGACCTTTGTTTTCGTCTTCACCATGAAATATAAGATCTGATTGATAAAGAGGTCATCGTCGCACCAGGTCCTGCAAAGTCTATCGGTACTGGATCGATGAACTTGGGGGATAATGTGACTATGTGATCGGGGTATGAACCACCTGCTGATGATGCTCATTTTACTCCAGATATGGTGGATGGCACGCACTGTTTTGAGCAATTTGCGAATGCTGTTTATTTTACTTTCTGACTTGGGTATTGGGTCAGTCTTGTTGTGTTGTATTGAGTCAGTCTTTTCGTACTGAATCAGTCGAGTCTGTCTTGTTGTATCGAGTCAGTCATGTTCTGTTAGAGTCGGGTGATTGCGGGGTGTTACCTCGGGCATCACTTGCTTATTTTGTGTTTGTCTTTTACACTCTTTTTTTTTAGTCTATTTCTGCCATGAAGCCAGTTGTGCCAGCAAATTTGAATGAAACGGCAGTGCTTTTCACCTACTTTTCTGTGCCTTGAAATCATTGCATTAACCTAAGTTTTCCAAAACTTTCCTAACACTATAATGAAAACAAAGAGGAAGGAATTCCTCGGGATTTGTAAAAATTTAATCAATTAAGAGGAAGAGAGGCATGCTAAGCCCTTAATGGATGAGCTCATGTTTGTTAATGTGAGTACGCAGAAGGATCCTGGCTTGATCCAAATGGGTTATGAATGTCTTTATGAGGGACTAGTCGCTTTCTTAAAAGATTTCAAATAATGTTTTGTGTGGTCCTGCGAAGACATGCATGGAATCGCTCTCGGGATTGTGCAGCATAAGATCACTCTCAGTCTCAGCCTCAAGACTCGACCCCTTTTGCTTTCAAATCTTGAACTTTGATTTAGAATGTTCAAATGATCAACCAAAACATAAGGCTTGTATGGCCGGATCAGAAGCAACCCTTGAATTAGGGGCAAGAAAGTCAGATCAAGAAGATCAGATGTTATCAACGGAAGCTTGCGAAGCTAGATCAGAAATAGCCCTTGAACTAGGGGCAAAAATGTTAGATGTGCTCAAAGATTCAAAATATGGGTCATTTCGCCAACCAATGAAGACTGGCAAGAAAGCCAAATTCGAGCAGCTGAAAGAAGGAAGTTTATTGCTGAAGGACAATTGAGTTCCTATCCACAACACTAGGGGCAAATTCAGACCCGATTGGATGGGCTCCTACATCATCAACGAACAGTAGCCATTCTCCTGGATTCAGATGGCTTTGAGATCTCAAAACCAATCAACATGGACAAGTTACACTTTTTTTATCCTTGAGAGGCTCGCTAGGTCGAAAACCCTGAAGGGCGACCCAGGCAAAAGTTAGAGCATGAAAAAAAACAAAAATGAAAAAAATGAAAAGAAAAAAAGGAAAAGAACAAAAATGAAAAAATGCAAAGAAAGAAAAAGAAAAGAAGAAAAGAAAAAAATGAAAAGAAAAGAAAAATAGAGCTCGCAAGGTTGAAAACCCAGAAGGGCAGCCTTGGCAAAAGTTAGAGAGTAAAAGGAAACTGTTAACGCCCGAGTGAACCTCAACCCGGAACTACGTCAGGACTGATTCCCATTTTTGGGATACGTAGGCAACTTTATCCTGAAGTTCGGCCCCAATCATTTTCAGCCTGCTTGGCTCATCCATGTTGATTGGTTTGTCCTTGTTCAAACTCGGCTATCTTATTCATGTGCAAATTGGCTTGTCTTCGTTCAAATTGGGTTGTCATGTTCTATTACAAGATTCAGCTACAAGACAAATCAAATTTAGATCTGAGGTTGTGCATCTCAAGAGTAAATTCTATGTTGGTCGAGCAATGGCCATTTGCAAAAACAGTTTTTAAGGATTTTTAATGAGGTTGACTAATTCGCTTGAAAATTATTCCATTTTTCCAAAACTAGACCATTTCTTGGACCCAAAAAAGAAAAATTTTCAGTGCTCACAACCTGACTTGCATGATTTCGAATTAGAAAATTGAACAAGTACGTTAATCTAACTCTTATGTTGGTCAAAATTGTTTTAGCAGAAAGCCAAAAACAAAAAAAAAAATGGTCAAAATGATGAACTAGGGGCACAGTTGAGTCAGGTTTTCTGTCTTTTCCCTGTTGTCAACATACTTGCAGAAAAAGGCACCATACTTGCCAGAAATGGGCACCATATTTGCCAAAAAAGGCACAATTAAAGCTAACAACAAAGGACCAAAAGCTCTCTCATCCTCCAAGCAGTGAGGTATCAAGCCAAGTGCGAAGCACGAATTGGAAATAGAGCTGGATATTCGTTTCCCTCATCTGGGACGATCACACCCAAATTGGCATCTGACCCAGAATAGGGACGTAAAAAATGCAATGTGTGAGACTAATCAATTGTATGCCTGGCCGGTGGGACATGCTGTAATTCACCTTGATCAGGCTAAGGCAGGGGCATCGTCAACCAATGTGAGTTGCATATTTGCTCCAATTACATCACAACCCCTCTATGGGAAAGCTTACTGTTGTGAGCGAAAGAAAAAGAATCTAGTAGAATACTAGGGGCAAAAGCCTACAACTTCCTGTTTATCCATCAACCACCCCGTGGAGGGATAAAAAATAAGAGAGATTGAAGACTAGAGAGATGTGCGTTGAGAGGAAAAAGTGAGAAAAGGGCTTTTTTCAGAAAACTAGAGATTGAGTGCCAGAGTGATGTGAGAATCACAAATAAGAAAGGGTGGGAAACAATACCGGGAGAAGCTGTGGGCTCCCCGTGAACTGAAAGGTCTCTCGCCATTGGAACACATTCAAGTGTTGTGTTTGTTGTTTTTGTTTGTCTCGATTCTTGTTTTGAGTGTCAATAGATGTGTTTAGGTTGTTTTACCTTTGTTTTCGTTTGTTGAGTCGGTTTGACGGCAGTCAGTCGTAGGCTCAATACCCGGTTAAGAACTCATTTCTCAATTTCAATTTCAAAAAAATAAATCGTTTTGTGCTCAGTGCTGTGCCGTTCTCAACATATGTGCAAAACAGGATTTGTTCTTTCATAAAATTGCAGGGTTCAACCCAGGTCATGCGAGAACAATAAAACTAGGACCTATCTGAAGCTATTTGGGTTCCAGACTGCAAAGCAAAAGAAAAGAGGGAAAATTTAAAGCATCTTAGTGTGTTTCAACTTCAGCAAATTCCAAGACTGCATGACAGGTGCACGTTCTCAGGCCTCGCCTTTCTTTGGAGTATGAGTGTATCTCAACTCGAAGCTTAAGCCTACTTCAAGTCAGAATGGCAGTCCAAGCAGCACCCGTGGTTTTCACATGCAGATGTTACCCCTCGCCAATATGAACAAGGTGTGTTCTTTTTGAGTTAAGCACGTTGCAAAGTCCTCTGAGAGGTAAATTGAAGGCGCTAAAGTACATGTTTGATGCTCTTCTATTGCATAGAACGTGCCCTTTCATATACACTTCTGTTGCATGCGTACCGGGCATCGTTTATGATTCTTGCATAGAATATGCTTTCAATGTTGCATAGAATATGCCTGTCTCTTGCATAGAATATGCTTTCAGTATTGCATAGAATATGCTCTTGTTTCATGCATAGCATATGATTTCAGTGTTGTTGCATAGAACATGCTTTCAATCAGCATCATGCATCTATCGCACAATAAATCTCATTCAGTGCATCTATTTCACAATTTCATATCACTCGCACTGTCTTGTGCACCTTGTGGTTGTGTGCCACTCGCACTGTCTTGTGCACCTTGTGGTTGTGTGCCACTCGCATTGTCTTGTACACTTTGTGGTTGTGTGCCACTCGCACTGTCTCGTGCACTTACACTTTGTATCACATTCGCACTCTCTTGTGCACCCTCCTAGTCTGGGAGACCTTAAAATCCTGCATTTACACTCGCGCTTTCTTGCGCATCGCACTCTCTTGTGCAGTTTACACTCGCGCTTTCTTGCGCATCGCACTTTTTTGTGCAGTTTACACTCGCTCTTTCTTGCGCATTGCACTTTCTTGTGCAATTTACAGTCGCGCTTTCTTGCGCATCGCACTTTTTTGTGCAGTTTACACTCGCACTTTCTTGCACATCGCACTTTTTTTGTGCAGTTTACACTCGCGCTTTCTTGCGTATCACACTTTTTTGTGCAGTTTACACTCGCGCTTTCTTACGCATCGCACTTTTTTATGCAGTTTACACTCGCACTTTCTTGCGCATCGCACTTTCTTGCGCAATTTTACACTCGCACTTTCTTGTGCATTTCATTACATGCTCTTATCTTGCATAGAATGCTCGTATCTTTTGCGTAGAACTTGCTCGCTCTATTTTGCACACCTTACCTGCACTTGTTAGTGCATTGCTCACGCTATTTTGCGCACCTTACCTACACTTGTTAGTGTATTGCTTGCTCTGTTTTGCGCACCTTACCTGCACTTGTTAGTGCATTGCTCATGCTATTTTACGCACCGTACCTGCACTTGTTTGTGCATTGCATCACGCTGTTTTGCTCACCTTGCATCGCATTGTTTTATGCACCCTGTATTGCACTATCTTATGCACCCTCACTCGCACTGTCTTGTGCGCTTACATCGCGTTATCTTGCATATTTACCTTGTATCGCATTGTCTAGTGCATACTCCCATCGCACTATCTTGTGCACTTGTACAGCACTGCTTTGTGCATTCACCCTCAATCGCACTATCTTGTGCACATTGTATTTTTGTATCATTCGCACTATCTTGTGGATTGCAATTCAATCGTATTGTCTTGCGCATCCCACTATCTTGTGCATCTGTATAGCACTATTTTGTGCATTCACTCTGCATCGCACTGTCTTATGCATTCATCTGGACTAGGAGACCTTAAATCCTCTTAAGGTGTAAGTCCTTTACTGTTTGTCGTACCCGAACGACTTCCAGCGGTCTGGTATGGCCACCTGCCTGTGTTTGCGGTGAGTTCCTAGGAGATCAACTGAGACGGTGGAAACTAGAGTTCGAATGGCTGATGCCTAGAATGCAAAGGTTCGGAATTTTTGAGACTAAAGTCTGGTTTAAATACCTAGGGGTGTATCCTCGGCTTGAAATCTGTATGGCAACCCCATAGGTTGAAATAGCGTGTATGCGCCTCAATTCTGGATACTGAAGCAACCTAGTCTGTCACCCTGTTGGAGAATAGGGAAAGCTGCGACCATAGCCAGGGAGAAAAGTAGTGCCTGCGGTTTAGAAGCACAATCAAAAGGGGAAGATCCCCAGCAGCATAAGGTCAGTCATCGCCGATTACCCCTGTAAGGTACTTTCACTTCCTAGCTGCTACATCATTTATTACGTCTATTGCATTGTATATAGCATTTATTGCATGCATCTACTGCATTTTCTATTTTATCGCCTGCATCTTTTCCATATTAAGCTTAGTTTGGCATGTGTCCATACTTTTCACATTAAAGCATGGCTCTGTGATAATGTGTACGCACTTATTCCACTAAGAGAATTGTGGTTTGAGGGTTTCGGCACCTTTTCTATGTTAGACGTGGTTTGTTTTGTGTCCATGCCTTTTATAAGTAAAATGTAATTTGGCCGCGCCTTATTCACTGCATCCATTGCATCGTACTTTGTTTTGTTGCATTCAGCATTTAGGATCATTATCTTTTCTCAGCAGATCATTCCTCACTTATATCATCCCACCCAATTACTTGTTTTCTTTCTACAAAACACACAGTTCTGCATGTGCACACGCCTATTCCACTAAGAGAATTGTGGTTTGAGGATTCCAGCACCTTTTCTGTGTTAAACGTAGTTTGATGTTGCATCTCTATCCATTTATGATATTTGTGTGGTTTTGTACTACTTATGGTTCGATGATTCAATTACATTGCATGTCATTTGCATTGTTTCATTACATTGTATATCATTTACACTGTTTTGTTATATTGTGTATCATTTTGCATCCTGCCCCTGAACTATGTTGGTTTAATTCCTTGCAAAGGGATACGTAAGCAGCCTGCAGGCACAACCATTTGTTTCTGCATCTGCATTTTCTTTGTTTGTCTAAGTCTTCAGCCTTGTCAAAAATGGGTCGTCTCTGGGCTTTGACATTTACTCACGTCATTTCATAACTGTGAGCTCTGTCAAAGAAGAGCAACTGTAGACACCCCATTTTTTACCACCTTTAAGACTTGGGTGCCACTGATTGTTTACTTGGTGATGAAAGTTGTGCAGTGCAAAGGTTCGATTTCTTCAGCAAGAGGAGCTTCAAATCCCAACCTCACACCCCATTTGAGGACCAAAACCATTTTGACTAAAATGTTTTTTTTAAACCTAAAAACCCTCTCTTTCAAAATAGTTTTTGAAAAAGTTCCTACGATGTTCTGAGGCTCGCATTTCATTAAATGTTGCACTTTTCGGTAAACCGAGCAAGGACAAAGTGGAAATAAATGAAAGAGAGGTGAACTCTTTGAAAAATCTCTCAAAACACCTATAGACACCCCATTTTTGACCATCCTCAAGACTTGGATGTTCTTGCAGGTACATCCGGTGACAAGTTTGATTGCTCGTCCAGTACTCGAATTTCGCGGCGGAACGTCATAAGTTTGAGCTTTCCAAACCCTATATCCTTTCTGCCCCATTTTTGGACCATGCTTTGGTCCCTCTAGCATGCTTCTCTTGGTGCACTGCCAACCATGAAATGGGACTGCCGGCCATGCACTTTGGCCTGCCGGCCATTGATGAGCCCCGCTGGCCATCAATGAGCCCCTGCCGGCCATCACTGATGGCCGGCCGGCCACCAGTGCATCAGTAGATATTTTTTTGATATTTTTGACAGCTGTTTGCATAGATTGACCCATCTGCTTGCACGTGGATGGCTGGATTTCTTTGAAGGCTTCTTGTATCCTCTATATATAGGAGCCATCCTCTTGCATGTAAGGGGTTACAAAAATTTTGTGAGCAAAATTTCTCTCTCTCTCCCTAGAATCCTCTCTCTCTTGATTTTGTGCTTGAAATGGGAAATTCTCTACACATTTGTTCTAAGAACCTTGACCAAACACCTTCACCTTGGAGCCGAGGTTCTATAAGGCTTGGTTTGAGGTCTTAAGCTTGGTTTTGGCTCAGAATTTCAACTGTTTTTGTACTTCAAGGGTAAGGACTTGTCCTTTTTAAGCTTTGTTTTGGTTAAGTGTTTGGCCATCTTTTCACAATACTTTGAGGCCGGTTTTAACCTCTAAAAAACTCTGTTTTTAAGCTTTTAAAATCATGGTTTGAGCCTTGTTTAGTTAGTGGGTGGTTTCCTCCCTTGGCTCTTTGGCTTGTTAAGCATTTTGAGCCACCTTTCAAAGCTTTTGAAACACCCTTTTCTTGACCTTTTAACCACTGAATTCCAAGGGAATTTCAGTGGTAGAAAGTTGGTTTTGAGGTCCAAAATAGGAGGGGGTGGCCTCCCCTCCTTGTATCTTGTTTTCATGTGTTGATGGCTTAACATATGTACATGTATTTCTACCTTTTTGTAGCTTAGTTCAAGCATGTTTTTGGCTTTGTTTTGACATGCTTCAACTCTGTTTTTGGCTGGTTGGGTCACTTCTTGCTTGCTTTTTGCACTTGTAGTGTAATTATGCTTACTAGCCTAACATGCCTAATGAGTTAGCTTATCATTCTAGCTTGTGTTAGCTTGACTCCAGCATATTTTTGCTAATGTTTTGACATGCTTTAACTCTATGTTGAGTGGTCTTGGTTATATGACTCATGTTTTGTATGGTTGTAGTATAAAGGCCTCATTCGCTTTGTGTTTCAAGGCCTCTAACATGCTTTGCTTGTGTTGTTTGCATGGTATAGCATCATTTAGCATGTGATTTCAGTGCATATACCTCTGTCACACTCTTAACGTTTTCACTCTTTTATTACTTTTGAGAGTTGTGCCTTATGCCTTGCTTGCGAGCCAACATGTGTGCATGACTTTCTTGTCTTTTGTGCCTAAATTTTAGCATGATTTAGCTACTAATTTGGCATGTTTTAGCTCTATCTAGAGCTGGTTTGGTCATTTAAGCTTGATGATGCATGCTTCTAGTGTAGTGCTCTTCACTAGTTTCAATGCTTTTGGCCCTTAACATGTTGTGCATGTATTGCTTGCATGTTTTAGCATTATTTGTCATGCCATTTCAGCACTAAAATTCTGCAACCTCCCTCATTTCTTCACTCTTAATTTGCTTTGAGGGTTGTTAGCCTTAGGGTTGTGTTTAAGCTTGAGATAGAGCTTGTGCTCAATGGCTTTAACTCTTTTTTGAGGGTTCTTCCTAGCCAAAGGCATGAGCTCTCTCATGTCTTAAGTCATCCATTGGTTAACCCCTCTCTCATTAGAGGACAATCATCTTGGACAAATTAACTCAAGAATGCTCGGTAATGTAAAATGTGTAAACAAGAATTGAGCAAAGTAAAACTTGTGCAAGATAAGCATTTGTGTTCCATTGCATGTGTTTGGATCGGACGTTAATCCAAACACAAGAAATGCGAGACGTTTCATACTCATAGTGATGAAACGTGTCACGTTTCTTGGTCTCCGTTACCTTTGATCATCCATGATAAGGTAGTGGACTTGAGTCTTTGTTTTGTGCATTTTTTGAAAGTGTACAAGTTGGATCCTTGGCCATCATGCATAAAAAATGCTTGGTTGGTGGTTTTGGATCCAATAGCCCCCCTCCTTTGATGTTTTGAGGTGATAAGGAGAGGGTGCAGTACAAACATGTCCTAGAAAAACCCTCCATTTTTCTCTGTGTATGCTCTGTTGCAGTTTGGTGAATCAGCACACCAGTGGCCGGCAATGGCTTACCCTTGGCCGGCAGAGGCACACTTTTGGCCTGCAGATGGCTGGCAGCAAGCACTTATGGCCGGCAGGCCACTGGTGCACTCCCCAGCAGTGATTTGATAAAATGGTGCATAGAGTTCTTGAAGTAACCATGCAAACAGAGCCTCTCAAGAGCAAACCGGAAGGCTTTTCAGGGCAAAAACCGAATGCATGCATGTTCAACTTCTTCAAGCAGAGCTGAGGCAGTGTTGTTTAATGCTTTACTTGTTAGTTAGCATAGTTTTGTAATTTAATTAATTAGTTTGTGAATTAGTTAAGTATTGTAATAATAAGCAAGTAGTTTGCTAGTTATTCATTTTGTTGTGTAATAATTAGTCTAATTAGTTTAATTAGATTAGTTAGCTTAGCTTAGCTTATTCATTCGGGCTCTCCTTCGCGAGGGCGTATTATTGTAATAAGTGTGCGTGCGTGTGTGCATGTCTTCCAACCCCACGTCTTTCTCCCTTTTATTTAACCGCTTTCGTTGGTTAGATTAGGGCATATTTTGATTAGCATACCTTATGCTCGCATGTTTGCATCATTCATTTGTCTTGCATGCACTGGGCTCGGCGCATCATTCAAACTGCATCGTATTTCAATATACTTATTTGAATACGTGTTTCAAAGCATGTTATCAAATTGTTGCATTCATATGCCATCTTAGATAGCCGAGCCTATTAATTGCATAATTGCATTATTGTATGTGTTGTATTAGGCATCTAGCATAGTTAGGATCATACATGATTTCTAACTAGCTTTTGTTTTGGCTCGGAGTACATTGTAAGTTTTACGCTTTAGCATACTTGCATTAGTGCGAGTGTTACCATGTTTCGCATGCTTGCCATGAGGCTATGTACTTAAATGCTTAACTGCATGAATGCCTATGGATGAAGGCTTTGTTGCTTGAATTGGAACAATTTGATAAATGTGAGTTTTAAGCCCACTTGAGGGTGGCAAATCCGCGCTTTAGCTCACTTGAGGGTGGCATTTTCAAACCATTTTCAAAACAAATATGAGTTGATTTGTTCCAATTCTTGCGATTTTAGTCTATACTTGCATGTGTGCGTCACATAGTAAAGTTAGATTAATAAACGGAATAAGAACACATGTGTTTATAAAACAACATATCATGTTAGTAGAGGCTGATCCTTTGATCGAGCGAGCGGGGGTGCTCATTTCAGGACCTTCCCCTCTTATACCCAAGTTCCCAAGCCAACGTAACTTTGGTGATGACGGACACGTGGCCTTTGGCACGAGTTAGGGTTTCCTAAATTTTCCAAAAATAAAATATTTAGGTGGCGACTCTGTAATCTGGCAAAGTAATCCAGTTTTGGCATTATTTGATTCAAAATCTGATTTTCCAAAATGACTTGCTAGATTGGACTCTTTGGTGTTTATCAGTCTCACATTGCACTTTGTGAGATTAGATTCAGAACCGTGACAGGAGTCCGAACTGTAGAGGACCAATCCGTGCCTCGCCGAAAGGCAGGGGCGCAAAGAAAGTCAAGTCTACAACACCTTATTTAGGGGTTTGGAGTTAAAGAAAAGAGGAAAGGAGAGAAGAAACCAAGTTGGAGAATAAGTTGGGCATGAACCGTTAAGAGAGAGTCAAGCAGCCCTCACTAAATCGAGCCTATCCATTTGTACACTTGGATTCAGCTATGAGGCCACCATTGTTGGAAAGTGGACTTCCAGGACTTCATTTTACATTCAAGAATCTCCTCAAGCCGAGGCCAGATGAGGGAGATATGGCTGGTTGTAGTTGGGCATCAATCCGGTTGGATCGAAACTGAGTAGTCTTCACTAAAAGAGGCATATCTTTTTTCATACTTGGAATTTTTATGTGGGGATGCCACCATTGGAAACACGACTTCAAGGGCTTCAATTTAGGCTCAAGAATGACCTGCAAAAGAGACCAGATGAAGGAGATATGCCCATTTGAAATTGGACCTAGAGAGCAGATTTTTCTGCCGGTCACTGGTGAAGAGTGCCAACCATTGATGATGCAGTGCCGGCCACAAATGAACCTATGATGGCCGGCCGGCCACTGATGTCAAAACTCGGAGTTTTTGCAGATATTTACCTCCAGCTGTTCCCACATTGCTCCAGCTATCCTGTATTTAGATATTTTGACTTGAGGCTTGTATATTGCTATATATGGAGGTCATATCTCTCATATTAGAAGGTTAGCAAGTTTGGGAGCCTCTCTCTCTAAAATCTCTCTCTCTCTATAATCCTCCCTCTCTAGATTTCCCTCTCTCTTGCCCTTTTGTGCATACAAGTAGAGAAACACTTCTAGTTTGCCTAGACATCCTTGATCAAACTTGACCACCATTGGGCTGAGATTCCTTGGGACCTTCTTTGAGCTTTAGAAGGTTATTTTAGCTTGATTTGGTACCCCGTTTGTGCCTAAAGTGTGCTTGGCTTCAAGAGGTATAAGACTTACCTTTAAAACTTGTTTTGCATAACTTGTTTCACCATCTTTTTGCATTGTTTTTGGCCTGGTTTTCAACTATAAAAAACCTCTATTTTTCAATCCTAAAAATGATGGTTTGAGCCATTGTGACTTAGGGGGTTGTCCCCCACTTTGGTTCTTTGGCTTGTGAAGCTTTTTGTGCCATCTTTCATCACTTTTCAAACCAACTCTTTTGGCCTTTTAACCACTGAAACTCAGAGGTTTTTCAGTGGTAAAAACTTTGTTTTGAGGTCCAAAAATGGAGGGGTTCGTCTCCCCTCCTTGTGTCTTTCTTCTATGCCTAGTTAGCATTGCATAGTAGCATTTTTTTTTTTTTTTTTGTGGCTTGTGTTAGCTTATGTCAAGCATGATTTAGGCTCTGTTTTGGCATGTTTCAACTCTATTTTTGGTTGGTTGGTTGGTGCACCTGTTGCTTGCTTTTTGTACTTACTAGTCTAGCATGCCTAATGAGTTAGCCTATTTTTCTAGTTTGTATCAGCTTAACTCTAGCTTGTTTTAGCTACTATTTTGACCTACTTTAACTCTATTTTGGGTCGGTTAAGTCCTTCGAGGCTTGTTTTGCATGGCTATAGTGTAACGCTCTTCACTAGCTTAATGAGTTAGACTTTTAAACATGTTGTGCATGAGTTGTTGCATGTTGTAGCATCATTTTGCATGTAATTTCAGTGTATGTAGCTCTGTCATACTCTCACTTATTTCACTCTTTCATTGCTTTCGAGAGTTGTGCCTTGTGTCTTGTTTGTGAGTCAATGTGAGCATGTTTTTTTCTTGCCTTTTATGCTTCTATCTCAGCATGTTTTAGCCGCTGTTTTGGCATGTTTAAGCTCTATCCAGAGCTGGTTTGGTCATTTGAGCTTGGTATTGCATGCCTCTAGTGTAGTGTTCTTCACTAGTTTAATGCTTTTGGCTTTTGAGCATGTCTTGCATGTGTTGCTTGCATGATTTAGTGTCTTTTGCATGCCATTTTAGCACTGAAAAGTCTGCAATCTCCCTCATTTCTTCATTTTTCCATTTGTTTTGAGGGTTGGTTAACCTTATGATTATGTTTAAGCTTGAGATAGAGCTTGTGCTCAATGGCTTTAACCCTCTTTTGAGGCTTCCTCCTAGCCAAAGGCATGATCTCTCTCATGTCTTAAATCATCCTTTGGTTGACCCCTCTCTCATTAGAGGACAATCACCTTGGACTTAATTGACTAAAGAATGACTTGGTAATGCTAAAATGAGTAAACAAAATTGAATCAAGTAAAACATTACCAAGATAAGCATGTTGTGTTTGCATTGCATCTGTTCAATCGGATGTTATATTGAACACGAGGTAGATTGGTCCATTTCATACTCAAAGTGATGAAATGAGCCAATCTCCTTTGTCTCCATCACCCTTGATCATGCATGATAGGGTGGTGGTCCTTTGTGTCTTATTTGTGCATTTATTGAAAGTGTACAACTTGGATCTTTGGCCATCATGCATTGAAAATGCTTGATTTGTGGCTTTGGATCCAAGAGTGCCACTCCTTTGATGTTTTGAGATGATAAGGAGGGGCACAGTACAAACATATCCTTGGAAAACCCTCCATTTCCCTCTATTTGTGCTCTGTTGTAGTGTGGTGATTCAGCACACCAGTGGCCGGCAGTGGCTCACTGATGGCCGGCAGTGGCTTCATCCTTGGCCGGCATAGTACACTTTTGGCTGGTAGATGGCCGGCAGCAAGAACTCATGGCCGGCAGGCCACTGGTGCATTCCTCAGCAGTGAATTGGTAAGGTGGAGCAGAAAGTTCTTGGAGTAACCCTGCAAACAGAGCCTCTCAAGAGCAAACCGGAAGGCTTTTCGGGGCGAAAATCGAGTGCATGCATCTTCTACTTCCCGGAGCAGAGTAGTAGCAGCATAGTTTAATATGTTGATTACTTAGTTAATTTGCATTGATTGTTGTAATAATTAAGTAGCTTTAGCTTAGCTATTTCTTTATGTTGTGTTGTAATAATTAGTAATTAGTTTACTAGTTATTCAATTGGTTTGTAATAATTTGTCTAATTAGTTTAATTAGATTAGTTAGCTTAGCTTAGCTTAGATTAGCTTAGCTTATTCATTCGGACCCTCCTTCACGAGAGCATAATGTTATAATAATCGTGCGTGTGTGTGTGCATGTCTTCCAACCCCACGTCTTTCTCCCTTTTATTTAACCGCTTTCGGTGGTTAGATTAGGACATATTTTGATTAGCATACCTTACGCTTGCATGTTTGCATCATTCATTTGTGTTGCATGCACCGGGCTCGGCGCATCATTCAAACTGCATTATATTTCAATACTTATTTAAATACGTGTTTCAAAGCATGTTATCAAATTGTTGCATTCATATGCCATCTTAGATAGCCGAGCCTGTTTAATTGCATTATTGCATGTGTTGCATTAGGCATCTTAACATAGGTAGGATCATGCATTGATTTCTAACTAGCTTTTGTTTTGGCGCGGAGTACATTGTAAGTTTTGCACTTTAGCATACTTTCATGAGTGTGAGTGTTGCCATGATAGCATGCTTGCCATCAGGCTATTTGCTTAATTGCTTAACTGCATGAATGCCTGCGGATGAAGGATTTGTTGCTTGAATTGGAACAATTCGACAATTGTGTGTTTTAAGCCCACTTTGCGAAGTGGCAAATCATCATGTTTTTAAGCCCACTTGGGGTGGCAAATCCGCATATTAGCCCACTTGAGGGTGGCACTTTCAAACCATTTTCAAAAACAAACATGAGTTGATTTGTTCCAATTCTTGCGATTTAGTCTATACTTGCTTGTGTGGGTCACACAGTAAAGTTAGCTAATAATCAGAACAAGAACACATGTGTTTATCAAACAACATATCATGCTTAATAGAGGCCGATCCTTTGATCGGGCGAGCGGGGGTGCTCATTTCATGACATTCCCCTCTCGTACCCAAGTTCCCGAGCCGAGGCAACTTTGGTGATGACGGACATGTGGCCTCTGGCACGAGTCAGGGTTTCCTAAATTTTTCAAAAATAAAATATTTAAGTGGCGACTCTGTAATCTGGAAAAGTAGTCCAGTTTTGGCATTATTTGATTCAAAATCGATTTTCCAAAATGAGTTGCCTGATTGGACTCTTTGGTGTTTATCAGTTTCACATTGCACTTTGTGAAATTAGATTCAGAACCGTGACAGGAGTCCGAACTGTATGACCAATTCGAGCTCTCTGAAAGGGGGCACGAAGAAAGTCGAGTCCACACTATCGTATCCGAAAGGAGCACAAAAAGCAAGCTACACTAGGCTGCCCTCAAGAAGAACACAAAAGGTTCGCCAGTCAGTGGACAAAGCTTTGCAGGTCAAAGGGATGGCTCCAGTGAAGAGGCATTGGATGATGACTCCCTCGAAGTAGCTGTAATGCAGAGAATGTCTCCCAGATGCAGGTTGAGTTATAAATGGCTGAGAGAGCTCCCAATTGATAGGAAACAGTACTACAAAGATGAGCAGAGAGACCGCAGGCCAGCCAACACTTATGGCAGGAGGCCATTTCTAGTTGGTTCTAGGTAGCAGCCACCTTTGGCTGGGCCTCCAGACACCAGGAATCTGTCAAGGGGTAAGAGACCTCTGCATGAGATCAGGCCACATAACTACTACAAGACAATCAGCCAGCCTGAAAGAAAGCTTGAATTTAGCTCAAGACAAAGCACCAAAGCCAATGATTGGCCTTCAAAGATAGCTTCGAAGACAGTTTCAAAGACAAGAGTAGCAAGCCTAACAATAGGAGCAATAGGTACATGGGTACCAGGGGTACCTGATTGGCTTGTCATGCAAAACAAACCTAAAGTGATGCCTATCCAAGAAAAGGTTTTTGGAGGAAAGAAAATGATGATTAAGCCCCCTTTGGGAGCCTCAAATAACTAGGTATTACTGAAAAACCCAAAGACAAGGGAACTAGATATGGTTCCTATAATCTCCAAGTCTCAGAGAAAGAAAATCCAGCTAAGCTACACTCAGTGCCAAAGAGATTTGAAGGAGAATGAAGAAAGTGCTTCCTTGGCGCAGTCAAAAGGCTAGATAGGAGAAGGAGAAGGAGAAGGAGAAGGAGAAGGAGAAGGAGAAGGTTCAAAGCCTAGTTCTAAGATCAAAAGGAGTGCCAGCAGAAAACAATTGGCCAAAGTTCATGCTAAACTAAGAGCCAAAGAGAGATCCAGTCTAGTAGGCCTCGAAAAGGCCTTGATGGAGAGTGATGTTGAGACAGATGAAGGAATTGAATTAGGCCAAGAAAAGGTATTGGTTAAAGAGGAAATGTTCGAAGCTTTTATGGCTAAACAGATCTTCATGGTTGAAAAGCCAACAGAGGTAGACCACCAACAAACTGCTTCAAAGGAACCTGCTAGCACTGAGGTACCGTAATGCAGTATGGACGATGCTTCTCAAGCATTAGAGTAAACCAATATCGAAGGGGAACAAACACAGCTAGTAATACAATTTGGCTCATTCCCTCCAACGCTAGTTAATATGGTTTATGTGCTGTCTCAAGAGTTTCAAGCTGAGGAGAACCAAGACGACCAAGAGGGTGATCCCATTCCAGTTTCTAGTAAGGATTCATAAACCAACATGGTCCAAGATGAATAGAAATGGGCAAAGTACTTGTTAACAATGGGGCAGCAGTGAACCTACTTCCACGATCCTCCTTGAAGAAGTTTGGGAAAAGAAATCCCAGGTTGATCCCAACAAGCACTACCATTATTGGTTTTGCAGGAGACAAGCAGATGGCTCAAGGCATTCTGCCTATCAACCTGAGTGTGGGAACCAGAGACTGTATGATAGCATTTTTTGTCATAGACAACAATGCCAAATATAATGCTTTGTTTAGTAGGGATTGGATCCACACAAACAAATGTGAGTTTTCTTCTTTGCATCAAAAGATAATGATAGCACTAGATAGTGGAGAAACAGAGAAGATTGATGCAAATCCACAACCCTTTATTGCCTGTGCAGATTTTGCAGAAGCCAAGCTGCACACGGAAGGGGTGGTACCACTTAGTGTACTAAGGAAGTCTGATGTAACAACCAAAGTAATGGCTGACGGGGAAGTGACACACCTGAAGCATCTAGTACAGGAAAGTGCTAATGAGGAGTTCATCATCAAAGATACCAATGATGCCTAGTTGTAGGCAAAAGGATCAAGGTCAAGAAGCCAGACCATTGGCTTTAATCAAATTTTCAACATTGGACATAGAGACAATAGTCCATAAGGTGCAAAAAGAAGAGAAAGAAAAGGATCAAGATCAAAAAGCCAGGCCATTGGCTTTAATCAAATTTTCAACATTGGACATAGAGACAATAGTCCAGAAGGTGCAGGAAGAAGAGAAAGAAAAGGATCAAGATCAAGTCAAACCATTGGCTTTAATCAAATTTTCAACATTGGACATAGAGACAATAGTCCGGAAGGTACAAGAAGAAGAGAAAGAAAAGGATCAAGATCAAAGGGTTAGACCTTTGGCTCTTGGTAAGTATTATGCATTAGACATTGAAACTAAAGTCCAGGAAATATAGGAAGAAAAGGCTTTTGTAGCTTGCTTTTCGTGCTCTTTTCAGATACGATAGCCCTACAGTTCGGACTCCCATAGTTCTGAATCTCATTTCACAAGTACAATGTGCAATACATAAACACAAATGAGTCCAAATCCGACATTTTGGAAAATCGATTTTGAATCAAAAATGCCAAAAATGGACTGCTTTGCCAAATTACAGAGTCGCCACCTAAATATTTTTGAGAAATTTAAGAAACCTGAGACTTATGCCAAATGCCACTTATCTATCATCACCAAAGTGTCTCGACTCGGGAACTTAGGTATGAGAGGGGAAGGTCATGATTTGAGCACCCCACTCGCCTGATCAAAGATCGGTCTCTACTAATCATAATGTGACTCTTATTTACATTATATGCTCTTGTTCCAATTATTAGGCTAATTTACTATGTGATGCACACAAGTACAGACTAATTTGCAAAAGTTAGAACACTTTGATTTATGTTTGTTTGAAAATTGTTTTGAATATGTACCACTTAAAAAAGTGATCTCATATGCACATTAATCAAATTATCCCAATTTAAGCAATTAGTGTTCATCCACAGGCATTCAAATAGGTATATCACTTAAGCACTTATCCTCGTGGTAATCATGCTTGATATGGCAACACTAGCACTCATGCAATATACTAAAGCCATAAGTGCTCACCTAGTACTCCAAGGCAAGCCAAAAGAAACAAAAGAGTTAGAAAACATGCATGATCCTAACAATGCAAATGACTAATGCAACGCATGCAAAGATGCAACCAATAGGTTCGGTCGTCTAATATGTCATGTAAATCACTTTCATAGCATGTGGTAGCGCACGTATTCAAGGAAGTAATAAATGGCATTATTGTTAGAATGATGAACCGAACCCTATGTATGCGAGACAAATAGATGCAAATAATGGAAAATGCTAAAAGAAACATCATGCTCTATGCTATTAATCATAAACGGATAAATAAAAGGGAGAAAGAAATGGGGGTTGGAAGACATACACATTATTACACTTTTGCCCTCATATAAGAGGGTTCGAATAAATGTCCTAGCTAATTACCAATTTAACTAGCTATTACAAACCAAATGAAATAAATTAACTATACTAGCTAATTATTACAAATGAAGATTAAACTAACTAATTAATTACTACACAAGATGAATTAACTAAGTTATTACAAACTCGAAGGATTTAACTCACTAATTAATTAACTAATTAACTAACAACTATGAATTAAACGAATTAAACTCGAGCCGGGGTTAAAGAACCATGCATGCCAATGCGAACATCCACTTAGGAACGCCTCTGTTTTCTGCCAGAACTGTTCTGTCTGCAGAAAATGCTTCTATTTTGCCACTACTTTTGCTATGTTTTGCAGAAAATGACACTGCCATGCTGAAAAGAGGTAGTCGGCCGGCCAAAAAAAGTGGTCAGCTGGATTCAAATAGTGGCCGGCTGGCCATTATTGTTGGTCCTGCCTTGCTGCAGCAAAAAAGAAATAAAGTAGAAACAGGGTGTTTCCAGGGGATGTTTATCCTCTTTGTCTTTCCCTATCATGAAATTGCTCAAAGGAGGGGTAGAATCGATTCACAAATCATCAACGGTTGCAAAGTTATTGCATGATGATCCATGACTCGATTGGACAAAAGCTTAAGGAAGGAAAATAAAAACCTCCTCCATATCATGGAATTGATCAAGGGAAGTGGTTGACATTGTGTAGACACCCCATTTTTGACCGTCCTCAAGACTTGGGCGTCACCGCTTGAACACTCGGTGATCACCCATGTTCGTGTTCGTTTTGAGTTCCCGGAGGTCTCGGCTACGCACTTTGCCTCAGGATCTCTCAACTCAGCTGTTTTGTGTTTGATTTTGCACCAAACACTTGTGTTTTTGCTTCTGAGGGTAGAGAGTAGCTTGCTAGCTACCCCTGACACCCACCGACCCTAGCTTGAGGCCACCGGTCGTGTCTTCTTACTACCAGCCATTGGTGAAATATACCATTGGCCGGTCGGCATTTGGTGTGGTCGGCCGACCATCTGTTTGGCCGATGGCCTCCTTTTCTGGCCGATACCACCTTTTTGCCTTTTTTAGGCATAATGCATGCCAGCTGTGCCAGCTGGAATGCACGGACCCTGCCCCCCATGCACGGGTGTGGCTGTTTTGAACCTTTGCACCCTTTTGGTCCAAGCTTCCTAGAGAAGATTGCACCCTTTGCTCAAGCTTCTTGAGGAAAGAAGCTTGACCCTTTGTCATAGCTTCCTCAAGAAGCCTGCACCTTTAGCTTAGCTTCCCTTGGAAGCCTTAACCCTTTTTGAATAGCTTCCCTTGGAAGCTTAGTCTTTGCATTGTCTATACAAGAGACCCCTCTTCTCCTTTGATTGGGTTGAGCAAAACCAGAGCAAAATACATATATGTTCTGATATATACACCTTCTCTCTCTATATCTCCCTCTCTCTCTTCATTTGTGTGTGTTTAAGAGCCTAAAAGTGTGTTTTATTCTTAGTTTTGCACTAAGACACACACCATTACACCATACTTCGACTTGGGAGGTCTTGAGGGTTTGTTCTTGAAGTTTTGGGTCGGTTTTGATCAGAAGAAGGTGGCTGACCTTGCTGTTCTTCAAGGGATCTTCAAGGGTAACATTATTGCTTTATATTCCCCAATCTTGCACTAGTCTTTAACCTATCTTGCATGCTGTTTTAGACTTTGTGTATAACTGAAAAAAGTCTTGTATTTGCATGCTTAAGATGTTTCATTGAGGTCATTTTGGTGTTGGGGGTCGACCTCCCCTTCTTAGGCCTTGTTTGGCCCTTTTTGTGCTTTCTTTGTTAAGCTTTGGAGACTTTTGTGTGTTGGCCTTCTCACCACTGAAATCCAGTGGATTTTCAGTGGTGAAGAAGAGGTTTTGAAGTCTTACATAGGGAAGGGACACCCCTCTCCCTTTGTCCCTCTTTTGTTTGTATTTTTGGCTCATAAAGGTAGCATGCATGCTTAGGTGTTTTTGGCTCCATTTCAGAGGTTTTTTGGGTGTCATTTGGTCATATTACATCTCTGCTTTTGGTCGGATTAATGGTCTTTTGCATGCATAATACACTTGCTTTGTACTCCTCTATTTTGCCTAGAAATGCATCTTGCCATTAGGCCATCACGTTTGCATTTTTTTTCCTAGCTTTGTGAAGCTTTTGGTCATGTTTCATCATGCTTGAGGTCTGTTAGGCATTGTTTTGATCATATTTTCCATGTTTGGTATAGCCCCTTTGTATTTTGGCTTGTGAGCCTTGAGGGTGTGAGTCATGAGCATGTTTTAGTTGGATTGTTTCAATGATTTGGAGTCATTTCACAAGCCATTTCAGTCCCTAATCCATGTTCCTATGCTTGCGTCCATCACCCTTTTCATGCTTTGAAGAGGTGTCCTTTTGTGCCTTGAAATGAGCATTGTGCATGCTTATGTATTTAAGTCTTTGGGGCTGCCGTATCAGTGGGTTTTGGGGCATATTTTGATGCATAAAAACTCTGTTTTGGGTTGCTTAGTTCATGCCATGTTTGCTTGGGGTAGGTGTTGAGCAATGCTCTCTTTTGTGGCCTTGAATACCTTCTATTTTGCATCCATTCCCTAGCATGTCTTGGTGTCATCTTTTGCATGCTTTTCAGAGTTTAACATGAGTGTTTAATGTCCAAGCATATTGCCTTTAAGTATGCTTAGAGTTGTCCCCTTCCATGCTTAAATGATAGGCCTTGGTGTGTGCATGCTTGCATGCATAAGTTGTGGCATTTTTGACCCTTTTGGCCACTGTTTTAGGGTGTGGCTGAGGCCTCCCATTTCAGTTTAAGTCCATTCTTGTACATAGTTGTATGTTTGACTTGTTGCCTCTCGTTGCATGCTTGCATTGTACCATGTTTGCATCACATGTTACATTGCATTGTATTGCCTCTTGCATGATTAGCACATTGCATGCTTGCATAATAGATTGCATTACATTTGGCATGTTTTGCATCTTAGCCTCATGTTGCATTCTTGAGCCATGTTTGTATACATGCATTGCATTGCTTGGTTTGGGGTGTCAAACCAAGCATGAGGATTGAGAGTGTTTGTACTCCAAGTGACGTAACACGTCTCAATACTCGGTCACCGACGCCCTTGATCTCAATATGATAGGGTGTTGGCATTCATCTCCTTTGTTGCATGCATTTTACATTGAATGGCAAACTTGGCCTCTTAGGCCATCATGCATTAAAATGCATAATTGATGGCCCGAGGGTCGAGGGTCATGCTCCCTTGAGTCCATTGCATGATAGGGAGTGTGGCCATGCTCACATTTGCTTGAAAATTCCATGTCATACACTGCTTGCCCTCTGCTACTGTCAACTGCAGGATTCTGCAGGAAGAAATAGCCGGCCGACTACTTGGAGTGCCGACCGACCAAATATAATTAGCCGGTGGCTCAACCAATGGTCGATGACCATTCCCTTCGGCCGGTGGTGTTCCCACTTGGTCGGTGATGCTCCCCAGTGTTCAGAGAAGCATCCTTGGGACTTGTGCAAATTTTCAGAGGAGTAGGGCAGTGTAAACAGAGGCAACGGTGCTATGGCAGCGAGTTTCCGAGCGGGGCGAGTCAAGCATGCATCATTCGCGCATTCCGAGACAAAGCTGCAGCAGTCTCTTTAGCTTCACATTTAAATTATTTTTGTGATTAATTTGTTAATTAATTAGAGGGTCTGTAATAATTAATTAGCTAGGATAGTTGATTCATTATTCGGACTGTATTATTCTTTCGGTCCCTCCGAGTGAGGGCGTATTTGTAATAAGTGTGGATGCATGTGTGCATGTCTTCCAACCCCCACTTCTTTCTCCCTTTTACTTACCTGCTTTGATGGTTAGTATTAGGACATATTTAAATTAGCATACCTTATGCTATGCATGCGTGCATCATTCATCAGTCTTGCATGCATCGGGCTCGGCGCATCATGCTAACTGCATTGTATTTCAATTCCAAGTTGAATACGTGTTAGTTGTTGCATATTCACATGCCATCCATAGATTAGCCGAGCCTATTCTAGCTGCATCCTGCATGTGTTACCTTAGCCATCTTAACATGAACTAGGATCATGCATATGATTACTAACTAGTTTCTGTTTTGGCTTGGAGTACTCGGTAAGCATTTATGTTTTAACATCCTTGCATGAGTGTGAGTGTTGCCATGATAGTATGCTTACCATGAGGCTATATGCTTACGTGTTATAACTGCCTGAATGCCTGTGGGTGAAGGTTAGGTTACTTAAATTGGAACAATGCGTTGAATGCAAGTTGTAAACCCACTTGAGAGTGGCAAAATTATATTTTCTAAGCCCGCTTGAGGGTGGCAAAATTCACGTCTTAGCCTACTCGCGGGTAGCACCATCAAATCATTTTCAAATAAACAAACATGACATGTTTCATTCCAATTTAGGCGACTTAGTCTATACTTGTTTGTTGTGTGCATCACATAGTAAATCTAGGCTAATAACCGGAATAGGAACGCATAATGTTTTCAAAACAAGATATCATGGTTAGTAAAGGCCGATCTTGGGATCGGGCGAGAGGGGGTGCTCATAGCTGACCTTCCCCAATCGTACCCAAGCTCCCGAGCCGAGGCAACTTTGGTGATGACGGACACGTGGCCTTAGGCAAACGAGTCAGCGTTTCCTAAATTCCCCCATTAAAAAATATTTAAGTGGCGACTCTGTATCTGGCAAAGCAGTCCATGTTTGGCACTTCTTTACAAAAACTCTGTTTTCCAAAACGATTCGCCGGATTTGGACTCTTTGGTTCAGATTAAGAACCGTGACAAATTGAGTCCAAACTGTAGGGTGAGGCCTCCAACGGGGAGCGTCTACACATTGATTCTCAAACCATTATCATCACTAACAAGTATAAAATGGCCTAAGACTCAATGGGTTCAATTAACGTCCGATTAAACCCAAACCAATTTTATTATCTTGTTCCATTTTTACTCCAATTTTATTACCTCTTTCAATTACCTTTCCATTCCTTAGTCATTTTAGTCCAAAATGATAATTAAGTCCACTAAATGGAGAAGAGTGTCAAACAAGAAGTTGTTTTGGGCATGAGAGAGAGGTAATGCCCTGGTAATGAACCTCTGAAGAGATTAAACCATTTAGCATTGTATGGTCCCTTTCTCAAGCTTAAACAACACTTGGTTGAAACACTTCTCAAGAAATAAAAAGCCAAGAAAAGAGGGAGAGTGAAGAGATGATTTTGAGTGAACACAAGTATAGAAAGCATGAAATAAATGCTATCAACTCAAATAGGTTGGTGTTTAATGCCTAAAACACCAAACCTATGAGGACCACTACACTACAAGCATGCTATACAAAGCACAAATGCAAAAAACAACCTAAAACAGTCCTAAAATAGCTCAAAACAATGCTGAAATTCTCAGAGAAAAGCTTGAAAAAGTTAGCTAAAAAATGAGGAAATTAAGCTAGTAAACAAGCATAAGGCAGAGTGGCTAACCCCTCCATTTTTGGGACCTCAAAACAACATTTTTAGCCCCTGAAAAATTCTAAAAATCAGTGGTAAAAAGTTGAAAAAAAGTTGAGAAAGAAATGGGAAACACAAGGGAAAAAGCTTAGAGAACAAGGTTCAAAGAAGGGTGGTTAACCCCTTCACCTTTGATAGCTTTAAGCCACAGGTTTTAACCCATAAAAATAGTCTAAAAATAGTTCAAAAACAGCAAGAAAAGAGAAGGAAAAAGTAGTGTAAAGATAGTCAAAGTTATACCTCTTGAAGAGGAGTAAGTCTTTTGTTCACAAACCACAAAGCTTACACTCTTAATGGCTGAGATTTGAGCTGAAGAACCTCAGCAAGAAGAGCTAAATTTTTGGTTTAGAAAGTGTAGAGAGAGTGTGTGTAGGTTGTAAGATAGAAAGGGAGAATGCTATGCAAGTATTGGAGCTTTTGGAATTTTTTTCTAACCTAAAACTAAGAGGAAAGGTCCCTATATATAGAAAAACATGTTACTTAGTTGGAAATATCTATATATAGATAGCTAGTGTAGTGCATGCACCTATGGGAACGACTGGCAACAAATATCTGCAAAAATATGTTCTACCGGAACAACTGGCCAGCCGGCCAGTAAAAGGGACGACTGTACACTTATTTCTAGCTGACCGGCCACTAGTTGGCCTGTGGAGACACTTGGATGGCCAATCCACTAAAAATGGCCTAATTTTCACAATTGGCCGGCTGGCCAAGTGCTTGTATGGCCGTCCACAAAAATCTGCTTCCATGCCTAACTTCAAATGGGCATATCTCCTTCATCTGGACTTGGTTTCAGGTGATTCTTGAGTCTAAATTGAAGCCCTGAAAGTCTAATTTCCAATGGTGGTAGCCTCACATCTAAATTCTAAGTGTGCCAAGAGATATGCCTAATTTAGTGAAGACTACTCATTTCTCTCTTAACGGTTTGATGCCCAACCTCTTCCTCAACTAGTTTTTTTCCCTTCCCTCCTATTTCCTCCAACTCCAAACCTATAAATAAAATGTTTTTAAAGATTTTTCAAAGAGTTCACCTCCCTTTCATTTATTTCTACTTTGTCCTTACTCGGTTTACCGAAAAGTGCAATATTTTAAACGAAATGTGAGTCTCGGAACATCATAGAAACATTTGGAAAAATATTTCAAAAAAAAGGGTTTTAAGGTCTAAAATAGTTTTGGTCAAAATAGTTTTGATCAAAATGGGGTGTAAGGTTGTGATTAGAAGCTCAAAAATCGAAGCCTTTTGCTGAAGAACTTGAGCGATTTGTACAGCGTCACTTTTATCATCGAGTGATCAACCAGAGGCATCCAAGTTTTAGGGGCGGTCAAAAATGGGGTGTCCATAGCTTTATGGACAGATTTTGTCTATGAAGAAGAGAGTAAGGATGTTGAACCAGAAAGGGTAGGAGTAGAACAGGATGAAAGGGTTGTTTCAAAGGTTGAAGAAGTCAAAGGGGGAGTGTCAGTGAGTGCTCAAATGCAAGTTCCCTTAGAAGAAGTAAACCTAGGGGAAGGTTCAGTACAACAACCCACCTACATTAGTGCTTGGTTGGATCTTATTGACAGGAACCAGTTGTTGGTTGTCCTGAAACAATATAAATAATGTTTTTCTTGGTCTTATAATGAGTTGCCTGGGTTGGACATGTCATTAGTGGAACATAGGCTCCCAATGAAGCTTAATTTCAAGCCACACAAGCAGAAATCAGGACGGATGAGCCCTGAAGTGGTTCAAAAGGTGAAAGACGAGATTGTTAGGCTCCGTAAAGCAAGCTTCATCAGAACAACCAAGTATGTTGAATGGTTATCCAATATTGTGCCTGTAGTAAAAAGTAATATCAAGTCGAGGGTATGCATTGATTTCAGAAACCTGAATTTGGCTACTCCAAAAGATGAATACCCCATGCCAATAGTTGATTTATTGGTGAATAGTTCGGCAAGACACATGATTTTGTCTATGATGAATGGACATTCTGGTTATAACCAGATCTACATAGCAGAGGAGGATGTTCACAAGACAATTTTCAAGTGTCCTGGAAGCATTGGCATCTTCGAATGAGTTAAGAAGCCATTTGGATTGAAGAATGTAGGAGCAACATATCAGAGGGCAATGAATACTATCTTCCATTATCTCATTAAAAGATACTTAGAATGTTATATTGATGATATTGCTGTGAAATCCCAGTCTATGGAGGAGCATCTAGTTTACTTGACAGTAGCCTTTGAAAGAATGAGAGAGTTCAAGTTGAAACTCAACCCTCTCAAATGTGCTTTTGGTGTATCAGTTAGAAACTTCTTGGGGTATGTCGTACACAAGAAAGGGAATACAAATTGATCTGAACAAAGCCAAAGCCATCATTGAAGCCAAACATCCACCAAGTAAGAAAGAATTGTGAAAATTCCTTGATCAGGTTAATTTTCTTCGAAGGTTTATTTCTAACATTGTTGGAAAAACTAAAATATTTTCTTCTTTTTTGAAGTTAAAAAATGAAGAAGAATTTGTGTGGACATGTAGACACCCCATTTTTGACCGACCTTAAGACTCAGACATCATCGATTGAGCGCTCGGTGATAGTGCATGTTGTGCTCGTTTTGAGGTTTCGGAGTTTTTGACTGAGTGCCTTGCCTCCGGGCCTCTGAACTCTTTTGTGCTTTGGCTCGGTTTGTGGACCAAGCCTTATTTCTCTTCCCTGGAGGGAGGGAGTGGTTGGTAGACCACCTCTTTGTGGTCGTAGAGCACTTTTCGTGGTCGTAGACCAGTTTTTGCTCTTGGAGACTAGTTTCCAGTTTTCGGAGTCTTCGGCCGCGCGCCTTGTCTCGAGACCGCTTAACGTTCTCCGTTTAGCTTGGTTTTTTAACCATGCCTTGTTGCCTCTGCCTAGAGGGACACTGTGGTCCGGGAGACCACTTTTGTGGTCGTAGACCACTTTTGGTGCCGGTAGACTAGTTTTCGAGGCTTCCGGCTGCGCGCTTTGCCCCCCGAACTTTCATCTTGCATCCTTTTTGGTTTGTTTTTAGTATAAACCTTGTTTTCCTTGCTTGGAGGGTGGTATAAGGGTGGGAGACCAGTTCTTCCCCTTGGAGACCACTTTTCTTTCCGCCAACCAGTTTTCTGGTCGGCCAACTGGTCTCCTTGATCTTTGAGCCACCTTTTCTGGTCGGCCACCACACCATTGACTTGCTTTCAGTGTGCAGACCATCTCCCACCATGGCCGACCACTTTCTTCCTTGGCCGACCACTTCCACTAGTCAGCTGACCAGTAGAAGTAGCTGGCCGACCACTTCAAGTGGCCGGCAGCTTTCCATCACCTTTTTGGAGATATTTTTAGGCCAGCTGTTACAGTTGGAAGGCACAGAAGCCATCCTCTATACACGTGTATGGAGGGATGGCTTTAGGCCAAAAGCTTGTCCAACAAGCTTATTGCCTATTCTCTATAAAGGAGAACCTCCTCCCTCCTCTTCCAGGTTCAGATTTTGGAGCTTGAGCTATACATACACCCTTGTCTCTATAATTCTCCATCCTCTTCATTTTTGTGCTTGGAAGTGTCATTTTATCACACTTTAACACACAAACACACACTAAAACACCATCCTTTTGTTGTTGAGGCTCTTTGAGGTTGGTTTTGGAGTTTTTGGATTGGTTTGAGCTCAAAGAAGTTGCTGGAGTTGCAGCTTTGAAGGTGTTCTTCAAGGGTGAGCTTCTAACCCTTAAAACCCTTATTTTTGCTTAAGCTTTTGGACCTATTTGCATGCTTATTTAGGCTTAACTTCCTACTGCAAAAAGTTCTAATTTTGTATGCTTAACATGTTTGTTTAAGGTCTCTTTTGTGTTGGGGGTAGTCTACCCTCTCTTAGACCTTGTTTGGCCTTGTTTTGAACCTTCTTTTTTAGCTATTGGGACCCCCTTGTTTTGGCCTTCTCACCACTGAAACTCAGAGGAATTTTAGTGGTGTAAATGGTGCTTTGAGGTCCCAAATAGGAGAGGGCCATCCCCTCTCCTTGTGTCTTGAATGCTTGCTTCATTTGCCTCATGTTTGAGCATGTTTGTTAAGCTTGTGTTGGCCACATCTCAGCCTATTTTAGGCCTTATTTCAGCATGGCATACCACTGTTTTGACTTGGTTTTGTCACCTCATGCATGCCTTATACACTTGTAGTGTAAATCTTGCAAACTAGCTTTGTGTGCTTCATGAAGTAGCATGTCTTTCTAGCTCGTTTTGAGTCCATCTCAGCATGTTCTTGGTGTTTTTTTGCCATGATATACCTCTGTTAAGGTTTGATTTGATAGCCACTTGCATGCTCAATGCACTTGTAATGCAATTCCATGAATTAGCCTAATGTGTATCATGCTTTAGACCATCATTCTAACATGATTTTGGCTTAACTCTAAGAAGCTTTTGTCCATGTTTTAGCATGCTCTAGCTCTGATTTGTGTTGTTTTGGTCATGCATGCCATGCTTTGTATAGCTATAATGCATTCTAGCTTGTTTGCTTTGTGTATCAAGTCCACTAGCATGCATTACTTGAACTATTTTCATGATTTGGCATCATTTGAAATGTGATTTCAGTCCATATAGTGTGGTCATGCACTTGCATTTGTCACTCTTTGAATGCATTGAAGAGTTTGTCCTTTATGCCTAGGAATGAGTCATTGTGTATGCCTTCATGCCTAAGCTTGCGAGCTATCATTTCAGTATGTTTTTGGGGTTATTTTGCCATGATATAACTCTGATTTTTTGTTGGTGAAGCCATCTCATGCTTGGTTTTGGTAGGTGTAGTGTAATCCTCCCTATTGCCCTTGCATGATCCATGTTTTTGGCCCTTCATGCTAGCTTATTTTGGCTTCCTTCCATACATGTTTTAGCATCATTTTGACATGTTCTAGGACTGTTTTGGGTTTCCTTTGCCATATGCTTCATGTATTGCATAGTCATAGTGCAAGTGCCTTGCTAGTTTCAAGCTGTGGGCACCATGGCATGCTTCATTTATGTTGTATACATGATTTGGCATCATTTAACATGGCATTTCAGAGCATATAGGACTGCCATGTTCCTATTTCTTTCATGCTTTGAGTGCCTTTGAGTGTTATGCATTTGTTGCCTTGTTTATGGCCTAGCATGTATGCCATCTTGCCTAGGTCCTTGAGCCCTCATCTTAACATGTTTTGGTCCTTGTTTAGACCTACTTGAGCTCTGTCCATGATTAGTTCATGCATTTGTGCCATGTATTGCATGCCCCCTTTGTAGTCCTCTTTGCTAGCCTTATGCCTTAAGGACTCTAGTATGCTATCCTTGTTTTGTTTGAATGATTTGGCATCATTTCTTACTTGATTTCAGTGCATATGGTGTTGTTACACTTCTACATTTGTCACTCTTTGAGCACTCTTGAGAGTTGTGCTCTTAGGCCTAGTTGATGGGCCAATGCATGTGCATGCTTTGTTTTGCATTTCATGCCATCTTTTCATTATTATGGCCACTGATTTGGGCATGATTGAGGTCTGTCCTTTTTTTTTGTTTAAGTCCATTGAGCATGTTTATTTGCATGTTGCTTGCATGCTCATCTTACATTGCATTGAGTATGCTATGTTGTTGTTAGCATTGATAAGTTGCTCATGTTACATTGCATTGTGTATGCCATGTTATTCTTTGCATTGTGTATGCCATGTAGTTGCATTGTGTTTTGCATGCCTTGCATTGCATGTTTACATGCTTAAGGTGCATTGCATGTTTGTATGCTTGAGTTGCTTGCATTGTGTTTGGGTTAGGTGTTAGTCCAAACACAAGAAGCGAGGGACATTTCATACTTGAAGTGATGAAATGTGCCTCAATTCTCAGTCGCTGACACTCTTGATCAGCCATGATAGAGTTTAAGGCTTTATGTGTTTATTTGTGCATTCATTTTATATTGAATTGTGCAATTTGGCTTCTCGGCCATCATGCATCGAGATATGTGATTGGTGGCTTGAGGGTCAAGAACCACACTTCCTTGAGCTCATGAAATGATAGGGAGGATGGTTGTGCATACATATCTTTCAAATACATTGCCATGCTCTTTTTTGCTCTCTGTTGCAGCAAACTGGAAAAGTGCAACAACAAGTGGTCGGCCGACCAGGAAAACTAGCTGGCCGACCACTTTTTATGGTCTGCAACAAAGAAAGGTGGTCGGCAGGTGGTCTCCCACATCAACAACTGGTCAGCCATCTTCCTACAGGTTCCCATGGTGGAGTTGAAGCTTTATGGAGCTTGGTGCAAGGTTCTGAGAACAATTGCAAACAGAGGCAAGTTGGGGCATCGCGACGGATTTCCGAACGAGGCGACCGAGCATGCATGCACTCCTCATCCTGAGGACCTCTCTTACTGTTTTCCTTAGCTAGTTTATGCTTTGGTTTTGTATTTAAGTAGTTAATGCGTTTAGCTGCTAATTTGTTTTGTAATAGTTAGTTAACTAAGAATAGTTAATTAGCATTGTTTGTAATAATTAGTTTAATTAGCTTAGATTAGCTAGTTAGCTTCTTATTCGGACCCTCCCTCGAGAGGGCCAACTGTTGTAATAAGCGTGCGTATGTGTGATGCATGTCTTCCAACCCCCATTTCTTTCTCCCTTTTACTTAACCACTTACGATGGTTAGTTTTAGGACATATTTCGATTAGCATCCTTATGCTTGCATGCGTGCATCCATTCATCTGTATTGCATGCACCAGGCTCGGCGCATCATACTAACTGCATTGTATTTCAATACATTTACTTGAATACGTGTTCACAGCATGTTATCAAGTTACATTTCACATGACATCTTAGAATAGCCGAGCCTATTTTAATTGCATTTTTGCATGTGTTGCATTAGCCATCTTAACATGAACTAGGATTATGCATGATTTCTAACTAGTTCTTTGTTTTGGCTCGGAGTACACTGTGAGTGTTTACGCTTTAGCATACTGCATGAGATGTGTATGTTGCCATGTTAGCATGCTTGCCATGAGGCTAACTGCTTAAGTGTATGTAGACACCCCATTTTTGACCGTCCTTAAGACTCGGACGTCACCGTAGGAACACTCGGTGATTATCCATGTTTGTGTTCGTTTGGAGTTCCCGGAGATCTCGGCTGCGCGCGCCTTGCCTCAGGACCTCCGAACTCGACCGTTTGTGTTTGGTTTTGCACCAAACACTTGTGTTTTGCTTTTGAGGGGCAGGGAATGCCTTCTGAGGCATCCCCACACACCACCGGCTGGGGCTAGAGGCCACCGGCTGGCTGTAGTTGTCACCGGCACTATATTGTGCCGGTCGGCACTATTTTGTGCCGGTCGGCACCATTTTGGGCGAAATGACCATTTTGCCCTGCCGACTACTGTGCACTTGCTTTCTGAGATATTTTCAGACAGCTGTGTGCAATTGTCTTCCCCTCCATACACGTGTAGGGAGGGATGAGCTTGTTTTGGTAACTTAACTTGTAAGTTTGGTTGCCTATACAAAAGAACCCTCTTCTCTTGGCTCAAGGGGGACAAAAATCCAAGAGCTTTAGACATTGTTAGAGAGTTAGAGCTCTGGTTTTTTTAGGGTTAAGATAGATACACACCCTATCTCTCCCTTTCTCTTTTGCTTTCTAGGTGTTTTAGTTCATATTATTGCACTAACACACCTAGTCTTCCACCTTTTCTTGGCATTCTTGAAAATCAGAGTTTATTCTTGAAGTTCTTGACTGATTTGGAGCTCAAGGGACCAAGCACAACAACCTTTGTGAAGATAGTCATCAAGGGTAAGAAACTACCCCTTTATTCCCCATTTTTGCAATCTTTTTTTACCTAGTTTAGAATAGTTTTTGGGCTTAGTGTTTGGCACATAAAAGTTCTGTTTTTAAGCCCTCTTTATTGTTCATTAAGAGTGTTTAGTGGTTTGGGTGAGTTTGACCACCCTTAGGCCTTGAAAAGGGCACTTTTTGTGCTATTTTGTGAGAGATCCGAGATTTTGGTAATAGCATCTCTTCACCACTGAAATCTTGAGGGATTTCAGTGGTGAAGAGCATGCCTTGAAGTCTCAAGGAGGAGAGGGTCACCCCCTCTCCTTGATGTCCTTGAAAAGGGCAAATTTTGCTTCCTTATGGAGTTTCATGCTTGAGTGTGTGTTGAGCATGTTTGACTTGTTTTCCATGCTTATATTGCCATGTTATAACATGATTTCAAGTTGGTTTAGGCCCCTTTTGCATGCTTAGCATAGGTGTCTTGTAATGCTCTTTTATGCCTTAACATGCTTAGGTGGTATGCCTTAGTTTCTAGCATGTTTTGGGCCTTGATTCATGAAGCTTTTGTGCTTATTTTAACATGTTTTAGGTCTGACCATAGTCATTTGGTTTGATTTTTGCATGCTTAACATAGCCTCTTTGTATTCTTGGCTTGTGAGCCTTAGGTGCATGATTGTGTAGCATGCCATACTTGCATCATTTCGAGGGTTTGGAACCATTTATCATGTCATATCAGTCCATTTGACATGCTCATATGTTTGCATTGCATGCTCCTTTAAAGCTTCAAAAGCATGTTTTGTATGCTCTATGTGTTGGTCATATTGCATGCCTTTAGATCCATGCCATTTAGATGCCATCTAAGTGTTATTTTGGGCTTAGTTTTATGTGGTAAAACTCTGATTTTGGTTGGTTAAGTGTTGCCATGTGTGTTTGTGCTAGGTGTAGTCCAATGCATCTTTGGCCTACCTTAAGCTTTGGACCACTTGCATGCATGTTTAGCTTGCTTTATTGCATGATTTGGCAACATGTTTTGCTTGATTTTCAGAGCTTATACTACATGCTAGTAATCCATGTTTAACTCATTTCAAGTGTGCTTGAATGTTGTTTGTTATGCTCAAGTGTTGGTGTCTTAATGTGTGCATGTGTGCATGTGTGCTTAGACCCCCATCTTTAGGCACTTTGGCCATTGTTTTGAGCCTTGTTAGAGCTGCCCAATTCATGTATAAGTCCATCCCATTGCTTAGTTAGCATACTTGCCTTACATGCTTGTTTGTATGCTTGCATAAATGCCATGCCATTGTCCATATTGCATGCTAGATCACATGCTTAGGGTTGCATCACATGGACATGCATGCTAGGCCTCTTGACTAAGTCATGATGGAGGTTTAGCACCCTTATGTGCTTGCTTGGTTTGTGTGCATTTGACATTGAAGTTGCATTCTTGGTCCTTTAGACCATCACGCATGGAAATGCGCGATTGGTGGTCCGAGGATCGAGGCACATGCCCCATTGAGTCATAAACATGATGTGGGATGTGTTTGGTGCATAAATGGCTTGAATTGCATTGCCTTGCATGTTGTTTCCCTCTGCTGCTGTGAGTTGCAGGTTCTGCAGGAATTTTGTGCCGACCGGCACTTTTTAGTGCCGACCGGCTGCTCATTGGCAGTCGGTAAGGAAATTTAGTGCCGGTGGCCACATCTTCTAGCCGGTGGTGTTCTATCCCAGCCGGTGGTGATCCCCAATGCCCTGAGAGGCACTCCTGGGATTTTGGTAATTTTCTGAGGAGGAGAGCAGAGGAAACAGAGGCAACCCGTGCACGGCAGTGCGATTCCGAGCGAGCCCCGGGCACGCGACGCATCCGGCCCTCCTCCCGAGGCATTTACTGCTTAATTAGATTAATTAATTTATTTAATTAATTTAGTTGATTTGTAATATTCAATTAGCTAGAATAGTTAATTATTTATTCGGTCTGTATATTATTATTCGGTCCCTCCGAGGGAGGGCAAAATTTGTAATAAGTGTGCGTGAGTGGGTGTATGTCTTCCAACCCCCACTTCTTTCTATCCCTTTTATTTACCTGCTTATGGTAATAGACTAGGGCACGTTTATTTTAGCATGCCTTATGCTATGAATGCGTGCATTCATGCATTTGTTTACATGCACCGGGCTCGGTACATCATACAAACTGCATTGTACTTTCAATTCCTAATTGAATACGTGCTACTCGCACATTTCACATGCCATGTTTAGGGTTAGCCGAGCCTACTCTAGATTGCATCTATGCCTGTGTTGCATTAGCCACTTAACATGAACTAGGTCACGCATGTTTGCTAACCGGGTTATTGTTTTTGGCACGGAGTACGATGTAAGTTTTTTTTATGCTTTAGCATACCACATGCGTGTGAATGTTGCCATGACAGTATGCTTGCCATGTGGCCAAATGCTTATGTGATATTACTGTTTGAATGCCTGTGGGTGAAGGTTGGATTGCCTGAGTTGGAACAACTCATTGAAATCTGTATTTTAGCCTACTTGCGAGTAGCAAAAGAAAACAACACGTTTTTCGAAACAAAACGGATATGCAATGTTTATTTCCAAGTTCGGCAATCTAGTCTATACTTTTGTGTTGTGCGCATCACATAGTAATTCTAGGTTAATAACCGGAATAAGAACATGTAAAGTTTTCAAAATCGGATATCACGGTTAGTAGAGGCCGGTCTTCGGACCGGGCGAAAGGGGGTGCTCATAGCTGACCTTCCCCGATCGTACCCAAGCTCCCGAGCCAAGACCACTTTGGTGATGACGGACATGTGGCCTTCGGCACCGAGTCAGGGTTTCCTAAATTTCCCATTTTAAAAATATTTAGGTGGCGACTCTGTAATCTGGCAAAGCAGTCCATGTTTGGCACTACTTTTCAAAAATCTATTTTCTCAAACGATTTGCCGGATTTGGACTCTTTGGTTCAGATTTAGAACCGCGACACAAAAATCGAGTCCGAACTGTAGCGCGAGGTCCCTCCCCGCGGACATGCTACAGTGTATAACTGCCTGAATGCCTGTGGGTGAAGGTTGGATTGCTTGAATTGGAACAATCCATCAAAATCCTCGTCTTAGCCTACTTGCGAGTAGCAAACTTCAAACCATTTTTTGTTCCAACTTAGGCGATCTAGTCTATACTTGTATGCTGTGCGCATCACATAGTAAGATTAACTAATAAACCAGAATAAGAACTCATGTGTTTTCAAAAACAAAAGATCATGTTAGTAAAGGCCGATCTTTAATCGGGCAAGCGGGGGTGCTCATTGCATGACCTTCCCTTCTTGTATCCAAGTTCCCGAGCTGAGGCAACTTTGGTGATGACGGACACGTGGCCTTAGGCACAAGTCAGGGTTTCCTAAATTTCCCCAAAATAAAACATTTAGGTGGCGACTCTGTATCTAGCAAAGCAATCCATGTTTGGCACTTCTTTATAAAAATCAGTTTTCCAAAACAATTTGCCGGATTTGGACTCTTTAGTGATTTATCAGTCACACATTGCACTTTGTGAGATTAGATTCAGAACCGTGACACGAGTCTGAACTTGTAGTAGCTAAGAACAAACGAATTCGCGCCCTCGCGCGCGGAGCCGGCAGTTCTCAGTTTCTGGCGACTCTGCTGGTGATTTAGAGAACTTGACTCGAACTCATGATATCTTGTTTTGACTACACTTATGTGTTTCTTTGCATTGCATTTGCATTGGTGCGCTTAAGACACCGTGTTCGCCGTCTGCTATTCCTGAATGGTTCGCCGGAGGCCACGTGCCAGAAAGTTGACCGGTTACGGGCTCTACCACGATGGGAACATAAACCTCGGTTGTTACCGAGGCACCCTTTTGACCATTCGACCTAGTGCATATCGGAATCCATAGTGACTATTCCAAACTAGGACAGGTTGCTTACCCGATTGCAGGTTGTTTGAAACCACTATGTGCGTAGTGAAACCCTAGCTCTTGACAAAATAGAACAGGGAAACCCTACCCCAACATAGGGGTGTTTTGACTCTCATTTGCTTGCTATGTGCTTTTAGAGTGCGTCTCTACAGGAATGCATGTATTAGTTTGCAAGTCTGGATACCAGGCCTGCGGGCATCAGAGTTTGAGGAATCAATTTTACTTGAGGGTATCAGTTTACAGGCAGAATTTTTTTGGGGGCAGAATTTAGTAGAGAGTGCAGTCATTCAGCTATGCTCGTATCTATTCTAGTGAAATTGGGCTGAGATGCTGTATGTTTTCTCTTTTGCTAGGTGGTCTTAGAACCGTAGCTTCAGAAGGCTCCAATATCCCCCGAGTACACCGGACTTGTGCTGATAGACTTTGTCAGGTCAGAGATTCAATTCATAGCAACCAGTGTTCCTCCACTAAGGCAAGGTAAAGAAAGGCCAGTTAGGGCTCACCGGTTCATCTGATCCGTCAGTCACCAGTCACATCACCTCTGTTCAATTCAGCAGACTCATGATGACGCAAAGTTCAGAAGAAATTGTGATCATGGCAACAGCATTAAACCAGGGAACTGCCATGCAGGGTGAGACCGATGCTGAAATGCAACGCCCATCTGGGGCACCTACCATACATCCAGTCTTGGAACCCTAACCATCTCAAACCCGTGAGCCCACTACTTTTGAGCTGATGGGAATGATCGGCGATCTTCAGAGAACTGTGGCTGCTCTAGCCTTTGGACTATCGGCTTCGCCATCGACCACATCACATGCCGGAAATTTCACACCAGAAGACTCCCCACTCCTTGTGCGAATTGTAATTGAAATTGGCCAACCTGAAGCCACCCCAACTTTAGGCAATGACATATCAACAACAACAGGGCTTCGCTCTGATGTAGCGACCCAAACCTTTGACCAAGTTGCAGCGAGTGGAAAGAACAAGATAGGGACAGGCAGTGATCCCTATGAACACCTTCTGTGGGCTGTGGAGGCTTTGAAAACCAAAGGACTGAACAAACAGCAAGTACTTGCAGTTGTTGCATAGATTGTGGATGGCACTTTTGCCACTCAGAATGATAGCAGTTTAAATCAAGAGGCAAACCGGGAGAAGGGACGTCGTGCCAGAAATGTTCCTTCCAGCCCTAATCCTACACTCGGAAGAGATCAGCCAACCAAGTCAGCACCTGCCGACCCCTTTACTAGTGCGCCTAGCAAAAATCCACAAACCTCGAAGTACCTAGCCCGAGGTCGAAGGGTCTTCCATGCCCTCTATATGCCTTTATCCAAGGCTTTTCAAATCCTTACTGAAAAGGGCCATCTCAAACCCCTTGAGCCTTGGCCTCTCCCTGGTCGTCTTCCACCCGATCATGATACTACCCAGTACTGTGCCTACCATCAACAAACCGGTCATGGCACCGACAATTGCTTTCATCTTTGCCACGAAGTACAAGATTTGATTGACAACGAGGTCATCATCCCACCAAGCTCAGCAAAGTCTATCATCATTGGATCAGTGAACTTGGGGGATAATACGAGCATGTGATTGTGGGATGAACCACCTGCGGGCGGTGCTCAGTTTACTCCAGATGTGGCGTATGGCACGCACCTTTTTGAGCATTTGCGAATGCTAGTTTTTGTGTTTTCTGGCTTGGGTATTGGGTCAGTCTTGTTGTGTTGTATAGAGTCAGTCTTTTTGTACTGAGTCAGTCGGGTCTGTCTTGTTGTATTGAGTCAGTCCTGTTTTGTTAGGGTCGGGTGATTTCGAGGGTGTTACCTCAGACATCACTTGCTTGTTTTGTGTTTGTCTTTTCGCTTTCTTTTGAGTCTGTTTCTGCCTTGGAGCCAGTTGTGCCAACAGATCTGAATGAAACATCAGTGATTTTCATACTCTTGTGCTTACTTCTGCCTTGTGCCAGTTGTGCCAGAAGTTCTGAATAAGATGGCAGTATTTGACTAAAAAAAAAAAACTGTGTCTTTTCCGTGCCTTAAAGTCATTGGATTGACCTAAGTTTTTCAAAACCTTTTTGAACACTGTGATGAAAACGAAGAGAAAAGAATTCCTCGGGATTTGTAAAATTTAATCAATTGAGAGAAAAAGAGGCATGCTAAGCCCTTAATGGATGAGATCATGCTTGTTAGTGTGAGTACTAAGAAGTATCCTGGCTTGATCCAGATTGGTTCCACATTGTCTTTAGCGCGAGCGACTAGTCGCTTTCTTAAAAGATTTCAAAAATGTTTTGCGCCATCCTGTGAAGGCCTGTGTGGAATCACTCTTGAGATTGTGCAGCCTAGGATCGCTCTTAGCCTCGAGACTCGACCCACTTTGCTTTCAAACCTTGAACTTGAATTCAGAATGTTCAACGGTCAACCACAATGTGAGGCCTGTGTAGCCAAATTTGAAGCAGCCCTCGAGCTAGGGGCAAGAAAGTCAAATCAAGAAGATCAGATGTCATCAAACGAAGCTTGCGAAGCTAGATCAGAAGCACCCCTCGAACTAGGGGACAAAAAAATGTCAAATGTGCTCGAAGAGTAAAAAATTGGATATTACTCAAGCTAATGAAGATTGGCAAGAAAGCCAAAATCCCAGAATCGAGAAAAAAAAAAAGTTTTGTTGAAGGACAATCGAGTTCCTATCCACAACACTGGGGGCAATTCAGCCCATATTGGATGGACTTTTACATCATCAGCGAACAGCAGCCATTCTCCTGGATTCATATGGCTTCGAGATCCTAAAACTGTTTGGCATGGACAAGCTACACTTTTACCCTTGAGAGGCTCGTTGGGTTGAAAACCCGGAAGGGCGACCCAGGCAAAAGTTAGAGCAAGAAAAAGAAGAAAAAGGACAAAAAAGAAAAAATGCAAAGAATGAAAAAAAAGAAAAGAAATGAAAAAGAAGAAAAGAAAAGAAGAAAATGAAAAGAATTGAAAAGAATTGAAAAGAAAAGAAGAACATAGCTCGCAAGGTTAAAAACCCGGAAGGGCGGCCTTAGCAAAAGTTAGAGTGCAAAAGGAGAGGTTAAATACCCGAGTGTACCTTAACCCCAGAACTACGTCAGGCTTGATTCCCATGTTTGGGATACGTAGGCAACTTCATTCTAAAGTCCAGCCATAAACACTTCCAAATCGATTGTGTCCATGTAATGGTTCTGATCATCTTTTTCTTTTCTGTATCCAAGAGTTCAGTTGTGATCTTCACTATGAGAACTGGTTACAGTGTGCTGCGATGTTATTCAAATAAGGGGCAACTTCCGTTGCCGCGTAGTGCCATTTAGACAAGGGGCAATTTCCCTTTGTTTTGGATCTGAGGTTGTGCATCTCAAAGGTAAATTCCGTGTTGGTCGAGCAGTGGCCATTTGCAAAAACAATTTTTGAGAATTTTTACTGAGGTTGATTAATTTTCTCGAAAATTGCTCCATTTTTTCCAAAACTGGACCATTTCTTGGACCTAAAAAAGGAAAAATTTCAGTGCTCATAGCCTGACTTGCATGATTTTGAATCAGAAAATCGAACATGTATGTTAATCTAACTCTCATATTGATCAAAATTGTTTTTCGTAGAAAGCCAAAACAAAAAATGGTCAAAATGATGAACTAGGGGCACAGTTAAGTCAGGTTTTCTATCTTTTCCCCTTTATCAATGGATTCGCCAGAAAAGGCACTGTACTTGCCGGAAAGGGCACTCTACCTGCCAGGAAAGGGCACAACTGAAGCTAACAACAAAGAGCTGAAAGCTCTCCCATCCTCCGAGCAGCGAGGTATCAAGCTAAGTGCGAAGCGCGAACTGGGATGGATCAAGATATTCCACTCCCTTATTCGAAAAGGTCTGGTCACATCCAAACTGGCCAAGCGCATCGTCAACCGATGTTAATCAAAGATTTGCTGTGCATCTGGTCGCACCGCAACTTCTCTGTAGGAAAGTTCACTGTTGTGAGCAGAGAAGAATCTAGCAGAATGCTGGGGGCAAGAGCCCACAACTTCTTGTTCATCCATCAACCACCCAGGGGAGGGATAAAAAAAATGAGAGATTGAAGAATAGAGAAATGTGCGCTGAGAGAAAAGTGAGAAAAGGGCTTTTTAGAGAAAAGAGACTGAGTGTCAGAGTGATGTGAGAATCACAAATGAGAAAGGGTGGGAAACAATACCCGGAGAAACTGGCTCCTCGTGGACTGAGAAGTCTCTTGCCATTGGAACACGTTTGAGTGTCGTGTGTGTTGTTTTGTTTGTCTTGATTCTTGTTTTGAGTCGTTTCGTGCGCCAATAGATGTGTTTAGGTTGTTTACCTATTGTTTTTCTTTGTTGAGTCGTGGTGCGCTGTGTTCAGTCGTAGGCTCAATACCCGGTTAAGAACTCGTTTCTCAATTCCAAATTCAGAAATAAAATCGTTTTGTGCTCGGAGTGCTGTGCCATTCTCCACATTTGTGCAAAACAGGATTTGTTCTTTCATAAAAACCCCAAGGTTCAACCCAGGTCATGTGAGAATAGTATAACCAGGACCTGTCTGAAGCTACATAGGCTCCAGACTACAAAGCAAAAGAAAAGAGGGAAAACTTGAAGCATCTGAGTTTGTTTCAACTTCTGCAAGTTCCGTCATTGCATCATGTACGTTCAGAATGAGCTATGTGTTCAGAGTGAACAGTGCACTGTATGAGCCGTGTGCCAAATAAATCGAGTACTGTGTTATGAGCTACGTGTTCAGAATGAGTAGTGTACTGTACGCGCTGTGTGTTCAAAGCGAACCGAATACTATGCTGACTGCTTCAAAGCCAGAATGGCGATCAGAAGTGCTCCCTCCGAAAACCAGTCCTTGTCAAGGGCATCTTGGCTGCGTTTATGATGAGTTCCTAGGAGATCAACTGCGACGGTGGAAACTAGAGTTCGAATGGCTGATGCCTAGAACATAAAGGTTTGGAATTTCTGAGATTAAAGTCTGGTTTAAATACCCAGGGATGTATCCCCGGCTTGAAATCTATATGGAAGCCCCATAGATTGAGGTAGCGGGTATGTCTCGGTTCTAGATACTGAACCAACCTAGTCTGTCACCCTGCTAGAGAATAGGGAAAGTTGAGAATATGATCGGGAAGAAAAACGGCATCCGTGACTTCTACATACAGAGGTTACCCCTTGTCAGTATTTCAGAACCTTTAAACTGTGAGTTGAAGGTAAGTGTTCGAGGAACACAAGGGGAGATCCCTGTCAAAGTAGAGCAGTTCACCGCCACTCACCGCATGAGTTGCTTTCTAAAGTGCCGCTTTGTTTGTTTATTGCATTCCCTCAACATCATACACTAAATTTCTTAACATGTTGTAACATGTATCGTATCATCAAACTTATTGCATTTATTTGCATCTTGTGTTATCTCGTATCGTTTATCCTTTTATGCTGAGCTGTGTTTAGGATCGTTGCCCGCCGGAGCTTTCTCAGGTTGCGTGGAACACGCTTCTGATTGTTTGTTTTCTAATCTCTTCACACGAATTCAGCGTGGTTATAGTTTGTTCCTTCCTCACACGATTTCAGCTTGTTTTGAATTTGTTTACCTCTTCTCACGAATTCAGCGTGGTTAGAGTTTGTTCCTTCCTCACACGATTTCAGTGTGTTTGGAATTTGTTTACCTCTTCTCACGAATTCAGCGTGGTTAGAGTTTGTTCCTTCCTCACACGATTTCAGCGTGTTTGGAAGTTAGAGTTTGTTCCTTCCTCACACGATTTCAGCGTGTTTGGAATTTGTTTACCTCTTCTCACGAATTCAGCGTGGTAAGAGTTTGTTCCTTCCTCACACGATTTCAGCGTGTTTAGAATTTGTTTACCTTGTCTCACGAATTCAGCGTGAATAGAGTTTGTTCCTACCTCACACGATTTCAACGTGTTTGGAATTTGTTTACCTCTTCTCACGAATTCAGCGTGGTTAGAGTTTGTTCCTTCTTCTCATGAATTCAGCGTGGTTAGAGTTTGTTCCTTCCACACACGATTTCAGCGTGTCTGCAATTTGTTTACCTCTTCTCACGCATTCAGCGTGGTTAGAGTTTGTTCCTTCCTCACACGACTTCAGCTTGCTTGGAATTTGTTTACCTTTTCTCACGAATTCAGCGTGGTTAGAGTTTGTTCATTCCTCACACGATTTCAGCATGTTTAGAATTTGTTTACCACTTCTCACGATTTCAGCGTGGTAAGAGTTTGTTCCTTCCTCACACGATTTAAGCATGTTTGGAATTTGTTTACCTCTTTTCACGAATTTCGCGCGGTTAGAGTTTGTTTCTTTCTCACACGATTTCAGCGTTTTTGGAATTTGTTTACCTCTTCTCACGATTTCAGCGTGGTTAGAGTTTGTTCCTTCCTCACACGATTTCAGCGTGTTTGGAATTTGTTTACCTCTTCTCACGAATTCAGCATCATTAGAGTTTGTTCCTTCCTCACATGATTTCAGCGTTTTGGAATTTCTTTACCTCTTCTCAAGATTTCAGCGTAGTTAAAGTTTGTTCATTCCTCACACGATTTCAGTGTGTTTGGAATTTGTTTACCTCTTCTCACAAATTCTGCGTGGTTAGAGTTTGTTCCTTCCTCACACGATTTTAGCGTGTTTGGAATTTGTATACCACTTCTTACGAATTCAGCGTGGTTAGAGTTTGTTCCTTCCTCACACGATTTCAGCGTGTTTGGAATTTGTTTACCTCTTCTCACGAATTGAGCGTGGTTAGACTTTTTTCCTTCCTCACACGATTTCAGCGTGTTTGGAATTTGTTTACCTCTTCTCACGAATTCAGCGTGGTTAGAGTTTGTTCCTTCCTCACACGATTTCAGCGTGTTTGGAATTTGTTTACCTCTTCTCACGAATTCAGCGTGGTTAGATTTTGTTCCTTCCTCACACGATTTCACCGTGTTTGGAATTTTTTTACCTCTTCTCACGAATTCAGCGTGGTTAGAGTTTGTTCCTTCCTCACACAATTTCAGCGCGTTGGCAATTTGTTTACCTTTTCTCACGAATTCAGCGTGGTTAGATTTTGTTCCTTCCTCACACTATTTCAGCGTGTTTGGAATTTGTTTACCTCTTCTCACAAATTCAACCTGGTCAGAGTTTGTTCCTTCCTCACACGATTTTAGCGTGTTTGGCATTTGTTTACCTCTTCTCACGAATTCAGAGTGGTTAGAGTTTATTCCATCCTCACACGATTTCAGCGTGTTTGGAATTTGTTTACCTCTTCTCACGAATTCAGCGTCGTTAGAGTTTGTTCCTTCCTCACATGATTTCAGCATTTTGGAATTTCTTTACCTCTTCTCAAGATTTCAGCGCAGTTAAAGTTTGTTCATTCCTCACACGATTTCAGCGTGTTTGGAATTTGTTTACCTCTTCTCACAAATTCTGCGTGGTTAGAGTTTGTTCCTTCCTCACATGATTTCAGTGTGTTTGGAATTTGTTTACCTCTTCTCACGAATTCAGCGTGGTTAGAGTTTGTTCCTTCCTCACACGATTTTAGAGTGTTTAGAATTTGTTTACCTCGTCTCACGAATTCAGGGTGTATAGAGTTTGTTCCTACCTCACACGATTTCAGCGTGTTTGGAATTTGTTTACCTCTTCTCACGAATTCAGCGTGGTTAGAGTTTGTTTCTTCCTCACACGAGTTCCGCGTGTTTGCAATTTGTTTACCTATTCTCACGAATTCAGCGTGGTTAGAGTTTGTTCCTTTCTCACACGACTTCAGCGTGTTTGGAATTTGTTTACCTTTTCTCACGAATTCAGCGTGGTTAGAGTTTGTTCATTCCTCACACGATTTCAGCGTATTTAGAATTTGTTTAGCACTTCTCACGATTTCAGCGTGGTTAGAGTTTGTTCCTTCCTCAGGCGATTTAAGCGTGTTTGGAATTTGTTTACCTCTTTTCACGAATTCCGCGCAGTTAGAGTTTGTTCCATTCTCACACGATTTCAGCGTTTTTGGAATTTGTTTAACTTTTCTCACGATTTCAGCGTGGTTGGAGTTTGTTCCTTCCTCACACGATTTCAACGTGTTTGCAATTTGTTTACCTCTTCTCACGAATTCAGCGTCGTTAGAGTTTGTTCCTTCCTCACATGATTTCAGCGTTTTGGAATTTGTTTACCTCTTCTCAAGATTTTAGCGTGGTTAGAGTTTGTTCCTTCCTCACACGATTTCAACATGTTTGGAATTTATTTACCTCTTCTCATGAATTCTGCGTGGTTAGAGTTTGTTCCTTCCTCACACGATTTTAGCGTGTTTGGAATTTGTTTACCACTTCTCACGAATTCAGCGTGGTTAGAGTTTGTTCCTTCCTCACACAATTTCAGCATGTTTGGAATTTGCTTACCTCTTCTCATGAATTGAGCGTGGTTAGAGTTTTTTCCTTCGTCACACGATTTCAGCGTGTTTTGAATTTGTTTACCTCTTCTCACGAATTCAGCGTGGTTAGAGTTTGTTCCTTCCTCACATGATTTCAGCGTGTTTAGAATTTGTTTACCTCTTCTCACAAATTCAGCGTTGTTAGAGTTTGTTCCTTCCTCACACGATTTCACCGTGTTTGGAATTTTTTTTTCCCTCTTCTCACGAATTCAGCGTGGTTAGAGTTTGTTCCTTCCTCACACGATTTCAGTTCATTGGGAATTTGTTTACCTCTTCTCACGAATTCAGCGTGGTGAGATTTTGTTCCTTCCTCACACTATTTCAACGTGTTTGGAATTTGTTTACCTCTTCTCACGAATTCAACGTGGTCAGAGTTTTTCCCTTCGTCACACGATTTTAGCGTGTTTCTAATTTGTTTACCTCTTCTCATGAAGTCAAAGTGGTTAGAGTTTGTTCCTTCCTCACACGATTTCAGCGTGTTTGGAATTTGTTTACCTCTTCTGACGAATTCAGCGTGGTTAGAGGTTGTTCCTTCCTCACACGATTTCAGCGCCTTTCGAATTTGTTTACCACTTCTCACGAATTCAGCGTGGTTAGACTTTGTTCCTTCTTCACACAATTTCAGCGTGTTTGGAATTTGTTTACCTCTTCTCACGAATTCAGCGTGGTTAAAGTTTGTTCATTCCTCACACGATTTCAGCGTGTTTGGAATTTGTTTACCTGTTCTCACGAATTCAACGTGTTTAGAGTTTGTTCCTTCCTCACACGATTTCAGCGTGTTTGGAATTTGTTTACCTCTTCTCACGAATTCAGCGTGGTCAGAGTTTGTTCCTTGCTCACACGATTTCAGCGTGTTTGGAATTTGTTTACCTCTTCTCACGAATTCAGCGTGGTTAGAGTTTGTTCCTTCCTCACACGATTTCAGCGTGTTTAGAATTTGTTTACCTCTTCTCACGAATTCAGCGTTGTTAGAGTTTTTTCCTTCCTCACACGATTTCAGCGTGTTTGGAATTTGTTTACCTCTTCTCACGAATTCAGCGTGGTTAGAGTTTGTTCCTTCCTCACACGATTTCAGCGTGTTTAGAATTTGTTTACCTCTTCTCACGAATTCAGCGTTGTTAGAGTTTGTTCCTTCCTCACACGATTTCACCGTGTTTGGAATTTTTTTTTCCCTCTTCTCACGAATTCTGCGTGGTTAGAGTTTGTTCCTTCCTGACACGATTTTAGCGTGTTTGGAATTTGTTTACCACTTCTCACGAATTCAGCGTGGTTAGAGTTTGTTCCTTCCTCACACGATTTCAGCGTGTTTGGAATTTTTTTACCTCTTCTCACGAATTGAGCGTGGTTAGAGTTTTTTCCTTCCTCACACGATTTCAGCGTGTTTGGAATTTGTTTACCTCTTCTCACGAATTCAGCGTGGTTAGACTTTGTTCCTTCCTCACACGATTTCAGCGTGTTTGGAATTTGTTTACCTCTTCTCACGAATTCAGCGTGGTTAGAGTTTGTTCCTTCCTCACACGATTTCAGCGCCTTGGGAATCTGTTTACATCTTCTCACGAATTCAGCGTGGTTAGACTTTGTTCCTTCCTCACACGATTTCAGCGTGTTTGGAATTTGTTTACCTCTTCTCACGAATTCAGCGTGGTTAGACTTTGTTCTTTCCTCACACGATTTCAGCGTGTTTGGAACTTGTTTACCTCTTCTCACGAATTCAGCGTGTTGGGAATTTGTTTACCTCTTCTCACAAATTCGGCATGGTTAGAGTTTGTTCCTTCCTTACACGATTTCAGCGTGTTCGGAATGTGTTTACCTCTTCTCACGAATTCAGCGTGGTTAGAGTTTGTTCCTTCCTCACACGACTCAGTGTGTTTGGAATTTGTTTGCCTCTTCTCACGAATTCAGCGTGGTTAGATTTTGTTCCTTCCTCACATGATTTCAGCGTGGTTAGAGTTTGTTCCTTCCTCACACGATTTGAGCATGTTTTGAATTTGTTTAGCTCTTCTCACGATTTCAACGTGGTTAGAGTTTGTTCCTTCCTCACACGATTTTCAGCGTGTTTGGAATTTGTTTGCCTCTTCTCAGGAATTCTTCATGGCTAGAGTTTGTTCCTTCCTTACACGGTTTCAGCGTGTTTAGAATTTGTTTACCTCTTCTCACGAATTCAGGGTGGGTAGAATTTGTTCCTTCCTCACACGATTTCAGCGTGTTTGGAATTTGTTTACCTCTTCCCACGAATTCAGCGTGGCTAGAGTTTGTTTCTTCTTCACACGATTTCAGCGTGTTTGGAATTTGTTTAGCTCTTCTCACGATTTTAGCATGGTTTGAGTTTGCCCTTCCTCACACGATTTTAGCGTGTTTGGAATTTATCTCAAGTTGCATCGTGTACGCGCCTGATCGGTTTGTTTTTGGACCTCCTCTTACGATTTCAGCGTGGTTTTAGTGTCCCCTTCCTCACACAATTTCATCGTGTTTGGAATTTGTCTCAGATTGTGTTGTGTACGCGCCTGATTGGTTGTTTTCCTCCTCTCATGATTCCAGCATGGTTGGAATGTGTCATCCTTTGCATCTACTGTACTATCTATTTTATCGCACTATTTTGTGTACCTTACTTGCATTGAGCATGCATTTTATCGCGCTATTTTGCACATCGCACTATTTTGTGCAACTACAGAGCTGTGCGAAGATGGAGGAATTGTAGTACGGTCATCGAACTCAACAAATTTGTGATGAATTCGCTCCCTTGTTTGTGGTTGGGTTGGTGTTAGCCACGCATTCCAGCCAATATTTTCTGTAGAAGAGGAGGCAGCCTTATCTCATGCACAAGGTTTTTGAGTAGATGAAGAACTTCCAAGATCCATTTTGGCAAGTGTTTGGTCTAAAGGCTCATATTATGCGAAAGCCTCCATGACTTGTATAAATGAATGAGGATAAATATTGCTGATAAATGCATAAAAATTCTTTCGAGATTGGTCATTATTGTCCAAAACCTCTTTGTATGCTTGATCAATGAAAGAGAGAGCTTGATTAGCCATTGGGGATGTATCAGTCCCTTCATTTACACAGATAGTGGAGGTAATGTTCGAGCACAAGGAAGAATTTAATGAAGTCCAGTGCTTCATTGCTTGAAGACGGTTACACTTCCAAAATAAATAAAGTCCATGCACATCCCATGACGTGGGCGAAGTGCACTGATCCACTAATATTCCCAAGTATTGGTCATATTAGTGTGGGGGGTAATATTGGCTGTATATTTTGTATAAGCCAATCGCAGCTTAACATGTGGCTCGTAAAGGGTAATTTGGAGAGTTAAGTCAAGTCTCCAGTCAATGACAGACACGTGGCAGTTTATATTGGTAACAATGGATCTGAGTAGCATTGGAGCAGTTAGAATGCGCAAGGTGACGTGGCCCAACGGTTACTCACAATTCAAATTCAAATTCAGGAGGGAAGTCCAACTGCAAGAATGGCATAGTGGAAGCAAACTATTCGAGGCCATCACCAATGATCGTAGAAGGGTATTTCGACGGTTAGAAGACCACCTCAACGATTACCATTAGCGGGTATAAATAGAAAAGAAGGCTAATAGAAGAGGACACAAATTCAAATCTAGAAACCAGTTATTTCCTTTATATATTTCTTTCCATTTTTTACATTTCCAGTTCTTCAATTCCTGTACTGTACTTCAATTCTTAGGAGTAGTTCCAAGTAATCTGTTGCTGTAAACCCCTCCGAGACTATGGAAATGCGAGGGTATCATTGTAAGTTCTTATTATTTAATGAAATTCAGTTCATGAAACTGTTTTTATCTATTGTTATTGTCAATATCTTTAATTTTCTCCTAAGCAAAGTCACCAGTAAAAGTCCCATTCATTGAGACTGAAAGAACTTCAACACAATCGTCTGATAATTGGTTGGCAATTAAAATTTCTGTAAGGACTTATTGATTCTTGCTGACACGCTTAAAATTACATTATTAACTTTTGAAATCCAAAAAAACCAACAGTAATATATATAATTTCCTATCTTAATCACATATTTAACAAATAAAATCATAGTAAACTAAACACCTTAATTTATTACTGTAAAATTACCTTAATCTAATTCTTAATTTTTAATCAAATTTTTTATTTAATAACATTTTAAATTAAACCATAAGATTAACCTAAACACCTTAATTTATTACCATAAAATTAAATCATAAATTATCTTAATCTAATTTTTAAGTTTTGTAAAATTTTAAAATTAACATATACATAATTAAATCATAAATTAAACTAAAACCATAATTTATTAAAATTGTTATTTAATAAAATTTAAATTAAACATATAAATATATATATTTAACAAATTAAATCATAAATTAAAATAAACACCCTAATTTATTAAAATTATTTTATTTAATAAAATTTAAATTAGACTTATAAATATATACTTAACAAATTAAATCATAAATTAACCTAAACACCTTAATTTATTACCATAAAATTATCTTAATCTAATTTTTAATTTTTAATCCAATTTCTTATTTAATTAAATTTTAAATCAAACATTTATCTATATATATTTATTAAATCATAAATTAACCTAAATAATCTAATTTATTACCATAAAATTACCTCAATCTACTATTTAATTTTTAACCCAATTAAGATTGAATCAGAGAATAATATGAATATGTGAGTATTATTGACATTTGATTCAATTTTTGATTTTGACTTAACAATTTTGCATTGTCAACTCTCAATTTGAGAAACGTTATCTTTAATAGAAAAACCAACCATAATACTTTAATCCAAAATCATTAGGGAGTCCTTTACCTATATTTAAACCACAAGGAGTAAAATACTCTGGGACAAATTCAGAAAAAAATAAAGTGAATCTTGCCTTTTTTTTGTTTTTTGGTCGTAATTCTTCCTAAAATTTACTGTCAAATTATCCGTGTCACACATTGAACTATGTGGAGTACTAAGGCTTCGTTTGGCAACTCAATTTTTTAGCTTAAAAGTTAAAAAGTCACTAAAAAAATTAAAAAGCCAACAATCTATACCAAAAAGTTAAAAATCTATTTTTCTCTCTACTTTTTTACACATCTTTTTATAAAAAATCAAAAAATATCTCAAACATATTAATCCTCATATTTTAGTTAAAAAATCAAAAAATTACTAAAATAATATATTTTCAAACGAGACCTAAATATCTTTTTCACGATCACATATCATGATTTAGCTTTTTGTAAAGCAATGGGGGAACTCATGACTAGGGTCGAAAAAAATCACGTGAGATTGTGAATTTTTTTTTTTTTTAAAAAATTATTTTAATAAGGGTGAGTTTGAAATTGGCAGAAAATGAAGAAAAAAAGATTTTTATTTTATTTTTATTTTTATTTTTTTTGCATTTGTCAACATTAAAATGATAGAAACAATAAGAAACTTGATTTTCTATACAATCCACATGAGTATGGTAAGAAAAAATGCTTGGTGGCCCGCAAATATGTGGCTCGAATGGCTCAAAAATGGCAAAACGACGTCATTTTACACTCAAAACGACGTCATTTTAGGTGTTTCGAGCCACTCGAGCCACATATTTTTGGACTACCAACCAGTGCTGGTATGGTAATTAGTTTTTTAATTTGGGAAAATTACAAATCAATAATAACTTCATAAAATATTTACAAATTCTTGAATTTTTTTTTAAAATTTTTGTTATTAAAGTTGATAAAATTCCACTGATTTGAAATTATTTTTAAAAAGATACACTGATTTGCAATTTTTTCTTTCAATTTCATGAAAAAAAAAAGGGAGAAAATCTAAATTTTGTTGGCGCAAAATTGGTAAATGTTATGGAAGAGAATAAAAAGATTGTTTCAAATTGTGTTGCAATGTTGTTTTTCTTATAACGATATTCACTCCATCAATTCTGTCAAATCTGGTGTGCATTGTGTTACCCATAAATCCTTCTTTAGCATGATACAAAAAAGTTCAGTCTTAGTGACTGTTATCTGACTGCGTTATACACAAATAAAATCAGATCTCAAATATCTTAAAATTTTTAAATTCATCAAGTAGATGAAAAAAAATAAAGAATATGAATTTATTCTATAGAAAAAACCATGGAAGTTCCATAATCAAATGACAATCATTTTGGCTTTTATATAGGCATGGGCTTCAAAGGTCACAACTTTTAATTTAAATCTAATAGTCATATCTGTTGATTTAAATTCAAAAGTCACACCTTAATTTAAACTAAAAAATAACACCATAATATTTCAATAAGATTATCTTTTCATTTATGTTTATTTTCTTTCCCTTCAGTTTCTATTATTTTGACTGTAAATCATTTTTTTTTTTTTTTAATGAAACTTAGGCCCTGTTTGACAAGTGACCTTTTTAGTCAAAAAGTCAAAAAGTCACTAAAAAAAACTAAAAAGTCAACAATCCATACCAAAAAGTTAAAGATTATCTTTTCTCTCTACTTTTTGCACATCTTTTCGTAAAAAGTTAAAAAGTCATCCCAAACATACTGATTTTTTTTTAGCTTATATTTTAGCTAAATAGTCAGAAAGTTACTAAATTAACCTGTTCTCAAATGAGGCCTTATTTTCATAAAATTGTGTGACAAGTACGGCAAATTATTGTAATGTTTTGAGGTGGTTGGCCATTTTCATCCAAACATTGTGGAGGACAAATATATAGTCCATATTACAAAAATTAATAACGTAGCGTTTGGTAACGTTTACGTTTTTTGTTTATGTTTATAGAAATTTTATAAATTGATTTTTGTTTATTTTTTTAAAAAATAAACTACAAACTTGTTTGATTTGAATAAAATATTTGAAAATTTTAAAAACATAAATTAAAAAATATGTTTGTTCAGGCCTAAAATATTTAAATTTATTTTTTATTATTTATGACAATGGGATCATACACATTATAATTGAAAAAAAAATTTAATTAAAAAAGTAATTGAAAAAAAAAATTATTAGTCAAATTTTTAAATTTTTGTTTAAAAACTAATGTAAACTCATTTTTTGAGTTTACATTTTTTCCTCAAATTTACAAACTGAGACAACCATTTATAAACTAAAAAAATTATCAAACAAATTTTTATTATAATTTTTAAAATTTTTACAAATATAAATTGAAAATTAAAAATGACATGGTTACTAAAAAGGTCCTAAACTTCTACTCCATTTGTAGCTTGGTTTTTTATTTTTAGTGGGACCATTCGAACGAATAATTTAACCGGAATTATTCACTTATTCACATATAAATAAGGATGTTTTGCGAAAGTGATTGAAAGTTAATTTTTTTATTTTTTTAAAAATATTGTATAAAAAATTATAAAATATGATGCGACTTAAAAGTCACTTGTAATTCACTTTCTAAAAGGCTATATATTAGGGGTGAGCATGGTCCGGATTGGATCGGATTAGAATAAAATCAGGACCAATTCGTTATCTACGGTTCCTGAAAAATTGGAACCAATCCAATCCGTTTAAATCATGGAACCAATCTGAACCAATCCATTTAAATACGGATTGGATCGATTTAGGATCACGGATTCACATAATTAAATAACAAAATATATATATATATATATAATACTTTAATTTCATAAAAATATAAACACAGCACTATATTAGTTTCACAATAGCAATATGTTTTTCTATAATAGTGACATACTGTTCTAGAATTTAAACAACCATAAAAAAATTGGTTTCACCATAAGTATTTAAATCATTACAAATTAAAACTAAAAACTAACAAACAAAAGTAATGAAAGAAGATATTATACGGTTTTAGGTTTGAGTTTATATTTTATATAGAATAAGAGAAAATACTATGGGGGAGGATGTATAATAAAAATATAGACTATTTGTATACGGTCCGGATCGGTTCCAATCCGGAACCGTGGGGTTCAATCCGGAACCAATCCGTGGACTACGGATTTTTAATTCTTCAATCCGGAACCGAATCGCGGATTCAAAAAATCAATCCAAACCTATCAGATTGGACTGGACTGGATCGGATTACGGATTTCACGGATTCCTTGCTCAACCCTACCATATATAACACTAAGCCTTTTCAAAGTACCAAAACCGGCCGATCCTGAGGTTTAAGGAGCTTAAGGCAAATTTTAAAAATGGAGACCCTTATTACATTGAAAAAGAAAAAGAAATCATGGATAAAATGATAAGTTACAACTTTTTTATTTGTTTGTAATTACAAAAAAATTTACTTGCACATATAATTATTAAAATTATAAACAAAATAATTTAATGAAACAAAATTAGAGTAAAAAATTAGGAAAAAATTATTCAATTAAAACTGATAAAGACCTAGGTAAAAAAATTATGGAAAAATTATTTATTCCACTAAAATCTAATAGATAAAGAAGGTTAAAAAAAGAAATTAGGGCCCATATATTATATGTATTGTTCTTTTTGAGTCCGAACACTTTTTTGTTTAATATATATTTTCATTTTAATAAATATGGACCAAACTATACTTTTGTGTTTGTAGAGTAGTTTTTGAGATAAAAGTACGAAAACTTGTTTGGTTTGCCTTTTTTCAGAAATAGTTTTGAAAAATTGTTTTAGAGAGAGAGTTTGAAAAAAAGTAATTGATTTGATGTGTATGAGAGAGAGAGTGATTTTGGAAAGTAGGTAACTAAACAAAATTTCAAAAAAATTTTAAAAAAAATTTATTTATAAAGAATTTTTTCCAAAAATTTTTCTAAAAAATAAACCAAACAAAACCAGAATATTTTACTAATTTGAAAACTCTATTTTTGAGCTAAAATTTTAAAATTTAAGGCACGCGCCTTACTAGCCTTAAGGCCAAGTTTGGCATCCTTTAAAAACATTCAAAAAGTCAAAAAGTCACTATTTTATTTAAGTCACATCATCTTATTTAAGTCACATCACCTCTCTAACACATCACTTCAAACCCAACCCAAATCCAACCTATATTTCATAAAAAGTCAAAAAGTACACTTATTTAGTCTTCCCAAACTTTGTCTAAGTTAGGGCCGGCCTGTACCAAAACAAATAAATAAATATATATATATATATATAACACTGACATATACAGCTAAATAAATAAATATATACATAACACTGACATATACAGCTTAAAGCAAAACAAGTTTTGGAGGGAGGGAGAGAGAGAGAGAGAGAGAGAGAGAGAGAGAGAGAGATATGGAAGAGACATTAGGGTTGTGGATGGGAGTGTTGCCACTAGTAGGCTGGCTTTTGTGGTGGTGGAATGATATCTGGTATGTATTCAGGCTAAAAGTGCGGAGTTCCGGTGGGGGCACCACCACGTCCAACTGCCCGCTTCCACCGGGGCACATGGGTGTTCCTTTCATCGGAGAGATGCTCACCTTCCTCTGGTATTTCAAGGTTCTTCGCCGTCCTGATGATTACATCAACTCCAAACGTCGAAAGTAAAGTGCTTCACTTCTCTAATTCTTTATTTTGTTTTTCATCTTATTAATTACTATTATTTTTAAAAGGACAAAAAGAAAAAGAAAAAAAGTAAAGACAGTACATATTGGAGTGGACAAACATTGGTTCGGGCCTATCTCAAACCCGGCTCGGCTCGGATCTAACTTAGGTGTCGTTTGGCAAACTTGGTTTTTTTTTTGGCTTTTTTTAGGCTGGGACTTTTTTTGTTCGTTTGATTTTCTTATTTGACTTTTTTACATTGGAATAACAAAATTGCCTTTCACTTAGAAATGATGTTTTTTGACTTTTTATTTGTATATGGGTCAATTTGGTAATTTTGCATCAAAATCAAGTGTTTTGTTATTTTGTTATTTTGTGACTTTTTTTTTTTTTTTTTTTTTTTTTTGGGGGGGGGTATTATGGGGGTGTTTGGTAGGGCTTTTTTGAGCCAGCTTATAGCTTCTGGCTTTTAAAAAGTTATTTTGGACTGTTTGGTTAAACTTATTTCAAACAGCTTCTGATTCTAACAGCTTATTTTAAGTCAAAAAAGCTGATTCTGAGAAGCTGCTCACCCCTTGCTTCTGATTATCAGCTTCTGCTGTTGACATATTAATTCACGCTTATACTCTTAGATTTTTTTTATTTTTTATTTTTTTAAAAATAGAAAAAGACCCAAATGGACTATAAAATATTATTATTATTTTTTATAAAAAATGTAGATAAATAGTGAATAATAAAAAATAAAAATTAATTAAAAAAGCTACTTCACAGCTTATTTAACAAACACTACTCAGCAACTTAAATCTATAATCCAACAGCTATACCAAACAGGTTAACAGCTTCCGATTAAAGTCATAATCCATAATCTATTAAGCTATAAGCTATAATCTGTTTTAACAGCTACACCAAACAGCACCTATGTATGTGAAAACCAAACCAAGGCTTAACTATTCTAAACAAAAAAATGCCTAAAATCTCAAATTCCCCTGCTTCCAATAGATATAAACATATATATATATATTTTTTGGGTTTAAAAAAGCTATTAAATTATTTAGGTGCGTTTAATAACTATTTGAATTTAGAAAATTAACAAATTTAATAGTAAAATAAAGGGGAAGGACTGTCTCCAGTTGGAATACCCAATTGGCCGGTCCAGTCCAGCACATTTTTGGCCCATTGTTAGTCCGTCTTGATAATCCAAACCGATCAATATGTAGGGTTCGTCGAGTATTTTATTTTTGTAAAAAATTACATCAATCGGATATCAATAACTACTTGATCAAATCATATTTGTGTCAACAATTTATTTTTAAAATTATATTTACCATTGACGCAAATTTGATTTGATTAAGTGACTATTAATATCTGATCAATGTGATTTTTTATAGGGATGAACTACTTAACAAGTTCTACATATTGAACGGTTCGGATCATTGATATGGGCTCTGTGGTGGGCCTACAGAGACCCAACAATACACTTTAGTCCGATTTCAACTGAAGAGAAGTCACTGACAAAATAATATGATCTTTTAAGAAATATTTTAATTTAAGTTCTGGATGTACTTTTTTTAATTTATGTTTTATTTTGTTAGTTTATTTTGCAACTAAGGGCTCTTTTGGGAAGAGATAAAAAATCTGATTTTCAGATTTTTTATCTCCTCTTCTCTTACAGAAAAGCTGATTATAATCTGCTTATAATCAGCTTTTCACCAAAAAGCTGATTATAACCATCTTCCCAAAACACCCCTAAGGATTCATTTGGGAAGTAGGTTGGCTTTTTGGTTTTTTTGGTTGTTTTAGCCTGGAGCTAAAAAGTTTGGTTTGGGAAGGGCTTTTGGTTTTTTTGACTTTTTTGACTTTTTTGTGAGAGAAATAATGTAATAATTATGGGTAGGATGTGATCTTTTGTTTTTTGTGGCTAAAAAGTATATTTTGTTTTTTGTGGCTATTTTAGCCCCAAAAAGCCCAAGAATTGGCTTTCCAAACGAAGCCTAAATAATTTAAAATTTAAAATTAATATTTTATAAATAGACAAGGCAGAGATAGGCTGGGCTAAAAATTTTAGTTTAACTCATTTTTATAGGTTAAACATTTTTCTCAAGTCCTAAATATTTTAGTCTAACTTGGGCCCATGGCCACCTTAATACATATCTGTTGACCTTATTAATTATATATATTTTAGTTTGTGTTTTAAAATTTTTGTAACCATGGAAGATATGACTTCTTATTTTTTTTAAAAATGAATGTTTTGTTTAGTACAATGTTAGTGAGGTAAATAGAGAGCTAGCGGTTAGTGAAAAAAAAAAAAAAAAAACATAAGAACGAGAAAAAATTTCTACACAGCCCATCCAATCATCATTGGTTTATAAATTAATTAGTTTAATTAATTTTTTGATCAACTCCCAAATGAATTTACTATTAATTGTCTTTAAACCCTCCAATGCAACCATGATGTGGTATTTTCAAATTAAAGAAAATATTAGTGTGTATTATTTAATTAACGTGATTAAAATTAATATATACATATATATATATATATATTTAATAATTCGATATTCAATTTATTGGACCGACTAAATTAATATATGCATAGTAGTGGAGGGAGGGGATCAAGGGGCCTCGCCTCTCCCAAAAATATGAGAATTTCCATTGATATATAGTTTATCCTTTAAAAATATTTGGACCCTATATAATGTTCCTCTAACTTGATCGAGCACCACCAAATATTTTTCCTCCAAAGTATAATAACCTTTGAAGTGACCCTAAAAAACTCAATGTGTCTCCTATTAGAAAGCCATTGGTAATTATAAGTTAAAAATATTAAAATAAACAAAGAATATAATCTACTTTATGGGTATTAAACCAAAATTTATTTTCCTAAAAGTTATAAAATTTTCCTAGAGAAAAGAGACTGATCTCCCATGATTGTAAAACTTTACAAGCTTAAATCATATTGAATAGTATTCAAACTTGTAAGAAATGGGTTGCATACATATATTGTGATAATTATTGATCTCTTATAGCTTTGATTGAAACAATTTTCTTTTTATCAGCAAAATAAATATATTGCTATAAAGTATGATGATACAATTAGCAGCATCCTATAAATTTATTGAGTTAATTTGACTACGATGAATCATATTTTAATAATTTCTTAAATCTTTGGCCCAAATATTATTCGCTCAACTCAATATATTCCATACCTTCCTTCTAACTCACCACTCTTCAAGCCGTGACTCATATATATATATATATATTTGAATTTATATTAAAATAAGTAAAAACATGTATTACAATTTAAACTCTTTTGATATTATTTAAATCTCAACAATGTCAATTCGATCCGTTAGCAAAGCGTGTTAATAAAAAATTATGTTGCTCAAGAGCTATGCAACATAGGCACAAGAGAAACAACTACCCCTCAACTTTTAAAATTTATATCTTTAAAATGAGTTTAATATTAAATATATTTGAAAAAGATTTTAAAAAATTAAACACTTATTAGTAAACAAAAATTTATATAATTTATGAGGGGATGGTAGTAGAAAAATATGCTCTGCATCCAAATTCAAAATGTTGTTTTAGATAAATTTGTTGTAAAACTTATTTTCTAAATGATTAGTATGAGAACATTTTGCTATGAGGCTTTATTTTTTATTTTTTTATAAAAGAATACCTAGCAAGGAAAATGAATGGAGGGAAAATGAATGATTAATTTTGGAGAGAAATATTTAGAGAATAAAATAAAGATTTGTGTTTGAAGTTTAATGAATGGTGAGATACTTTATACTTACGTTTTGAATTAAAAAATAAAAATTATTTTCATTCTCTAGTTGAGAGTATTGGGTTGGAGATACATTATGTGACATGTGAGACAGATAGTTGGACAAATAAGTAGACAAGTGAACAAATTTATAAATAGATAGAGATAATGGCCCCGTTTGGTAGAGCTGTGGGAAAGTGATTATAACTTATCTAAGTTGATTTTTGACTTATAAATTAAGCTTCACCTCCCCCACTCAAAGAATAAGTTGATTTTTGACTTACAAAAAGCTATAAGCTGTATTGTTAAGCTGAACCAAACACATCAAAATAACTTAAATTAAGTTAAAAGCTGAAATAAGCTGGAAATAAGCCCTACCAAACAGGGCCAATAAGATCTTTCAAATTATTCTTATTTTTATAGCCCCCAAAAAATAGAGTTTGAGACTATTACCTCAAAAAATTCAAAATTAAACCTTTGACTAGAGTGCCCATTCAAAAGTGTGTGGATTCCTCTGTCCGAAATTCTACCTATCTTCATGTTCCATTCACCACACTACTACATGATCCGGTGTTTCCCACTAGATTGTGAAAAAAAAAAAAAATTAGGGGTAATACTGTCATCAATATTACTATATCCAATATATTTTTGTCATTTGCCCTATCATGTAAATGATGAATGTAGTTATCTATTAAGTGGGTTCACTTGTCATTTGTAGACATATTGGCTAGTAATATCACATCATCATTATCACCATGATATTGAATTTTTACTCCAAATTGTGCTATTGTGGGATAACTGGGACTCTAAGTGGCAATCGTATTTTGTTCGTTATATTCGTGTGGTGCCATTTCGAGTTTGAGTTAGAATTCTTTTAATAATATTATTTTTTTTTTATATATTATTATATCGTGTCATTTTAGATTCGTGGTGTTAATATGTTATATAAAAAAAAGTTACCATTAATTAAAATGTCGAGTGTATCAAAAAATTAAAGTTCTCAAGAAAAAAATTCATAAAAATAATCCTTACTAGATACAATTATTCAAAAAAAAATAAAAATAAAAATGAATAATGATTAAAATTTCGTATCTAAAAATAATTAACCCTAATCCAACCACTTTATATAAAATTCATGTCGTATTAGTATGTATAATTGAGATAGAGCATAAATAAAATAACGGGCAAAGAAAAAAAATACATGGTGATAATTTAATCACGGTAATAAATATTTCTTTCTTTCTCTTTCTTTTTTTTTTTTTTTTTTTTTTTTTTTTTTTTTAATCCTTTTAATGCTTTGGCCAATCCATAAATGTCTCTCCATTGTGTGATATGATCAGGTACGGTGATGGAGTAGGAATGTACAGAACACACCTATTCAAATCACCGGCCATCATAGCATGTTCAGCATCAGCCAATAGATTTGTATTCCAATCAGATGGTAATTTCATACTAGAATGGCCCACAGTAGAAATTCTAGGGACAAATTCACTGGTAGCAGTACAAGGAGCAGCACATACCAGGCTTAGAAGCTTTGTATCAAGGGCCATCAATCAGCCTGATGCTCTCCGTCGGATTGCAATCATGGTCCAACCCAGGATCATCTCTGTTCTCGAATCATGGGCCCACCAGGACACAATTGTAGCATTTACTGAATCCAAGAAGGTAACTCTCACCACTTTCACTTCTCCTTATTATAAACTATTTGGATTATCTTATAATATAAACCATTTAGATCATTAAAATAAAATCAAATGAACCATAATTGGGACGTTATAATGGGGTGCTATTACAGCACCCTTCGTTCATAAAAACATCATAAAAAGATTGACACTCACAATCATATCCATAATAATATGATGTGTAATGTGTCAATTTTGTTGTGAAACGGTGGTGACTTGGGTGTCAAAGTAACCATAAATAAACAATGAGAAATAAAACAAGCACACACTAAGACAAACGATTTATGTGGTTTGATTATAGCCTACGTCCACAGACAAGACAGTAAGAATATTTCACTATGGAGGAAAAAAACAAGTTTACAGGTAGACTCAATTGTCACTCACACCTTTAAACCCAGGACACTGAGAAATATACCTAAGCTCTTGTATACCCAACTCTCTATACAAGAAACTTACTCTATATCTCTCTATGTACTCACTCTCTATAATACTCAATATTCTCTCTTCCTTGAGTTGTGTTGGAATGGAGAAATGAAACCCCTATTTATAGTTGAAGCTCTAGGGACTTAAGTTGCAATTATAGAGAATAGAGGGACCATCTTGTAAATACAAGAACTCCACAATTTCAACAATTGTGGCTTGGACGGCTTGGATGGTGCCTACCCGTGTATGTATGTCAACATGCATGTTAAACATGTATTCCATGGTCGAAGAAATACAATTATCACATGGTTCAAATGGAGACATAATTTGCAACAATTCTCCACCTTGGCAAACATTTGAGCCAATCCTCAAACACAGAAATTCTTCTTACCGTCTTAGTACTACTGCCGTAGAGCATCAGGTACTGTTTACACCAATGAAGTTCAAACAATGCTTCAACTTGATTACTGGAATGGGCTTTGTCATCATATCTGCTGGATTGTCTGTCGTGTGAATTTTCTGCACAACAATTGCACCTTCAGCAACCTCTCAAATAAAGTGTGCTCTAACATCAATGTGCTTGGTCCGTTCATGGTACATCTGATTTTTGGGCAGATGTATAGCGCTCTGATTGTCACAATAGACAATAGTAGACTTCTGTTGCAACCACAGACCTTTAACCAAACCTCTTAGCCATATTGCTTCCTTCACTGTCTGTGTTGCTGCCATGTATTCTGCTTCAGTTGTAGACAAGGGAACTGTAGACTGTAATGTCACCATCCAAACCAATGGCACAATCAGAAAAAGTGAAGACATACCCTGTTAGAGACCTCCATCTATCCAAATCTCCAGCATAGTCTGAATCAACATATCCAACAACACTACCAGAAGTGTTATTGTCTTTTCTATATACAAGCCCCAAATTTTTAGTACCTTTCAAGTAACTAGTATCCATTTCACAGCTTGCCAATGAGCTTTTCCTGGATTAGCCATATATCTGCTAACCATACTCACAACATGTGAAATGGTTGGCCTCGTGCAAACCATTGCATATATGAGGCTACTTACTACACTGGCATAGCGAACATGTGACATGTGCTCCACCTCCTCATACTCTGTGGTGATAGTGCAACTGAAAGTTTGAAGTGACCTGCCAGCGAAGTATTCAACGGTTTCGACCCTTGCAAACCAAAGTGTTCCAGCACCTTCTTAATGTACCTTTTTCGTGATAGGTACAATCTACCACCTTTTCGGTCCCTATGAATACCCATACCCAATATCTTCTTAGCAGCGCCTAAATCCTTCATCTCAAATTTACCACTGAGTTGAGTCATTAACTTATTGATTTCTGATATGTCTGTAGCAGCAATCAACATATCATCAACATATAACAATAGGTAAATACACGAACCATCTAAGAGTCTCTGGTAATAGACACAACTATCATAAGCACTCCTATAATAGCCACTGGTGATCATAAAAGCATCGAATCTTTTATACCACTGTCTTGGAGACTGCTTCAGGCCGTACAAAGATTTCTTTAATGGACAAACATGGTCCTCCTTTCCAGGAATAGGGAATCCTTCTAGCTGGTGCATATAAATCTGCTCCTCTAATTCGCCATGTAGAAAAGCAGTCTTTACATCAAGCTGCTCGAGCTCTAAATCGAAAAGTGCAACCATAGCGAGTAACACCCAAATAGAGCTATGCTTTACAATAGGCGAGAACACTTTGTTGAAGGCGACACCCTCCCTTTGAGTAAAGCCTTTTGCAACCAGTCGTGCTTTGTATTTGATATTTTCTACTCCTGGAATTCGTTCCTTCTTGTTAGTATATTCTCTTCCTCTCCTATATATAGGAGAGTTATTGTATACATTCTAAATCAATCAATAATACATTAAATTTTCTACATGGTATCAGAGCGGGTTTAGCACCTAGTATTTTTTCGCTTCACCGGCGGGCGGCAACCTCGCCTTGGCCGCCCGCCGGACCTCAACCTACTTCACTTGGTTTCTTTTCTTCAAACACCGGTTCCTCAGCCGGTACAGCATCCGTTGCTTCAGTTGCCTCTTCAGCAGCAACTTCAGGTTCCTCAACAACTTCCTTAATCTTGGCTTCCACTGCCGGAGCTTCAGCTTCCGGGGCAGCTGCTGGCTCCTCTGTTGTTGCTGCCACCTCAGTTAGTTTTTCAGTCAATAGCTCTGGGGCAGGTGGTGCTGCCACTGCCTCTTCTGGCTGGGCCTTGCTCAACTCAGTTGTTTCAATTTCTGGCAATCCAGTTACTGCCAGTGTAACCAAAACCTCTCAGCAGTCATTACTCCATCTCCAACCCTTCATCATATTTCTTTTAAAGTCCTTCTGTAAGCTCATAGTTGCTAGTGTTGTCCTGGCAATGGCTGTCCCTGGTTTAGCTCTTCTTCCTCCAAAATTTCATTTCTTGGCTGAGGCTGGTTTGGTCAGCCATGCACTGCTGCTATGCTACATTGAGGATCGCTTCTTTAATTACTCGAGCATTTACTATTATGGGTTGGAGGATGATGTAATGTATCCAAGCTAAATGGTTGCCCTGACTACTTTTGTGGGTTTGGCTTGGACCAAAGGCAGTCTGGATTCTGACTTGCCTGTACTCTTCAAAGGTGGCAATGCTGTTTATCGCTTCAAAGTCTGCTTTATGGGCGTCTGCTGGTCTTCTATTAGCTGTTTCTCCTCCTTTGCTTCTTTACAAGGACAAGTCAAGAGCAGCCTCAAAGATGAAACCTTGGCAAGGTTATGTGCATGCTGCTGTGGTTGCTTTATCAGTTTGGTTTTGTCGTGAAGCAATTTTTGAAGCTCTCCAGTGGTGGAACGGGAGATCTCCATCTGATGGTTTACTTTTGGGTTCCTGTATTCTTGTGACTGGATTGGCCTGTGTACCAATAGTCGCTCTCCACTTCTCTCATGTCATGTCTGCTAAGAGATGTTTGGTGCTTATAGTGGCAACAGGTCTGTTTTTTGTTCTGTTGCAGCCCCCAATTCCATTATCATGGACTTATCACTCTGACGTAATCAAAGCCGCTCGTCAATCAGCCGACGATATCTCCATATATGGTTTCATGACATCAAAGCCTACATGGCCATCATGGCTGCTTATCACAGCAATCCTCCTCACTCTAGCAACCGTAGCCTCTGTCATCCCTATTAAGTATATTGTTGAATTGAGGGCGTTTTACTCCATTGCCATAGGAATTGCTATGGGCGTATATATAGCTGCAGAATATTTCCTTCAGGCTGCTATATTGCATGTCCTTATAGTCATAACAATGGTCTGCACCTGTGTCTTTGTGGTTTTCACACATTTCCCATCTGCCTCCAGCACAAAACTCCTACCATGGGTGTTTGCTTTACTTGTGGCTCTATTTCCTGTGAAAACCAACAAAATTCCAAGGCAGATACCCGAACAGGCCTGGTACATGCACCCGGTCTTCTCTTTCTCTTGTCTGAACATCCCGATTCCCGTAAGGGGAGCCAATGGTCCAATCTTTGAAGATGGCCCCAATTTTGATACTGTTTTTAAGCTTTTTCATGGGAAGGATGGAGTAGTCCCACACAAAGCCTACTCCTCAGTTTAACCCTTTGGCTGCAAAAGCTGCTTCCATCAGTTTGTCGGGATTTGGATCTGGGGGGCCATTTGGCTTTGATTTCTTCTCCAAGAATTGGAATACTCAGAAAAAGAAATCTGGGTCATCCAAAAAGAGAAAGCAATTGCAGTAATGTCACCAACCTTATTTTATTCATGCCGGGGATCAAACCCGATCACCATTTTACACAAAAAAAAAACAAAACAAAACAAAAAAAAAAAAAAAAAAAAAAAAAAAAACAACAACAACAACAACCACAACCCATAACCACCACACACAACCGGCCTCACTTCTTCGCCTCTTCAGCTGTTCTCTTCTTCTTGCCTTTGTCTTGGGCGTCCCTTGCCGGTGCTGCCTCCGTGTTTCCCACGCCGCCGAGCACGTTCACTTCCCGTTGCTCCTCAACCGTCACATATGGCGGACCTCCAAATCTGAGCATCACGGTGGCCTTCCGCTTCAGTTCCTTATTTTCTGCCTTCAGCACACATATCTCTGCTCGGGCATCCGTATACATGCTCTGGAGCAGAGCCAGTTGGGCTTTTACCTGCTGCACCTCATTTGTTCTACTCTGAAGCCGGTGCGACAGGTTGTTGACCGCCGTCATTGTCTCAACACATGACTTCAGAGTATAATGATTGGCCTCAATATCAGATTGAGCAGCCATTATCTGCTCAACTGACGACATTGGAAAATTCAACGGCGAAAAACCAGGGGCGCTTGGTCCAGGGGCACTTGGTTGAGGTTCAAGGGCCATATTCTGGGTTGTGGCCTCGTTGAGGTCGGGAAAAAGAGTGAGACCACGGGACGAAGAGGCTATGTTCTGGGTAGCTGAACGGGAAGAAGAGGCCATCTTATGGGTTGCTGCGTGTTTCAGCTGTTACAGAGTGTTTCAGGGTTTGCAGCTCTTAGAGACAAGCTCTCAGAGAACGAAGCGATTTCAGCTAGTTTGTTATGCTTACAAGCCTCAGCCTTCGCTTCGGTTTATATCAACAAAGACGAAGAGGCCGACACGACACTCTGTTGGTCACGTGCATCGCCGCGTGTCCGGCGCGCCTTTTGATGGCTCGCCGCTCGAAAAATTCTGTCGGGCACGCCTTTTGATGGCACGCCTTTTTAGATTGGGCACACCTTTTGAGGGTGCGATTTTCTATATGGGTCCGACAAGACTCTGTAAACTGTCCCGACATTGATTCCGGTTAGCTCCTATATGGGTCCGACAAGACTCTGTAAACTGTCCCGACATTGATTCCGGTTAGCTCCTATATGGGTCCGACAAGACTCTGTAAACTGTCCCGACATTGATTCCGGTTAGCTCCTTCATGGGTCTGACAAGACTCTGTAAACTGTCCCGACATTGATTCCGGTTAGCTCCTTCATGGGTCCGACAAGACTCTGTAAACTGTCCCGACATTGATTCCGGTTAGCTCCTTCATGGGTCCGACAAGACTCTGTAAACTGTCCCTACATGGGTCCCGCAAGACTCCGTAAACTGTATTCTACAACGGTCCGACATGACCCCGTAAACTGTTTTCTACAGCGGTCCGATATGACCCCATAAACTATCTTCTACAACGGTCCGACATGACCCCATAAACTGTCTTCTACATCGGTCTGCCATAACCATACGGTCTTCTACAACGGTCTGACACGACCATACCGTGTCTCCTATCCACTTTTATTTTATTTGTCAGATTATTTTTCTATTTTATTACTTTCTCTCCAAACTCAAGTTGGTTAGTCCTTATCCTCCTTGAGTTTGAGGGGGGCTATTAGTGTGGTAGGTGAGTGTATAGTGTGGTAGGTAGATGTGAGTGTGTTAGGTGAGTATTAGTGTGGTAGGTGAGTGTATAGTGTGGTAGGTGAGTGTGTTAGTATATTCTCTTCCTCTCCTATATATAGGAGAGTTATTGTATACATTCTAAATCAATCAATAATACATTAAATTTTCTACACTTCTTCTTGAAGACCCATTTGCAACCAACAATCTTTTGACCTTTTGGTGGTTTTACTAGCTCCCAAAGTATGATTCTTGTGAAAAGACTCAATCTCCTCACTCATAGCAACTGTGCCGATTCTGCACTAGTGATAGCCTCACGATAGGTAAGTGGCTCTTGAGGTTCAATATTCTCTGCAACACTAAGTGCATAGGCAACAAGATCTGCATGACCATACCTCGTAGTTGGATTACTCTGCCTCTTTTCTCTGTCCCTGGTGAGTTGGTAATCCTTTAGTTGTGGTGCGATATCATCTTGATCTTGCACCTCTTCTTCTAGCTCCACCGGGACATCGTCTTGAGAATTTTCTTTCAAATTCTCTAGAGCCTTCAATTTAAGCTCCACCTGATCAATTTCACTTTGGTCTTTTCCAGCATCATCACTCTTCTCCTTGGTTGATCTCAACATTGCAGAGTCATTGAACTTCACGTCTATGCTAATAAAACACTTGGGTGACTTGCCATCGTTACACCACAGTCTGTAACCTTTCACTCTGTCTGCATACCCTAGAAATATGCATTTTCTTGCCCTTGGCTCAAGCTTGCCATCATTCACATGAGCATAAGCAGGACAACCAAAAACTCTTATATTAGAGTAACTAACAAGAGACCAGACCGTACCTCTTCAGGAGTCTTACAATCGATTGCTGTTGATAGAGACCTATTGATCAAATAACAAGCCATGTTAACAGCTTCTGCCCAGAATGCCTTGGAAAACCTGACATTATGGAGCATACACTGGGCTCTTTCCAATAATGTTCTATTCATCCGTTCTGCAACCCCATTCTGCTGTGGTGTTTTTTGGACTGTGTGGTGTCTCACAATCCCTTCATTCTCGCAGAACTCGTTAAATTGACCTTCACAGAATTCTAGGCCGTCGGTCCTCAGGCATTTGATTTGCTTACCAGTCTGCTTCTCAATCATAGCCTTCCAGTGCTTGAACCGAACAAAGACTTCATTCTTGTGCTTCAGGATATAGATCAGTGCTTTTAAAGGCTCAAGGTGCATTAAGGCGTTGAAGGTCTTTCGGGGCCTAGACGCAAGGCGCAAAGCGAGGCGCGGGCTTTATTGAAGCGAGACGCACAATCTTAGTAAAAAATAGATAAATTAACATAGACTAATCATTTACAGTACTAAAACAATTTTTTTAAAAATAAAAGTAATCAAGACAAAGTGTGTGGAAAATAAATTGAAAATAATTTGTAATTTCAGTGTAATGTAATGTGTGATTAATTAATTATTTGTAATTTTTTTTCCTAACAGAGAAAAGAAAAAAAACTGACCACCAATGTAATGTAATTTGTAATTTCAGTGTAAAATAATTACAAATAATTTATATTTTACCAACAGTGTAAAATAATTTATAATTTCAGTATAATATAATTTATTTTTATTTTACATACATATATTTGTGTTTTTTTTTTAATATGTATAAATATATATTATATAAGATATAAGATAATAAATACTTAGAGCATCTCCAACGGTGACTCAGATTTTTCATCAAATTTGAGTAAAAACTGACTCATTTCACCAAATCTAGGATGAGATGCTCCAACGGTTCACCTTTCACTAAATTTGTCCCGGGACGACCGGCCGGTTGACCGGTTAGGCAAAAAATTTTTTATTTTTTTTTATTTTTGTATTGTCTGAACCTTTTTTTTGAACTTTCTGAACTTTTTCCGGGACGACTGGGTGGTCGACCGGCCGGTTGACCAGTTAGGGAGAAATTTTTTTTTTTTTTTTTTTTAAAAACTGTTTGAACTTTTTTTCTGAACTGTTTGAATCTTTTACTGGTTGACCAGTTGGTCAACCGGCTGGTCGACCGGTTGGTATAAATCCAACGGTCAGTAACAGTGATTTGGTGAAACGCTTCACCTGCATTCAGTTTGATGAATTTTTTGATGAAATCTCAATCTGATATCGATTTGGTGCAAGCGTTGGAGCAGTGAACAGTAGGTTTTTCACCAAATTTTGAATTTGATGCTGGGTTTGATGAACCGTTGGAGATGGTCTTACATATAAGATATAGGTAAAACAAAGGCTAGATAAGACAGAGAGAAAGAGAGAAGAGAGATATAGATTGCAAGCTCGCGAGAGGCGAAGGTGAGAGAGATAGAGAGAGCGATCGAAGTCGAAGGGAGGTCAACTCGTCGAAGTTGAGAAGACGAAGTTGACGGGAGGTCGTCGAAATCGAGAAGAAGTCGGCGAAGTTGAAGGGTGGTCATCGAAGTTGTCGCTGACCAGGTTTGTTCTCCTTTACTCCTCTTTCCTTTGTTCTCCTTTACTCTTCTTCTCTTTTGTGTACTCTTCTCGCTGCTGTGTTGTATTACATGAGTTGTAATCCTAGTTGGAGCCTCTCCTACACAGATCACAGTCATTAGATCAGATTCAAGAAGGAAAAAAAAAAGCCCCTTGGGCTTGTGCCTTGCGCCTGGTCCAAGTCGCGTCCAAGGCGCGACTCTTCAAACGCGCCTCGCCCGGGTCCCCTTCAGGCGCAATGGGTGTGCCTAGGCGCGCTTTTCACAACACTGATATAGACCCATCCTTTTCGAGAGAAATCATCAATGAATATTAGCATATATCTGCCACTACCATGGGAAGTAGTTGGAGAGGGACCCCAAAGGTCAGAGTGGATGTAATCCACAATACTTTTTGTTCGGTGAATACCTGTGCTGAACTTGACCCTGCTTTGCTTTCCAAAGACACAATGCTCACAGAAGTCCAGCTTTTCCACCTTGTGACCATCCAGTGAGCCTTGTTTGCTTAATATGGCCGTCCCTCTCTCGCTCATATGCCCTAGTCGCATATGCCATAATCTGGTAGCATCTGAATTTGTATTTGAAGATGAAACAGCAGCAACGCCTGTAATTGTGCTGCCTTGAAGATAATAAAGACCATTCTACTTCACTTCCTTCATCATTACTAGAGCACCTTTTGCAATTTTCATAACTCCACCTCCAGCTTTATAACAGCAGCCGTTGGAGTCTAGCGTACCCAAGGAAATGAGATTCTTCTTCAGTTCTGGAGTGTGCCTTACATTGGTCAAAGTCCTCACTATATCGTCATGCATCTTGATTTGGGTTGTGCCTATTCCAACAACCTTACAGGCTACATCATTTCCCATAAGGACCTTACCACCATCTATTGACTGACAAGTGGCAAACCAGTCCCTATTAGGAGTCATGTGATAGGAACAACCCGAATCAAGAATCGACTCGGTTCCTGAGTTGCCAACAGGGACTGAGAGAACATCTGCACTATCTGAACTTTCCTCTGCAACTCCAGCGACATCACTAGAGGTTGAGGCTTCATACTTTCCTTTGTTCTTATGCTCCGGACAATCTTTCCAGATGTGCCCTTCCTTGTGACAATGATAGCATTTGATTCTTCTAGATGCTGATCTTGATCTAGAACGACCTCTATTGCTAGTGCCCTTCTTTTCCGATCTTCCACGTGCAAATAGACCTTCCCCCGAGGCATCGTTGCTGTCAGACATAACCTTTTTCTTCAACTCTTTGGAGTTTAAGGCTGCCTCAACGTCCTCTACGGTTAGAGTGTCTCTACCATACATCATGGTATCAACAAAATGCTTGTATGAAAATGGTAATGAACACATCAATATGATGGCTTGATCTTCATCATCGATTTTTACATCGACATTCCTCAGATCCATAATTGCCTTATTAAATGTATCAAGGTAGTCTGATATAGACATACCTTCCTGCATTTGTAGGGTATATACAAGCGATTTGTGAGAGACTTGGTCATATACAAGTTTTCCAACTTGCTCCATAACCCTGCAGCCACATTCTGATCGGTAACTTTGTGTCATACTCCATCACTCAGGCATAATAGTATTGCACTATATGCTTTCTTCAATAGTTCATTCTTGGCATCGTCCTTCATCTCTGGCAGTGTTGTCCTACCTTCTAGTGTTTTGTGTAGTCCGTGTTGAACCAACAAGGCATGCATCTTTATATGCCATAGGCTAAAGTCGATTTTCCCATCGAATTTCTCAACTTCGAATTTTGTTGCCATAGCAAAAATTTTAAAAATAAAAAAAATCCCGAAGCTTCAAAATCTGCTACAATAGCGATAATACTCTGGCAGATTTTAGAACCACCAACAGCGAAATTTTGAGACCCTTGAATTTAGACTAATATGGCTCTGATACCAATTTGTTGTGAAATGGTGGTGACTTGGGTGTCAAAGTAACCAGAAATAAACAATGGGAAATAAAACAAGCGCAAACTAAGACACAAACAAATAATGTGGTTCGGCTTATAGCCTACGTCCATGGACAAGACAGTAAGTATATTTCACTATGGAGGAAAAAACAAGTTTACAGGTAGACTCAATTTTCGCTCACACCCTTAAACCCAGTACACCCAGAAATATACCCAAGCCCTTGTATACCCAACTCTCTATACAAGAAACTCACTCTATATCTCTCTATGTACTCACTCTCTATAATACTTAAGATTTCTCTCTTCCTTGAGTTGTGTTGGAATGGAGAAATGAAGCCCCTATTAATAGTTGAAACTCTAGGGACTTAAGTTGCAATTATAGAGAACAGAGGGACCATCTTGTAAATACAAGAACTCCACAATTTCAACAATTGTGGCTTGGATGGCTTGGACGATGCCTACCCATGCATGTATGTCAACATGCATTTTAAACATATATTCCATGGTCAAAGAAATACAACTATCACATGGTTCAAATGGAGACAAATTTTGCAACAAATTTTTTATTTAATCATACTTTTTAGAAAGTATTTATCTAGATATAAAAAAAAAAAAAAAAAAAAAAAGGAAAATGTCGAATTAGTTTAATCTCAACCAAGAGCTCTTGATTCAATTTTGCAATTGAAAATGTGAGGAGAGTAATGTTTAAGTGATACTATGGTGTAATTGGTTCTCTTTTTCTTTTTTCTTTTTTCTTTTTTCTTTTTTTTTCGTATTATAAGTAGATTTTTGTTCGATATGTTTTTCATAGGTACATTGTTAAAATATAATGCAACAGGATTAGATTTTATCTTTTAAAATTTTTGTAATATTTTCTTTTTAATCCTTATTTTTGTGTTTTCAAGTGGTATGTAGAAATGTGGAGGCCACATATTAGGGCTTCGCTTGAGGTCAGTAGAAATTGTAGGTCAGCCCTGATCTCGAGTCCACCTTAGTAATCCAAATAATTCGGTTGAGAAAATCATCTATGCAAAAAATATGATTCATCGAACATTGGTGGCAACATAGATAATATTTTTGACGGATATTACAAACTGAACATGAGAGTTATTTTGGGTATGAATTGTAAGTTGATTTTTTTGCTTATTACGAAAAGATGTGCATAAAAATAAAGAGATAACTTGACTGAAATGAGTCAATAAACCAATAAGCTGTTTATTTATGTGAGATTAACGGAATGGGTCTGAGATAGGCCCATGACAAGAAACTAAACTGTCTATAATCCAAATGTATAGATTTGCGAGAAACTAAAATTCACATAAAAACAAGAGGGATATTATATATTATCTATAAATTTTTCAATGGTTTTTTTTACCTCATACATGAATATACATAAGAAATACACGTGTGTGTGTAGTGCCTAACATATCTTAATATTTTTATGTTGGATTTTACATGTACACATAATGTTTTGTGTGGATAGACTACGTAGAAGGTGGAAACAATGGTGATATTCATCCACTAACAAATTTAATTTCCATAATGTAATAAAGTTTCTATTATCAAATATTTGCAGGTGACATTTCAGAATATTGGCAAGTTTTTTGCAAGCTTTGAGCCAGGGCCGATTTTGGATACCCTTGATGTGTTGTTCAAGGGAATGGTTCAAGGTGTCAGAGCTTATCCTCTCAACATTCCAGGAACCGCTTACCACCATGGCGTCCAGGTCAATTAACAATACTCTAATTAAAAATACGAACAATTTAAAAATTAATTAAGTTAAGAAACCAAACATAGAATGAAATATTTTGGTTATGTATGAACATTTAGGCCTTGCTGAGGCAGATTTATTGTGAAACACACACAATAAAAGATGCAAATTTCATAATTTTGCAGTGTCGTCGGAAAGTTGAGGATATCTTTAGGGAGGAGCTAGAAATGAGGAAGAAAAACCCAAGTGACGCAAAAAATGATCTAATGGATGGGCTAATGCAGTTGAAAGATGATGAAGGGATGAAATTGCGTGACATTGAGGTGATCGACAACATTGTCAGTCTTGTTGTTGCAGGCTACGAATCCACTTCTGTTGCAATAATGTGGGCTCTATACTATCTTGCTAAGTATCCTAATGTTCTCCAAAAGCTTCGAGTATGACTACCAAACAAAGTTTGAAATGAACAATTTCTGTCCCTTCTTTCAGTTTCGATTCTTGTTCTTCTTTTTTTTTTTTCTTTTTTTTTTCCCCCTGTAGTAATTGTGTGAATTGGAATTGTAGGAGGAAAACATGCTTATTAGCAAGAAGAAGAATGGGGAGCTTATTACAAGTGACAATATTTCAAAAATGAAGTATACCAACAAAGTATGTAATCTTCAATATGTTGTGGTTCTTGTTTGGTTTTCCTAGACTATGATAGTTGTCTATTTTTCTACTAAGATTCTTATACATTTTGCGAAATTAATTGAGAGAACGTAATTAGTACGATTCCCTTCCCCTGTTATGTTATATTGTTGGTAGTTGTACTAATTGTTTCAAAATTTTGTTTGGGAATCAATTTCTTGAACGCAGGTGGTGGAAGAAACAATAAGGATGGCCAACATTGCACCAATTGTTTTTCGAACTGCAACCAAAGATGTTGAGTACAAAGGTTTAAAAAAAGTAGTAAAATAAAATTATATGGAGTTGAATATCAAATATCAACCTAAGATTCCTTATATAATTTGAATCACCATTTGAAACTCTATTTAATGTGCATAATTTTAAGTATTGATTGGCATAGATATTCATGTAGATATCATTTGAATCACCATTTGAAACTCTATTTAATGTGCATAATTTTAAGTATTGATTGGCATAGATATTCTTATAGATAGATAAGCTATAATGTCGCTACTCCTTAGTAAACAATTTGACATTTCTTTCAGGATACAAAATTCCTAAAGGTTGGAAAGTAATTCTTTGGGTTAGGTATCTCCACACAGATCCGGAAAACTTCACTGATCCTATGTGTTTTAACCCAGATAGATGGAATGTAAGTAATAATATCCAACTCACTTTTTTTTTAACAGAAAGATCGGATGTTTTCTTACTTAAACAATGTGTACCATTTCCTTTTTTAGGAACCAACAAAGCCCGGAACATATCAGGTATTCGGTGGGGGTTCAAGAACTTGTGCAGGAAACATGCTTGCTCGGATACAAGTTGCAATTTTTCTTCATCATTTGGCAGTAGGATACAAGTATAAAGATCAACCTTGTCATTTTTAACTATTTTTAGTGCTTTTCAACATTAATATTAAAAAATGAATAATTGATACATGGTTTTAATGGAATTTTAGGTGGGAACTGGTTAATCCCAATGCAAAAATGATTTATCTTCCACATCCAAAACCAGTCGATGGAGTAGAGATTGTCTTCAGCAAAATCGAAGAAGCTAAATGAAGCAACTCTCTATCTGTATTATAGGTGCACTGTCTATTGAGTTGTTTCAGATTTTGATAGTGTATACTTGACACTCTAATTAGCTCAAGCCACCTCATTAGCTTGCATAGCAATGCATATGTATAATATAATGAACCTTTGAATATTACTCTTATGTTGTTGAAGAACTCAATAGTAATCTTTTATACCTGTTGAAAACTACATTGTTTCTTGCCAACCATAATGTCCTAAGCACCACGAGTGGTATGGCATCCCAAATTAGCTTACCTAAGGCTCCTTTATATAGGAGAAGAAGAAGCTAGGTATAGAAACTCTATCTATGGTAATACACAATATGGTAATGCACAAATTAGCTAGCACCCCCCTCTCCCCCAAGCTCAAGGTGGTAATGCAGACATCAACTTAAGCTTGGAAAGTACAACAGAAAAGCGTCCTGGAGAATGAGTCTTAGTAAAGATGTTGGTTGTTTAATCGGCATAGATAACAAAGATAAGACGAACAGTGCCACTAGTAATATGCTGCCGTATAAAGTGACAATCTATCTCAATTTGTTTGATGCAATCATGGAAGACATCATAATAGGCAATTTGAATAGCACTCTGATTGTCACAATAGAGGTTAGTAACAACAGAATGAGAAACCCGCATATCAGAAAGAAGCCAACGAAGTCACATAAGCTCCTGAATAGTATCAGATGAGCACAATACTCAGTCTCAGTACTAGAATGAGCAATAATAGTTTGCTTTTTACTACACAAAGCAATAAGAGAGTCTCCTAGGAAGCAATAGAATCCTGTAGTAGAAGGGCAATAAGTAGGATCCCTTGCCCAATCTGCATCAGAAAAGACATGTAATTGTAGAGAAGAGTGTGCTGAGTAGTGAAGATCATGAAACATAGTTCCTTTGAAATAGCTCAAAATGCGAACTAGAGCATCATAGTGCGGAGAGCAAGGAGCAGTCATGAATTGAATGACAATGTAAACAGCATAGGCAATGTCTAGATGAGTAACTGTGAGATAGACAAGACTGTCAACTAGCTGATGATATAAAGTAGCACCAGATAATAGGTGACCTTCAAGAGGTGTGAGATGAGTTTGAGGATCAATTAGGATAAGAGTGGTCTTGCAATCAGTAAGACCAACACGAGCCAAAAGATCAGAGGTATACTTGGCCTGGGTGAGAAAGTAACCAGAAGGATCATGAGAAATTTCCAAGCTGAGAAAGTAGCTAAGCAAACCTAAATCTTTCTTCTCAAACTAGTGACTGAGGAACTGTTTTGAGACTAGAGATACCCACTGTGTCATCCCTACTGATGATCATATCATCCACATAGAGAAGAAGAAGAAGAATATCATGCTCTGTCTTACATATAAATAGAGTAGAATCATAGGCACTAGAGGATAATCCAAAGTCATGAATGGTAGAATTGAACTTGGCAAATCAGGCACATGGAGCTTGTTTCAAATCATATAAAGCACGGGGAAGTTTATAGAGTTTGGTGGACGGCAATGAGGAACCAGAAGGAAACTGCATGTAAACTTCCTCAGTGAGATCACCATTGAGAAAGACGTTTTTGACATCAATCTGACAAAGACTCCAATGGCAAGTAGCAGCAATGACAAGTAGGCTACGAACTAAAGTAAGACGGGCAATAGGAGTAAATGTTTCTTCATAATCAATTACATATTTTTGAGTAAATCCCTGAGCAACAAGATGAGTTTTGTAATGCTTAGTGGAACCATTAGAGTGGGTTTTAATTTTGTAAACCCGTTTGTAACTAACAGCACTCTTTCTAGGTGGAAGATCAACTAGATCCTAGGTATGAGTTTTATCTAAAGCCTATAGTTCATCAGTCATTGTTTGTTGCCAAAGAGGGTTAGAACAAGCCTCTCGATAGGAAGAAGATTCATGAGAAAGTAGTGGAACCAACAATGAAATCACGAAGAAAGACTGAAGGTTATGCTACCCGAGTAGAATGACGAAGAGGTACCTCCGATGCAGAAGATGAGATAATGGAATCAATGGATGCATGAGGCTCATTGTGAGAGGAAATTAAGACAGGACTAGGAGGTGGAGTAGGAGTAGAAGTAGGAGTAAGAACAAAAGCAGGCTAAGGATTAGGGAGTGGAGTAGCAGAACCAGGAAACAAAGTAGAATCCTTAGGATGGACTAGGGTCATCATGTTGGAAGTAGTGTCTGTATCAAGCTCATCAAATAGAAGAGAAGGATCTGTAAAGAATGGTGTAGTCGGAGGAGTGGACAAATGAAAATTAGATATGGAGGAGAACATTTTATGTTTCCAAAATACCACATGATGAGAGACACGAAGACGAGGAGAAAGAGAATCCTAACAACGATAGCCTTTATGTTCAATCCCATACCCCCAAGAAGCAACACAAACGGGCATGGGGTTCTAATTTGGTACGCTCATGTGGCTGAAAAAGAACAAAACAAGCACATTCAAACACACGAAGATCAGTATAGGCAGGAGGTGTGCCATACAGACGCTCATATGGGGTTTGATTGTTGATGGTAGGAAAAGTGACACGGTTGATGGTATAGACAGCTACGAGAACATCTTCTTCCAAAAAACGTTCAAGACAAGAAGAACAGATTGAAAGAGCATGGACTATGTCCAGGATATGGCGATGTTTGTGCTCAGCATGACCATTTTGTTAGGAGGTACCAGGACAAGAATAGTGAGAAAGTATACCATTTTGACGAAGGAATCTCAAAAAATGAGTTTCTTTGTATTCTTGAACATTATTAGCATAAAAAAAAATTAATGGTGGAAAAAAATTGACTTTTGACCTTGTGTGAAAAATTATAGTATATTTGATGAAACCCAGGGCGAGATTTCATAAGAAATTACTAGGTAAAACGAGTGAAATCATTGACAAATATGACAAAGTATTTAGATCACCCCATAGTGGTATTAGGTGAAGGCCTTCAAACATCAGAGTGTATGAGATCAAAAGGTGCATGAGACATAGAGGTACTTAGTATTAAATGGTAAAGTAGGCTGTTTTGCAAGTTGACAAGATAGACAATTTACTTTATCATTTGGAACAACACCTAACTAACCACTTGAAACTAGAGAACGTAAAAAACCAAAAGACACATGACCTAATCGAGAATGCTATAAAGCAAGAGGGGAACTAGTAGTAGCAGAAGCAACAATCTTGGAAGTGGAAGAACTGGAGGAGGGAATGTGAAGATGGATGAGCTTGTACAGACGTCCATGTCTACGACCTATCCCAAGGGTCTGTCCTGTCTTCGAATCCTGCACAACACAACTAGTTGGAGAAAATAAAACAGTAAGGCCAAGATCACAGAGTTGACCAATTGAAATAAGGTTAAGCGTAAGATTGAGAATCAAGTAAGTATGACAAATAGAGACATTAGAAGTGGAAACATGATCGATATGACTAACATGCATTTGAGAGCCATTAGTAGTGTGAATGACAGGTAAATTAGAAGAATATGTAGTAAAGGAGACAAGTGTAGCGTTAGAGGTAATATGTCATATGATTGTAACAAGATGAATCAAAATACCAAGAAGAGGTACATAGAGTGACTGAGAGAGCAGTAGAGGGTGTACCAGATGTAGAAAGAGCCTTTTTGATAATAGCTTCAATGTCCTGAAGAGCGTAGGGTGGTGAAGTTGTAGAAATAGAGGATGAGTTGGGGGCAACTGTAGTAGATGCAAAATAAGCCCAAGACTGATGTTGTGTGTATGTTGTTGGGAGTCCTGAATAGCTAACATGCTGAACAAAACTAGCTGAACAAGCCATGAGGTGATTAAATAATTAATCACAAAGGCAGACTAGTAGTGTCGGAATAGAACTAGATAAAACAAAGTGCACTAGTGAATTCAAAAGGTTGAAAATAGTTAGGAATTGGGCCAAAACAATCAAAATAGGGCCAAAAATAGATGAAAAATAACCAAAATAATAAACGGGCCAAATAGGAGATAGGGTTGACGTCAGCAGTAGGAGAGTTGATGTTAGCAAGACGCGATGCATAGTAGCGTATAGAGGGCGCAATGCAGGTTAGCAGAGAAGGCGCGGTGTACGTTGGTAGCAAACGGACGCGGTGCGCAGGAAACATGCTAATGTTAGGTTGATGGCATCAGCTTGGCTTGAAACGGCGGCTAACAAAAGTGGCTGACTGAAACAGCGGCTAAGGGCTGACATCAATGCGGAGAGGCTGACGTCAACAAGAAACTGAGGCGTGCATGCAGTTGCATATGAGAGTGGCGGTGGAAGGCTGTGATGCGCGGTGATGTAGGCGGCACGTAAGGGCGAGTTAAATGCCCGTTGGAGATGATTTTGGTGGCGTTGGAATCATTTGGAAATTCCGAGCTAGTTGATGGTAGTTTCAGAGAAAAATTGTGACCTTGGTAGCCTAATAGTGGGGAACAGTACCAAAAAAGTTGAAAACGAGAAAAGATATTCTGTATTTTGGTGATGAACAAAAGAAAGGACAAGATAATTTTTTTTTTTAATAGCTCTGATACCATGTTATGATATTAGAGAGAGAGAGAGAGAGAGAGAGAGAGAGAGAGAAAACTTTGTATTATATTCAATGACTTATATGAGTGAATACAAGACTCCTTTATATCGGAGAAGAAGAAACTAAGTACAGAACTCTATCTATAGTAATACACAATATGATAATATAAATATATACATCTAACACCACCATTGAGAAGGATTCTGAAATTGAGGCTGGAGAGCTATCCAATTAATCCCCCACCATTCAAACATTTGGACCAAAGACAGCCCATTCTATTTTATCCTTGTGACCTTCACTAAGTCAAAGATTCTGCTTAAAGAAGGTTTGCCAGTTCCAAGTATTGTTCAACTTCCCAAGCAAAAAGCCTCCTCCTAAATCCTATTGACTTTTGTCTTCACATATACTCTGTAATTTTATTATTATTATTTTTTGGTTTAAAAGGTACTGAATAGATTTAATAAGTCTAATACAAAGAGTTATTATCACATCTAGCGCCAATAGATTAACAACACAAATAGGTACATTGACAAATAACCAAAATTATGAAAAAAAAAAAAAAAAAAAAAAAAAAAAAAAAAAATTTGCTAGATTTAGCCCATCTCTTAAGGTCCATAGTTCTGCTTCAGCAGCTATAATGTATCCAATAATCCTACAAAATTCATCAACCCACTGGCCGTGATGGTCTCTGATGATGCTGCCCCCATTGACCTGCCCTGGATTACCCTTTGTTGCCCCATCTGTGTTTAGTTTATTAGTTCAGTGGTGGGACCTTTCTTTTACTATCCGTCCACTATATATCTACTGAATAATACATATTTTTGGCTTGATTTTTGGGACAACCAATAGAATTGTTCCTGATACCTACAATAACCTATTGCACTGAATCACGTATTGAGATTGGCAAAATTTTGCATTTTAAGAATAGTGAATACATGCCTTTATTAATATGTTTTTTGTATGTTTATATTGTCCTATCTTTTACAATTATTATATGCTCTCATCTATTTTATATCTTTAATTTGTGATTTAAATAAATTATATTTTTGATAAATTACTAGCAGATACTAATAGTTGGACTTAATTTCTATTAAGTCCTATCAATTTGTCGCTGAAAATTAGTCCTAGCAAAATTGTCAATGAAAGCCGGTCCTTTTTGTGACGATTTTCTTAATCTTTCATTAAAAACTAACAATTAGCGACATTTTTTGTGATGATTTTCTAAATATGTCGCTAAAAACTGACAATTAGTGACATTCTTTGTAACAATTTTCAACCTATCGCTGAAAACTAGCTAGTGACCATTTTTTATAAAATAATGCCACAAGTTATCACATGACTTATTGGGTAATAAGTCCACCTATTAAGACATACACGTAAATCTCTCAATTTTATCCCCTTTTTTCCAACATCTTATATGGGTTTGGTTTGCATTCCCAAGTTTGAGAGCTCAAAATTTTATCATTTTATTAGTAATTGGATAAATAGTAGAAATCATTATGCAATTTCCCGTTATTGTGTTGTAAATAAATTACCAACCATTTTGTGTTTCTATGGTAAAATGACTAAGGCCTATTGCTACCTTTTGTGTTTCTATGGTAAAATGACTGTGGCCTATTGCTACTTTTTTATTATGAAAAATGCTACGTATCTCATTTGTAAATTCTGAATATATCCTGAGTGAGAGTTGTGCGGTTGAGATTGAATTTGTATACTGTGAAATTTATGTATAGAATAAATTTGAATCATAAAATGATAATTCTGAATAATTTCTAAATTTTTTGAACGCTAAATAATTTCTAAATAGTTAAGTTTATAGTATGACTGTTTTATTATAGATAGAATAATTTCACCCAAATACATCAGTCTTTTTGTGCCTATTGTACTTTGTTAACTTGGATACTTTATATAGAAGTTAGGTTTGTCATTACTGTTTTGTTATAGATAGATTAATTTCACCCAAATATATCAGTCTTTTTGTGCCTATTGTACTTTGTATATTTTGTGTAAAACCCAAGTGCATACTTTACTCCAAACAGAGTACATCTGTGTTGGTGATCTTTGATGCTATGTTTACATATTAAATGTGTGAAATGAAAGGGCAAAAAAGAATCAGATAAAATTAGTTATTATTCATATATATTTTGTTTATTTGTGAAACAAAGATATGGATTCTATTGACAAATAGTCATTTATTTTTTGGGGGAATTATAGTACAGTGAGACAGAAAAAAATTACAAAAACATAGAAGGTTCAAGTGATTCTGTGCTGAGGTATAAGTGAAATGCTGTGGGGTTGCAAGTATTACTTGCACCTCTCTATATTTGTGTAAAAAAACTTTTCTATCCCACTGGAATTTAATTTCCCCTTCATTTTGTCAGTGATAATTACGCTTTGCATCCTTATATTTTAGGAGAATTACTTATCAGTGAGTGTCTAGAAAAATAATTATAAATAAATGATAAATTTTATAAATATCAATAATTAAAACAAAAAAAAAAAATTCACAAATATTTAATAATTTTATAAAAATCCTACTAAAAAGTGATTTTCCCTATGTTTTATACAAAATAATATTTTGTTCCATATTTTTCAGTTATAATAATCAATCTCTTTCACTTACAATATTAACCTTAACTCTTATGTCTTATAAACCTTTATTAGTATTGGTTGGGTTGTGCCCATGGATATAAATATATTTTAGGGTTAATTATTGAAAAATTCACTTTAGTAATTGTCTAAGGCATTAGATTCAGTGAATATTTTTTGTTAGTGAGAGGTCTACTATTTGTAAAATAGTTTGATGAGAAGTCATTTCCTTAATTTTAGAGGACATTTTTGTTTTCAATTTTACTCAATTTATCTATTGAATTTTTTTTATATGTTGACTTTTTGTTGACTATTTGTTCAAATTTATATCTATCTGTTCAAGGTTTTTTTATCTGTTTAATTGTTTTCCTATTTGTTCAATTTTTTTTTTGTCTATCGATTGAAATTCTTTTCTTATTTTTCCTATCTGTTGAAATTTCTATATGTGTAAAATTTTATCTATTAAAATTTTTGTCCTATCTTTTCCTATCTGTTAAAAATTTTATTCTAATTTTTTTATTTGTTGGAATTCAAACTTATTTTCCTTTATTTGTTGAAATTCAAACTTAAAATTTTTGTTCAAATCTTTTTTTATCTGTTTCCATGTTTAGACCATCTCCAACATTTTTTTGTCCCAAACTTATTATTTTTTTATCTGTTGAAATTTACATAGCATGTTTCCATGATCTGCTGAAATTATTTGTTTAAAAAAATTTATCTATTAACATTTACTAAACTTATTTTTTCTTTTATCTGTTAAAATTTACAGATCTGTTTCATCATCAACAACAACATTTATCATCAACAACATTACATCATTAACATATCAATAACTACCAAAATAAAAATAAATAAATAACAGATAAACAACTCGGAGATGGTTTGATGTAGGTTGTCTAACTTTAGATTTCACCCTTCGACTCTGGTTGTGCCTATTGAAAGAAGACGATGAAGATGCTGAATCACAAAAAAGGGAAATAAGGGTTTAATGAACATAAATCTCAGATCAAAGCAAGTAGATGAACACAAAGACTGCTATCACTTTCACCATTAACATAACTAACAACTCTAAATCTCATATCTGAAACTATAAAAATAAAAAATGAAAACCACAACTAAGAGATTAATTTTTGATTTGGAAATAAGAAAATTCAGTTATATATATATATATATAGAGAGAGAGAGAGTATTTACTGGGTTACAACCCGATGAAGCCGGAGCTGCAGGACTACCAGATCGATCTCACAGATTATGGCAGCTCTATTGGTCGACTTGGAAGGTCTTAAGGGAGATCGTTTAACGTGAGGGAGATCAGACGATTCAAAGATCACCATGGACCACTGCTTCCTCGTTGACCTGGATCTAGAGGTTGACGATCGAACTGGAGATGTTGACGGCAAAGATGTGAAGAGGATGTGAGAAGCAACAGCGAAGAGGCGAAAAAAAGAGGAGAGAGAAACCTAAGCTTGGTGGTAGCGAGATTATCGTTGGGGTAATGCGGAGAAAGAGAGAGAGACGGATGAGCCAATGCAACAGTGGTGGAATTGTAGGGAGCCCGACGATAGCAAAGCCGACCTCAATAATGAAACCAGCATTGGCGGCGCTACCGTATCGTCGTCGTCTCTAACAATCGGAGTCGAGACGAAGCGTGGGGGAGAGAGAGAGAGAGAGAGAGAGGCTACAATGAGGGTTTGAAAATGGGAGTTTTACGGTTGCTATATTATATATATGGGATAGTTTGGTCATTTTTCTTAGGCATGTCTTTATGGATATGCTATTTCTTTGTGTATAGAAGTGTAAAAATGGCCTGCGGCCAGGGCTTGACCCGTTTAAGCCCATTTGGGCCTGAGTCCGAGCCTAGCTTGAGACCCTAAGCTTGGGCCTAGGCCATCATTTTGAAGCCCGGTTCAGTCCGTGGGCTCGGCCCATCGGTCCACCCGAGGCCCAGTGTCTTTTTTAGTGGAAAATAATAAAATTTCGGTAGAAAAAATTTAAAAAAAAACAAAAAAATTTGTTCAAGCCCACCCAAGCCCGAGCCCAGGCCCACTGGCTCGGCCTACCAGCTCATCCAAGGCCTGAATACCGCCTGGGCTTGGGCCTAATTTTCTAGCCCATGGGCCGGCCCGACCCAGCTCGAATTTTGGCAGGAGCTCGCGAGACACGCCATGGGCCGGGTCGGGCCGAGCTGGGTCGGGTCAAATTTACATCCCTATCTACTTGAACTGTTAGGCAAAAAGAATTCAAATTTGGATTTTTGGCTTGAACACCCAATATTTTATGATGTTATGTGTATAACAATCTTTGTAATTCAAGATCTAAAACTATCATGATTTTTATGTAAATAATTGTACTTACCTGAATTCATTACTGTAGAAAATTAGTAGATGATTGAAAACAAACCCTACCCTTTAGGTTTATGAATAAATGGTGTCTCTCTCTTAACCATCTTTAGAATACGTGAATTCAAAATTATTTGATAGATAATCTGAATGTTCTTTTATATGCAGAGAGAGGACCAATTTTGTAGCACCCCGAATAATACCATTTATGAAAATTATATGATAATCAATTTTTGAAATTGATACTTGAAAAGTCATATTTAATTTTACTCTTCCCTCAATCAGACAATCATATATGTGTATATATATATATTATTTTATTATATTATTATAATAATAATTATTAATAATAATAATTAAATAACAGAAAGAAAGAGAAAAAGAAAGATAGAAAGAAGAGAAAGGAGCAAAAGAGAAAGAAAGAAAGAATAAAAGACAACAAAACAAAAAAACGAGGCTTTTCCCAAAATAAGCCTTTTTTGTATGTTATTTCCCAAACTAGACCAATTTCTGACGTATTTCCCAAACTAAGCTAAAGCGTCATTTCGATTCGCGCTTTTACTGTTAGGAGGCGAAAACTTGATGAACAGGAAAATCGCTATTAGAAATAGCGATTTTAATTAAGAAATCGCTGTTGTAAATAGCGCTTCTAACATAAAAAATTTTTGTGAAGAAAACGCTATTACTAATAGCGCTTTTACTGTGCATATAATTTTTTTTTTAAAAACGCCATTTCAAATGGCGTTTCTATGTTCAACCAAAGCCAACCCACACTCTGACACACACACACCAATGGCACACCCACACCACTCAAACATTAAAATAATATAATTTATATATATAATAATTCATAATAATCAATTATATAATTTTTATAATTTTCGTAAATATAAATTATTTTTAGGTTATGGATGGTTTGATTTATAATACGTATGCATGTAAGGGCAAAAATTTTTATTATCAAAAATAATTTTTGCAATTTTTATTATCAAAAATAATTTATAATACGTATGCATTATAAAAATTTTTATAATAATTTATAATACGTATGTATTATTTAAATCTTTACATTTTTTATTTAAAATTTTTATACAGCAAATCCATTTTAAAAATAATTTATAAAAATTTATAATTAATACGTATGTAAATAATTTAATACGTATCTTCACATTTACATTTACAGTAAACCCATCTTCACATTTACATACGTATGGTTTAAGGGTAAATTTTTTGATAAATGACTTTAATGATAAATCAAACCATCCATAACCTAAATTTTTTTACCCTTACATACGTATGGTTTAATTAATTTATAAAAATTATTGTCATACGTATGTAAAAATTGATTATAAAAATTGTAAAAATTATTTATAAATTGATTATAAATTATTTAAAAATTATTATCAAAAATTAATTATAAATTATTATAATCTTTGGCCCCTCTCTCCCTCTCGCAAAGATTATTTAAAAATTATTATTAAAAATTGTAGATGGGTAAAAAAATTTATAATAATTTATATTTACATACGTATGACAATAATTTATGTATGACAATATTTATACGTATGACAATAAATTATTATACGTATGACAATATTTACATACGTATGACATACGTATAATAATTATAATAATAATAATTTATAATCAATTTATAAATAATTTTTGTAATTTTTATAATCGATTTTTACATACGTATGACAATAATTTTTATAAATTATTTAAACCATACGTATGTAAGGGTAAAAAAATTTAGGTTATGGATGGTTTGATTTATCATTTAAGTCATTTATCAAAAAATTTACCCTTAAACCATACGTATATAAATGTGAAGATGGGTTTACTGTAAATGTAAATGTGAAGATACGTATTAAATTATTTACATACGTATTAATTATAAATTTTTATAAATTATTTTTGAATAATACATACGTATTATAAAATGTGAAGATGGGTTTACTGTAAAAAATTTTAAATAAAAAATGTAAAGATTCAAATAATACATACGTATTATAAATTATTATAAAAAATTTTATAATACATACGTATTATAAATTATTTTTGATAATAAAAATTGCAAAAATTATTTTTGATAATAAAAATTTTTGCCCTTACATACATACGTATTATAAATCAAACCATCCATAACCTAAAAATAATTTATATTTACGAAAATTATAAAAATTATATAATTGATTATTATAAATTATTATTATATATATAAATTATATTATTTTAATGTTTGAGTGGTGTGGGTGTGCCATTGGTGTGTGTGTGTCAGAGTGTGGGTTGGCTTTGGTTGAACATAAAAACGCCATTTGAAATGGCGTTTTTAAAAAAAAAAAAAAAAAAAAAATTATATGCACAATAAAAGCGCTATTAGTAATAGCGTTTTCTTCACAAAATTTTTTTATGTTAGAAGCGCTATTTACAACAGCGATTTCTTAATTAAAATCGCTATTTCTAATAGCGATTTTCCTGTTCATCAAGTTTTTGCGTCCTAACAGTAAAAGCGCGAATCGGAATGGCGCTTTAGCTTAGTTTGGGAAATACGTCAGAAGTTGGCCTAGTTTGGGAAATAACATACAAAAAAGGCTTATTTTGGGAAAAGCCTCCAAAAAAAACAAAAGAAAAGTGGAGCAGCCAATCATATATATATTATTTTATTATATTATTATAATAATAATTAAATAACAGAAAGAAAGAGAAAAAGAAAGATAGAAAGTAGAGAAACGAACGAAAGAGAAAGAAAGAAAGAAAGAAGAAAAGACACAAATAAATAAATAAAAGGTTGAGCAATGGAAAAGAAAAGACAGTACAGGAAAAATAGATTTAGATGGCTTTTTTTTAACGGCATTTTTTTAAATGCCATTTTCTTTAATATTTAATGACATTTTATAAAACGTTGCATTTTTCTTTAATTAAAATGACACCGTTTTATAATAGGAGGCGTTTAAAAAACGCCTCTAAATGCGATCCCTCACGCGATCTCTCTCTCTCTCTCTCTCTCTCTCTCTCTCTCACCCTTTTCAAACCCCTGTTTTGAATCAGAGAATAATTGTTAGACCCAAATCTCTCTCTCTCTCTCTCTCTCTCTCTCTCTCTTTCTAAACCCTTATCATTCTCAGAGCGATTTCGAGATTTAGAGCGATTTTGATTTCGAAGCTCCATTGCCACCACCATCCACAGGTGAGGTGAGCTCCACCGTCTCTCTCTCTCTCTCTCTCTCTCTAAATCTCTTCAATTTTGATTTCGAAGATTCGGAGAGATTTAGAGATTTCGTCTCAATGATTCAGAGATTAGTCTTAGTGATTTCGTTTCAGAGCGATTTCGATTTCAAAGCTCCACCGTCTACTAAGGTGAGCTCCACTATCTCTCTCTCTCTCTCTCTCTCTCTCAGTGATTGATGAGTTGTATATGCTCTGGTTCGCCCCTAATCCAAGATTGATCTAGATGAGGTTAGGGCCCGTGCTAAACAGGTTGTGCAAGATTAGTGCCGTTTGAGGGTTGGTCTCCCTCTCTTGGACACTTAAAATGAAATAGATCAGGATAACTATGGATGACAAACTTTTAGTCTATAGGATACATGTATAAATATACTAGTTGGCCCCCCATCCGCTTTGCGCGTGGGGGTCGCGTTACAGGGTCACTTTACAGTGTTAATATAAATACTTCAAAAAATATATTTGGTTTGTGAATTTGAAAAGTGACTTAAAAAGGGGAAAAAAATGTGTAAAATATAGGTGATAGTTATATTTCTAGAAAATCACATACCAAATCATTCGATTAATCCAACTGAATAACTAATACACTAATCCCATCAATTATTAACCCCCTTACTAACCTTAATTGTTCTATTTTTCTCATTCTTTTTCTTCTTCTTTTTTTTTAATTAATTAATTAATTTATTTTTGTGTGTGTGTGTGTGTGTGTGTGTGTGTGTGTGTGTCTATTTTTCCCATAAATTACTTGTATTTTCATGACTTCGTAATTTGTAATTTTTCCTTTTTTTATTATTATTTTATATATATATATATATCTCAAATGTTCTCTAGAAAAAATGTAGACAAAAACCCCCAAAAAAGAGAAAACTTGAAGTTATTTCCACAAGAAGTTTTAATTAATGCTCTCTATAGCAGCGTAAGTATATGGGAATCCAATTCAGTTCACTTTCTGTACTACAGCCAGCTAAAATGGCCCTAGACATGCAATGTGAAATCAATACATCTCTTATCCATGGATTCATTTGTTGTAACATTCACCATTTTCTCAAGTTGAAATTTGAAAATACGCGGACGCACAAAATGTAGTAAAGATTCATATTAAATTAGAGAACAGTTTTTCAGAAAAATGGAACCATCACATTAATATCCAATGTAAATTGCAGTATCATGAAGAAAAAAGGGCCAATTTTTTTAGGGCACCTGAAGCTTGAGAAACCGAAAGCAGGGCAAGACAATGTAAAAACATTAGCATTGGCCAAGTTAAAAGAAGAACAAAAAATGCCTTTGTTTACCATCAGAGGGTTCATAAATAATAAATCACAGATACTAAATTAATGCACCATCTCACAATTATTAACAATTAACATCAGTCTTGATTGGTCAGGATCAAAACAATTGAACAAAAGAAAGCTAACAGTAACAAGATTTTGCAAATTGCTTAACCAAAATAGACCACATAAATGTTGAATTAGTAAACACCAACTAACAGATTCAAAATAAATACAAACCAACAAGTTAATAACTAAAAAGTAATTAACCAGATAACATTTCTTTTTCCCATTTTTAATATTTTAAAACATCATCATGTGAATATTTATTTTGTTGGTAACTAAGATGTATACATAAGCCCAGAGTTTTCTAAATCAGTCGAAGTATGGAATGATAGTGTGGTGGCTCTATTCAGAAGATACCCCCAGTCCAATATGACTTAAAGTTAAAGGTCAAGCCTAGACCCAAACAAACCACTATATTCTTAAACCGCAGGAACTAACCAATTCATCTGCTAATTTTCCAAGTCATAAATATCCCATAACTTGGGACCTTTAAATAATCCTTATCAGAAAGTGAATGCCAACGGCAACAGTTCACTAAGGTGGAGACCCAGTATGCCAATGTCCCAAGGTCCATACCAAAAATTCAAAACCAATTTACTAAACAATCAAGCAAGTCACAGGATAATAAGCTTGCCATCCCTACTTTCAAACTCCCTTAGAGAACTACGAACTTCAAGATTGTTTACAAAACTGCTGAAAAAAGGCTGAATCCACGTACACACAAAATACAATGCAAACAAAATTAAATTTCATACACAAAACTTAAACCTACAAAGAAATGTACAAAGGAATCAAACTGTTAAGCAAGGTCTATGCTATCAACAGCAAGTGGGGAAACACACCCAAAAAAAACAAAAGGACAACTATAACAACAAATTATAAGGTTTTTTCAGCTAATTGAAATAAAAGAAGTCTTTTACAAACCAAAAGTGTTTAACATACGTGATTTTTTAGTCATCAATCTCCATACTTGTATTTCTTTCAGTCATCTTCACATAGGTATGGAATTTATATACTTAATTTAGCATAATTGCTAACAGGACCATATATAAAGAACAACAAATGGTAATTCTCAGTCTTATATTTTCAACACAAGTTATACATCCTCTTTACAATCAATCCAAGCTACTGTACAATAAAATTGCAGTAGAAAAATCTAATTTCAAACACATAAAAAACAAATACAAAATGAAGAGGTATTTGGTAAGAGCTATGAGGCCAACAGAACCCTTGAAGATCCTAACCTCATAAATACAGTACAACTGATTGGAGAAGCGAAAAGCGACAATTAGCAGAGACACCAAGGTTGTGCATAGATCTTGGATTTAAGAAGCGAAAAGTGAATGAGATAAAAGCTATATTTTTTTTCACAATCTCTTTCCTTTTATGACAAAATCCAAGATCCAAACACCACACAATTAAATAATACTAGATCGAATCTGATTGAGAGGATGATCTTAGCTATTTGATCAGCACATTATAAATTTGATTGTTGAAAAGGAGTTTGCTCTACTGGTTGCAATATTTCAATTGCAGTGATCTTCTCCTTTGAGCAGAACTGGACTTACAGACTTGTTATATAGAGAACTTGAAATGGATTTTGTTTTTTGCATTATGCATACTCTGGGTTGAGTGCTAAGGCCTCCTGGTAAATCATATCCTTTATCTGCTCTTCACCCAAGGCTTGTTCAAAATCAAAGAAGAATGGCTCTAGGCAGACTAGTTCATCAGCTGCGTCATGTAATCTTGCAAGGTAAGGATGGGCTAATGCTTCCTCAACTGCAGCCATAAAATGTTTTTTGCATTTAAAAAAAGCAAACTAAGGTTAAAATAAAAAATAAAGTCACACATGTGATGTGTAAAACTTTTGACATGCAATTGAACATTTGAATCCACATGTAAAGTGTTATATAGACCTTATGACAGTGTTGTAATGAATTTCATACTGATTGTAACTAATTTAGTCAACACATATATAATGACAAAGTATATCTAAAAAAAATAGGGCTTCCTAAAAATTTTGAAAACCAATTATGTTGCCCTATGCGAACTAGTCCAAATTATTAATTTGCACAGTGCTTTTTGCATTTTCATATTATGACACCTGTAACTTCTCTGTTTGAATATCTGAATTAGAGTTCACACTCTGATTGATAACTGCTGTGGAAGGTACCTTTTGTTTTGTTAATTTAAACATCAGTGACAAGTAGCTGATTGCAACTTGTGCATCAACCGCCAACTATAGGCTATGTTTCTGCTCATTGAGTGAAGACTTCCATATATATATGTATAAGGTTTTAACTTGACCAAGAAGACTTTTCCTCATCTACTTCATTGAGTTGACATTGTCAAGGAGATCAACCATTTTCATATGGTTTATTTTCTTAACTAAAATGCTTTCTATGATGCTTTTTCACATTACAAGGCAGAATCACTTTGATATCATCATTTCATAGTTCCTAACTCATCCCTCCAACCAAAACTAATAAGTAATATTATTTGGTAAATCCACGAAAGAAGCACCAAGTCTTATTAACAAATGGTCAATAACAAACTATGAACGCTATTCTTACCAAATGATGTTCATAAATCAACAATTAGCCAAAGATATCTAGAGATGCATATGAACCCTATTCTTACCAAACGTTGTTCACAAATCAACAATTAGCTAAAGATATCCAGAGATGCAAAAGTAACAAAACAGGATCATGTCCATTTTCATCAATTAGACATCAATCACCACATCTGCTCTTTGGTTTGGCTTGCTCCACCCTTAATTTTTCTGTCGTCTTTTTCTCATTAGTTGGTTATATATTATGTGCCATATTATTTTCTTTTTCTATTCTTTGCTGACCCAGATTTGTTAGGATATGAGTATGGGTCAATTTGATGGGCCTTTGGTTATGGTTGCTAGGGGAGGGGTCAGGAAGAGAGTGTTTGGTTTTGTTTTGAAGGGTCCTTCGTTCTTTACCTTTTTGGAGGAGAGAGTAGAAAACCAGAGTCCAGAGTTTCTTCAATAATTAATTACCCAATGGTCCTTTTTGAAGTGAGGCGAGTAGGACATTTTTGGTTCAGTAAGTTGAGATTATCTATGGTTCCACTAACTATGTAGTTGTTCCATTTTCCTGTTGGTTGCTGTCATTTTTGGAAATCAAACCATTTCATGCTGTCACAAAAGAAGAGAAAACAATTTCACTCCAAAAATTAGAACACCATAGAGAAAAAATTGTTGATTGCACATCCACCATCACAATCAAAGCACATACTGATGTAAGAAATTCAAGGACGTGAGACTCCTTCATAGCATCTGTTGCACTTTTCGTCAAGGCCTGACCAAATAAAAAATATTTTGGAGCAACATATATATTAAATACAGTAAATAAACAGTTTTGCTTCAACCAACCACTTTAATATTCCTTTTTTGTTTTTGAGTACTCTTTCCAAAAAACAAAAAAGAAACCAACCGCTTTAACATTGTCCAAGCTTATGGTGCCACTTTTGTTTGGTTCCAATAGCACAAACTGCTCCTTCAAATAACTTAGCTCATCCACTGTCAATGTTTTGGCCAAAGCTTGCCAAATAGCATGAGGAAAAAAAAAAAAAATAATTTGGAAACGAACTATTAGAATGTTTGCAACAAGAAAATAACATGTCAAATGGAAAACACAAATTGAATAGAAAACAAAACAAATGCAAATTAAGCGTCACCAGAAAATAATGTCAAAACATAACTTCAAGGGAGCATAATTTCCGATGGTCATTAGAACTACATCTCATGATCCAACTGGGGGTATTTTTGCAATCAAATTACTTTAATATATATTTTGAAGTAACGGACAGAAACTGCAAATTTTCTATTTCTATTTTCATAGGCATATTAGCAAACATGTGGTGTGCATAATTTACACATACATTAGAGTAAAGAGAAACAAGAACATCGAAACCACATGGTGGCACATCTTGGAAGACAAACAAGCATGGAAGCAGCTATCTACATACCAGATTGTCTGGCTATCTTGAAAGAGCATTAAAATACAACGTTGAATGGAGTTCCAGTTCGCTAAAACACCAATAGAAAATACAGAACATAGAGGAAAGTAGAACGTAGTAGGGAATTTCACACACCTGGTTGTCTGGTTGTGCACTTGTTCTTCTTGGTTTCAGCACTTCCGAAAGATGTAGAGTTCTGCCACTTCGCCGCTACACCCTTTGAAGACAACTCAGCATTTGCCCAACTCAACAGCAACCGATACACCACCATAGGATTGAGGTGTAATAGGCGACAGCAACAGTGGCAATTGCGCACTTCCACAAATTCAAGTTGGGGGCTTTTTCGTGGACCTGTGGGTCGGTGAAGGATGCTCTTCAAAGGGGCAAAATTTGTTTTCTTCCTCATAGTCAGTGTGGATGATTTGAATCCACACCTTGCAGCCTAAGCCCAGCGTTACACCATGTTATGTATGTTATAGATATGTATGTATGAATGGATGTATGTATATAAATATATAGTTCAGATTTACTAACCACAAAATATATTGCTAATGCTACCTAATTTGATTCCACTTGAGTGATACTGTTTATTTGATTCTAAAGCTACTCGTTTGATCATTTGAACAATTAGGGAGTCCTGATTATAGCGATTCCGATTTTGACCTGACTCTTACTATATCCCGAACTTAGGTTTTATGGTTTTATATTGTTGTTCATATCTTGCTTCCATTGTATCTCCTTAAATTTGGCTATTAGATTGTTGTGGTTGTGTTTGGGACAGAGTGGTTGCTTAGTTTCCAAACTTTTACTGCCTAGATTTTTGCCTCTCTCGCTCAAGTGGCACTTCTTGCGCTCGAGTGGCACTTCTTGCGCTTGAGTGGGCTTTGCAAACTCTCAGTACTTTTGCAGGTCTGCAAAACTACTGAGAGAGTGTATTCTATGCTCGAGTGGTTCTTTCTGCGCTCGAGTGGGTTCAGCTCGAGTGCCTTTTTTGCGCTCGAGCGTTGGTCTGTTGTCTGCAAAACTACTGGGAGTGTGTATTATGCGCTCGAGCGTTACTTCTTGCGCTCGAGCGGAACAACTTATTGTGTCTGACGCTCGAGCGTCAACTCTTGTACTTGAGCGGATTGTGCGTATATTAGTTCGCAATAGCACCTTTTTACATCACTTTTTCACTCTAAACCCTAGATCGGGACCCTCTCTCTCTAAAATTTACTCTCTCTCTACATTTTCGCCTAGATCCGTTGGTGTCCTTACCCTAGTGGCTTGGAGAAAAAGGTAGAGCATCTCAAGAGCTTCGTTTTGATCCGAATAGATTTTTATTTCGGCATCTTTGAAGTCCCTTCACTTCTTTCTTAGTCTTCTAAGCTTGAGGTAGGGACTTTCTACACTCTTCTATGATTTTTAACTTAGTTATTTGTTGATTGTGTAAAGAATGTTTGGATTTGGAGGATTTTAGACAAACCTAGGATTTTGGTTTAAAATCAAATAAGGGGTTTCTAAATGAATGTGTTGTGGGTATAGATATGAGAATGTATTGTGTTAAATTTGTTGATTTTGACACATGGGTTGGATTTGGAAGAAAATGGAGTTTTGCCTTAAAATGTTTAAAATAATTATTTTATATAAATAATGAAATTAGTATTGGAAATATGAAATTAGATGAATGTTTATATCAATGGTGGGGTTGGATGTGTATTATCTCTCACCTATGAAAATTTAGATAATTTATCTATCTGGAAGATTGTATATCTGTTTAGAAATATCTGTTTTGGGCTATTAGTGAAGGATTGCTATGATTGTTGTAGAAATTGCATGGTAATTAGGTGAATTGAAACTAATCTCTTAATTATTGTCATTGAATATGATCATGTTTTAATACATTGTGTATGTATGATATTTGGGAGGAGAAAGGGGATGTACTCCTTGTTTGAGAGAATAAAGGGGATGGACTCTATTGAATTAAGTTGGTTTGTGTGTGCAGGGTGAAAGTCCCGAAAACCGTGTGTATACATGGGTGCCGATTCCCACAGACGAAATTTCCGTAAAATGGCAAATTGAAGTGTGTTAGTGTAATGGTTGTATTGATTAGATAACCACTAAGTTGTAGCCTCAGTTGGATTGTTTGGATAACAGTGAATTTGATTCATGAGTTGAGGTGAAATGAACTAACTTGAAATGAGTTGAGATAAAATGGATTGAGATATAAAACTTGGCACATTATGATCTTGTCGAATATGAGTGATTTTATTACGTGCGTTGTATATGCACATCATACTTATATTTTTGTTAAATTTCATATATTGTGTTAGATTGTCTCTACTGGGCTTTGACTCACCCTACTTGGGAAAAACATTTTTCAGGTGCTAGTGATATGCTTCCGCCAAGGACATAGTTTGGGAGGACTGTGGAGCTAGAGACTCATTTTTGTTTATTTTGTATTTACTTTTCACAAGCCGAGGGTTTTATTTATATTGAGCTTATGACTCATTTTGTTGTAACCAAGCATGGTCTTGGAATGATGTAAGCCATTAGGACATATGACTATCTGTTTGGCTTTCATTTATTATTACCTCTTGTAACATATGTTGTAGATTCAGGATAAACGATTTATGAATGTATATCGCATATGTCACATTTTGTATATTGACTTTGATTTAATGAAAGCTTTTGACATTATTTATATCTCATTGTACTAGTGTTTGTAGCTGGTTTATTATATTTATTTTGGGGGCGTTACACTAATGAACCTTCCTCAATAAATGGATGCATATTCATAAAAGAATTATTGGACAAAACTAATGATGTGTTAGTTATATTTTGCAGTGAATATCTATAATGCTCGTGGGAATTGTGAATAATAGGTTAAACATTAGCGAATATTTGTTTAAAAGAGATGGTATAAGGAAATGATCATACAATGCACAAATTCTTTTGCATTTAAATGATTAGAATTATATTGCAAACTTGATATCATGATTTTGCCTAGTAAGCCGAATGTATAAATTTCCACTTATGTTGGCTCACAGTTTTGTGAGTCATAGTCGTCTATTTCTTTGACATTTGATCCAATAGCCTTCCCTTGGATAGGAAGAGAATTAATAAATATTGATGATTCTCATTTCTCTCTTTTTTCTTCCTTCTGCTAAAGGTCAAAAGGCCATCAAATTTTGTGGATTTCTATTCTTATGCATTTTGATATTGCTTAACAAGTATGCTGATCCATGGTAGCCTGTAGTTAATCTTAGAGAGCCTTATTTATTCCTTTTATGTTGTTCACTAGTTTTTTTTTTTTTTTTTTTTTTTTTTTCTTCAAAGGAAAAATAGAAGAGTATTGACATTGAGAGCATCTCATGAGCGTTTGGATGATTAGCCAAACCTTAACTTGCAAAATTGATAAGAGGCATGCAATAATGTTGAGTCATTCCTCTTGTGCAATATTTGACTCAAATTGTGTTTTAAGGCACATGCACTAATATGGATGGGGGGACTTACAGAGAAAATTGTGGCGGCAAAATGGATTAGTTTCTAAAAAGATGCTTTCACCATTCTAGTCAATATAACTCCGAGGAGCATTTCTCAGAATTGGATTGCAAACTAAAATTTAAAGAGGTAACATCATGCTTTACTTGTGCGTATAAAGAATTGATGTTCGTTACTTGAATTTGAAGCAATAGATAATATATTTTGTTGTGAACTGTAAGCATCTTAAACCATTTATGTCCTGATATGGTCATGAAATTTGCAATCCATCAAAGTTTAAATTCTCGTGGTGCCTATGTACTACTCTTTTCAGGAAGGCGGACTTTCAAATAGGTTGTTTTACTTGTCAATACCTCCAAACATATTTGTGGATGTGGTGAGATGTGTTAGTTGTAGAGCTTCTTCGAAGAATGGGTAGACAAGGGTCATTGTTGAAAAGCCATTTGGTCGTGACTCAGAGTCATCTGGAGAGCTCACCAGGTCTCTAAAGCAGTATCTAACAGAGGATCAAATATTCAGCTACAATTTTTCCGTGTTACTATTTTATGAGACAAAGTTACAGAGCTATGAGGAAACTTGATTTTGTTAATTTTACCCAAGATTGACCACTACTTGGGCAAAGAGCTTGTTGAGAACCTATCAGTTCTTCGTTTCTCAAATCTTGTTTTTGAGCCCTTGTGGTCAAGGAATTACATCCATAATGTGCAACTGATATTTTCTGAAGATTTTGGTACAGAAGGACGAAGGGGGTGAGTTTCTATATACTAGCTGATATTCGCATTTTGAAACTTACAATTCCTTTTACAAAAAACAAAAAAAAAAATCCTTACTTTTTTTTTGTTGTCAAAAGCGACTTTGACAACTATGGAATCATTCGAGATATAATGCAAAATCATCTCCTACAAATACTATCACTTTTTACAATGGAGACACCTGTTAGCTTAGATACAGAGGACAGTAGGGATGAAAACGTAAACATTCTCTATATACATATGAGATTGCAATCTGTGTGCTGGTTATTTTTTTTTTTCCCCCAACTGTGGCAGGTTTCAATTGCTTTTAATAGTTGTCCAAAAACTCATCTGCAAATATGGTAAATAATGACAAATCAATTTCTTCACCCATGCCTCCCCAACCCCAATCTTAGATATACTTGGATACAAGTATTAGGTTTGAGTGCATGTCCAAGTGTTAGATCTTCATAAATCTAAACCTTATGATCTTGGGATATGTGTCCAAAAGTTGGATATGGATATGGATATGGTGACGCATCATGAACAAATATCTTGCATATTTTATAATACATTTAGACAATTTGTTGTGAAATTATGTAGAAATATACTTGAAATTGAACAATATATATAGAAAATATGAAATTTCAGCTCTCATTCATATGAAAGGCTAGAAACGTTTCTATTCAGTTCTAGAAGTTTTATTCAAGAAACACAAGTTAGTTTCTGAACCTCTACCTTGCATTTTTAGCTCATCATTCTTCATCACAGCAACTGAAACCAGAGCTCTTGTCACAGGGGTCACATTTGTCTGAAACAGTGATAGTTAATCTATTCAATGCCTTTAGAGATTTTCCCTACACCAACCTTTTGTCATTCCTTATTTGCCTCACAGTCAACTTGTATTATTGTTACATTCATCAGTTGCTGGGTATTTCAAATATTGATTTCTCTGTATTCACCTCTCATCTTGGAACATGTTTTTGCAAATAACTAGTTCAGTTTTAGGTAATTTGTTGGATGTTGTTGAGGAGGTACAGGTAGCACGTGTTGAGCTTCGAAATCTGACCTACTCAAGTTTTTGTTCTCCATCTGGTAATATATATCCCTTATATATCCCTGCATTTTTGTTACCTAGATGTGATGCTCGTTGACAAAATTAAATGTTTGATTCTATTATGTAAAGCAACAATTAAGATCATCCTTGACTAATGGGATGTGGTGTGGTCCAACATAGTTCAATGCTACGCATATAAAAGTTAATTTGTTACCTAGATATGATACTTTTTTTTTTTTTTTTTTTGGGTGCATGTGTAATGATTCATAACTGCTTAAGACACTCTTACATTAAGAAAAAGAAAAAAACTATCCATGTTTAAATGCCTAAGTCGATTAATTTTCATTGATTCTATTAATATAAAAGAGGGCAGGGCATAGTCTTTGGCATCATAGAAATTTGTTCCTTCTTATTTTTATTTTATGCTACTTTTTTTATTGACTTCAATTTTTTTTTAATGTTACTTCTATTCATTATGAAAATATTACATATTTTGTCCATTTTCGAACTCTTGAAGCTCTGCAACTGTCTTTTCTAGTGAATCCTTTGTCGCTCCACTTCGACCAAAGGCATTATCTGGCTTCGGTGCACCTTACTCCAGCCTTCTTGTTTTCGGTCTTATTCAGTAAGTTCACAACTTCCTTTTCATTAATTTCGGTCCTTCATTTTCTTGATTGGTTTTGAATCTGTCATCTGTGTGCATCATCTGTTGCTATTCTATTTTTATCTTTTTGTTCTAGCCTTTTATGAATCATTTCTTGTTCCTTAAATTTCTGTTGTGCTTCGAGTTATATCACTAAAGTGTCACTTTGCGTTTTGCCTGTACAATGCTCTGCACACACTTACTCAGTGTTCTGTGATTTTCCTCATTCTTGAGTCTTTGTTACTTTTTCGATTCTGAATCACGCCCTTTTTTTTTGTTGTTGCCGTTCTTGCTTTGTTTCTAGATTCTTGCCTGTGATTTTCGTTTCTACATAGACCATATGGATTCGTAGATTTGAATTTTATTCTATTGATTCTTGCAGTTGAGCAGCTTGAACTACATCTTCACTTTGTCGATTTTAGTAGTGGTAGAAAGGTGACATTGATTCTTGACATGTCATGTTTAAAGTGGTATAATTTCATGATTCAACTCAAATTTAGCAATGGCTCGACTTCTCGAGTTCCTTAGTCAAACTTGTGTAGCATCAGCAATGCATTTTTTAATCTCAGTTTTACCATATAACTATTGGTTGTTAGAGATGTTCGATTTAAGTAGGACAAGATGGTCTTGCATGGTGCATGCAGTAGATCTATTCTTATTAGTCGAACAACCTGGATTAGATGTTTAATTCTTACATGTCATGGAAGACTTGCCTGCTAGGGGAAATGAATCCTATTTCTGAAGTGGCTGCTTTTCAATTTCAGTGTTACCTTGTTCCTTTTCCTTCACCCCCTCCCCCCCCCCCCCCCCCGGGACCACACACCCATACCTACACCCACACACACAAAATGCGACCTGTCTTTACTCTTATGTTTGTAGTTTTTTTTATAGATTATCATGTCCTTACTCTTTTGTTTGTAGTTTCTTTATAGATTATCTATGAGTTCTAGCTTCGACAGTTCTTCTAGTGAGAGTGAGCAATCAAGCTCTAGTAGTTCTAGTTCAGATGAGAATCAGGCCACAGCCAAGATGAGAGTCATACCCGATCCACCGGCATCATGGCATCTACCAGGCAGTCTTCCTACCACATCACGTAGCGGTAGTTCTAGTTCAGCTGGTATGTATAAACTTTGGGGTTGCTTGATATTTTCTTATGGTGTTTTTGGGTTAGATCTGTAGTCCTATCCTATCTATCATAATGAATGGTTATTTTTAAAAAAATTGAGTTTGGATAATTAAAAGCATAATGTGTGGTTATAGCAAAGGATAGTAGAATTTCATATATATATATATATTCACTTTGTTTCCTTATTCTGATGTGTCAAGAGTAATTAAATCCAAATTTAGGCCTGTAATTGGCAAATATTTTATTTGGTTAATTTGTTTTTCCAAGTTTTGATGGTATTCTAAATTGATATTCCACCTTTCATAAAACTGATAAAAGGTGAAAACAGTTGCTGCTTCTTTATCCCTTTTGTCTTGCTCACCCCCAATTGCTTTATTTGAATTTGCTCAAACTTTTCTCTAAAAAACTTTAATTTGAAATTTTTTGGCTATGCTCTTCCATTCAAATTCAACTTCAAGTTCATAAAAGCATGTTCTGTTTGATTCAAAGTAGGGACATCAAATCGAATTTTAACTCCATTCAAAGAAAGGATATAATCTAAATACTTTAAATGCTGCAATTTAAGCAATGAGGGACTAATCTTACCTCTGCGGTTGTTGCAATGGACTCCTCTCCATTTGCAACAATCTTGCTTATCTTATTCATTCCCCCAAGAAGAGAGCATACCATAATCATCTATGACAGCTTCTTTAATAATAATAGTGAAAGCACAACCACAAACACATGGAGACATTGAATTGATCTTGGTAGCACAATAATATTTTTTGTGACCATGATGGATGGCCACAATTTGATGGATAAATATGATGATGAATCAGCAAAAACACAGGCCAACAATGAAGATTTTTGTTTGTTGTTTTTCTGAGTTCTGTTTGCCGTCTATGTGATTTGGACACATGGTTCTTCATTTGATTACCTGATTGGTTTGTACTACTTCATTTGTGTTATGTTAATCTGAAATCTGAATTTGATTACCTTGTAAAAAGATGAGCTAGTATACTTTCCATTTGTATCCTACTGAAACCCTTTTACCAAAGAACTTCCAAAGCAAAGGTTAGACAACCCACAATCTTAATCCAATCCAATCTAATCAAATCAAAATTCTTCTATATAATATATATAGATATATCATATAAATTGTTCTTCATGTAATTCTTGGTTTAGATTATTATGTGCAATGGTTTATGCTATAATCTTTGCTTGCTAAGCCATATTTTATTGGGTTTTGGTGTATTTTTGTATCTGATAATTTGTGGGTCTAGGGTTCTGTATAGTTTTGATGTATTGTGGTTCTTGCTTACTTCAGTGGTCTAGCCATTTTTCATTTTTGGCATGTTTAGCTTTGATTGATTTATATGTTTGATGAACTATTCCTTGGTCTAAACATAAACTTCATCACACTTAGACAAACCACAAATTCAATCTAACCAAAACACTTCTATATACATATATAGATATCGTTTACATTGATCGTGTAATTCTTGGTTTAGATTATCACATATAATGGTTCGTAGGTTTAGGATTTTTGCAGAGTGTTGATGAATTTGGTTTGTTTTTAGCTTCTTTGCTCTTCTTTAGTGGTCTAACCATTTTTCATTTTGGCACGTTTGTATTGATTCTCTTTTGATTGATGAAGAATTTATTTTTCAGTTTTCTATTTATTAATGCCAATGATGCAGAATGTAACTATCTGTTGACTTTTTTCTTTGTTTCTTTGTTATCATCTGTGGAGGAGCGCTCATAGAACTCCCAAGCAACCTAGATCTTTTGGATGATATTTATTTGTGAAGTTAGGCATGCTGGATGATATTTCCTTCGTGAACTCCCAAGCATTTCATCATTTTTATTGTCGAATTTTTATTTGCTTATTATTGTGCTAACCAAGATTGTAGAAAAGTATTGACGTGGAACTTCTGTTAAAATCATATTTTTTTGCTTGTCTTGTTGAATTTGTTATTTGATAGGTTTGCAATATATGTGTGATAAAATATTTTTTCCTTTTATTTTTTGGTTGTGTTTGTTGCTTGATTTTGGTTTAGAATAATTATGCAATGTTTGCCTAAATTTAGTCAATATATTGAAATAGCAGCAAACTTTTATCCATATTATTGCTATTTTTTAGCTTTATTACAGGTTTTTTTTTTAGTTAAATCTCACAGAATTAGCACAATTTCAAAAAATAAAAAAAAATAAAAATATGAATCTATAACGGCGTTTTCAACTGCCATTATAGTACAGTGCTAACGGTTATATTTTTAAAATAAAAAAGAGTTATCACAACGTTGTAGCTTGCTTTTTCGTGCTCCTTTCGGATACGATTAGCCCTACAGTTTGGACTCCTGCAGTTCTGAATCTGGTTTCACAAGTGCAATGCGAAACGGAGAAACACAAAAGAGTCCAAATGCGGCAAACCTTTTTAGAAAATCAAGTTTGAATAAAAAAAACGCCAAAAATGGATTGCTTTGCCAGATTTTAGAGTCGTCACCTAAATATTTTTGGGAAATTTAGAAAACCCATGACTCGTGCCAAAAGGCATTAGTCCATCATTACCAAAGTGTCTCGGCTCGGGAACTTAGGTACGAGAGGGGAAGGTCATGAATTGAGTACCCCATTCACTTGATCAAAGATCGACCTCTACTAATTATGATGTGATTTTTATTTACATTATATGCTCTTGTTTCGGTTATTATGCTATCTTTACTATGCAACGCACACAAGTATAGACCAATTCACAAAAGTGGTTTGAATACATGTCTCTTGAAAAAGCGAGCTCGTATTTACATTAATCAAATTAATCCAACTTAAGTGAAAAGGCCTTCATCCACCGGCATTCAAACAGGTATATCATTTAAGCATTTAGCTTCATGGAATATGCTTGATATGGCAACACAAACACTCAATACAATATGCTAAAGCGAGAAATGCTCACCTAGTACTCCAAGGCAAGCCAAATAAAGCAAAGTAATTAGAAAAAAAATGCATGCTCCTAAACAATGCAATATGACTAATGCAACGCACACATTATGCAAATAATAAGTTCGGCTGCTAGCATGGTATTTGATTCAAGTCAAGGCTTGAGATAAAGCATATATTCGATTAAGGAGTTTGAATTTGATATTAATTAGAATGATGAGCTGAACCCTTATGCATGCAAACAAATGGATGCAAGTCATGGAAAATGCTAAGTAAATATGATGCTACTATTATAAGTGGATAAATAAATGGGGATTGGAAGACATACACAATTATTACAATTTTTTGCCCTCGTGTAAGAGGGTCCGAATGAGTGTCCGAGTAAACTAACTATTACAAGTCTGAATGAATACCAAACAAATAAATAACTAACTTTCTAGATTATTACAATAATGATATTATGACAATAATAATTCCAACAATATAACAAACAACAATAATTACACTAATAATAATTACAACAATAAGATGAACAATAATATAACAATATTAATGCATAAGGATCGCATGTGCGTCAATGAAAACTGTTTCAAAAGCTGCTCTGTCTGCCTTCTGTGCCATTGCTTTGTTTCACCCTTGGTCATTGCTCTTTGTTTCTGCCGAAATGCTCTGTTTACCAAACATTGAAGCCTGGTCGGCCCGCAATGAAGCTCGATCGGGTCAAAACAAGGCTGGTCGTGCCCTATTTTCATGCAAAAAAATATTTTTATGCTTTGAGGTGAAAACAGTGCAGACAGAGCCTTTCTAAGCCCTGTTTGTCCCTTCTACTCTTCTCTGTCATGGGGAAACTCAAGAGAAGAATGAATTCGGTCCTGAAACTGTCAACAGTAGCAAGTTGATTGCTTGATGATTTCGAGCACGTTTGGACAAAAAGTTAATAAATGTAATGAGAGATTAACACCCTTCCCTCCATGTCCTGTCCACCCACGTGTCACGATCGTGGTGATTTTGCTGGGATAAAAAGCAAAAGTGCACAGAATTCCGCGTGAATGAACAGTAATGGGCGGGAATTCAAATTTCAAATTTCGAATCTCTGTATTTACAGCTGTCTATATATCTGGGTCCAGCCTCAGATATTTGTCGGTGGAGAGATATATGAGAGATATGCTTTTGCAGTTGGAGAGTTATTACACTGAGGTGATTTTCTGGTTCCTTGTTTCGTCCCTCCTTTTCTTTCTGCCATTTTTGTTGATTTATTTGGTATACAATGTTGTACTCCTTAGAAGACTATCCCGAGAATTACGGGCAGTTCACTCAAATGTGTGTAGATCGCTTTTTGACGTGGCAACTAGGACTGTGGGAAGAGAGCCGGCGGAGAGCTCCGGTGAAGTTTGTTCCGGTGTACGAAGAGCAGAGGGCAAAAATATCAAAGCTAAGGTGTCTGAACAGAAGGGTTAGCAGAGGTAACAGATCCTGTAGAAGTGTTCGTATAAAAGATTTGGAGTTATTTATAAAAAATGGAAGGAATAGGAAGCAGCCATTACCGGACCCCCTTTGCGTACCGGAGGTCAAGGACACCGGCGGCCAGTGGATATAGGTGTAGTTACCGTAGTCGTGCACCTTTTAAGACCCAGTATGTTCGCAGACGGTACGTTCAGAATATTCCCTGATTTATTAAGAAGAATAAAAGGGGAGTAAGGAAATTACAGCTATACGATGAACAATTAAGGGACGTTAAGTTTGATAATAAAGGCGTGGCGAGATTACTTAATGGTATTGAGTTGGGTAATAAGAGATCTGACCGTCAATCAGACAAGATCGTGGTTAAGGGTATCAAATTCATTGGTAATGTTCAATTGGGACAAGATGCTAAGGACGAAGCTGTGGTCCACCACGTGTTGTTTTTTGTCATCAGTGATAATAGTCCGTCAGATTTCGTACCTACACTTGACAAGATATTTATTGGAGTTGGCGAGGGGAATCCTGAGACGTGGGTTGTTGATCCTGACCAGTCCGACCGGTTTCGGATGCTAAAGAAAATGAGGTTCAAGCTCGTTGGTGGAAAGGACAAAGAGTACGTTCGTTGCGGGATAGAAGTTGTGGACCGGTTCTTCCCAGTTGATGTTTGGACGGACTACAAAGATACGCTATTGGGAAATGTTGGAAGCATTCAAAAGGGTGCCATATACAAATGGGGACAGTAGTTGGTTAGATGCAATGTCCCCAAAAAATGAGAGAATGGTTTGATGTTAATGTAACCACTGTCATGATTAATGAAAAATTTTATTAATTTTATTTATGAAGCCACTCAAAGTTTTATTTACTTACTACATTTCCCTTATCATCAGCTATTACATCTTGAGTCACATCACTATTTTTTACACTGATGATTACATTTTGTAAAACATTAGAAAATTCTGCTGGATCCATAACAACTGATCCTCTACGATCAACTTCATCTTTGCTAACACCAACCTCTGAAATCGACGGGCCAGGATCAACATCACTAGTGTCATCACCACCTCTGCGTGCATCAATCTCTGACAAACTCAGACGACCTCTGCGTTCATGAATAACTGAACCACTTTCCCCAAAACCTCCTAACAATTGATGCACGCAGAGGTGGTGATGACACTAGTGATGTTGATCCTGGCCTGTCGATTTCAGAGGTTGGTGTTAGCAAAGATGAAGTTGATCATAGAGGATCAATTGTTATGGATCCAGTAGAATTTTCTAATGTTTTACGAAATGTAATCATCAGTGTAAAAAATAGTGATGTGACTCAAGATGTAATAGTTGATGATAAGGGAAATGCAGTAAGTAAATAAAACTTTGAGTGGCTTCATAAATAAAATTAATAAAATTTTTCATTAATCATGACAGTGGTTACATTAACATCAAACCATTCTCTCATTTTTGGGGACATTGCATCTAACCAACTACTGTCCCCATTTGTTAATACAATACAAGGAATTCCTCCTCTAATAGTGAGATCTGGTTGGAACTTAACAAATACATGGAAATCTCTCTGGCATCCTACTAAATTCTTCATTAATTCGGTAGGGACTGTCGAGTATTTGATGTCGTCTATGACGTTGTAGACGGCGTCTTGGTCGTAGTCCTTGAAACTTATTCTGCCGGAGAAGTAATTGTGTCGTCCGAGGCTTCTGGCCCAGGCGGTTTTGCCTGTTCTTGAGGGTCCTTCGAGGTAGAGGGAGATTGGGCGGATGGGCCTCTGCTCTGGTTCCTGTTATCAGAGGAGGAGGAGAGTTCTTCATCAGTATATAAATTGATTATATTATTTTTGTGTATCCCTAATCTAAGGAAATCGTCTTCCCTCCAAACGGAGAGACTGCAATTTTGACATAACTCGTACTGAACGCAATTTCGACTTACAAACAAAATATTATTTTCTGCCCATTTTTTTACTTCTTCATTTAAGAAAGGAAATGAATTAAAAGGGCTAGTATATGGGGCCTCTCTCTTTTGTAATGATCCCTAGAAAATGTTTTTAATTGGGGGTATTTTGTGACGTAATCGGTGGGACATATTTCTTTACAGAGAGCAAAGAATTGCTCCTTTGTTTCTGCTTCGCCAAGTATTCCCCTCCATTATTGGTCTCTATTTTTCGAAGGACTTTTCCCCTTAGATGAAAATTCTCCCCATTCGACGAACTCGCCCCCTTCCTGTATATACTGTCGACTTGCTGTTGGCGAGTGGAGTTTTTCTATATTCGGATGGTAGATCCTCCCATTGGTTCCAGTGAGATCGAAAAATCTCGAGTTGGAAGTTTGGATTTTCTTCGTGCATTGAACCATGGCATGAAGGTGAGGGTTTCCATCTTCATGGAGCTCCCTTGTGACAAGTATGTAGTATGGCTGACAGGCTAGTTGGATGAGAGATTGGAGCAGTTCTAAGAGTTGTTCTTTTGGGCATGGGCATTGTGGGTAGGTGAGGAAAACATTTTTGGCATAAAAACGGAAAGAGGCTTGGCGAGGCATTATTTAGCTTATTTAGTGATTAACACTTAACTTTTAGAGGTGTGAATGTTGTTAGTCGAGGCTTTATATAGGGGGAGGTCACACCAGCTAGGGGGGGGGCGCTATATATAATATTACTAGCGCCCCCCCCTGTTCAAATTGTACTCGATAGGCAATTTCAGCCGTCGATGGACGTACGGATGGTGACGTGTAAGGCGGAGATTAAATCCGTACTCACACCAAATAGTAATCACTGTTTGGAGTGAGTGGTGTGAGTAGACGTGGCCATGTCCTGTCCACCCACGTGTCACGATCGACGGCTGGATTTTGCTTGGATAAAAAGCAAAGGTGCACAGAATTCCGCGTGAATGAACAGTAATGGGCGAGAATTCAAATTTCAAATTTCGAATCTCCGTATTTACAGCTGTCTATATATCTGGGTCCAGCCTCAGATATTTGTCGGTGGAGAGAGATATGAGAGATATGCTTTTGCAGTTGGAGAGTTATTACACTGAGGTGATTTTCTGGTTCCTTGTTTCGTCCCTCATTTTCTTTCTGCCATTTTTGTCGATTTATTTTGTATACAATGTTGTACTCCTTAGAAGAGTATCCCGAGAATTACGGGCAGTTCACTCAAATGTGTGTAGATCACTTGGAGGGAAGACGATTTCCTTAGATTAGGGATACACAAAAATAATATAATCAATTTATATACTGACGAAGAACTCTCCTCCTCCTCTGATAACAGGAACCAGAGCAGAGGCCCATCCGCCCAATCTCCCTCTACCTCGAAGGACCCTCAAGAACAGGCAAAACCGCCTGGGCCAGAAGCCTCGGACGACACAATTACTTCTCCGGCAGAATAAGTTTCAAGGACTACGACCAAGACGCCGTCTACAACGTCATAGACGACATCAAATACTCGACAGTCCCTACCGAATTAATGAAGAATTTAGTAGGATGCCAGAGAGATTTCCATGTATTTGTTAAGTTCCAACCAGATCTCACTATTAGAGGAGGAATTCCTTGTATTGTATTAACAAATGGGGACAGTAGTTGGTTAGATGCAATGTCCCCAAAAATGAGAGAATGGTTTGATGTTAATGTAACCACTGTCATGATTAATGAAAAATTTTATTAATTTTATTTATGAAGCCACTCAAAGTTTTATTTACTTACTACATTTCCCTTATCATCAACTATTACATCTTGAGTCACATCACTGTTTTTTACACTAATGATTACATTTCGTAAAACATTAGAAAATTCTGCTGGATCCATAACAACTGATCCTCTACGATCAACTTCATCTTTGCTAACACCAACCTCTGAAATCGACGGGCCAGGATCAACATCACTAGTGTCATCACCACCTCTGCGTGTATCAATCTCTGACAAACTCAGACGACCTCTGCGTTCATGAATAACTGAACCACTTTCCCCAAAACCTCCTAATAACAAATCTCTTCGCCTCTCCGGTAAACCAACAGACTTAGTCCGTGTCGGAATCGGAATGGCCTTCGTTGGAGGACAATGCCAAACATCAACATTATCATTAGTATATTTTTTAGATAACACAACAATAGAGGGGGCCCTCATTTGCGAATCTTCTGGCATGTCACTCGTACAATACTTCAGATACCCCTTCATCTTACAATACGTAACCCCCCTTTTAATATTGGAATTTTCAAGTCGATACTTCACCATCCATGGCACCTGTTTGTCGTTAATTGAACAATAACCATTCCCATAATAGACTAACTCGCATTGACAATCCACTGGGAAAATAAACCACGCTTGCAAACTATCATTACCGTCTAACCTCCGATCATAAACATTTACTCTGACCAACCCACTAGCATTGGGTGCGCAAAGGGGGGAATATTTTATCAATATTTTATCAACCTTAATACTTTTTTGTTTGTATCTTAACCTCAATTGAGAAAATAAATTAGGCAACGCTGCTGAAACACTTTCAACAACCCCAGTTTTTATATCGTCCACCTCCATTAACCTGAACCTTAGAAATAAAAATACATCAAATTACAATTCTAAACAGTTTTAAAGTACATTTGACTCCTTAAAGTGATTTTGCATTCCTTTCCACTAACAGTAGCAGCCACTAAATATATGGCACCCTTTTGAATGCTTCCAACATTTCCCAACAGCGTATCTTTATAGTCCGTCCAAACATCAACTGGGAAGAACCGGTCCACAACTTCTATCCCGCGATGAACGTACTCTTTGTCCTTGCCACCAACGAGCTTGAACCTCATTTTCTATAGCATCCGAAACCGGTCGGACTGGTCAGGATCAACAATCCAGGTCTCAGGATTCCCCTCGCCAACTCCAATAAATATCTTGTCAGGTGTAGGTACGGAATCTGACGGACTATTATCACTGATGACAAAAAACAACACGTGGTGGACCACAGCTTCGTCCTTAGCATCTTGTCCCAATTGAACATTACCAATGAATTTGATACCCTTAACCACGATCTTGTTTGATTGACGGTAAGATCTCTTATTACCCAACTCAATACCATTAAGTAATCTCACCACGCCTTTATTATTAAACTTAACGTCCCTTAATTGTTCATCGTATAGCTGTAATTTCCTTACTCCCCTTTTATTCTTCTTAATAAATCGGGGAATATTCTGAACGTACCGTCTGCGAACATACTGGGTCTTAAAAGGTGCACGGCTATGGTAACTACGCCTATATCCACTGGCCGCCGGTGTCCTTGACCTCCGGTACGCAAGGGGGGTCCGGTAATGGCTGCTTCCTATTCCTTCCATTTTTCATAAATAACTCCAAATCTTTTATACGAACACTTCTACAGGATCTGTTACCTCTGCTAACCCTTCTGTTCAGACACCTTAGCTTTGATATTTTTGCCCTCGGCTCTTCGTACACCGAAACAAACTTCACCGGAGCTCTCTGCCGACTCTCTTCCCATAGTCCTAGTTGCCACGTCAAAAAGCGATCTACACACATTTGAGTGAACTGCCCGTAATTCTCGGGATACTCTTCTAAGGAGTACAACATTGTATACCAAATAAATCGACAAAAATGGCAGAAAGAAAAGAAGGGACGAAACAAGGAACCAGAAAATCACCTCAGTGTAATAACTCTCCAACTGCAAAAGCATATCTCTCATATCTCCGGCGGAGAGCTCCGGTGAAGTGTTTTCCGGTGTACGAAGAGCAGAGGGCAAAAATATCAAAGCTAAGGTGTCTGAACAGAAGGGTTAGCAGAGGTAACAGATCCTGTAGAAGTGTTCATATAAAAGATTTGGAGTTATTTATAAAAAATGGAAGGAATAGGAAGCAGCCATTACCGGACCCCCCTTGCGTACCGGAGGTCAAAGACACTGGCGGCCAGTGGATATGGGCGTAGTTACCGTAGTCGTGCACCTTTTAAGACCCAGTATGTTCGCAGACGGTACGTTCAGAATATTCCCCGATTTATTAAGAAGAATAAAAGGGGAGTAAGGAAATTACAGCTATACGATGAACAATTAAGGGACGTTAAGTTTGATAATAAAGGCGTGGCGAGATTACTTAATGGTATTGAGTTGGGTAATAAGAGATCTGACCGTCAATCAGACAAGATCGTGGTTAAGGGTATCAAATTCATTGGTAATGTTCAATTGGGACAAGATGCTAAGGACGAAGCTGTGGTCCACCACGTGTTGTTTTTTGTCATCAGTGATAATAGTCCATCAGATTCCGTCCCTACACCTGACAAGATATTTATTAGAGTTGGTGAGGGGAATCCTGAGACCTGGATTGTTGATCCTGACCAGTCCGACCGATTTCGGATGCTAAAGAAAATGAGGTTCAAGCTGGTTGGTGGCAAGGACAAAGAGTACGTTCGTCACGGGATAGATGTTGTGGACCGGCTCTTCCCAGTTGATGTTTGGACGAACTACAAAGATACGCTGTTGTGAAATGTTGGAAGCATTCAAAAGGGTGCCATATATTTAGTGGCTGCTACTGTTAGTGGAAAGGAATGCAAAATCACTTTAAGGAGTCAAATGTACTTTAAAACTGTTTAGAATTGTAATTTGATGTATTTTTATTTCTAATGTTTAGGTTAATGGAGGTGGACGATATAAAAACTGGGGTTCTAAGAGTTGTTCTTTTGGGCATGGGCATTGTGGGTAGGTGAGGAAAACATTCTTGGCATAAAAACGGAAAGAGGCTTGGCGAGGCATTATTTAGCTTATTTAGTGATTAACACTTAACTTTTAGAGGTGTGAATGTTGTTAGTCGAGGCTTTATATAGGGGGAGGTCACACCAGCTAGGGGGGGGCGCTATATATAATATTACTAGCGCCCCCCCTGTTCAAATTGTACTCGATAGGCAATTTCAGCCGTCGATGGACGTACGGATGGTGACGTGTAAGGCGGAGATTAAATCCGTACTCACACCAAATAGTAATCACTGTTTGGAGTGAGTGGTGTGAGTAGACGTGGCCATGTCCTGTCCACCCACGTGTCACGATCGACGGCTGGATTTTGCTTGGATAAAAAGCAAAGGTGCACAGAATTCCGCGTGAATGAACAGTAATGGGCGGGAATTCAAATTTCAAATTTCGAATCTCCGTATTTACAGCTGTCTATATATCTGGGTCCAGCCTCAGATATTTGTCGGTGGAGAGAGATATGAGAGATATGCTTTTGCAGTTGGAGAGTTATTACACTGAGGTGATTTTCTGGTTCCTTGTTTCGTCCCTCCTTTTCTTTCTGCCATTTTTGTCGATTTATTTTGTATACAATGTTGTACTCCTTAGAAGAGTATCCCGAGAATTACGGGCAGTTCACTCAAATGTGTGTAGATCGCTTTTTGACGTGGCAACTAAGACTGTGGGAAGAGAGCCGGTGGAGAGCTCCGGTGAAGTTTGTTCCGGTGTACGAAGAGCAGAGGGCAAAAATATCAAAGCTAAGGTGTCTGAACAAACGGGTTAGCCATATTCCCCTCCAGAGTTCATCTCTCTTTTTCGAAGGACTTTTCCCCTTAGATGAAAATTCTCCCCATTCGACGAACTCGCCCCGTCTCCGGTAAACCAACAGACTTAGTCCGTGTCAGAATCGGAATGGCCTTCATTGGAGGACAATGCCAAACATCAACATTATCATTAGTATATTTTTTAGATAACACAACAATAGAGGGGGCCCTCATTTGCGAATCTTCCAGCATGTCACTCGTACAATACTTCAGATACCCCTTCATCTTACAATACGTAACCCCCCTTTTAATATTGGAGTTTTCAAGTCGATACTTCACCATCCATGGCACCTGTTTGTCGTTAATTGAACAATAACCATTCCCATAATAGACTAACTCGCATTGACAATCCACTGGGAAAATAAACCACGCTTGCAAACTATCATTACCTTCTAACCTCCGATCATAAACATTTACTTTGACCAACCCACTAGCATTGAGTGCGCAAAGGGGGGAATATTTTATCAATATTTTATCAACCTTAATACTTTTTTATTTGTATCTTAACCTCAATTGAGAAAATAAATTAGGCAACGCAAGTTCAATACAACTGAAATCACTTGCTGAAACACCTTCAACAACCCCAGTTTTTATATCGTCCACCTCCATTAACCTGAACATTAGAAATAAAAATACATCAAATTACAATGCTAAACAGTTTTAAAGTACATTTGACTCCTTAAAGTGATTTTGCATTCCTTTCCACTAACAGTAGCAGCCACTAAATATATGGCACCCTTTTGAATGCTTCCAACATTTCCCAACAGCGTATCTTTGTAGTCCATCCAAACATCAACTGGGAAGAACCGGTCCACAACTTCTATCCCGTGACGAACGTACTCTTTGTCCTTGCCACCAACCAGCTTGAACCTCATTTTCTTTAGCATCCGAAATCGGTCGGACTGGTCAGGATCAACAATCCAGGTCTCAGGACTCCCCTCGCCAACTCCAATAAATATCTTGTCAGGTGTAGGGACGGAATCTGACGGACTATTATCACTGATGACAAAAAACAACACGTGGTGGACATCATGAAGTTAGCTCAAAGACGGAGGTAGACAAGCCTCAAAATTCATCAAAATATCATGAATTAATATATGACGACTCTTGACGCGATGGACTTGCATAACGTCCGGCCGAATACAACCAATTTTATTCATCTTCTTTACGTCGGTTTTATTGATTTTAATCTAATTTTATTAGTCGTTTTTGACTTACCTTTCCATTCCTTAATCATTAAAGTGATATTTAAGTCCACTAAATGAAGAGAAATTTAAAATGAGAAATGATTCTTAGCATGAAAGAGAAACTATCTTCGAAGAGATTAAGCCATTGAGTACAGGAGGTCTCTTTCTCATGCCTTGAATAACAATCAATCGCTTGAAACAACTCTCAAACGAAGAAAACCAAGAAAGAAAGGAGGGAGGGCGCAGAAATGATTATGCGAAGTTGATTATTACCAAAAATGAAACTCTTTACATAGAAACTTAGTAAAGAAGGCTATCAACTCAAATGACCCGGTGTCTAAGGCCTAACAACTGAAGCCATGAGGACGAACAACACAACAAGCAAAGTATTCAAAGCATAGACTAATTAAATGAATTAAAATAGCCCTAAACAGCCCTTAAAACATAAAAAACAGTAGCTTAAAAGTATGTTTAAGAGCACAAAAAGTAGGTAAGGACAGGGAAACACAAAACTAGTAAACAAAATCAATGAGGGGTGGCTAACCCCTCCACTTTTGAGACTTCCAAACCATGTTTTTCAGCCTTTTCAAACTCTGAAAATCAGTTTGTAAGACAAGAAAAATAGAGGTAGAACAAATGAATAAGCTATGAAGTAAGGTGCAAGAAAGGGTGTTAAGCCTCTCTACCTTTGGTAGCTATTCAACCCCAAGTTCCAACACTTGAAATGGATCCAAAATAGCACAAAAACACAAGAACAAGATAGAGAAAGATTTAAATGAAAACAAGGAAAAAAGTGACAAGCTTATACCTCTTGAAGAGAGCAAACTTCGGTTGTAAACCAAACTAGATACTAGCACACTCTCAAGGTTGAATTATGATTCTCAAGGCTCAACCAAGGCTCCAAGGTTTAGCTCTAAGAGTGTATATGATGTATAGATATGGTTCAAGGATGTTATAATATCACAAAACTAGCTTGCAAGGGAAGAAGGAGCTCTCAAAGGTGTTTTAGCTTCTTTGAAATTTTTCTCACCCCCAACACTGAGGCATCAGTTTGTACTTATAGAATTTGAGCCAAATAGGTCATAAATATCTTCAAAAATAGACAACTGCTGATTCCTGCTCAAAATAGTGTTTCTCGCCCAAAAGGCACGGCTGGCACCAAATGAGGCACGGCCGGGCCCCAATGTGGCTCCCATGTTCCTCTGGTTCAGGCTCAGTGTAGGCTGGCATGGCGCTAAAAAATGGATTTTTGTGGTATATAGGTTATAGAAATAGCCTAGGTATAGAAGGTCAAGATTTTTTAGAGTTAAAAATCGCATTCCTTCATTAAGAATTCAAATCATTGACAACGTAACTTCATCACCGAGTGCTCAGGACAAAGCGCCCAAGTTTTGCGGGCAGTCAAAAATGGGGTGTCTATAGTTGCTCCTCTTTGATAGAGCTCAAATTCATAAAATAACGTGAGTGAATATTAAAGCCCAGAGACGACCCATTTGACGAGGCCGTAAGACTTGGGCAAGGAAATAAATGAAAATACAAGTGGTTGAACCCGAAGGTTGTCTACATATTCCTTTGCAAGGAATCAAACCGGTGTAGCCAGGGACAAAATACACCAAGAAATATAAAATGCGATACACTTTGAAAACTGGACTTACACGCTGCGTGAAGGAGGCTACGTTTAAAAAACTTATGAGCTTGCAAAACAATGCAATAAGCAATAGCAAAGTAATAGCACAAATGAAAAGCTCCAAAACAAATCCAACCGTGCCTCACACGGAAAGGAGTAAGTAATTAATAAGATGGTACAATTGTCAAACAAGTCTCTCTGCATTGCATATGGAGAGAAAGAGAAAATCATAAATAAGAGAAATCAACAACCTAACGCGTCTCGCATGAAAGGAGATAAGGTGGTGCGAACAGCAGGTGCACTTGAGGTTTTTAATAAAGGAAAACAACAATCCTAACACGTCACACGCGAAAGGAGGAAAGGTGGTGTGAACACCAGGCGCACTTGATGTTTTTAACCGAGTGAAATCAAGATCCTAGCGTGTCTCATGTGAAAGGAGGAAAGATGGTGTGAACACCAGGTGTACCTGATGTTTTTAACCGAGAGAAAACAACAATCCTAACGCATCTCATGCGAAAGGAGGAAAGGTGGTGTGAATACCAAGCGCACCTGATGTTTTTAAGCGAGTGAAATCGAGATCCTAACGCATCTCACGCGAAAGGAGGAAAGATGGTGTGAACACCAGGCGCACTTGATGTTTTTAACTTAGTGAAATCGAGATCCTAACGTGTCTCACGTGAAAGGAGGAAAGATGGTGTGAACACCAGACGCACCTGATGTTTTTAGCCGAGTGAAATCAAGATGCTAACGTGTCTCACGCGAAAGAGGAAAAGATGGTGTGAACACCAGGCGCACCTGATGTTTTTAACTGAGTGAAGTCGAGATCCTAACGCGTCTTGCGCGAAAAGAGGAAAGATGGTATGAACACCACGCGTACCTGATGTTTTTAACCGAGGAAAATCGAGATCCTAACGCGTCTCATGTGAAAAGAGGAAAGATGGTGTGAACACTAGTCACACTTGATGTTTTTAATGGAGCAAAACAACAATCCTAACGTGTCTCACCCAAAAGGAGGAAAGATGGTGTGAACACCAGGCACACCTGATGTTTTTAACTGAGCAAAATCACAACCTAACGTGTCTCACGCGAGAGGAGGAAATCGAAATAGTGAAAGAGCAAACAAATCCTCAGAATATAGTGAGATTATCTCATTCCTGGGAAGGCCTCGGAGAATGAAGCCTACAGAGATAACTCAAATCAAGGTACAAAGTGTAAACGCGAATTTGACAAAGATCCGAACGTGAATTTTAACAAACTAAACAAAGATATATAGAATGAAAACAAACACAACGATGCTCGAATTGACAACTTGAAATCAATTTTGCCGATTTTCCTTTTGAAAGTGGGCATATTGGAAATAACATACCTCTGAAAGATAAATATTTGCACAAATTACGAAATAAAACAAAACAACGAAACAAACTAACAGAACAAAACTCTTTCTCTCTCTTTTGGTTTTCTCCTTTTCTTTTCTTTATTTTCTGCTTTCTATTCTTCTTTCCTTTATTGCTTTTTAATTTTTCCTCCTATCATTCCTTTGCTTTCTTTTTTCTTTCCTTTTTCCCCTCACTGTTTTTCTCTTTTGTTTTCCTTCTTATTATTTTTGTTGCTCTTTTCTCCCCCCCCTTTTTTTAGCTGTTCTGTTCTTGTTTCTTGCTCTTTGTTTTTTGATTTGTTTCTTTGAATTAGGGGCCACTTAGAGTTGGAATAAGACCACCCCATACTGGAATAAACAAAACACACAAACTGTAATACACTAGGGGCTGGTCAGGCCCAAATGAAACACAGTTGGGCCTCGATAACAGTTAAGGGCAGTTCGGTAAAACTACAAGCCATGGCTAATTAAAACACACTCCAACCCTCATTTTGCACACACCCACGCTTGAAAACAACCCTCTTCTCTCTCTAGAACTCTCTTCTCTCTAGATTTCCTCTCTCCTCGCATTACCCACCAACCCTTATGGATTTTTTTCAAAAAACCCTTTTACTCCTCTATATTTTGAACCGATCAAAGTTGGTTTTGGTTGAGTTTTGGGTTTTCTCTTGATTTCCCTTGATTTCTTATATGTTTGTTCGGGTTTTACACATTTTTTCTTATTTTTCCCTTCTCTCTTTATTTTCTCTCTCCTAGGGTTTCGGGTTTTTAGGATTTTCACTTAACTCACCCACCCACTCACTTTTCTTTATTTTCCTCACTTTCCCTCTATTTTCCCATCATTTTCCTTCATTTTCCTCACTTTCCCTCTATGGCTAGTGGCGAGATCACCATTCCAGACCCTGTTGTTGGTATTGGTGCCGTCCTTGGTGAGGACATGGTGGCCGAGGATGTTCTCCTTCATGTCTCTGAGCCGGAGTTGCTTCCTCTTGCCGATAGGCCTTCTGAGGCGGCCACCTACCAGCCCCGTACACACGCTCTGACCCCTGGTGGTATTTTGAGATTTGAGGGCCTCATCACAGGGATCAACGAGGACATCCTACTATGAGAGCCCGTTGAGCATTTGTCCGCTGACGCCTCCACGGTAAGCAATCTTTTCTTGGTTTTGAAAGTAAATCTTCATTTTAATGCAATGCAAATACTGATAACACTCCCACACTACAGGTGATAACCATAAGGATTAGCGGCTACGAGTCTATTTTGGGTCCCAGGCATTGGTATGAGAGGCTCTCTATAGAGGTCCGCACATTAGTCGATGCTACTGGCTTCAGGCCTTTCCGCTCAAGACTGGTACAGATGAGGGTCGAGTCGTTGCTATGCGGGGCCCTGGTGGAGAGGTGGTGGGACACCATTGATTCATTCCACTTCTCATCAATTGGGGAGTTGACTCTGACCTCGTACGATTTTACAATGCTCACAGGCCTGCGGGTCGGGGTTGGCGGCCTGTTCCCTTTCGATCCAGACATGGTGCAGTGGAGAGCTGCATAGCTTCATCTTCTTGGGGTGATCCCAGACACTACCGTCCATGAGATGGTGTGATACAGTTGGTTCTTGGATCACTTCTTCGGCCTTTAGCCAGCTACTCTGGAGGAGGTTGCTCAGTAAACTTGCAGGTTTCTCATCTATCTCCTTGGTACTACCATGTTTGCAAATAGGGAAAATACTGTGGGGCTATATCTCTTAAGCACGCTAGAGCATCTACCACAGGTGGTGGAGTACGACTGGGGTGGTGCCGGCCTAGCTACCTTGTACTTCTATATGAGCTCCGTATCCCGTTGAAAGGTGGATTCACTCGGCGACTACTGGAGAGTTTGGAAGGTACACCTCACACTTCCTTTTCTGTTTTGCTTTACATTTCCTGTTTATATCTGCTCATCTGTTTCACTTATTCACTTGTGTTTCCTATTCTTGTAGCTATAGGTTTACACACATTTCACTTCTCTTGCTCCGATCCCAGTGAGGCCGATTGAGTTGTCAGTACCACTACAACTCCCAGTTTGAGCAGCACCGGCGCATAGATCTTGACTTCCCTTACTTTCGCCGCTTCTTTGACACTGTCACCACAGATAGGGTAACAAAAAAAAATCTAACACTAGCCTTGATCTTTTATTATTTTCCGTTGTTTCCATACTGCTGTTCAACCCTTGATATTTGATTCTTGCCTTGCATCTTCTGCTCACAGGTTGACTGGCACCCTTGGGCGGGCATCCCTCAGGCTTCAAGGGTGGTTTATGTTGCTGTATGGAAGGCCACCACCATGCGATTTCTATTTGAGGGTCTTTTCGGCAGGGCGTATCACTTAGGAGAGCAATTTATCTGTCGGACCTAGGGTCGAGATGCTCCTGATGTCCCATATCCCTCTCCTCCCAGTATAAAGATAGTCGATGATCTCTACGATGGGCCTCTGATTGATCACCTGATGCAGGGAGAGGACGGTGATCGGTACCACGAGGCCGGCGACTTCACTACTTTCTTACAGACTCGGGTGATGGCGCCTCTTACCCAGGGTGTGGTCCGTGCACTTCCTCAGGCCGCTGCCGCTGCCAGAGGTGTTTTCACTACCACTCCAATTTTTGGGCTTCCTGCGATATTGATAGAGGTTGTATACATGTGACCAGACGGGGTGATTGAGTAGATCCCCCTTGAGCACATTGAGAAGAGGGATAACAAGTTGGTGGTCGCCCCCGGCGTTGAGCAAGTACACATTTTTATATATTTCTGCCCACTATACTTTATTATTTTTTGTTCCTCTGTGCCTTATTATTTATGCCCATATTCTCAAGTCCTTTCTCTTTTGCAGGTGTCTACAAGGTATGTTGATGATCTCCTCTGGACAGTTGACCGACTGCTTCTGATGGTGTGGAGGAGGCAGACTGCTTTGGTCTCTCACGGGATTGAGGTACACTTTGTTTATAGTTTACTATTATTGCAATCTTGCCCATAATCCTGTTGAACATACTCTAATATCTGTACTCTTTTCAGCTTGAGTTGGCACCAGCTGCACCTGCAGGACCTCCTTCAGCTAGAAGACAGAGAGAGAGATAGGAGGGCCCATTGATAGGCAAATGATGGGCTGATCGGGGGAAAGGCAGAGTGAGACAGTGCTCGCCCTTTAAGGATTCCTTTAACGAGTACACGACCCTCGAGGATGAGGGGAATGAGGCCGACATCCAATCCAACAGCCCCAGCGATGGCTGTGACGCACCTCCTCTGCAGCCGAGAAGGAAGAGAGCGATGATGGGTTGACTTTTACTTTTCATTTCTTTTTGCTTTGTAGTTAGGAACTATGTAGCTTTAGATAGACCTCTGTATTTTGTTTTGGAAAACTTTTCTTCTATTTTTTCTTTTTGTAAAACAATGATCGGGGTTAGACCCTCCCATTTATGAAAAGAATATTTTGGATGATTTCTCTTGCACAATATGTGATGAGTGGCGCAACCTTTGCATGATAACCTTGTATAAGCCTTTAAAACTGTGAATGCTTTGCTCTTGAATTAATTCTTGAATCGGATAATAATCTACAATCGGACAAAATGTAAAATACAACTTGATAATAGAAAAAAGAAATGAAAACAACCTAAAAACGCTAAAAAACACTTGATACAAAGAAAACAAAAATAAAAAAATAGCCGCAGTACACCAAGGCAAGAACCTGCCCTTTCCTGCAACCTACTTTGTCTAGGCTAACATTTAGACTTGGCCGGGGTCCAAATAGGCACGATTGGGCCCAAAAATGATTTCGGTGGGTGCAGTCCAGCTGTCATGCACTGCCTCTTTCCAAACTTTATAAAAGGTGCTCTCATGTTGTTTTCTTGGCAGAATAGCAAGTCTTTGACATTTTTCTCTCCAGATAGAGATTTTGCTCAACACTAGGCTCCGAGACTGGACAGCCACTTTGGATGGCTCAGAAAAGGTGAACTTCCGCGGTTTCGACCTAAACTCTTTTTTTTCTTTAAGCTGCACTTCACTTTGTTTTCCGTTCCTCCATGCCACTATTCGATGCTGGAACCTGGTTACACATGTATTTCACTTTGGATCACAAGAAATGTGTCCTACTTTGGAGGAATTTCAGGCACTGACAGAATCCCAGCGCGATAAGGAAATTATGCCCCATCCCCATTTTGGTCACGCACGAGCACTTGGTCAGATGTGTGGGCTTACTTTGCATGAGACTCGATCTTTGGGCCATGATGAGGAGGTAGATATTGCCAGTTTGATTCATTGCTTTTTGGCCATCGGAGATAGGAGTGACCTTCTCTAGCGAGGCTACCGCCAATATGCCCTTTGCTTATGCTTACTCACACACTTCCTACTTGCCCTTAGTTGCAGTGGAGCCATCATTAAGTTAATCGAAATAGCCCAATGTCTGAAAGAGTGTAAGAGTTGCATGGGTTTGGCACTAGCCGAGACCCTGATGGGTTTAGATGCTTTTCATCAGTGGGAGACTACTCGTTTTACAGGGAGTCCACTGCTTCTTTAGGTATTGTTTCTCACCATTTCTTATTTTTGACTCTTTGCATCACTCAACACTCACTCTCTATTTTTCTCAAAAACCTTTTTCTCACTTTTCTCTCATTGTACAGCTCTCTATTCTTTAATCTCTCTTATTTTTCATCCCTTCCCAGGTATGGCTCATGGATAAGTTGAAAGTGGTGGACCCTTGTCCCGCGTATTTAGCCAGAGCCTATTTCTTTCACCAGAGGCTAGTGGACTTCTCTTCAGAGGGATGGTGGTACGACTAAATGTGCAGCAGATCTGCAGTCGACATTACTTAGCATTGCCCCTGGTTTAACTTGACGGAGATGAGCTACAGCATGTCTCGACAACCGGGTATTCAGTTGATTGGCCTTACGCACTGCGTGTTCTATTTTTCATTCAAGTTTAGACTCCAGTTTGGCCATGATCAGACTTGCCCAAAAGAGAGGGTGGAATACCTGACTCCATTTCCCATTATGGTTCGCACTTGCTTAGGTACCTTGCTGCTTGGAGGATGAGAGAGATTATGGTCCCTGCCCCTAGCTTCAGTTACACCCTTTCTGGCAAATGCTTGGCTTGGCTCGAGGATGAGGAACAGGTTAGGCCATCTTTGGTTGAAGAGACCTCCACGAGTGCGAGCAGAAGACATGGAACCACCTGACTTATCTATGCCCTTAGTTTATTGCTTTGTCTTTTCTTTTCAAGTTTTTTCGATGTAAAAGCAGCTTTGGTTTAATCAAAAGTTGGAGAATGTACTTGTGTTAGAAATCAGTGGAATTATAGTTGTGAGCACTGAAAATTTTCCTTTTTGGTCTAAAATGGTCTAAGTTGTATACGATAAAATTTTGAGAAAAATCAATCTATTAAAACTTTTCAAAACAAAATTCGAAAATGGTCACCACCTGACACACATAGAATCAATCCTTAAGGTGTACAACCCTAAATCGGAAGATCATAACTACCCACGACTGCATTCATCATCATTACTCTATCTTGCAACTAGCCCTTCTACCAAATGGAGATGACACAACCTAGCTAGAAGACAATGGGTAGAGATGGCCTGAACAAACAAATAGATAAGATAGTTGAGTTGGAGATGGTTATGGCCGAACTTCAGGATGAAGTTGCCTACATATCCCAAAGATGGAAATCAGGCCTTACGTAGTTCGGTTAGGGTTCACTCGAGTATTAACTCTCTCCTTTAACGCTCTAACTTTTTCCAAAGTTGCCCTTTCGGGTTTTCAACCTTGCGAGCTCAATTTTTCTTTGTTTCTAATTTTTTATGTTCTAACTTTTTCCTAGGTCACCCTTTTGGGTTTTCGGCCTAGTGAGCCTCTCAGGGATAGTATTTCTTTAACTTGTCCATATTGATTGGCTGTAAAAACTCCAGGCCATCTAGATCCATAAGAATAATCGCCCCTCCTGACCAGATAGATTTGATGATGTAAGGACCAGTCCAATTGGGTCTGAACTTGCCCCTAGGATCATGGATGAGGGCTCGATTGTCTTTTAGTACCATATCTCTTTCCTTGAGATTCTTGGACTTAACTTTCTTGTTAAAAGCTCTAGCAATTCTACGCTGGTAGCCCTGGATATGGTATAATGCCTTTAACCTCCTCTCATCAAATAACATCAATTCCTTAAATCTGCTCTACTACCAATCCGCCTCCGTTATCTGACACTCACCCATAATTCGCAGCGACAATACTTCAATTTCAATTGGCAAAATAGCTTCCATCCCGTAAACTAGAGAATAGGGAGTAGCCCCCGTGGATGTCCGAATTGACGTTCTGTATCCCCAAAGAGCAAGAGTAGTTTATTCGGCCAATCCTTACAAGTTTCAACCATCTTTCGAAGGATGTTCTTCACATTCTTATTGGCAGCCTCAACAGCTTCGTTGGTCTATGGTCTATACATTGATGACTTGTGAAAAGCCACGTTATATTTCTCGAGCAAATCGATCACCTTTTTCTTGAAGTGTGAGCCATTGTCTGAGATAATCTCGTTTGGTACCCCGTACCTGCAGATGATGTTATTCTTGATAAACTTGGCCACATGCGATGCCTTCAACACAGAGTAAGACTGAGCTTCCACCCACTTAGTAAAGTAATCAATTGCCACCAGGATGAACTCATGTCCATTGGGCGAGACTGCCCCAATGACGTCAATTCCCCAGACTGAGAAAGGCCATGGGGAAGTCATGTTGTAAAGCTTTGATGGTGATATGTTCATACGATTAGCATGGACTTGACATTTGTGACATTGCCGCACAAAACCAATACAATCCTCCTCCATAGTTGACCAATAATAGCTTTGTCTAAGGATTTTCTGAGCTAACATCACACCATGCATGCGTGCTCTACATGCTCCACCATGGATGGCCTCCATGAGACGCTTCGATTCCTCTTCTTCGACACACAACTTGTGCATTCCTACATGGCCTCTTTTGTACAGCTTACCCCCGTAGATAATAAACTGGATAGCCAGGTGCCGTATTCCCCATTTATCTTTGGCATTTGCCCCTGGTGGATATGTCTCATTTTCCAAAAAATTCCAAATATCGTAATACCAGGGGTTTTTGTCTTGCACCTCCTCTATTGCGGCGATGGTCTGATAAGCAGGCGTGTATTTCTGTTCGATAATAATCAGATGCATTTTCACCCCAAGTGGTATGTCTACCATGGAGGATAGAGTTGCCAATGCATCAGCGAACCGGTTGTTTTCTCTCAGCAGAATGTGTAAACGTCAACTTTTCAAACCTCAGAATCAGAATATCCAGAGCTTGATGATAAGCCTTCATGTTCTTTTCCTTGACCCTCAAATCCTCATTGGCTTGAGAAACAACCAGGTTCGAGTCTCTAATGACGTCTAACCTTATTGCCCCTAGTTCTAGGGCAGCTTCCAATCCAGCAATGCACGTCTCATATTCTTCTTTGTTGTTGGACACTTTGAGTCGGAGTTTGAAAGCTAAGGATATGTAGGAATCGTCAGGTGCTATGAGCAACACACCTATCCCATAGCCATACTGATTAGATGTTTCGTCAAAGTACATTGCCCATATTTCCTCTTCTATTTGCAGAATGTCTTAATCTGGGAATAGGTATCAATCGCCTCATCTCCTTCTACTGGTTGGTCTGCCAGGAATTTCGCTATAGCTTTCCCTTTAACTGATTTGTGCGTTACATACTTGAGATCAAATTTGGAGAGAAGAAGCAACCAACGAGCTAGCCTACTCGTAAGCGTCGGTTTTTCAAAGAGATATTTAATGGGATCTAATCTCGAAACCAGAATTACAGAATGAGCTAACAGGTATTGCCTCAACTTCTTGGTTATCCATACCAAAGCTAGGCAAGCCTTCTCGAGGGGAATGTAACGGGTCTCATAATCTAGCATCTTCTTGCTCAAATAATAGATGGCCTTCTCCACCTTAGCTTCAGATTCTTAAGCGAGCATGCACCCCATGGTCGAATTCGTCACTGACAAGTACAGGATTAGCGGTTTCTCTAGTTCTGGTGGTGACAGCACAGGTGGATTCTGCAAGTATTGCTTGACCTACTCAAAGACAAACTGACAGCGATCATCAATTGGAACTTCTTCCCTTTATTTAGGAGACCAAAGTCAGGGTTAATTTTGAAATAAACCGTCTTATGAATTGCACTTTACCCAAAAAGTCGTGCACCTCTTTTTTAGTCCTTGGTGGTGGCATTTCTAATATGGCCTTAATTTTGGATGGATCCACTTCAATTCCCCTCTGTGTAATCAGAAATCCTATAATTTTTCCTGCAGTCACCCCGAAGGTGCATTTCTGTGGGTTCAACCTTAGTCTGTACTCCTTTATCCGTTGAAAGAATTTCTCAAGTGCGGTGTAGTGGCCCTCTCGCTCCTTGGACTTGACAATCATGTCATTACGTATACCTTAACTTCTTTATTGATCATGTCATGCAAGATTGTGGTCGCAACCCTTTGATAGGTAGCCCCAGCATTCTTCAACCCAAAAGGCATGACACAATAGCAGTAAGTACCCCATAGTGTAGTGAAAGCAGTTTTCTCCCTGTCCTCCGGTGCCATCAGAATCTGGTTATACTCGGAAAACCCATCCATGAATGAAAGCAAGGCATGGCCTACGGTGAAATCCACCAACTCATCGATGTACGGCAGTGGAAAGTCGTCTTTTAGACTAGCTCTGTTTAGATCCCGAAAGTTGATACAGACTCTGATTCTGCCATCCTTCTTTGGAACTGGAACGATGTTAGCTAGCTAAGTTGGGTACTCAAACACCATCAAGAAACTTCCCCAATCTGTTTGGTGACCTCTTCTTTAATATTCAAAGCCCAACCTGGGCGAACTCTGCACAATTTCTGTTTGACTGGTCGGGCCTCAAGGTCAAGAGGGATCTAGTGCTATACAATCTCAGGATCGATTCTAGGCATTTCTTCGTAGGACCACACGAAAACATCTTTGAAATGTTTTAATAAAACGATTAAATGCTGGCGTTCCTCCGAAGACAATGTGGACCTAATCTAGACCAAGCGGAAATCCTCCCCAGTACCCATGTTAATTGCAACAATTTCATCTGTACAGGGCTTAACATGCCTCTCCTCCTGTTGGTCAACCAAATTTTTCAAAGCCTGAGGAATTTCTTCCTCTTCGTTTAAATCAAAATTTAAAAAATCAAGATCAGTACAATAAACCAATGGCACAGAGAAGTAAGTGAAATCTACGACATTCCCATTCAAAAAGTCCGAATCTTCGGTTACAGTAGGCTCAAAAGAAAAGCTAAAAGATGACCTAGACAGGACCTTGGTATCCGGGTTACCACTTCCAGAAGTACCAGACTCAGAAGAACTCAAATCTGACTCTGTATAGCGACCCCGGTCTTTTCCCATTTGATTATTGTATCTGGACTTATGTTCCGTGGATTCCGTTGTCATATTATTATTGTTATTGTCATCCTCTAACGTCGTTGTTTGAGTCTTAGGGTGTGTTAGACTTGTTTCGAGTGGGTGGTTTGAGTCTGGAATCAAACCCCAGATTTTTGAAGTTTCGGCCGTTCCGCTCGAGCGGACCTTCTTGTGCTCGAGCGGATATTGCACACTTCCAGTATTTCTGAACCCTGCAAAACTTCTGCAGGTGTGATATCTACGCTCGAGCGGTATTTCTGAGCTCGAGCTGGTTGAGCTCGAGCGGTATTGTTGACGCTCGAGCGGGTAGTGTGTTCTTCGCGTGGGTTCTGGAATGGGGGAATCTACGCTCGAGCGGTTATCATTGCGCTCGAGCGGACCTTGTTTTTGTTCTTTACGCTCGAGCGGTGTGTTGTACGCTCGAGCGGGCCTGTCAAGTTTAAATACGCAGCAGCGTGTTTCAGATTAGTTTTTCAGCCCCTTTCAGTTTATAAAACCCTAGGTTACGAGTTTTCTCTCTCCCAACTCATCTTCTCTCCTAGGTTTCATCTATTTAGAGTGAGTATCTAACCTAGTTCCTTCATTAAAAAGGTAGAGTGGGTCGAGGGCTTCCATTCGATCTGAACGGTTGTTGATTTGGAGCACTTTGGAGTTTGGGCTATCATCTCCGTCTTCTTCTTTTCGGGTTCTTGCTTCGAGGTAGGGATTTCCTACTCCCTTTATACGCTTTAATCCTAAGTGTTGGTATTTTGGTATGTAGGGGTAGTTTGGTAATTTTGGGAGAAACCTTAGGGTTTTGGCTTAGATTAATTTGTATAATTAATTTAAGGGAAAAATGTGGAATTGGGTTTAATTCATGAGATTGGGGAATTTAGTGGTTTAATGATGTAATTGGTTAGTTTAAATACTTACCTTTGAAAATGATGAAATTTCATTGTATTGTTATATTTATTTCTTGTTTAGAAATAATTGTTTTGGGCTATCGGTGGAGGATAGCCATTGATTGTTGTAGACCTTGCATGTGGCTTAGGTATAACTGGAATTAAGTCACTTATGTTGGCTGTTGAATTAATACAGAACATTACTTGTATTGATTATGTGTGATATATGGCAATTGTGTGTTTCATTGCATATGCATGTTGTTTGGAGAAGATAGGGGATGGACTCCACGGTTTAGGGGAAGATAGGGGATGTACCTCTAAACCGGATTTGTTGGGAGGAGATAGGGGATGGACTCCAGTAGCATCACTCATATGTGTGCTTATTGATAATAGCAATATTGCTATTTGTTGTAGATATGATACATCACCACCATGTGTATCAGTTGGGAAGTATGGAAGTGGATTGGATTGAGATTGTTATAACACCAGCCTGTGTGTTTATTTTGTTATAAGAAAGGTTTAACCTGAATTGTTATCCTTGTTGAGTTGTTTGGCCAGGTTCTGAGCCATGTCTGTATAAATGGAAAGTGTATTGTGTCATAGACGATACGTCATAGACAACGTAGACATTAGTGTCATGAAACTGGAAATTGATTATCTTGTGTTAACTACGTATCGAATGCTAATGCTTTAGTTAATTCTTATGCTTGGTTTAGTATTTTTCTACTGGGCTGTGGCTCACCCTATATGGGAACTTCATTTTCAGGTTCAGGTGGTTCACTACCTCCAAGAACTTAGCTTGTGAGGATTTGGACTCGAAGACTTGCTTTATTTTATTTGTTTTATTTGAATAACTTGTAAACTTTCAAGCCTAGGGCTTTATTTGTTTTTGAGTTAGAACTCATGGAATTGTGTCCAAGTGTTGGCTTGGCAAGATGTAAGCCCATAGGGCATTTATTATGATGTTTTTATTTTACGGTACTCTGATGAATGAAATAAGATACTTTATTTCCTTATAATTCCGCATGTTAATATTATGTATTATGGGTTTATTTTTGAGGGCGTTACAACTTGGTATCAGAGCGTACCGGGTTCGAATACTTTGGGTACGTGGGAAGTGATTAGAATCACAATGGGTTCGTCTCGTTTGATAGAGACTTAGTGTAATGTTATATGCTTATGTGATAACATGTTTATGTGACTATGTGGGTATGGAATGTAGTTTCTAGGATGTTGACTGGACCCTTGAGTCTCTAAAAGTCTTGTTGGAAAGGCACTTGATCAATGTTGTTTCCAACCGGAACTTTAGTGGCGCCTCGGGACTATCATTATCCAGGAATGAAATTCGTAGGTGCTTATGTGATTATGTGCTTACATGGTGTGATTTATTATTGTCCAATGTATTAGGACGTGAGTGTTAAAATTTTGGCACATTATATAGAGTGCTAACGTCTTTATTTCCTTTAATAGGATGTCAGGACGAGGACGAGGTCGTGGTAGGCAGGCCAGGCAGGAAGTGCCTATACCGGAGGAAATTCCGGTAGTTCAGGAGGGTGTTGGCCAGGCCAATGTGGCCGAGCCAGTAGGACAGCAGTTTATGGGCGCTTTGGCCCAAGGGATAGCAGGGGCATTTCAGGCGTCAGTTGACATTCTGAGGGCTGCGAATCCAGCCCAGGCTGTTGTTGCTGCAGATACAGGACCTTCTTTTCTGAAGAGGGAATTCTTCCGGTCTCACTCGGACAAATTTTTAGGTGATCCTAGCGAGCCGCTTAAGGCAGACGAATGGCTCGAACAGACAACGAAAATGTTTGAGATGCTAGGCATCGAAGACGAGGCACTGAAGGTGACCTTGGCATCTTTTCAGCTGAAGGGGGATGCGGGTCAGTGGTGGAAGTTCACCAAGGGTCGTATTGGAGGTACCTGGAAGGCTTTTGTTGATGCTTTTCAGGAGAAGTACTTGTCTCCAGCTGTTCAGGAGAAGTTGAGAGATCAGTTCCGCCATCTTGAGCAGAACAGTTTATCAGTGGCCGAGTTTGAGGCTGCATTCACTAGTTTGTCCAGGTTTACACCTGAGTTGGTGGCGACTGAGGAACGCCGTTGCATTGAGTTTGAGAAGAAGTTGAGGCGTGGCCTCATGCTGAGAGTTGTTGGGTCTATGATTCGGGATTTTGGGCGTTTGGTCGATGCAGCAGCCCATACTGAGATTATGATGCAGGAAGAGAGGGAAAAGCAGAAAGGCTCCAAGAGGAGTCAGGATGGCCAGAGTGATGGCAGGAGGCAGAGAGGTTTCGCTCCTCAGCAGCCTCAGAGTAGTTTTTCTAGATCCACTTTTCCAGTGCCGAGTGCTAGTTCTGGGAAAGGCAGTCAGGGAGACATTACCTGTTTCAAGTGTGGCCAGCTGGGTCACAAGTCTCCAGTTTGTCCTCAGAGGGGAGGAGTTCAGAGAGCAGCATCTTCTTCGGCTCAATCTCAGAGCCAGAGTCAGGGCAGAGGCCCACTCTCTTGTTTTCAATGCGGTCAGCCGGGGCACCTGAAGAGGTTTTGCCCGCAGTTGAGTGGCACACCTGGTGCATCGGGTTTGAGGCAGACTCAGAGTAGTCAGCCAACTCAGTCTGTTCAGGCCTCGAGGGCCAATCAGGGGGCTTCATCGTCCCAGTCTGTGCAGCAATCTTATGCTCCGAGGGGTGAGCAGGTTGATCAGAGGTCGTCTGGGCGTGTGTATGCTGTTACCACACAGGATCTTGTACCGGCCCCGTCGGTTGTGAGAGGTACCTTCTTGTTTTGCAATTCAGTTGCTAGTGTTTTGATTGATACGGGTGCATCTCATTCCTTTGTGTCTGCTGCATTTGCATCTATTTTGGAGTTGGAGTTAGCACAGTTAGCATCTCCTATTTGTGTAGTGTCACCTCTTGGGGGTGAATTGATCTTGAAACAAGGTGTTAGGGGTTGTGATATAGAAGTCGATGATCATAGAATCCCTTTTTCTTTTGTGGTTATGCCCATGAAGGGCTTCGATGTTATTTTGGGTATGGACTGGTTATCGTCATACCGGGCATTTATTGATTGCTACCGTCAGAGGGTCACTTGTTGTACCGTTAGCGGAGAACGTTTTCATTTTCTGGGGGACCGGGTTGGTAGTGTGTTACCACCGGGGTATGATCCGCGAGGGCGGAGTGAGTTGAGTGGTCTACTTGCTAGCCTTGAGAGTAGTGAGTGTGATGAGACTCAGACTGTGTTGCCAAGAGTGGTATGTGAGTACTCGGACGTGTTTCCCGAGGATCTTGTTAGTTTGCCACCTCATCGAGAGATTGAGTTCTCTATTGATCTAGTGCCCGGCAAAGCGCCGATTTCTATGGCACCTTATCGTTTTGCCCCAGCCGAGTTAGTTGAGTTGAAAGTTCAGCTCCAGGAGTTGCTAGATAAGGGCTATATTCGTCCTAGTGTTTCGCCGTGGGGAGCACCGGCCCTCTTTGCTAAGAAGAAAGGTGGTGCGTTGAGACTGTGTATCGATTATCGGAAATTGAATCGGGCTACGGTTAAGAATAAGTACCCTATGCCTCGTATAGATGATCTGTTTGACCAGTTGAAGGGTTCCCGTTGTTTCTCTAAAATAGACTTGAGATCGGGTTACCACCAGTTGAGAGTCAGGGAGGAGGATATTCCGAAGACGGCATTCCGTACGCGGTATGGCCACTATGAGTTCCTGGTGATGCCGTTTGGGCTCACCAATGCACCGGCAGTGTTTATGGATTTGATGAACCGGATCTTCCGGGAATTCTTAGATCGTTTTGTGGTCGTCTTTGTGGACGACATTCTTATCTACTCACCTTCAGAGGAGGAGCACAAGGAACACTTGAGAGTGGTGCTTGAGTTACTTAGAGCCCATAAGCTTTATGCTAAGTTTGGGAAGTGTGAGTTCTGGCTAAAAGAGGTGAAGTTCTTAGGCCATGTAGTTTCTGGGGAAGGGGTGTCTGTTGATACGTCCAAGACAAAGGCAGTGCAGGATTGGGCACAGCCTAAGAGTGTATTTGAGATCCGCAGTTTTCTGAGATTAGCTGGGTATTACCGTCGGTTTGTGAAAGATTTCTCCAGGTTAGCTGCACCTTTGACTAGACTGACTCGGAAGGGAGTCAATTTTGTTTGGAGTGAGACTTGTGAAAAGTCGTTTCAGGAGCTGAAGGTTAGATTGACCACCGCTCCGGTCTTGATTATTCCGGAGAGAGGGTTGGGTTATGCAGTCTATTGTGACGCCTCACGAGAGGGTCTGGGTTGTGTGTTGATGCAAGAGGGGAAAGTGGTTGCCTATGGCTCACGTCAGTTGAAAATTCATGAGAAGAATTATCCTACGCATGATTTAGAATTAGCAGCTGTGATTTTTGCCTTGAAGATTTGGAGGCATTATCTGTATGGTGAGAAATTTGAGGTATTCTCCGATCATAAGAGTCTGAAATATCTGTTTACACAGAAAGACTTGAATTTGAGGCAGAGGAGGTGGATGGAATTTATTGAGGATTATGACTTCGAGTTGCACTATCATCCGGGGAAGGCCAATGTTGTGGCCGATGCCCTTAGCAGGAAATCTGTTGGTGACATAGCTTGTATAGCCATCCGAGAGTGGGAGATGTTGGGTGTACTTGGGGAGTTTGATTTGCTTTTGGGTGAATCCGTTGAGGCTGCGGCCTTGTTTTCTATTGTTGCACAGCCTACACTTGTGACTCGAGTGTTAGAGGCTCAGAGGGGTGATCTTGAGGTACAATCGCTCCGAGAAAAGATTTCCAGTGGGAAGGTTGAGAAGGGTTTGACGGTGTATCCCGACCTGAGTGTGAGATACCGAGACCGTTTGTTTGTGCCGGAGTCTTGCCGAGAGGAAGTACTTCGAGAGTTTCATCATTCGCGCCTTGCGGTGCATCCGGGAGGCACTAAAATGTATCGGGATTTGGGTCGCCAATTTTGGTGGCGAGGTATGAAGAGAGATGTGGCAGCTTTCGTGTCTAAGTGCCTTACTTGTCAGCAAGTGAAGGCCGAGCATCAGAGGCCAGCGGGTTTGTTGCAACCCTTGCCTATTGCCGAGTGGAAGTGGGAACATGTCACTATGGACTTCGTTGTGGGTCTTCCGAGAACTCAGCGGGGTAGTGATGCTATTTGGGTGGTTGTAGACCGGTTGACTAAGTCGGCGCACTTCATTCCTATGCGCGTTAGAGATTCAGTAGATCATCTTGCCGATTTGTACATTCGGGACATAGTGAGGTTGCACGGGGTCCCAGTGACGATCGTCTCAGATAGAGATCCTCGTTTCACTGCCAGGTTATGGCAGAGTTTGCAGAGTGCTTTAGGCACCAAGTTGACATTTAGCACGGCTTATCATCCTCAGACTGACGGGCAGTCCGAGCGTATTATTCAGATCCTTGAGGATATGCTTCGGGGTTGTGTTCTCGACTTTAGTGGGTCGTGGGAGAGGCACTTGCCTTTAGTGGAGTTTGCCTACAACAACAGTTTTCAGTCTAGTATCGGTATGGCACCGTTTGAGGCCTTGTACGGCCGACCGTGTAGGTCTCCAGTTTGTTGGGCCGAGGTGGGTGATGCACCTTTGTTGGGTCCGGAGTTAGTGAGGGAAACGACGGAGAAGGTTGAGCTTATCCGTAGGAGGCTTGTTACAGCCCAGAGTCGTCAGAAATCTTATGCCGACCGTAGGAGGAGACCTTTGGTGTTTGCGGTAGGTGATCATGTCTTTCTGAAGATATCACCTAGGCGAGGTTTGATGAGGTTTGGGAAGAGCGGGAAGTTGTCCCCTCGATTTATTGGTCCTTTTGAGATCCTTGAGAGAATTGGTGAGGCTGCCTATCGTTTAGCTTTGCCACCGCAGTTGTCCGGAGTTCATGACGTGTTTCATGTTAGTATGCTTCGGAAGTATGAGCCGGATCCATCACATGTGTTGGATTGGACCGACTTAGTTGTTGACGAGGATATTTCGTATGAGGAGAGACCGATTCGAGTCTTGGATAGGCGGGATCAAGTCCTGCGTGGCAAGACCATCCCTTTAGTAAAGGTTTTGTGGAAGCATCACGGAGTGGAGGAGGCCACTTGGGAACGTGAATTGGAAGTTCGCGGGAAATATCCGGACTTGTTTGTGGATTTGTAATCTTGTATTTAGATTTTATAGTATTGTTGAACTTGAGAATTTTATATATGTCTTAAGTTGGAAAAAACATTGAGAATGTTTTGGATTTAATGTTAGCATTTTGAACTTGCCTTTCTTGGAAGTGGAATATAACATTTATACATGGAATGTGTTGTTTATATCATGAGATTGAATATGATATGGAAATTGTTAACATTGAAAGGAATAATGCATAATAATGATGCAGGTTGAAATATATGTTGATTTATACATATTGTGGGATGCCTCTTGATAAGAGATGAAGTGACCGGGATTGAGTCAAGTTATTGTTTATTGTTTTATAATATCATTGGGAATTGAGAAAACGTGTTTTTGAAAACTTATGCTTAATTTCGGGGACGAAATTCTTTTAAGGGGGGGAGGTTATAGCGACCCCGGTCTTTTCCCATTTGATTATTGTATCTGGACTTATGTTCCGTGGATTCCGTTGTCATATTATTATTGTTATTGTCATCCTCTAACATCGTTGTTTGAGTCTTAGGGTGTGTTAGACTTGTTTCGAGTGGGTGGTTTGAGTCTGGAATCAAACCCCAGATTTTTGAAGTTTCGGCCGTTCCGCTCGAGCGGACCTTCTTGCGCTCGAGCGGATATTGCACACTTCCAGTATTTCTGAACCCTGCAAAACTTCTGCAGGTGTGATATCTACGCTCGAGCGGTATTTCTGAGCTCGAGCTGGTTGAGCTCGAGCGGTATTGTTGACGCTCGAGCGGGTAGTGTGTTCTTCGCGTGGGTTCTGGAATGGGGGAATCTACGCTCGAGCGGTGATCATTGCGCTCGAGCGGACCTTGTTTTTGTTCTTTACGCTCGAGCGGTGTGTTGTACGCTCGAGCGGGCCTGTCAAGTTTAAATACGCAGCAGCGTGTTTCAGATTAGTTTTTCAGCCCCTTTCAGTTTATAAAACCCTAGGTTACGAGTTTTCTCTCTCCCAACTCATCTTCTCTCCTAGGTTTCATCTATTTAGAGTGAGTATCTAACCTAGTTCCTTCATTAAAAAGGTAGAGTGGGTCGAGGGCTTCCATTCGATCTGAACGGTTGTTGATTTGGAGCACTTTGGAGTTTGGGCTATCATCTCCGTCTTCTTCTTTTCGGGTTCTTGCTTCGAGGTAGGGATTTCCTACTCCCTTTATACGCTTTAATCCTAAGTGTTGGTATTTTGGTATGTGGGGGTAGTTTGGTAATTTTGGGAGAAACCTTAGGGTTTTGGCTTAGATTAATTTGTATAATTAATTTAAGGGAAAAATGTGGAATTGGGTTTAATTCATGAGATTGGGGAATTTAGTGGTTTAATGATGTAATTGGTTAGTTTAAATACTTACCTTTGAAAATGATGAAATTTCATTGTATTGTTATATTTATTTCTTGTTTAGAAATAATTGTTTTGGGCTATCGGTGGAGGATAGCCATTGATTGTTGTAGACCTTGCATGTGGCTTAGGTATAACTGGAATTAAGTCACTTATGTTGGCTGTTGAATTAATACAGAACATTACTTGTATTGATTATGTGTGATATATGACAATTGTGTGTTTCATTGCATATGCATGTTGTTTGGAGAAGATAGGGGATGAACTCCACGGTTTAGGGGAAGATAGGGGATGTACCTCTAAACCGGATTTGTTGGGAGGAGATAGGGGATGGACTCCAGTAGCATCACTCATATGTGTGCTTATTGATAATAGCAATATTGCTATTTGTTGTAGATATGATACATCACCACCATGTGTATCAGTTGGGAAGTATGGAAGTGGATTGGATTGAGATTGTTATAACACCAGCCTGTGTGTTTATTTTGTTATAAGAAAGGTTTAACCTGAATTGTTATCCTTGTTGAGTTGTTTGGCCAGGTTCTGAGCCATGTCTGTATAAATGGAAAGTGTATTGTGTCATAGACGATACGTCATAGACAACGTAGACATTAGTGTCATGAAACTGGAAATTGATTATCTTGTGTTAACTACGTATCGAATGCTAATGCTTTAGTTAATTCTTATGCTTGGTTTAGTATTTTTCTACTGGGCTGTGGCTCACCCTATATGGGAACTTCATTTTCAGGTTCAGGTGGTTCACTACCTCCAAGAACTTAGCTTGTGAGGATTTGGACTCGAAGACTTGCTTTATTTTATTTGTTTTATTTGAATAACTTGTAAACTTTCAAGCTTAGGGCTTTATTTGTTTTTGAGTTAGAACTCATGGAATTGTGTCCAAGTGTTGGCTTGGCAAGATGTAAGCCCATAGGGCATTTATTATGATGTTTTTATTTTACGGTACTCCGATGAATGAAATAAGATACTTTATTTCCTTATAATTCCGCATGTTAATATTATGTATTATGGGTTTATTTTTGAGGGCGTTACACTCTGACTTCACAAACTCAGTCGAATTAGATTCAGAATCATTATCCAATTTAGAGCTGCTGGTGGTGCCCTTCTCGAACTTCCAGACCAGGCGTAGAGCCTCAGATACGTCCACGATGAGACCAGTGAAATCTGCTACTGTTTTATCCCCGATTATTGAGATAGTAAAACTATCCCCTAAGTCGACAGGCTCAATCCCAGCATTAGAACTTGTTAGTAGATCAGCCAATGCTTTCCCCAACAGCTCCTCTTCGTCAATATCTAGGCTTGTAGTTTTGTCTTGATCTGTATTAATGCTCAGGTCCGTCTACTCATCCTCCTCTTCTGGTAACTAGTGCCCGAAGAAGATCTCAAACCTCGGGTACCTGGTATTTGTTTTTTGGTCAAACCAAGGCTTTGGAAATCCACAGAAGGGGAAATCTTCCCCTTGGCAAACAAAACGTCCGTTCAGGGTTCCCCGTATTGGCTTGTGGACTAACTCATGCTGCCTTCCAGTCCTCTTCGCTTTAATTCTCTCTCTCAACTTATCCCCCTTCCTTTGCTAGTCTGTAGTGGTAGGTTTGTATCCCAGCCCAGAAGCATGAGGGTTGTGACTTATCTCTTTGGCAATAGTACCTCCCTGCCTGCCACTCCTGCCCAATCCTAATCCAAGGATATGCCCTTTTTTGTTCATCATGTAGATAACGTAGTTCCCACCATCTTCTACAATGATAGATTGGACCAACCAGGCCTTTACCAAGGAGAAGCCGGAGAGGAATACATCCTCTTCCCCATGTATGATTTCTAGCAAGGGTGTGGTAGTTCCTTGGGGAGGATGGATGGCAGAATTACTGTACACAGTAGCAATCTGACTGTTGATGATACAGCCTTCATCTGGTGTAGCCAAGGCCTTCCCAGGAGTAGATTGAAAGTGGTCGGTATGTCCATGACATGGAATTCCATCTCATGCTCAGACGGGCTGATGAGTATATGGCTCTTTAACGTTCCCATCACATCCTGGCTAGTGTTGTCACTACAACAAAAAAGGCCTTTGGTGACAAACTGATTTTGTCTCCAAACATCAAATTTTCATCACTAAAATGATCTTTGATGAAAAATTTTTGTCACCACGTTTGTTGCCTATACGTTGTCGCTAAAAATACCTGGTAACGAAAAACAGTTTCGTCTCCTATTTTTCATTTTTGGCGACGAAATTTTTCTTCTCCAAATGTTGCATTTTTTGTCCTTTATAACATCAATTTTGTCACTAAAATTAGATAATATTTTATTTTAATTGTTTTTGGCAACGAAATATTTCATCACCAAATAGATTTTAGTGACGAAAGTTTTCCTCACCAACGATATAAATTAAGGTGACAAAAAAATTCGTCACTAAAATGAGCAGAAAAAAAAAAATCTTCAATGACAAAAGACATTTTGTCACCAAATATTTTAATTTTGCGACGAAATATTGAGCAAATGTGATGAAATTATTTGTTTGGAACTATATCATTAGTGACAAAATTATTCATCATGTTTTTTGAAAACTAATAGCGACATTTTTTATTTCGTCGCTAATAATAATTAAATTTTTTAAAAATGGGAGTACTATTTTCAAATTAAAATTTTTATCTTCACTAAAAATTCCCTGCACATTTCAATAACCTGCTTAATAAAATATCTATTACATATCAATACAAAAATCCATTCATTTTCATAAACATCACAATCGAATTTCAACACTATTTACAAAAATACAATATCAACTACATGCAGATTACCATACATGTCTCCTAATATCCACAAAAAACATGTCTACTAATATCCACAAAAATACAATATGAACCGCATACGGATTACTAAACACATATCCTAATATCCACAAAAAACATGTCTACTAATATCAACAAAAATATAATATCAAGTGCGGATTACCAAACATGTCCTGTAATACCAACAAAAATATAAAATTCACAACGCAACCGAAATACATGTAAGGTAATATGAACAAAAACACAAAATGAGCTAGCTTCTACTCTCCAAATTACCAAACATGTCCATATCAAATCTCGAATCTGCAAAAAAAGGAAAAAAAAAAAAAAAACCAAAGGCAAGCTAGACAATTATTATCTTATCAATTAAATATACAATTTAACATGCATTTTTCGACTTAGTTTTCAAATCGGGAGTCCCGTGCTAGTTTCGTAAGTTTCCACAATTTACATTGGTCCCTCCCGAGATGTTTGAGGTGTTCCCTGGGCCTTCCCGTTCCTATTACACGATTTTGGCCCCCAATGGCCTATTTACAAGCTTAAGTGTTGGAAAAATTCATTTTTGGACTTAGTTTTTAAATCGGGAGTCCTGTGCTAGTTCCATAAGTTTACACAAGTTACAATGGTTGCTTCCAAGGTGATTAAGGTATTCCCTACTCTTTCTCGTGGTTGTTTAATGATTTAGGCCCCTGATGGCCTATTTTCAAGCTTAAGAGTTAGAAAATGTGCATTTTTTGACTTCGTTTTCACACTGGGAGTCCTATGCTAGTTCCGTAAGTTTTCACAACTTACATTGGTCCCTCCTGAGATGTTCGAGGTGTTCCCCGGGCTGTCTAGTGGGTGTTACACGATTTTGGCCTCCGATGGCCTATTTTCAAGCTTAAGTGTGAAAAAGTGCATTTTTGGATTTAGTTTTAAAACCGGGAGTCACGTGCTAGTTCCGTAAGTTTCTACAACTTACATTGGTCCCTCCCGAGGTGTTTGAGGTGTTTCTTAGGCCGTCTCGTGGCTGTTACATGATTTTGGCCTCCAATGGCCTATTTTCAAGGTTAAGTGTGAAAAAGTTCATTTTTGGACTTAGTTCTCAAACCGGGAATCCTGTGCTAGTTTCCTAAGTTTTCATAACTTACATTGGTCCCTCCCGAGGTGTTCAAAGGTGTTTCCTGGGCCGTCTCGGGGCTGTTAGATGATTTTGGCCTCCGATGGCCTATTTTCAAGCTTAAGTGTAAAAAAGTGCATTTTTGGACTTAGTTTTCAAACCGGAGTCTCGTGCTAGTTCCGTATGTTTTCACAACTTATATTGGTCCCTCCCGAGGTGTTCGATGTGTTCCCCGAGCCATATCGTGGTTGTTGCACGATTTTGGCCTCCGATGGCTTATTTTCAAGCTTACGTGTGAAAAAGTGCATTTTTGGACTTAGTTTTAAAACCGGGAGTCCCGTGCTAGTTCCATAAGTTTCCAAAACTTACATTAGTCCCTCCTAAGGTGTTTGAGGTGTTCTCCAGGCCATCTCGTGGCTATTACACGATTTCGGCCTCCGATGGCCTATTTTCAAGTTTATATGTGAAAAAGTGCATTTTTGGACTTAGTTTTCAAACTGGGAGTCCCGTGCTAGTTCCGTGAGTTTTCACAACTTACATTGGTCCCTCTCGAGGTGTTTGAGGTGTTCCCTAGGCCGTCTCATGGCTGTTACACGATTTGGCTTCCGATGGCCTATTTTCAAGCGTAAGTGTGAAAAAGTGCATTTTTGGACTTAGTTTTCAAACCGGGAGTCCTGTGCTAGTTCCGTAAGTTTCCAAAACTTACATTGGTCCCTCCTGAGGTGTTTGAGATGTTCCCTAGGCCATCTCATGGCTGTTACATGATTTCGGCATCCGATGGCCTATTTTCAAGCTTATATGTGAAAAAGTGTATTTTTGGACTTAGTTTTCAAACCGGGAGTCCCGTGCTAGTTCCGTGAGTTTCCACAACTTATATTGGTCCCTCCCAAGGTGTTTGAGGTGTTCCCTGGACCGTCTCGTGGCTGTTACACGATTTTGGCCTCCGATGGCCTATTTTTAAGCTTACGTGTGAAAAAATGCATTTTTGGACTTAGTTTTCAACCGGGAGTCCTGTGCTAGTTTCGTAAGTTTCCACAACTTGCATTGGTCCCTCCCAAGGTGTTCGAGGTGTTTCCCGAGTCGTCTCGTGACTGTTACACGATTTTGGCCTCCGATGGCCTATTTTCAAGCTTAAGTGTGAAAAAGTGCATTTTTGGACTTAGTTTTCAAACCGGGAGTCCCGTGCTAGTTCTGTAAATTTTCACAACTTACATTGTTCCCTTCTGAGGTGTTTGAGGTGTTCCCTAGGCCTTCTCATGACTGTTACATGATTTTGGCCTTCGATGGCCTATTTTCAAGCTTAAGTGTTCAAAAAGTGCATTTTTGGACTTAGTTTTCAAACTGGGAGTCCCGTGCTAGTTCCGTAAGTTTCCACAACTTCCATTGATCTCTTCTGAGGTGTTTGAGGTGTTCCTTGGGCCGTCTCGTGACTGTTACACAATTTTGGCCCCCATTGGCCTATTTTCAAGCTTAAGTGTTCGAAAAGTACATTTTTTGACTTAGTTTTCAAACCGGGAGTCCCATGCTAGTTCCGTAAATTTCCACAACTTACGTTGGTCCCTCCCGAGGTGTTTGAGGTGTTTCCCGGGCCTTCTCGTGGCTGTTACACTATTTTGGCCTCTCGATGGTCTATTTTCAAGCTTAAGTGTTGGAAAAATGCATTTTTCGACTTAGTTTTCAAACCAAGAGTCCCGTATAGTTTTCACAATTTACATTGGTCCCTCCCGAGGTGTTAGGGGTGTTCCTGGGCCTTCTCATGACTTTTTCACGATTTTAGCCTCCGATAGCCTATTTTCAAACCTAAGTATTGGAAAAGTGTATTTTTTTACTTAGTTTGAAAAATTGGTAGTCCCGTCCTATATCCATGCATATATTATTATGAATTATGATGGTGTATTAGATATTTAATTGGTTATGTTTCATTTTCTTTTTTCTTTTTTCTTGATGTTGCATTTCCATTTAACATATATAGGTTTTCAATAATGCTACAATAAATAAAACAATATGCATGGGTTTTCAGTAGGTTCAACCGCAACCTCTACCAACAACCCATACAACAAATATAATATATCCGAGTTTTTAGTAGGTTCACTCTCAACCTCTTAGGACCATTATGGGTTTTCAGTAGGCTCACCCTCAACCTCATCGACTTGTGTGATTGTGTACATGCGTGCATATATATATATATATATATATCGATGTGTAGAAGATACCTGCTTGTCAATTCCTGTTTAAGGCCTTTGAGAAGAGTCACCTTACGATCAAACTCGATTACAAGATCCACAAAACCTGAGGCCAAAACATTCAAATGAATCTTGTTGTGGAATATATGGCTTTCTAATTTAATTAGTATTATGTTGTTGTTGTTGTTATTTATTTATTTATTATTACCATTGAATAAACCATTCATATCTTCGACATATAATAAATTTATTTAAAAAATATTTTTAACATTTTCCAAGCGTATCGTGTCATGTACATATTGAAAATTGTCTTGACAGCATGTCACATGTCCGTGTATCTACTAATTCTAACACGTAAAAGGCACAAGGTGGTTTATTATATGAGGTAAAGGATGCTACTTCTTTTATTCAATTTTCTAACTCAATAAAAAGAATAAAGGTGATCTATTAGGTGAAATCAAGTTCATTATGCACTAAGTGATGATCATGGATGTAATCAATAATATGTTAGGTGCTAAACCAGGATACTTTGGTTGGAGATTAAAATTGAATCCCTAAAAGCTTTAATTGCTAATATCAACAGAACAAATGTCAGCAGCAAAAAATAAGTTTCAACCTCTGATATTCATAATCAATGGCTACAACATTGCCTACCTTATTTTACAATTCTTCTTCCCATTACAACAAAAATTACAAACAAGCAAATTGATTTTAAGGAGCCAGCCAGAGGAGATGACGGTGAGATGGTTACATTCTAGACATTGATTTTGCCAACCCAGGAACATTTAAGTGGTACTATAAAATTTACCTGTACTGTAATTCCAGATAGATTTTATGACCCTCACCTTTAAAATTTACCTGTAGTGTAATTCCAGATAGCTTGTACTCTTCTAATAGAGAGAGAAAGAGAACTATGGCAATTCAAAAGCAAACCAAACATTAATTAGGAAAAAAAAAATAGCTGAAAGAGATGGATTATGTATTGTTATAGAGAGAGAGAGAGAGAGAGAGAGAGAGAGAGAGAGAGAGAGAGAAATCATTTTGAACCATCAAAGAGGCGATCCGAGTTAAAATGAATGGAAAAACAAAGAGAGGGAGAAATCTAAGAGAGAGAATGAGAAAAAGATTAAAGAGCATAACTGATATTTCAAATGAATATTACATCAGATGTTACTAGAATATGATAGTGTATGGTGTGTTGTACACCATGATTTATATCAATATTACATAATAGAAACTGAAGATCCAAAATAATACCAATAGCAGTTAGGTACTTATTTGTTTAAAAAAAGTTTGGTTGCATATTTAAATTAACCAAAGTCGTAATTATAAAGCTCACTTGCAATGGGGCACATGCCCACTCCAGCAAGGGCACTGTCCAAGGTCCCCTGTTGACTAACCAAAGTTGTACAGTTTTTCAAGCAAATGCAACATTAGTTCAAATTTTAGTATCATTGCATTGGAAGAGTACATGTTCATCACACCTAATTAGGCAACTTAATCAAGTCTTGGATTTGTCACACTCAACATACATATGATATAAGGCCAAAAACTAAGGGGGAAAAAGGAAATGTTAATTGCAGTCCAATTTTCCAATTCCAAATTGAACCTTGGATACACCTCAAGAGAATGTATCTATTCTCCTTATACGGTCAAGGATTGAACTATATTGCTCTAGAGTCTAGATATACTCATAGTCAATATATTCATATATATATATCCCACAAAATTTTTGATGAGAAATGCTACAAGCAAAGAGACTCACAAACAAACAAAATGTGCATTCCAGAGGTACAATCTGTTACCTCTAAGGTTGTGAGGGAATCTTTAATCATTGAAACCTCCTCCTGAAGGGTGCACATAAAAAGCAAAGATTCCAGCCTTTTAAAGGCATAGGGGCTGTCGACCAAGAATTTTAGGAACCGGTTAGTAGGCCCAAGTCAAGAAATTTCACCATTAAAAAGCCCGAGTTTTTGTTCTTTTTTTGATGTTGGTGCCATCCTTAACAAATTATATTTTCAATCTAAACCATTTGCTTATTTTTGTTAAGTAAGACCGATAGAAAAAAAAAATTATATTTTTGTTATTAAACTCAAAGAAAAAGGGTATTTTATACATTTTGTGTGCTACTACATTGAGTTTAATAGTTAGAATACTACTTTTCCGTCAATGACTTTCTAAAGTTTATCTTTTTAAGCAAAAGACTAGGGCAAATTTTCTATTTCTAGGTTAGGTTTACTCTACATCACATGACTTTCTAAAGTTTTATCTTTTTTTAATGTCGCCTTCTAAATAAAGTTGTTTAGCCTTTTATACTAGTCCAAATTAAAAAATAAAAATTATGAAGCATCAAGACCAAAAACAACAAGTGTAAAAAGGATCATTTACTCCACAAAATGGAATAGAAGCTGTCCCAGCATGAGGACCTGCCAATGATATGAAATTCTTCACCTGTCTCAAACAAGAAAAATAAGAGGCCACAAAATTAAGTTTCATATGCAGACCAGAAGTCAGTTCTATGCCAGGAAAATAAGGGGTGCCAGAAGAAAGCAATGAATTGCAGCAAAGATAAGGTAACCAACTTAGTTTCTTGCAAAGATTCTAATATATAATTCCCAAAAATAAGGACTTTAGCATAGCTCAGGGAGAACAGCAAGCTACTAAATGACTCATGATCAAATATAAACTACGACATGAGAAAGAAACATTCACAATGACTTCTATTTCACCTGAGAAAGTCCAACTATGTTGTAACCTTCACTAAGTTCATCCATTTCCTTCACCTGTAAGTTAAAGAAGGCACTAACTGATGAAAAAAATAAAGTTAAACGTCATATGCCATTTCAAGGAGGCAAACAAATTACCAGACAGCTTTACCACCTTCTCACAAGCAATTGTAGTCTACAAAGTGCAGCACGAAAAGTGTTTAATTGCTGGTAAAATTCGTTATTACAGCATAACAGATGGCAAGCTCTGTTTGCACTAGAATGTGAGATTCACCTGTTCCAGTAGGGGCATAAACCAAGAATCCCATATTCCATTTCCAATTTCTCCACTGGAGGGAAATAATTAATTCCATATTTAACAGAATTCAACTAGGGAACAATAAAGCATACAAATCAAAAAGCAGTTTCAAATCAAATCAAATCACAATTAATTCCATTAGCTCTATCTCTCTTTTAAATAACATTAGAATTCATAGGAAGCACATTATGCAAGTTAAATTTTTTTGAAGCAGGCCAAAAAACAAAAATCGTTACACAAAACATGAAACACAACTAGCTGACTCATAAACTATGTAGTAGCTTGAAAGGAACTCTGTATTTGTATTAATGCTAATGATTCTAAAAAGTGAGCTTTAATACAAAAATTCAAAAACCCACATTTAAACCAACCAAATTATAACATTTCAACACCAACTTAGTTATTTCGAGGAAAAAAAAAACACACACGCTAAATCATCCAAACCCATAAAACATCAGCTGGTTGATAGAATAAACTTAATTAATTAGATCTTTCGAGGAATCAGTTTATTAAACTAGGCTATGAACAAAATTAGATCTTTGATAGAATAAACATCATCAAAACCATTTCATTCTTCTTTTCCACTTATCAAATCCATGTCCAAAATCAACAACAAATCTAAGAAATCAACAACAATTTTTGCCCAGGAAATCATATATATATAATAGGAAGAAATGAGAATGATGATTGAAAAAAATCCACAACAAACCCTAAATCATCAAACCCATAAAACTTAATTAATCAAAGCACTTATCAAACCCATTTAACAAATCAACAACAAATCAAACCATGGCAAGAAATCATATATTTATATCAGTAACAAATCAAAATGAAGACGAAAGGGACCTCGTCGGTCGCCGCCTTCCCTTGCCTCGCTGTTGCCTCCCCTCACGTAGCTGCCGGAGTTGTCTGCCAGAGCCACATCGTCTTCGTCTCCACGTCGTTTCGTCTTCGCGTCCCTCTCAAAGATGGGTTGGGTTAGGGTTATGCAACAAATGAGAGAGAGAAAAAGAGGATGAAAATCGAAGGGGAAAAAAATACAAAACGACTGAGAGAGAGAGAGAGATGAGTGCGACTGAGAAGAAGAAAAATGAGGAAAAATTTGGGAATAATTTGTTAGATTTTATTTATTTATTTATTTTTTTTTTTTTTTTTGCAGACGTGGCAAACAGGCGGGTCTGAATGAGTTAAAATAGATTTTGTATTAAAAATTTGTTTTAATTTTTGAAAATTATTTTTTTGAGTTTTTAATTAGTATTTTTTTTTTTGTTGTTTTAGTGAAATTTTTCAATATTTTAATCAATTAAACGAATAATTAAAATATTAAAAAAGTTCACTAAAAATTAAAAAAATAAGAATTGAGACTTGAAAAATAGTTTTCGAAAACTGAAACTAAATGAAATCGATTCAAACTCACTTATTTAATAAGGGGTTTAAATGGGTTTGGTGGAGGTGGAGTGCTAGTGGTGGTGGTAGTGGAGCGTCGATAGTGGAAGTGGAGTGGCGGCAACAGCAGTGGTAGAGTACAGTAGTGGTGGTGGAAGAAAAATGGTAGCGGCAGCGATGGTAATAGTAGTAGTGAGGCAGTGGTACTAGTGGTGGTGGTGGTGGAACTAGTGGAGAGGTGATGGTGATGGTGGTAGTGGTAGTGGTAGTGATGCTGTGGCAGGGGCAAGGACGGTGGTGGAGTAGCGGCAGTGGTGGTAATGGTGGTGGTGAAGTAGTGGCGGTGGTGGTACAAAGGTGATGGTGGTGGTGGTAAAGTGGCGACGGTGGCAGTGGTGGTGGAAGAGAGTTAGTGGTGGCAGTGGTAGAGTGGTGATGGCGGTGGTGGAAGATAGGTAGCGGTAGTAGTGATAGTACTGGTAGAGTGACAATGGTAGTGGAGTAGTGGTGACAGTGGTTGTGGAGTAGTGGCGGTTGTGGCGATGGAAGTGAAGGAGAGGTGGTGGTAGAGTGGTGGCAGCAGTAACGGCGGTGGTAATGGATCCGTGGCAATAGAGATGGTGGCAGTGTTGGAGGGGTGGCAATGATGGTAGAAAAATCCATTTAAACAAGTACTCATGTCTAACCCAAAAAGGGCTTTGCAAAATAGGAATTGATTTGGGCAAACAAAGAGGGCTTCTCACTTATAGCATGAAACGACGTTGTTTTGCATAATAAAACTATAGGAGACGAAATTATTTCCTTGCGAAAAATTTTGTACAATGGTGATGAAAATTTTCGTCTCTAAAATGGCACCCAAATATTCCGCGAAATTTTCCAAGGGCGGGAAATTTTTTTGCGACGAAAAATAAAATATAGAGACGAATAAATTTTTCATCACCTATTGTTTTATTGATTTTAAGCATTTGGTGACGAAATTTGGATTTCTCTCTAAAAGTACTACAATTGGAGACAAAATCTTACTTTTATCTCTAAAAAATGCATGTTTGGAGACGATTTTTTTTTTTGTCATGCGTTTTCATCACCAAAGACCTTTTTTGTTGTAGTGTGTCATAAGCTCGGATGGCTTGGGTTGTCCGCGTGAAGTTAGCCGGCCTCAAACCTAGGCATAGGCAGTCTGTGCCAAACACACATTAATCGCCGATCTAGTATCTACTAACACCACCGGGAAACCATCAGTAGTGCCTGCCTATGATCCCGGGAAGCCATTAGTAGTCCCCAGATTGATATGTCTGCCTGAATCTCCTTAAGTTGTTTCAAAGACCAGGTCTTCTTCTACATCTTTCTCTTTTGATTTCTCAGCCTTTTTACTAGAGGATTTTGGCCGATCTAAAGTTAGAGGCTTGAAATACCGACCATTGCAGGTCATGTGATTGATCTCGTCAGTATACCACATATCATCAAGGGTATTAGCTTTCCGCCCCTCGTCAGTGTACGAATGACTTAGGTCACTGTTTTCCCACCGCTCCCCTACAGTCATAGCCGAGCTATTATCAGGTTCTACCTGGAGCATGTTCACATCATGCCCCCCGTCATCATACCACTCCTCCTTCACAACAGTTTTGGTTTCTACGTTCCAGTGCTTCCTGAGCTTTTTTGGCATTCTCTTCCTGTCCTGGGCTTCTACTTGGGCTTTTCCGTGCTTTGAACATCTACCGCTGTTGGTTCGATCTTTACTTTTCCTTTCCCTTTTCCCTGCTCCAGGGCCATCTTTCTTTAGATTTTTTTTCTATCATTTCCCGTTGGAATTACTGCAACGCTTGTTCCTTTTTAGTTAGGGGTGCGGCCTCAGCCTTGCTGCCATCACTAACTTCATTTTCTTTCACAGTCTCTCTAGCCTATTCCTCCACATCTGATTCTTCTTCACTCAACCACCCATTGCTGGTCTCAGGTTGACTTGGATCCCACCACCCAATTTGTACACTGCCCACATCTTCTTCTTCAAATAAGTAAAGGTTATTCAAATCTTCCTCCAGATCGGCCAGATCCTCTTCTAATTCCGCCAAGTCATTTAGGCTTTGTTTAGGGCAATCGTTTTGATTTTTCCCTAGTTCATCTTTCCCAATGGCGTTAATGCTGAGGAAGTCCGACAGTATAACTACTGGTTTTGGCTGATCAACAACCACAGTGTACAAGCTGGGGTCATATTCTCTACAAGTAAGGCCCTGTTCTCTATGACTTGGGCATTAGACAACCCCTTTGCTAGTGCATTCTCCTTCTTCTCCACCTCGGCCGCCACAGGCCTTGGTTGGGTTTGTGCTGTTATGTCCATCATGTACATATCTGTGCTTTCCGGAATAATCACCTCAGGCTTTGGTAGGTGGGATGTAGTATTATATGCGCTAGGGTTAAAGGAGGGTGGCAGTGTATGGATTTGGTTAATGTTTTTGGGTGGGGGGGACTTGGTTATGAGCGGGAAGTGGGTTGGTGGTTACGTTTGGTTTGGCGGGTGGAGCGATGATTTTATTGTCAATGAGATCTTGGATCTCATTATGCAAGCGGTAGCAACAGTCTATGGAGTGACCATGTTGTTGGTGAAAGATGAAGTACTGGGTAGGGTCATGTCTAGGTGGCAGTGGGTCAGGGAGAGGGCGAGGATCGAAGGGCTTGAAATGCCCCTGTTCCATTAACAGTTTGAGGGCGTGGGCTGGGCTCATATGGAGAGGGGTAAAGGTTCTTTGATTGCGACTTGGACCGGTGGGTTGTACGGGTTATGAGGTTGTTGCAGCAAAGGAATTGACCATTTTGGCAACTATGACAACAGTACTAACATTGGCAGGCCATGGAATAGTGCTATTGCTAGCATTGGTATTCCGGGTGAATGGCCTTCTTGCAAGTTTCCTAGTTCTCTGGATGATGTCCTTCTTGAACGCATTCTCGATTTGGACCCCAACTCGTGTAGAGAAGCAAACGTAGACAACGGTGCCACTATCATTCTCTGAGGCATATCTGACTCAAGATTCTGGACCACTAGCCTGACTTGCTCTCTTTCAAATGGCTTATTTGTCATCCAGGTCTCCTTTGCTCTCCATTTGGCGACGAAGTCAATAAAAGGTTCTTTGGGATTCTGGACCACTAGCTTACTGATGGTTACCTCTATCTGGGTGTTACATAAATATTGGTTGACAAACCCCTCAAATAGCTCCTTCCAATTCCACTTAGTAGAATCTTCCAGTTTAGCATACCAGATGGTCGCTACATCAGACAAAGTTCTCCCGAACAACAATAGCTTCTAAGCCCGAGACAAGCCCATCGATCTTAGTACATCTGAAAATAGGCGAACATGTACAATCGAATCCGCACTCCCATCGAACCTGTCGATGTGGGGCATCTTAAACTTCTCCGGTAATTTGACCGAAGCCTCAGTGTACCCGTCTTCAATATCTGAAATGGAGTTAAAGCCATAGGACTTTTTCAACGCTTTCTCTAGCCTAGAAATATTGACCAGGGTCAGATCAATCTCATTGATGTCAAAGGGAAGGATTCCCGCAGGGGGCTCTGCCAAAGGCTTATAAGCTGGAGCTGGTGCGAATATCTCCTGAGGATCCGGGACTTAGGGGTTTTCAACCCGTGGAGGTGGATCAGGATTCGGCTGAGCAGCCGAGATTGGGTGGACAGTGGATGCGGATGCCTCAGATGGGCATCGCAGATCAGCGATGATTTCATCTTGTTCGGCCATCCTTTGATTTACGGTATCTATGGTTCTCTGAAATACTGCTATCATGGCAACAACTTCTTCTGCGTTCTATGCCATTGCTGATCTGGGTGAGTTAGGTACTGGTGAACTGAATAGGTGGGAACGAATAGGTGTTTGCTGAGTGCTCTGTACTGGTGCTGTTGACTGTCTATTCCTTCTTCGTCGAGCGACTGGTAGAAGTGAAACTAACACTGGTTGACCACCAACAAGGTCTTGAGTTTGGCAAAGCCTGCCAAAACGAGTCCACACAACTTGGGGGATACTGGGTCTTTCTGACGCTATGATGGTAAGCTACCTAGCAAAAGAAAGAAAAGAAAAACAATAATCAAAATCAGACAGCACTCCGGCCCAATCCACAACAGTCATGATCACAATTGAAGAACATTCACCAAACTCTGCCCCCAAAACTAATACTTGTACTACTGATATGAACATTCCTGTACAGTTTCACTGTAAAAGCACATACCAGGTAAAAGAGAACCAAAACACCCCTATGAGGGGATAGGTCTACCCTGTCCTAGATTTTGACATGATCTAGGCTGCACTATTTCAAACAAAGAGTTTCACAACATCCAGTACATGGGTGGCATCCTATCTTAATTAAAATAGTCGCTATGGCTTTACTATATGCAACTAGGCCAAATGGTTGAAATGGGTACCTCAGTAAGACTACCTAATATACCTCTCGCGGCTAACACTGAGAAGTGAACGGTATAGTGGTAATCCAGATCCAAGGGCTGTGGTTCCAACATGGCAGAGCCCACGACTGGCCAGCCTTTTGGCAAGCTTTTTGAGCAAGCCTAAGGCAAACAGTTCAAAAATAGCAGATGGAAAACACAGTGACTTTAAAGTAACAATGCAAAATGCAATGCAAAGAACATATAACTGTAGATGAAATTTCACATCATGAATTTCAAGTCAAGTTCTCTAAATCCCCAGTAGAGTCACTAGAAACAGTATCTTGCTTTTCGTGCTCCTTTCGGATACGATTAGCCCTATAGTTCGGACTCTCGTGGTTCAGAATCTGGTTTCATAAGTGCAATGCGAATCAGAGAAACACGAAAAAGTCCAAATGCGGCAAACCTTTTTAGAAAATCGAGTTTGAATAAAAAAATGCCAAAAACGGACTTCTTTGCCAGATTTTAGAGTTGTCACTTAAATATCTTTGGAAAATTTAGGAAACCTATGACTCGGGCCAAAAGGCCATTAGTCTATCATCCCCAAAGTGTCTCAGCTCGGGAACTTAGGTATGAGAGGGGAAGGTCATGAATTGAACACCCCACTCACTCGATCAAAGATCGGCCTCTACTAATTATGATGTAATTTTTATTTACATTATATGCTCTTGTTTCGATTATTATGCTATCTTTACTATGTGACGCACACAAGTATAGACCAATTCACAAAATCTGAAATGCATTGATTTTATGTTTGTTTTCAAAAAGTGGTTTGAATACATGTCACTTGAAAAAGTGAGCTCGTATTTACATTAATCAAATTATTCCAACTTAAGTGAAAAGGCCTTCATCCACCGACATTCAAGCAGGTATATCGCTTAAGCAATTAGCCTCATGGAATATAATTGATATGGCAACACAAACACTCAATGCAATATGCGAAAGCGAGAAATGCTCACCTAGTACTCCAAGGAAAGCCAAATAAAGCAAAGTAATTAGAAAAAAAAAAATATAAATGCTCCTAAACAATGCAATATGACTAATGCAACGCACACATTATGCAAATAATAAGTTTGGCTACTAGCATGGTATTTGATTCAAGTCAAGGCATGCGATAAAGCACATATTCGATTAAGGAGTTTGAATTTGACATTCATTAGAATGATGATTCAAACCCTAATGCATGCAAACAAATGGATGCAAGTCATGGAAAATGCTAAGTAAATATGATGCTACCATTATAAGTGGATAAATAAAAGGGAGAAAGAAATGACGTTGGAAAACATATACAATTATTACAATTTTTGCCTTCGTGCAAGAGGGTCTGAATGAGTGTCTGAATAAACTAACTATTACAAGTCCGAATGAATACTAAACAAATAACTAGCTAACTTTCTAGATTATTACAACAATGATATTATGGCAATAATAATTATTATGACAATAATAATTACAACAATATAACAAACAACAATAAGACAAACAATAATATTACAACATTAATGCATAAGGATCGCATGCGCGTTAATGAAGACTATTTCAAAAGCTGCTATGTCTGCCTTCTGTGCCACTACTCTATTTCATCCTCAGTCACTGTCCTCTATTTCTACTAATATGCTCTGTTTACCAAACATTGAAGCCCGGCCGACCCCCAATGAGGCCCGACTGGGTCCAAACAAGGCTGGTTGTGCCCTATATTCATGCTAAAAAATATTTTTGTGCTCTAAGGTGAAAATAGTGCATACAGAGCCATTCTAAGCCCTGTTTGTCCCTTTTGCTCTTCTCTGTCATGGGAAACTCAAGAGAAGAACGAATTCAGTCCTGAAACCATCAATGGTAGCAAGTTGATTGCTTGATGATTTCGAGCACGTTTGGACAAAAAGTTAATAAATGCAATGAAAGATTACCGCCCCTCCCTCCGATCATGAAATTAGCTCAAAGAGGGAGGTAGACACGCCTCAAAATTCATCAAAATATCATGAATTAATATATGACGATTCTTGAAGCTATGGACTCGACATAACGTCTGGCTGAATCCAACCAATTTTATTCATCTTCTTTATGTCAGTTTCATTGATTTTAAGCCAATTTTATTAGTCCTTTTTTACTTACCTTTCCATTCCTTAATCATTTTGTCCCAAAGTGATATTGAAGTCCACTAAATGAAGAGAAATTTCGAACGAGAATTGATCCTTAGCATGAAAGAGAGATTATGCCTTGACGATGAACCTTCGAAGAGATTAAGCCATTGAGCACAGGAGGTCTCTTTCTTATGCCTCGAAACAATCAATCACTTGAAACAAAGCGAGAAAGGAGGGAGGGTGCAGAAATGATTATGCGAAGTTGATTATTGCCAAAAATGAAACTATTTACATAGAAACTAAGTAAAGAAGGCTATCAACTCGAATGACTCGGTGTCTAAGGCCTAAACAACCGAAGCCATGAGGACGTACAACACAACAAGCAAAGTATTCAAAGCATAGACTAATTAAATGAATTAAAATAGCCCTAAACAGCCCCTAAAACATAAAAAAATAGTAGCTTAAAAGTATGTTTAAGAGCACAAAAAGGTAGGTGAGGACAAGGAAACACAAAACTAGTAAACAAGAGGAAGGAGGGGTGGCCAACCCCTCCACTTTTGAGACTTCTAAACCATGTTTTTCATCCTTTTTAAACTCTAAAAATCAGTTTGTAGGCCAAGATAAATAGCGGTAGAACAAATGAATAAGCTATGAAGTAAGGTGCAAGAAAGGGTGTTAAGCCTTTCTATCTTTGGTAGCTATTCAACCCCATGTTCCAACACTTGAAATGGATCTAAAACAGCAAAAAAAAAAAAAAAAAAAAAAAAAAAAAAAAAAAAAAAAAAAAAAAAACAAGATAGAGAGAGATTTAAATGAAAGCAAGGAAAAGGTGACAAGCTTATATCTCTTGAAGAGAGCAAGCTTTGGTTGTAAACCAAACTTGATCCTAGTACACTCTCAAGGTTGAATTATGATTCTCAAGGCTCAACCAAGGCTCTAAGGTTTAGCTCTAAGAGTGTATATGATGTATAGATATGGTTCAAGGATGTTATAATATCACAAAACTAGCTTGTAAGGGAAGAAAGAGCTCTCAAAGGTGTTTTGGCTTCTTTGAAATTTTTCTCACCCCCAACACTGAGGCATCAGTTTGTATTTATAGAATTTGAGCCAAATAGGTCATAAATATCTTCAAAAATAGACAACTGGCTAATTCCCACCCAGAACAGTTGGCTGATTCCCTCTGTTTTGTTCTGTTGTCACTTTTGTGACCATCTGAAGGTCCTATGACCAGGGACATAAATATCCATTGACCCTTTGTTCTGTTATGTTATTACTTTTGTGACCCTCTGAAGGTCCTAAGCATGGGGACTTGAATATCTGGTCTTTTGAAGGTCCCATGCCTGGGGGACTTAAATATCCATTAACCCTTTGTTATGTTCTGTTCTATGGTTATTATTATTTTACTTATATGATTTTTGTATTAAATTATGCTCTCAGTATAATGTTTCTCACTCTGTCATGTGCTTACAGCTATTAACCACTTTCAGGTGACGTGTTAGGACTAGTGCGTGGGATAGGCACAAGGCATTTTGTAATCATAGTCCAGCTTTTGGCAATGAAATTGAATAGAAGTTCTAATGTATATGTTTTTTGTTATAATTAAATAAAGATTTTGGTACCCTTTTATTTTACTCTACTGCACTATTAATTTGTTATGACTTCAGTTATTGTCTTGTTGCCACGCCGAATCTTTGGGTATCGGGTTTGAGTCATGACAAGTTTCCTTGTTCAACTATAACTCTACTTGCCTATCAAAAATTGACCAATTAGGTAAAACTTGTGGCTAAAGATACAGAACAATAATACTATTAAATCTCTAGTTATGCCATATCATGTGGGCCACCATAACCACTAAATAATTAAATTTACTCTTACAATGGAACCATCCTCTTGAATTAATCCTTCCCCTCCCTAGTAAACACAACTCTCTCTGTCTCTCTCTCTCTCTCTCTCTCTCTCTCTCTCTCTCTCTCTCTCTCTCACTCATTTCTGAAACAATTTTTGAATTCTTGCTTTAAAAAATGAAAATTAATTTGATAAAAATAAATATCAAAAATATATTTTTAGATTTTTTAAATATTTTATTGACACTTTCTATTTTTGAAATTCTTTTTTAACGACAAAGTATTTTAATTATATGTGTTTAGTATCATTAAAATTTTAAGAAAATAAAACAATTGCAGAATTGTCACAATAAACTCTCAACGACTTAGCAAAATCAACAATCCCAAGTTCTGAGATGAAGTTCCGCAGTGACAATTCATTGAATTGTGGTCTCAAAGAACACCGCAAATTTAACTTTTATATGAGATATTTATAATAGTTCGTTTTACACTTTTCTTTATATTGCTCTCCTACATAATAGAAACAAAGAACTAAAAGTGAACTTTATACTATCAATACATCATTTAAAGTTTGAATCTATGTAACCAATCAATTCAAGATTACTAGACCTCATACATGTGAGTAAGTAATCTTTTATTCCTTATGATTACCTTATCACTCTCTAATCTAAGCATGAAGCTTCTTATAATAAATGTATAAAAAATCATTTACATTCCAATTCATTTTATAAATATTTGCATAAGGAAGGATTTATTTCCTTTTGGAATAAGGATAACTTTATGTGAACATTCTTTCATACTGAATCTCTATAAAACTTTTAATATATACTTTTGGAGATAATCTCAACAATTAATGTGATCTATCTGGAAATATTTTAATTTCTATCACATAGGACGTCTCACTAATATATTTCATTTCAAAATTTGAGAAATTTCTTGATATGTGCAATAAATGAAGTACATTATTAACAAGCAAAATATCACCAACATACAAAATCAGAGATATAAATTTGCTCCCACTGATCTTTAGATATGTACACTAATCAAGAATGTTTTCTTTAAATTCAAAGGAAAAAAATAGTATCATAGACTTAAGATACAATTTTTAGAAAGTTTGTTTAAATCCATAAATTGATTTCTTAAGTTTCAAGTAATACTTTCATTTTCCTTAATAGAGAAACTTTTAGGTTGATCTACACAAAATTCTTCATCTAGACTCTCTTTCAAAAAATTAATTTTCACATACATTTAATGCAACTCAATATCATAACGAGCTGCTAATGCCATAATGATTCTAAATCAGCTTTTGTAGGATACAAGTGAAAAAATATCTCTTTGTAATTGATGTCTACTTTCTGAGTAAAATCTTTGGCCACATATCTTGCATTATTTTATTTTATATTGCCCTTATAACAATAAACATTTTTGTATCCTTAGGCAATTTAATGAGATCTCAAATCTGGTCTAGTGATTTCAACTCATCATTCATGACATCAATTCATTTAGTAGAATCAACACTTTCTATAGCTTATGAAAACAAAATCAATCCGTACTTATCCCAATATCATAATAAGATTGTTATTGACATACCACATAATCATCCGAAATAACAAATTTCTTTACCTTATTGTGAGATCTTCTTAATGTTATTTCTTATGGTTTTCTATAACTTTTTCAATGGTAATAATTACATTATGGAATAATTGATTATTTATTTGTTGTTCCATAGCATTAATTTGTTTAACAACTATAGGAACGACAATTTCCTTCAAAATTATGGATAAAGATACTTGTAATCACATTTCATGATTTATCACTCCTATTGATTTCACCATTCTTATTAAATTAGATACTACCGGTTTTTGCAATTCATGTACTATGGTAAAGATAGTAAAACTAATACCCTATGAAATTTTTCAAGGTAATCAATAAAGTAACAACTAATTATTTTAAAATTCGATGTCTTTTTATGTGGATCAATAATTCTAATATTTGTTAGATAACCCCAAACATGCAAGTAACTAAAGTTCGGTTTCCGCCCTATTCACAATTCAAAATATGTATTTGGAATTGCATTACTAAGAACTTGATTCAAAATATAAACAACAATATACATTCACAATGATATGGGTATTTTGAAATTACTTAACATACTCCTAACCATATTCATTAGAGTACAATAATGTTTCTCAGTTACATCATTCTGCTAAGGTGTTCACAAATATTATGCTTTTCATAGAGTTTAACAAATAGACATGTTCTTTACACTATCTTTATAATTTTTTACTTTTTTATTTAATTGTGTTTCTTTCTTAACAATGTACACCTCAATGGTATCCATTTAGTAGAGATCGTTCATACAATAAATAAACAAAATCATAAAGGGAAAATTCAACCATAAAATGTGAAAAAATAACTTTATTTACCAAATATAAAGTGTCAAAAAGGCATATTAATGTCTATTTGGGTAATATCAAGAAACCCTGTATATCTTGTGGCACTTTAATGTGTTTGAATTACTTTTCCTTAATGCAACCCATACTCCTGCATTACAACAAAAACATACTTTAGTGGCACTACACTAGTGGCATATTTTTAGAAAATGCCACAAAAAATGATATTTAGTGGCACGTTTTTGAAAAATGCCACAAAACGACAAACATAAAAGGCTCTAGTGACATTTCAATGAACAAGTGTCACAAAACTACAACAAAAACATACTTTAGTGGCACTACACTAGTAGCATATTTTTAGAAAATGCCACAAAAATGATATTTAGTGGCACGTTTTTGAAAAATGCCACAAAACGACAAACATAAAAGGCTCTAGTGACATTTCAATGAACAAGTGTCACAAAACTACAATAAAAACACACTTTAGTGACACTATATTAGTGGCATGTTTTTAGAAAATGCCACAAAAATAATATTTGGCGACACATTTAGATAAATGCCACAAAGCCACAAACATATAAGGCTCTAGTGGCATTTCAATAAAGAAATGTCACATCAATTTTATGGCATTTTATAAAATAATGACACAAAAAATTATGTTCATGACATTTACCAACAGATGCCACTAAACTTTAGTAGCAATGGAATTTTTTAAAAAATGTCAGGACACTAGGTAGGTGCAAATTACTTTTTATGGCACTTAGGTGAAAAGTTTCATAAACAAATATTTTATAGCATTTTGAGAAATGCCACTAAGTCAAAAACTTTCCAAGCTTATAATGGCATTTTTGAAAAAACAAAAAATGCCAATATATTTTTAAAATTTTTAGAATGCAATAAATGATTAAAAATAAATAAATTAAACTCAATATACACTACAGGAAAAAGCATACTCGGCGACTAAATTTCCTAACCAAAAAAAATTTGGTCGCTGAAAGTATAACTTTCAGCAACCAAAACAGCATTAGTAGCCAAAAGTAAAGCTTTTTGGCGACTAAACAATTTTAGTAGCCAAAGGTCTACAATTGGCAACCAAAACTAAGTTTGGTCGCTAATTATATGGGTTTTAGTGATAAAAAAAATTTTAGTAACCCAAAGTAAAACTTTTTGGCGACTAAAAAAATTTAGTAGCCAAAAGTCTACAATTGGCGACTAAAAATAAGTTTGGTCACTGATTATATGGGTTTTACTGACTAAAAAAATTTTAGTAGTCAAAAGTAAAGCTTTTTGGTGACTAAAAAAATTTTAGTAGCCAAAAGTCTACAATTGGCGACTAAAAAATAAGTTTAGTCGCCAAAAGTGGTTATTTTTAGCGCAGGAGAACTAAAATCCTAAGGCGGGAATTAAATTTTTTGGCAACCAAAATTTTGGTAGCTGAAAGTGCATCTTCGGTGACCAAATCCGATTTTGGTCGGCAAAAGTTAAGTTTTTTAGCAACTAAAAAACAATTAGTAGCCAAAAGTATAAAATTGGCGACTAAAAAATATTTTTAGTCGCCAAAAGTGGTCTTTTTTTTATTTTACTAGTAAATAGTTTATTTTACATAAATTATGTTCAATAAAATAATTATGTTTATACATATACTTTTATATTAATATAGATGTATGTACTATATAAATAATATATGTTGCATATATAATCATATGGTGCTATAGAGGTGTAGTGGGAAGAGTGTGGTGTATAAGGTTTATGGTGCGGGAGGTTGGCAGTTCGAGTCTCTACAAGAGCGGATCAAATTGTTCTATAACGAATTATTGTCACGAATGACACTTGATAACGTCACGAATAGTGCCTACCATGACATTAAAGTGTCACTGAAAGGTTTTAGTCTTGATGGTGTAATGACACTTATAAGTGTCACCAACTCTTTTTTTAATGGCGCTTGATAGTGCCACAAATAATATCTACCATGACATTAAAATGTCATTGAAAGTTTTTAGACATGATGGTGCAGTGACACTTGCAAGTATCTACCGTGGCACTCGTATCTACCGTGGCACCGATAGAAGTGGCACTTGTTCAAAATGCCACAAGACCAAAAAATGCCATTAGAAGAATAGTTTTGTGGCACTTTCAAATGTCACTAAACTAAAAAAATGTTGTAGTGCTGCTAAAAATAATAAAATGTAGATTCAAAAGAATCTGATCTTTACTAGTCTGTGTAACTTACTTCAAAAAATTATAATACAACCTTTTATGCCACAAGTGAGAATTTTCCATTTATTAGGTTATATTTAGCACAAACATAATGACACAAAAAAAATTAATTTTTTGAGAAATTATTAAATTTTAATTTATAGAAACCAACATAAATAATACCATAATTAACAAAAGTGGTATTTTTAAATAAAGTAAACTTTCATTCTTAATTTTGAAAATAACCATCAAGGTTAAGTTTGGTCAAATCAACAAATAATTTTCAAAATTAAAATGAACATAAAATTTTTGAAACAAAATCTAAATAATGATCAATGTCCAAAAAAAAAAAAAAGAAGAAGAAGAAGAAGAAGAAGAAGAAGAAGATAAGTCCCAATAATTTCAATTGGAGTTTTAACATAATTGGTTTGAAAATAATCTTGCATTGAATTAAAAACATGAGTAACTATTTTCTTTCTTATGAGATTGAAAATCTTGAGCAAACTCATTTTTTTTAATTGGCTATTTTTTTTTTTTTGACTCCTTGAATTACGAGATCAATAAATTACTTAAGTTTTGTCTCTTCTTAAATGAACATACTATTCAATTTATTATATTTCTGCTTACAATACATAGAATTATAGTTAATATAAATGACCAATATTGAAGAGAAATAATTTAAAATAAATTGCACAAAAATAAAGCCATTCACAAATATTCTTAAATTTTTTAATTGAGCAGTCAAGTTAGACAATTCAATGATATGCTCGTTGAACTTTATGATGGTAAGCTTAACCATAATTGTCCTAACAAAAATTTATTAGTAGTTTGGAAACATTCTTTTGTATTATTTAGCATTATCAGTTTAAGGAAGTTAAAACTTAATGTTTGTTATAATCATTCGCATAAAAACATAAAACCTTAGTTTGTTTGATTGTTCAATATTTTCATACTTTATGAAAAGTCTTTTTCTTTTATACTGCTGGAGTCAATAATTGTAGCAAATTTCTCAAATAATAATACTAAGTTAAAGTCCAGAATACTGAGATAAAACAGAACTTAGTAGAAATCTATTTCATTTAGAATCCAAACAAAGGAAAAAAATATAAGGAAATAAAAACTCTAATCAATAATTCATGCTACTACATTAGTTCTAAAAGTTATCAATAATTGAATATTGGTCAAGATAAACACATGTTTAAACAATCATAAATAGTATTATCGTGATCCACCTTTGGGATAATCTAATGGTATACTTTTAACAATTATGGTGATTCTCTTTCACCAATAGGATTAATTGATAAAATATTCACAATTAAGTAGATTTGTTACCTTTAGGTATTCATTCCAATCTCAATCATGAATACTCATCAATTATCCAATTTCAATTCAATAATTATTTAGAAATGGTGTACCTTTGGGCCAACTTAATATCTTTGTAATCAGAGAATTATGATTTACAAAGTCATTATTTTTTAATACTTGGGAAGGGTATTAATTTCAATTATTTGATTTGATAGCTATGTGTCATTCTAATTAGGTCACTTTGGAAACTACCAACCGTACCATAATTGTAACGCCTCAAAAATAGTTACAATAATTCGACCCAACACAATATACATAAGACAACGTAATCAAAATAATAAACTTCCATTAACCTGAATTGTTATACAAAAGTGACACATGCGATCTATATTCATAAATAGTTCATCCTAAATCTACAACATGTGTTACAAGTGGTAAAGAGGAATGAAAGTTAAACAGATAATTTTATGCCCTAAAAGGCTTACAACTTTCCAAGTCATTGCTTGGTCACAATAAAAGAGAGTCTAACTCTATACAATTTAAGCCCTTGGCTATACAAATAAGTACAAAGGTGAAGCCCGTGCTCCAAACTCCTTTCGAGCTACTGCCTTGGTGGAGGCATCACATCAACACCTGAAAATGGTTTTCCCAAATGAGGTGAGCTAAAGCCTAGTAGGAACAATCTAACATAGTATATGGACCTTAACAAACATATAAGTACAATGTGCATTTACAATGTCAGTGAGAAAACATTTATATTCTATATCATTATAAAGTATCAAATTTCATAACTCAATCCTTTTTCCTTCTCATCAGTTCAAGCTAAATCATTTCACCTCAATTCATAAGCCAATTTCATTATCTTTCAAACAACCCATCTGTAACTACAACTCAGTGGTTCCCAAATTAACACAATCATCACACAAGCACTTCAATTTGCTATTTTACGGAAATTTCGTTCGCGAGATCGGCACCCATGTATACGTGCGGTTTCGGGACTTTTACCCATGACACATAGGCCCACTTAGTTCAATGGAGTCCATTCTCTATCTCCTCCCAAACAATGGAGTACATCCCCTTTCTTCTCCCAAACAATCATACATATACAATGTATTTAAAACTTAGTCATATTCAATGACGGTCAATAAGAGATTAGTTTCAATTTACCTAATCCTCATGTAATTTCTACAACAATCATAGCTATCCTCCAGCGATAGCCCAATACAGATATTTCTAAACAGATATTAAATCTCAAGATAGATAGTTTATTCAAATTTTCAAAAAGTGTGAGATATTGCATATCTAACTCTACCATTAACACCAACATTCATCCAATTTCATATTTATAATACCAATTTCATTTATTTATACAAAATAAATACTAGAACCATTTTAGGTTAACTTCCCTCTTTCCCAAATACCAACCTAAATGCCAAAATCAATAATTGTGACACAATATAACCTCATTTTCAAACCCCATGACTATTTATATTACATTCAATAGAAACCCCTCTTTTGATTTTACATCCCAAACCCTAGGTTTGTCCAAAATACTCCCAAAACCCATCATTGTTACACAACAACCAATAACTAAGTTAAAATCCATTAAAAAAAAATGTAGAAAATCCCTACCTCAAAGTTAGGATACGAGCAAAGCAAGGTGGAAACTTCAATGACGCCGAAACCAAGTTCCAATTAGATCAAAACGGAGCTATAGGAATGTTCTAACTTTTTCTCAAAGGCACGAGGGTGGAGAACCCAATGGATCTAGGTAAAAATATAGAGAGAATGTGAGTTTTAGAGAGAGAGACTCAAGATCTAGGTTTTTGGAAAGTTTTACAGAGAGAGAGAGAGGAATGAAAAAGTGAACTAAAAGTCATCTTCACGGACTGATATACACGTAGTACGCTTGAGCACAAGAAGTGACGCTTGAGCGCCAGACACATAGTTCTGCTTAAGCGCAAGAAATGACGCTCGAGCACAGAATACACACTTTCAGAAGTTTTGTAGACGAAGGACATCGCTCAAGCTTAAGATTGGCCGCTTGAGCATCCACCCGCTTGAGTGTAGGAAACACCGCTCGAGCGTGGAATACACTCTTCCAGTATTTTGCAAGTCTGCAAAAATACTGAGAGTTTGCAAAGCCTGCTCGAGCGCAAGAAGCGCCGCTCGAGCGGAGGAGCAAAAATCTAGGCAACAAAGGTTTGAAAATCAAGCAACCAACCTATTCCAAACAAGACCAATACAATCCAATAACCAAATTTAAGGAAGAATAAAAGGGAAAAGACATGAACAACCATACGAGGCTATGAAATCTGAGTCCAAAATACAAAATGGGTCACGTCTAAACGAAAAATGCTATAATAATTTAATTTTCAAATCAAAATAGCAACTTTGCATAGACATTATTGAATAAATAATAATTTATTCACAAGTATTCATCATTATAATCATAATGCATATTACTAAATCATAAAAATTATTTTAAGACATAACAAATATAAACACAATTCATATTCTATGCCACATAAGAATGCATACTTTTGTACCTCATCAAACCACCCATAAAAATCAAACTTATAATAATGATGGTAATAACATCATACTGAAATAATTTTTAGAAGTTACAATTAGATCCTTAAATATTAATGAGCTTTAAACTATAAAGATCACAACAAATTTTTAATATGCTTTCTCATAGTAAAATTTGATAACACAATTTAGCAAAGCATGAATAATAATGATTTATTATGTAATAATAAATATCTTAGCCATTATTTAAATTTTACAAAAACTAAATCAAAGAATACAATAATCTTTATCCACTAAATCTTTTCTCATAATAATGACAAAACTAAATCATACAATGTATTCAATTATTTAGATATTAATTTGTTCAGTTTCATCTTTAAATAATAAATACCCAACATATAAACATTATTTATAGAACACAAAATTCAATATGAATTAGAAACATAATAATTGCATATTAAATTTTCTGCAATTGAAAGATTTCACATTGAAACAATCATAAAGCGTGGCTATGGTGTGAAATTGATACAGGTAATCAAATTTAAATAATATTTACTTAATTGAAAAAACATCATGTTCGGGAACAATGGCTTTGATACTACATATAAATATATTTTATAGTACTATGTATATAACAACCTTCAAAATTCAAGATCTAAGACTCTCATGATTTTCATATAAATAACTGTACTTCATTGAATTCATTACTGCGAAAAACTTCAGAGATTTAGTAAATGATTGAAAACAAGCCCTAACCTTTAGATTTTTGGTTTCTCTCTATTAACCATCTTTAGAATACGTGAATTCAAAATTATTTGTTGGGTAATCTAAATATTCTTTTATAGGCAGAGAGAGGACCACTTTCCTTGTTCAACTATAACTCCAATTGTCCATCAAAATAAGAGACTTAGAAATTACTCTTTTTATATATTGACCAATCAAATAAAACTTGTGACTAAATATATGGAACAATAATCCTATTACATCTCCAGTTCGTATATATCATATCATGTGGGTCACCATAACAACTAAATAATTAAATTTAGTCTTACAATGGAATCCTCCTCTGGAATCCTTTCCCTCCCCAGTGCACACAACTCTCTCTCTCTCTCTCTCTCTCTCTCATTTCTAAATCTTTTTTAAAAAAATGAAAATTGATTTAATAAAAATAAATATCAAAAATAATTTTTGGATTTTTAAAAAACATTCCGCCCTAAAAAAAGATCAAACTATATAAAAATGATCAAGATTTTTTTTTTCATGAAACTAATTTTTAGTTTTTAGACAAATTTTCTGAAAACCAAACCAAACATGGCTTTTATGTCCAACATGAGTTTGTTCTCTCACTAGTTTTTACTTGTTCTATGTGGATATTATATGAGAATAAGTTATTTTAGTCGACTTTTTATTTTTTATGAAAAAATGTGCAGAAAAGTAGTGAAAGTGATGTGATTGGGTGTTTTGGCTAATTGGCTATTTTAGTCCCAACTTAACTTGCCAAACGGGGCCTTATTTCATATAAATGTAATTTTTTAATGTTGTGTTTGGTTCATGGATATAGAAAGAAAAATGAAAAGTGTAAGTAAAATGTAAATAAAATATAATTACATTTCACATACCTTTTTTTTTCTCTTCCTTTCTAAATACCTCTCCAAATCCATAAATCAAACACATGCTAATATTCGTGCCAAAACTTGTCTCTTTATTCAAATGAACTTACTCAAAAGTTACAAAATTATGAATGAATTGGAATTAAGTCTAAGAATGAACACAAATAGAATGTACAATTTCATCAGAGAATGGATCTAGACAGGAAATCAAAGCAACAAGTTATTGTTGTATACAAACATTGATAAAAATTGCAATGATAAGAAAACAAACTTGTTAGGAACTACAATAAAATAACGACAAACCAAGAAACATAGAGAGAGAATGACAGACTGAGAGAGAGAGAGAGAGAGAGAGAGAGAGAGACAGACAGACAGACAGACAGACAGACAGACCGAGAGTGAGAGAGAACTTGTGAGGATGCGGCAGTGGTGGTTGTGATTTGTGGCGGTGACAGCCATGATTTGCGGTGGCGGTCGGTAGAGGCAGTGGTCTGCGCTGAGGTGAGGTTGGATAAGGTTTGGTGTGTTGGAAAAAAAATGGGTTTTTGGTAAACTTTAATGTGAAATTGAAGTAGATTCCAACCATTGGTTGAGGTGAGATTAAATGGGTTTAGATTCTTTGAAACAAGGTCTTTACACCACATAAAGAATGACAAAAAACCATTGAGAATTGAATGAGAAATTGTCTCATAAAGATGGCCTCATGAATGAGGTTTTGGGAATTGTGTATAGCTACCAATCCCACATTGATTGTGGCAGAAATACACACTTGTGTATACAGAAAATATATATATCAGATATTTTCTTCCATCAATTTTGGTCCATTACTCCAGCAGTTTTACAAGAGTAATGGCCATTAGTGGCCAGCCTTCATGGGCATTAGATGATAGCCTTCGTGGCTAGAGGCTCTTCCTCTCTCTCCCTTGGTGTATAAAAGGAGACCCATCTCCCTTGGTTTAGATACAACTTTTCCCTTCCAGAATTATATAGTCAGTCCGCTTGTGTCTACAATTTTCTTCCTGTGTGAGAGAGAGTGCTGCCATTGTCGGTTTGCCAAAGCTAATAGAAGGTGCTTCTGAGTTAGCCGGTTTAAGCCATCTTATCCTAGGAGACAGAAGTTGACTTTCCTCCAGCACTTACGGTGAGGCGGCTAATCTGTTTTAAGGACACTGTGGAATCACATAGAATTTGGTTTGATTTCTCGTCTTTCAATATTTAATGTGATATGTATTTCTGTTTCATGTTTTATAATGTAATTTTTCAAGTATGGATTTATTTTAATTTATTAAATATGAATTTATTTGTTTTGTTTAATCATACATTTTTAACATGGTGTTGACAGAATCTTTGTGTGAGAGAGAGAACCGGATGTGTAAACATAAACAAGCGCCACTATTTATTCTTTTCCCTCTAAAATTTCATTATACCTTTAGCGACAAAACTACGAATTTGTCGGAAAATAGTGGCAAATGTTGTTAACGGCAACCAAAGTATTAGTCGCCAAAAGTGAATATTGGCCGACTAATTTCCTGGTAGCCAAAGCCTAATGGTAAATATGTCTATTTTTGGTGACTAAATGGCCTTTTGTGGCTAATAATTACTATACACCGACTAAAACAGAATTTAGTAGCCTAAAAGGTAGACTTACGCCGACTAATATTTTTTTGTTCGCCAAAAAGTGACATATTCAGCTACTAATTTTTTTTAGTTGCCAATAAGTTATATATCTCGACTAAAAAAATTTAATAGCTACAGCCTATACAAACACCAACTAATACATTTTTTAGTTGCCAAAAGGTTAACTTTTGGCGACTAAATTCCTTTTAGTAGCCAAATTTGATCGCCAAAAGTATATTTTGTTGTAGTGGATGATTGGGTGAGTGTTCGATGCGGTTTTGATGATGAGGAGATCGTACGTTAGCCTTTAGGAGTCGCACTGTCCTTGGGATCCGGATAAGATGAGGGTGGCCAATGAGGCTGTGGTGGTGGAGCTCAGGTGGCTTGGGGGTTTTAAGGAGAGGTTTCAGAAGAGTGTTGGAAGGGAATGTGGAGGAAGAGGGAGGAGGAGGTTGGGGACGGCGGGGGTTACACTAAGGTAGGTGGTGGCGCCTTATGAGGCAGCAATGGAGGAGTTGAAGAGGGAGGAGGTCGTCGGAAATGGTGGAAGGATTGCTGGTAGTGGAATATCGATCTTCCGATTCGAACAGGGGCTACAGTTTGGGGGTCTAAAGAAAAAGGTATAATTGGTAATAAGGTTGGGGTTCAAAGAAAAGATAAAAGGATTTTAAATTGTGTGAGTGGGGGTTTAAGGAAGTGGTGAATTCAAAGCAAATAAGTAAGAATATTTAACAACTCTCTAAAAAAAATGAAATGAAATTTAGAAGAATAAATTGTAATTTATCCTAATAAAAATAGGCATGTTGGTTATATTGCAGGCTTCGCTTGTATGCTGGCGTTGGTGCGATATAAATAGGACGAGTGTCGTCTTGTCATTACAATTTGTTTGTTGAAAAGCGGCCTCTGACCCAAAACTATTTTAAACAATGCTCAAAATGTTTTGCCATAATTAGTGGTGTTTTAGAAAATTGGTAAAAAGTTAGCTTTTGACTTTTTTAACCAAAAAAGCTAGCTTTTTGGGTAGTGACTCGGGTAAAAAAGCTAGCTTTTTTGCTAGCTTTCCATAGCAAAATTAGCTATTAGTTGAGTAGGTAAGGGACACACCAATATTTTTAAAAGCTTATTTTTATTATGAAAAGTTCTTTATTGATCACTACAAATAAACAAAACAAAACAAAACACGATGAGGTACCACCAAAGGTTCATCCTAGTCCGTAAAGGAGTTTGTTGCTCTTTATTGACCAGGGGTCAAATCTCCTACTACTCAAGTGGAAGCCTGACAATTTAAGTGGATCAACTAACTTTCCCCAGTTTAGCTTGTAAAAGTGGATCCTAAGGGTCCTACCTTGGGGGTGTTCTGGACCAACAAAAAAATAAAAATAAAAAAATACAATAAGGTACATAGATATATATATAGCAGCATCTTTCAATAAAATGCAATGCAACACTATTATTGATACATTCATATTTAGGTCTCATTTAGCAAATAACACTTTTAATCTAAAAGGTAAAAAGTTACTAAAAAAATCAAAAAACCTATAACCTATACCAAAAAGTCAAAAATTCACTTTTATCTCTACTTTTTTGCATCTCTTTTCGTAAAAAATCAAAAAGTTATTCCAAACATACTAATTTTTTTATCTCATATTTTAGCTAAAAAATAAAAAAATTACTGAAATAGCCTATTCTCAAACGAGATCTTAGTTTAATTTTATGATACATGAAGGCCATGTTTGATTAGGGTTTGAGTAGGAGAATTAAATTAACAATTTTTGAATGTTACTCAGACAATGCTTGTTTTTGGAGAAATGGTACAGGATTGCTAATTTAATGGAATTATCAATTCCCTTCCAGGGTGAGATTAGTATTTTCATGGGAGGGTTGAAATTACCTAGTTCAATCCAATGGATGGTAGCTAAGTGACCATTTTGCTTTCCGTTCCACAAAACTAACAAAATTACTTTGTATGTCATAAATTTTTTTAAGTAATTTGTAGATTTAATTTCAATTAACTAATACCACTACACTAGTGAATAAACAAACACACTACAACACTATTAATCACAGCACTCAATCTCACCGTACTCATAATTTTATTCAATCTAATCCATTAAACATACGTGGCTAGAGTTGGTTTGGGATTGACTTTTTTTGTGGCTTTTTAGTTTTTAAGAATTAAAAAAATTTATGTGTTTGAAAAATCACATCGCTCAATCTCACTGTACTCATAATTTCATTCAATCTAATCCGCTAAACAAACGTGGCCAAAGTTGGTTTGAAATTGACTTTTTTGTGGCTTTTTAGTTCTTTAAGAATTAAAAAAAATAATGTGTTTGAAAAATTGTTAATAAAATTATTTTTTTATGAGTGAAAAAGTGAATGTGACATTTGACTTTTTTAACTAATGGCAAACTAATTTTTTGACTTTTTTTTTTCTTTTTTAACCACAAGTTGACTTTTTTAGCCCGTGTCAAACAACTCCTAACTTGCTAAAACTTTGGAAAAAAATATAATTAAACTCTATAAATTTAACATAATTATATTAGAATATACTACATAGGCAAAGTTAAGATTGAATTATTGGGGGTCAAAAAAAAAAAAAGAAAGCATTAGGCTAGTCCAAGTGATTGGGTTACATCAAGTTTAAATCACTCAAATAATTAGAACCAATAAATTGCCTAATAGCTAAGCTACCAAATAATGAGAACAATGTAAATATATTCCAGATCTTGAACTTCAATGATGCATCAAAATATATGAATGGTGATAAATTACATATCACATTTGGGAAACGGTGCAATAGGCTATTGTAGCCTCTATTTTTAAAATAGCCAAAAAAGTCTCATGTTGCTAAGACTGTGTACAGCTGGGTTGCATTATAAGGAGAAATTACCGTTTTACCCTTTGGATGTTTAAACTTGTCATAACTCTTCAACCCAACTGTCATAACTCTCCAACCCATCTTTCATCATCTCTCACATCTCTCACTTACCGACTGAAGAAAGAAGACTCTATCACGGATCTCTCTTCGGCGAATCTCTCTCCTGCGGAGCTCTCCCTTCCAGACCACGCCATCAATGAAGAACTGTGACAAGTAAATGAACTGACCTAATTTTACATCTTTTTCAAGCTTTTGCCGACTCGATTTTGCTGGTTTTTCATTCCGATGTTGAAGATCCTTATGTGTTTTGCCCCTTAGTCATAATCTTTTTTGCCGAAATTTTTTTCTTTGTATTTCGGACTTTTCTTTTTGACATGTTGCACTGAAAAGTTTAGCAAAACATCCCAGAAGAGTATAAAGTTATCCGTAAAATAGATTGTCATGCTATTTTTTTTTCTTTTTTTTTTTTGGAAATCCATTGTGCATATAAGCCTTGTTTTTTGTTTATTTTTTTTATTTTAAGTTCTTCAAACATTACTGCTTGTGCTATTTTTTTTTATTTCTTTTTTTTTTTTTCCATAATCTGTTCTTGACAATTTGTTCTGCAGACAAGGACGATTCTAGCATTTTAATAATTTTGTTAGGAGTTGAAAATATAAATTAACATTTTTGAAAACTATTAAATTCCAAAATCTGGTTTTGTTAGTAACATAGATTTTTGAAATAGAAATTAATTTTTGGTTAAATAGAGTTCTTGTTGATGTTTTTGCCTAGATTTTTTTTGTTTTCAACACTGTTGTATTAATTTACAAAAAATTAACAACAAAGTTTGACATTTATGTGAAGAGGCACAATTTAATTTGTTCATATTTGGTGAAAAATAAATGTGTATGTTATTTAATTAATTATTATTTTTTTTTGAAATACCATGTGTAAACACCCCATTTTTGACCGTCCTCAAGACTTGGACGTCACTGCTTGAACACCCGGTGATCATCCATGTTTGTGTTCGTCTTGAGTTCCCGGAGGTCTCGGTTACGCGCCTTGCCTCAGAATCTCTCGACTCAACTGTTTTGTGCCTAGTTTTGCACCAAACACTTGTGTTTTGCCTTTGAGGGGTAGGGAATGACTTGTTGGCCATCCCCACACATCACCGGCCATGGCTTGAGGCCACCGGCCATTAGTTTGTTGCCACCGGCCAAATGTTTGGCCGGCCGGCACTCTTTGTGGCCAATCGACCATCTATTTTGGTCAAATTGCATTTTTGGCTGGCCGACCACTGTTCATCTGCTTTTGCAGATATTTTTATGCCAACTGTGCTAGTTGGCATGCACCTTTGCTCCCCTCCATATACGTGTATGGAGGGATTTCCCTCTTGACTAGCTTACTTAAGAAGCTTTGCAAGAGGGAGCTCTATAAGAGGGAGCCTCTTCTCCCTCCATTAGGGTTAGAAAAAAAAAGCTCCAGAGCTCTGAATTTTAGGGTTAGGGCTTACATATACTCTATCTCTATATCTCTTCCTCTTTTTATATTTGTGTGTGTTTAAGTCTTGGTTTTGCACACAAACACATAGTATTGCACCTTCTCTTGGTTGCTGAGGGGCCAGAGGGTTGTTCTTGGTGTTCTTGGGTGGTTTTGAACTCAAAGAACCAGCTGGAGCATTGTTGGTAAAGAGGGTCAACAAGGGTAAGAAATTACTTCCTTTATTCCCCATTTTTGCATAGCTTTTTAACCTACCTTGCAACTGTTTTTGAGCTTGGTATATAACATATAAAAGTTCTGATTTTTCTTGCTTTAAATAGTTGCTTAAGGGTGTTTTGAGCTTTGAGGTTGTTTCACCCCTCTTAGGCCTTGTTAGGCCCTATTTTGGTGCCATTTTGGTGAGCTCCGGGACCACTTTGTTTAGGCCTCCTCACCACTGAAATCTTGAGGGATTTCAGTGGTGAGGATGGTGCCTTGATGTCCTAAGAAGGAGAGGGCCACCCCTTCTCCTTGTTGTCCTTGAAAAGGGCCATTTTAGCCTCTTGAGTGAGCATCTTGTCTAAGTGTATGATGGCCATGCTTTAGCTGTTTTTTGTGATTATTATGTCATAATATAGCTCTTTTTTTACTTAGTTTAGACACACCATACTTGTTTAGCATACATGTCTTGTAATGCCATCATTTGCCTTAACGTGCTTTAGGCTTTGGCCCTTGTTCTAGCATGATTTAGGCCTAGTTTTGTTAAGCTTTCATGCTTGCTTTAGTATGCTTTAGCTCTGTTTTTAGTTGCTTTGGTCATGCTCAACATGCTTAGTATAGTCTCTTTGCATTCTTGGCTTGTAAGCCTCAAGTGTATGAACCATGAGCATGCATTACTTGCATTATCCCAGTGGTTTGGAACCATTTAACATGTCATTTCAGTCCTCATGACATGCTTGCATGCTTGCATTTGATGCCCCTTTAATGTGTTAAAAGGTTGTTTGTCTTAGGCCCCTTGTTTAGGCCCTTGTGCATGCTTGCATGTTTAAGCCATTTAGATGCCATCTAGATGTGTTATTGGCTTTGTTTTAATATGCTAAAACTTTGATTTTGGTCACTTAATTCATGCCATGTTCGATTTTGCTAAGTGTAGTTCAATGCACCTTTGGCTTGCCTTGAATTTTGGCTTCGCTTGCGTGCCTTGTTTGTCTTGTCTAGTTGGTTTGGCACCTTTCATGACTTGATTTTCAGAGCTTATAATGCATGCCATTTGTCCATGTTTTCATCCTCTTAAGTGTGCTTGAGAGTTGCTTTTCAATGCCTAGTATGCATTGTGCATTGCATGCTTGTCCTCATAGCATGTTAGCTAACATGCCTAGGTTGCATATCATTGCATGCATCTTTCACCTCTTGAATTGAATATGATAGAGGTTGAGATCCTTGCTTGTTTATGTGCATTTCATTTGAAATCAAAGTGTATAACTTGGTTCCTTGGGCCATCAAGCATCGAAATGCGCGATTGGTGGTCCGAGAATCGAGAACCATGTCCCTTTGAGCCATAAACATGATAGGGGATGTGTTGGTGCACACATTTGCTTGAAATGCATTGCCATGCCTTGTTTTGCCCTCTGCTGCTGTCAAAACAGGATTCTGCAGGAAGGTTTGGCCGGCCGGCCATCTTTAGAGCCGACCGACCAACAATTTGTGGCCGACATCTTGACCAGTGGTTGATGACCACTCCCTCGTGGCCGGTGACCATTTCCATTGGCCGGTGGCATCCCACAGGGTTCATACAGTGCATCCTGTGATTTGTGCAATGATCAGAGGAACAAGGCAGGGAAAACAGAGGCAACTTGTGCATGGCAGTGGACTTCCGGACGGAGCCGAGCACACATTGCATTGGGCCCTCTTCCCGAGGCTGTTTACTGCTTTCTTAACTTAGTTAATTTTCTTAACTAGTTAATTGTCTGTAATATTTAATTAGCTCGTAGGCTAGTTAAATCTGTATTATTCTTTTGGTCCCTCCGAGCGAGGGCAAATTTGTAATAAGTGTGGGTGCGTGTGTGCATGTCTTCCAACCCTCACTTCTTTCTCTCTTTTACTTACCTGCTTTGATGGTTAGTATTAGGACATATTTAGATTAGCATACCTTATGCTATGCATGCGTGCATCATTCATCAGTATTGCATGCATCGGGCTCGGCGCATCATGCTAACTGCATAGTATTTCAAATCTAACTTGAATACGTGCTACTTGTTGCATTCCACATGCCATCCTAGGATTAGCCGAGCCTATTCTAGTGACATTCTGTATGCGTTACATTAGGCACTTAACATGGACTTGGATCATGCATTAATTGCTAACAAGTTCTTTGTTTTGGCTTGGAGTACACTGTAAGTATTTTGTGCTTTAGCATCTCGCACGAGTGTGAATGTTAACATGACAGCATGCTTACCATGTGGCTAGATGCTTATGTGATATAAACTGCCTGAATGCCTGTGGGTGAAGGTTGGATTGTTTGAGTTGGAACGACTCGTTGAAATCCGTGTTTTAGCCTTCTTGCAAGTAGCAAATTTCAAACCATTTACTAAACGAAACGGATATGCAATGCTTTGTTCCAAATTAGGCAATCTAGTCTATACTTTTGTGATGTGCGTATCACATAGTAATTCTAGCTAATTAATCGGAATAAGAACGCGTGTGTTTTCAAAAACAAGATATCATGGTTAGTAGAGGCCGATCTTCGGATCGGGCGAGAGGGGGTGCTCATAGCTGACCTTCCCTAATCGTACCCAAGTTCCCGAGCCGAGGCAACTTTGGTGATGACGGACACGTGGCCTTAGGCAAACGAGTCAGGGTTTCCTGAATTCCCCCATTAAAAAATATTTAGGTGGCGACTCTGTATCTGACAAAGCAGTCCATGTTTGGCACTTCTTTTTCTAAAAATCTGTTTTTCTCAAAACGATTTGCCGGATTTAGACTCTTTTGGTTCAGATTAAGAACCATGACAAATTGAGTCCGAACTGTGGGGTGAGGCCCTCACGCGGGGCGCGTCCACACCATGTGGAGAGTACAGTATGCAAAGTAATGTTACTTTGTTGTTAAATGACTATTACAAATGCTTTATATTCTTGCTTACGAATGCTTGATGCATGAGAAACCATGCCTTCAACTCTGTTCTATTGAACTGTGCATGAGATACCTCCATAGATTGAACTATGCTTCTGATGTTTGAGCTATTTCTGGTTTAATTAATTGTCTGATTTTCTACATCAATACAACTACGCTTTTGTTATATGCATACAAAAAATGATGTTGATGATAGGCATTTGGGAAGTTGCTATGAAATTTGGTTACGGAAGTCTTTATTTTCGTTAGCGGAATGTCAATATCAATTCTTGAGTTTACAGAACTAATGTTAGAATGTACTCTAAGGATGCAATTCATTATGTGTTGCAATTACGATTCCATTTGAAAACACTTTTCAAATGGAATACCCACACACACAATTCATGTAACGCCCCGAAATAATTACACTAATCCATACACAATATTAATAAATAATAACAACAATAACATAACTATCTTCCATTAAATTCCAGTTGTATTTACAAATGAGAAACATATGCAGTATACATTCATAATGCCTGGTCCTGAATCTATAGCATATGTTATGAACAAAAGAGAAGGAATGGAAGTCAAACAGATAAGGAATGCCCTAAGGGCTTATAGCTTTCCAAGACGATATTTGGTTACAACAAAAGTGGACTTAAGTCTAACAATTTAAGCCCTAGGCTTATACAGAAATAAACAAAACAAATAGACAAAAGAAGCTCTTGCCCCAAGTCCTCCCAAACTACTACCTTGGTGGAGGCATATCATCAGTATCTGAAATGTTTTTCTCACATAGGGTGAGCCAAAGCCTAGTAGAAATAATCCAACGCAATATATGAATCTTAACAAAGCTATAGGGTGAATACATATGCAATGTTCGTGACAAAACATTTTTATACCTTTTTCCAAACTATGCAATGCCAAATCAATATCTTGATTCATAAATCATTTCCATTACAATAGAAAATAGGGCATTGAATCACACTCTAGGAATTGCAAAACAATACAACCTTTCCCGAAAATTTCCTCCTGAGGAAACCATAAAATGGGACCCATGTAAACGTAGACTATACAAGCACTGCTATCGCCATTTCACGAGAATTTTGTCCATAGGATCGGCACCCATGTATACGCGCAGTTTTCAAGACTTTTACCCTGAACACTCAGGCCAACTTAGTTCAACATTACAATACATATTTCCCAGATTCACCATTTTTCTTAAACGATACACATTTCCAATATATAAGTGTGAAATGATGCTCAATGCAAATAAGTGAGAAAATAGTTTCAATTCTCCTAATTCACATGCAATTTCTACAATATTCATAGTTATCCTCCACCGATAGCCCAAGACAGATATTTCTAAACAGATAATTTAAATTCCATAAAGATACACTTTCCAAATCTCAAGGGTGAGTGATATTACATATCCAACTTTGCCATTCTCATCAACATCAATCCAATTTCACCATTCCAATATAAATCTCAAAATTTATACAAAATCAATATTTAAGGTATTTAGGGCAAAATCCATTTTCTTCCCAAAATCAATTCCAACATTCAAAATCCTCCATTTATTCCCAACTCAACATAATTTTCAAGGATCCATTTGAAAAACCCTCTTTTAATTTATTTTACCCAAACTTTAGTTTGTTCAATATCTTCCAAAAACTCAATATCACTTAAAAATGACAAATAGCTAAGTTAAAACTCATAAAAAGTGCAGAAATCTCTCTACCTTAAGCTTGGAAGATGATTAAAGGAAGGATAAAAACTTAAAGGTGCCGAAATTGAACTTTGCTCTGATTAGAACGAAGCCCTCATCAAGCCCTACCCTTTTTACAAAGGCACACGGGTGTCTAGGTGTATTTGAGGGAGATGTGCGAGTTTTAGAGAGAGAGTGAGAGAAAATAGGATTTTGAAATGTTTAGAAAGAGAGAGAAGTGAAAAAGTGACTAAGAAAAGTAATTTTACAAACTGACATACGCACAGCTCGCTCTAGCACAGGATGTGTCACTCGAGTAACCAGACACAATAAGTTGTTCCACTCGAGGGCAAGAAGCTTCGCTCGAGCGTAGAATACACACTTCCAGTAGTTTTGTAGACAGAGGTCATTGCTTGAGCGCAAGAAGCTTCGTTCAAGCGAAGAATACAAAACTCCTAGTATTTTTGTAGACCTGCAAAAATACTAGAGTTTCACAAAGGTTGCTCAAGCACAAAAAATGTCCCTCGAGCGAAGGGACAAAAATCTGGGCAACACAAGTTTGAAAAACAAGCCACCAACCTGTTCCAAACACAATCAACACAACCCAATAGCCCAACTCAAGGAGAAAAATGAGAAACAAGGGAATAACAACTATACAAGGAAAAGAAACCTGAATCCAAAAGTCAGAAGGGTCGGGTTTAAACCAAAAACGCTATAATCTCTCCTTTTAAGGAATTTCATCCTCGAAATTATAAATCGAACTTTAAAATCATGTTTAAACCAATTACAACAATGATGATTCATCAATTCCAATACCATGACCCATCCACCGGTCATTCATTCTCATCAACATGATAAACAAGTTCTCAATACTGAATATACAATGTTTATATTACGTCAACATAACAAAAGCTTCAATACATGCTCAAACATTAACAAATAGGTCCGGATATTTCTCATGGACTTCCAACTCATGTTCCCAAATTGCTTTCTCAACACCATGATGTCTAACCAAGGGAATTGTCTTGCCTCACAAAAGTTAGTCTCAAGTATCCAAGACCTTCACCGGTCTCTCCTCATACGAGGCATCCGCATCTATCTCTAAGTTGGTCCAATCCAACATGTGCAATGGATTTGGCTCATACTTCCAAAGCATACAAATATGGAAGACATCATGAATCCCGAAAAGCTGTGGTGGCAAGGCCAAACGATAAGTTACCTCTCCAACCCGGTCAAGGATCTCAAAAGGCCCAATGAATCTGGGGGATAACTTTCTACTCTTCCCAAATCTCATCAAACCCCATCTAAGTGATATCTTTAAGAAGACGTGGTCTCCTACCTCAAAGGATAACGACCTCCTCCTACGGTCAGCATAGCTCTTTTGACAACTCTGAGCCTTGACTAACCTCTTACGAATAAGTGTAACCTTCTTTGTCATTTACCGAACTAACTCTGGACCCAACATAGGTGCATCACCCACCTCGGCCCAATACACAGGTGATCTACACGGTCGGCCATACAAGGCCTCAAACGGTGCCATGCCAATACTCGACTGGAAACTGTTGTTGTATGCAAACTTCACCAAGGACAAGTGCCTCTCCCACGAGCCCTTAAAGTCAAGGACACAACCCCGAAGCATATCCTCTAGAATCTGAATAGTACGCTCGGAGTGTCTGTCAGTTTGAGGATGATACACAGTGCTAAAAGTCAATCTCGTGCCCAAGGCATTCTATAGACTCTACCACAAATGAGCCGTAAAACACTGATCTCTATCTGAAACAATAGTCACAGGGACTCCATGAAGTCGAACAATGTCCCTGATGTAAAGGTCAGCTAGATAATCTACTGTGTCACTTGTGCGCATAGGTACAATATGCGCTGACTTGGTCAATTGGTCAACTACTACCCAAATGGTGTCACTATCCCGTTGAGTCCTTGAAAGGCCCACTACAAAATCCATCACGACATGCTTCCACTTCCACTCGACTATAGGCAAGGGTTGCAACAAACCCGCTGGCCTTTGATGCTCGACCTTCACTTGTTAACAAGTAAGGGACCTCAAAACGAATAAGGCCACATCTTTCTTAATACCCTTCCATCAAAACTGGCGATTAAGGTCACGATACATCTTTGTGCTTTCGGGATTCACCACAAGGCATGAGTGGTGAAACTCTCGGAGTACTTCCTCCCGACAAGACTCTAGCACGAAAAGATGCTCAAGGTATCTAACACTCGAGTCAGAATATACATTTAAGCCTTTCTCTACTTTCCCACTAGAGATCTTCTCCGGACGGTTTCTACCTTAAGATCAACTCCTCTGCGCTTCTATCACTTGGTTCATAAGTGTAGGTTATGCAACTACCGAAAACAAGGCTACAGACTCAACGAACTCGCCAAGATGCAAGTCAAACTCACCAATAGCACACAACATCTCCCATTCCTGGATAGCAATACAAGCCTGTAGACACCCAATTTTTTACTGCCCTTACGACTTGGACGTCATTGCTTATACACCCAATGATGAGTGCATATGCTTGTCAAGTGCTCAAAGTCCTCAACGGAACGCCACAGCTTTGAGCCTTTCAAACCTTGCACCCCTGTTGCCCTGTTTTGGACCAAACCCAGTGATCTTCAAGCCTGCAACCTCTGGTGGCCTGCCGGCCACCAATGTCTTTTGCAGATATTTTGTGACAGTTGTGCCAGTTGTTTGCATAGATGCTTGCATCTGCTACCACGTGTATGGCTGGATGTTTATGAGGGGAATTCATGTTTTCTATATATAGATGACCCCCCCTCTGATATTTGGAGGTTAGAAAATTTTTGGAGCAAAATTGTCCTCTCTCTCTCTCTCTCTCTCTCTCTCTAACAAATTTCTTAAACTTTGCTTGCATATCCTTCTCCTTTTCCTATACACTCTTAACCAAACCTCTCTATCTTTGAGCTAAGGTGTCTTTGAGCCTTGTTTGAGCTCTTGAAGGTGTGTTTGCCTTGGTTTATTGCTTGGAATTGGTTCTCCTCTTCAAGAGGGATAACGCTTTGTCTCTTTACTTGTTGTATTCACTCTTTTTCTTACTATTTTCCAACTGTTTTTGGGCTACAAAAACTCTATATTTTTGGGCTGAAACTTGGGTTTTAAGGCCAATAAAGGTTGAGGGGTGGTTCACCCTTCTTTATACCTTTGCTCTCAAGGTCTTTACCCTTGTGTTTCCCACCTTTGCACTATCTTTTTTTGAGCTTTTAAACACTAATTTTCAGAGCTATTTCAGTGGCTAAAATCATGTTTTGAAGTCTAAAATTGCAGGGGTTAGCCTCCCCTCCTTGTGTTTTGCTTACGAGTTTAGCATGCTTCATATTTTGGCATATTATTCTAGCTATTTTTGTCTTAATTCCAACATGTTTTAGGACTATTTTTAAACTATTTTACGACTATCTTTAAGTGTTTGTTGCATTTGAGCTTTGTTTTGCATGCTTATAGTGTAATTATTCTCATGAGATTGGTGTTTTAGGCCTTAGACATCATCTTATTTGAGTTGATTGCATTTATTTATGGCTTTCCATACTTGTGATCACTCCTAATCACCTCTGCGACCTCCCTCCTTTCTTGGCTTTTGTTTTTCTTTGAAAGTGGTTTCAAACAACTTGTTTGTTTAAGCATGAGATTGAGATGTCATGCTTAATAGTTTAATCCCTTTGGGGGTTCATTACCAATGGTATGATGTCTCTTTCATGCCTAAAGCAACTCTTGGTTTGAGCCCTCTTTCCATTAGAGGACTTAAATTCACTTTCGGACTCAATTTATTAAAGAATGAATGGTAATCTAAAATGAAGTAATAAAATTGAGGCTAAAAAATGTGCAAGATAATAACTTGTTTGGGTTCAATCGGACGTTAATTGAACCCTTGAGTCTTGAGTCGTTTCATACTTATTAGTGATGAAAACGGTTCAAGATTCATTGTCAACTACTTCCCTTGATCTTTCATGATATGGAGGTGGTTTTGAGAGTCTTGTTTTGTTACATTTATTGAATTTGCACCTTTGGTTCATAGGCCATCATGCAAATTGCATCCATTGATGGTTTGTGAACCATGCTTATAACTCCTTTGATTTGTTCATGACAAGGAGGGGTAAATTGTGCAAACAAACCTCTCAGAATACACTGTCTCTACACTATTTACTCTTTGTTGCAGCAAGGAAGTTCTGTCATCAATGCCCGGTAGGCCACTATTGGTGGCCGGCAGGCCATCATCAGTAGACGGCAGGCCCTCTGCCGGCCACCAATGCAAAATTCAGCAGTGTGCTCCCCCAGCAGAATAGAGTTGGTCTGGAGGTGGAAATCAGTGCAAGTGATCTACTATGTAATAGAGGCATTTGGCAGTAGAAATAGTGGATTTTTCGGGTGGAAAGTCCGAACATGCATGAGCATCCCTCACTTCCTGGGGTTAATTAGTTAATTTAGTTACTTATTCATGTCGTAATTAATTAGTTAGCTAAATTAGAATTTCGTAATTAATTAATTAGTGTAATTAATTAGTTAGTTCCAATTTGTAATAATTAGCTAGATTAGTTAATTAGTTGTGATGTTGTAATAACTAGCTAGCATAGCTAATTATTCATTCGTTTTGTAATAGTTAATTAATTAGCTTAGCTTAGCTCCAATTAGTTAGCTAGTTAGCTAGTCCGTTTATTCAGACCCTCCTTTGCGAGGGCGTAATGTTGTAATAACGTGTATGTCTTCCAACCCTACGTCTTTCTCTCTTTTATTTACTAGCTTATGTTGGTTAAGTTTACAGCATCATATTTTGTTTAGCATTATTCATGCTTCCATCCACTTGTATTGCATGCACCGAGGCTCGGTTTATCATTCTAACTTGAATTGTTAGTTTAAATACTTCTTTGAATACGTGCTTAGACCGCATGTTATCAAATCGACTCATTTGTCATATTAGTAGCCGAGCCTAGTAATTGCATATCGCATGTGTTGCGTTAGTCATATTACCTAGTTAGGATCATGCATCTTTCTAACTTTATCATCTCTTTTTGGCTTGGAGTACTAGGTGAGCCTTTATTTGGCATGCTTACCATGAGGCTAAATCCTTAAATGATAAACTGTTTGAATGTCTATGGATGAAAGCTAATTGCTTGAATTGGAATAATTTGAGTAAATATTTATTTGCGATCACTTTTTCAAGTGGTACATATTTGAAACAATTTTGCAAACAAACATGAATCAAGTATTCCAATTCTTGCAAAATTAGTCTATGCTTGTATGTGTGCACATCACATAGTAATGCTAACCTAATAAACTGGAACAAGAGCATATATGTAAATAAGATTCATATCATGATTAGTAGAGGCCGATCTTTGATCAGACGAGTGAGGGTGCTCAATTTATGACCTTCCCCTCTCGTACCTAAGTTTCCAAGCCAAAACAATCTTGGTGATGACGGACACGTGGCGTTTGGCACAAGTCATGGGTTTTCTAGATTTCCCAAAAATATTTAGGTGGTGACTCTATATCTGGAAAAATAGTCCATTTTTGGTATTTTTTTATTCAAAATCGATTTTCCAAAAAGATTTGTCGGATTGGGACTCTTTGGTGTTTATCTATTTCATATTGCACTTGTGAGATCAAATTCAAAACCGCGGGAGTCCGATACTGTAGGGCTTATTCAACTTTCGAAAGAGGGAGCCAAAAAGTTGAGCTACAAAGCCACACTGCTAATGGATTTCCTACTCAAGGCATCGGCCACTACATTGGCCTTCCCCGGATGATAGTGCAACTCAAAGTCATAGTCTTTCATAAACTCCATCCACCTTATTTGCCTCAAGTTTAGATCTTTTTGTAAAAATAGGTATTTTAGACTCTTGTGATTGGAAAACACCTCAAACTTCTCACCATAAAGGTAATGCCTCCAAATTTTTAAAGTGAAGATCACAGCTGCTAATTCTAAATCATGGGTAGGGTAGTTCCACTCATGTGTTTTCAGTTGACGTGAGCCGTATGCCACTACCTTTCCATCTTGCATCAAGATGCAACCCAAACATTCTCGTGAAGCATCGCAATACACCGAATAGCTCAGACCCCACTCTGGAATAATCAACACTGGAGTAGTGGTAAGTGTAATACTCCTATTCTGTAGTATGCTAATTGGTCCTTAATATGAGTATGATGATGTGTTTAATATGATTTTGTGTACGATTATGTGAAAATATGTGGTTTTGAATTCCTATCTGTTCACCGTAGGAATATCTGTTTGATTATCTGCTTTGAAAATTAAATTGGAGGCCTTATCGGCCACAGAACCCGAAATTGATTACGCCATTGTGATTGGCATAAATTTTAGAACCTACGGTGAAATTTAATTGAAAATTGATTCGGGTCAGATTTAACCGATTAAATTGATGAATTAGAACCCAATTACCTTATTAATATTATATTGGCCTTAGTGGGTTTTGTTGTTAAGTCACTACACTCTCCATCCTCTCTTCTTCACTTCATTTGGCTGAATTTGGGACTCAAAATAGAGAGAGAACCGGCTATAGAGAGAGAGAAGGGGAGAATTGTGTAATTTTTGGCTCAAGCTTGGGAATTTGGGGATTAAGCTCAAGATTTGGCTAGAGCTTGGGTGTTTAAGGCTCCTAGGTGAGTAAATTCATGAGATTGAACTTGTGATTTTGTGAATTAAAGATTAATTGGTGATCAAGAACAAGAGTTGTGCTATAATTGATGAATTTGAAGCTAATGTGCACATGCATGTGTAGGATCACCATGATTTTGCATAATCAAGCATGTATTAAGTTGAATATGGAAATATGAGTGTTGAATCATACATGCAAGCATGTTTTTGTTGTGTTCCATGAGAATGAACACCATTTGCATTATTTGGAATAGAAATGAAGTCAAGATCAGCATGCATGTTTGAATAATTAAAGATAGGGGCTTGAATGCATGAAGGTGTATGATGGAATTGGGTTTGAGTTAAGTTGAGCCATGCATGTGATTTAATTATGAAATTGAGCTTCAATATGTTATAATTTATGCTTATACCATGTTAGTACATGTCTATGAGTAATTTGAGCCATAACATGCATGAATTGTTGGTTGAAAGTCGAAATGAAGCTCAAGAACACAATTCTGGGTTTTCCAGGACTTTGGAGTCCGCTCAAGCGGGAAATGCGTGCTCCCAGTACTTTTTACAGACTTGATGTCCGCTCGAGCGGGGTAATTCACACTCGAGCGGGGGAGCTATTTTGACAAGCCTTTCGCTCGAGTGCCCTATTTCACGCTCGAGCGTATTTTTGATGCAACCAGCACTTTTGCAGGCCTATAGGGTCCGCTCGAGCGGGGAAGTCCACGCTCGAGCGGAGACCCTGTTTTCTGAAACTTTGAAAATGCATTATGTATTATGTTTTTCCGTTCCCTTTCACTTGTAAGCACTCTTAGGCATACATTGAGCATTGTAATTGAGTTAAAGAGATAAGAATGAAGCCTAAAGAGGAAAACGTGAATTTAGAACGGATTGAATTATTTGTGACCCATATGTGTTATGTGATGTGTAGGGTCAAGCTCCAGGGCAAATCCACAAGCCGATCACTGTGAGTAATATCGATATTTGAAAGCTTAGCAATGTCCAACTGTTTATTCCCTTATAAGCTTTATGAGTTGCTAATTGGGATTGTGGACAAAATTCTGACATGAACCAATGAATGGACCGAAGGTCATTTTGACAAAAATGAATGGACCGAAGGTCGTTTTGATAGAAATGAGTGGACCGAAGGTCGTTTAGACATATATGAATGGACCGAAGGTCGTTTTGGCATGAATGAATGGACCGAAGGTCGTTTTGACACAAATGAATGGACCGAAGGTCGTTTTGACACAAATGAATGGACCGAAGGTCGTTTTGACACAAATGAATGGACCGAAGGTCGTTTTGGCATGAATGAATGGACCGAAGGTCGTTTTGACATAAATGAATGGACCGAAGGTCGTTTTGGCATGAATGAATGGACCGAAGGTCGTTTTGACACAAATGAATGGACCGAAGGTCATTTTGGCATAAATGAATGGACCGAAGGTCGTTTTGATATAAATGAATGGACCGAAGGTCGTTTTGATATAAATAAATGGACCAAAGGTTGTTTTGGCATGAATGAATGGACCAAATGTCGTTTTGACACAAATGAATGGACCGAAGGTCGTTTTGGCATAAATGAAGGAACCGAAGGTCGTTTTGACGTGAATAAATGGACCGAAGGTCGTTTTGGCATGAATAAATGGACCGAAGGTCGTTTTGACATGAATAAATGGGCCAGAGGCCGTTCTGTCATGAATGAAAGATAAATGGGCCAAAGGCCAGTATCTTTGGAACCACAACCACTTGAATTAAATCGTATATATGTTAAATAAAAATATGAATTGGGCCCAAGGCCGTTTGGAGCATGTTGTTCTACATATTGTTTGTACAACTTCCGTATTTGATATTATTCACTGGGCTATCGCTCACGCTCATTCATGTGTTTGTAGGTGAGCCAAGAGAAGTCCAAACCCAACCCCAGTGAAGCCTGTGAGGAACAACAAAGGTTTTTGGAGAGTCAGTCCTTGTGTCTCACGCACGAGACCCGTCTTCGCCCTTCCGTTATGTATTTATATTTTGTCATGTTGGCGAAGTTTTTGATATGTCTGTATATAGTTTCATAGGTTGACTTAGTTGGATGATCCTGTCTGTACAGAACCTTCTGGTACTATGTTTCGTTTGTGAGTTATTAACGTACATATGTATGGTTTGTTTTGACGTGCATATAAGCACGGCTCTATGGACAAAGTTTTAAATTTTTGCTTCCGTTTGGCCCCTTTACTCTGATGAGTTATGTCTGTTTTGGTTTGAGGCCGTAGGTAATCTCAAGATTACTGGCTGGTTATGTCCTTAACCCATAGGGGCGGGTTCGGGTCATGACAGTAAGTCTAACCTTAAGTTCTTGAAAAGACTTTTCACAAGTCTTATTCCACGTGAACTTGATTCCCTTTCTCATTAGTCTAGTCAAAGGTGAGGCTAACTTAAAGAAGTCCTTCACAAACCAACGATAATATCCGACCAACCCCAAGAAACTACAGATCTCAAAGGCATTCTTAGGTTCTACTGTCACTCCTCCCCCAGATACTACATCACCTAAAAACTTTACTTCTCTCAACCAGAATTCACACTTCCCGAACTTAGCATACAATTTGTGGGCTCTAAGCAACTCAAACACAACTCGTAAGTGTTCCTTGTGTTCCTCCTTGGAGGGTGAGTAAATCAAAATGACTACGAAACGATCTAAAAATTCATGAAATATTCGATTTATTAGATCTATAAACAAAGCTTTGGTTAGCCCAAAAGGCATCACTAGGAACTTATAATGGCCATACCACATACGGAATGTCGTCTTCTAGATATCTTCCTCCCTTACCCTCAACTGATGATAACCCGATCTCAAGTCTATCTTAGAGAAACAACAAGACCACTTCAACTGGTCAATCAAATCATCTATGTGTGGCATTGGGTTCAACTTTTGGTAATCAATACAAAGTCATAATGCACCATCTTTCTTCTTGGCAAAAAGAGTCGGTGCTCCCCAAGGCGAAGTACTAAGGCGAATAAAACCCTTATCTAATAATTCCTGGAGTTGAATCTTCAACTCACTCAATTCGACGGGTGCAAATCTATATGATGCCATAGAAATCAGTGTCGTGCCAGGCATTAACTCAATAAAGAACTCAATCTCACGATAAGGTGGAAAACTGGTGAGATCCTCAGAAAAACATCTGGGTATTCACAAACTACCATTGCCAATTCAACTCAGACCTCGTCACACTCACTACCCAAGAAGTTTGCAAGAAGACAACTAAACTCACTCTGACTACGCGGATTGTACACTGGAGATAAAACTCTATTGGCTCTGTCCCCCATGAAATAAAAACAATCACCACTCAAGGTACATACAGTAACACTTTGACGGTAACAATCTATGACAGCCCGATACGATGATAACCAATCCATACCTAATATAGCGTCAAAACTTGACATGTCAATCAGCACAAATGCAAAAAGGAGTCAGCGACCGGCAACTTCTATGTCACAATCCCGACACTCCTGTTCCAAAACAATCTCACTACCAATAGGTGACTCTACACTGAGTGGAGATGTTAACTGGGCCAATTCTAACCCGAAAAACGATGTAAATGCAGACGAGATAAATGAATGAGATGCACCCATATCAATCAACACATTAGCAATAGAATTACATAACAACAAAGTACCTCTCACAACTGAAGGTGCTGGCACTAAGTTTGGCGTGGTAACAGCATACACACGCCTTGTAGGTCTCTACTCCACCTGCTTACCCCTCGGAGCATAAGTCTGATGCACTGACTGAGCCAAAGAGGCTCCCTGATTGGCCCTCATAGCCTGTGCTGACTATGTAGGGTGGTGGCTCTGTGTCTACCTCGAACCAGACACACCAGGTGTGCCACCCAACTGAGGGAAAAATATCTTCATATACCTCAACTACCCACACTGATAACAAGTAGGTGGCTTCTCTATCCCCTGACTCTGGCTTTGAGAATGAGCCGCAGGTGGTGCAGACTGTTGCCCTCCTCCCCTCTGCAGGCAAGTTGGAGACTTGTGACCCAACTGGCCACACTTGTAACAATAAAAACCTCCTTGATTAGCTCTCTCTGAACCCGAACTCAGCATAAGAAAAGTGGATCTAGATTGTGCAGCCTGTGACTGCTGTAGGGCAGGACCTCTCTGCTTCTTACTGTCCCGACTCTCCTCCTGAACTTCCTGACTCCTCCTGGCGCCCCTTATCCATTCTTCTTTTGCCTGAACTATGGTCAGAGGATGAGTCGTCGCCTCCACAAGGCGCCCGTAGTCCTTAATCATTGACCCAACTACCTTAAAAACAAGCCCAGTCCTCAATCTCTTCATGAACTCGATACAACAGCATTCTTCTATTGCCACGAGTTCCAGTGCAAATCTATAGAGGCTTGTGAAAGTTGCCTCAAACTCAGCTAATGGAAAACTAAGCTACTTGAGTTTCAGAAACTGGTCTCTCAACTTCTCCCTAGCAATGGGAGGTAAGAACTTGTCCTGGAATATGTTGACAAAGGCCTCCCAAGTCACTCCAATGCGCCCACGGGCATACTTCCACCATTGACCCGCATCTCCCTTTAGCTGGAAGGATGCCAAGGTCACTCTCAAACCGTCATCTTCGATGCCAAGCATCTCAAACGTCTTCACCATCTGCTCAAGCCATTCATCTACTTTCAAAGGCTCTATAGGATCACCCAAAAACTCATCTGGATTGGACCGAAAGAACTCCCTCTTTAAGAAAGGCGACCCTGCTTCAGCTACTTAGGCCTGGACTTGATTCTCAGCCTTGAGAATGTCCATGGATTCTTGCAAAGCTCCGATCATTTCACGGGCCAAAGTGTCCATGGCCTGCTGACTAACTGGTTCCGCCACATTGGCCTGACCAACGCCTTCCTCTTATGCTGGAACCTCATCTGGTAAAGGCACTTCATGCTTTCTAGGCCTACCACGCCTACCACCACCATGTCCATGTCCTGACATCCTAATGAAGGTAACAAAGGAGATTAGCACATTTACAAATGTGCCGAAGCTAACTCACTCGCATCCGAATGCGATAGACAAGAGTAATTCACTCCACATCGGCACGTAGTCACATAAACACATACGAATTCTTTCCTAGATAATGACCGTCCCGCGGCATTGCCAGAGTTCCAATTAGAAACAGCAGTGATCAAGTGCTCTTTTAATAGAACTTCTAATAGAACTTCTAGAAACTCATAGACCTAATTAATATCTTAGGAATAAAATCTCATACCGATATAACCGCATAAGCATACTATGCATACAAATATCTCTATTAAGCTAGATAAACCCATTGTGGTAATAACCACTACCTACACACCCAAAGTATTCAAACCTGGTAAGCCTAATACCAAGTTGTAACACCCCAAAATAATTACGATAATCCATGCGCAATATCAATAAACGACAACAACAATAACATAACTATCTTCCATTAAATTCCATTTGTATTTACAAATGAGAAACATATGCGGTTTACATTCATAATGTCTGGTCCTAAATCTATAGCACATGTTGTGAACAAAAGAAAAAGAATTGCAATTAAACAGATGAGGAACGCTCTAAGGGCTTACAACTTTCCACGATGATGCTTGGTTATAACAAAAGTGAACTTAAGTCCAATACAGTTTAAGTCCAAGGCTTATACAAAAATAAACATAACAAATAGACAAAAGAAGCTCTTGCCCCAAGTCCTCCAAAGCTACAACATTAGTGAAGGCATATCATCAGCACCTGAAATATTTTTCTCACATAGGGTGAGCCAAAGTCCAGTAGATATAATCCAACGCAATATATGAATCTTAACAAAGCTATAAGGTGACTACATATGCAATGCTCATGCTAAAACATTTTATACCTCTTTCCAAGCTATGCAATGCCAAATCAATATCTTGATTCATAAATCATTTCTATTACAATAGAAAATAAGGCAGTGAATCACACTCTGGGAATTTCAAAACAATATAACCTTTCTCGGAAATTTCCTCCAGAGGAAACCGTAAACCGGGACCCATGTAAACGTAGGCTATACAAGCACTACTATTGCCATTTCACGAAAATTCCGTCCGCAGGATCAGCGCCCATGTGTACACGCGGTTTTCAGGACTTTCACCCTGGACACTCAAGCCAACTTAATTCAACATTACAATACACGCTTCCCAGATTCACCATTTTTCTTAAACGATACATATTTTCAATGTATAAGTGTGAAATGATGCTCAATGCAAATAAGTGAGAAAATAGTTTCAATTCTCCTAATTCACATGCAATTTCTACAACATTCATAGTTATCCTCCACCGATAGCCCAAGACAGATATTTCTAAATAGATAATTTAAATTCCATAAAGATACACTTTCCAAATCTCAAGGATGAGTGATATTACATATCTAACTCCACCATTCTCATCAACATCAATTCAATTTCACCATTCCAATATAAATCTCAAAATTTATACAAAATCAATATTTAAGGCATTTAGGGAAAAATCCATTTTCTTCCCAAAATCAGTTCCAACATTCAAAATCCACCATTTATTCCCAACTCAACATCATTTTCCATATCTAAATCACTTTCAAGGATCCATTTGAAAAACCCCTCTTTTAATTTATTTTACCCGAACCCTAGTTTGTTCCAAATCTTCCAAAAACTCAATATTACTTAGAAATGACAACTAGCTAAGTTAAATCTCATTAAAAGTGTGGAAATATCTCTATCTCAAGCTTGGAAGATGATTGAAGGAAGGATAAAAACTCAAAGGTACCGAAATTCAACTTTGCTCCGATTAGAACAAAGCCCTACCCTTTTTATAAAGGCACATGGGTGAAAGATCGACCGATCTAGGTGTATTTGAGGGAGACGTGCAAGTTTTAGAGAGAGAGTGAGAGAAAATAGGGTTTTGAAATGTTCAGAGAGAGAGAAGTGAAAAAGTGACTCAGAAAAGTGATTTTACGAACTGATATACGCACAGCTCGCTCAAGCGCAAGATGTGTCGCTTGAAGGACCAAACACAATAAGTTGTTCCATTTGAGCACAAGAAGCTTCGGTCGAGCACAAAATACACACTTCTAGTAGTTTTGCAGATAAAGGTCGTCGCTCGAGTGCAAGAAGCTTTGCTTGAGCGAAGAATACAAACTCCCAGTATTTTTGTAGACCTGCAAAAATACTGGAGTTTCACAAAGGTTGCTTGCAAGAAATGTCGCTCGAGTGAAGGGACAAAAATCTAGGCAACACAAGTTTGAAAAATAAGCCACCAACCTATTCCAAACACGATCAACACAGCCCAATAGCCCAACTCAAAGAGAAAAATAGGAAACAAGTCAAGAACAACTATATAAGGAAAAGAAACCTGAATCCAAAAGTCAGGAGGGTCGGGTTTAAACCAGAAACACTATAACTCAAATTTACGCAAAACTCAATTCCTAAATTATTTTCAAAACTGATAACCAAACAAACAACCCAAAATTCAGTTCAAAACTCTTTTCAAAACTCAAAATCAAACAACATATGTAACTATATTTTTAAACTAAACAAATTAAAGACAACTATTTCTGTATGTTTATTTTTAAAATTATTTACAAATTTTCTTAATTTTTTAAATTATTTGGATTTATTTTTTAAACATATTTAACAAGTTTTTAAACATGCAATGTTTCCATGACTACTGACACGAATAACATAGGGACTTTTGTAAACCAGTTTTCATATCTTAAGTGCCATTTTTTATTCTTCGATCTGCTATCGTGTCCTGAAACAGTAGATGGCTTCCTTTATGTCCACTAGCACGTCAACATGGCCACAACGAATGTGTGCCTGCGGCTATGGGCATTGTTTTCTTAAGGTATCCAGATCCCACAAAAATTTTGATCGTTCATATTATGTTTGCCCCCGACCCATGGTGAGTAGTGTAAAATATGCTCTTTCTAACTCCATTGATTGGCAAAATTGAAATTCTATAACTAACCATTATTACGTTTCTTACACATCAACAATGTGTAAATTGGATTGGTTGGTGTGATGAATCAAGAAGACAAAGCCCCAACCAGAAACTGTAGCACGTCCGCGGGGGGGACCTCGCGCTGCAGTTCGGACTCCCTTTTCGTGTCGGTTCTAAATCTGAACCAAAGAGTCCAAATCCGGCAAATCGTTTTGAAGAAAAACAGATTTTGAAAAGTAGTGCCAAACATGGACTGCTTTGCCAGATTACAGAGTCGCCACCTAAATATTTTAAAATGGGAAATTTAGGAAACCCTGACTCGGTGCCGAAGGCCACATGTCCGTCATCACCAAAGTGGTCTTGGCTCGGGAGCTTGGGTACGATCGGGGAAGGTCAGCTATGAGCACCCCCTTTCGCCCGGTCCGAAGACCGGCCTCTACTAACCGTGATATCCGTTTTTGAAAACTTTATGCGTTCTTATTCCGGTTATTAACCTAGAATTACTATGTGATGCGCACAACACAAAAGTATAGACTAGATCGCCTAACTTGGAAATAAACATTGCATATCCGTTTTATCTCGAAAAACGTGTTAGATTTTGCTACTCGCAAGTAGGCTAAAATGCGGATTTCAATGAATTGTTCCAAATCACGCAATCCAACCTCCACCCACAGGCATTTAAACAGTTTATCTCATGTAAGCACTTAGCCGCATGGTAAGCATACTGTCATGGCAACATTCACACGCATGTGGTATGCTAAAGCGTAAAATACTTACATCGTACTCCGTGCCAAAAAACAGTAAACTAGTTAGCAAACATGCATGACCTAGTTCATGTTAAGTGGCTAATGCAACACAGACAAGATGTAGTCTAGAGTAGGCTCGGCTAACCCTAAACATGGCGCATGAGATGCGCGAGTAGCACGTATTCAATTTGGAATTGAAAATTGCAATGCAGTTTATATGATGTACCGAGCCCGGTGCATGTAAACAAATGCATGAATGCACGCATGCATTGCATAAGGTATGCTAAGATAGAAATGCCCTAATCTACCAACATAAGCGGGTAAATAAAAGGGAGAAAGAAATGGGGATTGGAAGACATACACCCACTCACACACACTTATTACAAATTTGCCCTCGCTCGGAGGGACCGAAAGAATATACAAAATCGAATAACTAATTAACTACGCAAGCTAATTAAATATTACAAACCAACTAAATTAATTAAATAAAATAATTAATCTAATTAAACAGTAAATCGCCTCGGGATGAGGGCCAAATGCAGCGCGCGCTCGGAACTGGCTCGGAATCGCACTGCCATGCACGGATTGCCTCTGTTTTCCCTGATATCCTCCTCAGAAAATTGCCAAAGTCCTAGGAGTGCCTCTCAGGGCATTGGGGAGTGCCACCGGCTGAGGCAGAGCATCACCGGCTGAAGTGTGTGGCCACCGGCACTCAATAAAGCTATCGGCTGCCAAATTACTACCGGCCGGCACTAAACAGTGCCGGTCGGCACAAAATTCCTGCAGAACCTGCAGACCACAGCAGCAGAGGACAACAAAATGCATGGCAATGTGATTCAAGGTATTTATGCACTACACATACCCCTTATCATGTTATTGACTCAAAGAGGTATGTGTCTCGATTCCCGGACCACCAATCGCGCATTTTCATGCATGATGGCCCTAAGGACCAAGAATGCAACTTTGCTTTCAAATGCATGCCATGCAAACAAGCACAAAGGGGTGCCAAACCTCTATCAAACTCACTTCAAGAGGCTTGGTATGCATGCCAATGTGACGAAGCCCTAAGCATATTATCTAGCGTGCAACATGGATAATGTGATGCACTTATGCAAAGAGTTCAAATAAGCATGCGAGTCAAACATGCAAACTAATGAAATGGTGGACTTAGGCAACTCAAAAGGCCTAAAGTCAATGGCCAAAATGCCTACAAATGGAGACTAGACACACACACACATGCACATGTTAAAAACATCAACACTAAGGCATGAATCATGGCAACTCTTAAGCACACTTGAAGAGACCAAACCTAGCCAACTAGCATGCATTGGAAGCTCTAAAATTCATGTCAAACATGATGCCAAATCATGCAATGAGGTATGCCAAACAAAACATGCAAATGGCCTAGGCTTCAAAGCAAGTCAATAAGGCATTAAACCATGCTTATACAAGGCAAATATGGCATGCACTTAACAACCTAAAACAGAGTTTTAGCATGTCAAATTAGGCCCAAGGGACCACTTAGATGGCATCTAAGAGACATGAATTCAAAGGCATGCAACAAGGCCTAAACATGGAGCATGCAACACAAGCTTAGGAAGCAACAAAGAGGCATGCAATGTAAACATACAAGCACCTCTAAGGGACTGAAATAGCATGTTAGATGGTTCCAAACTATCAAAATTGAAGCAAGCATGGCATGCCACACACTCATACTCTCAAGGCCAACAAGCCAAATGCAAAGGAGCTATATTAAACATGCCAAGATTGACCAAAATGCTTATGGACAGACCTAAAACATGGTAATATGAGCACAAAATCTTCACAAACACAAGTCTAAAACATGCTAGAAATGAAGGCATACCACCTAAGCATGTTAAGACATAAAAAGGCATTACAAGGTAACTATACTAAGCATGCATAGGAGACCAAAACCAACTTGAAAACATGTTATATCATGGCAATATAAGCATGAAAGACAACCAAGGCATGCTCAACACACACTCAAGCATGGTGCTCTCTCAAGAGGCAAAACTTGCCCTTTTCAAGGATATCAAGGAGAGGGGGTGGCCCTCCCCTTTCTAGGACTTTATGGCACCATCTCCACCACTGAAATCCCTCAAGATTTCAGTGGTGGTGAGGCCCAAACACACTAGTCCCGGATCTCTCCAAAATAGCACAAAAAGGGACCCTTTTCAAGGTCTAAAGGGGGTCAAACCTCCCCAAACCACTAAGCACTCTTAATATACAATAAAGAGGGTCAAAAATCAGAACTTTTATGTGCCAAACACTAAGCCCAAAAACTGTTCTAAACTAGGCAAAAATGGAGTGCAAAAATGGGGTAAATAAAGTGAGTTTCTTACCCTTGAAGCTTTTCTTTACAAATGTTGAAGTTGTTGGTTCCTTGAGCTCCAAACCAGTCAAGAACTTCAAAAACCAGCCCTTAGAACCTCAGTTGCAAGGAGAAGGTGAAACACTAGGTGTTTGTGTGCAATAGTGAGGCACAAAACACCTAGACACACAAGAGAAGGATAGAGATAGAAGGTGTATGCAACTCAAACCCTAAAAAAAACTAGAGCTTCTCTCTCTCTTTTTCTCTCTAACTCTCTAAAATTTTGCTAACCCTTGAGCCAAGAGAGCAAGAGTTCTCTTATAGGCAACCAAGACTTACAAACTAAGTCATCCAAGGGCTCATCCCTCCATACACGTGTATGGAGGGGAAACAAGTGCCAGGAAGCTGTCTGAAAATATCTCCAAAAACAGCTGTAAAGTGGTCGGCAGGGCAAAATGGTCATTTTGCCAAAACAAGTGCCGACCGGCACAAAAGAGTGCCGACCGGCACAATATAGTGCCAGTGGCAACACCAGCCAGCCGGTGGCCTCTAGCCAGTGCCGGTGGTGTGTGAGGATGCCTCACAAAGCATTCTCTGCCCTTCCCAGGCAAAACACAAGTGTTTGGTGCAAAACCAGACACAAAATGGTCGAGTTCGGAGGTCCTGAGGCAAGGCGCGCGAGCCGAGAACTCCGGGAACTCCAAACGAACACAAACATGGATAATCACCGAGTGTCCCAACGGTGACGTCCAAGTCTTGAGGACGGTCAAAAATGGGGTGTCTACAGTTGCCCCTCTTTGACAGAACTCGAAAGTCATAACAATGACGGGAGTGAATGTCAAAGTCCAGAGACGACCCATTTTTGACAAGGCCGAAGACTTGGACAAACATGCAAGACAAAGCAAGGTATGCGCCCGAAGGCAGGGGCAAAATGCAACTGAAAATGCAAGAAGCCGGGCATAACTTATGACCATGCAAAGAAAGCTATAATGAAGCACACATGCGACAGTTATAAGCCAAAATATGCCAATCTACACTACGAGGCAGAAAGGATGTAAGAGAATTATGCAATTCTCAAAATGTCTCACGCGGAGGATACAATACCTGTGCGGCTCGCCTGGTTTCACCAGCGGTAAATGAACCGTACATACAATGTCGTGCCTGAAAAGAAAGCAAACTTAACAGGTACAATATGATTAGCAACATGCATGACATATGCAATGCGACTGATGGATGCTATGCAATATATACAAAACTGTGTATGAATAATGCAACTAATATGTAGTGCAATTGAAACTAATGCAAATGCAAACTACATGCAGGGCAATTGAATCATGATTCACTCGTAAGCGGTTCAAAACCACACATATGTCAAATAGATTGATGGAAGTAACGAGTCTGTCTACCATAGAAAAGGTGTCGAAGCCCTCAAGGCGCGAGCGCACGCAGAACTATGAGTAATGTAGACAGACACAAGAACAAGTATTGGGTGGAATGACATAAGTGGGGCAACGACCCGCTGAGGAAAGAATAATGATCCTAATGCCGGATGCAACAATTACACTACAATGTAATATGATGGATAGATGATACAATGGATATGGCACGCGGGCCAAACCAAATCTCGCCTAGGAAAGGCATGTACACGTACAAGCCATGTCTAACATAGAAAAGGTGTCGAAGCCCTCAAGGCGCGAGCGCACGCAGAACTATGAGTGTATAGACGTGAAAAGTATGAGCACATACCAGACCAAGCTCAACCTGGAAAGGCGCAAGCCATAGATGGAAGATGATGCAGTGGATGCATGCAACTACAATGCAATGGAAATGGATATTTACAGAAAATGCATGACATACGCACTATACTACAATGATGATGCATGACACATGCAGTATTTACAATGATGCATGACATGTGCATGTTTTTTTTTTGGGTTTTGGATTTTTGAAAATGCATGACATATGCAATATTTACAAATGATGCATGACAATGCATGTGTTTTTGTATTTGTTTTGTTGCTTTTGAAAATTTTTGGAATGCATGACATATACAGTATTAATGATGCATGATATGCATGTGATGCAATGGCTATGACTGCAGCTTTCCCTATTCTCCCGACAGGGCGATATACTAGGTTGGTTCAGTATCCAGAATTGAGGCGTAGACACGCCGCCTCAACCTATGGGGCTTCCATACAGATTTCAAGCCGAGGGTACACCCCCTGGGTATTTAAACCAGACTTTAGTCTCGGAAATTCCGAACCTTTGCGTTCTAGGCATAAGCCGTTCAAACTCTAGTTTTCACCGTCCCCATTGGTCTCCTAGGAACTCACTGCAAACACAGACAGGTGGCTTTACCAGACCACCGAAAGTCGTTCGGGCACGACAAACACCGAAGGAATTGCACCTTCAAAGGATTTAAGGTCTCCTAGACCGTGCGTGTTTAAGGTCTCGCCAGACCAGGGGGGGCAACTGTTTACACAACACTTTAAGTGAGTGTGATGCGAATGGGACACGCATGCGGATGCAAATGGGGCAAACGAGACGCGCGTGTCTCACAAGATGGAAAATGGAGTGCAATGAGGGTGCGCTAAACGGCGCGATGAAACGCATGCCAAATGCAATGAGGGGCGACTTAACACACCGAAGGTCTCGCACCTCCCGAGGTTTTAAGGTCTCCTAGACCATACGTGTTTAAGGTCTCGCCAGACCCGGACGGGGCAACGATACAAAGCATAAATGCATGACGGTGTTTGTAATAAAGCACGTGACAATGCAGTCAAGCGGGTTTAAGGTCTCGCCAGACCGCGCGTGTTTTTGGTCCCGCCGGACCTTGCGTGTTTTTGGTCCCGCCGGACCTTGCGTGTTTTTGGTCCCGCCGGACCTTGCGTGGGGCAACTGTGCGAATGTGACACACGCGCCACAAGGGATGCAAAACGAGGCACGCGTACCTCATTGGTGGGAAAATGGAGTGCAAGACGGGGCATACGTGCCTCGAGATGCAATGAAATGCGAAATGAGGCACGCATACCTCATCTGATGGAAAATGAAGTGCAAAACGAGGCATACGTGCCTCGAGATGCGATGAAATGCAAAATGAAACACGTGAGGTAGCACGCCTCACGCGAATCAAAGTGAAATGCAAAATGAAACACGTGAGGTAGCACACCTTACGCGAATCAAAGATGAAATGCAAAATGAAACACGTGAGGTAGCACACCTCACGCGAATCAAAGATGAAATGCAAAATGAAACACGTGAGGTAGCACACCTCACGCGAATCACAGATGAAATGCAAAATGAAACACGTGAGGTAGCACACCTCACGCGAATCACAGATGAAATGCAAAATGAAACACGTGAGGTAGCACACCTCACGCGAATCAAAGATGAAATGCAAAATGAAACACGTGAGGTAGCACACCTCACGCGAATCACAGATGAAATGCAAAATGAAACACGTGAGGTAGCACACCTCACGCGGTTCACAGATGAAATGCAAAATGAAACACGTGAGGTAGCACACCTCACGCGAATCACAGATGAAATGCAAAATGAAACACGTGAGGTAGCACACCTCACGCGGATCAAAGATGAAATGCAAAATGAAACACGTGAGGTAGCACACCTCACGCGAATCACAGATGAAATGCAAAATGAAACACGTGAGGTAGCACACCTCACGCGGATCAAAGATGAAATGCAAAATGAAACACGTGAGGTAGCACACCTCACGCGAATCACAGATGAAATGCAAAATGAAACACGTGAGGTAGCACACCTCACGCGAATCAAAGATGAAATGCAAAATGAAACACGTGAGGTAGCACACCTCACGCGAATCAAAGATGAAATGCAAAATGAAACACGTGAGGTAGCACACCTCACGCGGATCAAGATGAAATGCAAAATGAAAATGCAAGTACGACACGCATGCCACAAGGAACGTAAAACAATGCAAGTGTGACACGCATGCCACACAGAAATGTAAAATAGTGCAAGTGTGACACGCATGCCACACAGAAATGCAAAATGGTGCAAGTCACAAGGGACGTGCAAAACGGCGCGATGCGACGCACTGGGCAGTGTGATGAATGCGTGCAACACACACGGGGCAACTTCTAAATCTTATGAAAGACAAAAAGGATACAAAAAGGATACAAACTTTGCTTGAATTTGAGTGTTACGCACAGTAAACACGGTCCGAAGTCAAAACGGAGGCCGGTTGAGCATCGGGGATGCATTTTCTTGCACTTTATTGATCTATGGAGACCCAAGACCCCTTATCTTGCCTAAAAACATCCTTGGGAACACCACCGGCTGGGTGGGAAGGCCACCGGCTGCCACCGGCTGCATAAACTCATCCACCGGCACAATATTGTGCCGACCGGCACAAAATAGTGCCGACCGGCCAAAAATGGCTGATCGGGGGCAGTTTTGCCATTTCGCCACGGGTGTTTTAAAATAGGGCTTGAAACCCTATTCTAATCATTTCCCTCCGCCGAAATCTCTCTCTCTACCTCTCTAGAGCTTTGTTCTCTCATCTTTCGCTCATTTCTTTGAGTTTTAGTCTTGATTTCGTCGTTCGATTCGCGATTTTCTTCGTGTTTCGGACATTTCCATCCAATTGAAATCTCATTTCGGTGTTCCCTTTGCTATTTCCCCCTTTTCGGGACTTACTCCCCTCGATCTTCTCCACATTTCCGTATATTCTCATCTTCCGACCTTCCCGGCCATTTCCGGCCCTCTCGGGGTTGACTTTTTCGGTTGACCTTTCATATTCCGACTCGGTTTTCCTTTTCGGCCATTCTTCTCACTACCACTACCATGGCAGACGACGTTCCTCATGTCGGGACTCTCCCGGATCATGAGATGGATCCCGGGGTGGAGCTCCTCCCGCTGAGCGAGCGACCATTCGACCTGGCGACCTACCGCCCGGCCATTCACGTACTTCCGCCAGATGGACTCCGCCATTTCCGCGGTTTTGACAGGGCTCTGGACCCGGAGCTTCTGCTGCGCGAGCCGACCTCGCACCTCTCATTCGGCGCTTCCGAGGTAACCCTTTTCCCTGTTTTAATTTCTGCAATGTAGAACCGTAGACTGTCAACTGCCATAGCTGATTACAACCTTTTCTTGCTTAACTCTGATATACTATACTGTGGTTGATCGTAGACAACTTCACGACTGATATCTGCTTAGAACCGATACACATGCACACACACTGCATTAGTCTCAATCGCCCATACACACGGCACACCGTATTTTACTACAAACTCACCGATACCCGGTATTTATTTGAATCTGAAAACCTGCATACGCGCTAGATTTATACTGAATCGAACCACTCGAATACGCTGACGTATTACATGCTGTAGTTCACTGCAGGCACACTATGACCCGTTATCTGCTTGAACCTGAAAAATATGCACACGTGCACCCTATCTGTACGCTGTTCCTTACAAACCCATCGACACCTCACAGGTTGTAGTCCACCGTAGTACACTGAAACTTGATATCTGCTTGGATCTAAAAAAAGTGTACACACGTGCACCATATTTGCATTGCATTTACTCAAAAACACACTGCCGCATCACATATTGTAGCTTACTGTAAGTGCAACGGCACCCGATTTCTGTTTGAATCTGAAAAAAAAACGTGCACGCATGCTAGATTTGTATTGACTTTAACATATTCCCTCAGAACTGTGCATTTCATATTGCTTTGCAACCATTTGTTTGTAAACAGGGAGATTCCCATACCATCCGCGGGTATGGGAATGTTACGGCTCGAGATTGGTACTTGGAGCTTCCTAAGGCAGTCCGACACATCGTGGACGAGGCGGGCTTCGGCTCTTTCTGCAGGGGTCTGACTCGACTTACTGCCTGCAGACCTCTTCTCGCGGCCCTGGCAGAGAGATGGTGGGACACCACCGATTCATTCCACCTATCGGCGACTGGGGACATGACGATGACCCCTTATGACTTCTCGGTGCTTACCGGCATCGGGGTTGGGGGTGATCCGATCCCCTTCGACATTGATATGGACGAGTGGACTGCCGCTCAGATTCATTTACTTGGCGCGGCTCCGCCTTTGGCACGTCCAGGTTTTGTCCGCTATTCTTGGTTCGAGGTGCAGTTCCGGGTGCAGCCTCTCCTCGTTGACGCAGCTCCGATGACCGCGGTCGCCGCAGAGCAGTATGCACGCGGCTTCTTGATGTTCTTGTTGGGGACCACACTATTCGCCGACTGGGCGAACACCGTGCCTCTCTGCCTACTCAGTGCACTGGTGGACGTCCGGGATATCTTGCGCTATGACTGGGGTGGCGCGGCTCTGGCCACTCTTTACGGCTACATGAGCTCGGTTTCCCGTGGCAGCGGGCAGTTGCTCGGAGGCTACTGGCGAGCTTGGGAGGTACGTCTTCTTTTCCGCTTTATATTTCTGTTCTGCACTTTCTGTACTCTGCACACTGCACACACCATAGCCTGCTTTACACTTGCTGTATACTGTACACACGGCGCACACATACCCCCGCTTTATACTGACTGTACACTGTTCACATTGTACACTCTGCTCAATACACTGCACAACACACGGCTCCGCTATTTCTGCTTTACTCTGTATTCTGTTTTTTTCTGATAAACGTTCTGACATCTGTCTTGCAGTTGTGGGTCTATGCCTACTTTCCCAGGCTAGAGCCAGTACCGGAGACAGAGACTCCTCTGGTCGTCCCCTTTTCACGTCGCTACGACGGGAGGTGTACCCGGAGGCCGCGGGAGACTTTCAGCTTCTTCCGCCGCTATTTTGACACCATCACCTCCGCCGAGGTATGTTTTACTTACAGTTTATTTAAGCTTTACTTTTCCACTGTATATTTGCAATATCAGTAGGTAGTAAACTGTATTTCAATTTCAGATCACCTGGCAGCCATGGGCTCCCCTGCCAGCGATAGTTCGGAGTCGGTTTGCCGGTGCGATCGAGACCTCGCGTTACCGGATTTTGCTAGAGGGCCCGGTCTGTCGGGCTTGGTACCTGGGTGAGCGCTTCTTGCGTCAGACCTCAGGGTTACCTGAGCAGATAGTTCCGATGCATCCTCCCGAGCATATGAGGGACACCGAGGGGTTCACCGCCGAGCAGATGGCAGACTACACCATTGGCTGGGAGGCAGCCGGCTTCAGAGGCGAGGGCGATTACTCAGAGTATGTCCGGACCTTCATCATGCGGCCGCTGAGCGGGGGTCGCGGAGCTGAGCCAGAGAGACCCGCGGCGTCGGCGGCTAGAGCGGAGGTGGGAGCAGGAGCGGGATCGTCTCAGAGATCTCGAGCTCGTGGCAGGAGGGGAGTGCAGAGGGGACGAGGGACGGGCTGGCCCGCTCTGCCTACTCTACTATCTTTCCGAGGGTCGGATGGGGCGACCTATCAGATCCCCTTTGCTCCTCCCCCGGCTGGTCATGAGTTTGTTGGTATCCCCGACTTACCTCCGGTATGTATTACTGCATTTCTGTACAGTCATTTTATTTCAGTTCAGTTCATTTGATATTCCACAGAATATTGATGCATCTAATACTTTTGCAGGCTTCTTCTGAGTATACCCGGCAGTCATTGGAGCTGAATGCCTCCATGGCGGGGATGCTGCAGCGGACCTTCGAGTTCCTAGCCTTCTATGGCCTTCCGGTATGTTTTCTCCGACATAGTTCCAAACTATATACAAACTGCTTTGCATAATCTGATGCACAACACATCTGATAAACTGTTCACAGCACTTGGCACACTGTACTCATACATTGCATTCTGCACTGATAAACCGCTCACGGCATTCACACACTGTATTCATGCACTGTATTCTGATCCGATAAACTGCTCACGGCATTCACACACGGTACTCATACACTGCATTCTGATCTGATAAGCTGCTCACGGCATTCACACACGGTACTCATACACTGCATTCTGTACTGATAAACTGCTCACGGCATTCACACACTGTACTCATACACCGCATTCTGATCTGATTGAACTGTATCGTGTATACTGATGCTTCTGCCTTTTGTACTTTTCCGCCTCCCTTCCCGATTCCTGCAGTAGGTGGCGGCGCTCCATCGGGACCTCCCCTTTCTACTCGGGATGGCAGGATATTCCCCCGCACCAAAGGGGGGCGTGGCCATGTGGGGAGCAGTTCACAGGCTCCAGTTGCAGGAGATGGTGAGTCGGAGGCGGGGACGGAGTCATTTGCGGAGGAGGCCGGGGATAGCTCGGGCTCGAGCTCCGACAGTGACAGCTCCGACGATGCTCCTGTGCTTCTGCCCAGGAAGAGGGCGAGGATGGATCCCCCGGCGCGAGGCCATTGATGATGATCACAGACTTCTGCTGTTTTTCTTTCATTTTCTTTTCTTGTACTTTTCTCTTTCTGGTAGATAGGGTACTATGTACTGCCGCAGGCAGATTTTTGTCTTTCTCAAACTTATGTACTAACTTTTTATCTGAAAAAGAATGTTATACCTGCACATATCTGCATTTTTCATACTTTGCACTGTATGGCATCATATTACACCTCAAATGTAAATGACATTGATCTGTTATCTGACAATTGAACACTTGCACTGTAATAATCAAATAACCAACCAACTAAACAGCAAAACAGCTCATACAAACCACTGCTCAATCCGAACATACAGCCCATGCTCTGCTGAGGACTAATCTGCTGGGGATTGATCTGCATTTAGCCCATAACTCAGTATTCGGTTCATTCTGCACACAGCAAACTCTGAACAGATAGTCCCAATCTGATGAGACAGATCACGAAGCTGACACGGTTACAGTTGAAACACACTCGGATGTCCCAAATTTTCCCTTTCCTTCTCTTGCTTTGCACGGATGTAGAGAATGGCACGGCATTCTGAGCACAGACGATTTTGAGGTAAAGAGAGGTTTTTTTTTTTTGACTTGGGTATCGAGCCTACAACTGGACACCGCCGGAGAACTCAAGTACAGAAAGTAAAAGGCACACGACCTAAGCACAACGAGACACACTCGAAAAGACTCAAAACTAAATTGAGACTAACAAACCAGAAGACACGACACGGACGTGTTTGAAAACAAAAGATCTTGAGGAGCCAATCCTTCCGGGCAGGTTTCCCACCCTCTCTGATTTGTATGATTCTCACGCCACTCGGCCCTCAAACTCGGTTTTTCTCTCAAAACCTTCTTGCTCACTTTTCTCTCGACTTACACCTCTCTATTCTTTATTCTCTCATTTTCCATCCCTTCCCAGGGTGATTGATGGATGAATAGGAAGCGGCAAATTCGTGCCGAATACAGCTAGCTCACGGCTATTTCTTCCGATAGATAAAGTGCTTTCCTGGCAGGCGCGTTGATGACAAGGGAGAGACAGAACACCTGGCTCAAACTGTGCCCCTGGTTCATTACTTTGACCATTTTTTGTTTTCTTTCTAAAACAGTTTTGATCAAAATGAACGTCAGATTAACATGCTTGTTCAATTTTTGATTTGAAAATCATGCAAGTCAGGCCGTAAGCACTGAAAGTTTTCCTTTTTGGGTCCAAACATGGTCCAATTTTGAAAAATGGAATAGTTTTCGAGAAAATAGTCAACCTCAGTAAAAATTTTCAAAAACTATTTTCGCAAACGGTCAATGCTCGACATGGCGCGGAACCTATCCTCGAGATACGCAACCTCGGATTGGAGGCAATTTGGGAAAATCGCCCCTTGCTTGAAGGGGGGGAAGAGGGCAACGGAAAGTTGCCCCTAGTTTGGGCGGCAACTCAGGGCAACTTTATGGCAATATGAGGCAACGGAAAGTTGCCCCTTGCCTGGACGATGCCGCGGCATGCTCATCGATGATTGATCGCAACCGAATTCTCATGCACGGAGAGGACGAAGGCGGCCACAAACAATATATGGACACAGTCACCTTGACAGCATTGGTGGTTGGACTTCAGGAGGAAGTTGATCACGTAGCTCCAGTTGTTGCAATCGAGACATCGGATTCGGAGGAGGCAAAAGTAATCAAAACCATGACATGGACTGAGACGCTATGGAAGCGTTGGGGGCTGGACTTCAGAATGAAGTTGCCTACGTATCCCAAACATGGGAATCAAGCCTTACGTAGTTCCGGTTAAGGTACACTCGGGTATTTTAACCTTCACTGTTTAGGCTCTAATTTTTGCCAAGGCGCCTGTTGCAGGTTTTCGACCTTGCGAGCTTTGTTTTTCTTTCTTTCTTTTTTTTCTTTTCATTTCGTTTTTTTTTCTTTTCATTCTTTTTTCTTTTCTTTTGCATTTTTTATTTTGTTTTTTTTTTGCTTTTTCTTTTTTTGCCTTTTGAATTTTCTTTTTTTCTCTTTTTTGCATTTTGTATTTTTTCTTTTGCTCTAACTTTTGCCTGGGTCGCCCTTCCGGGTTTTCGACCCAGCGAGCCTCTCAAAGGGTAAAAGTGTAGCAAGTCCACGCCAAATGGTTTTGAGGTTGAAGCCCTCTGTACCCAGGAGAGTGGCTGTTGTATTGATTCGCAGAAAGGTCCATCACGGTTGCTTCACGAGCCTTGTCTGGTAGGATCTGACCTTTTTTATCTGACTTTGGTGCCTCTTGCTCGAGGGCTGCTTCAAACTGGGCCACACGGGCATTTGACTGCTTGGACATTCTGAACGGATTCCTGGTTCGGAACAGATAGATGGAACCTTGAGGCTGAGAGCGATCCTAGGCTGCACAATCTCAAGGGCGATTCCACACAGGTCTTTACAGGACCGCGCAAAATATTTTGTTTTTGAAAGTTTTTTTTTTTTTTTTAAGAAAGCGACACATCGCCTGCGCTAAAGATAGTGTGGAACCAGTCTGGATCAAGCCAGGGTCCTTCTCAGTACCCACGTTGACAGGCATGATTTCATTCATTAAGGGCTTAGCACGCCTCTCTTTCTCTCAGGATGATCAAAATTTTACAAAACCCGAGGAATTACTTCCTCTTCGTTTTTATCACCGCAGTGTTCAAAAGGGTTTTTCTGAAAAGCTTAGGTCATTATGATGACTTAAAAGGCACAGAAGAGCAGGTGAAAAGTACCGCCGGTTCAATCCAAAATTTTCTGGCACAACTGGCACACGGCCAAAGCAAACACAAGAGTGTGAAAATCATTGTTGTTCCATTCAAATCTGTTGGCACTACTGGCTCCTCAGCAGAAACAAACTCAAAAGCAACTAATTGAAAGACAAAACGGTGTTTGAGGCAACAACCCCGAAATCACCTGGTATACTATACAAGAGGGACTGACTCGTTACAACAAGACAGACCCTGTAAGCAAAAGACTGACTCGATACAGAGAGACAGACTCAAAAACAAAACAAAAGACTGACTTGACACCCAAGTCAGGATTTACAAAATTAGCATTGGCAGGTGCTCAAAAAAACGCGCGCCAAACGTCATATCCAAAAATGTACCAGATATTGCCCGCAGGCGGTTGAATCCCAATTACATACTCGCAGTATCGGTGTCCTCGGTATCTGTGTCCTCACAATCCAAGAACTCTGTAGTGACTGATTTGGCCGAGGTAGGCGGGAGGATGACCTTGTTATCAATCAAATCCTGTACCTCATGACGGAGGCGGAAGCAACTGTCGGTGCTGTGACCGGCCTGCTGATGGTACGCACAATACTGAGTGGCATCATGGCCCGCTGGGAGGGGTCTGGGGAGCGGCCTAGGATCGAGGGGTGTAAGATGCCCCTTTTTGGCCAAGATCAGGAGTGCCCTAGACAAAGGCATGTAGAGAGGATGGAAGACCCGGCGCCCTCGAGGTAGGTACTTCGAAGCCTGAGCACTTTTGCTAGATGAACTAGCGAACGGGTCAGCGGGTGCGGCTTTGGATTTCTGATTCTTTCCGGATGCAAGGCTGGGAGCGGGAAGAACTGTTTTGGCTTGACGGGGCCTATCCCGGTTCTCCGACTGACTGGAACTGCCCTCAGGCGGGGTGGGGAAAGCGTCTTCCACAGCTTTTATCACAACTGCAGATACCTGTTGCTTGTTCATTCCCCCGGCTTTCAAAGCCTCTACTGCCCACAGCAGTTGTTCGATAGGGTCGGCATCTGCCTTCGTCTTACCTTTGTCTCCGGCCTCAGCCTAATCTAGAACTTGGTTTGCTGCGTCATTGCCATAGTTGGAGACCATCTCCGGTTGGCTGAGCTCAATCACAATTCGTCCTAGTAGCGGGGGCTCCTGGGGTATAAAGCCTCCGGCATACGGTGTAGCTGGTGGCGAAACAGACATCCAATAGGCGAGATCCGCTACGGATCTTTGAAGATCACCTATCATTGCCATTATTTCAAAAGCAGTAGGCTCACGAGCCTGATATAGGTGAGGGGTCCAAATTGGGTGTGCGGCAGGCGATCTGGGCGGATGCGGCATGTCAACAGTAGCCTCATCTTGTGGGGTGGTTCCTTGACTCATTGCGGCCGTCATGACCACAATCTCTTCAGAGTTCTGCGTCATGTTCAGTCCTGCCTCAGCAAGGAGAAGGCACTAGCTATTCTGACTCAACTCTCTGAATCTCTGAACTGAAACGGAAAACAAGCAGTATTTCAGCCCCAAACAGATCAAACACGGGTGTAGTCGAACAACTGCACTCTACTACTGAACACTGTTCCCCGAAGTCACTGTCCCAAATCTGAATCTGACACCCGCAGATATAACCGATTCACAACATACTGATACTGGTGCCCGCAGGCCGGATACCCAGACTTGCAAACTGGTATACGCATTCCCTGTAGAGATACACTCTAAAAGCACATAGCAAGTAAATGAGAGCCAATACACCCCTATGTTGGGGTAGGGTTTCCCTGTCCTATTTTGTCAGGAGCTAGGGTTTCACTACGCACGCAGCGGTTTCAAACAACTTAGCATCGGGTAAGCAACCTGTCCTAGTTTGGAATGGTCACTATGGATTCCAAATATGCGCTAGGTCGAATGGTCAAAAGAGGGTGCCCCGGTAAAACCGGGGTTTGTGTTCCCATACTGGCAGAGCCCGCAACCGGTCAGCCTTATGGTCATGCCTTGACAAGACAAGCCTCCAGCAAACCGCTCAGGAATAGCAGATGGCCAATACGGTGTCCTAGGCGCACCAATGCACATGCAATGCAAAGAAACACATAAGTGAAATCAAAACAGGATATCATGAGTTCGAGTCAAGCTCTCTAAAATCCCCAGCAGAGTCGCCAGAAACTGTAGCACGTCCGCGGGGGGGACCTCGCGCTGCAGTTCGGACTCCCTTTTCGTGTCGGTTCTAAATCTGAACCAAAGAGTCCAAATCCGGCAAATCGTTTTGAAGAAAAACAGATTTTGAAAAGTAGTGCCAAACATGGACTGCTTTGCCAGATTACAGAGTCGCCACCTAAATATTTTAAAATGGGAAATTTAGGAAACCCTGACTCGGTGCCGAAGGCCACATGTCCGTCATCACCAAAGTGGTCTTGGCTCGGGAGCTTGGGTACGATCGGGGAAGGTCAGCTATGAGCACCCCCTTTCACCCGGTCCGAAGACCGGCCTCTACTAACCGTGATATCCGTTTTTGAAAACTTTATGCGTTCTTATTCCGGTTATTAACCTAGAATTACTATGTGATGCGCACAACACAAAAGTATAGACTAGATCGCCTAACTTGGAAATAAACATTGCATATCCGTTTTATCTCGAAAAACGTGTTAGATTTTGCTACTCGCAAGTAGGCTAAAATGCGGATTTCAATGAATTGTTCCAAATCACGCAATCCAACCTCCACCCACAGGCATTTAAACAGTTTATCTCATGTAAGCACTTAGCCGCATGGTAAGCATACTGTCATGGCAACATTCACACGCATGTGGTATGCTAAAGCGTAAAATACTTACATCGTACTCCGTGCCAAAAAACAGTAAACTAGTTAGCAAACATGCATGACCTAGTTCATGTTAAGTGGCTAATGCAACACAGACAAGATGTAGTCTAGAGTAGGCTCGGCTAACCCTAAACATGGCGCATGAGATGCGCGAGTAGCACGTATTCAATTTGGAATTGAAAATTGCAATGCAGTTTGTATGATGTACCGAGCCCGGTGCATGTAAACAAATGCATGAATGCACGCATGCATTGCATAAGGTATGCTAAGATAGAAATGCCCTAATCTACCAACATAAGCGGGTAAATAAAAGGGAGAAAGAAATGGGGATTGGAAGACATACACCCACTCACACACACTTATTACAAATTTGCCCTCGCTCGGAGGGACCGAAAGAATATACAAAATCGAATAACTAATTAACTACGCAAGCTAATTAAATATTACAAACCAACTAAATTAATTAAATAAAATAATTAATCTAATTAAACAGTAAATCGCCTCGGGATGAGGGCCAAATGCAGCGCGCGCTCGGAACTGGCTCGGAATCGCACTGCCATGCACGGATTGCCTCTGTTTTCCCTGATATCCTCCTCAGAAAATTGCCAAAGTCCTAGGAGTGCCTCTCAGGGCATTGGGGAGTGCCACCGGCTGAGGCAGAGCATCACCGGCTGAAGTGTGTGGCCACCGGCACTCAATAAAGCTATCGGCTGCCAAATTACTGCCGGCCGGCACTAAACAGTGCCGGTCGGCACAAAATTCCTGCAGAACCTGCAGACCACAGCAGCAGAGGACAACAAAATGCATGGCAATGTGATTCAAGGTATTTATGCACTACACATACCCCTTATCATGTTATTGACTCAAAGAGGTATGTGTCTCGATTCCCGGACCACCAATCGCGCATTTTCATGCATGATGGCCCTAAGGACCAAGAATGCAACTTTGCTTTCAAATGCATGCCATGCAAACAAGCACAAAGGGGTGCCAAACCTCTATCAAACTCACTTCAAGAGGCTTGGTATGCATGCCAATGTGACGAAGCCCTAAGCATATTATCTAGCGTGCAACATGGATAATGTGATGCACTTATGCAAAGAGTTCAAATAAGCATGCGAGTCAAACATGCAAACTAATGAAATGGTGGACTTAGGCAACTCAAAAGGCCTAAAGTCAATGGCCAAAATGCCTACAAATGGAGACTAGACACACACACACATGCACATGTTAAAAACATCAACACTAAGGCATGAATCATGGCAACTCTTAAGCACACTTGAAGAGACCAAACCTAGCCAACTAGCATGCATTGGAAGCTCTAAAATTCATGTCAAACATGATGCCAAATCATGCAATGAGGTATGCCAAACAAAACATGCAAATGGCCTAGGCTTCAAAGCAAGTCAATAAGGCATTAAACCATGCTTATACAAGGCAAATATGGCATGCACTTAACAACCTAAAACAGAGTTTTAGCATGTCAAATTAGGCCCAAGGGACCACTTAGATGGCATCTAAGAGACATGAATTCAAAGGCATGCAACAAGGCCTAAACATGGAGCATGCAACACAAGCTTAGGAAGCAACAAAGAGGCATGCAATGTAAACATACAAGCACCTCTAAGGGACTGAAATAGCATGTTAGATGGTTCCAAACTATCAAAATTGAAGCAAGCATGGCATGCCACACACTCATACTCTCAAGGCCAACAAGCCAAATGCAAAGGAGCTATATTAAACATGCCAAGATTGACCAAAATGCTTATGGACAGACCTAAAACATGGTAATATGAGCACAAAATCTTCACAAACACAAGTCTAAAACATGCTAGAAATGAAGGCATACCACCTAAGCATGTTAAGACATAAAAAGGCATTACAAGGTAACTATACTAAGCATGCATAGGAGACCAAAACCAACTTGAAAACATGTTATATCATGGCAACATAAGCATGAAAGACAACCAAGGCATGCTCAACACACACTCAAGCATGGTGCTCTCTCAAGAGGCAAAACTTGCCCTTTTCAAGGATATCAAGGAGAGGGGGTGGCCCTCCCCTTTCTAGGACTTTATGGCACCATCTCCACCACTGAAATCCCTCAAGATTTCAGTGGTGGAGAGGCCCAAACACACTAGTCCCGGATCTCTCCAAAATAGCACAAAAAGGGACCCTTTTCAAGGTCTAAAGGGGGTCAAACCTCCCCAAACCACTAAGCACTCTTAATATACAATAAAGAGGGTCAAAAATTAGAACTTTTATGTGCCAAACACTAAGCCCAAAAACTGTTCTAAACTAGGCAAAAATGGAGTGCAAAAATGGGGTAAATAAAGTGAGTTTCTTACCCTTGAAGCTTTTCTTTACAAATGTTGAAGTTGTTGGTTCCTTGAGCTCCAAACCAGTCAAGAACTTCAAAAACCAGCCCTTAGAACCTCAGTTGCAAGGAGAAGGTGAAACACTAGGTGTTTGTGTGCAATAGTGAGGCACAAAACACCTAGACACACAAGAGAAGGATAGAGATAGAAGGTGTATGCAACTCAAACCCTAAAAAAAACCAGAGCTTCTCTCTCTCTTTTTCTCTCTAACTCTGTAAAATTTTGCTAACCCTTGAGCCAAGAGAGCAAGAGTTCTCTTATAGGCAACCAAGACTTACAAACTAAGTCATCCAAGGGCTCATCCCTCCATACACGTGTATGGAGGGGAAACAAGTGCCAGGAAGCTGTCTGAAAATATCTCCAAAAACAGCTGTAAAGTGGTCGGCAGGGCAAAATGGTCATTTTGCCAAAACAAGTGCCGACCGGCACAAAAGAGTGCCGACCGGCACAATATAGTGCCGGTGGCAACACCAGCTAGCCGGTGGCCTCTAGCCAGTGCCGGTGGTGTGTGAGGATGCCTCACAAAGCATTCTCTGCCCTTCCCAGGCAAAACACAAGTGTTTGGTGCAAAACCAGACACAAAATGGTCGAGTTCGGAGGTCCTGAGGCAAGGCGCGCGAGCCGAGAACTCCGGGAACTCCAAACGAACACAAACATGGATAATCACCGAGTGTCCCAACGGTGACGTCCAAGTCTTGAGGACGGTCAAAAATGGGGTGTCTACACCAACCATGACTCATCCACAAGCGAAGTCATGCAGTTATGGGCTAATGTTTGTAGACACCCCATTTTTGACCGTCTTTAAGACTTGGGTGCCTCACTCTGAACACTCGATGATGAAATGTTACGCTGTGCAATCATTCGATTTCTTTAGCAAAATGCTTCGTTTTCAAGCTTTAAAACCTAAACCTTACACCCCCTTTGAACCAAAACATTATTTCTTCTAGCCTGACCAGTCAGAGAAGAGTTGGCCAACAAATGGCCGGCAGGCCATTTTCAAGTGGCCGTTCGTACCTCTTCATGGTCGGCTGTCCATGTTTTCTGACAGCAAATATTTTGAGATAACCAGTTGTCCCCATGTGCATGCCTTGCACCAACTGTCTCTTTCTTGATATTTCCGATGTGAGATGATGTTTTTCTATAAATACAAAACCCCCTATCATGGTTTGGGGTTAGAAAAAAATTCTCCAAGAGCTATAACTTGTCTAACACACTTCCCTATTCTCTTGCAATATACATAAACTATACATACACCTTCTAAGCTTAAACTTGAGGATTTTGTTGAGATTCTTGAAGATAATTTCAGACCTTTGAGAGTGCTTAGCTTGTGGTTTGTCAACTAAGAAGAGCATCCTCTCTTTAAAGGGGTGATCTTTGAGCTTTTGTACCATCTTTTCTCTCTCTCTTCTTTGCCTTTTCATATTGATTTTAAAGTTGTTTTAAGCTTAAAAATGTGATTGAAAAGTCATAAAAAGAGGAGGGGTTAGCCACCCTTCCTTAGACCTTATTCCATAACTTGTTGCTTTGCCTTTTTCTATTTTGTTTCTCTTGTTTTTGGCCACTATTTTTTGGGGTTTAGGGGCTGTTTAGTGTGTTTATTTAATTTATGCTTTGAATATTATACTTGTGTTGTTGTAAGTCCTCATGAATTTGGTGTATAGGCCATAGCTTCCAATCCATTTGAGTTGATAGTCATTTCTTTCTTTTTTATAGCTTTCATGTACATATTCACACCATCGTAATCATCCACCTTTCATTCATATCTCTGCAACCTCCTTCCTTTCTTTGTTTCTTTTGATTAAGAGTTGCATCAAACAAAAGATTGCCACTCAAGGCATAAGAAAGAGACCCCTCATGCTAAATGGTTTAATCTCTTCAGAGATTCATTACCAAGGCATTACATCTCTGTTATGCCAAGCATGATCTTCTATTTGACACTTTCCTTTATCACTGAAGCATTGCTTTTAAGGGACTAATTTTCTAGTTAGACCCTTGGAAATCATAAAGGAAAGATTCATTATAGCTCATTATCAAGTTTGGATTTGGAGTCATTATCGCTCATTTTGAGTTTGACTCCGAATTCATTATCGCTTGTGAATGGGTTTGATTTTTCCTTTGTAATTTCTCCCGTAGAAAAGGGCTTAAAAAGCTCATTTCTCGAGTCAAGTCCTGCTTACTATCATTTGTTGCTTTTGGATTTAGCGGACGTAATCATCACCTTTGGAATTACCTAAGGGGTATTTATTATTTCGGATTATGTAATTGACGTTTAGAGTTTTGTCCTTGGCCATTGGTAGAGGATGATATTGCTTATTGTTAGAGATAGACTATGAGAACTATTGTAGAATGGGCTACGTAGTGTAACACGATTTGTTGTCGATGATAAATGAACTTGATGAATAGACAATTTCATTGTTGAGTTATGGAGTACGTTGTTAAAGAGGTAACCACAACACTTATAATTGTATTTGTATTGTGAGACGGTTGTCGGATGGTATGATTTTAGTGTTTGGTAATTCGTGTTGTGTTTGGAAACACTTTAAGAATGCAAGAAAACCCAATGTTGAATGGTGGTGCATGGAGCACATTTTGATGGAAATGGGTTAATGTATTTAACTGTTAATAGTTGGGATTGTGATGACTGGACTAGGTGTATGTATTACACCCGTGTATTATTTATGATTGGCTAGCTTGTTATGCTTTTAATATGATGTCGTTTGTGAGGTCCGTTTCTCTCCGGTTAAGCCGGTAAAGCATGGCACCTCGACAGAGGTTTCCTCATCCCTTCCGGTTTGCGCCCGATAAAGTGTGAAAAGAGGGTCTGTTTCCCAACGTATCTTAGACGGCAAAGCGTGGTGCCTTGTGATAGGTTCTTCGTTCCCTTCCGGTTTGTGCCCGATAAAGTATGAACTGAGGAGCACCTCCTTTCGGGTGAGGCTGGTAAAGTGTTATGTGGTATTGATATTGTTGGATATTCCATCCGTGCTATAAGCTGGTGGAGATGAGATTGTTAGTAAACATTACTTTAGTTATCTCATTTTGGATATACATATGTGTTGTTGGTTTTCATATTGTGGAGATGAGATTGGTAGTATGTATTACTTCAGTTATCTTGTTTGAATGTCTGCATGTGTTAACGATTTTCATACAGGTCACCTTTTAAATCCTTGGGCCTATGGTCAAGGAAGGTTGTAGATATATATACATATATTAGGATGTAAATGCTTATGGTGTATTGAGAGGTAGGATGGGGATTATGATTTGCATGTGGAGTTATATTTTTAGAACAGTTGTTTAAGTGAGACTCTTTTATGTTAACATGAGAAGCTTTATCAATGAAAGAATGAGGTTTTAAAACATTTTCTTTTGGAAGTAATGATGGGAATGTGAAAAAGAAGAAATGATTTTATACTGAATTGTGTCAAGAGGAACGTTTTGAGAAAAACACAGTAGTACGAGTATATTTTGGATATTAAATATCACACTACTTGTATGATATGTCATTATGCATTCATGATCATTTTTATCTATATGTTGTGATTGGCTAGGATCTTTGGGATCTCTACTGGGCTTTATGCTCATCCCACGTGTTGATAAACTTTTTTAGGTACAAAGCTGGAGGAATCGTGTATGACTTGAAGTCTTTTAATAGTTGGCCACGGGGCCTTTTAATTGTTGGTCGTGGATCATGTATTGTATAAGGGTAAATCCCTTTTGTTTTATTTATTGTTATTCAATGTAAGCTTAAGAGCATTGTACCATGTTTTATTTATATCATTATTGTTGTCATGAGATAATGTTATCGTTTATTCTTGTTCATGTCCTCAACTAAAGGGAATTATTATAATGGATTTGGTAATGGATTCGAGTAATAAAAGTCAGGGCGTGACACAAAATCAACATAAACTCGCAAAAAATGTATATATAACTCAAAGATTGTCCCTACCTCAAGTTTTTGGAGAAAAGAGAGAAGAAACCTCTCAAAATCAACGGTGTTGAAACCCAATTTTCACCGCACAAAATGTAGCCCTTAAAGAGTTCTCCAACTTTGATGAGGGGACTAGGGTCAAAACTTCAATGGATTTGGAGAAATCAAGGGTTTAATGTAGTTTGGTGAGGGAAAAGTAGAGAGAAGGGGGAGAAATGTGTTTTAGAGAGAGAGAGAGATGAGAGAAAAGTGAGATACACCCAACCCAAGGAGGAGAAAAGGAAAAGAAAATTCGAACTCAGCACTTCCCGCACGTGTGCGCCTTCTTCCACACGTGTGGCACGTCCTTTCTCACACATGCGACCTCCTCCCCCGCACGTGCGACCCATTTTCTACACATGCCCCTGCTCGTGCAATTAAAGCAGTACTGCACCGTCGACAACCTCACCTCACCGCACGTGTGGCCCAAGCCCCCACACGTGCGGTCCTACCTTTCACTTAGGAATTTCACTAGCTAAACTCGAGACACCCCTGATCCAATTTCACGCCTTTCAAAACTAGCGAAATTCAACTCTGGAACAAAATAAAGGCGAGAATCTGAAGAAGGTTTCAAGAACAGTGAACCCAAACAGTCGACAAGACCTCAAATTAATCCCGACACTCCTAACACGAGTAGGCTAATCACAAATGGAAAGGAAAACAAGACAGGTTACATACCCGGTCATCACAAAATAGCATTGTACGCCAACTAGAGATCGAAATAGTAGGCATCCCTATTTGCAGTCAAGAGGCAAATACGTACCGTTCAAGGTGAGCATTCACTAATTGCCATTAACAACTGGCCTTTTTTGTAATGCGGTGTACAATGAAACACTTGTATTGTATTGAATTATGATAGAATTGTGTTGGTGCGTTGGATGGAACTCACGTACAAGTTGTGTTGCCTACCCGTAACGCAAGCACATATTATAGTCACAAAGGGTATCCAACACAAAACATACTAATAGCATGCAACTTCGATATGTGCTTCATTTTTATCTCTTACGACTGGGATGGAAGCATGCATGACAGTCACATCTTTAAGGAAATAATTGAAAACGAGCATGCATCGTTCCCACACCCACAGGAAGGTAACAAATTTTAAATTCAGTACTAGTTAGGGTTTATGTCATATGGATATAAATGTGTTGTTGAAAAAATATAGGTAAATATTACCTTGTGGATGCAGGATATCCAAACAAGACGGGGTATCTGGCACCATTCAAAGAGTCTTGGTATCACCAAGCACAGTTCCAAGAACATGGACGACCCAATAACCCAAGAGAATTGTTTAACGAGATGCCTGCATCATTGAGGAGAGTGGTGGAAAGGGCTTTTGGAGTGTGGAAATCGCGGTGGAAGTTCCTGCAATATGATTTTGCGACGATGCAGGTGCCATTGGTTAGTGTGTCAATGGCATTACACAATTTCATCCGTAGACATAAACTAGCTGCCAATAAGCACAACGAACATAATGGTGTTTCATCGGTGTCGGATGACATACCCGACATTGAAGACATCGGAGAAAATCTCGACGATGGCCTCATGGTTGGGGATACGGATGTGGATATGGGAAGAGTTTGCATTTGCATCATTTATTTTATATACGCAGTTGGGGACTATTGTGATATCATGGTTTTCGATTCGGAAATTTGTTGTACAATGTGACACACGTAGCATGACTTTCACTTATGGAAATGTTTGTAATGCGTAATATTCATAACTAAACTTTTGTAGATATTTGTAACGTGCTCGTAAATTTAAGATTTAAAAGTGAACTTTAGTACAAATTTCGCTATTTTTTTTCTTCGTAATTTGTATAATTAATAGGCAAATTTTTTTCAATTTTGAACTTAATGTAAAGTTTGAAATTTGATGCAAAGTGTCACAACCCAAACCCGTCCCTATAGGTTTAGCGTCATAATCGGCTAGCAATCCTAAGATTACCTATGGCCTCTGAAATAGAATCACAAAATAAGGGGTTAGCGAAAGCAAATACATAAATATAATCGTCCAATGAGCTGTGTTAACTTATATGAAATAGAGATTTTTAAATTTTATATACAATGTCCAAAAGTCACTCTTACATGATACCCACACACATTATAGTCAAAGCAACAAGGGATTAAACCCCATATACAAAAACTTGTCTTAAACCGTAACAAAGAAAACAAAAGTTAAGTCAATCATAAGGCCTTGATCACATGACATATTCAGAACCTCCACGGGAGGCACAATGGTTGACTTTACAAAACAGAAGTCCAGACAAAAGTCTTCAGGCCTGATCTCCAGAACACTCACCTATACATATATATACACATAGTGAGCTAAAGTCCAGTGAATGACATTAAGGTAAAGAGGTTAGTGAACAAATTCCGAACATATCATATTCATAAATCAGATCATAACAAAATCAATTATCATATAAGAACATAATAATGGTACATCCAATAGAACATATCACATCGTCATCCGACTAGAGTAATCGGTTCTGAATACCAATTAAATACATCACCACTTTGACAAGTGGCTAACAACATCTCGTAATCACATATATATCATAGTCCCACATTAACATGCCGTCCCCCATGACTTGGTATTATCTATAGATGCCATAATAGATTTCAAACGTAGAACATTCGTTCACATAAACAAATATCATTTCAAAAATCATAACTTGTCATATAACATTTCGAACATAATTCATATGAACATATCTTTACAATAACGTTACTCACAGTGGGCTTCCAGAAATGGTTGGTTAGTCTCCAAACGTTGACCTACAAACACAAATGTACATAGCAGAAAACATGTCTTATTATTACTCATTCATATGGCCATACATGGCATAGCTTTCTTGTTTTAACTTCTTATTCATTCCATGACATATATCTAGTTCATATTGAACCACGTACTCAGATTCGACACATAATTTCTAATTCACTTACGTATGTTGTTTCTTAGCTTATTAATCCTTAATGGCTCATAAATCATGCCTAAGAATGCCCGAGAAGAGGTGGGAGCGAAGATATCTACTTAAAACATCTTTTAAAAACATGTTGAAAATAAGCTGTTGGCTAGAGCCAACTTTTTGTTGCTAGAGCCAGTTGAAGGCAAAAACTGAGCTCACTCGAGCCACCACTTCATCGCTCAAGCCAGCTTTTGCAGAGTTCAAAATACTGGGAGCTCGCAATGTTTTCTCGAGCCACCACTTCATCGCTCGAGCTAGCTGTGAATTTTCTGGGTTTCTAGACAGAAATTTGAGTTCCAAAATGCATTTTAACATGTAAAAGCTTTCATGACCATTCCAAACTCATGGAAACACTTTGATAATCATAAAAACATTTTAGAAAACTCAAATACAAGATGATTCACAAATCATTTGCTCAAAACCTCTTGAATTTTCCAAAATCGAGCTCAAAAGCTCTTGCATGTAAGAAATTCAAACTATTTTCATGATTTCTTCAAAACATGCAAATGGTTGTTATGAACCCATGAATTTCCAAAACATTATGCAAGACATGAACTCGCATGCTTGCAATGGCTTCAAAACTCAAACTCAAAATGATGGAACCAAAGGTTAATCTCCAAGAATGCACATGCAAGTCATTTACAAGCTCAAAGACCCATTTCTCTTACTAATTTCATGAAATTAGTTCAAAGATATGTTGAAATCATGATGCATGGAAGGTCAGCTACAGAAAATAGGCTCAATCTTACCTGGGGCTTTGATTTCAAACAATAAGAGATGGTCTACCCTTGGCTCTTTTCTTCTCCTTCAAACCACACAAGTGTAGAGCTTTCTCTCTCTAGAGGGCTCACTCTCTCTAGAACTCTCAGCACAAGAAACCAAATGAGCAAAAGGAATGACACCAACACACTCTCTAACTCAGCTGAATATACACACACTCACTTTACTTTTTGAGCACAATACACGTGCACACACATGCAAAACTCCAACACACACACACAAGGGTTTTAATCCTCTATACTCAACACCAAAATGCCCAATTCATACTACACTTAATCAAATGCTGAATCCTAAATAGGACCAAATTAGATACTAATCATGTATCATCTTAATTAAGCACAAGTAGCCTTAATTTTTCAAGGTTAACACACAACTCAATTAACTCAAAACAGTTCTAATCAAGGCTCAATTTAATCACATGTGATTTTACTAAATTGAATCAATTTTTAACAAAACTTCTCAAATGGTTCCAAAAATTCTAATTAGTCTAACCATGTGCTCAATTTCAATTTCTGAGACCGTTTAGGCTATCAAATTTCATTCCAAAGCATAAATCATGACAGATATTACTACGAGTAACAGATAGAAAGCCAAATAACATATAAAATACATAATAAACACATCATTTATTTAAATCACTTAATTAACATCCTTAATTACATATTAGCAATTAATTACAGATCGAGGTTGTTACACAAAGTCCAATTTCTTACAAAAACAATTGCACTTATTTTTTGTAGTTCATCATTTGTATAATGCAAAGGTAGATTCTCAGGGCTACGTGTAATTTATTTGAAATCGCAACCGAGACAAACATTACCATTTGAATTTCTAACAAAGTTGCAAAATTTTCTAATTCGTAATTTCTAAACGTTAACAGGATCATTTCTTACAAACTAGGAATTAATTTCAATTCGTAATTTCTATAATTAAACATAAAAGTTCTAGAAAAATTGACTAATAATTATAGTTGTATTTGTAATTTGTGTGAGGACAATTCAAATTTAGAAAAATTTTGTAATTGCATGGATATTTTACTTTTTTTAATTAAAATTCAAATGTTGCCCAAATTTGTAATAATCTTGAATTCATAATTGATAGAATTAAAAGTTAAATTTGCAAGAAGTTTGTCAATTTTTTTTTTAATTCTTATTTATAATTACAAGTTTACTATCAAACAAATAAATAATGGTATATGCAACAATTGGTATACTTTAGTGTACTAATAGATGATTACTAATAATTGTTGAACTTTTAAAAATTTGTAATTTGTATAATGGGTAAGATTTAAAATAATGTCAGAAGGTATGTTTGTACACTACGTAGTATGCCAATTGTTTACAAGTTATAAAAAAAAATAAAATTTATTGCTCTTTTAAAATTTATTTATAATTCACAAATTGAAGATTTCGAATTTTGTGCCAAATTGCCTCATTTTAGCCGTTACAAGCTGCGTCCAAATACTATTAAAATAATAATAATAATAATAATAATAAGCTATGTCCAAATTCACCCACTGCCATGTCAGCACACAAACATTCATTTTCCTATTGGAACAGTACATGGACACATGTAGGGGCAATTTGGTAACTTCATATGAAAATATCATTTCAAACACTTTTCCCAATACAACCATTCAAAAAAAAAAATTCAACCCATCTTTCCAAATACACAAACTAAAATAGCCTACTCAAATAATTAAATAGTTAATAAGTCAAAAAAAATAGCCACTTCCCAAACAAAGCCTATGTAAAATGTGTATATTGTACAATTTTTTAAACAATATCACAATAATTCGTAACAATAAAAGCCCAATAGTTTATAACTTTTCTCACTATAATAATGTATATATTTTAATATTTAAGAAAGAGAAATACTTAAGAAAAAAAATTTTTTTGAGACTAGGTGTATTTAAATATAATAAATGAATAAAAATATAAGAAAATTGGTAAGGCCAAGTGTAAATAAGTTGTATAAACTTCACTAAACTTGCACACAACATATATATATATATATATATATCTATAAGAATCTCTTTCTTTTCCACGGCTCGTCTTTTTTTTTTTTTTTTTCCTTCTTATTTTGCCTTTTCATTTTGAATTATTTACTAATGGTGGCTTATATATTGAGTACAGATTTTTTCGTAATTATGAAAATATTCTTTGTCAATTATGCAATAGGTTTTTTCCGTAATTACGCAAATATTCTTAAGCAATTATGAAATAGGTTTTCTTGTAATTACGCAAATATTCTTGGTCAATTATGAAATATAAATCTTTTATTTTTTAACAAATTACAAACATAAAGTTTGTTTAAAATATGAATCGTTCTTATAATATTAGAAATTACAACTATTGTTTGTTATAAATTTTAATTTAACACAATATCTAAGGGGAAAAAAAAAACTATTTTCCTATGCAATAATAAATTATCAAAATTTTTTATTGAAAAATATTTCTCATATCTAGAAAAATTGTTAATTGACTTAATGATTTATTTATTAACAACATGATTAACTAAAAAATATTTTTCATATCATTAAAAATTATTAATTTCCTTATGAATAAAATTGATCATTTGTTATGCGAGTATGATTTATGTATTAATAAAATTAGTCATTTGTATATATATGTATTTTCTTCTTCTTTATTAGTTCAGTAACTTATCATAGTAATTTTTTTTAGATGAGAGAATTATCTTAGTATTTGTTTTATATTTATCTATTGAGAAAAGCTACACACCATAATTTTGTTTTTGTTTTTTTTTATAAATTTGGAAGAAATGTTAAAGACTCATAAATTCATCCAAAATGGTATGGTAATAGAATTAGAGTCGACATCATTGGGTGTAAAATAAATCAAAAAATGATACATATTATACCACATAATTCTATCATATATCTAATGATTTATTCTATTCAATTTCATAAAACAATAGTTAAATTTTTTTAAAAATTATCAAAATACAAAACTTAAAGATACTGTAATAATAGCTCATGCCTTGTACAGGCCTGTGTAAACTAATATATATATATATATAAGAAGCTCTTTTTGTTGGTGGCTCGTCCTTTTTTTCCCCCCTATTTTGTCCTTATATATTGAATAATTTATTAATGGTGACTTATATATTGAGTGAAATTTTTTTTCTTAATTATGCAAACATTCTTGATCAATTATATAACAGGTTTTTTTTGATAATTACGCAAACATGTAACAGATTTTTTCGTAATTACGCAAACATTCTTGGTCAATTATGAAATATATTTTTCCATAATTACGCAAATATTCTTGGTTAATTACAAAACATAAATTTTTTATTTTTTAACAAAGTACAAATACACCCATAAAATTTGTTTAAAATATTAATCGATCCTATAATACTAGAAATTACAACTATTATTTTTTATAAATTTTAATTCAACACAATACCCAAGAAAAAAAAAAGTATTCTCCTATGCAATAATAAATTATCAAAATTCTTTATTGAAAAATATTTCTCATATCATGAAAAACAGTTAATTGACTTAATGATTTATTTATTAACAAAATGGTTAACTCAAAAATATTTTTCATATCATTAAAAATTATTAATTTGCTTAATGATTTATTTATGAATAAAACTGATCATTTGTTATGCGAATATGATTTATGTATTTATAAAATTAGTCACTTGTATATATATATATGGATTTTCTTCTACTTCTTGATTAGTTCAGTAACTTATCTTAGTAGTTTTTTTAAGATGTGAGAATTATCTTAGTATTTGTTTTATATTTATCTGTTGAGAAAAGCTACATAGCACAATTTTATTTTTTTTGATAAATTAGGACGAAATGTTAAAGACTCATAAATTCACCCAAAATGATATGGTAATAGAATTGGAGTCGATATCATTGGGTGTATAACAAATTAAAAAATGATATATATCATACCACATAATTCTATCATATATCTAATGATTTATTCTATTCAATTTCATAAAACAACATTTAAATTTTTAATAAATTATTAAAATACAAAACTTAAACTTACTGTAATAATAGCTCATGTGTAAACTTGTGTATATGTACAAGGTTATGTGAAAAAATGCGGGGGGACAGGGCCCTTGAAAAAAACAACCCCCCTACCCCTTCCCATAGTTATATTTAAAAAATAAATAAATAATTTATATTAAATTCAATAAATTTGACATAATTATATTAAAATTTAAGTAAATTATAAATATAGTTTTTGAAATTTTTTTAAAATACAGATTATCTCCTATAATTTTAGAAATTACAAATATCCCTTTGTTAGAATTTTTTATTTAACAGAATTAACAAAAAAAAAAATTCTAACTATTCTCCTATACAATAATAAAATTATATGAACTGTTAATTAAAATATATTTCTGACATTATTAAAAATTATTAATAAAAGGAATAATTTGTTATACAATTAGAAACTTTAAAAACATTTATTTAACAGAATTAACAGAAAAAATGAAATTTTCAACTACACTCCTATACAACAATATAGAATTACATGAATTGTTAATTAAAATATATTTATGATATTATTAAAAACTGTTAATTGACTTGATAATTTGTTAATAAAATGGGTGATTTGTTATACAATTAGAAACTTGATAATTTGTTAATAAAATGGGTGATTTGTTATACAATTAGAAACTTCATAAATTTGTAAACCTGAAAAAAAAAATTCTAATTGCTCTCCTACACAACAATAGAATTACATGAATTGTTAATTGAAATATATTTCTAATTAACTTGATAATTTATTAATAAATGGGGTAATTTGTTATACAATAAGAATATTGAAGAGGTAGGATGTAATTTCAAAAATTACAAGGGATAATTCATATTTTGAGCAAATCTCAAGAGATGTATTTATAATTTATCTTAAAATTTATTAATTTTTTAATTCATATAAGACATTATTTTTTTATTCGTAATTTGTTCGTTATATCAATACAAAAATGAAGTTATTATCTCTTTTACATTAAAAAATATATATTTTATCTTATTTAATTATGTGTTTTCACAATTTTTGTATTAGTTTCAATCTTTTAGTATTATTAAAATGAAAAGTGCTACTCTAATACAAAAATTAGATTCACTTTTCAAATCCAGTGTGACAGTATATTAAAAGATTTAAGGCATCTCTCTCATTTTTTTTTAATCACCAATTAATCATCTATTTTACACATCATTTGGTCTTAAAAATAGATTTAGAAAGTAAATTTTTATATCATGTTCTTATTAAAAAGAAAATCGGTATAATTATGTAAAAATTGTAAGCTTTACTTATTTTTTATAGTGATTCCGGTTTTGACTCAACCCATTTGATATTCCGGATTCGGGTTTTATGGTTTTTGAATGTTGTTCATGTCTTTTCCCCCCTTATTCTTACTTGAATTTGGCTATTGGATTGTTGTGGTTGCGTTTGGGATAGGTTGGTTTCTTAGTTTGCAAACTCTTGTTACCCAGAATTTTGCTCCTCTGCTTAAACAGCATTTCTTGTGCTCAAGAGGGCTTTGTGAACTCTCAGTACTTTTGCAGGTCTACAAAACTACTTGGAGAGTATATTCTACACTCGAGCAGGTCTTTTTGCATTTGAGTGGGCTTAGCTCGAACGGCCCTTTTTGCGCTCGAGCGTTAGTCTGTTGTCTACAAAACAACTAAAAGTGTGCATTCTGCACTCAAGAGGCACTTCTTGCGCTCGAGCGAAACAACTTGTTGTGTCTGACGCTCGAGCGTTACTTCTCACGCTCGAGTGAACTGTGTATATATCAGTTCGTAACAGCCACTTTTTACATCACTTTTTCATCTCTTTCTCTCTCTAAAACATTTCAAAACCCTAGATCTTGAGCTTCTCTCTCTAGAACTCACCTTCTCTCTACATTTTCACTTACATCTGTTGGTTTCTCTTCCCTAGTGTCTTTGAGGAAAAGGTAGAGCATCTCAAGAGCTCCATTTTGATCCGAACAAAAGTCGATTTTGGCGTCCTGAAGTTTTTTCCTTGCTTTGCTCGTCTTCTAACTTTGAGGTAGGGACTTTTTACACTCTCTTATGATTTTTAATTTAGTTATTTGTTGATTGTATAAAAAAAATGTTGGGATTTGGAGGATTTTAGACAAACCTAGGGTTTTGATTTAAAATCAAAATAAGGGTTTTCAAATGAAGGTATTGAAAATGGTTGTGGGAGTAGATATGAGGATGTGTTGTGTTAAATATATTGATTTTGACACATAGGTTGGATTGGGAAGAAAGTGGAGTTTTGCCCTAAAATGTTTCAAATAATTATTTTTTATAAATAATGGAATTGGTATGAGGAATGTGAAATTGAATAGGTATTTACGTACATGGTGGAGTTGGATACTTGTTATCTCTCATCTATGGAAATTTGGATAATTTATCTGTTTTGGAGATTGTATACCTGTTTAGACATATCTGTTTGGGCTATCAGTGGAGGATAGCTATGATTGTTGTAGAAATTGCATGAGGATTAGGTGAATTGAAACTAATCTCTTATCGGTTCACTACAAGAGTTTCACTTTTGGCGACTAAAATGTTAGTCACCAAAAGCCTTGTTTTTAGTCGCCAATCACTTTTGCCCACTAATATATTTGGTCGCCTATAGTTTGTCGGGAAACAATCGGTGACTAAAACTTTTTTGGTAGCCAAAAGTGGCCTATTGGCGACTAAAACCTTAGTCGCCATAATTTTTTTTTAGTCGCCATATATTTAAAAAAAAATTAGATAAATAAATATATTTACTTTTAGTGACTAAATTATTTAGTAGCCAATTGAGTATGTATGTTTGGCGACTAATTATTTGGTAGCCAAAAATTTTACTTTTTGAGAATTGGCGACTAAAATTTTAGTAGCCAAAAGTTTCTTTTTTACAATTGGCGACTAACAGTTTAGTAGCCAAAAGTTTCACTTTTTTACAATTGGCGACTAAAGTTTTAGTAGCCAAAAGCCAACCCGTGACATTTGTTTAGTCACCAAAAGGCCTTATTTAGTTTTTATAATTTATTCTGTAATATTTTTTGTGCCATCTATAACCTATGCATATACAAAATTATTCATCTATTCATTCATTCATTCAATTCTTAATCATTCAATAAAAATGTTTCTCCACAACTTGTACCATTCAATTTTCAACCACATACAAAACTTAACTATTAACCGTACATATCAAACAAAATAAAAATTCATAAATATAGTATAATCCAACAAATACATATACTATCCAAACCAACAAACTCGTGATCGTAACTTGTATTCCCAACACAAATCTCTCTTTATACTTTGGATAGTTGTGCATTCACAGCATAAGTTGGTTCTTCAAGTTACTAGAATTAAACACAGGCAAATTTCATTTTTATCTATCAAGGAATCTTTTCTCCGGAATGGTTCCATCTCAAGGCAGAAATTTCCTACAACAACAATACTCAACAATGTTATGCTTTGTTTGGTAGGAGGGAAATGAAAAGAGAAAAAAATAATTGAGAAAGTTATTAAATATTATTCCCACGTGTCATTGAACACAAATTCGGAGGGAATTCAATTTAATTTAGGTACAAACAATACTCAAGGAACAACAAAATAAATATATTTTCCCCTCGACTCTTATCTGCTTTGTTCTCAATCAAATTGGAATATCCCATGCAAAGAAGATTGAAAAAACATAAACAAATGGACAACGTTTCAAATATTATTGCATCAAAAATCTAAAAATACAAAACTGATATATACCATCATTATCTGTCTCATTATGGGCTTGAGGTGATATGCATCAATAAAAAGTGTCATTCCTATGCATCAATTAGCAAGTGTAAACAATTGGAGCTAATTAAAAAGTGTGCTAATTAGCTCCCTCCATTAGCATAGTCTCCACACTGACTGGAAAGGTTGGCATCATTTCCAGAACACAAGGAGGTCAACATAACTAGATCAAAAATAGTGATGACAATAATGGCTAATGAACAACATAGGACAACATCCAATAAACAAAATCATGAATCTCACATTCCCAATACAAATATGATGAGAAGCACTTCAAAGATAGTACCTCTAGATGCCACTGGAAGGTAGTAACAGGATAATTGTGTGCATGGACTGTAGAGACATAGACCTGATGCAAATAAATGTTCTAAATTTAGAATGTTCAAATATATAGGGAGAGAAAAAAAAAACATTGGAGAGTAAAACTTATTTATTGATAAAAATAAATAATCAATTGATAATTCATATAGAGAAAATTTTAGCTAGAATATCATATAGATTGATAATTGATAAAATATAACAAATTGCCCGTAGTCAATACCTTATTATCTGAATCTGCACTAGATGTTAAGACCTTGAAGAAATTACATAGTTCCTTGTACGCTCCAAACCTTTCTGGTGATACACCATACTGTTGCATAAAGGAATTCAACTCACTAAGGTCAGCTACTATGTACTTTGCAAATCTAAGTACGCCTGCTAAGATTAAGCAGGCATATATGGGTCTAAAAAAATAGAACCGAAACAATACGAAGAACTAGTTGTGTCTCTATTGTATCTGCATAATTCATAATCTATATGCATTCAAGTCTTAATAAATTAGGAATTGGTGCTACAGTAGAACGACAAGGATAATGACAACAAATTAGGCATAAAATTCATTTTTTACAGACACCATTTTCTACTGCATTTTTTACCTCCTACTCACAATAGGAGTGGTGCCCAACCCATGTGATTGTGTATTCTCCACTCCCATTGTGAGTAGGCAATTAAAAATGAGGTAGAAAATGGTCTCTGTCGCAAGACTGAAAACTTCCAAGTATGGACCATTATGGAGTCTTGATAAGTCAACATCTACTAAGGTACATAATAGTGACTACTGCCCAATTTTTTATTCATAAACTGACCAAAGTTGAATTATTTTTTAAATTGTTATATTAACTTCTATATATAGATGTAAAGCAACCCAAGAATGAAGTGAATTTCCAATATCAGTACCTTTTGGGATGAGCCATGGGTTTGGAGCCCAATACGTGAACACAAAGCCCTTTCAAAACTCTTAACACAAAGGAGCTACAAACCCAAGAATTGATTTTTAAGAAACACCTAAACCAAAAAACTTCATCCATACTAGTCCACTTTTTAACTAATACCTTTGTCAGTCTATTAAATTGCAGAGCAACAATTCTGATATGTTTTAATCAATACCACCATAGTTTGAGGCATTTTGCCAAATACCTGGTAGGCATGAATATCAGATATGCTTTATTCCTTCTTTTCTATACATAGATAGGGATAAACACCAAAGAAAAGAACTTACAAACTTCAAATCACACTCAACTCAGCAACCCATGGTCCCAATTACTTGGGTTCAGCCATGTGTTAAAATCATTTTTAGTCTATGCAGTTGTGGAAATCGTTTTTAGTCTATGCAGTTGTGGAAAGTTGTTGGTGAGATGGTAGCCTTTTGGGAAGATGGTAGACACTGGACGCTAAGGAACAAAATTTTCAGTTCCCATTCAAACAGCAAAAAAATATTTTCGTTTCCTAAGAGACAAAAACAAAGCACTAGTAGAATAGTGAAATTCTAGTATTTCCATAAACAATTCAAATCCCATTGGAACATACTGAAAGGCATCAATACATAGCGCAATAGACCAAGTTTAGAAATTTTCATAAATTGTTTTGCAAATTTTTTGACAAAAATTCATAAGGATGTATTGTAATAAGTATTGTTAGTAATATAGCATTGCTAATATTATTATTGTCTAAGTGGAATTTTGGCTCTTATTTTGCAAATTATTTTGCTAATATTATTATTGACAAATCTCATTGCCTTGTGGCCTAGTGACGTGGAAGCAGCACTTAGGTGCTTGTACGGGAGAGGTTGGGGGTTCAACTTCGCCTAAGAGCTAATCTAACAACTTACAATTGACTTTCGCCTATCAAAAAAAATATATATGTGTGAACCAGTAGAGATCACTTGGTACAGCTTGATAGAAGTTTCTCATAAGTTCTTTACTAGTCGGAACACATTTAGAATAAACTGATGGCTTCTGTGGCCTTCAGTGTGGATTTTTATCCTTAAATTCCAGGAAACTTGCCACTATTAAATTGTTTATCAAATAGTAGGATCCATAACTATTCAGAGACACTCTTTTATCTAAGAATTAGATCATAACAGAAAAGCTGTTGAGTGAAAACTTGTATTAGAATATAAAACCTGCCCTAAACTAAGAACCAAGCGTAGTGTATGGAACTGAAGAACTTCACAATATAGTTGAAGAACACAGCCCAAATATTTTAAATAATGGTTGAAAATTTTTCCTTTATATTCTTCTTCCAGAATAGTTTTTAGCTATTTCCAATTCATTTTTTCATTTTACAACGAGTTACGTGACTTTTCAATAAGGACAGATTTCATTTTTGCCCCTGGCTGTTAACACATCGCATAAATATATTGCAACCACTAAATGAACATGATGAATTCAAAAAAGATTACCTCTTCCATTAAGGGGGACTCCTTCGCTAACTAGGAGGAAGATGAAGAATTAGGCATGATAGATCCGGTCAAGGAGCCGTTGCCTAAACTAGAGATGAAGTAAGAAGTAGGTGCAGATCCATTGCAAGCTTCCGCTTACATAGGCATGTTTTGTGGACTAATAGAACCTCTTTTGCTGGTTAACTTGGAATTCAGTTCTTCGATCCGAGATGTAAACTTGTCCATCCGGTCATTCAATGTGGAAATATGTTCCAACAGCTGTGTGATAGCTCCCTATGGAGAAAAGAGGGAGGGGGGGAATAGAGTTCACTAACAAAGAACATTTACTAGCATAACTATACCACAGGAACCATTTAGTCCGAAAATTACAGTAATTTTAGGGACTAGCAAAAAATCACCAATCACCTGATTTGTTAATGTTGCTTGTGATTCAGTTGTCCTCTCATCAAACCTTAGGTTATTTTCAGAAAATCCAGTTATCTTGGATAGATTCTTGTCCCTTTGTGTTGAAAATGAATGTGACATACCACTGTTCAAACAAGAATATATCACAGTATTAATTGGATAAGGCAACTGATTCTTAACAAAGGACAAATCAAATGTTGATGGGAAAGGGAAAAAATGGTGCACAACGTATTTGCTACTCCATATCTACAAAATGAAAGTGCAAAATATCATTGGTAATGCATCAAATTTTAGTGGCTTAATTAAGATATGTGCCCACTCTGAAAAAGGAATATTCTTGAAATTCAACAATTAGGGTCCATTTGGATGGATGCAGCTTTCAAATATAGAGATTTGAAATTAAAAATATTAAGAGTACAGAGTGTTACCAAAAAAAAAGCTAATACCCTAGTTAATTACATTTTGGAATACTTTTTGAAACAACGTATGCTTTTGTTCCATAATAGTAAAGTTAGCGATCCGAAGCAATTCCGAAAGTTTTTTCTAATATATTTCCTTAAATATGTTTTTCCTAATAGATGAGAGTAGAGGAAATTTACAATTAATCTCATGGAGACTTTGGAAAAGAAGATTTCAAATAAATATATTGACATCATCAAAGATAATAAAAATTAGAAATCAATAACCAACGTAGGCAAGAATGTGAATGACAGAAGAAGAAAAAATTTATGAACTATGCGTCAATTACATAGATGGCCCCCAACAGGATGGAACAGGGGATCAAGAACAGAGTTATCAGCTTCAAAGTAGCTCAAAATGAGTTGGTAACAAAAACAACAATGAGTCATTGTAGACGCGCCCGTGGGCCTCATGCTACAATTCGGACTCAAATAGTCACGGTCCTGTATCTAATCTTGCAGAGTGCAATGCAAGACCAATGAATCATCAAAGAGTCCAAATCCGGCAAATCGTTTTGGAAAACAGATTTTTTGAAAGAAGTGCCAAACATTGACTACTTTGCCAAATACAGAGTCGCCACCTAAATATTTTTTTATGGGGGAATTTAGGAAACCCTGACTCGTTTGCCTAAGGCCACGTGTCCGTCATCACCAAAGTTGCCTCGGCTCGGGAACTTGGGTACGATTGGGGAAGGTCAGCTATGAGCACCCCCGCTCACCCGATCAAAGATCGGCCTCTACTAACCATGATATCTAGTTTTGAAAACATATGCGTTCTTATTTGAAAGGCAGTTTGAAATTTGCTACTCGCAAGTAGGCTAAAACACGGATTTCAACGAGTTGTTCCAACTCAAACAATCCAACCTTCGCTCACAGGCATTCAGGCAGTTAATCAACTAAGCAGTTAGCCTCATGGTAAGCATGCTGTCATGTTAACATTCACACTCATGCAAAATGCTAGAGCATAAAAAGCTTACCGAGTACTCCGAGCCAAAACAAAGAACTTGTTAGTAATCAATGTATGATCCAAGTCCATGTTAAGTGGCTAATGCATCGCATACAAAATGCAACTAAGATAGGCTCGGCTATTCTAAGATGGCATGTGGAATGCAACAAATAACACGTATTCAAGTTAGATTTGAAATACTATGCAGTTAGCATGATGCGCCGATCCCGGTGCATGCAATACAAATGAATGGATGCACGTATGCATAGCATAAGGATGCTAATTGAAATATGCCCTAAATCTAACCATCGTAAGCGGTTAAGTAAAAGGGAGAAAGACGTGGGGTAGGAAAACATTCACACACTCACACACACTTATTACAAATTCACCCTCGCTCGGAGGGGCCAAAAGAATAATACAATTTAATCAACTAACAAGCTAATTAAATAGTTACAAACCAATTAACTAGTTAAGCAAATTAACTAAGCCAATAAAGCAATAAAACAGCCTCGAGAAGAGGGTCCAATGCACGCATGCTCGGCTCTGCTCAGAAATCCAACGCCATGCATAAGCTGCCTCTGTCTTCACTGTTTTCCTCCTCTGAAGACTTCACAAGTCCCAAGCAGCACTCTCTGATTACAGTGGAAGGTCACCGGCCAAGGGGGAACACCATCGGCCATGGAGAAGTGGTCATCGACCATCTATTGAGCTCTCGGCCACCAATTCATGGCCGGCCGGCACTGAGTGTAGTTGGTCGGCCATCTATGCCTGCAGAATCCTGTTTTGACAGCAGCAGTGGGCAAACATGGCATGGCAATGCATTTCAAGCAAATGTGTGCACCAACACCCTCCTTATCATGTTCATGACTCAAAGGGGGATGGTACTCAATTCTTGGACCACCAATCGCGCATTTCAATGCGTGATAGCCTAAGAAACCAAGTGTGCCATTTCAATATCAAATGAAATGCAAACCAAATAAACGCATAAGGCCCAACCTCCATCATGGTGATCTCAAGAGGCAAGGCATGCATGCTCAATGTAATGCAACCTAGGCATGTGGGCTAAGTATGCAATGTGAGGATGCCAACAAGCATGCAAACATGCAAACATGGACAACATGTTAAGTACAATGCATGCAAAATGCATCACAACCTAAGTAGACAACAACATGTCATGTAGCTCAAGCAATGCAACTAAATGCAATATGGTTAAGCATGTGTCAACAATGCAAGTAATGAGCATGCAAAACACCATGTAACCAAAGCATGCAAACATGAAGCAATGTAACAACATTTGCTTAACATGCAAAGGGCGGACTTAGACTAATATGGACAAGTCTCAACCATGTCCAAATCAGTAGCCAAATGCTATGGAAATGAGGGCCAAAACACATACAAACATGCATGCAGACAATGGTCCAACACTTGAGCATCAAATAGCAATTTTTAAGCACACTTAAAAGAGACAAACATGGGCATATGGCAAGCATACTAAGCTCTGAATATCATGTTAAGGATGGTGACAAACCAACTAAACAAGACAAATAAGGCATGCAACTATGTCCAAAACTCAAGGCAAACCAAAGAAGTATTGAACTACACTTAGCAAAACCAAATATGACATGAGTTAAACAACCAAAATCAGAGTTTTAGCATGTTAAAACAAAGCCAAAAACACATTGACATGGCATCCTAGAGGCCTAAACATGATGGCATACGCAATGACACTTTCATTGAGCGTGAAACACAAACTCGTTAAGGCTCTAAAGGAGCATCAAATGCAAGCATACAAGCATGCTAAATGGACTGAAATGGCATGGTAAGTGGTGCCAAACCACTGAAACAAGCTAAGTAATGCATGCTCAACACTCACACACCCAAGGCTAACAAGCCAAAATACAAGGTGGCTATAAAAAGGGTGTCATGTATGGCCAAAACAACCACAAACAGACCTTAAGCATTCTGAAACATGCATAAAAGCTTCACGAAGCTTGGCCAAAACAAGTAAGCATAGTAGTCTAAATGCTAAGTACATGTTAAGGCAAACAATGGCATTACAAGACAAGTATGCAAAACAAGTATGGTGTGTCTAAACCGACCTAAAATAGTGCTATATCGTGACAAAATAAGCACAAATACTAGCTAAGACATGGCCAACATGATCTCAACAATGGTGCTCACACATGTGGCTAAAATGGCACATATTGAAGGCAACAAGGAGAGGGGATGGCCCTCTCCTTCTTAGGACCTTAAAGCACCATCCCCACCACTAAAATCCCTCTGGATTTTAGTGGTGAGGAGGCCAAGATAAGGTGGTCCCGGAGCTCACCAAAATAGCACAAAATGGGGGCCAAACAAGGCCTAAGAGGGGTCAAACAACCCCAAACACCAAAGCAACCTTAAACAACTATTTTAACCACTTAAAATCAGAACTTTTATATGTTATAGACTAAGCTTAAAAACAGATGTAAGGATGGGTAAAAGCCTATGCAAAAAGGGGGTATTTAAAGGGAAAGTTCTCCTTGTAGACCTCTTCAAGAACAATGCTCCAGCAGCCTTCCTTAGGTCTAAATCAACTCAAAACCTCTGAAAATCACTCCTTAGCACCTCAGTAGCCAAAGGAAAGTGTAACTCTAGGTGTTTGTGTCCAAAACTATGAACAAAACACCTTAAGGCAAAAAGGGAGAGGGAGATATAGAAATAGAGAGATACAAATCCTAAACCCTAATCTCAGACCCTCTCTGGAACTTTTTGTAACCCTTGGGGAGGGAGAAGAAGGCCTCCCTTTATAGAGATTCACTCTTGCAAAGCTTACAAAACAAGCTAAGCAAGAGTGAAATCCCTCCATACACGTGTATGGAGGGGGTGCAAAGTGGGTGCCAGCTATCACAGCTGGCACAAAATGTCTGCCAAAAGCAGATGCACAGTGGTCGGCCAGCCAAAAATAACAAATTGGCCAAAACAATGGTCGGCCAACCACAAAGAGTGCCGGCCGGGCAAACATTTGGCCGATGGCAACAAAACAATGGCCGGTGGCCTCAAGCCATGGCCGGTGAGGTGTGGGGGTGGCCAACAAGCCATTCCCTGCCCCTCAAAAGCAAAACACAAGTGTTTGGTGCAAAACCAAACACAAAACAGTCAAGTCGAGAGATCCTAAGGCAAGGCGCGTAGCCAAGACCTCCGGGAACTCAAGACGAATACAAACATGGATGATCACCGAGTGTTCAAATGGTGACGTCCAAGTCTTGAGGACGGTCAAAAATGGGGTGTCTACAGTTGCCCCTCTTTGACAGAACTCGAAAGTCATAACAATGACGGGAGTGAGTGTCAAAGCCTAGAGACGACCCATTTTTGACAAGGCCGAAGACTTAGACAAAGCATACAAGCTACAAGCAAAGATATGCGCCCGAGGGCAGGGGCAAAATGCAAGACAATGCACAGAGCCGAGCATAACTTATGATCATGCAAAAGAAAGCTGTAACGAAGCATAACATGTGACAGTTTTAAGCAATCAAACACGAATTCAACTACATTACAATGCAGAAAGGATGTAAGAGAATTATGTAATTCTCGCTACGTTTCACGCGGAGAATACAATACCTATCCGGCTCGTCTGGTCGTGCCAGCTTCAAATGAATCGTACATACAATATCGTGCCTGTAAAAGAGAGAAATTTAATAGGTACAATATTGTTAGCAACATGCATGACATGCAAGTTAAGACTGCGTGACAACGCAAGTGAAGGAGTGTATGACAATGCAACCAATACGTAACGCATAACAATGCGGAATGGATGCAAAATGATAATACAACATTTACAAAACTCTGTATAAACAATGCAAATGATATGCAATGCATTTGAAACATAATCAAACCATAAGCAGTTCAAAACCACACAACTATCATAAAGATGATGGAGATGCAAAGTCCGTCTACCATAGAAAAGGTGCCGACACCCTCAAACCACAATACCAGCAGTGGAATAGGCGCGTACACATGCAGAACTATGAGTGTGTAGATGGAACACAAGATACAAGTAATTGGGTGGGATGATATAAGTGGGGAAATGACCCGCTGAGGAAAGATCGTGATCCTAAATGCTGGATGCAACAAATTACACTACCATGTAATATATGCAATGGATGAGGCATGCAACCAAACCGTATCTTGCCTAGGAAAGGCATGGACACATACAAGCCACGTTTAACACAGAAACGGTGCCGTCACCCACAACACTAGGTGCGTACACATAATCTCATAACCGTGCTTCGACGTAAAAGGTACGGGCACATACCAATCCAAGCTCAACAAGGAAAGGCGCAAGCCATAGATGGATGTGATGCAGTAAATGCATGCAATGCTTTCTACATACAATGCAATGAGTGCATGACGATGCAAGCTATATACAATGCAATATACATACTAAAATGCAATGGATGCAGTGGGTAAGGCCTGCGGCCAGAACACATCTTGCCTAGGAAAGGCATGGACACATACAAGCCGCGTCTAACACAGAAACGGTGCCGTCACCCACAACACTGGGTGCGTACACATAATATCATAACTGTGCTTTGACGTGAAAGGTACAGGCACATACCAGACCAAGCTCAACAAGGAAAGGCGTAAGCCATAAATGGAGGTGATGCAGTAAATGCGTGCAATCTACGATGCAATATATACAATATGCAATGGAATGTCATATTTACAATGGATAAGGCACGCGGCCAAACCAAATCTTGCCTAGGAAAGGCATGGACACATACAAGCCACGTTTAACACGGAAACGGTGTCGTCACCCACAACACTAGGTGCGTACACATAATCTCATAATCGTGCTTCGACGTGAAAGGTACGGGCACATACCAGTCCAAGCTCATCTCGGAAAGGCGCAAGCCGTAGGCAGGGGTGATGCAGTAAATGCGTGCAATCTACGATGCAATAAATACAATATGCAATGGAATGTAAATGTTTACAGTGGATGCATGACATATGCATTATATACAGTGAATGCATGACAATGCATGTGCACAATGAATGCATGACATATGCATTATTTACAGTGGAATGCATGACATATGCACTATTTACAGTGTAATGCATGACATATGCACTATTTACAATGGAATGCATGACATATGCACTATTTACAGTGTAATGCATGACATATGCACTATATACAGTGGAATGCATGACATATGCACTATTTATTTTTATTTTTTTTTGTTTGAAATGCATGACAATGTGAACGGACTTGGATGCGCGACAACGCATGTCTTTTGAGGTGCATGATAATGCATGAGGTACGCATGACGATGCGACCTAAAGAATGTGCATACTAAATGCAAGTATGGCATGCATGACAACGCATAACATATGTGCATGACAATGCGAGTATGATGCGCGCTGCAACGCATACAATGATATGCATAACAATGCAAAGTATTTAAAGCAGTTTCCGAACTTCGCAAGATACAAAAGGATACGAAAAGGATACACCTTACACGTATTTGAGTGCTATACACAGAAGGCATGGCTCAGAGACCGGTTAAGCTTCAGAAATGCACTTTTCTTGCACTGTCTTGAGCAAATAAGGCCCCAAACCACATATCTGACCCAAAAAAGGGTGTAGGAGGCTCACCGGCAATGAGGGGAGTCCACCGGCCATCCACCGGCCACAAAATAAGGCCACTAGCCATCTATTTGGCCGACCAGCCAACAATATGGCCGACCGGCCAAAAGTGCCTGTTCGGGGTAGTTTTGTCAATTCGGCACGGGTCTTTAAATATAGGGCTTGAAACCCTATTCTATCACTTGCCTCTTGTTCGAAAAATCCTCCCCCACCTCTCTAGGTCATTTTTCCATCTTCGATCCTCGTTTTTCCTTGGTTTTTGGGCCCGTTTCATCGTTCGATTTGCGAACTCCTCGCCGTTTCGAACATTTTGAACCAAACAAATCTTTGTTTCGGTGCCTTTTCCTCGATTTTCGCCACTCGGGTTTGTTTTCCCCGAGTTCATCTCGATCGCTGTGCCTTTTCTGCACTCCGACCTTTTCGGCCATTTTCCACCCTCTCGGGGTTGACTTTTTTAGTTGACTTTTCATATTCTCGCCTGGTTTTCACATTCCCGACCATTTTCGCACCGTTCTCGAGATGGCGGACGATCTTCCACGGGGTGGGGCTCCCCTGGAGATAGATATGGACCCAGAGGCCGAGCTCTTGCCGCTTAACATCCGGCCATTCGACCCGACGACCTACAGGCCGGCGATCCATGTGCTGCCTCCCGACGGCATTCGCTACTTCAGCAACTTTGCGAGGGGTGTGGCACCGGAGCTCCTACTGCGCGAGCCAAAGTCGCATCTATCCTTCAGCGCCTCCGAGGTACACTCTTCTTCGTTTCATTTTCTGCAATGTAGAATACAAAACTGCAACAGTCGATTCTATTCTTTAACTGCTTGAACCATGATACACTAGTACACTGCACACTGTAGTTCGTTGCGAAGACATCCGCACTTGATATATGTTTGAATCTGAACACGTGCACACACACTGCATTTTTTTACTGAATCACTCAAACATACTGATACATCATATGCTGTAGTTCTCTGCAAGCACACTGGCACCCGATGTCCGTTTGAATTTGAACACGTGCACACACGCTGCACCTTTTCACTGAACCACTCAGTCACACTGATACATCATATGCTGTAGTTCTCTGCAAGCACACCGGCACCCGATGTCCGTTTGAATTTGAACACGCGCGCACACGCTGCACCTTTTCACTGATTCTGAGCACATTCAACACTGTATTCATAACGCCGCTCTGCGATTGTTTGTTTTGACCACAGGGAGATTCTCATGCCCTCCAGGGTTATGGGAACGTCGTCGCACGAGGTTGGTACATGGAGTTACCTGACGCGGTTCGTCGCATCATCGACCGAGCTGGTTTCGGGACCTTCTGCATGGGGCTCTCGGGCCTTACTGCGAGCAAGCCGCTCCTTGCTGCATTGGTGGAGAGGTGGTGGGACACCACAGACTCCTTCCACTTTTCTGCCACTGGGGAGATGACGATGACTCCCTTTGATTTCTCCATGCTCATAGGCATCGGAGTGGGGGGTGATCCGATCCCCTTTTACACAGGCATGGACAAGTGGGAGGCCACTCAGATGTACCTGCTTGGCGCTCTACCACCTCTTGCTCGTCCAGGATTTGTGCAATATTCTTGGTTCGAGGCTCATTTTCGGATCCAGGCACCGACTACCCAAGAGGAGGAGGAGTAGTACGCACGCGGCTTTCTGATGTTCCTGCTGGGGACGACCCTTTTCGCCAACCGGGCAAACACCGTGCCCCTTTACCTACTGAGCGCACTGGTTGACGTGACCAGGATCCGTGGCTACGACTGGGGTGACGTAAGTTTGGCCACACTCTATGGCTATATGAGTTCATCCTTCCGCCTCAGTGGACAGCTGCTCGGAGGCTACTGGCGGGCTTGGGAGGTGTGTCTTCTTCTTCTGTTTCATATTTCTACTTTACATTCTCTGTATTTTGTACACTGCACACACTGCACAATACACTGCACATACCGCTTTCTGCTTTATCTGATAAGTATACTGATATCTGTTCTGTCTCACTATAGTTGTGGGTATACGCCTACTTCCCTAGGCTTGCCCCGGTGCCAGAGGAGGAGATGCCCCCTATGATCCCATTCTCTCACCGCTTCGACGTGAGGTGCGAGCGGAGGCCTCGGGAGTCTTTCATATTCTTTCGTCGCTATTTCGATACCATCACCGCCGTAGAGGTATTTTAGAACTTGCAGTTCATTTAAGCTTCGCTTTGCATTGCATTTTCAATAGCAGTAGATAACGAAATGTATTTTGTTTGTAGATCACCTGGTAGCCGTGGGCCTCCTTGCCCATCGCGGTACGGGATCGGTATGCTGGTGCCCGAGAGACGGCCCGATTCAGAGTTTTACTGGAGGGCCCCGTCTGCCGCGCCTGGTACTTGGGGGAGCGCTTCTTGCGGCAGACGCTAGGCGTGCCAGAGCAGGCAGTTCCGCGGCCACCTCCTACTCATATGAGGCATACCGAGAGGTACACTCTCGAGGAGATGGCTGATTACATGATCGGCTGGGATGCGGAGGGCTTCAGGGGCGAGGGCGACTACGCAGAGTACGTCTGGACCTACATCATGCGACCTTTGAGCAGTGGCCATCGAGTTGAGCAAGAGAGGCCTGTGGCACCGGCGGCTAGGGCAGGAGCGGGAGCAGGAGCATCGAGGATGGCTCGGGTCCGTGGCAAGAGTGGGACCCAGAGAGGACGGGGGGCTAGTTGGCCAGTACTGCCCACGATGATGACATGCCGAGGGCAGGGTAGGGAGACTTACCAGATCCCCATTGCTCCCCCTCCGGCTGATCACGAGCTAGTCGGATTCTACGACTTGCCTCCGGTATGTACTACTGTATTTTACATCTTGCACTGTCATTTCATTTCACTTCATTTGATATTCCGTAGAATACTGATGTTTCTCATTTTTGCAGGCTTCCTCTGAGTACACTCGCCAGTCCCTGAAGTTGACCGCCTCTGTGATGGGGATGCTCCAACGGAGCCTCGACCTTCTGGCCATTTACAGTATTCCGGTATGTTCTTCTGACCACGGTCTCTCACCATATATAAATTGTTTCACATAATCTGATGTGTCGCACTGTCAACACAACACTCGATACACTGCCCTCACGGCATCTGGTACACTGCATCCCACAAACAGTTCACAGCATTACTCACGGCATTTATACACTGCACTCAGTCACTGCATTCTATACTGACATACTGCTCATAACATTCATACACTGTACTCATATACTGCATTCTGTACTGATACACTGCTCATAACATTCATACTCTGTTTTACGTAGCATACTGATGCGTTTGCCATTTGCGCTTTTCAGCCTCCATTCCAGATTCCTACTGCAGGAGGTGCTCCAGCTGGGCCTTCTATTCCGGCTCGGGGAGGAGGGCGAGGAGGCACAGTATATCCCCGCACCAAAGCGGGGCGTACTCATGTTGGGAGTAGCTCTCAGGCACCAGTTCCCGATGATGATGAGTCCGAGGCGGAGACAGAGGCGGAGTCGGAGGCAGAGTCATCCGAGGAGGAGACTGGAGATGACTCGGGCTCGGGCTCAGATGATGATGCCGACGATGATGATGTTCCTGGACCTTCATCCAGGAAGAGGACGAGGACAAACTCAAGGGCCTGAGACCAGTTAGCATTGATCCAGACTTTTGCTGCTTTTCTTCTTTTTGTTTTGTTTTAGACATCTTCTTTTTTAGCTAGTAGTTTGAGTACTTTGTACTGCCGCTGGCAGGTTTTATTTTCTTCAAAACTATGTACTTGAAAAGATGATGAAATGAAACGAACTTTTTATCTGAAAAAGTGTTACATTTGTACATTTCATACTTTGCATCATATTATACTTTAATGTAAATGAGATCGATCTCCCGTCTGAAAATCAAACACTTGGATTATAACAACCAGATAATGAACCGGCCAACAGCAAAAATACTCAAACAACCCACTGCTTATTTTGAACACACAACCCATAACACAACACTTGGTTCAATCTGCACACAGCTCATACAACACACTGCTCATTCTGAACACACAGCCCATAACACAGTATTCTGTTCATTTGCACACGACCCATTATGAACAAACAATTCAATCTTGAAAAGACGGGATACAAAGGTGGAATCTGCTGAGGTTGAAACACACTCGGACGCAATCCGGAACCCATATGTTCACTATTTCCAAGTGACCCAGATTGAACCCCTGCGGTTTTACAAAAGAACCAAATCATGTTTTGTACAAATGTGGAGAATGGCACAGCACTCCGAGCACACAAAATGATTTTAGAAAAAGGGTTTTCAACCGGGTATTGAGCCTACGACTGAACACAGCGAACGAAAAGACTCAACAACGGAAAAAACAAAAGGCAAACAACCTAAACACAACGAGACACGCTCGGATACGACTCCAAACAAGAATCGAGACAAACAAAGCAAAAGACACGACACTCAGACGTGCACAGGGAGCCTGTTTCCCCGGGTATTGTTTCCCACCTTTTCTCATTTGTGATCCTCACATCACTCGGCCCTCAAGCTCTGTTTTTCTGAAAAAGCCCTTTTTCCTCACTTTTTCTCTCAACACACATCTCTCTATTCTTCAATCTCTCATTTTTCATCCCTCCCCAGATATGGTCGGTGGATAAACAAGAGGTAGTGGATTCATGTCCAACATTGTTAGCTCACAGCTATTTTTTGTTTGGTGACGTTTGGTGGCGTTTGGTTGATGCCCCAGCTGAGGGAATGGAGTATCTTGGTCCATTCCGATTCGTGCTTCGCACTTGGTTTGATACCTCATTGCTCGGAGGATGTTGAGAGCTTTCAGCCCTTTGTTGTTAACCTCAGTTGTGCCCTTTGTTGGCAGGTAGAGTACCTTTCTAGCAAGTATGTTGGCAACGGGGGAAAGACAGAACACCTGACTCAACTGCGACCCTAGTTCATCATTTTGACCATTTTTGTTTTCGTTTTCTACTAAAACAACTTTGACCAACATGAGAGTTAGATTAACATACCTGTTCAATTTTTGATTTGAAATCATGCAAGTCAAACTATGAACACTGAAAATTTCCCCCTTTTTTTTTTGGGTCCAAGAAAAGGTCCAGTTTTGGAAAATGAAATAATTTTCGAGAAATTAGTCAACCTCAGTAAAAATTTTCAAAAACTATTTTTGCAAACGGTCAATGCTCAACGAGTGCAGAACTTACTCCCGAGATACACAACCTCGGATCGGAGGCAATGGAAAATTGCCCCTTGTCTGGAAGGCACTGCACGGCAACGGAACGTTGCCCCTTGTTTGAATGGCAACTCATGGCAACAGAAAGTTGCCCCTTGTCTGGATAGCGCCACGGCATTTTGTAGTCAATTCTCATTAGCGATGATCACGACCGAACTCTCGGATACAGAGAAGACGAAGATGGTCAAAACCAATATATGGACACAGTCACTTTGAAAGTGTTGGTGGCTGGACTTCAGGATGAAGTTGCCTACGTATCCTAAACATGGGAATCAAGCCTTACATAGTTCCGGTTAAGGTACACTCGTGTATTAACCCTCACTACGCTCTAACTTTTGCCAAGGTCGCCCTTCCGAGTTTTCAACCTTGCGAGCTATGTTTTTTCTTTTCTCTTTTCATTCTTTTCATTTCTTTTCTTCTTTGTATTTTTCTCTTATCTTTTCTTTTTTGTTCTTTTCTTGCTTTTCTTTTTTTTCTTGCTCTAACTTTTGCCTGGGTCGTCCTTCCGGATTTTCGGCCCAGCGAGCCTCTCAAGGGTAAAAGTGTAGCTGTCTATGCCAAATGGTTTTGAGATCCTGAAGTCATCTGAATCCAGGAGAATAACTGTTGTATTGATTTACAGAAGGATCCATCTTCGGCTCTTCGAGCGCATTTGACATTTTTCTGCCCTTAGTTCGAGGGATGCTTCTGATTTAGCTTTGCAAGTTTCTTCTGATGAGGTCTGATCTGACTTTGGTGCCTTTTGTTCGAGGGCTGCTTCAAATCTAGCCACACAGGCTTCACATTGCGGTTGACTGTTGATCATCCTGAATTCAAGGTCAAGGTTTTGAGAGCAAAGGGGGTGAATCTTGAGGCTGAGAGCGATCCTAAGCTGCACAATCTCAAGAGCGATTCCACACAGGTCTTTGCAGGACTGTGCAAAATATTTTTTTGAAAGTTTTTAAGAAAGCGACAAATCGCTCGCGCTGAAGACAAGGTAGAACCAATTTGGATCAAGTCAGGATCCTTCTCAATACTCACACTAACAAGCATGATTTCATTCATTAAGGGCTTAGCACGCCTCTCTTTCTCTCAGTTGATCAAGCTTTGCAAAACCCGAGGAATTCCTTCCTCTTCGTTTTCATCACATTGTTCGAAAAGTTTTGAAAAACTTAGGTCAATACAATGACTTATAGGCACAAAAGAGTAGGTAAAATGTGCTGTCGTTTCATTCTAAACTTGCTGGCACAACAGGCTCAAAGTAGCAATAGGCACGGAAACATGATAGCCGCAGCTGTTTCATTCAAAACCTCCGATTGCAACTGGCTCCACAGTAGAGACAGACTCAAAAGAAAACAAAAGGGGCAATTACAAAACAAAAACGGTGTTCGAGGCAACAACCTCAGAATCACCTGAAATTCTATACAATGGGATTGACTCGGCACAACAAGACAGACCCTTAAGCAAAAGACTGACTCAAGACAATAAGACAGACACAAATAAGACCATAGAGCCGACTCAACACCCAAGTTAGAAACTACAGAATTAGCATTTACAGATGCTCAAAAAAGTGCGTGCCAGATGCCACATCTGAAATACATCGGGCACCACCCCGCAAGTGATCCAACTTCTGATCACATACTCGTAGTATCCTCAAAATCTAACAATTCAGCGGTGACAGACTTTGCTGAGGTGGGTGGGAGGATGACCTCATTGTCAATCAAATCTTGCACTTCATGGCGAAGGCAGAAACAACCGTCGGTGCTGTGGCCGGTTTGCTGGTGGTACGCGCAGTACAAGGTAACATCATGTGAGGGAGGGAGATTCTTCGGGAGAGGCCGAGGCTCAAGAGGTTTAAGGTGCCCCCTTTCAGCAAGGATCTGGAGCGCCTTAGACAAAGGCATGTAGAGAGCATGAAAGACCCTGAGGCCTCGAGGCAGGTATTTTGAAGTCTAAGAATTCTTACTAGACGCACTAGTGAAAGGGTCGGCAGGCACTGCCTTGACTTTTTGATCCTTCCCAGGTGCAGAGTTGGGAATGGAAGGAACTGTTCTGGCATGACGGGGCCTATCCCGACTTTCTGTCTGGCTGGAACTCCCCTCGGTTGGAGCAGGGAAAGCATCATCCACAGCTTTAGCCATAACTGCGAATACCTGTTGCTTATTCATTCCCCCGGCTTTTAAAGCCTCGACTGCCCACAGCAGCTGTTCAACGGGATCAGCACCTGTTTCCACTTTGTTCTTACCTCTGGCCTCAGCTTGATCGAGGGTTTGGGTTGCTATATCAGAGCAAAACCCGGTTGTTGTTGCCATGTCATGGCCATAGTTTGAGGCAGCCTCAGGTTGGCTGAGCTCGATCACTATCCGTCCCAGTAGCGGGGGCTCTTGTGGTACAAAATTCCCGGCATACGATGTGGCTAGTGGCGAAGCCGACATCCAATAGGCGAGATCAGCCACAGACCTCTGGAGGTCGCCAATCATTCCCATTAACTCGAACGTGGTGGGCTCACGAGCCTGATACAACTGGGGTTCCCAGATCGGGCGCGTGGCAGGCGACCTGGGCAGATGCGGCACATCAACATTTGTTTCATTCTATAAGATGATTCCTTGGTCTAATGCGGCTGCCATAACCACAATTTCCTCTGAACTTTGGGTCATCATAAGTCCTCTTGAACTGAACGGAGATGATGGATTAGATGTCTGTCTTGCCTCAGCAAAGGAGACCACTGGCTATTCTGTCCTAACTCTCTGAACTGAAAGAGAAAACACGCATCATTTCGGCCCAATCAGAACAGACACAAGCATAATTGAATAACTGTACTCTACTACTGATCACTGTTCCCCAAAATCACTACCCTGAAACTGAATCTGATATCCACAGATATAACTGATTCTCAAATTCTGATACTGATGCCCTCAGGCCTGATACTCAGACTTGCAAACTGATATATCCATTCCCTGTAGAGGTTAACTAAAAAAGCACATACCAAACAAGCAAGAGCCAAAACACCCCTATGTTGGGGTAGGGTTTCCCTGTCCTATTTTGTCAGGAGCTAGGGTTTCATTACACACACAGCGGTTCTAAACAACCTATAATCGGGTAAGCAACCTGTCCTAGCTTGGAATGGTCACTATGGATTCCGAATATACACTAGGTCGAATGGTCAGAAAGGGCGCCCTGGTAAAATCGGGGTTTGTGTTCCCATACTGGCAGAGCCCGTAACCGGTAAGCCTTATGGCACGCAGCCTCTGGCAAACCGCTAAGGAATAGCAAATGGCAAACACTGTGACTTAGGTGCACCAATGCACATGCAATGCAAAGAAACACATAAGTGTAGTCAAAACAAGATATCATGAGTTCGAGTCACGCTCTCTAATTCCCCAGCGGAGTCGCCAGAAACTGTAGACGCGCCCGTGGGCCTCACACTACAGTTCAGACTCAAATAGTCACGGTCCTGTATCTAATCTCGCAGAGTGCAATGCAAGACCGATGAATCATCAAAGAGTCCAAATCTGGCAAATCGTTTTGGAAAACAGATTTTTTGAAAGAAGTGCCAAACATGGACTACTTTGCCAGATACAGAGTCCCCACCTAAATATTTTTTTATGGGGGGATTTAGGAAATCCTGACTCGTTTGCCTAATGCCACGTGTCCGTCATCACCAAAGTTGCCTCGGCTTGGGAACTTGGGTACGATTGAGGAAGGTCAGCTATGAGCACCCCCGCTCGCCCGATCAAAGATCGGCCTCTACTAATCATGATATCTAGTTTTGAAAACATATGCGTTCTTATTTGAAAGGCAGTTTGAAATTTGCTACTCGCAAGTAGGCTAAAACGCGGATTTCAACGAGTTGTTCCAACTCAAACAATCCAACCTTCACCTACAGGCATTCAGGCAGTTAATCAACTAAGCAGTTAGCCTCATGGTAAGCATGCTGTCATGTTAACATTCACACTCATGCAAAATGCTAAAGCATAAAAAGCTTACCGAGTACTCCGAGCCAAAACAAAGAACTTGTTAGTAATCAATGTATGATCCAAGTTCATGTTAAGTGGCTAATGCATCGCATACAAAATGCAACTAAGATAGGCTCGGCTATTCTAAGATGGCATGTGGAATGCAATAAATAACACGTATTCAAGTTAGATTTGAAATACTATGCAGTTAGCATGATGCGCCGATCCCGGTGCATGCAATACAAATGAATGGATGCACGTATGCATAGCATAAGGATGCTAATTGAAATATGCCCTAAATCTAATCATCGTAAGCAGTTAAGTAAAAGGGAGAAAGACGTGGGGTGGGAAAACATTCACACACTCACACACACTTATTACAAATTCACCCTCGCTCAAAGGGACCAAAAGAATAATACAATTTAATCAACTAACAAGCTAATTAAATAGTTACAAACCAATTAACTAGTTAAGCAAATTAACTAAGCCAATAAAGCGATAAAACAGCCTCCGGAAGAGGGTCCAATACACGCATGCTCGGCTCCGCTCGGAAATCCAACGCCATGCACAAGCTGCCTCTGTCTTCACTGTTTTCCTCCTCTGAAGAATTCACAAGTCCCAAGGAGCACTCTCTGATTACAGTGGAAGATCACCGGCCAAGGGGGAACACCACCGGCCTTGGAGAAGTGGTCATCGACCATCTATTGAGCTCTCGGCCACCAATTCATGGCCGGCCGGCCTCGAGTGTAGTCGGTCGGCCATCTATGCCTGCAGAATCCTGTTTTGACAGCAGCAGTGGGCAAACATGGCATGGCAATGCATTTCAAGCAAATGTGTGCACCAATACCCTCCTTATCATGTTCATGACTCAAAGGGGGATGGTACTCGATTCTTGGACCACCAATCGCGCATTTTAATGCGTGATAGCCTAAGAAACCAAGTGTGCCATTTCAATATCAAATAAAATGCAAACCAAATAAATGCATAAGGCCCAACCTCTATCATGGTGATTTCAAGAGGCAAGGCATGCATGCTCAATGAAATGCAACCTAGGCATGTGGGCTAAGTATGCAATGTGAGGATGCCAACAAGCATGCAAACATGCAAACATGGACAACATGTTAAGTACAATGCATGCAAAATGCATCACAACCTAAGTATACAACAACATGTCATGTAGCTCAAGCAATGCAACTAAATGCAATATGGTTAAGCATGTGTCAACAATGCAAGTAATGAGCATGCAAAACACCATATAACCAAAGCATGCAAACATGAAGCAATGTAACAACATTTGCTTAACATGCAAAGGGCGGACTTAGACTAATATGGACAAGTCTCAACCATGTCCAAATCAGTAGCCAAATGCTATGGAAATGAGGGCCAAAACACATACAAACATGCATGCAGACAATGGTCCAACACTTGAGCATCAAAGAGCAATTTTTAAGCACACTTAAAAGAGACAAACATGGGCATATGGCAAGCATACTAAGCTCTGAAAATCATGTTAAGGATGGTGCCAAACCAACTAAACAAGACAAATAAGGCATGCAACTATGTCCAAAACTCAAGGCAAGCCATAGAAGTATTGAACTACACTTAGCAAAACCAAATATGACATGAGTTAAACAACCAAAATCAGAGTTTTAGCATGTTAAAACAAAGCCAAAAACACATTGACGTGGCATCCTAGAGGCCTAAACATGATGGCATACACAATGACACTTTCATGGAGCGTGAAACACAAACTTGTTAAGGCTCTAAAGGAGCATCAAATGCAATCATACAAGCATGCTAAATGGACTGAAATGGCATGGAAAGTGGTGCCAAACCACTGAAACAAGCTAAGTAATGCATGCTCAACACTCACACACCCAAGGCCAACAAGCCAAAATGCAATGTGGCTATACAAAGGATGTCATGGATGGCCAAAACAACCACAAACAGACCTTAAGCATTCTGAAACATGCATAAAAGCTTCACGAAGCTTGGCCAAAACAAGTAAGCATAGTAGTCTAAATGCTAAGTACATGTTAAGGCAAACAATGGCATTACAAGACAAGTATGCAAAGCAAGTATGGTGTGTCTAAACCGACCTAAAATAGTGCTATATCGTGACAAAATAAGCACAAATACTAGCTAAGACATGGCCAACATGATCTCAACAATGGTGCTCACACATGAGGCTAAAATGGCATATATTGAAGGCAACAAGGAGAGGGGATGACCCTCTCCTTCTTAGGACCTTAAAGCACCATCCCCACCACTGAAATCCCTCTGGAGGGATTTCAGTGGTGAGGTGGCCAAGACAAGGTGGTCCCGGAGCTCACCAAAATAGCACAAAATGGGGGCTAAACAAGGCCTAAGAGGGGTCAAACAACCCCAAACACCAAAGCAACCTTAAACAACTATTTTAACCACTTAAAATCAAAACTTTTATATGTTATAGACTAAGCTTAAAAACAGAGGTAAGGATGGCTAAAAGCCTATGCAAAAAGGGGGTATTTAAAGGTAAAGTTCTTACCCTTGTAGACCTCTTCAAGAACAATGCTCCAGCAGCCTTCCTTAGGTCTAAATCAACTCAAAACCTCTGAAAATCACTCCTTAGCACCTCAGTAGCCAAAGGAAAGTGTAACTCTAGGTGTTTGTGTGCAAAACTATGAACAAAACACCTTAAGGCAAAAAGGGAGAGGGAGATATAGAAATAGAGAGATAAAAATCCTAAACCCTAATCTCAGACCCTCTCTGGAACTTTTTGTAACCCTTGGGGAGGGAGGAGAAGGCCTCCCTTTATAGAGATTCACTCTTGCAAAGCTTACAAAACAAGCTAAGCAAGAGTGAAATCCCTCCATACACGTGTATGGAGGGGGTGCAAAGTGGGTGCCAGCTATCACAGTTGGCACAAAATATCTGCCAAAAGTAGATGCACAGTGGTCGGCCAGCCAAAAATAACAAATTGGCCAAAACAATGGTCGGCCGACCACAAAGAGTGCCGACCGGCCAAACATTTGGCCGATGGCAACAAAACAATGGCCGGTGGCCTCAAGCCATGGCCGGTGAGTTGTGGGGGTGGCCATCAAGCCATTCCCTGCCCCTCAAAAGCAAAACACAAGTATTTGGTGCAAAACCAAAGACAAAACAGTAGAGTCGAGAGATCCTAAGGCAAGGCACGTAGCTGAGACCTCCGGGAACTCAAGACGAACACAAACATGGATGATCACCGAGTGTTCAAACGGTGACGTCCAAGTCTTGAGGACGGTCAAAAATTGGGTGTCTACAGTCATCCTTAGCAAACATACATATGATTCTCAAAATACTTAAATCTTAAGAAAATGAACAAAGTGGATTATGTCCCTACAGCCACACTAGAATGTGTGGAAAACATTACTATCCAGTGCATATACCTAAAATAGGATAAAATAAGGGTTAAAACATCGCACCTCTTGAGTTGCTTATTTCTCATGGCCACACTCTCAGCTGAGGCCAGTTGTGGCACTCTATAGAGAACAACGTGTGGATTCTCCATGGAGCTTCTTGGGCCGTTTCTTGGCAATGCCCACCATTGATCAGACCCAAAATCACCACCACCAGAACCACGAGATTCTCCATTGAAGCTCAGTTTAATGGAAGATTTGAAATGGGTAGTGTCGTGTAGATCTGAATTTCATGATTGGCTATGGAGTTTAGAGAGAGAAAATAGGACAAATCTAGGTGAATCGGTGCTCCAGTTGCCCACGATGGCGAGGAGGAGCGGTGAAGGCGCGGCTGGTCGAGCGGCGGTGAGAGAAGGGGAGAGGAGCAACGGAGAGGGAGAGGGAGAAGGAGCGGGGGAGAGAGAGAGAGAGAGATAGAGGGAGAGAGAGAGAGAAACGTGAAAAGAGAGACAGAGGCGCTGTTTGTGGTATAGAACCATATATATATATTACACCATTAGCGACTGAATCTCATTTAGTCGCCAATTAGTTTTATAAAATCCCTCCAAAATTTGAAATAAATCCCTCCAAATATTTTAGTTTTTGGCGACTAAAATTTCTTTTTGTCGCTGAAAATATGTTTTTGGCGACCAAACTTTTAGCTGCCAAAGATAAAAAAATAATTTTTTAATTTTACATTCGGCGACTAAATGATTTTAGTAGCCAAAAAGCAACATACGGCGACTAAACTAATTTTTTGTCGCTGAAAATATGTTTTTGGCGACCAAATTTTTGATCGCCAAAGATAAAAAATAATTTTTTATTTTACATCCGGCGACTAAATGATTTTGGTAGCCAAAACTCAATATACGGCGACTAAATTTTTTTTTTTTTTTGTCGCCAATTGTAGTATTTTTAGCGGCTAAATTTTTTTTTAGTCGCCAATAATCAATATATTTGGACTAAAAAATTTTAGTAGCTAAATATTGCACTTTTGGCGACTAAAAAAATTTTTAGTCGCCAATTCCACAACTTTTGGCGACTAAATTTTTTTTAGTCGCCAATTTTGGTCGCCAAAGGTGCATTTTGTTGTAGTGGTTGTCATTGTATTGGTTAAAGAACCACTGAGTTGTAGTCTCAGTTGGGTTGTCTGGATAGCAATGGACTTGACTCATAGATTGAGGTGAAATGAATTATCATGAAATGAATTAAGATAAAATGGCTTGAAATATTAAACTTGGCATATTATGATCTTGTAATAATACGAATGATTTTATTACAGGCATTGTACATGCACATTATATTTATATCTTCGTTAAGATTCATATATTGTGGTAGATTGTTTCTATTGGACTTTGGCTCACCCTACTTGAGAAAACCATTTTTTAGGTGCTAGTAATATACCTCTACCAAGGATTTAGCTTAGGAGGATTGTGGAGCCAAAAGCTCACTTTTGTTCATTTTGTATTTGTCTTTTGTACAAGCCTAGGACTTTATTTGTATTTAGCTTATGACTCATTTTGTTATAACTAAGTACAGTCTTGGAAAGATGTAAGCCATTAGGGTATATTATTATCTGTTTAGCTTTCATTTCCTATTACCTCTTGTAACACATGCTGTAAATTTAGGATGAACGATTTATGAATGTATATCGCATGTGTCATCTTTTATATATTAACTCTGATGAATGAAAGTTTCTTATTTTATTTATATCACATTATACTAGTGTTTAGAGTTGGATTATTATGATTTTTTGGGGGGGCATTACATTTTTTTCAAATGTCATCGCATGTCATAATATGTCGTAAATTTTAGGATAAATTTCAGTGAACTTTCTTGAAGTTTGAAAAATATATATATAATAAAGCTATGTTTGGGAAGTGGCTAAAATAGCCAAAAAGTTAAAAAGCCAACTAAAACACATCACATCACCTCTCTACTTTTCTGCACATCTTTTCGTAAAAAGCCAAAAAATTACTAAAATAGCCTGTTCCCAAACCAGGCCTAAGTCTCACAGTTTTGACATAATTATATTGAACTTTCTTGAATTGTTAATTCACATAACATTTAGTTAATTTTTCATCAATAATTTATTAGTTACATGAATTAAAAAAATAATATTGTCATTTTTTTTTACATAAAAATGTGTATTGTACGTTGTTTATTTTTATATTTTCACACTATCTATATTTGTTTCGGTCTATTTAACCATATTGAAAGGAAAATTAGTATAATTATATCAAAATTGTAAAATTTATTGTATATTTTTTATATTTTTAAGAGAGATCAATGTAATTTATCCAAATTTATTTAAATTTCGGACAATAAATAATCAAGCAAACAAAACACACACACACACACAAATGAAACAAGCAAGGCGATATTGGCTGATACAATAATCCAAACGAGGATGTAACAAATTAGCCCTTGATGACTACAAAGAGCATCTAGAGCTAATCATGGACCCTCCAATGGGATACATACATACCTATAGATACATAAATCATATGTATATATTAGCATTGTGTGCGCATTTGATGAATGTACAGTTAAAATTGTAAGAAAATGTATATATAATTTAATTTGAGTAAATATATGGAGTAGTGTTATTCTAATTAAAAAAATAAAATTATTTTAAAATTATGTAACAGATTATTAGAATATCTAATATAACTCTCTTCTTTTTTTTTTACATATTTTCTCAAATTATCAGTCATAGGAACGAACCTACCAAGGGACTGGTAGAGGCCTGGCCACCCCGCAGCAAAAAAAAAAAAAAAAAAACACTTAGATCTCTACAAATTTTTTGAGTATTTGTAATATATTTAGGCCTCGTTTGGGAGGTTTTTTTAGTAATTTTTTGACTTTTTGGTTAAAATATGATGTAAAAAACGCTTGTATGTTTGTGATGACTTTTTGATTTTTTACGAAAAGATGTGCAAAAAATAGAGAGAAAATAAAATTTTGGACTTTTTGGTATAGGTTGTTGGCTTTTTAATTTTTTAGTGACTTTTTAACTTTAAGCTAAAAAATGATATTATCAAATGAGACCTTAGTATAAAGTCTAAGTTAAATTTAATTAAGACTTTTTTTATAATAAGAAAATAATAATATTTTGATATTTTTTAACTACCCATAAATATTATATTTTAGTACTACGAATAATATAAGCTTTAGAGTCCAAAAAAAAAAAAAAAAATTATCAAAATAAAAAGTATCAAATAATAACAAGTAAATTATAAAAACTATAAACTTTTGAAATTGTCTCGTAAAAATTCTATAAAAAATATATAATATAATCAACTTTCTCGTTTCGTCTTGATCAGTCAATTATGTTTTTTTATTCATCATTAAATCCAAAAAATAAGAGTAGACTTTTGTATCACTTGATCGGCCCTTAATCACGGAATTTTGAGAAATTAGAAAAAGAACGTCATGTTCCAATAAGTGCAACACGCTCATGCATCCATGTTTGGCGTTGTCTTGTTGCTCTTTACGGATAAAGGTATCGTCTCTACGGAATCAATTCATTCCTACAAAACATCTATGTAAGCATTCAACATTGATGAAAACACATTTTAGAGAGAGTGATAGTGAGAGAGATGGATATGAGAGAGTTAACAGCTTCATGGGGAACATGGGTATTGGGAGCAATTCCAATAATGGTGATAATGGTGGTGTGGTGGTGGAACGAGCTTTGGTACGTGTCTACTACACTCAAAACTCGTTACACCACCACCGCAAAGCTTCCGCCGGGCCACATGGGACTTCCATTTTTTGGAGAGATATTTTCATTCATTTGGTACTTCAAAATTGTTCGTCGTCATGACGATTTCATCAATTCTAAGAGACGAAGGTCAACACTTATCTCCCTTTCCCCTTTTATCTTTGCGCTTCGTTGCTTTCATTTCAACGTTAATGAAAAATATTCTACGCTCTCGGTGCCATGTTAATTGCCGTTTTTAAAAATTTAAACTTTTTAGAGAAATGTAATTATTGCACTTTTTAATTTAAATTTTAAAATTTTAATTTCAAAAATGTCCTTCTATTCTTATTTTTAAATACATATATATAATTATTTTATAAAAGATAATTTTGAAAACTTTTAAATTTAAAGTTTTGACTTTTCAAATTGAAGATTCATTTTGGGGACAACAAAAAATGAGATAATGGACCAATAAAATGAAACGGAGGAAGTACTTTATTTTAAAAAAAAAATATTATTAAATACTACTATAAAAGAACAAAGACTATTATATTTTTTATTTTTATTTTTATTATTATTATTATTATTATGTAATTGTTTTATATCACCGAATATATGGCAATATATTATTTGTTTTACTTATTTTTTTAAGAGTTATGTTAAAGATTCTAAATAATTTATCAAAATTTTTTACTAAACTCCTCATTGGTGTGAGACTTGTAAACATAAATTTCAGAACATAAACCTTACACTTCGGATCATTTACCATGTGTATTATCAAGAAATCAAGACAAAATGACATACCTGAATCCATTGATGAACGGTTAAACGGAAGCGTGATTATCAATAAACTCTTTGTTATTGATTATGTTATTACTTTCTAGTCCTTTCCCCTTTGGTGCCTTATGTTTCTCCTTTGAGAGGATTTAGAAAAATGGCAGTGTTCTTTTCTCCACTTGGGAAGGAATAGGGACCATAACCTTTTAAAGGTTGTAATTGGTTTTCAAAACTGAAAGGTTGTGGAAGTTCAAAAGAAATGAAAACCAACTTTAACCATTATTGGTTTTAATTTCTATTTATTGGTTTTCAAAACTGAAAGGTTGTGGAAGTTCAAAAAGAATGAATACCAACTTTAACCAATATATTTTAATTTCTATTTCTGCCCCTCATAGAAATAGAAATTATACAACTAATATCTACACATTAGGTCCATAACACATATACCCTTAAGCCTATTAACTAAATTGAATCACTTAAATTGTAGGCTTCTTATAAATGATAACACCACATTTAATTATGTGGTCCCATTGAGACATTATCTAACAATCTCCCACTGGACCACATATGTATCCTGAAAAATGTGCTTAACTTTAGTGAGCTCAGAAATTTGTTATCATAACTTGAGGGTATCCAAACAATCTTGTCCATTAACTATATTAATATAGGATCAAAGCGGTCTTCGTTACATCAATCGTAACTCGACCCACCAATGGTCACGTATACTAATACAGCTAAATGACATAGATCAATCATGGATGCGTAGCATGGAAATTACATGTGATGTGATCCATACATGCCTATTTCCAACTGGTCCTACTTAACTTTATTGAGATCAATACTGCACAATACGTAACAGAGCGTAATAAACTGAATATTTCATTTCTGCAGAAATTAATCTAATTACATAGATAAAACTCAAGGCTGACATAAAGCAGTAATATAAATACAAACTCCCACTAAACCAGAATGTTCTCAAATAGAACAACACCCATCTGAGCAGTGTGTTCATGAAAGACCTTGGGTGGTAGTCCCTTCGTAAGTGGATCTGCTATCATGGAGTTTGTCCCAATGTGCTCTATGGAAATCTGTCCACTCTGCACTCTTTCTTTTACAACTAGGAACTTGATATCAATATGCTTTGATTTTGTCAAGCTCCTGTTATTATTGGAATATAAAACTGCAGACTTATTGTCACAATATAACTTAAGTGGTCTTTCAGTGCCTTCCAAAATACGCAACCCAGTGACAAAATTCCGCAGCCATATCCCTTGGTTTGATGCCTCATAACATGCTACAAATTCTGCGGCCATGGTGGATGAAGCTATGAGCGTCTGCTTTGCAGACCTCCAAGAAATTGCTCCGCCAGCTAACAGATAAATATAGCCTGATGTGGATTTCCTACTGTCTTGGCATCCAGCAAAATCGGAGTCGGAATATCCAATGACCTCTAACTTATCCGATCTCCTATATGTGAGCATATATTCCTTTGTTCTCTGTAAATATCGTATAACACGCTTGACTGCTTTCCAATGATCCATGCCAGGATTACTTAAATATCTGCCTAACATGCCAACTATAAACGCAATATCCGGACGCGTACATACTTGAGCATACATTAGACTCCCTGCAGCCGAGGCATAAGGAATCTTCTGCATTTCTTGAATTTCAAGACTGTTCTTCGGGCATTGGCTGAGACTAAACTTGTCTCCCTTAGCAACCGGGGTTTCACCTGATTTACAATTTTGCATGCCAAATCTATTGAGTACTTTTTCGATATAGCTCATTTGTGATAATCCCAGAATACCCCGAGAACGATCTCGGTGTATTTCGATTCCTAATACAAAGGAAGCATCACCAAGATCTTTCATTTCAAAATTCTTAGATAGAAATCTCTTGGTGTCATGCAATAAGTTTATATCGTTTGTGGCAAGCAATATGTCGTCAACATATAAAACCAAAAATATGTGTTTACTCCCACTGAACTTGTGATACACACATTCATTAACAACATTAGTTTCAAAACCATACGAAGTGAGAACTTGATGAAATTTGAAGTACCACTGACGAGAAGCTTGTTTGAGTCCATAGATGGATTTAGTCAATTTGCAAACCATATTCTTTGGGTCTCCTGACACAAAGTTTTCTGGCTGCACCATATAAATTGTTTCTTTAATGTCACCATTAAGAAAAACTGTTTTGACATCCATCTAATGCAACTCAAGATCAAAATATGCAACAAGCGCCATAATTGTCCTAAAAGAATCTTTCGAAGAAACTGGAGAGAAAGTTTCTTTAAAGTCAATTCCTTCTTTTTGAGTAAAGCCTTTGGCTACAAGACGTGCCTTATACCTCTCCACATTACCATTTGAATCCCTTTTGGTTTTAAATATCCATTTACAACCTACGGGCTTCGCACAAACTGGTAATGAGACAAGTTCCCAAACTTTATTGTCTTGCATAGATTTATATTCTTCATTCATGGTTTCTATCCACTTATGAGAGTTGGAACTTTTCATGGCTTGACGAAAGTTGATTGGATCATCTTTCGACATTCCATTTTCTACCTCATGTTCCTGGAGATATACAATATAATCATCTGAAAGTGCAAATCTCCTTTCTCTTGTGGATTGCCTTAATGGCACAGATTCTTGAGGTTGAGGTTGTAAAGTTTGTTCCTCAGGAACAATTACCTCATCTTGAATGGGGGTTTGAACTATATTATCTTGAACAACATTGTCTGGTTGAGGATCCGAAATTACTTCTCGAGCAATGACAGGTATAGGAACCTGTGATTGGTCAAAAGTAGTAGTAGGAAGTGGGATTACTCCTGCTTCCTCCTCAAAAACAATGTCTCTAACTGGATTTCTCCCCCCAAACTCAACATCCTCAAAAAATGTTGCAATTCCCGTCTCAAATATTGACCTATTTGTGGGATCATAAAACTTGTAACCCCGTGATCGTTCGGCATAGCCAATAAAGTAGCTGCTAATGGTTTTAGAGTCCAATTTTCGTTCATGAGGTTTATAAGGCCTCGCTTCAGCAGGACACCCCCACACATGCAAATGTTTTAGACTAGGCTTTCGCCCAACCCAAAGCTCATAAGGTGTTTTTACAACTGCTTTAGTTGGCACCCGATATAAGATATAAGTTGCTGTCTTTAGAGCCTCACCCCAGAGGGACTCTGGTAAAGTAGAATGACTGATCATACTTCTTACCATATCCTTAAGAGTCCGGTTTCGTCTCTCAGATACACCATTCATGCTAGGTGATCCTGGCATGGTGTATTGTGGGACGATTCCACATTCCTCCAGGTATTTTGCAAACGGTCCTGGACGTTGTTCACCTGATCCATCATGTCTGCCATAGTATTCACCACCACGGTCAGACCTGACACTTTTAATCCGTTTGTTGAGTTGTAACTCAACTTCGGCCTTAAATTTTTTGAACACGTCCAAAGACTGTGATTTCTCATGGATAAGAAATAGATACCCATATCTGGAATAGTCGTCTATGAATGTGATAAAATATTGTTGACCATTCCAAGACGCCATAGGGAATGGGCCACAAATGTCCGTATGAATTAAATCTAAGACATCTGTAGTCCTATGGGCACCATATTTCTTTATTTTGGTCTGTTTTCCCTTGATACACTCAACACAGACATCAAAATCTGAAAAATCAAGAGAGTCCAAAATTCCATCAGACACAAGGCGCTCAACTCTAGATGTAGAGATGTGACCTAGGCGTTTGTGCCATAATGAGGCTGCATTTTCCTTAGTTAATTTACGCTTTGTACCTCGTGATTCCACGTGCAAGGTTGCATTATAAGATGCAATAGTTTCGAGCAAATATAGATTATCAAACACATTAAGTAAACCAGTACCAACAACATTGGAATTAATAGACATACTAAACTTCATATTTCCAAAAGAACAATAATATCCCAATTTGTCCAATACAGAAATAGAAATTAAATTTCGTCTAAAGGACGGTACAACAAAAGTGTCTAATAAATCCAAATAATAACCAGTTTTCAGTAATAATCTAAAGTGCGCTATTGCCTGCACTTCTATTGACTGGCTATCACCCATAAAGATGTATCTTTCAGCATCAGTTGGCTTTCGGTAGTTCAGGCAACCCTGCATAGAAACACATATGTGAGTAGTAGCACCAGAATCTACCCACCAAGTGTTTCTTGGTACTGAAGCTAAATTTATTTCAGAGTAGACCAAAACATGAAATGTACCTTTCTTTACACGCCAGGCGACGTATTTGGCACAATCCTTCTTTCTGTGTCCGTGCTTGCCACAAAAGAAACAACCATCCTGCACTTTCTGTTTCTTTGGTTCCGGACCCTGAGGAATAGCAACTTCCTTTCCCTTATGCTTTCTTTTGCCCATATGCTTGGAGGTGCTTGCCAGATGAGCACTTTCAGTCCTTTCTTGCTTCAATCTCTCTTCCTCTTGCACACAAAATGAAATGAGCTCATTGAGAGTCCATTTCTCCTTCTGGCAGTTATAACTGACCTTAAATTGGTTAAATTGTGCAGGAAGAGAGATGAGAACTAAATGCACGAGCAAATCATCAGATAGGTCGAGCTTTAGTGCCTTAAGTTTTGAAGCAAGATGAGACATTTCCATGATGTACTCGCGAACATTACCCTTGCCTTTATACTTTATTGAAATCAAGCTTGCTAAAAGCGTGCTTGTTTCAGCCTTATTGTTTTTAGCAAAACGCTTTTGAATTTTTGAAAGAAATTCACCGGCAATGGTAACATCCTCTGTTATTGCACCCCGAAAGACTTCTGGAATCCCACGCTTCATGATCATAAGACTTAGCCTGTTAGAACGATCCCACTTTTCAAAGTACACAATTTCCTCAGGAATACTTTGTGCAGTGAGAGCATTCGGTTTTGGCATCCTTAATGCCAAGTCTATGTCCATGCAGCCGAGAACAATCAATATGTTCTCTTTCCAGTCCTTAAAGTTTGTTCCATTTAACATTGGAACATTGTTCATGTTGGCAGAGATTGAAGTAGTCGACATTAAAGCTGAATAGAAAAGAAAATAAAAGGAATAAACAATTATGCTCACATTAAGTTACCAAACAGATAATCTCTAAATAAAGTAATTTAATGACAACATCTCAAGATACCTAGCACAACATTAATAGCAAGCCTTTGGGTAGTGATATTAACTGTAAGTGGTATTCTTGTTGTAATGAGCAAACATTGACAATAAGTTATGTCAAATAACAAATCTATCTTTTGATGGATTTATTATTCACATTAGGTTTTCTTAACAATTGGCACATGTTTATCACCACAAAATGTGTGTGTAATTCTGCCAAGTCTTAATCATGTCTTTGGACCGATAAATACCCGCATGAGATACACAGACATGAACATCAAAACATTCCATATAAAACAATCTAGACAAGAGAGATCACTTTTGTGACATCTTGTTTGAATTGACTTATATTGAGAATGTTAGAAAATTAAATTTCTGTAGACGTTGTATGAAATTACATTAAATTTAAAGATTTCTAAATTTGTGACCCCGTATATGTTATATAATCTGTAGCAATCCCAATTAAATACATACATATATAAATAGAATTGACGGGTCCAAAAACAAATAGTTTTTTTTTTTTATGATATTCAAAATTAAACCGATCAAATCGCAAGATATATCTATATATATATAAATACATGATGTTCATCCATTTGAGAAAAAAAAAAACAAAAAAAAAACTGCCCACCGAATCATTTTACAATTCCAGAAAACAGATTGCCATTTTCACAGAACAAAACAGGAAAAAACAGAATTTACATCCATAAGAAAATTCAGAATCTGATTCCAACTAAATAGAATGAATAAAGCATATCAATTCTGATAAGACACATGATATGCATGCTCTGATACCAATTGTAAACATAAATTTCAGAACATAAACCTTACACTTCGGATCATTTACCATGTGTATTATCAAGAAATCAAGACAAAATGACATACCTGAATCCATTGATGAACGGTTAAACGGAAGCGTGATTATCAATAAACTCTTTGTTATTGATTATGTTATTGCCTTCTAGTCCTTTCCCCTTTGGTGCCTTATGTTTCTCCTTTGAGAGGATTTAGAAAAATGGCAGTGTTCTTTTCTTCACTTGGGAAGGAATAGGGACCATAACCTTTTAAAGGTTGTAATTGGTTTTCAAAACTGAAAGGTTGTGGAAATTCAAAAGGAATGAAAACCAACTTTAACCATTATTGGTTTTAATTTCTATTTATTGGTTTTCAAAACTGAAAGGTTGTGGAAGTTCAAAAGGAATGAAAACCAACTTTAACCAATATGTTTTAATTTCTATTTCTGCCCCTCATAGAAATAGAAATTATACAACTAGTATCTACACATTAGGTCCATAACACATATACCCTTAAGCCTATTAACTAAATTGAATCACTTAAATTGTAGGCTTCTTATAAATGATAACACCACATTTAATTATATGGTTCCATTGAGACATTATCTAACAACACACATGTGAGTTTGTGTGGATCCCACACTCATATGAATGGTTTGGTAAAAATTTTGATAAATTATTTGATATTTATAGCATTTTTTTTTTTTAAGGATTTTTTTTTAACAAGAACAGAACTAGAAAATGATTATGGGACCATGGCGTCTTTACTTCTGTGAAAGATAATATTTGCCACAGTACTTTAAAATATATATCATTTTATACATAAAATGGCTATCAATGTAAAAATCTATATCTTATTTTTTTTCTCATCTTGCAATCTCTTTTTATTTTGCACAAAAAAACTTTATCATCTTGTTAGAAATTGCTTCCATAATGTTTGAATTTATAACTATTATTTTTTTTTAATATATATAATCTATGCATCATATTATATATACATATATGTGCTTGTTTGAATAAATAAATAAATAAATACATATATGTGCTTGTGTATATTGTAAAAAAAAAAAAAAATGATTATTTTGGCCCTCTAAGTGATGAAATCATGAATATCACATAGGTGATTGTAGACGTCCCCGAACGCATCCCGGGGAGAGGAGTGCGAGTCCCCCCCGTTCTGGTTCGATATTGGGTCACTACAGTTCGAAGGACTCAAATGTCACGGTTCTAGATCTCGAACCAAAGAGTCCAAATCCGGCAAATCGTTTTGAAAACAGATTTTTTTGAAAGAAGTGCCAAACATGGACTGCTTTGCCAGATACAGATTCGCCACCTAAATATTTTATAATGGGAAATTTAAGAAACCCTGACTCGGTGCCAAAGGCCACGTGTCCATCATCACCAAAGTTGCCTCGGCTCGGGAACTTGGGTACGATTGGGGAAGGTCACTTCGGGAGCACCCCCGCTCGCCCGGTCAAAGACTGGCCTCTACTAACCATGATATCTTATTTTGAAAACATTGTATGTTCTTATTCCGGTTATTAGCCTAGGTTACTATGTGATGCGCACAGCATACAAGTATAGACTGAATCGCCTGAATTGGAACAAAACATTTCGTGTTTGTTTGAAAGATGGTTTGCTACCCGCAGATAGGCTTAAGATGCAGATTTTGCCACCCTCGGGTGGGCTTAGAAAACATGGTGTTGCCACTATCTAGTGGGCTTAAAACAAACGCTTGATGAATTGTCCCAATTCAAATAACTCAACCTCCACCCACAGGCATTCAAGGCAGTTATATCATATAAGCACATAGCCTCATGGTAACACTCACACGCATGCAAGGATGCTAAAGCATAAAACTCACCGAGTACTCCAAGCCAAAACAAAAGCTGATTAGAAATCATGCATGATTCTAAGTATGCAGAAATGCCTAATGCAACACATGCAAAATGCAACTATAGCAGGCTCGGCTATTCTAAACATGGCATATGGAATGCTACAACTAACACGTATTCAATTTGGAATTGAAATACAAATGCAGTTTGTATGATGCGCCGAGCCCGGTGCATGCAAAACAGATGAATGATGCAAACATGCTGTCATACTGTATGCTAATTGAAATATGCCCTATATCTAACCATTGTAAGCAGGTAAATAAAAGGGAGAAAGACGTGGGGTTGGAAGACATACATCACACTCACCCACACTTATTACAATTATGCCCTCGCGCAGAGGGTCCGAATAAATATACAGTCCCGAATGAAAGAATAATACAGTCCAAAATATTACAGTCCCAAATAATATACAAATTTCTAATTAATTAACAAATTAAATAAAAAAAAATGTAAAACTGGCATGCAAGCCAGGGACTGCCTTGCTTCTGATGAACGATGTATGTTTGGGCTGCCTTGCGCGGAAATCCACTGGGATGCCCCAATTAGCCTCTGTTTGCAATGTTTCTCGAAATGCGTGCCAGACTCCGAAAAGTTACTGATTCTTCATTTTGCTGCAACAGAGAGCAGGAAAAGGGCATAGCAATGTATTTCACAAATATATGCATGCCTCGATCCTCGTGCCACCAATCGCGCATCTCGATGCATGATGGGCGAGGAGCCGAATTGCACAACTCAATATAGGATGAATGCATATGAATGCTACGACAAAACCTAACTCCATCATGGGTAATCCGGAGTGTCGGTGACTTGGGAATTGAGACTCGTTCCGTCACTCGGGGTGCGAAACGTGCCTTGTTTCCCGTGCAATATGCATGATATGCATGAAATGCAACTAAGATACAATCCTGACATACGCAATGTTATGGAATGGCATGCCTCGAAATGCGTGCACACGGGCACGCAAACTGAGGCAATGGCCCGAAGGCAAGAAATGGCAATACACAATGCAAATTGGACTTACACTAACACGAGTGGACCTCAGCCACACTCACATAAGAGGCCGTCGGATGAAAATGAAGTGCCTCGAAATGCGTGCACACGGGCACGCAAACCGAGGCAATGACATAAATGCATGAAATGGCCTGAAATATGATATACAATGAGACTAGAATGAGGTGTCTCGAAATGCGTGCCCACGGGCACGCAAACCGAGGAAATGGCATACGGAATGCGATGATGCTAAAATGACATACAGAATGCAAAGTGGACTTACACTGACATGAGTGGACCTCAGCCACACTCACATAAGAGGCCGTCGGATAAAAAAATGAAGTGCCTCGAAATGCGTGCACACGGGCACGCAAACTGAGGCAATGGCATACGCAATGCCGTATGGGCTTACACCAACACAAGTGAACCTCAGTTACACTCGCATAGGAGGCCATGAGATGAAAAATGATATGCCTCGAAATGCGTGCCCGTGGGCACGCAAACCGAGAAATGGCCCGAAGGCATGGAATGACATACGAAATGAAACATGGCATATGGCATATGGAAAATGCAAATTTCAGCAGCCAAAATGATGCAAAAACAGCCCCCGAATTATAGCAAAATTACACCCGATGCCCGAAATGCTATGCTGAGTACCCGAAATGACTTGCAGCTATGCCAAACATGCACAATATGGACATGAAGTGTAAAGACAGATGCTAGGCAGTCTCTAAACTAGCATTTTTTCAGTACAAAGCATGGCCAAACAACAATCACAAGTATGGCAAAAATAGCATGCAAAAATGGGGAAAAAAGGGGAACAATGAAGCAGATAGTATACGCAATGCTCAAACTGAAAAATACAGTTCTACAACACTGAAGAGGGACCAAAAATATGAACATTTAAAGTAGATGATAACCCCAAAAACAGTATGTAGATATGCTCAACATAGCATGCAAAATATGAGCCAAAAGAGGGCTATAAAGAGAGGTATACCAAGAATTCACCAAACAGCCTAAGATCCTTAACAAAACATGAATAGTGGGTCATTTTAAGACTATTTTTAGTTCTGATCATGGCCCAAAACAGAAGCAAGATAGGCCTAAAAAATCATGCAAAATAGTGGACCGAATAGGGGTATAATGACAAGTATAACATGGAGACCCCCAACAAAGTTGATCCCTTCTACAATGTTGTAGAGGGACCCAAAATAAACCTACTCACAGTTCATGACATGCTCCAAAACAAATCACATGTAGGCCAAATAAATCATGCAAATTTACGGTAAATGTGAGAGATTATGAAGTAAGTGCATGATAGAGAGGCAAAACAGGGTTGAGCCCTTCTTCAATGTTGAAGAGGGGCTCAAAATAGGCCCACTCACAGTTTACATCAGGCTCGAAAACAGATCACAAATAGGCCAAATATTCAATGCAAAATAATGGCATACAAGATGATATTGAAACAAGTGCAAGATGGAGGGCTCAAACAGGGTTGAGCCCTTGAACAAACATGAAAATAAGCTCAAAAGAGTGACCTTTTCAGTTAGGGTCGGAGCCTAAAACAGTGAGAAAGTAGGCTTAAGAAATGAAGCAAGAAAATGCTACAAAAGAGGGAAATAGAGACTTACTCTTGAAGACAAGTCTTGGCTGCCTCTTGGCTTGAGGAATGTTGCTTCTAAGCCTCTGAGAACCTCTCCTTGCTGCTGGAAATGGAGTGGTGGTGGTGGTGCCTGAAGATGGTGAAGAAATGGCACCAAAACTTGAGAATTTGAGAGAGAGGGAGAGAGATATGTATCTAAGCTCTTAAGAGAGTTTTTCCAACCCTAGTCTAAGAGTTGGGAGGCTCCTTATATGGACCAAAAGAGAAGGGCAAAGATGGAGGGAAATGCACCCAAGTGTTCCCCTCCAAAATATCCCCCGGATACAGATCTTTTCTGGGGGAAACAGCTATACAGCTGTAAAGTGTGGACTGAGAGGGTCATGACCGGCCTCCCACTTTTCTTGCAGGTGGCCGGCCGGCCACCCCCTATGGCCGGCCGGCTAGGGGTCAAAAAGGTCACTGAGAATTTCTGGCCGGCCACCAAAGGTTGGTGTCCTCCCATGTGTGTACAACAAAGCCCTGTGGTTGGAAATCGACAACTCTAAAACAGGAGAGAGAATAGGCCACTTTAAAGAGGGGTTCAAAAGGGTCAATCAGCATTACTGGCCGGCCATGTACTTTTAGGGTCCTCCCATGTGTGTACAACACAAATGTGTGGTTTTGGCTCGAAGAAAATGGCCCTAGGGTGTTCAACATTAGCCCGGAAGTGAGAAAAACGGGCGTCGGAGGGCGAAAATGGAATATAACTGGTTGCTGAGATAATTGCTAGTCTCCCACCCTCCAGTGACCTTCCTGGTGATAAAACAGAGGTACCTGCCAAAAATGAACAAAAACCGATGCAAAACGAATGCTCGGGGGCCAAAACACGCAGTTCGGGGTCCCGAAAACCGGCCGTTAAGCACCGAAAGTGGTGTTTGGCCACGAAGTGGGTATCTAAGACCCCAGTGTCCCTTGAAAGGGAGTAAATAAGATGTATGCCAAAAACCGGAGGAATCGGAGATGGTTAGACGGTCCCGAACCAAGGCACACGGCCTGACGGCTCCGAAAATCGGGAACCGGGCTCCGAAATGGGCAAAATGGCCTACGGCCACGAAATGTAGCCCACGGCCACTGAGAGATGGTCTACTGGACCTCCCCCCCCCTCAGGAAGAGAAAACAGAGAAAACCGAGTCTGGTTCGCAAACCGAGGCAAGGCACAGAAGGGTGTTCGGAAGTCCGGAGGCAGGGCGCACGGCCGCGACTCTGAGACTTCTGAACGAGCACAATATGCAACATCACCGAGCGCTCAATCGGTGACATCTGAGTCTTAAGGTCGGTCAAAAATGGGGTGTCTACAGTTGCCCCTCTTTGACAGAACTCGGAAGTCAAGAAATGACGGGAGTGAATGTCAAAGCCCAGAGACGACCCATTTTTGACAAGGCCGAAGACTTAGACAATCATACAAGATAGACAAAGATGTGCCCGCAGTCATGCCAGCAGGCAAGGGGGCAAAATGCAAAGCGATATGCACAGAGCCAAATGATCATGCAAATGCAGCAAGCTGTAATGAAGCAAGTATTCGCAAATAGATGCAACAGTTTTAAGCAAGAATGCAAAGCAGCAATTACATTTCATGCAGTTAGGAATGCGGAGAATCATTCAATTCTCGTCGCGTCTCACACGGAGAAGATACGATACCTGCGCGATTCGTCTGGTCGCACCAGCCTCAAATGAACCGTACATACAATATCGTGCCTGCAAAAGAGAGAAATTCAACAAGAACAATATGCTAACAACATATATTCAATGTGATTCCTGTGAGTTCCGAAAGTTTGACACACGCAGTGTCGGCGAGTGAATGCATCGCAATGAGAGAAAGGAACACGCGTGACAACGCACGCTCAAACACAGAGGTATAGTACACCGAGAAATCATGCATGACAATGCAAAATGCTCACGAGCATGCAAGTTATATGCAAAACAATGCAAAATGAGCACGAATCAGGGTGCTCGTTTGTTGCGAAACAATGAATAAGAAAACGCGCATTTCGGTGAAGGCCACTTGATCACGGCCTCTGATTCACCTCCCGGAGAGGTTACAACATGTTCAAAAAGGATACACCTTGATTTTGATGAGTAATGATGAGACACATGTCAGAAATTGCAGCTGAAGTTCTGGCAGAGCAGTTTCGCGCCAGAAAGTGCACTTTTTTCGAACTTTTTCAGGTCCCGGGAACTCCGATCTTCCTCAAAATTTGCAGGGACCTAGGGGAGGCAGTGGGGAACACCACCGGCCAGGTGGTTGTCCAAGGGGAGGCCACCGGCTAGGGAAGAAAAAGCAAATGGCCGGCCAGCCAGAAAAGGTGGCCGGCCGGCCACCTGTCCAAAAGCAGGGGCAATTTTGTCATTTTCCTCATTTCTATATATATCCTCATCCAATGCCTCCGAAATCACTTCCACAGCTGCAAAAACTCCTTCCCTTGCTCCCCAAACCATTTTTTCCTTCAGATCTGCACTTTATACGCGCTTTTCGGCCTTCCACGCAAGTTGTTTTCGCGAAATCTTTCAGTTTTAAGCACTTTGAACCGATTAAATTTTGGTTTCGGGGCTTCTTTTCTCATTTTCACCACTTGAGGTAAGTTTGTCTTAATATTTGGAAGATTTTCTCGGGAGTTGACTTTTGTTGACTTTTTCATTTCCCGAGAGTTGACTTTTGTTGACTTTTTCCAATTTTGGCTCATTTTTGCTCATTTTGCAGATTTCTTGAAATGGCGGGTGATTTTCCTCATGGCGGAGGTCCTCCAGGTGCCGGGGATGATTTTGATGCCATGACGTTACCTCCGAGGGTCCGGCCTTTTATTCCCGGGAGATACGCCCCATCGGTACATATACTTCCGCGGGCTATTTTTCGTCATTTCACCGACTTCAATGATCGGGTACCCGGGGATCTACTTCTGCGAGAGCCGGAGCATCATCTCTCTTACGAGGTACGAGAGGTATTTTACTTTAATTTATGCATTTTTCGCGCATTTCGTACCTTTGTCATGCTTGAACACACAGTCTAGCTTATGACATAGTATTTTGCTTGCATTCTGAACATATGACTTGAACACTTGAACTTCTGAACACTAGGCTCATTGATTGATTGTGAACGCACGGCACACGTTAGTTAAGAATTGAACACACGGCTCAAAACACTAATTTGTCGAACACACAGCCCGAATTTGAAGGTGAACACACGGCACACACTGACTATGAGTAGAACACGCAGTCTCAAACTCTGATTTTCTGAACACACAGTCCAAGTTGATTGAAGTGAACACGTAGCCCACTGATTTTGAAATTTGAACACGCAGCCTAAATTTTGATTTTCTGAACACACAGCCCAGATATTTGAAGTGAACACGCAGCCCACTGATTTTGAAATTTGAACACGCAGCCCAAATACCAATTTACTGAACACGCAGCCCAGATATTTGAAGTGAACACGCAGCCCACTGATTTTGAAATTTGAACACGCAGCCCAAATACCAATTTACTGAACACGCAGCCCAGATATTTGAAGTGAACACGCAGCCCATTGATTTTGAAATTTGAACACGCAGCCCAAATACCAATTTACTGAACACGCAGCCCAGATATTTGAAGTGAACACGCAGCCCACTGATTTTGAAATTTGAACACGCAGCCCAAATACCAATTTACTGAACACGCAGCCCAGATATTTGAAGTGAACACGCAGCCCACTGATTTTGAAATTTGAACACGCAGCCCAAATACCAATTTACTGAACACGCAGCCCAGATTACAGGTGAACACGCAGCCCACTGATTTTGAAATTTGAACACGCAGCCCAAATACCAATTTACTGAACACGCAGCCCAGTTTGAAGGTGAACACGCAGCCCACATAAATAGAGAGTAGAACACGCAGCCCTAACTCAGATTTTCTGAACATGCAGCCCAGATTGAAGGTGAACACGCAGCTCACATTGAACACAACTCATTCATTTCATTTACACACAACTCATTCATTTCATTTGCACACAACTCATTCATTTCATTTGCACACAGCTCATTCATTTCATTTGCACACAGCTCATTCATTTCATTTGCACACAGCTCATCCATTTGATTTGCACACAGCTCATTCATTTCATTTGCACACAGCTCATTCATTTCATTTGCACACAGCTCATCCATTTGATTTGCACACAGCTCATTCATTTCATTTGCACACAGCTCATTCATTTCATTTGCACACAGCTCATCCATTTGATTTGCACACAGCTCATTCATTTCATTTGCTGAAACGGGTATTCATTCTGAATGCAGGTTGGCTCTTGCACGGTACGGGGGTATGGCTCCACTGCAGCCAGGGATTGGTATGTTGAGCTTTCGGAGGCTGTCCGGGACTTAGTTGATCTAGCAGGGTTTGGAGCCTTCTGCGTTGGATTATCACGCTGTCCTGCCAGTAGGACTCTGTTGGGAGCTTTGGTGGAGAAGTGGTGGGACACCACCAATTCCTTCCATTTTTCTGCCACCGGGGATCTGACTATGACCCCGCTAGATTTTGCAGTACTCACCGGCCTAGACATAGGAGGTTGGCCTGTTCCTTACGACGAGGATATGGGCGAGTGGAAGGCCGCTTGGATGTATTTGCTGGGGGCTCGCCCGCCTGTGGATAGAGCTTCGGGGAGAGTCCGATACACCTGGTTCTCTTCCCATTTTCGGAGGCCGGAGATGGAGCTTGAGTCTCCTGTGGAGGCTGAGCAGTACGCCCGTGGCTTCCTTATGTTCCTCTTTGGCACCACTCTGTTTGCCGATAGGGGGAACACTGTTGGGTTGTATCTTTTGAGTGCCCTGGTGGACCTATCACAGGTCAGCCGGTACGATTGGAGCGGCGCCGGCCTGGCTACCCTTTACTGTTATATGAGCGCGACCTCCCGCGAGCAGGGAGACTTACTCGGTGGCTACTGGCGAGCCTGGGAGGTACGTTCTGTCCTCTTGATTTACATTTCTGCTCCTCATTACTTGTTCATTGCACACACGGCATACTTTACATCCTGTATTTTGCACTCAGCATTTTGTATTCACATTCTGCACTGTTTTCCACAGCTATGGGTCTATGTATATTTTCCAACATTAGCCCCGGAGATGGTGGTGGCAGGGCCCCTCATGACCCCGTATTCCTTGGTATTCGAGGGCGAGCACCGACCGAGACCTCGAGAGACTCTCCTATATCTGCGATAGTACTTTGACACCGTGCGAACGACAGAGGTATTTCAGAACTCTCAGTTCCTTTCATTTTCATCTGTGATCTGCCTTGTATATTCCCGATTTCTGATTGATTCATGCACTGGTTATCCGCAGATCACGTGGCAGCCCTGGGCAGTCTTGGGCGATGGTCTCCGATTTCAGTATGTCGGAGGATTAGGCACCTCCCAGTACAGGATCCTGCTCGAGGGACCGGTTGGTAGAGCATGGTTCCTGGGGGAACGCTTTCTGCGTCAGGTGTGGGGATACCTTTCTCAGGATCCTCCTGCAGCACCTCCAGCCACTATGCGGACTGCTGATAGACTCTCTACCCAGGAGGTCATTAGCGCTATGCAGGGCACCGATGCTTTGCTACATCTCACAGAGGGAGACTATGCCACTTATTGTCACACATATCTGATGCCTCCCTTGACAGGAGTGCGCGTTCCGCCACGGAGGTCTGCCGATGTACCCTCTTCGAGTCGGGCTCGTGCTGCGGATATCCCTTCCTCCAGTAGGGCTGGTATGTTTCGAGGTGGGGGCGGATCCATTCCCCCGATCCCTCCGACTTTTCATCATCCTGGGTGGCCGGACATGCCGACCGAGTTGATGGGGTGGCAGTATGGGACTACTTCTCCGATTCCGATCCCTATAGAGCCTCCGATGCCCGGTCACAGATATGTCAGAGACCCTGATTCACCACCGGAATGTTTTACAGCTTTGATTTATCAGTAGGACATTTGGACATCCATTCTCTTACTGATAGTTTTGCATTTGTGTCTGTAGCCTCCAGTTGAGTACATGGATGAGATGCTTGGGATGCTGGCCTCACTTGAGGGGATGGTCCTGCGTAGAGAGGCGCAATTGTCCATCATGGGCTTCCAGGTACCCTTTTAGTTTTCTGGTATTTACCATACTCCTGATGATATGCTGATCTTGAGCATTCTACTGCATTGATAAGCTGTTTGTGTAGAGCACATCTGACACACACCCCACTCACATACTGTACTTTCATCTGGTTCTCATATTTGAACTGATATATTGAACTGTTCATTTTCAGATGCCTCCGGTATATGCTCCGCCACAGGCTAGACCGTCTGGGCCTTCTCAGGGAGGTAGACCGTCTGGATCTTTTCGAGGTGCTGGACCATCTGGGCCGTCCCGAGGAGCTGGGCCATCTAGGCCTTCTCGAAGGGCTCGAGGAGCGGGGTCGTCTCACAGACGTAGGGCCCATGTTATTGAGGAGGAGCCTGATGAGGATGAGGATGAGGAGGTCGCAGACCATGAGTCAGAGACATCTGCTGGGGAGGAAGGCTCCGGTCTTGGCTCCGGGAGTGGAGACGAGGCTGAGGGGGATCCGGAGGATGATAGCTCTGACCCGGATGGTGATGATGGTGCAGAGGTTATCCTGCAGAAGAGGATGAGAGGGCCCCCTCATTCCCGTTCCCGAGGACATTGATGCTGTTTCCTGCTTTATTTTACTTTTTTGCTAGTAGTTTGTAGCACTTTGCAGATTATCAAGCAGTTTTATTTCTTGTAAAACTCGTACCTTTATTTGTTGTAAAACATGATGGAATGAAACAGCTTTTGAAAAGGATGTTTGTATTTGAAAGTCTTAGCATCGCATCGCGTCATTTTGCACAAAATGGAATTGAATGAAAATGTGCCTTGTGTATTTATCGGGTCAGGTAATGAGTCGACACAACAAAACGAACAACTCAACTTGTTAAGAAAAAACAAGATCTTAACAAGTTTACAACTCGATAAGCAAAATACAACAATGTTAACGACTCGATAAACAAGACTTAACAAAATTGCGTAAACAAAAAAGTAACAACTCAAAACACCAAATGTGACAGCTCGACAAAACTTACAACTCGATAAACAAAACGACAACTCGATAAGCAAAACAACAACTCGATGGACAAAACAAAGCGTACATTCGGATGATCTGGGTGACGGAACGCATCCGAAACTGAGAGAAATGGAGTGCTTTGACATTCCCGATGCATCGAGATGCCTCAAATTTCCTTCCGGAGGGTAAACAGGACCAATGAGCATGGTGGGCCCCACTCTGCTTTTGGAGAACCATAGGTGGCTGGCCTGCTAGAATAGGTGGTCGGCCGGCCACTTTTCTCTGCAGCCTCCAGAATTTTGACACTTGTCCCCTGAATAGTGTTTTCTCCTCTATAAAAGCTCCAACTTCGAGATTCATTCATTTCATCACTGCTTTGCACAAAAATGGAGGCATTTCTCTCAGAAAATCTTACATCTTGGATCTCTTCTCTAGATGGCTCGGAAAAGTTGAACTTCCGAGGTTTCGGCTTAAATGCACTATTCCCGTTGAGTCGCACTCCACTGCACCTTCCTTTCCTCCATGCCGCGGCGAAGTTTTGGAACCCGGTGACACACGTTTTCAGCTTCGGCGGTCAAGAGGTATGTCCCACTTTTGAAGATTTTCAAGTCTTGCTGGAATCCGAGCGCGGCGAGGAACTTTTGCCCCAACTCAACTTTGGCTATGCTCAATACTTAGGGCGGATGTGCGGGCTCTCCGCGCATGACGCTCGGTCCCTGATTTGTAACGGAATGTTGGATATCCCAAGTTTGGTCTACCGATTCTCCGATGCTGGTGACCGCAGCGACCATCAGTGGCAAGGCTTCCGACAACATGCTCTCTGTTTGTGCATGTTATCTCATTTTCTGTTTGCCTCAAGCTTTGGAGGATCCAGCGTCCGTTTGATTGAAGTTGCTCAAGGCTTGAAAGAGGGAAAGAGTTGCATCGCCATGACATTGGCCGAGACACTGATGGGCCTGGATGCCTTCTACCGTCGGGAGACAACCAGATTTGCAGGGAGTCCACTACTACTACAGGTAATGTTTCCCACCAGATCTCACATATGTATTTGCTCACATCACTCGGCCCTCAGGCTCAGTTTTTCTCACAAGACCCTTATCTTACTTTTCTCTCATCGCACATCTCTCTATTCTTTATTCTCTCATTTTTCATCCCTCTCCAGATATGGTTGATGGATAAACTGCAAGTTGTGGACTCTTGCCCTGCTTACTCAGCCTGCGGCTACTTCTTTCGACAACGCCTGGTTGACGCCCTTGATGAGGGATGGTGGTTTGAATGGATGTGTAATGTGTCAGCAGATCGCATTGCTTGGCGTTGCCCTTGGCTTAATCTCCCGGCGATGAGCTTCAGCATGTCCTGACAGGTCGGGGTTCAGCTGATCGGCCTGACTCACTGTGTATTCTATTTCTCATTCCGTATTCTGCGCCAGTTCGGCTGTGATCAGACTTACCCACCAGAGGGGATAGAGTATCCGGCTACATTCTTGGTTCGAGGCGCACAGCTGGCTCGGCAGGCCGCAGCGTGGAGAATTAGAGAGCTCCTGGCCCCCGCCCCTACTTTTAGTTATGCTCTGTCTGACGAGTGCTGGGATTGGCTCAATGAGGAGGCACAGACTGGGCCTAGGTCGGCATCGGAAGCTTCAACCAGCTCTGGGAGGGGGCGCAGGGACACCTGACTTGACTATGCCCCAGATTTATTGCTTTATTAGCACTTTCAAGTTTTCATTATGAATGTAATAAAAAGCAACTTCAATTGTATGCAAGAGCAGGAGAACTCTGTTTTGAAATCAATGAAATTGAAGGTTGTGGTACTGAAAATTTCCCGTTTTGGTCCAAAAATGGTCTTAGTTGTGAAAAGATTGATTTGAACAAAGTCAACTTTTATTAAAACTTTTCAAAACTATTTTCGATATGGATCAGAACTGGACACGCCTGAGATCTGTCACTGAGGTGCACAACTCTGGATCCTAGCAACTGGAAAGTTGCCCCTAGTCTGAATGGTACCACAGCACTTCCTGGCAACGGAAAGTTGCCCCTAGTCTGAATAGCACTGCACCGGAGATTACGATGAATGCTGATGGACAAGGATGACTGAGATGATCAAAATGAACAAAGTTGATCGGGGAAAATGTTTATGGCTGAACTTCAGGATGAAGTTGCCTACGTATCCCAAAGATGGGAATCAAGCCTTACGTAGTTCAGGCTTAGGTTCGCTCGGGTATTTTTACTCTCCTTTTGCGCTCTAACTTTTGCCAAGGCCGCCCTTTGCGGGTTTTCAACCTTGCGAGCTCAGTTTTTATATTTTCAAATTTTTTTGTGCTCTGAGTTTTGCCTAGGTCGCCCTTTCGGGTTTTCGGCCTAGTGAGCCTCTCAAGGGTAGTATTTCTTCAACTTGTCCATGTTGATCGGTTGTGAAAACTCTAAGCCATCCAAATCCATCAGAACCACAGCTCCACCTGACCAGATAGACTTAATGATGTAGGGACCAGTCCAATTAGGTCTGAACTTGCCCCTAGGGTCGTGGATGGGAGCTCGGTTGTCCTTGAGTACCAAATCTCCTTCTTTTAAATTCCTGGACTTAACCTTCTTGTTAAAAGCCCGGGCAATTCTGCGTTGATAGCCTTGAATGTGGTACAGTGCTTTCAGTCTTCTTTCATCAAAGAGCATGAGTTCCTCAAATCTGCTCTGCTGCCAATTTGCTTCGGCTATCTGACACTCGGCCAATACTCGTAATGACGGAACCTCAATCTCAATAGGTAGAACGGCCTCCATCCCATAAACCAATGAATACGGAGTCGCCCCAGTAGAAGTTCTGATTGAGGTCCGGTAGCCCCACAGAGCAAACAGCAGCTTATCTGGCCAGTCCCGGTAGGTTTCCACCATCTTCTGTAGTATGCGCTTGATATTCTTGTTGGCGGCCTCAACCGCTCCATTAGTCTGCGGCCGGTAGGTAGACGACTTATGAAAAGCCACATTGTATTTCTCTAACAAGTCTATCACTTCCTTCTTGAAGTGGGAACCGTTATCTGAAATTATCTCATTTGGGACCCCATAGCGACAGATGATGTTGTTTCTGATAAACTTTGCAACATGCGAAGCCTTCAACACCGCATAAGATTGGGCCTCAACCCACTTTGTGAAATAATCTATCGCTACCAAAATGAACTCATGCCCATTCGACCCCTTCGGCGTGACAGCTCCGATCACATCAATTCCCCAGACTGAAAATGGCCATGGCGAAGTCATGTTGTACAGCTTTGATGGCGGGATGTTCATGCGATTTGCATGGATCTGACATTTATGGCATCGTCGAACAAAACCAATACAATCCTCCTCCATGGTGGACCAGTAGTAACCTTGTCTGAGAATCTTCCGTGCTAACATTACCCCATTCATATGTGCTCCACATTCCCCTCCATGGATGGCTTCCATTAGACTCTTTGACTCTTCGGCATTAACACACAGTTTATGCATTCCCAGATGACCTCTTCTATACAGCTTACCCCCACAGATGATGAACTGAACGGCAAATCTTCTTATTGCCCTTTTGTCCTTGGCGTTTACCCCTGACGGGTATGCTTCCTTCTCCAAGAAATTCCAAATGTCGTAATACCAAGGGTGTTCGTCCTGAACTTCATCTATGGCTGCAATCGACTCATAGGCTGGTGCAAATTTCTAGTCAATGATGACTGGACGCATCCGGACTCCACACAGGATGTCTATCATGGATGATAGAGTTGCTAAAGAATCTGCGAACCTGTTGTTCTCTCTTAGTAGATGAGTAAAACTTAGCTTCTCAAACCGAGGAATTAGCAAATCCAAGGTTTGGTGATACATCATCATCTTTTCTTCTTTTACTTTCCAGTCTCCTTTAGCTTGAGACACAACAAGGTTCGAATCCCCAATGACGTCCAACCGTCTTGCCCCTAGTTCCAGGGCTGCTTCTAGGCCAGCAATGCATGCCTCATATTCTGCTTCATTGTTCGAGACTTTGAACCGGAGTTTAAAGGCTAGAGGGATACGGGAATTATCGGGTGCTATCAGCAACACTCCTATCCCATACCCATGTTGATTTGACGCTCCGTCAAAGTACATCGTCCAAGCTTCATCATCGATATGCAAAATGGCTTCATCTGGGAACAAGTATTCAACTGCTTCATCCCCCTCAACCGGATGGTCGGCAAGGAACTCTGCTACTGCTCTTCCTTTGACTGACTTGCGTGTGACATACTTCAAATCAAATTCGGAGAGCAACAGCAACCAACGAGCTAGCCTACCCGTAAGTGCTGGTTTCTCGAAAAGATATTTGATGGGATCGAGACGTGAAACCAACATTACGGAGTGAGCTAACAAGTAGTGCCGCAGCTTCCTGGTAGCCCATACCAAGGCTAAGCAAGCCTTTTCCAGCGGTGTATATCGGGTCTCATACTCTAGCATCTTCTTGCTCAGATAGTAGATGGCTCTCTCCACCCTGTCTTCAGACTCTTGTGCGAGCATACAGCCCATTGTGGTCTCAGTCACTGATAGGTACAAAATCAACGATTTCCCTGGTTCTAGTGGTGACAACACGGGCGGGTTCTGTAAATATTCTTTGATCTGCTCAAACGCTGCTTGACATCGGCCGTCCCATTGAAATTTCTTGCCTTTCTTCAAGAGACCAAAAAGTGGTTCACAAGTCAAGGTTAATTTTGAGATAAACCGTTTTATGAATTGCACTTTACCCAGAAAGCCTCTCACCTCCTTTTCAGTCCTCGGTGGGGGCATTTCTAGGATGGCCTTGATTTTGGAAGGATCGACTTCGATGCCCCTTTGTGTAATCAGAAACCCCAGCATTTTTCCTGCTGTAACACCAAACGTACATTTTTTAGGGTTCAGCCGCAACCGGAATTCCCTGATTCTTTGGAAAAACTTATGCAAGGCAGTGTAGTGGCCCTCTCTTTCTTTGGACTTGACAATCATGTCGTCCACGTACACCTCAACCACTTTGTGGATCATATCATGTAATATTGTGGTCGCGGCCCGTTGATAAGTAGCTCCAGCGTTCTTCAACCCAAACGGCATTACCCTGTAGCAGTATGTCCCCCACGGGGTGGTGAATGCGGTCTTTTCCCTGTCTTCTGGTGCCATCACTATCTGGTTGTATCCTGAGAAGCCATCCATAAATGAGAGCAATGCATGCCCTGCTGTGAAATCTACCAACTCATCGATGTGCGGTAAGGGGAAGTCGTCCTTCGGACTAGCTCTGTTCAAATCCCTGAAGTCCACACACACCCGGATCCTGCCGTCCTTCTTCGGCACCGGAACAATGTTGGCCAACCAAGTTGGGTACTCAGATACCAGCAGGAAGCCTGCGTCGATTTGCTTGGTGACCTCTTCCTTAATCTTGAGAGCCCAATCTGGGCGGATCCTTCTGAGTTTCTGTTTGACAGGTCGAGCCTCGGGGTCAAGGGGGATCCGATGCTGTACAATCTCAGGATCGATTCCAGGCATGTCTTCGTAGGACCATGCGAAAACATCTTTGAAATGTTTTAATAAAGCGACTAGTCGCTCGCGTTCCTCCGAAGACAACGTGGACCCGATCTGGACCAGCCGCGGGTCCTCCTCAGTACCAATGTTCACGGTAATGATTTCATCCATTAATGGTTTAACAAATCTCTCTTGCTCTTGCTCAATTAAACGTTGTAAAACCGGAGGAACTTCGTCCTCTTCGTTTTCATCAAAATTTTGAAAGTCTGAATTAATGCAATAAATTAGGGGCACAGAAAAGTACTCGGAAACCACAGATAGTTCATTCTCATTAGGCACTGCCAGATCATCCAATTCATCGGTTATAACAGACTCAAATGAAAAGGAAAAAGACGACCTAGACAGGACTGTGGCATCCGGGTTAACATCCCCAGGAGTACCAGACTCAGACTCAGTCGAGCTGGAACCTGATTCCGACTCACAAGACTCGGTGGAATCAGATTCCGGCTCACTACCTGACCCGGTGCTGCTGGACAAAAATCCCTCCTCGTACTGCCAAGTGAGAGAGGGTGCGATAGATGCATCCAAGATAGCTGCTGGCTGGCTCGCAGCCGTTTCATCCCCAATCATGGAAACCTCGGAGTTATCCCCCAAGCACTTATGGTCGATCGGAGGATCAGAGAGTAGACATGCCAGCGCTACCCCCATTTCAAATTCTGTGCCCTCAGGATCCACTGCCTTATTCCGCTCAAACTTAGCTGATGGGTCCATCTGCTCTTCGGCAACATCCTCCCCGGGTAGTTGCAGGTCGAAAAAGATCTCAAAACCAGGCACGCGCTTCTTCTCCGCGTTTATCCATGGTTCTGGGAAGCCGCAAAATGGAAAATCCTCCCCCTCCCGGACGAAGCGTCCGTTCAGGGTGCCCTGAATGGGCCTATGCATCAAGTCAAATGGCTTCCCAGCATGCTTTGCTCTGGCCCTTCCGGCCATTTCTTTCCATTTCCTTACCCAGTCCTCTTTGGTGGGCAGATAACCCAGTCCAAAGGTATGCGGGTTATGTGGCACTTCGGCCAATGTTGCGACGCCTTTCCTGCCGTTCCTTCCTAATCCCATCCCAGGGATGTGTTGTAGCTTGTTCATGAGGTAGACGGATTGAGCACTGACGTACATACCTTCATTCACAGCCATGATGTTTTGCACAACCCGGGCCTCGGCCAGAGTAAATCCTGATATAAACACGTCCTCCATGCCGTGCTCTATTTCTAGGACTAGTGTAGACACCTCCGGAGGGGGATGGATCGATGAATTCCCAAACACAATGGCTACTCCCTTTCCACAGGGGTATTTCACCATTTGATACAGAGTGGACGAGACGGCCTTCACCTGGTGTAACCACGGTCGCCCCAAAAGCAGATTGAAAGTTGCGGGGACCTCCAAGACATGGAAATCTATCTCGTGCTGCCCAGGCCCAACCTTGGTTTGGATTTTGACAGTCCCCATCACCTCTCGACTTGTATTATCGTATGCTTTGATCACCTGAGTGGTTGGGACGAAGTCCGCGGGCTTCAACCCGATTGCATATACTGTTCTGGCTGGGCAGACATTGATAGCAGACCCGGTATCAACGAGTACCACCGGTATCCACTTGTCTCTACATTCCACGGAGATGTAGAGAGGTTTGTTATGATTCACGCCCTCAGGCGGCAGTTCCTTGTCTGAAAAGGTTAATGCCGGGGAACCTCCTCCCGGAAAAACCAGCCCAACCAGTTGCTCTGGTGTAGTATCGATTGAGAGTTTGGCCTTGTCCATGGCAGATAGGACAGCTTGTCTGTGTACCCGTGAAGCCATAAGCAGTCCCCAGATGGAGATGTCTGCTTGTATCTTCTTTAATTGCCTCAGCACAGCTTCTTCTTCAATCTGTTTCTCTCTCTGCTTCTCAGCTTCCTTGTCTTCACCAGATGCTTCTGATTGGTCTAGGTGCGGGGGCTTGAAGTACCGCCCACTCCTAGTCATGTGGTCCACCTCATCGAGGAACCAGGTGCTGTCTGGTTGATTTACTCCCCAATCTTCGTCTGTGTAGGCAAGACATAAGTCGTCGTCTTCCCACCACATCCCGTTAGCATCCAAAAGACACCTGTCTGGTTCTGGCAGATGTGTACTCTCGGTACCTTCATCCCATATGCTCACAGCATTGTCCGTTCTTGTGCCCACAGCACTCTCAGCCCCTTCATGGGCTTTTGCCTTTCTGATTCTCTCGGAATCCCAAAGCTTCTCCTGTTTTGTCTGCGTTGCTGCAGTTTGTTGTTCCATTGTCTTTGCATCCGTGACGCTTAAGTCCCGAGCGGAATTCTTTGTACCGGCGCTCTCCGGCAATCCATTCTGACTCTCGGCCCTTCTGGCCACAGTTGATACCCTCGCCCCTGCCGGGCTCTGCTCTGGCTGAAACTCCACAATATCAGGCTGATCATCTAACCACCCGGTGGCCTCCGCCGACTCCTCATATTCAAACCAGTTGATTGTTGCATCTCCTGATTCTTGGTCGTTGAAGAACTGGAGGTTGGTGAAGTCCTCCTCCACTGTTGCTAGATCATCTGCCCCCTGTTCAAGTCTGTCCCCTTGAATCATGCATAGTTCAGCTTTTTCTGGCAACCCCACACTCAGCTCAGACTGGCCCACTGATAAAATGTATTCGCTTGGATCATAGGCTCCCCCAGCATAATTCCCGGGCTGTTCCATCCCAGACTCAACAACTCTGTTCTCCTCTGAAACCTGCCCTGTTCCGTCTTCAGTGGTCACCACCTTCGACTCAAATTGGGTTGTGAAGGTGTCCATCATGCACAAGGAATCGGTGCAATCAGGAAGGATCACCTCTGGCTTGGGTAGGTGAGAGGGAGTAATATAGATACTAGGATCGTAGGATACGACCCCAGTTTGAATGAGGTTGACTCTTTTGGGTGGTGGATCTTGGTTATGGGTAGGGAGTGGGTTGGTTGTGACGTTGGGTCTTTCGGGAGGTAGAATAATATTTTTGTCGATGAGGTCCTGAACCTCGTGACGCAGCCTGTAACAATGGTCGGTATCGTGACCGTGCTGCTGGTGGTAGGCACAGTACTTGGCTGGGTTGTGAGAGGGGGGGAGTGGATTTGGTGGCGGCCTCGGCTCCAGGGGTTTTAGATGTCCCTTTCTAATCAAGACCCCCAGAACCTTGGACAAAGGCATGTATAGTGGAGTAAAGGTTCTTTGGCCTCTGGGCTGGAATCTCGGGGCTTGGGTACTGCTCCCGGATGTACTGGAAAAAGGGGTGGCCGCCATGGGCCTTGGCTGGGGAGGGGGATTGGTGGTAACCATACTGACCTCCGAAGTCCTTGTGTTTGCAGCGCCACTCGGGCCTGCGTTGTTATTGCGGTTGAATGTCCTCCGGGGTTGCTCCCGGTCCTGGTCAATCAGACCTTGCTTCATCGCATCCTCTATCTGTACCCCCATCTCGTGTAAGTCTGAGAAGGTGGGAAAGGGGAGTACGATCATCTTCTGCATGAGTTTTGGTTGGAGATTGCACACAATCATCCTAATTTGATCTTTGTCTGTAGGCCTCAAGGTCATCATCGATGCCTTTGCCCTCCATCGAGTTACGAAGTCTGAGAAAGTCTCATTGGCCTCTTGCCTCGTCGTTTCGAGATCACGAGTTGTAATCTCGATCTGTGTATTGTACGAGTACTGTGCAACGAAGGCCTCAACCATCTCATCCCAGTTTCTCTTTACCTCATCTTCTAACTTCGCATACCAAATGGCTGCCACACCCGACAAAGTTCGGCCAAACAGGGAAAGTTTTTGTGGTCGGGTTAGGCCCATTGGCCGCAGGATGTCTGAGAATAGTCGAAGATGGACCATGGGGTCTCCGGATCCGTCGAAACGGTCAATTTGTGGCATCTTAAATCTGTCTGGCAATGTTATGGCCACGTCGGTGTACCCATCTTCGATGTCTGGGATGGCCTTCACCCCCTGAGACTTCTTAAAAAGCTTCTCCAGTTTGCTCAATTTCAGAGCTGTATGGTCTATCTCGAACTCGAAGGGAGAGTCCGGATGGTTTGCAGGTGTATGAGTCTTGGACAGCTGAGGCAGAAGCGGGGGCGGAGCCAACCCCGTTGGATGGTATGTGTCCTCTTGAATATTCTGGACATTGGGTAGGGTGTTTTGGGTGTTCAGGGGGGTATTCTGGGGATTTGGCAGGGCATTTTGACCAGTGGATGCCTGCTCGGGTAACGGAGCTCCAGGTGGAGGAGGAGCTGGGTGTGAGGTTGATGTTCCGGTTTGCTGCTGGAGCCTGGTAATGAGCTCAGCCTGTTGGGCCATAACTGTGGCCTGTTGTTTAGAAAATTCCGCTTGGCGGATGGCATCCTCTTGCATCTGTTTCATGCTCTCGTGCATTTGGCGCATCATTGCCTCCATCCCTGATGTATTCGGCGGATCCATCTGAATAACTGGTAAGTGTATCTCTATAGCGGAAACAGAAACCTCAGTCTGACTGTTTGCTGCTAAAGTAGACTGCTGCCCCGGTAATCTCTGCTCTGACACACTGCGCCTCCTCGGCCTTCTTCTGATAACCGGGGGTAGAAAGTGGAACACTGGATGTCCGTCAACCAGATCCTCGGATCGATTGAGTCGGCGACCTCGTGTCCAAAATGCTTGGGGTATATCTACGGGTTCGGAAGCAATTGTGCTAAAAACTTGCCCTAGCAAAAAGATAAATAAAGCGAAAAGGAAATAAATAACCAGAAAAACGGACAGCATAACGGCTTAAATTAAATACACAACACACAGTCGGGCATACAACACACGGTTGATAAGCTGGGTATACACTGTCCTCAATCACTGATTACTGTCCCTATATCACTGTTTCCCAAAACCGAATCTGATATCCGCAGACAACTGATTCTCAAATGACTGGCTGATGCCCGCAGGCCTGATGCCCAATCTCAAAAACTGATGCCCGCAGGTCTGATGCCCAAACCCATAAACTGATACATGCATTCCCTGTAGAGACGTACTCTAACAAGCACATAACAGATAAGTGAGAGCCAAAACACCCCTATGTTGGGGTAGGGTTTCCCTGTCCTATTTTGTCAGGAACTAGGGTTTCACTATGCACGCAGCGGCTTCAAACAACCTATAAACGGGTAAGCAACCTGTCCTAGTTTGGAATGGTCACTATGGATCCGAATATGCACTAGGTCGAATGGTCGAATGGTCGAAAAGGGTGCCCCGGCAAAACCGGGGTTTGTGTTCCCATGCTGTCAGAGCCCAGAGCCGATCAGCCTTATGGTCATGCCTTGACAAGACAAGCCTCCGGCAAATCGTTCGGGAATGGCATATGGCAAACACGGTGCCCTAGGCGCACCAATGCAAATGCAATGCAAAGAAACACACAAGTGTAGTCAAAACCAGATATCATGAGTTCGAGTCAAGTTCTCTAAATCCCCAGCAGAGTCGCCAGAAACTGTAGACGTCCCCGAACGCATCCCGGGGAGAGGAGTGCGAGTCCCCCCCGTTCTGGTTCGATATTGGGTCACTACAGTTCGAAGGACTCAAATGTCACGGTTCTAGATCTCGAACCAAAGAGTCCAAATTCGGCAAATCGTTTTGAAAACAGATTTTTTTGAAAGAAGTGCCAAACATGGACTACTTTGCCAGATACAGAGTCGCCACCTAAATATTTTATAATGGGAAATTTAGGAAACCCTGACTCGGTGCCAAAGGCCACGTGTCCGTCATCACCAAAGTTGCCTCGGCTCGGGAACTTGGGTACGATTGGGGAAGGTCACTTCGTGAGCACCCCCGCTCGCCCGGTCAAAGACCGGCCTCTACTAACCATGATAACTTATTTTGAAAACATTGTATGTTCTTATTCCGGTTATTAGCCTAGGTTACTATGTGATGCGCACAGCATACAAGTATAGACTGAATCACCTGAATTGGAACAAAACATTTCGTGTTTGTTTGAAAGATGGTTTGCTACCCGCAGATAGGCTTAAGATGCAGATTTTGCCAACCTCGGGTGGGCTTAGAAAACATGGTGTTGCCACTATCTAGTGGGCTTAAAACAAACGCTTGATGAATTGTCCCAATTCAAATAACTCAACCTCCACCCACAGGCATTCAAGGCAGTTATATCATATAAGCACATAGCCTCATGGTAAGCATGCTATTCATGGCAACACTCACACGCATGCAAGGATGCTAAAGCATAAAACTCACCGAGTACTCCAAGCCAAAACAAAAGCTGATTAGAAATCATGCATGATCCTAAGTATGTAGAAATGCCTAATGCAACACATGCAAAATGCAACTATAGCAGGCTCGGCTATTCTAAACATGGCATATGGAATGCTACAACTAACACGTATTCAATTTGGAATTGAAATACAAATGCAGTTTGTATGATGCGCCGAGCCCGGTGCATGCAAAACAGATGAATGATGCAAACATGCTGTCATACTGTATGCTAATTGAAATATGCCCTATATCTAACCATTGTAAGCAGGTAAATAAAAGGGAGAAAGACGTGGGGTTGGAAGACATACATCACACTCACCCACACTTATTACAATTATGCCCTCGCGCAGAGGGTCCGAATAAATATACAGTCCCGAATGAAAGAATAATACAGTCCAAAATATTACAGTCCCAAATAATATACAAATTTCTAATTAATTAACAAATTAAATAAAAAAAATGTAAAACTGGCATGCAAACCAGGGACTGCCTTGCTTCTGATGAACGATGTATGTTTGGGCTGCCTTGCGCGGAAATCCACTGGGATGCCCCAATTAGCCTCTGTTTGCAATGTTTCTCGAAATGCGTGCCAGACTCCGAAAAGTTGCTGATTCTTCATTTTGCTGCAACAGAGAGCAGGAAAAGGGCATAGCAATGTATTTCACAAATATATGCATGCCTCGATCCTCGTGCCACCAATCGCGCATCTCGATGCATGATGGGCGAGGAGCCGAATTGCACAACTCAATATAGGATGAATGCATGTGAATGCTACAACAAAACCTAACTCCATCATGGGTAATCTGGAGTGTCGGTGACTTGGGAATTGAGACTCGTTCCGTCACTCGGGGTGCGAAACGTGCCTCGTTTCCCGTGCAATATGCATGATATGCATGAAATGCAACTAAGATACAATCCTGACATACGCAATGTTATGGAATGGCATGCCTCGAAATGCGTGCACACGGGCACGCAAATCGAGGCAATGGCCCTAAGGCAAGAAATGGCAATACGCAATGTAAATTGGACTTACACTAACACGAGTGGACCTCAGTCACACTCACATAAGAGGCCGTCGGATGAAAATGAAGCGCCTCGAAATGCGTGCACACGGGCACGCAAACCGAGGCAATGACATAAATGCATGAAATGGCCTGAAATATGATATACAATGAGACTAGAATGAGGTGTCTCGAAATGCGTGCCCACGGGCACGCAAACCGAGAAAATGGCATACGGAATGCGATGATGCTAAAATGACATACAGAATGCAAAGTGGACTTATACTGACATGAGTGGACCTCAGCCACACTCACATAAGAGGCCGTCGGATAAAAAAATGAAGTGCCTCGAAATGCGTGCACACGGGCACGCAAACCGAGGCAATGGCATACGCAATGCCGTATGGGCTTACACCAACACAAGTGAACCTCAGTTACACTCGCATAGGAGGCCATGAGATGAAAAATGATATGCCTCGAAATGCGTGCCCGTGGGCACGCAAACCGAGAAATGACCCGAAGGCATGGAATGACATACGAAATGAAACATGGCATATGGCATATGAAAAATGCAAATTTCAGCAGCCAAAATGATGCAAAAACAGCCCCCGAATTATAGCAAAATTACACCCGATGCCCGAAATGCTATGCTGAGTACCCGAAATGACTTGCAGCTATGCCAAACATGCACAATATGGACATGAAGTGTAAAGACAGATGCTAGGCAGTCCCTAAACTAGCATTTTTCCAGTACAAACCATGGCCAAACAACAATCACAAGTATGGAAAAAATAGCATGCAAAAATGGGGAAAAAAGGAGAACAATGAAGCAGATAGTATACGCAATGCTCAAACTGAAAAATACAGTTCTACAACACTGAAGAGGGACCAAAAATATGAACATTTACAGTAGATGATAACCCCAAAAACAGTATGTAGATATGCTCAACATAGCATGCAAAATATGAGCCAAAAGAGGGCTATAAAGAGAGGTATACCAAGAATTCACCAAACAGCCTAAGATCCTGAACAAAACATGAAGAGTGGGTCATTTTAAGACTATTTTAAGTTCTGATCATGGCCCAAAACAGAAGCAAGATAGGCCTAAAAAATCATGCAAAATGGTGGACCGAATAGGGGTATAATGACAAGTATAACATGGAGACCCCCAACAAAGTTGATCCCTTCTACAATGTTGTACAGGGATCCAAAATAAACCTACTCAAAGTTAATGACATGCTCCAAAACAAATCACATGTAGGCCAAACAAATCATGCAAATTTACGGTAAATGTGAGAGATTATGAAGTAAGTGCATGATAGAGAGGCCAAACAAGGTTGAGCCCTTCTTCAATGTTGAAGAGGGGCTCAAAATAGGCCCACTCACAGTTTACATCAGGCTCGAAAACAGATCACACATAGGCAAAATATTCAATGCAAAATAATGGCATACAAGATGATATTGAAACAAGTGCAAGATGGAGGGCTCAAACAGGGTTGAGCCCTTGAAAAAACATGAAAATAAGCTCAAAAGAGTGACCTTTTCAGTTAGGGTCGGAGCCTAAAACAGTGAGCAAGTAGGCTTAAGAAATGAAGCAAGAAAATGCTACAAAAGAGGGAAATGGAGACTTACTCTTGAAGACAAGTCTTGGCTGCCTCTTGGCTTGAGGAATGTTGCTTCTAAGCCTCTGAGAACCTCTCCTTGCTACTGGAAATGGAGTGGTGGTGGTGGTGCTTCAATATGGTGAAGAAATGGCACAAAAACTTGAGAATTTGAGAGAGAGGGAGAGAGATATGTATCTAAGCTCTTAAGAGAGTTTTTCCAACCCTAGTCTAAGAGTTGGGAGGCTCCTTATATGGACCAAAAGAGAAGGGCAAAGATGGAGGGAAATGCACCCAAGTGTTCCCCTCCAAAATATCCCCCGGATACAGATCTTTTCTGGGGAAAACAGCTATACAGCTGTAAAGTGTGGACTGAGAGGGTCATGGCCGGCCTCCCACTTTTCTTGCAGGTGGCCGGCCGGCCACCCCCTATGGCCGGCCGGCTAGGGGTCAAAAATGTCACTGAGAATTTCTGGTCGGCCACCAAAGGTTGGTGTCCTCCCATGTGTGTACAACAAAGCGCTGTGGTTGGAAATCGACAACTCTAAAATAGGAGAGAGAATATGCCACTTTAAAGAGGGGTTCAAAAGGGTCAATCAGCATTACTGGCCGGCCATGTACTTTTAGGGTCCTCCCATGTGTGTACAACACAAATGTGTGGTTTTGGCTCGAAGAAAATGGCCCTAGGGTGTTCAACATTAGCCCGGAAGTGAGAAAAACGGGCGTCGGAGGGCGAAAATGGAATATAACTGGTTGCTGAGATAATTGCTAGCCTCCCACCCTCCAGTGACCTTCCTGGTGATAAAACAGAGGTACCTGCCAAAAATGAACAAAAACCGATGCAAAACGAATGCTCGGGGGCCAAAACACGCAGTTCGGGGTCCCGAAAACCGGCCGTTAAGCACCGAAAGTGGTGTTTGGCCACGAAGTGGGTATCTAAGACCCCAGTGTCCCTTGAAAGGGAGTAAATAAGATGTATGCCAAAAACCGGAGGAATCGGAGATGGTTAGACGGTCCCGAACCGAGGCACACGGCCTGACGGCTCCGAAAACCGGGAACCGGGCTCCGAAATGGGCAAAATGGCCTACGGCCACGAAATGTAGCCCACGGCCACTGAGAGATCGTCTACTGGACCTTCCCCCCCCCCTCAGGAAGAGAAAACAGAGAAAACCGAGTCTGGTTCGCAAACTGAGGCAAGGCACAGAAAAGGGTTCGGAAGTCCGGAGGCAGGGCGCACGGCCGCGACTCTGAGACTTTGGAACGAGCACAATATGCAACATCACCGAGCGCTCAATCGGTGACATCTGAGTCTTAAGGTCGGTCAAAAATGGGGTGTCTACAGTGATACAAAATGGTAATAGAAAATAAGTGATATATATAGTTTTCCCTATTTGTTTACGTTAATTATTGGAGAAATTAAAATTTGATGTACAAAATAAAAATAATTACAAAAACATGAGGGGTGTAACTTTTGCTGTGGCTTTTTAAGTGCAATAAAACCACAACAATAGTTGCACCCCTACCTTCTAATAAATACTATTTTTCATTTTTCACTGTCTTGTAATTCCTTTTTTATTATTTAATAAATAGATTCAAACAAGAAAATCAAGTAGACAGTGACCAAAAAAAAAATAAATAAATAAATAAAAGACGGTGACAAAAAATTGTAATATATAACAATTCTGTAAAAGTCCAATACATAGTTACTAGTTATCATTTGTTTATCAACAACTTAATAAATGTTAGCATATTAAACTTACAAAATTTTCCATTACGTAGTTGATTAATATATTGTGTTTTTTAAGATTAAATTAATATACTATAATTTATTTCTTTGCCATCAATATAATTACTGGTTTTTTTTTTTTTTTTTAATTATAACAATCGATAATAAGTAATTACAAATACGATAAATATTTATATTAAACAAACCACTAACGATCACAACAGATATAATGTGAACAAAATCTAACAATCCGGTGGAGACTTTTTTCGAGTTTTTTTTAATGATCTGAACCGTTCATATTGTAAGACTTGTTGAATAGATCATCTATACAAAAAATCAAATTGATTGGAAATCTATAGCTTTATAACAAGAGCACATTTGTTTTAAAAAAATAAACGGTTGACGTTATCTTGATACTTTTTGTAAAATAATTTGAATCTAATCATGGGGTTACGGATCTTTGATTAACTTGATTTTTTGTATGAATGATATACTCGACAAACCCTACAATATAATAGTTCGAATTATCTCGAAAAAAGCTCTCATAAACTTACAACAGATCACTGTTGTGACTTAGTTACAGCAACAACCCAGGTCCCTTACATACAACCCTACTGCTAGAGGTGGAAAAATAAATATTACCATAAACGTTATCAAATTACTCCTTAAGATTAAATTCAAGATCCCACACCAAAAAAGTAACTACGCAACCCCTTGGCCTAACGTCTAGGTTAAAACTTTAAGAGACACCAATATTTATATGTGTATATATATATTAATGTGAGAATGTGAGTTGCATTTTAGAATTTTAAAAAACACTGGGTTAAACAAACTGCTCATGCACTTTTGACCAAAATTTTAAAAAAAAAAAAAAAAAATTACAAATAAAAATTGACAGTGGCTTCTCTCCAATCTAGAATCAGATTAGAGTGTACTGTTGGGCCTCTGTGGATCCACAATAGAGTCCATATTGATAATCTAAACCGCTCAATATGTATGGTTGATCGAGTACTTCATCCCTATAAACAAATCACGTTGATCGGATATCGATAGTTACTTGATCACATCAAATTTGTGTCAACGGTAGTTATAATTTTTAAAATAAATTACTCACATAAATGTGATATGATCGAGTGACTATTGATATCCGATCAACGTTATTTTTTACAAGAATAAAATATTTGACAAAGCCTTACACATTAACGGTTTGAATCGTCCAGATAAATCAAAATAGGCCCACAATAAACCAAACTGGATTGTCCAATTAGCTAGGCGAACTCGAAACAGTCCAACTCCTAAAAATTTTATACCTTCAACATTACTAAAATTGAGGCCTTTAGTAAATCTGGACTGTTCCCAAGCTTGATTCCTGTAACCATTTTGTGGGGGGCATTAGAATCCGTCCCTACATTGGTCCATTGAAATTCTTGACTCGCCTTATAAATGTATCATATTCACAAATTTCTAAGACATCTTTTTTAATGAAGGAAAAATAAAATTGTACGTACCCCCGTAGTATAAAATGGACAATATTTTGATGCGTGCCATGGCAATGGATGGTCCACACAAATAGCACCATCTGTGAGGGAACCCTAGCTCCACCACATGGACCCACACACTTGGAGGGGTACTGTAAAGGTCCGAATCCGTCCCACATCAGTCCGCTATGAACTCTTGACCCACCTTATAAAGTATGACATATTTACAAACTTCCAAAAAGCCTTTTCTAGTGAAGAAAAAACAAAACCTACATGCCTCTGTGGTACGGACAATATCTTAGTACGTGCTACAGCAGTGGAGTGATTCGCACACATTCTAAAAGTTTTTTTTTTTAAATTTGAAATGGATGAATATAAATTTATCACTTCAATAAATTTTAAAATATAATTTTTTTAATTTTATATCATTAGTCATGCCCCTTTTATTTATGAGGTTCTAATCGTAACGACAACCAATTATTTACAATCTAAATTAAGTTTGCGCATTACATCCAAACGTGACGGAAGGAGACTAAAGAAAATTTGTTTACTAGTCCCGTTATGTATTTGTGAATATGACATCCCTCTTCCATTAGGGCTGAATATGAAATCCATAATTCGATTTGATTTTTTAGTCTAATTTGATAGGTTTAAATTGATTTTTTGAATCCGTAATTTAGTTTTAGATTGAAAATTTTAAAATCCATAATCTACGGATCAGTTTCGAATTGAACCTTACGATTTCGAATTGGAACCCATCCGAACCATATACAAATAGCCTATATTTATATTATACACCCTCCTACATATTATTTCTCTTATTTCATATAAAATCTAAATCCAAACCTAAACCCGGATAGTATCTTTTTTTATTGCTTTTGTTTGTTGGTTTTTAGTTTTAATTTGTAATGATTTATGGAATCAGTTTTCTTATAATTGTTTAAATTCTAGAACAATACGTCGCTATTGTGGAAAAACATGCAACTATTATGGAATTAATATAATGCTATATTTATGGTTTTATAAAATTAAAATGTTCTATATTTTTTTTTTTGGTTATTTAATTATATGAATCTGTAGTCTTAAACAGATTTAATCCGTATTTAAATAGATTAGTTTGAATTGTTTTTACGGTTTAAACGGATTGAATTAGTTCTAATTTTTCAAGTACCGTAGATAATAGATTAGTCCTAATTTTATCCCAATTTAAATTAATCCAGATCATACTCACCCATATATTCCATGGCCTACCGAGACTAAATATATCTTATCTTACTATAATATAAGAGGGAGTTGCCATAACACGGCTTTTTTTTTTCTTTTCTTTTCCTTCTTATTCTTGTCTTTTGTTTTGTGTTTATGTTTGTGTTTGTGCCTTTTTTTCTCTTTTTCATTTTTTCTTTTCTTTTCTTTTTTTTTTTTGGACAATTTCGTAATTTTCATATTTTATTTATAATTTGTGTCTCTTTTGATAACACTTATAAATCAATTATTTAATAAAAAAATCACTATGTGTTTGATTGCAATTTTATATTATAATTTATTGCATTTTTTCAAATAAATTGAAAAAAAAGAAAAAAAAGAAATATTTTAATTATAATTTTATAGTACATGTTAGATATATTTACACATAATGTGTAACCAAACAAGTTTAACTTTTTCTTCTGTTTTTTTTTTTGTAATAGAAATATAAAATGTTATACTAAACAAATTTATAACTTATTTTAATTCTTTCAAACTAATAATCTAAAACGTTATAATCATAAAAACTCAGTTACAGGTAATACCAAATTAAGTCATTATCTCTAACTACTATATTCATAATAAATATGAGTAGAGACCCAAATTCATAATAATTAAGTCATTTTTAGTAAAGTTTCAAATTTTTTTAGTGGTAAGGTTATTATTGCTAGAAAAAAACCTATGTATTTGACAAATGATAATTCTTTTATTTTTTATTATTATTATTATATTTTTTGGGTAAAATTTAAGTAAGTGTTGGATAGGACAATACCAAATGTTACTTAAGTAAATAAAAAAATTATGGGAGTGCTTAGTGATTAAAAATGTCAAATATTGTTACTTAGACAGTCACTTAAAAAATAATATATTTGTTGAAGATACTCTTATGCCACTTCAAATTATTTTCCTTTTTTATCCAATTAATTGTAAAAAATAATTAAATATTTTTATTGCATCCTAATCCAATTCTTATTTAAAAGTAATGATAAAAATAAATTTAAAAACTCTGAATTTTTAATTTGGTCAATTTAAACCCTAAAATTTTTATTTTGTTTCAATCTAAACCATTTACATGGTTTTGTTAAGTAAAATAAATTAACAAAAATGTATTTTAGTCATTAAATTCAACAAAATTATTTTTTGAATGAATCAAATATAAGATAAATATTTTTAAAAAATGTTATATCATTTTATTTCATTTAGTAAACTCAATAAAACATTAGAGATAAAGGTCATACTAGTCCATGCCTTACGCGGGCCTTTTACACTAGTATATCTATATATATGTCAGTGGCAATAACATTTTAGGGCTGTAGACACCCCATTTTTGACCGACCTTAAGACTCAGACGTCACCGATTGAGCGCTCGGTGATATTGCATTTTATACTCGTTCAGAAGTCTCAGAGTCGCGGCCGTGAGCCCTGCCTCCGGACTTCCGAACCCTCTTCTCTGCCTTGTCTCGGTTTGCGAACCAGACTCGATTTTCTCTGTTTTTCTTCCTGAGGGGAGGGAGAGGTCTAGTAGATCATCTCTCAGTGGCCGTGGGCTACTTTTTGTGGCCGTAGGCCATTTTGCCCATTTCGGAGCCCGGTTCTCGGTTTTCGGAGCCGTCAGGCCGTGTGCCTCGGTTCGGGACCACCCAACCATCTCCGATTCCTCCGGTTTTTGGCATGCATCTCATTTACTCCCTAACGAGGGACACTGGGGTCTTAGATACCCACTTCGTGGCCAAACACCACTTTCGGTGCTTAACGGCCGGTTTTCGGGACCTCGAACTGTGTGTTTTGGTCCCCGAGCTTTCATTTTGCATCGGTTTTTGTCCATTTTTGGCAGGTACCTCTGTTTTATCATAACGAGGGACACTGGGGTCTTAGATACCCACTTCGTGGCCAAACACCGCTTTCGGTGCTTAACGGCCGATTTTCGGGATCCCGAACTGCGTGTTTTGGTCCCCGAGCTTTCATTTTGCATCGGTTTTTGTTCATTTTTGGCAGGTACCTCTGTTTTATCACCAGGAAGATCACTGGAGGGTGGGATCACAGTAATTGTCTCAAACAACCAGTTATGCTCCTCCGGCGCCCCCCGACGCCCGTTTTTCTCACTTCCGGGCTAATGTTGAACACCCTAGGACCATTTTCTTCGAGCCAAAACCACATATTTGTGTTGAGGAGACCTGGGAGGACCCTAAAAAATGGTGCTCGGCTAGTAATTGCATTTGACCCTTTTGACCCCCTCTTTTGAATGGCTTGTTGTCTCTCTTGGTTCAGAGTTGCCAGATTCCAACCATAGGGCCTTGTTGTACACACATGGGAGGACACTACCCTTTGGTGCTCGGCTAGCAATTTTCACTTTCCATTTTTGCCCCTAGCCGGCCGGCTAGGGGGGGTGGCCGGCCGGCTACCTCCAATAAAAAGGCCTGGGCGGCCTGCATCCTCTCAGTGCATACTTTACAGCTGTATAGCTGTTTCTCCCAGATAAGACCTGTATCCGGGGGATATTTTGGAGGGGAATACTTGGGTACATTTCCCTCCACCTTTACACCCCTCCTTTTGTCCATATAAGGCAGCCAAAAACTTGTCCCAAGGGTTAGAAAAAATTGCCTTCAAGCATACATACACCTCTCTCTCTCAATCTCTCTCAAATCTTCAAGTTTAGTGCCATTTCTTGAGCATCATCAAACATCACCATCACCAATCCATTTCCAGCAACAAGGAAGGATTCTTGAGAGGCTGAGGAGAAACTTTCATCAAGCCAAGAGGTAGCAAAAGTGAGGTCTTCAAGGGTAAGTCTCAAATTCCCTCTTTTACACCATTTTCTTGCTTCTTTTCTTAACCCTACTTGCTCACTGTTTTGAGCTCCGACCAATACTGAAAGTGGTCCTCTTTTGAGCTATTCTTGATGTTTGTTCAAGGGCTCAACTCTGTTTGAGCCTTCCATCTTGCACTTCTTTCAATATCCTCTTATATGCCATTATTTTGCATTGAATATTTGGCCTATGTGTGGTCTGATTTGGAGCATCTCATGAACTGATATTGTGCTTATTTTGAGCCCCTCTTCAACATTGAAGAAGGGCTCAACCTTGTTTTCACGCTCCATATGCAAGTTGCTTTGAATCCATGTTTCGCCCTTGTTTTTTGCATGCTTTTTCTAGCTTATGAGTGATCTGTTTTCAAGCATAATGTAAACTGTGAGTGGGCCTATTTTGAGCCCCTCTTCAACATTGAAGAAGGGCTCAACCCTGTTTGGCCTCTCTATCATGCACTTGCTTCATAATTACTCATATTTACCGTAAACTTGCATGATTTGTTTGACCTACATACAGTCTGTTTTGGAACATGTCATGAACTGTGAGTGAGCTTATTTTATGTCCCTCTAAAACATTGTAGAAGGGATCAATCTTTTTTGGGGTCTTCATGTTATACTTGCCTTTATATCTCATCTTTGACCCCATTTTGCATGCTTTTTTAAGCTTATCTAGCTTCTGTTTTCGGCCATCATCAGTACTGAAAATATCCATATTTTGGCCTTCTTGTCATATTTCATTAAGGATCTTTTCTGGTTTGATGAATGTTTGGGGTACTTCATGTTATAGCCTTATATATCCTCATTCTTGCATAGCATTTTTACCATGTTTGCATACTGATTTGGGGGATGTCATCTACTGAAAATGTGCATATTTTTAGTCCCTCATCAGTGTTGTAGAAGGGTACTTTTCAGTTTGAGCACCGCATGCATCACTTGCTTCAATACCCCTCTCTTGGCCCGTATTTTTGCATGCCATTGTTGCCCTATCTATGCTCATTATTTTGCCTTGTTTTGTACTGTAAAAATGCTATTTTTGGGGCTGCCTTGCTACTGTTTTGCATGTCATGTACCAATTATGCATGTTTAGTATGGCTATAGGCCATTCCGGGTGCTTATTATCGCATTTCGGGACCATTCCGGGCATTTGGTATCATTTCCCAGCCTTTCGGGACTGTTTTGCATCATTTGTAAGTGCTGAAATTCCATTTGCATGTTTGCATTTCATTTTCCATGTCATTTCATGCTTAAACGCATTGCCTCGGTCTGCGCGCCCCTGTGCGCGCACCTCGAGGCACCTCATTTTCATCCGACGGCCTCTCATGTGAGTGTGGCTGAGGCCCTCTCATGTTAGTATAAGTCCATTTCGCATTTCGTATGTCATTTCATGCTTTAATCCATTTCCTCGGTTTGCGCGCCCGTGTGCGCGCATTTCGAGGCATCTCATTTTCATCTCCCAGCGTCCTATGTGAGTGTGGCTGAGGCCCTCTCATGTTGGTATAAGCCCATCATTGCATTTGCATGCCATTTCATGCCTTTATGTCATTGCCTCGGTTTGCGTGCCCGTGTGCACGCATTTCGAGGCGCTTCTTTTTTATCCGACGGCCTCTTATGTTAGTGTGGCTGAGGCTCTCTCATGTTGGTATAAGTCCAATTTGCATTGCGTATGCCATTTCATGCCTTAGGATCATTGCCTCGGTTTGCGTGCCCGCGTGCACGCATTTCGAGGCATCTCATTTTCATAGCATTGTGCATACTAGGTCATATGTTAGCTGCATTTCATGCATATCATGCATATTGCATCGTGTTCGGGATAGGAGTTAGCCCGAGCACGGGAAACGAGGTACGTTCCGTACTCCGAGTGACGGAACGGATCTCAATTCCCAAGTCACCGACACTCCGGATTATCCATGATGGAGTTAGGTTTTGTTATAGCATTCATCTACATTCACCCCATATTGAGTTGTGCAATTCGGCTCCTCAGCCATCATGCATCGATATGCGTGATTGGTGGTACGAGGATCGAGGCATGCATATATTTGTGAAATACATTGCTATGCCCCTCTTCTGCTCTCTGTTACAGCAAAACGAAGAATCAGCAACTTTCCGGAGTCTGGCACGCATTTCGAGAAATATTGCAAACAGAGGCTAATTGGGGCATCCCAGTGGATTTCCGCGCAAGGCAGCCCAACATGCATCATTTCATTATCCGAAGCGGAGTCAAGGCAGTCCCTGGCTTGCATGCCATTTTACAGCTTTCTTATTTAATTTGTTAATTAATTAGGAATCTATATTATTTTGGACTGTAATATTCTTTTATTCGGACTGTATATTTATTTGGACCCTCTGCGCGAGGGCATAATTGTAATAAGTGTGGGTGAGTGTGATGTATGTCTTCCAACCCCACGTCTTTCTCCCTTTTATTTACCTGCTTACAATGGTTAGATATAGGACATATTTCAATTAGCATACAGTATGACAGCATGTTTGCATCATTCATCTGTTTTGCATGCACCGGGTTCGGCGCATCATACAAACTGCATTTGTATTTCAATTCCAAATTGAATACGTGTTAGTTGTAGCATTCCATATGCCATGTTTAGAATAGCCGAGCCTGCTATAGTTTGCATCTTTGCATGTGTTGCATTAGACAATTCTGTGTATCTAGGATCATGCATAGATTTCTAATCGGTTTCTGTTTTGGCTTGGAGTACTCGGTGAGTTTTATGCTTTAGCATCCTTGCATGCGTGTGAGTGTTGCCATGAATAGCATGCTTACCATGAGGCTACGTGCTTATGTGATATAACTGCTTGAATGCCTTTGGATGGAGGTTGTGTTACCTGAATTGGGATAATTCATCAAATGTTTGTTTTAAGCCCACTAGATTGTGGCAAAATCATGTTTTCTAAGCCCACCCGAGGGTGGCAAAATCCGCATCTTAAGCCTACCTGCGGGTAGCAAACCATCTTTCAAAAACAAACATGAAATGTTTTGTTCCAATTCAGGCGACTCGGTCTGTACTTGTATGCTGTGCGCATCACATAATAACCTAGGCTAATAACCGGAATAAGAACTCACAATGTTTTCAAAATAAGATATCATGGTTAGTAGAGGCCGGTCTTTGACCGGGCGAGCGGGGGTGCTCACGAAGTGACCTTCCCCAATCGTACCCAAGTTCCCGAGCCGAGGCAACTTTGGTGATGACGGATACGTGGCCTTTTGGCACCGAGTCAGGGTTTCCTAAATTTCCCCAAAATAAAATATTTAGGTGGTGACTCTGTATCTGGCAAAGCAGTCCATGTTTGGCACTTCTTTCAAAAAAAAAATCTGTTTTCAAAACGATTTGCCGGATTTGGACTCTTTGGTTCAAGATTTAGAACCGTGGCACAAATCGAGTCCGAACTGTAGCGAGGTCCCTCGCGGACTTGTTACAGTTTCTGGCGACTCTGCTGGGGATTTAGAGAACTTGACTCGAACTCGTGATATCTGGTTTTGACTACACTTGTTTGTTTCTTTGCATTGCATTTGCATTGGTGCGCCTAGGACACCGTGTTTGCCATCTGCTATTCCTGAGCGGTTTGCCGGAGGCTTGTCTTGTCAAGGCATGTCCATAAGGCTGATCGGTTACGGGCTCTGCCAGTATGGGAACACAAACCCCGGTTTTACCGGGGCACCCTTTTTGACCATTCGACCTAGTGCATATTCGGATCCATAGTGACCATTCCAAACTAGGACAGGTTGCTTACCCGTTTATAGGTTGTTTGAAACCGCTGCGTGCATAGTGAAACCCTAGTTCTTGACAAAATAGGACAGGGAAACCCTACCCCAACATAGGGGTGTTTTGGCTCTCATTTATCTGTTATGTGCTTGTTAGAGTGCGTCTCTACAGGGAATGCATGTATCAGTTTATGAGTCACATCAGGCCTGCGGGCATCAGTTTTTGAGATTGGGCATCAGGCCTGCGGGCATCAGCCAGTCATTTGAGAATCAGTTGTCTGCGGATATCAGATTCGGTTTTGGGAACCAGTGATACAGGGACAGTAACCAGTGATGGGGACAGTGTATACCCAGCTTATCGACCGTGTGTTGTATGCCCGACTGTGTGTTGTGTATTTAATTTAAGCTGTTATGCTGTCCGTTTTTCTGGTTATTTATTTCCTTTTCGCTTTATTTATCTTTTTGCTAGGGCAGGTTTGTAGCACAATTGCTTCCGAACCAGTAGATATACCCCAAGCACTTTGGACACGAGGTCGTCGACTTATTCGATCCGAGGATCTGATTGACGGACATCCAGTGTTCCACTCATTACCCCCAACTGTTAGGAGAAGGCCGAGAAGGCGCAGTCCGTCTGAGCAGAGATCATCAGGGCAGAGGCCTACCCTAGTAGTGAACAATTCGACTGAGGTTGCTATTTCCGCTATAGAGATACACTTACCAGTTATTCAGATGGATCCGCCGAATACATCAGGGATGGAGGCGATGATGCGCCAAATGCAAGAGAGCATGAGACAGATGCAAGAGGATTCCATCCGCCAAACGGAATTCTCCAAGCAACAGGCCGCAGTTATGGCCCAACAGGCTGAGCTCATTACCAGGCTCCAGCAGCAAACCGGAACATCAACCTCACACCCGGCTCCTCCTCCACCCGGAGCTCCATTACCCGAGCAGGCATCCACTGGTCAAAATGCCCTGCCAAATCCCCAGAATACCCCCCTGAATACCCAGAACACCCTACCCAATGTCCAGAATATTCAAGAGGACACAGGCCATCCAACAGGGTTGGCTCCGCCCCCGCTTCTGCCCCAACTGTCCAAGACTCATACACCTGCCAACCATTCGGACTCTCCATTCGAGTTCGAGGTAGACCACACAGCTCTGAAATTGAGCAAACTGGAGAAGCTTTTTAAGAAGTCTCAAGGGGTGAAGGCCATCCCAGACATCGAAGATGGGTACACCGACGTAGCCGTAACATTGCCAGACAGATTTAAGATGCCACAAATTGACCATTTCGACGGATCCGGAGACCCCATGGTCCATCTTCGGCTATTCTCAGACATCCTGCGGCCAATGGGCCTAACCCGACCACAAAAGCTTTCCCTGTTTGGCCGAACTTTGTCGGGTGTGGCAGCCATTTGGTACGCGAAGCTAGAAGATGACGTGAAGAGAAACTGGGATGAGATGGCTGAGGCCTTCGTTGCACAGTACTCATACAATACACAGATCGAGATTACAACTCATGATCTCGAAACGACGAGGCAAGAGGCCAATGAGACTTTTTCAGACTTCGTAACCCGATGGAGGGCAAAGGCATCGATGATGACCTTGAGGCCTACAGACAAAGATCAAATTAGGATGATTGTGCGCAATCTCCAACCAAAACTCATGCAGAAGATGATCGTACTCCCCTTTCCCACATTCTCAGACTTACACGAGATAGGGGTACAGATCGAGGATGCGATGAAGCAAGGTCTGATTGACCAGGACCGGGAGCAACCCCGGAGGACATTCAACCGCAATAACAACACAGGCCCGAGTGGCGCTGCAAACACAAGGACTTCGGAGGTCAGTATGGTCACCACCAATCCCCCTCCCCAGCCAAGGCCCATGGCGGCCACTCCCTTTTCCAGTACATCCGGGAGCAGTACCCAAGCCCCGAGATTCCAACCCAGAGGCCAAATAACTTTTACTCCACTATACATGCCTTTGTCCAAGGTTCTAGGGGTCCTGATTAGAAAGGGACACCTAAAACCCCTGGAGCCGAGGCCGCCACCAAATCCACTCCCCCCCTCTCACAACCCAGCCAAATACTGTGCCTACCACCAGCAGCATGGTCATGATACCGACCATTGCTTCAGGCTACGTCACGAGGTTCAGGACCTCATCGACAAAAATATTATTTTACCTCCAGATAGACCTAACGTCACAACCAACCCACTCCCTACCCATAACCAAGATCCACCACCCAAAAGAGTCAACTTCATCCAAACTGGGGTCGTATCCTACGATCCTAGTATCTATATTACTCCCTCTCACCTACCCAAGCCGGAGGTGATCCTTCCTGATTGCACCGATTCCTTGTGCATGATAGACACCTTCACAACCCAATCCGAGTCAAAGGTGGTGACCATTGAAGATGGAACAGGGCAGGTTTCAGAGGAGAACAGAGTTGTTGAATCTGGGTTCAAGCAGTCTGGGAATTACGCTGGGGGAGCCTATGATCCAAGCGAATACATTTTATCAGTGGGCCGGTCTGAGCTGAGTGTGGGGTTGCCAGAAAAAGCTGAGCTGTGCATGATTCAGGGGGACAGACTTGAACAGGGGGCAGATGATCTAGCAACAGTGGAGGAGGACTTCGCCAACCTCCAGTTTTTCAACGACCAAGAATCAGGAGATGCAACAATCAACTGGTTTGAATATGAGGAGTCGGCGGAGGCCACCGGGTGGTTAGATGATCAGCCTGATATTGTGGAGTTTCAGCCAGAGCAGAGCCCGGCAGGGGTGAAGGTATCAACTGTGGCCGGAAGGGCCGAGAGTCAGAATGAATTGCCGGAGAGCGCCGGTACAAAGAATTCCGCTCGGGACTTAAGCATTGTGGATGTAAAGACAATGGAACAACGAACTGCAGCAAGGCAGACAGAACGGGAGAAGTCTTGGGATTCCGAGAGAATCAGAAAGGCAAAAGCCCATGAAGGGGCTGAGAGTGCTGTGGGCACGAGAACGGATAATGCCGTGAGCATATGGGATAAAGGTACTGAGAGTACACATCTGCCAGAACCAGACAGGTGTCTTTTGGATGCTAACGGGATGTGGTGGGAAGATGACGACTTATGTCTTGCCCACACCGACGAAGATTGGGGAGTAAATCAACCAGACAGCACCTGGTACCTCGATGAGGTGGACCACATGACCAGGAGTGGGCGGTACTTCAAGCCCCCACACCTAGACCAACCAGAAGCATCTGGTAAAGACAAGGAAGCTGAAAAACAGAGAGAGAAACAAATTGAAAAAGAAGCTGTGCTGAGGCAATTAAAGAAGATACAAGCAGACATCTCCATCTAGGGATTGCTTATGGCTTCACGGGTACACAGACAGGCTGTCCTATCTGCCATGGATAAGGCCAAACTCTCAATCGATACTACACCAGAGCAACTGGTCGGGCTGGTTTTTCCGGGAGGAGGTTCCCCGGCTTGAACCTTTTCAGACAAGGAACTGCCGCCTGAGGGCGTGAATCATAACAAACCCCTCTACATTTCCGTGGAATGTAGAGACAAGTGGATACCGGTGGTACTTGTTGATACCGGGTCTGCTATCAATGTCTGCCCAGCCAGAACAGCATATGCAATCGGGTTGAAGCCCGCGGACTTTATCCCGACCACTCAGGTGATCAAAGCATACGACAATACAAGTCGAGAGGTGATGGGGACCGTCAAGATCCAGACGAAGGTTGGACCTGGACAACACGAGATAGATTTCCATGTCTTAGAGGTTCCCGCAACTTTCAACCTGCTTCTGGGGCGACCATGGTTGCATCAGGTGAAGGCCGTCTCGTCTACTCTGCATCAGATGGTGAAATACCCCTGTGGAAAGGGAGTAGCCATTGTGTTTGGGAATTCATCGATCCATCCCCCTCCGGAGGTGTCTACACCAGTCCTAGAAATAGAGCACGGCATGGAGGACGTGTTTATATCAGGATTTACTCTGGCCGAGGCCCGGGTTGTGCAAAACATCATGGCTGTAAATGAAGGTATGTACGTCAGTGCTCAATCCGTCTACCTCATGAACAAGCTACAACACATCCCCGGGATGGGATTAGGAAAGAGCGGCAGGAAAGGCGTCGCAACATTGGCCGAAGTGCCACACAACCCGCATACCTTTGGACTGGGTTATCTGCCCACCAAAGAGGACTGGGTAAGGAAAGCGAAAGAAATGGCCGGAAGGGCCAGAGCAAAGCAGGCTGGGAAGCCATTCGACTTGATGCATAGGCCCATCCAGGGCACCCTGAACGGACGCTTCGTCCGGGAGGGGGAAGATTTTCCATTTTGCGGCTTCCCAGAGCCGTGGATAAACGCGGAGAAGAAGCGCGTGCCCGGTTTTGAGATCTTTTTCGACCTGCAACTACCCGGGGATGATGTTGCCACAGAGCAGACGGACCCATCAGCTAAGGTTGAGCGGAATAAGGCAGTGGATCCTGAGGGCACAGAATTTGAAATGGGGGTAGCGCTGGCATGTCTACTCTCTGATCCTCCGATCGACCATAAGTGCTTAGGGGATAACTCCGAGGTTTCCATGATTGGGGATGAAACGGCTGCGAGCCAGCCAGCAGCTATCTTGGATGCATCTATCGCACCCTCTCTCACTTGGCAGTACGAGGAGGGATTTTTGTCCAGCAGCACCGGGTCAGGTAGTGAGCCGGAATCTGATTCCACCGAGTCTTGTGAGTCGGAATCAGGTTCCAGCTCGACTGAGTCTGAGTCTGGTACTCCTGGGGATGTTAACCCGGATACCACAGTCCTGTCTAGGTCGTCTTTTTCCTTTTCATTTGAGTCTGTTGTAACCGATGAATTGGATGATCTGGCAGTGCCTAATGAGAATGAACTATCTGTGGTTTCCGAGTACTTTTCTGTGCCCCTAATTTATTGCATTAATTCAGACTTTCAAAACTTTGTTGAAAACGAAGAGGACAAGGTTCCTTCGGTTTTACAACGTCTAATTGAGCAAGAGCAAGAGAGATTTGTCAAACCATTAATGGATGAAATCATTACCGTGAACATTGGTACTGAGGAGGACCCGCGGCTGGTCCAGATCGGGTCCACGTTGTCTTCGGAGGAACGCGAGCGACTAGTCGCTTTATTAAAAGATTTCAAAGATGTTTTCGCGTGGTCCTACGAAGACATGCCTGGAATCGATCCTGAGATTGTACAGCATCGGATCCCCCTTGACCCCGAGGCTCGACCTGTCAAACAGAAACTCAAAAGGATCCGCCCGGACTGGGCTCTCAAGATTAAGGAAGAGGTCACCAAGCAAATCGACGCAGGCTTCCTGCTGGTATCTGAATATCCGACTTGGTTGGCCAACATTGTTCCGGTGCCGAAGAAGGACGGCAGGATCCGGGTGTGTGTGGACTTCAGGGATTTGAACAGAGCTAGTCCGAAGGACGACTTCCCTTTACCGCACATCGATGAGTTGGTAGATTTCACAGCAGGGCATGCATTGCTCTCATTTATGGATGGCTTCTCAAGATACAACCAGATAGTAATGGCACCAGAAGACAGGGAAAAGACTGCATTCACCACCCCGTGGGGGACATACTGCTACAGGGTAATGCCGTTTGGGTTGAAGAACGCTGGAGCTACTTATCAACGGGCCGCGACCACAATATTACATGATATGATCCACAAAGAAGTTGAGGTGTATGTGGACGACATGATTGTTAAGTCCAAAGATAGAGAGGGCCACTACACCGCCTTGCATAAGTTTTTCCAAAGGATCAGGGAATTCCGGTTGCGGCTGAACCCTCAAAAATGTACGTTTGGTGTTACAGCGGGAAAAATGCTGGGGTTTCTGATCACACAAAGAGGCATCGAGGTCGATCCTTCCAAAATCAAGGCCATCCTAGAAATGCCCCCACCAAGGACTGAAAAGGAGGTGAGAGGCTTTCTGGGTAAAGTGCAATTCATAAGACGGTTTATCTCAAAATTAACCTTGACTTGTGAACCACTTTTTGGTCTCTTGAAGAAAGGCAAGAAATTTCAATGGGACGGCCGATGTCAAGCAGCGTTTGAGCAGATCAAAGAATATTTACAGAACCCGCCCGTGTTGTCACCACCAGAACCAGGGAAACCGTTGATTTTGTACCTATCAGTGACTGAGACCACAATGGGCTGTATGCTCGCACAAGAGTCTGAAGACAGGATGGAAAGAGCCATCTACTATCTGAGCAAGAAGATGCTGGAGTATAAGACCCGATATACACCGCTGGAAAAGGCTTGCCTAGCTCTGGTATGGGCTACCAGGAAGCTGCGGCACTACCTGTTAGCTCACTCTGTAATGTTGGTTTCACGACTTGATCCCATCAAATATCTTTTCGAGAAACCAGCGCTTACGGGTAGGCTAGCTCGTTGGTTGCTGTTGCTCTCCGAATTTGATCTCACGTACGTGACACGCAAGTCAGTAAAAGGAAGAGCAGTAGCAGAGTTCCTTGCCGACCACCCGGTTGAGGGGGATGAAGCAGTTGAATATTTGTTCCCGGATGAATCAATTTTGCATATCGACGAAGAAATTTGGACGATGTACTTTGACGGAGCATCAAATCAACATGGGTATGGGATAGGAGTGTTGCTGATAGCACCCGACAATTCCCGTATCCCTCTAGCCTTCAAACTCCGGTTCAAAGTCTCGAACAATGAAGCAGAATACGAGGCGTGTATCGCTGGTCTAGAAGCAGCCCTGGAACTAGGGGCAAGACGGTTGGACGTCATTGGGGATTCGAACCTTGTTGTGTCTCAAGCGAAAGGAGACTGGAAAGTAAAAGAGGAAAAGATGATGATGTACCACCAGACCTTGGATTTGCTGATTCCTTGGTTTGAGAAGCTAAGTTTTACTCATCTACTAAGAGAGAACAACAGGTTCGCAGATTCTTTAGCAACTCTATCATCCATGATAGATATCCCGTGTGGAGTCCGGATGCATCCAGTCATCATTGACCAGAAATTTGCACCAGCCTATGAGTCGATTGCAGCCATAAATGAAGTTCAGGACGAACACCCTTGGTATTATGACATTTGGAATTTCTTGGAGAAGGAAGCATACCCGCCAGGGGTAAATGCCAAGGACAAAAGGGCAATAAGAAGATTGGCCGTTCAGTTCATCATCTGTGGGGGTAAGCTGTATAGAAGAGGTCATCTGGGAATGCATAAACTGTGTGTTGATGCCGAAGAATCAAAGAGCCTAATGAAAGCCATCCATGGAGGGGAATGTGGAGCACATATGAATGGGGTAATGCTAGCACGGAAGATTCTCAGACAAGGTTACTACTGGTCCACCATGGAGGAAGATTGTATTGGTTTTGTTCGGCGATGCCATAAATGTCAGATCCATGCAAATCGCATGAACATCCCGCCATCAAAGCTGTACAACATGACTTCGCCATGGCCATTTTCAGTCTGGGGAATTGATGTGATCGGAGCTGTCACGCCAAAGGGGTCAAATGGGCATGAGTTTATCTTGGTAGCAATAGATTATTTCACGAAGTGGGTTGAGGGCCCCAATCTTACGCGGTGTTGAAGGCTTCGCATGTTGCAAAGTTTATCAGAAACAACATCATCTGTCGCTATGGGGTCCAAATGAGATAATTTCAGATAACGGTTTCCCACTTCAAGAAGGAAGTGATAGACTTGTTGGAGAAATACAATGTGGCTTTTCGTAAGTCGTCTACCTACCGGCCGCAAGACTAATGGAGAGTTGAAGCTGCCAACAAGAATATCAAGCGCATACTACAGAAGATGGTGGAAACCTACCGGGACTCGCCAGATAAGCTGCCGTTTGCTCTATGGGGCTACCGGACTTCGATCAGAACTTCTACTGGGGCGGACTCCGTATTCATTTGTTTATGGGATGGAGGCCCGTTCTACCCTATTGAGATTGAGGTTCCGTCATTACGAGTATTGGCTGAATGTCAAATAGCCGAGGCGGATTGGCAGCAAAACAGATTTGAGGAACTCATGCTTTTTGATGAGAGAAGACTGAAAGCACTGTACCACATTCAAGGTTATCAACGCAGAATTGCCCGGCTTTTTACAAGAAGGTTAAGTCCAGGAATTTAAAGGAAGGAGATTTCGGTACTTAAAGACAACCGAGCTCCCATCCACGACCCTAGGGGCAAGTCAGACCTAATTGGACTGGTCCCTACATCATTAAGTCTATCTGGTCAGGTGGAGCTGTGGTTCTGATGGATCTGGATGGCTTAGAGTTTTCACAACCGATCAACATGGACAAGTTGAAGAAATACTACCCTTGAGAGGCTCGCTAGGCCGAAAACCCGAAAGGGCGACGACTAGCAAAACTCAGAGCACAAAAAATTTGAAAATATAAAAACTGAGCTCGCAAGGTTGAAAACCCGCAAAGGGCGGCCTTGGCAAAAGTTAGAGCGCAAAAGGAGAGTAAAAATACTCGAGCGAACCTAAGCTTGAACTACGTAAGGCTTGATTCCCATCTTTGGGATACGTAGGCAGCTTCATCCTGAAGTTCAGCCATAAACATTTTCCCCGATCAACTTTGTTCATTTTGATCATCTCAGTCATCCTTATCCGTCAGCATTCATCGTAATCTCTAGTGCAGTGCTATTCAGACTAGGGGCAACTTTCCGTTGCCAGGAGGTGCTGCGGTACCATTCAGACTAGGAGGCAACTTTCTAGTTGCTAGGATCCGGGGTTGTGCATCTCAGTGACAGATCTCAGGCGTGTCCAGTTCTGATCCTTATCGAAAATAGTTTTGAAAAGTTTAATAAAAGTTGACTTTGTTCAAATTAATCTTTTCACAACTAAGACCATTTTTGGACCAAAACAGAAAATTTTCAGTACCCAACAACCTTCAATTTCATTGATTTCAAAACAGTGGTTCTCTTGCTCTTGCATACAATTGAAGTTGCTTTTTATTACACTCATAATGAAAACTTGAAAGTACTAATAAAGCAATAAATCTGGGGCGTAGTCAGGTCAGATGTCCCTTGCGCCCCCCTCCCGGAGCTAGTCGAAGCCTCCGATGCCGACCTGGGCCCAACCTGTGCCTCCTCATTGAGCCAATCCCAGCACTCATCAGACAAAGTGCAACTGAAAATAGGGGCGGGGAGGGCAGAGGAGCTCTCTAGTCCTCCAAGCCTGTAGTATGTCGGGCGAGGTGTGCACCTCGGATCGGGGAAGGCGACCGGATACTCTATCCCCTCCGGAGGGCAAGTCCTGATCATGGCCGAACTGGCGCAAAATGCGGAATGGGAAATAGAATACACAATGGGTCAGGCCAATCAACCGGATCCCAATATCCTGGAACATGCTACAGCTCATCGCCGGAAGGTTAAGCCAAGGGCAACGCCAAGGCAATGCGATCTGCTGACCACATTGCACATCCATTCAAACCACCATCCCTCATCAAGGGCGTCGAGCCAGGCGTTGTCGAAAGAAGTAGCCGCGGGCTGAGTAAGCAGGTACAAGAGTCCACAACTTGCAATTTATCCATCAACCATATCTGGGGAGGGATGAAAAATGAGAGAATAAAGAATAGAGAGATGTGCGATGAGAGAAAAGTAAGATGAGGGTTTTGTGAGAAAAACCGAGCCTGAGGGCCGAGCGATGTGAGCAACTACATATGTGAGCTTAGGTGGGAAACATTACCTGCAACAGTAGTGGGCTCCCCGCAAACCTGGTTGTCTCCTGGCGGTGGAAGGCATCAACACCCAGTAGTGTCTCGGCCAGTGTCATGGCGGTACAGCTCTTTCCTTCCCTCAAGCCTTGAGCAACTTCAATCAAACGGATGTTAGCTCCCCCAGAGTCCGAGACAAACAGAAAATGAGATAGCATGCACAAGCAGAGGGGCATGTTGTCGAAAACCTTGCCGATAATGGTCACCGCGGGTCACCGGCATCGAGAGAATCGATAAATCAGGCTCGGGATATCCAACCTCCCGTTACAAATCAGGGATCGAGCATCATGCGCGTTGAGACCGCACATCCGCCCTAAAGCTTGGGCATGACCGAAACAAGACTGAGGCAAGATCTCTTCTGAATGTTCAGACTCCATCAAAACTTGAAAATCTTCAAAAGTGGGACATACCTCTTGACCGCCGAAGCTGAAAACGTGTGTCACCGGGGTTCCAAAACTTCGCCGTGGCATGGAGGAAAGGAAGGTGCAGTGAAGTGCGGCTCAGCGGGGAATAGTGCATTTAAGCCAAACCCCGGAAGTTCAACTTTTCTGAGCCGTCTAGAGAAGAGATCCAAGATGTGAGATTTTCTGCGAGAAATGCCTCGATGAAATGAATAAGTTCCAAGGTTGGGGCTTTTATAGAGGGGTAAAACACTATTCAAAGGACACGTGTCAGAATTCTGGGGGTTGTGGGAGAGGTGGCCGGCCGGCCATCTATTCTAGTAGGCCGGCCACCCTCTAGTCTCCAGATGCAAAAAAATGTTCGGCCCCGCATTGGTCCTGTTTTACCCTCCGGAAGGAAATTTGAGGCATCTCGATGCATCAGGAATGTCAAAGGCCTCCATTTCTCTCAGTTTCGGATTCGTTCCGTCACCCAGATCATCTGAATGTACGCTTTGTTTTGCCCATCGAGTTGTTGTTTTGCTTATCGAGTTGTTGTTTTGCTTATTGAGTTGTCGTTTTGTTTATCGAGTTGTAAGTTTCGTCGAGCTGTCATATTTGGTGTTTTGAGTTGTTACTCTTTTGTTTACGCAATTTTGTTAAGTCTTGTTATCGAGTCGTTAACATTATTGTATTTTGATTATCGAGTTGTAAACTTGTTAAGATCTTGTCTTTTCTTAACAAGTTGAGTTGTTTGTTTTGTTGTGTTGACTCATTACCTGACCCGGTAAATACACAAGGCACATTTTCATTCAATTCCATTTTGTGCAAAATGATGCGATGCGATGCTAAGAGTTTCAAATACAAGCACATTTTCAAAAGCTGTTTCATTTCATCATATTTTACAACAAAATAGAGGTACAAGTTTTACAGAAAATAAAACTGCCTAACAATACGCAAAGTGCTACAAACTACTAGCAAAAAGTAAAATAAAGCAGGAAATAACATCAATGTCCTTGGGAACGGGAATGAGGAGGCCCTCTCATCCTCTTCTGCGGGATAACCTCTGCACCATCATCACCATCTGGGTCAGAGCTATCATCCTCCGGATCCCCCTCAGCCTGGTCTCCACTCCCGGAACCAAGACCAGAGCCTCCCTCCTCAGCAGATGTCTCTGACTCACGGTCTGCGACCTCCTCCTCCTCCTCCTCCTCAACAATGGGTGCCCTGCGTCTGCGAGACGACCCTGCTCCTCGAAAAGGCCTAGATGGCCCAGCTCCCCGAAAAGGCCCAGATGGCCAAGTACCTCGACTTCCCTGAGAAGGCCCGGGTGGCCTGGTCCGCGACGATGCATATACAGGAGGCATCTGAAAATGAAGAGTTCAATACATCAGTTTAAATATGAAAAGCAGATTCAAGTACAGTATGTGAGTGGGGTGTGTGTTAGATGTGCTGAGTGGGGTGTGTGTCAGGTGTGCTCTATACAGCCTATCAATACAGCAGAGCGTTCAAAACCAGTATGTCATCAGGAGTATGCTGAATACAGGAAAGATGGACAATACCTGCACGCCCATAATGGCCAGCTGTGCCTCCCTCCGTAGGATCATGCCCTCGAAAGTGGCTAGCATCCCAAGTAGCTCATCCGTGTACTCAACTGGAGGCTGCAAATACAAATGCAAAACTATCAGTAAAGGGATGAACGTCCAAATATCTAACTAATGAATCAAGGCTGAAGAACATACCGGGGGTGAATCAGGATCTCTGACATATCCGTGGTCAGGAAGAGGAGGCTCTAGCGGGACCTGGTAAGGAGCCCCGAATCGCCAACTCGTCAACTCGGTCGGCATATCTGGCCACCCAGGATAATAAAGAGACGGAGGGATCGGAGGAATCGAACTACCTCTCCCCCTAGACGCACCAGCTCTGCTAGAGGAGGGGATATCCGTGGCATGAGCCCGACTCGATGATGGTACATCAGTAGACCTCCGTGATGGAGCACGCACTCCTGTCAAGGGGGGCATCAGATATATGCGACGATAGGTGGCGTAGCCCCCCTCCATGAGATGTAACAAAGCATCGGTGCCCTGCCTGTCATTAATGACCTCCTGGGCGGAGAGTCTATCAGCAGTCCGCATAGTGGCTGGAGGTACAGCAGGAGGGTCCTGAGAATCGTACCCCCACACCTGACGCAGGAAGCGTTCCCCCAGGAACCATGCCCTACCAACTGGTCCTTCGAGCAGGAACCGATACTGAGAATTACTCGATCCTCCGGGATACGAATGTCGGAGGCCGTCACCAAAAACCGCCCAGGGCTGCCAAGTGATCTGCGGATAACCAGTGCATAAATCAATCAGAAACCAGGAATATACGGGGCAAATCAAAGATGAAAATGAAAGGAACTGAGTGTTCTGAAATACCTCTGTCACCCGCACAGTATCAAAATACTGTCGCAAGTAGAAGAGAGTCTCTCGAGCTCTCGGTCGGTGCTCGCCTTCGAATACCAGCGAAAACGGAGTCATGAGGACTCCAGCCACCTCCATCTCCGGAGCTAATGTGGGAAAGTATACGTACACCCATAACTGAGAAAAACAGTGCGGAATGTGAATACAAAGTGCTAAAAGCAGAATACAGAGTGTAAAGTGCGCCGTGTGTGCAATGAACAAGTAATGAGGAGCAGAAATGTAAATCAAGAGGACAGAACGTACCTCCCAGGCTCTCCAATAGCCGCCAAGTAAGTCTCCCCGCCCGCGAGAGGCTGCACTCATGTAGCAATAGAGGGTAGCCAGGCCAGCGCCACCCCAGTCATATCGACTCACCTGTGATAGGTCCACCAAAGCGCTCAGAAGATACAATCCAACAGTGTTCCCCCTATCGGCAAACAGAGTGGTGCCAAAGAGGAACATGAGAAAGCCACGGGCGTACTGCTCAACCTCCTCGGGAGACTCAGGCTCCATCGCCGGCCTCCTAAAATGGGAAGAGAACCAGGTGTACCGGACTCTCCCGGAAGCTCTGTCTACAGGTGGACGGGCCCCTAACAGATGTAACCATGCGGCCTCCCACTCTCCCATATCCTCGTCATAAGGAATGGGCCAACCGCCTATGTCTAGGCCGGTGAGTACGGCGAAGTCTAGCGGGGTCATGGTCATATCCCCGGTGGCAGAAAAATGAAAAGAATTGGTGGTGTCCCACCATCTCTCCACCAAGGCAGCTAACAATGTCCTGCTGGCAGGGCAGCGTGATAATCCCACGCAGAAGGCTCCGAATCCTGCTAGATCAACCAGATCCCGAACAGCCTCTGGAAGCTCAGCGTACCAGTCTCTCGCGGCGGTAGAGCCGTATCGGCGCACGGTGCGATCGCCAACCTGCATCCAGAATGAATACATGTGTCAATGATGAAATAAATGAGCTGTGTGCTAATGAAATGAATGAGCTGTGTGCAAATCAAATCAAATTTCAAAATCAGTGTGGGCTGTGTGTTCACCATCAACTTGGACTGTGTGTTCAGAAAATCAGAGTCAGGGCTGCGGTTTCTGTTCTCTATATGTGGGCTGCGTGTTCACTTCTACCTGGGCTGCGTGTTCAGTAAATTTGTCATCTGGGTTGCGTGTTCAAGTTTCAGAAAATCAGAGTCAGGGCTGCGGTTTCTGTTCTCTATTTATGTGGGCTGCGTGTTCACTTCTATCTGGGCTACGTGTTCAGTAAATTTGTTATTTGGGCTGCGTGTTCAAATTTCAGAAAATCAGAGTTAGGGCTGCGGTTTCTGTTCTCTATATGTGGGCTGCGTGTTCACTTCAAATCTGGGCTGCGTGTTCAGTAAATTTGGTATTTGGGCTGCGTGTTCAAATTTCAGAAAATCAGAGTCAGGGCTGCGGTTTCTGTTCTCTATTTATGTGGACTGCGTGTTCACTGTCTACCTGGGCTGCGTGTTCAGTAAATTTGTCATCTGGGCTGTGTGTTCAAGTTTCAGAAAATCAGAGTCAGGGCTGCGGTTTCTGTTCTCTATTTATGTGGGCTGCGTGTTCACTTCTATCTGGGCTGCGTGTTCAGTAAATTTGTTATTTGGGCTGCGTGTTCAAATTTCAGAAAATCAGAGTCAGGGCTGCGGTTTCTGTTCTCTATTTATGTGGGCTGCATGTTCACTTCTATCTGGGCTGCGTGTTCAGTAAATTTGTTATTTGGGCTGCGTGTTCAAATTTCAGAAAATCAGAGTCAGGGCTGCGGTTTCTGTTCTCTATTTATGTGGGCTGTGTGTTCACTTCTAACTGGGCTGCGTGTTCAGTAAATTTGTTATGTGGGCTGTGTGTTCACTTCTATCTGGGCTGCGTGTTCAGTAAATTTGTTATTTGGGCTGCGTGTTCAAATTTCAGAAAATCAGAGTCAGGGCTGCGGTTTCTGTTCTCTATTTATGTGGGCTGCGTGTTCACTTCTATCTGGGCTGCGTGTTCAGTAAATTTGTTATTTGGGCTGCGTGTTCAAGCTTCAGAAAATCAGTGGGCTGCATGTTCACTCCAATTCGGGCTGTGTGTCCAACTCTAAATCAGTGTGTGCCGAGTGTTCACCTAAACAATGGACTGTGTGTTCAACATTCAAGGATGGGCTGTGCGTTCATTTCAAAATTCAAGTATTGGGCCGTGAGTTCAATTTTTTCAATCAGTGTATGCCGTGTGCTCACAATTAATTCATAGGCTGATGTGTTCAGAAGTTCAAGTGTTTAAACTACATGTTCAGAATGCAAGCAAAGTACTATGTCGTAAGCTAAAACTGTGTGTACAAGCATGGCAAAGGCATGAAATACAAGGAAAAATGCAGGAAATAAAGTAGAATACCTCTCGTGCATCGTGAGAGAGGTGCTGCTCCGGCTCTCGCAGAAGTAAATCCCCGGGTGCCCGGTCATTGAACCCAGTGAAACGACGAAAAACGGCCCGCGGAAGCACATGTACCGGAGGGACGTATCTCCCGGGAATAAAAGGACGGGCTCTCGGGGGCAATGTCATAAAATCAAAGTCATCCCCGGCACCTGGAGGGCCTCCACCATGAGGAAAATCACCTGTCATTTCGAGAAATCTGCAAAAGGAGCAAAAAATGAGCCAAAATTGGAAAAAGTCAACAAAAGTCAACTCCCGAGAAAATTTTCCAAATATTGAGAGAAACTTACCTCAAGTGGTGAAAATGAGAAAAGAAGCCCCGAAATCAAAATTTAATAGGCTCAAAGTGCTTAAAACTGAAAGATTTCGCGAAAACAACTTGCGTGGAAGGCCGAAAAGCGCGTATAAAATGCAGATCTGAAGAGAAAAATGGTCTGGGGAGCAAGGGAAGGAGTTTTCACAGCTTTGGGAGTGATTTCGGATTGAATGGGCAAGGGAATATATAGAAATGAGAAAAATGACCAAAATGCCCCTGCTTTTGGGCAGGTGGCCGGCCGGCCACCTTTTCTGGCTGGCCGGCCATTCCCTTTTTCTTCCCTAGCCAGTGGCCTCCCCAAGGGCAACCACCTGGCCGGTGGTGGTCCCCACACCCCCCTCTAGCTCTCTGCAAATTTTGAGGAAGATCGGAGTTCCCGAGACCTGAAAAAGTTCGAAAAAAGTGCACTTTCTGGCGCGAAACTGCTCCGCCGGAACTTTAGCTGCAATTTCTGACATGTGCCTCATCATTACTCATCAAAATCAAGGTGTATCCTTTTTGAACATGTTGTAACCTCTCCGGGAGGAGAACCCGAGGCCGCGATTGAGTTGCCTTCACCGAAATGCGCGTTTTCTTACTCGTTATTTCGCAACAAACGGGCACCCTGGTTTATGCTCGTTCTGCATTGTTGTGCACATAACCTGCATTCTTATGAGCATTTTGCATTGTCATGCATGTTTTCTTGGTGTACCATACCTCTGTGCTTGAACATGCGTTGTCACGCACGATCCTTTCTTGCATTGCGATGCATTCACTCGCCGACACTGCGTGTGTCAAACTTTCAGGAGCACAGGAATCACATTGAATATATGTTGTTAGCATATTGTTCTTGTTGAACTTCTCTCTTTTGCAGGCACGATATTGTATGTACGGTTCATTTGAGGCTGGTGTGACCAGACGAATCGCGCAGGTATCGTATCTTCTCCGTGTGAGACGCGACGAGAATCGAATCATTCTCCGCATTCCTAACTGCATGAAATGTAGTTGTTGCTTTGCATTCTTGCTTAAAACTGTTGCATCTATTTGCGAATACTTGCCTCATTACAGCTTGCTGCATTTGCACGATCATTCGGCTCTGTGCATATCATTTGCATTTTGCCCCTGCCTGCGGGCATGCCTGCGGGCGCGTATCTCTGTTCATCTTGTTTGGTTGTCTAAGTCTTCGGCCTTGTCAAAAATGGGTCGTCTCTGGGCTTTGACATTCACTCCCGTCACTTCTTGACTTCCGAGTTCTGTCAAAGAGGGGCAACTGTAGACACCCCATTTTTGACCGACCTTAAGACTCAGACGTCACCGATTGAGCGCTCGGTGATGTTGCATTTTGTGCTCGTTCAGAAGTCTCAGAGTCGCGGCCGTGAGCCCTGCCTCCGGACTTCCGAACCCTCTTTTCTGCCTTGTCTCGGTTTGCGAACCAGACTCGATTTTCTCTGTTTTTCTTCCTAAGGGGAGGGAGAGGTCTAGTAGATCATCTCTCAGTGGCCGTGGGCTACTTTTTGTGGCCGTAGGCCATTTTGCCCATTTCGGAGCCCGGTTCCCGGTTTTCGGAGCCGTCAGGCCGTGTGCCTCGGTTCGGGACCACCCAACCATCTCCGATTCCTCCGGTTTTTGGCATGCATCTCATTTACTCCCTAACGAGGGACACTGGGGTCTTAGATACCCACTTCGTGGCCAAACACCACTTTCGGTGCTTAACGGCCGGTTTTCGGGACCTCGAACTGTGTGTTTTGGTCCCCGAGCTTTCATTTTGCATCGGTTTTTGTCCATTTTTGGCAGGTACCTCTGTTTTATCATAACGAGGGACACTGGGGTCTTAGATACCCACTTCGTGGCCAAACACCGCTTTCGGTGCTTAACGGCCGGTTTTCGGGATCCCGAACTGCGTGTTTTGGTCCCCGAGCTTTCATTTTGCATCGGTTTTTGTTCATTTTTGGCAGGTACCTCTGTTTTATCACCAGGAAGATCACTGGAGGGTGGGATCACAGTAATTGTCTCAAACAACCAGTTATACTCCTCCGGCGCCCCCCGGCGCCCGTTTTTCTCACTTCCGGGCTAATGTTGAACACCCTAGGACCATTTTCTTCGAGCCAAAACCACATATTTGTGTTGAGGAGACCTGGGAGGACCCAAAAATGGTGCTCGGCTAGTAATTGCATTTGACCCTTTTGAACCCCTCTTTTGAATGGCTTGTTGTCTCTCTTGGTTCAGAGTTGCCAGATTCCAACCATAGGGCCTTGTTGTACACACATGGGAGGACACTACCCTTTGGTGCTCAGCTAGCAATTTTCACTTTCCATTTTTGCCCCTAGCCGGCCGGCTAGGGGGGGTGGCCGGCCGGCCACCTCCAATAAAAAGGCCTGGCCGGCCTGCATCCTCTCAGTGCATACTTTACAGCTGTATAGTTGTTTCCCCCAGATAAGACCTGTATCCGGGGGATATTTTGGAGGGGAATACTTGGGTACATTTCCCTCCACCTTTACACCCCTCCTTTTGTCCATATAAGGCAGCCAAAAACTTGTCCCAAGGGTTAGAAAAAATTGCCTTCAAGCATACATACACCTCTCTCTCTCAATCTCTCTCAAATCTTCAAGTTTAGTGCCATTTCTTGAGCATCATCAAACATCACCATCACCAATCCATTTCCAGCAACAAGGAAGGATTCTTGAGAGGCTGAGGAGAAACTTTCATCAAGCCAAGAGGTAGCAAAAGTGAGGTCTTCAAGGGTAAGTCTCAAATTCCCTCTTTTACACCATTTTCTTGCTTCTTTTCTTAACCCTACTTTCTCACTGTTTTGAGCTCAGACCAATACTGAAAGTGGTCCTCTTTTGAGCTATTCTTGATGTTTGTTCAAGGGCTCAACTCTGTTTGAGCCTTCCATCTTGCACTTCTTTCAATATCCTCTTATATGCCATTATTTTGCATTGAATATTTGGCCTATGTGTGGTCTGATTTGGAGCATCTCATGAACTGATATTGTGCTTATTTTGAGCCCCTCTTCAACATTGAAGAAGGGCTCAACCTTGTTTTCACGCTCCATATGCAAGTTGCTTTGAATCCATGTTTCGCCCTTGTTTTTTGCATGCTTTTTCTAGCTTATGAGTGATCTGTTTTCGAGCATAATGTAAACTGTGAGTGGGCCTATTTTGAGCCCCTCTTCAACATTGAAGAAGGGCTCAACCCTGTTTGGCCTCTCTATCATGCACTTGCTTCATAATTTCTCATATTTACCGTAAACTTGCATGATTTGTTTGACCTACATACAGTCTGTTTTGGAACATGTCATGAACTGTGAGTGAGCTTATTTTATGTCCCTCTACAACATTTTAGAAGGGATCAATCTTTTTTGGGGTCTTCATGTTATACTTGCCTTTATATCTCATCTTTGACCCCATTTTGCATGCTTTTTTAAGCTTATCTAGCTTCTGTTTTCGGCCATCATCAGTACTGAAAATATCCATATTTTGGCCTTCTTGTCATATTTCATTAAGGATCTTTGCTGGTTTGATGAATGTTTGGGGTACTTCATGTTATAGCCTTATATATCCTCATTCTTGCATAGCATTTTTACCATGTTTTCATACTGAGTTGGGGGATGTCATCTACTGAAAATGTGCATATTTTTAGTCCCTCATCAGTGTTGTAGAAGGGTACTTTTCAGTTTGAGCACCGCATGCATCACTTGCTTCAATACCCCTCTCTTGGCCCATATTTTTGCATGCCATTGTTGCCCTATCTATGCTCATTATTTCGCCTTGTTTTGTACTGTAAAAATGCTATTTTTGGGGCTGCCTTGCTACTGTTTTGCATGTCATGTACCAATTATGCATGTTTAGTATGGCTATAGGCCATTCCCGGTGCTTATTATCGCATTTCGGGACCATTCCGGGCATTTGGTATCATTTTCCAGCCTTTCGGGACTGTTTTGCATCATTTGTAAGTGCTGAAATTCCATTTGCATGTTTGCATTTCATTTTCCATGTCATTTCATGCTTAAACGCATTGCCTCGGTCTGCGCGCCCCTGTGCGCGCACCTCGAGGCACCTCATTTTCATCCGACGGCCTCTCATGTGAGTGTGGCTGAGGCCCTCTCATGTTAGTATAAGCCCATTTCGCATTTCGTATGTCATTTCATGCTTTAATCCATTTCCTCGGTTTGCGCGCCCGTGTGCGCGCATTTCGAGGCATCTCATTTTCATCTCCCGGCATCCTATGTGAGTGTGGCTGAGGCCCTCTCATGTTGGTATAAGCCCATCATTGCATTTGCATGCCATTTCATGCCTTTATGTCATTGCCTCGGTTTGCGTGCCCGTGTGCACGCATTTCGAGGCGCTTCTTTTTTATCCGACGGCCTCTTATGTTAGTGTGGCTGAGGCTCTCTCATGTTGGTATAAGTCCAATTTGCATTGCGTATGCCATTTCATGCCTTAGGATCATTGCCTCGGTTTGCGTGCCCGCATGCACGCATTTCGAGGCATCTCATTTTCATAGCATTGTGCATACTAGGTCATATGTTAGCTGCATTTCATGCATATCATGCATATTGCATCGTGTTCGGGATAGGAGTTAGCCCGGGCACGGGAAACGAGGTACGTTCCGTACTCCGAGTGACGGAACGGATCTCAATTCCCAAGTCACCGACACTCCGGATTATCCATGATGGAGTTAGGTTTTGTTATAGCATTCATCTACATTCACCCCATATTGAGTTGTGCAATTCGGCTCCTCGGCCATCATGCATCGATATGCGTGATTGGTGGTACGAGGATCGAGGCATGCATATATTTGTGAAATACATTGCTATGCCCCTCTTCTGCTCTCTGTTACAGCAAAACGAAGAATCAGCAACTTTCCGGAGTCTGGCACGCATTTCGAGAAATATTGCAAACAGAGGCTAATTGGGGCATCCCAGTGGATTTCCGCGCAAGGCAGCCCAACATGCATCATTTCATTATCCGAAGCGGAGTCAAGGCAGTCCCTGGCTTGCATGCCATTTTACAGCTTTCTTATTTAATTTGTTAATTAATTAGGAATCTGTATTATTTTGGACTGTAATATTCTTTTATTCGGACTGTATATTTATTTGGACCCTCTGCGCGAGGGCATAATTGTAATAAGTGTGGGTGAGTGTGATGTATGTCTTCCAACCCCACGTCTTTCTCCCTTTTATTTACCTGCTTACAATGGTTAGATATAGGACATATTTCAATTAGCATACAGTATGACAGCATGTTTGCATCATTCATTTGTTTTGCATGCACCGGGCTCGGCGCATCATACAAACTGCATTTGTATTTCAATTCCAAATTGAATACGTGTTAGTTGTAGCATTCCATATGCCATGTTTAGAATAGCCGAGCCTGCTATAGTTTGCATCTTTGCATGTGTTGCATTAGACAATTCTGTGTATCTAGGATCATGCATAGATTTCTAATCGGTTTCTGTTTTGGCTTGGAGTACTCGGTGAGTTTTATGCTTTAGCATCCTTGCATGCGTGTGAGTGTTGCCATGAATAGCATGCTTACCATGAGGCTACGTGCTTATGTGATATAACTGCTTGAATGCCTGTGGATGGAGGTTGTGTTACCTGAATTGGGATAATTCATCAAATGTTTGTTTTAAGCCCACTAGATTGTGGCAAAATCATGTTTTCTAAGCCCACCCGAGGGTGGCAAAATCCGCATCTTAAGCCTACCTGCGGGTAGCAAACCATCTTTCAAAAACAAACATGAAATGTTTTGTTCCAATTCAGGCGACTCGGTCTGTACTTGTATGCTGTGCGCATCACATAATAACCTAGGCTAATAACCGGAATAAGAACTCACAATGTTTTCAAAATAAGATATCATGGTTAGTAGAGGCCGGTCTTTGACCGGGCGAGCGGGGGTGCTCACGAAGTGACATTCCCCAATCGTACCCAGTTCCCGAGCCGAGGCAACTTTGGTGATGACGGATACGTGGCCTTTTGGCACCGAGTCAGGGTTTCCTAAATTTCCCCAAAATAAAATATTTAGGTGGCGACTCTGTATCTGGCAAAGCAGTCCATGTTTGGCACTTCTTTCAAAAAAAAAATCTGTTTTCAAAACGATTTGCCGGATTTGGACTCTTTGGTTCAAGATTTAGAACCGTGGCACAAATCGAGTCCGAACTGTAGCGAGGTCCCTCGCGGACTTGTTACAAGGGCATATACATAAAATTAAAAGCATTTTTGGCGTTATTAACTTGTGTTTGTACTAAAATGTTAGAATGTTTCATCTATTTTAATTGTGCTGTCATTAACATTAGATAGTTAGCCCCGTTTGGCAGTATGGTTGGGACTAATTTTAATCCACTAAAATATAAAATAGATTAAAAACTCAATGTAATATCCCGAAATAAATACGATAAACCATCCACAATGATAAATAAATGACAATATAAATTAGAGTATAATATCCTTCAATTTCATAAGACTCGGTTGTACAAAAGGATGATACATGCGAATATACATTCATAAGTTCTAATCATGAATCTATAACATGTGTCAACAACAAAAGTATGACGTAGAAGTTAAACAAATAACTGAAATGCCCTGAAGGCTACAACTTTCCAAGACTGTACTTAGTTACATAAAAAATGGATTTAAATCCAATACAGATAAAACCCTAGGCTTGTACAAAATAATATTAACAAGTAAGCAAAATGAAACTCTTGCTCCAATCCTCCTAAGATACAATCCTGGCGGAGGCATCTCACCAATACCTAAAAATGGTTTTCCCATATAGGATAAGCCAAAGCCTAATAGAAATAATCCAACGCAATATATGAATCTTAACAAAGATATAAGGGTGAAATGCATATGCAATGCTTATGGCCAAAACGTCTTACATATCTTTCCCAAAACCCATGCCATGCTTAGTTTATATCACAATTCTCAAATCATGTCCTTCACAACAGAAAACGAGGCGGAATTCTCAACTGGTACAACCTTTCACGGATATTTCATCCGTGGGAAACCGTCAAACGACACCCATGTAGACGTAGCCTGTACAAATGTTACTATTGTCATTTCACAAATATTTTGTCTGCGGAAACCGACATCCATATATATGCGCGTTTTTTGGGACTTTCACCCTAGACACTCAGGCCAACTTAATTTGATAATACACACATTGTCACGACCCAAACCTGCCTCTATAGGTTTAGCGTCGTAACCGGCCAGTAATTCTTAGATTACCAAATGCCTCTATACATATTAACGTCTACTTAAGGGGCTAGCAAAAGCAGATATATAAAACATACATAGTCCATTGAGCTGTGTAGACATACATGGGAAAGATTTTTTTCAAAACTTTATATACATACACGTGATGTCATAAGTACAGTAATCTTATGTCACATTCAATACAGATATAACTAGAAGGGGACTTAGCCCAATACACAATTAAACAGAAAACTTGTTTATAATCCAAAAGAAAACAAAGTTCTTTACGTTCACAAAACATAACCACATGACTTTCGGAACCTCCTCGAGAGGCACAAGGATGGGCCAACAAAACTGAGCTCCAGGGGATCATCATTAAGCCTAGCCACGCGCCTGATCACCTACATACATAAGTAAAAAAGTGAGCAAAAACCCAATGAATAATAACAAAGTAAAGGGTTTCAATTAAATGATGTCCATACCAGATTCAAAAATCATAATTCAGATTCAGAAATAGATTCATATTCATATTCATATTTTGATCATATACAGAAATCAGAGTTCATGCTTAATTATACGTGGTATATTTATTAGTGCTAACAGAATAGATACAGAACAGATGCAAAACATATGGTGGTTATGAGTAACCAGTTCCATAAAGGAACCTCCATATCCGGGTAACAGATAATAGATATGATGCGCTCTATGATGGAGCTTCCGGTATGGGTAACAGATTGCAGACATATTAAGTTCCATAATGAAACCTCCGATACCAGGTAACAGCTAACATATATCACATGATGCTAAGGATGCCACGAATATATGTCAAAAATTGGACAATCATTCATTGTACAAAACATATCATTTCAAAAAAAAAAAAAAAAAAACCAGATCTTATTTCATCATGCAGAAAATAAATAAAGTTGAACATAGCTTTACTAAGTTATTACTCACAGATAGCTCCAAAAGCAGACAGACAGACCAAACAAATCAGATGGCTTATGACGCGTGACCTATACAAACATAACAGATACACATTTTGAAACACACACTCGGATAGTACTTAACTTATTTCATTTCGTTTTTAGTGTGTTCTAAGTCTTATCCTCATTATTATGTCTTAATTAGGGCTTAAGAATGCCTAAGATGTAATGAGGATGCCAAAATGTTATTCAAAACACTTAGTCAAATTTGCTAAAAACAAGGTCTTCGCTTGAGCAGAGGTTCAAAAATAAGAGTGGTCTCTCGAGCGCAACTTCGGTCGCTCGAGCGGTTTATAAACTTCTGCAAAAGTACTAGTTATGTGAATTTTCTGCTCGACGATCGCTCGAGCGTGTGACTGAGGTCATTGCTCAAGCGTAATTCTAATCGCTCGAGCAGTCTGCAAAATGAGTAAACTTCTAGAAGCATGCATTTTACACTCTAGCCAACTTTTAGTCACTCAAGCGGAAGTGCAAAACAAAGGGTGGTCGCTGGAGCGCATGATTTATTGCTCGAGCGGAGAAGCAGAATTTTGGAATTTCCAGATTTGCTTCCAAGCTCAAAACTCAAATTCAAAGCCACAAATCACATCCTTTGGGCCCAAAACTTAAGAAATCTCTTGTAAACTTGTAAAACATTATGAATTCAAAGCCAATTCCCAAAGCCAATTGAATCAAAATCAACTTAGAGTTTAAAGAACATAGCATGTATGCATTAATATGAACTCAAACCTTCCGAAACATGATCAATTAAGGCCAATTAGTAAGAAATGTGATGAATTCTTAAAATCAAACTAAACTTGATACATGCATGAGGGAATTCTTTCGAAATAACATCAAAACTCCATGAAATGCACATGCATGTATGAAATGTTCATCTTCTCTACATTATTAGCTCAATTTATGCGTAACTGAACTTAATCCTCTAGAATTTATGTCCTTGATATTATAATTATATTGTCTAAGTGTTGAATCCTTACCTCAACTTCTCAATTAAGCTCTAGGTGATGAATTTACTTAGATGCCAAGGCAAATCCTTGAATTCTCAAGCTAACTCCTTCTAAATTCTTGCAATTCCCTTGTTTGATCTCAATTCTCTCCTCTTCTTTCTCTCACATGTTTTTGAGGCTCAAAAACTTGAAATGGGTGTGTGTAAAATGATCTAAGGCTTAACATTTGCCTTATAAAGGCTCCACCAATTAATCTAGCTTAACCTAATCAATTTATAATTAATTAATCTAATTATTTGATTCCGAATCGAATTTCAATTAAACCTGCCACAAAATTCTAAAAATTCCAAATAACACATAACCGAGTCAATTTCATGATTGGATTTCGATAAGGCCTTCAATTCGCAGAACAGAATGGAAACACAAACAGATATTTTTACGACAGACAGATACAAATGCAAATAACATATAATTCATGAAATTAACTCAAGATTCCATCTTAATTACTCATTAAGCATTCTGAATCATGGTTTAATGGCTAATCACAGGTCAAGGTTGTTACAGCCTTCCTCCCTTAAAAGAGTTTGGTCCTCCAAACGCAAATTACCTTCGTTTTGATAGAATACCGGATCTAGAGGGAACAAATCAGGGTATCTTCTCATCATATCTTCTTCGGTCTCCCAAGTCGCATAAGTCCCTCCATGATTTTGCCAATCAACCTTTACTAATGGAATTTTTTTATTTCTCAGTCTTTTGATTCGACGGTTAACAATCTATATTGGCAGTTCTTCATATGTAAAATCCTCTTTCAGAAGCACATAAGTTGGTTCAATCACATGGAACGAATCTCTCAAATATTCTCGAAGCATTGAGACATGAAAAACATTGTACATATTCTCCATAACCGGAGGCAAGGCTACTCGATACGTCACCGGATTGATTTTCTCAAGGATCTCATATAGCCCAACATATCTCGGTGCTAATTTGTCTTTTACTCTAAACCGCGTTTGCCTTTTCATAGGAATTACTTTAATGAACACATGATTCCCGATTTCATATTATCTGTCTCTTCTTCAGACATCCGCATAACTCTTTTGGCGGCTCTGTGAAGTTTCCAATCGTTGCTGAATTAGTTTCGCCTTCTCAGTTGTCTCTTAGACTAGTTCTGGTCCCAATAACAGTCTATCACCTACCCAGTCCAACAAATTGGTGAACAACACTTCTTGCCATACAATGCTTCATAAGGAACCATTCCGATGATTGAATGATAACTATTGTTATACACAAAATCGGCCAAGGGTAGATGAGTCTCCCAATGTCCTCAGAAGTCTAACACACACATCTGTAACATGTCTTTCAATGTTTGAATGGTCCGTTCAGGTTAATCGTCTGTCTGCGGGTGATAAGCACTGCTTAGTCTTAACTCAGTCCCCAAAGCCTGTTGTAAACTTTGCTAGAATCACAAAGTAAACTTGGGATCTCTATCAAATACTATGGAAACTGGGACTCCATGCAATTTCACAATCTCATTTACATTTAAATTAGCTAACTTATTCGCATTATACAAAGATTTAACAGACAAGAAGTGGGCAGATTTAGTTAAACGATCAACAATGACCCAAATAGAATCCATACCTCAAGAGGAACGAGGCAATCCAACAATAAAGTCCATCGTAATATGCTCTCATTTCCATTACGGTATTGGAAGCGGCTGAAGTAGTCCAGCGGGTCGTTGATGTTCAGCTTTAACTTATTAGCAATGAAAACATCTAGCTACAAAATCGGCAATACTTTTCTTCATTCCAAGCCACCAGAAATTCTGTTTTAAGTCATGGTACATCTTTGTATTTCCTAGATGCATAGCAAACTTTGAATTGTGAGCCTCAGTCATAACTCGTCTCCTCAAGTCAGAACAATCTGGTACACAAAGTCTATTATGAAATTTCAACACGTTATTATCAAGCACAAATCCTGGCCTTAGTTTTGAGTCAATCTCATCAACAATTTTCTTCAAGAACTCATCTTCAAGTTGTTTCTCTCTAATTTCTTCAATGATAACAGGCTGAGCAGAAATGATGGCTAGAAGTCCACCATGTTCACGTAATATAATTTCAATCTCATTCTTCTCCAAGTCACATAACAACTCTTTCTAACCGGTGAGCAAACATGTCAAATTCCCAATCAATTTTCTACTCAATGCATCTATAACGGTATTTGACTTCCATGGATGATACAGAATTTGCAAGTCATAATGTTTGATTAATTCCAACCATTTTCTCTGTCTCATGTTCAGTTCTTTTTGGGTAAAAAATTATTTTAAGCTTTTATGATCAGTATATACCTCACAAGTCACTCCATACAGATAATGACGAAAAATTTTTAAACCACAGTTGCCAATTCAAGGTCATGAGCTGGGTAATTCTTTTCATGTGGTCGGAGTTATCGAGAAGCATAGGCAATTACCTTCTTATTTTGCATTAACACACCCCAAGCCTTTGTAGGAAGCATCATTATAAATTTGAAACCAATCGGTTCCGTTTGGCAATGTCATAATTGGTGCAATTACCAGTTTAGTTTTCAGTTCCTAAAAGGATGACTCCCGTTGATCAAATCAAATGGCATGTTTTTCTGTGTCAACTGTGTTAATGGCATGGTAAGTTTTGAAAAGTCTTTCACAAATCTGCGATAGTAACCTGCAAGTGCCAAAAAGCTTCTGATTTCTGACATATTGGTTGGTCTTGGCCAGTCTACAATGGCCTCAATTTTCTGTGGGTCCACTGATATATTATCCTTGTTGATCACATGTCCCAGAAATGCTATACTGTCAAGCCAGAATTCACATTTGAAAAATTTTGCATATAACTTCTTTTCTCTCAAAATCTATAAAGCAGTTCTCAGATGATTCTCATGTTCTTTCTTACTTTTGGAGTAAATCAGAATATCATCAATAAACACAATTATAAATTCATCCATAAATTGTTTAAAAACCTTATTCATCAAGTCCATAAAAGTTGCGGGTGCGTTAGTTACCCCAAATGGCATCACTAAAAATTCATAGTGCCCGTATCTAGTTCTGAATGCAGTTTTCTCTACATCTTCTACCTTGACCTTTAACTGGTGATACCCAGATCTAAAGTCTATCTTAGATAACACTCGTGCTCCTTGAAGTTGGCCAAACAAATCATCTATTCGGGGCAATGGGTATTTGTTCTTCATGGCTACTTTATTCAGTTCACAGTAGTCAATACATAACGTTAAAGACCAATCTTTCTTTTTAACAAACAAAACTGGAGCACCCCAAGGCGAAGTGCTTAGGCAAATGAATTTCTTGTCTAAGAGTTCTTGGAGTTGAACTTTTAATTCTTTCAATTCAGAAGTTGACATTCGGTATGAGGTTTTAGAAATCAGATGTGTTCTAGGTACAACATCAATAGTAAACTCAATTTCCCTATTAATTAAATCTCCGGGCAAATCATTTGGAAATATATCAAGAAATTCATTTACTACAGGGATGTTCTCTACAGTAAGATTATCAAAAATCACAGTCAAAGCGCAACATAAGTAACCCCGGCATCCTTTTCTTAACAATTTTATGGCTTTCACAAAAGAAATCAAATGCAGTGCAGGGATTACCCCATTCCCAGCGAATACAAACTCAGGCATACCAAGTGGTCGAAACACAACAGTTTTATTCACACAATCAATAGTTGCACAATATTTTGTCAACCAATCTATACCAAGTATACAATAAAAATAATCAATACCCAATGGCAACAAATCAACACAAAATGTCATACCACCAATCACAATGTCACATGCCGAATAAATATACGTGCATACCATAGAACCTCCAAATGGTATAGATACAGATAACAAATAATTCATAGGTTTTAATGGTCTAGTTAATTTTCAAGAGAAAGTATGCGATACAAAGGAATGTGTAGAACCAGAATATATCAACACACATGCATTTTAAGCACAAATAAGGAGTATACCTGACACCACAGCTTCGGTATTCTACACATCACTAGGCACTAGTGCGAAAACTCGGTCTTGTCTCAAAGTTTCTCTCCTAGTGTTAGCTCTCGTATTTGTTCTAGCTGCCGAAATGGACTCGGCTGAACTTGCTGCAGGACGGTTGGCATTATTAGATCCAAGTGGGCAATCTCTCACTACATGGCCTATCTTGCCGCATCAGAAACAAGCACTGGATGCACAGTAACATACTCCCTTATGTTTCCTTCCACAATTAGAACAAACTAGTATAGACCCATTGGTCTGACTTGAGCTACTTGTAGACCCCGTGTTTTGCTTTTTGTTTACAAAAGAGTGGCCCTTTCTGAAACCGTACCCAAGCCTTTTACCCCTCCATTATGTTGTTGGTGCTTTAACTTGTTTCTTTGCTGCTAGATTGGCCTCTGTCATCAATGCTCTGTCAAGTACATCCACATAAGTAAGTAGCTTTAGAACACCTACCTGATCAAATACGTCTAGATCCAATCCACCTTCAAATTTCTGAGCCTTCTTGTAGTCCATATCCATCATATGAAGAGCAAATCAAGCTAATTTAGTGAATTTAGCCTCATATTCAACTACAAACATGTTGTCTTGCTTGAGTTCTTGGAATTCAGAAACTTTTCGGTCCCGAAAACGCTGAGGGAAGTACTTGTCGTAGAAGATTTCATTGAATTGAGCCCATGTCATGTTCCCATTGTTAATTTGGATCAACAACCACTATCTTCAGGCTTCATCTTTTAGAGTATAGGTGGCCAATAGAACCTTCTAAGTCTCGGAGCAGGGAAATACTTCAAATAATTTTTCCATCTTCAGTAACCATGTCTCTGCCTTTAATGGTTCAATACCACCCAAGAAAGTCGGCGGTTTCATCGTCATGAACTTCTAAGTTAGATTTATAATATCATTGTTATCTGATTCTGCTTGGACCGGAGGAGGCGATGGAGGTAGAGGTTGTTGTCTTTGTTGCTGTCTCATTGTTTCAGTTAGGGCTTCGAGCTTTTGTTCCATTCGGCTCATAGGAGCCTCTAAAGATTCAGTTATACCATCACTTCATGTATTTTCCATTTGCTATAGGTAAATAGAGCACTTATAAACATAAGCAAATAATTCTTTTCACAATGTTCGAAGTATTCAATTCCAATTCATTCTTTTCAATTTCGTATGTTCATGTTCAGATTCAGTTTTTCACATTTATAGAAATTAACACACACACTCACACTCACACTCACACTCACACTCACACTCACACATGCAAATGGAATGTCCGTAATTCTTTTCTAGGACATCATATAGCTCATACGAACTTGTGTGTGCGGTATAACACGTACTCTGATACCACTCTGTCACAACCCAAACCCACCACGATAGGTTTAGCGCCATAACAGAAGCAGATATATAAAACATACATAGTCCATTGAGCTGTGTAGACATACATGGGACATATTTTTTTCAAAACTTTATATATATACACGTGACATCATAAGTACAGTAGTCTTACATCACATTCAATACAGATATAATTAGAAGGGGACTTAGCCCAATACACAGTTAAACGAAAAACTTGTTCATAATCTAAAAGAAAACAAAGTCCTTTACGTTCACAAAACATGACCACATGACTTTCGAAACCTCCTCGGGAGGGACAAAGGTTGGCCAACAAAACAGAGCTCCAGGCAATCATCATTGAGCCTGGCCACGCGCCTAATCACCTACATACATAAGTAATATAGTGAGCGGAAGCCCAGTGAATAATAACAGAATAAAGGGTTTCAATTGAATGATGTCCATAGCAGATTCAAAAATCATAATTCAGATTCAGAAACATATTCATATTTATATTCATATTCTGATCATATACAGAAATCTGAGTTCATGCTTAATTATACGTGGTACATCCGTTAATGCTAATAGAACAAATACAGAATAGATACAGAACATATGCAAAATCGATGGTGGTTATGAGTAACCAGTTCCATCAAGGAACCTCCAGATCCGGGTAATAGATAATAGATGTACGGGTAACAGATTACAGACATATTAAGTTCCATAATGAAACCTCTGATGCCAGGTAATAGCTAACAGATATCATATGATGCTAAGGATGCCACGAAAATATGTCAGAAATTGGACAATCATTCATTACACAGAACATAACATTTCAAAAAAAAAGATCTTATTTCATCATACAGAAAATAAATAAAGTTGAACATAGCTTTACTAAGTTATTACTCACAGATAGCTCCGAAAGTAGACAAACAAAGCAGACAAATCAGATAGCTTACGACGCATGACCTACACAAACATAACAGATACACATTTTGAAACATACACTTGGATATTTCTTAACTTATTTCATTTTGTTCTTAGTGTGTTCTAAGTCTTATCCTCATTATTATGGCTTAACTAGGGCTTAAGAATGCCTAAGATGCAATGAGGATACTAAAATGTGATTCAAAACACTTAGTCAAATTTGCTGAAAACAGGATCTTCGCTGAAGTACAACTTCTTTCGCTCGAGCGAAGGTTTAAAAATAAGAGTGGTTGCTCAAGCGCAACTTCGGTCGCTCGAGCGGTCTATAAACTTTTGCAAAAGTACTGGTTGTGTGAATTTTTCGCTCGACGGTTGCTTAACAGTCTCTCGAGCGTGTGATTGAGGCCTTTGTTCGAGCACAACTCTGGTCACTCAAGTGGTCTGCAAAATGAGTAAACTTTAGGGAGCATGCATTTTACGCTCGAGCCAACTTTTGGTCGCTCGAGCGGAAGTGCAAAACAAAGGGTGGTTGCTCGAGTGCAGGATTTGTCGCTCGAACGGAGAAGCAGAATTCTGGAATTTTCAGATTTGCTCCCAAACTCAAAACTCAAATTCAAAGCCACAAATCACATCCTTTGGGCCCAAAACTTAAGAAATCTCTTGTAAAACATTATGAATTCAAAGCCATTTCACAAAATCAAAGCTCAAAGGTAATCCAATTGAACCAAAATCAACTTAGTGTTTAAAGAACATAGCATGTATGCATTAATATGAACTCAAACCTTCCAAAACATGATCAATTAAGGCCAATTGATAGAAAATGTGATGAATTCTTAAAATCAAACTAAACTTGATACATGCATGAGGGAATTCTTTCGAAATAACATCAAAACTCCATGAAATGCACATGTATGTATGAAATGTTCATCTTCTCTATATTATTAGCTCAATTTATGCATAACTAAACTTAATTCTCTAGAATTTATGTCCTTGATATCATAATTATATTGTCTAAGTGTTGAATCCTTACCTTAACTTCTCAATTAAGCTCTAGGTGATGAATTCACTAAGATGCCAAGCCAAATCCTTTAATTCTCAAGCTAACTCCTTCCAAATTCTTGCAATTCCCTTGTTTGATCTCAATTCTCTCCTCTTCTCTCTCTCTCTCACACACATTTTTTAGGCTCAAAAGCTTGAAATGGGAGTGTGTAAAATGATCTACGGCTTAACATTAAACTTATATAGGCTCCACTAATTAATCTAGCTTAGCCTAATCAATTTATAATTAATTAATCTAATTATTTGATTCCGAATCGAATTTCAATTAAACCTACCACAAAATTCTAAAAATTCCAAATAACACATAACCTGAGTCAATTTCATGATCAGATGCCGATAAAGCCTTCAATTCACAGAACAAAAAGGAAACACAAATAGATATTTCCACGATAGACAGATACAAATGCAAATAACATATAATTCATACAATTAACTCAAGATTCCATCTTAATTACTCATTAAGCATTCTTAATCATGGTTTTTTTTAATGGCTAATCACAGGTCGGGGTTATTACACACCTCTTTCCTACGTTCATCCATTTTTCTCAAAATCATATACATTTGCAATGTATTAAATGAGCAACAATGTTCAATGCACATGGATGAGAAATTAGTTTCAATTCACCTAATTCTCATGCAATTTCTACAATAATCATAGCTATCCTCTACCGATAGCCCTAAGTAGATATAAAATCTCCAATACATATAAACTTTCCAAATTTCAAGATATGGATGATAATACATATCCAACTCCACCATCCATATCAATATCCATCCAATTTCACATTTCCAACATCAATTTCATTTATTTATACAAAATAAATATTTGAGACATTTAGGGCAAAATCCATTCCCTTCCAAAATCCATTCCAAGTATGAAAATCAATAATTTTACCACAACTCAACCTCATTACCATTCCCACAACCATTTTCAATACATCCATTCGAAAATCAAAACCCTAGGTTTGTTCAAAATCCTCCAAAATCACAAGATTGTTTTATAAAAACAAATAGCTAAGTTAAAAATCATTAAAATATATATATATATATATAGACAATCCCTACCTCAAAGCTAAAAGACGAGATAAATAAGGATGAAACTCGGATGAAGCCGAACCCAACTCTATTCGGATGAAAACAAAGCTCTAGGTGAGCTCTACCTTTTTAACAAAATGAGTAAGATGAAGAAATGGGTAGATTTTGGTGTATTTGTAAGGAGAGAGTAAGTTCTAGAGAGAGGAGCTCTAGATTTAGGGTTTTGAAATGTTTAGAGAGAGAGAGAGATAAAAAAGTGACTTTTACGAACTGATATACGCACAGTACGCTTGAGCGCAAAAAGTGATGCTCGAGCATCCAGACACAAAAAAAATTACTGCTCGAACGCAGAAAGTTACACTCGAGCATCAAGACACAATGAAAAGGGCATCACCACTCAAGCACAGGAAGTGACGCTCGAGCGTAGAATACACACTCTCAATAGTTTTGCAGACAAATGCCTACCACTCGAGCTCAGGAAACACCGCTTGAGCATAAAATACATTCTCCTGGTAGTTTTGCAGACCTGCAAAAGTACTAAGAGTTCACAAAGGACACTCAAGCGCAAGAAGCTACGCTCAAGCGTAGAGGCAAAAATTTGGGCAACCAAAGTTTTGAAAAAAAACAATGTACCAACCTATTCCAAACACAACCAACACATTCCAATAGCCAAACTCAATGAGGGAAAAGAGGAATAAGACATGAACACAATACAACCCGAATCCAGAATATCAAAGGGGTCGGGTCTTAAACCAGAATATAGTCAATAAAACAAAATATTACATTTAAACCATAATCATTTCATTTTTTCTCTAATAAAATTACAAAAAAAGTCAAAATTTTATCCTAAACAAAACTTTTTAGTTAGGATAAAATAGCCAAAGAGCCTAAAATCCAAGCTAAAAAAGTTCTTTCCAAACGAAACCTTATAATAGTGACATTATCATTATAACTTAATTTAAATGGTAAAATGTTGACTTTAATAATTTAAATATATATATATATAGAAATAAAATTTTGATGAAGTTGAAAGTGTTAAATTGGTGTCAGTGTTATATAAATTAAAGCCTTATGGCATCTCAATTTACTTATGCTAAATTTGGGGCTTACTATAATTTTATCAATCAATAAATGTCTAATTTCATAACTAAAAATATGGGAAAAGCAGTGACTATGGTACCTCCGTTTGAGGTGTATTATGGCCTTATTTTTATGATCCAAACCGTTTATTTTGTAGGGTTTGTTGAGTACTTCATTCCTACCAAAAATCATATTAATCGGATATCAACAACTCTATGATTGATAACCAAAACAATAAATAATAAGTTTTTCTTTTAAGAAATAGCATAAACAATATGTGATTCGATCATATAGTTATTGATATCCGATTAATATGATTTTTGGTAGGCATGAAGTACTCAACAAACCCTACAATATGAACGGTTTAGATCATAAAAATAAGACCATAATACACCTCAAAAGGAAGCACCACAGTCACTGCTGTGCTTTGAGCACAGCAGGGACCCCTGTTCCAAAAATATGACACTTTTGGAACTAAAATATTTGGTTTGTAAAAAGTGATTTTATTCCTAAATTTTTGTCGCCGGCTATATCATTCAAAAAATATTTTTTTTCCTTCTTATAAACCCATGAAATTTTAACCAATGATTGCATGTTGTGTTACCTTTTTACTACTATTTTGGTTCAATTCCTGCAAAGTGCAATTCTTCAAGTTTTTATTGTTGACAGTCCTAGAAATATAAGCTTTTCTACCATTTCCTTCATATGACCTTCATTTTCCTAGTATTTTGTTACTTTATCAAACTTCATGATCTTCTTTTGCCACCAAAATTCCTCACAAAAGCATAAATTGCATTTATACAAAGATTAGTTTTGTTGTGTTTATGAATGGGATTCCTAAACTCTGTGCACGTATAATTTGAGTTGTGTGTTTATAAAGTTGAAGTATTGGGCTTCTAAACAGCCAAACACTTGAAAACCAGATAGATTTAAATTTTTTTTATTTTTTTTTTATTGTTGAAACAAATGGATTGATGTGTGCATTCATATGCATTATTGCATGACACATTGTGCACTAATCAATCAATCAATTTGCTTATCGTTTGTATTGAACTTTACTCATATCTAACATACTGGTTTTTGCTGCAACTTTGTTCATCAGATATGGTGATCATGTGGGAATGTATAGGACACACCTCTTTGGTTATCCGGCTGTGATTGTATGCTCACCATCGATCATCAAATTTGTGTTACAGTCAAGCCATCTCTTCCCTTATACATGGCCAAACAGTGAGCTGGTAGGATACAATTCTCTTACAGCAGCTCAAGGTGAGCGGCATTCCATGCTTAGAAGATTTGTGTCTGTTTCCATTAGCCAGCCTTCCGCTCTTAACCGAATTTCAATTCTTGTCCAACCACGTATGGTGGATTCTCTTCGGTCATGGGCTGAGAAAGGCACCGTTATAGCATTTGATGAAGTCAAGAGGGTAAGTGATAAATAACATATAATGACTATCCAATAGCTAATAATTGACTAGACTGAATTCCAATTTGTTGAGCTGCGACAAGCCTGTTTTGCATAGTCACAAAATTTGGAGAATTTTAAAAGCAAATGTTACTTTTAACAACTGTATTCAAAGCTACATACAAACTTTCAAAACCCAAGCAACTACTCAGCTTATAAGTCAATTTATTTGGCTTCAAATAAGTCCACAAATAAGCTACATTCTTGGCTTTTTTTAAGTTTTTTTCAATGGCAATTTTAAGTTGACATTTTGGCGGGAATTGAAGAAGGCAAATGAGCTTTGGCTTTAAAATTGAATTGACTTTTTAAAATAGCTTATAAGCTCTTCCCAAAGGAGGCTAAATTATTCCTTTACGCTGTGTTTGGTTTGGAGATTTGGAAAGAGATTTAGAAATAGAACGAGAAAGAGAAAAGATGTGTGAAACTAGGTGAAATAGAGGTATATTTTATTCACATTTCACCTACCTTTTTCCTTTTCTTTTTCAAATCCCTTCTCAAATCCCCCAACCAAACACAGCGTTAATGGAAACCAAAATCTACTTTTGATCTTAAAAATTTCTTTTGAAATGTCACTGTTGTGTAAAGTGACTAGCAAAGATGGATGTTTGAAGTCACAAAAGGCCTTAATTTTTTTAACCATTTTCTTTTATTGACTATTTGAGTAATTTTCTCCATGAGATATCATTTGTTTTACAATTCAGAACATGGCGCTGAAATTGCATCTAATATTCACAAGCCTAAGCTGCAACTAAATCAAAATTATTTCTTTTATTTTTATTTTTTTACAATACTATAGACTCTCTCATTCCTAAAATTGAGTAGTTCCAAATCTTTGGCGGCAGATGACATTTTAAAATATCGGCAAGTTGTTCATCAGCATGGAACCAGGGCCTCTTCTCGATACCATGGTACACTGTTTTGTGGGCTTGCTTAAAGGGGTCAGAGCACAACCAATCAAGTTGCCTGGGACTGCTTATCACTATGCTCTTCAGGTTTAATCAATCAAAATAAACTTGTTCATTTTCAAACATTTTAAATAGGATTATAAGGTTAATTGAATTTGAGTGCGAAACGTGATTACTACTAGTGAATTGTGTGCAAGTAATTATATATTTATTTTTACAGTCTCGCAAGAAGCTTGTGGTCATATTTAGGACAGAGGTCGAGAAGAGAAGGCAGAATCCAGAAGGAAGTAAGACAAGAAATGATTTGTTGGATGGGTTGATGGAGATAGAGGATGGGGCGGGAAACAAATTATGTGATGAAGAAGTGATCGATTCCATTATTGGTCTTGTTGTTGCAGGCTATGAACCCACTGCTCTTGCATCGACGTGGGCTATCTATTACCTTGCCAAGTTCCCCAAGGTTCTTCAAAAGCTTCAAGTAATACTATTAACCCTCTTTATACATAATCTCAAAAGGGCAAGCCTTAAAAATTCCTAATTGGAATCTGTACTATCAATGTGATTGGCAGGAGGAAAATATGGCCGTAAGCACGAAGAAGAATGGGGAATTTATCACAGGCAGTGATGTTTCTGAAATGAAATACACAAACAAGGTCTTTTTTTGCCAAGTTTGATTGAACTTGTCACTGTCTCAGTAAAGAGCAATGATGGGTTTTATTATATCCTGTGTGCTGCGTTTTTTCTTTCATTTTCTTGATAATAGATGAAGAAAATAATAGAAGAAAAACCAGCTTCTAATAATTTCGTGTAATTGCCCAAGTTGAATCATTTATGAATTTGTCACCTTTCATATAGGTGGTGGAAGAAACTTTGAGACTCGCAAACATTTCACCCTTCCTTTTTTCGCTCGGGTGACGAAGAAGTTGAATTTCAAGGTATGCAGCTAAATTTTGTAAGATTGTACATTGTCAAGAATTAGTGATCATAATGAAGACTTGCAGGTTACATAATCCCAAAAGGCTGGAAATTGTTATTGTGGCTTCGATACAATCACAGTAATTCAGAATACTTCGAGGATCCATTGTGCTTCAATCCAGATAGATGGAATGTAAGCTCGCAATAAGGCATTACTTTTGTTTTTGTCTATCATCTCAGAAGTTTTATGTCTTTGCTTTGTTAGTACATAGTCTTCCAAAACTAGATTACTCAATTCCTGGAGGCAAGAAAAGTGTTTCAATATCTTACTCAGATCGCTATTCCTATTGAATGTGAACATATTTATTTTGCTAGAAACCGGCAAAACCTGGTACATTCCAAGTTTTTGGCGGAGGGTCAAGGAGTTGTGTTGGAAATATGCTCTCTCGGACTGAACTTGCAATCTTTCTGCACCATTTGGTTGTCGGCTACAAGTAAGTGAAAATTTTAATGGCTTGAAGGCTTGTAAGTGTTTGGGCTTCAATGGAATTTGCATAATTCTAAACTATTGTTTTTCCATTTTTCTTTTTGGTTTTTGGTGAATTTTCAGGTGGGAACTAATAAATCCAGATGCCAAGATTGATTATCTTCCTCGCCCTAAACCAATTGATCGGGTTAAGATTGCCTTTAGCAAAATTTAGAACTACTTCATCATTGTTTTGGTTCCATGTATTTGTAGGCCTTATGAGCCAATCTGCTTTGTATCCTGTATAACAGTTCAACAGTGGTGTGCTGATTTGTATGGAAAACACTAGTGTAATAAAGGCCTCATGAGCCACGTTTGTATGGCTTGTGTTTTTATATATTTCTTTCTCTCTTTTTTTCTTTCTTTTTTTTTTAACATTTTAAAGAACAACGTGTAGATTTTTCCACAGAAATTTGGTCAAAAAGTCCTTCGAAACAGGTTTATAATAGGACACTTCACCAAATTTAAATGGATGAAATCCCTTGGTTCAGTTTTTTTAGGAGCTAAAGGATACATATTTTTCATGTGTTGTAATTATGGATGATTTGGTCCTTTCTTATATTTCTTTATTTTGTTCAAAAAAAGCATCAAACAATTTGTTGTTTTCTAGAAAGAGAAAGAAAGGGAGAGATAGACAATGGTAAATATGGTCTTCGCCTCTCACCACCGTCATCGCCCTTGATCATTGTCGATTTGGTCATTGTCCATCAACACTTTAATGTTTACTAGTGAGGTAGCTGCATGCAAGGCATGCAACCTAATGCCAGTTACAAAATACAATAGTTTTTTTGTTGTAATAGTTTATTTTGTTAAATAATCATTTGACGTCTGTTTTTTTGCTTTTTTTATTTATTTATTTTTATATTCTATTTAAAAGTACAAGGCTAAAGACGGTGAATAGTAATATGCAAGAAAATATAGAGAAGTTCAAATTGCGATTAAACTTTACAGAGATTGTTCAATCGTGTACCAAGATGGTTCAATATATAGAGTAGTTTATGATGGTGTTCAGTTTCTCAATTGGGGCAAGATTTTCAGCTGTAGTAGTAGTTGAAAGGAAACTCTTTGTTACCATTTGGGGTTTCATCCATCATTGCTGTTGACATACAATTCACATAAATAATCATCCCAGAGCTGAAAACAAATTCATGAGATTAAACTCAATGAAAATAAATTCATGAGATTACATTCTACATTTAACTCAATGAAGTAAGAGTATACAAAACCTACAAAGTTAAGAGAGAAACATACCTTTATCCAAAGGTGGTGGTTGAACTACAACATGCATGACTGTTTCAGTATTTTTCCAACAGTAATTAGCTTATACTGTCATTAACTATTCTCTTTCTCTGATCAAAATGTTTCCAACAATAATTAGGTTATACCGTCCTTCAACTATTCCCTCTCTCTGCACCGATTTTTGGATGAGCAAAACAATAAATCTAAAATCGTTACAATGACTGGTGGAAACTCTATAAATGAATTATACGATTCAAATGAAAGTACACAACATATGGCAAGGAATGACATAAGAAAATAACAAGCAAGCATAATACATTATAAGCCTGTAGAGAATTGTATAATTCATTTGAAAAAAGAAAACATTATAATACTTTATTATTACTTTTCATTAATTTGGTTAATTAAAGCAATTTGTAGTTTATTCAAATTAGTGAGCTCTTGTTAGGTTTAAAAATAGAGAATTCACAAGCAATCCAAGAAAGAGACAAGCAATTGCTATCTGGAACATAACATAGAAAATATGAAGTAGAGGGAGAAGAAAAAAATGGAGTAGAAGATAAAAATAAAAAATAAAATAAATAGAATTATTTGGAAGAAGTGGAGAAAAAGAAATGGGAAAAATAAAGAAAAACATAAATGGAACAAAAAAGGAAAAAAAAAAAGACGAACCCAACAGAATGAACAATCAAGCAATTCAAGCTGAACTACAGAGCAGTAAATCAAAGCCGAAGAAAAAAGGAGAAAAACTAACCCAACAACATGAAGATGAAAAAAAGAAAAAGAATGGTGAAAATTCTAAGTGATTCGTGATTAGATCAAGATTTAAATATTCTAACACCCAATCATTCAAAACACACAATCTAAATCATCAAGCACTTACGAAAGTGATTGAATTGTTGTTTTCGAAATAAACAATAAATCGACACAAACGATTTTTACGTGGAAAAACCACAATTGAAGCACATTGAATTGTAATCAAAAACTACAGGCGAAACGCCACTAATCAATCCACTACTGAAGAAAGAAAGATTACAAAGATAACCAACAAATTACCAAACGCATCAAATTTGTCTTCAACCCTTCTGTAACTCTTTCACCACAGCCTTCGTCTCGGAATTGATCAGTATGAAGTTAAATCCACAACTTCTAATGTCGAATTAACGACCACGCACAGTATCAAACTCCTTTAATGCTCCACGCTTGAATCCCCGGATTCCACCGAAGAAGAACACTCTTAAATATGAAGTAACAAACTCCTTGACGTATATATCTCAGATCATAGGTTTAAAACCCACTCAAAAATATCAAGGAAAACTTGAAAACTACTCTCAAAGAAAATCTTAGAAAACCTTAAAGTAGGTCTCCAAAAACCTAATCCTAGTTTTGGACTAAAACAAGTATTTAAGGAAAGCTGGAACAGCGAAGCTCGCTCGAGTGAGGAACTAATCTCGCGTGTTTTTCCATAAGGGGCTTCGCTCGAGCCACGCAACCTGCGCTCAAGCGCACAGTCATCACTCTCAGGTTTTTGCCAGACGTAGCCTTCGCTCGAGCGAGGACTCCTTCGCTCGAGCGAGCAAGACAAAACAGTAAGGAAAATTACAAATCAAAAACTCAAGTTTGTTCGCTGGATTGACAAGACAAAGGGACCTAACAATCTCCCCCTTTGTCAATGCCCGGACAAAACTGTCTAACATAATTTCCTAGAAAACAAATGTACGGACTAAACAAGCCAACTCAAAGGAAAACAACTATCAAACCAATCTTGAACTATCAAAACAATCTTGATGGAAATCTGCAAAACTAAAATTGGTATTCAATATAATAAATCATCAAGACATAATAAACAAGAGGTCCAAAAGCATAATATTCATACACAACACTAGCCCAAAGCTACCTGCAAAATCCATTATGAGTATTCAACATATAGCCATATATATCCATATATACCCCCCAAAAATAAATCAAATCATCAGATATACCCCCCAAAACATACTCCCCCTTTTTGTCCGGGAGTGACAAAAGAAACAAGTATATACAGACCAGAAAAACTGTCCAAGAAAGGAACAAAGACTGTCCAAAATCATGATCCAAAGACTGTCAAAAACTAGGTGTCGGAAGAAGGTGGCTGCTGCATCTGAAGCAAGGAAAGAATCTGGGCCAGCATCGTGCCCTGCTCATCAAGACGACCATCAAGAGTATCCAGCCGTGCATCCAACTGATCAAGCCGGTGCATGACGGACTGCTCAAACTGCTGCAGCTGACCACGAAACGAACATGGACGCATCTCGGGCATCTCAGGTGCATCAGTAGGGGCTGCATCAAACTCCGCCTCCTCAGCAAGTGGATCATCACCTGTATCAGACATCCCAACTCCCGACACACCCCCCCAACATGTGCTTGACTCTGAGAAACTGTTAACTTGGTGATGGGTTTAATCGGATGGGCAAACTCATCATCATCAAGAGTGGGAACACCAAGAAAAGAGAGAAAGTGAGAGAGAAAACACCCATACGGAAGACCCAAAGACTTGCGACCCTCAAAGACCACAATCATTTTGGAAACTATCATGGCCAGTAGATCAACGGGAAACCGGTGATCGATGCAATACAACACATAACCCTGATCTTGGGTAATGTGAGAGGAATGAGTGGTCACATGAAGATTAGCACAAACAGTGATATTAAGAAGACGAAACCTAAGAAGAAGCTCATTCTGTTGAATAAGCGCCCTGACAATCCAAGTCCGAGAAACACCACAAAGCTCATACGCAACTTGATCAAAATCGACACCAGTACGAGTAAGGAGAGGAAAATGAAAATTGAGGACTTCTGGAAGATCAAGAAACAACCAAAAAACATCGCTAGTGATGTCTAAAGGCGTCTTTCTAACCCAAGTGCGAAAGGATGAAGGAATCTCTTTGCGAATGGAATGCATGTTACAATAGAATTCACGGATAAGACTCAGATTTTGAGGGCCTAAAAAAACCAGAACTTGATCACCTCCTAGCGAATCAAACAACGAACGGATAAGAAGTAATTCAAAAGCACTAGGAAAAACATTCCTCTCAAGGTGGACTTTCCTAGAGGCATAGAACTCTCTAAACAATTTAGACTTTTCCTTGGACTCAAATTTTTCAGTGTTGAAACCTAGACGAGACATAGTGGTTTTACGACGCTTTGAGGACTCAGCCATGACTAAACAACCCACAACACAAAATACCCAATGAAAATATTAGAAATCCCCAAATCCAAAAACAGAAGTAGCCAACAAAACACCATTAGTTCAACTTGGTTAGAAAACAATTACGACTCATAACCTTAGCATAATATAAATGTGATAAATAAATAAATAAATAAAGCCCCAATTTAAACCTTAACTGAAAAACCTAGCAAAAATGGTCCAATACCACTAAACCAAGATGCAATAGAGAGATAAAAAACTAGAATGCAAAATGAAGAACCCTAGATAGACACAACTAAACAAAAGCAACACTCAAACCGAAGAAAAACAAAGAAAATAAACAAAATGACTTACCAGTAATGAAGATGCAGGACTAATGAAAAAAACACCCCTAAAGCGAGTGAAATCCAAGGGATGAAGCAATAATGGAAGTGAAATCGCTCAATGAGAGTGATAGAGACAACAAACGAAGCTAAAGGGGCAAAACTAAAGTGAAGAGACGCAGTAGCAGCATTTAAACCACAAAAGGTCGCTCGAGCGAAGATTCTCTCGCTCGAGCGAGAACACTTATGCGCACGGGTTCGCTTGAGCAAAGATCTTGTTGCTCAAGCCTAAAACGTACGCTCTCAGGTCTAAGACAGCAGCAGAAGCACGCTCGAGCGAGGACTCCATCGCTCAAGCGAAGAAGGAAAAAACAAAACAAGCCTTTCTGAGCACTGAACACACTAATCACACTATGAAGTGGAACCTGAAACACAAGTGAGTGAGCACAATAGCAAGAAGGTGATACTAAGATAAAATAATCTACAAACCATGAAGCCCGCTAACTTACAATTTTGACAAGATGAAGCACATAATCATGAGCAAGTCAGATAAACTCAAAACAATGATCATAAGCTACATGAGAATGTACAACTCAGAAACCCACATGAGAGCTCACAAAAAATAATGTGTGTGTGTGCAATCCATGAGAGGCCACAGAACTAGAGTTAATCCTCGTAGTGATCGGATGGCTGGACCTCCAGCAAGAGTAATTAAACATCACAGAGAAAAGTCAAACTACTAGGAATCACGGGGTATTTGTTGAGTAAACGCGGAGGTTCCCCCTCAATCAATGATTCCCTTTTTTTTTTTTTTAACTTTTCTTTCTTGTGGGCACTCACTAGTAGCATGCACGCTCAAGAGTATGGAGACCAAACCATAGAAGAATGAAATCAAAAATGATGGCCTGGTTGGAGTCTCTGAGGTAGCCTTTTCCTAATGCCCGAACTGCAATAAACTGAGGGAGAAACCGTAGAAGTGAAAAATGATGGTAGATGGTTAAGAGACTCAACATCACCCATGATATACTAGTATAGGTCAATTCCTCTAAAAAAGTACAAGAAACACTGTTAGTGGTCCATAGAGAACTTTGAACACTTGTGCAGAAACCCCTGCAACAGTTTATCTTAAGGATGTGTACAGAATGAGATCATGAAGTAAATGAGTATGGGCATTCAGAATGAGCTATGAACAAAGATAAGATCTAGTAAACAGCATGAGCAGTGTTCATATAAATTTTGATGCAAAGATAACAGGAATCAATGACTGAGATTATAGCATCCAAGCACACATAAAGCAATCACTCACTCCCTCTCAAGTAACAAGTAATACCCCAGTGACTGAGCACGACACCCAAGGTCATTCTAAGGAACTCAAACCGAAGAAGATCAAGGGGTTTTGTAAAAATATCAGTTTTTTGATACTCAGTGGGTACATGTTCAAGAACAACAAGGCCTTATTCCACTAACTCTCGAATAAAATGATGACGAATGTCAATGTGTTTGGTGCGAGAGTGTTGGACAGGATTTTTTGAAATGTTTATGGCACTTGCGTTATCACAGAAAAGAGTGAATGTGTTCTGATCTATCCCATAATCATGAAGCATTTGCTTTATCCATAGCATTTGTGCACAACAACTCCCTGCAGCAATGTACTCAGCCTCAGCAGTTGAAAGAGAGATGGCATTTTGTTTTTTACTATGCCAGGAAACCAAATTATTCCCAAGGTAAAAACACCCCCCGGATGTACTCATCCTATCATCAGCACACCCTGCCCAGTCAGGACGACTGGCTGTGAGGTAAAGAAGACTCCCTATCATACTTCTATAAAGGATAGGATCAACATCAATACCAGAGGAATCTTTGGAAAGGTGAAGACTGGTGCTCATGGGAGTGCGTGCATGTTTGGTAGACTCAAGACCAAACTTTGACACGAGATTTTTGGCATACTTAGTCGGAGAAACAAACATACCCGAAGGAGACTGTTTAATTTGTAGACCCAAAAAATAAGACAACTCTCCCATCATGCTCATCTCAAACTCATGTATCATGCAATCCGAAAAATATTTCACAAGATGATCAGCAGTGGATACAAACACAATATCATCAACATAAATCTGAGCAACAAGAATATGAGACTTAGTATGTTTCACAAATAAAGTCTTATCTACACTACCCCTTTGAAAGTCATTATCAAGAAGAAAGGTAGTAAGTCTATCATACTAAGCCCGAGGGGCTTGTTTCAACCCATACAAAACCTTGTCTAACTTGTAGACATGATTTGGGCATTTAGGGTCCTCAAACCCTTTTGGTTGCTCAACATAAGCCTCTTCTTTCAAGTACCCATTCAGAAAGGCACTTTTCACATCCATTTGATACAATTTGAAACCAAGAAAACATGCAACACCAAGTAAAATACGAATAGATTCGAGACGTGCAACTGGGGCAAACGTCTCATCATAGTCAACACCCTTTACTTGTGTCTAGCGTTGAGCAACCAACCTGGCTTTATTTCTCACCACAGTACCATTCTCATCAGATTTATTTTTAAAGATCCACTTGGTACCTATCACATTCATGTCTCTAGATCTAGGAACTAGAGTCCAAACATTGTTACGTTCAAATTGACCTAATTCTTTATGCATAGCATTTACCCAACTATCATCTAGTAAGGCCTCTTTAATATTCTTAGGTTCAATTAATGAAACATAACACATATGTGATACCTTATCCCGAATCTGTCTTCGGATTTTCATTTGATCCGATACACTTCCAATCACCTGTTGAGCTGGATGATTCAGTTTCACCCTTGCTGATGGTTTGTACTCAGGACTTGCGGTAACAGAAGCATTAGGAGTGATGTCTCTTTGTGTACTCTTTGGACTCTGACTTACCTGTGAGGATGGTGCTGTCTCAACTTCTTGTTCTTAGACCTCAGCTTTTCTTTGACTTTATGGTTCAGTATCCAGGATTGGAGACTCACAATTACCATCCTCATTTGTTGCTGGAGTAGGGGAACCTGTGTCATCTATGACCACATTGATTAATTCCATTAAAGAAGAAGTTTGCAGGTTATAGACTCGAAAAGCCCTACTAGTGGTTGAATACCCTAGAAAAATACCTTCATCACTTCGGGAGTCAAATTTGCCCAAAGGCTCTCTATCTTTGAAAATGTAACACTTACTCCCAAAAATTTTCAAGTATTTTACATTAGGTTTCGAGCCCTTCCACAATTCATATGGAGTTTGTAAAGTGTTGGGTCTTAAATACACACGATTTATGACATAAATAGCAGTATTTAGGGCCTCTGCCCAAAACTTTGGAGGAAGTTTCTTACTAAGGAGCATGACCCTAGCCATTTCTTGAACAATTATGTTCTTCCTCTCAACCACTCCATTTTGTTGTGGAGTAATAGGTGCAGAAAATTCATGCTTAATTTCATGCATATCACAAAAATCCGAAAACGAACTATTTTCAAACTCACGACCATAATTAGTTCGGATTCTTATGATACGCCCAATGGAAACACCCTGTTCATTTTGGATTTTAAGGACTAAGGCCTGGAAAGCATCAAACGTATCATATTTTTCCCTTACAAAATTTACCCACGAAAATCGAGTAAAATCATCAACAGTTAAAAAAATATATTTTTTACCTCCAATGCTTTCAGTGCGAGTAGGTCCCATTAAGTCCATGTGAACCAATTCAAGAGGGCGTTTGGTTGTAAAGCTGTTTATCTTTTTATAAGGGGCACAGGTTTGCTTCCCAAGTTGACATGGTCCACACACATGATTCAGATTCTTACCCAGTTTAGGTACTACTCTCACAAGCTCTTTGTTGGCTATCTTAGTTAGGTCTTTAAAATTCATGTGACCAAATCTTTGATGCCACAAATCAATATTACTTATGATGGCTAAGTGACAAGTGAAATCATTAGTAGTAACAATCCCATAGCAATTATTAGATGTGCGAACCCCATGCAAGACAGTATTTCCCTTTTTATCCAAAATTTCACATTTATTTTTTGAAAACAATACTTCATGATAGGAATCACACATTTGACTGGTGCTCAAAAGATTTGCTTTAAGACCATCAACAAGTAAAGCATTATCAAGCTTGGGAAGACCAGCTACACTTATAGAGCCCTTACCAATGACTCTAGAAGTGCCACAATCTCCAAAGGTAACAATTCCTCCTTCATATTTTTCAAGGGAGGTGAAGTAGGATTTGTCACCTGACATGTAATGAGAGCACCCACTATCAAGATACCACATGTGTGAGTCACGTGCTTTTAGAGCAGTGTGAACTACTAAACAAGTCAAATCATCTTTTCTTACCCAAATCTTTTTGGTCTTAACAAAATCAGGTCTGGTGGCCTTGGTGAATATCTTGGCGTTGTAAACAGCCTCATGAATCTTGGTATTCCACTTAGGCATGTAAGGTTGTTTCCTAACCCAAAAAGTATTCGAATTTCTACCCTTTTGAGACACCTTACCAAACAATTCAAAGCAATAAGGACGAATGTGGCCATACCTACCACAATGATGACAAATAAAAACAAGTTTTACCTCCCTTTTGTTGATCTTACCCCCTTTAGGTAGATGAAGAAAGGGATCACCCTGGTCTATCTTCAACTTTCCTTTTGCTTGAGTCTTCAAGTCATGTGATGTAGAGACTTGTCCCTTGTGAGCTGTCACATTACCATAGCCTAGCCCACTTTTGTCACACCCCATTTGTTGAGACCCAAGGATGTCTTCTAATGATTTGGAACCTTGTTCCACATAGCAATTGTAGCTCTAGCAATTCGGAGTTCTTCATCTTTCTGACAAACCAGCTCTTCCAATGTAGCTTGTGACATCTCAAGGCTTTCAAGCTTCTCTTCATATGTGGAATACACTTTCAGGAGTTCATTCCTTTCGGTTTCACAAGATAGAAGTTTCCCACATAGGTCTTTCCTGTCACTAGAGATCTTAATGACATTCTGCTTTGCTGTTACAAGTTCTTGTTTTAGCTTGATATTCTCGCTTTCACATGCTAGAGTGAGTTTGTCATTGATTTTGGACAAATTCAGAGATTCATCATAAAGTTTTTCGTAAGCTTGTTGTAGATCATCACCATTGATCTCATCATTGTCTTCTGATATTTCATTATCTTCTTTTTGCTCCTCATTCTCCTTGACCTCATCCAGTCTAGCAACTAAAACAGGAAAGTTGCTAGATAGTGGTGAAGGTGAATCTCCTCTTTCATGAAATTGGCTCAGAATGTCCCATGCATCTTTAGCCTTTGTGCAGTGAGCAACCCGTTGCTATTCTTCATCAGAAATTGCTCCACGAATAGTAATCAGGACTCTCTGATTGCTCAGATTGTCAATACTTTCAACATCCTCTTCAATGGCTTGCCAGCCTTCTGGGTCAAAAGCTCTCAAAAACGCCCTCATTCTGATCTTCCAATACAAGTAATTACTCCCATCAAAGGTGGGAGCATGATACAAATTCTAACCACGAGCAAATTCCACTGGTTTTCGAAGAGGTTGTGTGAAAGTGGACCAAAATGAAAGCACTATCCCCATCTTCAACAGATTCAGTTTCTTCGGGTTCTTGCTCCGACCCGCTTTCATCATCCCAAGTTACTGTGTAAACTTTCTTCCGATTCTTTTTCAAAGGACATTCAAGGGCAATATGACCAAACCCTTGACATTCATAACACTTGACCCCTTGCCCCTTTACAATCTTCTTTTCAGTTTTTGGTGCAAGTTTTGGTGGAAAAGTTTTGAGTTTATCATTACTCTTGTCTTTTGAAATAGGGTCTCTGAAATTAGGCTTCTTTTTCTTTAAATTTTTTTTGAACTATTTAGTAAACATAGCTGTCATCTCAAACTCTAAATCAAACTCAGTCTTAGGAGTTTTTGCAAGCTCATGAGCACTAGTGAAAGCCACTCTATCTTTTTGTTTTTTCTTAGAAATCTGGTGGGCTTCATAAGTCTGCAGGTTTCCAACCAACTGATCAAGCTTAAGGGTATCAACATTCTGAGCCTCCTCAACGGCTGTCACTTTTGATTGGAACCTCTCGGGTAATGACCTCAAAATTTTTCCAACAACTTTAGCTTCAGGGATTTTTTCACCGAGTGTGAAACAAGAATTCACGATGTCACTAAGTTTAGCATAGAAATCATCAAACGTCTCATCATCACGCATAAAAAGGGTTACAAAGGCAGAGGTGAGACGTTGAAGTTTTGACCTTTTGACAGAAGTAGTACCTTCCTGAATCGTTTCAAGAATGTCCTAAGCCTCTTTTGCTACCTCACACGTGCAGATACGACGAAACTCTTCAGGTGTGATGGAGCAAAAAAGGGAATTGAGAGCCTTATTGTTCCAACTCGAGTTTTGATAATCGGTTGTGTCCCATTTATCAAGGGGTTTGGGAATCTCAATGCCATCAATGGTGACAGTAGGTTCACTCCACCCATAGAGCACACAGTGCCAAACTTTCTCATCGATGGATTGTAAAAATGCTCTCATACGAGCTTTCCAATAAGAATAGTTTGTACCATCAAGTAACGGAGCTTTATGGGTCTAGTTACCTTCACGAATTGAATCCATATCACCAATCACACAAAATCACACTCCTATAGTTTTGATAAAAACAAAGAGTGACCTGCTCTGATACCAATTGAAAATTCTAAGTGATTCGTGATTAGATCAAAATTTAAATATTCCAACACCTAATCATTCAAAACACACAATCTAAATCATCAAGCACTTACGAAAGTGATTTAAATTGTTGTTTTCGAAATAAACAATAAATCGACACAAACGATTTTTACGTGGAAAAATCACAATTGAAGCACCTTCAATTGTGATCAAAAACCACGGGCAAAACGCCACTAATCAATCCACTACCGAAGAAAAAAAGATTACAAAGATAACCAACAAATTACCAAACGCATCAAATTTGTCTTCAACCCTTCTGTAACTCTTTCACCACAGCCTTCGTCTCGGAATTGATCAGTATAAAGTTGAATCCATAACTTCTGATGTCGAATCAACAACCACGCACAGTATCAAACTCCTTTAATGCTCCACGCTTAAATCCCTAAATTCCACCGAAGAAGAACACTCTTAAATATAAAGTAACAAACTCCTTGACGTATATATCTCAGATCATAGGTTTAAAACCCACTCAAAAATATCAAGGAAAACTCAAAAACTACTCTCAAAGAAAACCTTAGAAAACCTTAAAGTAGATCTCCAAAAACCTAATCCTTGTTTTGGACTAAAACAAGTATTTAAAGAAAACTGGAACAGCGAAGCTCGCTTGAGCGAAGACTCTCTCGCTTGAGCGAGGAACTAATCTCGCATGTTTTTCCATAAGGGGCTTCACTCGAGCCACGCAACCTGCGCTCAAGTGTACATTCATCGCTCTCAGGTTTTTGCCAAACGCAGCCTTCGCTCGAGCGAAGACTCCTTCGCTTGAGCGAGTAAGACAAAACAGTAAGGAAAATTACAACTCAAAAACTCAAGTTTGTTCGTGGGATTGACAAGACAAAGGGACCTGAAGAGCTAACGACTAGCTGAGAGGAGAAAGAAAAAACAAGAAACAACAATAGTTGAAATTAGGAGCTCTTTCAACAGAGAGATACTTTGGCTTCTTCGATTTTCTTCAAATTGGGACTCCGAAGCCTGATGTTCAGAAGTTGAAAATGTTTATGAGATGGGTTTTAGTCATTTGATGAATATAGCTGTGTTTAAATAAAATGTTTCAAATAAGTAATCTACATATATAAATCAATTTCAAATTTTATGTTTCTGAACCATAAAAGTCATGTTGGGGTATATATCCTTATTGGAGTTTGAGACCCAATTGGTTTTGGAAAAAGAATTTTAATTTGGTTTGGTTTAGGTATAATATATTTTAATAAATTATATCTAATTTTTTAGAGACCTAATTTAATTTGGTAACAATTAGGGTTTGATTATAAAACCCAATACTCAACAATATATCTATATGGTTTTTGTTTTCCCCAGAGGAGAAGTGTGTGCGGCTACCATACTATTCCATTGTTTCGGTGACAGTGCCGAAGATTTACAATTGGTGAAGATTTGTCAAGGGTGCATGATTTGTTCATGCTTATGTTGCCTCTGTTTTGAAGATAGTTTGGTTCGTTATTTTGGGTCTTCTACAACTCTGGTTTCGAAGATTTTTGTTCATTTATTTGGTGAGGTCTTTCCTCTTGTTTATTTGTGATTATTTGGAATTTACCTAAGGGTGGTTTTGCGAGACCATTCGTGTCTCGTTTGTAATTGTTTGGAAACTTATTTGGTTGATAGTGGAATCGAATTTCGATCCTGTGGACGTACCTTACATTGAGGGAACCACGTAAAATTCTCGTGTTACTTTTGATTTAATTTTTCCGCATTAATTTTTATTCCCATTGATTGATTTACTTGTGGGGAATTTTATATTTTCCCGAACAACTAGTATCAAAACTTACGGTTTATTTGGGTTTATTTATTTGTGTAAATCAATGGAGGGGAATGTGGATCGTATGTCTAGCTTCAATGGAAGCAATTGGGTAACTTGGAAAACTAAAATGGAGGACCTATTATTTTGCAAAGATTTGTATGTGCCTATTGAGGGTGATAGTGGCAAACCCGAAGGTATGAATGATGATGAATGGAAGAGGCTTAATCGAAAAGCCGTTGGTATTATCCGTCAATGGATTGATGACAGTGTGTTTCATCATATTGCTACTGAAACTTCAGCACATGATTTATGAAAAAAATTAGAAGGCCTTTATGATAGGAAATCAGCCACAAATAAAGCTTTTCTGTTTCGTAAGTTGATTAATTTAAAATATAAACAGGGCAGCCCTATTCCGGAACATCTGAATGAAATAAAGAGTATTATTAACCAACTTGCTTCTATGAAAATTGTTTTTGATGATGAGTTGCAGGCTTTGATGCTACTTAGTTCTTTGCCCGAAAGTTGGGAAACTTTGGTTATAACAATTAGTAATTCAGCACCCGATGGAGTTGTCACAATGGGCCAAGTCACTAGTAGCTTGTTGAATGAAGAAACTAGAAGAAAATCAGCCGGTTCCTCTCATTCAGAAGCATTTGTTGTGAGAGGTCGAAGCAAAACAAGGGTAAGACTTCTCATGGTTGTGATCAAAGCCGTGACAAATCAAAAGATGGTTCTTTTTCAAAGAAAGAAATTGAGTGCTATTATTGCCACGAAAAATGGCACATGAAGCGAGAATGCTGCAAGCTCAAAAACAAGGAGAAAAGACGTGACAAAAGTGTAGATAAGAAGCAAGAAGACACAACAGCAGTTACTACCAATGGTGATCTCATGGTCGTTTGTGAAGATGATTGTATCAATTTTGTGGGCCAATAGAGTAATTGGGTGATTGATTTCCGTCCTTCTTTTCATGTGACTTCTCGAGTTGATTTCTTCACTACCTACACCAAAGGAGATTATGGTTCTGTTCGAATGGGTAATGAAGGTTTGTATAAGATTATTGGCATGGGTGATGTTTGTTTGGAAACAAATTTTGGCTGCAAGTTGTTACTTAAAGTTGTGAGGCATGTTCCCGACATTCGCCTCAATTTGATCTCTATTGGGAAGCTAGACGATGAAGGTTACAACAACAAATTTGGTGATGGAATATGGAAGCTCACAAAGGGTTCTTTGGTGGTGGCTAAGTGCAAGAAAACTCATACACTTTATTCGATGCAAGGAAAAATTTGTAAAGGTATTGTCAATGCACTTGAAGATGATACTTTTGCCAAATTGTGGCATAAGCGGCTTGGCCACATGAGTGAAAAGGGGCTGCAAGTTTTGTTCAAGAAAGAGCTTCTACCCGGTTTGAAAGGTACACATCTTAAAACTTGTGTTCATTGTTTGGCGGGTAAACAACATAGAGTTTCTTTTCAGAAAAATGTTGCTTCTAAAAAAGAAAATGTGTTGGAGTTGATTCATTCGAATGTTTGTGGTCCTTTAAAAGTTAGAACACATAGTGGTGCGCTTTATTTTGTTACTTTCATTGATGATTATTCAAGGAAAGTTTGGGCTTTTCTACTAAAAACTAAAGATCAAGTTCTAGAAGTATTTAAGCATTTTCAGGCCATGGTTGAAAGAGAAACAGGGCAGAAATTAAAGTGCATCCGATCAGACAATGGTGGTGAACACATTGGGCTATTTGATGAGTATTGTCGCAGCAAGGTATTCGGCACCAAAAGACAGTTAAGAAGACTCCTCAACAAAATGGCATTGCCGATAGGATGAACCACACCATTGTGGAAAGAACAAGGTGTTTGCTTTCACAAGCTAAATTGCCAAGATCCTTTTGGGGTGAGGCAATGAAGACAACGGTTGACGTAATCAATTTGTCTCCTTCCTATCCTTTGAATGGTGATGTTCCAGAAAGAGTTTGGACTGGTAAAGATGTGTCTTATGAGCACTTGAGAGTGTTTGATTGCCGAGCTTTTGTTCACATTCCAAAAGATGAGAGGTCCAAACTTGATAATAAGTCAAGACAATGTATTTTTCTTGGCTATGGGCGTGATGAATTTGGGTATAGATTGTGGGATCCGGTCGACAAGAAAATCATTCGAAGCCGTGATGTTGTGTTTCTTGAAGACCAAACAATTGAAGACTTTGGCAAAGGTAATCAACTGGAGCAAAAATCTAGTGATCTCATTGACATGGATCCATCTCATTCATCTTCAGTTGATGATAAAAATGGGGGAGATATGCAGCCACCTATTGAAGATGTAGAGGATAATACTAATCCTAATGAAGTTGAGCCAGAAATTGAGAAAGAGCATCCAACTCAAGAACCGCCAACACAACTTGAGTTGAGGAAATCTACAAGGAACCGACATCCTTCAAGAAAGTATCCTCCCAATGAATTTGTGTTGATTTCCGATCAAGGGGAGCCCAAGAGCTACCAAGAAGCAATTGAGCACGCAAAGAAAGATAATTGGAAAAAGGCCATGGAAGAGGAGATGAATTCCTTACTTGAAAATCACACTTATGATTTAGCGAAGTTGCCTAAGAGAAGGAAAATTCTGAAAAATAAGTGGGTCTTCAAATTGAAGAATGATGGCAAGAATTTGAGGTACAAGGCACCTCTTGTTGTGAAAGGCTTTGGGCAAAAGAAAGGTATTAACTTTGATGAAATTTTCTCGCCGGTTGTGAAGATGTCTTCTATTCGGGTTGTACTTGGCATGGTTGCAAGTATGAACCTTGAAGTTGAACAACTTGATGTGAAGACCGCATTTCTTCATGGTGATCTTGAAGAAGAAATTTACATGGAGCAACCGGAAGGTTTTGTAGAGAAAGGAAAAGAGAAATTTGTTTGCAAATTGAAGAACAGTTTGTATGGCCTTAAGCAAGCCCCACAGCAATGGTACAAAAAATTTGACTCTTTCATAATGAATAATGGTTTTTCTAAAACCACTTCGGACCATTGTGTGTTTGTGAAAAATTTCCCGAATGACAAATTTATTATTCTTTTGCTTTATATTGCTGACATGTTAATTGTGGGTCAAGATTCTACCATGATTAACATGTTGAAATTGGAGTTGAGCAAGTCTTTTGCTATGAAAGATTTGGGACCGACAAAGCAAATACTTGGTATGAAAATTGTTCGTGATCGCAAAAAGGGACTGATTTGGTTGTCTCAATAAAGCTACATTGAGAAAGTTCTTGAGAGGTTCAACATAAATAAAGCAAAGCCGGTTGGTTGTCCACTTGCGGGTCACTTCAAGCTTAGTTCAAATCAATGTCCTACAAGTAAGAAAGACAAGGAAGAGATGTTGAAAGTTCCTTATGCTTCAACAGTTGGTTCTTTGATGTACGCCATGGTTTGTACAAGGCCGGATATTGCACACGCCGTTGGTGTGGTGAGTCGGTTTCTCTCGAATCCGAGTAAAGAACATTGGGCAGCGGTAAAATGGATTCTAAGATATCTTCGAGGGACTTCGAATGTGTGTTCGTGTTTTGGGGATGGTAAGCCGATGCTTGATGGGTTCACAGATTCTGACATGGCCGGTGATGTTGATTCTAGGAAATCTATTTCGGGGTATTTGATGACATTTGCAGGAGGAGCTGTGCCATGGCAATTTAAATTACAAAAATATGTTACTCTCTCAACTACCGAAGCTGAATTTATTGCTATTACAAAAACTTGCAAAGAAGAGTTATGGTTGAAGAAATTTTTGCAAGAGTTGGGTTTGAAGCAAAAAAAGTATGCGTTTTATTGTGATAGTCAAAGTGCTATTCATTTGAGTAAAAATTCTACTTTCCATTCGAGATCAAAACACATTGATGTGAGATACCATTGGATTCATGATGTGTTAGATTCGAAACTGTTGCAACTCGAAAAGGTTCACACGGATGATAATATTTCAGATATGTTGACAAAGACTTTATTAAGGGACAAACATTTAAAGCGTCGAACTTTGGCAGGTATGGTTGATGTCTCCACCTAAGTCGATAAGGGGGAGAATTGTTAGGGTATATCTCCTTATTGAAGTTTGAAACCCAATTGGTTTTGGAAAAAGAATTTTAATTTGGTTTGATTTAGATATAATATATTTTAATATATTATATCTAATTTTTTAGAGACCTAATTTAATTTGGTAACAATTAGGGTTTGATTACAAAACCCAATACTCAATAATATATCTATATGGTTTTTGTTTGCCCCAGAGGAGAAGTGTGTGCAGCTGCCATACTATTACATTTTTTCGGTAACAGTGCCGAAGATTTACAATTGGTGAAGATTTGTCAAGGGTGCATGATTTGTTCATGCTTATGTTGCCTCTGTCGTTATTTTAGGTCTTCTTTAACTCTGATTTCGAAGATTTTTATTCATTTATTTGGTGAGGTCATTCCTCTTGTTTATTTATGATTATTTAGAATTTACTTAAAGGTGGCTTTGTGAGACAATTTGTGTCTCGTTTGTAATCACACTGCTGGAAATTAGATTTTTAGTGGCGTTTTAAAAACGCAGCTATAGCTATCAAAAACGCCGCTGATTCCTTTTGCGACGTTTAGTATCAAACATCGAAGATGCGGCCGTCGCCGTAACTTTATGACGCTTTCAAAGCGTCGCTATATTAATATAGGCGGCATTTTTTAAAAAACGCCGCTAAATGTGCTGTATACAGTACAATGACGTCACTTCTTATTTTAGTGACATTTTAAAAACGTCGCAATAGCTCTTTTTATTTTAAAAATATAACCGTTAACACTACACTATAATGGCGTTTGAAAACGCCGTTATAGCTCTATTTTTTTTTATAAAAAAAATAATTTTTTTTTTTTATTCTGTAAGATTTAACTAAAATCAGTTGGACTGAAAAGATCAGTAGAACATTCAAAGACAAGAACACAACAGGAAATGATCTGGTCATTGTTTCCTGAAAGCACTTTGGTAATGATAATTTTAACTATAAATGCAATGGCACATGTTTAGCAACATGCTAGGCTTTTACAGGTACTAGAATTACAACCAAATGACAAAAAACCCCTAACTCAGAAAATAAATAAATGAATAAATAAATTTAGAAATCTAACAGTCAAAGTAGTTTAAACTAACACTACCTTCTCTGGTACTCCAATTTTAACAAAACAACATATCTTTTTAATTTTAAATTAAGATTCAACAGAACAGTTTTGTATTCCAGCCTTTCCTTCAAATCAGTTCCCCAGCATTCCTCTGCCCACTTTTCTGGCGGTGGTATAATGATAGAAACGATACTATACACAAGTTCAAGGCAGCAAATCAATTCGACATAGATTGAGTTTTCAACTGAAAATAAAAAATAAAAAAAATTCAAAGATTCCTCTGGTTCTGTCAAATTTTCCTGCACAACCTTCAGAAGATGTTTAATTTCAGTCATTTATATCAATGAATTTTCAAGTCCATAACAAACCATTCAAACAACTTATTTGAGTTCAAGTTTTCATTTTATCATTCAAATAGGGGATTTTTGTGGTTGGATGCCTCAGAAAATGAAAATGCTCAAGACAATATTGATAATTTCGTTGGAAGAGCCCCATACTAGTTAAATTTTAATCTGATATAACAATAACTGAAGCGAATTAAATTTTAATTTGATATAACAATAATCGAAGCGAATTGAATCAAACCAAACTAAACATTGTGTCCGAATCAAGTGTGGTCGGCTAATCAAGGCTATATACTCAAAAGTAAATAAATTCATCTTTCTTTTTTTTTTTTACTACTGAATCTAATCTAACCATATGTTAATGTTCAATCATCATATATTTTGCTGAAATTTTAAGCATACAAATCCAGCAGATACATGCATTATAAACCCCCAAAACAAAACAAAACAAAAATTTCAAATGAAAAATACCCATTAAAGCAATGGATTAAAAAGGGTATAATTGAAAAGCACCTTTCTGGGCTTGAAGAAGATTTCGACCCATTAAAGATCTACTCCCAAATATATCATCTGCATTACACAAACCCACATGTAAAAATTACTGTCATTACAATAGATATACATATATAGAAAGATAAGTATTGGGTTTTGCATACCTAAAATGAAAAAGGAAGCAGATGCAGACACACAGAGGCTGGTCAAAAGGAAGAAGAAGACAAGTAAAAAGAGAGTCCCTTATGTGTATTTAAAAAGTAATTAAATTGGCACAAATTAGATAGAATATCGCAAATTAGCACTCAAGATTTAAGAGCTAATGATCTTACCTTGTGAAGTTGCTGAACAACCTCCTGTTGGTCATTTTTCACCAGATATTTGAAACCATTCATCAAATGTTTCAGCTAAGCTAAATATCTCAGGCAAGAGAATTACAGAGAAGAGAAATCTAAAAAGAACACAGGGATCTATATATATATACACAAATTGAAACATTGTTTTGATAGATTACAAAGACTAACAAACAAAATGAATGAGAAAGTCAATTATCAGAACACATGGCCACCATGATCTTGACCGATATCACAAAGCATCAAATCAAAAGAACTCACTTGAATTTTGTATATATATATAGTATTCGCTGGGATGGCCAACAAACAGAGTTGCTTCTGGTGGTTCTTTGCTTGGGTATGTAAGTTCCAAAAACTACACACTCAGATATCTTCAATACATGCATACACATATATATATATATACTATTCACTTCGCTACAGTGAATCCTATTTTTGGAACAATTAGTTGCAAAACCAAGTGTTGTGGTATCTTCATGAATACTTCATAAACTTTTTTTTGACTTTATACTGGTGGCTCACCTAAAGCAAAAAAGATCAGATACTAAGCACGATGCAACATTTCCCACCTAAAATCCAAGCAAATGATTGAAAATCTAATTTGCAAGCATGGGAAAAACAAACCCACATCTAAAATTTTGAAAATATGTACTAAAAATTTGCATAAAATTTCTGAAACCCAATTCACTAAAATTTCTGAAATGTCTAAAAAACAGAATGCATAAATAATCTTTTTCAAGAACAAAATGGGAAAAAGAAACAAGAGTTCTTTCGTTAAAGAATCCATCCTCCAACCAGAACAACACTGGTACATTACAACAGCTACCAGTTTACTTTCAAACAAAAAATAAGCATTCCCAATTTAGCCATCACCGTTCAAACCATTAGGAAAAATATTTTGAATAAAGCAACTAAAACTCGTAATTTTGGATTACTTACCAACAGATCCTGAGACAAAGCTAAGGTAGTCCTCTGGTATCAACCTTCTATCAAATCCTGGCAGAGGAATAAAATAACCAACATGACTGAAAATAAATTCATAGAAATAAAGACCATGTATTCTTCAAATCATTCAAGTCATGTTAAAGAAGTACCTTCAAAGTCAAGTAAACCCCAACAATGTGGAAAGACAAGTCAATCTGCATCAATTATCAACATATTAGTGTGACATTCAGAAACACCAAGCATGTGCTTTAACTTCATAGTGAAAGCTAATGAACAGAAATGGACAATTCATTGAAACACTAATCAGCTAAATACCAGCGTAGGGTCAATAACTTCCTTGTGATCAATTAATAATAGGTGTCACCAATAAAACTCAGTTAATATAAAGAAGTACACAAACTATGTTACACACATACCTACATAAGGTTTAGAACAGTAAACATATGACAATAAAATCTAAGGGCCTGCTTAGTTGTCCCATCAAATGTTCATATTTTATCTTTAAACCAGTAAAAGAGAAATCCATTGTGAAAAAAACAAAGAAGTGGCAGCATATCAGGATTCCTGTTGATATTTCATCAAATTAAGAGGCAGTGCATATGACCATAGAATGATACCCAACCTTAAGTACTCAGTACATTTCATCAAATTAATAAGTTCTATGCAAACAAATGGTGAATGATAAGTACTAATTGGCATGGTGAATGATAAGTACTAGTTGGAGCAAACATAATATCTACTGCAACATATTTTCATATTGACAAGCTTGTCAACTAGAGAGAAGAAAATATATTAACTTGCATCAAAAGGAACTAGAAAGTAAACTCACCAGCATTTTACTTTTTACGCTGAAGAATCCATCTGCATCAGCAACAATTGTAGGCTTTGATGCTCTAACAGCCATTATAGCCCCCTCAACATGATTAATGTTTAAAGTCCCTATATGCACAAACAACATAACTCAATTACATTTTCTGTTGAAAGAAGTTTACAAATCCAGAACTCCACATTCAAGTTTACAAATACAAAATATTAAAAGCCTGAATTGTACTCATGGGGCTGATTGGCCCGGGCTTTTTCTACCAACTCCTTCCATTTTTGAGACAACAAATAAAGATCCAACTACACCAGCATAGAGAGATTACCTATTAATAATAAATTCATACTATTATGAACAAAATACCAATAGAAAATCAATCACACACCAGTGCCAATAAAAAAATAAATAAATAATTGGACTTTGATGCAGTTTTTTGTTGGACCTTTTCTTTAGATTTAATTGCTACTTGCTTAATTATAGATAGAAACTACCATTGAAAGTATTTGTAAGCATTACATGATTATTTGGCAATGCTTACCAGGCTTGATAACCCAGCTTGAAAAATAAAGATCTACACGCCTAGGCTTTTCGCGCCTTTGTAAAGCTGGATATGGCACGCCCTGCAATATTACAGCTTCAAGTTAAAAGCTATTGTCCATACACCAACACAGCCAATATACACAAACATTTGAAAGAAATTTGATTTTCCAAAGAAAAGCAAGAAGTTGGAAGATATTTCCATGTCTTATTGCCAACACACACACACACACACACACACACACACACAAGAAAAAAAACTGTGAGTTGCATCAACCAAAAAATAAAAATAAAAATAAAAATAAAAATCTAACAAACAAATGAAAAAAAATAAAACAGGCAAAGAATATTCATCGAGTATGTACCCTAGTAATTATCATTTTAATTGTCATAATAAAAATATTGCTGTCAAGTTCTACAGTTTTCTCATTCTTTCCATTGTGTTTGATGAGAAACAAAGAGCTATACATTATGATGAATACATAGATATACATAAGGCAACTCATTCAGTGGGGGAAACAACTGCATAGAGTAGAGCAAGATGCTAAAAAAACTTAAGAACAGTTTGAGAAATTATTACCTTTGTCACGCAATAATATGTATTTCCAGCTTCCCATATTCTTCGACCAATGATATATTCGCGATCACAGCAGAAAAAGGGGAACTGCACAAACGAGCAAATCAAGGTATCAAACCATACATTGTCAGAACAAGAGCAATTGAAGATAAAACTCATCCATATAGATGCAAAATGCATGTATTCATAAATTCCTTTTTTATCCATTGCACAATCATTGTCCTTGTGTGAGAACATTCCTTCAATATTTTGAAGTATGCAAACATGGTGTCCCATTTAGTGCGAAACTCATCGTCCCAGAAAAAATCTCTAACCATCTCCGGAGTTGCATCCTCAAAAACGGCTCTGCTACGGTACACTGTGGGCCCCATCTGATGAACAAGATTCACTGTTAGGTTTTGATGCATACAAATTTTAACCAACAATGAAAATGGGAAGGAAGACTTGAATTCTAACAAGATCTTGCAATTAGGACAGGTTTCAGAAAATTAAGTCAAAAATATTCTTAAGTCTCCAGAAAATACTATATATACATAAAAATTAAGACAGTCATCAGGTATCATTTAACCAGATGCCCCTATGCAAGCTTCTGTTATATTCTACAATTTCAAATTGACAAAAAGTGAAGGTCTGAATATCTAATAACAAGGAGCCACACACCAATATAAGGAGCAAAGCTACATGGGTATGTATCCCACAACCCATCTAAGCTAAAAACGGTAAAACTTTGGAATCAAGTTGTTACAGTGAGAAAGAAAGAAGCATAAGCATTTCCTGCTCAACTAAAGGATTTTCCCTCATCTTAGTATATTCCTGTAACCAACGGAAAGCTTTTAAAGAATCTATTATTGTTTAATTAGTCAAGCTGTGTAATCCATCCAGTTTTCCATAGAAAAACAAAATGGATGCATGTGTGAACTATGATCATTATCCCATATCCATATCCAAGTCAATTCATATTTAATATGAGAAATTTGCTTCTTTAGAATTTATGTCTCCTATTACTAATGAAAAACTCTAATTAAACTATAATGCAAATGCCAAGACTTGGGCCCACTTTTCCAGCTCTTGAAAGACAATACATGCATCAAACAAAGGTCAAAATCCATGTAAGTAATTCCCACAGATTTCTCCAGCACACAGAAAATACAAATCTTACAAAGTCAAGGTCAAATTGTACCTCAAGATCATGGCGCCAAGCTTGGAATGTCAAGTTTGAGGTGGAGTGTCCCATCATACTCTGCCACTCCATTTTCCCACCCTTGTTTTCAACAAGTTGCAATAGGTGTTCTAGATCTTTCTCTACCACAACATTCGCTACCTGTGAGGTTCCTGTGTTAAGCCTACTAAAAAAAGTAAGTCAAAATATGGTGACATGTCCAGTAAGTTAAGGTTCAAAAGTTTATAAACATAACTGGTGGTAATCCAAATAATAATATATATATATAATTTTCTTAGGGCACAGCAATCCCCTGTTTCCGAATCTAAGTTAAGAAAGTTACCAAAATGATAGGCTTAGGTAAATGTCTTCTACCGTGCATGCAGTAGCTTCTTACAAATATAGACAACCTCAATCTCCCTACACCACAAAGTCAATGTTTTATATATCCCTAACTAGACTTCATAAAGATTAAGGCCTTGTTTGGGTACTAAATATAAGTGCACTTATTTCATCTTTTTATCTTTTTTGGGTCACATCAATCAACATCTCCTCTCTACTTTTTCTACACATAATACAAGAAAAGTCAAAAAGTGCACTTATTCTAAACTTCCCAAACTTGGCCTAAGTTAGGTGCCCCAACCATCTGTTTCTGTCAATACTAATTAGTGAGAAAACATGACTTGGAGACACTTTCGAAACTTTGCAACCACAACATAACGAAGTGACCCTCCACTTTGTGGTTCAATATAGTTTAAATTTTCAAACACAACCAAGATGTGATAATTGGCAATTTCCTTCTAGTGGATTAGTCCTCAATTTTTTATTTTTAAATAATACCAAGTGTCATTCCACATGTTTGGATTTTCAAAGATACCATATCGTTATAAATGGAGTAACCTCATTGTCAGTGGCATACCGCCACTGGATTACTAAAATAGCCGTACACATAAACCTAACACGTGAAGGGCTGCCAAGAACGCAAAAAGACACAAAACCCCGACTGCAAAAAACAAAATTTTCCCAAAATATATTAACCAATAGAAGTAAAATTAGCAAACTCTATGACTCATCTAGCGCCGGCATTGCAACATGTTAGGTGGACCACTATATCAGCTATCAACGTAACCAATGACGAATGTCGGCAACACAATCATAAATCAATACGTCAACTACATTGTTCTATACATAAAACAGAAAATCCAAGGGCATACTACGAAACCAGTAACGCCACGACAGAATCGTTACCTTAACTACGGATGCCACAAACCGACACACATTATCCAAAAATTCCAACTATTTCAACGACATAACCGTGTATAACAGCCACACACCATAGACCACACTGTTCCCTGCATACTTTAAAAATAAATTCATGCCAAGCTTAGAAACATAAAAGCCCTAATCACATAATTATCATAGATTTAGTTGCATTATTAACAAATAAGGTTTTAGAGCACAGTCCCTAATCAATTCAAGACATCAAATTGCATACAATCACCAAGAAGCCTTAAATCAAAAACCCTAAATTAATTCTCATAACAGATACACAAACACATATGCATATATAAATAAAGTCATTAATAAACAATTCGATAAATGAAAAACCAAATTTCAAAACCGTTCTCACCTGACGTCACCGCCACTTTCGACCAGCTATGCCGTCGCGGCTGGAGAACCGTCCTTTCCCTTCCAAATGAACCTGGACCAAAGTCTCCGACCAACCGAAAATGCCGTGAAGGCAAGCCAGAACCTCCAAGCCCCCGGCGGCGCGGTCCAGGCGAACCGGAGCTTGGAGCGGAGCCGACCAGTCCATCTAGGGCGCCAGGACCAGCCAATAACAAGGCTGATCATGACAGCGAGCCAAATCGGGACTGAGGAGAGCAAAATGTCGAGGAATGTCTCGGCGAGGCCTGGGCAGTGTAGAAAATAGATCAAATCGAAGAAGCTCTGCTCCATTATCGATCGGTGTCTATACAGATACATGTATGTACATGAGAGAATCGATAAATATGCATATATGTATATGTATATACAAAGTGGAAGAGATAAGGAGATGAGGTGCTAAGCCATGGAAGCTTGCAAAGATGGTGGTGGCGGTGGAGCTTTGAAATCGAGAGGGAGAGAGACATCGAAATCGCTCTGAGATGAAATCAAAGATGAATCTCTGAGAGAGAGAGAGATCTAGAGAGAATCGAAATCGGGGTGGCAGTGCAGACCGATCTGAATCGAAATCGCGGTGGCAGTGCAGATCGATCTGAAATCAGTGAATCGGTGAATCTCGCTACCTCGCCGGTGTATATAGTGGTGGAGGTGGAGCTTCGAAATCGGTGAATCTGTGAGATTTGAATGTGAGATTCAAAGTAAGGGTTTAGAGAGGATTGAGAGAGAGAGAGAGAGGCGATGTGAGGATTCAATGTTTATGTCTGAAGACCTGAGGGTTTACACAGGCTTTATGCCCAGATTCAAAATAGGCGCGTGTGACGTACCGCATTTGGAGGCGCTTTTAAACGCCTTTAATCATAAAACGGTGTGGTTTTAATTAAATAAATATGCGACGTTTTTAAAACGTCGCTAAATATTAATAAAAATGACGTTTAATAAAACGCCGTTAAAAAAACGTCGCAAAAACTCTTATTTCTTGTAGTGTCATTTGGAAACTTATTTGGTTGATAGGGGAATCGGATTTCAATCCCGTGGACGTACCTTACATTGAGGAAACCACATAAAATTCTCGTGTTGTTTTTTATTTAATTTTTTCGCATTAATTTTTATTTCCATTGATTGATTTATTTGTGGAGAAATTTATATTTTCCCTAACAAGTCATGCAATGTATAAAGTAATGAATTAAACGTTCAGGGTATTTTTAATCTAGAATCCATACTTTGGAGAGTTCTTGCTTTCATAAGCTCTCAAACCGTGAGCATCCAAAAAGCTCTACTTGGGGGCTATACAACTGCAACCAATAAACATTTGGTAATGGTTCCAACATTTCTCAAACAAGGAATATGCATATATAAATCAATTTTAAATCTTATGTTTCTTAGCCGTAAGAGTACATGCAATGTATAAAAAACCATGAGCATCCAAAAAGCTGTACCTGGAGACATTGCAGCCAAAAGAAAATAAACAAATGCTTCAATTAAACACAAGAGAAATATCCACCAAAAAATACACAAGAGATAAAAGTGAGTTAAACGAAATGAAATTAGAAAGCGTCAACTAGTATTCAATGAAAAATTCCAGTTTTCAACCATTCAAAAGTGAAAATTGGTAATGCATTGAACTCGACTATATAGCAGCTGCACAAAAGATTTGGGAGGAAGATTATATATAGAGAAAAATGGCAAATTTTAAAATAGTTTAGGAACAAAAAGAAAAACATGTGTTTAAATTGAACTCGAGTAATTTTTTATTTTATTTTTCTAAAAATAAATAAATAAAATAAGCCAACTGTTTAGATATAATCTTAGACAGTAGTTTGGATCATGAATTTGGATAAGGATTCAGAAAAGGCAAGCGAAAAGGAAAAGATAAGGTAAATGTAAATGAAATATAAGCTAAATTTTTTCTCCATCCCTTTGAGAATCAACAGCAAATTAACATTCCTTTGATTCGCTAGTTTTGGAATGGTTAAACAATGGCTAAGATGAGCATCTATTAATTTAAGATGTTCATAGATTGTGGGTTATTATTCAAGAAAACTAAAGATTAATTACCTCTAAAATGTTCATGGCCAACTTTGGATTAGAACAATAACCACCGAACACACAATAATGGATGATTAGCAAGACTCCTCTTCATTTTCAGAAATACTATACCCAAAAAATAAATAAAACAATATTAATAATAACCCATAATCTAAAATCAAGGCCAATATTCATTCATGGTGTGGCCCCATAACAAGAATTCTAAGTATACAGCTTGATTTGAAATTGTAGGTAATTTCATGAAATCATTTTTCTGGGTGCATAAAATTTTCAATTCAATTTATTTTATTTTTTGCAGGAATTCATGGAAATAAATGATTAATGAGACAAAAGAATCATATTATGAAATGCTCATTTTAAAATCAAAACACTTAAAAGCGCGTGACAATTCACAATCATTAATTTTGAATTTTAATAAATAAAAAAAAAAAAAGATTTTAGTGATATATTGCAAAGGAAATGCTACCATGTGTGTAAATTTTTTTTACAATTTTTGTGAATCTTTATTATGAGAGCAATAGAGTTCCGGATATACCTATTCAAAAATTCTATTGCCTATTATCTGAACTTTCAAAAGCAGCGCCACAACCCTACAAAAGAGAAAGCAAAAAATAAATAAAAAAAGTAAGAAAGGCAAATCAAACAATCAAATTAACTAACTGAAATCTTTAGGTAACATTCGGTAACGTTTACGTTTTCTATTTCTATGTTTATAAAAATTTTATAAGTTGATTTTTGTTTATTTTTAAAAAAACATAAACTATAAACGCGTTTGGTTTAAACAAAATGTTTAAAAAATTTTAAAAACATAAACTAAAAAATATACTTGTTCAGGCCTAAAATATTTATATTTATTTTTTATTATTTATAACAATGGGTTCATGCACATTATAATTGAAAAAAATTAATTGGAAAGCAAATTAATTGAAAAAAAATTATTTGAAAAAAAATTATTTGAAAAAAAAAATTTAATTGAAAAAAATATTTAATTGAAAAAAAATTATTTGAGCAAAAAAAATTAATTGAAAAAAAATATTTGAAAAAAAAATTAATTGAAAAAAAAAATTTGTTAGTCAAATTTTTAAATTTCTGTTGAAAAACCAAAGTAAACTCGTTTTTTTATTTTACGTTTTTTTCTCAAATTTATAAACTGAGACAACCATTTATAAACCAAAAAAAATATTAAACAAGCTTTTATGACGATTTTTAAAATTTTTATAAATATAAACTAAAAATGAAATGGTTATCCGTTTGGTAACACTTACGTTTTCAGTTTACTGTTTATATTTACAAAAATTTTAAAAACTCAAATAAAAACTTGCTTGGTAAATTTTTTATTTATAAATCAATGTTCTCAATTTATAAATTTGGCCAAAAAATGAAAACACAAAAAATGAGTTTACGTTTTGAGTTTTTAGTTTTTTTTTTTTTTTTTACCACCCAACACTAGCCACCACCCGCCACCATTTTCCACCACCGTCTTCCGCCCCCACCACCCACCACCCACTCCCCACCACCACCTGCCACCACCACTCACCACCCTGCCACCACCACCCACCACCCGTCACCACCACCCACCTGTCACCCACCAACCACCACCACCCACCAGCCACCTGCCACCCACTCGTCACCTCCACCCACCCCTCGCCACCACCATAACTACCACCACCATCCACTGCCCGCCGCCACCACTCACCACCCACCTGCCACCACCATCCACCACCCGCCACCTGCCACCCACCCGCCGCCACCACTCACCACCCACCACCACCACCACCACCCACCCGCCACCACCACCCACTACCACCACCACCCACTCGCTACCATCCACCACCCGCCACCGTCACCCACCCACCCGCCACATACCCGCTACCACCACCCACCCGCCACCACCCATCATCCGCCACCCACTTGCTACCACCACCCATCACCCGTCACCACCACCACCACCACCACCACCCACTCACTACTACCCACCACATGCCACCATCACCCACCCGTCCACCACCACCACCACCACCACCACCACCCCACCACCACCCACCACCACCCGCCATTCGCCACACACCTGCCACCACCACCTATCACCCGTCATCCGCCACCCACCTGTCACCACCACCACCACCGCCACCACCCACCACCGCTTACCATTTCTCACTCTTTTTTATATTTTTAAAATTTTTTAAACGTTTTGTCTAAACCAAACGCGTTTGTATTTTATGTTTTTCTAAAAATAAACAAAAACCAATTTATAAAATTTTTGTAAATATAAACTGAAAACGTAAACGTTACCAAACAGGCCTAAACAAGCCCTTTGTAACCCAAGTGAAAAACAAACAGATCATACATCCACATATATAATAACATGCATACATATATGTATATATATACATACTAGGGGTGTATGCCCATGTGTTATTAAATTTATAAATATAAATTTTGATTTTGAATTAAAAATATGCATAATGTTTGTTGATCAAGTATTAAAAGTGTTGTTTTTCAAACCCAAGGTCTTATGTTCAAATCTTGTGCACTTCACTTTATAAATTTTTTTCTCCCTTTTTGATATAAAAAGGGCACTCGATTCAGAAGTTCAAAATTAGATTTTATTTGTCCAAAGATATAGGCGTTAAAACATTATGGGAAAATTCTATTTTCACACACCTACTTATCTCAGTACACACACTTAATGAAATATTATTTTAATAATAATTATATCCTAAAGTAAAATAACCATAATAGATGTCAAAATACGCCCATAATGTTATATCAAAATATTTTCCATACACATCTTTTAAAAACAATAAAATCTCAATGTACATCTTTTGAATAAATAAATAAATCCTAATTTCTCCATTGTTTGTCACTTCTTACATTGTTTCTTACTTTGCTTGCTACATACTCTATACTCCTCCATTGCAAGGCAACTCTCATATTTGTCATTGTTGAAAACTAGTTTAAGGTTCAACTGTGAAATTGCTCTTCTTGTCAGTTTTCCACCATGAAAAGATAGACTTTTTCTATGATTTCTTGTCTCTTTTGATCTTCTTGATGTCATGGCCAACCTCAAAATTCTCTTTGCATGCGTACTTTTTGGCTTCTTCCAAGAACTAATCATATAAAAAAAAAAAAGGCAAACCAAGAATTGATGACAATGATTTGAAAGGACAGGAAAGGAAAGGAAAAGAAAGGAAAAAGAAATGGGAAAAGATATGAAAAACAAATTTCTTATTATCACATTTGATGCATCAAAATCTATAATTTTCTCAGAAAAAAGGCTTGAAAATCAGTGGCTCAATTCATGAAACTGCAAGACTGAAGAAGATGAAATAGAACTCAACAGTTCTTTCGCCTACAATTTTCAGCAAGTCCATAACCATAGCAGTGGGTCTACAATTGTTAACAAGCGTGTGGAATGAGGGTTGAGGTATTGTGTGTACAATGGTATGAGTGGAGGGTATAATTGAAACATTTAGTGTGTGGATTGAGAAGAATAATTAATTAGTGTGTGCACTGAGAAATAATGTGTACTGAGGTAAGTAAGTGTATGGAAATAGAATTTTCCAACATTATTTCCATAAGAATAAGGTTTTACTAAATGACCAAACTACCCTCATATATATACATATTATATCTGCATATCCCAAACCAAACCAAACCCGCCATTCTATCTCTCTCTCTCTCTCTCTCTCTCTCTCTCTTCACTTCACCACCGCTTCTTTCGCTGCTACTGCCAGCTATTCTGCCGTTGCTGCTAGCACTACAGCCATCACCTCGCCCTTCAGCTCCTACTCTTTTCTATTCTGTTGTCGCCAGAGATGTTGGCCTAACCTCCCAGATTGACTTCGCAGATCGACGGATCTATCACCCTTCATTGTCGCCGTCCTCCGCCGCCCTCCATCGCCGTGTTCCTTCAACTTTGCTTTATCGCCGACTACACTTATCTCTCTCTCTCTCTCTCTCTCTCTCTCTCCTTCCTCTCTCTCTCTCTCTTTAATTTCTAGGGTTTCTTTGATATTTCTTCTCTCTGACAACTGAAATCAATCGCCGATCCCGGCTGAACTTTAGCGAGTGCGAGCTTCGACGAGTTTCAGAGACAAACCTCTCTGATGACAAGCTGTACTCTGCTATGGAAAAAGCTCTCCAATCACTTTTCATCACTTGAACAAAACATCCAGAGAAAATCCAACGCTCTGAAGCACGAGATCGAAACCCTAGACTCTCAAACCAAGTAATCCCTTCAATTCCTCGAGAAGCGCAAGTTCTCCATCAATGATTCCATCGATCCCGCGAGGTTTTGTATGTATGCATGTATATATGTATATATGTATGTATGAGTGGTGAAATCAATAGAACTAGCAAGACATACATACATATGCATGTATGTGTGCATGCATGCATGAGCGTGTGATGAAGTCATGTATATATGCATGAGTGTGTGGTGAAATCAACAAAACTAGTTAGACATACATATATATATATGCGTTTTTTTTTTTTTCTTTTTTTTTTGGTAGTTGATTGTTGTTGTTGTTGATGATGATGATGATGAATGTTGTTGATGAAGAAACAGATTCGTGATGGACATATTGTAACACCCTGATAATAAACTCATATATCAAACATTCTTGACATGCTTAGATATAAAAGAATAAAGCATAATTACATATCATCAGAGTACTCATTTCAGAATGTATTACATGTTGACAACAAAAGTAAATTGCCTATAAGCTTACAACTTTCCAAGTCAACACTTGGTTACAAAAGAGAGTACTAACTCTTCACAAAAGAAGCCCTTAGCTTGATATACATGTAATACAACCAAAAATAACAAAAACAAATCCAACAGCCTCAAGCCTCCCAAGCTACGTCATTGGAGGTGGCATACTACCTGTACCTGAAAATAATGTCCCATATAGGGTAAGCCAACGCTCAATAGAGATATGTTAAACATAATATGAGCAATAACTAAAACATTAGCATTTGACAGATGTTTAACTCACATGAATAAATTCATAACCCATTTCAATTACATGACAAATGTGTCCATGTTTCATTTCATTTTCAAGACTTATCCAATTTCTCAATTCATAATCCTGCCTCAGAACCTGGCCATATACTTTAAAAAAGAATATAGCTCACATCAATAACTCTTCCATTTCAACAATTTAAATGAGATAACAACTCATATCAAAACACTTCCATAAGCCACAATAGATACACGGATTCGCTGTATCAATAACACATAAAACACTCCCGTACTTCATAAATGATACACAGATTTGCTGTATCAATAATTCAGTAGATACACGTATTTGCTGTATCAATGAAGTCCATCCCCTATCTCCTCTTACATAGCATCCGGTTTAGGAGTCCATCCCCTACATTCCCCTAAACCGTGGAGTACATCCCATATCTCCTCCCACACAATACAATGTATATAAATACATATCATATACATAATCAATCAATACATAAATTCAATGTATTATTTCAACCGTCATATTCGATGACATATTCAATTGATTAGTTTTAGTTTGCTTAATCATCATGCATTGTCTACAACAATCAAGACTATCCTCCACCGATAGCCCAAAACAGTTATTTCTAAACAGATAATAAATGCTCCAACAGATATAAAATCTCAACATTTTTAAAGTGAGCGATTAATAAATCCAACTCTACCATTCTAACTCATAATGAGCCAATTCCGCTATTTCCAACTCAATTTCACATTTCCATAACAATTGTTATTAATTACACTAATGACCCAAATATACCCAAACATGGCATTTTTCCCCCTTTTTCACAATATTGACCCAAAGGTCCAAATACTATCAACAACATCAATATGATCATTTTAAGACCCAAAAATACACGTTTATGAGTCAAAATAACAAAACCCCTCTTTTAAAAATAACTCATTTCAAAACCTAACTTTCCAAATCAACCCATCTATACAAATAACTCAATGTCTATGTTAAAGCACATAAGAATGAGTAGGAATCCCTACCTCAAGAGGTGAAACCCAATGGAGAAGATGGAGAAATCTCGAAATGCACCAAACCAAGAAATTTTCGAATCAAAAAATAGCCCTCGATAATCCCCACAACTTTTACAAAGGCCCAAGATGAGGAAACCACTCCTACTAGATCAATCCCTAGAGAGAATGTAAGGTTTTAGAGAGAGAGGCTTTCCAATGGAGGTTTTGAAAAAGTAAGAAAGAGAAAGGAAATCAAAAAGTGATCCAAAAAGTGAAATCTCATACTGATATAAAAGTTGCCCTGCTCGAGCGTGGAAACCCCCGCTCGAGCGTCAGACACAGACTCACGCTCGAGCGTCAAAAGCGCCGCTCGAGCATAGATTACACACTTCCAGAAGTTTTGCAGACATGGTCTCCGCTCGAGCGTCAAACTCCTCGCTCGAGCGTAGGAGCGAAAACAAAGGGTCACGCTCGAGCGTCAAAACTCCCGCTCGAGCGTCTGAAGACCTGCAGACAAAAGTACTAGAAGATGGAAAATTACGCTCGAGCGTCAAAACGCACGCTCGAGCGGAAAAGCAACAACGAAGGGCCCGCTCGAGCGTCAAAAGCCCCGCTCGAGCGTGAAGGCCAAAATCTGGGCATCAACTTTTAGTTCCGAAGCACAACCAACCTATTTCATACCTGTCCAACACAACCCAAGACTCAAATACAAAGAGTAAGGGAAGGAAATGAGAATGAGACAACAACACAATCATAGAACCAAGTCCGGAATATAATATACAAAGGAAAGGAAAACCGGGATCGCTATAACCTTCCTCCCTTAAAGAGTTTCGTCCCCGAAATTAAGTACAAGTTTTCAAAAACAAGTTTTTCTCAATTCTCAACAACATTACAATTCATTTCCCAATGACTTGACCCATTACCGGTCATTCCATCTCTATTCAAGAGGCATTTCACAATATATACACAATATGCATTATTTGCATGCTTTCCCTTGAAATCTACCAATTTCAATACATTTGCCACAATTCCATATCATATTCGATGTTCATGATATATTTCCATTTCTACAATACATTCAACATATGCAATGTTATATTAAACTTCCATTTTAAGGCAAGTTTCAAAATACTTCCATAAATCCAAAACATATACAACGTTTTACAACTCAAGACATATTTAGTGCTCTTAAAGTTCATTAATATTACAAAATCCCAATACATGGTTAAACAATTACAAACAAGTCCGGATATTTCTCACGGACATCCACCTCACGTTCCCAAGTGGCTTTCTCCACTCCGTGATGTTTCCACAAAACTTTCACCGAGGGAATGGTCTTGCCTCGCAAGACTTGATCCCGTCTATCCAAGACCCGAACCGGTCTCTCCTCATACGAGATATACTCGTCAACCTCCAAATTGGTCCAATCCAACACATGGGATGGATCCGGCTCATACTTCCGAAGCATACTAACATGAAACACGTCATGTACCCCGGACAACTGCGGCTGTAAAGCTAAACGATAGGCAACATCCCCAATCCTCTCAAGGATCTCAAAGGGACCGATAAACCGAGGGGACAACTTCCCACTCTTCCCAAACCTCATCAAACCCCGCCTAGGTGATATTTTCAGAAATACATGATCACCCGTCTCAAATGCCAAAGGCCTCCTCCTACGGTCGGCATAACTCTTTTGGCGACTCTGGGCTATGACAAGCCTCCTACGGATAAGCTCAACTTTCTCCGTCGTTTCCCTCACCAACTCCGGGCCTAACAAAGGTGCATCACCCACCTCGGCCCAACAAACTGGAGACCTACACGGTCGGCCATATAAGGCCTCAAACGGTGCCATACCGATGCTCGACTGAAAACTGTTGTTGTAGGCAAACTCCACCAAGGGCAAGTGCCTCTCCCATGACCCACTAAAGTTAAAAACACAACCTCGAAGCATATCCTCAAGGATCTGAATAGTACGCTCAGACTGCTTGTCAGTCTAAGGATGATAAGCCGTGCTAAAGGTCAATCTAGTACCCAAGGCACTCTGCAAACTCTGTCACAACCTAGCAGTAAAACAAGGATCTCTATCTCAGACGATCGACACTGGGACCCCATGCAACCTCACTATGTCCCAAATATATAAGTCGGCAAGATGATCTACCGAATCTCTCACGCGCATAAGGATAAAATGCGCCGACTTAGTCAACCGGTCTACAATCACCCAAATAGCATCACTACCCCGCTGAGTCCTCAGAAGACCTACAACGAAGTCCATAGTGACATGCTCCCACTTCCACTCGGCAATAGGCAAGGGTTGCAACAAACTCGCTAGCCTCTGATGCTCGGCCTTCACTTGCTGACAAGTAAAGCACTTCGATACGAAAACTATCATATCTCTCTTCATACCACGCCACCAAAACTGGCGACCCAAATCACGATACATCTTGGTGCCTCCCGGATGCACTGCAAGGCGTAAATGGTGACACTCTCGGAGTACCTCCTCTCGGCAAGACTCCGGCAGAAATAAGTGGTCTCGGTATCTCACACTCAGGTCAGGATACACAAACAAACCCTTCTCAACCTTCCCACTGGAGATCTTCTCTTGGAGGGATTCTACCTCAAGGTCACCTCTCTGTGCCTCTAACACTCGATTCACAAGTGTAGGCTACGCAACAACAGAAAACAAGGCCGCAGCCTCAACGGATTCGCCCAGAAGCAAATCGAACTCCCCAAGTGCACCCAACATCTCCCACTCCCAGATGGCTATACAGGCTACATCGCTAATAGATTTCCTACTAAGGGCATCGGTCACAACATTGGCCTTTCCCGGGTGATAGTGCAACTCGAAATCGTAGTCCTCAATGAACTCCATCTAGGGCTGTGCAGCGGATCCACCGACCCGCCATACCCGACCGACCCGACCCGACCCGACCCCAAACGAACGGATGCGTGCCACGTGGCGGGCGGATGCGGGCCTGTTTTTTGACAATTTTCGGGTTTGGGTCGGGTGGCGGGTAATCCGCCATTTTAGCCACCAGACCCGACCCGACCACCATTGGCTCTTTTTTATTTATTTTCGGCTGATATATGCCTCATTTTCCCCCATTTTCCTTGCTGATTTGCATCCTCCTCCATTTGCCCTAATTTTCGAAGACAGGCAGCCCAGCCATTCTCATTCTCTCTCTCTCTCTCTCTCTCTCTCTCTCTCTCTACCCTACCCATCGTCGGTCGATCATCACGGCGTCGGCGATCATCTACAGTCGGCGATCGATCTACACGGACAATCGATCTACACGGACGATCGATCTACACTACTTACTGACTGAGGTATCTCTCTCTCTCTCTCTCTCTCTCTCTCTCTCTCTGTGTTTTCCTCTTCTTCTCTTTTCTTCTCTTCTTCTGATCTGAGTCTAATATGTTTTTTTTTTTTGTTCCAGTTCTAAAACGAAATAGATGGTTAGATTGATCGATCTACAGTCTACTACACTCACTGACTGTAACTGAGTTACTGAGGTACCTCTCTTTCTCTCTCTCTCTCTCTCCTTCTTCTTCTTCTTCTTCTTCTTCTTCTAAATCTTAACTGATTTTTTTTTTTTTGTTCCAGTTCTAAACTTCTAATCTTTTAGAGTCTAATCTATTATTATTATTTTGTTTTGTTCCAGAGTTAAGGGTTTGGTTTATTGTTTTGTTATTATCAGATTATTATCTGTTTTGTTATTATCAGATTATTATCTAATCTATTATTATCTGTTTTGTTCCAAACTTGATACACAATGTTAAGGGTTCTATAGAGAAAGGAATACAGAGAGAAAACCACAGAAAGGTTTGGAACAATCTCTTCTGAATCTCAATTTGGTTTATTATCTGTTTTGTTATTATCAGATTGATTGAACAATCTGTTCTAAACCAGATTGATTCCAGTTCTAAACCAGATTGATTGAACAATCTATTTTGTTATTATTATCAGCCTTTTATTTTATTCTTACTTCTATTATCTCTTAAAATACTAACATAAATGTAACAAATTTTATTATATAAATCAATAATTATCAAGTTGAGATATAATATGGATTTGACTTAGGACTGGTAAATAATTTCTTGATCTTGACAATATTAAAAGGGAGGAATAGGTTTAAAGTGAAGTTTTTATGTCAGAAAAATATCTCTAATACTTGAGTTAACTTTAATTGAGACTGTGGAAGTATGGGCAAAACATTTTAAGGTTAAACATTCTTTCAAACATTGAGACATAATTTACTGGTTTAAACAAGAAGAGTAATGAATTGTTTGAGATTACTTAGAAAAATTAACGAGATTTAAAAACATGTTCAAGTTTAGTGTATTTATCTTTCTAGTCAATCCCAAACATGTCCCAACTTAACTTGTTTTCAATTTTAAATAAGTGTTTAACAAGTGGAACATAAATGTAAGCTTGAGTAACTTGGTCTGTTTTACTACCCAAACAACTGGTTTACATTTTTTTGGATGGGTAACTAGTTTACATTTTTTTAGGAACATTTGTTAGAGCCTCTGTGTCACCCAAAACATGATCAAGAAAAGAAAACAAGAGTGTCTTCAACTGAAATGTGAGAAGAGCCATTATTGACTAAACCTTTTTTTCTTTCTTCCTAATCACATCATTAGTTTAGTCATATTCTCAACCTTTCTTTGTCATATAATTTTAGTCTTACTTACCACAAATAAACATGATTATCACTTGGGCTCCACACTAATCATTTATTGTATTTTTTTTTTTTTTAAAACTTTGGATGATTTTCAACTTTCAACTTTGGATGACTGTAATGAATTATGTTTTTGCATCGCCCACTAGAACATTGAACTTTGGATGCCCAGGAGAAGATAATGGAAATTGATAACATGTCATGTCTTATGAAGTTTTTTAAGTTGATGCTTTTGTGGAATTGTTGAAGCTTTCTTTGTGTATGTTTGTGTGCATGTCATGTCTTATGCTGTTGATGCCCAGGAGACCTATCAAATTTATGTATGTTTGTGCAATGTTTTCTGGTCTCACATCACATGTGAAGAAGATGAATGGCAGATTTGCTGCATATTGTTAATTGAATTGAATGGCAGATTTATGAATGGCAGATTTGCTGCATATTGTGAAGAAGATGAATGGCAGATTTAAAAATAGCTGTGTGTGAGATGACATTGAGATTATATGTGAATGACATAATATACAGGAAAATGCTAGATGTAAGAAGCTAACGGAAGTAAATGCTATCATTTACATAAAATTAAATATAACATGTCAAACATTTTTCATTTATATTATAACATTTCAACAATGCATAATACGACACTAACACTTCTTATTCAAATTATCACTTGGCTGATACACACCACACCACACACACACCACACCACAATTGAGGCCTTAATATAGTATTATGTAACCCAAGGTTCTTCTAGAATTAATGAATTAGTATAGACATAAAAGTTGCCTAGTGCAACTGTCCAAGAGGTCAACTTACATTCTTTGAATGGTAGTGTGATCATAGGAGCAACTTTCACTAGTAGGTGCACGGTGATCAGTGACCACTACAATCTACATTGCAAATAAATATTAAAAAAGGGATTTCAAAAAAACAAAACAAAGAAAGAAGAACACAGGCAGCACAAACAAAATTGTAGAATAGGTCTCCAGGATATCTTCTTTCATTGTCACGGATCCATAATCTGATTAGTTAAAAATATACACAAAACAACAAAGTGGGGTGATGTTAATTGAATTTTTTCCTGGGCTTTTTCTTGGGTTTTTTTTTTTTATTTCAGTGATATTAATTGAATTTTTTCCGGAGTTTTTTTTTTTTGTATGTTGAAAATTTGTAAAATTTCAAACCGCCAAACCGATTCGCATCCATCCGCCAATCCGCCAAATCCGCTTCCGCCGGATTGGCGGACGGATGCGGATTGATTGTCACCAATCCGCCAATTTGGCAGACGGATGGCGGATTGAAGGTTTCGTGGCCGCAACCGATCCGCGCCCACCCCTAACTCCATCCACCTTCTCTGTCTTATATTCAAGTCCCTCTGTATAAACAGATACTTCAAACTCTTATGATCCGAGAATACCTTGAATCTCTCACCATAAAGGTAGTACCTCCAAATCTTCAAGGTAAAGATCACCGCTGCTAATTCTAGGTCATGTGTAGGGTAATTCCTCTCGTGTTTCTTCAACTGACGCGAGCCATAAGCTACCACTTTCCTCTCTTGCATCAACACACAACCCAAACCCTCTCGTGAGGCATCACAATAGACCGCATAACCCAAACCTCTCTCCAGAATAATCAAAACCGTAGCGGTGGTCAATCTAACCTTCAACTCTTGGAACGACTTTTCACAAGTCTGACTCCATACAAATTTGACCCCTTTCCACGTCAATCTAGTCAACGGTGAAACTAGCCTGGAGAAATCTTTCACAAATCGGTGGTAATACCCCGTTAATCCCAGAAAACTGCGGATCTCAAAAACACTCTTAGGCTGTGCCCAATCTTGCACTGCCTCAATCTTGGATGTATCAACAGACACCCTTTTCCCGGAAATCACATGGCCTAAGAATTTAACCTCTCTTAGCCAGAACTCACACTTCCCAAACTTGGCATACAGCCTATGAGCTCTAAGCAACTCAAGCACCACTCTCAAGTGTTCCTCGTGCTCCTCCTCCGAAGGCGAATAAATCAGAATGTCGTCCACGAAAACGACCACAAAGCGATCTAAGAATTCCCGAAAAATCTGGTTCATCAAATCCATAAACACTGCCGGTGCATTGGTGAGCCCAAATGGCATCACCAGAAACTCGTAATGGCCATACCGCGTACGGAATGCCGTCTTCGGAATATCCTCCTCCCTGACCCTCAACTGGTGGTAACCCGATCTCAAGTCTATCTTAGAGAAACAACAGGAACCCTTCAACTGGTCAAACAAATCATCTATACGGGGCATAAGGTATTTATTCTTAACCGTAGCCCGATTCAATTTCCGGTAATCAATGCAAAGTCTTAAGGCACCATCTTTCTTTTTAGCAAAGAGGGCCGGTGCTCCCCACGGCGAAACACTAGAGCGAATGAAGCCCTTATCCAGCAACTCCTGGAGTTGAATCTTCAACTCAGTTAACTCGGCTGGGGCAAAACGGTAAGGTACCATAGAAATCGGTGCTGTGCCGGGCACTAAATCAATAGAGAACTTTATCTCTCGATGAGGTGGCAAACTAACAAGATCCTCGGGAAAAACATCTGAATACTCGCAAACCACCCTCGGCAACTCAACCCCGGTCTCATCACACTCACTACTCATAAGGCTAGCGAAAAGACCACTAAGCTCACTCCACTCTCGCGGATCATACACCGGTGGCAACACACTACCAACCCGATCCCCTAGAAAATGGAAACAATCCCCGCTCAAGGTACATACTGTGACCTTCTGGCGGTAACAATCAATAACAGCCTGATATGACGATAGCCAGTCCATACCCAACATAACATCGAAACCCGACATGGGCATAACTACAAAAGGAAACGAAAGCCGACGATCTGCGACCTCTATATCACAACCTCTACACCCTTGTTTCAAAATCAACTCACCCCTAACAGGTGATACAACACAAATAGGAGATGCTAACTGTGCCAACTCCAAACCCAAAACATATGCAAATGCAGCAGATATAAAAGAATGGGATACACCCGTATCTATCAACACATTGGCAACCGAGTTGCAAAACAAAAAGGTACCTCTCACAACCGATGGAGCTGGTACAAGATCCTGCGCGGTAATAGCATACACACGCCCTGAAGGCCCCTGATCTACCTGCTCACCTCTAGGAGCAAAAGACTGCTGCACAGACTGGGACGACGAAGCTCCCTGATTGGCCCTCGAGGCCTAAACTGACTGAGCTGGCTGAAAACTCTGCCTCTGCCCAGATGCACCAGAAGTGCCACTCAACTGCGGGCAAAACCTCTTCAGGTGCCCGCCTGACCACCCTAGTAACAAGAGAGCAGCTGGCCTCTGCCCTGACTCTGGCTCTGAGGTCGAGCCGAAGATGAAGCTGCTCTTTGCCCTCTGCCCTTCTGCGGGCAAGCTGGAGACTTGTGGCCCAGCTGACCACATTTATAACAAGTCACGTCTCCCTGACTGCCTCTCCCAAGGCCTGCACTCGACACTGGAAAGGTAGATCTGACAAAACCACCCTGAGACTGCTGAGGATTAGAACCCCTCTGTCTCCTGCCATCACCCTGGCCATCCTAACTCCTCTTGGAGCCCCTCTGCCTTTCCTCCTCCTCTTGCATCATACTCTCCATATGGGCTGCAGCATCCACAAGACGCCCATAGTCTCGGGTCATAGAACCCCCAACTCTTATCTTGAGGCCATGCCTCAGCTTCCTCTCAAACTTGATACAATGGCGCTCCTCAGATGCCACAAGCTTAGGTGCGAACCTGGATAGACTGGTAAATGCGGCCTCAAACTCGGCCACTGACAAACTCAGCTGCTTGAGCTGGCAAAACTAGTCTCTCAACTTCTCCCTGACAGCTGGAGATAAGTACTTCTCCTGGAAAGCATCCACAAAAGCCTCCCATGTGCCACCAATATGACCCCTCATAAACTTCCACCACTGACCCGCATCCCCTTTTAGCTGGAAAGATGCCAAGGTCACCTTCAATGCTCCGTCTTCGATGCCAAGCATCTCAAATGTCTTAGTTATCTACTCCAACCACTCATCTGCCTTAAGTGGCTCTTTAGGATCCCCAACAAACTCATCCGGGTTAGATCGGAAGAACTCCCTCTTCAGAAAGGAAGGCCCTGCATCAACAACCTGGGCCTGGGCTTGATTCTCAGTCCTAAGAATGCCCATGGACTCCTTCAATGCTCCTGCCATCTCGCGGGCTAAGGCGCTATGGCCTGCTGACCTACCGGCTTGGCCACGTTGGCCTGGCCAACACTCTCCTGCTGTACCAGAATCTCATCCGGTATAAGCATCTCCTGCCTCCTAGGCCTACCTCGCCTACCACCACGTCCTCGTCCTGACATCCTAATAAAGGTGACGAAGAAGATTAGCACATTCACAAATGTGCCGAAGCTATAACACTCACGTCCTAATGCATGGACAACTGTAATTCATTCCACGTAAGCACATAATCACATAAGCACTTACGAATTTCATTTCCAGATAGTAATAGTCCCGAGGCGTTACTAGAGTTCCAGTTAGAAACAGCATTGATCAAGTGCTTTTCCAACAAGACTCACAGAAACCCAAGGATCCAATCAACATCCTAGAAATTAAATCCCATACCCAAATAGTCATATAAACATGTTATCACATAAGCACATAACATTACACATATGTCTCTAACAAGCGAGACAAACCCATTGTGATACTAATCACTTCCCACGTACCCAAAGTATTCAAACCCGGTACGCTCTGATACCAAGTTGTAACGCCTTGATAATAAACCCATATATCAAACATTCTTGACATGCTTAGATATAAAAGAATAAAGCATAATTACATATCATCAGAGTATTCATTTCAGAATGTATTACATGTTGACAACAAAAGTAAATTGCCTATAGGCTTACAACTTTCCAAGTCAACACTTGGTTACAAAAGAGAGTACTAACTCTTCACAAAAGAAGCCCTTGGCTTGATATACATGTAATACAACCAAAAATAACAAAAACAAATCCAACAGCCTCAAGCCTCCCAAGCTACGTCCTTGGAGGTAGCATATTACCTGTACTTGAAAATAATGTCCCATATAGGGTGAGCCAACGCCCAGTAGAGATATGCTAAACATAATATGAGCAATAACTAAAACATTAGCATTTGACAGATGTTTAACTCACATGAATAAATTCATAACCCATTTCAATTACATGACAAATGTGTCCATGTTTCATTTCAATTTCAAGACTTATCCAATTTCTCAATTCATAATCCTGGCTCAGAACCTGGCCATATACTTTAAATGAGAATATATCTCACATCAATAACTCTTCCATTTCAACAATTTAAATGAGACAACAACTCATATCAAAACACTTCCATAACCCACAATAGATACACAGATTCGCTGTATCAATAACACATAAAACACTCACATACTTCACAAATGATATACAGATTTGTTGTATCAATAATTCAGTAGATACACGTATTTACTGTATCAATGGAGTCCATCCCCTATCTCCTCCCACATAACATCCGGTTTAGGAGTCCATCCCCTATCTTCCCCTAAACTGTGGAGTACATCTCCTATCTCCTCCCACACAATACAATGTATATAAACACATATCATATACATAATCAATCAATACATAAATTCAATATATTATTCCAACCATCATATTCGATGACATATTCAATTGATTAGTTTTAGTTTGTCTAATCATCATGCATTGTCTACAACAATCAAGACTATCCTCCACCGATAGCCCAAAGCAGTTATATCTAAACAGATAATAAATGTTCCAACAGATATAAAATCTCAACATTTTTAAAGTGAGCGATTAATAAATCCAACTCTACCATTCTAACTCATAATGAGCCAATTCCATTATTTCCAACTCAATTTCACATTTCCATAACAATTGTCATTAATTACACTAATGACCCAAATATACCCAAACATGGCATTTTTCCCCCTTTTTCACAATATTGACCCAAAAGTCCAAATATTATCAACAACATCAATATGATCATTTTAAGACCCAAAAATACACGTTTATGAGTCAAAATAACAAAATCTCTCTTTTGAAAATAACACATTTCAAAACCTAACTTTCCAAATCAACCCATCTATACAAATAACTCAATGTCTATGTTAAAGCACATAAGAATGAGTAGGAATCCCTACCTCAAGAGGTGAAACCCAATGGAGAAGATGAAGAAATCTCGAAATGCTCTAAACCAAGAAATTTTCGAATAAAAAAATAGCCCTCGACAATCCCCACAACTTTTACAAAGGCCCAAGATGAGGAAACCACTCCTACTAGATCAATCCCTAGAGAGAAGGCAAGGTTTTAGAGAGAGAGGCTCTCCAATGGAGGTTTTGAAAAAGTAAGAGAGAGAAAGGAAATCAAAAAGTGATCCAAAAAGTGATCCAAAAAGTGAAATCTCGGACCGATATAAAAGTCGTCCTGCTCGAGCGTGGAAACCCCCGCTCGAGCGTCAAACACAGACTCACGCTCGAGCGTCAAAAGCGCCGCTCGAGCGTAAATTACACACTTCCAGAAGTTTTACAGACATGGTCCTCGCTCGAGCGTCAAACTCCCTGCTCGAGCGTAGGAGCGAAAACAAAGGGTCACGCTCGAGCGTCAAAACTCCCGCTCGAGCGTCTGAAGACCTGCAGACAAAAGCACTGGGAGATGGAAAATCACGCTCGAGCGTCAAAATGCACGCTCGAGCGGAGAAGCAACAACGAAGGGCCCGCTCGAGCGTCAAAACCCCCGCTCGAGCGTGAAGGCCAAAATCTGGGCATCAACTTTTGGTTCCGAAGCACAACCAACCTATTTCATACCTGCCCAACACAACCCAAGACTCAAATACAAAGAGTAAGGGAAGGAAATGAGAATGAGACAACAACACAACCACGGAACCAAGTCCGGAATACAATATACAAAGGAAAGGAAAACCGGGATCGCTATACATATATTGCAACAGATAGTTGGTTTGATATTATACTTACATAAAGATGATGGATTTATTTTAATTATTTTAATTAGTTGTGTATGCAAGATTTAGGATTTTTATATGTATTTATTTTATAGTTGTAATCACACTCATGGTTATATGAAATTAAAATAAACTTGAAACCCATAGATAATTCCGAATACTCCAAAATAAAAGTAAATAAACAATAACAACACAATAAAGATAAATCAAGAAAAGTGGGTTTTGCACTTAAAATATTTTTTTGAAGATCAAATAAATATTTTAAGAAATAATAAAGCCACCAAAATAAAACCCTAACCCCTTTCTTTTTTCTTCCCTCTCATCTTTTCTCTTTCTCTCTCTCTCTTGACTTTTTCTTTGTTGATTAAACTAACTCTCTCTCTCTCTCTCTCTCTCTCTCTCTCGGTTGCACAACCCTCTCATTTTTTCTTTTTTTTCTCTCTCTCTCTCTCTCTAATAGCAGCACACCTAACCTAATATACTATTATATTATATTTTACTATATAAACACAACATATATATATATAATATGATTAATACATATATATTACACCTTTTATATATAAAAAAAAATATAAATATATATAAATATTGGAATTAATTATATATAATTAAATATCACATTAAATTTTCATGTATCCACACAATTAATAAAGTAAAAAAAATAAAGTAATAATAATAACAATAAGAAATAATGACTTAAGAAAATTAGGACCGCTACAATGGTGATTTTGTACCCTTACGTTCTCAGTAGTTTTAATAATATAATAAATAAAAAGCTCCGACATATGTTCTAAATAATATAAATATTTAGGTACCCTTTATTTTACTTCGATGTGCTATTAATTTGTTACATTTAGAATTGACCTTTGGTAACCTCAGTTATTGACTAGCTGTGATGCCTAACCTCTGGGTACCAGAGTTGGGTCGTGACAATAGTTGTATCAGAGCAATGGTTTATTTAAAAAAGATATCATTGGAGGATAGGACATGTGCACAATTAAAAAGTAGGAAAAGGGAAACCTTAGTTTGTAAGTTATGTTTAAGTATGTCATGTTAGCTATTACATTTTATACATGTAGTATCTCATTGTTTCCATAGCTAAGTCTAGTCAACCTATTGTGTAGGAGATGTTAGAGCTCAACTTTGGTAACTCCTTTTGGTATAGACACAAGCCAAATCTGGAGTAGGTCTTAGGAAATCACAACAATTATGTTCCAGACCTACTAGAAAGATGGGGAGATTCTGAGGAAATAATCAAACACTGAGACCCAACCCTTAGGCGATTTATGGGTGGACCAATCTACCTACGGGCAGACCTAGTAGAAGTAGAATGACGATAGTAGAGGGATGACAGCACGTTAGATTGATATATTGGACCGACTAGTGTTGTGGGCCTCGCATTAGATGTTGGTTACCCTCGCTTCATAATTGCACTATTACCAGAGAAATTTATAGAGAAAAAAGAGAATGCTTTTCTCAGCAATAATTTATGAACTAGCACCCCCCACCCTTAAGACATTATCAACATCCAAAATATAGATTTTGGTGATATTATGATGCATGTGGAAATATTGGTGTGAATTATGGGACGTCAAATATGGGGATATGATGCAGGCATTCCTGCCTATAGAGTAGAGGTGGTTTGGGTATGCTATGGGATTGAATAAAGTAGTTAGGAATTTGAGGGCCATGTGCAGCTGTATTTCCCTAAGTTGTTCAACTTTCCAAATTAGACCCCAAGTATAAGGAACCTTTTTTGGTCTATAGTGAGCTAAATCATGTCCTAATTCTAACCCTTTTTTTCTTTTTGAATAGAAGGATTAGACACTAACTAAATGAAAACCCTTAACTCGTAGATATGAGTGATGTACCAACACCATTATGCATAAACAAAACTGGTGTTTTTGTGAATTATGTGTGTAATGTTTGTGAATTAAGTGTGTAATGGTTAGTGGAATGATTAGAAATTATTATAAACAAATAGAAAATATGAACTGTTTTCATTTGAAAATCTCATTCTATAGTAATGGCTAATGATAAGAATGATACTGGATCGTCATCCACTTGAGCCGATTCAATAGAAAGACTTGTAGATAGAGCCATTGCTAGTTTCTTGCAGGCCTTGCAAGCTAACGCAACCAATAAAACACCAGAACGTCGCGAAGGACTAATTACAAAAAAACAATTCCAAGATCTAAAGCCTTCCACATTTACAGGGGATTCGAACCCATTGTTGGAAGAAACTTGGGTCAGAGAAATGGAGAAGATTATTCACACACTACCTTTTACAGAAGAACATAAGGTGCCTTTTGCCACCTTCACTCTTAAAGAGGATGCATAAGAATTATGGCTTCTTACCTTGGAAAAATAGGAGATTATGACCTAGCCAAGATTTCTAGAAGTGCTCTACGAGAAGTATTTTTTAGACTCACCTGGGAGCAGAATGCATTAGAGTTTATATACTTAAAGCAGGGACGATATTGGTAGCAGAGTACAAAAGTAAGTTCACACGACTAATAGAATTTACAACATATGTTATTCCAACGGAAGCCCCAAAAGCTAGAAAATTTGAAGCAGGTTTAAAGGATGAGATCAAAGAAAAGATTGAGGTTATGAAATTACAACTTATGCGAAGGTGGTGGATCGAGCATACATTACTGAGAAAGGAGCTAAAACCTCACGTTTTGAGAGTATAGGTCAAAAAAAAAAAAAAAAACGGCTTCAGAGAGAACCAAGCGGAGGATCTAGTTTTACACCACCATAGAGAATGAATACAGGACCTATTGGCTTAACTCGTTTAGCCAACTAAAATTATACTATCTCTAAAGGTAGCACCATTCCTAATTATCTAACTTGTGGAAAGGCTCATCGAGGACAGTGTTATTGGGTGATGGTAGTATGTTATAGATATGGTCAAATTGGTCATTTGGTGAAAGAGTGTTCAAAATTCACTAATCTTGTAACAAGTACCTTTGAATCGATTCAGAAACCAGGAGGTCTTGTAAGAAGGAGGAAAGAACAAAAACGTCAAGGAAGAGCTTTTAATTTGGTGCTTGGAAACCCCAATGTTACCAAAAACGTTGTATCAGGTAGACTTTCTATATGTGGTCATTTAACTCATATTCTCATCGATTCTAGATCATCTCATTCTTTTGTTGCTCCACACTTTATTTCCAATTTGACATTGATACCTAAACCCTTGGGATATACATTTTCTGTGTCTTTTCTGTCTGGTGATTTTGTACACAGTAATAATATATATAAATTTTGTGCTATATCCCTAAAAGGTGAAATCATATATGTGGATTTTATTCCACTCCACATCAATAGTTTTGATGTAATTTTAGGAATGGATTGGCTTGCTGCCAATCATGCCTCCATTGACTGTACAACTAAAAAGATCTTCCTTTGGTTACCAAACCAATGCGAACTTGTCTTTGATGGGACTGAAGTTTCTACCCCTCCATGTTTAGTATCCTCTACGGCAGCCCAATGATTTTTTAGGAAAGGTTATTGTGGTTATGTCTGTTATGTGGTCGATACTCAGTGAGTAGACCCAACACTCAATTCAATACCCGTAGTTTAGGAGTTTCCTGATTTTTTTTATTTTTTTTTGAAGATTTACCTAGTACTCTAGTTGACCAAAAAGTTGAATTCATCATTGAAACTCAACCCAATACGCAACCGATATCAAAAATCCTTATCGCATGTTGATTGTGGAACCCTTTATCACTAATCAATGATTTATTTGATCAATTGCAAGGCACTAAAGTATTTTCTAAGATTGACTTGCAGTCTGGTTATCATCAAGTGAAAGTCAAAGTAGAAAGCATCGAGAAAACTTTATTCAGGATGCATTACGAACACTACAAGTTCCTTTTCATGCCATTTGGAGTTACAAATGCTCTAACAGCTTTTATGGATCTCATGAATCGATTGTTCAAACCTTATCTCGATTAATTCGTTATTGTTTTCATTGATGGCATTCTCATATACTGTAAAACACCAAAAGACCATGAACAGTGTTTACGATCAGTTTTGCAGGCACTACATGATCACAAATTTTATGCCAAGTTAAAGAAATGTGAATTTTAGATCACTAGTGTAAACTTCCTCTGTCATGTCATTGATAAGGATGACATCTCTGTCGACTCACAAAAGATTGCAGCAATCGTGGATTGGCCCCAACTTACTAATGTATCTGAAGTTCAAAGCTTCTTGGGGTTAGTAGGATATTATCGCCATTTCATTCAGGATTTCTCGAGGATTACATCACCATTGACTCAATTAACCTAGAAAAATACCCCATTTGAGTGGGCCGACAAACAAGGGCGTTGCTTCCAAGATTTAAAGAACAAACTTGTGATCGCTTCTATATTAGCACTTCTTATGGGAACAAATGGGTTTGTAATTTATAGCAATGCCTCATACAATGAATTAGGATGCGTTCTTGTGCAAGATGGGAAGGTTATTGTGTAGGCCTCACGTTAACTAAAGACACAAGAAAAATTACCCAATTCATGATTTGGAATTAGTTGCAATGATTTTCGCTCTCAAAATCTGGTGTCTTTATCTTTACGAAGTAACATGCGAAATTTACACTGACCATAAGAGTCTTAAATAGTTGTTTACACAGAAGGAACTGAACATGAGGCAATGACGGGGTTAGAATTTATGAAATATTATGATGTAAAGCCCAGGCAAGGTTAATACGGTAGCAGATGTGTTGAGTTGACAGGCTACCAAAAATTTGGTATGTATCCTCACTAACAAGAAACCACTTATTCAGAAGCTACAAAAGCTAGATTTAGAGTTGGTTCCATACAAGACTGACAGGTTGCTCACTACTACAGTCATAGAACCCACTTTAATCGATGAAATTAAAGCACGTCAATGTGAGGACAAACTTTTAAGGAAAAGATACAATGAACAAGGAAGTACGCCTAATCTTGATTTTGCTATATGCAATGGGATATTGAAGTTTCAAAGCCGACTTTGCATACCTCACATTCCAAAAATCAAAAAGAAGATATTAGGGGAAGCCCATAGCTCGAGATTCACAGTTTACCTTAGAAATATGAAAATGTATCATGATCTGAAAGAGCATTATTGGTAGATGGAAATGAAAAGGACTTAGCAAGCTATGTTTCCAAATGATTGCAGTGTCAACAAGTTAAGGCAATATTTCAGAGACCTACTGGGTTACTCTAACTACTTCTTATTCTTGAACAAAAATGGGAGCACATCACCATGAATTTCATTATCGGATTACCACAATCAGCCTTAAAGAACAATCACGTACTCTCTTAACAAATTTCCCACTTTATACATCAAGGAAATCATTCAATTGCATGGCACTCCGGTATCAATTGTGTCTGATCAAGACCTTCACTTCATATCTTAGTTCCAGAACAAGTTACAAGCAGCCTTCGAAACAACACTAAAGTTTAATACCGTTTATCATCCATAAACTAATGGACAATCTGAAAGAACGATTCAGACATTGGAAGACATGTTGCGAGTATGTGTATTGGACCTTAAAGGTAACTGGGATAAGTATCTGCCTTTAGTGGAATTCGCTTATAACAATAGTTACCACGCACTGTATAAAACACTGTATGGGAGAAAATGTCAATCGCCTTTATGTTGGACGGAGGTTAAAAATATAGAGTTATTGAGTCTCGAAATTGTACAACTGACAAGTGACAAAATCCAACTTATTCAACAATGAATCTGCACTGCCTAGAGCTACCAAAAAGCTATATAGATACACGGAGACAAAATTTGGAATTTCAGGTAGGAGATCATGTTTTCTTAAAAGTCTCACCAATGATAGGAGTCATTCGGTTTGGGAAACAAAGGAAATTGAACCCACGTCACAACGGGCCATTTGAAATACTAGAAATGATTGGCCCTGTAGCGTATCGTCTTGCATTTCCACTAGAATTGTCCAGTGTTCACAATGTGTTTCATGTTTCAATGCTTCGATGATACCTACGAGATTCTAATCATGTTATTGATCATGAAAATCCAAAAGTTTAAAAAGATCTCTCTTATGAAGAGCAACCGGTGCAGATCCTCGACCGTCATGATTAGATCCTCCAAAACAAGACTTTACCCCTTGTAAAAGTCTTATGATGGAATCATCGTGTCGAAGAAATTACGTGAGAAATTGAAAATCAAATATGAGCCAAACATCCACATCTTTTCAAAAATTAAGGTACAATAAGTTTGAGGATAAACTTCTTTTACAATGGGAGAAATGCAACATCCCAAATACTTAATTAATTTTAATACCGTGTTAATATCAACCAATCATGATTTAAATAAATATATATATATATAATTTTATTGTTGTATGTGATAAAATGTAATTTAATTTAAAATTAGTGGTCATTATATATTGCCAAAAAGAGATGACAATGTAATTATTTTAGTAAATGGGCCAAAGTGTACTTAAGTATTAAAGTTCTGAAATAACCAACTTGGATGAGTTTTGGGACAAAGCCAAATGGATAATAAATAAGGACATGAAATGTGTCAATCTTTTTGAGGTGCAACATATCCTTAAATCAAAAGCTGGTGGTGGGTTCACCAATATATATAGATTAATCGGGGGGAAAAAAATTTGGGGTCAGCGAGTCACAATGAAGGGAAAAGTAAAAAATTTGGAATCGAAATTAAAGTGAGTTATATTATATCTTGAGTTATTATAAATTGTTTTATATAAGTCATACTTTATAAATTATATTAACATTTTTAATGTACTTTATTTGTATAAAAAGGAAAATCCATGAGTATAACTGTTTATTAAATATAATTTTGGGAACGATTAGATAATTAATTAAATGAGAAAATATTTATGTAAGTACCACCACAGAATCCTATGTCTTAGGGACTTAAATAACCATTGGTCTTCTGATTAGTCACTTAGTAACTTTTTATTTGTCATGGATCCATTGACCATCTGTTCTGTTCTGTACTGTGATTGTGATTATTTTGATTTCTAAATTATATTTCTATTATTTAAAATAATTTATTTGTTCAAACTGAGTTATTCACTGTTTAGCCTAAAATAATTATCCATGGTGATTTTGTACCCTTATGCTCTCAGTAGAATATTTCTCACGCTACCATATGCTTATAGTTGTTATACACTTTTAGGTAATAAAGCCTAGGGAGGGGTTTCTAAGTAAGTTTTGTAGGTAGCAAGACCAGGGCTTGAAGTAGACATAATGCACTTTGTATGCATAGTCTAACTCCACGTATTTTGTAAACCAGATAGTTTTAATAATATGATAAATAAAAAGTTTCGATGTATGTTTTAAATAATATAAATATTTAGGTACCCATTATTTTACTCTGATGTGCTATTAATTTGTAAAATTTAGAATTGACCTTTGGTGACCTCAGTTATTGACTAGTTGCGATGCCTAACCTCTGAGTATTGGAGTTGGGCCATGACATTTACTCTATCTAAATAAAATAGGTGAGAAATCACATTCTCTTCTCTTTTATTCATCCAAACATAATAGTGAGAAGCTATAATCATTTCTTTTCTTTTTTTACCTAGGTGAGAAACCACAATAATTTATTTTCTCATCTCACCTCACGATCCAAACAAAATGTAAAGGTATGGCTAAAAAACAACTATAACATTTGTCTGGTGATTTTTCAAAATATAAACACAAAAGTGATAAATCTTACTATTTTAACCAAGGGTGGTCACAGATCGGTTCTGTGCGGTTCGGATGATGGGTTGGACCCGCCCGATGGGGTGCAGGTTGGGAAAAAATAGAACTGTATCTGCCCGCAATGCGGGTTGCAGATTGAACGGGTGGGTCATGCAGTTGTGCGAGCTGTTTGTGAATTAGATTTTTTTTTTAAATTTTTTTTTTTGAACTTTTGTGTTGGGGCCTTCCCATTTTCTGAAGCCATAAAAAAACAAACATAACTATTTTTTTTTTGCACTTTGAATATGTATATAATAAATAAAGATAAAAACAAAACCAAAAAACAAAAAAAAAACAAAAAAACAAAACAAAACAAAAAAAGACAAACAATTTTATTATTATTATTATTCAACCTAGCTAGCTTTATCACGTACCAGTTACAAGAACCCATTTTTTCCCATATACTACTTACCTCTTTGCATCCAAGTATCAAATCATCCATACTCCTCCCCTTCTCTCTCTTCCATCGCTTTCCAGCTTACAAGTTTACAACAATGAAAATATTTTGTTTTATTAAATAAACAAAACTAGTATCTTCCAGATTTGATAGATACAAGTATCTTCCAAGTATCAAACAAATTTTTTTTTTTTTAGTAGATCTTCCAAATTTGGCATCTCCAGATCTGGTTAGCAACGGCGACAACGACAAGCAACCAACGACATGGCTGGTGGTGACAGAACGACGATGGAATAGGGGTTGATCTGCAAGAGACGATGGCAACGGTAGCAGAGAGGAGAGAGATGGCGACGAGAATGAGATAAAAGAGACGGCGAGCAAGGGGCGAGAGATGGTGGTGGTGACGACGATGGCGAGGAGAGTAGAGAGAGGTAGGCAAGATGAGAGAGAGAGAGAGAGAGAGAGAGAGAGAGAGACAAGGGCCAGATGAGAGAAAGAGAGAGAAAGAGCTAGGTAGAGAGAGAGAGGAGGACCAAAAAAATGAATTCAACATGTGATGTGGAAGTGAGAATTTTTTTTTATTTATTTTAAACATAATTTGCGGGGCAGGTCATGCGGTTGCGCGGGTAGGGTAAGATTCGACCCGAACCTGAATTTGTATAGAAAAAATAGACATGCATCCGCCCTATTTATGCATACGGGTAGGGTCGGATTTGTGCTGGTAGGGTCGGTTTGGCCGGGTTGTGCAGGTCGGACAAACCGTTATCCGCCCCTAATTTTAACGAATAAAAAAAATATGGACAATTACATTAACACTGTGCCAGTGAAAATTAATTACAAACTAATAAAAAATTATAATTATAATTATATTAATTTTTATAATATTTTTCAACTTTTTTTTAATTAATTTTGCTGACATCATTGTTAGGTTATTTCCCAAAAAAAATAAGATGGCCACCACAAATTTGCCTAATATCACCATATAATTTCCCACGTCAACTTATTATAAATTAAAAAAAGTAATAATTAGAAGGTCTTATTAACATCAAAAATGCTTTAGAGCTCTAATATAGGAGCTCTAATAGCTCTAATGGAAGATGAGTCACATTCTGATGTGATGTTTGTGCCTTGTTTTGTGTTTTTTGTTTTTTTTTTTTGCTTTGACACATCACTAGAGCTCAAATTAGAGCTCTAGATTTAGAGCTCTGTAGCATTTCCCTATTAACATATGCCGCACATGATAAGAAAGAAAAATGCTTGGGACCTCTAATTTAGAGGTATCACTAGTGATGTGGCAGTGGGTCCCCCACTGCCACAGCCAATCATGTGTCTTGATTTTTTTTTTTTTTTTTTTTTTTCCTTTTCCACCTCATTAGAGGTGGGTTTAGAGATGCCTTTTTAGAGGTCTCTAGCATTGTTGTGATAAGAAATCTTAAATGTATTGTACATCATTTATTACACTCACTTTCATGTATAATATATAAACCTACAAAGCATATTAACATGTATCCTAAAGGCACACGTTAACAAAACCTTAATTAGAAAACAAAAACTAAAAACACTCCTAATTTTTAGATAATTAACTTTTTGAACTTATTTAAACAATTTCTACTTAATAAGTTGTAAGCATAAATTATACCAAATAGTAGATGTGATTATGCGTTATTTTAATTTGGGAATCTATACTAGACTATTTAATATAATTTTTACTTATAGCTTATTAGAGATAATAACTTAAATGAACTGAAAAAAATGAATTATCTAAAAGTTGGGAGAGAGGTATTTTTAACTTTTACTTTTCAATTATAAATTTTCAACTTCCAATAATCTACACCAAACAGGGTTAATGTAACTCATACCCCCAAATTAAAATAAGTTAACAAGGTGATTATTTGGTGATTTTTGAAATATTACTCCACATTATTCATCGCTTGACAAGTGTCAAAGGCCTTGTTTGGTTTGTGTTTCTAAAAAAAATTTGGGAAAAATTCTCTACAAATAAGTTTTCAAAAGTAATCAAACCAAACAAATTTTTCCAAATTTTTTTTCCAAAACTTGTTTGGTTTACAAGTTTTCCAAACAAATCTCTCTCTCATACACATCAAATCAATCACTTTTTCCAAAACTCTCTCTCAAAATAATTTTTCAAAACATCTTTTGAAAAAAAACCAAACCAAACAAATTTTCGTACTTTTTATCTCAAAACATGTTTCTCAAATACAAACCAAACAAGCCCAAAATGTTTTTCAAAAACTCAAGAAAAAAAAATTAGTCCTATTATTTTAATCAATTAATATGTAGTTAGGGTGCCACATAAATTTGGCCTATTAGCAAAAAAATAATTTGAAGAAATTACGACTGAATAGTAATTTTACAAAATAATTATAAATTATAAATTTTAATTATTAATGTAGTATAAACTTTGCCACTTATCTAAAAATATTTTTATAGACTTTTGTAATTTCCAAACACCCCATTGTATGTTAGCCTGTCCGCAATACTTTTTAAAATCTCAGACCTTGGGACAGTGCAGCTTTTATACTTTTGCGAACAAAAAGCCGAAACTTTGTACTTTCTCAGAGAGTTAAAACTAATTCTCTCCGTGACAATTCGACATCTGGCGAGTTCAATCGAAGACACCAAAAAGAGTTTACGTGTCATTTACATACAGCGAGTATCAAGCTTTTATGAGTACGCGAGAGTGTCATAACTCAATATTTTGAATTCCTGGACAACGGCTATTTCGCTCTGCACAACTTTCTATGCACTTTCAAAAACAAAAATAATAGAACTTCTAAAACTTAGGACTAAAAGTTTTAGCAAAGGTATTATATAAGCAACCAGCATCCTCTCCTTCTCCTTGATTTCTTACTTATGTTATTGGGTCTATTTTTAGGCTCAATTTTAATAATTTAAATTTTAAAATTTTAAAATTTATTGAGTATATTATATCTATAAAAAATCAAGTTGATCGGATATTAAAAGTATATATTCGGATCATCGAACTAAAAACTAATTTTTTTAAAAATTTAATAACCAATTTTGATTTAAATATTTTACTAAAATTTTTAATAAATATTTTGTATGTATGTCTCACACTCATGTAAGACATTTGTCATTATTTCTTTCAAAAATGTCAAATTTTTAATTAATCATCTCTATGTGATGGGACTTACTATTTTAGTCAATAAAATACATATTGAAGCACCATTTGAATTGGACAATGTTAGAGATAATCTTCTATCAAATAAATGATTAAATATCTCACATAAGTGTGGGATTCACAATTTCGTTGATCTCATATCTATGTAAGATATTTAATCATTTATTTAGTAAAAAATTTAAGATCTATAGCATTTTTTATTTGAATTTGCTCATGAAGCAAATTATAATTTCTCCTCTCTGCGTGTAAAAATTATTTTAAAATTATAAAATATATAAATTATATTTAAAAATAAATTAAAATATTAAATGGATAATAATATATAAATTCTACAAATTTTAGGTGAAGCTGCTCTTAGAACATCTCTAATTTTTCATTACTTACTTTTATTTTTTATTTTAATATTAAATAAAAAATTTAATTTGATATGAATTACTGCCAACCCTTTCATCGAATTTTCATTAAAAATCTTTATAAAAAATTTCTCTTATTTCAAAATTTCCTTTTAATTAAATTTAATGAAAAAAAAAAATCATCTACAATGCTTTGCTTTTCAAAATTTTCATCAAATAAATTTGATGAAAAAGTGTTTATCTTAATTTGATAAGCAATTAATAAAAAGATTGATGATTTTTAAATATTTTTTCATTAAATTTAAATTTAAAACAAAGAGATTAAGAATTTAAGACTCTTACTAATATAATATGTCAAATCTTTAAGGTGAGTAGTAATTTAGTTTTAGGAGTATGTTTCTATATTTAAAATTGACAAATGTTAACACATGCCATTTAGATATTTTTAATATTAAAATGTGTGTAAAAATATATTGAAAACGATAATTTTTTTATAAAGTAAATGAATCTGTAATGAAATTATTAACATATATATTGGATTTTATATTTCTTGTGTTCCTTTTCTTGTGTCATAGACATTTATTTGTAAGGCTTTATTTAGGAAGTAGGTTGGGATTAATTTAGTCAATTAAAAGATAAAATAGGTTAAAAAGGTAATAAGATAAAATATTATATTCAAATCATAATCATTTCACTTTTTCTCTCACAAAATTATAAAAAAGTTAAAAGTTCTTTCTAAACATAATTTTTTTCAAAAAGTGAAAAATGGCTCTGTTTGGTTGTGTTTTTAAAACATGATTCTACACCTACATTTGCAAATGATGTTTGGAAGTTTCCAAAACTGTGCAGAGAACTCTGAGATAGACGCGATTTTCAGAATTTTTTTTTTGCAAATTTTGCCTAATCGATCGTCCCACCGGTTGACCGGAATAGTGATTTTTTTTTTTTGTTTTTTGCAATTGATATGGTAATTTTTATATATTCGAAAAAAACATATTCTAAATTTTTTATGTGCTTTAAAATAATTTTGAGTTGTATGTTTGGTTATAAGTTGTAATTTTTTTATATCAAATATCACATCAACAATTCCCCACTCAATTCAAAACTCTTTTCAAAACTCTTTACCAAACAAATTTTCCACACTCAAATCATAATTTCAAACCTTACAAACTTAAAATACAACTCATACTCTCAAATGATATTTACAGAACTCTACCAAACGCAACCTTAAGTTAAAAAAATTCTTCCCAAATGAAGGCTAAAAGTTTTAAATTTTTTACCAAGTCTAATAACATAGAAATAAAAAATAATTGAATGAATAAGATATTTAAAAAATAAATCTCACAAACAATACGACCATTTTGTATTTAATTTTGTGTTTGATTTTATTTTATTATTACATACACACTGTTAAAGATTTACAAAATTTAATTTTTTTTATTTCACCTTTAATTAAAATTTATTGGACAGTAAAATAATCTAAATAAATATATTTTTTTTAACTTTTTACAAAAATATATAAAAAAAATAAAAAAATAATATAATTTAAATAAATATATTTATTTAAATAAATACACTGAGATTATGCCAAACAACACTTATCTAATGACTATTAAAAATTTCATGGTAAACACTATAATGATCACAATTCTAAAAATCTCAACAAATGAACCCTACCATAATCATCACAGTCTAACAGCACACTTCCTCTTGCTCTGTGAAGTGTGCACCAAATGAACCCCACCATCATCATCCCAGTTTTTCTCTTCTTCTGTGCAGTGTGTGCACAATAAACCTGTCCCAAAAATTAGCTACCCAGGGAGAGCCCATTTGGATCAAAGAAGCAGAATGGGTATGTTGGTTTGTGTCTTCTCAGCAATTTTGGCAGCCACCCTTTTCACCACTCTCTCTCTTGCTCTCAGTCAAGATGGTAATCACATTTTCCATTTCAACTCATCCCCTTGCTGATTTTTATTTATTTATTTTAGTTTGAAATTTATCTTCTTTTTAAGCTATATAGGTCTCTGGTTGTTTGGTTTTAGGCATTGCATTGTTGGAATTCAAAAGCACTTTGAATGATACAAAGAACTTTCTCAATAACTGGAATGACTCTGATGAATCTCCATGCCAGTGGACTGGTGTCATTTGTAATCTCAATGACCAACGAGTTCTCTCTATGTATGAATCTCACACCCTTTTCTTATCTTTTTCACCTTCTTTTTATTTTTATTTTTTTTAACTCTCTTTTTTCTTGCTTATTTCTGAGCATGACTCTATTTCTTGATTTGGGTTCTGAAGAAACTTGCCTTTCATGCAACTTGGAGGGATGATTTCTCCAAGCATTGGCAAACTCAGTAGATTACAAAGACTGTGAGTGCAATACCCACTATATGTTGTTGTCCCAAATGTATAAGTAACCCTAAAACAATTTCTGAATTCTAATGTCACTTTGTTTTTTGTTCTTGTTTTTGTTTTTTTTATGTTTTTGACCATAGGGCACTTCACCAGAACAGCTTACATGGTGTTATTCCTAATGAAATTACTAATTGCACTGAACTCAGAGCCTTGTGAGTGGCAATGGATTTCTCTCTCTCTCCATTAATTGATTGTAATTTGTATACATTCCGTTATTGTATATTTGTGGATTTTGTGTTACTTATGCACATTGATAAAAATAAGTGAAAATGCATTGTATTAATATCTATAGGTACTTGAAGGCTAATTATCTCCAAGGAGGCATACCATCAAATGTTGGGAATCTTTCTTTACTCACCATACTGTAAGACATCTCTCTCATTTCAGTAAAAAATTCTTCGACTAGTAACATCACAAGATGTCTGAATTTGGGCACACAGCACACAGTGGTTTTTAAAATTTTGAAAGTTTTTCAATATTAGTAGAAATTCTATGCAGAGATTTGTCAAGCAATTCTCTTAAGGGTGCCATACCTTCATCTCTTGCTCGTTTAACACGCCTCCGATATCTGTAAGTTCAGCTGTGGCAGTGTAATGTGGTGGTTTTTTATTTTTTGTTTTTATTTTTATTTAATACCAATATAAAATAAATTTTTATGCTTTTAATATGATAATGTAATGCAATTTATTTCAGGAATGTATCTACCAACTTTCTTTCTGGTGAAATCCCCGATGTTGGAGTACTAAGCACTTTCGGAAACAAGTCGTAAGTCCCCTTGTCAACATATCCACTATGTCTGTCTGTGGTTAATTCTCAATTGCTTGGGGTATTAGCCAATGGGGCTGCTACTTAGGAAAGACAAAGATAAATGTGTTAGGTGACTTTCTAATGGTTGAACCTGATATCAGCATCATGCATGACAAAGATTTAACTGTAAGGTATTGGAGACTAAGGGCTGGTTTGGCAACTTAACAAAATAGCCCAAAAATCACTACAAAAAGTCAACCCCTTCTCTTTATTTTTCTGCACGTCTTTTCTTAAAAAACTAAAAAACCACTAAAAAAGTCAATGCCCAACTGTATTACATTTGATGGAGGTGTTCACAGTTAAACAGTTTTAAGTCTCTTCCGTGTCCATTGACATTTATGTCCAATATGATAGAAGCCTTGAATTGCTGCCCTGCCTTTTTAGTTGAGAATCTCTAAGAATCTTTTGAAAAATGGAACTTGTGGTTGTTGAGTTTAGCATCATTAATAGCATTCCATGTGAATAGACAAAAGCAAATCTTGGAGTACCAAATCTTGAATTTTTGTCCCTCATTGACTGTATTGTTTATTTTATTTCGGTTTTTTTTCTTTTCGTTGGTGGTTTTTTTTTTTTTTTTTTTTTTTTGGGGGGGGGGGGGGGGGGGGAGTGATTGGATTGGATTCTTTTATTTTATTCTCTCATATTTTAACTCAAACATCTCCTATTTAAGTTTGTGAACTTGGGGGGGTGGGGGGGATGATTGGATTGGATTCTTTTATTTTATTCTCTCATATTTTAACTCAAGCATCTCCTAAAGTTTGTGAACTGAAACCTGCCCATTTCAACTGTAAAAGTAATAATCTCTGTGAATAACCTCCATTCTCTTATCTCTTACAAATTTAGAATCTATTAAACACAAGTCAAAAAATGGTAATGAGCAGAAGCAAAGACTTGATAGAGCTAATCATCACTGTGAATAACACCTCCCTTCTCTCACACAACATAACAACATTATCATCATAACAACACATCAATCATAGATATCATAAGCAAGATAAGAGCTCTTGCCTATCTTACATACAAATCTTACATACAAATCCTACAACTGAAGTCTTTAAGTTCTCTCACTACCACCCTCTCCATCTCTAAGGTTGCCTTGGTCTTCCCCAACTTCAACTCTAGTGATCTTGAGCCATGGAAGTGCCTGCCATCTTCCCAGAGGTCCAGTATCGACCACCCTCAATCCTTATGCCTACTATCTCTTCTGTAACCCATTTTAAGCAGAGTCCTTTTGCATTGGGTATGACCACCGTTTTTTAAGCATGCTAATTATATAAAAAAAGATACTCACATACTCTGCACAGAGATATATGTTTGGAGAAAGGGACATTTATCCACATACAGCCCTAAAGAATCAAGATCCTTAATATGGAAAGAGATAGGCTAGTTGAGGAACCGCAACCATATAACTTTTATCTGGCATTGAAGATCAAAAGCATCAGGTGTTTAAGTTTGCAAGTTGAAACCTAGCTATGTTGAGATTGCAATGAAGGAGAAATTGAAGGATAAATATTCCAGATTTAGGTAGGGTAGGAAGTGATCCAAAAATAACTTAAGTGAAAAAAGAACAGAAAAAAAATAAAAAAAAATAAAAAATTCTCATTCAGGGTTTCAAATATCAGTTGTTATGTATTGTATTTGGCTGATACGTAACGGGATTTTGGACTTTTGATCTATTATTCACCGATATATCGGCTAATATATGATCGTATCACCAATACCGATGCATATCCTGATATCATTATTTAAAACCATGATGTCATTCTTGAATGTAAATATCAAATGACGCAAAACAAATCACATTTTAGACTTGTGAAAGATTAATAAATAAAGGGCAGAAACAAATATATACGTATTTGTTGAGACATTTATTTGGTAGTTAGCGATCCTTTTCACCTTGTTGCTTATTTTTGTCTTCAATTATTCAAAAATAGTTATTTTTGATTTGCTGAAAATGGCATAGTTGTTATCATATTTTGAAATATATGCAATAAAAATCATGTTGAGTATTGTTTGCAGATTACTATTCAAATTGGTGACTTCCTTAATCTGCATTAATTGCTTTTCACTAGTTATCCTTTATGACTGTTACACTCTTATGCTTAGGTTTGTTGGCAATTTAGACCTTTGTGGTCGACAAGTGAACAAACCATGTAGAACATCACTAGGATTCCCTGCAGTGCTACCACATGCTGAAAGTGATGAAGCTGCAGGTAAGTTTGTAGATTAAACTCCTTTGGCACTTACACTAAATGAAAAACAGTCCAAGTTTTTTAAACTGACAATGCTAGATTTTCTGTTGGAATGATTTTCGCAGCACCTACAAAGCGATCATCTCACTATATCAAAGGAGTACTGATTGCTGTAACGTCTATAATGGGTCTTGTGGTCATCGTGCTCCTTATTTTCCTCTGGATTTGGTTGCTATCGAAGAAGGAAAGGGCTGCTAAGAAATACACAGAAGTCAAAAAACAAGTTCATCAAGGAAAAGGTTAGCCAGATGTTCCTTCAAATTTTATGTTATGTTCTTTTAATTTTTTTGGCAACATTCTAAATTTTACCATAATTTTTTTTTTCAATGTTGCTAGGCACCAAGCTTGTTACTTTCCATGGTGATCTTCCCTATCCCTCATGTGAGATCATAGAAAAGCTTGAATCTCTTGATGAGGAGGATGTTGTGGGATGTGGAGGATTCGGCACTGTCTATCGGATGGTCATGAATGATTGTGGTACATTTGCTGTTAAAAGGATTGATCGGAGCCGTGAAGGATCGGATCAAGTTTTTGAGAGGGAGCTAGAGATCTTAGGTAGCATCAAGCACATAAATCTTGTCAATTTGAGAGGGTACTGCAGGCTCCTTTCTACCAAGCTGCTTATATATGATTATTTGGCGATGGGCAGCTTAGATGATTTGTTGCATGGTATGTTTCACTTTTAACAAGTTCTTTTTCTATTTTTCATCCTTGGGCATGTTGTTTTGATGAGATCAATTTACTCTACCTTTCTAGTTTTAAGGCAACCCTCAATTACCTAGCGAATCCACGCCCAAATTGAACCGACTCCGATGTGCCTCATCCACCACCATCTTCACCTCGGAATTGTCTTATCCAACGTTGAATCCACAATGTTGATGTCGAATCCATGACAATGAGCTACTCTGGAATCCACCAAAGCTTTAGGTCCAAGTTCCACGGAATTCACCGAAGAACACCTCTCTCTTTGTGAACAAAAAAATAAAGACAAACCCCTTGATGATGTCAATATGAAACTCGTAGATTCACCAATCACTATCAAATCATCAATGAAACACTTATAAAAAAAACACCCTCCAATATAGAAAACATTGGTAGCTCTGCTCTCCCAGAATTTGGACGGCTTAAATTCTAAAAACAGCAAACGGCGAACTTTATAATAAATAGATTTGCGAAAACCGCTCGAGAGCACATTTTACCACTTTAGCGGTGTGAGTAAAGGCGGTGCAAAACATATAGGCCAATTGCTCGAGCGCAACATTCACCGTTTGAGGCATAAAACTTGCTTCTTAGAAGTTCAGTTTGCAGGCAGAGATACTGGATGCTCCTTTTCACCGCTCGAGCACACAACTGACCACTCAAGAGATCAAACAACTTTACTACATAGTCAACGAAGTGGCAAACAAAGAATGCTCAAGATATGAAATGTTAGTACAAACTCCACTATGGTTGGATTCACTTCTAAACACTCACAATCTCACTGAATTAAAAGAACGAATAAAATTACAATTGAAAGGAGTTTTGTCAAACGGGATTGCTAATTACAAAACCTCAAAAGTTGAAAATGATTTCAATCATTTTATGAGATTTGATTATCCCACCAATCTAAGTAACCATAATTCATTGTTTGTTCCCGGCCTATCTCTTAGTCTTCATCCTTCATCCTCCCTTTATATTCCAAAAATTTTAGTGCCATTATACTTTGTTTGATGATTGAAATTTGTTGCTACCATCATGTTTTTTTTTCCCATTTTCTGAAGATTCCAATAGCATAAGTTGCATTTTTAGTACTATCCATTGCTCAATGGCAAAATTTTGGAACCAACTCACTAAAGCATTGTTGATACATTTTGCAAAAGACAAAATTCAGATGTGATAAAAGTTTCAACAGAATATGTTAGAAAATTAATGTTGTCGTGTTTTGCCAAACAATTACTTCTGATCTTGCTAATGTGATCTCCATTTTTTGTTTAGACGATGGAGAAGGAAAGCAATCCTTGAATTGGAACGCTCGTCTAAGGATAGCATTTGGCTCTGCCCGGGGTTTGGCATACTTGCACCATGACTGCTGTCCAAGGATAGTTCATCGTGATATAAAGTCCAGCAATATACTCCTTGATGAAAATCTAGAACCGCATGTTTCAGACTTTGGCCTTGCCAAACTTTTGGTAGATGAGGATGCTCATGTCACAACTGTGGTTGCTGGAACTTTTGGTTATTTGGCACCAGGTGTGTTTTATGCTTTAGATTTGTTCTCTATCTTACTATTGCTACTTTGTTTTCTTTATTGCAAAATGTCTTGATCTGATTGTAGAACCTCTCTGGACTTGGACTTACCTTTGTTCTCTTAAGAACAAAACGTTAGTGGATCCTGGGGAGTCCACCAACAATCTTCCCCTCATGTGTGAACCATGCATCGGGCTTAACTTCCCTTGGAGTATGATCTACCACTCTTTGCCCTCCCAAAGAGTTCATCATAGACCGCCCACCGTTCCACTTAATTTTGATCTATTACTCCCTAATATTGTGTTCAAACTTGGGCTATGAGTCACAGTACCTACTCCATCAAGAGCCACCATTTCCATCTTACATGGACTCAAATCCTCCAAAAGTAACCATGTCAATAGAATTTGACAAAGGTAAGGTGTGAGATATTTATCGGAAGAAAAACTAGACAGTTGAATCCTCTAATTTTTTATGATATTTGAAGAAGAAAAAATTCACATTTGCTAGTAAGGAAACATTTATAGTCTTTCGCATGGATGAGAGACAGAAATTTCACAAGTTCCTAAATCCCTTAAAATATACATTTCAATATAAACGAGATGAAAATATTATGTTTTTTCATCCATATGATTAACGAACAACCAATGAAAAAGTGGGCCAAGTGTTTTATGAATTGAAACTTTATGGGAGCCCAATGTAATTATGCCAAACTTGTGGGGCTCAATTTATTTTCTATCAAAGCGCAAGAGAGGAGGTTAGTGTAATTTATCTTTAATAATATATAATGTTTGGATCTTGAATTTGAGAAGCGATTTGTTGAGGGAAAGGAAAAGGGAAGAGAAAAAGTGAATGAAATAGAAGCTTATTTATTTATTTACTCTTTGCTTTTCCATATGCATTTCCTTTCCCTTCATAAATCTCTTCTCAAATTTAAGATCCAAACACAACCTTAATGTTGTTGGCCACGAAAAACCTTGGTCCAATGATTGTGATGCTTGCGTATGGGTGGCTTCATAGTTCCTAGTATGAATATCAGTTTGGTAATTGTCTGAAAATGAGCTGTAGCATGTGTGAAGTTGTCACCCCATTTTCCCAAGCTTCATGTGAATGTCAATAAAATACCAACAATTCCTAAGTAGCATGTGGTCTATGTGTGTTTTTCTCTTCATTGGTGTACATTCTTTGCTTGTAATTCATGATTGATTCAATTACAAAAACAGTTTTTGGACGATTAATGTTTAAATTAGTCCATGGCATTCAGATACAAATAGAACTTTTCTCGTATACTGATTACTTGCTTTGCTTGTTCTTCATCAAAGGTTAAACTAACAAAATATTGTTACGTTTGGCAACTTGGAAACAGAGTATTTGCAAAGCGGAAGAGCCACTGAGAAGTCAGATGTGTAGTCAGATGTGTATAGCTTCGGAGTTCTCTTGTTAGAGCTTGTAACCGGAAAGAGACCCACTGATACTTCTTTTGTAAAACGAGGCCTAAACGTCGTTGGTTGGGTATGTTCTCCCAATTTCCTTTCAATGTCACAAGAAGAGTTTTTTCTGATTCGTGTGCTTACAATGTTGCAATGCTTGGAATTTGCAGATGAACACTATGCTAAGAGAGAACAGCTTGGAAGATGTGGTGGACAAAAGGTGCTCCGATGCAGATGCAGAAACCGTAGAAGCAATCATAGAAATAGCAGCAAGGTGCACCGATGCGAACCCAGATGACAGGCCATCAATGCAACAGGTGCTGCAGTTTATAGAGCAAGAGGTCATGTCACCTTGCCCAAGTGATTTCTACGAGTCCCATTCAGATTATTGTTGATCCGCTCTTCGCTATCTTGCAAGTGTAAGCCCATGATATGTATATTTATAGGATTGTGAGCGATGAATGTGCATGCTGCTGTCTTGCACTTTATTTATTTTTTTTTTTTGCTGTCTTGTTTTTTCCTCATTGATATGGTGAGAAAGTATATGAAAATTGTCTAGTTCAAGTTTGCCCACCAATCATTGGTGCTGGAAAATTTGCTACAAGTAAAAGATGGTTTGGGAGAAGCATTGTTGAGAAAAATTGATGTAAAATGTTGTCATTGTTATGGCAAGTCAAGTTTATGCAGTTGAAATCAGAGCATTTTTTGTAGTGTATAAACGGCCTGTTGGAGTAGTTTATGAAGTTGCAGATAGTATTTTTTTTTTTTTTTTTTAAATTATAGAAATTTATATTAGAATGTTTAAGAATGAGGTATAAAAAAATTTAAATAAATTTAAAGAAGTTGATTATTGAAGAGTAATTAAAGACATACTTTTTGTTTTTTGTTTTTTTATTATAAAAATGAGTCATTCATCGAATTTAAGTTTGTCCGAATTATCCGAATTTGTGCATATCGGTCTATTGTTCGGACGACTGATGTAACTTTTGTCAGCCACGGTTATTATCTTTGTCGTCGGATTGCTGGTCGGACGATTGGTATATACAAATTCAGGTGATTTGGACAAGTCAAAATTTAGTAGACGTAACATTGCTTAGCATGGGGGGAAGCTGCACTAAATAGGCCCAAGTTCTCTTTGTGAAAATTGGATTAATTGAACTAAATAGTTATGAGCTCTAATGGAGTTTAATCTTATTCACATACTATCAAAGTGTAAATAAAACACAAGTTTTTATTGATTAAAAATAATAGTCTATAATTTTATGTACTTTTTGAATAGTGTTGGCTTTTTGGCTTTCGAAGGGTATTTTTGTAAATGCGAGCGTGCCAGCAAGGATCAATCAGTTCTTACAGAAATTATAATTGCCAACCAATTATCAGACGATTGTGTTTTAGTTCTTTCAGCCTCAATTAAGAGGACTTTTACTGGTGGCTTGACGTAGGAGAAATTAAGCGAAATAACAGTTAAACGAAGAGCAATTGAAGTATTTCATTAAAATGAAAACTTACAATGGTCCAAACTCAGCCTCGTAGAGGTTTACAGTAACAATCTACTTGAATCTACTTGAAACTACTCCTATGAATGAAGTACAGAGCAGGTATTTAAAGTGCAGGAATGTAAAGAACATGTATTTAAAGTGTAGGAAATGTAAAGACTGGAAATGTAAAAACTGGAAAAGAAAATATGTAAAGTAAGACTGGTTGTATGATCTGAGTCTGGGGGTTTTTTCTGGGGACCTCCTTGCTATTTATACTCCTCAAGGATGACCATCGAACTGCACTTCAAACCGTCGAACTGCTCCTCCATAATCGCTAATCATGCTGCCTTAGAAGTAGTTCCACTACGCCATCACTTTGCAGTTGGGCTTCCCTCCTGTATTTGAATTTGAATATGAGTAACCGTTGAAGCCACGTCACCTTGTATCTCTTTACTGATCTAGTGCTACTCAGATCACGTGAGAACCAATATTCACTGCCACGTGTACGATCAGGATCGAAGACTTGAATAATCTTCCTATATTACCCTTACTTTGCCACGTGTTGAACTGTAACTGGCTTTTACAAAATATGTAGCCAACATTACCCCCCGCACTAATATGCCCAATACTTGGTAATATTAGTGGATTACGGTCTTTTCCCGCGCTTTTAGAACGTGCAGGGAGTCTATATTCTGGAAACACAACCGTCATCTATTTGGTGATCATTTGCATTAACTCTCCTTCAATTTGTCGAACATCCCAATATCTTAGCATTCGAACAGACTATGGCTAAATCAACTTCCCTTTCTATTAATCAAGCATATGAAGAGCCATTGAGTAATGCTGCTTCCCCTCGAAAGAAAATCCACGCATTCATTAGCCACCTTTACCCGCCTTTCTATATTCAGGTCATGGGAGCCTTTGCAAATTACTAATGTTTGGACTACGAACACATTGCCCTTAATCCTTCGATTCAACAAGATGCAGATATAGATACAAGAAGTTCTTCTTCTAACTCCCCCTTGTACCTCGAACAAACTGCTCTCAAACCTTTGATTCGGCAAGTTGCAAATATGGTCTTGGGAAACTCTTCTTCACAAACCTCTGCATGGGATGAAGCTGCAACTTCTTCCTCTTCTGGGGTTTCTAACTGGACAAGCTGGTCAACACCTGAGACCTGGGATTTGAGGGAACGAATCAACCATCATTTTGTTGAGTTCACTGACCCTTTAGAGTTTCCTTCTTACGTTCGAAGTTCAATGGTCTACCCCTACGTGCCCATTGATCATCGACGTAGTTTGGAGGAGAATCTGCTTGTAGCATGGTACACATCCTCCATGCCTACAAAGATAGTGTACGCTACCCGGCGCCTAGAAGAAGCACAAGGATACAATCCATCATTCTTAGCCCAGAAGGCGAAGATTTGTTCTTCCGATTGGCTTGATTATATTAATGCCTTTGTTCCTTCTACTCCCGTACCATCTCCCATAATAGAAGCATCCACACCTTCTTCTCCATCTTCTGAAACAGAAGCATCTACACCTTCTCCTCCACCAACTCTTTGCTGGACAGAGAGACTGAGGCTTGCCCTTCCCATGGATGAAGTCTTTCCACCTTACAAACCTCCACCATCCCCTACTCCAGCTGAGCGGAAACAAGCTCAACTTCTACTTGCAGCTTTCTCTCACTTACCCTTCAATGTCCTTGAAGACGAAGTCCCTCTCAAGAACCTTCGATGGGCTTGTGATATTTTGACTAGGGGCTATGTCCTTAATCCCCTTGCCCAAGCAGAACTTCATATGTTCCTGGACCAACTTCCATTGCTCCTCTACTGGCATCGAAATTCCATGGTCACTACACAATCTTTGGATCAACTTTCGTCTCTTCGAATTCATGCCCAGTACAAAGCAGAGAACTTCATCGAAGAATTCGATGATTTCAAGAATAAAGATTCTGCGTATTTGGATGACTTGGTCATAGACAAATTGGAACAAAGATTGAGAGAGGAAGCTTTCGAAATAAAGGCTGAAGAGCTCTACTACGAAGTGAGAGCACATCAACTTATGCAGCCAATGTTAGAAGAAATAGAAGATATAATAAAGAAAGAACAAAAATTCATTGATCATTATTGGACTAAATTTCATGATCTTGTTATTTATTCTATTCCTTATTTTTATGAGCTTGAGTTTATACCCAGATAGGGTCATTCGATGTAATTGCTTTGGCTTTAATATAAACAGAATTCTTCATTTGGCATTGCTTGACCCTGTTTCCATTTGCCTTTTAAGGCCAATCCAGAGCTTCGAACTGAACAACCTTATTCTTCGAATATGGACTCAATTGTTTAAAAATGAAAACATTAAGAATCAACATGACTTTTCCAATTTATGGAATAAGTTTGACAATTCTGGCTGATATCATTTAGAATTAGTGCTTCAAATTTAACAACCTCATCCTTCGAACCTGGACTCAATTGATTTTAATGAAACACTAAAAGGAATCAACATAACTTTTCCAATTTATGGAATAAAGTTGACAGTTTCTTGGCTGATTTTCAATCAGAATCAGTGTTTCGAATCTAGTAATCTTATACTTAAAGCTTGTTTCAACCATAATCAACATCTGACCATGGTTAGTATGATCAACTTAGTTTTAAATTGACCATCCTTTGCTTCGGACAACAGTTCATGCTACTTTAGTTCCACATACAGCTTTTCTGTAAACCAACCACTGGTTTTGATGTTTCGAACACCAAATCCTGTCCTTGAAGAGTCTCAAGTTTTGCCTCAAAGGACATTACCTTCGTTAAGAAACCTAAAACAGGTCTTTAAACCTTTTGGAGTAAAACAAACACTTGAGTATTCTTATACTTTTTAAGTATGAATGTGCTTCGAAGCCGTCTTCTCTGTTTCGAAGCCGTTGTTTTTTGGTTTCTGGCGCCAAAATTTGGCTTCGAAGCCAAATATTTTACTTCGAAGCTAACCTCAATATCTGGGCTGTGTTTTTCCCTCCAAAAGTATCAATATTGAAGGAAACTATTCGTATTCGTACTTTCAGTACTTAACGACTTACGGGATATATTTTCCGGACACAAAGGCCTTTAAAACCCTTTTGTTTCGCGTTCTGGAATTACTTACGCTCTCAACGTATAAACCCTCATCAGTTTTCCACTTCTCTCTACTCCCTTCTTCACTTTCTAAAAAAACGTACTATCAATGGCTTCTTCTTCACCAAAAGTGCCAGTTATAGAGCATGTGAGCTCATCTGTGGCCTTGAAAAGACTCATTGATGCAGAATGTGAGAAGTACAAGACTGGGGAGAAAAGCGCTATCGATGGACGTATTTTTGTCCCTCGTCGCCATGTGCAGCAAGACTATGTGCTCGGGCCCATATTCAAAGAGATCCTTACTGAGCTCCCAGCCCTATACCCGCATCTGGAAAACCAATGTCTCCTTTATGAAGGTGGTCTCGACTGGAGGAACTGGAGAATCAATCGCCCTCACCGATGTTGGCCCACGGTGAGACCGGAGTGGCAAGAATGGTATGACCGGGTCATCCCTGCTAGGACACTGGACCTTCAAGAGCTCTGCCTTCTCGATGCTCCCCGACTATCTAGGATAACTATCTCAGAGGACCCTTTCTTAGTTCCTACTGCCTTATGTTTTTGGAACCCTATCTTTAATTTCTTTCAATTTAGATGCGGGATGATGGCCCCTACTGTCCTTGATATTTGCCATCTACTAGGAGTATCCCCTATTGGTACTCCCATTATACCAGATTTCACTGACTTAGCAGTCCCTTTCTCCCTCCCCTCTCTTAACTCATCTTTCAGTGATTTTGTTAAAGCTGAGAATAAAAGAGAGGGTCTAGTAACTGATAGAGAATTCTTTTCCTTCTTGTTATATTGGCTTTGCAAATTCCTCTTCTGCACCTCCTCTCAAAGAATCATGCTTGAATTTGCCCCTCTTGCCAAAGCCTTTGTTTTGCATAAAAGGGTAGCCTTGGCTACATATGTTTTAGGCCATGTATATAGAGTTTGTTCCCTCTTTTGTGAAAAACCCTTAGATGCTAATCAAGGGGGGCCATTCTAGATCCTTCAGCTTTGGCTTTTCACCTATTTTACTAAATTACAATCCAAATGCCTTAAATTTTCTGGGCTACACTCTCTTACCCATGGTATAAGACTGGCCAACGCTTCACTTTCTCCCTCTACTTTTGCCTTTTATTTCTCTTTCTTCTATCAATTACCAACTGCCCCTTCTATTCACCATTTCCATCCCTTCGAACCCAGCATTGGTCCAACTTGGTTGAATAATTTCCTAAGTGACAGGCTCTGTGCTTCGCCTGCTCACAAGGATATATGGGCTTCCCTTCTGCTTCCTAGAGAGTTATTTATCGGGACTACGAACCCCAGAGCTTATAAATGCATAGCTGAGCCTTATTGTCCTGCTCAATTTGCTAGACAATTTAGCTTCACACAAGGGGTCCCAATACCTCTCTGCAGCAACACCAATTTGAGCCTTACTATGAGAGATTTGAAGGTTTGGAGGTCGAGGCTAGAAGAGGCAACCTTCAAATTTATAGATGACTTGGCCACTTTTGAGTATACCCCTTTCAGTCCTCAAGGTACCGTATTGAAGAGATACCAAAATTGGTGGGTGAGCAACATGGAAGTCTATTTGGCCATTTCACCTCAAAACCTACTAAAGTGTTGGATGTGCCCAAGCCCAAGGGAGCTGAAACTGTTACTTCTTCCACCGTGCCTCTTCCAACCCAGTCCATTCCTGCTGCTGCCTCAACTCCTCCTAAAGTCACTGGGGCTGCTTCGAAGAAAGGTATATACCTTTGTTTTCTTTCCTTCGACTTTCTCTATGATGCTAGTTATCTTATTCTTAATTCTTCTTCTGTGAAGGAGGTCAACAGCAAAAGAAGAACAGACTCCTTGAGCTAGAAAAGGAAATATCTGAGGTTTAAGCAGAAGAAGAAGAAGAACAGGAGTCTCCCTTGAAAAGAAGGAAAAAAGTGATTGGCTTGGTTCAACAGAAGACAGCTGCTAGAGAAGTAGAAGGGGAGCTCTTTTCTAGGGAATCCGGATCTCAGACTGAAGAAATTGAGAAGGAAATTGAGAAGGAGCCGACAATACCAATACAGAGAAAAAAGATAATTGTCTCTCCTTCTGATTTTGTCGAAGACTCCGATTCCGAGACCATTGCCGAAGCAATAGAAAAAAGAAGGAAAATGGCTGCTTCAGTTACTAACTTGGTTGAAGATCCCGTCCACGAAGCAGCTGCTAAGGCCGTAGAACAAGAGTATTCCAAGGCCATAATTGTCTTCGAGAGGGCTGAGAAGAGATGGCAGAAACAAGTTCTGAGAGATGAAGCTGCTGCTGCTGACGCACTACAAAGGGAAGCTGCAAGAAGGCAACAGACTGCCGAACATTACTCTCTTCGCAGCTCTCCCATCAGTGCCAGCGCTTCTGGAACAAGTAATTTCTTTCATGCCTCTATCCCTTTTTTTTTTTTGTGTCGAATCTTTAATATTGAGACTTGACATTACTTTATATTTCTTTGCAACAATAACCACTGAGCCTATCTCTTAATTTACTTCTCTTTCGAGCATTGCTCCTCCTTCTCCTTCCAAGGAAATTCCAACTGCTACTCCATCTCTAATGGCAGTTGATCCTCCTATAGAGGGTGCTGGTAGTTCTCCAGCCTGTAATTCATCACCCTTGCCTACTTCCAGCCCCTCCTTGCTTGATTCATTGGTGGCTAAGACCATAGAGACTGCCAAAAATGCTCCATCCATTTCTCCTATCCCCATGCAGTCCTCTGTGCCTTCCACCACAACTATCTTTGCGTCTCTCATGTCTATGGATGAGGTTGATGTCTTCGAAGCCAGACTAGCTAGTCTCTTCGACATACCCTCTACCTCTCCAACATTCAATGTTGAAGCTGAGCCATTAATTTTGGCTGACTCCTTGTTGAAAATTTTTGAGAGCTCTTCTTCCTCCAGCGGCAAGCCTTCTGCACCTTTGATAGACCTAGACACATGCCTGGATCTGTTGATCTCTTTTTCGAGGATCCCCTTCGAGGCTCTACAAAGGCCTATAATCAGAAATGGATTCCTCCAATGCTGCAGAATTGCTGAGCAGTCTGGCATGAATGTTTCAAGTCGTCTATCTCAGGCAGCAGCTACTGTCGATTTTTACATCAGCATTTGTCAAGCTGCCGAGGCTGAGGATGAGAAATTGGCTAGCGACCAGAGTTTTGTTTCCCAAGTACATACTGAAGTGTCAAAGCTTAAGGAACAACACTCCTCTGCCTCCCACTTTCGAGTCCAGCTGCTGGAGAGGAAAGCTCAACTTGAAGAGGAGCTAGCTGCAGTGAATCAAGCCTTAGTCCGAACTGATACCAAATTGCAAATCACCAACCAAGGACTGGCTGATCGAAAAGAAGAGATGGCTGCAGTTATTCAACTAGTTTCATCACTTAGCAATAGGAAATCTATTGTATAAAAACAATTAAGACACTGTAATGATTTTTGGGCCAATTTGTGGCAAAATGTACTTAATTCTTTATGAAAGCACAAATTTTTATTTGTCATCTGAGTAATCTTATGTTCTTGTACTTAATATTTATTTTATTCCTTGTGTTTCCCAAATGGTTGGAAAATAAGGTTTCAAATGTCTGCCATTAATCTTTTTGGGATGTATATACCCATTCAAATTTCTAAAATGGTATGCTCCAAAAGGCAGAACTCTATGAATTTGATATGGTCCTTCCCAGTTAGGTGACCATTTACCAAACTTATGGCTTTTAATTCCTATTAGGAGTATTGTCTTCCATACCAAATCACCTTCATCAAAGCCAATGTGTTTGACCTTCTTATTATAATTCTTGGCTGCTTTCTTCTTTTGGAAAAGAATGCTATTTAATGCCAAAATTCTGGCTTCATCTATGCCTTCTAATTCCAAGCACATACTTTGATGGTACTGCTCAGGATCTAACTGATCTTGGCATCTTACCCTCAAAGATTTAACATTAATCTCCACAGGTAACACTGCATCATGCCCATATACTAAGGCATAAGGAGTGACTCCTGTGCTTGACCTTGGGGAAGTTCTGTAAGCCCACAAAACATCCAACAACAGGTTATGCCAATCCCTAGGATTATCTTCCACAACCTTTTGTATTCCCTTTTTCAAGGACTTATTGGATTATTCAGCTTGACCATTGGCTTGTGCATAATAGGGTGTGGAATTAACAAGGCTAATTCCAAACTCTGCCACAAAAGACTTCACCATTTTCCCATCGAACACAGTCCCATTGTCCACAGTTATGGTTTGTGGGATACCAAATCTATGGATCAAATCTTTAATGAACCCAATGACTTCTGTCTGGTCTACAGCTTTGTATGGCTTGGCTTCAACCCACTTAGTGAAGTAATCAGTGGCCACTAGAATGAAACAATGATGCTTCGAAGAAGGTGGGTGTATTTTTCCCATCATATCCATGGCCCATCCTCTGAATGGCCAAGGCTTCACTACTGCATGTAGGTCAGTTATGGGCACATGCCTTATTGTGCCATGCTTTTGACATGCCTAGCAACCCTTTGCATATTCTATGCAGTCTTTAAGGATAGTTGGCCAATAGTAAGAATGCCTTCGAAGCAACCATCTCATCTTTACACCAGGTTGATGAGCACCACAGATGCCTTCATGAACCTCAGCCATAGCTGCTAATGCTTCTTTTGGACCTAAACATTCCAACAACAAACCATCTCCCCCCCTTTTGTAAAGAGCATTACCATATATCATATATTGCATATGTTATCCCGATAGGCAACCCAAGAGGGGGGGTGAATTGGGTTATTAAAAATTTCACAGTATTAAAATTAACACAATATTCAGAATTTTAATAAATAAAAAAAAAACAAAATAATAATTATCAAAATAAAAGTAAGAGAGATAGGGTGAGAAAATCAAACACTGCGATTTATAGTGGTTCGGCACGCCGGCCTACGTCCACTCCCCAAGGAACCTCCTTGAGAATTTCTTTACTATCAATTGAATAAATACACCACCAAGCTTGTGGATTTGGCACAGGACTTACTCTTATCTATTGAGCCTCACTCAACAATAAAAGCCTTACCCTTACAAAATCTCTCTAAAAAATAAGAAATAAGAATAAGTGGTACTTAAACCCTCTTTACAATAATTCTCTCACAAAGAGTAGATATGAAAGTGTAAGAACAAAGGCTAGACTTAGATCTGAAAGTGAAAGAGCAGAATATCAGAATTTTGGAGCTCACAGAAAAATTCTCTTCAAGTTCTTGATCTCTTCTCCACACACAACACTTCTATTTATACACAAAAATATACCCGTTGGACGCTCCTTGCTGACGTCATGGCTTACATAAGCACGCTCCTGACGTCATGGCTTACATAAGCACGCTCCTGACGTCATGGCTTACATAAGCACTCTCCTGATGTCATGGCTTACATAAGCACACTCCTTGATTTCAAATAGTCAGCAAATGTTAATAATTAAAAAGATAAAAGTAAGACTAATTTTTTTCTTTTCCTTTTGTTTATTTTTTTAAACATGGAGCCACCATTTTTGTAGACAATTTAATACAAAGTTTATAACTTTTAAACAAACAAATGATTTGCTCCATATATATATATACACACATATATATAACTCCATCTTTTTCTTCGTGTTTGATTATAATATGATATAATCAATTTAGTGTAGAAAGTTTAATAGCGCACGTGATGTATTCTATTTATATTATATGCAATATATATAACGTTCTAATCAAATATTTGCATACAGAAAAATCTCTTTAATAATATTTATGATGGATCTGAAAATATATGCCATCTTTAAAATATTGAATATGTTGTAGAGATTTTAAACTAAATATATCCTACCACTCCATATTAATTTTGTCAAAACAAGACAACCCATAAATATCAAATTTGTCAAAATAATACAACCAATCAATCATTTTTATCAAAATTATATAACTAATCGATTTGTCAAAAGATGAATAGTAATTAACCCTATTTTTCAAAAAGTGAATAGTAAAGCTTTTGAAAATATTTTTATTTAAATAATATTTAACAAATATATATTTTAAAAAAAATAATATTTTGGGTCAAATAATATGTATATTAGAAAAATCCAAATTGTTACAAATAATATTTTAGACATCATCAAAATTAAATAATCAAAATTAAATAATATGATTAACAATCTCCCCCTTTTTGATGATGGCAATATTTGTATGGATTTGACACAAAATAACATTGACAAATTATTTGATAACCCTACAACATATAATTTTCAAAAGTGAAAAGTGATCATATTTTTTCTCCCCCTTTGACATCATTAAAATAAAGATGAAGATAAGAAACAAACACATTTGATACAATAATTTGAGCGGCCAAAAAGAAAATAATGGGCCTTCTGTCTTGTCGGAATCATTGTGGGGATTTTGGAGCATCTCGAGCGCAGGAAATATGGACAAACAAAAGATTTGAGCAGATATAGCAGATATGCATCGAGTAATGGAGCATGGAGTGTATAAAAAGTGACATAGATCAGATGCAAAGATACAAAATCATCAAGTGTGTGAGAGAAAAATTTGTGGTAGCTTCTTTTGTAATCATGTCATTCCTTACCTTGGCGATCAATGAGTCGGACCTGCATGAGGTGCCTGTAATGCAGGCAAATGAGAGAGTACCAGTGACGCAGGCACATGCTATGCCTGTAAATGAGGGTTCTAGTGGTATTAGCAATCGAAATGATTTCAATGCTATTAATAACACTATGGCTCTTAGTACACAGGCCATGACTGCAGTTTCCAATATGGCGCGACGATTACAAACAAAAGTACAAGAAAATCAGCAATGGAGAGATGAGGTGTGCTTGGTAAAACAACAACTAGTTAATATGTGTAAGGAGAAGAAAGAACTAAAAAGGAAAAATGCACAGTTGGAGAATGCAGTGCATTATTATGCAACGGCGATAATGCCAAGACTCACAGAAATCGAAAATAGAGAGAGACATGTGAAAGAGGCTCATGAAAAATTGTTGAGAGAAGTGAAAAAGAAAAAATCTGTGAAGCCTTCGGAAAATTTACATGTAATCGAGTAATATTTTCTTTTTCTGAAATAAAATGCGAGCATTTCTTCCTTTATTATTTATGTTATTATTATTATTATTATTATTTTTTTTTTTAATTCTGTCGTTGCACAAAAAAAATTTGTTTGTTGGTGCAGATAAGGAGTATGACAGACAAGGAGTAAAAAAAATATGTATATATACTCCCCCTAAAATTATGCACAGAATCTACACATGCCCCCTTTTTTTTTATAGTTTTATAATGAAAATATATGAGTCTCCCCCTGAATTAATGCACTAAAAGTTACATAAATTTGAAGAAACAAATTATCAATCTATAATACCAAGGGCCCTTAAGATCTGGCCATAAACAACTACACCAAGTGCACTAGCATAAAAGGAGAAAATAAAAATAAAAACAAATACTTCAATCAAGGTAGAAGCAACCAATATTAAATCCAAGAGAATTTGGAGCACATATAACAAGTAAAAAAATACAACACAGTGCAACAATAATTTTAACATGTTGATCGGTGATGACCTTGCTGATCGGAAGAAATGGAGAAGATTGGGTAGATCAGTGACGAATTTGTGTAGATCGACAATGGATCTTGATGGATCTGTCATGGATCTTGGTGGATCGGCGATGGAACTTGATGGATCGGTAAAGATGGTGATGCAGATTTTTGGGTAGAGAAGTGATGGAGTTCGGTGGATTGGTGAGGGATTTGGGTAAATGATAGTAGTGATGAAAGTGATGGATGATTTTGTGGATGGTTGAGATGGTTGTAGATGATGGTGAACATGGATATGGAGTCAGCTGAGGAAGAAGGGAAAAGCGAGAGACTAAGAGAAAGAGAAAAAGAGAGAGTAAGGGAGAAAGTGGGTGAGAGATAGAGACGGAACGGGAGAGAGAGAAAAAAAATTATATATATAAATATATGTATATTATTGTTATTATTTTTTATAATAATAATAATTATTACTATAGTTATTTTATTTAATTATTTATTTAATAAAAATCATTTTTTCATATACACATTATCTTGGAGTATTCATCATACCAAGTTCTGTTCTAATATAACAAAATTGTTCTTCATTGAGAGGCTTGGTAAATATGTCAGCTAATTGACGATTTGTAGGCACAAATTCGAGTTCAATGTCACCTTTGAGTACATGATCTCTTAGAAAATGATGCCTTATTTCAATGTGTTTAGTGCGTGAGTGCTGAATAGGATTTTTTGAAAGGTTAATGGCACTTGTGTTGTCACATTTTATAGGAATTTTATCATAGTGAAGTCCAAAATCTTGAAGTTGTTGTTTCATCCAAAGCAATTGTGCACAACACCCAGCGGCGGCAATGTATTCTGCTTCAGCAGTTGACAAAGCCACTGAGTTTTGTTTTTTGCAAAACCAAGAAGTGAGCGAGTGTCCAAGAAAATGACAAGTGCCACTAGTGCTTTTTCGGTCAAGTCTACATCCCGCAAAGTCGGCATCTGAGTAACCAAAAAGTTCAAAGGTGGTTCCCTTAGGATACCATAATCCCAAATTTTGAGTGCCAACAAGATATCTGAAAATACGTTTCACTGCGGTGATGTGTGACTCTTTTGGTGCGGATTGAAAACGTGCACACATACAAACACTAAACATTATGTCGGGCCTACTTGCAGTAAGATAGAGTAAAGAACCAATCATACCTCGATATTTCTTTTCATCTACAGGTTTACCTTGCTCATCTTTGTCGATTTTTATTGATTTGCTCATTGGAGTTGCTGCAGGCTTTGATGATTCCATTTCAAACCTTTTGAGTAGATCTTTGATATATTTCGTTTGATTTAAATGTATTCCATCATTAGTTTGTTTAATTTGTAGACCAAGAAAGTAATTTAATTCCCCCATCATACTCATTTCAAACTCACCCTGCATGTCTTTAGCAAACTCTTTGCACAAATTTTCATTAGTAGCACCAAAAATGATATCGTCAACATAAATTTGAACAATTAGCATGTTTTCTTTTTTGATTTTTATAAAAAGTGTTGTATCAATTTTTCCTCTACAAAAGCCTTTGTCAAGTAGAAAATTACTCAATCTCTCATACCATGCTCTAGGAGCTTGTTTCAAACCATATAAAGCTTTTGAAAGTTTGAAAACATGATCTGGGTATTTATGATTTTCAAAACCGGGAGGTTGTTCAACATAGACTTCCTCCGAAATATACCCATTTAAAAAAGCACTTTTAACATCCATTTGATATAATTTAAAATCTTTAAAACACGCAAAAGCAAGTAACATTCTAATAGCTTCAAATCTAGCAACTGGTGCAAAAGTTTCATCAAAATCAATTCCCTCTTCTTGATTATAGCCTTGAGCTACTAATCTAGCTTTATTTCTAGTAACAACTCCAGATTCGTCCATTTTATTTCGAAAAACCCATTTTGTACCAATAACGGGATGATCCTTAGGTCGAGGGGTCAAAAACCAAACTTCATTTCTTTCAAATTGATTTAATTCTTCTTGCATTGCTAAAATCCAATTTTCATCATTTTCAGCTTCTAAAAATGATTTTGGTTCAATTTGTGAAACAAATGCTAAGTTACCACAAATATTTCTAATAGAGGAACGAGTTTTTATACCTTCCGCCGCATCACCTATGATGAGGTCTTTGGGGTGGCCATGAGCATACTTCCATTCTTTTGGTAGATTTGAGTCACTTTCTGGAAGAACATATATTTCTTGAAGTTTCTCCATTGTCATTTCTTCTTCTTGTTCGTGTAATGGATTTTCTTCATTTTTCTTTTTGTAAATGCTCTCCATGCTTGGTTGATTTTCTACAATATCATTACTTACAAGATTCTTGGAAATAATATCGTTAGATTCATCAAAAACAACATGCACAGATTCTTCAACAAGTAGAGTTCTTTTATTGAATACTCTATAAGCTTTGCTAGACATAGAATAACCAAGAAATATAGCTTCATCCGATTTAGCATCAAATTTTCCTAAGTTATCTTTATTGTTGTTTAATACAAAACATTTACAACCAAAAGCACGCAAGTGACTAATATTAGGTTTTCTTCCTTTCCAAAGTTCATAAGGGGTTTTCTTAAGAATAGGTCTAATCATGGCACGGTTTATAACATAGCATGCAGTGTTAACAGCTTCCGCCCAAAAATATTTAGGCAAATTATTTTCGCAAAGTATAGTACGAGCCATTTCTTCAAGAGTTCTATTTTTTCTTTCAACCACACCGTTTTGTTGAGGAGTCCTAGGGGCTGAGAAATTATGATCTATTCCTAAGTCATCACAAAACATAATAAAATCATCATTTTCAAATTCTCTACCATGATCACTTCTAATACTACAAATATTAAGATTTCTCTCATTTTGAATTCTTTTACAAAGTTTTGAGAAATTATAAAAAGCTTCATTTTTGTGTGCTAAAAATAATACCCATGTATATCTAGTATAATCATCAACACACACAAGGGCATAAGATTTTCCTCCTAAACTTAATGTTCTAGATGGTCCAAATAGATCAATATGCAAGAGTTGAAGCGGTCTAGTAGTTGAAACAATATTTTTGGATTTAAAAGAAATTCTAATTTGTTTTCCAAATTGACATGCATCACAAAGTTTATCTTTTTCAAAAATAATTTTTGGTAAACCTATGACTAACTCATTTTTTGAAAGTTTGGAAATTAAATCAAAATGAGCATGTCCTAATCTTCTATGCCAAAGCCAACCATTATCATTTATAGCAGATAAACATTTAATATTAAAATGAGAAGACAAATCATGCAAATCAAACACATATACATTCTCATGTCTATAACCTATAAATAAAGTTTTATTTTCTAAAGTGTTTTCAATAGTGCAATGAGTTTTCTCAAAAATAACTCGATAACCTTTATCACATAATTGACTAATACTAAGCAAGTTATGTTTTAAACCTTCAACAAATAAAACATTTTCAATAATAGAAGAGGGATTTTTATCAATACTTCCTACACCAATGATTTTACCCTTGCTATTGTCGCCAAAAGTCACATATCCGCCATCCTTTGGTTGGAGTGTGGCGAACATAGCTTTATTTCCAGTCATGTACCTCGAACATGCACTGTCGAGATACCATCTATCGTTGCTGGATTTTGTCTTGAAACATACCTACAAAAATTTGATTTCTCTATTGGTACCCATTTTTTCTTGGGTCCATAAAAGTTAGAATTTGACACTCTTAAGATATCCTTAGGGACCCACATCTTTTTTATTTTAGCAAAAGGATTTCTTTTAATAGGACATGAAGGTGAAATATGACCTTTTGTTCCACAAAAATGACATGTGAGATGAGAATGATTAGAAGATGCATATACAAAGCCATTTTTGGCAGTTTTTACTTTTGAAAAAGGTTTATATCCAATTCCGGCTCTACCAAAAGTACGGTTTTGATTTTTAAGAATTTTATCTAACGTCTCTCGACCTTGAGTAAACTTTGAAAGAGTAGTTTTCAAGTCTTCAATATTTTTTTTCAAAATAATTTGCTCATTTTTTAAAGACTCGTTTTCTTTTTGCAATACAACTAAATGTTTTTCAGAAATTGAAGACTCTTTTTGAGTTAAAATTTCATTTTCCTTTTTTATTTTCATGGCTTCATTTTCTAAAACATTTATCTTGGAAGTCAATGATTCATTTTCTTTTGATAAATTTGAAATTACTTTCTTTTGGCAATTATTTTTCAAACTAAGTTTCTTAAATTCAGCATGTAATTCATCAAAAGCTAATTGTAATTCATCAAATGTAAAGGATTCGTCATTTACCTCATTTTCATTTCCAAGTGCCATTAAACATAGGTTAGCAACCTCGTTTTTGCAAACTTCGGTTTCTGTGTCGCTTTCATCACTATCTTCTCCCCATGCTGCAATCATAGCTTTCTTCTTGTCCTTCTTAAATTTTTTCTTAAGTTCTGGACATTCTGATTTGTAGTGTCCAGGTTTGTTGCATTCGTAGCAGGTTACTTCAGATTTTTTGTGATTTTCTCCTCTTTGAAAATCCCTATTGTTGAAGTCTTTTCTGAAAAAATTTCGTACGCCTTGTTTCTTTCTCACAAACCTTTGGAACTTTCTAGTGATGAATGCCATTTCCTCATCCTCATCTGAATCATCTTCCTCTTGATGTTTTGAAGTGGATTTGAAGGCTATTCCTTTCTTTTTGTTGTTGTCCTCCTCTTCCTTTCCTTCTTGCATTATGAGCTCATGAGTTAAAAGAGATCCCATTAACTCATCTAGACTTAGCTTTGATAAATCCTTGGCTTCGGTGATGGCAATGACTTTTGTCTCCCAACTTTTTGGCAATGACCTAAGCACTTTTCTTACAATTTCAGCATTAGTATATATTTTGCCAAGAGAAGTTAGACCATTAATAATATCAGTAAAACGAGTAAACATTTGAGGAATAGTTTCATCAGGCTTCATTTTAAAGAGTTCATAATTATGGACTAGCAAACTGACTCTAGATTCTTTAACTTGTTCAGTTCCCTCATGAGTCACTATAAGCTTGTCCCAAATTTCTTTTGCGGTTTTACATGTGGAAATTCTGTTGAACTCGTTGTCATCTAAGGCGCAGTACAACATGTTTGTAGCTTTGACATTAATTTGGGCCATTCTAGTATCTGATTCATCCCACTCATCTTCAGGTTTTGGTACCCTAAGTCCATCTACAGTTTTGGTAGGAATTTTTGGACCATTACAAATAATTTTCCAACATTCATAATCATTAGATTGAATATGTATGGTCATCCTAGTTTTCCAATAGCTAAAATTTGTGCCGCTAAATAGAGGTGGCCTATTAGATGCTTGTCCCTCGGGTAAGGAATAACTAGGGGTTGCCATGATCTACTCTAAGACGGTTAAGTCACAGAAATTAGAGTCTAGGCTCTGATACCAATTGTTATCCCAGATAGGCAACCCAAGAGGGGGGGTGAATTGGGTTATTAAAAACTTCACAGTATTAAAATTAACACAATATTCAGAATTTTAATAAATAAAAAAAAACAGAATAATAATTATCAAAATAAAAGTAAGAGAGATAGGGTGAGAAAATCAAACACTGCGATTTATAGTGGTTCGGCACGCCGGCCTACGTCCACTCCCCAAGAAACCTCCTTGAGAATTTCTTTACTATCAATTGAATAAATACACCACCAAACTTGTGGATTTGGCACAGGACTTACTCTTATTTATTGAGCCTCACTCAACAATAAAAGCCTTACCCTTACAAAATCTCTCTAAAAAATAAGAAATAAGAATAAGTGGTACTTAAACCCTCTTTACAATAATTCTCTCACAAAGAGTAGATATGAAAGTGTAAGAACAAAGGCTAGACTTAGATCTGAAAGTGAAAGAGCAGAATACTCAGAATTTTGGAGCTCACAGAAAAATTCTCTTCAAGTTCTTGATCTCTTCTCCACACACAACACTTCTATTTATACACAAAAATATACCCGTTGGACGCTCCTTGCTGACGTCATGGCTTACATAAGCACGCTCCTGACGTCATGGCTTACATAAGCACGCTCCTGACGTCATGGCTTACATAAGCACTCTCATGATGTCATGGCTTACATAAGCACACTCCTTGATTTCAAATAGTCAGCAAATGTTAATAATTAAAAAGATAAAAGTAAGACTAATTTTTTTCTTTTCCTTTTGTTTATTTTTTCAAACATGGAGCCACCATTTTTGTAGACAATTTAATACAAAGTTTATAACTTTTAAACAAACAAATGATTTGCTCCATATATATATATACACACATATATATAACTCCATCTTTTTCTTCGTGTTTGATTATAATATGATATAATCAATTTAGTGTAGAAAGTTTAATAGTGCACGTGATGTATTCTATTTATATTATATGCAATATATATAACGTTCTAATCAAATATTTGCATACAGAAAAATCTCTTTAATAATATTTATGATGGATCTGAAAATATATGCCCTCTTTAAAATATTGAATATGTTGTAGAGATTTTAAACTAAATATATCCTACCACTCCATATTAATTTTGTCAAAACAAGACAACCCATAAATATCAAATTTGTCAAAATAATACAACCAATCAATCATTTTTATCAAAATTATATAACTAATCGATTTGTCAAAAGATGAATAGTAATTAACCATATTTTTCAAAAAGTGAATAGTAAAGCTTTTGAAAATATTTTTATTTAAATAATATTTAACAAATATATATTTTAAAAAAAATAATATTTTGGGTCAAATAATATGTATATTAGAAAAATCCAAATTGTTACAAATAATATTTTAGACATCATCAAAATTAAATAATCAAAATTAAATAATATGATTAACAGCATAGATTGCAATTTAACTTTTCTGCTGGCCTTCGAAGATAGACCAGCCAAGTACTGCATTATTGGATGCCTCCAATCTTATTCTTGTAAGTTATTATGATTGACTTCCAAGACCACATTCCTTTTATTCAGAGGTGGCATTAATTTCTGATATGTTGTCTGGCTTATGTCCCTTTGGGCATTATCCCTTCTCTTGAAGTTCGAAACTTTCTGAGCCACATCATTAGCTCTATTGTTCAAGAATCTTGGAACATGAGTTACATTTGCTATTTGAAACTGAGAAAGCAGATGTAACGCAACAACATAGTATGGTAAAATACTTATGCTTTGACACTTGAAAATCCCTTTCACTTGGTTAACCACCAATTGAGAGTCTCCAAATATGTCAACTGCATGTACTTGTAATCCAATAAGAATTTCTAGTCCCACTACTAAGGCTTCATATTCAGCCTGGTTATTGGAACAGGTAGCTTCATCTACTCTGAAACCATGTGTAGTTTCTACCCCTTGTGGAGATTTAATCACAATACCAATTCCAATTAAGCCATTGGCTTTCGATCCATCAAACCACATCTGCCATGGCTCAACACTAGCCATGCTAAGTTCCATTATCTCTTGGCTCTCTGTTTGAGATGGATGGTCTGCCAAGAAATTGGCCAGAACTTGCCCTTTTACTGCCCTTTGAGGGACATATTCTAAATGAAATTCTGATAAGGCTAGTATCCACTTGCCAGTTCTTCCCCTCAACATAGGTCTAGATAACATGTACTTAACCAAATCTATGGTTGCAATTACCAAGACAGTTGTAGGTAAAAGATAATATCTTAATTTCATTGCAGCAAAATACAAAGCAAGACACAGCTTTTCTACAGTTGAATATTTACATTTACAAGAATTTAAAAACCTACTAAGGTAATAAACAGCTTGCTCCTTGCCTTTTTCATTGTCTTGGGCTAAGAAAGCTCCCAATGAATCTTCTGCTGCAACTATGTACAACTTCAAGGACTTATTACCCTTTGGTGGCATCAGCACTGGAGGGTTGGCCAAGTAGGCTTTGATACATTCGAAAGCAATTTGATGCTTTGCTGTCCACACAAATTCTTCTTCATCTTTCAGCCTTAACAAGGAAGAAAATGCTTTAGTTTTCCCTGCAGTGTTAGAAATGAACCTTCGAAGAAAGTTAACCTGTCCAAGGAACCTTTGTAATTCTTTCTTACTTGATGGAGGCCTGGCTTCAATGATGGCTTTGGCTTTATTATGATCAATCTATATTCCTTTCTTATGCACTACATAACCCAAGAAGTTTCTAGATGATACACCAAACGCACACTTAAGAGGATTGAGTTTCAACTTGAACTTCCTCATTCTTTCAAAAGCTGCTTCTAAATGAAACAGATGCTCCTCCGTGAACTGGGATTTCACTGCGATGTCATCAATATAACACTCTAAATACCCTCAAATGAGGTCATGAAAGATGGTGTTCATAGCCCTCTGATATGTAGCTCTAGCATTCTTCAAACCAAATGGCATTTTAATCCATTCGAAGGTGCCAATATTCCCAGGACATTTGAATGCTATCTTGTGGATATCCTCCTCTGCAATGCAGATTTGATTATAACCAGAGTGTCCATCCATCATTGATAAAACTTGATGCCCTGCTGAACTGTCTACCAATAGATCTACTATAGGCATAGGGTACTCATCTTTTGGAGTTGCTAGATTCAAGTTTCTGAAATCAATGCATACCCTCATTTTACCATTCTTCTTAACTACAGGCACAATATTAGATAGCCATTCAACATACCTGGCTATCCTAATAAAGCCTGCCTTGAGTAGTCTAAGAATCTCTTCCTTGACTTTCTGAATTACTTCTGGACTCATTCTTCTTGGTTTCTGCTTGTATGGCTTGAAGTTAGGCTTCATAGGGAGCCTATGTTCCACTAATGACCTATCCAATCCTGGTAGTTCATTATAAGACCATGCAAAGCAATTTTTGTATTTCTTTAGAACAACCAACAACTGGTCCCTGTCCAGAATATTCAAACAAGCACTTATATAGGTGGGCTGTTGTATAGAACCTTCCCCTAAATTTATTTCTTCTAAGGGGTCTTGTGTCTGAGGACTTATTGAAGCTTCTTCCTTGGTTTCTTCTACCTTCGAAGCAACCTTCTCGCTTTGTTCTGCTCCCAGGTTCTTTAGTTCAACATCTTTGCCCTCCTCCTCATAGACAAAATCTGTCCATAAGGCATCCTCTTCCTGTATTTCCTGGACTTTTGTTTCAATGTCCAATGCACAGTATTTACCAAGGGTCAAAATTCTGACCCGTTGCTGCTCCTGTTTGCAGCCAATTATCATGGCTTTTCTCTCTTGCTCCTGTACTTTCTGGACTATTGATTTTACATCCAGTGTTGAAAACTTAATTAGAGCCAATGACTTGGCTTCTTGTTCTTCATCTCTTTGCCTACAACCAGGCATTATTGTCATCCTTAACGACAATCTCTTCATCAGCACTCTCTTGGACTAAGTGCTTCAGGTGTGTCACTTCCTCATCAGCCGTCACTTCGGCTGAGCCATCAGATTTCCTCAGTATACTGAGTGGGGTCACCCCCTCAATATACAGTTTGGCCTCTGCAAAGTCTGCACAGGGTATGAAGGGTTGAGGATGTGCATCAATTTCCTCTGTCTCTCCATTGCCTAAGGCCATCATAATTTTCTGGTGCAAAGAGGAAGGCACACATTTGTTAGTGTGGATCCAATCTCTCCCAAGTAAAGCATTGTATTTAGCATTACTGTCGATTACGAAGAATGCTGTCATGCAGTCCCTGGTTCCCACACTCAGATTGATGGGTAGAAGTCCCTGAGCTATCTGTTTGTCTCCAGCAAAGCCAGCGATGGTTGTACTGGTTGGGATCAACCTAGGATTCTTTTTCCCTAATTTCTTCAAAGAAGACTTCGGTAGTAAATTCACTGCTGCCCCATTATCTATCAGGACTCGGTTCAATTGTATCCCATCGAAGAAAGCCTTAATGTACAAAGGCTTGACATGTTGTGTCATAGAATTCAAAGGATATTCAAAAGGATATGAGAGGTTAATGCTCACCTCTTCTTCACTCTCATATTCAGTTTTCATTGGGATAGCCATTCCGGAATCATCCTGTACCATACTCACTTGTGAATCTTCACTAGAGACTGGAATTAGATCAACTTCTTGACCATCATGGTTCTCATCTCCAGCTTCGAACTCATGAGGTAGTATATGTACCATATTGACTGATACCGAAGGAAATGAGCCAAACTGGATGGCTGGCTGTGTCTGTTTCCCCTCTTGGCTATCTTGGTCAGTTACCTCAGAAGCATCCTGTATGCTGCATTCTGGCACTTCATTGCTAACAGGTTCCTTCGAATGGTTTTCCTCGACTGGTTTTTCAACCAAAAATGTTTGCTCAGCCATGAAGGCTTCGAACATTTCTTCTTCCACCATTTCTTTCTTTTGGCTTATGCCAATCTCTTCTTCTGTCTAGCTACCACTCTCCATCAGAGCCTTCTTCAACCCTGCTAAGCTAGCCTTCTCCAACCCCACTAAGCTAGCCTTCTCTCTGGCTTTTAGTTCAGAATGAACCTTGGCCAACTGTTCTCTGCTGCAAACCACTTTGTTTTGTGGAATTGGCTTTGGAGCATGGTCTGACTTTGGATTCTTCTTTCCTTCTGTCTTGACCACTGAAGAACTCTCTCCACTTTCTTTCAGATCTTGCTGGTATTGGGTGTACCTGCGCTGAATCTTTCTCTTTTGTGATCTTGAAATGACTGGGACCATATCTGGTTCCTTTGTCTTTGGGTGTTTAAGCAATACCCAATTGTTCGGAGCCACAAAAGGAGGCTTGACCATCCTGCCTTGGTTTCCAATATCCCTTTGGGCAGGCACTTCCGTAGGCTTGTTCTGCATTACAAACCAATTTGGAACCCCAGGTACCCACGAACTTACTGACCCAGATGTTGAACTGTTTCCTTCTACCTTCGAAGCCATCTTCAAGGCTAGCTGTGAAGGCAATTGCTTGGCCCTGACCTCATGTCTCAAGCCTGATTCAGGCCTTCGATGGAAGTGACCACTTTCTGTCCTGCGTGAGGATGGTCTAAGGGGCCAATCTCTAGCTTTGATCCCATAACCTGAACTCCTCTCCAATCTTCTTTCAGAATGACTGCTCTCTATTTTATAATAGTTAGGTGGCCTGAACCATACAAGGGTCTCTTGCCTTTAGCATACATTCTGTCCACTGCAGGCTCAACCACTAACGGCCGCTGCCTGTCACTAGCCGGGTACGGCCTCTTATTGTAAGCATTGGTTGATTTAGGACGTCTCTGTACATCCCTGTAATATTGCTTCCCATCAACTGGAAGGCCTTTCAACCATTTATAACTCAGTCTGCACCTGGGACACATACTCTGCATTACAGCTGCTTCTAAGGAATCATCATCCAGTGCTTCTTCATCAGAGTCTCCCCCCTGGCGTAAGAAACCTTGTCCAATAGCTGGTAGATTTCCAGTATCCTTCTTGGTAGTTGTCTGGTTGGCAATATGCATCTGCACATTGACCTCTTCCAATTCCTGCAAAGATAAATTATGGAAGTTCGGTACAACAACATTAGCTGCGCTTTCTCCAACTTCTGGAAATGGATTACTGTCAATCCCCATGACCTTTTCTATTTTGGCTGGGAATTTCAAACTTCCTTTCCGAATTTGTTCTTGAATCCTGTCTCGAAAAACAATGCAGTTTTTATTCGAGTGAGACCAAGAGTTATGCCACTTACAATATACTTTTCCTTTAAGTTCATCTGGAGATGGCATTTTCACTCCTTTTGGCAACTTAAGGAAATTGGCTGTAAGCAAATGATCAAAAATGCCATCTGCTTTAGTTAAATCAAAAGAGTACTTCCTGTGAAAGTCTTTCTTCTTAAACTGCTGGTCAATTGTTGTATCCTTATGAATTAATGCTTCACAGATTACAGGTTCTTTGCCCATAATCTCTACTGCATCGATCTCATAATTAGGATCTCTATAATATGTCTTATACGATGCATTATTTCAATCTTGTTCCTCCTCTAATAATGCTTCATATCGAGACACCTTATAGGTTAGTTCCACCAAATCTCTGAATTCAGTTGAGTCAAACTTCTTTCGAAGCCTGAATTCTAAGCCATTTTGCGCCAATCTTACAAATTCTGGCTCTGGCAGTATGACTCTACATTTATTTCGAGCCGTTTTAAATCTAGCAATAAACTGAGTGGCCTTTTCTTCAGGCCTTTGACTCAATCTAGCCAAGTCTGCCATGAAACCTCTAGCTCCGATTGGAAGAATTGGGCATGAAATGCCTCTTCCATTTGTTGCCAATTTTGAATGAAGCCAGGTGTAAGGTTGATGTACCATACAAATGCTCCTCCAGTTAGAGAATTTGAGAATAATCTCAGTTTCATAAAGTCATGATTAGTAAATTCACCGCATTGAGCAGCAAACCTAGCAACATGCTCTACTGTTGATTGATTTCCACTTCCATAGAAAAGGGTAAAATCTGGTATTCTGAACCCCCTTGGGTATTCATGTACCCTATCTATCCATTCTGGGTATGGTTTTCTATATACAGGAGTCTGGACCCCCCGAGCCATCGGTCCACACATCTCCCTAACAATATCAGCAATTTGGTCCCTAGGGAGCATATTTTGTGCCTGCTGAACCACTACTAGAGGAACAAACACAGAGTTTGGTGGACAAACTTGTGCCTGTGGTCCTCTTGGTCCATAAGGTGGTACATTTGGGACTGGTTGTCCCTGTGGTGCAAGTTGCTGTTGGAGGTGTGGGTAACCCCTTTGAGCCTGTCCTGCTAAAGGACCTGCGAAAGGTGCTGGAACAGGTGTTGTGTCCCTTCCATTTGTGGGAAAACCTTCCAACCCCCCGGGTATAAATTCGAATAAGGGATTATTATACCCCCTAGTGCCAGGTATGGCTTCGAACATGGGATTTGTAGCCAATCTTACGCTAGTTTCTTGTACTTGACCAAATCCACCAACTTGTGTGGCTTCATTGTTGAGTACTGAGGCATTTTGGCCTGCTATAGGCCTCGAAATGGGTTCATACCAAGACTAAGGTGATGGTCTTTCATAATTCTGATTACTAGTTTGACCATTAGAATGTCCATTAACTTGCATAGGCTGTTTATCTCTAGCCAATCTTTGCTGAGAGACATTTAAAACTTCCTCTGTGTGTCTTGTGTTCGTTGGTTGGTGGTTATTCATTCGATCCAAAAAGGATGTTGCCCACCTTTCCATTGTGTTCATTAATTGTTGTCCCATGGCATCTACTAGGCCATCCCATGGATTTGTTGGCTGAGTAAATGGAACAGTGGATAGTCCAATTCCTTGGTTTCGTCCAACATTATGAACATATGGTTCTTGTCCAGAAGTACTGGTCTGTTCGACCATAGGTTCTAATAACATAAGAGTTTCCATAGGATGTGTTACCACGTTATCCTCTAGATTAGATATTTCTACCTCTCCTTCTACGCCTTCTTCCAAGCGTTCATTTTCTCCTTATCGTCTTCGTCTAGCCATTTTAATTAGTCTCACCGGGCGTGCCAAAAATATATGTTGGCTTTTTGGCTTTCGAAGGGTATTTTTGTAAATACGAGCGTGCCAACAAGGATCAATCAGTCCTTACAGAAATTATAATTGCCAACCAATTATCAGACGATTGTGTTTTAGTTCTTTCAGCCTCAATGAAGAGGACTTTTACTGGTGGCTTGACTTAGGAGAAATTAAGCGAAATAACAGTTAAACGAAGAGCAATTGAAGTATTTCATTAAAATAAAAACTTACAATGGTCCAAACTCAGCCTCGTAGAGGTTTACAGCAACAATCTACTTGAATCTACTTGAAACTACTCCTATGAATGAAGTACAGAGCAGGTATTTAAAGTGCAGGAATGTAAAGAACAGGTATTTAAAGTGCAGGAAATGTAAAAATTGGAAATGTAAAAACTGGAAAAGAAAATATGTAAAGTAAGACTGGTTTGTATGATCTGAGTCTGGGGGTTTTTCTGGGAACCTCCTTGCTATTTATACTCCTCAAGGATGACCATCGAACTGCACTTCAAACCGTCGAACTGCTCCTCCATGATCGCTGATCATGCTTGTCACGACCCAAACCCGGCCCTATGGGTTTAGCACCGTAACTGGCCAGTAATCCGAGATTACCGAAGGCCTGCTTAACAGTAGTACAGTAAAACAGAGTTCAGGGCCTGGTGGAAGCCAATACAGTAAATAAATAATGTCCATTGAGCTGTGACAGTCTGTATGCCAAACAGATTTTTCATGCATTCACACGTGTAGAACAGTACAGTCTATACAAAATTTACAGTCACACAGTAAAGGGACTTAATCCCTTGACAACAGTACAGTTAGCAGCTGACAGTCTATACAGTAATCCAAAACAGTACAGAGACAGACGGGGGAAAACAAAACACCCCAAAGCCATAACATGGCAACTCGGAACCTCGCAGTGAGGCACATAGGCTGGCTTGACAAAACTGGAGTCTAACCCACGCTCCTAGCTCCGATCTGGTGGCTGAGCACCTACATATATATATAAACAGTGAGCTAAAGCCCAGTGAATAACATAATGCGTAAAGAGGTTAAGAATGAAATGTCCTTACAGTAATGAAAACAGTTCATTAAACAATAATCCAGTCTTTCAGTCAGAACAGTTATTCAGTCATATGTGGTACATCCATTAGCATAGCAGTAAACAGTAGGTCTTAAAGACCGAATAGTAATGATGGCCATCGGTCAGTAAACAGTAGCGGTTCCACGAGGGAACCGACAGAGATCTCTGTAACAGTAACAGTAAACCGTAGGGGCTAAGGATGCCACAGTACATTTCAGAATATAGGACATACATTCAGTCAATTAACAATAATCAATTCAGAAAACAGTTCGGTTAATCAGTCAGAAAACATTCTCAGTTAAACATATCTTTACACAATTGTTACTCACAGAGTTTGGGCTACGGTATGCTAGAGCGTGTCTCCCCAGTCGCCAACCCTACACAGTTCACAGGTTGAACACACACTAAGCTACACAGTTGGGAAATATCATAACTTAATCCCTAATTTGCCTTGGTGTGTTCTACATCTATATCCTCATTAAGATGCCTTAAACTAGGCCTAAGAATGCCTAGGATGGGATGAGGATGCAAAAATACACTTAGAAAACATTTTGCAAAGTTTGTTGAAAATAGGAGCCTCGCTCGAGCGAGCTTCCAAAATCAAAGGCTTCGCTCGAGCGAGAAATCCTTCGCTCGAGCGAGCTGTCGAAACAGTAAAAGTACTGGATGCTGAAATTTTACGCTCGAGCCACCAATCCTACGCTCGAGCGTAGCTTCGAACAAAGGTTGGTCGCTCGAGCGAAGAATCCTTCGCTCGAGCAAAGAAGCCAAATTCTGGAATTTCCAGATTTGTCTCCTAAGCTCAAACCAAGCATTCTTCCACTCAAAACTCGACCTCTTGGGCCCAAATTCTGGAAAACACATCTCAATTCAATGTATAACAAGTTTCAAAGCTCAATTTACAAATTCAAGCCCCAAAGGTGAGTCAATTAAAGCCATTTTTCAAACCCATTTTTCATGAACATGGAGAGTATGCAACATGCATGGATTCAAACCAAATTCAACCCTCAAAGCTTGTCCAAATGGACTCATTTCTTCAAGAACATGATGAATTCATGGACTCAAGCCTAATGATGAACATGCATGTACAATTTTACCATGAAGACACCTCAAAACTCATCAATTCAAACATGCATGCATGAATTATGTTCTAATTCAACACTATAGAACCAATTTATATCTTAACTCTATAATTTGCCATGAATCTAGCAAGAATCAACCTTAAGGACATCAATGAGGGGTTGAAATTCACTTACCTAAGTCTTGTATTCAAGGTTTAGGGGTCCAATTGACAATTACACTTCAATTCTACCAAAATCCAAGCCAAAATCACAAGATCAACTCCTTCTCTCTCTCATTCTCTTGTTTGGTCGGTTGGGCACTCCAAATAGGCTGATGAATGTGTTTTGATTAAGTACAAACAAGGCCTCAAAGTATGTAAGGTAATGGCCACTAGGTGGCATTTTGGTAAATGAATCAAAGTTAGCAATTTATCACTATTTGATCTAATTTAATCATTCCTAATCACATTTTAGATAAATACACCATAAAATCACATAAATCCTACTGATCATGAAACACTAAACAATTCTCAGTTCGGCCGCCGATAAGGCCTTCAATTTGTAATTTAAACATAAAAACACGAACAGATAATCAAATAATCGAAAAGATAAAAATGCAATACAATAAACATGCTCAGTTAATTCGGTTTCAATTTTCGATCAGTCCGTTCAGTACTCCAGGTAGTTCAATTATCAGTCATAAGCATTCCAGTTTAGCAGTAATCAGTATGTAATTTAGTAAATTTCCGGTAAACAGTATGGGGTTGTTACAATGCTGCCTTAGAAGTAGTTCCACTACACCATCACTTTGCAGTTAGGCTTCCCTCCTGTATTTGAATTTGAATATGAGTAACCGTTGAAGCCACGTCACCTTATATCTCTTTACTGATCTAGTGCTACTCAGATCACGTGAGAACCAATATTCACTGCCACGTGTACGATCAGGATCGAAGACTTGAATAATCTTCCTATATTACCCTTACTCTGCCACGTGTCGAACTGTAACTGGCTTTTACAAAATATGTAGCCAACAAATAGTGTCCACAATTCTAAGAGCATCTCCATCCTATATATCAAATTTTGGTTTGTAAATTTTTTTTTGAAGGCTTACATTTCTTACAAGAAAACTCTCACCTTGTATATCAAATTTATTATTCTATTATTTTTTACATTAATAATTTCTAAACACTTTTATTTTACAAATTAAAATGAATTTTGAAAGATGTTTAATCCCATTTAAAATAGTGTCATAATTATAAAAATATTTTTTAAACATATGAAAATTGAGAGTATGGATAATCCATAATGTGAATGATTCGAAAAATAAAAATACTGCACAACTCCAAATGTATGGATAATAAAATGGAAAAAAAAATTTGCTAAAAACAAGTTTGCAACGGTAAAATAGTAGATATGATTGACTTTCATTGGTTTGTTATCGTTGAAATTCAATATTTTTTACAGTTGCACTTCACTGTTTAAAAAAAACAAAAAGAAGAAAAATTGAGTTACGTTTGGTAGAATTTTGTAATTATGATTTGAGAGTATAAGCTGTATTTTGAGTTTGTGAGTTGTAGAATTATAATTTGAGTGTAGAAAATTTATTTTGTTATGGTTTTTAAATAGAGTGTGGAATTAAGTTTTGAAAGTTTGATTTGACATGTAAAGTAAGAAAATTTGTTTGGTTATGAGTTTTGGAAAGAGTTTTCAAAACTTTATGCAAATTGTTATAACTCATAACAAAACACACTACTTTCACACTATTGAAAATTCTGATCAACACTCGTAACCAAACTCTTTTTTAAATTCAATTAAAAAAATTTATTATTAACAGAAAATAACATTAATCAATTTTTTAATTGAAAATACTACAAAGGAAATAATTTTTTTTCAAAATAAATATTCAAAAAATTTAAATCATAAATATTTAAATAATTTAAATAATCTAAAAAATTTAATTAGTAAAAAATTAAAATAAATATTCAAAAAATTTAAATAATTTAAAATGTTAATATTTTAAATTTAAAAACAACTCTACACTTAAATCGTTACCAAACACGTAAAACAAAACTCAATTAATAAATTATTTTTAAAACTCATAATCAAACACATAACTCGAAACTCCATACTATTTTCACAACTCTATACTCAAATCGTAACCAAATACACAATAAAAAAAATTAAAATATTTAAAAATATTTTTATAAAATAGAGTTTAAATTTATTTTTGTAAAATATTTTAAAATTTGAAAAATTAAAATCGTAATATTTAAAAATATTCAAAAAATTAAAAAATGAAAAAAATCATAACATATTTAAATATTAAAATATTTAAATATTTAAAATATTTAAAAAAAATTAAAATATTGATTTGAATTGAGTTTTGAAAAGAGTTTTGAATTATGTGTTTGGTTATGAGTTTTGAAAAGTAATGATTATGTTTTGAATTTAATTTTAAAAAATAGATGTAAAATTATAATTTATAAACTCAAAATAAATAACATACTCAAATTAATAGGTAAAATTATAATTTAAAAATCTTACCAAGCGGAGCGTAAGTTTCTTGCTAAATCCATGTTACCTTTTAAAGTAGGACTTTTCTTAAGTGTGCAACCCTCAAGGTTGCACACCATGTGCCACTTACACAAAAAATGTAAGTGGAAGGTGAAAACAAAAAGGAGAACTGAACACAGAAAGGCGTAAGTGTAAGGCGTAAGTTGCACACCATAACAGTACCCTTTAAAGTATAAGGCTTTGGGGCCATTTATTACCGTTGGTGTGCCAAGTAGGTTTGACCTTTTGAAGTATAGGTTTGATTTTGGAAAGTAGGTTGGTTTTTTAGTTTTTTTAATTTTTTGATTATTTTAGTTTAGAATTAAAAAAATTTATTTAGGAAGGATTTTTTGACTTTTTTAATTTTTTATGAGAGAAAAAACGTAATAACTCTAATTTTTTTTTATATTTTATTTTATTAGACTAAAAAATTTTTTTTTTTTTTTTTGTAACTAAAATAATCCCAAACCCAATCCAACCCAACCCATCTTCCCAAACAAATGCTAAATTTTATGTTTTGTTTACTCATTTTTAAAAATACGTTCGATCTAATGCGTTTATTTTCTGTCGGCATGTCATTAGTAACAAATCAATGCATGAGATTATAACACATTAAAAAAAAAAATTTATCACATTATTATAAAATTTAAAACTTATTAAGATTTTAATTTAAAATTTATGTGGGACGGAAATTTCCTTTTTCCTTGGAGAATAGGATCCTTGGTTATATTGGTCGCGTGTTACACAATTTTGATCCACGGTCTCCATTCTCAATAATGACTCTGAGCTGTACACTACCTTTTTTTTTCTTCAATCTAAATAATGTCAAGTCCAAATAATGTTTGTTGTAACTACTCATATTTGTCTACTTTCTCTCTTTAATCGTCACATAATACGCCAAAAAACAAAAAAAACAAAAAAACAAAAAAAACAAAAAAAGAAGAGAAAGGCATCCGTGAAGTTCAAAATAAGAATAATTTTATGGAAACTAATGAATTATTAAAAAAATTATTTAAATAAGAAATAATTATTGAAAAGTCCAACCTAAGAAGGGTATAAAGTATTAGGTTTAATGGAAGGACAAATTACCCATATGTCATTTTTAAAAAGTGTGTATTCTATTTAATCCCAAAACCTTTTAGATAGACTCAAAAGTCTTATATCCAATTATTTTCTCATTTTTCCCTACATCTTACTTGTTCTCTTTATCTCTCTTTCTCTAATATTGGTGATGACGACGACCACAACCATGCCTTCCTTATTTTCTTTCTCTTTCTAATCTGCAGTCACCGATGACCGATAACCGACAATCACCATTAATTACGATTCACGAGCAACCACTGAGCACCAATTCTTTGCCTTGTGTTTATTGACAATGAAAGAGCAGAGTTTTTGATGAAGAAGATGAGTAAATCTACTCAAAATTGATGTAGATTTACATTAGATTAGATTAGATCTAAACCAAAAAATAGTTGTTGGAGTACAAATATCTCTCTATATCTATCTATTTCCTTCAATCTATTAGTTTTAATACTTTTCTGTACTATATACTTCTATTTTCCTATTGTAATGGAGAAAATTTTCAAATTATGAAGTTATTTTCGAATTTTAATTGCAGATAGTGAAAGCTGTAAAATTTTACAGTTTCAGTTTTTTTAGGGGCTAAAATGAATCATTCTTTAGAATTATAAAATTTTGCAATTTCATAACTCTCTTTAAAGCTGTAAATTTTTCAATTTCATAATATGTTTTTCAATTTGATTAATAAGGACAAATACTTAATATAATCATATTTTGAAACTGTAACATTTTACAGTTTCAAAACTTACTTTTCAATTAGATCAATATTGAAAATTATTTGCTTAAACCCTACAAAAATTGAAAATAACATATGTTTTTTTCATTATTGCTATTTGTTATTCTTAGATTTTTTTTTTCCTTCTTTTAGTTTATTAATATATTTAGCACATTTTGCTATGTTTTTTCACTTTAATTTCTCAATTTATTCTTCTTTTTTTTTTTGGCAATATTCTAGACATTCTAGTGAGTCTCCGACGATATTCTTAATATTTAGCGAACATTCTAGACATTCCGATGACTTTCGATGACGTTCAGAACATTTCAGTGATACTTCTATCAATTTTTGATGATATTCTGGCAAGTTTTTGGTGATATTGAATATTCCGGCAAGTCTCCGATGAACATCTGATGGAAGTTCGGCAGTGGTAGGATGTAGCAGCGTCTTTAAAAATAAAATTAAAAAAAAAAGATTTTTTTGGTAATAATTAACAATATATAGGATAAATTGGTGCAAGTGTTTTGTTTTGGGACTAAATGAATTCTGAATTTTGTGTATGAAACTTATCAGCAAGTTCTTTATATTTTTTTGTTGGTAAGAGTTTCACTATTTGTCAAATAGTTTTGTGAGAAGTCATTTTGTTTGTTTTGAAGGATATTTTGTTTCCAATTTTACCACTTAATTTATCTATTGACTTTTTTTTATCTATTGAATTTTTTTGACTATCTGTTCAAATTTATATCCATCTATCTAAATTTATATCTATCTATGAAAATTATTTTGACTATCTGATCAAATTTATATCAATCTATTGTATTTTTTCCTGATCTGTTCAAAATTGGTGGGTTTCTCTCTCTATTTATTTAAAATCTATTTAATTTTTTGTTGTTTATCTATTCAAATTATTGACCATCTGTTCAATTTTTTCCCTTATCTATTCATTTTGTGTTCTTTTCAATTCAAATTTTGTTCCAATCTGTCAAACCAACTCTATTTGTTGTCGAATTATTTATCTATTGAAATTTTGTATTTATCTGTCCCTCTCTCTATCTGTCAGATAAAGAAATATCCATTAAAATAATTTTTTTATTTGTTGTAATAAAAAAAGAAATCATAAAATATCTCTAACAAGCTTTCTGTTTCATGTCTATCAATTTTCATATCAATTTTATCTAAAATAAAATTGACTGTTCCATTCTTCCCTATCCACCAGAGATAGAGAGAGGGGGGTGAATTTATCTACATCAAAACAATGGTAGAAAGAATCATGAAACACTATTATCACCTCGGATCAATTACAGAGCTTCCAAAGACAAATGCATACCACACTATTATTGACCAGCTAATTATAGAAGTTACAATACCAAGAGTCAAAAAACAAAATATAAAAAATCACTTCATATTCTATGAATCTCAAGAGTTTTAAGGCTCCAAGCAACTACTATTAAGCACTAAAAATGTGTGATTTTTTCCTATAAGAGTGTATCACCTACTCCTATACCCTTCAGAGCTTTCTTAAATAATGCATAAATTACAAGTTTATCAATTTTATCTGTTGCTTACTAATTATTCAAATACACAAATAACTATTCAACAGATCCGATATATATAGATATATATATATAAACATATATAGCACCGAGGTAATAATATATAAGATATATAGACATATATATATATATAAGAGATTGATTGTTTCATTAGCTTGGTCTTGACTAAGGGCTATGCCGTTGCATGGCACTACCGGCATGGCGATGCCGTAGAAAAAGAGGAAGAACTAAAATGACGTTGATTTGTGATGATTTTCACAAAAGAAGACAATGACGAGCGTCGGTGGTGTTCGTCAGTGGTAGCGAAGTAGGTAATGTTGCGAACTAGAAGCTATCTCAACCAGATCTTTCCATTATCGAATCTATCTCGACCAGATCTATCGCCATTTCCACACCTCCAACTCTACAGCGGATGAACCATTGCCTTAACCACCACTGTCGTTGCAATTGGGGAGGAGATCGAGGATGAAGGCTGTGATGTCGTCGTCGACGATTGATTTTAGAGAGGGAAGAACAAAGCCATCAGAGGAGATATAATGGAGAAGAGAGATGTTGTTCTTGAGAGAGAGTGTGTGCGTGCGTGATGGATAAGGGTGTGCGTGGTGCAGTTCATGCAGTTTGAGAGTAAAATTATAAATTGAATTACGGATTAACAAATTGGCAGAACAAATTGTAGTTTGAGCGGTTTTAAGAGGATTGACAGATTAAAGAATATTTTAACCAATTATCAAGCCTTTGTATAATATATAACAATAATTTGTATAATATTTTTCATATATATAACTATTAATTTGTAATAAATTTTAGGAGATTTTTTTTAGGGTCTCTAGTATTAAGATTTTATGGCATAAACAATATCCAATATTTTCATAATGTCTAAGGTCCCTCAACATCGATCCCGAGAAATTTCAATCCCAGAGAAATTCTCTGGACTTCCAGAGAAATTTTGAACTTCCTAAAGAATTTCTCTAGATTCAAACCAGAAAAAATTAAAATTTCTGTAACTTTGTTCACAAATTTCTCTGGCTTTGTTTCCAGAGAATTGAAATTTCTCTGGCTTTGCTCACAAAGAATTTTTCTAGCTTTGTTCACAAATTTCTTCGTGTTTGTTAACAATTTTAAACCAGAGAAAATTGTTTTAACCAAACTAGAGAAATTTGAACACAATGAGTCTAAACTAGAGAAATTATTTTAACCAAACCAGAGAAATTATTTTAACCAAACTAGAGAAATTTTTCTGTGTTTGTTCACAATTTTAAACCAGAGAAAATTGAGTATAATGACAAACTCGTATGAACAAATTGAGTGTACATATATACACATATAGTCTTCTCACTCTAAGATGATAGTATACAAAAGCAGTGTTGTGAACAACGAGCTCTCGAAGCCGATCTTGATATTTGTCCTCCAATTATGAGTAGTGATCGAAATCTTCAATTAAGTATAATGACAAACATAAAACCGCATTTAGAGTACAAATTTAATAAATAATTACTAATAAAGTGATCCAAATGAATCCCACATCATGAAATCAATGAATGTACTTGCATTGCTTTAAAAACTTGAGATCGATAAGCAAATTCATTCAAAACAATAGCATAAGTATAGTCATTAGCAATAACTCCTTCAATACCCATCTGCCGAAACAACTCTACACCCACATCACCCATTCCACAGTTGGAATAACAAAAAATCAGAGCATTCCATGTAACTAAATGTCTCACTGGCATTTTATCAAACACTTATTCGCTAAATCCATGTCCCTAGCTCCCAAATACATCCTAAGAAGATTGGTCCCAAGAAATTCATCCGATAAAGAGAAAACCTTAACAACCTCTGCATGAACTTATTTCCCAAATTCAAAATCACAACAAGGCAATACAATCGAATAAGTGTAATTATCTGGCTTAATCAAACAACAATGCATTTTTATGAAATGGGTCAAAGCTAGTTGCAATCTTTGGGGCTGAGCAAAACCAGAGATGACTATATTCCATGATTGACAATCCTTTTCGGGTATAGAATCGAAAAATGTTAATGCTTGGGAAACTAACAAGCTAGATTTGAAGAACCCAGATAGAATGGTGTTGTAAGAGACAAGGTTAAATTGAGCGTACAAATATACATATATAGTCTTCTCACTCTAAGATGACAATATACAAACGCAGTGTTGTGAATAGCGAGCTCTTGAAGCTGATCTTGATATTTGTCCTCCAATTATGGGTAGTGATCGGAATCTTCATCGGAGCAATCATTGTAATGCCCCAACCCTTTATATGTCATTGATATTGTCTGCTTTGGGCTACGCCCGCACGGATTTGTTCTTCCTAGTGAGTCACCCATTCCAAAACTACTCCAGCTTAAGCACGCTTAACTGAGGAGTTCTAATAGGGATCTCATCACCCCGAGAAAAGGCCTTGATGTTATATAAGGGTCCATGTTTTTACTTTTATAGCTCAGGAACTCCCTCTCCATTCCCGATGTGGGGACATCGGGGCCTTACAATCCACCCTCCATAAGGCTGCACATCCCCGTGTAATAGCTTGCCAGCTTGCAGGCCCGTCCACATGTACCGAGAGACGCCAAGGGCCCACACTCGGTACTCCGGAAAGTCAGCTCTGATACCATTTGTAATGCCCCAACTCTTCACATGTCATCAATATTGTCCTCTTTGGGCCACGCCCGCACAGATTTGTTCTTCCCAGTGGGTCACCCATCCCAGAACTACTCCAGCTTAAGCACGCTTAACTGAGGAGTTCTAATAGGGATCTCACCACCCGAGAAAAGGCCTCGATGTTATATAAGGGTCCAGGTTTTTACTTTTATAGCCCAAGAACTCCCCCTCCATTCTCGATGTGGGACATCGAGGTCTTACAATCATCGTTCTCATCATCTTTCTCTTCTCTTTCGCGCCAATTGAAACCCTAGAGAGAAAGACAGAGAAAGAGTGTGAGAGAGAGAGAGAGATGAGAGAGTAGAGAGAGAGAAGAGTAGAGAAAGAATGAGAGTGTAGGTGTGATATAACGGTATGGGGGTGAGGACCTTAGACTACAAAAGAAAATATTGTGAATCTATTCCATTACTAAAAATTGGAGAGGGATTGTAGACTAATTTTTCCTAAATTTTACATATTAAATCTTTTTTCACACTCATTTTTACTTTGATATTTCATTGTAAGTCAAAAATATATATGTATTAATTATAGTAGAGGGGAGTGGTTTCGATGGCGGATTATACATTTTAAAGGTTAAATTACAGTTAGCGGATAGAGCAGTTCGAATTAATGCATATTTTGCATAGCCCTAGTGATGGAATTTAGAGAAAAACCATATATATATATATGGATAGTTTGGATATTTTACACTAGTATGAACAAAGTATTTCAGCACTTGAACCTTTGGCCAAACAAAATTTAAATTTGAATTTATGAACCGAGTGTCCTTAAAAGTATTAGAAGTCAAATATGATAATTGTTAAAAAAAAAAAATATTTGGATATCTACTATAATTGAAAACATATTTTTAATTTAAAAACATTTTTTGTCTTTTAAAAAGTTTAAAAAAAAAATAATACTAATAATTCCTCCCAAATGAGTTTATTTTCAGTTGACCATTTGTTGATGGTGGTAACAGTGGGATGATAGAGGGGCGGTAGTGACGGTAATGGTGGTAATAGTGATATTAGTAGGACTTTAACCTACAAAAAACATTTTTTATCTTTCAAAAGTGAAACTTTTCCTCCTGAATGAATTTGCGTCACGTTGACCATATAAAACATTTTCTATTGGAACATCAAAAAATGCATAAATCATTTTTTGTCTAAACAAATAGACCCTCAATGATTTTTAGTTGCAAAAATATCATGATCACCTAAAAATAACTTAGTAAAATTTTAAATTAAACTTAAACTCATTTTGAAACTCATTAATTTTTATAAACTCAAAATAATAAGCTTATATTCACTATAAAATTATATAATAAATCAAATTACTCAAATAAGTTTAATATTAACTCGAAAGATAAATAAATTAAGCTTCAACAAAAATTTAAAACTTCTTATATTTCCAAATAAACCTTGAACAATTTGTTACTGAACCTGACTTTGTTTGCAACCTCACTATATCATTTGATAAGTTTTATGTACAACTTTTCTTAATACTAGATTTTTTAAAGAGAAAAACTTACATAATTTAATACAAAATGATATGATAAGTGTTAATTTTTCAATTTTAAAGTGATGGAAATTGCCAAAGACCCTAAGGGTAGTCATCAATCTTGATACGTGTAAAAAGATAGTTTGGGTATGATTTTTTTTTTTGACTTTTTTGCTTATTTCAAAAAGACTGAAAAAAATAGAGAGATGATGTGATAATTAGTAAGAAATAAGCCAATAAACAGTTTATTAGGTGGTACCCAAACCATTTATATGAAAAATGGATTAAAATTTACAAAAAGTATTTAAGAATACACTACTAAAAAAAGTGGTTTTTGCGACCGTCACAAGCCATCGCAAATAATAAAAATACAGTCGCAAAAGACCTTTTGCGACGGCCCATGCGACGGCAAATGGGGGTCGCGAATGTGGGGGTGGCAAATACTTTTTGCGACGGCAAACAACGGTCGCAAATGAAGGATCCCCGACCCTCCTTTCGATATGTAATAATCTACTTACAGTATTCTGAACCTCTGCACCGCCAGCTGATGAGGGGGTCTTGATAACAATATCAGTCACTAGTAGCTGAAAAATCTATATGGAGTAAAATTAAGGAAAATTGTCACATAGATGAATTCATACTCATACACACACACACACACACACACACTACACAATCCAACAAGAAAAGGGTATTAAAGAATATTGAGAACCCATGAGCAAAACTTTAAATATTGATCAAAGAGCAGCACTGAAATGAAATAGATGGATACATAAGCATGGTTCGCCAAACAACCAAAAACCACCTCATCACCAGAATTGAGGACACAGAAGTTACCCCTCTTAATAATCTTCCCATTTACTTGCACAGATCCCTTCATCCCCCTGCTTTCGAGCATAGCAACAAAAGTGTCTTCGTGCTGATCATTTCCATTTCCACAAACAATGAGTACATATTGTGCATGTACACGCTATGGAGTTCAAATACATAAATGGAAAACCAAAAAAAACAATGGAGATCACATAGACCCCATCATAGCCAAGTAACACGCCATGTATTTGCAAAATAAATATTGAATTAATCCTCATGGATATGAGTTTAATCAAAGAAATACCTTTGCCTGCTTGATCACACACAAATTTGCACTAACAGTCTGGTCCTTCAATACAAGATCATTGAATCTGCTTGAACCGATTGAAAATTTTGATGTGCAAATTGGAACAGTCAAATTCTGCAGTAAACAATATAAACCCGTTTATGTGTACATAAAACAACGAGAACTCAAACAATGTGGCTTCATCTAGTGTACAAAACCCAATTGTGGTCACCAAAAGAACACAATTTTTTAAATCTCATCAGGAGAAAGCTTTAAACCTGTGCGTACTGCGACAAAAGCCTGCACCATGGGGTTGTAGAATCAAAACTCGGCCTCTTCTTCTGATGAGCACTCCGTGAAGATAAAGAAATCTTCGGTTTATCCGCCACAATTGGCCAAGACCCTCCAAGACGCAACCAAAAACAATATACTGCAGTCTCTTAAATCGTGGTCTAGGAGTCCTTTCTTTTAAAAAAAGGTCTTTATTTACTTAGAAACAACAATCATGACATGTCGTGAATAGACAAAAAATCATTTCGATTGTGCAATTTACAAGGTGATCGAATAAAACACACATTTTAATTAGTTAAAAATGTGTAATGGAGATCCGTCCAACTTGTATTTTTTCAAGACATAATTCTGCTATCAAATTGCGAGAATAATTATTAAATTTTACTTAGTCACACATTAAATGATTAACAAGTATGCACAAATTAAAAAATATATATATTTAAAACTAAAAAAATAAAAATATAAAGACCGTTCTATAGAAATAGAATCATATGTACCACAACAATCATGGAGGTTTAATGTCTCCTCCTCACCAAGTGATTTTCAATAATAAAAATAGGAAAATGGCACATATCCAGATGCGATGAAGAAACAAGGAATGCATAACGCACAATATCATGATTGTAAAGCTAAAATTAAAATTAGAAACAAAATCATAAAATATGTGAATCACAACAGCGATCATCGTGTAAGTAACAGTTACCATACCTGCTGCTTCTCCTTTCTCCTCCGGATCAAATCCTAACCTAAGATCATGGACACAGAGAAGAGAGATGGAGGTTAGAGAGAGAGAGAAAGAGAAAGAGAGAAACAAGGAACACGAAGGAGTGAGACATAGACAGAGAGTTGGATTCATACATAGAAAGTAGCTTACCAATTATGAATCGATCGAAATCTTGATCAACAGCCGATCGAAATCTTCATCAACAGTCGATCGACATCTTCAAATCTTCATCAACAAATCGATCAAAATCTTCAAATTTTGAGAGTGAGATTGAAGCGAGATTCAAATTTAGTCGAGCGAGAGAGATTTAGACAGTGAGATTCAAGCGAGAGAGAGTCGAGCGAGAGAGAGATTTTGAGAGAGAGAGATTAGGCAACCACAAGAAATGAGGTACACCATCGTTGGAGACAAATTTGGGAAAATAAGAGTGAAAGGGAGATATAGGTCTGCTTTAGATGATTTATTTTATTTTATTTTTTTAAGAACACGATTGTTTTAAATGATTTTTTGTTTTAAATGATTTTGTGATTGTTTTAATGGGAAAAGTGACTTTTTGCGACGGTTAAATAATCAGTCGCAAAAATATAGACGCAAAAAGTCATATTCCTAGTAGTGATATATAAAAATTGTATTAGAATTATAAATAATGTATGCTTGTTTTACTTCTTTTTGAGCCCTTAAGACTGTTATTGGTACGGTTCTAAAATAAAAAGTCATCAAAATGATTTGAATTTAAAAAGAAATGTCATTACCTGATCATAAATTCTCCACACAAGTTAGGCATGAATAAACTTTCTTCAAAATCATGTTGGTATTATATGCAAGTTATGCCATAACTCTCAATCTTATAAAAATCATAACCAAAAAAAAAAATGCAAGTTACTACAAAATACCACATAAGGTATAATCAAAAAACTTTTGAAAAAGGCATCCCTCTTCACAAGTGTGATCTAGGTTCGATTTTTGGGAGGGCAAATTCCGTGGCTTCGCAGCTGGCTCTCTTTAGAGACCTACTCCCGTTGAAACCTGGGTTCATTTGTGGCGTGTAATTGAGCTCTATTGGTGCCTCAATGATGGATCCCTTCCTTACCTTCCTTTAAGTTGGGTTAAATCAAGCCGGCAACCAGCTATCCCGGAGCCTGGATTCACAGATACTTTGATGACACCTCAGAGCATCATTTTTTTGGTGTTCTCCAAAAAAAAAAAAAATGGATCATAACAAAAAAATATCATAATTAACATCACAATAATTCTCTTAAATAATTTACTACATCTTACATTTTGTCCCCAAAAAAAAAATTAAAATTAATAATGAATCATGTGAAATTTCAATAGAAATCTAAACCTAAGGATCTCAAGTCAAATTAATAGAAAAAAATAATAATAATAACAGTTGAGTAGTTGGCGCTATTAATAGAGGTAATTCAAGCGGTAAACTCTTAGATGATTATTGTCTTCCACTCCATAATCATACTCTAATTTTTTTCCACACAACGATAAAAAAAATTTGAGATGGAAAGGTTGAAGTGGAGAGATCATTATATTTAATAGGTCTAACTGACACTATTCATATTTTATTTAAAAATATATAATGTATAATTATTTGATATATATATATATGATCACCTACAGAAAATTTTCTGATTGTGATTCTTCATTTCAAAGTTGCAATGGGGAGTCAAATCTTACCCAAAAAAAAAAATTGTAATAGAGAAATTCTATTGTATTATCCAATGACTTGTAATTCTTTCTAAATTTAAAATGTCGATAAATTGACATGATTATTTCATAATTTTTAGAGCAACTTTAATGCTACTCTTTAATTTTCACCACCTATAAATGATGAAAAAGGTATACTTTTTATTTTACATAATTAACTTTTTATTATGCGCTCCAATGCTATTATTGATTTCACATATTTATATACACAAAGTTGAAAGACTCTCCTAAGACTCCAAATATAGCTAACCTGTAAGAATTTTAGAGCATCATTATCAAACTTATTGGAGTATTCTTTTGCCTATTTTATAACACAAAACTATAGAAACATATTCCATCAAATGCAATTTTTGACTAACTACTTTATTTTAATATCAAATCACTAGTTACATGTAGTTAGAGAAAGATGACCCAACAAATAATTTTAGGTAGTAAAATATTTAATAAGTTGTGTTTTATTTATCATTTAATCAATTATTACTATATTAACAATAAATATGTGTTAATATTGTATTAGTTTTTTAGATTTCACTATTTATATTTGTTATTTGGGTGAAATATCAACAAATCTCAAAAGATGATCTTGTAAATTGTTTAATCCTTTATTTATTGTTATGAACCCAACAAAGGTATCATTAAAGTGAAAATTACAGAAAAGAGTAGTGACTTACATGTTTGAGTTTAATTTTTAAGGAATAAAAGTGTGTATAAAATTATATGAAAAATGATGCAGACCACTAATTAGTGGTTGCTCTAATTATGTGGCAGTGGGTCCCACCTACTGCCACATGTATTTTGTGTCTTAGTTTTGGGCTTTTTTTTTTTTTTTTTTTGCTTTCCACATCATTAGTGGTGATGTTAGTGGTAGAAATTTAGTGGTCTGTAGCATTGTTGAAATTATATATTTGAGCAATCCGCACTATAGAAGTTTTGGATTTTCTTTCATTCTAGAACAAATCCTACATTATGAATAAAAATGTAACACTCCAATAATGTAACAGTCCAATGTAACGTACTAAAAAAACTCTTTGGTGTATTTTTCTCAAACGTAACAACATAACACTCTAAAAAAATTTCTTAATGTACTTTTTCCAAACGTAACACTCCAATATAACACAAAAAAAATAAAATAAATAAATAACTCCTTAGTATATTTTTTTTCCAAAAGTAACACTCCAATCAATGTAAAACGTAACATTCCAATATAGCACACACAAAAACACTAAAAAACTCCTTAATCTACTTTTTTTTTTTTTTTTTTCAAATGTAACACTCACAATTTAAAATTATATATTTGCTCAAAGCTTACTAAGAAATTTTTGTACTCATTTTGAAATGGTTTGAAGAATCCCACATTCATTTTATGGGGTGTTACGTTTGGAAAAAACACACTAAGAAATTTTTTTGTATGTTACATTGAAGTGTTACACTAAGGAGTTATTTTGGAGTATTATATTGGAATGTTACGTTTAAGAAAAATATATTAAGAATTTTTTTGAAGTGTTACATTGGAGTGTTATGTTTGAGTGTTACAGTTTGAAATTATACATTTATCCAAAACTTACTAAGGAGTTTTTGTATTTCTTTTGAAATGTTTGAAGAATCACATATCCTTTTGAAATACTTGAAGAATTTTATATTTCAAGTCATTTTTATACTCCATTTGAAATGTTTTCTAAACAAAAAAGACTCTTATATAAAAATTTATTTTAAATTTGATTCTCATAGATTGTGTATCTTACCTTTCTAGCACAAAAGAAAAAAAGAGAATGAAACATAATGGAAATAGGGGTATAACTTTAAATCTAATTTCCAAATAATATATCAAATCTACTTTTCCAAAATAAATGGAGCTAATTAGTCTATAAGAAAAATTTGAGACTAAATGAATCATCATTCTTCAAGATGAGATTTATAGATAATTTTTCTTTATTATTAATACAGTATTAACACATGAAATTATAAATAAAATATAATAAAAAAATAAAAAAATAATATTTTAATGAAATAGAATACAATGTCAATACATAAGATTATAAATAAAGTATAATAAAAAAAATTATAAAAGAGGAACAAAATAAAAAGACATATTTTAATAAAATAGAATTTTAAAATAGAGAGTCTATTGAGTGTACACATATAAAAGAGATTAGCTAAAATACAAAAGTGGATTTTGAGTTGTAATTTGACTTAAATTTTGTTGAATTTAGTATGATGCCCGTATTAAAAGAACTATTATAATAGTCAATCCATTAAGGCCTTGTTTGGCAAATGGTGATTTTAGTCAAAAAATTTAAAAAGTACCAAAAAATTAAAAAATCTACAATTTTTACCCTACAAACCTACGCATAGTGCCTTCACGTGAAGTGTGTCAGATTTAGTGTAAAAAGACATTTTTGTCCCTCATTGATGTGTCTCTATTTCGTGTTTATCCCTCCTTTATGTCAAACATTGATGGACTGCTATCACAGTCATTAGAGAGGGTGTACTATGCAGAGCTAAAGAACACCATCAAACACGCAAGATGAATAAAGAGAGGCTCCTTCCTTCAAGGCCATAACATCGAGGAAGCTTTGCTTTGAAGAGGAAGAGGAAGCAAGCGACGAAGAGAGCTAGCGAAGGCCAACGAAAAAGCAATTATTCCTTTCTTAAAAATTACAGAAAAAAATAATATAAACTTGTTATGTTGCCCCTTTTTTACATTAACAACAAATAAAATATAATTACGATAATTGATATTTTTAGAAAATTGTACTATCAAACGATAATTTTTTACAATCTTTGTTTTTCAAGTGCAATTGTTATACCATACAAAAGAGGTGAATTATTCATTACAAAATATTATTTTAAAACGAATGAAGTATATATTGATATATATGTTTTCAAGTTAAAGTCCGTTTCTGTTCGAAATTAAAAGAAAATTAAAAAATGGGGAACTTACTGATAAGTCCTATGTATAAAGTTCAAGATCCAGCTAATCCTCAAACAAAACACTTGTACCAATTAGTCCAATACATTTTTAATTGTTACCAAAAAATCCTTTTTTTTTTTTTTAATTTACAGACACTGTTCACATCTTACTACCGTCGGACTTCTGTCAAATGGTCGCCGGAGACTCGTCGGAATGTTCAACATCGCCGGGAAGTCGCCGGAGTATCACCAGGAAGTCGCCGGAGTTTCGCTGGAAGTTCACCGGAGTGTTAAGAACGTTAATGGAAGTCGCCGGAATGTTCAGAACGTTCACTGGACGTTAAGAATATCACTGGAAACTAATGTCCGGAATGTCTAGAATATTGCCGAAAAAAAAGAAGAATAAATGGAGAATTTAGAGCAAAAAAAAAAAGCAAAATGTGCTAAATATTGATAAACTAAAAGGAAAAAAAAAAATAAAACGACAAAAAACTGCAACAATGGGAAAAACATATGCTATTTTTCAATTTTTGTAAGGTTCAAGCAAATAATCTCCAATATTGATCAAACTGAAAAGTAAGTTACAGTTTCAAAGCAAAAACCTATTAAGTATTTATCCTTATTAATCAAACTGGAAAACATGTTATGAAACTGTAAAATTTTACAGTTCTAAAGAATGTTATAAAACTGCAAAATTTTACAGTTTTATACCATTATTCATTCCAGTACCAAAAAAATATGAAACTGCAAAATTTTACAGTTTTAAACCATGATTCATTCCAGCACCAAAAAAATTTTGAAAATACAAAATTTTACAGTTTTCACCGCCTGTAACTAAAACTCGAAAACTACTTGTTCAGAATTTGAAAATTTTCTCCATTAGACCAGAAAAACAGAAACGTATAGCAGAGAGAAAAAAAAAAAAAGAGATCGAAGGAGAAAGGTGGATGTAGAGAGAAGATTGTACTCCGGCAACTATTTTTTGTTTAGATCTAGCCAAATCTGATGTAGATCTACTCAGATCTGAGTAGATCTACATCAGATCTAAGTAGATCCACTCATCTTCTTCGTCGGAAATATATCATCTTCGCCGTCGGTGAGGGTGAAGTCACGAGTTGATTTCGATGGTTGGTGGTTATCGGTGAACCCTGATCAATGGAGAAAGATATGATCACCGGTCGTCGTCCATGGCAAAGACGATGAGAGAAAAATACAGAAAAAAGAGAGAGAGGAAAACGTAAAGAGGGAGATAAAAAGCAGAGACAGAGAGAGAGAGGGGAAATGACTTTTGGGTCTACTAAAAAAGTTACAGGATTAAATGGTGTCCACATGTTCCACATAGGACCTGTGGATAATTTCCCCTTAAAAAATTAAAAAGGAAAAAACCAACTACCAACATGAAATGACCACTTACATGCTGGCAGCGGTATCCCACGTTACAAGCATGTCACGGGTTGAACACGCCAAGGGCAAAATTATCAAGTTAGCAATTTTTATATTATTTTTTTTACATTTTTCTTTTGTAAAATGTTAAAAAAATTATTTTAAATATATTAATTTTTCTTATATCACATTTTAATTAAAAAATTATTAAAATAATTTATTATCAAAGGAGATTAAATAGAATAAAAAATAATAAAACGAACTATAATAATTAACATACTTCCTCTAAAAAGCTCGTTTGAGATGCTCTACTAGAAATCCTCCATCACAATCATATATAAGGTTGATGATGCTAGTCCAAAATTTATTACACCGTAGTCTTATGTTATTGGCCATAGTGCAGCAGTGAAGAGTAAGAAAACACTAGCCTCCATCTCCCACACCATTACGAAGATGGCGGACAATACTACTACTACTACTACTCTATCTCACACAAACAAGCTACAAGGCAAAGTTGCCATCATCACCGGCGGCGCAGGCGGCATCGTCGAAGCGACAGCACGTCTCTTCGCCAATCACGGCGCACGCGCCGTCGTGATCGCTGACGTCCAAGACCAAAAAGGCCAAAAACTCGCCGAAACCATCGGTTCACACCGCTGCATCTACCTCCACTGCGACGTCACCGACGAAGACCAAGTCAAATCCATGGTCGAATCGACGGTCCAGATTTATGGCCAGCTCGACATCATGTTCAGCAATGCTGGAATCATAAGCAGCTCCGATCAGGTAATCCTCGACCTCGATTTTCCACAATTCGATCGCCTTTTCGCCATCAACGTCCGTGGCATGGCGGCTTGCGTGAAGCACGCAGCGCGTGTGATGGTGGAGCGGCGCGTGAGAGGGAGTATTGTGTGCACGGCGAGCGTGGCGGCTAGTAAGGGGACGAAGAGGGTCGTGGATTACACGATGTCGAAGCACGCGGTGTTGGGGCTGGTTCGGGGTGCGAGTCAGCAGCTTGGGGAGTATGGGATTAGGGTGAATAGTGTGTCGCCGTACGCGGTGGGAACGCCGATGATGTGTGAGAGTCTCGGGAAGGAGGCGGAGGAGGTTGAGGAGGCTTTTGCGGCGATGAATCCATTGAAAGGGATTGTGTTGAAAGTTGACCATGTTGCGGATGCTGTGTTGTTTCTCGCCTCCGACGACTCTGCGTTTGTATCCGGCCATGACCTTGTTGTGGACGGTGGATTCATGAATCATACATCGTGAAATTGATCAATGTTTTGCGTCAATTGTAAGTGTGGAAATGGCTAGAAATAGAGTTGTTATGCCAAGTGAAGGATCTAAAGAAAAGTAGAGGGAGTCCATGTCTAAATGATTCCAATAATGAGAAGATTATAAAAGAAAGACAATAGAAAACTCAAAGTGAAATTTTATTACTTGAAGAGAGTTAGAGAAAAATTTTAAATCCTCTGTTATGTATTTTGTGTTCGTCTTCTATATGCTTACTTTGTTTTTTTTTTTAGAGTAGTTTGTTTATATTTATGTTTGTTTTTCTCACAAAAGATATGCATTGAATTTCATTATATATATTTCTGATTTTTAATAATTATAATAGGGCTTATTTATCCCAAAAAAGGAAATGGCTAGAAATTGTTTTTAAATGGAGTTTAGTATGGGAAATAAGTGGCCATTTTGATCAATCATTTGGGAGGAAGATTGTTAGAGACAACTTAAAACCAACAGTATGTTAGCAATGTTAGAAAATTATATTTTTAAATTCATAAATTTATTTATAATAATATGATAAGGAAGTTGACATTCTATTATTATATATAACAAATCATAAATTAAAACATATAATATCACATAACAGTTCCGATTGGTAGCTCGAAAATAATAAGGCTCAAATGGCCCGAGTCCAAAACGACGTCCATTTGGATTTTTTTTTTGTTTCTTTCTTGTTTTTCTGAAGGTGAAGAAGAAGAAGAGACAAGAAAGAGAGAAGAGGGAGCTAGGCATCATCATCAACAACATCTTCATCAACACATTATCATCAACTGCAACATTTTCATCAACATCATCATCATCAACACATCATCATCATTAACAATTTTTCTTTTCTTTTCTTTTTCCTTTATCTTTAGATCCAGATCCACTAGAGATCATCAACAACAACAACACACATCGTCATCAACAACAACCAACAATCACCACCAAAAAAAAAAAAAAATTGTAGAATTTGAAACAAAAGCAAGAGAAAACAAGAAAATTATAAGAAAAAAAAATGAAAGCAAGATTTTTAAAAACTGTTTTTGGGTTTTGTTTATTTTAAGAAATTGGGGCAAAACAAATTTAAAAAAAGGGAGCTCTAGAAGCTGAACCCTAGGTTTGAATATAGATTAGAAAACAAAGCTACTGTGAAGGGATTTGAGAGCAAAGAAAGGGATATGGAGGAGGAGAAGGGAAAGAGGTGAGGGGGGACAAACAGCGCCATCACCGCCATCTCCATCTTTTCTCCTTCTTCTTCATCTTCCTCTTCTCTTCTCTCTCTCTCTCTCTCTCTCTCTCGCTTCTTCTCTTCCCTCTGTCTGTATTCAAAAGCAAGAAAAAGGGGCCAAAAAAAAAAAAATACTCAAAACGATGTCATTTTAGGTATTCAAGCCATTTTCGGGCCAACTTTGTCGAGCTACAAAGTATTATTGATCACATAAATTGTAGATATAATTGTGAGAATTTTTATGGGTGTTAAACATTTTCCTTTTTGTATTTTTTGCTTGTTTGAGACAATGAAAACACCATATCACAAATCGAGCATCACCCATTACTAGGGGTGTAAATTTGACCCATGTCGGGTCGCCCAAGCTCTAGTTAAAATTCGGGCTGGCCCACAACCTAGAAAATTTAGCCCAGGCCAAGGGAGTATTCGGGCCTTGGCGGCCTTAAATATTTTTTTTTATTTTTTCTACCAAAATTTTATTCTTTTCCAAAAAAAATGACACTGGGCTCTTGGCAGGGCGGGCCTCCGACTGGGTTTTGAGTAGGCCTTGAGCGAACCGATAGACTGGGTCGGGCTTCAAAATGAAGGTCCATGTATAGGCTTAGGCCTAGGGTCCCGAACTGGGCCGAGTTTAATTGGGCCTGGCCCACCCCAGACCGCAGGTAAATTTTGGACCGCCCATAAACTGCAAGTCATTTTTTCACTGCTATCTGTCACCAATCTTTCTCCTTTGAAGATTCTGCCATAAAATAAATTGAAATGAAGAAAGTTTATGTTTTGGCAAACAGTAATGCTAGAGATTCCAAAAGTTTTATCAAAATTTCTACCAAATGTCTCATATATGTGTGTGATCCACACCATGTGAATTCTATATGTGTCTCATATCCATATAAAATATTTAGTAAAAATTTTAATAAAACTTTTAAGATTTATAGTATTTTGGTTAAATTACACTGACACTCCTTGAGGTTTATATTTATTACAGTTTCCCCCCTCACTTTTTGGAAATTACATGTCCCTCCCTAAGGTTTAAAATTTTATTACAGATTCCCCCCTCAGCAATTTAATTTTTTTTTAAATAGCAATTTTGCCCTCACTAAGTAAATTACATTGACACCCCTCACATTTTAAAAATTATAATCCCCTCCCTAAGGTTTAAAGTAGCATTACCAATTACCCACTCGGTTAGTATTAGTTGGAAAAAAAATTCATTGAAAAAAAAATTAATTAGAAAAAAAAATTATTTGAATGAATTTTTTGAATGAATTATTTAAATAATTTTTTTTTCAATGAATTTTTTTTCCAACCAATACTAACCGAGGGGGCAATTGGTAATGTTACCTTAAACCTTAGGGAGAGGATTGTAATTTCTAAAATGTGAGAGGTGTCAATGTAATTTACCTAATGAGAACAAAATTGGTATTTAAAAAATTAAATTATTGAGAAGGGTATCTGTAATAAACTTTTAAATTTCAAGAAGAAAGATATAAATTTCAAAAAGTAAAAAAAAAAAAACTATAATAAATATAAACTCCAGGAGTGTCAATGAAATTTACCCTAATATTATTGTGGGCTTTGATTTGTGGCACTAATTTGTTGAGCACTAATGACACTAATTTCTATATCAGGTAAAGAAAAAAAAAAAAAAGTTACCAAAACAAGAAATTAGTGCCATTAATGCCAACAGTTTTAGTGCCACAAATCATTTTTCTATTATTGTTTGGCAAAATATATTCAATATAATGTGACATCTACCACACCATTCATTGGTAGGCAATGGATGGGGTCCCAAAACACCTTGTCCACTCGTAACGAGATTTGAGTATTTAAAAAGCTTGACTTGACTTGTTAGACTGTGAGGTGGAGGATTTTTCACAAGCCAAGAAATCATTTTTCACTCTTTTTTTCCTTTGGACATCATCATCAACCTCGTCATTACTTTAATTCATAAAAGGCATTAAGAATATCAGTGGTAGCGGAGTCAAAAAAATTAAAAATAGAGAGATATATATTATTTATATCATTAAAAAGAAAAAAAATTCATAATAAACATTGAAATACTATTAAATTTATATATTTCTTTTGGATCTATTGTTAAGATTTAATATTATAATTATCATGATAATTATATCAATATAGTTTAGAAATCCACAATCAATAATAAAAGAAACTCCGCAATGGAGAAAAATAATTAACTAAACAATTCTCATTATAAAAAAGAAATATTCAATTAATTCAATTCTTACCATTAATTTTTCAATTTAAAGTATAAAATAATGGCAAAAAAAAAATATTAGAGTACTTTTAAAATTTTTAAAAAACAAAAGAATTTTACATGATTTAAGAAGAGATACTATTATAATTTTATAAAGGACAAATAAGAGAGAAACTTCATATATACAAGAAATAGTATAAATATGAGTTTTAGTATAAATATGAAAAACTCAGGAGCGCACGTGACGTCCCTCTCTCAATGTGGCTCCCGTCTCTTAAGAATACTAAACGTGTTATTGTTATAAGTTTTTAAAAGAATGTATTTAAAAAAAATAAAATAAATTAAATTTTTAATACGAATTTAATATATTATTATTCCTACCGTTTGTGACTTTTGTAACAAATATTATGATATGGAGGTTTCACCAACTTTATTAGGTGAGCATTGAGGCCATAATTTTGTAATTATATCCTTGCATCGTTGGGTCTCAAAACATTGTGTAACCTATGTTTTCAATTTCAAAACCACATTGATAATGTTGTTTTATGATTGGTGAGAGGGAGTTTTTATTAAGCATGAAGGCCGAGCTAAGCCCAGGCGTCGTAATAGGTCGTTCTATGGGCCGTGGTGAAAAGGACTTAGCAAGTGGACCTTAGTGTTAGCTCGGTCCAAGTGTGATTACAGTCACCATGGTCGGAGTGGTGATAATTAGCTCGGTCCAAGAATGATTACAGTTACCACGGTCGAAGTGGTGATAACTAACTCGGTTATGTTATTCGGAACCGAGATATTATGGCTTCTTATGGTGGACCTTGCTCTGGTTAGCACGGTCAAAGCTTGCTGTAGTTAGCTCGATCTCAACTGACAAAACCGAGATACAAGTGAACAAGAGCCGAGCTATGAGTTGCATGTGAAGGCGCTGGATTAAGTATGACAAGGTGCTAGTGTTAGCTCGGTCATACTTTCATCCAACCGAAGCAAAACCATCTCACTTGGTTTAAGCAGTGAGGGGGATGTTGAAGGATAAACATTATTTTTCAGGAGTGTGATTCCTAGAAGGACTCTACGTGGAGGAATAAGAGTCCTACTAAGATTGTACCAGGCAAAAACTATAAAAGCTCACAACATAACCTATGTAGAGGTAACACAATTTTGATTTTTGGAATACACAAAGCTTTTGTCTATTTGTCTATTTTGCTGACTTAGGTATCGGAGAGGTATCCGGCACACACCCGCCGGCTAGCTCACATTTGTGTTTTCAGGGAATAAAGCGACGACATTTGGAGGAGCGCAAACTTGATCAACAGAATTATACGAGAACATTATTTCCTGCTCATATAATTGGCGCCGTCTGTGGGAATTCCACAAAGAACAAAACCTCTTGATCAAGCTTTCCTCTTTAGTTGAAAGTAATGGCGCACAATGAAGACTTGCCACAATCAGCTATTGATGGGCAAACCCCGGAGGGGTGTGGGAGGCGCGAAGGTTTGACTTCTATCCCTTCCATAGCGAATTTAGAACCCCAACGACAGAACCCCCGGAGGGATGCAAGGGGGAAACGGGGCAGCAGTCCCCGTCGCTCTCAAAGTCCTGAAAGACAGAGGCGGATGATGGATCCTCAAATTCTGAAGAATCGCGTGAAAGAGCAAGACGAGTTAATAAGGAGGATGGCACCAAATATGGAGTCAATGAAGCGCCAGATAAAAGGAAAAGGGGTGGCGACAGGAGAGGGGCGCAAAGGCAACACGCCCTCTCACCACTCGGAAGATCATGGTAGGCATACCACACCATCGCAAGCAGAAAGTAGGAGTCTTAGAATAGGTGACACTCAATCACGGACTTCCAGGACTCGTTACCCTAGGTCTGAGAGAACGAGAACTGAGAGGTCGTGTACTGAGGGAAGCACCTATCGGCCCTCACACACACACCAGACGTCATCTAGGCACACGGAGTTGCCTAGATCATCTGACTTACGAACTGTGCTTGAAGAAAGGGCCCGGTGGAAGGAGGACACCAGGGCTCGCGACCCGCGCAGAGTTTCAACCCTTCAGCGGTTGGCCTTTCGGATGCATGGGAGCGTCGGGGTAGGAATGCTAATGCCGCACCTTGCTTATGAACCTGCAGACAAAGTATTAGCAAGGTTACAGAGCTTGCCGTTTGTTCCGGCAATTGAGAACGCACCATTACCCTCAGGCTTCCACCAGCCCAAATTCACCACTTATGAAGGGAAATCCGACCCCTACATGCACCTGAGCCACTTTCGCCAGGTTATGGCAGTATATTGGCGAAACGAGGCTTTAATGTGCATCCTATTTCCATCCAACCTTGGCGACCTAGGTTTAACCTGGTTCAAAAGGCTACCAGAGGGCAGCATTGCCTCATGGGCGCAGCTGGCAAAAGCGTTCGTGACTAGATTCAGGACGAACACTAAGACACCGGTAGAGATTGACCAGCTACTCTCTATTAACATGGGCGAAAAAAGACGTTGAGGTCCTACAACAGTCGCTACTGGGAAACCTTCAACCAGATTGGGGATTGCCCTACGAACCTCGCCATTACACAATACAAACCGGGCCTGCCAATCGGTAACAAATTAAGGGACTCAATTACTATGACGCCACCCCTCACGATGGAGGCCTTAATGGAGAGAGTGTACCAGCATATTCGGTTGGAGGAAGATAGCGCCCGTGCTAAGGCAAAATTCGACACAACAGCAATGCCAGATAAAAAGACTACAGCAAAAGTCAACACAGTAGAGCAACCTAACAGGAATGGGCGAGGCAGACGGGCCAATAGAGAGGGCCCAGACAAAAGAAGGTTAAGAGTCCGCACTGCCATTACCACAGTGTTCAAAAAACCAATCTACCTAATTCTCAGTGAGATACGCAGTGAACCTTTCGTCCGATGGCCAGCAAAGTTGGGAAAAGCACAAAAAGACTATGACAAGAGGTCCCGGTGCACCTTCCATGATGAAAAGGGGCACCGCACTGAAAATTGCACGCCGTTGAGGCAATATCTGGAGGAATTAGTGGCAGCTGGGCACCTGGACCAATACATAGAAGGAGGAACACAGCTAGCCCCCCAGAACCACAACAACCCAAACGGGATACAGGTTAACGCTCCACCTAAAGGCATGATTAACGTAATACATGGGATATGCGAACCTGAGCGGGTATGTGAGCTCAGGGGCATGATCAAAAAGGCTGAGCACTTGAAGGAGGTATTAAGTGCACAACCTGCCATCAAAAAGGGGAGAACAGAGGCCACAAATGTCATATCTTTTTCAGACAAAGATTTAGCAAGAATATATTGCCCTCACAATGATGCACTGGTCGTCACTCTGCGCGTCAAGAATTTCGACATTAAACGGATTTTGGTCGACCAAGGAAGCTCATGTAAGATAATGTATTACGAAACCTTCAAACAACTGAAACTGGAGGATAAAGACTTGGCACCTGCAACATCCCCCATAATCGGATTCAACTCAATGCCAGAGTGGCCAGTGGGCAAGATAATCCTCCCAGTCAAGGCAGCAACCATGACGAAACAGGTGGAATTCTGGGTATTGAAAGTCCCTTCCACTTACAACATAATCTTGTGGAGGACATGGTTGCACGCCATGCGTTCGGTAACGTCAACCTACCATCAAGTATTGCGGTTCCCCAACGAAGCCGGAGTAATTGAAGAGGTCTTTGGAGACCAAATTATGTCCAAACAGTGCTTCGTCATGGTAAATGGTAGCCGCGCTGCCAAAGGGTATGTACAGATGGTGGAAGAGCCTGAGAGCAATGAACTATTTGCGGATGTTGGCAAAGCAGCTGAACAGAAGGCAGTGGAAGACTTGGTACAGGTAAGGATAGATGAAAAAGACCTAGAAAAGTTCTTTTTGCTCAGTTCGTTTTTGTCCAGCACTGAGAGAATAGAGGTCATGGAATTCTTAACCTCTAACATCGAAGTGTTAGCCTGGACACCGTATGACATGCTTGGCATTGACCCAAACTTCATCTGTCACCAACTGAACGTCCACTCAACTGCCAGACCAATTATACAGTGCACTCGCAGATTAGCACTCCACCATGCCGATATAGTGGTGGAAGAAGTGGGAAACTTGCTGGAGGCAGGAGCTATCAGAGAAGTGCACTATCCCAGGTGGATCTCCAATACCGTAGTAGTGCCAAAGAAGAACGAAAAATGGCGTGTCTGCGTGGACTACAAAACAGTCAACAAGGCATGCCCAAAGGACAGTTTTCCCCCTACCACGGATAGACCAACTGGTAGACCTGACGGCAGGACACAATCGACTTAGCTTCTTTGATACGTATAGAGGTTACCATCAGATCGCTATATATGAACCATATTAGGAGGTCACATCCTTTACAACGCCTAGAGGATTGTATTGTTACAAGGTCATGCCCTTTGGCCTAAAAAATGCAAGGGTAACATTCCAACGGATGGTCACCAAAATGTTTGAACCATTGTTAGGCAGAACAATTGAGGCTTACATAGATGACATGGTGGTCAAAACCAAGGATGAGAAGGATCATCTCAGGGACCTAGGTGAAATGTTCCAGATTCTGAAGTAGAACAAGTTGCGCCTAAATGCATCCAAGTGTGCATTCGGCGTAGGATCAGGCAAATTCCTAGGCTTTTTGGTGACCAACCGAGGTATAGAAGCAGACCCTTCTCTGATCAAAGCAATCCAGGATCTAGAGAGCCCCAACACAGTAAAAGAGGTGTAGCATCTCACTGGCCTAGCTGTCGCAGTCAACTAGTTCATAAGTCGGTCATCAGACAGATGTCGACCATTCTTCCAAGCATTGAAGGCCAAGTTCAAGTGGGACGAAGAATGCGATCACGCCCTAGAAAGCCTAAAAGAGTACATGTCTTCTCCACCATAGCTAATGACCCCAGTACCTGGAGAAGTGCTCTTTTTATACCTAGCAGTTTCACAGCACGCAGTCAGCGCAGTGTTGGTCAGAGCGGAAGGAATCCAACATTTGCCCATCTTTTATGTTAGCAAAACCTTGCTGGGTGCAGAAACCAAGTACCTACCATTGAAAAAACTGGCCTTAGCCTTGATGATGGTCTCAAGGAAGCTGTCGCATTACTTCCACGCCCACACCATAATCGTTCTAACAGCTTTTCAATTAAAAGCTTTGTTTGAGAGGGCGAACTTTTTTGGGCGAATCTTGAAGTGGGCGGTGGAATTGGGGTAATTTGATATCAAGTTTCAACCCAGAACCGCAATAAAAGCCCAAGCTTTGGCAGACTTTGTGGCAGAGTTCACACCAGGAAGTCATCATATCTGCCCAGTTGATTTGATTGGCACAACAGAAAAGGGAATGTAAAGTGCCGCAGGAACTGCGCAACCCCCAAAACAAGATGTCCAGCCACATCCCAAGGCATACCGAATTGAAGAAAGGAAGGAAGAGGCAAACCAAGCCATTCCCAGTGAGGACTCATAAAAAAACAGAGATTTGAGGCAATCTGACAGTGAAGATACAACACTTACAATCGGCAGGGACTTGGGGGAAAACACCGGTAACATTCATGATCCCAAAACATCATCCGATCCATCTACTTGTTGGAAGCTATTCGTTGGAGAGATGTGGAAACTCTTTGTGGATGGAGCATCTAATAGACACGGTGCAGGACTTGGCATAGTCCTCATCTCACCAGATGGCCTAGTAGTGGAACAAGCAGTCAACCTTGGCTTCCCAGCATCAAACAATGAGGCGGAGTATGAAGCACTCTTAGCAGGCCTAAAATCAGCACTTTTCATGTAGGCCACCGAGCTAATGGTTTACAGTGACTCCCAGCTGGTAGTAAACCAGATTTCAGGCGACTACGAAACGAAAGATGAGAGGATGGCAAAGTATCAAGAGTTAGTCAGAAGGGCAATCATGAAATTTGAAGTAGTACGGATAGAGCAGATCGGCCGAGAAGAAAATAGTAGAGCAGACGAACTAGCAGGCTTTGCTTCGATGGCTGATACATCTATCCCACATCCATTACTGATCGACTTCCTACCAAGACCAAGCATTGAAGAACCCGAAGTAGCTAAGGTATATTGCGCCGAACTAGGCCCTTCATGGATGGATCCCATTATAGTATTCTTAAAAGACGACGTCTTACCCGAAGAGAAGAAAGAGGCCAACAAAATAAGAGCAAAGTCACAGCGATTTTGACTCTCCTCATCAATGGCCTTGTACAAAAAATCCTTCACAGGACCTTACCTGAAATTTGTTCATCCCAGCAAGGTCGAAGCATTCTTGTTCGAGATACACGAAGGCGTATGCGGAAGCCACCAAATGAGAAGATCATTGGCCTACAGAGCAATTTCACAAGGCTATTGGTGGCCATACATGCAAGCAGATTCAGAAAAGTATGTCAAGAGGTGCGAGAAATGCCCAAAGTTCGCACACCAAATACATCAACTAGCCAGAGAGCTTCTACCATTAACTAGCACATGGCCCTTCGCAATGTGGGGCTTGGACATAGTAGGACCACTTCCAACGGCACCCGGCAACAGAAAGTTCTTTCTTGCAGCAACAGACTACTTCACAAAGTGGGTGGAAGCAGAAGCACTCGCCTCAATAAAAGAGAAAGATGTAAAAAAGTTCGTCTGGCAGAATATCATCACTCGGTTCAGCATTCCCAAGGTTCTAATATCTAACAACAGCACTCAGTTCGATGGCAAAATTTTCAGAGGCTTTTGTGAGGAGTACAAGATAGAATTTTACAATTCTACACCAGCATACCCCCAAGCAAATGGCCAGGCGGAAGCATCAAACAAAGTCGTCTTAGATGGATTGAGGAAAAGGCTAGAGAAAGCAAAAAGCAAGTGGGCTGAGGAGCTTCCTTATGTTTTATGGGCTTACCGAACCACACTTCGGCGGTCAACTAGAGAAACACCTTTTTTCTTGGCCTACGGCATGGAAGTAGTAATCCCACTGGAAGTTGGCCTCCCCACTATTAGAAGTGAAAATTTTGATCCAGACTTAAATGGAGAATCCATAACCTTAGAACTTGACCTAGCAGAAAAGAGGAGGGAAAGAGCACTGGTTCACATCGCCTCATACCAGCAAGAGTTATCCAGAAATATAACAAAATGGTACATCCAAGGCAATTCAAGATTGGTGATTGGGTGCTGCGCAAAGTAATGGGAAGCACTCTAGTACCAGGAGATGGCAAGCTAGAGCCTAATTGGGAAGGACCATACAAAGTGGTTGCCTTAGCAGGCAAAGGGACATATCACCTGGAAGATGGAGACAGCAAGGCCATTCCTAGACCATGGAACACTGTCAATCTCAAACTATTTTATTTTTAGCTTTTCATTAAAGTACTTGTAATTTTTCTTTTTTCAATAAATCTAGTAGTCCCCTTTTCAGTATAATTCTTCTCTTTTGCAAAAGTTGTTTTAGTAAGCTAGGGGCAATGAAAGCAGAGTTAGCCGGAAAAACCAACACTTGGCTCTAGGTTGGCAAGAATAACCAACTTTGAGCCCTCTTCAGCCAAGATTAGGATCTAGGCTGAAGAAGTTTGGCAGGAATAACCAAACACTTGGCTCTAGGTTGGCAGGAATAACCAACTTTGAGCTCTTTTCAACAAAGATTAGGATCTAGGCTGAAAGGTTCGCTGGAAAAACCAACACTTATCTCTCTTCAGCCGAGATCAGGATCTAGGCTGAAGAAGTTTGGCAGGAATAACCAAACACTTGGCTCTAGGTTGGCAGGAATAACCAACTTTGAGCCCTCTTCAGCCAAGATCAGGATCTAGGCTGAAGAAGTTTGGCAGGAATAACCAAACACTTGGCTCTAGGTTGGCAGGAATAACCAACTTTGAGCCCTTTTCAGCCAAGATTAGGATCTAGGCTAAAAAGGTTGGCTGGAAAAACCAACACTTATCTATATTCAGCCGAGATCAAGATCTAGGCTGAAGAGGTTGGCTGAAAAAACCAACACTTATCTATATTCAGCCGAGATAAGGATCTAGGCTGAAGAGAGGGTGGCTGGAATAACCAACTTTGAGTACTCTTCAGCCGAGATAAAGTTCTAGGCTGAAAAGAGGTTGGCTGGAATAACCAACTTTGAGTACTCTTCAACCGAGATAAGGATCTAGGCTGAAGAGAGGGTGGCTGGAATAAACCAACTTTGAGTACTCTTCAACCGAGATAAGGATCTCGGCTGGAGAAAATAGACAGGTATAACCAACACAGCAAACAATTGTCAAAGTTCTTAGTGCGAAGATGGTTATCTCGGCAACAAAAAGAAGACAAATTACAAGACAAAGCATAACCGAACAAAACGATGAAAAAATTGAAGATTTCATTCCAAACTAGAGATTTCATTCCAAAGTGCATTACAAAAGAGGGGTCGTAGCCCGGTTACAAACTCCATTGATATCAAAAAAAGAAAAGTACAAAATCAAGCAAAAAGATCATCGAGGTCTGTGTCAAGATCAACTCGAGTTTCATCGTTCCGTAGCCCGGTCTCAATAGGAAGGTCGATCACATCTCCAACTATACTGGGCACCAGGAGCTCCACCCGAGCTACTGAACAACTTGAACACCGGGATCATTGGCAACGATCGGGGTGTTGTTGGGTTCTGGGGATGCCTCTTCCTCTTTCTCAACTTGAAGAAATTTTTGCTGAATAGCATTGGCATACTTCGCCATGTAGCTCGGGATAAAATGGGGAGGAGGGTTCTGAAAAACCTCGGTCTCCTGGCCATGACCGAGCTTCGCCACGGCTGCCTTCCACCCACATTTGAAAAATATATCCTTGGCAGCTTCACACTGCAGAATGTAGGTGGCTTTCCCTCCTTATAGCCCCGGTCTTCCGCATCATCGGCATTCTTCTTTAGCTCGGCAATCTTAGCGTCTTTCTTTTTCTCTAGCTTGACCAGCTCGCGCAAGTAGCGGTCTTTTAGTGCGGCTAGAGCTTTCTGCTTATCGGATTCCGCCGCATTAACTAGCTCGGTAAGTCAGGCATTGTCAAAAAGTAGCTCGGTGGTTCTCTGCTAAGCTTCCTTTATTCGGCTGTCTTTTCGTTGGCGTCGACAATGGCCTGTCGCGCTGTTTTGCGCAGCTCCAACACGCGCTTATGTGCAATGTGGTTTTTTTGCATGGCCTACAAAATGGTGGTAAGAAATTTTGAGTTAAAAACTGAGCGAACAGATGCACAAAATTGGAAAGCAAAAAAAGTACTCACAGCACCATCAATTTGGTGGCCGAGCGGATGGCCTTGAGCTCGGTAAGATGGTTGTGGTGTTCCATATCAGGTGGCAAACACACACTTTTGGCAAGGTTAAAGGCAAGTGAGTGGTCTTTATCTGCCACCACTGAGTCAGTGTTCACTATGGCTCGGTTCTTGTACGTCAGGTTTGGTGCCCACTCTGAAGAGCTAGCCCGGTCAGATCGTGTGGGCTCTGGGCTTGGCGAAGTTATTTGTGGGAGCACAGTTTCATCTTCGTCAACAAGGTGTTGTGGCTCGGTTTGGGAAGTACGAGCGCGCTTGCTTGGCCGGGATGACGAGACCCGGGTTGTTGGAAGGACTACCACGGCCTCATGTGTTTGGCCAGCTTGTAGTATCTCGGTCTGGTCACCTACGGCTGAAGCTGTTATTTCGGTGATAAGTGCTCTAACAGCTCTCTTCTTAGCCATTTCTTGCTCTTCTGTTAGTGGGATCAAATTGATTTGAGGTAGTGTTAGATCTGGTTCTGGTGAGGATTCCAGGAGGAAATCTGTCACCCTGGTCTTTCTCATACTGTTGTATCTGTATGTCGGTTCGAAATTGAGTAGCTCGGTCCAACCACGATCGCGGTACCGTAGCACGACGCGGAGTGCGTCTTGTCACGACCCAAACCCGCCCCTATGGGTTTAGCACCATAACCGGCCAGTAATCCGAGACTACCAAAGGCCTGCTGGACAGTAATACAATAATACAGAGTACAGGGGCATGGCGGAAGCCAATACAGTAAATAAACAATGTCCAATGAGCTGACAGTCTGTATGCAAAAAGATTTTTCATACCTTTATACTTTCAGTACAGAATAGTATGCACAAAATATACAATCAGTCAAAACTGGGACTTAATCCCTATTAAACAGTACGGTACGGTGCTATCAGTCTATACAGTAAACAAAACAGTTACAAAGACAAACGGGGAAATAAAACACCCCTAAGCCCCTAAGCCATAGCTTGATAGGCTCGGAACCTCGCAGTGAGGCACAGTGGTTGGCTTGACAGAATTAAAGCTTGCCTGACGCTCCTAGCTGCGGTCTGGTGCCTGTACACCTACATATATATATGAGCAGTGAGCTAAAACCCAGTGAATAACACAATGCGTAAAGGGGTTAAGAATAAATGTCCTTTCAGTATTGAAAACAGTCATTTCAGTCAGTTTATCAGTCATTCAGTTTGTGGCTCATATTTCAGGTCATAACAGTCATTCAGTTAAAGCAGTGATATGTGGTACATCCATTGGCATAACAGTACAGTAAACAGTAGGTCTTAAAAGACCGGGTCTTAACAGACCAAACAGTAAATGATGGCCATCAGTAGCAGTACAGTAACAGTAACAGTAACAGTACAGTACTTGTGGATTCAAGAGGTGTCTCGCACAGACTCTAGAGGTGGCTCACACTGTAGCACTTAGTTCCGTAGATTCTAGAGGTGGCTCACAGTGTAGCACTTAGTTCCGTACAGCACTTTGTTCCATATTAGAAATACAGAATGGCCATCATAACAGTAAACAGTAGTGGTTCCAAACTTGGGAACCGACAGAGATCTCTCTGTCACAGTAACAGTAAACAGTAGGTGCCAAGGATGCCACAGTACAGTTCAGAATATAAGACATACGTTCATTCAGTACACAGTATCAGTTCAGTGAACAGTTCAATTCCGTAAACAGTATCAGTTCAGTAAACAGTATCAATTCAGTAATCAGTTCAATTCAGTAAGCAGTTTCGTAAACAGTTCAATTTAGTAAACATTTCAGTTCAGTGAACGGTTCAGCAAACAGTTCAATAAAGTAGATAGCTCAATAAGGTAAACAATTCAATAAAGTAAACAGTTCAGAAGATAATCATTTTTGAACATATCTTTACACAGTTGTTACTCACAGAGTTCTGGGCTACAGTAAGCTAGAGCGTCCCCTCGGTAAGCCAACCCTACACAGTATACAGGATGAACACACACTAAGCCATACAGTTGGGGAAGATCAATAACTTAATCCCTAATTTGCCTCGGTGTGTTCTACATATATGTATCCTCATTAAGATGTCTTAAACTAGGCCTAAGAATGCCTAGAATGGGATGAGGATGCAAAGATGCACTCAGAAAACATTTTACAAAACTTGCTGAAAACAGGGGTCTCGCTCGAGCGAGCTTGCAAAATCAAAGAGATCGCTCGAGCGAGGAATCCTTCGCTCGAGCGGTCTGTCGAAAATGCAAAAGTACTGGATGTTGCAAATTTACGCTCGAGCCACCAATTCTTCGCTCGAGCGTGGCTCAGAGTAAAGGTTGGTCGCTCGAGCGAGGAATCCTTCACTCGAGCGAAGGAGCCAAATTCTGGAATTTCCAGATTTGCCTCCCAAGCTCAAACCAAGCATTCTTCCACTCTATACTCGACCTCTTGAGCCCAAATTCTGGAAACACATTCAAACTCAATATTCAACAAGTTCCAAAGCTCAATTTGTGAATTCAAAGGCCAAGAGTGAGTCAATTAAATCCAAGTCTCAAACCCATTTTCAAGAACATGAAGAACATGCAAACATGCATGAATTCAAATAATTTCAAAGCTTCAATTTGATGCTCTAGTGAGCCAAATGTTCCAAAAACAAGTTGAAAACATGGACCATTGCAAGATTATGAACATGCATGTGAGGAATGATGGATTACAACCTCAAAACTTGCCAATATGCACATGCATGCAACAATTTAGCTCTAATTCAATATTATATGGACCAATTCAAGGCTCAAATCACTAGAGGCTCAAGAACTAAGCATGAACAAGTTCAAAGACATTAATAAAAGGTTAAATTCTCTTACCTAAGTCTTCAATTACTAGCCTTGAAGTTCAATTTGCCAACCTATGCCTCAATTTCCTCAAGGATTATCAAATTATAGCCAAAATCCCTCTCAATTCCCTCCCTCTCTCTCTAATTTCGGTTGAGAGGTCACAAATGAGCTGATGAAGTGTTTTTGATTCCATGAATACAAGTCTCAACAAATGTAGAGTAGTGGCCACTAAGTGGCGTTTTGGTAAATAAGTCAAACTTTACATTTTATCCATTTTTAATCTAATTTAACCATACCAAATCAATTTTCAGATAAATGTGCCATAAAATCACATTAATTATGATGAACACAGAACATTAATCAATTTTGGCTTCGGCCGCCGATAAGGCCTTCAATTTGCAGTTTAATGCATAAGACGAGAACAGATAATTTGGCAGTCAAACAGATAGATTATGCATTTAAACAGTTACAGTCAATTGATTCAGTTTCGGATCTCAGTCAGCCAGTTCGGTACTTTAATCAATTCAATTATCAATCATGTTCAGTCTCAGTAAACAGTAATCAGTAGGTAATCAGTAAACAGTGACGAGGGTTGTTACACGTCTAGATTGGGGTAACTGTATTGCGACTTTAGTTGGTTCAAATCTCATAAAAAAAAAGGCAACGGTTAGCATAGTTCAAAATTTATAAACAGAGTAAAGAACGCACAAAACTGAGCCGAGGTATATATACCAGCTACTCCTTTATTCCAGTTAATCCGGTCTCTTAGTATTGGGGCTTCCTGGTCCTCGAAGTTTCCAGAAACTCAGAAAAAGTCATCGTCGTTTACGTCTTTATCTGGAGTGTTTTTTATTATTTTCTCTCAGTGGCGTCTTATTCTTAAATAGTATACCCAGCCGTCTTCGTTCTGGCCTAGAGAGTATTGATGAAACAGCTCGGCTAAACCGAGGTTGAGGCCAAGCCGGCGATTTAGCTCGGCGATGCCATTTATTATTCTGTAGGAATTGGTGCTGAGTTGGGTTGGGCATATTCTAGTCTGCCTATAGAATTCACAAAGGAGTGGTTGAACAGGGAATCAGAGTTCGACTTCTACAATGGAAAGGACGGTAAAGGGAACGAAGCCCTGTTTTTTCCATGGAGTTATGTCTAGCTCGGCTAGTGAAAGGTGGACGTCATCAGGAATGTTGTAGTCCTTGCAGAATTCGGCAATAGCCCCTGGAGAGTTTACTAGGAATCTATAGTTGCCCATATGGACTTAAATTATGTATAAATTAGCTCGGTGTTGAGATGATGTTGAGTATCTCGGTTGAGTGTTCAAAGGAGTGCCTGGCCAACCTAAGTCAGTCTGCAAAGTGAAAAGGTAAAGTGTTAAGCACAGATCGTTGGACCGTACTTAGTATAAAGGCAAAAATAAAACGTAAGCCTAGCTCGGTTACGTGGGATACTATCCGTTCTTAGTTCGGTTGGAGCGAAGGACTTTAGCTCGGCTAAAGGAAACAAAAGGTTCTTAGACCGGCTGAAACTTCAGGTGTGGCATGAAGTTTTAGTGCGGTTATTGAGGGAGCTATCTGTTTGGCTAAGTGCACACCTAACTACAAACAAGTTCCTAGTTCGGTCGTAACACCTGAGGAGGCTCCTGGTTTTTTGCTCGGTCATTGGTTAAGCTTTTTAGTTCGGACGTAGTGCAAAGGGTGGTTCCAAGTTTAAGCTCGGTCGATGGGTAAGGCTTCTAATTCGGTCTAAAACGCGCCTATGGCAAACCAGTTCCTATCACGGTCGTGGTATGATTTTGGATAAAAAACGTCCCATTTCAGTTTGTTGGCAAATCCAGTTCAAAAGATTCTTGCTCGTTATTGTGAAAACCATTTGAGAGTGTTGTGAAAAAACACATATAAAAAATGTTGCATGTTGCTAGACTATACAAATAGAAAGAAAAAACAGGATTAAGCTACTTACGGTTTGAAGACGAGAAGATATAGATCATAAACAACGAAGGTGGTGATGAGAATGCAGGCTCTGCAAGTACTATGGTTACAAAAATGGAGGCTCAAACGGACAAGATAGAGAAGATGAATAGTAAAAGTGGTTGGTTCAAAATGTAGGGTTTTCGTATAAGGCAAAGAAAATGCGGAACTGTTCAAAAATTTCGGAGTACAAGGGCGGCGTTGACAGCTGTACTCAACCAATAGGGGCCAGCCACGTGTCTATGGGATAGCAAGCGATTCAGATGTACATCATGACTGAAGAGACGTTTTTTGACTATACAAATCGGTAGCCTGGTGACAATTTAGCTCGGTTGAAGATCTGAAGTTTTAGCTCGGCTGGTAACAAATAATCTCAATCATGCTATGCAGATGGAATTAAGGGGCAATTGAGAGGGAGTTTTTATTAAGTATTAAGGCCGAGCTAAGCCCAGGCGTAGTAATAGGCCGTTCTATGGGCTGTGGTGAAAAGGGCTTAGCAAGTGGACCTTAGTGTTAGCTCGGTCCAAGTATGATTACAATCACCATGGTCGGAGTGGTGATAATTAGCTCGGTCCAAGTATGATTACAGTCACCACGGTCGGAGTGGTGATAATTAGCTCGGTCATGGTATTTGGAGCCGAGGTATTATGGCTTCTTATGGCGGACCTTGCTCTGGTTAGCTCGGTCAAAGCTTACTGTAGTTAGCTCGGTCTCAACTGACAAAACCGAGGTACAAGTGAACAAGAGCCGAGCTATGAGTTGCATGTGAAGGCGCTGGATTAAGTATGACAAGGTGCTAGTGTTAGCTCGGTCATACTTTCATCCAACCGAAGCAAAACCATCTCACTTGGTTTAAGCAGTGAGGGGGGTGTTGAAGGATAAACATTATCTTTCAGGAGTGTGATTCCTAGAAGGATTCTACGTAGAGGAATAAGTGTCCTACTAGGATTGTGCCAGGTAAAAACTATAAAAGCTCACAACATAACCTATGTAGAGGTAACACAATTTTGATTTTTGGAATACACAGAGCTTTTGTCTATTTGTTTATTTTGCTGACTTAGGCATCGGAGAGGTATCCGGTACACACCCGCCGGCTAGCTCACGTTTGTGTTTTCAAGGAATAAAACGACGACGTTTGGAGGAGCGCAAACTTGATCAACAGGATTATACGAGAACATTATTTCGTGCTCGTACAATTGGTATACCGTTAATCAAATTTTGTTCTATTCAACCAATTTTATAAATTCTCATGCTCTCCTTCATTTGATGCATTCTATCTTCTCATCCTCCATTTAGAAGATCATGAAATATTTGCTTTATACCTCCATATTGTGAGTGTACATTTATGAGAAAACGATAGTTGAATCCTAAATAGTAAGACATCATTAAATTATTCTATTGGATCACATAAAGATAATAATGACACGTTTCTGTTGAGAAATTTTTTTTTTAAATTTTAATATTATTCAATGATTTATATTTGTGTGTGATTCTCATTTATTTTATAGGTTAAAATTATAATTATAATTTAAATAAATAATGTTCTATCTCCTCAAATTTCTTATTATTAGTATTTGGTAGGAGTGTAAAAATGGCCCGTGGCCTGTGGACAGCCTGGAGTAGGCCCGGCCCGTTTGGTCTCGGTCCCGAGCCCCTGGGCCTGGGTCGAGCCATCATTTTAAAGCTTGGCCCGCCTGGCCAAGTCCATGGCCCGCTTAAGGCCCAATAAAGGCCCGGCCCAAGGTTTATTGTCTTTTTTAGTTAAAAATAATAAAATTTTAGTAGAAAAAATTTAAAAAAACAAAAAAAAAGTCAGGGTCGTCCAAGCCCGAGGCCAGGCCCACCGGCTCGTCTAAGGCCCGAATACCCCTAGACCTGGGCCTAATTTTTTGGCTTGTAGGCTGGCCCGGACCGACCCAAATTTTAGCAGGAGCCCGCGAGGCTCGGGTGGGCGGGGCCAGATTTACACCCCTAGTATTTGGGGGAAGAAGCCACATCTATCTTAGATAAAAAATTTCATTTGTTCTGTAGCACCAATGACCTCCCCGACCGACAACTTTCTTGCTTGGACGTCAACCCGATTACTCAAATTAGACACATTTGTGCCGAATAGAGATACAACTTGGGCTCCAAACACATTTTGATTTCCCCCCATAATGACCAATTGACAGATCAAGGGGTCTCATAAGTGTGGTTGCATTGACCATTCTTCATTGTCAATCAAAGAGAGCTTATACGGAAAAAAAATAAAATAAAATAAAATAAAAATAAATTAATGATAAATTGTGTAAATATTAAAAAGTAAATCATAAACTTCATTACAATCTGTAATAAGTTTTTGAGGTACTTCTAAGAGTTAATTTTCCCTTAATAAAAAGCGACTATAGTCACAATTCATTGTGTACTAATAATGTTTTAAAAACTGGACTTAATTAACCAGTTCAACTGGTTGACCCATCTAGGCTCCAGTCCGAATTAACTCACAAATCCGTTTTAATTCGAAACTGACTTAGTTTTGTCCAATCGATGAAACTAGCGGTTGAACTTAGGGGTGCTCAGCGGATATTTCGATCCGCCCAAACTGATCGAACCAAATTGATCTGCCACATTTTGGACAGATGTGTGATGATGAGCGAACGGTTGTAGATTGATTTTTTTCAATCCGCCTAGTTTTGGATGGATGGTAGATTTGAAATTCCTTTGGCCACAACCGAACTGCCAAACCGCGAGCACTCTTAGTAATTTGTAAGACTTTGTGATTTCAATTTGTTTAGATATTCTATTTGGGTTGTAAATTGAAGAAGAGTTTAGATTTTCTGTTGTGTTTTTCAATTTGGAAATCCTTTTATCTAATCGCAAGTGTTGATCTTTGATATTTTTGTGTGAAAAATATAATACTTAATTTTGACATTTTAAAAAAAAAATCAAATTAAATAGTTTTTGAATGAAAAAGAAAGTAATGAAATAGTTTTGATAATGCATGATTTTCTTATATATATTTATTATTGATATTTGACAATTTACTTTGATAAGTTTTTGGTTATGTTGAGTTGGATTGTTATCCAAAAAAAAATATTAACAAGTTATTGTATTATGTTCAAAATTTGTAAAAATTTAAACTGCCAAATCGATTTGCATCTATTCTCCAATTTGGCGGATGGATGCGGACTGATTTTTTCTAATCTGCCAATCTAACAAATGAATGATGGATTGAAATTTCCCTTACCGTAACCGAACCACAAGCGCCCTAGTTGAACTGCCCAATAGGTAGCGTGTTGAAAGAATCGACCTAACTTAAATATGTTCTTAATTGTTCTTAAAAATTGCAAAACTCATTCTATGGAGTCTTGAAACCAAAACCTCTGATATAATACCCTTAGACCATGTTTGTTTGGGTGGACATGAGTTTGGGATTGAACTAATAGTCCAATAAAATTATTAATCCGATTTTTAGTTAAACAATTGAAGTACGAACTAACAATCCATCCAGATATGGTATCTCACATATGATGGACTATTCAATCCCACAGAGGGTGGTGGGATATAAATTGGAAGACTAAGTCAAAGTCTGGACTATTAGTCCCTTCTTATAATTATAACTCAATTCAAACATAGGATAGAATACACAATCCAAAAGGACTCGTAGTCGTAGGACTACTAGTCATGGGAATACTAATCCAATCTAATTCAGTCCGCCTAAACAAACATTAGAGTGTGTTTGATTAGACGGATAGGATAAGGGGGAATTAGAATCCATTGGACTTGAATCTTGAGACTGTGATCTCCCGGACTATTTGGTTGGATTGGATATGTATCCCGTGTTTGTTTTCTCATAAGATTAGATATCTGGAAATGACTATTTTTAGTAAATCTAATGTTTGGTTGGACAGATTGGATAGGATAAATGAGCAAAAGACTATTTTACCATTTTTCAATTGTTTACTAAGTAATAGCAATATTAAACATATTTTTTATATTTTAATTATTTTTAGCTAGATTAAACAAAAATTTATTTTATTTTATTTTTTACACAATTAAATAAATTTTTTTTAAAAAAAATTAAATAAATAAAATATCAATAAAAATATATGTTATTTTTTTAATTAAAATTTTAAATAAGTTTATTTTAATAAATAATAATAATTAAATAAAACATCTATTAAAATTTAAATAATGAAATTAAATAAAATATAAACAAAATTTTAAAATAAAAAAGAAATAAAATATCTATAAAAATTATTTTAAAAAATTAAATAAATAAAACATCAATAAAAAGTTAAATAAAATTAATTTATTTTTTAATTGAGATATTTAAATTTTATTGAATTTTACTAAATATGATACATAATTAAATAGCAGATGGTCAAAATGGTCATTTCATCACCTAATCCCAACAGTAAATAATCCCATGAAAATTGCCCCACACCCCCCTGCCCCCAGGCGCCTCCCGGGATAGTGTAATCCCGTATATGGGAGATAAGGAGTCTGGCTGGACTGCATGTCCGGCAGACTAAAAAAAAAAACAAACGCCGGATTAGATGCTTCTAATGGATTACAATCCACACAGTAAATAGTCCCTCTAATCAAGCACACTATTTGATTGGGGGGATAAGGGGAGACTATTTACTGTGCGAATTGTAATCCATTGGAAGCCTTATATCCGATGTTTGTTTGTTTGTTTGTTTGTTTGTTTGTTTTTTTTTTAATCTGTCGGACATGGAGTCTAACCGGACTCCTTATCCCCCATATGTGGGACTAAACAATCTTGGGGGGGGGGGGGGGAGGGGGGAGAGGGGGGGATTATTTCAATGGGATTGGTATCCCATGGAACTAATGTGTGAAATGTCCATTTTATCCTTATGCTATTACTTAGTAAACAATTGGAAAAGGGTAAAATAGTCTTTTAAACATTTATAAATTATTTTTATAGTGTTGTTAATTTAAAATTATATATTAAATAAAAAAATATAAATTATAAATTAAATTTAATTAAAAATAATAAATTAAAAATTATGGCCTTGTAAATTAAATTTTTTTAGTGTTGTTAAAAAATTAAATTTATATATTAAATAAAATTATTTTTTTAGTGTTGTTAATTTAAAATTATATATTAAATAAAAAATAAAAATTATAAATTATAAATTATAAATTATAAATTATGGCCTTATAAATTAAATTTTTTTAGTGTTGTCAAATTATAAATTATAAATTATTAATTATAAATTATAAATTACAAATTACAAATTATATATTAAATATAAAATATAAATTATAAATTACAAGGGTAAAATAGTCTTTTGAACATTTATCCTTATCCAGTCCGTTCAACCAAACATTGGATTCACTAAAAATAGTCCTTTCCAGACATCTAATCCCTTGAGAAAACAAACACGGGATACACATTCAATCCAACCAAATAATCCGGGAGATTCACAGTCGCAGGATTCAAGTCCGATAGATTCTAATTCCCTCTTATTCAGTCCGTCCAATCAAATACACCCTTAGGCCAAGTTTGTTTGGCGAGATGGGAGGCCGGACTGGATTAAGATAACTGTGGACTCCACCTATAGCTTGTTTGGTATTAATTTGGGAGGGGGGATCCCTAGTGTGGAGGGCTTAGTAATTCCCCTCCCTAAGGGGATTAGTTTGAGTGAATTTTAGGTGGGATTACGAAAATAATAAGGGGATTGAGCCTATTTTATTTTTAAAATTTTATTTTTTTTTACCAATTGCACTTGTGTATTTTAATATTTATTTTAATTTTTTTAATATAAAAATAATTTATTTATTTATTTTATATAAAAATAATTTAACAATCCTATCAGTAATCATCTCCTACACTATCATCAAAGCAAGCACACTTTTACTTAATCTCCTCACTAACAATCCTCCACATTAACAATCTCTTCACTAACAATCCTATCTAACTTAGAACAACATAGAACTTATGTAATCTGCCAAACAAATATGGCCTTACATCATTCCATTAGAGCAACATAGAACTTTTGTAGTAAATAATCTATATATATATATATATTAAGTGCTTGTTTGGCATAGTCTACAAAAGACAAAAAGTCAAAAAGCTACTAAAAAGTCAAAAAGTTATCACTATTTACTAAAAAATGTAATAAAAAAAAAAGTACAAGCCAAAATTGTATCCCACTCACGTGTGGACCTATGAGGTGCTTTTCATATATCTTTTGAAAAAATTAAATATATATATTCATTGAACTAGAGGGTACTGTTGGGCCCGTAGGGGCCCACCACTGGTCTCGTTTCGATAATCCGAACCGTTTGATTGTGTAGAATTCGTTGAGTACTATATGTCTATTAAAAATCACGTTGATCAGATATCAATAGCTATGTGATCAAATCAGATTTTTGTCAGCCATTTATTTTTCACTATTCATTTTTTTTCATACAAAACTGATTTGATCACATAGCTATCGATATTCGTTCAACTTGTTTTTTTACAGGCATATAATACTCGATGAGTTCTACATATTAATCAGTTTGGATTATCGAAACGGGACCTGTAGTGGACCCCTATGGACCTAACAGTACCCTCCAGTCCGATAAAGGACTTGAGAGAAGCCTCATCCTATATATATATCTTCTGAAGGCACTATTTCATTTCAAAGCAATCTGTACTGCACTATTCAACCGTCACTGTTAGTAGCATAAGGCATAGGAGTAATACGGTAATTTTTCTTTTTTATACAATATTTTAATACACATTTTTTTCGTAAAAAGTCAAAAAGTTACCCCAAGCAATCATATTTTTTCCCTCTATTTTTTTATCTAAAAAGTCAAAAAGTGCACTTTTATAGTTCATTCCAAACCCCTAAGGGGAAAAAAGAAGTTTCTAATCTGAAGATCCTTATGAAATTCAAAATCCTCATACTATTTTTTATAAAATTCTTATTTTTTAAATAATTAAAAAATCTTCTATTGGTTAACTTTTATTGAATCATTTTTAAAAAATAGTAATTAATCCATTTATATCCCATGACTTTCAAATGGAAAGTATATTAATCAATTTCAAAATTTAAATTCAAAATATTTTAGAGATAAAAGATTAGTTTGACTCTAATTTAAATTCCTTCATCAAATTTATATCTTACACAAATATATTTCACAAAAAATTAAACTTATAAATCTCAAAATCCAACTTCTATGACAATATGAAGTTGGGTAAAACGAGTGGAGAAAAAAAGAATCTTCAAGAGGATTTAAACTGGTGAGTTGACAAATTATGCAAGATTTTCGGCATCTTATATGAAACGAAATACATGTTTGAAATCTCATATTGGTTTTTTTTTTTTTTTTTCTTTTGTAGATTTTGTTCTTTGTTTTAGATTTAATTTATTTGGTGTTTATTTATTTATTTTTAATTTTTAATTTTTTATTATCTACGTTAGTTGTTGAAATTATAATAATGTAGTAGATGCGATTGTTATTCCAAAATCCATTGTTCATTTTAAAAATTTTTTACAAATACAATGTATAGGAAAAAAGTAGCAGTGGCAATGAATGGGCTAAAATATCAACACAATGAGTGATGCTTTGAGATGTAGTTGGAGTTCAAACATTTTTTTTGAGAAAAATTTTACCAATCAAGACGAGTATTTGAAACATATTCACGAGTTTGAAGGAAGTTTTTGTTCAATCCCATTTGTTTTTCATTATATTTTTTCTTCAATTATATTAATTTATGTGTTCCATTTTGTTGTAATATATAAGGAGGATGCTCGATTTAAATCCAAATATAATTAAACTTAATTATATAACTCTATAACATTTTTGCTTACATTTTTATTTTTTTTATTTGAGATTTTCATGGGTTTAAATTTGTCTATTTGCATATATGGAGTGAGTACGAATCCGGATCGTCTGTGCCCCTACCCTGTCGCCCTCAAAACGGTGAATTTTCAAAAAAAAAACGCAGAGCAGAGGGAGGAAGGAGAGGAAGAGGGAGGAGGGAGGAGGGAGGAGGGAGGAGAAGGAGGAGGAGGAGGAAGGGAAGGGCCGGACTGGAGGGGGCCATAAATACAGGGGGAGGAGGAGGAGGAGGCGGAGGCGACGGCAGTCGCAGGTGCTGCGACGGGGTGGAGCTGCGACGGTCGAGGGACGGCGGGCGACGATCGACGGCCGGCGGCAAGGGACGGCGGACGAGCTGCGACCTCCTCCTCCCTCCTCCTTCCCTCCTCCTTCCCTCCTCCCGAGCTGCGACCTCCTCCTCCCTCCTCCCTCCTCCTTCCCTCCTCCCGAGCGGCGACCTTCTCCTCCCTCCTCCCCCTTCCTCTCCTTCCTCCCTCTGCTCTGCGTTTTTTTTTTTGAAAATTCGCGCGACAGGAAAGGGCGACAGGGTCGGGGCGACAGATGATCCGGATTCGAGTGAGTACACTAATTAACTAGGTTTTTAAATGATAGGTTTCTCTTTTACAATAAAAAATCATCTGCACAAAGGAGCATTTCAAGCGAATGAATCTTAAAAGGCCTATTTTGAGAAGATGGTTATAATCAACTTTTTAGTGAAAAACTACTTATAAGCAGCTTTTTCGTGAGACAGGAAGTGGGTTATAATCTGGAAAGTGGATTATAACCCACTTCCCAAAATAGGCCTAAATATACAAATGAACTATATTGTTTTCAACTCATAATAGTCGTTACATATATAATGAAAACCAATTGTAGGCAGGGTCTTTTGGACCCATTTGAAGAACAAAAACTCAATATACATATTTTTTACTTAATTTTTATTGAATAGTTAATTTTAATTACATTATTGAATATTATGTAATTTTTAAACAGATTAAATTCAATATGTGAGTACTTCAATAAAAGTTTGATTACTTTCTTATAAACAAAATTATTATTCAACTATGTTGTGTTGAAATTATAAACACATTACATATTTACAATCAAAATTTTAATACTTTATTTAAATAAATATATTTTATGTATTTAGACAAAAATCATAGGTAATAATTTTTTTTTTAGTGTTTCTTTTTTTTTTTATTATTTTTTTTATTTTAATGATTGTTGAATTCTATATTCACATGCATAACGCATGTCACTACTAGAGAAATATTCAAGTCATGTGCATCTATGCCTAAGACCTTATTATTTAAAATGAATGATCATATTATCATATAATACAAAGTAAAAATGAAACTAACTAAGATTTTAAAAAGAACAACGGTGTTATTTTTTTTTTTTTATTGTTTACTAGGTTCAGAATACAAAAATTGCTAAAATTTATAGGTTACTGACACAAAACAAAATTAAAATGAATGATTATATTATCATATAAATAAAACTAACTAAGAATTTAAAAAGAAAGTGATGTTATTTATTTATTTTTTAATTAGTAGCTGCAGAATACAAAAATTGTTAAACTTTACAGGTTATTGACACAAAACAAAATTATGAAATAAAAAGATGATCGGTTGATTTTATTTATTTTTTTAATTAAGTAGCTTTAGAATACAAAAATTGTTAAAAATTATAAGTACTAGACACAAAATAGAGTTAGAGTTATATAATAAAATATCATAAATGCTTATTTTTTAACTATATGAAATTTAAATTTTAAAAAATTATAGATGACATTTAACTTTTATCTAATTTTTAACTTATTACACCTCAATTCTTATTTTTGAGATTTTTTTTTTTTTTACAAATTTTAAAAATTATATGTGATATTTTACTCTTATCTAATTTTTAAGTTACTATCTTCTTCTGTTCTTCTATAATCAGAGTCATATTAAGATTTTTTTTTTCAAGTTTATCTTATTTTATTTTTGAATTTTAAATTTAAACTTGATTTTTTTTTTGTTATTTTTTTTTTCAATTTTCATTTGATATTTACTGAATTTCTCTTTACCTTATTTTTCTGCGATTTATTTAATTTTCCCTTTCAATATTCTTATACTTAATCTTAAAATTTAAACTTGATTTTTTTTTTAAATCTTTTTTATCTTTATCTTATATTTAGGCCTCGTTTGGGAAGTAATAGTTTTAATTTAAAAGTCAAAAAGTTACTTAACCTTCGTTTGGCAAGTTGGGTTGGGTTGGGTTGGATTGAGGCTATTTTAGCCACAAAAAGACAAAATAAGTTTTTTAGCCTAATAAGACAAAATGTCACATCCAACCCATAAACATTATGGGCTTGTTTGGTTTGTGTTTCAGAAACATGTTTTGGAAAAAAAAAGTACGAAAACATGTTTGGTTTGGTGTTTTGGGAAATTTGTTTTGGAAAATTATTTTGAGAGAGAGTTTTGGAAAAAGTGATTGATTTGATGTGTGTGTGAGAGAGATTTGTTTGGAAAAGTTGTTTGGTTTGTGTGTTTTGGGAAATTTTTTTGGGAAAATTTGTTTGGTAGAGAAAATTTTTGAAATTTGTTTATAGAGAAAATTTCTGAAATTTTTTTCAGAAACATCAACCAAACAAGCCCTATATTCTTTTTCTCACAAAAAATCAAAAAAACCAAAAAGTCTATCACAAACGAGGTTTTTTAGCCATAATCTAAAATAGCCAAAAAGTCAAAAAACTAACCCACTTCCCAAACGAACTCTTAAAAAATCAAAAACCTTATAACCTATACAAAAAAGTCAAAGATTTTATTTTCTCTCTACTTTTTGCACATCTTTTCGTAAAAAATTAAAAAGTCATTTCAAACATACAAGTTTTTTTTACCTCATATTTTAGCCAAACAATCAAAAAATTACTAAAATAACATGTTTCCAAACAAAGCCTTACAGAGTCCACTCTTACTCTTGATTTTCAGTTGAATATATTCTTTTTTAAGAATTTATCTGATTTTCTCTTTCTATATTGTTGGAGCATCCCTAGCACATTCCCTAAAATTTTACCCTAAAATATTATTAAAAATTTTATTTCCTATATTGGGAATCACTTTTTCATCTACTTCCCCCCCCCCCCCACAAACTTCATATTTTTTCTCTATTCTAATAAATATTATTTTTTAATTATTTTATATTTTATATTTTTGGGGATTGAGATGCTCAAAACTAATGATGATTGAATAAAAAATAATTTTATATTTTGGGGGGGGTGAACAGTTGCTCCCTACATTAGGGAAACAACTGTAGCATTTCTTATAATAAAGAGTTGCTTAGGGGACCTAATGAGATTGATTTTATGAACAAAGACTCCCTAAATAAGTAAGGGATGGATTTAGGGGATCTAATGGAGATGGTCTTATAGTTTATCTTCAAATTTAAACTTAATTTTTTTATCTTTATTTTATATTTATAGAATTTCATACTTATTCTTCTTTTTCAATTACGTTTATTCGATTAACAGTATTTAAAAAAAAAAAAAAATTGAAAATAGAATACAAAATAACTATTCGAATAGTCAACCTCTTAAATAGAATAAAAAATAATAAAATTAACTATAATAATTAACATACTTCCTTTAAAAAGATGCTCTAATAGGCATTTTTCATTACAATCATACGCATGGTAGATGATTTTAGTCCAAAATCTATTACACCGTAGTCTAATATAACTGGCCATAGTGCAGCAGTGAAGAGTAAGAAAACACTAGCGTCCATCTTCCACACCATTGCGAAGATGGCGGACAATACTACTACTACTACTACTCTATCTCACACAAACAAGCTACAAGGCAAAGTTGCCATCATCACCGGCGGCGCAAGTGGCATCGGCGAAGCGACAGCACATCTCTTCGCCGATCACGGTGCACGCGCCGTTGTGATCGCTGACATCCAAGACCAAAAAGGCCAAAAACTCGCCGAAACCATCGGCTCACACCGCTGCATCTACCTCCACTGCGACGTCACCGACGAAGACCAAGTCAAATCCACTGTCGAATCGACGGTCCAGATTTATGGCCAGCTCGACATCATGTTCAGCAATGCCGGAATTGTAAGCAGCTCCGATCAGGTAATCCTCGACCTCGATTTTCCACAATTCGATCGCCTTTTCGCCGTCAACGTCCATGGCATGGCGGCTTGCGTGAAGCACGCAGCGCGTGTGATGGTGGAGCGGCGCGTGAGAGGGAGTATTGTGTGCACGGCGAGCGTGGCGGGTAGTAAGGGGACGAAGAGGCGCGTGGATTACACGATGTCGAAGCACGCGGTGTTGGGGCTGGTTCGGGCGGCGAGTCAGCAGCTTGGGGAGTATGGGATTAGGGTGAATAGTGTGTCGCCGTACGCGGTGGCGACGCCGTTGATGTGTGAGAATCACGGGAAGAAGGCGGAGGAGGTCGAGGAGGCTTTTGCGGCGATGAATCCATTGAAAGGGATTGTGTTGAAAGTTGAGCATGTTGCTGATGCTGTGTTGTTTCTCGCCTCCGACGACTCTGCGTTTGTATCCGGCCATGACCTTGTTGTGGACGGTGGATTCGTGAATCATACATCGTGAAATTGATCAATGTTTTGTGTCAATTGTAAGTTTGGAAATGGCTAGAAATTGTTTTTAGGGTTTTGCTGGAGACCCCCAGCATTTTGGCACCCCCAGCACCCCCAGTGCCACATGGGGGGCTGCCAATGGCCAAAACAAAGAAAAAAAAAAAAAAAAAAAAAAAAACAGTTTTTTTAGCCAATCACAAAGGACCCCCAGTACCCCCACTGGGGGTCTCAAGCTTTATTCTTGTTTTTAAATGGGGTTTAGTATGGGAAATAAGTGGCCATTTTGATCAATCATTTGAGAGAAAGAATGTTAGACAACTTAAAACTAACGGTATGTTAGCAAGGTTAGAGATTTGCATTTTTAAATTGATAAATTTATCTATAATAATATGACAATAGAGTAGGCAACTTGGCACTATATTGTGGTGATTTGGGAACTTAAAAAAAAAAAAGTTGCCTTTTGTGCAGCTCAAAAACGTAGCAGCTCAAAACGCAGGCTGCTGAAGATCATAAAACGCAGGTTGTAAAATTACAAGACGGTACTCCATGCTTACAACTTAAGGGTAAATTTCTTAATTTGGGTGAGATATTGTAGTCATTTTATTATGATGTGACATCATAAACAAATATTAACCTAAAAAGGTAACAAATAGTTTTTTATCAACTTCCTAAATTACTTTCTAAATAAATCAAAAAGCTTGGTAAAAAATCAAAAGCCAACTTTTTATCAACTTTTCAAAATACCCCATTGTTGTATGTATAACAAATCAAAAATTAATACACATGATATCACATGAATTGTAGATATAATTACGAGAATTTTTATGGGTGTTAAACATTTTCCTTTTTATATTTTTTTGCCAATTTGAGACAATGAAAACACAATATCACAAATTGAGCATCACCCATTACTAGGGGTGTAAATTGGGCTTAGCTTGGTCCGATCCATGTCCGACTATGAGGGCTCCCGCTAAAATTTGGATTGGTCCATAAGCCAGAAAATTAAACCCAGACCCAAGGAGTATTCAAGCCATGGGCGGGCTAGGCCTAAATATTTTTTAAAATTTTTTTTATCAAAATTTCATTCTTTTTAATAGAAAATGGTACTGTGTCCTAAGCAAGCCAGGCCTTAGGCCGATAAATCGGGTCAGATTTCAAAATGATGATCCATGCACAAGTTCAGAGCCTCGAACTAGGTTCAGGCTTGAGCCTAATTAGGCCTAAGCCACCCTAAATTATGGATGAGTTTTAGACCACTTACAACCCTCAGACCATTTTTACACACTTCTATCCATCACTAATCTTCCTCGTTTGAAGATTCTAGCGTAAGATAAATTGAAATGAAGAAAGTTCGGCTCCGTTTGGAATGATTTTGGAAATAATTTTCTACCCACAAATTCTAACTTCACGTTTGGTAGCGCCTTTCAAATTGTATTTCCACAATCAAGACAAAACTTTGCAGAAAACTGTCAAGGGCGTGATTTTCAAAAAAAAAAATTTGAAATTTGGCCTAACCAGCCGTCCGGCCGGTTAACCGGAACAGTACAAAATTTTTTTATTTTTATTTTTATTTTTTTTTGCAATTGATATGTTAATTTTTATATATTCCAAAAAAATATTTTTCGAATTTTTAAAATTTTTTTATATGCTTTAATAGAATTTTGAATTGTATGTTTGGTTATGAGTTGTAAGTTTTTGTATCAAATATCAAATGTTACATAAAAAATTTCTCATTCAATTCAAAACTCTTTCACCAAACAAATTTTCTACACTCAAATCATAATTTCAAAACTCACAAACTTAAAATACAACTCATACTTTCAAATCATAGTTACAAAATTCTACCAAATACAACCTTCATATTTTGGCAAAACATATTCAATACAATGTGACATCTACCACACCATTCATTGGTAGGCCATGGACAGGGTCCCAAAAGCACCGAGTCCACTCCTAATTAGATTTGAGTATTTTAAATAGCTTGACTTGACTTATTAGCCTGTGAGGTGGAGGATTTTTCACAAGCCAAAGCATCATTGTTTACTTTTTGTATTTTGGACATCACCAACAACCCTGTCATGACTTTAATTCATGAGATAAGGCATTAAGGGCCGTTCGTTTTAAAATAGCATTGTGGTTAGGTCTTGGGGTTTAAGTCCCAAGGTTACAAGTTCAATTCTTCCTTTGGGTCAATCTCCTGGACGAAACACTGTTAGTTAGGAGGTTGGACCTCAAGTTGTCTAATCAGCACTTGGTGTGGGTTTAATACTCTCCCGTTGTGCGAGTCCTGACTTAAGCAGAGCTTGTCTTGGAGGTCGGGGCAAGTTCCCAGGTTATAGTCTCCTCGCTCGGAACGGCTAACAGGACACCTGGGTGATCTCTGCAAGGGGCGCTGCCTTGGACCTGCGGGAGGGTAGGGAGGATTTTCCTGTAACAAAAAAAAAAAATAAAAAAATAAAAAAAAAATAAATAGAGGGATTCATAGTGAGAAAATTTATAATGAAAGAATTGGTAGTAAAGAAATTAAGTAAAATTATATTTATTTTGATAATAATTATTGGTGTAAGAATTGTTAAATTATTTTTATATAAAATAAATATAAAATAATAAAAAATATAAAAACATTAAACATTAATATTCAAAAAAAAAATAAATACCCAACATGTAAATAAATAAATAAATAAAACTATGATTTTTACTTAACTAAAAATACAAAAAATTAAATATTAACGTTCAAAAAAAAAAAAAAAAAAAGCCCAATATGTAAAAAATAAAAAATAAATAAAAAAAATAGTTCGATGGACTATTTTCTAATACCAAGTTCCAACCCTCCATCCTAATCCCCTTCCTAATGCCCATCTTACTCCAGAGGGGGTTATGAATCATCTTTCCATTTCTCAAAACAAACACAATATTAGTGAGTCTTACCTTAGTCCAATCTCAATCATTCCTCTATCTCCCAAAACAAACAGTGCCTAAGAATATCAACAGCGGAGTCAAAAATTAAAAATAGAAAGGTACATATTACTCATATCATTGAAAAGAAAAAGAAAATTGATAATAAATATTGAAATAATATTAAATTTATATATTTCTTTTGGATTTGTTGTTAAAATTCAATATTATAATTATCATGATAATTTTATCAATATAGTTTAGAAATTCACAACCAACAATTAAAAAAAAAAAAAAATCCCGGAATAGAGAAAAATAATTAACTAAACAAATCTCATAATATAAAAGAAATATTCAATTAATTCAATTCTTAACAATAACTTTCCAATTTAAAGTATAAAATAATGACAAAAAAATATATATAACAGAGCACTTTTAAAATTTTTAAAATATAAATTTTTTTTACATGATTTAAGGAGAGGTACTATTATATTTTATAAAGGACAAATGAGATGGAAACTTCATATATAAGGAAATAAAGTATAAATATGAAAAACTCAACGCGCACGTGACCTCCTTGTCTCAATGTGGCAATGTGGCTCTGTCTCTTAAGAATAATAAACGTGTTATTGTTATAATTTTTCAAGAGAATGTATTTAAAAAAATAAAATAATATTGATTTTTAAAACGAATCTGTACTATATATTAAATAAAATGAGATTTTTAATCCCAAGTTTAGTGGGAGTTTCAATCTCCTAATCTAAATTTCTTGATTTAAAAAAAAAAAATCTTAACATTTATTAATTTCTCGAACTCTTAAGTCTTATACTCATAATAACACTTTAATCCATTAAGAACAAGTACAAAAAAAATTCTTTGAAATCTAACACATATGAATTTCTTGAAAAGTCTCAACACATATGATTATTATCCCTCATAATAACACTTTAATGCATTAAGAACAAGTATAAAAAAAAATTTCTTGAAAAGTCCAACACATATGATTATTATTAAAATATTAAATTTTAATATAATATAATAAAAAAAAACATTTAATTTCTTGAAAAGTCCAACACATATGATTATTATTAAAATATTAAACTTTAACATAATATAAAAAAGGAAAAAAAGAAGACATTTAAAGAAAAAAATTTAAAAATAACAATTCACATCTATAGATAATTACAAATACAATTCGTGCATAACATGGGTGATATGCTAGTTTAATATATTATTCTTACCGTTTGAGACCGTAATTTTGTAATTATATCCTTCTATCGTTGGGTCTCAAAACATTGTGTAACTTATGTTTTCAAATTCAAAACCACATTGATAATGTTGTTTTATGATTGGTATACCGTTAATCAAATTTTGTTCCATTCAAGCACTTTTATAAGTTCTCGTGCTCTCCTTCATTTGATGTATTCTATTCTATCTTCTCATCCTTCATTTAGAAGATCATGAAATATTTCCTCTTATATATTATTTTTATTCGATATTTGAGACGATCAAATAAATTGTTGCTTAGACCATCTCCAATGGTTCAGCAAACCTGATATCAAATTTAAATTCTGATGAAAAAGGAACTGTTCACAGCTCCAACGGTTCACCAAAAGTGATATCAAATTGATATTTCATCAAATATTTCATCAGATGGAGGACGAAATACTGATTTCACCAAAACACTGTTGATGACCGTTGGGAGGGAGGACCGGTCGACCAACCGGTTGCCCGGCCGGTTGACCAACCGGTCGACCAAATTCCTTTGAAATAGATGGGTTCAAAAGGTTCAAACAGGTAAAAAAAAAAAAATTTCACTTACCGGTTGACCGGCCGGTCGACCGGCCGGTCAACCAACCGGTCGACCCATGATGAACGCTGCAAATGGAACTTGTCTGCTATCAAATGAAAGCTGCAAATGGAACAAATGGAAGCTGCAAATGAAATTGGAAATGGACAAATGGAACCACCAAACAAATGTATAATTGTTTAAACAAATGAAATGTTTATTTGTCTGCAAATGGAATTGTTTAATATTTACGCTTTCAATACAAATGGAATTGTTTATTTGTCTGCAAATGCAAATGGAATTGTCTGCAAATGAAATGGAAATGTTTATTTGTACAATTGTTTAATGTTTATTCGTCTGCAAATGGACAAATGGAGTTGTTTATTTGTCTGCAAATGAAATGTTTATTTGTCTGCAAATGAACGCTGCAAATGTTTATTTATGCTTACCGGTCGACCCAGTGGTCGACCCACTGGTCGACCAACCGGTCGACCCACGACATTTGATATGAGATTTGATGCACCGTTGGAGCGAGTCGTATAAGATTTGATGAAACGGGTCATTTTTTACTCAGATTTGGTGAAAAAAAAGGTTCACCGTTGGAGATGCTCTTATACCTCTATATTGTGAGTGTACATTTATGGAAAAACGACAGTTAAATCTTAGTAAGACATCATTAAACTATTCTATTAGATCACGTACTTAGAGGAACATAAATTCATTCTTAAAGATAATAACTACACGTCTTTGTCGAGATTTTTTTTTAAATTTTTTAATATTATTCAATTATTTATGCTTGTGTGATTCTCATTTATTTTATAGTTTAAAATTATAATTTAAATAAATAATGTTTTATCTCCTCAAATTTCTTACTATTAGTATTTGGGGAAGAAGCCACATCTATCTTAGATGAAAATTTTCATTTGTTCTGTAGCACCAATGACCTGCCCGGCCGGCAACTTTATTGCCTGGATGTCAACCCAATTACTCAAATTGGACACATTTGTGCGGAATAGAGATACAACTTGGGCCCCAAACCCATTTTGATTTCCCCCGTTGTGACCAATTGACGGATCAAGGGGGTTCATAAGCGTGGGCATTCTTCATCATCAATCAAAGAGAATTTACACGAAAAAATATTTTCAAATTAGTGATAAATTTCGTAAACATTAAAATGTAAATCATAAACTTTATTATGAGTTTGTAATTAATTTTTGAAGGTACTTCTAAGGGGTAATTTCCCTTTTATAGAAAGAGAATATAGTCGCAATTCACAATGTACTAATAATCTTTTGAAAACTGGACTGGACAAACCGGTTTGACTGATTAAACTGTCTACGCTTTAGTCCGGATTAACTCATAAATTTGTTTTAATTCGAAACTAACTTAATTTTGAGTTGTTTTGGGAAGTAGGTTAAAAATTGACTTTTTGACTTTTGGGATCTTTTGGCAACCATTTTGGGTCACATCACCTCTCACATTTTTTACCTACAAAAAGATAAAAAAAATAAAAAAAAGTCAAAAAGCCAACTTTTAACCAACTTTCCAAATCACTATTTCTTCTTTTTGTTTTGAAAAAACGTATAAAAAAGTAGAGAAATGATGTGACTCAAAAAAGTTAAAAACTAAAAAAAGCTAAAGTTGCCAATGATCGATGAAACCAGTGGTTGAACTGTGACGCCCTGCTAAAACATACCGGAACATACCTAGGCAAACACCATAATATATCCCCAATGTCATCTTTCTCATTGAACTAAGGTTTAAGAGATTATAATTCAACATTTACATTCCCGAAAACATCTTGAGTTCACTCTCTAGTTCCATAAACTAGATGGCCTTACAAAAATAATAAGCCTCAAGGGCATACAAAATAACAAAAAAAAATTCAAAAGTTTAGGTACAATGTTTTCTACATTAACAACAAAATATCCTCGAATCAATCTTCCCCAAATTGAACTACTGCTGGTCTTTCCCAACTTAACAAGGATGTTGTGTATCCTTAATTCCTGAAAAATAAAATAGGGTTGAGCTATATGCCCAATAGGAATACATTTAACCAAATATTTAATTATTTGAACAAGCATGTGACATTATTGAGACAAAACACAACAAGGAGTTTATGTATACATGTAGTTATGGTCAACCATGTAAACATCAAAACAATTGAATAATTACATTTACATTCCACGTCATTTATCATCATATTAAGAGAAAATAACCCATGAGTCCCATGTAAGAGTTCATGTCAAAACACAAGTTTCTTTTGTTTAAAAACCATTCTCACATTTATCGACTATTATACAGCAGGAAGTGGGCACCCAAAATTATCCATTTTTCCACTTTTGCCGACTACAATACGGCAGGACCAATGGACACCTAAAAACATTTTCCCACATCGTCTACCAATAAGCCTAGATAGGGCAATTGGGCACCTTTAACTTTCCCCCGCGCGGGTACCAGCACAACTTATACAACATCAAAACTAACTCTCACCCGGATTCATGCTCAATAAACAATTCATCAAATTTCCATTCAATCATCAACACTCAACATTGTCAAGCATTCACCATCAGATAGCATGTAAGGGAACCACTACCCAAAACACAATTTCGTCTCCACAATAATATCCATATATCTCATAATATCCTAATACTTTAAAGAAAATCTTCAATTAAAATACCATTCTCTACACAAATTCAAAATTAGGGTTTTACTACATTTGGGGTTTTCTCTGCTTCATCATTTACACATGTTTTCACTACCATAGCATGCATATTTAAAAGAAAGAGTTTGAGAAATTTCAATTAAAAGTGAGGGAAAATCTACTTTAGGTAAATTAAGGGTTTATTTCAATTCAACATCAACATTTCATCTTAAGCGACAACAATACCACCATTACATCTTCAAAACAAGGAAATACAAAGTTAAAGGTAACCCTACCTCAATGATCAAGCAAGATAGCAAAGCTTGTAGGAGAATCCTTCACAAATTCAAGATTTCAATCGATATAAAAGTGGCATCTTCAAGTCTTCTTCACTTTTTAAGCAATCTTGGCCAAATCTTAGTGAAATGGATGGTATTTAGAGTAAGAGTATAGGGTTTTTTGGAAATGGGGAGAGAGGGGGGAAGATGGAAGATAAAAAGGTAAAGAAATGATCTAGAATGTCCTTTTTAAATTGTTGATATCGTGCATGCCGCTCGAGCATAAGACACAAACTCGGAAGCTCGAGCGACAAATCTTTCGCTTGAGCATAAAATGACAAATCCTAGGATTTTTTCAGAGCTACAGTGAAATTACTGGAAACCAACATTCTCCACTCGAGCGCAACTTCCTGCGCTCGAGTGACCCACCTTCAAACTCGCAAGATTCTAAGAGCTACAATTCTCTGCTCGAGCATAACTTCCTCCGCTCAAGCTGGTGCTTGGAACAAAATGTCACATGAACCAGCCAACCAGTAGTGTGTTGAAAGAATCGGCCGAACTTAAATATGTGCTCAATTGTTCTTAAAAATTGCAAACATCATTCTATAGAGTCTCAAAACCAAGACCTCTAATATAATATCCTTACACCATGCCACTAGAGTAACACAAGACTTTTGTAGTAAATAATATATATATATTAAGAAAAAGAGTGTGTCTAATGAGAAGATTCTTATGAAGTTTAAAACCCTCATGCTATTTTTCTAGAATTCTTATTTTTTAAATAATTAAAAAAAATTTCTATTGGCTAGCTTTTATTGAATCATTTAAAAAAATAGTAAGTAATACATTTATATACCATGACTTTTAAATGGAAAGTATACTAATTCATTTCAAAATATAAATTCCAAATGGATAAGAGATTTTCAAAATATTTTAGAGATAAAAAATCAGTTTGACTCTAATTCAAATTCCTTCATCAGATTTATATCTTAAGGAAATATATTTCACAAAAAATTAAACTTATAAATCTCAAAACCCAACTTTTATGACAATATGAAATTGGGTAAAAAGATTGGAAAAGAAAATAATCTTGCAGAGCATTTAAACAAGTGATTTGACCAATTATGCAAAATTTCTGACATCTTATATGAAAAGAAACACATGTTTGAAATCTCATAATGTTTTTTTGCTCTCTTTTTTCTTTTGCAGACATTTTTACTTTGTTTTAGTTCTAGTTTTAGTTTATTTTTTTTTTAATTTTTAATTTTTTTAATCTAAGTTAGTTGTTGAAATTATAATAATGTAGTAGATGCGATTGTACCCCCAAAATCTATTGTTTAATTTTTAAAAAAATTTACAAGTACAACGTACAAAAAAAAAAAAAAAAATAGTGGTGGCAATGAATGGGCTAAAAGATCAACACAAAGAGTGAAGTTTTGTGATACAATTGGAGTTCACACTTTTTTTTGGAGAAAAATTTTCCCAATTGAAAAGAGTATTTGAGACACATTCTCGAGTTTGAAGTTTTTGTTTAGTCCCATTTATTTTTCATTATATTTTTTCTTTGATTATATTAATTCATGTGTTTCACTTTTATAGCGATTCTGGTTTAGACTCGACCCGTTGATGTTTTGAATCCGGGTTACATTGTCTTATATGGTTGTTAATGTCCTATTTCTCCTTATTCCTCATTGAGTTTGGTTATTGGAGTGTCTTGGTTGCATTTGGAACAAGTTAGTTGTCATGACCCGAACCCGCCCCCAAGGGTTAAGGACATAACCGGCCAGTAATCATGAGATTACCTACGGCCTTAAACCAAACCGGACATAACTCATTAGAGTAAAAGGGCCAAATGGAAGCAAAATTCAAAATTTTGTCCATAGAGCTGTGCTTACATGGCACATCATAACAAACCATATATAGACATATTAATAACTCACAACAAAAAACACAGTAACATAAAGTTCTATACAGCCAGGATCATTTAAGTCTAAGTCAACTCATGAAAACTATATACAACCGATTCAAAGTCTTCGCCAACATGACAAAATATAAATACATAACAAAAGGGCGAATACGAGTCTCGTGCGTGAGACGCAAGGGCTGACTCTTCAAAACCTTGGTTGTTCCATACAGACTTCACTGAGGCTGGGTCTGGATCTCTCTTGGCTCACCTACAAACACATGAATGAGCGTGAGCGAAAGCCTAGTGAATAATATCAATTGAAGAAGATGCATTGGAACAATATACATCGGACGGCCTTAGGCCCAATTCATATTTCTATCTAGTATATAAATAGCTATAGATCAAGTGACTTCGGTTCCAAACACTTCGGACGGCCTCGGGCCCAATCTATTCATGTCAAACTGGCCTTTGGCCCATTGTCTTTCATTCATGTCAGACTGGCCTCTGGCCCATTCATTCTTTCATTCAGATCATACTGGCCTCTGGCCCATTCATTCTATCATTCAGATCATACTGGCCTCTAGCCCATCCATTCTATCGTTCAAATCATACTGGCCTCTGGCCCATTCATTCATTTATGTCAGACTGGCCTTCGGCCCATTCATTCATTTATTCGTGTCAAACTACTGGCCTTTGGCCTATTCATACTTTCATGTCAGACTGGCCTTTGGCCCATTCATACTTTCATGTCAGACTGGCCTTTGGCCCATTCATACTTTCATGTCAAACTAGCCTTTGGCCCATTCATTTGGCATGGCAAATATTGTCCACCAATCAAATTAACAAACTTATAAACTTACATAGAAGTAAGCAATTGGTCAACAACATATTTTAGATATCTTTGTCAAGATATTACTCACAGTGAATGGTTGGTTGATTTGCCCTGGAGCTTGACCCTACACATTACATAACATGTACGGGTCACAAATGATTCAATCCGTTCTTTAATTCACATATTCCTCTTTAGGCTTTATTCTTATCCCTTTAATTCATTTACAATACTTAATGCATGCCTAAGAGTATTGAGAAGTGAAAGAGAACGGAAAACGAAACACAGAATGCACTTTCAAAATTTTCAGAAATAGGGTCCCCGCTCGAGTGTGGACTTCCTCGCTCGAGCGGACCCATGAGATCTGCAAAAGTGCTGGTTACATCAAATTTACGCTCGAGCGCGCACTCGGACGCTCGAGCGCGCACTTGGTCTACATAGCTCCCCGCTCGAGCGTGAACTTCCCCGCTCGAGCGGATGTCATGTCTGCAAAAAATACTGGGAGCTCGTATTTCCCGCTCGAGCGGCGGTTCCCCTGCTCGAGCGGACATCATAAATTCTGGGTTTCCAGAATGGTTCTTGAGCTCGAATTCAACATCCAAACCAACATTTCTTGCATATTATGGGTCAAACTTAACATATACATATACTAACATGGCACCAACACCAAATTATAATATAATGAAGCTCAATTCCTTGAATTACCTACATGAATTACTCAATTTATCCTAAACTCATCACCAACATGCTAAATTCAAACATTCATGACTCACACCTCCATGATTTGCATATGCATGTGGGAGATACTCATTATTCTCAACTTAGATGATGAAGAGATGGTCAAAAACATGAGCTTCAACTAAAAACTTACATGGATCATACATTTTGTGCTCAAACATGCAAATTCAAAGCAATTACACACATGCATGCATACATTGACCTTCAATTCAACATGATCAACTCAATTTCATTTCAATTCTTACTCTTGATTACCCAACTAGCTTGAATACACAATTTACAAACTTATACTTTTGAATTCATGCTCACTTGTTTACCTAGAGGTTCAATTCTTCCAATCTATAGCAAATTCTTGAGTAATCTTCAAGATTTCCAAGCTTCTTGAGCAAACCCTCAATTCCCTACACTCTCTCCCTCTAATTCGGCTCTCTCACACTCAAGAGCCCAAAATCATCCAAAATGAATCAAAAAGAGAGAGGTTGAGTGTATATGGCCCTTTATATAGCCCCACTAAGTCAATTTATCAATATTAAATAATTGGGCACTTAATTAATCATTCTGAATCTAATTATTCTGATCCGAATCAATTTTCAATTAAATTTCACCGTAGGCTCTAAAAATTATGCCAATCACAATGGCGCAATCAATTTCGATTTCTGTGGCCGATAGAGTCTTCAATTTAAATTTCAAAGCAGATAATCAAACAGATATTCCTACGGTGAACAGATAGAAATTCAAAACCACATATTTTCACATAATGGCACACAAAATCATATCAAATACATAATCACATTCATAATAAGGACCAATTAACATAAAACGGAACAGGGTTATCACATTGGTAGCTTATTTTTCAAAACCGTTTTGCCCAGAATTTTGCCTTTTTGCTCGAGCGGCATTTTTTGTGCTCGAGTGGTCTTTGTGAACTTCCAGTAATTTTGCAGGTTTACAGAGATATTGGGAGTTGGCATTCTTCACTCGAGCGGTGCTTTTTGTGCTCGTGCGATGGTTTTCTGTCTGCAAAACTTCTGAGAGTTTGTATTCTACGCTCGAGCGATCACTTCCTGCGCTCAAGCGGTCACACTTTTGTGTCTGGACGCTCGAGCAACACTTGTTACGCTCAAGCGGTCTGCGTGTATATCAGATCGCAGAATCACTTTTTTGAGTCACTTTTTCATTTCTCTCTCTCTCTCTAAACATTCTAAAAATCTTAGATCTAGAACTTCTCTCTCTAAAACTTACATTCTCTCTACAAATACACTTAGATCCGTTGATTTCTTCACCCTAGTCTCTTTGACAGAAAGGTAGAGCACATTGAGAGCTTTCTTTTGATCATAGGAAAGTTTGTTTTCGGCGTCCTTGAGGTTTCTCCATTCTCTCTCTCTCTCTCTCTCTCTCTCTTTTGTCTCCTCTTCACTTCAAGAGGTAGAGTCTATTTCCTAAACTCAATATGAATTTGGTAGCATATTTGTGACGTATTTTGTTATTTATATTTGGTAGTCATTTGGTTGATCTTGAAATGCTATTGTGGGTTGAGGGTTTGTACAAATTGGGAGTTGTTTGGTTATGATTTTGCTATTAAATCTATTTTTAGTAAACAAACTTGCACTTGATTTTCTAAAAGAGAAAAAACCCCAATTTGTAGAAAAACCCTAAATGATATTGTTTTGGGAGTTGAAGTTATTTTTGGTAAGTGGTTTGGTTGGAAAGAGATAAAAAGGGAATGATTGTTGGATTTTGAAACAATGGGCATTATTACTCTTTTGGAAAAATATATCTGTATTGTTATCTTTTAATCATTATATTAGTGATAACTGTTTTGGCTATCGGTGGAGGATAGCATTACCGTGTGTTAGAAATTGCATGTGGATTAAGAAAATTGAAATCATTCATATCATGGAGTATGTAATGAATTTTGAAAATTGAAACTATATGTTTTAGAAAGAGGTTTTGAAAATTCTCACGTTATGTTTTGGAACATTTGCATTGTTTTGGAAAAAAAAAAAATATTTTGAGTTACATGTATTGTACTATTGAAAAGGGTAAATAAAATGGTGAATCTGGGAAGTAAGTATTGTCTCGTTGAAATAAGTTGGCCTGAGTATCCATGGTGAAAGTCTTAAAAACCGTGTGTATACATGGGTGTCAATTCCACGGACGAAATTTCCGTAAAATGACAATAGTAGTGCTTGTATAGTCTACGTTTACATGGGTGTCGGTTTACGGTTTCCCACGGATGAAATTTTCGTGAAAGGTGTATTTGTTTTGGAGATTTACCCATTTTATTTACTATTATGTTGGTTTTGGAACAGGACGTTGTAACATGCCTGGGAGGTACCCGTGTGCGTTAAACAGTTCAGACTCCCGAGATCTCTTTGCTCTAGTCTCACGAGTGCAATGTGAAACATAGATGAGAGTCCAGATTTGGCAACTTTTAGAAAATTCATTTTATTGCAAAAATCATTTGCCAGAAATGGACTGCGTCATTAGATTTTAGAGTCACCACCTAATATTTGGGGAAATTAGGAAACCCATCACTCATGCCAAGGCCACTGTTCGTCATAACCAAAGTTGTCTCGGTTCGGAACCTTAGGTATGAGAAGGGAAGGTCATTAATTGAGCACCCCCACTCACCCGATCAAAAGATCGGCCTTTGCTAACCATGATGTGAATTTATGTTCTGATTATTTAATAAATCCTAAAATTTACTATGTGAAGCATATAAGTATAGACTATGTCACCCACTTTGGAACAACTTGATTTCATGTAGTTTTGAAAGAGTTTTGAAGATGTACAATCCAAATAAATTGAGTTTACAAACATGAATATCAGGATCATTACAAATTAAGCGACACAACCTCCATCCACTGGTATTCATATAATTATATCATATAAGCAAATAGCCACATGGTAAGATGCTAAACATAATAAAAAAAATTATATACAAGCGGGATGCTAAAGCATAACAACTTACATATTTACTGACGTCCCGCGAACAGTTACAAAATAAAGTTAGTAAAATATGCATGATCCTATATACAAAATCCTAATGCAATACATACACAAGAATGCTTCTAAAGATCCAGCTTTTAAAACATGACATGTGAAACATTGCAAAACATGCAATAGCGCACAAAATCATGTAATAATCAATTAAAGCACAAAGATGCAAATTTAGCTGGATCTAGGCATGAATCATGTATATGAAAGCATGGATGGTATGTAAGATATATACATATGCACAATTATGGAAAACGATTAGAGAATGGGATAGATAAGAAGTGGGGATGGGGAATTATTACAACACTTGAAATAATAATTACAAATCAAATTAGAGAGGGATGAGGAGAATATTACATAAAAAAAAAAAAAACCTCGCAAAACACTCAAAATAAAAATAAATAAAATAAAAGTTTCATGTTCCTTGGAATCGTCGGCGGAAATTGGTCAACATTGGGAGATTACGCTATCTTGTAAAGCTAACCGACCGGCCAACTAGGTCTAGCAAAACTTGTCTTATTGCGAAACCAAGAAAAGAAACAAATAAGAAATATGTAGGTGGCTCAACTAACCACTACCGGTTAGATTAAAAACAAGAAAACAAATATAAAATAAAAAAAGTACAAACTTACAACAAAACTAACATGAACCTAAAACAAGAAAACAAATATAAGGTAGAACATGCAAGATTACAACAAAACTAATATGAGACTAATACAAGAAAAATATAAGCTAGGAAATATAAGATCACAACATAATTACTATGAAACTAAAACAAGAAAACAAACATAAGATAGAACATGCAAGATTACAACAAAACTAACATAAACCTAAAATAAAAAAGGCAACTATGAGGTAGAACATGCAAGATTACAACAAAACTAATATGAGACTAATATAAGAAAAATATAAGCTAGGAAATATAAGATTACAAAACAATTACTATGAAACTAAAACAAGAAAGAAAATATAAGACAAAACATGCAAGAGTACAACATGAACTTAAAATAAGAAAGCAAATATGAGGTAGAACATGCAAGATTACAACAAAACTAATATGAAATTAAAGCAAGTGAATAAAAATAAATAAATAAATAAATAAATAATTATGAGCTAAAAAACCACTTAGATTATAACAATACACTATGAAATATAAAATAAGAAAATAAATATGAGATAAACAAACCACTTGGATTATAACAAAACACCATGAAATAGGGAGCAAGAAAATAAATATGAGATAGAAAATATAAGAAAATAAAAGACTAGAAATTTACCTTCCAAAGAAAAATTGAACTTCTTGATTTCCAAACTTCCTCTTGATCACTCTCAAGTTTAGGAAGTATATTCTCAATCCTCAATTTGAAACTAGAATGGAACTTTGGGTATGTATGGTGGAAAAAGTGGCTAACTCTCTTATTTTTTCTCACTTTCAACAACACTCACTCTTTCCTTTGATCAATCACTACTGAAATTTAGCTATTTCAGAATTTTTTGAGGAGTTTTGGGTATAGGAAAGATGGAATTTCAGTAGCTATGGAAGGTATGGGGTGTATATGGAAGGTAGGAGTATTTTTGGCTCCAAAACTCAACTTTTCTCTCTTTTTTCACCATTTTCTCACTCTTTTCTCTTCAATTTCGTAGTCCTCTCTCTCTCTCTCTCTCTCTCTCTCTCTCTCTTACAATATGATCATTCTATATAGACAATGAGGGAGAGTGAAGGTCAAAAAGAAGGTGGGGGACAAGAATGTGATAGGAGGGCAAATTTTCAAGGTGGTTGCATGGGATACTCCTTTATGGATGTAAACAAAACCTCTTTTTGACAAGAGGGGATGATTAGGTATAATGGAGGATGAGTGGGTGCACTTGAATGGATCAGGAAATAGGTAAATGGGGTGTCCCAACCGAACCAAAACCAAGAAAAATGGGCCTGCTGCTGTTTTGGGCCGAGTCAACAAAATCTGCTATTAAGCCTAACTTCAAATGGGCATATCTCCCTTATCTGGACTTGGTTTTAGGTGGTTCTTGGGTCTAAATTGAAGCCTCAGAAGTCTACTTTCCAATGGTGGTAGTTGCACATTTAAATTCCAAGTGTACAAAGAGATATGCTTAATTTAGTGAAGGCTATTCATTTCCTTCGGGCCAGGTTAACAAAATTTGCTCTTAAGCCCAACTTCAAATGGGTATATCTCCTTTATCCAGACTTGGTTTTAGGTGGTTCTTGGGTCTAAATTGAAGCCCCAGAAGTCTAATTTCCAATGGTGATAGCCTCACATCTAAATTCCAAGTGTACAAAGAGATATGCCTAATTTAGTAAAGGTTGTTCATTTCCTTCTTAATGATTTGATGCTCATTCTTTCCCTAAACCAGTTTTCTTCCATTCTCTCCTATTTCCTTCAAATCCAAACCTATCCAAACCAATAAAGAAGATGTTTTTTTAAATATTTTTTCAAAGAGTTCACCTCCTTTCCATTTATTTCCACTTTATCTTTACTTGGTTTACTGAAAAATGTAATATTTTAATTGAAATGGGAGCCTCGGAACATCGTAGTAGAAACATTTGAGAAAATATTTTGAAAAGAGGGTTTTAAGGTCTAAAATAGTTTGGCCAAAAAAATGTGTAAAGGTTGGAATTAAAATTCAAATTCCATCTCTCTTACTGAGGATTTTGTGAGAAACACATTCTGATTGTCATCATCGGGTAATCAACAAAAAGCGCCTAAGTCTTAGGGCTGGTCAAAATGGGGTGTCTACAGTTGCCCCTCTTTGAAAGAGCTCGAAGTCATTTCATAACGTGAGTGAATGTTAAAGCCTGAAGACGACCCTTTTGACAAGGCCATAAGACTTAGGCAAACAAACAAGATGCAATGCAAGTAGTTGAACCTGAGGGTTGCCTACGTATCCCTTTGCAAGGAATCAAACCTGCGTAGTTCATGGGCAGCATGCAAAATGACATGCTCAAAATGCAGTTTGAAAGTTGGACTTACACGCTTCACGAAGCCAGTTGCTTGAAAATTCATGATTATGTAATGCAATGTCATGGAGTGATGATAAAGATATGAAGATGACAACATGAGAGGCAAGCTTCGTGCAAATGATATGAAACAAAAGAGGGTGCATCGCATACAAAAGTGCATACCACACAAATGAAAGAAGGGGGTGTATCGCATACAAATGTGCATACCGCACAAATGAAAGAAGGGTTGCATCGCATACAAATGTGCATACCGCACAAATGAAAGAAGGGGGTGCATCACATACAAATGTGCATACCGCACAAATGAAAGAAGGGTGCATCGCATACAAAAGTGCCACAACATAAATGATGAACTTAAAATCCAAACACGTCTCACGCGAGAGAAGGAAAGATGGTGTGAACACCAGGCGCACTTGATGTTTTTAACCGAGTAAATCAACAACCTAACGCATCTCACGCAAAAGGAGGAAAGATGGTGTGAACACCAGGTGGACCTAATGTTTTTAACCAAGTAAATCAACAACCTAATGCGTCTCACGCGAAAAGAGGAAAGATGGTGTGAACATCAGGCGCAATTGATGTTTTTAACCGAGTAAATCAACAACGTAACGTGTCTCACGCGAAAGGAGGAAAGATGGTGAACAAATCCAAACGCGTCTCACGCGAGAGGAGGAATAATGAACAAATCCAAACGCGTCTCATGCGAGGGGAGAAATAGTGAATGAATCCAAACGCGTCTCACGCGAGAGAAGAAGTAGTGAACGAATCTAAACGCATCTCATGCGAGAGGAGAAGTAGTGAACAAATCCAAACACGTCTCATGCGAGAGGAGAAATAGTGAACAAGTCCAAACGTGTCTCACGTGAGAGGAGAAATAGTGAATGAATCCAAACGCGTCTCACGCGAGAGGAGAAGTAGTGAACAAATCTAAACGCATCTCATGCGAGAGGAGAAATAGTGAACGAGTCCAAACACGAGAAGAGAAATAGTGAACGAATCCAAATGCGTCTCACGCGAGAGAAGAAATAGTGAACAAATCCAAACGTGTCTCATGCGAAAGGAGAAAATGTGGTATAACCAACAAATATACCTAACCGTATCTCATACGGAGAGGGGGAAGGTTTTAACCTGGTAAACATCAAATCTTAACACGTTTCACGTGAAAAGAACAAAGGTGGTGTAACTTACAGGTGTACCTAACCGTATCTCATACGGAGAAGGGGAAGGTTTTAACCGGGTAAACATCAAATCCTAACATGTTTCACGTGAAAGGAACAAAGGTGGTGTATCCAACAAGCGTACCTAACCGTATTTTATACAGAAAGGGGGAAGGTTTTAACCAGGTAAACTTTAAATCCTAACACGTCTCTCGTGAAAGGTGAAAAGGTGGTGTAACCAACAGGCGTACGTAACCGTACCTCATACGGAGAGATGGAAGGTTTTAACCAGGTAAACTTCAAATTCTAACACGTCTTACGTGAAAGGTGAAAAGGTGGTGTAACCAACATGCATACCTAACCGTATCTCATACGGAAAATAGGAAGGTTTTAACTAGCTAAACTTCAAATCCTAACACGTCTCACGTGAAAGGTGAAAAGGTAGTGTAACCAATAGCGTACCTAACCGTATCTCATACGGAGAAGGGGAAGGTTTTAACCAAGTAAACTTCAAATTCTAACACGTCTCACTTGAAAGGTGAAAAGGTGGTGTAACCAACAGACGTACCTAACCATATCTCATACGGAAAGAGGGAAGGTTTTAACCAGGTAAACTTCAAATCCTAATACGTCTCACGTGAAAGGTGAAAATGTGGTGTAACCAATAGCGTACCTAACCATATCTCATACGGAGAGGGGGAAGGTTTTAACCAGGTAAACATCAAATCCTAACACATTTCACGTGAAAGAAACAAAGGTGGTGTAACCAACAGACGTTCCTAACCGTATCTCATACGGAAAGGGGAAATGTTTTAACCAGGTAAACATCAAATTCTAACACGTTTCACGTGAAAGATGCAAAGGTGGATTCGAAGTCCAAACGCGTCTCACGCAAGTGAAAGAATGGTAGAATGATTTCTTGCTGATAAGGGGTAATCTCTACATGTAGAAGTCACAGATGCCGCTTTCCTTCCTGATCATATTCACAACTTTTCCTATCCTTTAATGGGGTGACAGACTAGGTTGATTTAGTATCCAGAATTGAGGCGCATATACACTACCTCAACCTATGGGGCTGCCATACAGATTTCAAGCCGGGGATACACCCCTGGGTATTTAAACCAGACTTTAGTCTCAGAAATTCCAAACCTTTGTGTTCTAGGCATCGCCATTCGAACTCTAGTTTCCACCGTTGCACTTGGTCTCCTAGGAACTCATTGCAAACACAGACAGGTGGCTATACCAGACCGCCTGAAGTCGTTCGGGCATGACAAACACCAAAGGAATTGTACCTCTAGAGGATTTAAGGTCTCCTAGACCCCGTGAGTGCACAAGATAGTGCGATGCGCAAGATAGCGCGATTGATTTGAAATTGTGCGATAGAGATGACCAATTCCAACTCCCCTGAACCTCAACCACGGGCTCCTCCTTCTTCCCCTGTTTTCTACTTTCTAGCGATGTCCGTTGAACAAATAATGGCGGCACTGTTTGACATCGAAGCAAACTCGTATACGCTGAGGTCATGTGTGGAGACCATGACTGCGGTCTCCAACTTGTCTCGTCGACTGCAGAATAGGACGTGTGAGGTACATCAGTTAAATGTACAAGTGTCCCTCCTCCAACATATGTACAAAGACACTCGAGTAGAAATTAGTGCGCTGAAAAAGCAGAACAAAGAACTAAAACGACAAGCCACCTCCGTGGCTCGATTCGGAGTTTCTTCGCACAACCAATTTGATGGCCGACGATGAATAATCTCCTTTGGAAGTTTTGCCAAGGCCGAGACAGAGTCTTCAAGAGCTTCGAAGGAGTAAAGATGAAGCAAGGCAACTTATGGTAAAGTCAGGCAGCGAAGTTGTGTGCAAATAAAGCCAGTTGTAATCTTCGCCGCCGAGCTACTGCCGAAAAATTGAGAAAATGCTACTCTCTTTTATTTTTTTTGTTTTTGTTTATGTTTATGTTTATGTTTATCTTTATGTTTTTGTTGTTGTTGTTGCTTTTTTTTTTTTTTTTTTTTTTTTTTAGCGTTTTTTTTTTCTGTGTTTGTTTTGTTTTTGAAGTGGGCAAGTACAACTTTAACTCTTTTTTTTTTTTTTTGTGTGTGTGTTTTTCTGGGTTTTGTCTCTATAATTGGGGATGTCATCTCCTGATTGTAATAAAATTAAGTTTCGTGTTTGCACATCAATGGGGTGATTGGCATATCACCTTGAGTCTGAAAATAATTTTAATTGAATTTGAGACTGATTGAGTTTTGAACTCTGAATTGGACATTGATTCTACACTGACCCATGCTGACCTAAATCAAAAAATGACTTAACGAAAGAAAAATGAAGCAAAACGATCCAAACACACTTATATACACTGACTGGTATGAAAGGAACTTAAAAAACACGTGACTCCAAAACACAACCATTGAGCCTAAACGATTCTGCTATTTGTCATGATGGGTTGAAATTGAAACTGGTGGGCTGACCAAGAAAGTTGAAATTGAACCCTACCGAATGAATAGCAACTTCTGGCAGTGAATAGTTGACTCGAGTGAGGAGAAGACAGAATCTCCAACTCGACTATGCCCCTAGTTCATTACCTTGATTTTTTTTTTGTTCTCTTGATTTTTTGTAAAAATGTTTTGATCAATATGAGAGTTAGATTAGCATACTTATTTCATTTTCTATTTTGAAACCATGTAAGCTAAGCTGTGAGCACTGAAATTTTTCCTTTTTTGAGTCCAAGAATGGTCTAGGTTTTGCAAAAATGGAATAATTTTTGAGAAAATCAGTCAACTTCATTCAAAATATTCAAAACCTCACTTTACAAATGGCCACTACCCGAGCAATATGGAATCAACCATTAGGATGCATAGTCCTAAGCCAGATAATCCCGAATTGGTTCTATTGTAGCAATGGTGATAACCGAACTGAGCCAATCCAAACAGAACAAAGCCGAGTAGAACTGGACCGAATTGAACTAAACTGAACCGAACCGAACAGAGCCAAGTTGAATCAAACTGAACTAAACCAAGCGGAATGGAGACGAGCCAAGCAAACATGGATAGGATAGCCAAGTCGACTAAAGATACATCAGACAATATGGACGAGATGAGTGAGTTGAAAATGGCTACGGCCGAACTTCAGGATGAAGCTACTTACGTATCCCAAAGATAGGAGTCATGTAACGCCCCGAAAATTGGGTAGGGTATATCTATTTATGCTACAAAACCCACTTGATAGACAAACACATATGTATAGCTAACTATTCCATACATCCATTTCCATTAAATCCCAAATGCCAAATACATGCTATTCACATCTTAATGCCCCAGTTCCAATCCCAAGCATACATTTTACAATAAGTATGAAATGGAAGCCAAATAGATAATAAGTGCCCTACAGGCTTACAAATTTATCCAAGAACATTATTGGTTACACAAAATGGAGTTTCAACTCAATGCAAATACAGCCCTGGGCTTACATTCAACAAATAACAATAAAACAAAAATGAAGCCTCAACTCCGAGTCCTTCCAAGTCAATGCCTTGGCGGAGGCATAACACCTGTACTTAAAATGGTTTCCCTTATAGGGTGAGCCACAACACAGTAGAGATATACTACACAACATATGAACTATGACAAGACTAAAGAGGAGTATGCTCATGCCATGCTCATAATAAAACAATTTATCTCTCTTTTTATAAAGCATGCAATGATGAGATGTAACAACAGATATAAAACCATTTCCATTTTAAACCATATCTATTACATGAATACAGGCTCTGTGAATCTCTAGGTGAGTGTCTGCAAGTAGGCCTTAATGCACTACCACTGTCATTTTTACTAGTAAATTGGAAGGCTCGACACCTAACCGAGCGGTTCTACACCTCCTACCCAGATTCATCAAGTATTCATCTTTTCGCAAACATATATATTTCCAAACATTTCTCAAAGAACAGATACATTTCCAACGAAATGAATGTAATGCAATATCCAATGCAACAAATCAGGAATGTGGTTCAATTTATCTAAGTCTTATGCATTTCTACAACCATCATGGCTATCATCCACCGATAGCCCAAAACAGATATTTAAACAATTAAATTCTAAAAATTTTGATAAATATAATCTATTCCACATCTCACCAAATATGAACAACTACACTAGTTTTCATATCATAATCACGTTCGGTAACCTCTCAAGGTCCATTTCCAACCATGTCGGTTTTATTCCAACAGATACATTAAGTAAAATAATACCGTTAATGCCCAAGAAAACATCATTTTATTTCCAAACTCATTCTCCAAGCATTATTCAACTATGACATCCTATTTTGATCAAAAGCCCCAAAAGTTAAATGTAATTCCTTTGTTTTCTTTAAAAATGCACTTTTGGTCGCAAACAGGTAAAAATTTCAAAACCGATTGAGTCGAAGTCCGTTTTTGTTCAAATTTTAAACATAACTCTTTCATAACCTTACAAACAAATCCCAAGTTTATACTTTCGCAATTTGCGTATCAACTCTTTATTTTTCTCAAAATTTCCCTTTTAAGCAAATAAATCACAAAATTTTCAAAAATTCTAATTAAATTATATACAACTCTAAGCTCCATATAATCAAGTAAAAGTACATAAAGAAGTGTAGGAAAAATCTCTATCTCGAGCCAAGAAGCTTTCAAATTTTTCGGCAATAGAAATTAAATTTTTTTGGAGCCAAACGACGCATTTTCCGCCCTCTACGTTTTGATCCAAAGCACTAGGGGTCAAAAATAACTTACACTAGATCAAACCCAAGAAAAACCAACTTGGAATCACTTTTTCTCTTCTTTCCCACGGCAAGAGCTCCAAGAACTCCCAAAAGTTTGACAAAAATCTATTTGGTCACTTTTTAAAGATATTTTCTAAACAAATATCTAACTAAACAAATATCTAATCACATATATATACACCTATATATATCAATTTAAAAATACATTTCAACATCTTTAATGACAAAAGTAAATATAATATTTTTTCACCACAAAATATATTTCGTTTAATGGTACACACCATAAATTTTCACAACTCTTTTATGGTAGTCAAATAATAATAATAAAATCACAATACTATTACATGGTTACTAACGTGTGACACCCCAATTTTTTTCTTTTGGAACATCATAAAATTTAAATAACAAATAACTTACTAAATAAAAATTTTAACAACTAATTAGGAAAATTTAGATTTTCACATAGTAAAAGCTTAACAACTAAATTACGAGTCCACATACAATATTACAATAACTTTATAACATTCGTGATTACTAATACTAAGGATAATAAAATTTTATTCAATAGAGTCTTGACTTTAAGTTAGCCAAGGTTCAATATTAGCAGCAGCTCCAAATTCAACCTCAGTCCCTTCTTCGACATAATCTGGCATGAAACGCTAGGGCAACAAAATATATGTCATGAGTTTTGTAACACAGTAAGAAAACGTAACCAACCTACCAATCTTTTTAAGAGAAAATAATCAAATCATGACAACTAAAATAATAGTAAAATTCAATAGCATGATAAATGTAACAACTACTATAATAATTTCGACAATTTTAATAGTTTAGGTGACACTCAAAATCTCACCAAAGAGATTTTCTTACTAACCACTAAGCCATGGCCACGGTAAATTTGGAAATCCCCCATTGGTCAAATATTAAAGAACTACCAAAGATGCCCACACCCGGAGTTATATACCCAAACTGTGGCATCCATGGTCTGCCCGAAGGGAACGGTCTGCCAAGGATATGTAACCTCCCTACGTGCCACCCGCACATCCACCCTTATTCCAAAACCAAATACCAATAAGGGTTCAAATAAGTCCCGTGCCATCTTAGGGTTTCGCAACACAATTTACGTAAAAATTATTAAAAACCAGGGCTCACCCTGAACAACCGGTATTAATCCTCAATTGTTAACTTTGTATAAGCTGTTAATCGTTTCAGTTAGTTCTTATATTAATCAAAAATAATTCTAATTTTATTCATCAATAATGTTGTACCAACTCATGAAAATTCCCAACATAAATTGTTAAACATGTCACACGAAAAATAAATCAATGTACAGAATTTAAATAAACAATTAGTTTAAACCATGGTATGAAATAATAATGTAGATACCAAAAAGAAATAAATCATAATCACACACATGCATGGATTTTTAATCTACAAAATTAGACTAGCACAATATTAAATTTTAGTCCAAATAAACAATTGAAGAGATAATTTTTTATTCCTCCTGAATCTGCCAAAATTTTCAGAATGTATATCTAGCAAATAAAATTATAAATAAACTACTTATACAACTCTAAAATTCATACAAATCTACAGAATACTCAATAAACATGTTATGGTCATTTTTCAAAAAGCATTTTCCAAAAATAAATTATAAATAATTCTTAAAAAAATTCTAAGAAGTTTATGACACAGATTTATCACATTTTTTTAAAATTAATTCCATACTTAAATTTATAAATCAATTCTATAGTCTAAAAATTTATTATGAAACTAGACTTCTCAAATTTAATTTTTTGTTTATAAATTACCAAATTTGGTTTACTATAAAATTTTTAATGATTTTTCAAACATTTGGTTAAAAATCTGTATAAATGCGTACAAAACTCCATAATTGTTGCAAAAATGCATGGATGAAGTAGACATCATTCTAAACAACTTTGTTGAAGAAATCATCTTCACATTTTGAGTATAAAATTGTCTACAAATTCGTACAAATGTTCTGGCAGATTTAAGGACCAAATAAATTCTTCAATCCTCTCTTTAATGGTATAAACTACACATGCTACCCTATTTCCACAACAATACCATGATTTTAAGACTATCAATATCTTCAAATATTTGATATACACATCACAAAATTTACATACATATATATAAAAATTTCTATCTATAAATTAGTCATTTTATCATCTGAAAATTTCAACAATTAAAAAAAATGAGAGGGTTGAGAGGGTTTTCTTACTTACTTGTAGGATTGAAATGGAATAGTGAAATGGTAGGAAAATATGCAACCTTAATCTCCCACTCTTTGTCTTCTCCTACTGCTTTGTTGCTCACAGAATTTTCTTCCTCTTTTTTTTTTTTTTTTTGCCTCTATTCTCCTCACTGATCTGGAGGAGTATTATGCATATGTATATATATATATAATCATGTTGAGCCTTTCCCCCCCTCTCTCTCTCTCTCTCTCTCTCTCTCTCTCTCTTTATCTTCATTCTATGAAATCACTTTCTCTCAATTCCAAGAGCATAATGAGCTCTTCTTCCCTATGTTAACATGCAAACAAACATGTGGCAAAATTGCCGCCAAAAATTTGCTATATATATATTTTGTGTATCTGTGTGAGTTGCTTAAAATTGATACACTAAGATTTTTAACTAAGGTATTTAGTAAGAATAATTATCATGTTGAATCCTAATTAAAATAATTTATAAACAATAAATATTGAATACCTACAAAATTATTATTCTTAATAATGTCTTTGTTACTGATTGAATTGGGTTAATTTAAAACTAACTTTTACACTATTATATATTCTAGATAGACTCTGAATAAAATTAATTAATTTTAATTAATTAATTTATTTTCTTTTAAGACTAATTAAATGCGGGTTTTCACATAACGGGTCACGATTCAATCAATTGGGTCCAAAATGAATGGAGTTTAATAATTTAAAATAAATCCCCAACTGAGATTAAAGTATAAATTAACTTTAAAAGACTTAAGGTGGTCCCCAACCTTCACATAATTAAATATGAACCAAAATGATTAAGTATGGGCTTATCAAATAAAACCCAAAAATTGAATTTATAACTCATTTATTACCCAAGACCCAAGAATCACTATAACTAAAACTAAAAAAATAATTTTTGCCAAGCGGCCCTTACGAAGTCGAAATCAAGAAGTAATTCAATTTATTTTCACCAATTTAAATAGAATGGTTCACGACACCACAACAATAATAATAAGGGCAAAAATTCAATTTGATTCAACTCGTTACAAATCATGCCTTACGTAGTTCCGGCTAAGGTTCACTCAAGTATTGACACTCTCCTTTTGTGCTCTAACTTTTGCCAAAGCCGCCCTTTTGGGTTTTCAACCGTGCGAGTTTTTCATTTTTTTTTGTCATTTTTTTCATTTTTTATTTTTTTATTTTTTTGTTTCTTTTTATTTTTTCATTTATTTTTTCATTTTCTATTTTTTTTTTCTGCTCTAACTTTTGCCTGGGTCGCCCTTCCAGGTCTTCATCCCAGTGAGCCTCTCAAGGGTGGTACTCTCGTTTTAGCTTGTCCATGTTGATTGGTTGTGAGATCTCTAGGCCATCTAAATCTATAAGAGTGACTGCTACACTTGACCAGATAGATATGATAATGTAGGGACTAGGCTAATTCAGTCTGAATTTGCCCCTAATGTAGTGGATAGGAACTTAAGTGTCCTTCTTCTCTCAAATTATGGGTTTTGACTTTCTGGGCGATCTCATTAGGAAACGATCCAATTTTACATCTTTGATCACATCTAACCTTATTGCCCCTAGTTCAAGGGCTTTTTCCAATATAAAGCACATCCGACCTTCTTGCCCCTAGGTCAAGGGTTGTTTCCAATCTGAATCACATCCGACCTCATTACCCCTAGTTCAAGGGCTGTTGCCAATCTGAATCATATCATTGCCCCTAGTTCAAGGGCTACCTCCATTTTGGCTATGCAAGCCTCACACTTTGTAGGAATCAGGCCATACGTAGTTCCGGCTAAGGTTTACTCGGGTATTGATATTCTCCTTTTGTGCTCTAACTTTTGCCAAAGCCGCCCTTTCGGGTTTTCAACCTTGCGAGCTTTTGATTTTTTTTCCTTTTTTCATTTTTTTCAGTTTTTGTTTTTGTTTTTCTGCTCTAACTTTTGCCTCGGTCGCCCTTCCGGGTTTTCAGCCCAGCGAGCCTCTCAAGGATGGTACTTTCGTGTTACAACTAAGGGGGTCAAACCTCAAGTCAGGAGGGACCCTATGCTGTATAATTTCAAGATCAATTCCAGGTATGTCTTCATAGGACCACGCAAAAATATTTTTTGAAATCTTTTCACAAAGTGACTAATCACTCGTGCTCTTACAAAGATAATATAGAACCAATTTGGACCAAGCCAAGATCCTTCTCAATACCCACATTAACAGAAATGATCTCATTCATCAAGGGCTTAGCACAGCTCTCTTCCTCTCATTCGATCAAAATTTGCAAATCCCGAGGAATTTCTTCCTCTTTGTTTTTATTAGAGTTTTGGAAAAACATTTTGTAATTTTTGGTCAATGCAATGAATTAAAGGAATAGAGAAGTAGGCATAATCTATGGCACTTTTATTGAAAAGAAACTACGACTCAGCGATGACAACAGACTCAAAAGAAAATGACAAAAAAAAGACCTAGACAGGACATAAATGTCTAGGTTAGCACTCTTGAAATCAATAGACTTTGACTCACTAGAATGACTCGAGCTTGATCTCAACTCTACAAACTTGGTGGAGTCAAACTTAGACTCAATACTCAATTCCGAACTCAGAATACAACCATTCTCAAATTGCTAGTCAAAATGTGGGCCATCCACAATATTCAAAATAAAGCCCGTGCAATCAACAGGTGGTCACTCCCTAATTACAGAAACTAAATGGAACTTCCAATTATGCCCTCACTAAAAACACACTGAGCCCCACAAATTGAAATGCCTGAACCACTCATTCGAATTTGAGAACCCCTGTATAGATCCAATACATTGCACATAACACATAGCAGGAAAGAGAACAAACACCCCTGTGGAGAAGTGGTTTGGAAATACTCTTTGGATCCAGTAGGACGCTCGTGATCCTCAGCTAGTCACCTGAAAAAGAATGAACACTCCGGTCGGTGGTGCCGGAATTAGCACTTCGACAGATAAGTTAGTGTATACTTTCTTAGTTGCTTATATCTCAAGTTAAACTTCTTTTTTCTCACACTACAACAAAAAACATTTTTGGCGACGCTTTTTAGCAACCAAACAAAAGTTTAGTTGCCAAAGATACATCATTGGCGACAGAATAGTTGTGGTCACTAAAAACTAAGCTTTCAATACCCTCTTCTCTTCTCTATCTCTTCTCTTCTCTATCTTTGATATGTTGAATGTAGTCCCTCTCCCTCTTGCTTTCTCGAGCCATCGGATGCCAATGGCACAGCAGCGCTGGGCAGCAGATCGATGTCCTCTTCTTTGGGTCGATGCCCTCTTCTCTCCTCTGGGCCAAATGATATTCTGAATGTATTTTCTTAAACCAATTTTTAAAGTTATAGAGGTGAAATAAACTAATTTTTATTTTATTTTTGATATGTATTATATCTGTTGTGTGACCTAGATGAACTATATGTCTAATAATGACTTCAAATCAGTAGAGCTTCAGTTATAATTGCATGTGTGATTACCTTCATTCTATTTTACGTTGTAAATAGTTGATCTGTTAATGTAGATTACCTCCTCCCTCTTAAGAAATCCAAATATGTGAGAGATCATTAATGCACCATGATTAGATTTTGTCGAAATATGCGTCAAACTTAACTATATCCATTTGTTGATGTATGTCAACAGCTTGAGGTTCATGGTTAGTCATCTTAGGTATCTTAGAGAATGGAACACTCTGTGAAGAGATTTCAATGAAGCTTTTTTTCATGCTAAGATCAACATTTTGTCTAAAGGCAGTGGTATGGAAATACTTTAGTCACTTACTTTTAAAAAAAAAAAAATGCTAAGATCTTGTGGCATATGTAAAATTTGTATAAGCATTTTTTTTGAGTTATTAGAGAAAAACATGCAATGGATCTTTATTGACACTAGCAGTAGATCTTTGTAGTCATGGTTTCCTTTTCTTTTTGAATTTTCCCTCTTGACATATATTGGAAGTAAAATGGAAGTTTATTGGTGCGTCATAGTTGGCTATTCATTGACCTGACAATCTGTAAATCTATACAGTTTGTCATTGTAATCACTTTGTTGTTGCAATCTGTATGCTTTACTTTTTTCCAATACAAATTTAGATTCATAATAATAATAAAAAAAAAATCTGGTTGCTTGAAGACCTACCTATGTATTGATTTGGTTGATCATTTGATTTTAGCTTGAGTTATTGATTGTCACTGGCAATGGTGCAAATGTTGATTTGTCTGCATTTGGGGCTTTGATTTTATTTTAATTAGGTTCTTATTCTTTTTTATCCTTAGTTTCTGTGGCTATGGTTTGCAGAAAGTCAAAGCCATTGAAATGTGTTTGTTTTGTGTTTGAGAATGCAATTATTGAAGTTAAATTGGTTTTCATTTTTTACTCGAGCTACTTTTGTGATTTTGTGCTCTCGATTTTATCTTATTTATTTTTGTCTTTTCATGGTTATATATGTATATGTGTAGTCATAGATATGGTTTTTTTTTCTTTAAGATCTCTTTCAATACCATCCTCTTGAATTTCCATTGGACCTCTCGGGCTTAAATCTTTTTCAGTAAGTTCCTCTCTACTAATTTTATGGAAGATGATTTGATAGTCGAGAGGTTGACATAATATGCTTGTTTTTGTTTCATGGGGTAATTCAACTCAAAAGACCTTTTATTCAACTTTACATACAGTAAGTATTTGAATTGGATATGTACTATATGTCAGTCTAGTTTTTTGTTTGTTGTTTGGTTCCTCTGTGAACTTGTGGTGTATTTTGTTCTATTTTTGGTTCTCTATCTCAATGTCTCAAACACTGCTTTCGCTCTCTTCCTTTTGTGTGTTTTCATTTCACCAATGAATTCAAGATCAACCCAAAGCTTTTCCAACCCAAGAACAGCCAGTCATGGTTTAACTCCAGTTTGTATACATTTGATTAATAAAGAAAGGGATCTTGATTCAACTCCAACATCATGCTTTGTTCCTCTTTTTCTTCTTTCTTCTTTCTTCTTTCATGTCTATTGATGTAATCTCATATGAAATGTATGTTTTTTTCATCAATAAAGATTTTTTTGCTGATCAAAAAAAGATTCCATTTTTGATGGAAGGGATTGAAAATATCCTCCATTAACAATTTTCTTGATTGATAAAAATCAGTATAATATATATATTTAGAAAAGTATTCATATATATGTGTGTGTGTGTGTGTGTGTGTGTGTGTGTGTGTGGTGATGGTGGTGGCTTGAACTTGGGTCTTCTATAGAGTGAAGGAGCTGTGGAAAGATGGTGTACTTACGTATGATGGTGCATGACACTAAATTGATATTGCTTTAATTGATATTTATGTTGCCATGCCATTGCTTTAATTGATATTTATTCTTGCTTCAATTCAAGTTTCCAATCTATGTGCATGACACTAAACTAACGAAATTAGAAACATGCTTTTGGCGCTTAGGTTTGGAGTACTTGATTCAATTGTTGTCTAGATTAGAAGTACAATCATTTATTTAGATGTGTAGTCAAATTGTTTATTTTGCACATATCCATGGCAAGGAAGTAGGACAAATAAGGTAGAAAATTAAAAAAAAAAATTGAAGACAGGACATGAATATCCTTATATGTTATTTGACATTCATTTCATACCCATAACTCTCCATTAATTTCGTGTATAGTGCGATTTTAATTTCAACTTTGATTTATAATTCCCAAGGTTATAGGTTATCGGTTAATGCATAGAGATAAAAAAGCTGCACTTGTTCATCGGGGGCAATTACTACATCAGGTAATATTTGACTATTTGTTAAGGCTTTTTTAATTTATTTAGAGAATTTTGACACTTTTTTTTTAATTAAATTTGTGGCTATTAGAGGATTCACTTATTGTATTCTTAGTTTCTTTTTACTACTGTGAACGTATCATAACACATACATACAGAGGAATTTTATTGATAGCTTATTGCAAGTTGATGAAGAGGATTGTTCATCAGAGGAATTTTATTGATAGCTTGCTCTGTAAGTATACTTTTCAGAATTTAATTTTCAGATCACTAAAAACACTTCACTTAATATATTGGTTGATCCCTCTTCTTGATTGTTGCTAGTTGATTATATTTTTAGAAATTGAAATTTGTGAGTTAGATGAATCCAAGTATTATTCACCTATTATGACACACTACACTAGTATGTGGGTTAACACTAAATTCTAATTTTTCTTCTTCTAAGTTCTAACCAACTTCCTCCTTTCTAAGCTACCTACCTATTGTCAAATCCCATAACAAGTAGCATTTTAAAATATAAATCCTTTGAAGTTGAAATTTGCTTAGTCTCTCTAGAATCTTATTAATTTTATATCTATTATGGAGTTTTCTGTTTGAGTAATTTAGTTCTGATATGGTTATGGCTACGATGACATATTAATGTTGGATTGCTTAATTCATTCTTTGTTGAGGAAGTTCCATATAGGTATGGCTACTATCTCTCTATTGGCAGTGATGGCTATTGTAGGTTTAATGCTAGTGGGTTTGTATGGTGGACGTGTGGGTTTAGAGAGGAACTAGAGAAAAGAAAATGAGAGTTTAGGAAGGAGACTGGTAGTGGTGAGCTGAATTACCAGAGTAATTGAGGAGGTGATGGCACTAAAAAAGAAAGAAAATTGCTAGAAGGTGGTTATGGATAGTTACGTGTTGTTCGTCGATGTTATGAAGTGGGAGGTCTTATTTATATGTATGTCAATTTTTATAAGCTATTTAAATGTGTATATATTATGTATTTATATGACTTTTTTACGTTGAAATTATTTTTAAGATATAATGACGAACATGATGCTCCATGAAAACATTATTGGCCAGATATTTACAATAGGATGGTTTTTGCATATTTTTCAAAGAAAGGGTGACTTATTATCATTTTGCAAAACCTTGAGGGTTGCCGGTCAAGTTTGCCCAATTCTGTGTCTGAAAAATGAGTAGTATTGAAAAGGACTTCAAGAAGCTTACTTTGCATGGAAGTAGTGCATAAAGTTAAAAAGGTTCTTTTTTTGGTTGTGGGCTATGAAAGTTACCTGATCGCAGAAAATGCTTTTGATTTCCAAGTTGTGTTGTGTTTGCAAGACTCATTAGAATATTAGATTTTTGAACCAACAGTTTTTTATCTGAGTTGATTCTGATTATAAAGTTCAAATTGTAATTGAAGATTCACATATTTGTAACATTGTGTCATTCTTGACTTGGTTTTGCATCTATTATTCCTTGTTAAAGTTGTAAACCATTTGGCTACTAGATTCTTTGTTAGTGCTCTCTATAACTTGATTGAAACAATATATTCTTTGGATTCATTATTATCAGTTCTTCAGCAAAATGGGCTGTGGTAGGAGAGAACATTTCCATCTCCTGATTCTGCCCTACGTTTTTGAGATTGCTGCTATATTTTGTTTTAATCTAGGGACCAAAGATGTGTTTTAATTTCATTAACCTAATGTTAAACTCTTATTATGTTTCCTAAGAACACTATAATGCTATACTAGAAATGTCACACATCTCATAATTTGCTTTTGCAATATCAGACAACTAATTATCACAATATATCATCGGCAGTAAAGTATGATTTGTGGGCACAATGCTAGCAAACTATTCATATTCATTCTAGTTTTTATTTGAGGAACTTTTTGACCTTAATGTAAGTAAAAGCAACCTCAAGTTTAAGATTTAGGTCCTTCTGATTTCAATTTAGTCATGAAAGTAAAGTTAGCACTTTGGATTACATCTCATTCCAGTGGTAGCTCCTACTCAATTGATATTTGCTCTTGTTTTGGAACCTTGAAATTGGATTTCATCAGTATTCCATTATGACATAATTTGAGCTAGATTTTGGTTGGACAATATGTGACTAATTTACAAACTTATAGAGATATTGCTTGTAATTAGTTCATATATGCCAAGTTTAATTGGTGAATCATGTGTTACTTTTCGATTTTGGTATATTGAAATTTTGTAATTCACCATAGGAAAATTTGTTCCCAATTTGTTCATCTATAATATGAAACCAATGTTTTCAGACCAAGACCTTTATTATTAACATTTTAACATTATAATTTTTTTTTTTCATATGTTTGACAGATTGGCAATGGATGGAATATAGTTTGGGAAGCATCAAAGGATTACATTTTGAATTTTTGGATATATTTTGTCATAGGTTTTTGTTATGAATTTGCAAGCTTAGAAGGTTTTTTGGAATTACATGTTTGAAGTTTTTTTCATATGTTTGACAGATTGGCAATGGATGGAATATAGTTCGGGGAGCATCAAAGGATTACATTTTGAATTTTTGGATATATTTTGTCATAGGTTTTTGTTATGAATTTGCAAGCTTAGAAGGTTTTTGGGCATTACATGTTTGAAGTTTGGGATTGTAAGAGATTTGTACTTAAATTGGATGTTTTGGATTTAATATTTTGTTTATATTTAATATGGTACTACTTTAGAATTAAGTTTATATTTTGGATGCTTTGCACAAGTGTGTTAATTTGAATTATATTTTGCTTATGTTTATAGGTTTATGAATTATGTATTGAATAGGGAAATTGTTAAAAAAAAAATTATAAATAATGAATTTTTGGTGACAGGTTTTTTAGTTGTAAATTTACTTTTGGTGACATTTTATTTATGTTGCTGAAAGTATGTGTGCATAATTTTTTTAGCGACCCAAAACTTGATTGGTCGCCAAAAGTTTTAACATTCAACAACCAATTCTTTTAGTCACTAAAAGATATTTTTAGCGACGCATTTATATGTCGCTGAAACTTAACATGCCATCAGCTGAAGGCTACTTTTAGTGACTAAATGTTAATTTATGGCGACGAAATTTTAGTCTTTTGGCGACTGAAATATTTGGTCGCCAATTTATTTATAAAGGCAACCAAAATTGATTTGGTCGCCGAAGCATTAAGTGACAAGGCTTCCGTGACCAATTTTGTTGATGTCGTGGATACTTTCAGCAACCAAAATTACACTTTTGGTGACTAAAAAAAAGGTCGCTAAAAGTGTTTTTTTTTTTTTTTTTGTAGTGTCACATACCTTTTTTAGATGATGCTCCTCTTATTTATAGTCGTCCTTGATGTTGATGGTTGGGCCCACCTTCCGTCCAACGGACACCCGCTCATTCGGCTACCTGTTCATATTCGGCCCAGTTTATACCTGATTCTTCAGCCGATTTGGTTATTCGGCCTCTGTCCCTCCGAGGTAGAGCCATATAGTACATGACTTGACTTCTTTCTTTAAGTTATTCAGCTAACCTACGTAATAATCTATTCGGCCCCTACAATTGCCCCCAAACATCCTACTAATGTTAGTTAGCCGGCATGTTTGGTTTTGGACTTGGAGGGTCAAAAAATACGGTGGTTTCCCTTATTCCAATGGAAGTGTCAGAACACCTACTCTTTTTAGGCATGATTATAGTTTCCTGCACCTTCGTATGCCTCAGTCATTTAATACGATTTGAAATCGTGTTGTCTCTTTGTTTGTATGTTTTTTTGAATGCACAAGGTTTCTCATTGCCTGTCAGTTCACCACCCTTGTTTCACGCCCTCTGCAACTTCTTTCCATTCTTCATTGCCCTCATTTCTTGTAAGTTTTTCTCTCCTCCATCTCGACTCCTTTTCCTTGTTTGTTTGCTATTTAGAGTGTCCACTTTTCCTGCTATGATAGCAAAACATTTGAGAGCCTTTCTTTCTGCGGATCGAGTCTCTGGTTTCCGTCGTCATTTTTCTATTCCTGACGACGTCCATCTGTCACTCTTGGCAGATAACGTGATTGACACGGAGAGGACTGACAAGAGTACAATCGTCTTTCCTCTTCTGTCAATCGCTGAGGGTGGAGTTCGTTTCCCCCTTCATCCACTTTTGAGGGCTGTCCTTCGCCATTGGGGTTTAATCCCTTCTCAGCCGAACGTAAATTTTTACCGAATAATAATGAGGATTGTAGAACTAAACCGACGCCTTAGGCTTAACCTTGGAATCGCTGCCATTTGGCATTGTTGCACCTTGGCCAAATCCTCTGGTTGGCAGGGGCGCTATTTCCTCAGGGCCAAGGACACAGACCATCATCTGGTGACAAGCATGTTGATGATGTCATGGTCGTTGTTCGTGGTAACTGGGAATTCGGCGAGGGTGAAGATCGTCAAGATCCAGTGCCCAGGTGAAGGGGCAAACCAAGTGGCCATTTAATCCCCCACGAATCTTTATTAAATATTTACTTGGTTCAAGTTCTACGTACTTACTGTTTTGTTTGTGCAGGAAACGATTTGAAAAAAGTTCTCGTTTCGGCTGACGACGCTATACTTGCGCAGATTAGAGCTGCGCTCTAGTTCTTCATCCGTCTGAATCTCCAGAAACAAGGGAGGGTGGCCTACATTCTTTTGAGATACGAGCCGACCTACACTACTTTTTCAGCCGTAGATAACATTCCGATTCCGAGGGGTGAACAGCACCTTACGGCGCTTGTTTTACCGAGCTTCAAGAACCTTAGGCAGATTGGTTTTGAAGCTTTAGACTCAGAGCCAGCGAATGAATAAATAGCCGAAGGGTCGCTGAGTAGCCGAATCAACCATCCCAGGACAGATCCGATGGATTAGAGGAGGAGGTTGACGCGACACTAAATTTGGCTTTTGAAGAAGCCGGCCTTAATTCTCCATCCACTTCTGGTCGAGCGGACGTGTCCTTCGAAGACATTTTCACCGACTTGGGGGACCTTCTCGGCTCGTATATTGACGGCATGGCCGATGAGTCGCTCACTCAAATGGCCAGGCAGAAAAATACCGAGAGGTTGGCTGCTCATAGGAGAGTTGAGGCCAAGCGAAATGAACCTTCGACCCCTCCACCTGACGCTAGGGCAGAAACTCCACCTGCTCCCATTGAGGAGGTGGTTCAGACTGATGTGGTCGAAATGGAGCCTGTTGTCGATCAATAGGACCAAGTGACGGAGTAGAGGGGAGAAAAACGTCTAGCCAAACAAGAAGCCAGTTATTCGGAAGACTTAGTGGATAAACGGCCATGAATGGAAGAGTCAGACCTAATTGTGCCGTTTATAATACAACCAAGGATAAGGAGCACGCCGGTTGCTTCCGATGCGTCGGATATAAAAGACCCGACTGTGGCCTTGAGCTTGGCCTCCTCCATTTCTCTACAGGTTGATAGGGCGACCTTTAGGGCAAAGCATGATCTGCTGTCCATCGCACTAGCCACTTAGTCGGCGATATTGGTACGTGATCCTTGTTTGTAATTTTGCAAGGCTAACCAAAAGAAAATTTTATATTAGCTTTCCGATTTCTTGTTTTGTAGGCAGCGGGAAGGATAGCTAAGATTGGCCGTCGCCAACATGACGCTATCGAACAAATCGGCTTTTTTACAGTCGAGGTAGAAAACGAGAAGGGAAAGGCAGTAGAGGCCTCTCTCAGGGCCGAATCTAAGGCCATGAAAGTGGCAGCAGAGAGACCAAGGGCTGATGCCGAAGAAGAGAAGGCCAAGGCCGCTGACCGATTGAGATTGGCCGCTGAGGAGAGGGCGAATGTCAGCGAAGAGGCACTCAAATTGGCCAACGAGGCAATTGCCAAGCTGGAAGCCGATTTGGAGGAGTCGAAGAGAGTGATGGCAAATGTCGAATCCGAGATTTCCAAGTCGTTCTAAGCTGGCAAAGATGCGGCCTTGGAGAATTATGTAGAAGAAGTGCTGAAGTTCGAGAACAGGGGGTTCAAACATGGCTGGCTCAAAGCCTTAGCTGCCGCTAACGTGGTATCGGAGCAGCTGATTCCGTAAGAGCAGGTAGACGTTGAGCGCTGGAGTCTGACCCTAAAAACTGAGCTAGAGTCAAAAAGTATTTTTCGTTTTGTTTTGGTGTCCTGTGTATGTAGATTTTGTTAGATTTTGTTAAGCGTTGTGACTATTTATTTTTGTCAGAAGCTATCGCATGGTAGTTTTCATTTGTAAAATGACTTCTGTTTGTGCTCAATTTATGAATGAAAATTACTTTTGCCTTTCTACCTGATACATGTGTTTGTTAACGGCCAAGTAAGATGTAAAAACATGAAATGTGAAGAATAGGAATTACTACTGAATTAATACTGCAACTTAGTCGAATATATTAGTGAATATGCCCTTGCCCCAGCAGGTTGATGAACAGGACCGCCTAAAAACGGCAAATTAAGAATATGCTCGGGCACCATGAGAATTCGGCTGGAGCTCTGATATTTTGGCCGAATAGATTAATGAATCTACCCTTGCCCCAGTAAGTTGAACAGGACCGCCTAAAAACGGTAGTTCAGAGTTTGCTGGGGCACAATGGTTGAATCTCGGCCGAATAGGTTGATCAGACTATTCATGCATCTCGGCCGAATAGAGTGATGAATCTGCCCTTATCCCAGTAAGTTGAACAGGACCGCCTTAAAATGGCAATTCAGAGTTTGCTGGGGCACATTGGTTGAATCTTGGCCGAATAGGTTGATGAGACTATTTATGCATCTAGGCCGAATAGAGATGAATAGATTCATGCATCTCGGCCGAATAGGTTGATGAATAGATTCATGTATCTCGGCCGAATAGGTTGATAAAACTATTCATGAAACTGCCCCTGCGCCAGTAAGCTGATGAACACGGTCGCTGAATTAATGAACAAGACCACTAATCCATGTCAGTTTGTGGCACAGAGCATTGAAGGGAATGCTTTGGGAACGCTGCATGCGCGATTAATAAAATGGGTGGGGGTTGCGTTCATTTAGGGTTCATATTGGTGTCCAAATTTGGCAGATCACAGGAGGGGGAATAGTAGTGGGTTTGAACTAGATGTCTAGAAGGCTATTTTTCAACAGCAGAGGAGAATGGAGAACACTCGTGGAGTTGGACATAGATATGAATCGAGGAGGTGAGCCTATGCGCACGGGGAGTAGGACGTCGAGGGAACGTGAAAAATGCCAGTCCTCGCGTCGTTGAAGTAGGTCACCCAGAAAGGAAAAACAGCAACGGGGCAGCTCCCTTCTACCACGCTCGAGAGGGGAAACCGGTGCGACACCACGCCCATTAAGTTTTGCAGTTTTTGTGGGGAACAAATCGATGACGGAAGCGGATTTGATTGTGCACGACCCAAATGTGGCGCTCGAGTTTGCTCGACAAATTTTCCCACCAGAAGTCCAGCAGTTGATGGTCGGTCGATCTGATTTTGAAGTGTTTCGGGAGGGCATCCACGGAGCGGTGAAAGGGCTATATACCGCCTATGAAATCGACATGCGTCTTCGTGCCGCGCGGCGGGAGATACAGTAGAAGGATGAATGCATTCGAAGCTTAGAATCTTGCGCAGAGAAAGCTGAGCGTGAATTAAGGTCAGTCAAAATTGTCGAGAGACAATTGGCCGGCCAAGCTAACCCGATTGTGGAAGAAAGGGTGACCCAACGACTCATAAGTCATGTGATTGCTGATTGAGATACGGCAAGCATGTTTGCAATAGAGGCCGCAAAGACCAGGGCTTATGAGCAAGGCTTCCATGAGGGCCGAAAAGTTAGGATACAGAAGGCTAAGGAAAAGCTCGCCGATGAGGTCTGCCGATGCAAGAATCGTGGATTCAAGCACGAGTGGGTCAAGGCTCTCCAGGCCGCATAGGCTCTCCGGGCAGCAGGCGTTGATTTAGCGTCGCCGTTATATCAGAGTCATCATTTTCCCTTTGCAACTTTCAAAGTTGAGAAGAGCGATGACGAGGGAGATGCCGAATAAAACTGAACATATTTTACCGCTCTAACGTAGATTGGGAGTGAATCATGTACTATCAATTATTTCAATGAAACACATTATTTTAAATGTTTGCATGTTGTTTCAATTTATGTTTTATGAATTCAATTATGATCATCTTCCATTTTTTGTCAACTTCGTTTATGCTTGTTAATCATATTATTCACGAAAAGCGCGCCGAATTCAGAGGCACTTATCTTCTCCAATCATGAAATCCATGAAGGGCGCTTCGAATCAGGAGACTTAGTCGGCCCAAAAGTGTCATTCACTGATGGGGCTCCGAATCCGGAGACTTAGTCGGCTCAAACGTGTCTTGCACGGATGGGGTTCCGAATTCGAAGGCTTTTATCTTGGCCAATCGTGTCATCCACGCAGGGCGCTCTGAATTCGGAGTCTTACTCGGCCCAAACGTGTCTGTGTGGGGCTCCAAATTTGGAGGCTTTTATCTGGGCTAATCGTGTCATCCACGAAGGGCGCTCTGAATTCGGAGTCTTACTCGGCCCAAACGTGTCTTGCACAGATGGGGCTCCGAATTCGGAAGCTTTTATCTTGGCCAATCGTGTCATCCACGAAGGGCGCTTCAAATCCAGAGTCTTACTCGGCCCAAACGTGTCTTGCACGGATGGGGCTTCGAATTCGGAGGCTTTTATCTTGGCCAATCGTGACATCCACGAAGGGCGCTCCGAATCCAGAGGCTTAGTCGGCCCAAACGTGTCTTGTACGGAGAGGGCTTCGAATTCGGAGGCTTTTATCTTCAAACTAAAATTTCATATAGTGAGATGAGAAGTCTTGCATTATAAAGTGAAAGTTGTACACGGCGAACATTCCAAACAGGTTTTCATGCCACACAAGTCGGGTTAATGATAAAATTTACGCAAATGCCTGGAATTCCAAGGACGTGGCAGACTTCTCCCAGACATGTCTTTGAGTTGATATGCCCCTGTTCTCGCGATTGAATCGACCTGATAGGGGCCGTCCCAGTTAGGACTCAGTTTTCCGTTAGCCGGATTCCTGGCAGTTGGAAGTATTTTCTTGAGGACCAATTCTCCTGGAGTATAGTGGCGTAGCTGAACATGTTGATTATACGACTTACATTGTTTTCAAACATGTTGATTATACGACTTACATTGTTGATTATACGACTTACATTGTGCTGGAGTATTCCCACAGACGTCGCCAATTGTGGAGAAGTGGTTTGGAAATACTCTTTGGATCCAGTAGGACGCTCGTGATCATCAGTTAGTCACCTGAAAGGGAATGAACACTCCAGTCGGTGGTGCCGGAATTAGCACTCCGACGGATAAGTTAGTGTATACTCTCTTAGTTGCTTATATCTCAAGTTAAACTTTTTTTTTCTCACATACATTTTTTAGATGATGCTCCTCTTATTTATAGTCGTCCTTGATGTTGATGGTTGGGTCCACCTTCCGTCCAACGAATGCCCGTTCATTTGGCTACCTGTTCATATTCGGTCCGGTTTATACCTGATTCTTCAGCCGATTTGGTTATTCGGCCTCTATCCCTCCGAGGTAGAGCCATATAGTACATGACTTGACTTTCTTCTTTAAGTTATTCGGCTAACCTACGTAATAATCTATTTGGCCCCTACAACCCCTATGGAGGGTAAGGTTATCCTGTCCTATGCTTTTGAAATGATCTAGGGTTCATTATTCAAACAAGCGGTATCATACATACTAGAAATGGGAGAGCATTCTGTCCTAATTTTGAAAGGTACTATAGCACACTATATGTACAAGGTTAGCTCTACTCTAGGGGTTGAAGTCAAGGTGACATTACCAAAGAGTCCTTTGGGTCATAACCAATGAAGATCTTAGGAAATTAGAAGAGTCAATATAGCCTCTCTTCAAAATCTGAGAACCTTCAGATCTCAAAAGATTATAACACAAGGCCTCCAAAGTAACATAGAAACAGGTGTAGTGTCACAAAAAGTGTACCTCTGCTCCCACCTGTATCTGGGCAACACAGGAACTTTAAGTGCACCAATGCATGCAATGCAATAAACATATAATTGAAAATAAAAGTCATATCATGGAGTTTGAATCAAGGTTTTATAAAATCCCCAGCAGAGTCGCCAAAAACTATAACATGCCCGGGAGGTACTTGTCACGCCCTAAAATTCGGACAATTAAATATTATATTAGGGCTAACCCCAATCAATATTCCATCATCCAAATCCTAGGGGTGAAACAAAAAAACTAAATGCAAACCAAACCATCCACCATACATTTCATAACTAACCAATACCTCAACATTCAGGTAGCAACAACCAGTCAAAACAACTTAAATAAAGTACGGTTACAAACGATGCCAAATTATTCCAATACTAAAGTCATTAAAAAAAATAATAAATACATAAACTAATATCAACCCTAAGCTCAAGAAAACAAAAGAGTCCAAACGACATGTCTTATGATCATAGTTATTTCTTGTCACCACCAAAGCCCCAACTAATCCTGCAAAGGAAGCTCGACTGCGCTCAAACAGAACGCACTCGAGTTGCCAAGAGACAACACGGGTCAGTATACAAGTATACTGGTATGAATACAAAATTTAACTTCCACGTGTCCACCATACACAAACAAAAATACATTTAATTCTTATTACGGGACAAGACAAGTAGTTCTAATCGCACCAAGACGAATGGGTAGTTTCCCGAGATACGGTGGCATTTAGTTTCTTGTCCGTACACAACGAAATATAAATTGATTATAAAATAAAAAAAATAGAAATAAAAATATGGTGGGTCAGCCCTGCATAAAAAGTTAGTAAGACCCACCATCCTGCAAAAAAAAAAAAAAAAAGTATAATTTAATCATAAGTAACTTGCTGAAGAAGTATAAAAATGCACCGTTTCATGCTTAAACAATTTGAATTGACCAAAACTCAAAGAACGAAAGTTGTACAGAATTAAATTTCCTAAAAAACAATGAGAACGAATTTAACAGAAACTGAACAGGTTGAGAGAAAAGCTTGATAGAAAAACCTAAACGGAAGTCAATTGAAAAATCTGAAGCTGAAAACGAACAAAAACTGCTCTGAGATGATTTTTTTCGGAACAGTTCAAAACACGAAAAGTGTGCAGAATAACATTTTATTCCAATTTGCGTGAAGCCAATCAAAATGAGCTCGTTTCGTAGGTTAAAACAGCCTCTAAAATCTGCATTGTTAAAATGAATCAAAACTACAATAACCATGATTATCCGATTATAAGTTTTAATCGATCTTTTTAATAAAAAGTTAAAACACAAAAGTTGTCTAGAATCTTGTATACATGCCTCTTCTCAAATTTCATAATTTATCGAGATCGTTTACTTTTTTTCAACATATACAAATCAATACAATTCACACTATACCAATAAACTCATAATTAAAATCTTTGTACCTTAACTCCACCACTTCAGCCCTCCATTTCTGGCCTACACATATATCCCATGTGCCTCCCGTATACCTAACACGACTCCGAAGCCAAACTTGCACGGGGATATCGTCCCGAGTTTGACTCACTCTCCAGATGGTTAGCATATACGTACGCGCGTAAATCAAAGCACCCGTCTACTCATGAGAACGAGGCAACAATATACATATACAAAACATCTCACTCATGAGAACAACATAACAATGCCAAACCTAAGGCATTCAAATAAATCTCATGATCCTCACTTTTTTTTATACACTCTTTCTCACCATCACTCAAATAAAATAACAATCCATGGAGTCATAGTGGAGTATAAGGAATTTATCTATGGGTTCCTAATTAATTTTAATTTCATATAACCATGAGTGTGATTACAACCATAAAATAAATCCATATAAAAACCCTAACCATGGCATACACAACTAATCAAAATAATTAAAATCAATCAATCAACTAATAACCCTAAACCTTACATACACAACTAAACAAAATAATTAAAATCAATCAATCATCTACATGAAAATATGAAATCAATTCAACATCAAATAAATAAAAACAACGAATTAAATATAAATCAAGGGAAGTGAGTTTTGTACTCACAATATTATTTTGAAAATCAAAGAAATATTTAAAAGATTAATGGAGCCACCAAAACAAAACCCTAATCCTAATCTTTTTCTTCCCTCTCCTTTTTCTCCCTTTTCACGCCACACAACACTATATGTTGATTTCTCTCTCTCTCTCTCTCTCTCTCTCTCTCGGCGCCGCACACAGCACCACTCCTGCACTACTCTTTTCTTTCTTCTAATAACATCTAACCTAATCCTATTCTATCTTAATAAACTATTATAAACTATTATAATATAAAAAACAACATAATTATAATATATATAAATATAAATATAAATATAAGATTATATATATATATATAACACCTCTATTTTTTTATATAACAAATATAAATATTTAAATATTTAGATTAATTTTATATAATTAAATAACACATTAAATTAATTAATTACCACATTAAATTCATTAAATATCGCATTAAATTCTCATATGACCACACAATTAATAAAGTCAAAAATAAAATAAGATAATAATAACCATAATAATGATAAATAATGACTAAAGAAAATTAGGGTCGCTACAATATACATATCTCAAAAGAATCTCGTCCCGAGATTCGATAGAAGATAGTACTAAGCAAAAAGTTCTGGGTGCATATGCCGAACTTTCTCTTCTAACTCTCAGGTAATATCGTTCGCATCCTCGCTCCATTGCACTTTCACCAAGTTCACGTTCTTGCGCCGCAACTGCTTTACATCCCGATCTAGAACAGTAACTGGTTGCACCACATACGTTAGATCATCACTAATCTCCAACACTTCTGGTGATACTACTTGGGAAGGGTCTTGTACACACTTCAGCAATAAAGATACATGGAACACATTGTGAATCATAGCTAAAGCAGGTGATAGAGCTAATTTGTAAGCCACATTACCAATCCTCTCAGTGATCTCATATGGTCCCACAAATCTAAGTGCCAACTTTCCCTTCTTTCCGTACCGCATGATACCCTTCATCGGCGAGACCTTCAAAAACACGAAATCTCCAACATTCAAATCAACCCCCTTACGTTTTCTATCAGCGTAACTCTTCTGACGGCTTTGTGCAGTCTTAATACTTTCCCGAATAATGTTCACCTTCTCCGTGGTCTCTCTCACCAACTCTGGCCCTAACAATGGCGCATCTCCTACCTCCATCTAACATGTAGGTGATCGACATGGCCTCCCATACAAAGCCTCAAAAGGTGCCATCCCGATACTGGAGTGATAGCTATTATTATAAGTAAACTCCACCAATGGCAAGTGTTCTTCCCAACTACCACCAAGATCGAGAACATAAGCTCTCAACATATCCTCCAAGATCTGATTTACCCACTCAGTTTGCCCATCCGTCTGAGGATGATAAGCCGTGCTCAAGTCTAATCTAGCACCCAAATCATGCTGAAAACTATCCCAAAACTCTGCCACAAACAACGGATCACGATCCGAAACTATAGAAACTGGTGCACCATGAAGTCGCACCACCTCCCAAATATACAACCTAGCTAGTTTATCTGCAGTTCGGTGAACACTGATAGGAATAAAATGAGCAGACTTGGTGAGTCGATCCACTATCACCCAAATAGATTCATTACCTCGCTTAGACCGCGGTAATCCATCCACGAAGTCCATAGAGATGTACTCCCATTTCCAAGTAAGAATCTCAAGAGGCTGTGAAAGTCTAAACGGTCGTTGGTGTTCTGCCTTAACCTGTTGGCACACATAACATCGAAAAACATACTCTCCTAAGTCTTTCTTCATACCTTCCCACCAAAACGTCCTCTTCAGGTCATGATATATCTTAGTCCCACCAGGGTGAATGGTATATCGGGACCTATAGGCATCATCCATAATCTCTTTCCTCAATTCAACAATGTCAGGGACACACAACCTGCCCTTGAATCGCAATCCCCCATCTGAGTCCACAGACCAATCAGTAGGACAATCATCGATCAAATCCATTACAAGGTCATCGAGCTTGCTGACGAGAAACCCATCTAAATTCTGCATCTGACGAACTTTACCCAATAACATTGGTTGTATGGTCAAGCTACCAATGTATGCCCTCTCAGCACTCACTATTGGTTGAAAATCATACATCGAAATTAACTCCAAGGACTTCCATTCTTGAATCATCAAAGAAGCTATAATCCCATGTTGTCGACTAAGTGCATCAGCGACCACATTTCCTTTCCCCGGGTGATAAAGGATCTCGAAATCATAACTACTGACGAATTCAACCCAGCTCTGTTGCCTCATGTTCAACTCTTTTTGAGAAAAGAGATATTTGAGGCTCTTGTGATCTGTGTACAACTCAAAGTGCTCCCCAAACAAGTAGTGTCGCCACACTTTCAACGCAAAAACAACTGCTGCCAACTCTAAGTCATGAGTAGGGTATTGTCTCTCATGAGGTTTTAATTGTCGAGAAGCATAAGATACAACCTTTTGATGCTGCATCAACACACATCTCAACCCAGTTCCACTTGCATCAGTAAACACTACTAACTTTTCCCCTTGTACTAGTATAATTAACACCGGAGCGGTAGTCAACCACTACTTTAACTCCTGGAAAGCTTTCTCACAATCATCTGTCCATACAAACTTCACATTATTGCGGGTTAACTTGGTCATGGGTACTACAAAGTGGAAAACTTCTCTATAAATCTCCTGTAATAACCGGCTAGTCCTAAAAAACTTTTCACCTGTGAAGAGTTCGTGGGCTGCTTCCATTCTTTGATTGCAACAACTTTCTCAGGATCTACCACTATCCCTTGATTGGATACAACATGACCCAAAAATCGAACTTCTTTCTCCAAAAAGTGACACTTACTGAACTTAGCGTATAATTGTTGCTCCCTCAAAGTCTGTAACACGACTTTCAAGTGTTCTCTGTGTTCCTACTCATTCTTAGAATACACCAGGATATTATCTATGAAGATAATCACAAACTTATCTAGATACGGTTGAAAAATTCTGTTCATCAAGTCCATGAAATAGGCAGGAGCATTGGTCAAACCAAAAGGCATTACAGGAAATTTGTACAACCCATACCAGGTCCGAAAAGTAGTAAGCAGTATACTTTTCTCTGACACACCCATCTGATGGTAACCCGTTCTGAGATTAAACTGAGAGAACATGGCTGCCCCCTTCAACTGATCAAACAAGTCATCAATTCTAGGTAGCGGATACTTGTTCTTCATAGTCACCTTGTTTAGCTCTCTATAATCTATGCACATACGGAGAGTGCCATCTTTCTTGGAGACAAAGATCACAGGTGCTCCCCACGGGGAGTTACTTGAATGAATGAACCCTTTCTGAAGCATCTCTTCCAGCTGCTTTTTCATCTCCACAAGCTCCTTAGGCGCCATTCTGTATGCCGCCTTAGAAATCGGTGCAGTTCCCGGCATTAGGTCAATGCGAAATTCTACTACTCGTTGGGATGAAAGTCCAGGTATCTCTTGAAATACATCCTCAAACTCACGTACCACATCTACCTCACTAATATCCTGCATAGGGATTTCTATTGAGCACAGAAAACTCGTCATCACCAACTCTTCTCCATCGCTAGAAGTGTGATAGGCCATGGCATACCGGGAATATCTATATTTACAGTCCTTCCAGCATAATCTAGAGTCACAAAGTATTTTTGCAGCCAATCTGTACCCAAAATCATTGTAAACCCCTCAAACCCTAAAACAATTAGGTCTGCATACAAGACTCTACCCACAAAGTCAATCTCAAAATCTTTACACATCTCATAAAAAGTAACTGCCCCTCCTAAAGGGGTCTCAACACGAATAGGTCTAGACAAGGAGGTAGTTACAAGGTGTTCTCTTTCTACAAACTACCTAGATGTGAAACAATGAGAGACACCAGTATCAAAAAGTACTTTAATGGGTTCTTGAAAGAGATTAAAAGTACCTTCCAGCCATCACCTTCAAGTTAAACATACAAAAATAATTCGTTCAAAAATACTTAGAATAAATTCAACCACTAACCTAAACTAGCTAACCCATGTTTCCACAATCCGAGGATCACCTAAACTCTCACAAGTCTAAGGTAACCTAGAGCTCTGATACCAAACTGTCACACCCCAAAATTTGGACAATTAAATATTATATTAGGGCTAACCCCAATCAATATTCCATCATCCAAATTCTAGGGGTGAAACAAAAAAACTAAACGCAAACCAAACCATCCACCATAAATTTCATAACTAACCAATACCTCAACATTCAGGTAGCAACAACCAGTCAAAACAACTTAAATAAAGTACGGTTACAAATGATGCCAAATTATTCCAATACTAAAGTCATTAAAAAAAATAATAAATACATAAACTAATATCAACCCTAAGCTCAAGAAAACAAAAGAGTCCAAACGACATGTCTTACGATCATAGTTATTTCTTGTCACCACTGTAGCCCCAACCAATCCTGCAAAGGAAGCTCGACTACGCTCAAACAGAACGCACCCGAGTTGCCAAGAGACAACACGGGTCAGTATACAGGTATACTGGTATGAATAAAAAATTTAGCTTCCACGTGTCCACCAGACACAAACAAAAATACATTTAATTCTTATTATGGGACAAGACAAGTAGTTCTAACCGCACCAAGATGAATGGGTAGTTTCCCGAGATACGGTGGCATTTAGTTTCTTGTCCATACACAACGAAATATAAATTGATTATAAAATAAACAAAATAGAAATAAAAATATGGTGGGTCAGCCCTGCATGAAAAGTTAGTAAGACCCACCATCTTGCCCAAAAAAAAAAAAAAAAAGTATAATTTAATCATAAGTAACTTGCTGAAGAAGTATAAAAATGCACCGTTTCATACTTAAATAATTCGAATTGACCAAAACTCAAAGAACGAAAGTTGTACAGAATTAAATTTCCTAAAAGACAATATGTACGAATTTAATAGAAACTAAACACGTTGACAGAAAAGCTTGATAGAAAAACCTAAACGGAATTTAATCGAAAAAGCTGAAGCTGAAAACGAACAAAAACTGTCCTAAGATGATTTTTTTTAGAAGAGTTCAAAACATGAAAAGTGTGCAGAATAACGTTTTACTTCAGTTCACGTGAAGCCAATAAAAATGAGCTCGTTTCGTGGGTTAAAACAGCCTCTAAAATCTGCATTGTTAAAATGAATCAAAACTACAATAACCATGATCATCCGATTATAAGTTCTAATTGATCTTTTTAATAAAAAGTTAAAGCACAAAAGTTATCTAGAATCACGTATACATGCCTCTTCTCAAATTTCATAATTTACCAAGGTCGTTTACTATTTTTCAACATGTACAAATCAATACAATTCACACTATACCAATAAACTCATAATTAAAATCTTTCTACCTTAACTCCACTACTTCGGCCCTCCACTTCCGGCCTACACATATATCCCATGTGCCTCCTGTATACCTAACACCGCTCCGAAGCCAAACTTGCACGGGGATATCGTCCCGAGTTTGACTCACACTCCCCGGATGGTTAGCATATACGTACGCGTGTAAATCAAAGCACCAGTCTACTTATGAGAACGAGGCAACAATATACATATACAAAGCATCTCACTCATGAGAACAACATAACAATGCCAAACCTAAGGCATTCAAATAAATCTCATAATCCTCACTTTTTTTTTTTATACACTCTTTCTCACCATCACTCAAATAAAATAACAATCCATGGAGTCATAGTGGAGTATAAGGAATTTATCTATGGGTTCCTAATTAATTTTAATTTCATATAACCATGAGTGTGATTAGAACCATAAAATAAATCCATATAAAAACCCTAACTATGGCATACACAACTAATCAAAATAATTAAAATCAATCAATCAACTAATAACCCTAAACCTTACATACACAACTAAATAAAATAATTAAAATCAATCAATCATCTACATGAAAATATGAAATCAATTCAACATCAAATAAATAAAAACAATGAATTAAATATAAATCAAGGGAAGTGAGTTTTGTACTCACAATATTATTTTGAAAATCAAAGAAATATTTAAAAGATTAATGGAGCCACCAAAACAAAACCCTAATCCTAATCTTTTTCTTCCCTCTCCTCTTTCTCCCTTTTCACGCCACACACAGCACTATATGTTGATTTCTCTCTCTCTCTCTCTCTCTCTCTCTCTCTCTCGGCGCCGCACACAGCACCACTCCTGCACTACTCTTTTCTTTCTTCTAATAACATCTAACCTAATCCTATTCTATCTCAATAAATTATTATAATATATTATAATATAAAATACAACATAATTATAATATATATAAATATAAATATAAGATTAAATATATATATATAACACCTAATTTTTTTTTATATAACAAATATAAATATTTAAATATTTAGATTAATTTTATATAATTAAATAACACATTAAATTAATTAATTACCACACTAAATTCATTAAATATCGCATTAAATTCTCATATGACCACACAATTAATAAAGCCAAAAATAAAATAAGATAATAATAACCATAACAATAATAAATAATGACTAAAGAAAATTAGGGTCGCTACAGCACTCATGCCCGTTAAACAGTTCAGACTCCCAAGATCTCTTTGATCTAGTCTCACGAGTGCAATGTGAAACATAGATGAGAGTCCAGATTTGACAACTTTTAGAAAATTCATTTTATTGCAAAAATCATTTGCCAGAAATGGACTGCGTCATTAGATCTCAGAGTCGCCACCTAATATTTTGGGAAATTAGGAAACCCATGACTCGTGCCAAGGCCACTGTTTGTCATAACCAAGGTTGTCTCGGTTCGAAACCTTAGGTATGAGAGGGGAAGGTCCTTAATTGAGCACTCCTGCTCACCCCATCAAAAGATTGGCCTTTACTAACCATGATATGAATTTTATTTTCTTTATATGTTCATGTTCTGATTATTTAATAAATCCTAAAATTTACTTTGAGAAGCATACAAGTATAGACTATGTCACCCACTTTGGAAAAACTTGATTTCATGTAGTTTTGAAACAGTTTTGAAGATGTACAATCCAAATAAATTGAGTTTACAAACATGAAAATCAGCAGCATTACAAATTAAGCGACACAACCTCTATCCACTGGCATTCATACAATTATATCACATAAGCAAATAGTCACATGGTAAGATGTTAAACATAATAAAAAAAATTATGTACAAGCGGGATGCTAAAGCATAACAACTTACATATTTACCGACGTCCTGCGAACAGCTACAAAACAAAGTTAGTAAAATATGCATGATCCTATATATAAAATCCTAATGCAATACATACACAAGAATGTTTCTAAAGATCCGGCTTCTAAAACATGACATGTGAAACATTGCAAAACATGCGATAGCGCACAAAATCATGTAATAATCAATTAAACTACAAAGATGCAAATTTAGCCAGATCTAGGCATGAATCATATATATAAAAGCATGGATGGCATGTAAGATATATACATATGCATAGTTATGGAAATCGATTAAAGAATGTGATTATAGCAATCCCGGGTTTACCCCTTGTTGTACAGTGATCCGGACATGTGTCCGTAGATGTTAGTAGTTGATTATTATCTGGTTTACATCCTTTCCTACCTTGTATTTGAGTTATAGGATGTGCTGGGCAGGTTTGTTACAGGTTGGTTGAACTTAGGAACCAAAACTAGTTGCCTAGATTTTGGCCTGTCCGCTCGAACGGAGCTTTTGGCGCTCGAGCGGGAGTCTGTGAGTGTCGCTCAAGCGGCGGCTTTGCCGCTCGAGCGGGGCGACTGGGTTAAAGCTCCGAGTTTTGACTTTTTGAAATCACTTTTTCACATCTCTTCTCTCTCTTACTTTTCCAAAAACACCATTGTTGAGCTTCTCACTCTAGAGCTCTACCTTCTCTCTAGGTATTGATCTAGTAGGAGTGATTTTCTCACCTTTGGCCTTTACAAAAAAGTTGTTGATCGTCGAGGGCTACCTTTTGATCCGAAAAATTTGTGATTTGGAGCATTTTCGTTTTCTTCTTCTTCTTTGTTGGAGCTCAAACTTTGAGGTAGGGATATCCTACTCTTTCTTATGGATTTTGTCTTTAAATTTTGGCATTTTGATATGTTGGGTGTTGTTGGGTAGTTTTGAGGAAGTTTGGGCCTTTTGTGTGATTTTTACAAAAGTTGGGGTTTGTTTATAATAAACCTAAATGTAAGTTTGGCACAAAAAAATATGAGATAGATAAAGGAATGTGGATGAAAATGGAACCTCAGGGTTGTTTTGTTAATTATGGGACTTTGCCCTAATTGGTTGATAAATTAATTTGAATAATTAATTTGAGAAGTGAGGAATTGAATTAGAAATGTTGGAATTGAGAATGTATGGGATTAAAGGGTGTAGTCGAATTATTTATCGCTCACCAAATTGAAATGTTGATATATTATCCATTTTGTGCATTTATTTCCTGTTTAGAAATAACTGCTTTGGGCTATCGGTGGAGGATAGTCGTGATTGTTGTAGACAATGCATGATGATTAGGCAAACGAAAACTAGTTAATGGAACGTGTCATGGAACTTGACGGTTGATGGAATACATTAACTTTATGTATTGATTGATTGTATGTAGAACCTATGTATTTATGTACATTGTGTGTAGAGGAGGAGATGGGGGATGTACTCCGCGGTTTAGGGGAAGATGGGGGATGTACCTCTAAACCGGATAGTGTTGGGAGGAGATAGGGGATGAACTCCGTAGGCACAGCTCATATGCTTGTGTAGTGAAGTATAGATACAGCTCTTATGCTTGTCTAGAGAAGTGTAGATATAGCTCATATGTTTATCTTGGTTGTATGATATAGTTCTTATACTTATCTGTTGAGATGTCGATATAGCTAATATGCTTATCTGTTGATGTATTGATTTAGCTAGTATGCTTATCTATTGAAAATGGAGAAATGAAAAGTAACATGGACTTGTAAGTTATGTAATTGTAATGAGATATAAGTGGATGTATCTGTGTTGGCCATCTATCAACTGCAAATCTTTTAGTCATTGTTCATAGCTGGTTTAGTGTATTTCTACTGGGCTGTGGCTCACCCTATATGGGAATATCATTTTCAGGTACAGGTAGCATGCCACCTCCAAAGACATAGCTTGGGAGGCTAGAGGCAGACAGACTTTTGGATGTTATTTCCCTTTTGATGTATTACAAGTAAATTCAAGCCTAGGGCTTAATGTGTATATGAGTTAGTACTCATTTCTTGTAACCAAGTGTTGGCTTGGAAAGTTGTAAGCCCATGGGGCGTTTACTTTTGTTGTCAACATGTAATACTTTTTGTAAGGAAATACTCTGATGAATAGAAGGATGTTGATCTTTTGTATATCAATGCATGTCTATATTGATGGGTTTTATGTTATTTTTTTTGAGGGCATTACAACTTGGTATCAGAGCTTACCGGGTTCGAATACTTTGGGTACGTAGGAAGTGATTAGAATCACAATGGGTTTGTCTCGCTTGATAGAGACTTAGGTGTAGTGTCATATGCTATGTACTTATATGATAACATGTCTATGTGATTATTTGGGTATGGGATTTAATTTCTAGGATGTTGATTGGATCCTTGGGTTTCTGTGAGTCTTGTTGGAAAAGCACTTGATCAATGCTGTTTCTAACCGGAACTCTAGTAACGCCTCGGGATTATCATTATTCGGAAATGAAATTCGTAAGTGCTTATGTGTTTATGTGCTTACATGGAGTGAATTACAGTTGTCCATGCATTAGGACGCGAGTGTTTAGTTTCGGCACATTTATCAATGTGCTAATGTTCTTCGTTTCCTTTATTAGGATGTCAGGACGAGGAAGAGGTGGTAGGCGTGGTAGGCCTAGGAGGCAGGAAGTGCCTATTCCGGATGAGATTCCGGCAGTACAGGAGGGAGTTGGTCAGGCCAATGTGGCCGAGCCAGCGGGTCAGCAAGCTATGAGTGCTTTGGCCCGAGAGATAGCAGGAGCTTTGGGTATTCTCAGAGCAGGGAATCAGGTTGCTGAGGCAGGGCCTTCCTTCTTGAAGAGGAAGTTCTTCCGGTCTAACCCGGACGAATTTATTGGAGATCCAAAGGAGCCACTTAAGGCAGATGAGTGGTTGGAGCAAATGAGTAAGACGTTCGAGATGCTTGGCATCGAGGGCGGAACACTGAAAGTGACCTTGGCATCCTTCCAGCTGAAGGGAGATGCGGGTCAATGGTGGAAGTACGAGAAGGGTCGTGTTGGTGGTGCATGGGAGGCTTTTGTGGAGGCTTTCCAGGAGAGGTTTTTATCTTCAGCTGCTAGAGAGAAGCTGAGGGATCAGTTTTGCCGGCTTAATCAGCAGGGTTTGTCTGTGGCCGAGTTTGAGGCTACATTCACTAGCTTGTCCAGGTTTGCACCTGAACTCGTGGCATCCGAGGAACGCCGTTGCCTTGAGTTTGAACGGAAGTTGAGGCGTGGCCTCAAGTTGAGGGTTGGTGGTTCTTTCATCCGAGAGTATAGACATCTGGTGGATGCTGCAGCTCATATGGAGCTCTTGATGCAGGAGGAGGACGAGGAGAAGAATAGAGGTTCCAAGAGGAGCCAAGATGGCCAGAGTGATGGCAAGAGGCAGAGGGGTTATAACCCTCAGCAGTCTCAAGGTGGTGTGGCTAGATCGACCTTTCCAGTGCCGAGTGCAGGCTCGGGGAGAGGCAATCAGTGAGAGTTCACCTGTTACAAGTGTGGTCAGTTGGGCCACAAGGCTTCGGTTTGCCCACAGAAAGGTGGAGGTCAACGAGCTGCTTCTTCTTCAGCTAGACCTCAGGGTCAGAGTTTGGGCAGGGGCCAGCCCTTGTCTTGTTACCAGTGTGGACAGCCTGGGCATCTGAAGAGGTTCTGCCCACAGTTGAGTGCCACTTCGGGAGCGTCTGGTTCTAGGCAGACGCAGAGTTATCAGCCAGCTCAGTCTGTGCAGGCCTCGAGGGCCAATCCGGGAGCTTCGTCATCCCAGACTGTGCAGCAGTCGTATGCTCCTAGAGGTGAGCAGGTAGATCAGGGGCCTACAGGGTGCGTGTATGCTGTTACCGCGTAGGATCTAGTACCGACTCCATCAGTAGTGAGAGGTATCTTTTTGTTTTGCAACTCGGTTGCTAGTGTGTTGATCGATACGGGTGCGTCTCATTCTTTTGTATCTGCTGCATTTGGATCTGTGTTGGAGTTGGAGTTAGCACTATTAGCATCTCCTATTTGTGTTGTGTCACCTGTTGGGGGTGAGTTGATTTTGAAACACGGATGTAGAGGTTGTGATATAGAGGTCGCCGATCATAGGCTTCCGTTTCCTTTTGTAGTTATGCCCATGAAGGGCTTTGATGTTATATTGGGTATGGACTGGTTATCGTCATACCGGGCAGTTATTGATTGCTACCGCCAGAGGGTCACTTGTTGTACCGTGAGCGGGGAGTGTTTCCATTTCTTGGGGGACCGGGTTGGTAGTGTTTTGCCACCGGGGTATGATCCGCGAGGGCGGAGTGAGCTTAGTGGTCTACTTGTTAGCTTTATGAGTAGTGAGTGTGACGAGACCCAGATTGTGTTGCCGAGGGTGGTTTGTGAGTATTCGGATGTTTTTCCCGAGGATCTTGTTGATTTGCCACCTCACCGAGAGACAGAGTTCTCTATTGATTTAGTGCCCGGCACGGCGCCGATTTCTATGGCACCTTATCGTTTTGCCCCAGCAGAATTGGTTGAGTTGAAAGTTCAGCTCCAGGAATTGCTAGATAAGGGCTTCATTCGCCCTAGTGTTTCGCCGTGGGGAGCACCGGCCCTCTTTGCTAAAAAGAAAGATGGTGCCTTGAGGTTGTGTGTCGACTACCGAAAGTTGAATCGGGCTACGGTTAAGAATAGGTATCCTATGCCCCGTATAGATGATCTTTTTGACCAGTTGAAGGGTTCCCGTTGTTTCTCTAAGATAGACTTGAGATCGGGTTACCACCAGTTGAGGGTCAGGGAGGAGGACATTCCGAAGACTGCATTCCGTACGTGGTATGGCCATTATGAGTTTCTGGTGATGCCATTTGGGCTTACCAATGCACCGGCAGTCTTTATGGACTTGATGCACCGGATCTTCCGGGAATTCTTGGATCGCTTTGTAGTCATCTTCGTGGACGACATTCTTGTCTATTCACCTTCAGAGGAGGAGCACGAGGAACACTTGAGAGTGGTGCTTGAGTTGCTTAGAACCCATAGGTTGTATGCCAAGTTTGGGAAGTGTGAGTTATGGCTAGGAGAAGTCAAATTCTTAGGCCATGTGGTTTCCGGGGAAGGGGTGTCTGTTGATACATCCAAGACTGAGGCAGTGTAAGATTGGGCACAGCCTATGAGTGTGTTTGAGATTCGCAGTTTTCTGGGATTAGCTGGGTATTACTGTCGGTTTGTGAAGGATTTCTCCAGGTTAGCTTCACCATTGACTAAACGGACTCGGAAGGGAGTCAAATTTGTATGGAGTGAGACTTGTGAAAAGTCGTTCCAAGAGCTGAAAGTTAGATTGACCACCACTCCAGTTTTGATTATTCCGGAGAGGGGGTTGGGTTATGCGGTTTATTGTGATGCCTCACGAGAGGGTTTGGGTTGTGTGTTGATGCAAGAGGGGAAAGTGGTAGCTTATGGCTCACGTCAGTTGAAAATTCACGAGAAGAATTACCCTACACATGACCTAGAGTTAGCAGCAGTGATCTTTGCCTTGAAAATCTGGAGGCACTACCTTTATGGTGAGAGATTCGAGGTGTTCTCGGATCATAAGAGTCTGAAGTATCTGTTTACACAGAAAGACTTGAATTTGAGGCAGAGGAGATGGATGGAGTTTATTGAGGATTACGATTTTGAGTTGCACTACCATCCGGGGAAGGCCAACATTGTGGCCGATGCACTTAGCAGGAAATCCATAGGTGATGTAGCTTGTATAGCCATCCGGGAATGGGAGATGTTGGGGGCACTTGGCGAGTTTGATTTGCTTCTGGGCGAATCCTTTGAGGCTGCGGCCTTGTTTTCTGTTGTTGCGCAGCCTACACTTATGACTCGAGTGTTAGAGGCATAGAGAGGTGACCTTGAGGTAGAATCCCTCCGAGAGAAGATCTCCAGTGGAAAGGTTGAGAAGGGTTTGGCGGTGTATCCCGACCTGAGTGTGAGATACCGAGACCGTTTGTTTGTGCCGGAGTCTTGCCGAGAGGAAGTACTCCGAGAGTTTCATCATTCGCGCCTTGCTGTGCATCCGGGAGGTACTAAGATGTATTAGGACTTAGGTCGCCAGTTCTGGTGGCGGGGCATGAAGAGAGATGTGGCAGTTTTCGTGTCTAAGTGCCTTACTTGTCAGCAAGTGAAGGCCGAACATCAGAGGCCAGCGGGTTTGTTACAACCCTTGCCTTTTGCCAAGTGGAAGTGGGAGCATGTCACTATGGACTTCGTTGTAGGTCTTCCGAGGACTCAGCGGGGTAGTGATGCTATTTGGGTGGTTGTAGACCGGTTGACTAAGTCGGCGCACTTCATTCCTATGCGTGTGAGAGATTCGGTAGATCATCTTGCTGACTTGTACATTCGGGACATAGTGAGATTGCACGGGGTCCCAGTGACGATCGTCTCAGATAGAGACCCTCGTTTTACTGCTAGGTTGTGGCAGAGTTTGTAGAGTGCCGTGGGCACTAAGTTGACCTTTAGTACGGCTTATTATCCTCAGATTGACGGGCAGTCCGAGCGTACTATTCAGATCCTTGAGGATATGCTTCGAGGTTGTGTCCTGGACTTTAGTGGGACGTGGGAGAGGCACTTACCCTTGGTGGAGTTTGCCTACAACAACAGTTTTCAGTCTAGCATCGGTATGGCACCGTTTGAGGCCTTGTATGGTCGACCGTGTAGGTCTCCAGTTTGTTGGGCCGAGGTGGGTGATGCACCCTTGTTGGGTCCGGAGTTGGTTAGAGAGACGACGGAGAAAGTTGAGCTTATTCGTAGGAGGCTTGTTACAGCCCAGAGTCGCCAAAAGAGTTATGCCGACCGTAGGAGGAGGCCTTTGGCGTTTGAGGTAGGTGATCATGTTTTCTTGAAGATATCACCTAGGTGAGGTTTGATGAGGTTTAGGAAGAGAGGGAAGTTATCCCCTCGGTTTATCGGTCCCTTTGAGATCCTTGAGAGGATTAGGGAGGTTGCTTATCGTTTGGCTTTGCCGCCGCAGTTGTCCGGAGTGCACGACGTGTTTCATGTGAGTATGCTTCGGAAGTATGAGCCAGATTCGTCCTACGTGTTAGATTGGACCGACTTAGAGGTAGATGAGGGTGCCTCGTATGAGGAGAGACCGGTTCGGGTCTTAGATAGGCGGGATCAAGTCCTGCGTGGCAAGACCATCCCTTTAGTGAAGGTTTTGTGGAAACATCATGGAGTGGAGAAGGCCACTTGGGAACGTGAGTTAGAAGTCTGCGAGAAATATCCGGACTTGTTTGTTGATGTGTAATCATGTATTGAAAAATTTTGTTGTAAAATTGAACCTAAAGAGTATTGAATATACCTTAGGTTGTAAGACATGGTATATGTTTTGGTTTATGGAGGTGTATTTTGAAACTTTCCCTAGTATGGAAGTTTAATGTAACATTGTATATGTTGAATGTATTGTAAAACTGGAAATGTATCATGAACATTAGTTATGATATGGAATTGTGAACCATGTATGTTGGAAATGGTTGGAAATGGAAGAGAAATGCATGTTAAAGATGCACTTGTAATATATGTTGCTTTTACATATTGTGAGATGCCTCTTGATAAGAGATGGGATGACCGGTAATGGGTCGAGTTGTTGAATGTTGTAATATAACATTGTTTAAAATGGAAGAAAACCTGTTTTCGAAAACTTGTTCTTAATTTCGGGGACGAAATTCTTTAAGGGGGGGAGATTATAGCGATCCCGGGTTTACCCCTTGTTGTACAGTGATCCGGACATGTGTCCGTAGATGTTAGTAGTTGATTATTATCTGGTTTACATCCTTTCCTACCTTGTATTTGAGTTATAGGATGTGTTGGGCAGGTTTGTTACAGGTTGGTTGAACTTAGGAACCAAAACTAGTTGCCCAGATTTTGGCCTGTCCGCTCGAGCGGAGCTTTTGGTGCTTGAGCGGGAGTTTGTGAGTGCCGCTCGAGCGGGGGCTTTGCCGCTCGAGCGGGGTGACTGGGTTAAAGCTCCGAGTTTTGACTTTTTGAAATCACTTTTTCACATCTCTTCTCTCTCTTACTTTTCCAAAAACACCATTGTTGAGCTTCTCACTCTAGAGCTCTACCTTCTCTCTAGGTATTGATCTAGTAGGAGTGATTTTCTCACCTTTGGCCTTTACAAAAAAGTTGTTGATCGTCGAGGGCTACCTTTTGATCCGAAAAATTTGTGATTTGGAGCATTTTCGTTTTCTTCTTCTTCTTTGTTAGAGCTTAAACTTTGAGGTAGGGATATCCTACTCTTTCTTATGGATTTTGTCTTTAAATTTTGACATTTTGATATGTTGGGTGTTGTTGGGTAGTTTTGAGGAAGTTTGGGCCTTTTGTGTGATTTTTACAAAAGTTGGGGTTTGTTTATAATAAACCTAAATGTAAGTTTGGCACAAAAAAATATGAGATAGATAAAGGAATGTGGATGAAATGGAACCTTAGGGTTGTTTTGTTAATTATGGGACTTTGCCCTAATTGGTTGATAAATTAATTTGAATAATTAATTTGAAAAGTGAGGAATTGAATTAGAAATGTTGGAATTGGGAATGTATGGGATTAAAGGGTGTAGTCGAATTATTTATCGCTCACCAAATTGAAATGTTGATATATTATCCATTTTGTGCATTTATTTCCTGTTTAGAAATAACTGCTTTGGGCTATCGGTGGAGGATAGTCGTGATTGTTGTAGACAATGCATGATGATTAGGCAAATGAAAACTAGTCAATGGAACGTGTCATGGAACTTGACGGTTGATGGAATACATTAACTTTATGTATTGATTGATTGTATGTAGAACCTATGTGTTTATGTACATTGTGTGTAGAGGAGGAGATGGGGGATGTACTCCACGGTTTAGGGGAAGATGGGGGATGTACCTCTAAACCGGATAGTGTTGGGAGGAGATAGGGAATGAACTCCGTAGGCACAGCTCATATGCTTGTGTAGTGAAGTATAGATACAGCTCTTATGCTTGTCTAGAGAAGTGTAGATATAGCTCACATGTTTATCTTGGTTGTATGATATAGTTCTTATACTTATCTGTTGAGATGTCGATATAGCTAATATGCTTATCTGTTGATGTATTGATTTAGCTAGTATGCTTATCTACTGAAAATGGAGAAATGAAAAGTAACATGGACTTGTAAGTTATGTAATTGTAATGAGATATAAGTGGATGTATCTGTGTTGGCCATCTATCAACTGCAAATCTTTTAATCATTGTTCATAGCTGGTTTAGTGTATTTCTATTGGGCTGTGGCTCACCCTATATGGGAATATCATTTTCAGGTACAGGTAGCATGCCACCTCCAAAGACATAGCTTGGGAGGCTAGAGGCAGACAGACTTTTGGATGTTATTTCCCTTTTGATGTATTACATGTAAATTCAAGCCTAGGGCTTAATGTGTATATGAGTTAGTACTCATTTCTTGTAACCAAGTGTTGGCTTGGAAAGTTGTAAGCCCATGGGGCGTTTACTTTTGTTATCAACATGTAATACTTTTTGTAAGGAAATACTCTGATGAATAGAAGGATGTTGATCTTTTGTATATCAATGCATGTCTATATTGATAGGTTTTATGTTATTGTTTTTGAGGGCGTTACAGTGATAGATAAGAAGCAGGGATAGGAAATTATTACAACACTTGAAATAATAATTACAAACCAAATTAGAGAGGGATGAGGACAATATTACATCAAAATAAAAACCTCACAAAACACTCAAAATAAAAATAAATAAAATAAAAGCTTCATGTTCCTTGGAATCGTCGGCGGAAATTGGTCAACATTAGGAGATTACGCCATCTTGTAAAGCTAACTGGCCAGCCAACTAGGTCTAGCAAAACCTGTCTTATTGCAAAACCAAGAAAAGGAATAAACAAGAAATATGTAGGTGGCTTAACTAACCACTACCGGTTAGATTAAAAATAAGAAAACAAATATAAAATAAAAAGGTATAAACTTACAACAAAACTAAAATGAACCTAAAACAAGAAAACAAATATAAGGTAGAACATGCAAGATTACAATAAAACTAATATGAGACTAATACAAGAAAAATATAAGCTAGGAAATGCAAGATCACAACATAATTACTATGAAACTAAAACAAGAAAACAAATATAAGATAGAACATGCAAGATTACAACAAAACTAACATAAACCTAAAATAAAAAAAAGGCAAATATGAGGTAGAATATATAAGATTACAACAAAACTAATATGAGACTAATATAAGAAAAATATAAACTAGGAAATATAAGATTACAAAACAATTACTATGAAACTAAAACAAGAAAGAAAATATAAGACAAAACATGAAAGAATACAATATGAACTTAAAACAAGAAAGCAAATATGAGGTAGAACATACAAGATTACAACAAAACTAATATGAAATTAAAACAACTGAATAAAAATAAATAAATAAATAAATAATTATGAGCTAAAAAACCACTTAGATTATAACAACACATTATGAAATATAACATAAGAAAATAAATATAAGATAAACAAAACACTTGAATTATAACAAAACACCATGAAATAAGAAGCAAGAAAATAAATATGAGATAGAAAATATAAGAAAATAAAAGACTAGAAATTCACCTTCCAAAGAAAGATTGAACTTCTTGATTTCCAAACTTCCTCTTGATCACCTTCAAGTTTAGGAAGTGTCTTCTCAATCCTCAATTTGAAACTAGAATGGAACTCTGGGTATGTATGGTGGAAAAAGTGGCTAACTCTCTTATTTTTTCTCACTTTCAACAACACTCACTCTTTCCTTTGATCAATCACGACTAAAATTTAGCTATTTTAGAATTTTTGGAGGAGTTTAGGGTGTAGGAAAGATGGAATTTCAGTAGCTATGGAAGGTATGGGGTGTATATGGAAGGTAGGAGTATTTTTGGCTCAAAAACTCAATTTTTCTCTCTTTTTTCACCCTTTTCTCACTCTTTTCTGTTCAATTTCGTGGTCCTCTCTCTCTCTCTCTCTCTCTCTCTCTCTCTCTCTCTCTCTCTCTTACAATATGATCATTCTATATAGGCAATGAGAGAGAGTGAAGGTGAAAAAGAAGGTGGGAGATAAGAATGTGACCGGAGGGCAAATTTTCAAGGTGGTTGCATGGGATACTCCTTCATAGATGCAAACAACACCTCTTTTTGACAAGGGGGAATGATTAGGTATAATGGAGGATGAGTGAGTGCACTTGAATGGATCAGGAAATAGGTAAATGGGGTGTCCTAACCGAACCAAAACTAAGAAAAACGGGCCTGCTGCTATTTTGGGCCGAGTCAACAAAATATGCTATTAAGCCCAACTTCAAATAAGCATATCTCCCTTATCCGGACTTGGTTTTAGGTGGTTCTTAGGTCTAAATTGAAGCCCCAGAAGTCTAATTTCTAATGGTGGTGGCCTCACATTTAAATTCTAAGTGTACAAAGAGATATGCCTAATTTAGTGAAGGCTGTTCATTTCCCTCGGGCCAAGTCAACAAAATATGCTCTTAAGCCCAATTTCAAATGAGCATATCTCCTTATCCAGACTTGGTTTTAGGTGGTTCGTGGGTCTAGATTGAAGCCCCAGAAGTCTAATTTCCAATGGTGATAGCCTCACATCTAAATTCCAAGTGTACAAAGAGATATGCCTAATTTAGTAAAGGCTGTTCATTTCCTTCTTAATGATTTGATGCTCATTCTTTCCCTAAACCAATTTTCTTCCATCCTCTCCTATTTCCTTCAAATCCAAACCTATCCAAACCTATAAAGAAGTTGTTTTTAAAATATTTTTTCAAAGAGTTCACCTTCCTTCTATTTATTTCTACTTTGTCCTTACTTGGTTTACTGAAATGTGCAACATTTTAATTGAAATGGGAGCCTTAGAATATCGTAGAAATATTTGAGAAAATATTTTGAAAAGAGGTTTTAAGGTCTAAAATAGTTTGGCCAAAAAAATGTGTAAAGGTTGGGATTAAAGTTCAAATTTCATCTCTCTTACTAAGGATTTTGTGAGAAACACATTCTGATTGTCATCATCGAGTAATTAGCAGAAAGTGCCCAAGTCTTAGGGTTGGTCAAAATGGGGTGTCTATAGACGTTTGGAAATGTTTTGAGCAATGTATTTGCTTTTGTTCAGCGATGTAGTCGCAACAATGTTTTTGCTAGTGGGTATTGAGATACCTGGATTGGCTTTTGAAAAATGATTATATGTCAAACGAATGATTTGAACTCGCAAAATATTTTGATTAAACATAAGGTTTTGGTAATTGAAAATAAAGGATTTCGTTGAGAAATCAAATGGATTTAAAAATACATTTTGGCATATTGTATATATGTATTGCATCATGATCATTTATGCTGGTGGAGCATGTTTAGTTTTTGAAATACTCTCTACTGGGCTTTATGCTCACCCTCCGTGGCTGAAATGTTTTTCAGGTGTACATATGTGGATGTAGACTGTGACGTGCGTAGTGTTCGGAACTGTATAGGGTGGTTCAGTTATTTGTAGGTCATGGGCTATTTATATTATTTACTGGCCATGTGCCATTCTTGTAAGGTTTACACCCTTGTGTATGATGTAAGCCTCAAGGCATTTAATTTAATTTATAACATCCGTGTATATTTTTAGTTATAGAACATCCACTCGACTTAGATGTTGTATCTAGGAATATATAAAATCAGATAAACACTTGTATTGTGTGACTATATTATATTCATTTGTATGAGAGTTGTTATCTATTGTTCATCGTTGGGTGGTTTATTCATGTGAGTCGAACCGTGTAAATCCGGGGCGTGACAATTTTGTTGTAATATATAAGTAGGACACTCGATTTAACTATCCAAATATAACTAAACTTAATTATGTAACTGTATAACATTTTTGCTTACGTTTTTATTTTTTCATTTGAGATCTTCATGGGTTTAAATTTGTCTCCTTGTATACATGTAGCGAGTACACAAATTAAGTAGATTTTTAAATGATAAGTTTATCTTTTATAGTAAAAAGTCCTCTACACAAAGGAGTATTTCAAGCGAATGAATCTCAAATTTCTTAGTAAATATACAAATAAACTACATTGTTTTCAACTCATAATAGTTGTTATATATATAACGAAAACTAATTGTAGACAGGGTCTTTTGGACCCACTTGAAGAACAAAAACTCAATATACATATTTTTTACTTAATTTTTATTTAATAGTTAATTTCAATTACGTTATTGCATGCCATGTAATTTTTAAACAGATTGAATTCAATACGTGAATACTTCAATAAAAGTTTGATTAATTTCTTATAAACAAAACTATTATTCAACTATGTTGTGTTGAAATTATAAACACATTACATATTTACAATCAAAATTTTAAAACTTTATTTAAATAAATATATTTTATGTATTTAGACAAAAAACATAGGTAAGAAATTTTTTTTCTATGATTATTGAATTTAATAGTCACATGCATAACACGTGTCACTACTAGAGAAACATTCAAGTTATGCGCGTCTATGCTTAAGACCTTATTATTTAAAATGAATGATTATATTATCATATAACATAAAGTAAAAATAAAACTAACTAAGATTTTAAAAAGAAAAGTGGTGATATTTTTTTTTTTTATTTACTAGCTTCAGAATGCAAAAAGTATTGGAATTTATAGGTCATTATTGACATAAAACAAAATTAGAATGAATGATTATATTATCATATAACATAAAGTAAAAATAAAACTAACTAAGATTTTAAAAAGAAAATTGGTGATATTTTTTTTATTATTTGCTAGCTTCAGAATGCAAAAATTATTGAAATTTATAGGTTATTATTGACATAAAACAAAATTAAAATGAATGATTATATTATCATAGAGCACAAAATAAAAATACAACTAACTAAGGTTTAAAAAGAAAAGTGATGTTAATTTTTTTTATTTTTTATTTAGTAGCTGCAGAATACAAAAATAGTTGAACTTTATAGGTTATTCACACAAAACAAAATCATGAAATAAAAAGGTGATCCCTTGATTTTTTTTTTTTTTAATTAAATAGCTTTAGAATACAAAAATTGTTAACTCTTAAATTGTTAAAAATCAGATATCACAAAAATGCTTATTTTTTAACTACACGAAATTTAAATTTAAAAAAAATTATAGATGGCATTTAACTCTTATCTAATTTTTAACTTACTGTACCGTAGTTCTTATTTTTGAGATTTTTTACAAATTTCAAAAAATTATAGGTAACATTTCACTCTTATCCAATTTTTAAATTACTATCCTCTTCTGTTATTATATTATTAATATTAAGAATTTTTTCAGGTTTATCTTATTTTATTTTTGAATTTAAACTTTATTTATTTATTTATTTTTTCAATCTTCATTTAATATTTACTGAATTTCTCTCTACCTTATTTTTCTAAGATTTATTTAATTTTCTCTTTTAATAATCTTATAGTTTATCTTCAAATTTTATCTTAATTTTTTAAATTTCTATCTTTATCTTATATTTACAGATTCCACTATTGCTCTTGATTTTCAGTTGAATATATTCTTTTTTGAGAATTTATCTAATTTTCTCTTTCTATATTCTTATAGTTTATCTTCAAATTTAAACACTTTTTTTTTTTTTTTTAATCTTTGTTTTATATTTATAGAATTTCAATCTTACTTCTCGTTTTCAATTGAGTTTATTCGATTGAGTGTATTTCAAAAAAAAAAAAAAAAATTGAATTAGTCTTACATATCTATATAAATATAGTGAAATCACTCAATTATATTATTTAAATACCCATCTAAATTAATATCATAGTATTTAGTTAACTTTTCATTCCCTTGTCTCCCCTCTATTTTTGGTTATCGGGTTGTAATTGTGCGTTTGGGATAGGTTGGTTGCTTACTTTTCAAAACCTGTATTGCCCAAATTTTGGCCTCTCTGCTCGAGCGGGTATTCTTACGCTCGAGCAGGCTTCACAATTTTTCTCCTTCGTTCGAGTGGCCATTCTTGCGCTCGAGCGGGAATCATCAACTCTCAGTATTTCTTTTTGCAGGTCTGAAATACTGGAAATGTGCATCGGATGCTCGAGTGTCCACTTCCGTGCTCGAGCGGGGACCTTCGTCTGCAAAACTTCTGGAAGTGTGCATTCCACGCTCGAGCGATGCTTTTCATGCTCGAGCGGAACCTTGTGTCTAACGCTCGAGTGGGGCTTTCCACGCTCGAGTGGACTGCATGTATTTCAGTCCGAGAAGATGACATTTTGAATCACTTTTTCTTTTCTCTCTCTCTCTAAAACTTTCCAAAAAGCTAGTTTTTGAGCCTCTCTCTCCAAAACTCATATTCTCTCTTAGATTTCATCTAGATCTATTGCTCTTTTCACCCTTGTGCCTTTGACAAAAAGGTAGAGCTTGTCAAGATCTACATTTTGATCCAAATAGAAGAAGGTTTCGGCACTCTTGGGTTTTTACTCTTGTTTTGCCTTGCCTTCTCACTTGAGGTAGAGATCTTTCTACATCTTTATGTAATGCCCTCAAAATAATAACATAAAACTCAACAATATTAACATGCATTGATATACAAAAGATCAACATCCTTCTATTCATCAGAGTATTTCCTTACAAAAAGTATTACATGTTGACAACAAAAGTAAACGCCCCATGGGCTTACAACTTTCCAAGCCAACACTTGGTTACAAGAAATGAATACTAACTCATATACACATTAAGCCCTAGGCTTGAATTTACATGTAATACATCAAAAGGAAAAAGACATCCAAAAAGTCTGACAGCCTCTAGCCTCCCAAGCTATGTCCTTGGAGGTGGCATGCTACCTGTACCTGAAAATGATGTTCCCATATAGGGTGAGCCACAGCCCAGTAGAAATACACTAAACCAGCTATGAACAATGACTAAAAGATTAGCAGTTGATAGATGGCCAACACCGATACATCCACTTATATCACATTACAGTTACATGACTTACAAGTCTATGTTACTTTTCTTTTTCCATTTTCAGTAGATAAGCATACCAGCTAAATCAATACATCAACCGATAAGCATATAAGCTATGTCAACATCACAACAGATAAGTATAAGAACTATATCATACAACCAAAGATAAGCATATGAGCTATATCTACACTTCTCTAGACAAGCATATGAGCTGTGTCTACACTTTTCAAAGATAAGCATATGAGCTGTATCTACGGAGTTCATCCCCTATCTCCTCCCAACACTATCCGGTTTAGAGGTCCATCCCCCATCTCCTCCTCTACACACAATGCATATAAACACATAGGTTCTATGTACAATCAACTAATACATAAAGTTAATGTATTCTATCAACCGTCAAGCTCCATGACACATTCCATTGATTAGTTTTTGTTTGCCTAATCATCATGCATTGTCTACAACAATCAAGACTATCCTCCACCGATAGCCCAAAGCAGTTATTTCTAAATAGGAAATAAATACATCAAATGGATATAAAATCAACATTTCAACTTGGTGAGTGATAACTAATCCAACTACACCCTTTAATCCCATACATTCCTAACCCCAACATTTCCAGTTCAATTCTTCATTTCTCAAATTAATTATTCAAATTAATTTGTTAAACCAATTAGGGCAAATTTCCATAATTAACAAAACAACCCTAAGGTTCCCTTTTCATCCATAATCCATCATCTAACTCACTTTTCTATGCCAATCTTGCATATAGGTTTATTATAAACAAAACCCCATCTTTTGTAAAATTACACAAAAGACCCAAACTTTGGTAAAATTACACAACAACACCCAATATATCAAAAAGCTAAAATTTAAAGACAAAGTCCATAAGGAGGAGTAGGGTATCCCTACCTCAAAGTTTGAGCTCCAACGGAGATGAAGAGCAAAAACCAAAATGCTCCAAATCGCCAAATTTTCAGATTAAATCCAAGCTCTCAACACCCTCTACCTTTTTAACAAAGAACTTAGGGTAGATTCACACTAGAAAGAGATGAAAATTTAGAGAGAAGGCAAGTCTAGAGAGAGAGGGTCTCAGATCTAGGGTTTGAAAATGAAAAGTGAAGAAAAAGTTATGTTTAAAATCGCTGCTGTCTGCTGATATAAAACAGGCTCGCTCGAGCGAAGACTTGGTCGCTCGAGCGACCAGACACAGAAAACCTCGCTCGAGAACCTCGCTCGAGCCAAGAAAGTCTTGCTCGAGCCAACAACTTAGAATCTCGCTCGAGCGACAGAATGCTCGCTCGAGCCAACAACTCGGACCTAAAGGTCTGCAACCAGACGCACGCTTGAGCGACGGAACGCTCGCTTGAGCGAAGAAAAACCAGATCGCTCGAGCGAAGAAAAGCTCGCTCAAGCCAAGAAATGTAACTCTCAGGTCAAGAACCAGACGCAATCGCTCGCTCGAGCGAAGTCACTCTGGCTCGACCCACCAGATACAAAAACACACTCTTGCTTGAGCGAAGTACCAAAACAAAGAGCTCGCTCGAGCGACAAACTTCTCGCTCGAGCGAAGGTCCAGAATTCTGGGCAGCAACACTAGGCTTCCAGACACAACCAACTTGTAACAAACTTGGCCAACACATCCTATAACTCAAAGCAAAGAGTGAAAGGATGTAAATAAGAGAATAACAACTGCTAATGTCCACGGACTCAAGTCCGGACCACTGTACAACAAGGGGTAAAACCCGGGATCGCTATATTTATATGATATTTAGCTTAGTTATTTGCCTCTTGTGTAGCAATGGTGTGATTTGGTGGATGTTTTAAACAAACCTAGGTGTAGACGTGCCCCGGAGAACTCCCGAGAAAATCTCGTTTTGTTCTCTAGCTACTACAGTTCAGACTCAAATGTCACGGTTTTGAATCTAATCTCATAATGTGCGATGCAAGACCGATAAATCACCAAAGAGTCCAAATCCGGCAACTCGTTTTGGAAAACTGATTTTTATAAAGAAGTGCCAAACATGGACTGCTTTGCCAGATACAGAGTCGCCACCTAAATATTTTATTTTGGAGAAATTTAGGAAATCCTGACTCGTGCCTAAGGCCACATGTCCGTCATCACCAAAGTTGCCTCAGCTCGGGAATTTGGGTATGATTTGGGAAGGTCATCTATGAGCACCCCCGCTCACCCGATCAAAGATCGGCCTGTACTAAACATGATATTTTGTTTTTGAAAACACATGCGTTCTTATTCCGGTTAATTAGCTAGAATTACTACGTGATGCGCACAACACACAAGTATAGACTAGATCGCCTAATTTGGAACAAAGCATCGCATATCCGTCTGTTTGGAAAATGGTTTGAAGTTTGCTACTCGCAAGTAGGCTAAATCGCAGATTTCAATGAATTGTCCCAATTCAAGCAATCCAACCTTCACCCACAGGCATTCAAGCAGTTAATCACATAAGCAGTTGGCCTCATGGCAAGCATGCTTTCATGGCAACATTAACACACATGCAGTATGCTAAAGCATAAACACTCACAGTGTACTCCGAGTCAAAGCAAAGAACTAGATAGAAATCATGTATGACCTTAGTTCATGTTAAGATGGCTAATGTAACACATGCGAGAATGCAATTAAAATAGGCTCGGCTATTCTAGAATGGCATGTGAAATGCAACTTGGTAACATGCTGTTAAACACGTATTCAAGTAATGTATTGAAATTACAATGCAGTTAGTATAATGCGTTGAGCCCGGTGCATGCAATACAAATGAATGGATGCACGCATGCGAGCATAAGGTATGCTAAATAAAATATGCCCTAAAACTAACCATCGTAAGCAGTTAAGTAAAAGGGAGAAAGAAATGGAGGTTGGAAGACATGCATCACACACACACACGCTTATTACAACAATTGGCCCTCTCGAGAGAGGGACCGAATAAGAAGCTAACTAGCTAATCTAAGCTAATTAAACTAATTATTACACAACGAATTAATTAACTAATCGTAGTTAACTAATTATTACAAAACGAATTGAATAGCTAACGCATTAACTAATTAAGGGTACAAACCAAAGCAAAAGCAAGCTATCTAAGCATGGCAGCTAAGGAAAGCAGTAAAACAGGAGCTTCAGAGGGAGAAGAATTCATGCAGCCCGGTCGTCTCGCTCGAAAATCCAATGCGATGCCCCGATTTGCCTCTGTTTTCATTTGTTCTTAGAAACTTGCACCAAGCTCTAGAAAGATGAAACTCCACCTTGGGAATCCTGTGGGAGGGTGGCCGACCACTTTTGGTCTCTAGAAACACCTACCAACCACTTTTGGTTATTGAAAAACCAGAAAAGTGGTCGGCCAGCTACTTTTTCTGGCTGGCCGGCCAGTTGTTGCTGCTGAATTCTAGTTTGCTGCAACAGAGAGCAAGAAAGGGCATGGTAATGTATTTGCAAGATATGTGTGCACAACCACCCTCCCTATCATGTCATGAACTCAAGGAGGTGTGGTTCTCGACCCTCGGGCCACCAATCGCGCATTTCAATGCATGATGGCCGACAGGCGAAGTTGCACAATTTTTTTGTTTTTGGGTGAGTAAGTCATAAAATAAAGACAGTAAAAACACTTAAGGCCTAAAACCCTATCATGTATGATCAAGAGCGTCAGAGACCGGGAATTAAGGCACGTTTCATCACTTGAAGTATGAAACGTCCCTCGTTTCCCGTGTTTGGACTAACTCCTATTCCAAACACAATGCAACACAAGCATGGCATACACAATGCGACTCGAGCATGCAAGCATGGAATGCAACTTGAACAACCTAACAAGGTTAATGGCATGCACAATACTAATGCATGCAACAACTAGTATGCACAATGCAAATATCTATTAGCATGCACAATGCCATGATGTAACCTAAACATACACAATGCAAGGTATAAGGCATACGCAATGGGATGAACATGGCATACACAATGTGATGATTTACATGGCATACTCAATGCAACTAGCAACCTAGCATACATAATGCAAGGAATAACGTGGCATACACAATGTTAAATGCTAAGAACTAGATGGCATACTCAATGCAAGGTAATCAATGAGGTTCTCGACACAATGTAATGCATGCATGCGCAATGCAACGCGACAAGGGTAACAATATGCAACACACCAAGCATGCAACAACATGCAAACCACATATTCAACGGACTTAAACTGAAATGGACAGACCTCAGCCATGCCAAAACAGTGGCCATAATGCTAAAATGAAGGCACCGAAAACACATACAAACATGCATGCCAATTGGCTCACCAATTGAGGCACTAAGGTGCAACTCTCAAGAACACTTAAAGAGTGAAAAGCATGGAAGTGTAACAACACTAAGTGCACTGAAATGAGGTAAGAAATGATGCCAAATCATTTAAGCAACACACGTAAGGCATGCAATGGCCCCTAAAGCATGAAGCTAGTAAAGAGGACTACAAAGGGGGCATGCAATACATGGCACAAATGCATGAACTAAGCATGGACAGAGCTCAAGTAGGTCAAAATAAGGACCTGAACTTGTTGAGATGAGGGCTCAAAGGCCTAGGCATGCAAGCATACGAGCTAAGGCATAAACTAGGCAACAATGCATAATAGTCAAAGGCACTTAAAACATGATTAAGGTAGGAACATGGCAATGCTAAACGCTCTAAAATGTCATGTTAAGTGATGCCAAATCATGTACACGACACAAATGAAGCATGCAATGGTGCCCAAAGCTTGAGGCAAGCAAGAGCACTCGTACTACAAGTATACAAAACATGAAGCATATGGCTAAGGCAACCCAAAACAGTCCTAGTACATGTTAAAATGAGTCTAAAACATGCATGGAAGTAGGCTAAAATATGCTAGCATAAAGGGCATGAAGCATGGTGAATGCAAGGCAAATAAGGTGGATTACACTACACCTATTAAGAACAAGGATGGGATGACTTAAGCAACAAAAATCAGAGTTATATCATGGAAAAATAACCCCAAATAAACACTGAAATGATGGCTCGCAAGCTATGGCATGAAGGCATACGCAATGGTTCATGTTAAGGCATAAATGGGGAAACCTTCCAACGCATTGAATAAGTAACAAATGTGAATGTATGGCCATGAAACATGGACTGAAATCACATAACAAGTGATGCCAAATCACTGAAATAAGCCAAGTAATGCATGCTAGAAGACTCAATGCACAAAGCTAACAAGCTAGATTGAACCAAGGCCATACAAAGCAAGTCATGGATGACCAAAACAATCAAAATCAGACCTTAGACATGATAAAACATGAACAAAATCTTCTTTAAGCTAAGCCAAAAGCATGCTAAAATGACATGTCAAGGCATGATGCATGTTAGGCTATTTCATGGGATTACACCACAAGTATATGGAGCATGCAAGGGCTAACCAAACCAAACCTAAACAGAGGTATGACATGGTAAAACATCACCAAAGACATGCTGAAATGGACTCAAACCAAGCTAAAATGGCATGCTACTTCATGAAGCATACAAAGCTAGTTTAAGGGATTTACACTACAAGTGTATTAGGCATGCAAAAGCCAACCAAACCAACCCAAAAAAGATCTAAGACATGTTAAAACAACACAAAAAACCCACTGATATGGCTCCAAAATAAGCTAGAAAGACATGCTCAAACATGAGGCATACAAGACTAGATTGTGTGATTTACACTACAAGTGTATTAACCATGCATGGAGTTACCAAGGTATGTAAAAACAGTGGTATGCCTCAGCAAAATAACCACAAATACAAGCTAAGAACAAGCCAACACAAGCTTATCAAAGGTACTCAAACATGAGGCATATGACGCAAGTAAACACAATACAAGGAAAGGGGATGACCCTCTCCTATTTAGGACACCAAAACCACCTTTCCACCACTGAAAATCCTCTAGATTTTAGTGGTAGAAAGGTCATGCAAAGGGTTCAACAAGAGCCTAAATGGATGGCTCAAAATAAGGCCTAACAAGGCCCAAGAGGGGGTAAACCACCCCAAACGAAAAAGTGACCTAAAATAACTATTTTAAGCACTTAAAAATGGAACTTTTTTCAGTTATAAGTTAAGCTCAAAACAGCATGGAAATAGGCTCAAAAGCTTAAGCAAGAATGGGGGTTTTAAAGGTCAAAGACTCACCCTTGAAGACCTCCTTTACCACTGCAACTCCAGCAACCTCTTTGAGCTTAAATCAGTCCAAGAACACCAAAAATAACTCCTTAGCACCTCAGCAACCAAAGGAAGGTGTTTGAGTGTGTGTTTGTGTGTTAAACTAAGACAAATCTACACTTTTGAAGCACAAAAATGAAGAAACAAGGAGATATAGATACAACTCTATATCTATCCCTCTCAGCTGGTTTTTTTGAACCTAGAGGAGGGAGGAGGGGCCTTCCTCTTATAGAAGAGGAAAGACAAAGCTTCTAGGAGAAGCTAAGCACCAAGACAATCCCTCCATACACGTGTATGGAGGATAGCCCAAATGTCCTCCAGCTGTGCCAACTGGAGGAAAATATCTCCAAAAAGGTGTCAAAAAGCAGCCAACCACTTGAAGTGGTTAGCCTGCTACTTAATGGTCGGCCGACCACTTTAAGTGATCTCTGAGAGAAAAAACTGGTCGGCCATAGGTGGGAGAGAGTCCAGGGCATGAAAACAATGCAGTGGTATGGTGGCCGACCAGAAAAGATGCCCCAAAGACCAAGAAAGCCAGTTGTCCGACCAGAAAACTGGCTGGCAGAGGAAGAAGTGGTCGGCCAGGAGAAATACTGGTCTCCCACCCTTGGACCACCTTCCAAACAAGGAAAACAAGGTTTGTACCAAAAACAAACCAAAACGGATACAAGACGAAAGATCAGGAGGCAAAGCAAGCGGCCAAAAGCCTCGAAAACTAGTCTACGAGCATCAAAAGTGGTATGCAACCACAAAAGTGGTCTGCTGGACCACAGTGTCCCTCTAGGCTGAGGCAACAAGGTATGATTCAAAAACCACGCCAAACGAAGAACCTTAAGCGGTCCCGAGACAAGGTACGCGGCCGAAGGCTCCAAAAATCAGAAATTAGTCTCCAAACGGGAAAAGTGGCCTACGACCACAAAAAGTGGTCTACGACCACAAAGAGATGGTCTACAAGACCTCTCCCTCCCTCTGGGAAGAGAAAACAAGATTCGGTCCACAAACCGAGCCGACGCACAAAAGAGTTCAGAGGCCCGGAGGCACGACTTTCAGCCAAAACTCCGAAACCTCAGAACGAGCATAACATGCACCATCACCGAGTGCTCAATCGATGACGTCTGAGTCTTAAGGTCGATCAAAAATGGGATGTCTACACTAGGGTTTGGGCATAAAATGGAAAGAGCTGTTTTGGGTGTAGGTGAAATAGATGCTTGTGGGGTTTAAAAATGATGTTGTGTTAAGTCTAATTTGATGATTTTGGCACTTGGCTAATATTTGGGGAAAAAGGGGAATTTGCCCTAATTTGATCAAACTATTATTTTGTACAAATAATTGGAATTTGCATTGAAAATGTGAAATTGAGAGGGTATTGATAAGAATGGTGGAATTTAGTTATGTATTAACTCATTCTTTTCGAAGTTTTGAACAAACTATCTGTTTGAGATCGAATATCTGTCTAGAGATAATTGTATTGGGCTATCGGTGGTGGATAGTTTTGATTTAGAAATTGCATGTGGATTAGGTGAATTGAAAAAAATCTTCCGATGGTTGTCATTGAATATGACTGTGTTTATATACATTGTATCTGTATGTTTGTTTGGGAATGGAAAGGGGATATGCTTCATGTGTAATTATCTGTTTATATACATTGCATATGTATAGATGATTTGTTTGGGAGGAGAAAGGGGATGGACTTCATTATAATTAAGTTGGCTGGAGTGTCCTGGGTCAAAGTCCCGAAATTATACATGGGTGCCTAGACTGCGGACAAAATATTTGTAAAATGGCAATTGTAGTGCTTGTTTAGCCTACGTTTACATGGGTCCCGTTTGATGGCTGCCCGCAGATGAAATTTTCGTGAAATAGAAGTTTGAAGTGTTTATGTATATGTGTTGTATGATTCGAAACTAATGAGTTGTAGCCTCAGTTTGATTGTTGAGAAATAATGAAACTGACTCATGAATGGAGATGGATAAGTGAACGAAATATGAATTGAAAAAAAAGGGATTAAGACTTGAAATTGATATCTTATGAATCTATATATTGTTGTGAAACATTTTATCACATGCATTGTTTATGCACTTGTACTTATACCTTTGCTAAATTTCATATACTGTGTTAGATGATTTCTACTGGGCTGTGGCTCACCCTATTTGGGAATAACATTTTCATGTAATGATGGTATGCCTCCACCAAGGTAATAGCATTGGAGGCACCTTTGAGAAGCTAGAGCTTCATGTTTTGTTTATTTTGTATAGCCTAGGGCTTAAGATGTAATGAGCGAAGCTCACTTTTGTTCTAACCAAGTTAAGGCTTGGAAAGATGTAAGCCAATAGGGCATTTATTTATGTTAAACTCCTTTGTATCACCAACATTTATGTAATGAAATGATGATTTACTTTGATTCATGCAGCTATTTTTATATGGTTGGGTTGTATTTACTATATTATTTTGGGAGCGTTACAACTTGGTATTAGAGCGTACCGGTTATAAATACTTTGGGTACGTGGGAAGTGGTTAGTGCCACAATGGGTTTGTCTCGCTTGTTAGAGACTTTAGTATAGACAGTTTGTGTTTATATGACAGCATGCTTATGTGATTATTTGGGTATGTAATTGAATTTCTTGGATGTTGATTTGGTCTACGGGTTTCTCGGAGTCCTGTTAGAAAGACACTTGATCACTGTTGTTTCTAGTTGGAACTCTAGCAACGCCGTGGGACAGTCATTATCCGGAGATGAAATTCGTATGTGTCTACGTAGTTATGTGCTTATGTGGAGTGAATTATTGTTGTCCAATGTATTAGGACGTGAGTGAATTAGCTTCAGCACATTGTAAATGTGCTAATTATCCTTGTTACTTTTATTAGGATGTCAAGACGTGGTCGTGGTGGAAGGCGTGGTTGGCCTAGGAGGCATGAGGTGCCTATACCGGATGACATTTCGGCACAGGAAGAGGGAGTTGATCAGACCAATGTGGCCGAGCTAGTAGGTCAGTAGGCAATGAGCGCCTTAGACCGCGAAATGGCTGGAGCTTTGAGGGAATCCATGGACATTCTTAGGGCTGAGAATCAAGTCCAAGCCCAAACAGCTGAGGCAGGGCCTTCATTTTTGAAGAGAGAGTTTTTCCAGTCTAATCCAAATGAGTTTTTGGGTGACCCAAAGGAGCCACTGAAGGCAAATGAGTGGCTTGAACAGATGGTAAAAACATTTGAGATGCTTGGCATCGAAGATGGAGGCTTGAGAGTGTCCTTCCAACTGAAGGGAGACGTAGGTCAATGGTAGAAGTATGTGCGGGGGCGCATATGAGGGACTTGTGAGGCCTTTGTTGACGCTTTCCAGGACAAGTACTTACTTGCTACTGTTAGGGAAAAGTTGAGAGACCAGTTCTCTAAGCTGGTGCAGTTGAACACACCTGTGGCAGAGTTCGAAGCCACCTTTACTAGCTTGTCTAGGTTTACACCCGAGCTTGTGGCAACAGAGGAGCGCTGGTGTTAAGAATTTGAGAAGAGGTTGAGGATCGGACTCATGTTTCGAGTAGCCAAGTCTATGATTAGAGACTATGGGCGCCTTGTGGAGGCGGCGGTCCATCTCGAGACTATCACGTAGGCAGAGGAGGAGATGATGAATGGCTCTAGGAGGAGTTAGGATTGTTAGGGGGACGATAAGAGGCTGAGGGGTTCTAACTCTCAACAGTCCCAGGGAGTGCAGTCGAGGTCTACCTTTCCAGTGCCGAGTTTGGATTTTGGGAGAGGTGGTCAGGGGGATGTGACTTGTTTCAAATGTGGTCAGTTGGGCCATAAGTCTCCAGCTTGCCCACAGAGAGGAGGAGGACAGCGAGTAGCATCATCTTCGGCTCGTTCTCAAGGCCAGAGTCAGGGTAGAGGACAGTCGTCCACTTGTTATTAGTGTGGTCAAGCAGGGCACTTGAAGAGGTCTTGCCCACAGTTGTGGCACATCTGGTGCGTCTGATTCGAGACAGACACAAAGTCACCAGCCAGCGCAATTAGCACAGGCCTCGAGGGCCAATCAGGGAGCTTCTTTGGCTCAGTCAGTGCAGCAAACTTATGCTCTGAGGGGTGAGCAGGTAGATCAGAGGCCAACAGGGCGTGTGTATGCTGTTACTGCGCCAGATCTTATACTTGATCCTTCTGTAGTGAGAGGTACCTTCTTGTTTTGTAATTTTGTTGCTAATGTGTTGATTGATACAGGTGCATCCATTTCATTTATCTCATCTGTATTTGCATCGATTTTGGGGTTGGAGTAAGCACAGTTAGCATCTCTCATTTGTGTAGAGTCACCTATTGGTGGTGAGGTTATCTTGAAACAGGGGTGTCGGGGTTGTGACATAGAGGTCGCTGGTTGTCGACTTCCATTTGCATTTCTTTTGCTTGACATGACTAGTTTTGATGATATTTTGGGTATGGACTGGTTATCGTCGTACCGGGCTGTTATAGATTGTTACCGCTAGAGGGTTACTGTATGTACTTTGAGCAGGGATTGCTTTTACTTTTTGAGGGACCGGGTGGATAGAGTCTTGTCACCTGTATATGATTCGCGTGGGCAGAGTGAACTTAGTTGTCGTTTGCTAGCCTTCAAAGTAGTGAGTGTGATGAAGCCCAGGTTGAGTTACCAAGGGTGGTTTGTGAATACCCCGATGTCTTTCCTAAGGACCTTACTAGTTTACCACCTCACCGAGAGATTGAGTTCTCTATTGACTTAGTGCTTGGCACGACACCAATTTCTATGGCACTGTATCGGTTTGCACCTACTGAGTTGAGTGAGTTGAAGGTTCAACTCTAGGAGTTGTTAGACAAGGGTTTCACATGCCCTAGTGCTTCACCTTAGGGTGCACCGACTCTCTTTGCTAAAAAGAAAGATGGAGCATTGTGACTTTGTATTGATTATCGAAAGTTAAACCGGGTTACTGTTAAAAACAAGTACCCAATGCCTCGTATAGATGATCTGTGTGATCAGTTGAAGGGGTCTTGTTGTTTCTCCAAGATAGACCTGAGGTCGGGTTACCATCAGCTGAGGGTAATGGAGGAAGATATCCCGAAGACGGCATTCCGTACACGGTATGGCCATTATGAGTTTTTAGTGATACCTTTTGGGCTAACCAATGCTCCAGCTATATTTATGGACTTAATGAACCAAATCTTCTGTGAGTTCCAAGATCGATTTGTGGTCGTCTTTATGGACGACATTCTGATTTACTTACCCTCTGAGAAGGAGCATGAGGAACACTTGCGAGTGGTGCTTGAGTTGGTTAGAGCCTATAAGTTGTATGCTAAGTTTGGGAAGTGTGAGTTTTGGCTGAAAGAGGTTAAGTTCTTAGGCCACGTGGTATCTGGGGAAGGGGTGACTGTGGATTCATCCAAAATAGAGTCAGTGCAAGATTGGGCACAACTTAAGAACACTTTCAAGATCTGTAGTTTTTTGGGGTTGGCTGGGTATTATCAGAGATTTGTGAAAGATTTCTCCAAATTAGCCTCACATTTGACTAGACTGACGAGGAAGGGAGTTAAGTTTGTGTGGAACGAGACTTGTGAGAAGTCATTCCAAGAGCTTAAGGTTAAACTCACCACTACTCCAGTTTTGATTATTCCGGAGAGGGGTTTAGGCTATTCTGTATATTGCGATGCCTCACGAGAAGGTTTGGGTTGTGTTTTAATACAAGACGGGAAAGTAGTAGCCTATGGCTCGCGGCAGTTGAAAACACACAAGAGGAACTACCCTACTCATGATCTAGAGTTAGCAGCGGTGATTTTTGCCTTGAAGATTTGGAGGCATTATCTGTATGGTGAGAGATTCGAAGTGTTTTCTGATCATAAGAGTCTGAAGTACTTGTTTACTCAGAAAGATTTGAATTTGAGGCAGAGAAGATGGATGGAGTTCATAGAGGACTATGACTTTGAGTTGCATTATCACCTCAGGAAGGCCAATGTAGTGGCCGATGCTTTGAGTAGGAAGCCTATTAGTATCGTGGCTTGTATCGCCATTTGAGAATGGAAGATGTTGGGTACTTTTGGCGAGTTTGACTTGTACCTTGGCGAGTCTGTTGAATCTGTGGCCTTGTTTTCTGTAGTTGCACAACCTACACTTGTGAACCGAATATTAGAACCGCAGAAGGATGACCTTGAAGTAGAAACAGTCCAGGAGAAGATCTCCAGTGGGAAAATAGAACGGGGCTTGATTGTGTATTCAGACTCGAGTGTTAGATACCGTGACCGTTTGTTTGTACCGGAGCCTTGTCAAGAGGAAGTACTCTGAGAGTTTCATCATTCACGCCTTGCGGTGCATCCGGGAGGCACAAAGATGTATCACGACCTTAGTCGCCAGTTTTGGTAGAGAGATATGAAGAAGGATGTGGCGGTGTTTGTATCAAAGTGCCTTACTTGTCAGCAAGTGAAGGCTGAACATCAGAGGCCAGTAGGTTTGTTGCAACCCTTGCCTATAGCCTAGCATGTCACGATGGATTTTTTTGTGGGCCTTCCGAGGACTCAACAGGGTAGTGATGCCATTTGGGTGGTAGTTGACCGGTTGACCAAGTCGGCGCACTTTATAGCTATACGTGTAAGTGATTCTGTAGACTATCTTGCCGACCTTTATATTGGGGACATAGTGAGATTACACGGGGTCCATGTGACGATAGTTTTGGATAGAGATCCGCGTTTTATAGCTCGATTGTGGCAGAGTTTGTAGAGTGCCTTGGGCACTAGATTGACCTTTAGTACTGCGTATCATCCTCAGACTGACGGACAGTCCGAGCATACTATTCAGATCCTTGAGGATATGCTTCGAGGCTATGTGCTTGATTTTAAGGGGTCATGGGAGAGGCACCTGCCCTTAATGGAGTTTGCCTACAATAACAGTTTCCAATCGAATATTGGCACGATACCGTTTGAGGCCTTGTATGGCCAACCTTGTAGATCTCCGGTGTGTTAGGTCAAGGTGGGTGATGCACCCTTGTTCGGCCCAGAGTTAGTTCGGGAAACGACAGAGAACGTGGCACTTATTCGTAAGCGGTTGGTTACGGCCCAGAGTCGCCAAAAGAGCTCCGTAGAGTGTAGGAGGAGACCCTTGTCTTTTGAGGTGGGAGATCATGTGTTCTTGAAAATATCACCTAGGCAAGGTTTGATGAGATTCGAGAGGAGTGGGAAGTTGTCCCCTCGGTTCATTGGGCCTTTTGAGATCCTTGAGCAGGTCGGAGAGGTTGTTTGTCGGTTGGCGTTGCCGCCACAACTTTTCGAAGTGTGACGTGTTTCACATTAGTATGCTTCAGAAGTATGAGTCGGATCCATCGCATGTATTGGGCTGGATCGACTTGGAGGTAGATGAGGATGCCTCATATGAGGAGAGACCGGTAAGAGTCTTAGATAGAAGGGACCAAGTCTTGCGAGGCAAGACAATCACCTTAGTGAAGATATTGTGGAAACATCACGGAGTCGAGGAACCGACTTGGGAGCATGAATTGGAAGTCCGAGAGAAGTATCCGGAATTGTTTGCTGATATTTAAATATGTATCGAGATTTTGATTATGATAATGAAAAGTATAAACATTGTATACGTTTAAATCATGAGAACATTGTATATGTTATTTACATTGTGGAAACGTGAGTTTATTTTTAACAATGTATATGTTTTGGAAATATGGAATATCATATGTGGTATCACTTTTGGAAAGCATTGTATATGCTATGTAAAATTTTGAGAACTTGGGCCCTGGTTTAAACATTGTATATGTTTTGGGAAATTGTAAATTTTAATTTTATGTGGGACTTGTGCATCGAGTCGATGAAAATGGATGACCGGAGGATGGGTCATGATATTGAATTTGTGAGAATAATATTGCTGGGAATGGTTTAACTATATTTGTGAACTTGGTTTGTAATTTCGGGGACAAAATTCTTTAAAGGGGGAGGTTATAGCGAATCTGGTTTTGACCCATTACTTATTGTATCCCGGACTCGAGTTGGTATGGTTTTGAATAGTTATTCATATCGTTTTCCCTTGTCTCCCCTCTATTTTTGGTTATCGGGTTGTAATTGTGCATTTGGGACAGGTTGGTTGCTTACTTTTCAAAACTTGTATTGCCCAAATTTTGGTTACTCCGCTCAAGCGGGCATTCCTGCGCTAGAGCGGGCTTCACAATTTCGCTCCTCCGCTCGAGCGGCCATTCTTGTGCTCGAGCGGGAATCGTCAACTCTCAGTATTTCTTTTTACAAGTCTGAAATACTGGAAATGTGCATCAGACGCTCGAGCGTCCACTTCTATGCTTGAGCGGGGACCTTCATCTGCAGAACTTCTGGAAGTGTGCATTCCACTTTCGAGCAATTCTTTTCACGCTCAAGTGGAACCTTGTGTCCGACGCTCGAGTTCGCTTTCCACACTCGAGTGGACTGCGTGTATTTCAGTCTGAGAAGATGACATTTTGAATCACTTTTTCTTCTCTCTCTCTCTCTAAAACTTTCCAAAAAGCTAGTTCTTGAGCCTCTCTCTAGAACTCATCTTCTCTCTTAGATTTTATATAGATCCATTGCTCTTTTCACCCTTGTGCCTTTGACAAAAAAGTAGAGCTTGTCAAGATCTACATTTTGATCCAAATAGAAGTGGGTTTCGGCACTCTTGGGTTTTCACTCTTGTTTTGCCTCGCCTTCTCACTTGAGGTAGGGATCTTTCTCTACCTTCATATGATATTTAGCTTCGTTATTTGCCTCTTGTGTAACAATGGTGTGATTTGGGGGATGTTTTAAACAAACCTAGGGTTTGGGCATAAAATGGAAAGAGGGGTTTTGGGTGTAAGTGAAATAGATGCTTGTGGGGTTTAAAAATGATATTGTGTTAAGTCTAATTTGATGATTTTGGCACTTGGCTAATATTTGGGAAAATGGGGGAATTTGCCCTAATTTGATCAAACTATTATTTTGTACAAATAATTGGAATTTGCATTGAAAATGTGAAATTGAGAGGATATTGATAAGAATAGTGGGATTTGGTTATGTATTAACTCATTCTTTTCGAAGTTTTGAATAAACTATCTGTTTGAGATCGAATATCTGTCTAGAGATAATTGTATTGGGCTATCGGTGGTAGATAGTTTTGATTGTTGTAGAAATTGCATGTTGGATTAGGTGAATTGAAACAAATCTTCAGATGGTTGTCATTGAATATGACCATGTTTATATACATTGTATATGTATGTTTGTTTGGAAATGGAAAGGGGATGTGCTTTATGTGTAATTATCTGTTTATATAGATTACATATGTATGGATGATTTGTTTGGGAGGAGAAAGGGGATGGACTTCATTATAATTAAATTGGCCAGAGTGTCCTGGGTGAAAGTCCCAAAATTATACATGGGTGCCTAGCCTACGGACAAAATATTCGTAAAATGACAATTGTAGTGCTTGTTTAGCCTACGTTTATATGGGTCCCGTTTGATGGATGAAATTTCCATGAAATAGAAGTTTGAAGTGTTTATGTTTATGTGTTGTCTGATTAGAAAACTAATGAGTTGTAGCCTCAGTTTGATTGTTGAGAAATAATGAAATTGACTCATGAATGGAGATGGATAAGTGAACGGAATATGAATTGAAAAGAAAGGGATTAAGACTTGAAATTGATATCTCGTGAATCTATATATTGTTGTGAAACGTTTCATCACATGCATTGTTTATGCACTTGTACTTATACCTTTGCTAAATTTCATATATTGTGTTAGATGATTTCTACTAGGCTGTGGCTCACCCTATCTGGGAATACATTTTCAGGTAACGATGGTATGCCTCCACCAAGGCAATAGCATTGGAGGGACCTTTGAGAAGCTAGAGCTTCATGTTTTGTTTATTTTGTATAGCTTAGGGCTTAAGACGTAATGAGCGAAGCTCACTTTTATTGTAACCAAGTTAAGGCTTGGAAAGGTGTAAGCCAATAGGGCATTTATTTATGTTAAACTCTTTTGTATGACCAACATTTATGTAATGAAATGATGATTTAATCTGACTCATGCAGCTATTTTTATATGGTTGGGTAGTATTTACTATATTATTTTTGGGGGCGTTACAATATTTATGTAAGAATGTATGTATCTAGTGTTAGGATTTTTTTCCTAAGGATTATAATAATTTGTGTTTTGGCAATACCTCTCTTGATAGAACTTATTATCAGAATTATTGTTTGACGTTGTTGTTTTGTTTTTTCTTAATTTGATTTTCTTGATTATTGTACTTCAAAAATGCCAAAGATATGGAAATTACATTGTTGAATTTCAAGTTGGCCTGGGATAGTATTTTTGTTTGTCAAAATTTCTTCATCCTTGTTGGCAAAAATTTTCATTGGCAATCTTTGACAATCATGCATGTTCATTATCTTATTGATTTTGTAACTTGAAAGAAGCAAGATTGGTGGCTCGAGGATGGACTAGCATGTGTGATTTTGCTTGACCTTGTAGCTCAAGCATGGGTGAAAGTTTTGTTTTTTGGTATATAAGTCAATTTGTGTGGATGGTTTGTTGGCTTATCTTGTTGACAAATTGGTGATAAAACATGTGTGTGATTGATGAAATCTTTTCCACATAAAAAGATAAGTTTTGTTGGAGGAAATGGGAGACAAAGCATGGCCGAAATTGTGGGATAAACATGGAAGATCTCGTGTGCTAAAGTCCACAAAAGTAGCTGAGCAACATGCCTATTCGCTCCCATCACCAACTACATCGCTTCCATGATATGTCACAGTCACGCCTGCGACAAGTAACTTCGTGTCTGCAACGATGGTAAGTCCAAATGTCCAGCTCCTAGTACTTTTCTCTACAACCCGCGAAGGCAACTCCCGCCCGGGACCAGAGGACCGTGCTCGCAACCAGCCTGTGAACTTGTCCTGCCCAAGTCTATTTAAAAGCCTACTGGGTGTTTTGTTGGGCATCTCTCACACCTACATTTTCTAAGTGTTCTCTTAGATACTCTTCTAAATACTACCTATCTTGAGAGAGTTTAATTTTTTAGAGGAATATATTTTTTGTGAGAGTGTATTTTTGTAAGAGAGATTTATTTTTGAGAGACAACTTGTAGTGGGGATTATTTGTATCTCTCATTTCCTTGATGATTCATTAGTCTAGGTGCTTCAAGTTAATCATCAAGTTTTTCTAAAAGTTCATTGTTTCTTTCAAAAGTGAACCTTCTTGGTGGATTCCAAGATTATAGACTTCGGTGGATTCCGAGGTCATTGGCGTCGTGGCAATTCGTCATCCGTGGAGGATATCCAGTGGAGATCGTAGAGGTACCTAGAGAGTGAGTAAAGACGTATGCCGGTGAGTGGACTCGTGTTGCCCAGATTACCCTTTGTAAGATATCTCCGGTACTACTGTTCTTGCATAGTGGATTATTCGTCTAGCCAAGGGCCCGTAGTTTTTTTTATCACAAGTTAGTGGATTCTAATTGTGATTTTTCCACGTAAAAAATATCTTGCGTCGTGGATGTTTGATTTTCTCTCTTTCTCTATATTGATCATGGTTGTATATTTTTATTTAGATTGCCTAAATCGATAATCACGTTAAACGGGACGCATCTAGATTTTTCTAAAATAGGTCAGATTTTTTAATTGGTATTAGTGCAGGTTGTTCGTACTTGTTTTTCAAAGCTATAGGAGCGTGATTTTTTTGTGATACTCTTCTAAATTCTTCTTATCTTGAGAGAGTTTAATTTTTTAGAGGAATATATTTTTTGGGAGAATGTATTTTTGTAAGAGAGATTTATTTTTGAGAGACAACTTGTATTGAGGATTATTTGCATCTCTCATTTCCTTGATGATTCATTAGTCTAGGTGCTTCAAGTTAATCATCAAGTTTTTGTAAAAGTACTTCACTCCTTTCAAAAGTAAACCTTCTTGGTAGATTCCAAGATTATAGACTTCGGTGGATTCCGAGGTCATTGGCGTCGTGGCAATTCGTCATCCGTGGAGGATATCCAGTGGAGATCGTAGAGGTACCTGGAGAGTGAGTAAAGACGTATGCCGGTGAGTGGATTCGTGTTGCTCAGATTAGCCTTTGTAAGATATCTCTTGTACTACCTTTCTTGCATAGTGGATTATTCATCTAGCCAAGGGCCCGTAGTTTTTTTTATCACAAGTTAGTGGATTCTAATTGTGATTTTTCCACGTAAAAAATATCTTGTGTCGTGGATGTTTGATTTTCTCTCTTTCTCTATATTGATCATGGTTGTATATTTTTATTTAGATTGCCTAAATCGATAATCACGTTAAACGGGACGCATCTAGATTTTCTAAAAGAGGTTAGATTTTTTAATTGGTAATAGTGCTGGTGGCTCGTACTTGTTTTTCAAAGCTATAGGAGCGTGATTTTTTTGTGATACTCTTCTAAATTCTTCTTACCTTGAGTGAGTTTAATTTTTTAGAGGAATATATTTTTTGTGACAGTGTATTTTGTAAGAGAGATTTATTTTTGAGAGACAACTTGTATTGTGGATTATTTGTATCTCTCATTTCCTTGATGATTCATTAGTCTAGGTGCTTCAAGTTAATCATCAAGTTTTTGTAAAAGTTTTTCACTCCTTTCAAAAGTAAACCTTCTTGGTGGTTTCCAAGATTATAGACTTCGGTGGATTTTGAGGTCATTGCCGTTGTGGCAATTTGTCATCCGTGGAGGATATCCAGTGGAGATCGTAGAGGTACATGGAGAGTGAGTAAAGACGTATGCCGGTGAGTGGACTCATGTTGCTCAGATTAGCCTTTGTAAGATATCTCTTGTACTACCTTTCTTGCATAGTGGATTATTCATCTAGCCAAGGGCCCGTAGTTTTTTTTTTATCACAAGTTAGTGGATTTCAATTGTGATTTTTCCACGTAAAAAATATCTTGTGCCGTGGATGTTTGATTTTCTCTCTTTCTCTATATTGATCATGGTTATATATTTTTATTTAGATTGCCTAAATTGACAATCACGTTAAACAGGACGCATCTAGATTTTCTAAAAGAGGTTAGATTTTTTAATTGGTAATAGTGCAGGTTGCTCGTACTTGTTTTTCAAAGCTATAGGAGCGTGATTTTTTTGTGATACTCTTCTAAATTCTTCTTACCTTGAGTGAGTTTAATTTTTTAGAGGAATATATTTTTTCTGAGAGTGTATTTTTGTAAGAGAGATTTATTTTTGAGAGACAACTTGTATTGAGGATTATTTGTATCTCTCATTTCCTTGATGATTCATTAGTCTAGGTGCTTCAAGTTAATCATCAAGTTTTTGTAAAAGTTCTTCACTCCTTTCAAAAGTAAACCTTCTTGGTGGATTCCAAGATTATAGACTTCGATGGATTCCAAGGTCATTGCCGTCGTGGCAATTCGTCATCCGTGGAGGATATCCAGTGGAGATCGTGGAGGTACCTAGAGAGTGAGTAAAGACGTATGCCGGTGAGTGGACTCGTGTTGCCCAGATTACCCTTTGTAAGATATCTCCTGTACTACTGTTCTTGCATAGTGGATTATTCGTCTAGCCAAGGGCCCGTAGTTTTTTTTTATCACAAGTTAGTGGATTCTAATTGTGATTTTTCCACGTAAAAAATATCTTGTGTCGTGGATGTTTGATTTTCTCTGTTTCTCTATATTGATCATGGTTGTATATTTTTATTTAGATTGCCTAAATCGATAATCACGTTAAACGGGACGTATCTAGATTTTCTAAAAGAGGTCAGATTTTTTAATTGGTATTAGTGCAGGTCGTTCGTACTTGTTTTTCAAAGCTATAGGAGCGTGATTTTTTTGTGATACTCTTCTAAATTCTTCTTATCTTGAGAGAGTTTAATTTTTTAGAGGGACATATTTTTTGGGAGAATGTATTTTTGTAAGAGAGATTTATTTTTGAGAGACAACTTGTATTGAGGATTATTTGCATCTCTCATTTCCTTGATGATTCATTAGTCTAGGTGCTTCAAGTTAATCATCAAGTTTTTGTAAAAGTTCTTCACTCCTTTCAAAAGTAAACCTTCTTGGTGGATTCCAAGATTATAGACTTCGGTGGATTCCGAGGTCATTGGCGTCGTGGCAATTCGTCATCCGTGGAGGATATCCAGTGGAGATCGTAGAGGTACCTGGAGAGTGAGTAAAGACGTATGCCGGTGAGTGGACTCGTGTTGCCCAGATTAGCCTTTGTAAGATATCTCTTGTACTACCTTTCTTGCATAGTGGATTATTCGTCTAGCCAAGGACCCGTAGTTTTTTTTTTATCACAAGTTAGTGGATTCCAATTGTGATTTTTCCATGTAAAAAATATCTTGTGTCATGGATGTTTGATTTTCTCTATTTCTCTATATTGATCATGGTTGTATAGTTTTATTTAGATTGCCTAAATCGATAATCACGTTAAATGAGACGCATCTAGATTTTCTAAAAGCGGTTAGATTTTTTAATTGGTATTAGTGCAGGTTGCTCGTACTTGTTTTTCAAAGCTATAGTAGCTTAATTTTTTTGTGATGCTCTTCTAAATTCTTCTTATCTTGAGAGAGTTTAATTTTTGAGAGGAATACATTTTTTGTGAGAGTGTATTTTTGTGAGATTTATTTTGAGAGACAACTTGTATTGAGGATTATTTGCATCTCTCATTTCCTCGATGATTCATTAGTCTAGGTGCTTCAAGTTAATCATCAAGTTTTTGTAAAAGTTCTTCACTCCTTTCAAAAGTAAACCTTCTTGGTGGACTCCAAGATTATAGACTTTGGTGGATTCTGAAGTCATTGGCGTCGTGGCAATTCATCAACCGTGGAGGATATCTAGTGGAGATCATGGAGGCACCTGTAGAGTGAGTAAAGACGTATGCCGGTGAGTGGACTCGTGTTGCCTAGATTGGCCTTGGTAAGATATCTCTTGTACTATTCGTCTGGCCAAGGGCCCGTAGTTTTTTTTTTATCACAAGTTAATGGATTCCAATTCTGATTTTTCTATGTAGAAAATATCTTGTGTCGTGGATGTCTTTCTCTATATTGATCATTGTTTTATATTTTTATTTAGAATGCCTAAATCGAGAATCACGTTAAACGTGATGCATCTAGATTTTCTAAAAGAGGTTAGATTTTTTAATTGGTATTAGTGCAGGTCGGTCCTACTTGTTTTTCAAAGCTATAGGAGCGTGTTTTTTTTGTGATACTCTTCTAAATTCTTCTTATCTTGAGAGAGTTTAATTTTTTAGAGGAATATATTTTTTGTGAGAGTGTATTTTTGTAAGAGAGATTTATTTTTAAGAGACAACTTGTAGTGAGGATTATTTGCATCTCTCATTTCCTTGATGATTCATTAGTCTAGGTGCTTCAAGTTAATCATCAAGTGTTTGTAAAAGTTCTTCGCTCCTTTCAAAACTAAACCTTCTTGGTGGATATTAAGATTATAGACTTCAGTGGATTCCGAGGTCATTGGCGTTGTGGCAATTCGTCAACCGTGGTAGACATCCAGTGGAGATCGTGGAGGTACATATAGATTGAGTAAAGACGTATGCCGGTGAGTGGACTCGTGTTGCCTAGATTGGCCTTTGTAAGATATCTCTTGTACTACCTTTCTTGCATGGTGGATTATTCGTCTAGCCAAGGGCCCATAGTTTTTTTTATCACAAGTTAGTAGATTCCAATTGTGATTTTTCCACGTAAAAATTATCTTGTGTTGGGAATGTTTGATTTTCTCTCTTTCTCTATATTGATCATGGTTGTATATTTTTTTTCAGATTGCCTAAATCGATAATCACGTTAAACGAGACGCATCTAGATTTTCTAAAAGAGGTTAGATTTTGTAATTTGTAATAGTGCAGGTCGCTCGTACTTGTTTTTCAAAGCTATAGGAGCCTGATTTGTTTGTGATACTCTTCTAAATACTTCTTATCTTGAGAGAGTTTAATTTTTTAGAGGAATATATTTTTTGTGAGAGTGTATTTTTGTAAGCGAGATTTATTTTTGGGAGACAACTTGTAGCGAGGATTATTTGCATCTCTCATTTCCTTGATGATTCATTAGTCTAGGTGCTTCAAGTTAATCATCAAGTTTTGTAATAGTTCTTCACTCCTTTCAAAAGTATACCTTCTTGGTGGATTCCAAGATTGTACACTTTGGTGGATTCCGATGTCATTGGTGTCGTGGCAATTCGTCAACTGTGGAGGATATCCAGTGGAGATAGTGGTGGTACCTGTAGAGTGAGCCAAGACGTATGCCGATGAGTGGACTCGTGTTGCCTAGATTGGCCTTTGTAAGACATCTCTTGTACTACCTTTCTTGCACAGTGGATTATTCGTCTAGCCAAGGGCCCGTAGTTTTTTTTTATCAGAAGTTAGTGGATTCCAATTGTGATTTTTCCACGTAAAAAATATCTTGTGTCGTGGATGTTTGATTTTCTCTCTTTCTCTATATTGATCATGGTTATATATTTTTATTTAGATTGCCTAAATCAATAATCACGTTAAATGGGACACATGTCGATTTTCTAAAAGAGGTTAGATTTTTTAATTGGTATTAGTGCAGGTCGCTCCTACTTGTTTTTCATAGCTATAGGAGCGTATTTTTTTTGTGATACTCTTCTAAATACTTCTTATCTTGTGAGAGTTTAATTTTTTAGAGGAATATATTTTTTTGTGAAAGTGTATTTTTGTAAGAGAGATTTATTTTTGAGAGACAACTTGTAGTGAGGATTATTTGCATCTCTCATTTCCTTGATGATTCATTAGTCTAGGTGCTTCAAGTTAATTATCAAGTTTTTGTAAAAGTTCTTCACTCCTTTCAAAAGTGAACCATCTTGGTGAATTCCAAGATTGTAGACTTTGGTGGATTTCGAGGTCATTGGCGTCGCGGCAAATCGACAACCGTGGAGGATATCCAGTGGAGATTGTGGAGGTACTTGTAGAGTGAGTAAAGACGTGTGCTGGTGAGTGGACTCGTGTTTCTTGGATTGGCCTTTGTAAGATATCTCTTGTACTACCTTTCTTGCATAGTGGATTATTTGTCTAGCCAAGGGCCTGTAGTTTTTTATCACAAGTTAATGGATTCTAATTGTGATTTTTCCAGGTAAAAAATATCTTGTGTCGTGGATGTTTGATTTTCTCTCTTTCTCTATATTGATCATGGTTGTATATTTTTATTTGGATTTCCTAAATCGATAATCATGTTAAACGAGATGCATCAAAATTTTTTAAAAGATTTTAGATTTTTCAATTGGTATCAGAGCAGGTCGCTCGTATTTGTTTTTCAAAGCTATAGGAGAGTGATTTTTTCGTGATTATTGATGGATTCAATCCAAGGAAGTAATTTTGATCAAGAATATGCAATGATGGCTTTGTTTACTGAAAATTTCTAACAATTTTTGAAAAAAAAAAACCTAATTTCAAGGATTTAAATTAAAGAGATAGAGATAATTTTGAGCAAAATGTTTTTAAGCCCAACAATAAGAATTTCAGATTTCAAGAAGTTTAATGCTCTAAATGTCATGGGTTTGGACATGTTTCAACCGAATGTCCTTCCAAAACTTTAAAACTTGAGAAATATGCAACCCACAATGTTGTGGTTTCAAGTTTTGACTCGACTTCAGAACAAGAAGTCACTACTGATAGTGAAGATGAGAATTCTCAAAAACACATAAGATGTACCTCCAATGCTGTAAGTTGATGAAACAAAATCAAGAACTCTTTATCATCTTGGAAAATGTGTGAAGGAGAAGGATCGGTTGAAAAATGAATTTTTAGAGGCTCAAGCAAAAATCAATGTCCTACAAAATGGAAAGGACACTTTGATCAACAAACTCTCCATTTGTGAAAGTGAGAGATGTCATTTTCTTGGCGCACATGACGAACTTAAAAAGAAAAATGATCTTCCTAAAGAAGATGCTAAAATTTGTGCCAAGACAATCAAAGAGCTTAAAGAGAAGTGTGCAAAAACGGAACTTGAACTGATCGGTGCCAATGCCACACTCAATTTGTAGAATACAAGTTCAAAGAATTTAGATGTTGTTCTAAATTCACAACAAATGGCAAGTGACAAGAATAGACTTGGCTACCACAACAATTGCAACTCCTTGCCCGAAGCATCATCTTCCAACGATGCAAGCACACAAGAGGTAAAGGGATTTGTTAAGGCAAAAGGTGTGATTTCTTCAACTTCAAGTTTTTCGCATGAAAATATTTTAAAGAAGAAATTTATACCTGTTTGTAATCATTGTGGAAATTGTGGTCATATTAGGAGTCATTGCATGAATTTGTAGAAGGCTAACCATGGTAGGGGTAGAAGACACGCTCAAAGGCCTTGACATGTGCTTAAGTGAAACATTCAATGGGGTAAGCCGGCCACAAAATATCCAAAGGATGATAAGCCTGTTTTTTGTTGTGATTTTTGTGGTAAATTACGCCATCTTCGTTCATATTGCTATTTGCTTAATGGCCACATACCACATAGAGGTAGCAAGTTTTCTAACGCCTCTAAGAAATTTGTGCAAGCCTTGTTACCTAACAAAAATCTAAAATGTCAAAAGTATTTTCAGAATTTTTCGAACTTTTCCAACAACCGTGTTGAAATGCCTCATGTTAAAAATAGAGTTGTGTAGGTAAGGAAAAATGATTTGGGATAAATGGCTTCGTGTTCTTATGTTGCAAATATATATATATATATTAAGTTCTGTGAAAAAGAAAAAAAAAAAGTGTTTTTAATTTGGTGTCAAGCCTTGGGAGTCTTTGTGTTTGAGTTATTTTAAAAATAAAAAAATAATAAAAAATGTGTTAATTGGTCAAAAGGATTTTTGCCTCTAGACTCACTCTTGACAAACTTTGTTTTCTTTTGCATGACATGTTCGGTTTATATAATTCTCACTTCACTTTTGAATACTTGAGGAATGAGGAACATGATCTCATTGTGTACACATTTTTAGAAGGATTAAATGTTTATACATAGCTCATGAGCAATCCTGAACAATGTGTAGATTTTTGTGCCTTAACTCTTGCAGATTGACTGATACCTAGTACTTAAAAGTATGATGATGAGAGATGAGCAAGAAATTTTCTTTGTTGTTTTTGTGCTAAGCTCGAGAGAAAGGGCTACATGAAAGAGTGTGTTATAGTTGTCATTTTTCAGAGGATAAAATTCATGATTTATTGGTTTTAGCTACTGCTCTTAGCAGTGTTAAAGACTCCTTCGAATTTTGAAATGAAAAGGGAAAAAACAAAATCATATAAATAAAAAAAAAAGAAGAAGGAATGAGGTTATGGAAGATTGAATAAATGCTCCCTCTCAAATCATTTTATGCAAACTCGAGGTTTAACTTCTAAAAAGAGTGGCTCAATTTTTTGTTGTAAAATGTTCAAATTTGATCTCTACATGGCATTGTTAAACATTGTATTCTCTTATTTCACACAACACACTGCCTTGGTATGAGATATGTGGGTATCTATTATTCAATAGTTTTGAAGTGAGTGTCTCTTTACACTTGTTGAACATTTTTAGTTTTGATAGGACTCTGTTTTTCAAAATTTTGAGTATAGCGGTAGATATTTTCTGAGTCTTGTGATCAGCGTGCTTTTCCCTTGTCAATTTCGGACAAAGAGGGGGAGAAAAATTGGCCTTGTGTTTAGGGGGAGTAGTATTGTTTTTGTTTTGCACAAGTGTGTTTATTAGGTTTTGTCACGGAATTGCCAAAATGGAGAATGTTTGGATTTTCAATCCTAATTTTGTGCATTATAATGCGAGTTGACAATCTCGTTCCAAAGGCAAATTTGTGATTATGTGTTTAATCATTTTTGTCTCAATTGTTGTTTGAATCAATAGATCTTTTGCAGGAATGGATTATAAAGTTTTGTCCTGGTATTGCCGAAGTGGGAGATTGTTAGAATTTTTATCCTAAGGATTATAATAATTTGTGTTTTGGCAATACCTCTCTTGACAAAACTTATTATCAGGATTATTGATTCTCATTGTTGTTTTGTTTTTTCTTAATTTGATTTTTCATATTGATTATTGTGCTTCAAGAATGTCAAAGATATGGAAATTACATTGTTGAATTTCAAGTTGGCAAGGGATAGTACTTTTGTTTGTCAAAAGTTCTTCATCCTTGTTGGCAAAAATTTTCATTGGCAATCTTTGACAATCATGCATGTGCATTATCTTCTTGATTTTGTAACTTGAAAGAAGCAGGTTTGGTGGCACGAGGATGGATTAGCATGTATGATTTTGCTTGACCTTGTGGCTCTAGCATGGGAGAAAGTTTTTTTTTTTTTTTTGGTGTATAAGTCAATTTGTGTGGATGGTTTGTTGGCTAATCTTGTTGACAAATTGGTGATGAAACATGTGTGTGATTGATGAAATCTTTTCCACATAAAAGGATGAGTTTTTGTTGGAGGAAATAGGAGACAAAGCATGGCCAAAATTGTGGAATAAACATGGAGGATCTCATGTGCTAAAGTCCACAAAAGTAGCTGAACAACATGCCTATTCGTGCCTGCCACCAACTACGTCGCACTTGCAATGTGTCACAATTTCACCTACGACAAGTAACTTCGCGCCTGCGACCATGGTAAGTCCAAACGTCCAGCTCCTAGTACTTTTCTTTACAACCTACGAAGGCAACTTGCCCCCACGACCATAGGACTGCGCCCGTGGCTAGCCCGAGAACTTGTCCTGTCAAGTCTATTTAAAGACCCCCTTGGGTGTTTTGTTGAGCATCTCTCACACTTACATTGAGAGATTTATTTTTGAGAGACAACTTGTAGTGATGATTATTTGTATATCTCATTTCCTTGATGATTCATTAGTCAAGGTGCTTCAAGTTAATCATTAAGTTTTTGTAAAAGTTCTTTACTCCTTTCAAAAGTGAACCTTTTTGGTGGATTCCAAGACTATAGACTTCGGTGGATTCTGAAGTCATTGGCGTCGGGGCAATTCGACAACCGTGGAGGATATCCAATGGAGATCGTAGAGGTACCTGTATTGTGAGCAAAGACATGTGCCGGTGAGTGGACTTGTGTTGCCCGGATTGGCCTTTGTAAGATATCTCTTGTACTATCTTTCTTGCGTAGTAGATTATTTGTCTGGCCGAGGGTCCATTGTTTTTATCACAAGTTTGTGGATTCCAATTGTGATTTTTCCACATAAAAAATATCTTGTGTCATGGATGTTTGATTTTCTCTTTTTCTGTATATTGATTATGGTTACATATTTTTATTTGAATTGCCTAAATTGATAATCACGTTAAACAGGATGCTTCTGAATTTTCAAACGAGTTTTCAGCAACAAATCTAGATTTTTCATCTTGAAATAGGAAAATAATTTGAATAAATGTTGCTCAATATTTATATTTTTTATTAATATAATTTTAAATATATTTATGTGATAATTATGACATTATAATTTAATTCTGATTCAACCCGATGATCGAATCAGTTGAGTGGGAAAATAATGGTCTGGTACCGAGCCGGACAGATTTGGCCGGATAGAGTTACGCCGGGCCCGGGCAATATTTTGGCCGAGCAGGTACTGGGTTGAGGAGGTGCTCGGTTAAGGCACCGATTTGTGTGAACCGAGCTGCATGCTTGCAGGAAGGCCGACCAGCCAAGCAGATGACCGGCGCCAGGAAGGGCGTAGTCGATCGAGCTATGAGTTTGTTCGGCAGGAAGGCCGACAAAGGTGAATGCGAGATATCTCGGACATGGCCCAGCCGGGATGCTGCGTAGCCCGATTCCCTCCAGCTTGTTGAGCGGCGTGCTTGGGCATGAAGCACAGCCCGGCTATGGATTGGGCAGCTCGGCTGCCGGGCTCCAGCAGAGGAGGCTGGCATTTGGGATTAGGTAAGGTCCAGCATGGTGTGACCTGACAGAGGCATGGTTTATGTGCTGACAGATGGGATAGCAGAGCCACGTGTTGAGAGATCATTGGGAGTAGATATGAGGCGCAGAGAGGTATATAAACAATTCGGCGCCACCCCTTATAGAGATGGACAATTTTTGTAAGTAAGACTTGCACTCGAACACTCTCCCTTCTCTCTAGTCATTTTTCCAGGTGTGTGGTTCTAACTTGAGCGTCGGAGGGGTTTTCCGGCCACACACCGCCGGGTAGCTCACCGCCATTGTGCTTTCAGGTGGTCGGATAGAAACGGAGCTTGGAAGAAAGGAATACGGGCTTGCTTGAATATTTGCTCCCCGTACAATTGGCGCCGTCTGTGGGAAGCTTGCAGATAAAACCTTGTCTTCTGGGTTCATCTGATCATCGTTCATGGCGCACAACGAGGAGTTTCCGTTGTCCGCCGTCGACGGAACCACCCCGGAGTTTGTCCGACAGAGAGAAGGACTCCCGTCCATCCTTCCGATGGCGAACCTGGAGACAGCCACCGGAGGACAGGCGGGAGACGCGCGGGATAAGCGCGGAAGGAGTCATGGCCGTTCCCGTAGTCCAGACGGTCACCGACGGCGGAGAGAGTCACACTCCAAACGCCTGGAACACAAGTTGCGGGACCAAGATGCCGTCATCCGGCGAATGGCGGCAGAGATGGAGGAGCTCAAGCGGCGTTACAAAGGGAAGGGTGTAGCTGGAGTGGGTGACCACAGTGAGCGCACCCCATCCCGCCGTTCAGCCCCCTCCCGCCGTTCAGCCAGCCAGAGTCAGAGGCATACTCCGGCAATCTCTATTACCAGGAGCTACAGAGATGGTGATTCCGACTTGCACGCAGAGAAGTCCAGCGCGCAAGATAGCACTTACAGACCCTCACGTCCGGGGACGACGTCGAGGTATTCCTATTCCGCCTGTACAGAGGATTTGCGGACAGTTCTAAAGGAACGGGCTCGCCGGCGGGAAGCTCAGAGGGTGCCGGCGCTCCAGCGGTTATCCTACGGAGCCCACGCCAGCGAGGAGGTCGGAATGCCTCCACCGCGTCAAGCGGCGCCACTCCTTCTAGATACGGATTTGGCCAGGTTGAGCGCCACTCCTTTTTCACTGGAGATAGAAGCAGCGCCGCTTCCGGCGGGATTCCACCAGCCAAAGTTTACCCTTTACGATGGAAAGACCGACCCGTACATGCATGTAAGTCATTTCCGACAGGTTATGGCCGGACACCGGCGGAATGATGCTCTTATGTGCCTTATCTTTCCGTCGAGTTTGGGTGAATTGGGATTGAAGTGGTTCGGAAGGCTACCGGAGGGAAGTATTGAAAGGTGGCAACAGCTAGCAGAAGCCTTCGTAACGCGTTTCACGACTAACACCAAAACTCCTAAGGAAGTTGATCACCTCCTGGGTATCAAGATGGAACCAAGCGACACACTCAAGGCGTACAACTCCAAGTATTGGGAAACTTTCAATGAGATACTGGACTGCCCGGTCAACCTTGCTATCGTACAGTATAAGCGTGGGCTCCCGGTCGGACATAGACTGCGAGACTCACTTACCATGCAACAACCTACGACCATGGGACAGCTTATGCAGCGCATCAATGAGCATATCCGGGTAGAGGATGATGCCTCGGCCTCAACCGAGAAGGCAGCCCCGGTCGTAACGCCCAAGAGGTTGGCAGGAAAAGTGCATGCAGTCGGGCAAGAGTCCGGCCGATCTAGTGACCGAGCTGAAGAGTCAGACCGAGGTTCAAACCGCAAGAACCGGGGTAGGGAGCGGCGTAATGACAGGAATGATTACCGCCGGGATGACTACCCCCAAGATGATTTGGCCGAGGCAGGCAGAAGGTTGAAAGCAAGAACAGGCATCACCACGGTCTTCAAAATTCCAATCTATCGCATACTTAGTGAAATCCGTGACGAGGAGTACGTCCGGTTTCCTGCTAAGTTAGGCGACGGGCAGAGAGGCTTCAATTCCAAGTACCGTTGTACCTTTCACCCGGAACGTGGCCACCGAACAGAGGATTGTCTGCCTTTGAGGCAACACTTAGAAGAGCTAGTGGCAGCTGGGCATCTTGACCTCTACATTGATGGAGGTGTTAAGGCAAAACAGGTTCCAGTTGATCCACGCGGACCGGATGACCGGGAGGCACCTCCACAAGGGGTTGTGAATGTCATCCACGGCATAGTGGAACCAGCGCGTGTTTGCGAGCTTCGTGGTATGATTAAGAAGGCAGAACACATGAGGGAAGTTTTGTCAGTTCAGCCTGCGCTCAAGAGGGGGAAGACAGAAGTAAAGGATGTAATCAGCTTTTCCTCAAAAGATTTGGAGCGCATACAGACACCGCACAATGACGCTTTGGTAGTGACTCTCCGCGTCAATAATTTTGAAGTTAAAAGGATCTTGATCGATCAGGGAAGTTCGGTCGAGATCATGTATTACGACGCTTTCAAACAGCTCAAGCTTCGAGACACGGATTTGGCCCCAGCAACTTCGCCATTGGTCGGTTTCAACTCACAACCAGAGTGGCCTTTGGGAAAAATTATCCTGCCGGTTAAAGCGGGATCAGTGGTCAAACAGGTTGAGTTCTGGGTATTACAGGTGCCATCTACTTACAATCTGATCCTTGGCAGGGGCTGGCTTCATGCTATGCAAGCCGTGGCATCAACCTTTCACCAAGTGATGAGATTCCCCTCAGCTATGGGGGCAGTTGAGGAGATTGGGGGCGATCAGGTTATGTCAAAACAGTGCTTTGTGGCGGTCAATGGAAGCCGGGCTGCCAAGGGATTTGTCCAGATGATTGAGGGACCGGAGGACCGGGTAGTGCTAGATGATGTGGGCACTAAGGCAGAAGACAAAGCCGTGGAAGGATTGGTGGAAGTGCGAATTGATACCGAGCAGCCGGACAAGTTCTTCTTGCTCGGCTCCACCCTCACAGCACAAGAAAGGACCGAGATAGTGGAATTCCTTATGGCCAACATTGAAGTCTTCGCATGGTCGCCTTATGACATGCCCGGCCTCGATCCAAACTTTATCTGCCATCATCTCAATGTCTTCCCCGGAGCCAAGCCGGTCATTCAGCGAACAAGGAGGTCAGCATTGCATCACGCCGAGGTAGTGGCGGAGGAAGTCAAGAACCTGCTTGAGGCGCGAGCAATTCAGGAAGTTCACTATCCTCGGTGGATTTCAAATACAGTCGTTGTACCGAAGAAGAATGGGAAGTGGCGGGTTTGCGTTGATTACAAGACCGTCAACCGTGCCTGTCCGAAAGACAGCTTTCCTTTGCCTAGAATTGACCAGCTTGTGGATTTGACGGCTGGCCATGACAGGCTAAGTTTCTTGGACGCTTACCGGGGCTATCATCAGATTGCCATGCACGGCCCCGACCGAGAAATCACTTCATTTACTACACCAAGGGGACTCTTCTGCTACCGAGTTATGCCTTTTGGTTTAAAGAACGCCGGGGCAACTTTCCAGAGGATGGTGACCAAGATGTTTGCTCCTTTGCTGGGCCGGACAATGGAGGCTTACATTGACGACATGGTGGTCAAGAGCAGGCAACAAGCAAATCATTTGTCCGACCTGGCCGAGATGTTTGCCATCCTCAAGAAGCATAAGTTGCGCCTGAATGCGTCTAAGTGTGCCTTCGGCGTGGGATCCGGGAAATTTTTAGGATTCTTAGTCACAAACCGAGGTATTGAGGCGGACCCTGCACAAATCAGAGCCGTACAAGAGTTAAAGCAGCCTAGCTCGGTGAAAGACGTGCAACATCTGGCCGGAATGGCCGCCGCGCTTAATCGATTTATAAGCCGGTCATCAGATCGCTGCCGTCCTTTCTTTCAGTCCTTGAAGTCCAAGTTCTCATGGGATGAAGAATGCGACCGAGCGTTGGCCGAGCTCAAGGAATATCTGTCTTCAGCGCCATTGTTGGTCACGCCGGTGCCCGGAGAAGAACTTTATCTTTATCTGGCCGTATCGCAGCATGCAGTCAGTGCGGTGCTTGTTCGGGCTGAAGGAATCAAGCACCTCCCCATCTTTTATGTTAGCAAGACTTTACTACCGGCAGAGACTAGGTACCTGCCTCTTGAAAAGCTCGCTTTGGCATTAATGATGGCTTCAAGAAAGTTGGCGCACTACTTTCATGCACATACTATCGTCGTCTTGACCGAGTTCCCCCTCAAAGCTTTATTTGAACGGGCGGATTTTTCTGGGCGAGTGCTTAAGTGGGCGGTCGAGTTTGGGACAGTTTGATGTGAAGTATCAGCCGCGCACTGCCATCAAAGCCCAAACTTTGGCTGACTTCGTTGCAGAATTCTCACCTGGAACTCATCCGGTATGCCCGGTCGATATTACCGCGGCAGATGATGAGGTGCGCACCAGTTCATCAAAGATACTACCGCCTGGTGGGATTCGCGGCGCGGACTTAGCGCGCACCACCGCAGTGGCCTACACTTCTACAATGCCAACAACCGGTGACGCGACGACAGAGTTGGGTGTTGTTACTCCACCAACTCTGCCCGGTAACGCATCACCAAGGGGGGAAGTCATGGAACTACTCAGCACAGAGCCTGCGGCCGGCATAATACCGCAACCTGGTGATTCGCCTACGGACTTAGGCGTGGCAGACCGACTTGCTGAGTCCAGTGCCGAATCACCAAGGGGGGCTGGAGTGGGGCCAGGGAGCGCAGAACTTGAAACCGGACGGCCGAGCAACCTTGATTGTAGCACCCCTCACCACTCGCAGGATCCATCAGTTTGCTGGAAGCTTTTTTTGGGGGAAATGTGGAAGCTTTTTGTTGACGGGGCGTCCAATCGTCACGGTGCTGGGCTGGGTATTGTTCTTATCTCCCCAGATGGCCTAACCATTGAACATTCTATCACCCTTGGCTTCCCAGCATCTAACAACGAAGCCGAGTATGAGGCCCTTCTGGCCGGGCTCAAGAGCGCAATCCAGATGAAGGCTGCCGAGCTAATGGTGTACAGTGACTCCCAACTTGTGGTTAACCAAGTTTCTGGGATTTACGAGGCAAAGGATGACCGCATGGCGAAGTACCAAGCTCTGGTCAGAGAACGCATCAAGCAGTTTCAGGCAATCAGGGTCCAACAGATCGGCCGAGAAGAAAACAGCCGAGCTGATGAGCTGGCCGGCCTGGCATCGATGGTAGATAGTACGTCTCCAAATCCCTTGTTAATTGACTTTCTTCCACGACCAAGCATTGAAGATACCGGGCAGACGGAAGTACTCTGCGCCGAGCTGGGTCCGTCGTGGATGGATCCAATCATTTTGTTCCTCCGAGACCGGATTCTACCAACCGAGAAGAAGGAAGCACACAAATGCCGGGTAAAGTCAGAGCGGTTTTGGCTCTCTCCATCTGGCGCATTGTATAAGAAGTCCTTCTCTGGTCCGTACTTAAAATGTGTGCACCCGAGCAGTGTGGATGCATTCCTGCACGAAATTCACGAAGGCATTTGCGGCAGCCACACCGGCGGCAGATCCTTGGCCTACCGAGCTATTTCACAAGGCTATTGGTGGCCGTACATGCAAGCTGACGCCCAAAAGTATGTCCGGAAATGTGAAAAGTGCCAGAAATTTGCACACCAGATCCACCAGTCGGCCAGAGAACTTCTTCCCCTCACCAGCCCTTGGCCTTTTGCGATGTGGGGGCTAGATATAGTGGGACCCCTCCCAACTGCACCGGGCAACCGCAAGTTCTTTATCGCGGCGACGGACTACTTCACCAAATGGGTTGAAGCCGAACCTTTGACAACTATCAAGGAAAAAGACGTGAAGAGGTTTGTCTGGCAGAATGTGGTAACGCGGTTTGGCGTCCCCAAGATCTTGATTTCCGACAACGGCACCCAGTTTGACGGCCGCCTATTCAGAGGCTTTTGTGAAGATTTAAAGATTGAATTCTACAACTCTACTCCGGCTTACCCACAGTCCAACGGTCAAGCCGAGGCGTCGAACAAGATCATATTGGATGGGTTAAAGAAAAGGTTGGAAAAGGCAAAGGGAAAGTGGGCCGAGGAACTTCCCAGCGTCCTTTGGGCATACCGGACTACCCCGCGGCGTTCTACCGGGGAAACTCCATTCGCTTTGGCTTATGGAATGGAGGCAGTCATTCCCTTGGAAGTCGGCATGCCCACCCTCAGAAGTGAAAGCTTTGAGCCTGCTCTGAACACCGAGGCTATATCTCTGGAATTAGACCTGGCTGAAGAGCGCCGGGAAAAGGCTCTCATCCATGTGGCAGCCTACCAGCAAGAACTCTCCAGGAAGTACAACAAGCTGGTGCACCCCAGACCGTTCAAGGTGGGTGATTGGGTCCTGAGGAAAGTTATGGGAAATACCCTGGTGCCAGGAGAAGGCAAGCTAGGGGCAAATTGGGAAGGACCATACAAGATAACCGGTCTGGCGGGCAAGGGGGCATACCACCTGGAGGACATGGATGGTAGAGCAATACCTCGGCCATGGAACGCGGCCAATCTCAAAGTGTACTATTTCTAGCTATTGTTTTGTTTGCAAAGAAGGAGCTTTTTGCATTACACTTCAGAATGTAATTCTTTTTGTCAATATATACAAGTGTTCTTTGCCTTCGAAATTTGATGTTTTGTTCAAACTTTGGATTCCCAACCGAGATGTTTTGCTCCGGTTGGAAGAGTTGGTGTTTTGCCCAACTTTATATTCCCAACCGAGATGTTTTGTTCCGGTTGGAAGAGTTGGTGTTTTGCCCAACTTTATATTCCCAACCGAGATGTTTTGCTCCGGTTGGAAGAGTTGGTGTTTTGCCCAACTTTGGAATTCCCAACCGAGATGTTTTGTTCCGGTTGGAAGAGTTGGTGTTTTGCCCAACTTTATATTCCCAACCGAGATGTTTTGCTCCGGTTGGAAGAGTTGGTGTTTTGCCCAACTTTGGAATTCCCAACCGAGATGTTTTGCTCCGGTTGGAAGAGTTGGTGTTTTGCTCCGGTTGGAAGAGTTGGTGTTTTGCCCAACTTTGGAATTCCCAACCGACATGTTTTGCTCCGGTTGGAAGAGTTGGTGTTTTGCCCAACTTTGGATTCCCAACCGAGATGTTTTGCTCCAGTTGGAAGAGTTGGTGTTTTGCCCAACCGAGATGGATTAATCCGGTTGGAGGAGTTGGGGTTTTGCCCAACTTTGGAATTCCCAACCGAGATGCTTTGCTCCGGTTGGAATCGTTGGTGTTTTATCCAATTTTGAATTCCCAACCAAGATGTTTTGTCCGGTTGGATGGATTAATGTTTGTGCAAGTTAGATATTTCTTGCCGAGATGAATTACCTCGGTTGGAGATGGTATGATCTGGTCTCTCAACCGTGGTGATGTATCCCGGTTCAGTGAGTTGATGAAGCTCAAGCAAACCATGCAAACACTTCATAAAAGTTAAGCTTTTTCATTAATTCGAAATGAGTACAAAGTTGGGGTACTTAGCCCGGTTACAAAATGTGAGACTTAGCCCGGATACATGAAAAACAAACAAAAGCAAGTTCAAGGAGAAACTACGCAAGGGGGGAGAGGTTGTCAAAATCATCTTCAATGTTGACCGGTGCATTCCTCTCTTGATCACCGGGCTCATTCTGGACATTCTGCTCGGGGCTGCTTCCTTCACCGGCGTCTGCAGCCGTCTCTCTAGCAAGCTCTTCCTCGGCCTCTGCCTGCAACGCAGTGAAGACGTCGTTGGCATAGGGCACAAGGTAGACCGGCAGAAAGGCTTTTGGTGTGGAGGCAAACACATCGGTTTCAGGGCCCTGGCCGAGCTGAGAGCAAGCTTCCTTCCAGCCGGCCTTGAAGTATATGTCCTGGGTTGCAAAGACCTGCTTTTTGTAGTTGTCTTCTGCTTCTTTGAAGCCTGCATTGTTGGCATCTTCGCAGTCTTTTTCCCTGGACTCTTTCAGCGCATTAAGCTCGGCTTGGAGTTCATCTCGTTTCTTCTCGGCCTCATTCAGCTGGCCGAGCAGTCTGTTGTTTTCGGTGCTAGCCCGGTCGAAAGATGCCTTTGCCCGTCCCAGCTCGGTCTGAAGGCTCTCAACTTGGCTGGCTGTATCAGTTGCCCTCTGCCTAAGTCGGTGGACACGCTCCATCACGAGGTGCTGTTTCTGGATGGCCTGCAAGAAAAAAAAAACTTGATCAGCAAAGAAACCGGGCAAACACTTTGAAAATTCTGGGAGCAGGTTGGGGTGCTTACCCTGGTCATTGACTTCACGGCCGATTTGACCAGCCGGGTGTCTGGAACGTGGTCACTTCCAACCACGTCAGACGGCAGCAGGAGTGCCTTTGACAGGTCGAAGGCCAACAGATGTTCCTTGTCGCCTTTGACCGAGGCGTTGGCCGGGATGTTAGCACCCCGGTGTTTCAGCAGCGGGCGCCAGGCCGGTACGGTGTTGGCTTGTACTGCAGGTTGCTCGGTTTCTAGCTCAGCCACCAGCTCGGCTGAGGGATCTGGCCGAGCCCTTTTTCCACCCCGGCGCTGCGCAGGTTCTCGGCGGGGTTGGCCGGTTGCAGGTGTGGCGAGGCCGATCACTGCGCCGCTGGATTGACCGGCCGCTGATGAGGGAGTGCCGACGCCCGGTAGCTCGGCTGAGGTGGCAGTTAGCAAATTTCGGATTCGACTCTGCTTGGCCATTTCCTGTTCCTCGGTCAGCCGGATTAAGGGGATGTCAGGTAAAGTTGGATCCGGAGGTGGAGTTGGCTCGCGCAGGAAGTCAGTGACTCTACCCCGGCGGGGAGCAGAGTATCTGTAAGTAGGTTGATAATCGAGCAGTTCGTTACAATCCCGGTGCCTGTATCGGAGCACGGTTCGGATTGACTCGGAGTTTGGGAACTGGTAATTTGCCTGTAGATCCTGGATTGCTGCAAAGGAAACAAAAAATGGCTAAGTAAAGAATAATCAGTTAAGAGGGTTGACCGAGCAAGAAAGCGTGGCTTACATGAAGAACCAAAGTTCTTGCTAATAAACCAGCCCGGTACGTCGGCCGTTTCATAGTTGCCAGACACCCAGAAAAAGTCGTCATCGTGCAAGTCTTTATCTGGGGTGCCGGTCACTATTTTCTCCTTGCCCGGTCTTATTTTCAGGTAGTAGGCAAGACCGTCCCCGGTGTGGCCCATGGTGTACTGCCTTAAGATCTCGGCTAAGCCTAGTTGAGTGCCAAGCCGGTTGTTTAATTCGTGAACGCCGTTGATAATCCGGTACGTATTTGTTGACACTTGGGTTGGTGCCAGCCCGGTGCGGCGTAAGAATTCTGTGATCAGGGGATTGAGTGGAAAGCGAAGGCCTCCCTCAACTATTGAGAGCACGGTGAAGGGGCATTGCTCGGCTCTCCCCCAAGGAGTTGTTTGCTCGGCTGCAAGTTCGAGGTGGACATCGGCCGGGATGCCGTACTCCTCCCTGAACGCGTCTAAGGCAGCCGGGGTGTCTACCATAAAGCGGTACTTCCCCATTTGAGGCGGTCCTAAGGTAGCTCGGTTGTGGTTTGGCACTGGATGATTGCTCGGTCTTGGGAGCTTCAGAATGGTTAATGGTCCCCTTGGACTCTGCAGGAAAAGGAGGGTAAGTGTGAGCGCGGTCTCGCAAAACCAAGCTTGACTTTAGCTCGGTCCGAAGGCGTGCCAAACCACCCCGGTTCCTAAGGCTGCTAGAGAGCTCAATCGCCCAAACGGATCAGATACTAGCCCGGCTGGACAATCAAGTACTCCTACTATCTCGGTTTTTACTGTATTCACTACAAACATGTTATTTTCTCGGTTTTGTGGTTCTTTTGGATCAAATGGAGACCATGAGCCCGGTCCGCCCCAGTTCTTCGCTGTTCTTCAGGAGAAATGAAGAACACCATGAACTATGGAAGGTTTGGGATGTTTTTAGGTGCCTAAGTTCTAAAAGCTGTATTTTTAAACCCTAATGTGTGAAATGTGAAAGAAAATGGCAAGAGAATACAAGAACTTACCAGGAGAAGGCGAGGAGGACTTCTTCGAGGCACTAACGCAGCAACGGCAGGAAAGGGAAGGGGCACGAGCTCTGGAGCTACTGGAACGATGGAATGGCAGTAAGAAAGGGAAGCAGGAGAGGGTGGCCTGTATATAGGGTGTTTAACCGCCAAAATTTTTGAATTTCGGCAGCCGGTTGGCTGCTCGAGGACGAATAAGAAGCTGCCACGTGCCCCCATTTAATGACTTCGTCAGAGTTGAAGAGACGGGCAGTTGATGCGTCAGTCGGGAAAAACGAGATGACACCGAGGTCTGATGTAGCACCAACCGGGGACCGAGGACCGAGGAAATGAAATTTTATCTCGGCTGGAGTAGGTAATCCCTGTCACGCTAGAGCGGACGGAATTAAGGGGCAATTGAGTGGGAAAATAATGGTCTGGTACCGAGCCGGACAGATTTGGCCGGATAGAGTTACGCCGGGCCCGGGCAATATTTTGGCCGAGCAGGTACTGGGTTGAGGAGGTGCTCGGTTAAGGCACCGATTTGTGTGAACCGAGCTGCATGCTTGCAGGAAGGCCGACCAGCCAAGCAGATGACCGGCGCCAGGAAGGGCGTAGTCGACCGAGCTATGAGTTTGTTCGGCAGGAAGGCCGACAAAGGTGAATGCGAGATATCTCGGACACGGCCCAGCCGGGATGCTGCGTAGCCCGGTTCCCTCCAGCTTGTTGAGCGGCGTGCTTGGGCATGAAGCACAGCCCGGCTATGGATTGGGCAGCTCGGCTGCCGGGCTCCAGCAGAGGAGGCTGGCATTTGGGATTAGGTAAGGTCCAGCATGGTGTGACCTGACAGAGGCATGGTTTATGTGCTGACAGATGGGATAGCAGAGCCATGTGTTGAGAGATCATTGGGAGTAGATATGAGGCGCAGAGAGGTATATAAACAATTCGGCGCCACCCCTTATAGAGATGGACAATTTTTGTAAGTAAGACTTGCACTCGAACACTCTCCCTTCTCTCTAGTCATTTTTCCAGGTGTGTGGTTCTAACTTGAGCGTCGGAGGGGTTTTCCAGCCACACACCACCGGGTAGCTCACCGCCGTTGTGCTTTCAGGTGGTCGGATAGAAACGGAGCTTGGAATAAAGGAATACGGGCTTGCTTGAATATTTGCTCCCCGTACAAGTAACTCATCTACTCGATCAATTTTTCAATTCACTTACCGATTCAATTTTTAAAACATTGTTGTCTACTCAAAGGGTGAGGGTCACTGCCATTTTATAGTCACTCTAACCTTGCCGAAACATTTCACAATGATTATTAATTGAATTACTTTCCATTTATTTTATAACGATCTCGGTTTCGATCCTTCTTTCACGTTTTGCCACTTCGACTGGGCCGGTCAGGGGTCGAGCTGCCCGGTCAGCTCACAAGGGTTGAGAGGGCAGTGCCCCTTGGCGGGTCCGGGGCAACGCCCTGGCTGGGTCGAGGGGCAGTGCCCCTCGAAGCAAAAAAGAAAAATGCATTTGAAGTTGCTTGTCCGCTCGAGCTTCGATTTCCCCGCTCGAGCGGAGAATGTTTGGTTCCTGCACTTTGACCTGTCTCAAAAATACTAGAAAGGTGTATTCGACGATCAAGCAGACCTTTCCACGCTCGAGCGGGAGTCTGTGTCTTACGTTCGAGTGGGGATTTCCATGCTCAAGCGGACCATGCTTTATCAGATCGTGAAAGTGACATTTCAAATCATTTTCTGCTTTCTCTTTCTCTCTAAAAGTCTCCAAATTTCCAGATCTAGGGCTTCTCTCTCTAGAAACTCACATTCTCTCTAAGATTTCATCTAAATTCATTGTGTTCTTGACCCTAGTGTCTTTGAGAATAAGGTAGAGGGCTTCAAGAGCTTCATATTGATCTAAGTAAAAGTGGGTTTCGTCATTTTTGGAGTTCAACCTTGCTTTGCTCGTCTTCTCTTCTTGAGGTAGGGATTTTCTACACTCTAATATGGTTTTTAGCTTAGTTATTTGCTATTGTGTATAGATGATGAGATTTGGTTGTGGTTTGGACAAATCTAAGATTTTGGTGTGAAATGAAAAGAGGGGTTTTTTATGTATGAGAGATAAATGAGTATGGGGTTTAAATATAAGACCTTGGTGTACCAAAATAGTTGATTTTTGGTGTTTGGGTCAATATTGGAAAAAGGGAAATTTTTTTCCCTAACTTGATAAAATGATTATTTTGTATAAATAATTGGAATTAACATTGAATATGTTAATTGGATGGTTATTGATGTAGGTGGTGAAATTGGATATGCATTATCTCACACCTTTGGAAGTTTTAAAAAAATTATTTATCTTGAAATTTAATATATATCTAGAGATAAATGTATTGGGCTATCAGTGGAGGATAGTCATGATTGTTGTACAAAATGTATGAGGATTAGGCGATTTAATGCTAATCTATTGTTGGTTGTCATTGAATATGACTGTACTATAAATACATTGTATATGTATGTTTATTGGGAGGAGATAGGGGATGTACTCCATATGTGATTTTGTTTATAAATACATTGCGTATATATATTTGTTTGGGAGGAGAAAAGGGATGGACTCCATTTTAAAGCAAGTTGGCCAGAGTGTCCTGGGTGAAAGATCCGAAATTATATATATACATGGGTGTCGTAAAATGGCAGGATTGAAGTGTTTATGTGTGTTTTGCATAGTTAGAAAACCATTGAGTTGTAGTCTCATTTTGGTTGTTGAAAGATAAAGAATTTAACTCATGAATTGAGTAGCATATATGAACTGGAAATGAATTGAAGGAAAATGGAATAAGATTGGTCTTAGTGGCATATGATTATACAGGCCTTGTAAATACTTCCGTATCGGTATTGTTTATATACGTGGTATTTATACCTTTGCTAAATCTCATAAATTATGTTAGATTATTTCTACCGGGCTGTTGGCTCACCCTATATGGGAATATCATTTTCAAGTGTAGGTGAGATGTCTCTTCCAAGGCAATAGTATGGATGGACTTTCAAGAAGCAAGAGCTTCTTAATTATCCATTATGTGTGTATGTTTGTTATTTGTAAAGCCAAGGGCTTAAGTTGTAATGAGTGAAACTCAATTTGTGTAACCAAGCAATGACTTGGAAAGATATAAGCCTATAAGGCATTTAACTGGTTGTTAAAGAGTGAACTCTGATGTATGAAAGTATGTTGTTTCTTATATTTATTCCACATATGAGCTATCTTTATTGTATTATTTTGGGGCGTTACATGTTTGCTAGGAATTAATAAAAATTGGAAACAAAAATTAAGCACATGTTAGGAATATAAAAATTAACGTAGTTCATAAAAAAAAAAAGAATATTGTTATTCAAGTCAAAAAATTGAACCAATTTTTTAAAGGGACGCTCAGTTCAAAACTCCAATTTTAAATTTCCTGGTCCACATTCTAAATAATTTTATCCATAAAGACAAACTTTTTCAAAATGACCAAACTAACCCATATATAAATATACATGGTACACATGGTCAAATGACCAAACCAACTCTTCTCTCTTCTCTCTTCTCTCTTCTCTTCTCTTCTCTTCTTCATCTCCGCGAGTCCGCCGTCTCATCGTCATCCCACCACTTCCTTTCACCCTCCACCACTCCACTATTACCTCCGCCTTCTACTTTGCACTGTAGGAAGGAGAAGGACGCGATACTGGTTGCTCAAATCCTTAGCAGAATGTGTCGATACCATTGCACTTGTGCTCTGTATCGAATATCAATGGATGCTCATACCTAGAATGATTGAGCTTCATCTCTTTTTCTCTCTAATATAGGAGGAGGAAGAGGAGGTCCTGATGAAAAGCGGATATGATTTGGATGACCAAAGTTGACTCTTATTAGTTTATTGAAACCATTCCTTGTGAACATGGTCCGCGATGTCTCCCTCATTGGACCAATCACAGTCGCCGCAGATCGACCGTTCGCTTTCATCGCTGACATAGATCAGCCGTCCATTTGGCGTCGGCGTCTTTTTTGAAGGTTCGTCGGTGACAATCCAGATCTGGTCAGATCTAAGTCACAAACCCTAAAAAGCTCAAAAACTCATATCTCTCTCGATTTACTTTGTGTTTTAATTTTCATGAATTAATTAAGAGTTGCTTCTTGTTGTTAGTATTTGATTTTCCGACTGTGAAAGGTCTCTCACTAATGTTGCTTCTTGTTGTTAATATTTGATTTTATTGATTGATTTAGGAATCTCTCGTTGTTTACTCTAGTATACATATATATATACAATACATAATCGGCTGAGATTTATTTATTTATTTATTATTGTTGATGATGAAACAAATATAAGACAAATTTTGAACATATAAGTAGTTTGTGAATTTATGGGGAAAAAATTGAACAGATAGATAGAATTTATAGGGAAAAGTTGAATAGACAAGAGAAAAATTAAACAGATAGATAGAATTTAGGTGAAAAATTGAACAAATAGATAGATTTTACGGGAAAAAATTGAACAGATAGATAGAATTTAGGGGAAAAAATTGAACAGATATGAGAAAAATTAAACCGATAGATAGAATTTAGGGAAAAAAATTGAACAGATAGGAGAAAAATTGAACAGATAGAAAATAAGGGGTGAAATTGAAAACAAAATGTCTTTCAGAACTTTTCACCAAATTGTTTCACAAAGCTAATGCCTTATACTTTCCTTACATTGGATTTATCACTAATTTTGTCTTTTTCAAACTCGATGATGTGGAAATTAATTAGAATATGTAAGGCAACTCTCTCTCTCTCTCTCTCTCTCTCTCTCTCTCTCTTATATTTTTTAATCATTAACGAATTATCTTACTTACATATCATTAGATCTAGAAAATGGATCTAAAAATGAATTTATATATCATTTTCTTAAAATTAGATCTATATCCATAATTGTTGCAATTTTCACTATAATTCAAATTTTACAGGAGATACAATAATAGTGGTCTTCCCTTAACTATAAATAATCGGTGGTGCTACATGCACCAATTAGTGTACTAACTAGTGTATCAATACTAGTTATGACATTCTTATTGACCCCACTCATTAATCGCATTACAAATACCAAAAACCTCTTAAATTATGCCACATTATCAATTGGTACACTAATTAGTATACTAATTAGTGCATATAGCATTATTCATAAATAATAGAAATTTGGTCATGATATAAGTGCAAAAATACTAAAATGTCTTTACACTAAAATTTAATTGGATCCACGGTTGAGTAGTGAACAATTAGAATTTATTAAAATTCACACTATCTCAATATTCTTTTTCGACAATGAAAAATCCAATTTTATTGACACATTAAGAAAAATGTGAATAATATACATATTTTAATCAATATAGAATAGTATACCATTTTAGAAGGGACCATTACAATTTTTAATGTACACTAGACAGATAGACTTTGTCTTACCGTGGGACCTCCTTTTGTTTTCCCTTTCAAGCTACAGTAAACAAACTGATAAACATGAATGGTTAAGTCTAGGAATCCAAACTTTCGTTCTCATATTTGTGTCAAGAATGAACGTCCGAGAGTAAAAATTGAAAGTGTATTGTGAAGTTCATATGTTTCTGGGTAATTTTATGGATAAAATTCTTGTGTTTATAGGATTACTAAACATTTTACTCTATTTAGTTTATTGGAATGAGATGTAATAGAATGCAATGGAATGATCATTATACTTAGACTCCCTTATAAAATAATCATTCATTTACTGTGGTGAATGATGATTTCATTTAAAATGCATTTTTTCATTACTTTTTTAATTAATTAAATATGAAAATAAAAATTTTAATAGAATAATGATTTCATTTTTGTTTATTTCAGTAAACTAAACACCAACTAAGATGAAGATATTCTCAAAACTTAATGAATCGTACGTAAGAACATCTCTAATGGTTGAAACTATAATAGCTTTGCTAAAAGTATTTTTTGACTTGTTACAGCACACAAATTTTTTTTTATTTTTGTCTATACCATTCTAATGGAGGCTTATCATTTTGACATAATCATTTGACAAATTCAACTAATTTTTAATTTGTCAACAATTTGGCTTGTACTACATTTCAAATTCTTTAACTACCATTTCCCTGTCAAACTTTCAACAATTTTTATTTTATCAACAAAAAAAATAGTAGTTGGAAAAAAAAAATAGTTGATTTTGTAACCCACTGTGATCAACTAGAAGTTTATTCAAACCTAGAAGTGCAAGTGCTTTGAAGATGTTGCAACCCACTGTGATCAACCATTTTCATTATTGTTGATTTGTGAAGTTTTTTTTTTTTTTTTTTTTGATTCAAATAAAGATAAAACACAAATAGGAAATAGATAGAATCTTGGGGATATTAATCCCTTCTAGAGCCAACATTTATCATGTCAGCAGTTAACAAAGAGAGGATAGAACTAGAAGGGTCTTCCTTCAATATGCGGTGCTCTAGTTGATTTACTCCTATGTTAGCCAAGGCATATGCACATTGATTTGCTTCCCTGGGAATGGCTTCAATAGTGCATTGGCATCTCCTAAGCAGGAAATTAGCATATTCAATTAGGGCCCTGTATGGTGAGTTTTTCCCATTTCCATCTCTGATAAGCTCTATGGCCATCTGGGAATCAGTTTCAATTTGGATGTTGGCCATTCGTTTCTGTATGACTATGGTTAGTTCCCTGTAAATGCCCCATAGCTCAGCTTCCAAACTGGAACAGCTGTCTAAGTAACCATAGAACCCCCATATCAAGGTGTCAACTTCATCTCTGAGCAGTCCTTCATAGCTTGATTGACCAGGATCCCCTTTAGAGCTTCCATCAGTATTCATCTCGAGCTTACCTGCAATAAGACAAGACCAGGACATTAGTGTAGGTTCTTTAAAGCTTGGGTGTAGTATGGTCTGAAAGGCTTCTTGAGTTTCCAAAGCCTTATTCAGTATAAAGGTCACACTGGTGCTTCAAACACTTCTTTGTTTCTCTCTTTCCAGATGGTCCACAGAGTTGTTAGAAAAACTGTTGGCCGTTGAATATCATTGATAAGGTCCTTGCTTTTGAGATTGGTCCTGATCCATTCCTGCAGGGTAGCATTGTGGCTTTGCTACCACCAGGTATTGTTCCTCAGGTTCACCCATAAAACCTTAGCTTTGGGGCAGCTTATGAGAAGGTGTTGCATGTCTTCTCTGGTGGATTGGTACCTGGGACAAGTGTTTGAATCAGAGAGATGTCTAATTAACCTCATATGGTTTGTGAGCAGTCTTTTATGCATGACAAGCCAAATGAAGCTTCTAAGTTTGTGAGGTGCCTGGATTTTCCATATCCCTTGCCAGTTGGTTCCATCAGATTCAGAGTTGGATATGGCTTGGTAGGCTGCTGCTATGGAATAGTTGCCACTAGAGGAGCCTCTCCAATGAGATGTGTCATTGTAGGTTACATACCTGGGCCTATGTATTCTAAGGATGGCCTCTTTGTCTTGTTGGGATATGAGGTGTTGGATAGAGGTTAAATCCCAATTTCCTTCTTCATCAAGAATGGAGCTGACTTTGGTAGCTGCTTCAATATGCTGTCCCTGGTTTGACATGCACAAGGGTTGGTCTCCATACCACTAATTTGTCCAAAGTGAAATATTTACCCTCATCTCAACATTCCACTTAATGTTCTTCTCCAAAATATCTCTGTTTTTTATAGTACTTCTCCAAATGTGAGATGCCTTTCTAGTGATAGGCCAATTAGATGAAGAATGGTTTTTAAGGTATTTGGCTTTCAAAATGTTGCACCAAAGCTCCTCAGAGTTAGTGGCAAGTTCCCACTCTAGCTTAGTAATGAGAGCAGAATTCTAAGCTCTGATATTTCTAATTCCTAAGCCTTCATGCTTCTTACTTTTGCACACTTGTTGCCAATTAACAAGATGAACCTTCTAACTAGTTTCAATGCTTCCCCAGAGAAAGTTTCTATTCAGTTTCTCAATTTGGTCATAGGTGTGTCTAGGGATTTCCATAGTTTGCATAAGGTGATTAGGCATAGCAAAAATGACAACCTTAATCAGGGTTGTTCTACTTGCAAGGGATAGGCTTTTTGCTTTCCAACTGGAAAGTCTAGTGGCCAGTTTGTCAATGATGTCTTTAAACTGGTGTTTATTAACTCTATTATGGAGAAGGGAAGTGCCCAAGTACTTACCCAGGTTAGTGGTGAGAGAGATGCCACAAGTGTAGCTCAGGGAGAGAGCCTTCTTTCGAGGAACATTACGGGAAATGAACATTTTTTATTTTTACAAATTAATTTTTTGCCTAAACATATCACAAAATTCAGATAGCACTTCCATAATACAATCACAATTTCTTCTAGTAGCTCTAGCAAATAAGATAAGATCATCAGCAAAGAACAAATGGGAAATAACAGGGCTATCTTTAGAAGCCTTAAGCCCCTTCCATTCTCCATTATCAGACTTCATTCTAATCATGTTATATACGTTTTCCACGCAGAGAACAAACAAATAAGGGGATAGAAGATCACCTTGACGAAGACCTCTGCCCATACTGAAGCTGGGGAGAGTCTCACCATTCCAAATGATGGCAGAATTTACATTAGACACACAATTAATAATGAGAGTGATCCAATCAGGATTGAGATTAAGCTCTTTAAGGGAATGATGGATAAAGTCCCAGGATATACGGCCATAGGCCTTCTTAAGATCAATTTTAAGAACCATGCCACCAGTCTTACCCTTTTTACACCTAAGTGTATGCAGGATCTCTTGAGTAATGATGATGTTATCTGTGGTAGTGTGACCAAGGATAAAACTGCTTTGGTCGGGGCTAATGAGATCAGAGAGAAAGGGCCTGAGTCTGTTGACAATAATTTTAGTAATGGTTTTGTAGGTGACATTACAAAGGCTTATGGGTCTAAACTGTTTCAAGGACTCGTGGTTTTGAAGTTTGGGGATAAGGACAATTAGAGTTTCATTGATCTTAGCGGGGACATATTTATTGTGGAAACAATCTTTAATAAAATTGCAGACAGAGGGGCCAATTGTGTTCCAATGGTTGTGGTAAAAGACTGCTAGGAGACCATCCTTGCCAGGGGCTTTAAAGGCTTTAATGCTTTTAATAGACTTCCAAATTTCAATATTGGTCACCGAGGCTTGGAGCCTATCATTATCTTCTCTTGAGAAACCAGTTCTAGCAATGTTAATCCAATCGGTCAAGAGTTGAGTTTCCTCATACTGAAATAGATTGGTATAATGGTCCACAATGTGAGCTTTGAGGTCATTACAATTGGAGATTCAAGTTCCATTACTATCTCTTAAAACCTGGATCTTAAGCTTTCTTCTCTTATTCAAGGTAGAAATATGAAAATATTTTGTATTAACCCATAGTAAGCCATTTGTTTCGAGATTTTTGGTGCCACAAAATTTCTTCTTGGAACAAAGTCATGTTAAACTGCTTAATAAGGTCTTTTTCAAGAAGATGAAGACTATGAGAGAAAAGATTGTTTTGGGATTTTTGAATGCCCTTAATGCTAGCCAAAAGATTTCTTTTCCCTTTAAAAATGTTTCCAAAAGCATCCTTATTCCAGATTTTGACATTACGAGTGAAATTGTTCATGGCTTTAATCAAGTTAAAATCCATGTTAAACCAAGACTTGTGCACAACTTCAATGAAATTGGGATGGCAAAGCCAAGCAGCTTCAAATCTAAAAAGTCGATTTTCAGGGTTTGAGGGATGCATACCTTGAGTGTGGACCACTAGAGAGGAGTGATCCGAATAGATTCGTGGTGTTGTCCTCACAGTACCTTCTCGAAACAAGGCTCTCCATTGTTCATTGCTCATGGCTCTGTCTAGGCATTCCATAGTGTTAGCCATGCATTGTCTGTTGTTAGTCCAAGTAAAGCGAGGGCCAACACTCCCTAGATCAAGGAGGTTGTAGTTGTTGACTCTCTCAGTAAATCTTTGGGTTCTGTTCAGGTTCTGGGATGATGAAAAGCTCCTTCTTTCACTGTGGTTTGCATAATCATTGAAATCTCCCACTACAAGCCAAGTTTTGTTCATACTTGCTGCTATATCTTCAAGGTCCTCCTATAGTGAGTCTTCGGCTACGGGGTTTGTGCTAGCATAAATAGCATTTAAGACCCATTCCTCATAATCCTCTTTGTGCACTGTGGCTTGTATGTATTGATTGGAAGATGCTAAGGCTCGAACATTGACCTGATTAGTATCCCAAATGAGCCAAATTCCTCTAGCTCTACCGGCTGGATCTATGATAGTGGATGCTATGAAACCCAAATTGTTGAAAAAGTTCCCCATTGAGCTATAGGTGACTTTAATTTCCATAAGAATGAGAATTCCAGGGTTGTGGTTACGGATAACTTCTCGCTTTTTCCTTCAAAAGGTGTTATTATCATCCCTTCGGCAGTTCCAAATTAGAATTTTAAGTGAATCCATGGATGGCATAATGGGAAGTGGATCAGTATCTAACCTGGGCAATATGCTACGTATCCTCCGATGGTCCTGATCGATTGATCTCATGGATGCCGTCTGAATTGAGTGCATTGGAGGGCCCGGTATGGTGCTCTATTCTGGTTTTACTCTCACTCTTAGTTGTTCTATCCACCAGATTGTGTTGACGCGGTGAATGGCTTCTGTCCCTTGTTCTAATAACAGCCCCATCGTATGACCCTCCATCTTGTGAACTAGTATGGTCGGTAGGGCTATTACTTCGTCCTCCATGTTTAGAAGATAGGTCTGGAGGTTTCCTTGCTCTGGATTTTTCTACTCTAAGAGAAGGGGAGAGGTTTGAGGTTGAGAGGTTCAAAGGTAAGGGATGGTTAAAATCTTCTCGTCTCTTCCATTGGGATTTCTGGGGATTCACTGAGGGATTCCTTGAGGCTAGGATTAGTAGGGTTTAGGGTGGGTGAGGACTTTATCTGTGAGTTATCATTTTCAAGTCTGACTTCTAAGCTCAAAGATGGAAGTGCGTGTGGGGATGGAAGTGTATGTTCAGCTAGGTTATCTTGGGAAGCAGCTGGGCTACCACTGTGGCTTGGTTTCTTAGGAGTGTTCTGAATGGGCTTGTTGTTATCTAAAGAAGTGTCTGGCCCAGTGGGAGTTAAAGAGGTGGAAGCCCCAATTACCTAGCCCAATATGTTGGACATAGACTCATTATTGGCCTTATTCTCCAGAAGGTTGTTGGAGCCTAATTCAACAAATTTGTTAGTATTTGGGTTGGGCCCATAGGCTAGGCCTTTTCAATTGGGCATGGGCCTTCTGTTCTTTCTGGTAACCAGCATCCAAGGTCCAAAATTGTTGGCTCCTGTCTTCGATTATTGTAGGTTACCGTTGGCCTGTGATTTTTCTGACTGTGGAGGAACTCTAACGGGTAGTCCGTCACCGGTCGGCGTTGAACTTGGTGTCGGGAGCATTTGGGGTTGTGGATTTGCTGCCTTGTATCTGCACAGTTCCTTCCTATGATCCACCCTACACAATAAAAACAAAAGTTATGGATAGATTCATATTCAATGTTATAGCTTTTCTTACTTAGAAGGAATCTGGGGCAGAATAGTTTGTTAAGGTCCATTTCAATGCAAACTCTTGCAAATTTGCCTCTTGTAGCCATGGATATGGTAAGGTCTAACTTTAAAGGACGCCCTAGTTGCTTAACAATAGTGTACAAGACCTTTTCTTGAAAATATTCAATCAGAAGCTCCGGAAACCTAACCCAAACCGCGGTTATGGTTTCAAAAGCTTCCGATGCCTTGAAGTCAGGCTCCCATTTGCGAACTGTGAGATAGTGGTCCAAGATTACCCATGGGCCTTCCGAATAGATATGGGCACAGTCCTCCTGAGAGGAAAATTTGAACAAAAAGTAGTTGTTCCCCAAATCTATGGCATTGAATTTGTCTTATTAGGCCTATAGGTTTCTAACTTTTGTACAAAGCATTCAGTACCCAATGCTTTTTCCCAAGAGTCTTACAATAAGTGAGTTGTTCCAAGGTTGTCGTATTTGTTGTAGTAGTTGCTTGGGGAGGAATATTTTGGGTATTCCATGAGGGTCTTCCTCTAGCATGTCAGGATCCCTCTCTTCAGCTTCAACATTCGGCGTAATGGTGTCCACCTCTTCATCAAAGTAGAAAGCATTGGTTTTAGGTGCTGCTAGTGCATCCTTGAATGATTTGGGCTTGGGCGTTGCAGGTGGTCCAACCTCAGGAGAGAGAGAGGTGTCAGACATGGTAACTATGGGAGGAGAAGTGTTGGGATCAAGAGTGGAGACAACATTGATCTCCATATCTTTTCCCCCCATCTTGTCCTTATTCTTGATCTTTTTGGTGCTGCAGATCATGTGATCTTCCTCCTCAAGAGATTTCTGTGTGGAGCGCTAATGCTAGCAGAAGGAGAGCTCATTCTCCCAAAGTTCACGGCCCTTTCTTGTGAAGTTTTGGTACCAAAATATTGTTGGAATATGAAAATAGTTGATTTTGGCCCTAATCTTGTAAGATTATTTTGTTAAATCTTGAATCAAATTTAGTTTAAAGTTTGGCTTTGTCATTTTTTGATATGACCAATGGCACACTATTAAAGCACTACTTTTGAAAAGTGCAGTCATTTTTTAATTTTGACATCATCAATGACACAACCATTAAAATGCTCTAAGATTCTTTCACACACTACAGGAAAATGAGGATTTAATGGCGTTTGGTGCCGTTTGGTAACACTTACGTTTTCAGTTTTCTGTTTATATTTACAAAAATTTTAAAAACTCAAATAAAAACTTATTTGGTAAAATTTTTGATTTATAAATCAGTGATCTCAATTTATAAATTTGGCTAAAAAATGAAAACACAAAAAATGTGTTTCCATTTTGAGTTTTCAGTTTTTTTTTTTTTACCACCCAACACTAGCCACCACCCGCCACCATTTTCCACCACCGTCTTCCGCCACCACCACTCACCACCCACCTGCCACCACCACCCGCCACCACCCACCTGCCACCCACTCGCCACCACCACCCACCACCCACCTGCCATCCACCCACGATCCGCCACTACCATCTATCGCCCGCCACCACCACCACCCGCCACCTACTTGCCACTACCACTTACCACCCACCTACCACCGCTATCCACAACCAGCCACCCACCACCACCACCCACCTGCCATCCACCCACCACCACCACCCACACCACCCACCACCACCACCACCACCACCATCACCCACCACCCACCCGCCACCACCATCCACGACCCACCACCACCACCACCAATACCACCACCACCATCCACTCGCTACCACCTACCACCCGCCACCATCATCCACCACCACCACCCACCACCACCCGCCATCCGCCACCCGCCACCCGCCACTACTACCACCACCACCCGCCACCACCACCACCACCACCCACTCGCTACCACCCACCACCCGCCACCGTCACCCACCCACCCACCATCACCACTCACCCGCCACCACCCGCCATTCGCCACCCACCTGCCACTACCACCCGCCACCCACCTGCCACCACCACCCGCCACTCGCCACCGTCACCGTCATCCACCCACCCATTACCACCACCTGCCACCTACCCGCCACCACCACCTGCCAACCGCCATCCGCCACCCACCTGCCACCACCACCCACCACCTGCCACCACCACCACCACCACCCACCACCTGCCATCGTCACCCACCCACCCACCACCACCACCACCACCACCCACCCGCCACCAGCTACCCGCTAACCACCACCCACCGTCACCACTTTCCACTACCGTCTTCCGCCGCCACTTGCCACTTCTCACTCTTTTTTATATTTTTAATTTTTTTAAAACATTTTGTCAATTATCAAACGCGTTTGTAGTTTATATTTTTCTACAAATAAACAAAAAATAAACAAAAACCAGTTTATAAAATTTTTGTAAATATAAACTGAAAACGTAAACGTTACCAAACACACAGTTAAACGTCACTTTTTTTTATAATTAACGGCGTTTTTTAAACATCACCTTTTTTGTTAGGCAAAACGGCACCGTTTCGGAAATAGAAGACGTTTAGGTGCCGTTTGGTAACACTTGGGTCTGTTTGGTAACGTTTACGTTTTCAGTTTATATTTACAAAAATTTTATAAACTGGTTTTTGTTTATTTTTAGAAAAACATAAACTATAAACACGTTTGGTAATTGACAAAATGTTTAAAAAATTTTAAAAATACAAAAAAGAGTGAGAAATGGCAAGTGGTGGCAAGTGGCGGCGGAAGACGGTGGTGAAAAGTGGTGACGGTGGGTGGTGGGTGGTGGTGGGTGGGTGGGTGACAGTGGCGGGTGGTGAGTGGTAGCGAGTGGGTAGTGGTGGTGATAGTGGGTGGTGGTGGCAGGTGGGTGGCAGATGGCGGGTGGTGGTGGGTGGTGGCGGGTGGGTGGTGACGGCCGTAGGTGGTGGGTGGTGACAGCCGTAGGTGGCGGGTGGTGGCGAGTGGGTGGTGGTGGTGGTGGTGGTGGGTGGTGGTGGCGGGTAGGTAGCGGGTGGTGACGATGGGTGGGTGGGTGACGGTGACGGTGACGGTGACGGTGACGGGTGGAGGTGGTGGGTGGTAGCAAGTGGGTGGTAGTGGTGGTGGTGGCGGCGGGTGGTGGTGACAGGTGGGTGGCGGATGGCAGGTAGGTGGCGGGTGGTGGTGGTGGTGGTGGTGGGTGGGTGGGTGATAGCGAGTGGGTGGTGGTGGTGGGTGGTGGGTGGTGGTGACAAGTGGGTGGTGGGTGGGTGGTGGTGGCGGCGGCGGGTGGGTGGCAGGTGGCTAGTGGCTGGTGGCTGGTGGTGGTGGGTGGCGGGTGGTGGTGGCAGGTGGGTGGTGAGTGGTGGTGGCGGGCGGTGGATGGTAGTGGCGGGTGGCGGGTGGATGGCAGGTGGCTGGTGGGTGGTGGTGGTGGTGGCGAGTGGGTGGTGATGACAGGTGGTCGCTGGTGATGGCAGATGGGTGGTGAGTGGTGGTGGCAGGTGGTGGTGGGGGGTGGGTGGTGGTGGCGGAAAACAGTGGTGGAAAATGGTGGCGGGTGGTGGCTAGTGTTGGGTGGTAAAAAAAAAAAAACTCAAAACAGAAACATATTTTTTGAGTTTACATTTTTTGGCCAAATTTATAAACTGAGACCACTGATTTATAAATCAAAAATTTACCAAACAAGTTTTATTTGAGTTTTTTAAATTTTTATAAATATAAACAGAAAACTGAAAAAAACCCCTCCAAACCCTGTCTCTCTTCACTGTCTCTCTTCACACCCTCTTCTATCTCTCTTTTATTTTGAAAACCCTATTTTGAGTACTGCCGTCTCCTTCTCACTCACTCAAATCTCTCACTCACTCTTTGCTCTCTCTCTCATTCAAATCTCTCTCGATTCTACTTCGATTCTTCTTCAGTTCGGTGATTCATCTCGGGATTGCGATTTTGAAGTTCGATTTTGAGCATAGATCGGTGATTCATCTCCGTGGATTTGGAGCTCTTAGTCTTCTTCAATCAGAGGTTAGTTGCTCTCTCTTGCGCTTACTCAAATCTCTCTCGATTCTTCTTCAGTTCAGTGATTCTTCTTCGATTCTTCTTCAGTTCGGTGATTCATCTCGGATTGCGATTTCGAAGTTTGATTTTGAGCATAGCTCCTTGATTTATCTCTGTGGATTTGGAACTCTTCGTCTTCTTCGATCAGAGGTTAGTTGATCTCTCTTTCTCTCACTCAAATCTCTCTCGATTCTTCTTCAGTTCAGTGATTGATATAGTGTGTTATCGTACATTTGGGCACAATGAGATGGATGAGCCGTCTTTCACACAGCCACATATGTACAAGGTTAGCCTTATTATGTATTTAGTTTTCTAGACCTTACCGCTCTTGTTAGAATTGGGGTTGCAAGCTTAATTTTTGTTATTTTCGGATTTGTTTCTGGTTATGACACTACATCTATTATTAACATCTATTTGAATTTAGTGAGTAATTTTTTTTATATTTGTGATGTGGAATGGGTGCTGATAGGTCATCCGGAATCACCCCTCAGCACTTGAGATTTATGAAAAAAAAACTTTTAGAATCTGGTGAGGTGATGAAGGAAGACATATCACCCTTTGAATCTGTGTGATGTGTCTGTGTGCATCCTCTATAATTGCTTTTTGTCACTCAAAAGTTAAGTTATTTTATGATGTTCTGGCAGTCCTGAAGTCAAGACTAATTTTACATTCTGTGTCTCCTCGTATTATGTTAAATTGCCAAAGATGAGTTCTCTTTGATTGCTAAATCCACAACGCATTGTTTGAAAGAGATAGTCATGATGCATTGTCCATCAGCAGAAGCTTTGTGCACTAAGCGCGACCTTTTTATCTTTTTTATTTTTATAAATATGATGTGTAAAGGGAATGTTCAAATCTTTGGGAGCATGTGATACTGTTTTTGCTGAGAACATGGTTGTGCCCCTGTTTTTGCTGAGAACTTGATGCTGCATGCATTTTGTTGGATTGAACTGCATACATATATTGTTGGATTGAACTGCATTTTGTTGGATTGAACTTGATGCCTCATAGCATAGCAGTGGATGATGATCTTAATTATTTTAGGTCTTATATCAATTTGTCCTGTAACATATATTACAGATCAGATTCATTCGAGTTGAGAGTGATTAGGAAAATGATGCTCTGCTCCTTATTCACTTCTTGTTTGTCAAATGAGCTCCAAAAAGCTGAGCCTGTGGTTGGTTGAATAATGGCAAGGTGAGCCTGAAGGAGGTTGGCAACCTCACTTTAGTTCAAATCATTCTTGTTGAAATTTTCTCATTTGACTTATCAGGAGAAGAAACTGATGGACAATATTCGCCAATATCAAGTTCCACTGCAGAAGTACATGGCCATGATGGACCTTGAGGTGCCTCTTTAGTCTACATCAATCCCCAGTTGTGAATTTGAAGCTGATTGGTGCATATGTGTTGTGTGCTTAGATGCTGCTTGGACATGAATTGATTTTGTTTTAATTAGCATCTGGAGGAGCATTTACTCTCATACTTATGCTAATTTTGATATTTCAGTTACCCTTCAATCTTCATTTCCCATATCATTGTAATCTCTCTAGTTCTGTTCTTTTCCCAATAGCTTTTTTTAAACTTTTTTTATACCCCTTTTCAGTGTGTGTTACAAACCGCTTTTTTAAAATTTCTACTTGAAAGAAGGGATTCTTGCTTTAAGATACTAGAGAAAACAAAAGCATGTAATTGCATTTAATGTAGCCTTTGAAAGTAATAAAAATGGATGTGGCAGATGGGAAATTTCTGTCCTTGTTGTTTATTTTATTTTATTTATTTTAAATCTTTTGTTCTTTCTAATTGCTTTGGTTTACAGGAGAGGAATGAAAGGCTATTTTACAAGCTTCTTATTGATAATGTTGAGGAACTTCTTCCTGTTGTCTACACTCCAACTGTTGGCGAGGCTTGCCAGAAGTATGGGAGCATTTTTAAGCGGCCTCAGGGTCTTTATATTAGCTTGAAAGAGAAGTATGACTTTCTTTCAACTGTACATGTTGCCTTTTTCACACCTCACGTTAGCAGAATCTTCATGCACTAGGTCATTTTTGTAAGTAGTATGTTACTTTTGCAGAGGAAAGATTCTCAAGGTATTGAAAAACTGGCCTGAAAAGAGCATTCAAGTTATTGTCGTGACTGATAGTGAGCGAATTTTGGGACTTGGGGATCTTGGCTGCCGGGTGAATGTTCATTTTCCATTTTGTTTTAGTACATAGATAATTACCTTCCAAATGCATAATTATTTTTTTTGTTCATCGGCCAAATGCATAATTAATTGTAAAAACCAGAAGGTAGAGTATTTACATGACAGTTTTTTCAGTGGTTCCTTGTTCGCATTCGTTATGGTACTAATCTAATACATATTTATCTTCTTCCTAGGTATTAATTGGAATGTGTCTCTGTCTATTAATAGGCAGGCATTTAATTCAGATGGCCTGTTGTGGCAAACGCCTGTTAAAATGCATTTGTAGCTAATAACAAGCTTAATTTTTATCAGGGGATGGGGATACCTGTTGGAAAACTGGCTCTGTATACAGCACTTGGCGGAGTTAGACCTTCTTCAGTAAGTGTCACCAGCTAATCATATACAGTTGTAGATGCTCATTTTAGTATATCTTATTTGAAACCTTTACTTCAGTACCGATGAAACTGTGTTAATATGTGTGTTTAATTTTCAGTACTGTGTCAAGAAGTAAATGCCATGCTTTAGTTGTCAGCTTGACCATATAATATTGATTGGTTTTAGCGCTATCCTCTCCTTTTTACCATTTTAGTAACGATCTGTTTACTTGCCTGTGCAGTGTTTGCCCGTAACCATTGATGTGGGGACAAACAATGAGCAGTTGTTGAAAGATGAATTCTACATTGGGCTCAGACAAAGGAGGGCAACTGGGAAGGTCCAATAGTTTTAGCATTTTATTGTGTTTAGTTACAAGCATTAAGATACATTATGTAATTCTCTTTAATACTGAGGCAGTTTTGTCAAATTGTATTCCAGGAATATTATGACCTTCTTCATGAATTCATGACTGCTGTCAAGCAGAACTATGGTGAAAAAGTACTCATACAGGTGGATTTACATCCTTAATCTGAAAAAATTTCAGGGCCTGATCTTGTTCTTGCAGTTCTAATGTTGGTTTGATTTGCTACCAATGCTTTACAGTTTGAAGATTTTGCAAACCACAATGCTTTTGAGCTGCTAGCGAAATATAGTACTACTCATCTTGTCTTCAATGATGATATACAGGTATGTGATAATATGGTCGTCGTTCAAATAACCTTGAGGAATCCCATGTTCTTGTCTTGACTTTTTTTTTCCCCACTTTTGCAGGGGACAGCAGCTGTGGTTCTTGCAGGGCTTGTTGCGGCACTGAAGTTACTTGGTGGGTCCTTGGCTGAGCAGACATTTTTATTCCTTGGTGCTGGGGAAGTGAGACTCTAATCTGTCTTCCTTCTTTTACACTATAAACCTATTTTCCTCTAGGGGCCACTGGACAGAATTCCATCTCTTTACTCAAAAATGTCTCTCACTTCTAGTTTCTTCCAGTTGTTTTCAGCACTCCTGATTCTGATATAGTTTTGCATTCACTAAAAAACATGAAAAATAGGGAGAGAAACCGAAAGAAAAAAAAGAAGAGTATTCTAGGGAAATGTGTGTGTTTGTTCATTTCTTGCCTTTCCATTTCGTTCTTTACCATGTTTGTGTAGCAAAGCTACTCATCAATTACGTTCTTGAATGATGCTCAGGTAACATTGATGCTATTATATATTAATCTTTGTCTGGCCAGTAAAGGTGCCATGAGAATGATGCACTTCTTTAGTAGTGTTTAGGAGATTGCTAAATCCACAACCGTTATGGCTGCATCCAGATTCCACAGCCTCCTTTCTCATGTGGGGTCCACCTATGTGAGAGGGAACAATGTGGGTAAAGCCCAAAAGTTATGATTTTAGCAGTGGCATTGTTTTGTATTTTATCTGTTTGCATCTTGTCTTATCATATGACCAGATCAAAGTCCGGATATAGTTTTAGCTCAATCAACTTATTGCAATAATGCGGTGATAAATTCTGGTTATTAGTCTGTCATGCACACTGGTAGACCATATGATGACAATATTTGTTCCTGAATTTCATCATTAATGTTCAAGCCTTAATTAGGATTGAACTTGTTTGCTGCCTTAGGGCTTTTTGGTTTGAAAAATGAAGCTGCAGAAATTATTCACAGGCCTGCCAAAATATAAATGAAATACAAATATGTTATCGACCAAGTGGCAAGACTACTAGATGGTTCCTTCGCATGATGATGAGCATATTTAAGCCTAATTGTGCTAAAGATGTTCAAATTGATCCCTGGATAAAGCTTATAAAAAAAAATAAAAAATAAAAAATCGATGCTGGATAAAAAGCTATCAACAAGACTAAGCTCTTCTATGAAATCTACCAAAAGAAAAGGAAGATTCACCAACCTTCCCTTTGAGCTAAAAATAAAAAGTCTGTAGTAAAGATCTCTTTAACATCTTTAGATGACTTTTATTTATTTGGGGGAGATACAAATCAATAGCGTTTTTGTTTTTATTTTTATTTTTTCTTTATATGTATTTAGTGCTTCTTGGTATGTGATAAAATCTTCTTGTTAGTGCTTCTTCAAGTTTTAAGTACTGTTTATAAGTATTGGGTACAAATTCTTCAATTTGTGTTTATTTTGGTGAATCTGATTGCAGTTTATGTTCTGATGCAGGCATGTAGACCAGTAAAGACTACAACTTTAATGCGAAGACATGATTTTTGGATATATGTTAGTTTGTGATTAATGTTAAGACATGATTTTTGGATATATGTTAGTTTGTGATTAATGTTAAGACATGATTTTTGGATATATGTTAATTTGTGGTTAATGTTAAAACATGATTTTTGGATATATTAATTTTGTGGGTAATGGTGATTGGATATTAATTGAATGAGAAAGTGAATTAATGCTTCATTACAAATATTTGAATGAGAGTTATTATTTTATATTAGTGCTATTACAGGTAATTTTTTAGTTCAATCAAATAAAATTAGCACAATTTCAAAAAAAATAAATAAAGGAATATGACGGCGTTTGTAGAAAAGCCTCTTAAACCCTACAAACTAACGGTCAAATTTTTTAAAAAAGATATGACGGCGTTTTTTTAAAACGTTGCTAAATATAGTCGGTGACGCCAACGTGTGTTAAGGACGACATTTGGCGGCGTTTTAAAAACGCCGCCTATACTCATATCATGACGTTTTTAAAACGCCATAAAGCTATAGCGATGGCCGCGTCCTCGGCGTTTGGTGCTAGCGTCACAAAATAATTGGCCGCGTTTTTGACACATTTACAGCGTTTTTTAAACGCCACTAAAAGTAAAATTTCTTGCAGGCGACAAATTTGTCACAAAGGCAAGCAACGGTGGTTGTCACATTTCACTGATTTTTCGACGGATATTCTTAAGTACTAACAAATAAAATGTTAAGGTTGTCATCTATAATCTGTATAAAAATGCAACCGATTGTGACTAAACATCAACTAGCAAATAAAGGAAGAAATGATGACGAAGGTTCTTAAAGTCAAATTAATGAATATTTGGAAAGATCTAAATAAGTATATATATTTTGACTTTTTACGAAAAGATATGTAAAAAAATAGAGAGATGATATATATCCCAAATAAGTGTACTTATCTAAATAAATGCACTTATATATGTTATGCTAAACACCCACTTAGTCGATTGTTGCAAATGTTCACTAATCCTAATTATGGGTTTCACTTCTCTTAAGTTGAGATACCAATTTGAGAGAGCGTTTAGGCTTGATAAGTCTATTTTGAGATTAATTTCAGTAATTCGAACCATTTACTTTTTAGGATTCGTTGAGTAAAATATTTATGTACAAAATTAAAATGATTTAACATCAATAACTATATGTTTGAGTCATATTTGTTTTAAAAAATAAATGAAAAATATAATTTAAAGAATAATTGTTTATATTTTATAATACAAATTTGATTCAAACAAACTACTTGTCTCCAATCATCTTATTCTTTTACATAAATGTTTTACTTAATAAATTTTTAAAAAATAAATGATTTAAATCATCGAAATTATTTATAAACATACTAATAATTGAGATGAATAAATCAAACTCCCTAATTATATATTGACAAGTTGGAAGCAGGTCACTGTTGTCCTTAGTATTTTTTTTTAAATTTTATTTTATTTTATTTTTTTTATTTTTAGTGTGCTGGGGAAAACCAAGTCAAACTACTCTCTTCTCAACAACATCAATAGTGAGAATACAAACTCAACTAAGCAACTTCCTTCTCTCATTCCACCATAAATCTATACACTTTACCCGTATACACATTTTCATAGATGTGGAGAGAAGTCTACGATGGAGAACTCCAGCAGTGCGACCATTGCCATGGCCTCATCAACAAACTCTAGCTGTGCTTTGCCGGTCATCGAAATTAAGGAAATAATAGACATTGTAGACGAGAATTATGCAATAATGTTTCAAGTTCTACTCCTTGGGGTGAGGTTCAACTCTTATAAGATGCAATCAACTTTTTGAGGTCAAATCCGTAGGTTTTGTCTGAGATTTGTCTATACACGTGGAATGAACGCTTTACATAAGATCCAAGATTAGTCAAGATATGCGTAAACTGGTCCGAATACCCAACCTTAATAAAAAAATAAAAAAAGACTACGAAAGTGGATGGGGCAGTGTCAACTGTACATGGGAGAAAGAATTGGTCTTCTATTAGGAGTAACCATGGTTAAGTTTGGTTCCATTAATTTTGGAACAAATTGAGGTCCAAATCAGTTGCAGAGTGTTTTTGATCCCTAACATTTATATTGTATCAATTTGTAATCTAACTCTGATTATAAATACTAAGAGTATCAGTTTTTTGTTTTAATATATATTTAATACTTTGATAACAACCAAACCAATCTCTAAATTAAAAAATACAACCGCGATTGGTAGCTCGAGACTTTTGGGGCTCGAATGGCCCGAGTCGAAAAACGACGACGTTTTGATTTTTTTTTTTTTTTTTTTTTTTTCTTTCTCTTTCTCATTTTTGCCTGAAGATGCAAAAGATGAAAGTGAAGAAGGAGAAGAAGAGGAAGCTGGAGCAGTGTCTGGATAGTTTCATCAACATCAACAATTTTTTTTTTTTTTTTTTTTTTTTTTTTTTTTTTCATTCAGATCGGTGATACAATATCAAGAGCAAATTTTCCTATCAAGGAGATACATTCAGATCGGTGATACATTCAGATCGGTGATACAATATCAAGGAGAAAACAAAGAGATCGGTACATCTTCCTATCAGATCGGTACATCAGAAAACAGAGCAAATTTTCCCACCTACTGTAACCACAACAACACACAACATCATCATAATCAAACACAAATTTTCAAAATCAAAATCAAAATCAAAAAAAAAAAAATCAAACACAGATCTAATCCCTCATCGTCCATCGTCGACCGTCGCCAGCTCTCTCTTTCTCTGTCACCATCGTCGCACATCGTCGCCATCGTCGACCGTCGCCAGCTCATCGTCACTGTCACCAGCTCATCGTCGCCATCATCGACCGCCAGCTCTCTCTCTCTCTCTGTTCGCCCTCCCTCTCTTTCTTCTCTCTTCTCTCGCTTTCTCTCACTCTCTCTCTCTCCCTCCCCTATTTCAGATATAAAAGAAACAAAAAAGATTGAAAAACGACGTCGTATAAAAGTCGGGCCAAATTCGAGCCTCACATTTCGAGCTACCAATCTTTTTTCTAAAAAATATAACTAATATCATCATTAACTTTTCAAAATATTGTATACTCTAAAAACAACGCCGCCGGCCCTAAGATTCGTTAGAGCGGTGACTCTTATACCAATGTTTCAATACCACACAATACCCTGTCATATATTACAGTCCAATCTCTTCCCATTTTTGTACCCACAAAAAAAAAATGACAGAGCCAACGATGTCATTGAAGAAGCTACAAGGCAAAGTAGCCACAGTCACTGGCGGCGCAAGTGGCATTGGCGAGGGCACCGCCCATCTCTTCGCCCAACACGGCGCACGTGCGGTGGTCATCGCCGACGTGCAAGACAAAAAGGGCCGCCTCGTGGCCGAAGTGATCGGCTTAGACAGATGCAGCTACTACCACTGCGATGTCGCCGATGAAGAGCAAGTGAAAGCCATGGTGGACTGGACCGTGCAGACTTTCGGGCAGCTCGACATCATGTTCAGCAACGCAGGAATCGCGAGCAGCTCCGATCAGTTGCTCCTCGACCTCGACTTCTCGCAATTTGACCGACTGTTTGCGATCAATGTGCGCGGCGTGACCGCATGCGTGAAGCACGCGGCGCGTGTGATGGTGGAGCGGCGCGTGAGGGGGAGCATTGTGTGCACAGCGAGTGTAGCAGGTATTGTTGGAACTCACAAATACATCGTAGAGATTTGCTTAAAATATAAATTATTCTTATGATTTAAAAAATTACAAATATCTTCTTGTTAGGATTTTTTATTTAATAAAATTAATTAAAAAAGTAAAATTTCTAACTATCCACCTATACAATAAAATTATCTGAATTAGTAATTGAAATAAAATTTTATCATTATTAAAAACTGTTAATTAACTTGATTATTTATTAATAAAAGGACTTATTTGTTATAAAATTAGAAACCTTAAGGGTCATAATATAATTTTTAAAATTACAAAAATAATTTATAATTTAAATAAATCTTAGGAGTGTGTTTGTAATTTATCCTTTTCAAATTGAGTAAATTACACTTTTCATGAGTTTTAATTAATTTTTAATTATTTTAATTTGAATAATTTAGTTGTTACATTTTATGTCTGGTTTTATTTAGAATAAATTATTAATAGGTCCTAACAGTTAAATTTAATTTCTATCAAGTTCTATTGAAAATAAGTCTTAATAAAATCGTCAATAAAAATAATTTTTTTTGACAATTTTTTATATATGTCACTAAAAATTGATAATTAGTGATTTTCTTATCACAATTTTTATAAATTGTTGTTAAAACTTACAATTATTGACATTTTTCTATGAAGAAATTTTTTAAAATGTTGCTGAAAATTAAAAATTATTAATTTATTTGTGAAATTTTTTTTAAACTGTCGTTAAAACTTATAATTAGTAACATTTTTTACGACAAAATTTTTAAACCATCATTGAAAATTAATAATTAGTAACATTTTTTTAATAATATTTAATGAAAAATATTATTAATTATCATAAGATTTATTATATAATAAATTTAGGGGTTTTTTTTTTTAAGGTCCTTGGTATTAACATTTTATAGTATAAAGGGCACCAAATATTTTCATAATGTGTAAGGTCCCTCAAGTTGATCTAGAGAAAATTGGTCCAGAGAAAATTAGTCCAAAGAAAATTCACATCACAGAGAAATTTGATTCAAAGAAATTCTGAGGACTTTCCCGAGAAATTTTACAAATTTCTCTGATTTGATAAAGGAAGGAAAAATTAGAAAATTGATCCAGATAAAATTTCAAATACCTGCACTTACACCCATTGTGATTCAAGGTAAAGCATAGAGATCAGCAACAACCCTCCCCATTATCAAATGTGTTTTCATAATGTGTTTTAATCAAATTTCCCTGACTTCCAAATTTATCTCCAGAGAAATTTTGAATTTCTCTAGAACTGATATTGATGTTTGCAGATTCGTCCACCAAATTTCTCTGGACTTCAGAATTTCTCTCCAGAGAAATTCAGAATTTCTCTGGATAATCTAAGCACAATGGGAGCTGTTTGAAGGATGGGAGTAACCACAGCATATACAATTCCTAGAAGGAAGTAAAGTTGAAGGCTTTGAAGAGTCTCTGGAAAATCCACACTCCCAGGGTTCATTGCCCTCTCTTTGTCCCTTACAGTTTTCACCAAGAACGTGTTCTTAAGGTGAAAAATGACCAAAGGCTTCAACCTGAGAATCTCGCTTGCAATTCCAGCCCACCCATCAACCATTATATATGTAATAAAGAAAGTAGCCTTCATTGGTATTGATACCCCAATGGTTCTGAGAGACCAGTAATGGTCTCTGTAGATCTTGCAGAGTTGCTTGAGGCGGTGTGAGCGGCGTCGCGCTGGAGAGGGAAGAAAGTGAAGAGGTGGAGCCCAAAGGGGAGGTGGAAGACGCACATGGACCCATCAGAGAACCCGGCCGCAAGGTAGCGGTCGGAGAGAGCGAGGCGGTGGCCAGAGGAGGTCGGATCCAGATACGGCGGGTGAGGTTCTGCTAGAAGAGGTCGGATCGCGACACGGCCCGCCATGTTGAACAAATCTGAAAATGTCACGAGTTTAAAATTTGAGTCAAATTTCTCTGATATATGTTTAGGGACTTTAGACATCAAAAAATAATTTTGTGGATCTCTTCCATTACGAAAAGTGGAGGAGGGACCCTAGGCCAATTTTCCCATAAATTTATCTATTAAAACCTATAACTAATTCTCCCTTTTATTTGCGTCAATCTATCAAATTTTTGTTTACTTTTGCTGCGATCGGATCCTCTGGGGTCAGAGTTTTATGCAGTTCTCGTGGAATGGAAAAAACGACGTCACTTTACTTTAAGAAAAAAAAAAAAATAAAATTTATTTTATCATCTTATCATTAAGGGTCGGAGCACTTTATAACCTTATAATTTGAATATAGACAACAACCTTTCCTATAATTTGTATTAAATTACAACACTAACTCTGTTAGTGGTCCCGTTTGGTAGAGTTGTGGGAAAGTGATTATAATTTATAGTCTAACAGCTTATAACTTATAGATGTGAACATAAGCTGATTTTTGACTTATAAATTAAGCTTCTCCTCCCCTACTCAAAGAATAAGTTGATTTTTGACTTACAAAAAGCTATAAGCTGTATTGTTAAGCTGAACCAAACACATCAAAATAGCTTAAATTAAGCTAAAAGCTGAAATAAGCCCTACCAAACAGGACCAGTGTTAATGACAAAAAAACATTTATACCCTTTGTTTCTTTTCATAAATTATTCTTTTAGAGAAAAGAGGGAGCATATTTATAAATGCGTTTAATCGTAATTAACAATCAAATTGTTTTTTACTTATAAAAATTAATTTTAAAAAAATTACTACCTTTTAAGCCTAATTTATAAAATTTATCAACTTTTTAAGTTAATTTAGAATCATATCTAACCTTTTAAGTTAATACAGAATCATATTTACTTAATTTTTAAATCTAATTTCAAATTTGATTACATATTAAGTTATATATATTTATCAAGCACAAAAGAGTTAATAAAAGGGTTTTGATTTAAATCCAGCAATCTGTTCTTGCTGGTGAATCTTCCAACAAATGGTAACTAATGGGTTATGAACTCAAGATATGAAAATTGATATTAAAAAAATAAATCGAGTCCAGCCTGTGATTTTACTAGTAATTCTTTGATTAAAGGACAAAATGTAATTGATCAGTCATCAACTCAAGAAGAGCAAAAAGTGAAGACAAATCATTTTCGATAGTGTTTTTGGGCACCGAATCTTGTTTTTGCTCATAAGCCATACGAAATTCATAATAGAGAATATAATGAACTTGCTAATTAGAATTTTAGCTTCAAGATTGGGGTTTTCTATTTCGGGTCTTCAATCATTCTCCTGTTTCCTTAGCATTTCTTTGCTTTCCTTTGAATGTGATACAGAGATTTAGAGGTGGTAAGAGTTAAAAGACAGTCGTTAGAGAAGATCACGGTAGAGGGGTCGAAGGACCATTGTTCAAAGGTGACCAATGTGAGAGAGGAAAGGCTGACAAGTTTAGCATTCTGTAAACAGGGAAAATGAAGAGGCTTGGGTGAAGAAAAAATGATAAAGTGGAGAGATGAGGACGCAGAGGTAGGTGATAATGGCAGATTTAGGATTCGCGTTCGGTTTATCAATTAAATGGGAGGAAGAAGATGAAGTCAAAGGACAACTCTCAAAATCCTGAATAGTGTCTTTTCATAAAATTCCGAATTTGTCTTAATTATTTTGTTTGCCAAACTCTCAAAATCCGCGTGTGAGACCCAATTTTCGTTAATTTAGACAAAAAATCTAATTGTTACACTTTATTCCAAAAGCACAAGAGATGCAATTGGCTATTTTTTAAACCATAAGGGGTTAAAGTGCTCTGGCCCTTAACTATAAGAGGATAAACTGAATTTTACTCCCAAAAAAAAAAAAATTGAAAAAAAATGCAGAAGGAAGAGAAAAAGAGAGAGACGCAAGCGGCCACCCCTTTCCTTACCACCGTTTGAGCCATATTCGGCCAGTCTTCTCCTCGCATTCCTCCTCTGTCCCTTTCTTCACTATTCGTCGCACTCCCTTCTCTCGTTCTCCTTTTACTTCTTCTTTCTTTCTTTCTTTCTTTTTTTTTTTTTTTCATTTTCTTTTCACAATCTGCAAAACCCTAAGTTATGTTAAAATTGTAATTTGAATGTTAAAATTTGCATGAAAAGGCGAATATGATTTTAATATAGCAATCTGTCGTGGTTCTCGTCAATTTTGCAAGCTATATTATTATTTGATGATACTACGTGCTCTGGATAGAACGGGGTCAGGTTGATCCATGCTTCTCAAACCGATGCCCGAGCGTCGTACCCACGGAGAGACCTGCACAAGAGTTTAACGGGGAACGGGGAGTCCCTCAGCGAACCCTCCGATGATCAAGTTAGAGAAGGGAGAGGGTGATGGAATGTAGAGATAGAATGGTGTGATAGAGAACTTAACATTTTCTTTGTCTTAGGAGCCTGCTTATATCCTTTGCTCATCATTTCCTTGTCCACTGTGGGCCGTCACGTTGGCCAAAAGTCTATGTTCTAGCTTGCCTTGTTCATGGTGAGGCTGTTCTGTTCCGATGTGAAGGGTTATCGTAATAAATGCTGCAGGGAACCTCATTAATGGCTCATGTATGGTGCAATAACTCTACAGGATTTTTGTCTGCTGATGTGGCTGGCTCTTTACTTGCCAAGTGTTTAGATGTCATTGGTGCTAGGTGTAACGTTAGGTTTTAGGAATGTTGGGCTTTAGTATTTGAATCATGGATTGGGCCTTAAGTGGTGGGCTATATCCTTTGTGAGCTTACCCATGTCATTATTATTATTATTATTATAACTCTATTATTATTATTATTGTTATTCAAGATATATCACAGTACATTGTCTTAAATAACGGCTTATTTGCATTTTATTCTTTTAAATTTCAAAATACAATAGTTAATCACATCGAACTATTTTCTTATTACACTTTTAACACCTTTCATTAGGATTCTATCTCGGGCAAGGTTTTAAAAAATGGTCATTACGTAGTGTAACAGTCGATTCATAATACAAAATGGAGGTACCAATTTGGATATTCACCGGTATACCGATGTGAACAAAAATTGAAAGCAAACTAGTGTAACTGTTACACAAGTTATTACATAAGCAATGACAGGCCGATACTCATCGCGACAGGTAAGAAAGTGCTGAAAAATGGCTAAGAAAATTCACGACCATGTCATTACATAAGCAGTGACGGGGCGATACTCATCGCTTCAGGTAAGAAAGTGCTGAAAAATGGTTAAGAAAATTCACGACCATGACACTCGATTCCCAATGCATACTAGCCGATACGACCAATACTGATACTCCGCGATCGATATCGTTACGTTACCTGATACCACAATTTAGAACCATGGTCCCAGGACTTAAACGGAGTAGGTTATGTGTGAAGCACATGACATACTTGTTGACTTTTTAGAGCAATAACACCTGTTATTATTATTATTATTTTTTAGACAATAATAGTTTTATGTTGTCTTTCTTATCTTCATAGTAAGTGCAATCAAGATAAGGGTATTATTGCCTTAAAATTTTAATAAATACGTCATGTATTTTACATATAATCTAATTTTGCAAAAATGTTAGAGATTTAAAAAATTTTACCAAAAGTTTTACCAAATGTCTCACATGTGTGTGGGACCCACATTCACACCCATGGGAGACATTTGGTAAAACTTTTGGTAGAATTTTTAGGGTCTCTAACATTATTCTTAATTTTGTATGAATCTCTCACAGAATTCTAACAGATGTAACAAATAATATTTTGAGATGGTTAAGAGCTAAGTTTTGAAGTTCAAAAATGCAAAATGCAATGCATATAAGTGGCTTGTATCATCTTTTTTAGAGTAAAATTATAAATTTACTAAACTTAACGAGATTATTTTTCATCAAAAATACTATCGACATTATCAATTGGACCAAAATGACACAAAATTTTAAATTAAGAGTAAAAATTAAACTAATTGAAAGTGAATAAACCAAAATAACACAAGAAACAAAATGTAGGGTCCATCGGTATAATTTGCCCCATTGTTATTTAATTTCTAATTTCAAGATTTCTAATAATTTTTACGGTTTTTGTGCATAAATCCCCAACAGGTAGTAGGGGAGGAAACAAGTTGACAGATTACGTGATGTCAAAGCACGCTGTGATCGCGCTGGTGAGGTCGGCTAGCCAACAGCTCGGAGAGCATGGGATTAGAGTCAACAGTGTGTCGCCGTTTGGGGTTGCGACGCCGTTAACTTGTGCAATGCTTGGAAAGGAAGAGGAAGAAGTTGAGAAAGAATACGAGGGTTGGACTCCGTTAAAAGGGATTGTGCTCAAAGTTAAACACGTGGCAGATGCTGTGCTGTTCTTGGTCTCCGATGAATCTGGATTCATCTCCGGTCATGATATGGTCATAGATGGCGGGTTCTTAGCTTGATTGATGCTGCTACATTCAATTTTCATGATTACGACACGTTTGGAACATTCGGTTTTAACGGATCAGATATCAAGGGATGCTTATTTAATTTTCATTTGATATATTAAGGTCCTATTTGGCTATCATTCTTTTGGTTAAAAAAAAACACTCCATCTTAAAAAAAATATATATATATATATAAAATCAATCAACTTTTCAAACACAACTTCTAAATGAATCTTGAATTTTAAGTGTTTAATTAGATTATTAAACACCACCTACAACATAAGAAAAATTAAGAGATAGTTTGAGATGTTCTAAATAAGTGTATTTTTTAACTTTTTATAAAAAAAAAATGTGTAGAAAAAGTAAAAAAAGTGGATAGAAAAATAGAGAGGAAATGTTAATAGATATGACCTAAATAAATATATGTATACAAAAAAAATATATAATTTTTTAGTACATGCCAAATACCTGCTGAGTGAATTACTCGCAATATCAATAGTATCAATTGAAAACAACACGTTGGAAAAGCTTGAACATAATTAGTAATTTTGTATTTCAATTGAAAAATTATGCATATCAAATAGATCTAAAAAAGGCCTAATTTAAGTTTGTGTAAATTGCATTAACAATCCCTAAAATTTATCTTTAACCTAGATTTGTTCTTGTTTCACTTTACCGCTTACGAAACATTGTTTATTAATGGATGTAACAGAAAATATATAATTACCATTCGTTATGTTTGGTTGAGAGATTTGGAAAGGAAAATAGAAAAGGTGTGTAAAACTAAATGAAGTGTAAATATATTTTATTTACATTTTACCTACCTTATTCATTTCTCTTTCCAAATCCCTCTTCAAATCTCCTAACTAAACACAATATTAATATCCACTTAGATTGTAAAATTATCATACTACCTTCTCCCCTTTCTAGGCCTACCTAACCAGTTACCCATTGCTACAGAGCGGGGCGTTGGGGGTTGCCCATCACATGTTTGATGAAAAGTGTTGCAAAGAGGAGAGAGAGAAAATAGATGAAATGTAGAAAAATTGGAGCTGGGTCACCCTTGTACACACGCCCAGTAGTGACTAATACGTGGCCAGTTCGACGTATTTCGGGTTTTATTTTTATAATTTAAATTATTTAATTTTTAAGAAAAATATTAAGTAAAATATATTTATAAAAAGTTAAGTTGAACGAATATTGATAACTTATTTATCAAATCATAGTTGTATTAAAAAAATACCAAGTATCATAATGTGAATACAAATGTGATTTGATAAATGAATTATTAATATCCGATTAATTTGATTTTTTACAGGTATATTTTATTTGATGTTTCCTAAAATTTGAATAGTTCATATTATCAAAATAAGATCCAAAGTAAGTCCACGTGTCGCGTAATAGTCATTGTTGTGCTTTGCACACAACAGTAAGCAAATCTAAAAAAATTAGGTTAGGTAATCTCAAAGGTAAAATTGGTATTTTGTAAACGGTTGGCCTTCTCTCCAGTCCAAGATCTCGACTAGAGGGTGTTATCTAAGCCTGTGGAGTCTGTCACAAGTCTCGTTTATTTATTTTGTAAAGGCCTTCGTGCACATTATCGACAAAAAAAATAAAGTCTACTTAATAATCATAACCTATTCAATTTAATTCATTTTTCTAGAAAAAAGAAAGAAGAATTAAGTCACAAGTGTATTTTTTAAAATAGATCATCTATTTTTTTAGTAACAAATGCAATAAATTAAATATGATACAATTATCAAATTGACTTAATTTTTTCTGTAAGTAACATACACAAATTGTCTTATATGTCCAAATTATCGAAACAAGTTTCACAAGCTTGAACAACCCCTCCGATCCTAAATTGGACACAATCCAAACCCTTTGTAAAGTATATTACTGATATTATTACAACTGTTAAGTCAACTATAAAAATAGAAGTGGCAATGCATAATGCAATTAGTAATTTGGAGGAGAAAAATATAATTTTAAAAATGTAAAAAGTGAATCTATATCAATTCGAAATCTGAAACATAATCAATGTAATTGGCGGGAAGGTTGTGGCATTGGCAGGAAGTCAATTAAACTTTTTCTTGATTCTTAGAGCATTTGATTGAAAAGATATAGACCAGTCTTTAATTTGAGCCTTAGTTGGTTCAAAAATGGCAAACAATGTTCGAATCTTAAGTGTAAGATCATCACATATATAAACTAAAAATTGATTCCATAACGCAGATGGTTGTAGTAGAGAGCACTGAGTAAGAATAATAGTAAATAATCTCCTCAATTGATAACCAGTTTTCATAACTGTAGCCTATTTAAGGCATTGTATCCATTTTTCGTCATCTTCTAAAAATCCTCTTGCAACATGTGCTGATTTAAACGAATCATGCAAAACACTGTTGATCGTGCGTAAGCATTGAAACGATTTTGGTCTTTTGACAACAGTTAATAGCAAATGCAAATAAAATCTTTCACCACAATTAGGGCTAGCAAAGTACATTCTATTGATTGCATATTCCTGCTGTCTTGGTTTCCATCTTTTTTCTGAATTAAGCCAAACAAAATGTTGTGGAAATTCTTGGTAAGTTAATGGACATTCATCTTCCATAGAAAGCGCAACATGCAAAAAAATCAATAAGAGTCGACATTTGTTGCCCAACTCTAGAAACAATTGCTTCTAATGATTCATCAGAATTAAGAAGAATGCGGTGCATTCCAGGTAAATGAAGTGTCAAGCGTACAACTGTTAGCATCTTTGCATACAACAGATGACCAAATATTTGCCAATCAGCTTTTGGAGGTTCAATATACCTCGTATCGAGATATTGTTAGATCTCATTATCAATTTCAACACCATCGTTGTACGATCATAACCCTTGTAAATGTACTTGTGTATATACTTGACACATCTCATTCCGGTACAAACTTCCATATTTATGTGACAGTTGATGCATTTAGAAAGATATGCATTGTATGGTAAGACGTCCCTGACATTTATATTGTATCAATTTGTATTTGGTTTCCTTAGTTTTAGAATAAATTAAGGTCCAAATTAGATGCAGAGTGTTTTTGATCCCTAACATTTATATTGTATCAATTTGTAAACTAATTCTGATTATAAATACAAAGAGTATCAGTTTTTTGTTTTAATATATATTTAATACTTTGATAATAGCCGAACCAACACAATGATCAAAGTAATACAAATCATATGCTCTAAATTAAAAAATATAACTAATCATCATCATTAATTTTTCAAAATATTGTATACTCTATGTTGGTGAAAATACCAGAAAAAATTATATTTTATTGATAAATAATGCAAAAAAAATGAGATGCAAATAGATCAAGCTGAGGCACGGATATCTCATTTTTTTTAAGGAGATCAAGCCCACTGCGGTAGGAAGAATCCAAATATCGATGCAGCAGTCACAAAACTATAACTTGTCCCCTTCAGGATACAACAGCCCGACCACTTGTCGTATGGTTCAGGTCAACTCTGCACAAGATGGTGAACCCAAAGCTCCACCAAGAAAAACACCATTCTTTGCTAGTAATCTCTCTTGTATAGAAAATAGTTGGTGTGTGTTGGTGTAGAAAAGAGTAGATAGAGGGACTATTTATAGTCCATTAGGACCTTACAAATTACACCAAAAAATAATGACCATTAAATAGGAGAAAATGGAGAGACTCCAAATAATAAAGAGAAAATGGTTACACCAAAATAATGACCATTAACCAAGATGAGAGGTTACTAAAGTAATGAAACCCCATTTATGTCCATTTATGACCAAGGTACTTGTTCCATGTTCGATCTCCTTAAAATTGTTGGTGAAAATACCAGAAAAAAAATTATATTTTATTGATAAATGATGCAAAGAAAATGAGATACAAATAGATCAGGCTGAGGCACGGCTATCTTGTTGTCTTTAAGGAGATCAAGCCCATTGCGGTAGGAAGAATCCAAATACCGATGCAGCAGTCACAAAACTATGACTTGTCTCCTCTAGGATACAACAGTTCGACCACTTGTCGTATGGTTCAGGCCAACTCTGCACAAGATGGTGAACCCAAAGTTCCACCAAGAAAAACACTTCTTTGCCAGTAATCTCTCTTGTATAGAAAATAGTTGATGTGTGTTTGTATAGAAAATAGTAGATAAGAGGAACTATTTATAGGCCACTAGGACCTTACAGTTACACCAAAAATAAAGACCATTAAAAGAGAAAAAATGGAGAGACTCCAAGTAATAAAGAGAAAATGGTTACACCAAAATAATGACCATTAACCAAGTTGAGAGGTTACCAAAGTAATGAAACCCCTTTATGTTCATTTATGACCAAGATATATAAATAAATAAATAAAAGATAATGAAATTTTATACTTCCGAATCTCTCTCGATGCATGTCATCTTCCTGTACCTTAATTTCATGCTGTTAATGAAATTTTTCTTTGCTGATCAAAAAAAATAAATAAATAAAAGATAAATGGAGAGACTCCAAATAATAAAGAGAAAATAGTTACACCAAAATAATGACTATTAACCAAGATTAGAGGTTACCAAAGTAATGAAACTCCATTTATGTCTATTTATGACCAAGATATATAAATAAGAAAAATGATTTGTGGCACTAAAACTGTTGGCACTAATGGCACTAATTTCCTGTTTTGGTAACTTTGTTTTTTTCTTTTTTTTTCTTTACCTGATATAGAAATTAGTGCCATTAGTCCTCAACAAATTAGTGCCACAAATCAAAGCCCTATAAATAAATACATAAAAGATATTAAAATGGTCTAACACTTTAAAAACAACGCCGCCGGCCCCAAGATTCGTTAGAGCGGTGACTCTTATACCAATGTTTCAAAACCACCCAATACCTCGTCATATATTACAATCCAATCTCTCCCCATTTTTGTCCCAAAAAAATAAAATAAAATGACAGAGCCAACAATGTCATTGAAGAAGCTGCAAGGCAAAGTAGCCATAGTCACCGGCGGCGCAAGTGGCATTGGCGAGGGCACTGCCCATCTCTTCGCCCAACACGGCGCACGTGCGGTGGTCATCGCCGACGTCCAAGACGAAAAGGGCCGCCTCGTGGCCGAATTGATCGGCTTAGACCGATGCAGCTACTACCACTGTGATGTCGTCGATGAAGAGCAAGTGAAAGCCATGGTGGACTGGACCGTGCAGACTTTCGGGCAGCTCGACATCATGTTCAGCAACAAAGGAATCGTGAGCAGCTCCGATCAGTTGCTCCTCGACCTCGACTTCTCGCAATTTGACCGACTGTTTGCGATCAATGTGCGCGGCATGACTGCATGCGTGAAGCATGCGGCGCGTGTGATGGTGGAGCGGCATGTGAGGGGGAGCATTGTGTGCACGGCGAGTGTGGCAGGTAGTGTTGGAACATAATTAAAGTTTTCAAATGGATAAGATTTGCTTAAAATATGAATTGTTTTATGTGATTTGAAAAATTATAAATATCTTTCTGTTAAATTTTTTTATTTAATATGATTAATTGAAAGAGTAAAATTTTTAACTGTTGACCTACACGATAATAAAATTATCTGAATTATTAATTGAAATAAAATTTTAACATTATTAAAAATTATTAATTAACTAGATGATTTATTAATAAAATGACCTATTTGTTATGAAATTAGAAATCATAGGGACATAATGTAATTTTTAAAACTACAGAGATAATTTGTAATTTAAGTAAACCTTTGGGGGTGTGTTTGTGATTTACTCTTTTCAAATTGAGTAAATTACACTTTTCATCAGTTTTAATTAATTTTTAATTATTTTAATTTGAATAATTTAGTTGTTACATTTTATGTCTAGTTTTATTTAGAGTAAATTACCAATAGATTCTAATAGTTAAACTTAATTCCCATCAAGTCCTGTTAAAAATAAGTACCAATAAAATCGTCACTAAAAATTATTTTTTGTTACGATTTTTTACATATGTCGCTAAAAATTGATAATTAGTAATTTTTTTGTCTCGATTTTTATTAATTGTCGCTAAAACTTACAATTATGAACTTTTTCTATAATAAATTTTTTTAAATTGTCGCTGAAAATTAAAAATTAATGACTTTTTTATGAATTTTTTTTAAACTGTCTGTAAAACTTATAATTAGTAATATTTTTTGTGATAAAATTGTCAAATTATCATTAGAAATTAACAGTTACTAACTTTTTTTAAATAACGTTTGATAAAAAATACTATTAATTATTATAAGACCTATTATATAATAAATTCACATGTTAAGACATACGCATAACTCTCTTTTTTATTTGTGTCATTCTATCAAAATTTTGTTTACTTTTGCTGCGTTCGGATCCCCAAGGGTTAGAGTTTTATGTAGTTCTTGTGGATTGGAAAAAACGACGCTTTACTTTAAGGCAAAAAAAAAAAAAAAACTTAATCCAGAAAACTCAAGCCAAACACACTGATTATTATTATTATTTTATCCCCTTGTGGTTAAGCATCAGAGCACTTTAGATCGCTATAGTTTAAATATAGACAGCAACCTTTTCTGTGGTTTTAGATTAAATTACAACACTAACTCTATTAGTGTTAATGACAAAAAGACACTTATACCCTTTGTTTCTTTTCATAAATTATTCTTTTTGAGAAAAGAGAGAGCATATAAATGCATTTAACCCTAATTAACAATCAGATTGTTTTTTACTTATAAAAATTAATAAAATTTTTTTACTACCTTTTAAACCTAACTTATAGAATTTATCAACTTTTTAAGTAAATTTAGAATCCTACTTTAACTTTTTGAGTTAATTTAGAATCATATTTATTTAATTTTTAAATCTAATTTCAAATTTGATTAATATTAAGTTATATATATATTTATCAAGCACAAAAGAGTTAATAAAGGCTTTTTTATTTAAATCCAGCAATCTGTTCTTGCTAGTGAATCTTCCAACAAATGTAAGTAATGGGTTATGAACTCAAGAGATGAAAATTGATATTAAAAAAATAAATCGAGTCCAGCCTGTGATTTTATTAGTAATTCTTTGATTAAAGGACAAAATGTAATTGATCAGTCATCAACTCAAGAAGAACAAAAAGTGAAGACAAATCATTTCGATAGTGTTTTTGGGCACCGAATCTTGTTTTTGCTCATAAGCCATACGAAATTCATAATAGATAATATAATGAACTTGCTAATTAGAATTCTAGCTTCAAGATTGGGGTTTTCTATTTCGGGTCTTCAATCATTCTCCTGTTTCCTTAGCATTTCTTTGCTTTCCTTTGATTGTGATACAGAGATTTAGAGGTGGTAAGAGTTAAAAGACAGTCGTTAGAGAAGATCACGGTAGAGGGATCGAAGGATCATTGTTCAAAGGTGACCAATGTGAGAGAGGGAAGGGAGACAAGTTCAGCATTCTATAAACAGGGAAAATGAAGAGGCTTGGGTGAAGAAAAAATGATAAAGTGGAGAGATGAGGACGCAGAGGTAGGTGATAATGGCAGATTTAGGATTAGCGTTAGGTTTATCAATTAAATGGGAGGAAGAAGATGAAGTCAAAGGACAACTCTCAAAATCCTGAATAGTGTCTTTTCATAAAATTCTGAATTTGTCTTAATTATTTTGTTTGCCCAACTCTCAAAATCGGCCTGTGAGACCCAATTTTTGTTAATTTAGACGAAAAATCTAATTGTTGCACTTTATTCCAAAATCACAAGAGATGCAATTGGCTATTTTTAAACCATAAGGGGTTAAAGTGCTCTGGCCCTTAACTATAAGAGGATAAACTGAATTTTACTCCAAAAAAAATAAAAAAATAAATAAATAAAATTGAAACAAAACGCAGAAGGAAGAGAAAAAGAGAGAGACGCTAGCGGCCACCCCTTTCCTTACCACCATTTGAGCCATATTCGGCCAGCCTTCTCCTCGCATTCCTCCTCTATCCCCTTCTCCACTGTCCGTCGCACCTCCTTCTCTCGTTTTCCCTTTACTTCTTCTTTCTTTCTTTTTTTTTTTTTTCATTTTCTTTTCACAATCTGCAAAACCCTAAGTTATGTTAAAATTGTAATTTGAATGTTAAAATTTGCATGAAAAAGCGAATATGATTTTAATATAGCAATCTGTCGTGGTTCTCGTCAATTTCGCAAGCTATATTATTATTATTATTATAACTCTATTATTATTATTATTATTGTTATTCAAGATATATCACAGTACATTGTCTTAAATAATGGCTCATTTGCATTTTATTCTTTTAAATTTCAAAATACAATAGTTAATCATATTGAACTATTTTCTTATTAAACTTTTAACGTCTTTCATTAGGATTCTATCTCAGGCAAGGTTCTAAAAAATGGTCATTACGTAGTGTAACAGTTGATTCATAATACAAAATGGAGGTACCAATTTGGATACTCACCGGAATACCGATGTCAACAAAAATCGAAAGCAAACCAGTGTAATTGTTACACAAGTTATTATATAAATAGTGACAGACCGATACTCATCGCGACAGGTAAGAAAGTGCTAAAAAATGGTTAAGAAAATTCACAACCATGTCATTACATAAGCAATGACAGGCCGATACTCATCGCGACAGGTAAGAAAATCCTGAAAAATGATCAAGAAAATTCATGACCATGACACTCGATCCCCAATACATACTGGCCGATACGACCAATACTGATACTCCGCGATCGATATCGTTACGTTACCTGATACCACAATTTAGAACCATGGTCCCAGGACTTAAACGGAGTAAGTTACGTGTGAAGCACATGACATACTTGTTGACTTTTTAGAGCAATAACACCCGTTATTATTATTTTTTTTTAAGACAATAATACTTTTTTGTTGTCTCTCTTATCTTCGTAGTAAGTGGAATTAAGATAAGGGTATTATTGCCTTAAAAATTTAATAAATATGTTATGTACTTTACATATGATCTAATTTTGCAAAAATGCTAGAGACCCCAAAAATTCTACCAAATGTTTTACATGGGTGTGGGACCCACATTCACACCTATGTGAGACATTTGGTAAAACTTTTGGTAGAATTTTTAGGGTCTCTAACATTATTCTTAATTTTGTATGAATCTCTCACAGAATTCTAACAGAAGGAATTAATTGTAACAAAATAATATTTTGAGATGGTTAAGAGCTAAGTTTTGAAGTTCAAAAATGCAAAATGCAATGCATATAAATGGCTTGTATCATATTTTTTAGAGTAAAATTATAAATTTACTAAACTTAACGAGATTATTTTTCGTCAAAAACACTATCGATATTATCAATTGGATCAAAATGACACAATTTTAAATTAAGAGTCAAAATTAAGATAATTGAAAGTGGATAAACCAAAATGACACAAGAAGCAAAATCCCCATTGTTATTTAATTTCTAATTTCAAGATTTCTAATAATTTTTACTGTTTTTGTGCATAAATCCCCAACAGGTAGTAGGGGAGGAAACAAGTTGACAGATTACGTGATGTCAAAGCACGCTGTGATCGCGCTGGTGAGGTCGGCTAGCCAGCAGCTCGGACAACATGGGATTAGAGTCAACAGTGTGTCGCCGTTTGGGGTTGTGACGCTGTCAACTTGTGCAATGCTTGGAAAGGAAGAGGAAGAAGTTGAGAAAGAATACGAGGGTTGGACTCCGTTAAAAGGGACTGTGCTCAAAGTTAAACACGTGGCAGATGCTGTGCTGTTTTTGGTCTCCGATTAATCTGGATTCATCTCCGGTCATGATATGGTCATAGATGGCGGGTTCTTAGCTTGATTGATGCTGCTACATTCAATTTTCATGATTACGGCACGTTTGGAACATTCGGTTTTAACGGATCAGATATCAAGGGATGCTTATTTAATTTTCATTTAATATATTAAGGTCCTATTTGGCAATCGTTCTTTTGGTTAGAAAAAAAAAAAAAAAAACACTCCATCTTTAAAAAAAAATTATAAAAAAAAAAACCAATCAATTTTTCAAACACAACTTTTAAATGAAACTTAAATTCTAAGTGTTTAATTAGATTATTAAACACCACTTACAACATATGCTACAACAAAAAACACTATTGGCGACTAAAATGGGAATTTTCGTCGCTGAAAGTAGTAGAATTGGCGACTAAAATGGAATTAGTCACCAAAATTGGTCACTTTTGCCGACTAAAAGAGTTTAGTCGCCGAATGCAATGGTTTTAGCGACTAAAAGTCAGTTTAGTCGCCAAATATAAGGGTTTTAGCGACAAAAGAAATTTTAGTAGCCAAAGGTTAGGGTTTTTGGCGACTAAAGCCATTTAGTAGCCAAACGTTAAGGTTTTGGCGACTAAAAACCACTTTGGTCTCTGATTGTACCTGTTTTGGCGACGAAAAATGGTTTGGTCGTTGAAGGTCAAGTTTTTTTGCTACTAAAAAAAAATTAGTAGCTAAAAACAGGTTTATGGCGACTAAAATTCACTTTAGTAGCCAAAAGGGGACGTTTTTGGCGACTAAAAACTGGTTTAGTCGCCAAAAGGGTAGGTTTTTAGGCGGAACAGTTTTCTTTAGCGACGGAAAATTAATTAGTAGCCCAAAATAATAGAATTGGCAACTAAATAATTTTTTTAGTCGCCAAAAGTGATCTAATTTTTTTTAATAAATAATTTATTTTTTACATAAATTATATTGAATATATATAATTATATTTATATATATAGTTTTGTATTAATACTGGTGAAAGTAATATATAAATAATATAAGTTGCAATTATTTTCATGTGATGGTTCAGTGGCATAGTGGGGTAGAGTGTGTGGTTAAGGTTTGGAACCTGGCGGTCTCAGGTTCGAAGCGTGGGAGGTCTGAGGCACAAAGGGTAAATTTTTTTTTTTCTCAAAAATGCTTTTGGCGACTAAACACTGTGGTCGCCAAAAGATTGACCATTGCCGACGAAAAAAATAGTCGCCAAATGTATAAATAATAAAAAAAATAATTCACTATTGGTGACTAAGAGTTTAGTCGCCAAAGGTATAATTTCCAAAAATGGAATTGACTATTGGCGACTAAAACTTTAGTCGCTGAAGACCTGTGTATTGCTGACTAAAAGGTTTTTAGTCGCCAAAGGTATTGGTGACCGTCTGTTCGCGACAAACCCGGCGACTAAAAGATTTTGTTGGGGAAAGTGGAAATTTGACATTTGCCGACTAAAAAGGGACTTTTGGCGACTAAAAATTTAGTTGCCAAAGGTGTCTTTTCTTGTAGTGATAAGAAAAATTAAGGGGTTGTTTAAAATGTTCTAAATAAGTGTACTTTTGACTTTTTATATAAAAAAATGCGTTAAAAAAAAAAAAAGTGAATAGAAACATAGAGAGGAGATATTCATAGATGTTGATTGATATGACCTAAATAAGTGTACATATGTAAAAAAATTACACTTTTTTAGTGCATGTCAAACACCTAAGTGAATTACTCACAATATCAATAATATCAATTGAAAACAATACGTTGTTAAAGCTTGAACATAATTAGTAATTTTGTATTTCAATTAAAAAATTATGCATATCAAACAGATCTAAAAAATGCGTAATTTAAGTTTGTGTAAATTGCATTAACAATCCCCTAAAGTTTATCTTTAACCTAGATTTGTTCTTGTTTCACTTTACCGCTTACGAAACATTGTTTATTAATAATGGATGTAATAGAAAATATATAATTACCTTACGTTATGTTTGGTTGAGGGATTTGAAAAGAAAAAGGAAAAAGATATGTGAAATTAAGTGAAATGTAGGTACATTTTATTCACGTTTTACATACCTTGTTCATTTCTTTTTCTAAATTCCTCTTCAAATCTTCCAACTAAACACAGTATTAGTGTCAACTTAAAATGTCAGCTTAAATTATAAAATTATCCTACTACCTTTTCCCATTTCTAGGCTTACCCAACCAGTTACCCATTACTACAGGGTGGGGCGTTGGGGGTTGCCCATCACATGTTTGATGAAAAGTGTTACAAAGATGTGAGAAAGGAGATGTTTGGAATGTTCTAAATAAGTGTACTTTTTGATTTTTTATAAAAAAAAAAATGTGTAAAAAAGTAGAGAAAGTGTATAGAAAAATAAAGAGGAGATGTTGATATATGTGATCTAAATAAGTATATGTATGTAAAAAAAGTATACTTTTTTAGTACATGCCAAACAAGCAGAAAAAAATAGATGAAATGTAGAAAAATTGGAGCTGGGTCACTCTTGTACGCACGCACAGTAGTGACTAATACGTGGTCAGTTCGACTTACTTCGGGTTTTATTTTTATAATTTAAATTATTTAATTTTTAAGAAAAATATTAAGTGAAATATACTTATAAAAAGTTAAGTAGATCGGACATTCATAACTTATCTATCAAATCATATTTGTATTAAAAAAAATACTAAGTATCATAATGTGAATACAAATGTGATTTGATAAATGAGTTATTGATATCTGATCAACTTGATTTTTTACAGGTATATTTTACTTGATATTTTCTAAAATTTGAACAGTTAATATTATCAAAATAGGATCCAAAGTGAGTCCACGTGCCGCGTAATAGTCATTGTTGTGCATTGTGCACAACAGTAAGCGAATCCAAAAAAATTAGGTTAGGTAATCTCAAAGGTAAAATTGGTATTTTGTAAACAGTTGGGCTTCCCTCCAGTCCAAGATCTAGACTGGAGGGTGTTGTCTAGGCCTGTGGAGTCTGCCACAAGTCTCGTTCCAATGATTTAACTTATTTATTTTATAAAGGCCTTCGTATACATTATCCACAAAAAAATTAAGTCTATTCAATAATCATAACTTATTCAATTTAATTCATTTTTCTAGAAAAAAGAAAGAAGAATTAAGTCACAAGTGTATTTTTTAAAATAGATCATCTATTTTTTTAGTAACAAACGCAATAAATTGAACATGATACAATTACCAAATTGGCTTAATTTTTTCTGTAAGAAATATACACAAATTGTCTTATAAGTTCAAATTATCGAAACAAGTTTCACAAGCTCAAACAACCCCTCAAAGCTTAAATCGGACACAATCCAAACCCTTTGTAAAATATTATTACTGACGTTATTACAACTGTTAAGTCAACTATAAAAATAGAAGTGCCAATGCATAATGCAATTAGTAATTTGGAAGAGAAAAATATAATTTTTAAAATGTAAAAGGTGAATCTATATCAATTCAAAATCTGAAGCAGAATCAATGTAAGTGACGGGAAGGTTGTGGCATTGGCAGGAGTCGATTAAACTTTTTCCTGATCCTTGGAGCATTTGATTCAAAAGATATAGACCATATTCTTTAATTTGTGCCTCAGCTGGTTCAGAAATGGCAAACAATGTTTGAATCTTAAGTGTAAGATCATCACATATATGCATTGAAAATTGATTCCATAATGCATATGGTTGTAGTAGAAAGCACTGAGTAAGAATAATAGTAAACAATCTCCTCAATTGATAACCAGTTTTCATAACTGTAGCCTGTTTAAGGCATTGTATCAATTCTTCGTCATCTTCTAAAAATCCTCATGCAATACATGCTGATTTAAACGTATCATGCAAAACATTGTTGACTGTGCGTAAGCATTGAAATGATTTTGGTCTTTTGACAACAGTTAATAGCAAACGCAAATAAAACCTTTCACCACAATTAGGGCTAGCAAAGTACATTCTACCGATTGCATATCCCTGCTGTCTTGGTTTCCATCTTTTTTCTGAATTAAGCCAAACAAAATGTTATGGAAATTCTTGGTAAGTGAATGGACATTCATCTTCCATAGAAAGCGTAACATGCAAAAAAATAGTAAGAGTTGACATTTGTTGCCCAGCTCTAGAAACAATTGCTTCTAATAATTCATCAGAATTAAAAAGAATGCGGTGCATTCCAGGTAAATGAAGTGCTAAGCGTACAACTGTTGGCATCTCTGCATGCAACGGATGACCAAATATTTGCCAAGTAGCTTTTGAAGGTCTAATATGCCTCGCATCGAGATATTGTTGGATCTCTTTATCAATCCCAACACCATTGTTATATGATCATAACCCTTGTAAATGTACTTGTGTATATACTTGACACATCTCATTCTGGCACAAACTTCCATATTTATGTGATAGTTAATGCATTTAGAAAGATATGCATTGTGTGGTACGACGTCCCTGTTATTAACTTATTGCCCCCTCACAATATGAACTTGACTATTATTGCGACGACGATAGATAGGATATCCATTTTGATCGATAATAGTTGTTTCTGCGTATGCTCGAGGGTATCTCTTAGTGCATTTACCATTTTCCATACATGGTGCTTGTGGATTTGGAGCATCACATGGTCCATGTACCATACAATACTTGATAGTTTCAAAAAACATAGGTTCATCTTTTGGATCTGAAAATTCTACACAAACCAATTTGTCTACTTGAGCATATGTCTGAATTTTGTCTGGACCCTTAAGAAATAGAAGTGCATGCATATGAGCAAAGCTTCGTTTATGAAAATCTATTGTAAAAACATGCGCAACTTTATTACCAACCACTTGCTTTTTTTTTCTATCGCCTTCATCAAGCACTTTCTCTTTAACTAAAAAACACCGGTAATTAAATAGGTTTTTGGTGCGGTAATAATGCCAAAGTAATTTCTGGCCAATTAGGATTTGCAGTCATGGTGAGAAAAATGTCTGGATGTTGGTTATATCGTGTGATAAACATTGAATCTTGAACGATTTAAAACATGTATCTAGGACCACCAGGAAATAAAGATGGCAAAACAAACCTTTGACCAATTTGATTGGGTCGCAGGTCATTTGGATCAATATCTGTCACATCTTGGTAAAGTTCAGCACGGATTTTCCCTTGATTAAGCTTGTAATAAGTCAACCTATGTTATTCAGTTGCGGCTCAAGCATCTACTAAAAACTCTTGGAACAATTTTCCAACACTCAAAATTGTTGAATACTTTGTGGGTCGTTCAAACAAACAATAACTATAAAAATCCATTTGAGTAAGCCGATCAGTTGAAGGCCGATCACGTTAAACATACCATAGTTTGATCTCAGGTTCCCATCCAAGCTCACCATGTAGAAATAATAAAACATAATGTAATGGAAAATATGCTGGGTGACATTCATTGATTTGCATAAGCTTATTATTTCCTTGTAGATGTAAGACAATATCTCTCATTCCACTAACCTTGGTTCCATCACCTGGTATTATAACGAGAATCTCATCTGTAATTGGCCGGTTATACTGCCGTCAATCTGTCGGTGAACTGTAGTGGAGATGAGTAGGTAAATTTCGTCCTACCAAGGCTAATTGATTTAAAATTGCATGAGCCTGGCAAAATTTAGCAACAAATGCATTAACCTGTAATAAACTAGCTTGAATAGTTTTTAGAACATCTCTTATTAATTGAGGATTTCTACAATTGAGAACTTCTAAAGCTAAATCAGGGTCATCAATGTACAATTGCACATAAGTTGCATCCTGCCCTAATTGTGGTAGTAGTGATCATGTTTGATGTCGCAATTTCCTATGGATAGTGAATGATATAGGGCCTCTTCCAGTAAGTACTCTTGGATTTAATGTAGCACCAAGACTTGTAAAAGCATTGGTTACATTGTACACTCGAGTATAACATTGAAATGAATTTCATTTATCATCATTTCCATCATACAATGCTTAAAGAAGTGAAGGGGGTGTATTAAGTAGAGGAAGCTTAACCTTTCCTTTCGAACAACATGTTTCGAATAGAGGACGGTTTGCAGATAATTTTACTAATTTTTCATTCATCCAATAAAATGCTGAACAGAAAGGACATAATACATCCATCTTACTAAGAGAATGACGGCATGAATTTACATGTGCTCGAGTACCAACTGTTAGACTCATAGGCATATCCTCTAATTCCTTATCAGTACATAGATACTCTTGAAGGAAAGGAGTTGTAAGAGTAAGCCTACAAATATTGGTTCTGTGTAAATTAAAATAGAATGGTATTGTATAGCGATTCTGGTTTTAACCCGACCCTTGTTGTATCTCAAACTCGGGTTTCATGGTTTCATATTATCGTTCACCTCTTGCTTCCCTTGTATCTCCTTAAATTTGGCTATTAGATTGCTGTGGTAGTGTTTGGGATAGGTTGGTTGCTTAATTTCCAAACTTTTGTTGTCCAGAATTTTGCTCCTCCGCTCGAGCGACACTTCTTGCACTCGAGTGGGCTTTGTGAACTCTCAGTACTTTTGTAGGTTTGCAAAACTACTGGAGAGTGTATTTTACACTCAAGCGATTCTTTCTGTGCTTGAGCGTGCAGCTTGAGCGGCTCTTCTTGCGCTCGAGCGTTGGTCTGTTGTCTACAAAACTACTGGGAGTGTGCATTCTATTCTCGAGCATCCCTTCCTATGTTCAAACAGAACAATATATTGTGTTTGACGCTCGAGCATCAACTCTTGCACTCGAGCGAATTGTGCGTATATCAATTCGTAACAACCACTTTTCACATCACTTTTTCATCTCCTTCTCTCTTTAAAACATTTCGAAACCCTAGATCTTGAGCTTCTCTCTCTAGAACTCACCTTTTCTCTATATTTTCACCTAGATCTATTGGTTTCTCTACTCTAGTGTCTTTGGCAAAAAGGTAGAGCATCTCAAAGCTCCATTTTGGTCCGAACAAAAGTCAGTTTCAGCATCTTTGAAGTTTTCTCTTTGCTTTGCTCGTCTTCTAACTTTGAGATAGGGACTTTCTATACTCTCCTATGACTTTTAACTTAGTTATTTGTTGATTATGTAAATAATGTTGGGATTGGAGGATTTTAGACAGACCTAGAGTTTTGGCTTAAAATCTGTAGAGGGGTTGTAGCTCGTCTTTTCGTGCTCCTTTCAGATACGATAACCCTACAGTTCGGACTCCCGTGGTTCTAAATCTGATTCCACAAGTGTAATGTGAAATAGATAAACACAAAAGAGTCCAAATCTGGCAAATCTTTTGGAAAATTGATTTTGAATCAAAATGCCAAAAATGGACTATTTTGCCAGATACAGAGTCGCTACCTAAATATTTTTGGAAAATTTAGAAAACCCGAGACTCGTGCCAAAGGCCATTTATTCATCATCACCAAGATTGTCTCGGCTCGAGAACTTAGGTACAAGAGGGGAAGATCATGAATTGAGCACCCCACTCGCCCGATCAAAGATCAGCCTCTACTAATCATGATGTGATTTTTATTTACATTATATGCTCTTGTTCCAGTTATTAGGCTATTGTTACTATGTGATGCACACACAAGTATAGACTAATTTGTAAAAATTGGAACACTTTGATTCATGCTTGTTTTTTAAAATTGTTTCATATATGTTGCACTTGAAAAAGTGATCGCATATGTGCATTACTCAAATTATTCCAATTCAAGCAATTAGCCTTCATCTACAGGCATTCAAGCAATTCATCAATTAAGCACTTAGCGTCATGGCAAGCGTGCTAGACATGGAAACAATCACACTTATGCGATTTGCCAAAGCACAAAAGTGCTCACCTAGTACTCCGAGGTGAGCTAAAAGAAATAAAAGAGTTAGAAAACATGTATGCTCCTAACTAATGCAATGTAACTAATGCAACACATGCGATATGTAACTAATAGGCTCGGCTACTAATATGGCGTATGAATCAATTTGATAGCATGTGGTCTAAGCACGCATTTCAAAGAAGTGTTTAACTACAATGCAAGGTAGAATGATGCGCTGAACTCAATGCATGCAAGACAATGGATGCAAGGCATGAGAGATGCTAAATGAAACATGATACCCTAAACTAACCATCATAAGCAGGTAAATAAAAGGGAAAAAGACGTGGGGTCGGAAGACATACACATTATTACAACTATGCCCTCACGCAAGAGGATCCGAATAAACTAACTAAGCTAAGCTAACTAACTATTTATTACAAAACGAATTAACTAATTATTACAAACCGAATAAACTACCTATGCTAACTAGTTATTACAAAACCAATTAATTAATTAACTTTTCTATGGAACTAACTAATTAATTACACTAATTAATTAATTACAAATTAGAATTAACTAATTAATTACAACATGAAAGAAGTAACTAAGCTAACTAATCAGCCCGGGGAAGGGAGGAATGCTCATGCATGCGTGGATTTCCACCCGAAAAGCCCACAGTTCTGCTACCAGAATGCCTCTGTTGCATAGTTAGAACATCTTTTCACCTCAACCTTTGCTCTATTCTGTTCCAAAAAGTTACTGCTTAATTTGACAAAAGTGGCTGGCAAGCCAGAAGTAGTGGTCGACCAGCCACAAAAGGTACTTGCTGTCCAAAAGAAGTGGCTTGCCGACCAGAAAAAGTGACCTGCCGGCCACTAAAGCCTGGTTCTTCCTGCTGCAACAGAAAGCATATAGAGCACAAGCAGGGTATTCTCAAGGTATGTTTGTACACTTTACCCTTCTTTTATCATCAAACAGCTCAAAGGAGTGGCAAGCTCAATTCACTCAATCGATGCAATTTCATTGCATGATGGCCTATGAATTAAGGTGTACAATTTCAATAAATGCACAATAAAAGACTCTCAAACCTCCTCCCTATCATTGATTGATCAAGGGAAGTGGCTGATATTGACTCTTGAACCGTTTACATCACTAAAAAGTATGAAACGACTCAAGACTCAATGGGTTCAATTAACGTCCAATTGAACCCAAGTTGATTTTATTATCTTGCATCACTTTTAGTCCCAATTTTATTACTTTATTTTAATTACCATCCATTCATTAATTCATTGAGTCCAAAAGTGAGCTTTAAGTCCTCTAGTGGAAAGGAGTACCAAACCAAATGTTGTTTTGGGCATGAGAGAAGCGTCATGCCGTTGGTAATGAACCCCCTAAGGGATTAAACTATTAAGCACAATAACCTCAATCTCAAGCTTAAACAAACAACTAGTTTGAAATAACTTTCAAAACAAAGAAAAAGCCAAGAAATGAGAGAGGCTGCAGAGGTGATTAGATATGAAAACAAGTATGGAAAGTAAGAAATAAACATTATTAACTCAAATAGGTTGGTGGCTAAGGCCTAAACCACCAAACCTATGAGGACCATTACACTACAAGCATGTAATATAAAGCATAAATGACACAACCAGCCCAAAACAGTCCTAAAGTAAGCAAAAATAATGTTGGAATTTAGGTAAAAATAGCTAAAAGACTAAGCTAAAATAATTGAGAATTTAAGCTAGTAAACAAGCCAATGGAGAAGTGGCTAACCCCTTCATTTTTGGGACCTCAAAACATGATTTTTAGCCTTTGAAAAACTCTGAAATTCAGCGGTAAAAAGCTCAAAAAAAGTTAAGAAAAGAATAGGAAACACAAGGGCAAAAACTTAGAGAACAAGGTTCAAAGAAGGGTAGTTAATCCCTCCACCTTTGATAGCTTTAAACTACAAGTTTCAGCCTATAAAAATAGTGTAAAAATAGCCCAAAAATAGTAAGAAAAGATAGGAAAGAAGTAGTGTAGAGATGCCCAAAATTATACCTCTTGAAGCAAGGTAACTCTTTTATTCACAAACCATAAAGCTTACACTCTCAAGGGCTGTAATTTGGACCCAATAATCTCAGCAAGGAGAGCTTCAATATTGGTTTAGGAAGTGTTTGGGTAAAGTGTGTGTGTGTGTGTTGCAAGATAGAGATAGAGAGAGAATTTCAAGTTTTGACTCTTTTGGAATTTTTTGTAACCTAAAAACAAGAGGGTTGGCTTGGTATATATGGTAAAATAACCTTTCAGGTCGGAAATATCTATATAGGAATAACTAGAGCTTTTGGGGGATAGCTGGCAACAAATATCTGGGTTTTACACAAATGGCGGTCAAGCCAGAAGTAGTGGCCAGCAGGCCAAAAGTAGTGGGCGGTCGTCCACAAATAGTGGGCTACCGACCACAAAAATCTACTTCCAAGCCCGACTTCAAACGGGGATATCTCTTTTATCTGGACTTGGTTTCAGGTCATTCTTGAGTCTAAATTGAAACCCCAAAAGTCTAATTTCCAATGGATGTGGCCTCACATATAAATTCTAAGTGTGAAAAGAGATATGCCTATTTTAGTGAAGGTTGCTCATTTCCATCTTAACTGGATGGATGCCTAACTTCAAACGGCCATATCTCCCTCATCCGGACTCGGCTTTAGGAGATTCTTGAGTCTAAATTGAAGCCCCAAAAGTCCAATTTCTAATGGTGGTGGCCTCACAACTAAATTCTAACTGTGCAAAGAGATAGTCCTGATTTAGTGTAGGTTGCTCAGTTCTCTCTTAACAGTTTCATACTCAACCATTTCCCTAACTAGTTTTTTTCCCTCTCCTCTAATTTTCTTCAACTCCAAACCTATAAATATGAGGTTTTAAAGATTTTTCAAAGAGTTCACCTCCCTTTCATTTATTTCCACTTCGTCCTTACTTGGTTTATCGAAATGTGCAATATTTTAAACGAAATACGAGTCACGGAACATCGTAGAAACATTTAGAAAAATATTTTGAAAAAGAAGTTTTTAAGGTCTAAAATAGTTTTGGTCAAAATGGAGTGTAAGTTTGGGATTTAGAAGCTCTTCTTAACGAAGAAATCGAACGTTTGTACAACATAACTTTCATCATCGAGTGATCAACCTAAGATGCCCAAGTTTTAAGGGAGGTCAAAAATGGGATGTCTACAGAGGTTTTCAAATGAAGGTATTGAAAATGGTTATGGGTGTAGATATTATGATGTGTTATGTTAAATTTGTTGATTTTGACACATGAATTGGATTTGGGAGAAAATGGAATTTTGCCTAAAATGTTTCAAATAATTATTTTGTACAAATAATGGAATTGGTATGGAGAATGTGAAATTGGATAGATGTTTAAATCAAGGGTGGAGTTGGATGCTCGTTATCTCTCATCTATGAAAATTTGGATAGTTTATCTATTTTGGAGATTGTATATCTGTTTAGTAATATTTGTTTTGGGCTATGGGTGGATGATAGCTATGATTGTTGTAGAAATTGCATGACGATTAGGTGAATTGAAACTAATCTCTTATTTGTTGTCATTGAATATGACTGTGTTTTAATACATTGTATATGTATGATGTTTGGGATGAGAAATGAGATGTACTCCATGTTTGGGAGAAGAAAGGAGATGGACTCCATTGAATTAAGTTGGTATGTGTGTCCAGGATGAAAGTCCCAAAAACCGTGTCTATACATGGGTGCCGATTCTCGCAGACAAAATTTTCATAAAATGACAAATTTGAAGTGTTTGTGTAATGATTGTATTGGTTAGAGAACCACTAAGTTATAGCCTCAGTTGGGTTGCCTGGATAATAATGGACTTGACTCGTGGATTGAGGTGAAATGAATTGTCATGAAATGAATTAAGATAAAATGGTTTGAAATATGAAACTTGGCATATTATAATCTTGTAAGAATATGAATGATTTTATCATGGTAATTGTATATGCATATCATACTTATATCTTTGTAAAGATTCATATATTGTGCTAGATTGTTTCTACTGGACTTTGGTTCACCCTACTTGGGAAAAACAATTTCAGGTGTTGGAGATATGCCTCCACCAAGGACTTAGCTTAGGAGGATTGTGGAGCTGAAGGCTCACTTTTGTTTACTTTGTATTTATCTTTATGTAGCCCTTAGGGCATATGAATATTTGTTTAGCTTCCATTCTTTATTTCATCTTGTAATACATGTTGTAGATTCAGGATAAACGATTTATGAATGTATATCGCATGTGTCATCTTTTGTACATTAACTCTGATGAATGAAAGCTTCTTATTTTATTTATATCACATTGTACTAGTGTTTGGAGTTGGATTATTGTAATTATTTGGAGGGAATTACATATGGAGAACGAACATGTGGAAGGATGTTCAACCATTGTTCGTTTTTGTACCGATTGAGTATCCTCAGTTGCCTTTGTTCCTAGTTCCAAGCAAGCACAACTACGATGACACGATATTAAAGAAGTTTTTCTCGATTAGATATATTCTCTTGATTTCTCCCATTCTCGCCATGCACGTTGGGTCAATGTAACTTTTGATATAACATTATTATTGTGTACCTAAAATGTGAACATTATATCATTGGTGCCTAAAATACAAATATTATTGTTTACTATTTTATTTCTTGATTCAATAATTTTTTTATTTTAGTTATTTTTTACTTTTTCTTCCTACCTTGTGATAATTTTAAGAATATTGGAAATATTTTCTTTGCCCGGCTTCCTTTTCCATTTTGCTTAATTTTCCCTCTCCTTTTCATTTTTATACAATTTTTTTTTAATTGTTGTTTTCTCTTTCTTTTTGCCTCGTGATAATTTTAAGAAAATTAGAAATATTTTCTATGCCTATGTTCCTCTATTCCTTTGCTCAGATGTTATAAAGTTTTCCTCGAAGTTGATCAAAGTTACAATTATTTTTAGGAAATGTTAAAGAGAGATAAAATTACTATGTTTGAGTGTACAGAAAACTAAGAACATTGAAGAATAAATCTCAACCATACATTTTTTGTCCTCTTGATTTTTTAGTAAAATGCAAAAAATCCACACACACAAATATATATATATATAATAAAAAAATTGACAACACAAATTTTAAATTTTTAAAAATATCCCTGATCGATATTCACTTTAACAATATGATTGGCTTTGTTTTACTTGATAAATATTTTTTTAAAAAATGTTGAGGAATATACCATTGGACATGTGTTTTCCTTTCCTTTGTCAAAAGAAGTTGCCTTTTCTTTTCCTTTGCCGACCAAAAATAAACAAAATTTATTTAGAATAGAAAAAAAAATGTAAATAAAATATACAATGTTCAACTTGATTTTTCGACTTACCTTAGCAATGCGAATAATATTAAGATTGCACTTATTGCGGATAACAACACCGATATTCCCAGTCTCATGGAGGAATGGGCTTGCATGAGTAGGCCTACAAATATTTGTTGTGTACAAAATAAAATTTATAAAATCTTAACAACAAAAATATGTATATATAGAATTAAATATAGTGTTTTACCAATTCCTTTGTGAAGCTAAAAATGTGCTTAGCGAAGTAAGATGTGTAAGCACTACTCCTTCTTGAGCTTGTGGAGTATTAGTTGTGCTTGGTGAAATCAATTCTCTTGATCTCTCACGTTCACATCGCAAACGTTGTCCCAATTGATATGCAGAGTTTGCCTTTTCATTTCTTTCACGTTCTCTCTGTGCCCGTTGAGCCAATGCTCCTTTTGATAAAACATTATTGTTATGTGCCTAAAACATGAAGATTAATTTCATAAGATGTCTAAAATTTACATGAAACTGTTTACTCTAAAAACAGTATATGGCACTGTGCAAGTAGTATGTCAATTTTACATTAAAAAAACAAACATGATCGAGGTTCATGCTCTAAAATAAATATTTAAAACAAAGAACTTTAAATGAAAATGTTGAAGAGCCATACTACTGAACATGTATTTTCCTTTCCCTTGCTCGAACCAGTGGTTTTTTCATTTTTCTTCAACAATGCCTTGGCAATTTCCTTTTCCTTGGCCTACAAAAAATAAAAATATATATATTTAGAAAGTTTTAAAAAAATGTAAATAAGAATATACGGTGTTTTGAAAATCAAAAATCTATATAATTAAATTGGGCCTACCTCTCCAATCCGGATGACATTAAAGTCATGCTCATCACAGATGACAACATTAGCATTTCTTTCATGAAGAAATTGAACCTCTAAATACAAAAGAAATAGAAAAAAAATTAAAAAATTTATACACGTAAGAAAATGAGTAAAAGGAGTCGATATTACAGTTCGACGTGGGTCTCCATCCATCTGTAAATTATAAGAAAAGAGTATTTTGTTATAAGGAAATTAGATTAAAAAAAAATTACTGAAAAGAAAAGAAAATTGACTTTAACTTGGAAGAAAGGTGTAATTTTTTTTTTTTCTAAAAAAATAAAAAAGAAAACAACTTACATGACCAAAAATAGTAATGTGGTCCATAATTAGAGGTTGAAGGTCAATGATGTCTCAACCTGAAAGTGTTTGGTTATGTAAATCTAACAAAGATAACAAAGATAACTGTAAGAAGGTAGAATGAGGTTTAATAATTGGTATATAAAAAAAAATTAATTGATACAAAATTAACAACCTCCTAATATAGTAATTTTGCATTGGCAATGGTTAATTCTTATGAATTGTATTGCCCACTTTTCCTACTAACAACTAAAAAAAAAAGAAGAGTAAATTATAAAAAAAATATAAATTATACTACTTATGAATAAAATTTTAGCAAAACTTAAATATAGAAATTAATGACTAATTTTGCATTTTAAAATGTGAACAAAAAAGTTTAAACAAAAAGTCAATTATAAAAAATATAGATTATACTACTTATGAATAATATTTTAGCAAAATTAAATATAGAAATTTAATTACTAATATTGCATTTTAAAAAGTGAAAAACAATAAGTAAAAAACTACAATAAAAATTTATAAAAGGTCTCACCACGATGTAACTGGACAATTAAAAATACCTTTTGTCGTATCTATATAATTACAAATGCCTTTTTCAATACATATCGTAAAAAATCATACAACATTGCAGTTTATTTTGGCCAAGAAGCAATACTCTCATAAAAATCACAAAAAAAAAAAAAATTTATTAAATCAAAATTTTAAAATAAGTTTTAGTTTTTTCAGAAGTCTTGATAAACATCCAAAAAGTAAATATAGCGATTCTGGTTTTAGACCCAACCCATTTGATATTCTAGACTTGAGTTTCATGGCTCTGTATTGTTGTTCATGTCTTATTTCCATTATACTTCCTTGAGTTTGGCTATTGGTTTGTGGTGGTTGCAGTTTGGAACAGGTTGGTTGCTTAGTTTTCGAATTTTTGTTGCCCAGAATTTTACTCATACACTTGAACGTCATTTCTCGCGCTTGAGCGAGCTTTGTGAACTCTTAGTACTTTTGCAGGTCTACAAAATTACAAGAAGAGTGTATTCTACACTCGAGTAGTGCTTTCTGCGCTCGTGCAGTCTCAGCTCGAGCGGCCTTTCTTGCGCTCGAGCGTTGGTCTGTTGTCTGTAAAACTACTAGGAGCGTGCATTCCGCACTCGAGCGTCATTTCTTGCGCTTGAGTGGAATAACTTATTGTGTTTGACGCTCGAGCGTCACTTCTTGCGCTCGAGCAAACTGTACATATATCAATTCGTGAAAGTGACATTTTACATCACTTTTTCACTTTTATTCTCTCTCTAAACTTTCTAAAAACCCTAGATCTAGAGTTTCTCTCTCTCTCTCTCTCTCTCTCTCTACATTTTCACCTAGATTAAGTAGTTTCTCTACCCATGTGCCTTTGTTAAAAAGTAGAGCATCTCAAGGGCTACATTTCCATTTGAGTAGAGTTGAGTTTTGGCATTCTTAACATCTCTCCATTTGTTCATTTGGTCTTCTAGCTTTGCGGTGGGGATTTTCTATACTCCTATATGACTTTTAACTTAGTTATTTGTTTTGTATAAACATTATTGTGATTTTTGGAGGATTTTGAACAAACCTAGGGTTTTGGTTTAAAATCAAAAGAGGGGTTTACAAATGGATGTAGGGAAAATGGTTATGAGAGTGAATATGAGGTTGTGGTGTAATAAAATTGTTGATTTCGATACTTGGGTTGTATTTTGGAAGCAAATGGAGTTTTCCCTAAAATGTCTTAGATATGTATTTTGTATAAATAAATAGAATTGGTATTGAAAATGTGAAATTGGATGGATGTTTATATAAATGGTGGAGTTAGATATGTATTATCACTCACCTATGGAAATATAGATAGTTTATCTGTCTTGGAGATTATATATTTGTTTAGAAATATTTGTTTTAGGTTATCGGTGGAGAATAGCTATGATTATTGTAGAAATTGCATGAAGATTAGGTAAATTGAAACTAATTTCTCATCCTTTGTCATTGAATATGATTATGTCTTTAAATACATTATATATGTATGATGTTTGGGAGGAGAAAGGGGATGTACTCCATATTTGGGAGAAGATAGGGGATGTACTCCATTGAATTAAGTTGGCCTGTGTGTCTAGGGTGAAAGTCCCGAAAATTGCGCGTATGTATATATATATATATATATGGGTGCCGATTCCCGCGAACGAAAGATCCGTAAAATGGCTATTGAGTTGTATTCTCAATTTGGTTGTCTGAATGAAATGGAACTGATGTCATAAATTGAAATAATACAGTTGGTACTGCATGGTTTGCAAATGAATTATGAAACGGTTTATCAATGGCATTGTAATTGCATATTACCCTTATATCTTCGTTAAGTTTTATATGTTGTACTGGATTATTTCTATTGGGCTTTGGCTCACCCTATATGGAAAAACCATTTTCAGGTGTTGGTTATATGTCTCCGCCAAGGACTTAGCTTGGGAGGACTGTGGAGATGAAGGCTCATATTGTTTATTTTGTTTGTATTTTGTATTTCATATTTCATATTTATACAAGCCTAAGGCTTTATTTGTATTGAGCTTATGACTCACCTTTGTTGTACACAAGCAGTGGCTTGGAAAGATGTAAGCCATCCAGGCATATGACTATCTGTGTAACTTCCATCTTGTTATGAATGTATATTAAACTCTGATTAATGAAAGTATGTCGTTTCACTTATACCACCGTTTATGAGATGGGTTTATTGTATTTATTTTGGGGCGTTACAACTTGGTATCAGAGTGTACCGAGTTTGAATACTTGGGTACGTAGGAAGTGGTTATTACCACAATGGGTTTGTCTCATTTAACAGAGACGTTAGTATATATAGTATGCTTACGTGACAACATGCTTATATGACTATATGAGTATGGGATTTCATTCCTAAGATGTTGATTGGGTCTACAAGTTTCTCGAAGTCCTATTAGAAGAGCATTTGATCACTGCTTTTTCTAATTGGAACTCTGGCAACGCCGCGGGATGGTCATTATCTATAAAGGAAATTCGTATGTGTTTATGTGACTAGGTGCTTACGTGGAGTGGATTAAATGTTGTACATTGTACCAGGACTTGAGTAAATTGGCTTCGGCACATTTGTGACTGTGATAATCTTTGGGTTACCCTTATTAGGATGCCTAGACGAGGAAGTGACAATTTCCCTCCTTCCACACAGGAAGAATTACGGAAACAATTTGTGGAGTTACGCCAAGGTACTACACCTTTGGTACAGTTTGAAGCATGGTTTACTAACCTGCCGAGCTTTGCTCCGAAGTTGATGGAGACTAAAGAACTTCGTTGTTCAGAGTTTGAGAGTAAGTTGTGTGATGACATCCGAGGAAACATTGCCAGGTCTTAGCATAGAAGTTATAGTGTGCTTGTTGAAGCGACGACTCATGTAAAGGCAGTGGTATTAGTCATGGGACGAAGTATGGAGGAGGCCATTTCGGCAACCCTTGTAACTCGGGGTGTTAATAGACCTTTTAAGAGGCAAAGGGGTTCCAACCCATAGTAGTCCTAGGGGGCACAGTCTAGATCTACTTTTCCAGTGCCGAGTTTGGGTTCAGGAAGAGGTGGTCAGGGAGATTTTACCTGTTTCAAATGTGGTCAATTAGGCCACAAGTCTCCAGCTTGCCCACAGAGGAAGAGGGCAAGGTTGGTGGCTCAACCAATAGTTGCACCACTAGGATCATTTGGCCGATCGGGACTTGGAGTGATCGAGTGCTTGATGGGGGAGCATTCATTGGGATCCTCACCAGTTTGGACTTCGAACCAGTCACGTATTTGAAGACCACTTATTTGCTGGGTGTGTAATCAACCGAGTCATGCTAAATGTTTATGTACCCAACCGAGGACTTCTTTGGGAGTTTCGCAACCTAATCGGGTTCAACCTTATTCGTCCGGGTAGGGGCAATACCGTTATGGGAACCAAGCAGGCCAAATTTTCAGGGACTCGGGAGAGCCAAATTCTCAAACCCCCAGTGGGGAATTACATATTTGTTCCAAGTGTGGCCAACTAGAACACATCAGTAGTTCTTGTCCGTGGCTTGTGAGCTCTTAGGGTATCTCGGGTTTGAGAATAACTAACTTTAGCGGTCCATTGAGGGACGGTAACGGTGGTAGTACCAACGAGGTGGTTTCGTTTTGGCTATTCTGTTTTGTAACCGGTGGGTTATCGTTTTGTAATCATTAGGTTCTATTGTGTAACCAATGTGTTTTGGAGATGTTAAGACATCATAACTGCTTGTTTATATATATATATATCTTTGCTTGTTTATTTTCATAGATTGGACGAATTGGAGCATGTAATGACTCTAAAGTTTGTTGTAGAATCAGAAAATTTTCATATTGATACATGTATACGACTGTGATTGATTTTGGATGGTGATGGCTGGTGAGCCATATTTTGAAATTAAAAAGAGTTGTTGAGGGACGCGTGTTTTGGTTGGGGTTACCATGGGGCGAGAAGAGTTATACTTGCGGGGTGTGTGTAATTTCATGAGCATTCCTTATTTTGTCTTATGTTTGTGGTAGAGGTTTCGGTCTATTGTCGTGAGAATTCGTCGAAAGGATGTGAAGTGTGCGATTGGCACTAGATTTTGTACATACAACATGTTGTTTTCAAAGGTGAATAGCGTATAGTTTCGTTGGGTACAGACTTGTACCTTAATTTAGGTAATGTTAACGGATCTTCATATTATTTGGTTAGTTGTCTCTTGTGAAAAGATGTTAGTCCCTTATTGTAATATTGGTTGTTAGCATTAGTGGGTGGTGTGTTGTGAGTAACTGGTAATATTTCGAGCAGTAGTAAAGTGGACGTTTCCTAAGTTCTAGGATCCCTTTATTATATTTGGATGCGAGAGGTGTGTACCTCAATTCTAGTTAAGTCAAGAGACATTGTTGGTTGGGTATATAACCCATGGCTAGTGTGTGACCTATGTATAGGGTCACAGTGGTTTCATGTTTATAGGTCCAAGTTTGGAATGACGGTAAGGATGTTGAGAACTTCTTTTGTTCTTCTATAGAGTTAGGATGGTAAGACTTTGAAAGCCTTGAAGGTGTCGTGTGTATGTGCTCGGGGTTTGGTTTAGGGCAATTGTTCAATAAGTATCAATAGCTGGTGGATTGACTAGGAGACTTAGTATTTTGGTTGTACTCGTGTATTGAATGACGAGTAGAATGTAGATTAAAGAGTTGACCTTATTGGTTACTGAGGGATAGAGGTGTTGTTTTTACTTGTTGTTCGGTTTGGGTGGTTACGTAGTGACGATGGCGTTATGGCGTAGTAGGCCTTTGCGAGTTGACTTGGTTCGAGAGAATAAGTATGTGAATTTCGTTATTGTGAATTCGGTCAAGGTTGCGAGTACATTCTCAGAATGAAGGATTCAGTGTGGAGATAACCCATTCGAGGTTAAGGGTAAGATATCATGCAATAAGTGATGAGGTTTTGCTAGTATGGTATATGGCGGTGTATGGTTCGTATATTGCTGTTAGATGATGTGTAGAAGGGGATCGATCACAGGGCAATCCCAGGAGGGTACCTAGGTAAGGTAATAGTGTAGTTAATGATTGGATTGAGTAGTTTAATAGTCGATAGTACTGGGTCACTGTGGTATGAGTGTTTGTTGTCTAGTTTGGATAGTGGAACTCTGAGTGAAGTAGTAAGATTGTGTGGAGTGAGTGGTATGCTCTATTAGATTTGTTTTGACATATTCGGTCCTTGTGTGCATGGTGTAAGGTACTAGTGTGTGCGTTGACTTGAGAGGGTGTATTGTATTTGACTTGAGAAGTCCAGTTAGGACGCAAATGTGAAACGAGGAGATGTATGCCACATAGGCATATGTGTGAGAGGTGAATGGGGAATTAGAGCACCGTGGGTTAACTTTGAAGAATCCAGAGTGATTCAATGGACCTAAGAGGTTGTGTATGGAACTCCATTTCAAAGTTGGTGTGGTTAGGCAAGATATTGGTGTTGATACTAAGTTGGGTGAAGTGAAGTGATATGTCAGTGTTTGAAGGCTGGTACGGGTGAATAGTGTTAGATAGTTGATTGGTTAGTATTTGGGTTGGTTAACATATAGTCACCTCGGGAATAGGTTGAAATTGAGGGTTGTGTAATTGAACGGTGTCTAGGTGTGAGATGTAAGTCCCGCGTGGATAGTTGGAAGGTTGTTTTGAGTTGTAGTAACCGGTTTGGGATTTCTGTTAAGAACTTTGGTTTGATAAGCACTTTGCGCCATTATGTGACTGGTGGGTGTGAAATTTCTGCCCTTGGGTTATTGCGTTACTGGCATTTCAAAAATTTATAAGGGTTCTCATCGTGGAAATTTTGTTTTAGGTATTGTGGCACCATCGTAAGTGTGATGGGTTTTGTTAGGTGACTATGTTGTAATTCACTAGAGGATTGTTGATGAATGATTTGGAGGAAAACCAAACTCTCATTTTTAGCATTGTGGCCTTGGGTACTTGTCATAAACTAAAACGGTTTTGGGTTAAAACATGAATTTGTGGTTTTGGTTTTCGAAAAAACAGTTTGGAACTCTTTGAGTTTTGCTGTGGCCAGTTGATAATGTATTTGAATTGTGATGGTAAGTTTGAACACCTTTTGGGAAACACAAAGTGTTTTGAGACAAATGGGGATAAATAAAGCATTTTTTTTTTAACCTTAACGGAATATCTTATATCTTGTGTTAAGAAGTCACATTTTGATCTAGCCTAAGTTGCTAGTTACATGTTGTATGTCTTTTTTGACAAGGACTTAGAATTGTCGGGCATTGATGTGCCATAATGTTGTTGATTAATCGTGTTTTATTTTGCATTTTCGTACTACGAGAATTGACCGAAAGCCTTGTGTGCGAGTGGTTTTCTTATTCCCTATGTTGGAGTGTTAAGCACTCAATGGTAGTTTGGGTATTGTGGGTAGTCGAGATGTGGTGGATGTCTTAGAGTATTGTTGTTGTTGGAGTTGTTGTTACTGTTATTATTGTTACCGAGGGTATTGTCATATCTCATAAACTGCCTCAAGTTTTGCTGGTCGGGGAGGCATCCATGTTCGATCCTTGTTGTTGAGTCGAGTTTTGTGAAGCAAGACGCTTCAATTAGTTAAGGTGTTGTGGGAACATCACGGAGTTGAAGAAACAACTTAGAAACGTGAGTTGGAAATCCATGAGAAGTATCCGGGCTTATTTGTTGATATTTGAGCACATATTGAAATTTTGTTATGTTAATGAAATATGAAAACATTATATATGTTTAAGAATATGGAAACATTGTATATGTTGTATATGTTTTGGAAACACGGGTTTAATATAAACATTGTATATGTTTCGAAAAATGTGGATTGCACTTTCAATGTTGGAACTTATGTATTGAGTTGATGAGAATGGATGACCGGAGAATGGGTCATGGTGATGGAATGGATTGATTATCATTATTGTAATTGGTCTAAACATAGTTTTAAAACTTGATTTGAAATTTCGGGACGAAATTCCTTAAAGGGAGAGATTATAACGATTCTAGTTTTAGACTCGACCCATTTGATATTCTGGACTCAGGTTTCATGGCTCTTTATTGGTGTTCATGTCTTATTTCCCTTATACTTCCTTAAGTTTGGCTATTCGTTTGTGGTGGTTGCGTTTTGGAATAGGTTGGTTGCTTGGTTTTCGAACTTTTGTTGCCCAGAATTTTACTCCTATGCTCGAGCGTCACTTCTTGCTCTCGAGCGGGCTTTGTGAACTCTCAGTACTTTTGTGGGTCTGCAAAACTACTAGGAGAGTGTATTCTACGCTCGAGCGGTCTCAGCTCCAGCAACCTTTCTTGTGGTCGAGCTTTGGTCTGTTGTCTGCAAAACTACTAGGAGTGTGCATTCTATGCTCGAGCGGAGCAACTTATTGTGTCTGACGCTCAAGCGTCACTTCTTGCGCTCGAGCAGACTGTGCATATATCAGTTCGTGAAAGTGACCTTTGACATCACTTTTTCACTTTCATTCTCTCTCTAAACTTTCTAAAAACCCTAGATCTAGAGTTTCTCTCTCTAAACTCTCTCTCTTTCGAGCATCTCAATGGCTATATTTCCATTTGAGTATAGTTGAGTTTTGGCATTCTTGACATCTCTCCATTTGTTCCTTTGGTCTTCTAGCTTTGCGGTAGAGATTTTCTATACTCCTATATTACTTTTTAACTTAGTTATTTGTTTTGTATAAACATTATTGTGATTTTTGGAGGATTTTAACAAACCTAGGGTCTTGGTTTAAAATCAAAAGATGGGTTTACAAATGGATGTATTGAAAATGGTTATAAGAGTGAATATTTGGTTGTGACGTAATAAAATTGTTGATTTTGATGCTTGGGTTGTATTTCAGAAGAAAATGAAATTTGCCCTAAAATGTCTCAAATATGTATTTTGTATAAATAAATGGAATTGGTATTGAAAATGTGAAATTGGATGGATGTTTATATAATGGTGGAGTTAGATGTGTGTTATCACTCACCTATGGAAATGTGGATAGTTTATCTGTCTTGGAGATTATATATTTATTTAGAAATATCTGTTTTAGGCTATCGGTGGAGAATACTTATGATTGTTGTAGAAATTGCATGAGGATTAGGTAAATTGAAACTAATTTCTCATCCGTCGTCATTGAATATGATTATGTCTTTAAATACATTGTATATGTATGATGTTTGGGAGGAGAAGGGGATATACTTCATGTTTGGGAGAAGATAGGGGATGTACTTTGTTGAATTTAGTTGGCCTGTGTGTCCAGGGTGAAATTCCTCAAAAACCGCGCATATGTATATATCTATGTAGGTGTCGATTCCCACAGACGAAAGATACGTAAAATGGCAAATAAAAGTGATTGTATGATGGTGGTACTGGTTAGAGGCCTATTGAGTTGTATTCTCAATTTGGTTGTCTAAATGAAATGGAACTGATGTTATGAATTGAAATAATATAGTTGGAACTGCATGGTTTACAAATGAATTATGAATGGTTTATCAATGGCATTGTAATTGCATATTACCCTTATATCTTCGTTAATTTTCATATGTTGTACTGGATTATTTGTACTAGGTTTTGGCTCACCCAATATAAGAAAACCATTTTCAGATGTTGGTGATATGCTTCCCGCCAAGGACTTAGCTTGGGAGGATTATGGAGCTGAAGGCTTATATTGTTTATTTTGCTTGTATTTTGTGTTTCATATTTATACAAGTCTAGGGCTTTATTTGTATTGAGCTTTTGACTCACCTTTGTTGTATCCAAGCAGTGGCTTGGAAAGATGTAAGCCATTCAGGCATATGACTATCTGTGTAACTTCCATTTTATTACAAATGTATATTAAACTCTGATTAATGAGAATATGGTGTTTCATTTATATGACAGTTTATGAGATGGGTTTATTGTATTTATTTTGGGGCGTTACAGTAAAAAAAATGAAAAATTTCAAAACAAAATTAAAAAAAACTTAATAAACTGGACTTTTTTTAGAAAGAGAGAAGCCTAAACTTTTTAAAATAGCAGTTCAATAAAAAATTAAATTTTAAAAATAGTTCACTAAAGTAAAAAAAAAAAAAAAAAAAAAGCCATCAAATAAAAAGGGTTAACTTTTTAATGTTCCCTTTTCCTTTTAGTCAACAAATTCCCTTCAAATCCTAAATCCAAATGTAGCCTAAAAGGAAAGAAAGAGGGAGGGTGGGAGGGAGGGGAGCAGGGGAAGGAAAAAAAGAAAAAAGACATATCATATTACAAAATTAAACTGCAACAAAATCTTTGTAAAAAAAAAGAGAACATTGTTATTTATGCCCAAAAGTTAGTCCTACTTTATAGGTCCAATGATATGCCAAGAAGATGATTAGTTGATAATTAAATATTCTCTAATTATCAATCAATCATCTTGTTAACACATCACTGGGTCTATAAAGTGGTTATAAAAAATGGACCTGTTTATCATTTTCTAAATATATATATATATATATATAAAGCGTAAATATTGACATAATTCATTATACATTCCTATTATTCATAACAAACATGCCATTATCGTGTTCAATAATTTCAACCCACATAATCTCTAGAAATTTAACAAATATATACCAAGATACATAACTATACACACTATATTATACTTGTTTCTAAACCAAACATTAAAAGCTTAATGTTTAATCTAATTATTGAAAATTCCAAGACCAAACATGAAAATTCCAAAACATTAAAGAAATTTGAGAGAGTTCATTCATTAACCTAGTTAATGAAAATTCATTAACCCAAAACATTCATTAACTCACTGCAATTCAAGAAAGAAAGTAAGGAACTAATAAAGATGTCATGACCCGACCCCGCCCCTATGGATTAAGGTCATAACTGGCCAGTAATCAAGGGATGACCTACGGCCTCAAACCAAATAAACATATATTATCAAAGTTAAGGGGCCAAACAGAAGTAACTTAAAACTTTTGTCCATAGAGCGGTACTTACATGGCTTATCAAACGTGTCAAACATATGTACTCATTAATAACTCAGGCCAAAAGGAAAATAACTTGAAGTGTTATACACACAGGATCATTCAAGTCTTAGTCAGCCAAGCCAAAGCTTATATACAAAGGTGATCCAACGTTTTCGCCAACATTGCAAAATTATAACATAACAAAAGAACAAAAGGGCAAAAACGAGTCTCGTGCATGAGATGTTAAGGCTGACTCCTCAAAACTTGACCTTTCTCGCACACTTCATCGGGGCTGGGTTTGGACATCTCTTTGCTCACCTACATACACATGAATGAGTGTGAGCAAAAGCCCCAGTGAATAACATCAAATAAAGAAAATACATTAATAAAGTTCGAGACAGATATACATATATCATACAGCCTCGGGCCCATATTTGGCTTTGTCCAATACGTTAGACGGCTTCAAGCCTGAGCATATCAAACAGCCTTTGGCTCATTTCATTCATGTCCGACGACCTTTGGCCCAATCATTCATGTCCAACAGCCTTTGGCCCATTTCATTCATATCCGACGGCCTTTGGCCCATTTCATTCATATCCGACGGCCTTTGGCCCATTTCATTCATGTCCGACGGCCTTTCGTCCAACCATATAGCATAGCAAATATTTGTCCACAATTCAAATTAGCAAGCTTATAAGACTTATATAGGAATAAGCAATTGGACAAATAACATACTTCAAAATATCTTTACTAAGATATTACTCACAGTGATCTGCAGGTGAATTTGCTCTCGTGCTTGACCCTACACATCACATAACACATATGGGTCATAAACGATTCAATCCATTCTTAATTCATACATCCTTTTTAGACTTCTTTCTTATCCTTTTAACTAATTTATAATGTTCAATGCATGCCTAAGAGTGCTGAGAGATGAAAGAGAACGGAAAATGAAACACAAAACATCTTTTCAAAATTTCTAAAACAGGGATCCCCGCTCAAGCGTGGTTTCTTCCGCTCGAGCGTACCCGTTAGGTCTGCAAAAGTACTGGTTGCCTCATTTTTACGCTCGAGCGTGACTTCGGACGCTCGAGTTGAGAGTCGACATATGTGACTTACGCTCGAGTGTGACTCTCCCCGCTCGAGCGAACATCAAAGTCTGCAAAAGTTCTGGGAACTAACATTTCACGCTCGAGTGGCCATTACCTCGCTTGAGCAGACATGCCGAATTCTAGGTTCTCCAGCAACCATTTTGAGCTTCAAACTTGCATTCAAACTAATGTAACTTGCATATTATGACCCATAGCTCACATATACATTTACTAACATGATACAAACACCAAATTTGTCACATTATGAAGCTCAAATCTCATGAATTAATTACATGCATGCCCCGAATTACACCAAACTTATTTCCAACATAACAAATTCAACTCAAATTATGTTCTTGATCACCATCTAACTTGAATTCACAAAATTACAACATCAAACTTATAAAGTCATAACCAATCACTCACCAATAAGCTCAAATCTTCCAAATTATGGTTAATTCTTGAGTTAATCTTCAAGATTTCCAAGCCTCTTGATCAAAGCTTCAATTGCCTTCACTCTCTCACTCTAACCGACCCTCTCTCTCTCTCTCTAGAGTGATCTCAGCCAAAGGAGAGGAAATGAGCTCAAAACATTGCTCATAAATACAAATAGGCCACTTATATATGTTGGCCTAATCAATTATGATTTAGGCTAAGTAATTGAGCTTAATTAATCGTTCTGAATCTAATTATTATGATCCGAATACTTTTTCAATTAAATTTCACCATAAGCTCTAAAAATTACGTTAATCACAATGGCGTAGTCAATTTCAGTTTCTGTGGCTAATAAGGCCTTCAATTTTTAGTTCATAACAGTAAGTTGAACAGATTTTCCTACGTGAACAGATAGAAATTCAAAACCACCTAGAATCATATAAATGACACTCAAAATCATACTAAACACATAATCACAATCATAATTAAGATCAATTAGCGTAATGCGGAACAGGGTTATCACAAAAGAATTGCAAGGAAGAGAGTTATCTGCTTGAGAAGCAAAATTAAAGAAATCTGAGACAGAAGGATAAAAAGAAAAACATAATTAGTAAGAGTACTCATCAACACTAAAAATGTACACGAATCTATTTTCATATTTGATGAGTAAGAATATGACCATTGATGATTAATGAGAATCTCAACCCATTTGACTAAGATGAAATAAAAATGATTGTTAACATGAAACACATTTTTCATTAACCCCCGTTTGATAGAGAAAGAGAAGTGGGTGTTAAAAACCCATCGGTTATTAAAGAGAACCTCAACACTCATCAACACTAAAAATGTATACGAATCTATTTTCATGTTCGTGAGTAAAAATATGACCATTGATGATTAAAGAGAGCCTCAACCCATTTGACTAAGATGAAATAAAAATGATTGTTAACATGAAACCCATTTTTCCTTAACTCCTATCTGAGAGAGAGAGAGAGAGAGAGAGAGAGAGAGAGAGAGAAGTGGGTGTTAAAACCCCATTGATTATTAAGAGAACATCAATAGAGTTTTTTTTTTTAACCTCAACCCATTAAGATGAAATAAAAACATGAAACCCATTTTTCTTTAACCCTCATTTGAAACATGAAACCTATTTTTCTTAACCCCCATTTGATTGAGAGAGAGAGAGAGAGAGAGAGAGAGAGAGAAAAGTGGGTGTTAAAACCCATTGATTATTAAAGAGAACCTCAACCCAATTAATGTGAACATTAACTTAGAGTTTTTTTTGGGAACATCAACACATTAAGATGAAATAAAAATGATTGTTAACATGAAACCCATTTTTTTATGTATACAAATGTATACAAATTTATTTTCATGTTTAGTGAGTAAAAATATGGCCATTAATATGAAATAAAAATGATTGTTAACATGAAACTCATTTTTCCTTAACCCCCATTTGATAGAAAGAGAGAAGAAAGTGTTAAAACCCTGTTAATTATTAGAGAGAACCTCAACCCAATTAATGTTAACATTAATTAAGAGCACTCCTCAACTCTAAAAATGTATACGAATCTATTTTCATGTTTGATGAGTAAAAATATGACCATTGATTATTAAAGAAAGCCTCAACCCATTTGACTAAAATGAACTAAAAATGATTATTCACATGAAACCCATTTTTCTTTAACCCCCATTTAATAACGAGAGAGAGAAGAGGGTGTTAAAACCTTATTTATTATTAAATAGAACCTCAACCCAATTATGTTAACATTAATTCAGATTTTTTATTTTATTTTATTTTATTTTTATTTTATGAACCTTAATCCATTAAGATGAAGACTAATAGTAGAGACCCCAAAAGTTCTATCAAAATTTTTACCAAATGTCTCACGTGGGTGTGGAATGGTGTGGGTCCCACACCCATGTGAGATATTTGCTAAAAATTTTGGTAGAACTTTTGGGATCTCTAGCATTTTTCTAAGATGAAATAAAAATGATTGTTAACATGAAACCCATTTTTCCTAAACCCCCATTTGAGAGAGAGAGAGAGAGAGAGAGAGAGAGAGAAGTGAGTGTTAAAACCATATTGATTATTAAAGAAAACATCAACCCAATTAATGTTAACATTAACTCATTTAATTGAAATAAAATAATAAAAAAAACAGAGGACAAAGGAGAAAAAAATAAAACCAAAAAAAGAACTAGGAATTAAGAACAAAACACATATTTATTTATTTATTTATTTGCTTTAGATTTTTAACCCATTTGACTGAAGAAAAAAAAAAGGGTGTTAACAAAGTACTATAAGCTGAAAAATAAAATAAAAAAATGGATGGGCATAACGGGATGAAGAAATAAAAAACAGAGAGCTATGAATTGGAAAAAATATATATATACAAAGGTGAAAAAAAAAATGAGGAGATAAGAGTATCTTACCGGGTGATGGTAGAGCAAAAATGAAAAAAGATACAAAAAGCTTTGTTCTTCCTTATTGAGAGAGCTTTGTTGCTCCTTATTGAATACAAAGCTTGAATCTCTTTTAAATACGAAGTTTTTGATTATTCTTCAGAGCTTCCTTATTAAGAGAGCTCACAGTGATGATATAAAGTGCAGTGGGTAAGTAAGAGTTGATAATTAAACAAATCCGGACCATTGAATCTTATTTGTTAGATAAATCTAAACCATTAAATCTCTTTTAAATCTCAACCATAATTTTTAAATTAAACAAATTTAGACTATTAAAAATAATTTGTAAAAGAGATATTTTTAAAAACAAATCTAAACATGTACTATTTTTAAATTAAACAAATCTAAACCATTAATTTGAAAGACATTTTCAAACTAATACTTCCATTGTTATGTAGATGATGTTTTTGGATCTTACGTTCTATTGAGCATTTTCTTCCGTCTCTCAGCAATGAACCTATTTTGGTCAAATTGTTAGTTACCTCTGTCTGTACCATGTCTTTTCAGTGCCAGAAGTACTTTTTTTTTTTTTTTTCTTTTTTTTTTGAGAGGGAGAGAGAGAAAGAGAGAAAGGCAGGCCTTATTAGTTACGGAGGTGTTACATGCATTAATTGATATATCAGTTAGTATATATACAATATAATAATGCTATAAGTACCAATTGATATACTAATTGCGTAAGATGTGACATAATTTTAGAAGTTTTGAATATTTGTAATTTGTTAATGAGTGAATCAATAATAATGTCATAAATTCACCCATGAACAAATTACAAATATTCAAAACCTCTAAAATTATGTCACATTATGCAAATTATTATACCAATTGGTACCTATAGCATTATTATATCGTATGGAAAAAGATTAAGGCCTTGACAAAGTCGAGGGTCGAATGCCTCGAATTGCTCTTTTTTTTTCTTTTCTTTTTTTTGACTGTGTTGGTTTGGTTGTTTTTATTTATTTATTTGTCGGGCTATGTTGGTTTGGTTGTTATTTATTTATTTATTTGTTGGGCTTTTTTTTTCTTTTTTTTTTTACAAGGTGGTTGGTTATGTGTAAGGATGGGTTTAGGATTTAGGATTTAGGGTTTTGAGGTTTAGGGTTTAGGGTTTTAGGATTTAAGGTTTACGGTTTAGAGTTTTGGGTTTTAGGGTTTTGGATTTAGGATTTAGAGTTTAGGATTTAGGGTTTAAGGTTTGGGGTTTTAGGGTTTAGGGTTTTAGGGTTCAGAGTTTAGGATTTAGGGTTGTTGGGTTGTGTTTATTTTTTTTTTAAATTTTTTTTTTAAGGGTGGTTATGTGTTGGGGTGGGTTTAGGGTTTAGGATTTGGGATTTAGGGTTTAGGGTTTAAGAGGTTTAGGGTTTTAAGGTTTAGGATTTAGGGTTTTATGATTTAAGGTTTAGGGTTTAGGGTTTAGAGTTTAGAGTTTAGTATTTTAGGTTTTAGGGTTTAGGGTTTAGGATTTTAGAGTCTAGAGTTTAAGGTTTAGGGTGTAGGATTTAGGGTTTAGGGTTTGGGATTTTGGGATTTTGGGGTTTTAGGGTTTAGGGTTTACAGTTTAAGGTTTAGGGTTTAGGATCTAGGGTTTGGGATTTTAGGGTTTAGGATTCCCCAAAAAAAAAAAAAAAAGAAAAGAAAAAAAAAGGAAGGCATGATTTAAGGCAAATTCGGGCCTCAAATTTCGAGGCCTTTAGCACGGTCGATATTGTATGTAGCCATTTTTGTGTCTTTGCCTCTTTCTCCATCAGCGGTGACCGTTGTGTCAAGTGGAGCACCATCTTATCTTACCCAAAAAAACCTTTGCAAATTCACCCCCGTTTCTCTTCCCTTTCTTGCTAGACCACCGGTCACCCCAATCATCATACGATTCCGTCACATTTTCGAAGTACCCGTGCTTCATAGTTTAAAGTGATCTAAAACTTGACAACAATGCAGAAGCTCAACATTGCATCGTTCATTGCAAAAGCTTTCACCACCGGCTCAAACTTGGAGATCACTGAGGTAATCAAATTGATTCATCGTTAGTTATCTTAATTTTTTAATTTTCTTTTAGTCTTCGACTTTTGTGTTTTTGGTTCTAGGTATTATTAGTTTCTTCTGCCAATTCAACCCTTCTTTTTTTATGTATTCCACCTTCCTATTGGTTATGAGGCTCGCTTCAAACAGGTTATTGTTGTTTGCTTAAATTAGTCTTATTCGTTCTCATAACTGAATCTCAATGATATTAACTTTGACTGGGTTGCTCGAATTTTGGGTAGCTATTTGTGATGTGATTTTGCTAATTTAGATCTGAAGTGCGCATACTTCCTACAAATGTTGCTAATGCTTGTTATGCAGGAGTAAGACACTGATCTCTGTTTTGTTTTGGAGTTCCTTGATTCTGGTCTCAGTGACAGTAGGGATTGGTGACAAGTCATATATCTATCGGCTTCTTACCAATCCTCACTTGTTTCTCCCCCCCCCCCCCCACTTCTCTTTGTAATATTTTATTATTTTTAATGACATGTTTTTTTTAAAAAAAAAAACAAGGAAAAAAAAAAACAAGAAAAAGTTTTAGTTATGATTTGGTTTTGATTCATGACAATACATAGCCTACACTATTGAAGCATGATAATGTTTATTTAGCTGAACAATGGACAAGTGTTATCGTGCAACGCATGATGTCCCATCACTAGTATACTATTTACATTTGTTTATGCTAATGATATTTTATTTTCTTGGTTATTTAACTATATCTTTTTACGAATGTTTCGTAATCTTTTTGTGCCTCTTCTTCATCTTTTGTTCAAGCCATTAGATTTTCTTCATATTCATGAACTAGCACACTCGTAGTTTTGTATCCTATTATTCATCCACTAACAAAATTTCTATCGGATAGTATACTTGAATCATCAATAGAATGTCTTCCTAAAGATATATTTTACATTTTTCTTTCTTCATTATTTTTCTAAGTACTGGGGGTTTCTATTTAAATATTTTATATATTATCAATTTTTATTATATTTTTCTTTTTTTGATTTTTTTAAGATTATTAAAACTTGCTATCCATATATTTTAGCTATCTCTAATATTAGTTTTGTTTCATTACCCTTTCTTTTTTTGGTCATTTATTCTAGTTGTTTCTAGACTATATTCACTTAGTTCTATTTTTTTTTTTTTTAATTTCAATTTCTAGGTGAAACTAATTTGAAATGTTTTTTGGATTATTTCCATTATATGAGTAAAGATATATATATATATATCTAATTTTCTTGTTTTTATTTTACAACAGCTACTTGTTTTCCTGTGTATTGTATTAAATGTCTAATTTTGTTTATAATTTATAATTGATTATTTTAAAGATTTTTGTTAATTTATTTTAATAGGCTAATTAAAGTATTATTTTGTTCTATTATTAGTTGTAAGATTGACTATTATTTAAATTATCTGATTCTATTTCTTCACTATATCTAATATTCATATTCATATATTTTTATTGGCAAGACCAACAAATCAGGCTCAAATACAATTTTGGGAAACTTATTCATAAATCCCTCTTCACCTACTTATGTTCCACTTAGTCCAAATTATTTTCTTATATTCTAATAAGTCCTACAGGCGATAGAGTTAAGTTCTACAGGTGACATAGTTACCGAAAAACCCCTAATAATAATATTTACATTGACATGGGAACATTCACAATGCTAATGTGAATGTTTACGCCGTCAATATGAATGTTCGCACGTCAATGTGAATATTCACATTGTAAAATATAAACGTTCACACCGTTAACGTGAATGTTCACATGGTCAATGTGAATATTCACATCGTAAAATATGGATGTTCATATCGCCAAGTTGCTAACCATTTAAAAAATATTTGAAAGGGTAAAATTGTTCATAAAATACCTTAAATATGAAAATTAGGATTTGGTGGATCAAATGCCCAACTAATAGAACTTATTGGTGTGAGAATATATTGCCTATATTTTATTTTAGGTGTAATTCGTATCTTAGTCTTAGGGATTAGAGTTCTATATAAGTGATGTAATCTTTGTATCAAAAATACATTCGAATATACAGAAATATTAAGAAACATGTATGGTATCAGAGCCACTACTGAAACCCTAGAACTTGTTTGTCACTTCTCTTATCAAGTTCTGGTTCAACTCTTGATGTCGTAACTCGCGGGTTCTCCAGTCTGGTTCGTGACTCCTCTACGCACAACATCTTTGGACCTCGCGACTTCCCTCTCTGGCTCTGATCACGCTTGCTCATCTCTCTACTTCAGCTGTCTCTTTCTAGACTCGCGATCATAAGCTTCCTCTATTTCTGGTTCGCATGATCAAAGAACTAAATTTGATTTCATGTTCTCTTGACTTCGATTTCAGATTCTCTCGGCTTTGCCATTAGGTTTCCTCAACTTCGGTTTCTCTCATCTAATTTAGGTCTTCCTCAAATTTTTGGTTATTATATTTTGACCTCAACTGGTTATTATGCTTTTCATTTAGGCCCCTTATAGTTTTTATTTACATAGTGTCACCATGTCAGATGATATAATTCACTCTATCACTTGCAAACTTACTGGAGCCAATTATACTTATTGGTCTAGTGTTATGAATATTTTTTTCTTGGTCGAAAAAAATGTGGATATGTTTCTGGTTCTATTTCTTGTCCATTGGATCCAAAAAATGATGGATATCAGGCTACTTGTGACACTTGGGATTGTGATAATGCCCAAGTTCTGACTTGGTTTCATAATGCTGTGGATGATCATATTGGGATGATGTTCTCCAAATACACTACTACCAAAGAGGTATGGGACTATTTACATGGGGTTTATCAGTAGTCTAACTTTGTCAAACGATATGAGTTGGTGTAGACGTCCCCGAACGTCCCGGGAGGGAATCCCGTTTTGTTCATTGGGCTTACTACAGTTCGGACTCGATGTTACGGTTCTGAATCTAATCTCGCAAAGTGCAATGCAAGATCGATAAATCACCAAAGAGTCCAAATCCGGCAAATCGTTTTGAAAAACTGATTTTAGAAAGAAGTGCCAAACATGGACTGCTTTGCCAGATATAGAGTCGCCACCTAAATATTTTATTTTGGGGAATTTAGGAAACCCTGACTCGTGCCTAAGGCCACGTGTCCGTCATCACCAAAGTTGCCTCAGCTCGGGAACTTGGGTACGATTAGGGAAGGTCATTTCATGAGCACCCCCACTCGCCCGATCAAAGATTGGCCACTACTAAACATGATATCTTGTTTTTGAAAACACATGTGCTCTTATTCCAGTTATTAACCTAGAATTACTATGTGATGCGCGCAGCATACAAGTATAGACTGGATTGTCTAAGTTGGAACAAAACATCTCATGTTTGTTTTTGAAAACGGTTTGCTACTTGCAAGTAGGCTAAAATGCTGATTTTGCCACCCTCAAGTGGGCTTAGAAAATATGGTGATTTGCCACTCTCAAGTGGGCTTAAAACTCGCAATCGATGAATTGTTTCAATTTAAATAATCCAACCTTCACCCACAGGCATTCAGGCAGGTATATCACATAAGCAGTTAGCCTCATGGCAAGCATGCTATCATGGCAGTCATTCACACACATGCAAGGATGCTAAAGCATAAACACTCACCGAGTACTCCAAGCCAAAACAGAAACTAGTTAGTAATCAATGCATGATCCTAGTTCATGTTAAGATGGCTAATGCAACACATGCAAAATGCAACTAAGATAGGCTCGGCTATTCTAAGATGGCATATGAGATGCAACAATCGATACATGTATTCAGTTTGGAATTGAAATACAATGCAGTTAGCATGATGCGCCGAGCCCGGTGCATGCAATACAGATGAATAAATGCAAGCATGTGAACATATAGATGCTAATTGAAACATGCCCTAAAACTAACCATCATAAGCTGGTAAATAAAAAGGGAGAAAGACGTGGGGTTGGAAGACATGCATCACACACACGCACACTTATTACAAAGTTTGCCCTCTCGCGGAGGGTCCGAATAAATAATACAGAATCGAATTAACTAATTATTACACAATAACTAGCTAATTAACAAATTAAATAAACTAGCATGCAAACTATGTAAAATGGGTTGCCTCAACTCTGTTCCGAATAATAAAGGATGCATGCATGCTCGAGTCGCCTTGTCGGGAAATCCATCGCGATGCCCCGATTTGCCTCTGTTTGCAACTGGTCCCAGAACACTGTACAAAGCTCCAGAAGGCTGCTGACCAGTTTTTGCTGCTAGTTTTCGATTTGCTGCAACAGAGAACGAGAAAGGGGCATGGCAAAGTATTTTCAACATATGTGTGCATGATCACTCTCCCTATCATTGCACAAGCTCCAGGGAGTGTAGTCCTCGATCCTCATGACACCAATCATGCATCTCAATGCATGATGACCGAGGAGTCGGATTGCACGACTCGATGTAAAATGAATGCACATATAAACACAACAAGGCCTAAACTCCATCATGGGTAATCCAGAGTGTCATCGACCGAGAATCGAGGCACGTTTCGTCACTTGGAGTATGAAACGTCCCTCGCTTCTCATGTTTGGACTAAATCTATTCCAAACACAATGCAATAGACATGGCATACACAATACGACTAGCATGCAACCCTAAACGCAATGCAACCTAATCATGCTAGCATGCGAGGGATGATATGCAAACATGAAACTAGCATACACAATGCTATGAACTAAAAATGGCATGCTCAATGCACATGAACTATATGGCATATGCAATGCACATACGAAGATGGACATGCACGAAGACATGAACAAGGCATACACAATGCGACGATCAAGCATGCGACAACATGGATATGGCATACATAATGCAAGATGGACTTAAACTAAAATGAATGGACCTCAGCCACACTCAAATCAATGGCCATACATGATAAAGATGAAGCAACAACACACATGCAAACATGTACAAATGCAAGGAACCAAACCTAAGGCACAAAGTGCAACTCCACCAAAGCATGGTAAGCATGAAATATGGCATACAATCACATATTTTCCAACTCTGAAATGACATGCAAGATGGTTCCGAATCATGCAAACACCTCACACAATGCATGCTAGATGGCCCAAATACCGAAACTAGTGAAGTGGATTATACTATAGGCATGCAAAGCCATACTCAAATGGCCAAACCAGCCCCAAACAGTCCTTATGCAGGCCAAAAAAGTGGCAAATATGGACTAAAATGATGGCTCGCAAAGCATGGAAATGAAGCTCATGCAATGGTCCAAAAATGAGGTATTCATGCATAACTCTCAAACACATTCAAAGAGTGGAAAACATGGGAATATGGCATACATATAAGCTCTAAAATATGATTCACAATGATGCCAAAACATGGAAACACCTCAAAATACACATGCAATAGGCTTCAAAACTCAAAGCTAGGCAAGGGTATTGAACTACAACCATGCATAGCAAACATCATTCGACCATGAGGCCCAAAAACAGAGCTAAGGCAGTCCAAAACATGCACAAAATCAGTTTAAGGCATGGCCAAAAAGTGCTAGAATCAAAGGTCAAAATAGCATGCAATGTAAGCTAGTAAAGAGGATTTGCACTACAAGCATGTGAGGCAATCAAGAGGCCACTAAACCAGCAAAAGTTAGAGGTATGCCATGCCAAATAAATCCCAAAAACCCACTGAAACATGGTTAATTCATGCAAGAATGAGATGCTCCTTTGATATGCTATGAAGAGGGTTATTATACACATGCAAGATGGACATTCAATATGGCAAAAAAAGCTCTTGACAAAGCCTATGCAGGTCCTAAAACTCATCAAAAATGGCCTGAAACATGGCTTGGAAGCATGCAAATAAGGGCTCCTTTGTAAGGCCAAAAATGCTAGAAAACAAAACAAGGAGAAGGAGGGTCACCCCTCTCTGATTTTGGCACTCAAAACAGCATGCTAGCCACTAAAAATCCATTGGATTTTAGTGGCTAGAAGGCCAACACAAAGGCCAACACAAATGCTCTAAGGCATGGCTCAAAACAAGGTAAAATAAAGCATGCAAGGGGGTAGATGACCCCCAACAGAAAAATGATCTTAAACAAACATGTTAAGGGCCTCAAAATAAGACTTTTTTCAGTTTGCAACAAAGCTCAAATATGCTTGCAAGTATGGCTAAAAGATGGAGCAAAATAAAACTCAAAAGAGGGAATAGGGTGTTACCCTTGTAGCTCAGCAACTCCAGCAGCTTATGGACCAAAAATGCAGCTCCTTAGGACCTCTCAAGACCCTTCAAGAAGCTTAGGTTGGTGTTGGAGGTGTTAGGCTAAGAGGTAGTGTGCAAAGGGGCAAGAACTTAGCACTTTTGAACACAAAATATAGAGACAAAGGGGGAGATGTATGTGTATATGCTTCAGCCAAATTCAGAACCCTCTACAAGGAAGGGAAGGCCTTCCTTTATAGACAAGGGAGGCTAAAGCTTCTCCAAGAAGCTTAAAACCTAGGGCCAATATCTTCCATACACGTGTATAGAGGATGCAGTTTGTGCCTCCCAGCTGGCACAGCTGGAACCAACTTACTGAGACAGAAAAGGTGAGAGCTGGCCGACCAGTTTAGGTGGTCGGCCGACCACTTACCCTGGTCGGCCGACCAGGTTCAAAAGGTTCAGGTGGTCGGCAGCCTCCCAGGGTGGTCTTTAAACTGAGTGCAAGCTAGTAGTGTGGTGGGAGACCAGCAAATGTGGCCCAAAGACCAAGGAGACCAGTTTCCTGTCAAGAAAACCGGCCGGCGGGAGAAAAGGTGGTCTCCCACCCTTGTACCACCTCCCAAAGAATGAAAATAGGGTCCAAGCCAAAAATGAACCAGGACGGATGCAAAACGAGGGTTCGGGGGCTAAAACGCGCAGCCGGGTGCCCCGCAAACTAACTGTTAAGCATCGAAAGTGGCGTACGGCCACAAAGGTGGTCTCCCGAGCCACAGTGTCCCTCTAGAGAGAGGAAACAAGGTATGTGCCAAAAACCGGGACAAACAGAGAAAGTTAAGCGGTCCCAAACCGAAGCGCACGGTCGACGGCTCCGAAAATCGGAAACTGGTCTCCAAACGGGAACAGTGGTCTACGACCAAGAAAAGTAGCCTACAGCCACTGAGAGATGGTCTACGAGACCTCTCCCTCCCTTCGAAAAGAGAAAACAGAACCTAGTTCGCAAACCGAGACAAAGTACAAAAGAGTCCCGAAGTCTGGAGGCAAGGCTCTCAGTCGAGACTCCGTAACCTTAGAACGAGCACAACATGCGCAATCACCGAGCGCTCAATCGGTGACGTCTGAGTCTTAAGGTCGGTCAAAAATGGGGTGTCTACAGTTGGAAACAACTATTTAGAGTGCTCGTCAACGAGATCAGTCTATTCAAAATTTTTATATTGAGATGACTAGACTTTGGGATTAGCTTGTGTAGACACCCTAATTTTGACCACCCATAAGACTTAGGCGCTTGGTCCAGCGCACTCGATGATGAAAACTGCATTGTGTAATTCAAGTTCTCGACGAGGGAATCCAAGTTCGAGCCCCGAAATAATCTCAAAACCTTCTTACTTGTCTCATTCTTACCTCAGAGGTTCATTTTTGACCATTGTGCCACCTTATACTAGGTTTGAAACAGGGGAGTGGGGCAGCACATTCGGGCCTAGCCATGCCCCATTGGGAGCCAGCAGTGGTTAGTTGGGCCCGGCTGTGCCGAGATGGCGATATACACTGTTCTGGGTGAGAGCCCGCCAGCTATATTTTTTTGAAGATATTTTCGACTTATTTTACTCAAATTCTATAAAAACAAGGTTATACCTATGTTTTGAGGTCTGAAAATTTTCAAAAAAAAAAACATATAGACACAAGAGAGAGCTCCTTCTTCTTATACAAGTCACCTTTGAGCCAGCCTATCTCTCTTAATCAATATCCATGCACCATACATCACCTTAGATCATAACCTTAGAGCTTTGGTTGAGGCTTGTACACCACAATTCAAGCTTGAGAGTGTGCTTGAACCAAGTTTGTGTTACAAACAATTGCTTCTTTGAAAGGTATAAGCTTATCACCTTCTCTTTTATTTTTTGTTCTATCTCTTGTTAGGTACTTCTCGTGTTTTTGTGCTGTTTTGAATTCATTTCAAGTGTCTAAGCTTGGGTTTGGATAGCTACCAAAGGGTAGAGAGTTAACACTCTTTCTTGTACCTTCACCTATAGCTCAAATCCTTGTTTTACACCCTTTTCTTTGCTTTCCAAATTGATTTTTAGAGTTTAAAAGAGGCTAAAAATCATGATTTGAGGTTTCAAAGGTTGAGGGGTTAGCCACCCCTCCTTGTTCTTGCTTACTAGCCTTATTTTCTTTGCTTGTTGTTTAACTTTTTGGGCTCTTTTCATACACTTTGAACCACTATTTTTCACCTATTAGGGGCTGTTTTAGGGCTGTCCTAGGTTATTTCATTGGTTCAAGCTTTGATTAGTTCGTTTGTTGTATCATAAGTTCTCATATATAGCTTGTTGCGTGTTGTTCTTAACTTCTCTTTAATTGATTTCCATGTTATGAGCCTCATTTTAATAAGCAACTTACCATCCATTTCTTTCGTTTAAGAGTTGTTTCAACCAGTTGATGGTTATTCAAAATATGAGCTAGAGATCTATGCTTAATGGCTTAATCTCTACGGAGGTTCATCGTCAACGGCATGGTCTCTCTTTCATGTTGAGAATCACTTCCCGTTTGACATGCTTCTTATTCAATGGACGTAATTTTTAGTGGACGTAATCATTACCTTGGACAAATGGATTAAAGAATGGCAAGACTAATGAAATTGGCTTAAAATTGGATCGACCTACGTAAAGAAAATGAATAAGGTCACCTGGGCTCAGCCAGATGTTATATCGAGTCTATTGTGTCAAGAGTCATCACGCATCAATTCATGGTGTTTTGATGACCCTTGAAGCGTCTTTACTTCCCCCTTTGAGCTTACTCCATGATAAAATGGAGGGGCTAGTGTTAATTCAATGCATTCATTGATTTTTGTCCAAATCGTGGCCGAAATCATCAAGCAAACAACTTGCTCATTGATGATTTTGGAAATGACTCCATTCTTCTTTTGAGGCTTTCCATGACAGAGAAGTGTAAGAGGGACAAACAGAGCTCAGAAAATTCTGTCTGCACTGTTTTCACCTCAGAACACAAAAACAGAGTTTTGCATGAAATTAGGGCCCAGCCGGCCCTATTTGGGCCCAGCTAGGTTTCATTGGAGGCTGGTCGGGCCCTAATGTTTGGTAAACAGAGTGTTTTGCAGAAAACGAAGGGCAATGGCTAAAGGTGAAACGAGGCAAATTCCAATGAAGGCAGACAGAGTTGCTTCTGAAAACCGTCGCATGCATGCCATCCTTATACTTTTTAGTTCTATCAAATGTTGTAAATTAATACTCTCATTATCATTGTAATTAAATATAGTTAGCATTATTTTAATGATTATGAATGTTTAATGTTGAGTAACTTAGATAGTTAGTTCTATTGTGTACCCTTGTTGTAATAAATTAAGTAGCTAGCTTATTTCTTATTATTAGTCTTGCTATAATAGCTTAGCTAATTAGTTGTTTATTCATTTATTTGGTTTTGTAATAGTTAGTTTAATACGGACACTTGGACATTCATTCGGACCCTCTTGCACAAGGGCAAAATATGTATTAACCGTGTATGTCTTCCAATCCCCATTTCTTTCTCCCTTTTATTTCTCCGTTTATGATTGTAGTATAGAGCATCATGTTTACTTAGCATTCTCATGTTTGCATACACTCGTATCACATACATTTGGGTTCGACTCATCATACTAACCAGTGACAAAATTCAACTTCATTGCTTGAATACGTAATTTATCACATGTCTTGAATGGGATCATATACCATGCTCATAGCCGAGCTTATAAAAATTGCATAAATGTGTGTGTTGCATTAGTCACATTGTATCGTCTAGGAGCATGCAGATTTTCTAATTATTTTGCTTTGTTTGGCTTGCCTTGGAGTACTAGGTGAGCAATTTATTGCTTTAGCATCTTGCATTGCATGTGATTGTTGCCATGTCGAGCATGCTTTCTATGAGGCTAAATACTTAAATGATATAACTCTTTGAATGCCTGTGGAGGAAGGTTAATTACGAAAATTGGGATAAGTTGATTAATGTACATACAAACTCGCTTTTTTCAAGTAATGCGTATTCAAAACAATTTTCAAACAAACATGAAATCAAAGCATTCCAACTTTTGCAAATTAGTCTATATTTGTGTGCAACACATAGTAATGTTTGTCTAATAATCGGAACAAGAGCATATAATGTAAAGCAAGCCACAGCTTGCTCTCATGGAAACGTTTAGTCTTAAGGTACTAGATGCCTATGTGCAGTTTCGAGAGGAGGGTCGTTTAGTGCAGTTCTTAACGGCTCTCTTCCGTTAGTATGAGGCTATCTATGGTGGCATCCTTCACCGGTCTTCTCTTCCCTCTATGAATGTTATTGTTCATGAACTCCTCTCCTAGGAAACCTGTCTTAAGACAACTAGTCAGACTCTGTCTCCATCTGTCTTCTTAGCTCCTGCCCAAGCTCCACTACTATTGATTCCCCCATCCTCAGCTTCAGGCCACTACAAAACCTAAGAAAGGGACTTTGGCTTTAGATGAGTATGCTTTCTACCATCAAAAGGGCCATTGGAAGTACAACTGTTCCAAGAAGGGATGTGCGTCTTCTCAGCAATCTCAGTTACAGACCCGAGCTCCTACTCAAAGTACCTTTTGGCCTCTAGTTGCTTATACTGCATCTGTTCTGGCTCCAGATCCTGACTTGGCTTCCTTGAGTGCTTAGATTGCTTAGCTTCAGCATATCTTGTCTACCTCCCAACTATCCTCATCTGTCTCTGCCCTTACCTCTCTTTATTTAGGTTTGCTTGGCTCTTCTTCAAGTATTTCTCCTTCAGTTTGGATCTTTGACTCTGGTGCTTCTCATCAAATAACTCTCTATCTCTCCTTACTTCATAACTGTCATTCCCCTTCTTTTCCTATTATGTTAATACTGCCAATAGGTTAGGTATGTCTGTCTTATCAGTTGGGTCTATTCTACTCTCTGATGTCTATAGTCACTATACCATCTGTCCTTTATGTTCCTTATTTATCTGCTAGTTTACTCTCTATCAGTCAGCTTGATGCTTCCAATTATAATGTTATCTTTTCTTTTTCTGTCTGTTGTGTGCAGGATCGGCAGTCCAAGAAGCAGATTGGGACCGATTATAGAGTTGGGGACCTCTATGTGGTGGAAAGTTTTCATCTCCCTCTGTCTACCTCTCCAATTGATTTTACATCTTTTCAGTTAGATTCTCAGTTGAGCCTATTTTATTTATGGCATTCTAAATTAGGTCATTTTTCTATTAACTGTTTACGATCGTTAGCTCAACCAAGATTGTTAGGTAAAGTTTCTCCTAGTCAAGATTGTTAATGTCCGGTCTGTCCTGTGTGTCTTTTTGGGTTATAGTCTTACCTAGAAGGCTATCGCTGTTACGACCCTGTTTCTTGTCACCTTTATATCTCCCGCCATGTTGCCTTTTTTGAATGTTTGTCTTACTTTCATCCTTCTTCTATCACTGCTCTTGTTTCCAAAGAGGATTTGGTTCACATTAATCCATTTCCTTCTGAAGTCCCTCCTGATGAGTACATTTCTACTATCCCCCATGAGCTTGTTCTTTCTTCTCCTCCTACCACCCCTCCTATTGAGTACCTCTCTACTGACTCCCATGAGTCTGTTCCCTGTTCTTATTCTCCTCATCCTCCTCCGTTGTTAGTCTATTCTCGTCGCAAGGCTCTCCTTCTACCGGTTGTCTCTGTCCCTACTGCTATCCTCCTACTTCTGACGACTTTGATCTTGCTAACCGTAAGTATTCCCTTCGTAACCATAAATAGGTAGCCAAATTTGGCTTTGCTAAAATATGTTTTTCTCATTCACACTGTACCTTTTTGTTTGCTATTCACTCTTTTTCAGAACCCCAGTCTTATAAGGAGGTCTATTAGGATCCTAATTGGATTCAAGCCATGGAGGATGACTGATTTGCATTACAGAAGACTACTACTTGGAAGCTGGTTCCTTTACCAAGTGGCAAGAATTTGGTTAGTTGCAAATGGGTCCATAAAGTCTAGACTCATTCTGATCGTTCTCTCGAACGTTATGAAGCTCGCCTGGTCGCTAAAGGTTTCTCCCAGGAGTATAGTATTGATTATGAGGAGACTTTTTCCCTTGTTGCCAAGATGACTACTGTCCACACTTTGATCTTTGTTGTTGTTGTTCGTTATTGGCCTCTTTATTAGATTGATGTTAAGAATGCTTTTCTTAATGGTCATCTCACTGAGGAGGTTTACATGCGTCCTCCCCCTGGCCTCCCCCATTCCTCTCGATAGGTTTGTTGACTTTGACGTGCTCTGTATGGTTTGAAACAATCTCCTCATGCCTGGTATGATCGTTTTCAAACAGCTATCACTATGCTTGGGTTTTATTCTTGTGCCCAGGACTGCTTTGTTTCGCTTCCACACCTCTACTGGTTTTGTTAGCCTCTTAGTGTACATGGATTATATGATCATCACTGGCTCTAACTCTTCTACTATCTCCGAGATTAAGCAGTATCTCTTCCGTACCTTTGAAATGAAGGATTTGGGCCATTGTTGTATTTTCTTGGTATTGAGGTAGCTTCTTCTCCAAAGGGCTACTTTCTGTCTCAAACCAAGTATGCCAATGAGGTTGTTCACTGTGCTAGTCTTACTAATACTAAGCTTTTTGATACTCCCATTGAGCTTAATGTGGAGCATAACACTACTGATGGTGTCCCTTTAGATGATCTTACATTATATTGAGAGCTTATGGGTTGTTAGTCTATTTGATGGTTACTTGCCTTGATCTTGTCTATGTTGTTCATGTGATTAACTAGTTCGTTTCTTCTCCTTGCTCTACACATTGGGCTACTTTAATTCAAATTCTTCGCTATCTTTGCAATACTATCTTTCAAGGCTTGTTGTTATATTTTATTTCTTCCTTAAACTTGGTGGCCTATGTTGATGTTGATTGGGCTGGTGATGTTAATGATTACAAGTCCACTTTTGGTTTCTGTATGTTTTTGGCGGTTTCTTGATTTCTTGAAAAAGTAAGAACCAAACTGTTGTTGCCCATTCTACTGTTGAAACTGAGTACCGTACTATGGCTCATGCTACTGCTGAAATTATCTGGCTTTGTAGTCTCTTATCTGACTTCGGCATCCCTCAATCCTCTCCGACCTCTCTCTACTGTGACAACCGAAATGCTATTTACATTGCCCATAACACTATCTGTTATGAGCGGACGAAGCACGTTGAGATTGTTTGTCACTTTGGCCGTCAACATTTACAATCTAGCTCTATTTTGATTCCTTTTGTCACTTCGGCTTGGCAACTTGCTGACTTCTTTACCAAGACTCACACCATTGCCCAATTTTAGTTTCTTCTTGACTAACTCTCCGTGTTTTATGCTAAAACGCTTTGAGTTTGAGCGGGGGTGTGAGAATATATTGCCTATATTGCCCATATTATATTTTAGGAATTTAGAACGATTGTGATTATGTAAATATTCTATGTAATTCGTATTTCCTTTTTAGTCATTGGGATTAGCGTTCTATATAAGTGATGTACTCTTTGTATCAAAAAGACATTCGAATATACAAAAATATTCAGAAACTTACAATTGGAATACAAGGATATATTATGGACTAATTGGGATACAAGTACTTGAAAAAGGATTTCTTAATAAATCTCCCTACAATTTTTTGCACCTTTAATTGACTCCTCAAAATATTTTCATTAATTATTTTTAGTTATAATACTAAGTTTATAATAATGGAAAATGATATATAAACTTCCTATTTGAACATAATGATGGGTAAGTGAGCTGATTGGTTGATGATTAGAGAATATATGAGAGAGAGAGAGAGAGAGAGAGAGTCTCTCTCTCCCTCTCTTTGTGACTCAGGAATCCTTCTTTGGGTGGAGTGGGATATTCACTGCTTGTGATTGGTAATACTCTGTTTCACCTCTTCTTCTTTTTTTCTATTATTAATTGATTCAACTACGGTGTTTAGTCGTTCTCCATTTTGGATGAGTGGTGGTTTGAATAAATGTTGTGTTTTTCTAGGAAAATAGTTTTGGTTGTGTTGTATGTGTGTGAATAGACTATTTGTTTTTATGAAAAGAAAAATTTGGGGGTTGGTATTTGGGAGGAAGAGGAAATGAGGAGGGAGAGAGAGAGAGAGAGAGAGACTGATAAAAAGAGAGAAAAAAAGTGGGTTTGTGAAGTCCACGGATAGAGAGAAAAAAAAGATAAGTAGGAGTGTGTGTGTGTGTGTGTGTGTGTGTGTGTGTGTGTGAGACAAAGCGAGAGAGATAGACAGGCAGGCAGACAGATAAAGAGAAAGAAAAAAAAAGTGGGTTTGCGAAGTCAACAAATAGAGAGAGAAAGAGATGATGAGTGAGAGTGAGAGAGAGAGAGAGAGAGAGAGAGAGAGAGAATCAGTTTCTGAAATCAATTTGTACATATACAAATTAGTATCAGATAGAAATAAGCTTGGTGAATTTCAATAGATAGATTAAAAAATATAAAAAGTAATTTTGATCGATATATACAAATTTGAATAGATAAGTTTAAAAAACTTAAGTAGATAATAAAAAGATTTGAATAGATAGGTTAAAAAAAGGGGGGCAAAATTGAAAACAAATGTCCTACAAAATAGCAAAATGTATTTCTCACCACAATATTCCACATAGCATGTACTTCTCACACACACAAAAAATATATATATATATCCAGTGGACCTAACACCTCATGCAATCCTTGGATTGGATTTATCGCCAATTTTCTCTAGGAAAAATTGCAATTTAGTGAAAGTTTTCAAAAATAATTTTAAATCGGTAGTAAACTTTTCTCTCTAGATTTTTTTGCAAGGAGAGAGGGAGAGGGAGACGGAGTGGTTCTCCTACCTTTCTGATCTCCTTCTCTTCTCCCTCCACTCGATCCTCCTCTTAACCTAGATATGATGTTTACCTCACCAGTTCGGCCATCACCGTCTTACCTTCTCCACCCTCAAGACCAAAACTATAAGATCTGGTTTCAAATCTTCTTATAGTCTAAAGGCCGATGCTAGATAACGCGTTTGTTTTACTCTAGGTAACCACTTCAAACTCAATATTCTATCTTGATTAGTGGAGATGGAGGGGTCTTCAAATTTCAAGTTGAAGTTGCAAAGCAATGAAGTTTTTGGATGAGTTAGATTGCGACTTGGATCTGATTTTTTTTGTTTGGTTTTCCTAATTTTTAGTTTGGTCATGTAATAATCCTTCATGTGTGGAGGTTTGTTTCCCTCTCTTGTGAGGGCCTTTTCTCTTCTTTTATGGAGGCTTGGATCCTTCATTTTATGGAAGTTGTTTATATTTTTTTGAAATTTTGTGTTATTGTTGTACCATATTGATCTGATCTTTTATCGATTTTGCAAAGAAAATTTTCTTCCCAATCTAAAAAAAATAATAATTAAAGTTATAATTTTTTTATTTATAAATTTGTAAATATTTTGTGAATTTTACAATTTTTAATTTTCCCTAAAAGAATAAGTGGAGAAGTTTTTTTTTTTTTTTTTTTTTTTTCCAGAGAAATATATGGTGTAATTAATGTACTAAATAAGATCAATTGTGATGGTTAGATTGATTTAAAAGGTGAAGTGAAAGTTTGTGCTGAAGTGCAAGAAGGTAGATGGAGTGGCTGGAAGAGTACATGATGAGAGATTCTTTTGCCAAAAGAAACAAAAGAGAGAAGCACTAGAGCATCTTAGAAATAGGTATGCAGCTCCATATAAGTTATTATCATAATCGCCTTATTTTGATACCATCATCATCATCAATGTGCACAAGTCCTTGTGCAATACCATAAAAAATAAATAAATAAAAAAGGTCCTTGTACAACTTCACGGCTATGCTCCAGCACCCGAATTGCTGATGACAAGAGCAAAAACAAGAAAAGCAAGGCATTTTTGGTATGGAAAGAGACGGAGTTGTTGTTTCGAGTTGTGTTGATGGAAGACCAATTTGGAGGAGACGAAGGGTTTTGAAGCTCCTTCCCTAAGGGATTTTGTTTGGCCTGTCTGCTGCAGGTTAGAGAGAGAGAGAGAGTGTGTGTGAGAAATCTCAATTGAATTTTGATATGTGTCATTGTGTATACATATATAATTGATATAACACTCTTTGATTGGAGAACACAAGGGAAAATAGACCAGATGTTCGCAACACAACTAAAATTCTATATTTGAACACCACATTCCATCTCTATACACGCCATTCACTCAGTTATCAGCATACCTTATTTTGATTTTCACACAATTAATTAAAAAAATTCCCAAACTATTCTCATTTTCTCCACCCCTAACCCTAACTTCACCACTACTGCCACCACCACCGCTACAGCCATCGCTCCTCCCCAACCCCCTCCCCAAGCCCCGGTTTTTCTGCTACCCACTCCCTAGCTTGTCACTTGCCTTCTCACTATAGCCTCCATCGTGACCCAACCTCAAATTTTCTTCCCATATGAGCAAAAAAAAAAAAAAAAAAAAAAGAGATATCGAGCCAAAGAGAGGGAGTGGGAGTGAGAGAGATTTGAAGGGAGATTTGAAGAAGAATGGGAGAAAGAAGATAAAGATGGTGGTGATGGGAAAGGCATATTTGAGGGGGTGGTGGGGAGGGCCGAAAAGATTGGGGGGATAGCAGGGTGGCGCAGAAGGTGCAGTGGTAATGGCCGATGCCTATGGTGTTGGCTGATGGTGTGTGGTGTTGTCCCATAAAGTAATTTGGTTGAGATGGGAATAAATAAATAAATAAATAAATTTGACAAATGGTGTGTACTGAGAGATATAACTGGTGTACAAATAGAATTTCCCACGACAAAAGGAGTTTCAATGACAATTGTACTCTTGGGAGCTGTTTGTGTTTTCCTCTTTGCCACTCCCTCCTCCCCTGCTACTCAGGTGTCCTCTCTCACTCTTTCATGTCATTGATTAAGGTGGGGTTTCACAATTGCATTTTTTAGTGGAAAAAAGGAAATAAAGAAAAGTTGATGTGCTTGTTAATTATTAAAATTATTTATTTATTTATTTATTATGTAGATAGTGAAAAAGATAAGGGGTTAGTGATGGAGGTGCATATCTAGGGTTTTGTGGAAAGAAGAAGATCGAGGAGGAGGAGGGTGGCAATAAGGGAGGTGTTAGGGGTGACAACGTTAGAGCTAAAGAAGCTTGTGGTTGGAAGTGGGGTAGGATTTAAGGTTTTGTTATTTTTGATAATTTAACCTAGGGTATAATGGTATGATATGAAAAAAATTAAGGAAGTTGGGGTGTCCAATAATAGTTATGGGTGGCATTTAGAGGCTCCCTTTATTGTTGGGATCAATCGCTTACCATCTCACAAAAACCCATAGGTAGTGGTGAAGGCACAATTTTATTTCTTTAAAGGGTACAATGCCAAGCGCCTCAAGTCGATTGTGACTCGGCCTTATGCCGGACCTCTGCCACGGCAAAATGCTTGCCCCAACCCAAGCCAACAATGCGAACTCTTCAATTACTGTGACGATAGTGAATGGATAATCTTGCCCCATGATTTGTGTTCAATTTCTAAAGTGCATTATTAATAAGACTAAATTGATACCTGGAGAGAGAGAGAGAGAGAGAGAGAGAGAGAGAGAGGGAAGATTTTCGGACTTGGGTGTGTGGGCAAATGAAGTGTGGATGTGTATATTTAAAGACCCGAGGTAAAAAGACTTTTCTGTCCCCAAAATGGCACGGGTGGCTGGCAGGCCACTATTGGTGGCCGGCAGGCCTTACTATTGGCCGACAGGTGGCCAGCAGTCTTAACTTATGGCCGACAGGTGGTCGGTGGTCCTCATCTGTGGCCTGGATCTGTTTTGCGCCTCTGTTCCCCAAGAAGTGTATGGGAGGTTCTCTTTTGGGTCCAGATTGATTCTAGGGAGCTTGAAACCGTGTTCCAGTGCATGAGTATGCCCTACTCTCCAATATGAATGAGGTGTATCCTTTTTGAGCATGTAGCAAAGTCTCTGAGTGGTAAATTGGAGGTTGTCACCGAATATCATTTTCATTCGTTTTGTCAAATTACATATTTGTTCTCTTTTGTTGCATAGAATGTGCATTTTCACATATACTTATGTTGTACGCGTGTCCTGCATCATTCATGATTCATGCACAAAATATGCTTTTAGTTTTGCATAGAATATGTTTTTATTTCTTGCATAGAACATGCCTTCAGTTAACATCATACGTCGGTTGTCTATCGTGCATGAAATATGCATTGTCGCTGTATTGATTTGTTCACTTAGTGCATCTATTGCACTTTTTTACTTTGTGCATCTATCGCACTTGTTCACTTTGTTCATCTATCGCACTTGTTTACTTTGTGCATCTATTGTACACTTTCATTTCATTGTCTTTTTGTGGTGCAGTCTTGCATTTTTTTCTCTTATCTCAGGACGCGTGAACAGCGGCCTTGGGTGGGTTTTGTCTCAGAACGCGTAAAAAGCGGCACTGGGCGGGTTTTATCTCGGGATGCATGAAACGTGACAAAGAGCGGTTTCTCTCTTCTTCTCACATTTTCGGCTTGATTAGAGTATCTCAAGACACATCAAGCGCGGCCTTGGGTGGGTCTTATCTCAGACATGTGAAACGCGACCCCGAGCGATTTTTCTTTTATCTCAGGATGTGTGAAACGCGACCCGAGCAATTTTTTCCTTATCTCGGAATGCATGAAACGTGACCTCGAGCGATTTTTCTCCTATCTTAGGACGCGTGAAATGTGACCTTGAGCGGTTTTGACTCTATCTCAGGATGTGTGAAGCGCGACACTAAGCGGTTTTCATCACGGGACGCGTGAAACGCGCCCCCGCGGTTTTCGTTTCTCAGTTTCTCAGGACACATGAAATGCAGCCCTGAGCATTGTTTTCTTTCCTCGTCTCGCATTTTGGCGTGGTTAGAGTGTGTTGTAGATCTTTTTGCATGGAACCAAAAAAAATTACTAAAAAAGTCTGTTCCCAAACAAGAAGTCTAGGAATCCAAACTTTCATTCTCATATTTGTGTCAATAATGAATGTGCGAGAGTAAAAATTGAAAGTGTGAATTTGGATCACATTGAAAGTGTGTATTGTGAAGTTTATATATAGAATGAATTTGGATCACATTGATGTTTCTGGGTAATTTTATGAATAAAATTCTTGTGTTTATAGTATTACTAAACATTTTACTCTATTTAGTTTACTAGAATGAGATGGAATAGAATGCAATGAAATGATCATTATACTTAGACTCCCTTATAGAATAATCATTCATTTATAGTGGTGAATGATGATTTCATTTAAAATATATTTTTTCATTACTTTTTTAATTAATTAAATATGAAAACAAAAATTTTAATAGAATAATTATTTCATTTCAGTTTATTTCAATAAACTAAAGCTCACCTAAGATGAAAATATTCTCAAAACTCAATGAATCGTACGTAAGAACATTTCTAATGGTTGAAACTATAATAGCTTTGCCAAAATTATTTTTTGACTTATTACAGTGCACAAAAATCAATTTTTGTCTATACCAATGGAGACTTGCCATTTGACAAATTCAACTAATTTTTAATTTGTCAACAATTTGACTTGTACTACATTTCAAATTCTTCAACCCATTTCCGAATCAAACTTTCAACAATTTTTATTTTATCAACCAAAAAAAAAATAGTAGTTGAAAAAAAAAGAAATAGTTGATTTTGCAGCCCACTGTGACCAACCATTTTTATTATTGTTGATTTGTGAAGTTTTGGTTCCAAAATGTTGTTGAAATATGAAAATAGTTGATTTTGGCCCTAATTTTGCAAGATTATTTTGTTAAATCTTGAGTCAAATTTAGTTTAAAGTTTGGCTTTGTCATTTTTTTGATAGAGCAATGCTACGTCGCTCGAAAGAGCTCCCCCGAATCCCCCTCGAAACGAAAACGATGTCGTTTTCGTCGTTTTGTTTTTTGTTTTTTTTTTCATTTCAGAAGAAGAAGAAGAATTTCAGAAGAAGAAGAAGAAGAAAATCAGAAAGAAGAAGGAAGAAAGGGAAGAAGAAGTAGGAAGAAAAGGAAGAAGAAGGAAGGAGAGAAGGACTGGAGGGGCCATCAACCAGGGCGGGGGGGAGGCGGAGGCGGAGGCGGGGTGACGATCGGACAATCGGGGACGACGATCCCCCTCCATTCCTCTTCCCCTCCTCTTTCTCCCTCTCTCCTCCTCTCCTCTTTCTCTCTTCTCTTTCTCTCCCTCTTCCTCTTCCTCTGCAGACTGAAAATGGAAGAAAAAAAAGAAAAAAAAGAAAAAAAGCCTAATGCCCAAAACGACGTCGTTTTGGGCATTAGGGGGATTAGGGGGGAAGGATTTTCGAGCTCTCAAACATTATTCTTTTTGATATGACTAATGGCGCACTATATTAAAGCACTACTTTTGAAAAGTCACGCCATTTTTTAATTTTGATATCACCAATGACACCACCATTAAAATGCTCTAAGATTCTTTCACAAAGGCGACAAATTTGTCACAAGGGCATGCAACGGTGGTTGTTTCACTGATTTTTTGGTTGATTTTTTGACCGATATTCTTAAAAATTAACAAATAAGTCATAAATAAAAAACACAAAAATTATACATTTACAAGGGACATATTCCAGGCCCTAACAGATGATTACAATAACATGTTAAGGTTGTCATCTATAATCGGTATAAAAATGCTAGCGATTGTGACTAAACATCAACTAGCAAATGAAGGAAGAAATGATGACCACGGATCTTAAAGTCAAATTAATGAATATTTGGGATAATTTAAATATGTATATATTTTAATTTTTTACAAAAAAAAATGTATAGAAAAATAAAGAAGTGATGTGTTTCAAATAAATGCACTTATCTAAATAAGTGCACTTATATAAGTTATGCTAAACACCCACTTAGTCGATTGTTGCAATGTTCACTAATCCTAATTATGGGTTTAACTTGTCTTAAGTTGGGATAGCAATTTGAGATAGCGTTTAGGCTTGATAAGTCTATTTTGGGACCACTTTTAGTAATTCGAACCATTTATTTTTTAGGATTCGTTGAGTAGAATATTCATGTAAAAAATTAAGATGATTTGACATCAATAGCTATACGTTTGAGTCATATTTGTTTTAAAAAATAGACGACAAATATGATTTAAAGAATAATCATTTATTTTTTATAATACAAATTTGATTCAAACAAACTGCCTATCTCCAATCATCTTATTCTTTTATATAAATATTTTACTTAACGAGTTTTAAAAAATGAATTGTTCAAATCATCGAAATTATTTATAAACTTACTAAATTCAAGGACAAATTACATATACCCCCTCGAGGTTTAACAAAATTACAGATACCCCCTTAAGGTTTGAGAAATTACAGATACCCCCTGAAGGTACTATTTGCATAACAAATTAGGTGGCAAATTGTTATGAAAATATAAACTTCATGGGACAATTTGTTATGAAAATATAAACCTCAGGAGGGTATTTGTAATTTCTGAAACCTCAGGGGAATATCTATAATTTAGCTAAACTTCGAGGGAGGTATATGTAATTTGCTCTAAATTCAAACACTTTTTCAAATTGGGATGAATAAATCAAACTCCCTAATTATATATTGACAAGTTGGAAGCGGTCATTGTTGTAAATAGTAATTTTTTAAAAATTTTTATATTTTTTTATTTTATTTTTATCGTGCTGGGAAAGACCAAATCAAACTACTGTCTTCTCAACAGCATCACTCTTCCAGCAAGCCACCATCACATACACAGTGAGAATACAAACTCAACTAAGCAACTTCCTTCTCTCATTCCACCATAAATCCATACAGTTCACCCATACACACATTTTCATATATGTGGAGAGAAGTCTACAATGGAGAACTCCGGTAGTGCAACCATTGCCATGGCCTCATCAACAAACTCTAATTGTGCTTTGCCGGTCATCGAAATTAAGGAAATAATAGACTTTGTAGATGAGAATTATGCAATAATGTTTCAAGTTCAACTCCTTGGGACAAGATTCAACTCTTACAAGATGCAATCAACTTTTTTAGGTCAAATTAACAGGTTTTGTCCAAGATTTGCCCATACATGTAGAAGGAACGTTTTGCGTAAAATCCGAGATTAGTCAAGGTATGCGTAAACTAGTCTGAATACCCAGCCTTAAAATAAAATAATAAAAAAAAAAGACGACGAAAATGGACGAGGCAGTGTCGACTGTACATGAGAGAAAAAATTGGTCTTCTATTAGGAGTAACCATGGTTAAGTTTGGTTCCGTTAGTTTTTAAAATAAATTAAGGTCCAAATCAGATGCATAGTATTTTCGATCCCTAACATTTGTATTGTATCAATTTGTAATCTAATTCTGATTATAAATATTCTAAGAGAATCAGTTTTTGATTCTAATATATATTTAATACTTTGATAACAATCAAACCAACACAATGATCAAAATAATACAAATCATATGCTCTAAATTAAAAAATATAACTAATATCATCATTAACTTTTCAAAATATTGTATACTCTAAAAACGATGCCGCCGGCCCTAAGATTCGTTAGAGCGGTGACTCTTATACCAATGTTTCAATACCACCCAATACCCCGTCATATATTACAATCCAATCTCTCCCCATTTTTGTACCCAAAAAAAAAAAAATGACAGAGCCAACGATGTCATTGAAGACGCTACAAGGCAAAGTAGCCATAGTCACCGGCGGCGCAAGTGGCATTGGCGAGGGCACCGCCCATCTCTTCGCCCAACACGGCGCACGTGCGGTGGTCATCGCCGACGTCCAAGACGAAAAGGGCCGCCTCGTCGCCGAAGTGATCGGCTTAGACCGATGCAGCTACTACCACTGCGATGTCGCCGATGAAGAGCAAGTGAAAGCCATGGTGGACTGGACCGTCCAGACTTTCGGGCAGCTCGACATCATGTTCAGCAACGCAGGAATCGCGAGCAGCTCCGATCAGTTGCTCCTCGACCTCGACTTCTCGCAATTTGACCGACTGTTTGCGATCAATGTGCGCGGCATGACTGCATGCGTGAAGCACGCGGCGCGTGTGATGGTGGAGCGGCGCGTGAGGGGGAGCATTGTATGCACGGCGAGTGTGGCAGGTATTGTTGGAACTCACAAATATATCATAGATATTTGTTGAAAATATAAATTATTGTTATGATTTAAAAAATTCAGATCCGATTCGTAACTCGAAAGAGCATGGCTCGAGAGTGGCTCGACACCAAAACGACGTGATTTTGATAATTTTTTTTTTCTTTTTTTTTCCTTCTTCTTCTTCTTTGCGTTTTTCTGAAGATGAAGTAGAAGAAGAAAAAAAAGAAGAAGAAGAAGGAGGAGGAGGAGCTGGGTTCTTCAACATCAACGCCAATCATCAACATAAAGAGCTGGGTTCATCAACATAACCTCTTAGTACCTACCAAATCATTTGGTAAACCTCTTCGCCACCAACCCATACCCTTGGGTGTGTTCATCAACATCAGCATCAACAAAAAAAAAAAAAAAAATTTATTGATTAACATCAACCAATTTTTTTCTGAACAATTTTTTTTCAGAAAATTGTTTTTTTTTTTTTTGTGCTGCTGGGTTCATCAACATCAACCAAAAAAAAATAATAATTTGTTGATCAACATCAACAATTTTTTTTCTGAACAATTTTTTTTTTGTTCATCAACATCAACAAGATCTGGGTCAACATAATAATAATAATAAAAAAAAAATTTGTTGATCAACATCAACAAAAAATTTCCTTCCTTTCATCTTCAAATCCAGATCAACTGGAAAGGGGACCGCCATCACCGACCGATCACCGCCATCACCGAGAGAGAGATCACCACCGCCATCACCGACCGCCATCAACGCCGATCTTCATTCTCCTCTTCTCTCTTCCTCTCCTCTCTCTCTCTCTCTCCGCGATTTGGATCTCCTCATTCTTCTCTACTCTGTTTATCTTTGGGGTACTTACCAATTAGTCCTATTCACTAGACTTATTTACCTACAGGTCCTAACTAATAAATTTAACACTATAAAAATAAGATAGTGATAAATTTATCACTAAAAATTTATTCATAAAAACAAAGAGACTGATAAATTTATCACTATAAATTTATTCATAAAAAAAAAGACTGATAAATTTATCTTTATCACTTAATAAATTTATCAAATAGGGCTTAATGGGTATGAAGTCTCCAAAGTAGGACCTATTGGGTAATAAGTCTCCAAAATAGGACCTATTGGTAGTTTACCCTTTATCTTTTTTGTATCTTTTTTTATTTGAAACCTGAGATGAATAACAAAACAAAGGGGGGTGTACAAAGATAGATATGTGGGTGTGTATTAAAGTCGGGCCAAATTCGAGCCTCACATTTCGAGCTACCAATCTTTTTTCTAAAAAATTATAAATATCTTCCTGTTAGGATTTTTTATTTAATAGAATTAATTAAAAAAGTAAAATTTTTAACAATCCACTTATACAATAAAATTATCTGAATTATTAATTAAAATAAAATTTTAACATTATTAAAAATTGTTAATTAATTTGATTATTTATTAATAAAATGACTTATTTGTTATAAAATTAGAAACTTTAAGGGTCATAATGTAATATCTAAAATTACAAAAATAATTTATAATTTAAATAAATCTTAGGAGTGTGTTTGTAATTTATCCTTTTCAAATTGAGTAAATTACACTTTTCATGAGTTTTAATTAATTTTTAATTATTTTAATTTGAATAATTTAGTTGTTACATTTTATGTCTGGTTTTATTTAGAATAAATTATTAATAAGTCCTAACAGTTAAATTTAATTTCTATTAAGTTTTATTAAAAATAAGTCTTAATAAAATCGTTAATAAAAATAATTTTTTTTGACGATTTTTTACATATGTCACTAAAAATTGATAATTAGTGATTTTCTTATCACAATTTTTATAAATTGTTGTTAAAACTTACAATTATTGACATTTTTCTATGAAGAAATTTTTTAAATTGTTGCTGAAAATTAAAAATTATTAATTTTTTTGTGAAATTTTTTTTAAACTGCCGTTAAAACTTATAATTAGTAATATTTTTTATGATAATTTTTAAACTGTCATTAAAAATTAACAATTAATGACATTTTCTAATAATATTTGATAAAAAATATTATTAATTATCATAAGATTTATTATATAATAAATTTATCTATTATTACCTATACCTCAGTCTCCCATTTATTTGCGTCATTCTATCAAAATTTTGTTTACTTTTGCTGCGTTCGGATCCTCTGGGGTCAGAGTTTCATGCAGTTCTCGTGGAATGGAAAAAACGACGTCACTTTACTTTGAGGCCAAAATAAAATAAAATTTATTTTATCATCTTATCATTAAGGGTCGGAGCACTTTATAACCTTATAATTTGAATATAGACAGCAACCTTTCCTATGATTTTGGATTAAATTACAACACTAACTCTGTTAGTGTTAATGACAAAAAGACATTTATACCCTTTGTTTCTTTTCATAAATTATTCTTTTAGAGAAAAGAGGGAGCATATTTATAAATGCGTTCAATCGTAATTAACAATCAGATTGTTTTTTACTTATAATTTAAAAAAAAATTACTACCTTTTAGGCCTAATTTATAAAATTTATCAACTTTTTAAGTTAATTTAGAATCATATCTAACCTTTTAAGTTAATATAGAATCATATTTACTTAATTTTTAAATCTAATTTCAAATTTGATTACATATTAAGTTATATATATTTATCAAGCACAAAAGAGTTAATAAAAGGGTTTTGATTTAAATCCAGCAATCTGCTCTTGCTGATGAATCTTCCAACAAATGGTAACTAATGGGTTATGAACTCAAGATATGAAAATTGATATTAAAAAAATAAATCGAGTCCAGCCTGTGATTTTACTAGTAATTCTTTGATTAAAGGACAAAATGTAATTGATCAGTCATCAACTCAAAAAGAACAAAAAGTGAAGACAAATCATTTTCGATAGTGTTTTTGGGCACCGAATCTTGTTTTTGCTCATAAGCCATACGAAATTCATAATAGAGAATATAATAAACTTGCTAATTAGAATTTTAGCTTCAAGATTGGGGTTTTCTATGTCGGGTCTTCAATCATTCTCCTGTCTCCTAAGCATTTCTTTGCTTTCCTTTGAATGTGATACAGAGATTTAGGTGGTAAGAGTTGAAAGACAGTCGTTAGAGAAGATCACGGTAGAGGGGTCAAAGGACCATTGTTCAAAGGTGACCAATGTGAGAGGGGGAAGGGAGACAAGTTTAGCATTCTGTAAACGGGGAAAATGAAGAGGCTTGGGTGGAGAAAAAATGATAAAGTGGAGAGATGAGGACGCAGAGGTAGGTGATAATGGCAGATATAGGATTAGCGTTAGGTTTGTCAATTAAATGGGAGGAAGAAGATGAAGTCAAAGGACAACTCTCAAAATCCTGAATAGTGTCTTTTCATAAAATTCTGAATTTGTCTTAATTATTTTGTTTGCCCAACTCTCAAAATTCCCGTGTGAGACCCAATTTTCGTTAATTTAGACGAAAAATCTAAATGTTGCACTTTATTTCAAAATCACAAGAGATCCAGTTGGCTATTTTTAAACCATAAGGGGTTAAAGTGCTCTAGCCCATAACTATGAGAGGATAAACTAGATTTTACTCAAAAAAAAAAAATTTTTTTGAAACAAAACGCTGAAGGAAGAGAAAAAGAGAGAGACGCTAGCGGCCACCCCTTTCCTTACCACCGTTTGAGCCATATTCGGCCAGCCTTCTCCTCGCATTCCTCCTGTGTCCCCTTCTTCACTGTCCGTCACACCCCCTTCTCTCGTTCTCCTTTTACTTTTTCTTCTTCTTCTTCTTTTTTTTTTTGTCACAATCTGCAAAATCCTAAGTTATGCTAAAATTGTAATTTGAATGTTAAAATTTGCATGAAAAAAGCAATTATGATTTTAATATAGCAATCTGTCGTGGTTCCCGTCAATTTCGCAAGCTATATTATTATTATTATTATAACTCTATTATTATTATTATTATTATTATTATTATTGTTGTTATTGTTATTCAAGATATATCAAAGTACATTGTCTTAAATAATGGCTCATTTGCATTTTATTCTTTTAAATTTCAAAATACAATAGTTAATCACATCGAACTATTTTCTTATTACACTTTTAACACCTTTCATTAGGATTCTATCTCGGACAAGGTTCTAAAAAATGGTCATTACATAGTGTAACAGTCGATTCATTATACAAAATGGAGGTACCAATTTGGATGCTCACCGGTATACCGGTGTGAACAAAAATCGAAAGCAAACCAGTGTAACTGTTACACAAGTTATTACATAAGCAGTGACAGGGCGATACTCATTGCGACAGGTAAGAAAGTGCTGAAAAATGGTTTAGAAAATTCACGACCATGTCATTACATAAACAGTGACGGGCCGATACTCATCGCGACAGGTAAGAAAGTACTGAAAAATGGTCGAGAAAATTTACAACCATAACACTCGATTCCCAATATATACTAGCCAATACGACCAATACTGATACTCCGTAATCGATATCATTACGTTACCTGATACTACAATTTAGAACCATGGTCCCAAGACTTAAATAGAGTAGGTTATGTGTAAAGCACATGACATACTTGTTGACTTTTTAGAGCAATAATACCTGTTATTAATTTTTTTTTTTTTTTTAAAGATAATAATACTTTTATGTTGTCTCTCTTACCTTCGTAGTAAGTGCAATCAAGATAAGGGTATTATTCCCTTAAAAATTTAATAAATACGTCATGTACTTTATATATGATCTAATTTTACAAAAATGCTAGAGACTCCAAAAATTTTACCAAAAGTTTTACCAGATGTCTCACATGTGTGTGGGACCCACATTCACACACATGTGAGACATTTAGTGAAACTTTTGGTAGAATTTTTAAGGTCTCTAACATTATTCTTAATTTTGTATGAATCTCTCACAGAATTCTAATAAAAGGAATTAATTGTAACAAAATAATATTTTGAGATGGTTAAGAGCTAAGTTTTGAAGTTCAAAAATGCAAAATGCAATGCATATAAGTGGCTTGTATCATATTTTTTAGAGTAAAATTATAAATTTACTAAACTTAACGAGATTATTTTTCGTCAAAAACACTATCGACATTATCAATTGGACCAAAATGACACAATTTTAAAAGAGTCAAAATTAAACTAATTGAAAGTTGATAGACCAAAATGACACAAGAAACAAAATGTAGGGACCATCGGTATTATTTGCCCCATTGTTATTTAATTTCTAATTTCAAGATTTCTAATAATTTTTACTGTTTTTGTGCATAAATCCCCAACAGGTAGTAGGGGAGGAAACAAGTTGACAGATTACGTGATGTCAAAGCACGCTGTGATCGCGCTGGTGAGGTCGGCTAGCCAGCAGCTCGGACAGCATGGGATTAGAGTCAACAGTGTGTCGCCGTTTGGGGTTGCGACGCCGTTAACTTGTGCAATGCTTGGAAAGGAAGAGGAAGAAGTTGAGAAAGAATACGAGGGTTGGACTCCGTTAAAAGGGATTGTGCTCAAAGTTAAACACGTGGCAGATGCTGTGCTGTTCTTGGTCTCCGATGAATCGGGGTTCATCTCCGGTCATAATATGGTCATAGATGGCGGGTTCTTAGCTTGATTGATGCTGTCACATTCAATTTTCATGATTACGGCAAGTTTGGAACTTTCGGTTTTAACGGATCAGATATCAAGGGATGCTTTTCATTTATATTGGTCCTATTTGGCAATCGTTCTTTTGGTTTAAAAAAAAAAAACAATCATGCTACGGAGCTCTAAAAGTAGAGCTCTAAAAAAAGCTCTACTGAGCTGGCAGCCAGTTTTTTTTAAAAAAAAAAAAAAAAAAAAAAAACAGAAAAAGACAAAATCATGGCAAAAAAGACAAATTAATGCCAAGTTTAGAGGTGCTCTTTTAGAGCTCTAAAGTAATTTTCAAAAAAAAAAAGCTCCATCTTAAAAAAAATAATTATAAAAAAAAAAATAATAATAATAAAAAAATTAACTTTTCAAACACAACTTCTAAATGAATATTAAATTTTAAGTGTTTAATGAGATTATTAAACACCACCTACAGTATTAGAAAAATTAAGGGGGTTGTTTGAAGTATTTCAAATAAGTGTACTTTTTAATTTTTTATAAAAAAAAAATGTGTAGAAAATTAGAGATTATTAAACACCACCTACAGCATAAGAAAAATTAAGGGATTGTTTGAGATGTTTTAAATAAGTATACTTTTTAATTTTTTATAAAAAAAATGTGTGAAAAAATAAAAAAAGTGGGTAGAAAAATAGAGAGGAGATGTTAATAGATATTGATAGATGTGACGTAAATAAATATATGTATGTAAAAAAAAAAAAAAAAAAATTAGCGCAAGCCAAACACCTACTAAATGAATTACTCACAATACCAATAATATCAATTGAAACCAATGCGTTGGAAAAGCTTGAACATAATTAGTAATTTTGTATTTCAATTAAAAAATTATGCATATCAAATAGATCTAGAAAAGGCCTAATTTAAGTTTGTGTAAATTGCATTAATAATTCCTAAAGTTTATCTTTAACCTAGATTTGATCTTATTTCACTTTACCACTTACCAAACATTGTTTATTAATGGATGTAACAAAAAATATATAATTACCTTACGTTATGTTTGGTTAAGGAATTTGAAAAGAACTAAGTAAAATATAAACATATTTTATTCATATTTTATCTATCTTGTTCATTTCTCTTTTTAAATTTTTCTTCAAATTTTTCAATTAACACAACATTAATGTCCACTTAAATTATAAAATTATCATACTACCTTTTTGCCTTTCTAGGCCTACCCAACCAGTTACCCATTGCTACAGGGTGAGGCGTTGGGGGTTGCCCATCACATGCTTGATGAAAAGTGTTGCGAAGAGGTGAGAAAGAAAATAGATGAAATGTAGAAAAATTGGAGCTGGGTCACTCTTGTACGCGCGCACGGTAGTGCCTAATACGTGGCCAGTTCGACTTACTTCGGGTTTTATTTTTATAATTTAAATTATTTAATTTTTAAAAAAAATATTAAGTAAAATATATTTATAAAAAATTAAGTTGATCGGATATTGATAACTTATTTATCAAATCATATTTGTACTAAAAAAAATACTAGTATCATAATGTGAATACAAATGTGATTTGATAAATGAATTATTGATATCCGATCAACTTGATTTTTTACAGGTATATTTTATTTGATGTTTCCTAAAATTTGAATAGTTTATATTATCAAAATAAGATCCAAAGTGAGTCCACATGCCGCGTAATAGTCATTGTTGTGCATTGCGCACAACAGTAAGCAAATCCAAAAAAATTAGGTTAGGTAATCTCAAAGGTAAAATTGGTATTTTGTAAATGGTTGGGCTTCTCTCCAGTCCAAGATCTAGACTGGAGGGTGTTATCTAGGCCTATGGAGTCTGCCACAAGTCTCGTTTCAATGATTTAAATTATTTATTTTGTAAAGGCCTTCATGTACATTATCCACAAAAAAAATTAAGTCTATTTAATAATCATAAGCTATTCAATTTAATTCATTTTTCTAGAAAAAAAAAAAAGAAGAATTAAGTCACAAGTGTATTTTTTTAAAATAGATCATCTATTTTTTTTAGTAACAAACGCAATAAATTAAATATGATACAATTATCAAATTGACTTAATTTTTTCTGTAAGTAACATACACAAATTGTCTTATATGTTCAAATTATCGAAACAAGTTTCATAAGCTTGAACAACCCCTCAAATCCTAAATCGAACACAATCCAAACCCTTTGTAAAATATTATTACTGATATTATTACAACTGTTAAGTCAACTATAAAAATAGAAGTGGCAATGCATAATGCAATTAGTAATTTGGAGGAGAAAAATATAATTTTTAAAATGTAAAAAGTGAATCTATATCAATTCAAAATCTGAAACATAATCAATGTAATCGGTGGGAAGGTTGTGGCATTGGCAGGAAGTCAATTAAACTTTTTCTTGATTCTTGGAGCATTTGATTGAAAAGATATAGATCATAGTCTTTAATTTGAGCCTTAGTTGGTTCAGAAATGGCAAACAATGTTCGAATCTTAAGTGTAAGATCATCACATATATAAAATATAAATTGATTCCATAACACATATGGTTGTAGTAGAGAGCACTGAGTAAAAATAATAATAAATAATCTCCTCAATTGATAACCAGTTTCATAACTGCAGCCTATTTAAGGCATTGTATCCATTTTTCGTCATCTTCTAAAAATCCTCTTGCAACATATGCTGATTTAAACGAATCATGCAAAACATTGTTGATCGTGCGTAAGCATTGAAATGATTTTGGTCTTTTGACAACAGTTAATAGTAAACACAAATAAAATCTTTCACCACAATTAGGGCTAACAAAGTACATTCTATTGATTGCATATCCCTGCTGTCTTGGTTTCTATCTTTTTTCTAATTAAGCCAAACAAAATGTTGTGGAAATTCTTGGTAAGTTAATGGACATTCATCTTCCATAGAAAGCGCAACATGCAAAAAAATCAATAAGAGTTGACATTTGTTGCCCAGCTCTAGAAACAATTGCTTCTAATGATTCATCAGAATTAAAAAGAATGCGGTGCATTCCAGGTAAATGAAGTGTCAAGCATACAACTGTTGGCATCTTTGCATACAACAGATAACCAAATATTTGCCAAGCAACTTTTGGAGGTCCAATATACCTCGCATCGAGATATTGTTAGATCTCATTATCAATCCCAACACCATCGTTGTACGATCATAACCCTTGTAAATGTACTTGTGTATATACTTGACACATCTCATTCCGGTACAAACTTCCATATTTATGTGACAGTTGATGCATTTAGAAAGATATGCATTGTATGGTACGACGTCCCTGTTATCAACTTATTGCCCCCTCACAATATGAACTTGACTATTATTACGACAATGATAGATAGGATATCCATTTTGATCCATAGTAGTTGTTTCTACAAACGCTCGATAGTATCTCTTAGTGCATTTACCATTTTCCATACATGGTGCTTGTGGATTTCGAGCACCACATGGTCCATGTACCATACAACACTTGATAGTTTCAAAAATCATAGGTTTATCTTTTGGATCTGGAAATTCTGCATAAACCAATTTGTCTACTTGAGCATATGTCTGAATTTTGTCTGGACCCTTAAGAAATAGAAGTGCATGCATACGAGCAAAGCTTCGTTTTTGAAATTCAATTATAAAAACATGTGCAACTTTATTACCAAACACTTGGTTTTTTTTTTTTTCTATCTCCTTCATCAAGCACTTTCTCTTTAACTCAAAAACATGGGTAATTAAATAGGTTTTTGGTGCGGTAATAATGCCGAAGTAATTTCTGGCCAATTAGGATTTGTAGTCATGGTGAGAAAAATGTCTAGATGTTGGTTGTATCGTGTGATAGACATTGAATCTTGAAAGATTTCAAACATGTATCTAGGACCACTAGGAAATGAAGATTGCAAAACAAACCTTTGACCAATTTGATTGGGTCACAGGTCATTCGTATCAATATCTGTCAAATCTTGGTAAAGTTCAGCACAGGTTTTCCCTTGATTAACCTTATAGTAAGTCAACCTATTTTGTTCAGTTGCGGCTCAAGCATCTACCAAAAACTCTTGGAACAATTTTTTAGCTTTCAAAATTGTTGAATACTCTGTGGGTCATTCAAACAAACGATAACTATAAAAATTCATTTGAGTAATTGATCAGTTGAAGGCCGATCACATTGAACATCGCATAGTTTGATCTCAGGTTCCCATCCAAACTCACCATGTAGAAATAATAAAACATAATGTAATGGAAAATATGCTGGGTGACATTTGTTGATTTGCATAAGCTCATTATTTCCTTGTAAATGTAAGATAATATCTCTCATTCCACTAACCTTGGTTCCATCACCTGGTATTATAACTGCAATCTCATCTGTAATTAGCCGGTTATACTGTCGTCAATCTGTCGTTGAACTGTAATGGAGATGAGTAGGTAAATTTCGTCATATCAAAGCTAATTGATTTAAAATTGCATAAGCCAATGAATGCATTAACCTGTAATAAACTAGCTTGAATAGTATTTAGAACATCTCTTATTAATTGAGGATTTCTACAATTGTGAACTTCTAAAGCTAAATCAGGGTCATAAATGTATAATTGCACATAAGCTACATCCTGCCCTAATTATGGTAGTAGTGATCATGTTCGATGTCGTAATTCCCTATGGATAGTAAATGATATAGGGCCTCTTCCAGTAAGTACTCTTGGATTTAATGTAGCACCAAGACTTGTAAAAACATTGGTTACACTGTACACTCGAGTATAACATCAAAACAATTTTGATTTATCATCATTCCCATCATATAATGTTTAAAGAAGTGAAGGAGGTGTATTAAGTAAAGGAAGCTTAAACTTTCCTTTCGAACAACATGTTTCAAATAGAGAACGGTTTGGAGATGATTTTACTAATTTTTCATCCATCCAATAAAATGCTGAACAGAAAGGACATAATACATCCATCTTACTAAGAGAATGACGACATGAATTTATATGTGCTTCTAGACACCCCATTTTTGACCACCCTGAAGACTTGGGCGCTACTAATTGCTTACTTGGTGATGAAAGTTTTGCAGTGCAAAGGTTCAATTTTTTTTTGCAAGGAGAGAGTCAAATCCCAACTCACACCCCATTTTTGGACCAAAAAATATTTTAGACCTTAAAACCCTCTCTTTCAAAATATTTTTGAAAACAAAGTTCCTACGATGTTCTGACGCTCGCATCTTGTTAAATGTTGCGCTTTTCAGTAAACCAAGCAAGGACAAAGTGGAAATGAATGAAAGAGAGGTGAACTCTTTAAAAAAATCTTTCAAAACACCTTACTTAGGGGTTTGGAGTTGAGGAAAATTGAAGAAGAGGGAAGAAACCAAGTTGGGGAAGAAGATGGGCATAAACCGGTAAGAGAGAGTCGAGCGGCCCTCGCTAAATTAGGCCTATCCTTTTGTATATATGGATTTCGGCTATGAGGCCACCACCGTTGGAAATAAGACTTCCGGGGATTCATTTTACACTCAAGAATCTCCTAAAACCGAGTCCGGATGGGGGAGATATGGTTGGTTGAAGTTGGGCATCAATTTGGTTAGGACCGAAACTGAGCAGTCTTCACTAAAATGAGCATAACTTTTTTCACACTTGGAATTTTGATGTGAGGCTGCCACTATTGGAAAGCTTACTTCTGAGGATTCAATTTAGACATAAGAATGACCTGAAAAGGAGTCCATATGAAGGAGATATGTCCATTTGAAGTTTGACCTGTAGAGCAGATTTTTACTGTCGGCCAGAAAAGTAGCCGGTCAGCCACTTAAGGTGGCCGGCCGGCCAAGAAAGGTAGCCGACCGACCACTTATGTCCAAAACTCAGATATTTTGCAGATCTTTCCCTCCAGCTGTTCTACACAACCTCCAGCTGTCCCAATTCAGATATTTCAACCAAGGCTTGCATTTTTGCTATATATGGAGGCCATATCTCTGATTTTGGAGGGTTAGCAATTGTGGGAGCCTCTCTCTAAAAAATCCTCTCTCTCTAGAAAATTTTGTTAGCAAAATCCTCCCTCTCTCTATAGATTTCTCTCTCTCTTGCCCTTTTGTGCATAGAAGTAGAGATACATAACTACTTTGCCAAGGCATCCTTAACCAAAATTGCTTGTCTTTGGGCTGAGATTCCTCGGGACTTTGTTTGAGCTCCAAAAGGTGGTTTTAGCTTGATTTGGTGAATCATTTGTGCCTAGAGTGCTCTTTGCTTCAAAGGTATAATACTTACCTTCTTTAAGCTTGCTTTGAACACTTGTTTTGCCATCTTTTCAAACTATTTTTGAGGCTTGTTTTAACTTTTAAAAAACTCTGATTTTAAGGCTTTAAAATTGTGGTTTAAGCCTTGTTTGGTTAGGGGATGTTTCCCCCCCTTTGCCCCTTGGCTTGTAAAGCCTTTTGAGCCGTCTCTCAAAGCTTTTGAAACAACATTTTCTTGGCCTTTTAACCACTGAATTCCACGAGAATATCAGTGGCAAAAAGTTGGTTTTGAAGTCCAAAATAGGAGGGGATGGCCTCCCCTCCTTGTATCTTGTTTGTATGTGTTGGTGGCCTAGTATTTGAACATGCTTTTCTACCCTTTTGTAGCTTAGTTCAAGCATGTTTTTGGATTTATTTTGACATGTTTAAACTCTATTTTTGGCTAGTTGGGTTACTTGTTGCTTGCATCTTGCACTTGTAGTGTAATTTTGCTTACCAGCCTAGCATGCCTAATGAGTTAGCCCATTATTCTAGCATGTGTTAGCTTGACTCCAACACATTTTTGCTAATGTTTTAATATGATTTACCTCTGTTTTGAGTGGTCTTGGTCATATGAGCCATGTATTGCATAGCTATGGTGTAAGTGTCTTCACTAGCTTTGTGTTTTAAGGCTTCTAACATACTTTGCATGAGATGATTGCATGATGTAGCATCATTTTACATGTGATTTCAGTGCATATACCTCTATCACACTCTCACTTAGTTCACTCTTTCATTGCTTTTGAGAGTTATGCTTTGTGCCTTGTTTGTGAGCCAACACATGAGCATGTTTTTCTTGCCATCTATGCTTCAATTCCAACATGTTGTAGCTACTGATTTGGCATGATTAAGCCCTATTTTGAGCTGGTTTGATCACATGAGCTTTGCTTTGTATGCTTGTAGTGCAATTGTGTTGAATTGCCTAGCATGTTCTATTGTTTTGGCCTCTTAATATAGCTATTCTTAGCTTATTTCAAGCATGTTTTAGAACTCTATTTAGGGTGTTTTAGGACTGTTTTGGACTGTTGGTCCCTTTTGAGCTTTGTATTGCATGCTCATAGTGTTATGCTCTTCACTAGTTTAATGCCTTTGGCCCTTAACATGTTGTGCATACGTTGCTTGCATAGTTTAGTGTCTTTGTCATGCCATATCAGCACTAAATATCTGCCATCTCCTTCAATTCTTCATCTTTCAATTTGCTTTTGAAAGTGGTCTTGAGCCCCTTATTGGCTTGAGCATGAAATTGAGGTATTCATGCCTAATGGTTTTAATCATCTCTTGAGGATTTCTACTAACCAACAGCATGAGACCTCTTTCATGCTTAAGGGACTTGTGGCTTAGGCCATCTTTCCAATTAGAGGACTTTCACATTGGACTTAATCAGTTAAAGGATTAATCGGTAATGTAAAATGTGTAAACAAAATTGAATCAAGTAAAACTTGTGCAAGATAAGCATTCGCGTTGCATTGCATGTGTTTGGATCAGACGTTAATCCAAACACAAGAAATGCGGGACGTTTCATACTCATAGTGATGAAACGTCTTGCATTTCTTGGTCACCAACTCCCTTGATCATGCATGACAGTGTGGAGGCACTTTGAGTCTTATGTGCGCATTCACTAAGCTTGTACAAGCTTGGTTTTTGGGCCATCATGCATTAAGATGCTTGATTGGTGGCTTAGAAGCCAAGCGACACACTCCTTTAAGCTTGAGAAATGATAAGGAGGGTGGTAGTACACACATTTCCTTGCAAATACATTGTTGTGTCTCTATTGTTCTCTGTTGCAGCAAAACCAGAAGCCGACCGGCCACTTGACGTAGCCGACCGGTCACTTTCACTAGCCGACCGGCCACTAGTCCAATTTTGTGCAGAAATCATCCTGTTTTAGAGCAGAAACAATGTGGAGGTTGGTTCAATGTTTAGAAACCAAGGTGCGTGCAAACAGAGGCAATTGACGGCAAATCAATGGATTTCTGAGCAGACGCCAATCGAGCATGCATGTCTCCCTCGCCCGCGAGGCCGTTTAATTGCCTTAATTAGTTAGAGTAGCTAATTAATCATTCAATTTCAATTGTGTTGTAATACTTTAATTAGCTTAGTTAGCTAGTTATTCAATTTCAATTGTGTTGTAATAATTAATTAGCTAAGGATGGTTAATTCGTTGGTTTGTAATAATTAGCTTAACTTAGTGTAGCTTAGCTTATTTATTCGGACCCTCCCTCGAGAGGGCGCAATGTTGTAATAAGGGTGCATGTGTGTGTGCATGTCTTCCAACCTCACGTCTTTCTCCCTTTTATTTAACTACTTTCGATGGTTAGATTAGGGCATATTTCAATTGGCATACCTTATGCTTGCATACGTGCATCCATTCATTTGTCTTGCATGCACCGGGCTCGGCGCATCATTCAAACTGCATCGTATTTCAATACACTTCTTTTAATACATGTTTATCGCATGCTATCAAAGTGTTGCATTCATATGCCATCTTAGATAGCCGAGCCTATTTAGTTGCATTATTGCATGTGTTGCATTAGGCATTTAGCATAGTTAGGATCATGCATATTTCTGACTAGCTTTTATTTTGGCTCGGAGTACACTGTAAGTGTTTATGCTTTAGCATCCTTGCATGAGTGCAAGTGTTGCCATGACAGCATGCTTGCCATGAGGCTATTTGCTTAAGTGATTAATTGCATGAATGCCTGTGGATGAAGGCTTTGTTACTTGAATTGGAACAATTCATCAAATGTGAGTTTTAAACCCACCTTACGAAGTGGCAAATCATGTTTCAAGCCCACTTGAGGGTGGCAAATCCGCGCTTTAGCCCACTTGATGGTGGCAATTTCAAACCATTTTCGAAAACAAACATGAGTTGTTTTGTTCCAAGTCTTGCGATTTTAGTCTATACTTATATGTTGTGCGCATCACATAGTAAGTTAGCTAATAACCAGAATAAGAACATATGTGTTTATAAAACAACATATCATGCTTAGTAAAGGCCGATCTTTGATCGGGCGAGCGGGGGTGCTCATTTCAGGACCTTCCCTTCTCGTATCCAAGTTCCCGAGCCGAGGTAACTTTGGTGATGACGAACACATGGCCTTAGGCACAAGTCAAGGTTTCCTAAATTTTTCCAAAATAAAATATTTAGGTGGCAACTCTGTAATCTGGCAAAGCAGTCTAGTTTTGGCATTATTTGATCTAAAATCGATTTTCCAAAATGATTTACCGGATTGGACTCTTTGGTGTTTATCAGTCTCATATTGCACTTTGTGAGATTAGATTCAAAACCGTGACAGGAGTCCGAACTGTAGAACGACCAATTCGTGCCCTCTCCGAAGGGGGGGCGCGCGAAAAAAGTCGAGTCCACAATGCTCAAGTACTAACCGTTAGACTCATAGGCATATCCTTCAATTCCTTATCAGAACATAGATCCTCTTGAAGGAAAGGAGTTGTAAGAGTAGGCCTACAACTATTGGTTCTGTGTAAATTAAAATAGAATGGTATTGTATAGCAATTCCGGTTTTGACCCGACTCTTGTTGTATCCCAGGCTCGGGTTTCATGATTTCATATGGTTGTTCACCTCTTGCTTCCCTTGTATCTCCTTAAATTTGGATATTGGATTATTGTGGTTGCATTTAGGACATGTTGGTTACTTAGTTTCCAAAGTCTTGTTGCCCAGAATTCTGCTCATCTGCTCGAGCGGCACTTCTTGCGCTCGAGTAGGCTTTGTGAACTCTCAGTACTTTTGCAGGTCTACAAAACTACTGGGAGAGTGTATTCTACGCTCGAGCGGCTCTTCTTGCGCTCGAACATTGGTCTGTTGTCTGCAAAACTACTAGGAGTGTGCATTTTGCGTTCGAGCGTCACTTCTTGCGCTCGAGCGGAACAACTTATTGTGTCTAACGCTCGAGCATCAACTCTTGCACTCGAGTGGACTGTGTGTATATCAGTTCGTAACAATCACTTTTCACATCACTTTTTCATCTCTTTCTCTCTTCAAAACATTTTGAAACCCTAGATCTCGAGCTTCTCTCTCTAGAACTTACATTCTCTCTATATTTTCACCTAGACCCGTTGGTTTCTCTACCCTAGTGTCTTTGGAAAAAAGGTAGAGCATCTCAAGAGCTCCATTTTGATCCGAACAAAAGTCAATTTTTATGTCTTTGAAGTTTTCTCATCGCTTTGCTCATCTTCTAACTTTGAGGTAGGTACTTTCTACACGCTCCTATGATTTTTAACTTAGTTATTTGTTGATTGTATAAATAATGTTGGGATTGGAGGATTTTAGACAAACCTAGGGTTTTGGTTTAAAATCTAAAGAGGGGTTTTTAAATGAAGGTATTGAAAATAGTTATGGGTGTAGATATTATGATGTGTTGTGTTAAATTTGTTGATTTTGACACATGAATTGGATTTGGGAGAAAATAGAATTTTGTCCTAAAATGTTTCAAATAATTATTTTGTATAAATAATGGAATTGGTATGGGGAATGTGAAATTGGATAGATGTTTATATCAAGGGTGGAGTTGGATACTTGTTACCTCTCATCAACGGAAATTTGGATAGTTTATCCATTTTGGAGATTGTATATCTGTTTAGAAATATCTGTTTTAGGCTATCGGTGGAGAATAGCTATGATTGTTGTAGAAATTGCATGAGGATTAGGTGAATTGAAACTAATCTCTTGTTTGTTGTCATTGAATATGACTGTGTTTTAATACATTGCATATGTATGATGTTTGGGAGGAGAAAGGGAATGTACTCCATGTTTGGGAGAAGAAAAGAGATAGACTCCATTGAATTAAGTTGGCTTGTGTGTCCAAGATAAAAGTCCTGAAAATCGCGCGTACACATAGGTGTCGATTCCGGTAGACGAAATTTTCGTAAAATGGCAAATTTGAAGTATTTGTGTAATGATTGTATTAGTTAGAGAACCACTGAATTGTAGCCTCAGTTGGGTTGTTTGGATAACAATGGACTTGACTCATGGATTGAGGTGAAATGAATTGTCCTGAAATGAATTAAGATAAAATGGCTTGAAATATGAAACTTGGCATATTATGATCTTGTAAGAATATGAATAATTTTATCACGGGCATTGTATATGCATATCATACTTGTATCTTTGTAAATATTCATATATTGTGCTAGATTGTTTCTACTAGACTTTGGCTCACCCTACTTAGGAAAAACATTTTCAGGTGCTGGTGATATGTCTCCACTAAGGACTTAGCTTGGGAGGATTGTGGAGCTGAAGGCTCATTTTTGTTTACTTTGTATTTATCTTTTGTACAAGCCTAGGACTTTATTTATATTGAGCTTATGATTCATTTTTTCGTAACCAAGCACGGTCTTGGAAAGATGTAAGCCCTTAGGACATATGAATATCTGTTTAACTTCCATTCTTTATTTCGTCTTGTAACATATGTTGTAGATTCAGTATGAATGATTTATGAATGTATATCGCATGTGTCATCTTTTGTACATTAACTCTGATGAATGAAAGTTTCTTATTTTATTTATGTCACATTGTACTAGTGTTTGAAGTTGGATTATTGTAATTATTTTGGGGGCGTTACATATTGAGAATGAACATATGGAAGGATGTTCAACCATTGTTCATTTTTGCACCGATTGAGTATCCACAGTTGCCTTTGTTCCTAGTTCCAAGAAAGCGCAACTACGATGACACAATATTAAAGAAGTTTGTCTCGATTAAATACATTCTCTTGATTTCTCCCGTTCTCATTGTGCACGTTGGGCCAATGTAACTTTTGATATAACATTATTATTGTGTGCCTAAAATGTGAACATTATATCATTGGTGCCTAAAACACAAATATTATCGTCTACTATTTTATTTCTTGATTCAATAATTTTTTTATTTTAGTTATTTTTTACTTTTTCTTCCCACCTTGTGATAATTTTAAGAATATTGGAAATATTTTCTTTGCCCGGCTTCCTTTTCCATTTTTCTTAATTTTTACTCTCCCTTTTATTTTTTATACAATTTTTTTAATTATTGTTTTCTCTTTCTTTTTGCCTCATGATAATTTTAAGAAAATTAAAAATATTTTCTATGCCTATGTTCCTCTGTTCCTTTGCTCAGATGTTATAAAGTTTTCATTGGAGTTGATCAAGGTTACAATTATTTTTTAGGAAATGTTAAAGAGAGATAAAATTACTATGTTTGAGTGTACAGAAAACTAAGAACACTGAAAAATAAATCTCAACCATATGTTTTTCGTCCTCTTGATTTTTTAGTAAAATGCAAAAAATCCACACACAAATATATATATATATAAATTGACAACACAAATTTTACATTTTTAGAAATATACATAATCGATGCTCACTTTAACAATATGATTGGCTTTGTTTTACTTGATAAATATTTTTAAAAAAATGTTGAGGAATATACCATTGGACATATGTTTTCCTTTCCTTTGTCAAAAGAAGTTGACTTTTCTTTTCCTTTAGACATTGCCTTGGTCTTTTCCTTTTCCTTTGCCTACCAAAAATAAATAAAATTAATTCAGAATAGAAAAAAAAAATGTAAATAAAATATATAATGTTCAACTTGATTTTTGGACTTACCTTAGAAATGTGGATAATATTAAGATTGCACTCATTGCGGATAACAGCACCGATATTCCTAGTCTCATGGAGGAATGGGCTTGCATGAGTAGGCTTATAAATATTTGTTGTGTACACACTAAAATTTTAACAATAAAAATATGTATTTATAGAATTAAATATAGTGTTTTACCAATTCCTTTGTGAAGCTAAAGATGTGCATGGCGAAGTAAGATGTCTAAGCACTGCTCCTTCTTGAGCCAGTGGAGTATTAGTTGTGCTTGGTGAAATCAATTCTCTTGATCTCTCACGTTCATGTCGCAAACATCATCCCAATTGATATGCAGAGCTTGCCTTTTCATTTCTTTCAAGTTCTCTCTGTGCACGTTGAGCCAATGCTCCTTTTGATATAACATTATTGTTATGTGCCTAAAACATGAAGATTAATTACATAAGATGTCTAAAATATGAATATTATCATCTACTGTTTTATATTTTTCTCTTCTTTTTTCATTTCTATTAATTTACTTTATCTTAATTCCCTTTCCTTGTGATATTTTGTAAAAAAATTGAAAACATTTTCATTCTATATCCCTCTCCTGCTTATTCCTTTTTTGTTCTCTTCCTTTTTTCTTCTCTTGTAGATGTTCTTGCCAATAGCAAAAAAGCCACAAAAAAAAACAATAATAATTTAAAACACATATAATGTTTTTGTACAAATGCTATTTTAGCATGCTTCAAAAAAAATATTTCACAAATTTACATGAAACTGTTTACTCTAAAAGTAGTATATGGCACTGTGCAAGTAGTATGTCAATTTTACATTAAAATAACAAACATGATCGAGGTTCATGCTCTAAAATAAATATTTTAAAAAAAGAACTTAAAATGAAAATGTTGAAGAGCCATACTTGTTGGAATTATGGTTTTATAGGCTTATTTTGGACCAACTTCGAGCCCAAATTTGAGTGGGCCCCAAACGTCTTTTGAGGTGGGTCCAAAGAGGTGACGTGTTCCTTGCCGCATAGCAAATCACACGGTGAAGACGGTTCGTCAAAACTATTTATGAGTGAATGGGAAGTTGACGTCGTTTTCGGGTTCATGGAATTGAAGGAATAAAATGTGGGTTTCCTTGTAAGGCTTGTCCCATATTGGAAACTTAAGAGAACTTATATGTATATATAAGTTCTAGGTGGCAACACCCCAAGTTTGTAGAAGAGAGTAGTTATGAACAAAGTGAACCTTGGCTCAAACCACCACACGAGCTCCGCCGCCGCCGTCCGTCCAATCGGGCGTGGGTGTGGGTCGAGTCGGGTCGGGTCGGGTCTTATATTAAATTTTTGGACAAAATTTATTTGAATTTTTTCAAAAAAATTATTGCTGGGAAATTTATTTTTTTGAAAGAAATTAATTTAAATTTTTGTGCTACTTTTTCCTGTCCAAATAGAGCCTTTCTCCGGTCCAATTTCCAGTAGGTTCAAACAGGTTGAATTGGACAAATTTATTTCCAACAAATAGATTCAAACAGTTCAGACCTGTTCGGTTTAAACTGTATCTGTTCAGAACAGATTGCATCTGTTCAATTCAAAATCTTATCTGTCCGAACAGGTACCATTTGCCTATAAATACTGGATCATTCCAGCAGTATTCTACATCCGAAAATTCATTTGTTGCAGTATTGTTCCAACAGAATTGTTCCAGATTTTGCTCTTTGCATTATCTATTCTTCATATTATTTTTAAAAGAAATATTTGAGAGTATAAGAACACAGGTTTTGTTCGTTGTATAAATTGTTTGGAGTGCTACTACAATTTGTGAAGATCATTATATCCTGGGAGATAGACGCCTTTTATCCGTAAGCACTGAAGTGGGGCGAATTTGTCTTAAGGACAGAGTGTCACACATTCGACTTGATCTTTTAAATATTTATTCCGTTCGGTAAAATAAATTCTGTAAGTAATTTATTTTTATTTGATTGATTTGTTTCAACTTATTTATTTTACACAGAAGATTGTTCCGACAATCTTAAGATAGATTCGAATTATTCTATTTATACAGAATTTTTCATTTGTTTCATTTTCTCTTCCTTTCTTCTTACAGAAATTACTTTCTGTGGTTTTACAAAATAATATTCTAGTTAGAAAAATAAATAGTAGTAATATACAATTTATTTTCTTTGACAACTAGTAGTAATATACTAGTAGTCATTAACAATTCAGAATATTTATTTGTGAAATTGATCAGAAATTAATTTTGGTTTTCAGAAACAATTTCTGAGTTTTCATTAATTAAAATTCTATTTCAATATTTTAATTTTTGAAGTGTTACAGAAATTTAATTTTCTATGAATAAAATTTTATTTTATTTTCAAATTAATTGAAAATAAAAGTTACAATTCTTGTTTCTTTTACTTTTTACAGAATTTAATTCTGTGGTTTTGGTTTAAATTTTATGTGTAGTATAAAATTCTAATTATAATTTTGTTTTATAATTTAGAATTCGTGGCTACTAAAACTAATCAAACCAATGCTCAAACAAGTACTAGTATGGTGGTTGTAATTGCACCAACCCCTCCTCCTGTTGTGACTGTGCCAATCAATCATGATGAGAAGCCAGGAAAGTTCTCAAGAATTGATTTTAAAAGATGGCAGCAAAAAATGTTGTTTTATCTTACTACTCTCAACCTGACGCGTTTCCTCCATGAGGATGATCCTACTCTGAAAGAGGATGAAACTGACCGGCAAGTGGTTGTTGCGGTCGATGCCTGGAAACATGCTGATTTTCTTTGCCGGAACTACATCTTAAAAGGACCTGACAACACATTATACAACGTCTACAGTCCTATCAAAACGGCAAAGGAACTTTGGAAGTCCTTGGAGAAAAAGTACAAAACAGAAGATGCTGGCTCAAAGAAATTTGTGGTTGGCAAATTCCTAGACTATGTGATGGTTGATTCTAAGACTGTGATTAGCCAAGTTCAAGATCTCCAACTCATTCTGCATGACATTCATGCAGAAGGCATATCTCTCAGTGAATCCTTCCAAGTTGCTGCCTTAATTGAAAAATTACCACAAGGCTAGAAGGAATTCAAGAACTACCTCAAACACAAGCACAGAAAAATGACTTTAGAGAAATTAGTTGTGCATTTGAGGATTGAGGAGGACAACCGCAATTCATAGAAACGGGCTGGTAAGCGTCCAATGGAGTCTAACGCAAATGTGGTGGAACATGCTCTAAAAGCAAATAAACGAAAGTTTTCTGAAGAAAGTTCCGCATAAGCCTCTAAAGGAGGAGAAACTAAAAAGTATAAGTTCAATGGAAAATGTTACATCTGTGACAAAGAGGGACATCGGGCCAAAGATTGCTGTAGTAAACGCAAAGGCAAAAGAAGATCAAGCAAAAAGCCTGCTCAAGCTAATATGACCGAAGTGGACAGAATTTCCAATGGTGTAGAGGACATAAATCTTTCTGCAGTTGTTTCTGAGGCAAATCTTGTCGGAAATCCTAAAGAATGGTGGGTGGACAAGTGCTATTCGCCATATTTGTGCCGACAAAAAGATATTCACATCTTATTCTATAGTAGACAACGGTGAACAACTTTTTTATGGGCAACTCCTCGACTTCTAAAGTTGAAGGACAAGAAAAGATTATTCTGAAGATGATATCTGGAAAGGAATTCACTCTCAATAATGTGTTGCATGTCCCGGACATTCGCAAGAATCTAGTCTCCGGATCTCTGTTGAGTAAAAATGGGTTTAGGCTAGTTTTTGAAAGTGACAAATTTGTACTTACCAAAAAGGGGATGTATGTAGGAAGATATTACATGTCTAATGGCCTTTTCAAAATGAATGTAATGACTGTTGTACCCTCTGTTATTAATAAAAACACATCTTCTTCTTACTTGCTTGAGTCTTCAAATTTATAGCCTAGTAGACTAGGACATGTTAATTATGGATCTTTGCATAGATGAATTAATATAGAATGTTTACCTAAATTTGACATTGATTTAAATCATAAATGTGAAATTTGCATTGAGGCAAAATTAACTAAAACTCATTCATTCAATTGAACGAAGTACGGAGCCACTTGAATTAATTCATAGTGACATTTGTGATTTTAAATCAATTCAAACTAGAGGTGGGAAAGAATATTTTATCACTTTCATATATGACTATACTAGATATAGTTATATTTATTTAATTCGAACCAATGATGAAGCTTTGGAAACTTTCATTCAATATAAGAATGAAGTTGAAAATTAACTTGGTAAGAAAATTAAAAAAGTTAGAAGTGATAAAGGTGGTGAATATGAATCACATTTTGGTGAATTTTGTAAAGAACATGGAATAATTCATCAAACCACCACTTCTTACTCACCTCAACAAAATGGAATTGCTGAAAGGAAAAATAGGACTTTAAAAGAAATGATGAATGTCATGTTAGTGGGGGGAAACAATACTTTCTGCTAATTATATACTTAATAAAGTACCCCAAAAGAAAGTGAATCAAACACCTTATGAAATGTAGCATTAGAGAGTACCATCCTACAAATACTTAAAAGTGTGGGGGTGTTTGGCTAAAGTGACTATTCCTAGTCCTAAAAAGACTAAGATGGGTCCTAAAACCGTTAATTGCATTTTCATTGGTTATGCCAAGAATAGTAGTGCATATCGGTTTTTGATTCATAAGTCAGAACATTCTGAAATACATGTAAATAATATTATTGAATCTCAGAATGCGTCTTTCTTTGAACATGTGTTTCCAAATAAAACTAAACAAGAGACTAGCATTAACAAACGATTTCATGATGCTATTACTAGTCAGGATCAAGAACATGATCAAGAACAATAGCATGAGATAGATCAAAATGAGGAAGAGGAACCTAGGCACAGTAAACGTACTAGAACCTCAAAATCGTTTGATCCAGATTTTCTAACATTTTTGTTAGAAAATAAGCCTTTAACTTTTGAAGAGGCTATGTTCAGTCCTGAAGTTCCTTTATGGGAAAAGGTTGTAAACAGTGAAGTTGAATCCATCCTGCAAAATCACACTTGGGAATTGGTGGATTTACCTCCAAGGTGTAAACCTCTTGGATATAAGTGAATTTTTAAAAGAAAAATGAAAATGGATGGATCAATTAACAAATACAAGGCAAGACTTGTGGTCAAAGGTTTTAGATTAAAAAAAAAAAGGTTTCGATTACTTTGACACATACTCACCGGTTACTAGTATAACATCTATTAGACTGCTAATTGCTATTGCATTGTTGTACAATCTAGAAATTCATCAAATGGATGTGAAAAAGCTTTCTTAAATGGTGAGTTAGATGAAGAAATTTACATGGAACAACCAGAAGGATTTTTTGTTCCAGGAAAAAAAAAGTGTGTAAATTGGTTAAATCATTATATGGTTTAAAACAAGCGCCAAAGCAATGGCATGAGAAATTTGGCATTGCAATGATGTCAAATGGATTCAACATTAATGAATGTGACAAATGTGTTTATATTAAAAACACAAACAAAAGATATGTTATAGTACATCTTTATGTGGATGATATGCTCATCATAGGTAGTAATAATGACATGAATAAAACTACCGAGAAAATATTGAATAAACATTTCGATATGAAAGACACAGGGATTGCTGATGTAATACTTGGTATGAAAATTACCAAAATATCAGAAGGTTATGCTTTGTCACAATCTCATTATATTGAGAAAATACTTGACAAATTTAGCAAAGATGATTATCATCTTGCTAGAACACCTGTGGATGTTAATTTGTTTTTTTCTAAGAATGTAGAGGAAAGTATTTCTCAATTAGAGTATGCCCAAATTATTGGACGCTTAATGTACTTGATGAATTGCACTCGTCCAGATATAGACTATACAGTAAGTAAATTAAGTAGTTATACGAGTAATCTAGGAGTAGAACACTGGAAAGCAATCATAAGGGCTCTAAGATATCTCCGATTTACTCGTAACATTGGGCTAAATTATATTAGATATCCAGCAGTACTTGAAGGATACTGTGATGCAAACTAGATATTGGATACTAGAGACTCAAAGTCCACCAGTGGGTATATCTTTACTCTTGGTGGGATAGTTGTATCTTGGAAATCTTCCAAACAGACTTGCATTGCTAAGTCTACTATGGAATCAGAATTCATAGCTTTAGATAAAGCTGGGGAAAAAGAAGAATGGCTTCGCTACTTCCTTGAAGATATTCCAATGTGGCCAAAATCGGTGCCTGCTATATGCATACATTGTGATAGTCAATCAGCAATTGGTAGAGCACAGAGTCATATGTATAACAGCAAGTCACGACACATTCGTCGTCGACATAACACTGCAAGACAACTACTCTTGTAATAACCCTCACACTGTCTTAGCCATACTCATGCATTTATATGATTTTGCTTTGTTAAGCTTGCATGTTCAATCTTGACTTGCCTTGCATTCTTGACTTGTCTGGCATAGGTGTTGATTGATACTGTATTTCTTGGTGTGTGAATGTTTAGCCGAGATGTCACCACTTAGCCGAGGTATTTCATACTAGTGACCTTTGTTTCCGGGATGGTATGACATAGGCCGAGATGTGGCACACCCTGGCCAAGGTGTGGCACAGCTTAGTCAATTGTCGTCCTCCCTAGCCGATGTCCTTGTTATCCTGTTGCCGAAGTCCTGTCTTTGGCCGATGTTATCCCTTGCCGAGGTTTTGTTGTTAGCCGATGTCTTTACTCGCCAGAGTGTTTCACTGGGTAGCTTGTTAGATACGCTTTGTCATAGACTTGTCTTGTCAGTCAGTCACCTTTTTGAGTTGAGCCAACCACCTGTTGCCACGTGTCCGAGCTGAAGGCTAAAGTAGCCGACAGACTTAGAAACACATCGTTCTTGTCTCAAACCTTTGTTTTAGAGAGAGAAGCTCTAGGAAGGAAAGAAGAGAGTTCTAGAGAGAGGAGTGTAGTTCGAGCTTGATCCTTGAAGATCGAACCGTTGGATTTGAGTCTTGAGGTTAGATTCTTGCTCTCCTTTGATTACTTTTATTGTTTGTTCAGTTACATTGCATGATTGAGTTTGTTCGTGTGCCATGCATGGATTTAAAGTTGGTTTTAGAAAGAAAATAAGACATTCATGTGTACTTGAGGAAAAGCCTTGATTTGATCCGGAAGCTTGCATTGAAATCTATGTTTTGTGTTTGTTTCATCAAGATCTTCTTGTATGGGTACCCAGGTCCATGTTTTTAAACTCATGGCATGAAATCTCAGATTTTATAAACGTAAGTTATGATCCTTGCATTCATTCCTTCATAATCTTCATGTTTATATTCTTGATGTTCTTGAGCAGAGGGAAACCCAGATTTTCCCCGACCTCATTTGTTCTTGAATGTGGCTCTCGGGACCACACCTCGGCGAGAGAGTGTGGGACCTCGGCCAAGACCTGGTTAGGTGCCCAGCATGATTTCCAAAGTAAGAAACAGTGTTTGATACGACTTGACTAAGTTTTGGGCGTTAGCCGAGATCATTTGCATGCATAAGAACCTTGTTTAAAGGTGTATTCAATAGACTTGCCATGTGATTGTAGGACTTGGACTTGCCTTGACCCCGACGTCCGAAGAACTATGTGAGTGGCATTCTTAATAAAGTTATGTTGCAATGTTTTGATAAAAGTCTTGTTTTGCCTTGTTTTGAAAAGTATTTGTAAGCATGAATGATTAACCCTATTTTGTATGCTAAGTGTTATTTTTGTTCGATGACAAATCTTGGAAAGTCCTTACGTGCTGGAGGACTCTAAGCATTTGCAGCACACTCTTGATAGTCCGTATGTGCCAGGGGACTTTAAGCATTTGTGGTACCAGTCCGTACGTGCTAGGGGACTTTAAGCATTAGTAGCACAACCCTTTTGGAAGTCCGTACGTGCTAGGGGACTATAAGCATTTGTAGCACAAGTTTGGAAGTCCGTACGTGCTAGGGGACTATAAGCATTTGTAGCACAAGTCCTTAGTGTCGAGGACTATAATGCAACGACACTCTTGTTTACAGATCTCTTGTCTTGCCACTGACGGTTTTACCGCGTGGGTTCGTTCGTTCGAATTGTTATCTCTTGTATTATATTGTTGCTAGTAAGCATCCCTTGAAACTTGAAAGATTTGATAAATGGATTTGTTGTACTCCTTGTATTGTTTGTTAAAAGACCTCGGACATCATTCATGTAAACCCTTTATTGTTTATGCCATTCACTGAGTATCCAAGCTCACCCTCTCTATATATATATGTAGGTGATGAGCAGGGCGGCGACGCCTAGATGTGTTTGCCGAGGTGTTTTGCCGACGTGTTTTTGATTCGCATTTTGTGAACATCTTGAAGATCATGCTTCTTAGTTCTTTCATTGTATTTTGTATTTGAAGGCCGAGAAGCCTTTTTGTCAAGATGTAATTCATGTACTCTACTTTGTTATATTGAAGCCATTAAAAGATGTATGTTATTTCATCCAACTTAAGCACTGCTCTTATGGACCACTTGTATGTTAATTTATTGCTTCCGCATTTGTAAGCCCCATATGTTTACTCTGATTTGTGTGTGAATTCTGGTAAGAGGCCTTTGGTAATCTCGGATTACTGGCCATCTCGGCGACGACCTTCTAGGGGCGAGTTGGGGTCGTGACAACTCTCTAATGGAATTATTTCCATTGAATATGTGAAGTCTAAAGACAACATAGCAGATCCACTAACCAAAGGGTTAGCAAGAGAGTTAGTTGAGAATTCATCGAGGGGAATAGGACTTAAGCCTATTAAATAAGAGCTACCACAACGGCAACCCAACCTAGTTGACTGGAGATGCCAAGATCTAGGTTCAAAGAGACAACCGAGTTGTGTATGACTCAAAAGGATCACTGGGCAGTCAAACTCCTATCCATTTCTATGATAAAATAGTGATGTCTGCAGCATTTTAGGTGAAGTAATACTTTTAATGATTCTTAGATCTAGGAATACCTAGTGGAGTATGGCAGGGTAATTTTCATAAGATTCACCTATATGAGTGTGAACTGGGCTGGTTCTATAAGATTTGTAAAGGCAACAATTCTCTAGAGCACTCATGAAAGACCAGGTTGTTCAGGACCAAAATGAACACAATAGTGAGAACTAAACTGTGTCTGGTAATATATTGTGTGAGTTCTATTGTCTTGGTTTACACAAATGGCTGAACAGTTCAAGACATCATTTCACTGGTTAGCTAGTAAATCCGATAGTGTCTCACAAAGGAATGTTCAAAGCCAAAAGCTATCTATCATTTGCAGATTATTTCCAATTTCTATACTCTCTGTAATTAGATCATGTTGTTGCATTTTCTCTCCGTCAAATTCCATTCATGTGGGGGATTGTTGGAATTATGATTTTATAGACTTATTTTGGACCAATTTTGAGCCCAAATTTGAGTGGTCCCAAACGTCTTTTGGAGTAGGTCCAAAGAGGTGACGTGTTCCTTGCCGCATGGCAAGTCACACGGTGAAGACAGTTCGTCAAAACCATTTATGAGTGAATAGGAAGTTGACATCATTTTTGAGTTTGTGGAATGGACAATTGAAGGAATAAAATGTGGGTTTCCTTGTAAGGCTTGTCCCACATTGGAAACTTAAGACAACTTATATGTGTATATAAGTTCTAGGTGGCAACACTTGGGTTGGGCCCCAAGGGGCACCCCAAGTTTGTAGAAGGGAAGAGTTATAGACAAAGTGAACCTTGGCTCAAACCACCACACATGCGCGCGCGCGCCGCCCGCTGTCCGTCCGACTAGTTGGCAGAGCTGAGCGCGGGTATGGGTTATGGATCGGGTCGGTTCTTATATTAATTTTTTGGACAAAATTTATTTGAATTTTTTCAAAAAATTTCTTGCCAGAAAATTTAATTTTTCTAAACGAAATTAATTTAAATTTTTGTGCCAATTTTTTCTGTCCAAACAGAGCCCTTCTCCGGTCCAATTTCCAATAGGTTCAAACAGGTTGAACATGACAGATTTGTTTCTAGCAGACAGATTCAAACAGTTCAGACCTGTTCAGTTTAAATTATATATGTTCATAATAGATTGCATCTGTTTAATTCAAAATCTTATCTGTCCGAACAGGTACCACTTGCCTATAAATACTGGATCATTCCAGCAGTATTCTACATCCGAAAATTCATTTGTTGCATTATTGTTCTAACAGAATTGTTCTAGATTTTGCTCTTTGCATTCTCTATTCTTCATATTATTTTTAGGAGAACTATTTGAAAGTATAAGAACACAGGTTTTGTTCGCCGTACAAATTGTTTGGAGTGCTACTACAATTTGTGAAGCTCATTGTATCCTGGGAGATAGACGCCTTTTATCCGTAAGCACCGAAGCGGGGCAGATTTGTCTTAAGAACAGAGTGTCACACACTAAACTTGATCTTTTAAATATTTATTTGGTTCGATAAAATAAATTATTTATGTAATTTATTTTTATTTTTTTGATTTGTTTCAACTTATTTATTTTACACAGAAAATTGTTCCAACAATACTACTGAACATGCATTTTCCTTTCCCTTACTCGAAACAGTGATTTTTTCATTTTTCTTCAACAATGCCTTGGCAATTTCCTTTTTCTTTGCCTACAAAAAATGAAAAAATATATATATAGAAAGTTTAAAATATATATAAATAAGAATATAGGGTGTTTTGAAAAACAAAAATCTATATAATTAAATTTGGCCTAACTCTCGAACCCGAATGACATTAAAGTCACACTCATCACAGATGACAACATTAGCATTTCTTTCTTGAAGAATTTGAACCTATAAATATAAAAGAAATAGAAAAAAAAATTAAAAAATTTATACACATAAGAAAATGAGTAAAAGGAGTCGATATTACAGTTCGACGTGGGTCTCCATCTATTGGTAAATTATAAGAAAAGAGTATTTTGTTATAAGGAAATTAGATTAAAAAAAAATACTGAAAAGAAAAGAAAAGAAAATTGACTTTAACTTAGAAGGTGTAATTTTTTTTTTTCAAAAAAATAAAAAAGAAAACAATTTACATGACCAAAAATAGTAATGTTGTCCATAATTAGAGGTTAAAGGTCAATGATGTCTCAACCTAAAAGTATTTGGTCATGTAAATTTGACAAAGATAGCAAAGATAACTGTAAGAAGGCAGAATGAGGTTTAATAATTGGTATATAAAAAAAATTAATTGATACAAAATTAACAACCTCCTAATATATTTTAGTTAACAACCTACTTTAAGAGGTTTGTTTGTGCATGAATATCACAGATGGAGAAATTGAACTACTACAGAATAGAAGAAAAATTATCATTTCTTTATGTCTTCAATATACATTAAAAATGATAGAAGACAAATTAAATACTCTCATAGAAATCTTCATCATTTTTCTCTCTTGGCTGAAATGTAGAACTATTGCAATACATGATTTTGTGGTTGATTCTATGTAGTAATTTTGCATTGACAATGGCTAATTATGATGGATTGTATTGCCCACTTTTCCTACTAACAACTAAATAAAAAAAAAAAAGAGTAATTATAAAAAATATAAATTCTACTGCTTATGAATAAAATTTTAGTAAAACTTAAATATAGAAATTTAATGACTTATTTTGCATTTTAAAATGTGAACAAAAAAGTTTAAACAAAAAGTCAATTATAAAAAATATAGATTATACTGCTTATGAATAATATTTTAGCAAAATTAAATATAAAAATTTAATTACTAATATTGCATTTTAAAAACTGAAAACAATTAATAAAAAACTACAATAAAAATTTATAAAAGGTCTCACTACACTGTAACTGGATAGTTAAAAATACCTTTTGTTGTATCTGTATAATTACAAATGCCTTTTTCAATACATATCGTAAAAAATCATACGACACTATACTTTATTTTGGCCAAGGAGCAATACTCTCATAAAAATCATAAAAAAATTATTAAAACAAAATTTTAAAATAAGTTTCAATTTTTTCAAAAGTCTTGATAAACATCTAAAAAGTAAATATAACGATTCTAGTTTTAGACCCGACCCATTTGATATTTTGGTCTTATTTCCCTTATACTTCCTTGAGTTTGGCTATTAGTTTGTAATGGTTGCATTTTGGAACAGGTTGGTTGCTTGGTTTTCGAACTTTTGTTGCCCAGAATTTTACTTCTATGCTCGAGCGTCATTTCTTGTGTTCAAGCGGGCTTCATGAACTCTCAGACTGTAAAACTACTAGGAGAGTGTATTCTACGCTCGAGCGGTCTCAGCTCGAGGGGCCTTTCTTGTGTTCGAGAGCTGGTCTATTTTCAGTAAAACTATTAGGAGTGTGCATTCTGTGCTCGAGCGTCATTTCTTGCGCTTGAGCAAAACAACTTGTTATGTCTGACGCTCGAGCGTCACTTCTTGCGCTCGAGCAGACTGTGCGCATATCAGTTCGTGAAAGTGACCATTTACATCACTTTTTCACTTTTATTCTCTCTTTAAACTTTCTAAAAACCCTAGATCTAAAGTTTCTCTCTCTCTCTCTCTCTCTCTCTCTCTCTCTCTCTCTCTCTCTTTACCATTTTACCTAGATTTAGTAATTTCTCTACCCGTGTGCCTTTGTTAAAAATGTAGAGCATCTCAAGGGCTACATTTCCATCTAAATAGAGTTGAGTTTTGGCATTCTTGACGTCTCTCCATTTGTTCATTTGGTCTTCTAGCTTTGCGGTAAGGATTTTCTATACTCCTATATGACTTTTAACTTAGTTATTTGTTTTGTATAAACATTATTGTGATTTTTCGAGGATTTTAAACAAACCTAGGATTTTAAACAAACCTAGGATTTTGGTTTAAAATCAAAAGAGGGGTTTACAAATGGATGTATTGAAAATGGTTATGAGAGTAAATATGAGGTTGTGGTGTAATAAAATTGTTGATTTTGATACTTGGATTGTATTCAGAAGAAAATGGAGTTGGCCCTAAAATGTCTCAAATATGTATTTTGTATAAATAAATAGAATTGGTATTGAAAATGTGAAATTTGATGGATGTTTATATAAATGGTGAAGTTAGATGTGTATTATCATTCACCCATGGAAATGTGGATAGTTTATCTGTCTTAGAGATTATATATTTGTTAAGAAATATCTGTTTTGGGCTATCGGTGGAGAATAACTATGATTGTTGTAGAAATTACATGAGGATTAGGTAAATTGAAACTAATTTCTCATCAGTTGTCATTGAATATGATTATGTCTTTAAATATATTGTATATGTATAATGTTTGGGAGGAGAAAGGGTATATACTCCATAGAATTAAGTTGGCCTGTGTGTCTAGGGTGAAAGTCCCAAAAACCGTGTGTATGTATATGTATATATATATGTGGGTGTCGATTTCGGCAGGTGAAAGATCCCTAAAAAGGCAAATAGAAGTGATTGTATGATGGTGGTACTGGTTAGAGGCCTATTGAGTTGTATTCTCAGTTTGGTTGTCTGAATGAAATGGATCTGATGTCATGAATTGAAATAATACAGTTGGTACTGCATGGTTTGCAAATGAATTATGAAACAGTTTATCAATGGCATTGTAATTACATATTACCCTTATATCTTCAATTTTGTTTAATATGTTGTACTGGATTATTTCTACTAGGTTTTGGCTCACGCTATATGGGAAAACCATTTTCAGGTGTTGGTGATATGTCTCTGCTAAGGACTTAGCTTGGGAGGACTGTGGAGCTAAAGGCTCATATTATTTATTTTGCTTGTATTTTGTATTTCATATTTATACAAGCCTAGGGCTTTATTTGTATTGAGCTTTTGACTCACCTTTGTTGTATCCAAGTAGTGGCTTGGAAAGATATAAGCCATCCAAGCATATGACTATCTGTGTAACTTCCATTTTGTTATGAATGTATATTAAACTTTGATTAATGAGAGTATGTCGTTTCATTTATACCACCATTTATGATATGGGTTTATTGTATTTATTTTGGGGCGTTACAGTAATTTTCTTTTTTTTTTGAAAAAATTCAAAACAAAATTAAAAAAGCTAAATAAACTGGACTCTTTTTGGAGAGAGTGAAGCCTAAACTTTTTAAAATAGCAGTTCAATAAAAAATTAAATTTTAGAAATAGTTCACTAAAGTCAAAAAAAAAAAAGTCATCAACTAAAAAGGATTAACTTCTTAATGTTCCATTTTCCTTTTAGTCAACAAATTCCCTTCAAATCCTAAATCCAAATATAGCCTGAAAGGGAAGAGGAGAGGAGGGGAGGGAAGGGGAAGGGGAAGGGGAAGGGAGTGGAGAGGGGAGGGGGGAAGGAAAAAAAAGAACAAGAAGGACCTATCATATTACAAAATTAAACTGCAACAAAATCTTTGTAAAAAAAGAAAAAGAAAAGAAAAAAACATTGGTATTCATGCCCAAAAGTTTGACCTACTTTATAGGTCCAATGATATGTCAAGAAGATGGTTAGTTGATAATTAAATATTCTCTAATTATCAACCAATGATCTTGTTGACACATCACTGTGTCTATAAAGTGGATATAAAAAATGGACTTGTATATCATTTTCTAAATATATATATAAAATAATAATAATAATAATAAACGTAAGTATTGATATAATTAATTATACATTCCTGTTATTCATAACAAACTTGCCATTATCGTGTTCAATAATTTCAACCCACATAATCTCTACAAATTTAACAAATATATACCAAGATACATTACTATACACACTATATTATACTTGTTTCTAAACCAAACATTAAAAGCTTAATGTTTAATCTAATTATTGAAAATTTCATATTAAAAATTCCAAGACCAAACATGAAAATTCCAGAACATTAAAGAAATCTGAGAGAGTTCATTCATTAACCCAGTTAATGAAAATTCATTAACCCAGAACATTCATTAACCCACTGTAATTCAAGAAACAAAGTAAGGAACTAATAAAGAATTGCAAGGTAGCGAGTTATCTGCTTGAGAAGCAAAATTAAAGAAATCTGAGACAGAAGGATAAAAAGAAAAATACAATTAGTAAGAGTACTCCTCAACACTAAAAATGTACACTAATCTATTTTCATGTTTGATGAGTAAGAATATGACCATTGATGATTAATGAGAATCTCAACCCATTTGACTAAGATGAAATAGAAATGATTGTTAACATGAAACTCATTTTTCATTAACCCCCGTTTGATAGAGAAAGAGAAGTGGGTGTTAAAACCCCATCGATTATTAAAGAGAATCTCAACCCAATTAATGTTAACATTAATTAAGAGCACTCATCAACACTAAAAATGTATACGAATCTATTTTCATGTTTGGTGAGTAAAAATATGACCATTGATGATTAAAGAGAGCCTCAACCCATTTGACTAAGATGAAATAAAAATGATTGTTAACATGAAACCCATTTTTCCTTAACTCCTTTTTGAGAGAGTGAGAGAGAGAGAGAGAGAGAGAGGAGTAGGTGTTAAAACCCCATTGATTATTAAGAGAACATCAACCCAATTAATGTTAACATTAACTCAGAGTTTTTTTTCAGAACCTCAACCCATTAAGATGAAATAAAAACATGAAATCCATTTTTCTTTAACCCTCATTTGAAACATGAAACCTATTTTTCTTAACCCCCATTTGATTGAGAGAGAGAGAGAGAGAGAGAGAGAGAGAGAGAGAGAGAAGTGGGTGTTAAAATCCATTGATTATTAAAAAGAACCTCAACCCAATTAATGTGAACATTAACTTAGAGTTTTTTTTTTTTGGAACTTCAACGCATTAAGATGAAATAAAAATGATTGTTAGCATGAAACCCATTTTTTATGTATACGAATGTGTACGGGAAAGAAATACACCTTCTCGTATAATCCTGTTGATCAAGTCTGCGCTCTTCCGTACGACGCCGTTCTACTACCTGAAAACACAACCGTGGGCTCGCCGGTGGGTGTGTGCCGGAAACCTCTCCGATGCCTAAGTCGGTCAACAAGACAAACAGGTAAAAGCTCTATGTATTCAGGAAGCAAAGTTGCATTACCTCTCCATAGGTGATATTTGTGAGCTTTTATAGGTTTCGAGTGGCACAATCCTAGTAGGACTCTTACTCCTCCATGTAGAGTCCTCCTAGGATTCATACTCCTGAAGGATAATGCCTATCCCCCAACACCCCCCTCACTACTTAAACCAAGTGAGATGGTCTTTCCATGGCTGAACTACAATACAACCGAAATAACACTGCCTAATACAGGCAAGTATGGCCGATCTAACTAATAGTTCGGCTCTTCCCTTCCTTGCTTCTATCCCGGCTGCGAATGCTAAGACCGAGCTATCCATAGAAGTGTCAAGCCGAACTAACTCAAACAGTCCTGAAGAAGGTTCTCCCATACTCCGGTTTAGAGGAGATGACCGGGCTAACCCGTAACACGCCGCAGCCGAGCTACCCCGTGCCCATCTGACAACCGAACTAACCGTAGTACTCCTTTTGACTGGACTAACCGTAGTACTCCTTTTGACCGGTGTATCCACTGTCTTTCGTACTTGGACCTATCTCAGCCCAACACCCAACTCGGCCCAATTTATATATATAAATTACCCTCTCAATTGCCCCTTAATTCTATCTGCATAGCATGACAAGGATTATCTGTTCATCAGCCGAGCTAGAGTCCCTAAGCCTCTCTAGCCAAGCTACAACCATTTAGCTTATCCAACCGGGCTAAACTTAAGCCGAGCCGTTCTTATCCGGTCACAACGTCTTTTCAATCATCAAAACTGAATCGCTTCCTATTCCGTATACACGTGGCACGCTCCCATTGGTTGAAGGCAGCTGTCAACGCCATCTTCGTGTTTCACAATTTTTGATCAGTCCCGCCTTTTTTTGGCTTTTTACACAAAACAACCTTCTCATTTCTGAATTAACCTCACACTGCTCATCTTTTTCTCTTTCTTCGAACTCTTGCTGTTCTCCACGTTGCTCCTGAAGAAACTGTGTGATTTTGCCACCATTTCCAGCTCTTCTGCTTCTTTATCTGGTAAGTTGCTCAAACCTACCTATCGTTCTTTGTTTTTGCTTTTGTTTGATCCATAGCAATCTGTTTCGTGTGTTTTTGCAAAACACATTTTTGCCTCTTTTTTCCACTGTTCTTGCCCTTTCTGAAAAACCTTTAAGAACCACTTGAACCTCATGAAATAATCTGTAGAACACTGTTTAATCCATAAACATGTTTCAACCGAACTAGGATAATGTTCGTGTTATATGTAGATCCTTTCAGAATATAACCGAACTACAACTTGTAGATATATCAGCAGTTGCAGTAAGTACCATCTTCTGATTTAGCCGAGACAAACGAACCGAATTATATTTAGAAAACTTGAAACCATAACCCTTGACCGAGCTAAGTCTACGGGGCTAAGCCAGCTTTCTTAGTTTCAAAACCGAACTCAGAAAGCTGCCCCTAGAGGCTTACCCGAAGTAACAAACACCATAGCTCAAACCGAGATACCCAACCCCTCGCTCAAACCGAGCTATCGATCCCTCTGCTAGACCGTGCTACAAAACATCATGTTAGAACCGATATAAACCTGTAGCATCCCCCAGGCCGAAGTAGGACTCTTTATCTTTGTTTTGATTTTGTAGCACGGTCAACGACCTGTGCTTAACACCTTGTTTTCCACTTTGCAGACTTAGGTCGCCCAGGCACTCCTCTGCGCACTCAACCGAGCTACTGAGCACATTCTTTTGACCGAGATAATTTATTTGTAATTTTATACAATAAATGGGGAAGTATAGGTTTTTGGTAGAAACCCCAGGAGGCCTAGCCGAATTCCGAAGGGAGTACAACATCCCTGACGACGTCCAACTTATATTGGCCAAAAAAGATGAAACTCCATGGGGAAATGAAGGCTTCGTCCCCTTTACCCTCCTTTCAATTATAGAAACCGGACTAAGATTTCCAGTCCAGCCACTTATTTGCGAATTCCTTAGACAAACACGACTATGCCCAACCCAACTTTCCACCAATTCATACCGTATCATAATGGGAGTAGCCGCACTAAACCAACAAGAAGGACTCAACCTCGGTCTAGCCGAAATATTCCACCAATACTCCATAGGTTCCAAAGAAGAGGGCTGGGTTTATTATTCAAGAATACGCCGCAACCGAGAGAAAATAATAAAAGATACGCCGGACAAAGACTTAAATGACGATGATTTTTTCTGGGTGTCTGGGAATTATAAAGATCACCAAGCCCAGATTCCTGGCCGAAGAATAAACTGGAAACAAGGAGAACCCGGTATAACTACTTCGGTTTTCTCTTGTGCCGTTCTTTGATTTCGGCTTCCACTCTGAACCGAGCTAACAGTTGAATTTTTCTCTGCAGACTCAGCCTACCTTCATTCATTGTACAGCTACCCCAACCTCAATACCCTCCGCGCCGCACTGCGGGTTAAAGAAAGGGGTTAGGCCAAACTTCTAAATTTCGAACTGACCTACAGATACAGCGGTCGCCGAAAAGCGAGAATGACCGACTTTCTCCTAGAGGACGCCCCAGAACCGGACCCATCCTTGCCCCAGATCAACCTAGTGCCTTTAACCGCCGAACAAGAGATGGCAAAAAGGAGCAGGCTGAAGGCCTTCTTAACCGCAACAAATCCAGCCGATGTACCACCAACTGGGCAGACCACTGAGACTGTGGTAGCACTCCCATCTCAACGGCCCTCTTCATCTCGTCCAAGCAAGCGTGCCCGGACTAGCCAAACCGAGCAGCGACTTGTTGATGAGGACGAGACCGTTCTGCCACCAAGCCCTCCTCCAAGCCCTTAACGAAATGCTCAACCGGAGCATTCTGACCGAGCTGCCACCTCAAAATGGGTTCCCAACCTTTCCTTCCAGAACCGAGATATACTGGAGTCTGATTCGGTGGTTGCCGAAAAGGATCACTTGATGGCTTTCAATCTAGCCAAGAGTGTTTGTCTTCCCAAAGACATGGAGCACCACCAAAAGCAGCTAAACACCGAGCTGAAGGCAATCCGGTCTTCAACAAAGTCCATGATCCTGGTAAGTAGCACAGTCCTTTTTTCTGTCTATTTTTTCCAACTCTCACTTCGGCTGAGAAGAAAATTACTATTCTCTTGCAGGCCATTCAGAAAAACCATATCACACACAGGAAAGTGCTGGAGCTTAGAAGAAATACTAGGCAGGCCATGGCAGAAGCCGAAGCAAAATCAACCGAGCTAGAGGAGGCCAAAAAGCAATTGGCCGAGCTACAATCTGAGAACGGCCGACTGACCGAACTGGTTAGTTCGGCCGAAGCCGAAAAGCAAAAGGTTGCCATTGAGACAAAGGATAAGTACCTGCGCCAGCTGGCGAAGATTGAAAAGAAAAAAGATACCGAGATAGCCCAACTGAAGGAGGGCATGAAAGCTGCCGAAAAGCGAGGTTTCAAGAATGCGGAGAATGCTTACACCCAACAGTGCGAAGCCGCCAAGGATATTTTCTTCAAGTGTGGCTGGAGGAGTGTGGTGGAGCAGCTCGGCTGTGGGCCTGAAACCGAGGTCTACAATGTTCCTAAGTATTTTATTCCGGCTTCATTGGCGCAGTACGCTGCCAATCTTCAAAAGCAATTTCTCGAAGGCTCCAGCTCTGATGATGATGATGATGATGATGAAGATGAAGACGAGCCAACTGACACTCCGGTCATCAACAAGCAAGCCAACGATCAATCAGCTCGGCTGGAGCCAGCAGTTGAAGACCTAACTGATGCGCTGCCGACTGACACCGTGCTGCCAGTTAATACCGAGGTCCAGGCTGAAACCGAGCTCCCACCTCAAACCGGACTTCGAGCAGATGCTGACGTTGACTTTGATGCCAAAATTGATGAACTCTTCCACTGATTTTCATTTTTCTCTGTTCTTCTTTGTATAGAAAAACAAACTTGTAATCGGGCTGAGTCCCCTGTTCTGTAATGAAGACTCTTTTGATCATGTTAATGAAAATTTTCTTTTGTGCTGAACTCTTATTCCGGTTTTGATTTATGTGCTTGCACTTGCCTTGCTTACTATTACTCCCAACTGCTATTTTGGTTTACTTTCTTGCAATATTTACAACCGGGATACCGTACTCCGATTTTGGTTGGTTAACCTGACTTACTAACCAACCACTCTTTGGCCGACATAATTACTTTGGCTGAAGAGTTACAAGTGTTTATTTCATCCAGCCAACTACTCTTCAGCCATAAACTTACTTCGGCTGAAGAGTAACAAGTGTTGGTTTAATCCAGCCAACCACTCTTCAGCCATAAACTTACTTCGGCTAAAGAGTAACAAGTGTTGGTTTAATCCAGCCAACTACCCTTCAGCCATAAACTTACTTCGGCTGAAGAGTAACAAGTGTTGGTTTAATCCAGCCAACCACTCTTCGGCCATAAAATTACTTCGGCTGAAGAGTAACAAGTGTTGGTTTAATCCAGCCAACTACCCTTCAGCCATAAACTTACTTCGGCTGAAGAGTAACAACAGTTGGTTTAATCCAGCCAACCACTCTTCAGCCATAAACTTACTTCGGCTGAAGAGTAACAAGAGTTGGTTTAATCCAGCCAACCACTCTTCAGCCATAAACTTACTTCAGCTGAAGAGTAACAACAGTTGGTTTAATCCAGCCAACCACTCTTCAGCCATAAACTTACTTCGGCTGAAGAGTAACAAGAGTTGGTTTAATCCAGCCAACCTCTAAGTTGGTTTTTCCAGCCAACTTAGAATAAAGTGTTTGGTTATTCCCGACCAAACGTCTTGCAGCCTGGATCTTTATCCGGGGCTTAGGAAAGGTGTTGGTTTAATCCAGCCAACCTCTGAGTTAGTTTTTCCAGCCAACTTAGAATAGAATGTTTGGTTATTCCGACCAAACGTCCTGCAGCCTGGATCATTATCCAGGGCTTAGGAAGGTTCATAGTTGGTTATTCTGGCCAACTATGTTTACAATGCTCCTAACTCACTAAAGTTACCTTTTACAGAAAACAATTATGCTAAAAAGAATCGACCTGTTTTATTGAGAAAGTAAAAGATTACATATACTTAAAAGAAAAAAAACTAGAAATAAAACAACTTGAGATTGGCAGTGTTCCATGGCCTAGGAATTGCTTTGCCGTCCTTATCTTCCAAGTGGTATGCCCCTTTGCCTGCTAATCTGACCACTTTGTAAGGTCCTTCCCAATTAGGCCCCAACTTGCCATCTCCTGGAACCAAGGTGTTTCCCATCACTTTGCGCAGCACCCAATCTCCGATCTTGAATTGCCTTGGATGCACTGTTTTGTTATACTTTCTGGACAACTCTTGTTGGTAGGAGGCGATGTGAACCAATGCTCTGTCTTTTCTTTCTTCCGCAAGGTCAAGCTCTAATGCTATGGCTTCGCCATTTAAGTCTAGATCAAAGTTTTCGCTCCGAATTGTAGGGAGGCCAACTTCTAATGGGATGACTGCTTCCATGCCATAAGCTAAGGAGAATGGTGTTTCTCCTGTTGATCCACGAGGCGCGGTGCAGTAAGCCCATAAAACATGAGGGAGCTCTTCTGCCCACTTGCCTTTGGCTCTCTCTAACCTTTTCTTCAATCCATCCAAGACTACCTTGTTTGATGCTTCTGTCTGACCATTTGCTTGGGGATATGCCGGTGTAGAATTGTAGAACTCTATCTTGTACTCTTCACAAAAGCCTCTGAAAATTCTGCTGTCGAATTGAGTGCCGTTGTCTGAGATCAGTGCTTTTGGTATGCCAAAGCGAGTGATGATGTTCTGCCAAACAAACTTCTTCACATCTTTTTCCTTGATTGATGCCAAGGCTTCTGCTTCCACCCACTTTGTGAAGTAGTCGGTTGCCGCAAGGAAGAACTTCCTACTGCCTGGTGCTGTTGGAAGTGGCCCTACTATGTCTAAGCCCCACATTGCGAAGGGCCATGGGCTAGTGAGAGGTAAGAGTTCTCTGGCAGGCTGGTGTATTTGGTGCGCAAACTTCTGACACTTCTAGCACTTTTTGACATACTTTTCTGAGTCTGCTTGCATGTATGGCCACCAGTATCCTTGTGAAATTGCTCGGTATGCCAATGATCTTCCTCCTTGATGGCTGCCGCATACGCCCTCATGTATTTCGAACAGGAACGCTTCCACTTTGCTGGGGTGAACACACTTTAAGTAAGGTCCTGAGAACGACTTTTTATACAATGCCAAAGATGGGGAGAGCCAAAATCGCTGCGACTTTGCTCTTATTTTGTTGGCTTCTTTCTTTTCTTCTGGTAAGATGCCTTCTTTTAAGAACAGGATGATAGGGTCCATCCAAGAAGGGCCTAACTCCGTACAACATACCTCTTCTGCTTCGGGGTCTTCAATGCTGGGTCTAGGTAGGTAGTCGATCAATAGTGGATGAGGGATGGAGGTATCTGCCATTGAGGCGAAGCCTGCTAGTTCATCTGCTCTGCTGTTCTCCTCCCTGCCGATCTGTTCTATCCTCACTACTTCAAACTTTTTGATCTCTGTTCTGACCAGCTCTTGGTACTTAGCCATTCTGTCATCCTTTGCTTCATAGTCGCCTGAAATTTGGTTCACCACCAGTTGTGAGTCGCTGTATACCATTAGTTCGGTGGCCTTCATGTAGAATGCCGATTTGAGGCCTGTAAGAAGTGCTTCATACTCCGCTTCGTTATTTGATGTTGGGAAGCCAAGGTTGACTGCCTGCTCCACTACTAAGCCGTCTGGAGAGATGAGGACTATGCCGAGTCCTGCTCCATGTCGGTTGGATGCTCCATCCACAAAGAGCTTCCACATCTCCCCAACGAGCAACTTCCAGCAAGTGGAGGGATCGAATGATGCCTTGGGATCTTCCATGTTGCTGGTGTCCTTTTCAAGGTCCACGCTTGTTGTCTGCCCCTCGTCATCTGGTTGTACCAAGTCTTGTTTTGTTGGTGAGTCTTGACTTGGTGTCGCATGGTCCGCTTCTTCCTTCCTTGTATTACTCTGGTTTGCCTTGGGACCTGACTGAGTAACCAATACCAGGGGTTGCGTTATTCCGACGTCAACCTTCATCCCTAGTTCGGTTGTTTTAGTTAGGTCGACTGGGCAGATATGATGACTTCCTGGGGTGAATTCTGCGACGAAGTCTGCCAGGGCTTGTGCTTTTATTGCGGTTCTGGGTTGGAACTTGATGTCGAATTGTCCTAACTCTACAACCCACTTCAAGATCTGCCCAGAGAAGTTCGCCCTCTCAAACAAAGCTTTTAGTGGGAAAGCTGTGAGGACAACTATGGTGTGGGCATGAAAGTAGTGCGACAACTTCCTTGAGGCCATCATCAAAGCCAATGCCAATTTTTCCAGTGGTAAGTACCCTGTTTCGGCGCCCAAAAGTGTCTTGTTGACGTAATAGATGGGTAGATGTTGGATTCCTTCTGTACGGACCAACACTGCGCTGATTGCGTGCTGTGAGACTGCCAGGTGCAAGAAGAGTTCTTCTCCAAGAATTGGGGTTACAAGTAGTGGTGGAGAAGACATGTATTCCTTCAAGCTTTCCAGAGTTTGGTCGCATTCGTCATCCCACTCAAACTTGGTCTTCAGAGCTTGGAAGAATGGTCGTAGTCTGTCTGACGACCGGCTTATGAACTGATTGAGCGCAGCCGCCATGCCAGTGAGATGCTGTACTTCTTTCACTGAGTTTGGTCTCTCCAGATCCTGAATCGCCTTGATCTGAGATGGGTCTGCCTCAATACCCCGGTTGGTCACCAGGAAGCCCAGGAATTTACCAGATCCTACTCCGAGTGCACACTTCGACGCGTTGAGGCGTAACTTATGCTTCTTCAGGATATCAAACATCTCACCTAGGTCCTTGAGATGGTCACTCTCATCCTTGCTCTTGACCACCATGTCGTCGATGTAAGCCTCCATTTTTCTGCCTAACAACGGCTCAAACATCTTGGTGACCATTCTCTGGAATGTCGCCCCTGCGTTCTTTAGGCCAAAGGGCATGACCTTGTAGCAATAGAGTCCTCTTGGAGTTGTGAAGGATGTCATTTCCTGATCTGGTTCGTGCATGGCAATTTGATGGTAGCCTCTGTATGCATCCAGAAAGCTAAGTCGGTTGTGCCCCGCCGTCAGGTCTACTAGTTGATCTATCCGTGGTAGGGGAAAGCTATCTTTTGGGCACGCCTTGTTGACTGTTTTGTAGTCGACGCAGACACGCCACTTGCCATTCTTCTTTGGCACCACCACTGTATTGGAGATCCATTTTGGGTAGTGTACTTCTCTGATTGCCCCAGCCTCCAACAAGTTTCCCACTTCTTCCGCCACTATCTCAGCGTGGTGGAGTGCCGATCTGCGGGTGCGCTGAATGATTGGTCTGGCGGATGGGTGGACATTGAGTTGGTGACAGATGAAGTTGGGATCAATGCCTGGCATGTCGTATGGAGTCCAGGCAAACACTTCGATGTTAGAGGTCAAAAATTCCAAGACCTCTAACCTCTCAGCGCTGGACAACGACGAACCGAGCAAAAAGAACTTGTCCGGGTTCTTTTCATCTATTCTTACCTCTACCAAGTCTTCCACCGCTTTCTGGCTAGCCGCTTTGCCGACATCTGTAAACAGTTCATTACTCTCAGGTTCTTCCACCGAATGAACGTATCCCTTGGCAGCGCGGCTGCCATTCACCATGACAAAGCATTACTTCGACATGATCTGATCTCCATAGACTTCTTCTATTACTCCGGTGTCGTTGGGGAACTGCATTACTTGGTGGTAGGATGACACCACCGATCGCATGGCATGCAGCCATGTTCTGCCCAAGATGATGTTGTAAGTGGAGGGGACCTTTAACACCCAGAACTCCACTTGTTTCGTCACACTCCCTGCTCTGACTGGGAGGATTATTTTGCCAACGGGCCATTCTAGCATGGAGTTGAATCCAATCAGGGGAGAAACGGCCGGTGCCAAGTCTTTGTCTTGTAGCTTTAGTTGTTTGAATGTCTCGTAGTACATGATTTCACACGAACTACCCTGGTCAATCAGAATCTGCTTGACGTCAAAATCCTTGACTCGGAGAGTGACGACCAAGGCGTAATTGTGAGGGCAATATATCCTTGCCAAGTCTTTATCTGAAAAAGACATGACGTTTGTGGCCTCAGTCTTCCCCTTCTTGATGGCAGGTTGGGCACTTAGTACCTCTCTTAAGTGCTCAGCCTTCTTGATTGATCCTCTGAGCTCGCATACACGCTCAGGTTCGAAGACTCCATGTATCACGTTGATAGTGCCTTGGGGTGGTGCATCGATCGGCATCCCATTTGGGTTATTATGATCCTGGGGGGCTGGTTGCGTCCCTCCTTCAATGTATTTGTCCAAGTGACCTGCTGCCACCAACTCTTCCAAGTGCTGTCTCAATAGTGTGCAATTCTCAGTGCGGTGCCCCTTCTCTTTGTGGTAGGTGCATCGCGATCTTTCGTCATAGTCCTTCTGTGCTTCGCTAGCTTGGTTGGCCACTTGACGAAAGGCTCGTCTCGAATCTCGCTAAGTATTCGGTAGATCGGTTTCTTGAAGACCGTGGTTATGGCAGTGCAGACTCTCAACCATCTTTTGTCTTGGTCTTCTCCGTTGTCTCGTCTGCCACGTCTGTTTCTGTTTGGACGGTCTACCGCATTGACCTTTGCTGAGGCCTTCTTTTCTGGTACTGCGGTCGCGCCAGATTTTGTTTTGGCACGGGCGCCGTCCTCTTCCACCCTGATGTGCTGGTGCACTCTTTCCATCAGGGCTTCCATGGTGAGAGGTGGCGTCATGGTTATTGAGTCCCTCAGTCTATTCCCGACTGGAAGGCCTCTTTTGTACTGTGCAATGGCGAGATTGGTGGGGCAATCCCCAATCTGGTTGAATGTCTCCCAATAGCGACTGTTGTAGGATCTTAGGGTCTCCTTGTTACCCATGTCGATGGAGAGTAACTAGTCGATCTCCACCAGAGTTTTGGTGTTTGTCCTGAATCTTGTGACAAACGCTTCCACCAATTGCGCCCAGGAGGCTATGCTGCCTTCTGGGAGTTTCTCAAACCAAGTCAAGCCTAAGTCGCCAAGGCTGGATGGGAAGAGGATGCACATCAAAGCTTCGTTTCGCCGGTATACAGCCATAACCTGGCGAAAGTGTGAGTAGGGATCCGTCTTCCCCTCGTATGTAGTAAATTTGGGCTGAAGGAAGCCTGATGGTAGAGGCGTGTTCTCGATTGCTGGAACAAACGGTGAAGTCTGCAGCCTTGCTAGTGCCTTGTCCGTTGGTTCGTAGGCAGGGCACGGTACTGGCATTCCAACCTCGACGCTTCCATGCGTCCGAGGAGCCAACCGCTGTAAGGCAGAAACTCTAAGTGGATCACGTGCCCTGGCGTCTTCCCTCCATCGTGCCTTTTCTTCTAACACAGTTCATAGGTCGGACGATCTGGGCAACTCCGTTTGTCTGGACCTTGTTTGGTGTGTATGTGAAGGCCAATAAGTGCTTCCTTCTGTGTACGACCTTTCAGATCTCGTCCTCTCAGACCTGGAGTGACGAGTTCTGGAAGATCTAGATTGCGTATTGCCTATCCTGAGGCTTTTACTTTCTGCTTGTGAAGGTGTGGTGTTCCTACTACGACCTTCCGAGTGACGAGGGGGCGTCTTGTTTGTGCGCCCCTCTCCTGTCGACACTTCTTTTCCCTTCACCTGACGCTTTAGAGATTCCATGTCCGCCGCCATCCGTCGTATTAATTCGTCTTGTTCCCTGACGCGATCCTCCAAAGTTTGAGGATCAATCCTTCGCCTTTGTCTTTCTGGGCTTTGCGAGTGAGAGTGACGAGGGCTGTTAGTCCGCCTTCTACCCCTTGCATCCCTCCTGGAATTTTGTCTTTGTGGTTCCAGGTTCGCCATGGGAGTGACCAAGGGTAGACCTTCGCGCCTCGCACCTCCTTCCGGAGTTTGTCCGTCAATGGCGGACTGAGGTATTTCTTCGTTGTTCGCCATTGATTTTTGAGAGAAAAAGCTTGATCAAGAGGTTGTTCTTGTCTAAAATTCCCACAGACGGCGCCAATTGTACGGGAAAGAAATACACCTTCTCGTATAATCCTGTTGATCAAGTCTGCGTTCCTCCGTACGACGCCGTTCTACTACCTGAAAACACAACCGTGGGCTAGCCGGCGGGTGTGTGCCGGAAACCTCTCCGATGCCTAAGTCAGTCAACAAGACAGACAGGTAAAAGCTTTATGTATTCAGGAAGCAAAGTTGCATTACCTCTCCATAGGTGATATTTGTGAGCTTTTATAGGTTTCGAGTGGCACAATCCTAGTAGGACTCTTACTCCTCCATGTAGAGTCCTCCTAGGATTCATACTCCTGAAGGATAATGCCTATCCCCCAACACCCCCCTCACTGCTTAAACCAAGTGAGATGGTCTTTCCATGGCCGAACTACAATACAACCGAAATAACACTGCCTAATACAGGCAGGTATGGCCGATCTAACTAATAGTTCGGCTCTTCCCTTCCTTACTTCTATCCCAGCTGCGAATGCTAAAACCGAGCTATCCATAGAAGTGTCAAGCCGAACTAACTCAAACAGTCCTGAAGAAGGTTCTCCCATACTCCGGTTTAGAGGAGATGACCGGGCTAACCCGTAACACGCCGCAACCGAGCTACCCCGTGCCCATCTGACAACCGAACTAACCGTAGTACTCCTTTTGACCAGACTAACCGTAGTACTCCTTTTGACCGGTGTATCCACTGTCTTTCGTACTTGGACCTATCTCAGCCCAACACCCAGCTCGGCCCAATTTATATATATAAATTACCCTCTCAGAATGTATACGAATCTATTTTCATGTTTGGTGAGTAAAAATATGGCCATTGATGATTAAAGAGAGTCTCAACTCATTTGACTAATATGAAATACTCCCTCCGTCCCAAAATATTAGTCCTTTATTCCATTTTTCATTGTCCCAAAATATTAGTCCCTCTTCAAAAATCAAGTACAAAAATAATGTAAATTTCCTATTTTACCCTTTTTTTAAATTAATAAACAATATAAAAAGTACAATTATGACATTGATATTCCCAAAAAATGTACTATCAAAAGGGTAATTTTGGAAAATCAACTTTTTTCAAATGCAATAATTGTACTACCAAAAAAAGTTGGATTCTCCAAAAGGGACCATTATTTTGGGACAGAGGGAGTAAAAATGATTGTTAACAAGAAACTCATTTTTCCTTAACCCCCATTTGATAAAGAGGGAGAAAGGGGTGTTAAAACCCCATTGATTATTAGTGAGAACCTCAACCCAATTAATGTTAACATTAATTAAGAGTACTTCTCAACACTAAAAATGTATACAAATCTATTTTCATGTTTGATGAGTAAAAATATGACCATTGATGATTAAAGAAAGCCTCAACCCATTTGACTAAGATGAACTAAAAATGATTATTCACATGAAACCCATTTTTCTTTAACCCCCATTTGATAAAAAGAGAGAGAAGGGGGTGTCAAAACCCTATTTATTATTAAATAGAACCTCAACCCAATTATGTTAACATTAATTCGGAGTTTTTTTTTTTTTTTTTTACCCTCAATCCATTAATATGAAGAGTAATTGTAACAACCCCGACCTATAATTAATTGATTAACCATGATTAATTATCCCTAATAAGTAATCAAGAAGAAATCATGAGTTAATTGCATGTCTTATGTGCTATATGAGTTTCTATATGTCTATCGTAGGAATATCTGTTTCTGTTTTTGTTTTGCACTGTGAATTGAAGGCCTTATCGGCATCCGATCGCGAAATTGACTTGGTATATGTGTTAGTTGGAATTTTTATAACATTATGGTAGGTTTAATTAAAATTCGATTTAGAACGAATTAATGCGAATTAATTAATGGTCATTGCTTAGACTAATTAAAGTCTAGTTAGTTCATTCTTAATCAAGGCTATATACGGCTTATATGACTAGACACTCACACCTACACGCTCTCACTTCTTTATCTTGAGACACCAAAACATGGGAGAGAGAGAGAGAGAGAGAGAGAGAGAGAGAGAGAAGAGGAGTTTGAACTCAAAATTAAGAAGATTGCTTGAGAACTTGGAAATTTTGGCTTGGAATTTCAAATAATTGATCATCTAGAGCATCATTGACAAGCCTAAGTAAGAATTCAACCTTTAGATTGTGCATTATGATGTGTAGGTCATGAACTCTAAAGAATTAAGTTGGTTAATAGAAGAATTGAGTTAGAATTGAAGAGAATTAAACCATAACATGCATGCATGCTCATTTCATCACAATTTGAGGTTGTTTTCACAAACTTTCTTCTTGCATCTCCTTACTTTGATCATCTTCTAAGAATTCAACATGTTTTGAGTTAGACACCTCATTGGATCATGTTTTGAAAGCTTTGAACTTGCACCTTTACATGCATGATATGTAATGACATGTTTTCCTAATTTCAAGTTTGAGTTTTGAGCAATTAGCATACTTTTGGACCTTAATTTGGCAAAATGATCTTTAATTTATGATACTCTCCAAGTTTCTAAATGTTTTATGGAGTTTTGGCCCAAAAAGGATGAGTTTCAAAGTGTTTAATTCGAGTTTGGAGCTTGGGAGTGCAAATTGGAAATTCAAGATTCTACACTTCCGCTCAAGCAGCAAAAGCTGCGCTCGAGTGATCACCTTGTGATCTTACACTTCCGCTCGAGCGACCAGAAGTTTGCCCAAGCATGAAATGCGAGCTCCTAGAAGTGACATGTTTTTGCAGACTGCTCGAGCGACAAGAGTTGCGCTCGAGCAAGGACTTGAGTCTCATGCTCGAGCAACCTTCGAGGGTCCGTCAAGAGTAAAAATCACACAACCAGAACTTTTTCAAAGTTTGCGGACCGCTCAAGCGAAGGAAGTTGAGCTCAAGCAGCCCCTCACATTTTTGCATGTCCGCTCGAGCGAGACCCCCTATTTTCAGCAATTTTTGTTAAGTGTTTCCAAGTACATTTTAGCATCTTCATTGCATCCTAGGCATTCCTAGGCCATGATTAAGACACAATGGGGGGTTAAGACCTAAAAACACACTACAATAAGATGAAAGAAGTTAAATACCAATCGAGTGTGTGTTTCATTATGTGTTTCTGATATGTGTGTGTAGGTTGCGCACCATAAGTTATCTGATTTGTCTATTCTGTAAGTGGAGCCATCTGTGAGTAATAGCTTAGTAAAGGTATGTTCAAGTTAAATTATTTTCTATATATGGAATAAGATCTGTTCTATGAAATGCTATGTTTTGTACTATGAATGATTGTCTAACTCTGACAAATATTTGTGGCATTAATGTTGTGATTCAAGTATGCTATCTGTACTCAAACCGGAGGTTCCTTTATGGAACTGACAAGTTATCTGCACCTGGCTGGAGGTTCCTTTATGGAACTGACAAGTTATCCGTTCCCAATCCAGAGGTTCCTTCATGGAACTGACAAGTTATCCGTACTCGGCCAGAGGTTCCTCTATGGAACTAACAAGTATGATCTATGATGCTCTGTATATGATCTGTTAGAGTTAACGGATGTACCAAAGACAATTAAGCATGAACTTTGATTTCTGTATATTCTCTGAACAAGAATACGAATATGAATCTGTCTTCGATATGAACTCTGGTTTCTGAGTTGTTTTGGGGACATCATTCATTTAACCCTTTACTCTGTTATTATTCACTAGGCTTTCGCTCACTATTTATTATTATGTATGTAGGTGAACAAGCATGTGACCAGGCTTAAGATGATGTTTGAAGAGTTTTGTGTTTGTCAGCCACCCTTTTGTGCCTCCCGAGAAGGTTCCAGATTAAGTCAAGTCTTGTGGCCATGTTTTGTGAATGTTTAAAACTTTGTTTCTTTTGGTTTATGAAGAAAAATATCTGTTATATGTGTACAAGGGGTGACGTATAACTACTGTACCTTTATGACGTTATATGTATGCTTATAAAATTTAAGATTATCTGTCTCATGTATGTTTGCACAGCTCGATGGACTATGTATGTTTTTATATATTTGCTTCTGCAGCCCCTAATCATATGTTATTCTATTTAGAGGCCTTGGGTAATCCAAGGATTACTGGCCGGTTACGACACTAAACCTATAGGGACAGGTTTAGGTCGTGACAGTAATACTAGAGACCCCAAAAGTTCTATTAAAATTTTTACCAAATGTTTCAAATGAGTATGGAATCCACATGGTGTGGGTCCCACACCCATGTAAGACATTTGCTAGAAATTTTGATAGAACTTTTGGGATCTCAAGCATTTTTCTAAGATGAAATAAAAATGATTGTAAACATGAAACTCATTTTTCTTTAACCCCCATTTGAGAGAGAGAGAGAGAGAGAGAGAGAGAGAGAGAGAGAGAGAGAGGGAGAACCCTATTGATTATTAAAGAAAACATCAACCCAATTAATGTTAACATTAACTCATTTAATTGAAAAAAAAAAACAGTGGACAGAAGAGAAAAAAATAGAACCAAAAAAGGAACTAGGAATTAAGAACAAAACACATAATTTTTTATTTTTATTTATTTATTTGCTTTAGATTCTTAACCTGTTTGACAGAGAAAAAAAAACCAATGGATGAGGATAACGGGATGAAGAAAAAAAAAAGCACAAAGTTATGAACTGGAAAATATATATATATACACAAAGGTAAAAAAATGAATGGAAAAACAAAAAGAAAATGAGGAGATAAGAGTGCCTTACCAGGTGATGGTGGAGAAAAAATGAAAAGGAATACAAACAGCTTTGTTCTTCCTTATTGAGAGCTTTGTTGCTCCTTATTGAATACAAAGGTTGAATCTCTTTTAAATACAAAGTCTTCGATTATTCTTCAGAGCTTCCTCATTGAGAGAGCTCACAGTGATGATATAAAGTACAGTGGGTAAGTAAGAGTTGATAGTTAAATAAATTTGTACCATGGAATCTTATTTTTTAGATAAATCTAAACCATTGAATCTCTTTTAAATCTCAACCATTATTTTTAAATTAAACAAATTTAGACTATTAAAAATAATTTGTAAAAGAGATATTTTTAAAAACAAATCTAAACTTGTATTATTTTTAAATTAAACAAATCTGAACCATTAATTTAAAAGACATTTTCAAACTAATACTTCCATTGTTATGTAGATGATGTTTTTGGATCTTACTTTCTATTGAGTATTTTCTTCCGTCTCTCAACAATGAACCTATTTTGGTCAAATTATTAGTTACCTCCTTCTGTACCATGTCTTTTCAACGCCAGAAGTGCTCTTTTTCGAGAGAGAGAGAGAGAGAGAGAGAGAGGGAGGCAGGCCTTATTAGTTACAGAGGTGTTACATGCACTAATTGATATATCAATTAGTATATATACAATAAAATAATGCTATAAGTACCAGTTGTTATACTAATTTGCATAAGATGTGACATAATTTTAGAAGTTTTGAATATTTGTAATTTGTTAATGGGTGAATCAATAATAATGTCATAAATTCACCCATGAACAAATTACAAATATTCAAAACCTCTAAAATTATGTCACATTATGCAAATTAGTATACCAATTGGTAACTATAGCATTATTATATTGTATGGAAAAAGATTGGGGCCTCGACAAAGTCGAGGCTCGAACGCCTCGAATTGTCGGTTTTTTTTATTTTTTATTTTTTTGATTGTGTTGGTTTGGTTGTTTTTTTATTTTATTCTATTTTATTTATTTATTTTTCGGGCTATGTTGGTTTGGTTGTTATTTATTTATTTATTTATTTGTTAGGCTTTTTTTTTTTTTTTTTTTTAAAGGTTTAGGATTTAGGATTTAAGAGGTTTAGGGTTTAGGGTTTTAAGATTTAAGGTTTAGGGTTTAAGGTTTAGAGTTTAGGGTTTTAGGGTTTAGGATTTTAGGGTTTTGGATTTAGGATTTAGAGTTTAGGGTTTAGGATTTAGGGTTTAGGGATTGGGGTTTAAAGTTTAGGGTTTTTGGGTTTAGAGTTTAGGATTTAGGGTTTAGGGTTGTTGGGTTGTGTTTTTTTTTTTTTTTTTGAAGGGTGGTTATATGTTGGGGTGGGTTTAGGATTTAGGATTTAGGGTTTAGGGTTTAAGAGGTTCAGGGTTTTAAGGTTTAGGGTTTTAGGATTTAAGGTTTAGGGTTTAGGGTTTAGAGTTTAGAGTTTAGGGTTTGGGTTTTAGGGTTTAGGGTTCAGAGTTTAGGGTTTAGGGTGTAAGATTTAGGGTTTAGGGTTTGAGATTTTAAGGTTTGGGATTTAGGGTTTAGGGGCTTAGGATTTAGGGTACACATAACCATTCTTCCTCCCCCCCCAACAAAAAAAAAAAAAAAACCAAACCAACGCAGCAAAAAGAAAGAAAAAGAAAACATGATTCGAGGCAAATTCACACCTCAAATTTTGAGGCCTTAGCACAGCCGATATTGTATGTAGCCATTTTTGTGTCTTTGCCCCTTTCTCCATCATTGGCGGCCGTTGTGTCGAATGGAGCACCATCTTATCTTACCTAAAAAAACCTTTGCAAATTCACCCCCGTTTCTCTTTCCCTTTCTTGCTGGACCACCGATAACCACAATCATCATACTATTCCATCACATTTTCGAAGTACCCCGTGCTTCATAGTTTAACTTGATCTAAAACTTGACAACAATGCAAAAGCTCAACATCACATCGTTCATTATAGAAGCTTTCACCACCGGCTCAAACTTGGAGATCACTGAGGTAATCAAATTGATTCATCTTAGAAAGCACTAAGATTGTTAGTTATCTTAATTTTTAAATTTTCTTTTAGTCTTCAACTTTTGTGTTTTTGGTTCTAGGTATTATTAGTTTCTTTTGCCAATTCAACCCTTCCTTTTTATATATTCCACCTTCATATTGGTCATGAGGCCCGCTTCAAACAGGTTATTGTTGTTTGCTTAAATTACTCCTATTTGTTCTCATAACTGAATCTCAATGATATTAACTTTGACTTGGTTGTTCGAATTTTGGGTAGCTATTTGTGATGTGATTTTGCTAATTTAGATCTGAAGTGCGCATACTTCCTGCAAATGTTGTTAATGCTTGTTATGCAGGAGTAAGACACTGATCTCTGTTTTGTTTTGGAGTTCCTTGATTCTGGTTTCATTGACAGTAGGGATTGGTGACAAGTCATATATCTATCAGCTTCTTACCAATCCTCACTTGTTTCTCCCCCCCCCCCCACTTCTCTTTGTAATATTTTATTATTTTTAATGACATGTTTTTTGAAGGAAAAAAAAAACAAGAAAAATTTTTAGTTATGATTTGGTTTTGATTCATGACAATACATAACCTACACTGTTGAAGCATGACAATGTTTATTTAGCTGAACAATGGACAAGTGTTATCGTGCAACGCACGATGTCCCATCACTAGTATACTATTTACATTTGTGTATACTAATAATATTTTATTTTCTTGGTTATTTAACAATATCTTTTTGCGAATGTTTTGTAATCTTTTTGTGCCTCTTTTTCATCTTTTGTTCAAGCCATTAGATTTTCTTCATATTCGTGAACTGGCACACTCATAGTTCTGTATCCTAATATTCATCTATTAACAAAATTTCTATCAGATAGTATACTTGAATCATCAATAGAATGTCTTCCTAAAGATATACTTTACATTTTTCATTTCTTCAGTATTTTTCAAAGTACTAGGGGTTTCTATTTAAATGTTTTATATATTATCAATTTTTATTATATTTTTCTTTTTGTGATTTTTTTTAAGATTATTAAAACTTGCTATTCATATATTTTAGCTATCTCTAATATTAGTTTATATTTTGTTTCATTACCCTTTCTTTTTTTGGTCATTTATTCTAGTTGTTTCTAGACTATATTTACTTAGTTCTTTTTCTTTTCTTTTCTTTTCTCTTCTTTTTCTTTTTTTCAATTTCTAGGTGAAACTAATTTAAAATGTTTTTTGGATTATTTCCATTATATGAGTAAAGATATATATATATAATTTTCTTGTTTTTATTTTACAATAGCTACTTGCTTTCTTGTGTATTGTATTTAATGTCTAATTTTGTTTATAATTTATAATTGATTATTTTAAAGATTTTTGTTAATTTATTTTAATAGGCTAATTAAAGTGTTATTTTGTTCTATTATTATTTGTAAGATTGACTATTATTTAAATTATCTGATTCTATTTCTTCACTATATCTAATATTCATATTCATATATTTTTATTGGCAAGACCAACAAATCAGGCTCAAATACAATTTTGGGAAACTTATTCATAAATCCCTCTTCACCTACTTATGTTCCACTTAGTCCAAATTATTTTCTTATATTCCAATAAGTCCTAAGGTGACATAGTTACCGAAATACCCCTAATAATAATATTTACATTGACATAGGAACATTCACAATGCTAATGTGAATGCTCACACTGTCAATGTGAACATTCACATTGTAAAATATAAACATTCACACCGTTAATGTGAATGTTCATACGGTCAATGTGAATATTCACATCGCAAAATATGAATGTTCATATCACCAAGTTGCTAACCGTTTAAAAAATATTTGTAAGGGTAAAATTGTTCATAAAATACCTTAAATATGAGAATTAGGATTTGGTGGATCAAATGCCCAACTAATAGGACTTATTGGTGTGAGAATATATTGCCTATATTTTATTTTAGGAATTTAGAATGACTATGATTTGTGTAAATATTCTTTGTAATTCATATTTCCTTCTTAGTCTTAGGGATTAGAGTTTTATATAAGTGATGCAGTCTTTGTATAAAAAATACATTCGAATATACAGAAATATTAAGAAACTTATATGGTATCAGAGCCATTACTGAAACCCTAGAAGTTGTTTTTCGCTTCTCTTATCAAGTTCTGGTTAAACTTCTTGATGTCATGCCTCGTGGGTTCTCCAATCCTGTTCGTGATTCCTCTGCGCACGACATCTCTGGACCTCGTGACTTCCCTCTCTGGCTCTGATCACGCTTGCAACATCTCTCTACTTCAACTATCTCTCTCTAGACTCGCGATCGTAAGCTTCCTCTACTTCTGGTTCATACGATCAAAGAACTGAATTTGATTTCAAGTTCTCTCGACTTCGATTTCAGATTCTCTCGGCTTTGCAATCAGGTTTCCTCAACTTTGGTTTCTCTCATCTGATTTGGGTCTTCCTCAAAACTCTGATTGATATTTGTGGGTGTTAGGTTCAAAATTTTGGTTATTATATTTTGACCTCAACTGGTTATTATGCTTTTCATTTAGGCCCCTTATACTTTTTATTTACATATTGTCACCATGTCATATGATAAAATTCACTCTATCACTTGCAAACTTACTGGAGCGAATTATGCTTATTGGTCTAGTGTTCTGAATATTTTTTTGCTTGGTCGAAAAAAATGTGGATATGTTTCTGGTTCTATTTCTCGTCCATCGGATCCAAAAAATGATGCATATCAGGCTACTTGTGACACTTGGGATTGTGATAATGCCCAAATTCTGACTTAGTTTCATAATGCTATGGATGATCGTATTGTGATGATGTTCTCCAAATACACTACTACCAAGGAGGTATGGGACTATTTACAGGGGGTTTATCAGCAATCTAACTTTGTCAAACGTTATGAGTTGGAAACAACTATTTAGAGTGCTCGTCAATGAGATCGGTCTATTCAGAATTTTTATATTGAGATGACTAGACTTTAGAATCAGCTTGCTCTCATGGAAATACCTAGTCTTAAGGTACTATATGCCTATGTACAGTTTCGAGATGAGGGTCGTTTAGTGCAGTTCTTAACGGCTCTCTCTCGTCAGTATGAGGCTATCTATGGTGGCATCCTTCACCGGTCTCCTCTTCCCTCTGTGGATGTTATTGTTCGTGAACTCCTTTCTGAGGAAACCTGTCTTAAGACGACCAGTCAGACTTTGTCTCCATCTTTCTTCTTGGCTCCTGCCCAAGCTCCACTACTATTGACCCCCTATCCTCTGCTTCAGGCCATTACAAAACCTAAGAAAGAGACTTTGGCTTTAGATAAGTATGCTTTCTGTCATCAGAGGGGCCATTGGAAGTACAATTGTTCCAAGAAGGGATGTGCGTCTTCTCAGCAGTCTCAGTCACAGACCCGAGCTCCTACTCAATGTACCTTTTGGCCTTCAGTTGCTTATACTACATCTGTTCTGGCTCTAGATCCTGACTTGGCTTCCTTGAGTGCTTAGATTGCTTAGCTTCAGCATATCTTGTCTACCTTCCAACATCCTCATCTGCCTCCGCTTTTACCTCTTTTGCTTAGCTCTTCGCCAGGTATTTCTCCTGCAGTTTGGATCTTTAACTCTAGTGCTTCTCATCATATGACTCTCTATCTCTTCTTACTTCATAACTGTCATTCCCTTTCTTTTCCTATTACTATTAATATTGCCAATGGGTCGGGTATGCCTGTCTTATCTGTTGGGTCTGTTCTACCCTCTGATGTCTATAGTCACTATACCATCCGTCCTTTATGTTTCTCATTTATCTGCTAGTTTACTCTATCAGTCAGCTTGATGCTTCTGATTATAATGTTTTCTTTTCTTTTTCTGTCTATTGTGTGTAGGATTGGCAGTCCAAGAAGCAGATTGGGACCGATTGTAGAGTTGGGGACCTCTATGTGGTAGAAAGCTTACATCTCCCTCTGTCTACCTCTCCAATTGATTTTACATCTTTTCAGTTAGATTCTCAGTTAAGCCTCTTTTATTTGTGGCATTCTAGATTAGGTCATTTGTTTATTGACCGTGTACGATCGTTAACTCAGCCAAGATTGTTAGGTAAAGTTTTTCCTAGTCAAGATTACTAATGTCCGATCTATCATGTGTGTCTTTTTGGGTTATCGTCTTACTTAGAAGGCTATCACTATTATGACATTGTTTCTTGTCGCTTTATGTCTCCCGCCATGTTACCTTTTTTGAACGTTTGTCTTACTTTCATCTTTCTTCTATCACTGCTCCGGTTTCCAAAGAGAATTTGGTTCACATTGATCCATGTCCTTCTGAGGTCCCTCATGATGAGTACATCTCTACTATCCCCCATGAACTTGTTCTTTATTCTCTTCCTACCACCCCTCCTGCTAAGTACCTCTTTACTGACTTCCATGAGTCTGTTCCCTTTTCTCTTTCTCCTTCTCCTTCTTTTTCATTATTAGTCTATTCTCGTCGCAAGGCTCTCTTTCTACTGGTTGTCTATGCCCATGCTGTTGATCCTCCTACTTCTGACGACTTTGATCTTGCCAACCATACGTATTCCCTTCGCAACCGTAAACAGGTAGTCAAATTTGGTTTTGCAAAAATATGTTTTCTCCTTCACACTGTACCTTTTTGTTTGCTATTCACTCTTTTTTAGAACCCCAGCCTTATAAGGAGGTCTATCAGAATCCTAATTGGATTCGAGCTATGGAGGATGAGTTATTTGCATTACATAGCACTACTACTTGGGAGCTGGTTCCTTGACCTACTAGCAAGAATTTTGTTGGTTGCAAATGGTCCATAAAGTCTAGACTTGTTCTAATGGTTCTCTCGAACGTTACGAAGCTCGCCTGGTTAGTAAAGATTTCTCCCAGGAGTGTGGTATTGATTATGAGGAGACCTTTGCCCTTGTTGCCAATATGACTACTATTGTTGTTGATGTTCGTTATTGGCCTCTTTATTAGATGGATGTTAAGAATGCTTTTCTTAATGGTCATCTCATTGAAGAGGCTTACATGCGTCCTCCCCCTGGCCTTTCCTATTCCTCTAGATAGGTTTGTCGATTTCAGCATGCTCTGTATGGTTTGAAGCAATCTCCTCGTGCTTGGTATGATCGCTTTCAAACAACTGTCACTAAGCTTGGGTTTCATCCTCGTGCCCAGGACTACCTTGTTTCGCTTCCACACCTCTGCTAGTTTTGTTAGCCTCTTAGTGTACGTGAATGATATGATCATCACTAGCTCTGACTCTTCTACTATCTTCAAGGTCAAGCAGCATCTCTTCCGTACCTTTGAAATGAAAGATCTGGGCCCATTGTTGTATTTTCTTGGTATTGAGGTAGCTTCTTCTGCCAAGGGCTACTTTCTGTCTCAAGCGAAGTATGCCAATGAGGTTTCTCACCGTACTAGTCTTACTGACACTAAGCTTTTTGATACTCCCATTGAGATTAATGTGGAGCTCAACACTACTGATGGTGTCCCTCTAGATGATCTTACTTTATATTGAGAGCTTGTGGGTTGTTTTGTTTATCTGACGGTTACTTGCCTTGATCTTGTCTATGTTGTTCATATGGTTAGCTAGTTCGTTTCTTCTCCTCGCTCTACACATTAGGCTACTTTGATTTGGATTCTTCGCTATCTTTGCAGTACTATCTTTCAAGGCTTGATGTTATCTTCTATTTCTTCCTTGGACTTGGTAGCCTATGCTTATGTTGATTGGGCTGCTGATGTTAATGATCGCAAGTTCACTTTTTGTTTCTGTATGTTTCTTGGCAATTTCTCGATTTCTTGGAAAAGTAAGAACCAAACTATTGTTGCTCGTTCTGCTGCTGAAGCTAAGTACCATACAATGGCTCATGCTACTGTTGAAATTGTCTAGCTTCATAGTCTCTTATCTGACTTGGGCATCCCTTAATCCTCTCCGATCTCTCTCTACTATGACAACCGAAGTGCTATTTGCATTGCCCATAACACTGTCTTTTATGAGCAGACGAAGCACATTGAGATTGTTTGTCACTTCGTCCGTCAACATCTGTAATCTGGCTCTATCTCGATTCCTTTTGTCACTTCGGCTTGGCAACTTGCTGACTTCTTTACCAAGACTCACACCATTGCTTAGTTTTAGTTTCTTCTTGACTAACTCTCCGTGTTTTATGCTAAAATACTTTGAGTTTGAGCAGGGGTATGAGAATATATTGCCTATATTATATTTTAGGAATTTAGAATGATTGTGATTATGTAAATATTCTATGTAATTCGTATTTCCTTTTTAGTCATTGGGATTAGAGTTCTATATAAGTGATGTACTCTTTGTATCAAAAATACATTCGAATATACAGAAATATTCAAAAACTTACAATTGGAATACAGGATATATTATGGACTAATTGGGATACAAGTACTTGAAAAATGATTTTTTTAATAAATCTCCCTACAATTTTTTGCACCTTTAATTGACTACTCAAAATATTTTCATTAATTATTTTTAGTTATAATACTAAGTTTATAATAATGGAAAATGATATATAAACTTCCTTTTTGAACACAATGATGGGTAAGTGAGCTGATTGGTTGATGATTAGAGAATATATAAGAAAGAGAGAGAGAGAGTGAGAGAGAGAGAGAGGAGACTTTTCAAACTTAGCATCAATTAAAATATCTAAGACAACTCTCTCTCTCTCTCTCTCTCTCTCTCTCGTTGTGACTCACTGCTTGTGATTGGTAATACTTTGTTTCACCTCTTCTCCTTTTTTCCTATTATTAATTGATTCAACTATGGTGGTTAGTCGTTCTCCATTTTGGATGAGTGGTGGTTTGAATAAATGTTGTGTTTTTCTGGGAAAATAGTTTTAGTTGTGTTGTATGTGTGTGAATAGACTGTTTGTTTTTATGAAAAGAAAAATTTGGGGGTTGGTATTTGGGAGGACGACGAAATGAGGAGTGTATGTGAGAGAGAGAGAGAGAGAGAGAGAGAGAAAAGTGGGTTTGTGAAGTCCACGGATAGAGAGAAAAAAAGATGAGTAGGAGTGTGTGTGAGTGAGAGAGAGAGAGAGAGATAAAGAGAAAGAAAAAAAGTGGGTTTGTGAAGTCAACAAATAGAGAGAGAAAGAGATGATGAGTAAGAGAGAGAGAGAGAGAGAGAGAAAGAGAGACAAAGACAGAGAGAAAGAGTCACAAATAGAGAGAAGAAAAAAAATGGGTTTGTGAAATCAACCGGTAAAGAGAAAAAGACAAGTAGGGGAGAGAGAGAGAGAGAGAGAGAGAGAGAATGGGTTTGTGAAACCAATTTGTACATATACAAATTGGAAACAAATAGAAATAAGCTTGGTGAATTTCAATAGATAGATTAAAAAATATAAAAAGTAATTTTGATAGATATATACAAATTTGAATAGATAAGTTTAAAAGGATTAAGTAGATAATAAAAAGATTTGAATAGATAGGTTAAAAAAAGGGGGAAAAATTAGAAAAAAAATGTCCTACAAAATAGCAAAATGTATTTCTCACCACAATATTCCACATAGCATGTACTTCTTACAAAAAAAAAAAAAAATTATCTAGTGGAGCTAACGCCTCATGAAATCCTTAGATTGGATTTATCGCCAATTTTCTCCAGAAAAAATTGGAATTCAATGAAAGTTTTCAAAAATAATTTTAAATCAGTAGTAAACTTTTCTCTCTAGATTTTTTTGCAAGGGGAGAGGGAGACGGCGGTGGTTCTCCCACCTTTTTGATCTCCTTCTCCTCTCCTCCCCTTGATCCTTCTCTTAACCTAGATATGATGTTTACCTCACCAGTTTGGCTATCACCGCCTTACCTTCTCCATCATCAAGACCAAAACTGGAAGATCTGGTTTCAAATCTTCTTACAGTCCAAAGGCCAATGCTGGATAACGCATTTTTTTTACGCTAGGTAACTACCTCAAACTCAATATTCTATCTTGATTAGCGGAGATGGGGTCTTCAAATTTCAAGTTGAAGTTGCGAAGTAATAGAGTTTTCAGATAAGTTAGGTTGCGACTTGGATCTGATTTTTTTTGTTTGGTTTTCTTATTTTTTAGTTTGGTCATGTAATAATTCTTCCTGTATGGAGGTTTGTTTCCCTCTCTTGTGAGGGCCTTTTCTCCTCTTTTATGGAGGCTTGGATCCTTCATTCTATGGAAGTTGTTTATATTTTTTTGAAATCTTGTGATATTGTTGTACCATATTGATCTGACCTTTTATCGATTTTGTAATGAAAATTTTCATCCCAATCTAAAAATAATAATAATTAAAGTTATAATTTTTTTATTTATAAATTTGTAAATATTTTGTGAATTTTACAATTTTTAATTTTCCCTAAAAGAATAAGTGGAGAAGTTTTTTTTCCAAAGAAATATATAGTGTAATTAATGTACTAAATAAGATCAATTGTGATGGTTAGATTGATTTGAAAGGTGAAGTGAAAGTTTGTGCTGAAGTGCAAGAAGGAAGATGGAGTGGCGGGAAGAATACATGATGAGAGATTCTATTGCCAAAAGAAGCAAAAGAGAGAAGCACTAGAGCATCTTAGAAATAGGTATGCAGCTCCGTACAAATTACTATCATAATTGCCTTATTTTGATACCATCATCATCATCATCATTGTGCACAAGTCCTTGTGCAATACCATAAATATATATATATATATAAAGGTCCTTGTACAACTTCACTGCTATGCTCCAGCACCCAAATTGCTGATGACAAGAGCAAAAACAACAAAAATAAGACATTTTTGGTATGGAAAAAGACGGAGTTGTTGTTTCGAGTTGTGTTGATGGAAGACCAATTTGGAGGAGACGAAGGGTTCCGAAGCTCCTTCCTTGAGGGATTTTGTTTGGCCTACTTGCTGCAGGTTGGAGAGAGAGAGAGAGAGAGAGAGAGAAATCTCAATTGAATTTTGATATGTGTCATTGTGTATATATATGTAATTGATATAACACTCTATGATTGGAGAATACAGGGGAAGATGGACCAGATGTTGGCAACAAAACTAAAATTCTATACTTGAACACCACATTACATCTCTGTACACACTATTCACTCAGTTATTAGCATATCCTATTTTGATTTTCACACAATTAATTTAAAAAATTCCCAAACTATTCTCATTTTCTCCAACCCTAACCCTAACTTCACCGCCACCGCCACCGCCACAGCCATCGCTCCTCCTCAACCCTTTCTCCAAGCCCTAGTTATTCTGTCACCCACTCCCTAGCTTGTCCCTTGACTTCTCATTGTAGCTTCCATCGTGACCCAGTCTCAAATTTTCTTCCCATATGAGCAAAAAAGAGAGAGATATTGAGCCAAGGAGAGGAAGTGAGAGTGAGAGAGATTTGAAGGGAGATATAAAGAAGAAGGGAGAGGAAGAAAAAGAGAATGGTGGTGATGGGAAGGGCATATTTGAGGGGGTGGTAGGGAGGGCCGAAAAGATTGGGAAGGATAGTTGGGTGGCACTGAAGGTGCGGTGGTAGTGGCTAGTGCTGACAGTGTTGGCTGATGAAGTGTGGTGTTGTCCCATAAAGTAATTTGGTTCAGATGGGAATAAAAAAAAAAATTGACAAATGGTGTGTACTGAGAGATATAACTAGCGTACAAATAGAATTTCCCATAACAAAAGGAGTTTCAATGACAATTGCACTCTTGGGAGCTGTTTGTGTTGTCTTTTTTGCCAGTCCCTCATCCCCTGCTACTTAGGTACCCTCTCTCACTTGTTCATGTCATTGCTTAAGGTGGGGTTTCAAAATTGTTTTTTTTAGTGGAAAAAGGAAATAAAGAAAAGTTGATGCGCTTGTTAATTATTAAAAATATTTATTATTTTTTTTCTTTTATGCAAAGAGTGAAAAAGATAAGGGGGTAGTGATGGAGGTGTATATCTAGGGTTTTGTGGAAAGAAGAAAATAGAGGAGGAAGAGGAGGAGGAGAAGGAAGAGGAAGAGGAGGAGGAGGGTGGTGATAAGGGAGGTGTTGGAGGTGACAACGGTTAGAGCTAAAGAAGCTTATGGTTGGAAATGGGGTAGGATTTAAGGTTTTGTTATTTTTGATAATTTAACCTAGCGTAGACGTCCCCGAATGTCCCGGGAGGGAAATCCCGTTTTGTTCATTTTGGGCTCACTACAGTTCAGGACTCAAAGTCACGGTCCTGTATCTAATCTCATAGAGTGCAATGCAAGACCGATGAATCATCAAAGAGTCCAAATCCGGCAAATCGTTTTTGAAAACAGATTTTTTTGAAAGAAGTGCCAAACATGGACTGCTTTGCCAGATACAGAGTCGCCACCTAAATATTTTATTTTGGAAAATTTAGGAAACCCTGACTCGTTGCCTAAGGCCACGTGTCTGTCATCACCAAAGTTGTCTCGGTTCGGGAACTTGGGTACGATTGGGGAAGGTCACTTCGTGAGCACCCCCGCTCGCCCGATCAAAGATCGACCTCTACTAACCATGATATCTAATTTTGAAAACATTATGCATTCTTATTCCGATTATTAGCCTAGATTTACTACATGATGCGCACAGCATACAAGTATAGACTGGATCGCCTGAATTGGAACAAAACATCTCATGTTTGTTTTTGAAAAACGGTTTGAAGGTGCTACTCGCAAGTAGGCTAAGACGTGGATTTGCCACCCTCAGGTGGGCTTAGAAAACATGGTGTTGCCACTCTCAAGTGGGCTTAAAACTCACAGTCAATGCATTATTCCAATTCAGATAATCCAACCTTCACCCACAGGCATTCAAGCAGGTATATCACATAAGCACATAGCCTCATGGTAAGCATGCTATCATGGCACTCACTCACACACATGCAAGGATGCTAAAGCATAAATACTTACCGAGTACTCCAAGCCAAAACAAAAGCTAAGTTAGAAATCAATGCATGATCCTAACTATGCTGAAATGCCTAATGCAACACATGCAAAAATGCAACTACAATAGGCTCGGCTATTCTAAAATGGCATATGCGATGCTACTGCTAACAAGTATTCAACTCAGAATTGAAATACAATGCAGTTAGTATGATGCGCCGAGCCCGGTGCATGCAAGACAGATGAATGAATGCAAACATGCAAGCATAAGTATGCTAATTGAAACATGCCCTAATCTAACCATCATAAGCTAGTAAATAAAAGGGAGAAAGACGTGGGGTTGGAAGATATGCATCACACACACGCACGCTTATTACAAAATTGTGCCCTTGCTCGGAGGGTCCGAATAAATAATACAAGCCGCCTAATTAACTAACTCACGAGCTAATTAATTATTACAAAACCGAATTAATAACTAGCTACAACTAATTATTACACAAATACTAACTAACAAGTAAGCAGTAAATGAATGCTATTCCAGCTCTGTTTGGAGAAAAGGAAGGTATGCATGCTCGCTTCGGTTCTTCGCCTCGAAACGCCTTCCGGTTGCTCTTTAGAGGCTCTGTTTGCAGGGTGTCTTCCAGTGCTTAATGATGGAACTTACCAAAACACTGCTGGGGGATTCACCAGTGGCCTGCCGGCCATGAAAGGAGCACTGCTGGCCAAGGATAGGAGCCTGCCGGCCATCAGTGGTGCACTGCCGGCCACTGGTGTGCTGTGACACCAAGCTGCAACAAAGCACAAAATAGAGAAAATTGAGGGTTTCCCAAGGGTGTATACGCACTATGCCACCCCAAATCACCTCAAAACATCAAGGGAGAGGCCTAGTCGGATCCACGACCATTAATCACGCATCCCGATGCATGATGGCTAAAGATCCAACTTGTGCAAATCAATATGAATGAACAAATAAATCAAGTAAAGCCTAGAACTCTATCATGAATCATCAAGAGCTTCGGCGACCGAGAATTGAGACACGTTCCATCACTCGGAGTATGAAACGTCCCTCGTTCCTCGTGCTCGGATTAACACTTAATCCAAACAATGCAACACATAAGCATGGCAAACATGCAATGAGACTTAAGTGTGCAAGCATGTAACTGACTCAAGCATGCAACAAGCATATAAGCATGATGTGAGGCAACAACCTTGGACAACATGACAAAATGCAACATGGACATGCAACAACATGTAATGGGGCTAGCATACGACAACATGCAAAGATAGAGCAAGCATACAACAATATGCAAGATAGGCATGCGACAACATGCAAAGAGATGGACTTAAACTAATATGGGCAGCTCTCAACTAAGCCCAAATCAGTGGCCATAAGTGATGAATTGATGGCATGAAAAGCATGAAACGGCAAGGCAAACATGTATGCCAAGTGGCTCAAGTATTAAGGCACAAAGAGGATAACTCTTAAGCACACTTAAGAAGCAACAAACACGGATGTATGACAATGAGGTAAGCTCTAAAATCTCATGTAAAGTGATGCCAAATCAAATCAACAATGCAAGTATAGCATATTACGATGCTCAAAGCTCAAAGTGAGCAAAAGGACTTAAGCCATGGCCATACAAGGCAAGCCCCAGGCCAGTGGGACCTAAAACAGTCCTAGGGCAGGTCCAAACAAGACCAAAACTAAGCTCAAAGCTAGCCAACATAGGCTAGAACACAAAGCCAAAAACATGGAGCATGCAAGGCTTTAAAGAGGCAATGCACTACACCTATTGGAACCAATCATGACATGACTTGGACAACATAAAACAGAGTTACATCATGGTATAATAAGACCCAAAATGCACTGAAATAATGAGCCAAAGGCTTAGGCTTAATGGCATGTACAAAAGTCAATTCTTGAGGCATGAAGCACAAGCTCTATAAAGCATTCAAGGCATGTCAAATGCAAGTGTATGACAATATTTCATGGACTGAAACAGCATATGGAATGAGGGTAAAGCATGCAAATATCACATGTATGGCATGGTAGGGGCCTCAAAACCCAAGACTAGCCTAAGCATTTACACTATAGCTATACAAAGCATGAGTGATATGGCCATGGCAGCCTAAAACAGTCCAAGAGCAGCCCAAAATAAGCATAAAATCATGTTAGAGCCAAGCCAAAATATGCTAGTATGATGAGTCAAAACATCATGCACAAGAGGCCGGTAAACAAGATTTGTTCTACGCCTATATGGAGCATGCAAAGGATGATCAAACCAACTATGGATAGGGCCATGACATGCCAAATGATGACCAAATACATGCTGAAATGCAAACCAAACAAGCTAACATGACATGGCAAAGCATGAAGCATATGAAGCTAGTTTAGGGGATTTACACTACAAGTGCATCATGCAAGCATGGAGTGACAAAACCAACCCAAAATAGATTCATGGCATGGTAAAACATCACCAAAAACCCACTGAAATGGACTCAACACAAGCTAAGCACACATGCTAGTTTGATGAGCTATGAATGGAGTTACACAACACATACTAGATGCATGCAAAATATGACCAAACCAGCCATGGACAGGGCTAAGGCAGGTCCTAAAAGTCACAAAAACAGGCCTGAACCAAGCTTCAAAAATGCATGGAGGGATAGTCCTTTGGAAGGCCAAAAATGCAAGCAGAGAGGAACCAAAAGAGAGGGGGCCACCCCCTCTAATTAAGGACCTCAAAACCACACCTTTACCATTGAAAATCCATTGGATTTCAGTGGTAAGAAGGCCAAACCAAGGCTAGCTCGGAGGCCTCAAGGAATGGCTTAAAACAAAGCCAAATAAAGCATGCAAGAGAGTTACACACTCCTAACAGCAAAATGACCTTAAACAAACTTAAAAAGCACTTAAATACAAGACTTTTTTCAGTTATAAGCAAAGCCCAAATCAATATGCAAGGAGGGCTAAAACAAGGTACAAGAAAGTGCAAAAATGAGGAAAATACTCACCCTTGAAGACTCTCTTCGAAACCAGCAACTTCAAGGGGTAGAAACTCACTTTCAGACCTCAAGAAGACCTCCCAAGAAGCTTGATCCAATGGTGGTGGTGTGTCTCTAAGGGTTGTAGTGCAAAAGTGCAAGGAAAATCAACAATATAGAGAGAGAGAGCAAGAAATATAGAGAGAGAGAGAGAGCTATATCTCTTGTTAAAATGCTGAACCCCTGATATAGAGGGAGCCCTCTTGCTTATATAGAAGAAGGCAATGCAAAGCTTCTTCAAGAAGCTTTGCAATAGTTCCATCCCTCCATACACGTGTATGGAGGGGAGATAACAAAAATCCAGCTGGCTCAAAAGATTTGGAGGAAAACCAGCTGAGACAGGGGGGGTGCCGGCCATCAGTAATGGCTGGCAATGCCATGCCAATGGCCGGCATGAACAAAGACATGGCCGGCAGTGCCATGCCATGGCCGGCAGTGCACCAAAAGGTCCACTAAGAAAGGACCTAACCAAGGTCTAAGAAAGGGGCAGAAAGGATACAAGGTCCGGGAAGCTCGAACCGGTGACGTTTCGCCGCGACAGTCAAGTACTCAGCGAGCAATTGAACTAGTTGTTGGGTGTACCTACAAGCACAACCAAGTCTTGAGGACAGTCAAAAATGGGGTGTCTACACCTAGGATATAATGGTATGATATGAAAAAAATTAAGGAAGTTGGGTGCGTCCAATAATAGTTGTGGGTGGCACATAGAGCCTCCCTTTATTGTTAGGATCAAGTGCTTACCATCTCACAAAAACCCATAGATAGTGGTAAAGGTGTAACTTTATCTCTTTAAAGGGTACAATGCCAAGCGCCACAAGTCGATTGTGACTCGGCCTCATGCCGGACCTCCGCTATGGCAAGATGTTTGCTCCAACCCAGGCCAACAATGCCAACTCTTCAATTACTTTGACGATAGTGAATGGATAATCTTGCCCCATGGTTTGTGTTCAATTTCTAAAGGGCATTATTAATAAGACTAAATTTATACCATGTAAAAAATTAAAGGGTTAAATTGATGCAACTAGAATTACAAGGAACAAATTGATATTTAAGACAAACTGATAAAGAACATAATAAAGAGAAGAGAGGGAGGGAAACACACACAGCCACAACCTTTTACTCTTAATAATTATAATTCATAAACTGATCATTATGATGACAAAATCCTAAAGGACCAAACCCTAATCTAATTAGGAAACTTTTCTAATATTATTTGGGAAACAAACTCAAAATCATATATTAATATTAAGACATTAAATTTAACTAAACACTAATAATAATATTCTACCAATTATACCTATGAGACCAAAATGCCTTCAGGCCCATGGGCTTCGCTTGAGGCTTCCAAATAGCCAAAAGTTGTTCTGCCAATTTTATTCCATTGAAAGGAACTCGACTCCAGTGAGCTAAGAGCACGACCAAGAATCCCATCAAAAGGAAGAACACATTGAATCAATAAAGCGGCCTTCAATTTGACGGTGTGCGAGTCGGTGACACAAGTGAAAGTCTACTTTGTCTTACCATCAATGAAAGAGTCACGTCCAGTATGAATGACATTGCAATCCCATGGCTATGTACGACCCAGTAGAATATGACAAAGCTTAAGGGGAAGGACATCACACATTATTGTCTCTTTGAGGTTGCCCATGCTAAGGCACTACTTATCAACCTTTGGTTTCGTGTTGGTTATCCATGCCACATGATAAGGCTTGGGATGTGGCTCAATCTTCTAACCTAGTTTCTTCATAACTCTTTAGACACAACATTAGTGCAACTTCGTATATCAATTACTAGAGAGCACATTTGATCATTACACTTTACACTTGTATGAAAGATTTGTGCTTGTTGTATCTTTTCGGGCAATTTCTTGTTTTCCTTGCTAGTAGCAAGTAATGGCCGAATAATTCCAATCACCCCATCTTGAAATTCCTCATCATTGCAGTAGGGATCAAGGGGATCAATAACCTGTATGTCAAGCTTTGTTTTCTTAAACTCTTATGCCTCCACAATGTCCTCATTCTCAATCACAACAACTGGCTTAATTGGTACATTCATCTTGGGAGAAGGGCAGTCTTTTGCTTGATGTCCAAAACCTTGACAATTAAACACTTAGGCTTATTATTACCTCCATACGAACACTGGTAAGTACCAGGAATAGAACGAGAAGACTTATCAGAAAATGTTCTACGAATGGTTTCTATAAAAGTCTTCTCACTCCATGGAAGGGTGTCCACTGGGGAATGAGACTTCTTCTGTACTTTTTCTTCCATATGAATTGCAACCTGGACAGCGTCTGCCATATGGTAAAGCCTGCTAGTAGTCAATGCACAAGAAATTTGCAAATTAATCCGTGATAGTATATAGGAATCACAACATCTTCATTTCATGGAAACTTAGACCTAGTAACCAAATTGTAGAACAATCGAGTGTATTCATCCAATGACTTTCTCCCTTGTGTTGAGTAAATTGCAAATGAGCTTGTTGCTTGTAACTCGGTGGAACAAAGAAACGATTCGTTGCAAATTTTCATGTCTTCCTAACTAGGTATAGCTGCATAATGTTCCTGCTCATATTTAGACCACTAAATTTTGGTTGTTCCCTTTAATTTTGCTCAAACAAAAGTAGTTTTCTTTCCTTTGACAAGTGGTACCAGCAAAAAAAAAAAACTCTCTAAACTATGCAATCAATCAAAAAATACCTCTAGATCATGGTCCTTATTAAAATTTAGAACTTTTAGCTTGGCACTCCTATTGACATCAGTCAAACAGTGATCCTCTAGAATTCTTTGGTGTCTGTACGCCAAAGCATGAGGTGAAGGTGCACATAAAGCTCCAAAGCTGCAACCTGATCTTTTCATTTGTCTTCTAAAAATGTGGTAGCTAACTTCTCTAAATTAGCCTGCATCTGGGCCATTATTTTTGTGTGATCTAGTCTTGTTTCCTCTGCATATGTTGATGTGATTGATTGAATTCTTGCTGATATTGGCTTAAGGTACAAGTTTGGAGCTTAACTCGGCATTAATCACTATAGCTAAATGGAAGGATTTTTTTTTTTTTTTTTTTTTTTTTTTGACTAGGTGTGGGCTGGTTCTAAAAACTGGTTAATGGACTGGTTAGGTTGGTGTTGTGGATAGGTTGGGGTACTGGATTGGCTAGTTTAAAAGGCTGTTGGGCTAGATTTGTTAAGCATATATGTATTTTGATATTATTATTTATTATTAAGGGTAGTTTAGTCTTTGGCCTCTTTAGGGTTTGGTTAGCTTAGTTATATATATATATCTATTTCTTTGGTCGCTAACACCCCCCCTAGTGGTCTGATTTTTATATATATATTTGAGGGTGGTTTGAGTTTTGGGTTGCATTGGCCCTTTGGGTTAGGAACAAAATGGGCTGGATTAGGTAAAAGGTCTAGGGTTTGGCTCAATTAACACTTGGGTTATGGAAAGTGGGCTGACTTGGTATGTTGGTGGGCTATTATTGGACTATAGGGCTGGATTTTGTATTAAGGTTTAATCTAGTCTGTTGGGTGAATTAATATGGGTTGGATGAATTAATTGGGTTGGGTCAAGATTTGGTTGGGTTTAGGGTTATTAACTTTTTCTTTCTCAATTGTATACTTCATGATGCGAGGAGGCAGATACATCGGTGGTAGCAAGGTCGACCAGCAGTGAAGGTCGATAACTGGTCATGAGTGAAAGACGTAAAGAATCGACGGTGGAGAGCTTCGGTCACAAATAATGGAATCACAACTGGGTAGGGGCTGGTTCGAAAATATGATGACAACTATGTTCTCGCAACTTGATTTTGGTAATAAGATGAGAAAGGAAGGGAGAGGAAGAAATAAGGATCGGCTTTTTTTCTCTAATACCAAAATGATGAACAAAATAGAGAGAAGAGAGGAAGAGAAACACACATGACTTCAACCTCTTACTCTCAATAATTCTAATTCTTACATTGATCATTACGATGACAAAACCCTAAATATATAGGACTAAACCCTATTCTGATTAGGAAACTTTTCTAATATTATTTGGGAAACAAAATTAAATCATATACTAATATTAAGACATTAAGTTTACCTAAATACTAATAATAATATTCTACCAATCACACTTATGAGACCAAAATGCCTTCGGGCCTACGGGTTTCGCCCGAGGGTTCTAAATATAACTATTTGATATTGACAATCATAAGGGTAGGCATATTGGCTAAGCATGCCAGACAAAACCCTCCGGTAACGGGATAATGTAGAAAGCCTTCTAAATAATAGATGGAAAAAGTCCATATGTCACCCTAATACTTCAGTTCCTTCATAATTATTATGAGAGATTTGAAATTTGTCCTCCTTGTTGATTGTAATATATCTAGTTTGTTATTTTTATTTTTATTTTTTGTTGTTGATAAGTATGGAGCAACCACATTTGTTGTTAATCAACTACATTTCTCTCCCTAATTCTGTCCCCCTATATATTTTTCTTTGTTTTTTTGTGTGTGCTTAAATTTGGGTAGTAAAATAAAAAAAAATAAAAAAAATGAATGTTAATCTGTTTACAAAATGAAATCACTAAGCTTTGTTGCCAATACTTTCTAGTCTTCTAACAACATCCATGTCATATATTCGAACTAAAATTAAACAGTGATATATATACATATTTGCACCATTTGAATCTCAGAAAAAATAGTGTCTCAATCTTCATCATGATCGTCGTCGTCATCATCTTCTTCTTCTTTCATCATCATCATCATCATCATCATCATCATCATCTTCTTCTTCTTCTTCTTCTTCTTCTTCTTCATTGTCGTCGTCGTCATCGTCATCGTCATCGTCATCGTCATCGTCATCGTCGTCATCTTCATCTTCTTCTTTTTCTTCTCCTTCTTCTATACTTTGATAAAATCTCAAATTTACTTAACTGCATTATATCTACACCCATGAAGAATAGATTATTAGATAGAAATATAAATAATAGACCAAAAAAATTTTTTAAAAAATTTACATACTATGGATGCCCACGTTCATCAAATCTGACTGCATCACATTGAAAGTTTCCAAATTTTGCCCATGTATTCTACCTAGAAGTTCTGTAACCTGCATGACCACAACCACCTCCACAACCACCTATATTAGTTAAGCTTGTTTGACAGAACATAAACCATTCTCCAATTCTCACCCCTCCCTCTCATTGTCACCACATACTAGTTCTATATTATTGTTCTTACCATTTCACCATCTTCTAGTAAAAAGAAGGTCCTCCTAAGAATATGTACATCATCATCATCATCATCATCATCCTCCTCCTCTCCTTCTCCTTCTCGTTCTTCTTCTTCTCCTTCTCGTTATTCTTCTTTTATACTTACCATCTTTAGTAAAATCTCAAAAATTTACTTAACTGTATTATATCTGCATCCATGATGAATAGATTATCAGACAAAAATATAAATAATAGACCCAAAACATTGTTTAAAAAATTTACATACTATGGATGCCGCGTTCATCAAATCTGACTGCATCACATTGAAAGTTTCGAAATTTTGCCCATGTATTCTACCTAGAAGTTCTGTAACTTGCATGACCACAACCACAACCACCAATATTAGTTAAGATTTTTGACAAAACATAAACCATCCTCCAATTCTCACCCCTCCATCTCATTGTCGCCACATACTAGTTCTATATTATTGCTCTTATCATTTCACCATCTTCTAGTAAAAAGAAGATCCTTCTAAGAATATGTGCCTTTGGTCTCAATTTTCGTTCTTCTATTTTAGGCGATGTTGCTCGTCCTAGTTCCTTTTGCAACATCCTCATCATCATCATCACACCATCATAATCATGATCATCTTCATTTTCTAGTGGTTCTTTTTGGGTTTCTTCTTCCTCCCGCTCCTCATCCTCCTCTTCTTGATCTTCTTCTTCTTGGTCTTCCTTCTCATCCTCCTCTTCTTGATCTTCTTCTCCTCCCTCTCCTCCTCCCCCCCTTCCTCCTTTTCTTCTTGCTCCTCCTTCTCTTCCTCTTCTTAATCTGTTTCTGTAGTGATGACCTCTTCCTCCTTTTTTTCTTGCTCCTTATCTTTCTCTTCTTGATCTGTTTTTATAGTGATGATGCACATATTAAAATATAATTTGCAATCTAGATAAATCTAGAATAATTAATGAATAATTTATGAAGATATTTATCTAGAAGAATCTAGAGTAATTAATGAATAATTTATGAAGATATTTATCTAAAAATATCTAGTAGATTGAAATAATCTATCTAGATTTTTAATAATTATAGAAATTTCTAGAGATGTATAATAATGATATTGGAAAATATCAAACATTTCTAAAAGAGGTTAAGATGGTGATGTTCTCTATATAAAGCCATGAGCTAATTGTAAATTGAGGTATGCAAGAATCTTGACTTGTAATCAACATAATAAGAAGAAGTTTTTTTATATTTGCATTTCTACCTTATCTTCTTCCATAATTCCCTTCCTAGCTTGCCCAAGTTCTTATCAAATATACCTTGTCACCCCAACAATTTTGGTATCAGAGCCAGGTTCCCCTCACCTATTCTAAAGCCTTCAAACCTCTTCCTTCAAATACTATTCTAGCATGGAAGCAAGCTCTTCCACTTTCAATTATGCACAAACGCTCATCCCTATATTTGAGAAAGAGAACTATGAATATTGGAGCATCCAAATGAAAACTTTATTTGTCTCACAAGACTTGTGGGAACTAGTTAAAGATGGTTTTGAGGCACCAGCAGATGATGAAGAATTTGCAACTTGGACAGAAGCATGCCGGAAGCAATACAAGACGAACAAGAAAAAGGATGCAAGTGCTCTTCTCAACATACAACAAGGGGTAAGCAAATCTATCTTTCTTAGAATCATGGGTGCAAAAACATCTAAAGAAGCTTGGGATATATTAAAGTGTGAATATCAAGGTTTTGATAAGGTCATCTCCATTAAACTATAAACATTATGGAGAGATTTTGACAATCTAGCAATGAAGGATACTGAATCTATTAATGAGTTTTTTTCCCGAGTTGTTGGAATTGTCAACCAAATTAGAAGTTATGGAGACAATCTTGATGACAAGAGAATTGTTGAAAAAGTTTTAAGAAGTTTACCTCAAAATTTTGAGCATATTGTTGTTGCCATGGAGGAATCCTAAGATTTATTTAAATTGACTAGACATAAGCTAATGAGTTCTCTCAAGGCACATGAACAAAGAATGAGCAGGTTTACAAATCAGCCAATAGAGCAAGCATGTCAATCCAAAGTTAATATTGGATGTTAGAATAGTTATTTTAGTTATTTTTGTTCTCTTGTTAATATTTACTTAAATTGAGGGTACGATGGTCATATTGCTCCTTTAGGGTTTTTATATATATTTGAGTGATGTAAAGTTGAGACAGATAATTGTTTTTCAATATATACAAAAGTTCTCTCTCTCCTTCATCTTCCTCCTAACTTTCAACCCTAATTTCTCCATTTTACATTCTAACTAGACCCAATTGATTTGTTAAAAGAAGTTTAATTTGGTTTGGTATTAGTTATAATATATTTTATATATTATATCTAATTTTATGGAGACCCAATTCAATTTGGTAACAACTATGGTTTTGATAAAACATGCCCAAGTGTTAACAATATATATATAAATATTGTTTTGTGTTTTCTCGATATATTAGAGTAGCAACAGCAAATTGATTTCATTCGGATGTTTGTGGTCCTTTGAAAGTTAGAACACATAGTGGTGCACTTTATTTTGTTACTTTCATTGATGATTATTCAAGGAAAGTTTGGGCTTTTCTACTAAAAACTAAAGATCAAGTTCTAGAAGTATTTAAGCATTTTCAGGCCATAGTTGAAAGAGAAACAGGGCAGAAATTAAAGTGCATCCGATCAGACAATGGTGGTGAATACATTGGGCCATTTGATGAGTATTGTCGCAGCCAAGGTATTCGGCACCAAAAGACAGTTAAGAAGACTCCTCAACAAAATGGCGTTGCCAAGAAGATGAGCCGCACCATTGTGGAAAGAACGAGGTGTTTGCTTTCACATGCTAAATTGCCAAGATCCTTTTGGGGTGAGGCAATGAGGACAGCGGTTGACGTAATCAATTTGTCTCCTTCCTATCCTTTGAATGGTGATGTTCCAGAAAAAGTTTGGACCGGTAAAGATGTATCTTATGAGCACGTAAGAGTGTTTGGTTGCCGAGCTTTTGTTCATATTCCAAAGGATGAGAAGTCCAAGCTTGATAGTAAATCAAGACAATGTATTTTTCTTGGCTATGGGCGTGATGAATTCGGGTATAGATTGTGGGATCCGATCGACAAGAAAGTCATTCGAAGCCGTGATGTTGTGTTTCTTGAAGACCAAACAATTGAAGACTTTGGCAAAGGTGATCAACCGAAGCCAAAAACTAGTGATCTCATTGACAGAAATCCATCTCCTTCATCTTCAGTTGATGATGAAAATGGGAGAGATATGTAGCCACATATTGAAGATGTAGAAAATGATGCTAATCCTAATGAAGTTGAGCCAGAAATTGAGGAAGACCATCTAACTCAAGTACCATCACCACAACTTGAGTTGAGGAAATCTACAAGGGACCGACAACCTTCGAGAAAGTATCCTTCCAATGAGTTTGTGTTGATTTCCGATCAAGGGGAGCCTGAGAACTACCAAGAAGCAATTGAGCATGCAATGAAAGATGATTGGAAAAAGGCAATGGAAGAGGAGATGAATTCCTTACATGAAAATCACACTTATGATTTAGTGAAGTTGCCTAAATGGAGGAAAATTCTGAAAAATAAGTGGGTTTTCAAATTGAAGAATGATAGCAAGAATCCAAGGTACAAAGTACGTCTTGTTGTGAAAGGCTTTGGGCAAAAGAAAGGTATTGACTTTGATGAGATTTTCTCATCAGTTGTGAAGATGTCTTCTATTCAGGTTGTACTTGGCATGGTTGCAAGTATGAACCTTGAAGTTGAACAACTTGATGTGAAGATCGCATTTCTTCACGGTGATCTTGAAGAAGAAATTTACATGGAGCAACCAGAAGGTTTTGTGGAGAAAGGGAAAGAGAAATTTGTTTGCAAATTGAAGAAAAGTTTGTATGGCCTCAAGCAAGCCCCATGGCAATGGTACAAAAAATTTGACTCTTTCATGATAAATAATGGTTTTTCTAAAACTACTTCGGACCATTGTGTGTTTGTGAAAAATTTCTCGGATGGTAAATTTATTATTCTTTTGCTTTATGTTGATGACATGTTAATTATGGGTCAAGATTCTACCATGATTAATAAGTTGAAGTTAGAGTTAAGCAAGTCTTTTGCTATGAAAGATTTGGGACCGGCAAAGAAAATACTTGGTATGAAAATTGTTTGTGATCGCAAAGAGGGGCTAATTTGGTTATCTCAAGAAAGCTACATTGAGAAAGTTCTTGAGAGGTTCAACATGAATAAAGCAAAGCCGGTTGGTTGTCCACTTGCGGGTCACTTCAAGCTTAGTTCGAATCAATGTCCTACAAGTGAGAAAAACAAGGAAGAGATGCAAAAAATTCCTTATGCTTCAGCAGTTGGTTCTTTGATGTACGCCATGGTTTGTACAAGGCCGGATATTGCTCACGCCGTTGGTGTGGTGAGTCGGTTTCTCTCTAATCCAGGTAAAGAACATTGGGCAGCGGTGAAATGGATTCTAAGATATCTCCAAGGGACTTCGAATGTGTGTTTGTGTTTTGGAGATGGTAAGCCGATGCTTGATGGGTTCACGGATTCTGACATGGCCAGTGATATTGATTCTAGGAAATCTACTTCGGGGTATTTGATGACATTTGCAGGGGGAGCTGTGGCATGGCAATCTAAATTACAAAAATGTGTTGCTCTCTCAACTACCGAAGTTGAATTTATTGCTATTACGAAAGCTTGTAAAGAAGCGTTATAGTTGAAGAAATTCTTGCAAGAGTTGGGTTTGAAGCAAGAAAAGTATGTGCTTTATTGTGATAGTCAAAGTGCTATTCATTTGAGTAAAAATTCTACTTTTCATTCGAGATCGAAATACATTGATGTGAGATACCATTGGATTCGTGATGTGTTAGATTCGAAATTGTTGCAACTCGAAAAGGTTCACACAGATGATAATATTTCGGATATGTTGACTAAGACTTCGTCGAGGGACAAACATTTAAAGTGTCGAACTTTGGCGGGTATGGTTGATGTCTCCACCTAAGTCGATAGGAGGAGAATTGTTGGGGTATATCTCCTTATTGGAGTTTGAGACCCAATTGATTTGTTAAAAGAAGTTTAATTTAGTTTGGTATTAGTTATAATATATTTTATATATTATATCTAATTTTATGGAGACCCAATTTAATTTGGTAACAACTAGGGTTTTGATAAAAACAAGCCCAAGTGTTAACAATATATATATATAAATATTGTTTTGTCTTTTCTCGATATATTAGAGTAGCAACAGCAAATTGATTTCGGTGAGATAGGTCTTGGGTATGATTTATTCGGTGCTATACGGCTGCTACAAATTTGTTCCATCTCTTCGCCGGTAGTGTGGTTGCCGATTTGCTTAGTTCATTGGTGCTTTGAAACTTTTCAGTGCATCTTTGTTTGGGTGCTTTGGTGAAGTTGATTTGGGTTATTATTTTGGATCTTCTACAACTCTGGTTCTGAAGATTTTGGTTCATCTATTTGGTGAGGTTTTTCCTCTTTGTTTATTTGTGATTATTTGGAATTCACCTAAGAGTGGTTTTGTGAGACCATTCGTGTCTCGTTTGTAATCGTTTGGAAATTCTTTGGTTGATAGTGGAATCGGATTTCGATCCCGTGGACGTACCTCACATTAAGGGAACCACATAAAATTCTTGTGTTGCTTTTGATTTAATTTTTCCGCATTAGTTTTTATTCCCATTGATTGATTTACTTGTGGGAAATCATATATTTTCCCTAACACCGATCTCCCACGAAGTCTATCCAAAACAAAACACCATATGAGTCATGGCATAAACAGAAGCTCCAGGTAAATCTTTTCAAAGTATTCGGTTGTCTTGCTTATGCCTTAATTCCTTCCCAAAAAAGGGAAAAATTTGATGAGAAATGGGAGAAATATATATTCATTGGATATAGCGACGAATCAAAAGGATATCGTCTGTTCAATCCAATGAAAAATGAATTGGTAATCTCTAAAGATGTCATATTTGATGAAATGACAGCATGGAAGTGCGATGATAACTCCATCCTAAAGCAGAAAGGATTTGAATTTAATGAAGCAACAAAAGGAGAAGGATCTTTAACTCTGGAAAAAAGCCCAAACCAAAGTCCACATAACACTCCAAGGCTAAGGCCAAGAAATGACTCTCCAAGAAGCTCTTCATCTAAAGAATCTGAAACAACACCAAGAAGGTACGTTCCTTAAGAGAAATATATAAAACTTGTGATGTAGCATTTTTTGCTTGTGAGCCACAGATTTTTGAAGAAGCTGTGAAAGAAGAAATTTGGAGAAAGGCAATGGATAAAGACATTGAAACTATTGAAAAGAATTACACTTGGGATCTTGTTGACCTACCCAAAGACAAAGATGTGAGCGAACCTAAATGGGTATACAAGACAAATACAAAGAAGATGGCTCCATCCAGAAGCATAAGGCTCGTTTAGCTGCAAAAGGCTACTCAGAACAACCTAGAGTGGACTTCAATGAAACATTTGCTCCAGTTGCTCGCATGGAGACAATAAGAACCGTTCTTGCCTTGGCCGCACAAAATGAGCTACCAGTATATCAGCTAGATTTTAAATCAGTTTTTCTCAATGGAGAGCTTGAAGAAGAAGTTTATGTTGAACAACTGCAAGGGTACATAGTCAAAGGAAAAGAAGACAAGGTTTACTGACTTCGAAAGGCACTGTATGGTTTGACGCAAGCACCCCGAGCCTGGAACAGCAACATTGACAAGTATTTTTGTCAAAATGGTTTTCAAAGAAACCAAAGTGAACCATCACTAGACATCAAGAAAGAAGATTTAAGCATAAGCCAAGCAAGCTACACTATACAGCAACAAAATGAATTCTTCGTTATCTTCAAGGGACCAAGAATCTCCACATCAGGTTATGTATTTTGTATTGGCTCAAAAGTTATCTCTTGGAGTTCCAAGAAGCAGAAGACTATAGCTTTATCATCAGTAGAAGCAAAATATATTGCAGCTACAGATGCAACTTGTGAAGATAATCCTAATTATCCCTTATACCCATGCAGAACAGTATTTCAATTATGTTAATAATTCTGAACAAAATAATTATATTATAGCTTCAAAAAGTAGGGACTCACCTTGATTTTGTGGTGTTCAGAATGTTCCCCATTGGAGGAGATGAACATGACTCTTCTTGTTCAAAAAGAACCAAGTGTACTTGTCTCAGCATAGAAGGCTTTGAATTAGTAGCAGTCTTTGAGTAACGCATCATTTTCCTGTCTTTATTGTCAGTTTTTGTGCAAGTATTTATTCTTTTCAACACCTTCTTGATTCTTTCTTGAATACGGTGTATTCTTAGAGACAGAAAGAGAGAGGGAGAGAGAATGAGGTGTTCTTCTCCAAGCTTAGAAGCCTCTGCACTAGTTGTAGCAACTTTTTGAACATCCGAATAACGCAACATTTTCCCTTCTTTGTCTTCAGTTCTTGTACAGTTTCCTTTTTCTTGAATATATTATGTTCAGAGAGAGAGAGATGGCTTAGTTGTCAAATATTTATAGCTGCTGGTTCAAGTTATAGGTTAGGCTGCTGAAAAAGAGTTTCAAGTTGAAAAGGAATTTCACAACTATTTCATTCGTTTTTTATTCTGTCAAGTATACACACATACACACATATTATTATTTTTAATCTTGTCGGGTGCACACATACATTATGCAATAAGCTTTGGCTACATTTGGTTTAGTTTTGGAATCTTGATTTGAATTTTAAGTTTTGAGTTTTTGAAATAAGTTTTGAAAGAAAAAAAATTTTTTGTTTGGTTACGAATTTTGAAAATAATTTTGAGTTTTGAAAAGTGTTTTAAGTTGTATTTTGAAATTTTTTGGGTTTATTTTTTTTAAATATTTAAAATTTTCTTAATTTTATTTTTTTGAGGTAATTTTTTTTTTAATGTGTGTTGTGTTTACTACATTTGTGTGTTGTATCTTTTTAAATATTTAAAATTTTTAAAAAAAATTATTTTAAATATATAATTTTTATTTTAAATATTTTCTAAAATCTTTTTAATTTTTTTTTTTACTTTTTTTTAAATATTGACCTTTTTAAAAATTTGTTTTAAATTTTTTAAAATTTTGGGTCGCCCATATAGATCTAAATCATAATAAATTATTTGGCTAATACTTACAAAAATAACAAAATATTATTTTCAAAAAAATAAAAAATATTTTTCTTCAAAAATTAAAAAAAATTCAAACAAAATAAATTTTTTTTTGATTTTAAAAAAAAAGGAGTTTTGAAAAGAGTTTTTGAATTGAGTTTTGAGTTGTGCGTGTGGTTATGAGTTTTGAAAATAGTTTTTGAATTGAGTTTTGAATTATGTGTTTGGTTATGAGTTTTGAAATTTTTTTTATCCAAATCACAATTCCAAAACAAAACCAAACGCTACCTTTATTAATCTAGGTATCTACAAATTGAAGGGAAAAAAATAAAAATAAAAATTTGTCACAATAAACTTTTTTCATTGTGACTTTACTTACAATTCATTGTGACTATATTATCTCTCACACTAAATGACTCTACTAGCCGCTGTTAGGGAAAATATAATATTTCCCACAAGTAAATCAATCAATGGGAATAAAAACTAATGCGGAAAAATTAAATCAATAACAACACAAGAATTTTACGTGGTTCTCTCAATGTGAGGTATGTCCACGGGATCGAAATCCAATTCCACTATCAACCAAAAAAAAGTTTCCAAACGATTATAAATGAGACACGAATGGTCTCACAAACCACCCTTAGGTAAATTCTAAATAATCACAAATAAACAAGAGGAAAGACCTCACCAAATAGATGAACAAAAGTTTTCAAAATAGAGTTGCAGAAGACCCAAAGTAACAACCCAAATCAATCTCCACTGAAACAACCAAATATTCACCAACTTGATTCCACACAAAACCAGAACCCTTGAATATGCACCCAAGAATCAATGTTGGTTGCCGCTCCAGTCAACTTCGGGAAAAACAAATCAATTAGGGCAGCCTTTTTTTTCCATGGAGAAACAAACACAATACTAATATATGTTGTGAACTCTTGGGCTTTTTAACAAAACCCTAGCTACTACCATTGGGCTTTCAAAAATCAGATATAATATATTAAAAATATATTATAACCAACACCAAACCAAACTAAATATTTAATAAACCAATTGGGTCCCATACTCCAATAAGGAGGTATACCCAACAATTCTTCCCCTACTAACTTAGGTGGAAACATCAACCATACCGGCCAAAGTTCAACACTTCAAATGTTTGTCACTCGACAAAGTCTTAGTCAACATATCCGAAATATTATCATACGTGTGAACCTTTTCGAGTTGCAACAATTTCGAATCTAACATATCACGAATCCAATGGTATCTCACATCAATGTGTTTTAATCTCGAATGAAAAGTGAAATTTTTACTCAAATGAATAGTACTTTGACTATCACAATAAAGCACATACCTTTCTTACTTTAAATCCAATTCTTGCAAAAATTTCTTTAACCATAACTTTTCTTTGCAAACTTTCGTAATGGCAATAAATTCAGCTTCAGTAGTTGAGAGAGCAATATATTTTTGTAATTTAGATTGCCATGCCCCAGCTCCCCTTGCAAAAGTCATCAAATATCCCTAAGTAGATTTTCTAGAGTCAACATCACCATCCATGTCAGAATCCGTGAACCCATCAAGCATCAGCTTACCATCCTCAAAACTCTAAGATATCTTAGAATCCATTTTACCGTTGCCCAATGTTCTTTACCCGGATTAGAAAGAAACCGACTCACCACACCAACGTCGTGAGCAATATCCGACCTTGTACAAACCATAGCATACATCCAAGAACCAACCGCTGAAGCATAAGGAATTTTCAGTATCTCTTCCTTGTCTTTCTCACTTGTAGGACATCGATTCAAACTAAATTTGAAGTGACCCGCAAGTAGACAACCAACCGACTTTGCTTTATCCATGTTGAACCTCTCAAGAACTTTTTCAATATTGCTTTCTTGAGACAATCAAATCAACTCCCTTTTGAGATCACGAACAATTTTCATACCAAGTATTTGCTTTGCTGGCCCCAAATCTTTCATAGCAAAAGACTTGCTCAACTCCAATTTCAACCTGTTAATCATAGTGTAATCTAGATCTACCATTAACATGCCATCAACATAAAGCAAAAGAATAATAAATTTACCATCCGGGAAATTTTTCACAAACACACAATGGTCCAAAGTGGTTTCAGAAAAACCATTATTCATCATGAAAGAATCAAATTTTTTGTACCATTGCCGCAGGGCTTGCTTAAGGCCATACAAACTTTTTTTCAATTTGCAAACAAATTTCTTTTTTCCTTTCTCTACAAAACCTTCAGGTTACTCCATGTAAATTTCTTCTTCAAGATCACCATGAAGAAATGCGGTCTTCACATCAAGTTGTTCAACTTCAAGGTTCATACTTGCAGCCATGCCAAGTACAACCCGAATAGAAGACATCTTCACAACCGGTGAGAAAATCTCGTCAAAGTCAGTACTTTTCTTTTGCCCAAAGCCTTTCACAACAAGACGTGCTTTGTACCTCGCATTCTTGCTATCATTCTTCAATTTGAAAACCCACTTATTTTTTAGAATTTTCCTCCCCTTAGGCAACTTCACTAAATCATAAGTGTGATTTTCAAAGTAAGGAATTCATCTCCTCTTCCATGGCCTTTTTCCAATCATCTTTCTTTGCATGCTCAATTGCTTCTTGGTAGCTCTCAGGCTCCCCTTGATTGGAAATCAACACAAATTCATTGGGAGGATACTTTCTTGAAGGTTGTCAGTCCCTTGTACATTTCCTCAACTCAAGTTGTGGTGGCGGTTCTTGAGTTGGATGCTCTTCCTCAATTTCTGGCTCAAGTTCATTAAGATTAGTATCATCATATGCATCTTCAATATGTGGTTGTATATCTCCCCCATTTTCATCATCCACTGAAGATGAAGGAGATGGATCCATGTCAATGAGATCACTACTTTTTGGTTCCGGTTGATCACCTTTGCCAAAGTCTGTAATTGTTTGGTTTTCAAGAAACACAACATCATGGCTTCGAATGACTTTCTTGTCGACTAGAACCCACAATCTATACCCGAATTCATCACGCCCATAGCTAAGAAAAGTACATTGTCTTGACTTACTATCAAGCTTGGACCTCTCATCCTTTGGAATGTGAACAAAAGCTCGGCAACCAAACACTTTCAAGTGCTCATAAGACACATCTTTGTCGGTCCAAACTCTTTCTAGAACATCACCATTCAAAGGATAGGAAGGAGACAAATTGATCACATCAACTGCTGTCCTCATTACCTCAGCCCAAAAGAATCTTGGCAATTTAGCATGTGAAAGCAGATACTTTGTTCTTTTCACAATGGTGCAGTTCATCCTCTCGGCAACGCCATTTTGTTGAGGAGTCTTCTTAACTGTCTTTTGGTGTTGAATACCTTGACTGTGACAATTCTCATCAACTAGCCCAATGTATTCACCACCATTGTCTGATTGGATGCACTTCAATTTCTGCTTTGTTTCTCTTTCAACCATGGCCTGAAATGCTTAAATACTTCTAGAACTTGATCTTTAGTTTTTAGTAAAAAGCCCAAACTTTCCTTAAATAATCATCAATGAAAGTAACAAAATAAAGTGCACCACTATGTGTTCTAACTTTCAAAGGACCACAAACATACAAATGAATCAATTCCAAAACATTTTCTTTCATAGAAGCAACATTTTTATGAAAAGATACTCTATGTTGTTTACCTGCCAAACAACGAACACAAGTTTTGGGATGTGTACCTTTCAAACCGGGTAGAAGCTCTTTCTTGAACAAAACTTGCAGCCCCTTTTCACTCATATGGCCAAGCCGCTTGTGCCACAATTTAGTAGAAGTATCATCTTCAAGTGCATTGACAACACCTTTATAAATTTTTCCTTACATCGAATAAAGTGTATGAGTCTTCTTGCACTTAGCCACCACCAAAGAACCCTTTGTGAGCTTCCATATTCCATCACCAAATTTGTTGTTATAGCCTTCATCATCTAGCTTTCCGATAGAGATCAAATTGAGGCGAATGTCGGGAACATGCCTCACCTTCATTACCCATTCAAACAGAACCATAATCTCCTTTGGTGTAGGTAATGAAGAAATCAACTCGAGAAGTCATATGAAAAGAATCACCGGAATCAATCACCCAATTGCTCTCTTGGTCTACAAAATTGATACAATCATCTTCACAAACAACCATGAGATCATCGGTATTAACCGCCGTTATGTCTTCTTACTTCTTATCCATACTTTTGTCACGTCTTTTCTCTTTGTTCTTGAGCTTTCGGCATTCCGGCTTCATGTGCCCTTTCTCATGGCAATAATAACACTCAATGTCTTTCTTTGAAAAAGAACCATATCTTGATTTGTCACGGATTTAATCACGATCATGAAGAGTCTTACTCCTCCCTCTTGTTTTACTTTGACCTCTCACAACAAATGCTTCTGAATGAGAGGAACCCGCTGATTTTCTTCTAATTTCTTCATTCAATAAGCTACTAGTGACTTGGCTCATTGTCACAACTCTATCGGGCGCCGAATTACTAACTGTCACAACCAAAGTCTCCCAACTTTCGGGTAAAGAACTAAGTGGCGTCAAAGCCTGCAACTCATCATCAAAAACAATTTTCATAGAAGCAAGTTGATTAACAATACTCTTTATTTCATTCAAATGTTCTGGAATAGGGTTGCCCTCTTTATATTTTAAATTAACCAACTTATGAAACAGAAAAACTTTATTTGTGGCTGATTTCCTGTCATAAAGTCATTCTAATTTTTTTCATAAATCATGTGTTAAAGTTTCGGTAGCAACATGATGAAACACACTATCATCAATCCATTGATAGATAACACCAACGGCTTTTCGATTAAGCCTCCTCCATTCATCATCTTTCATACCCTCGAGTTTTCGACTATCACCCTCAATGGGTCCATACAAATCTTTACAAAATAATAGGTCATCCATTTTAGTTTTCCAAGTTACCCAATTGTTTCTATTAAAGCTAGACATACGACCTATATTCCCCTCCATTGATTTACACAAATAAATAAATCCAAATAAACCGTAAGCTTTGATTCCAGTTGTTAGGGAAAATATAAGATTTCCCACAAGTAAATCAATCAATGAGAATAAAAACTAATGCAAAAAAATTAAATCAATAGCAACACAAGAATTTTACGCTGTTCCCTCAATGTGAGGTACGTTTACGGGATCGAAATCCGATTCCACTATCAACCAAAAAAAGTTTCCAAACGATTACAAACGAGACACGAATGGTCTCACAAGCTACTCTTAGGTGAATTCTAAATAATCACAAATAAAAAGAGGAAAGACCTCACCAAATAAATGAACAAAAGTCTTCAAAACAGAGTTGTAGAAGACCGAAAATAACAACCCAAATCAATCTCCACTGAAACAACCAAATATTCACCAACTTGATTCTACACAAAACCAGTACCCTTGAATATGCACCCAAGAATCAATGTTGGATGCCGTTCCACTCAACTTCGGGAAAAACAAATTAATTAGGGCAGCCTTTTTTTTTCCATGGAGAAACAAACACAATACCAATATATATTGTGAACTCTTAGGCTTTGTAACAAAACCCTAGCTACTACCATTAGGCTTTCAAAAATCAGATATAATATGTTAAAAATATATTATAACTAACACCAAACCAAACTAAATATTTTAATAAACCAATTGGGTCCCATACTCCAATAAGGAGGTATTTCCAACAGCCGCACCATTTAAAAATGATTTTTTTTTTTTTTTTGAAGGGGGGTGGTTTCAATCGAAAGTTTCATTAATAGAAGATAGGAAGGTCGTACAACTAGTTATCCATCAAATTGCAAAGATTCAACAAGTTGGGTATCCGTCAAATTCCAAGATGAACTCTCAACCCCAACAACACACTACCTAACAAACCTGTAAGCCACACCATTACTTCCACACCTCACAAAACAAAATTGTGAACAATATATCTGTCGCCAGAACTGGCAGATATCCTAGACTAAAACCTCAACCTCTTAATGGGACACTATTTTACTGGAGAGCATAGAAATCACTCCTTGCACATCACCTTCAAACATCACAGATTGAAATCCCAGCTCCAACTCCAACTCTAACTCCAACGCCAAATATACAACCTTTCTCGTGGCAAAACACTCACCGAGCTACAACTTGTGGCTAGATCCACAATGTTAGCAGCTTGGAATAAGCCTGTTGAATCTCAAGCTACAATTCCTAAGCCACCTTTGGAGGATGGGCCCAGCCAATGGTTCCGTCCTTATGTGAAATTTTCATTCCAATGCCGCTAGTATGGCTTGTGCTTCTGGAAACCGTAGTCTGCATCACCTGAAAAAGATTTCCAATAGAGTTCTGAAAAAGAGTGCCATTTCAGCACTTCCATATGTTCCATATGATATAAGCTGCAACTGCCACTCCTGTTCGCCCTTCTTCATCTGTATTCCTAGCATTCATGATATCGCTCTATCAGTAGAAGAATGATTGTTTATCAAAGAAGTCCACATTCAGCCAAGGAAGAGATGAACACCAGATTGCTTGAGCGAGAGGGCAATCTACCAACACGTGCAGGAGTGTTTCAGCCTCATGTTGACACAATGGACAACACATCCTCGACCAACCTTCGTTGCACATGCAGGGATTTAATAAGAACTATTTCGTTGCAACATCTCCATAGAAAGTGTAACTTTGCCTGGCACTAGAATATGCCACAACCAGTGGCAGAGCTAGAAAAATAGTTTAGAAATGGCACTTGTTAATTAAAATTTTGAAATTTTTTTCCCATAATCAATAACAATAGATAATAATTTTTAAATTAATATCACGCACAAAATAGTAAATATTTAATATAAAATTTTTAAAATTTTTATTTTTACAATTGACCTTGTGAAAAATCAAAATTGGAAATATATAGTGTTACTTGTAACTAGTATATTATAGGCAATGCAAAATAGACTTGTATGTCTTACAATAGATTATATAATAATATATATATATATATAATAGTGATATCACATTTGAAAAATCTAGAAACCTCCTCGATGTTGATTTGTGATTATATATCAATTTTAAGCAGAATATAAAAACCCAATCAAGCAATCAAGAGAAAGAGACACAAAGATTTTACGTGGAAAAACCACAATTGGACACCTTCCAATTGTGATAAAAAAAACCACGGGCCACAGCCACCAGAACAATCCACTAAGAAGATATAAAGGAATTACACAGGTATCACTCTCAATTATCTAGCGAATCCACAACGCCTAATTGAACCAACCTCTATGTGCCTCTTCCAACCCCATCTTCACCACGGAATTGTCTTTCTGATGAGCCACTCCGGATTCCACCACCGAAGCTTCAAGCTCGAATTCTTCAGAATCCACAACTGAAGAACTTCCTTTCTCTTTTGTGAAACAAACACAAACCTTTGATGTAGTCTTTTTAGATCATGAGTTGAATACTCAATAAGACATCAAAGAAAAAAATAAAATATCCCCAGATATAAACCTTTAAGAACCAAAAAGAAAGATCTGGAGGATTCAATGAATGAATCAATGAATAGCCTAGATTTGGGAGAAACCCAACTATTTATAGAAAATCAAAGCAATCTTAGTTGGGAAAGAAAACCAACTTCTTGTAGAAAATCAACTTCTTGTAGCAAATCAACTTCTTTCAGAACTCCCAAGTAATCATGTTGTTGGAATCTTGTAGAAGACCAACTTCATTCAAAACTCCCAAGTAATCTTGTTTTTGAAGGAAACTAACTTCTTAAAGAACTCTTGTTACAACCTTGGTTTTGATTCATGGAATTTGACAACAAAAGGTCCTAACAATCTCCCCCTTTGTCAAATCCTGGATAAAACCAATCTAAAACAAATTTCCTAACAAAAACACTAAAACAATTTTCCAATCAAAACAAGAACAACACCATTAACTAGGAACCAGCACTTAACCAAATCTCTTTACAAACTTATTTCTCAAGGTCATGATCTGCAAAACAACTATTAGTGCTACAATCTCCAAAACAACTATTAGTCCCACAAGAATATATGAAAAAGCAATAAACATATGACAAGATTATCTTGAAGTATGAGATGGAAAACATAAATAGATGCAACTTGGAGATTTTAAGAACATGTAGTATGAATAGATGAAAACTAAGACACATGCACCTGATACAAAATAATAAATAAGCAATACAAGGCATCAAGCAAACCAACTAAAGCCAATCTCCCTTACCAAACAAAACAAAGTGTTCATGTTAACAAACTCTTGAATGATAAACCACACTCCCCCTCACTAAACAAGTAAAACAAAATATAATATGGTTGAGCAAGTAAGGAATTTCAGATTTGTACCTTAAAACACACAAGATTATCCAAGAAGCACAATTACTTGAAAATACAATGTGCACAGCCTATAGAAAATTCCTCATGAAAGAAAGTGATGCATTATGTGAAAAGTATAGATCCCATGATAAAAGTGTGTGTGTGACTCTTGGAGTTCGACAAACACAATATTCAAATCCTAGTAGTGATATAAAAGTTGGACCTCTGACAAGAGAATCTGAGCATAACTAAGGAAAGTCAAACCACTAGAAATCAAGGGGTATTTGGTAAGTAAAGGCGGAGGCTCCCCCTCAATCAATGAATCCTTTTCTTTTCTTTTTTCACTTCTTTTTTTTCTCTTTTCTTTCTTTTGCACATTTTTTTTTTCTTTCTTTTCTTTCTTTTTGCACACTCATCGGCGGCTGACACGCTCAAGAGTATGGAAACCGAACCAGAGAAGCATGGATATATTAAGGATGGCCTGGTTGGTGACTCTGAGGTAGCCTTTTCCTCATGTCTAGAATACAAAAAATAGAGGGGAAAGCCATGGAGATGCAAAAAGATGGAAGGTGGTTAAGAGACTCAACATCACCCATGATATGCTAGTATAGGTCAATTCCTCTAGAAAAGCAAAAGATACAATGCCAGAAGTCCATAGAGAAAAATAATCACTAAGGCGGAAGACTCCAAAATTTGCTAATCCAAAAGTGTGTACAGAATGAGACATACTAATCAAAGAACACACACTCCAAAATGAGTAATGACCATAGAAAGCACACACATATTAACATGTAATGTTTATTCTCATCAATTCCAATATGCATCAAGGACATCTCAAAAAATTCAAACTTGCAAAACCATACTAAGAAAATCTTTTTGATTTTTTTTTTTCAACAATAAAGTAAGAAAAAAAAAACATGCACACAAATCAAACAAGATCTCGTTCTAAAAGATTTTTTTTTTTTAAAAAAAATAGAGCTTTCTAAAAGAATTTTTTTTTTTTTTTATAAAAAAAATAGAACGACCCGCTCTGATACCAATTGAAAAATCTAGAAACCTCCTAGATGTTGATTTGTGATTATATATCAATTTTAAGCAGAATATAAAAACCCAATCAAGCAATCAAGAGAAAGAGACACAAAGATTTTACGTGGAAAAACCACAATTGGACACCTTCCAATTGTGATAAAAAAACCACGAGCCACAGCCACCAGAACAATCCACTAAGAAGATATAAAGGAATTACACAGGTATCACTCTCAATTATCTAGCGAATCCACAACGCCTAATTGAACCAACCTCTATGTGCCTCTTCCAACCCCATCTTCACCACGGAATTGTCTTTCTGATGAGCCACTCCGGATTCCACCACCGAAGCTTCAGGCTCGAATTCTTCAGAATCCACAACTGAAGAACTTCCTTTCTCTTTTGTGAAACAAACACAAACCTTTGATGTAGTCTTTTTAGATCATGAGTTGAATACTCAATAAGACATCAAAGAAAAAAATAAAATATCCCCAGATATAAACCTTTAAGAACCAAAAAGAAAGATCTGGAGGATTCAATGAATGAATCAATGAATAGCCTAGATTTGGGAGAAACCCAACTATTTATAGAAAATCAAAGCAATCCTAGTTGGGAAAGAAAACCAACTTCTTGTAGAAAATCAACTTCTTGTAGCAAATCAACTTCTTTCAGAACTCCCAAGTAATCATGTTGTTGGAATCTTGTAGAAGACCAACTTCATTCAAAACTCCCAAGTAATCTTGTTTTTGAAGGAAACTAACTTCTTAAAGAACTCTTGTTACAACCTTGGTTTTGATTCATGGAATTTGACAACAAAAGGTCCTAACAACATTATCATCGATATATGATATCACTAATCAATAGTAAACTAATGCATGGAAGGTCAATCACACTTGTTAAATATAATTAACAATTCAATACTTTTTCATTTTTATAGTGGGGTTAACTATGTTTATATGTAAGTGATGATTTGATATCACTGTTGCACTAATTTTTTTTAATAATGTGGTTTGTTATAATTTTTTAATTTTCAATCAAAACAATTATCATTATTTTCGTAATTTGAAAAATGTCATTAAGAAATCATTCTAAATGTTATTTCTATATAAATGTTTTATTGGTTAATTATTTTCCTTATATGAAAACAAATAAATAAATAAATAATAAATAAATTTGCAAAACTTGAGAGAGGGCACATACCCCCTAGTCCCTTCATAGCTCCGCCACTGGTCACAACGACTTCCAGGGTGTTTTGGAAAGGTGGTTAAAAATTATTTTTTGACTTTTTTTAACTTTTTTGTGAGAGAAGAAAGTAGATTAAAAATTGAAAAGTGACTTTTAACCTACTTTCCAAAATAGGCCTTCATAAGGACTTAAGCTCCTCCCCTGCCACTACTATCTCCCTCTCCCCATCTTCCAAGCAAGCCATTCCTCTTAAGCATCATTGCAGTTTCATAGCCTGAACCAACTGCGTAATCCCCCGAATCAGTGTAATGCCAAACTAACTTGTCCACCACATCCAAAACAAGAAGTAGCGTATTCATAATTAAACTAGCATCCTCCTCCTGAAACCTTCTCAACACCTCCTCTTCTAACCAACAACAATTTACATGCTCAATTAAATGGCCACTTTAGAAATCTGGGAATCATCCTGTATAGCAGTATGGAAAAAGGTATTCAGTCTATAGGCAGCCATCTCAGTCAGGTTTATTTTCTTTCCATCCCCCACCATCCATCAAACACTAGCTTCCAGTAGGCTTTACCAAATCCAAGATGGGCCCCTAGTTTGGAGTCCAGAAAGGATCTGTCTTGGCTCCCAAAACACGATACAAGAGAGTAGAACCCCCAGGCAGAATTTTCCAGCCTTGTTTTGCAAGCAAAGCTAGATTATGTGCTTCAAGGTCTCAGAAACCCAATCCACTCCTAGTTTTCTTCTCAGCAAGCTTATCCTACAACTTGTGCATCCTCCGCTCATCTCCCTTTTGACCCCACCAGAAATTCACTATAATTGCAGTCGCCGGCTTATATTAAATAACAGGAAGTTAAAGCAACTCATAACATAGGAGAAATTTACGTGTATCTTTCAAGAGATGCACATTATAAAAAAGTTATAATTTTTTTTGATGAATGTTATGATTGTTTATAATGCGTGTTATGACATTTTGTAGTAAAGTTATAAGAAAAATGTTTGAGGGCCCGAAATCAGTGGCTCGAATACGGCTTGAAACCCAAAACGACGTCGTTTTGGGTTTCAAATTTTTTTTTTTTTTTTTTTCTTCCTTTTCTTTCTTTTCTTCTTGTTCTTCTTCTTCATTTTGAACACAGGAGAAGAGAAACAGAGGCGAGAGAGAGAAACAGAGGTGAGAGGCAAGAGAGAGTCGTCGCAGGTCGTCATCGTCGCAACTCGTCGCTCGTCGGCCGATCGTCACAGCTCGTCACTCGTCGCAGCTCGTCGGCCGATCGTCGCATCGCAGCCCCACCTCCACCTCTGCCTCCGCCTCCGCCTCCAGCCTGATTTTAATGGCCCCTCCAGTTCTGCTTCTCATTCTTCCTCTTCTTCTTTTTCCTCCTTCTCTTCTTCTTCTTCTTCGTCTTCCTCCTTCTTCCTTCTCAAATTCGAGCCAAATTCGAGCCGGGGCTTTCGGGCTCTGTAACGGGACTGAAGTTATAAATAGTAAATTTATGATGTGCACCCTAAAGTTAGGAATGATAATGTTATGACATTTTGTGATTTTTGTTATGACATTTTGAGATTTTGTTATGACATTTTTCAGTGAAAAATGTTTGGTTTCAGTTTTTTGAAAACTGAGTTTTTTATTTTTCGTATTTTTTTGTTTTTAGTGAATATTTTTAAAATCTTAAACATCTTTTTTATTTTTTTAGATGCACCTTACTTAGATGTATTTAAGAAGTAAAATATTTGTAAAAAAATATTTTAAAAAATAAACAAATACACAAAAATATATATACTGAATTTTCTTATTTTTTTGTATTTTTGGTATTTAGTGAATTTTTCAAATATTTTTTTCATGAAAATTATACTTTTTAAATGTATTTATATTAAGTGTGTCTAAAAATTAAAAAAATTGTTTAAAATATTAAAAAAATTCAATAAAAACAAAAAAATACGAAAAATAAGAAAATAGAATTTTCTGAAAAGTGTCTTCAAAAAACTAGAAACAAACATAGTATATGACTTTCGTAGTGAAAAAGTTCTGACATTTTGGGTTAAGTTATGAAATTTGTGAAAAAATTATAAAAAGTATATTATATGCACCTTTTTGAGGGTACATATTATAATATCTCCCACATAACATAAGATGGTAGCGCAAGGGCTATTATATGCACATTCTATTAAATTGAAATTTTGTGTTTTAGTGGTTTGCAATGCATGTTCATACTTGAACATTTCATTTTATCTGTATAAATATTCAATAAAATATATAAGTGATATATGCTCTCTAATGAACTACTTTAAAATTCCAGAGGGACTATTCTCATATGGTTTATTCAATTCATGAATTAACTCACTTTGAGTCTATTGCATTTGTAATTATATTTTGTAATATATTAATTTAATAATAATATAATGTCATTCGTGCATCTCTGTTACAATATGGTTGGAATATGAAGGGCAGTCATTGTGCTTGTGAATTTCTTGCACTAAATGGTTCACAAATTTACAGATTTTTTTTGTTCGTGGTTGGATTTGGGAGTTTTATTCTTAGTTCTCTACTGGGGGCTTTTCAGTTTCGATGTGCAAACAGCTTCAAAGATTATTCTTTGTTGGGTTTTCAGTTCCGATTTGCAATTTTGTCTTCCAAGTACCAGTCAGAGCTGTTTATTTGTGCAGTCTTGGTGTTTGTGTTGCTATTCTTCGGGTAAGAATCGAGGCTTCTTTGGGGAGGAATGTGTTTCTTGTATTCTTCCACTTTTGTATTTTCTGATTTTATGATGTGATGAATTATTTTGCTCTGTTATTTAGTACATGGTTTGTCTATATACTTTGTTCTTGATTATGATCCTAATTTGCCTTTCTTTTTCTGTTGTATTGTTTGGATTTTTATACATGTACATCAACATTGATATGGAGAAGTGAATACAGAATACGAACTACAGCTTCGAGGTAATTTGCACTTCATTCCACTTTCTGATTTTTTTATTTTCTGATAGGATTTTCATTACAAATTATTTTGGTTTTAATTGCATGTATGCTTTGTTGTTCATTATGATTCTAATTTTTTTTTTGTTTGTGTTGCTTGGGTTTTTGTACATCAGCATTGATATGGAGAGATGAGTTTTTCATTTATACTCCCTCCGTCCCAAAACATTAATCCCTTATTCCATTTTTCATTATCCCAAAATATTAGTCGCTCTTCAAAAATCAAATACAAAAATAATATAAATTTCCTATTTTGCCCTTCCTTTAGAGTAATAAACAATATAAAAAGTACAATTATGACATTGATATTCCCAAAAAATGTACTATCAAAAGGGTAATTTTGGAAAATCAACTTTTTTAAAGTCCAATAATTGTACTACTAAAAAAAAGTTGGATTTCCCAAAAGGGACCATTATTTTGGGATAGAGGGAGTAGCTATTATTGGGTTTTCTTCTTCTTTTTCTTGTTTTGATCTAACTATATTGAACTTCTTTTTTGTTTGATTTCAACTTTGGATTGCGTTTGTTATTTGCTAATTTGATCTTTGTATATTTATCATCTTTTTATTCTTCATTTTGATTATATGTTGCTTTGTTTCAGATCTTGTAGGTATCTCTTGCTTATTTTTGTTTATTTAATTTTATATAATTTTTTCATACTCTCTGGTTAGCTTGCGCTTCTTTGCCATTTACATTTTCGTCTTCTTTTTCTTCTATTGATCTAACTAGTTTTTGAATTACTTTTTGATTTCAACTTTGGATGTGTTCTCTTCTTTTGTCCGATACTTCTATTTTCAAATAAGGTATTGCTTTGGTTAGGGTGTGGGAATATTTATCTATTTCTGTGGAAATATATATATATATGTTTTGCCAATGCTTTGGGAAATTGTGCGAAATATATTGGCTGGTATGGGAGATTTCATCTTACTTATTTTAGCTCTTTTTTTTTTTTTTTTTTTTGGATAAATAATCAAACGTTATAGAAAAGCATCAAGGTGATGCAAAGAATACAAAAAAGCAACCCACATAGGAGAATGTAGCCTCATGTTCAAATTTATGGAAGCGTAGTGAACAAGAATGTACTTAGTTTTTTTTTGGTTGTTGTCTTTCTGTTTTATTTATTTATTTTCACGTCATAATCGTCTAAATGCTTTCTTCACAATCATATTCAACTTTACCAAAAAATGGAACTGAGACTGAAATTACCTGTAATGGCCACTCGGGTGCATGTCTGCATGCTTCCACCTCACTAGCACTCTATTTAAAGCATGGATGTAATTTCAGCCCCATGAAATGTCTTTTATGCCATTCTTCTTTGTTCTGTTTTTTTCTCATGCTTGGGGGCAATAACCAAAATCCTGGAAAAATTTGTTCTCTTATGGTTTAAAAACAAGAAATCTAGTCAATGTGGGATTTAGATAGAATGATTCAGATGAAGGATTTCTTATTTTCAAGGGACTTCTTGGTGCACACTATTGTGACCTAAGCTTAATCAGTGAATTAATTTTTGGAGAGGGAAAACTTGGTACTTATTTTTATCATAGTTTACTAAACTTCTTATTAGATAAGGAAGATACAAGGAATAACAGGGATATGTATGCATTCAGGTGGTACGTGATCAGCTGGTATATCTTTCGTTCTTGGACCTTATGTGGTTGCAATACAATAAACTTATTAAATCCACCTTCATAAGGATTGTGTTGGTTCATCAAGAGATGCCAAACCCCAACCAGCCATTTTCCTTTAGTAATTAACACGCAAGAGTAGTGTAGTTAAAGTTCTGCATGATGATTAAGATATACACATTTTGCTTTAGTAATTAACACATGCTATTTGCAATTAAAATTCTACATGATTATTACTATCATGTTTCAATATGCACATGTTGCTTTAATAATAATATCCCCAAAAAAAAGTTGTAGTTAAAATTATGTTTGTGACAGTAACTATCCCTGTATGGTAATGTGGAATCTGAATCTTTCCTTTACGAAAGTTATTGTGCATATGGTTTCTCAACAGATATGCATGCATGAACACACTAGATATTGTTATTACAATTCTATTATTCTGTTTAAAAATTTGAAGAGAGAATGGTCCATAGATAAACTTTTTTTTGTCACACCATAAATGCCACAATGCCTGCAATATTGTCCTTAATTTGCAATTGTAACATTCTGCATCTTATAGTGATTGATGTATTTGTGCGTCTATGTTCACTGAGGCTTGTCATGTTGCAGGATTCACTGATGTATATATAAACTGAGCAGTTCCTTGCCTCGAGTGCCTTTGGTGCTCCACCACTTGTAATTGAACTTGTTGCACAAAGAACTTTTTGAGGACTTAAAGGTACAAAACCCCCCTGCATGTCGTTGGCTAGTGTTAACGGCGTGTTAATATCTACTTGTTGGTGTGCTTCTTAACCATCAGTTCATCAAAGGTTTTATATATCGGATATCCTAACTATTGCCATGTGATTCATCAATTGCGTATAATATCATCAGTTAGCAGTCAACCTTTACAAGTAAATTTATTTTAGATGTATTTCACATCACATGTATGCTTATTATCTTATGGAAAAGCAAGTGCTTGATGTACGCTATTGATCTGCACTCAATTTATTTTGAATAAGATGCACTGATTGACTTAGAATATGCTGTGTCACTTTGTTGCCAACAAAGTTTTTACTTTATTTTATTTTATTTTATTTTTTTATATTAAAATTTTTAACTACTCTTTAATAGCACAAAAAATTGTGATCGAATCAATCATATCCATCATGTTTGATATGCTTCATATCATTTTGTCACCAACATTTTTTTTTCAAAATTTTTTGAACAAATTCTTTAGTAGCACAGTTCACACTAATTGCTGGGATGGATTATAATTTGGATTAGTTATTGACTAAATTTAGGAGCAAGTCACCACTAAACTTTTGGTTCCGTTATGCAGATAAAAGATATAAATAATAGTTCAATGGGCAAGTGTCCTCCAGTTTGCATTCGTTGGTCTGGCTTTGGAGATAGTATCAGATGATGATCCAATGAGGAAAATTCTCCTTTTGGAAATGAGACTTTCTCAAGAGACTGAGAAATTGATTTTACACCTCTACTTATTAATAGAGAAATAATTTAAATTGATTTATTTTCCTGAATTCTAAAATGGGTTTGATTTGATGAATTAGAAAACAACTTTATTAGGAATTGTCTGGGTCGGGCACTAGGTCGTGTGCAAGGCAGCCACCTCATTAGTGTATACATATATAAAGCGTGGATTGCTGATGAACAGTAAATTTTTGTCCCTTATCAAATTACTTATTTGCCCTTTTTGCTTTTAGTCTCAACTGCTTTCCACGGTATAAAAGTGTGGAGAAGTTGTTTGGAAATACTCTTCTGATCCTGGGAGACGCTTATGATCCTCAGTTAGCCACCTGAAAAAGAATTAATAATCCGGTCGGGGGTGCCGAAATTAGCACTCCAACGGGCAAGTCAGTCTCTGCTCTCTGAATTACTTGTATTTTAAGTTAAGTGTGATAGTTCTCGCATACTTTTCTTCGTCTGTTGTTCCTTTATTTATACTCGTTTCCTGGGCCTCGGGGCCTGGCCCACTTTTCACTCATTATCCGCTTATTTACTCGGCTTCATAGTTCAATAGATACTCGGCCTACCTATTGCATTCGGCCTCCTGATCGTGCAGGATCGAGCCGAGTAATATCTGTCTTCCAGAGTGTACGCTTCTGATTATGCCATTTATTCAGCTCCCACAAAAAGGAATAATATGAGGATTGTAAGTGCAATTTCGCTGTGTGGGTGGGTTGAAAAGCAGGTATTTTTTATGACTTTTTTACTACTTTCCTTCGTTCTTGTGTGTCTGCATGTTGTCCACATTGTGCAGGGTAGTTTCAGAAAATATAAAATCACAGGAGATCTCATCTTCGGGTGATTTTATTTGCACACCACATTTTGTCTCAGTACACCTCATTTGTGTAGTCTAGGCATCAACTTCTGAACAAATACAAATATTTAGATATCTACTTTCTAACAAAATATAAATGTTTTAATGTCAACTATTGAACATGATTTTTGTTCAAACAATTAATTTTTGTTTAGAAGTTGATATTCTAACATTTTGTTTTTGTTCAGAAGTTGATATTTAAACGGCACAAATGGTTTGTACTAAAATCAAGTATGGAGTGTGAATAGAATTACCCCTCATCTTCATCTCAGAATCACAAACAGCTGGCCTTTCCTCTGTCTCTTCTTTTCTCTTTTCCTCTTCCCTGTCTTTCTTCTATAATCTAGGTTAAATCTTTTCTGGAAATTCTTTGGATCATTCAACTGGAACGATGGAAAAGATTCATTTTGGCTACCCACTCAGGTCGCTGGGTTTGAAACCAAGTCCCGATCATCAACATTGGCTCCTAACATCAGTTCTTGGGTTTCCCTCATCGCTCTCAATTGCTACTTAAATCGGTGTCATTCTGCTTGATGGTTGCTTTGCCAGGTAATGATGCCTATGTTGTTTTATTTGGTTTCTCTTTCTGGTATTATTCATTTGAGACAGGATTTCTTGGTAACCATGGCTTCGTTGCAGATATCTGGTTTGTGATGTGCTCTTCTTGAATGCTTGACTTTTCCTTGTATTTTTTTCTCCTGCTTTAGACTTTCTGGTTAGACTATAGATCTACTGAAGTTAATTGTACTGTTGTTTATAAAGTCCAACCCTGATTGGTCTATGTAAATATACATTCAAAATATTTGCTTAATACAAAAAATGGTTTTCTATTTTATTTATACTGATAATAACAATTTATTATAATGATATTAAAATAAATCTTGTAGTTTCTGTTCAATTCTATACCACATATGTACATTTATTTTCATTCAGTTTTTACTATAATTATTTGGATTCCATAAACGCTGGTCCTTTGCTTGCAAAAATTGCATAGACATATTGGGAGAAAAACACAAACAAAGGGCCAATTCGAAATATCCGAATTCGGCACAAAAATAGCGGAAGTAGTCTATTCTCCCTCTTTGTGTGAACCTATTAGGAAACAATTTAATAGAGCACAATATACCGAAAAATAATCTGAAAATGATGATCCAACAATCACACAACAAGGCAACTACAATTTTAACGTGGAAAACCTTTCCGATGTGGAAAGGAAAAACCACGGGACCGTAGTCTACCAAATATCTCCACTATCAACAAATAATGGGCATACAAGAGTTCTCTCTAGGTAAAACTAGAGGCAAACAATCAAGAACAACTTACAAATAAGTTTTCTTGGCTACCAAAGATCAAAATACAAAGTTTGGGAAAGATCTCACCAAAAACGGGTACTATTCACGGGCCAAAAACCAGCTATAGAATACTCCAAATCTGATCTCCACCGTCCAGAATTTAGAGTCTTGAGTTGTGAACTCGCCTACCAAATTTCAGCTCAATCGGACCACAAATGCATGTCGATCGGATGGCTTGATCAAAACTGGACAGAACCTTGGCCTCTCCTTTCCTCTCTGTTTTTGGTGGTTGCTGCTACTGCGTCTTTTTCATCCCTTTTCTCTAAGTGATACAGAGCAAGGGTTTGTGTAATAATACACTCATGGGCCAAATCAGCCCAAAAGCATAACCTCTCCATGTGGGCTTTGGAAATCACATGGGCTTTACTAAATATTTTGGGCCATCCGCCACATAGGAGGGAAACCCAACCCAACAAATCTCCCCCTTTCCCACTAGGTGGAGGGATTCTCCATCCCGGCAATCGAGCAACAAGTCTCAAGCTTCTCCCTTACCAAAGCTTTTGTCAACATATCAGCACCATTATCATCAGTATGAATTTTTCCAAGTTCCAACAACTTATGATTAAGAATTTCTCTTATCCAATGGTACCTCACGTCGATGTGCTTCGACCTTGAATGGAATGTAGAGTTCTTAGCCAAGTGAATAGCACTTTGGTTATCACAAAACAACACATATTGTTGTTGTTTGAAACCAAGCTCCGTCAATAACTTTTTCATCCATAGCAACTCTTTACACGCTTCCGTTGCCGCAATAAACTCTGCCTCTGTTGTAGAGAGTGCAACACATTTTTGCAACCTTGACTGCCAAGAAACAGCTCCACCTGAGAAAGTGATCAAATAACCTGAAGTAGACTTACGGGCATCCACATCTCCTGCCATATCTGCATCAGTGTAGCCAACTAAAATTGGTTTTCCATTTCCAAAACTGAGCGTCAACCTGGAAGTGCCTCTTAGATACCTCATTATCCACTTTACTGCATTCCAATGCTCTCTCCCTGGATTTGAAAGAAATCGGCTAACTACACCAACTGAATGAGCTATATCTGGCCTTGTGCAGACCATTGCATACATTAAGCTTCCTACAGCTGAGGCATATGGAACTCTTTCCATATCTTCCTTCTCTTTATTTGTAGAAGGGCTTTGATTAGTGCTTAACTTAAAATGAGTAGCGAGAGGTGAGCTAACCACTTTAGCATTGTTCATATTGAATCTTTCAAGCACTTTTTCAATATATTGCTCTTGTGACATGTACAATTTCTTCTCTTTTCTGTCTCGATAGATTCGAATACCAAGAATTTGTTTGTTGGCCCCAAGTCTTTCATGGCGAAAAACTTGCTTAGTTGCTTCTTCAATTTGTCAATTCTTGAAGGATTCTTGCCAACAATCAACATGTCATCAACATAGAGCAGTAAAATAATAAAATCATCATCAGAGAATTTCTGCACAAATACACAATGGTCAGAAGTAGTTTTCATGTAGCCTTGCTCCCCCATAACTGACTCAAACTTCTTATACCACTGCCTGGGTGCCTGTTTCAGACCATAAAGACTTTTCTTTAGCTGACACACATAATCCTCTTTTCCTTTCACCTTGAAACCCTCTGGTTGTTCCATGTAAATCTCTTCCTCCAAGTCACCATGAAGGAAGGCAGTTTTCACATCCATTTGCTCAATCTCTAAGTCTAGACTAGTGGCTAAGCCAAGAACCACACGAATAGAAGACATTTTTACAACTGGTGAGAAGATCTCATCAAAGTCAATGCCTTTTCTTTGACTGAACCCTTTAACAACTAGTCTAGCTTTGTATCGTGGTTGTGAAGTGACTTCATCATGTTTCACCCTGTACACCCACTTGTTCTTTAAAGCTCTTTTTCCTTTAGGCAACTTTACTAACTCAAAAGTGTGATTGTCATGCAATGATTGCATCTCATCTTGCATCGCATCAGCTCACTCCAGCTTATGATCATCTTCCATGGCTTCTGCATAACACTCGGGCTCTCCCCCATCAGTCATTAACACATAGTCATCTGCAGAATACCAAGTGGAAGGATGTCGGTCTCTAGCTGACCTCCTGGTTGGAATATCTGGTGGTATCTCTGGTGTTGCCAACTGCTCAAGAGTCTCATCACTTGTCTCAGCCTGTAAGGGATCATCTGCATCACCTAGACCTTGTTGGTCATCCTGAACATCATGTTCAACCTGTGTAGGCTAATCTGTTAGAGGAACCGGATCCAAGTCAACTAGACCATCACTATGCCAGGACATTGAGTTCTCTGCTTTCTCAATATCTTGTATAGTTTGATCTTCGATAAACACAACATCTCGGCTTCTCACTAGTTTCTTGTCAACTGGATCATATAGCCTGTAGCCAAACTCATCTAGGCCATAGCCTAGAAAAATGCACTGTCGGGTCTTCACATCGAGCTTAGACCTCTCATCTTTGGGAATGTGAACAAATGCTTTACACCCAAAGACACGCAAGTGATCATAGGAAACATCCTTGCCAGTCCAAACTCTATCTAGTACATCGAACTGAAGAGGAACACATGGTGTGAGATTAAGAACATGTACAACTGTGCTCAAAGCCTCACCCCAAAAGGATCTTGGCAACCGTGCCTGTGAAAGCAAGCATCTAACTCTTTCAACCGGTGTCCTGTTCATCCTTTCAGCTAAACCATTCAACTGAGGAGTCTTCGGGGGTGTCTTTTGATGTCGAATACCCTGTTGTCTGCAATAATCATCAAAAGGACCACAATACTCTCCCCCATTATCTGTTCTGATGCACCTGAGCTTCTTCCCAGTCTGTCTCTCAACTAAGGCTTGGAACTGTTTAAAAGTCTCCAACACTTGATCTTTGCTTTTTAAAGTGTAGACCCACAACTTCCTTGAATGATCATCTATGAAGGTCACAAAGTAACGGGAGCCACCAAGTGTTCTTATCTTCATAGGACCACAAACATCTGAATATACCAAGTCAAGTATATTTGGCTTTCTTGAAGGAGGGGAACTCTTGAAAGAAACTCTATTCTGCTTTCCTGCCAAACAGTGAGTACACCTTTTCAAAAGTGCATTCTTCATTCCAGATAGAAGATTCTTTTTAGCCAATGTTGCCAGGCCTTTCTCACTCATGTGGGCAAGCCTTTTATGCCACAATTCCACTGTAGACTCATCATCCACTGCATTGATAACTTCTTTGGGGAGTCTTGCCTGCATTACGTACAAAGTAGAATGCTTCTTGCCTCGAGCCACAACCATAGCACCCCGAGTGAGCTTCCACTGACCATTACTGAAAGTGTTGCAATACCCCTCATCATCAAGTTTGCCTGCAGAAATCAAATTCATACGGATATCAGGAATATGCTTTACATCTCTAAGAACCAACCTCGTGCCATTATTCATCTCCAAGTGCACGTCTCCAACACCAATGATTTTGGCCAAGCCATCATTGCCCATCTTTACCGAACCAAAGTCGCCAGGTATATAGGATGTGAAGAAATCTTTTCGAGATGTAGCATGAATAGAGGCACCACTATCAATCACCCAGTTGGTCTCATGGCATGCTATGTTAATAACATCTTCATCATAAACAATGAGAAAGTCTTCGGAAGTAGCGGTGGCAACTCGATCATTATCCTTTCCATCATGCTCAATCCCTTTCTCCTTGTTTTCTTTCTTTAATTTTCTGCAGTGTTTCTTGATGTGCCCTTTCATCCCACAGTGATAACACTCAGCATTTGCAAACTTGTTGGACTTGCTTCTACCTCTATCTCTGTTCTTCGGACCTCTGCTCTTGCTTCTCCCCCTTCTTTCTGTAACCAAAACCTCTGACTGTGAAGAAGATCCCTGTGATTTCCTCCTCATCTCTTCATTTAAAGTACTGCTCTTAGCCAGATCCATATTGATTACACCATCTGGGGCCGAGTTAGATAATGACATTCTAAATGTCTCCCAAGAGTCCGGCAATGTACCAAGCAAGCATAACCCCTGTACCTCATCATCGAACTTGATACCCATTCCAGCCAACTGATTAATTACTCCTTGAAAAGTGTTCAAGTGATCTGTCAATGGGGTTCCATCTTGGTATCTCAAAGTCATCAATTGCTTTATTAGAAACATTTTATTGTTTCCAGTCTTCCGAGCATACAATTGTTCAAGTTTGTTCCAGAGTGTACGTGCATGTGTCTCTCCACTAATATGATTCAAAACATTATCATCCACCCATTGCCTAATGTACCCACACACTTGTCGATGTAATAATGTCCATTCTTCATTAAATTTATTTTCTGGTTTTTCAGTAGCAAATACCGGTACATGAAATTGCTTCACATAAAGGAGGTCTTCCATTTTTCCTTTCCATGTGTGATAATTAGAACCATTCAAAGTAACCATTCCACTTAAATTTGCTTCCATTATTCAACACAAGACACACAGCAATATGAACCAAGCTCTGATACCACTATATTGGGAGAAAAACACAAACAAAGGGCCAATTCGAAATATCCGAATTCGGCACAAAAATAGCGGAAGTAGTCTATTCTCCCTCTTTGTGTGAACCTATTAGGAAACAATTTAGTAGAGCACAATATACTGAAAAATAATCTGAAAATGATGACCCAACAATCACACAACAAGGCAACAACAATTTTAACGTGGAAAACCTTCCCGATGTGGAAAGGAAAAACCACGGGACCGTAGTCCACCAAATATCTCCACTATCAACAAATAATGGGCATACAAGAGTTCTCTCTAGGTAGAACTAGAGGCAAACAATCAAGAACAACTTACAAATAAGTTTTCTTGGCTATCAAAGATCAAAATACAAAGTTTGGGAAAGATCTCACCAAAAATGGGTACTGTTCACGGGCCAAAAACCAGCTATAGAATACTCCAAATCTGATCTCCACCGTCCAGAATTTAGAGTCTTGAGTTGTGAACTCGCCTACCAAATTTCAGCTCAATCAGACCACAAATGCATGTCGATCGGATGGCTTGATCAAAACTGGACAGAACCTTGGCCTCTCCTTTCCTCTCTGTTTTTGGTGGCTGCTGCTGCTGCGTCTTTTTCATCCCTTTTCTCTAAGTGATACAGAGCAAGGGTTTGTGTAATAATACACTCATGGGCCAAATCAGCCCAAAAGCATAACCTCTCCATGTGGGCTTTGGAAATCACATGGGCTTTACTGAATATTTTGGGCCATCCTCCACATAGGAGGGAAACCCAACCCAACAAGACAATGGTATGATTTTGTTGTTTCTTGCTATTTTTTATGACCTTGTCTCATTTTGATCTTTTCATCCTGCTGTGTTCAGTAGTGAGATCAGGATTACAGCTGGATATATTTGGTGCTTTCTGTAGTATCCAGTATACATTGATGCATGTATTTATGTGCAGACCAGTTCAGTTATTGATCGTTTGCTTCTATAGCAGTATATGATTTTTTTTCTTTTTTTCTTTTTTTCAATTGGTTACATACTACCTCTGCGAGCTGATTACAAGTTTGGTCAAATATTATATTAAGTTTTCTGGTGATTTATGTTAACTTGAGGTAATTTGAGAATTAAAAGCACTGTTCTTGCTTTGTTATGTGAAACATTGCTCTTGGATTCCTTTTTGATTACTTCTAAAGCAAGAGTAATTAGAGAGATCATGAAGAGCCTCGATGGAGTTAGTAGGCAATGTTATGATGAGGGTAGGACAGAACCAGAGGCTGCTCAATCTCTTTAAATCATTTTTACATTGTAAATTTTTTATTGGAAATTGATTTTTCAGACATTTCAAGAAGCAAAATTACTAATTAATTTTTTGTGCTTGAGATTTCTAACATTATTTTTAATTGATATTAATACCTAATTCCCCCCTTTTTTGGGTGTGTGTGTGTGTGATATAATCAATCTTAAGTTGGTTTTTATCAATTTTAATTTTATATATATATATATATTTTGCAGAAGTTATTGTTATAACTATTGTCAATAAAATTCTAAGAATGAACAATACAAGAAACAAGTTTACCTTTTATATAGGTCAATACATCAACTATATTACTTACTTCTGTTTGCAAAGTTTATTTACTCATTTATTTTACTCATGTCAACCAAGCAATTCCTCCCTTTTTATTTTCCTTCGACAAATCACTCCTTAAATCCTTAATCCAAACATAACTATAATATATTAAATTATTCATTGGCCTGTTCCTATGTTTGGGCCTTCGGCCAATAACAGAGTCGGTTTTGGACAGAACGTGAACTAATCAATCATTTATTTTATATTCCATTGCATTTCTTGACTGGAAAAAAACTACACGCATGCAATTCCAATTCTAGAAAATTATACTTATTCGATCCATTTTCTCATTTTTGTGTTTACTCATTTTGCTCGTTTATTGATGGTTTACGTAGTTTTTGGCTATTACATTTTTCCTCCCATCATTTATTGAAATACCTGTTCATAATTGTCTTTATGCATATGATTTTTTCTTCCCCGAGGTTTTTATGTGTTTGTTTTTCCTGTTGGCTCAAATAATTTAAATTTCTTCTAAATCCTATTTGTACATATTCTATATAAATCAACTTACAACTCAATAAAATTCAAGATATCAAACTTGAATGAGCTCTTTCGCTTACCCCTATCTCTAACGCTATGTTTGATTAGGGGATTTGAAAAGGGATTTGGAAAGGGAAAGGAAAAGGAAAAAAGGGTGTGAAATTAGGTGAAATGTATATATATTTTACTTACATACCTTTTTCCTTTCCCTTTCCAAATCCATTCCCAAATGTAAAGGGGTGCAAGCACTTCACTTGCACTTCTGCTTATGTTTGAGTGTCTTAGATTGCACTATTTGTATCTCTAGAAACATTGTTATGTCACCACCTTCATATTCATAAATAAGCATTTTTACTCCCAAATAAACAAAGCAGTTTTATGTTATTTTTTTAACTAAATGTTCTGTTTAAAAATTTAAAAATTTCCACAGATCTGTGAATGGTCTTTCTTTTTCATATACTAAAATCTTATAACAATGAATGAGTGTATTATGAGATTTAACAAATTCTCTTGGGTTGTGTTTGAATCATGGATTTGGGTAGAGATTTAAACAAACCATTCCTAAAATGCATGCATACTTAGCTTTTAAAGGTCATGATTGCTATCAATAGAAACAACCATGTCCGAAATTTTGGGAAAATGCTATCTACCCATAAATTTTACACCGAAAAGTATCCCAAAAGTGAGGTGTATGGTGCAGATTCAAAGTTAGTGTGATGTCAGTACGCCCGGAATGAATGTGGTCTATCCTGCATATGTATTTTTTTGGTCTATCCTACATATGTATTTTTCTGGATGATTTTTCTAGGTATGTAGTATTGTTGAAAATTTTAACAAGTTGTGTTCTATATTACAATAAATTTCTATAAATCTAAGCATTCCTATAGGATTGGCTGGGGCCTTTGTGGCTATTCTTCAACCTGATCTCAAATGAGTAACTATATCTTAAAAAATTAGTTTCAAATTAAAAATTAACAAACTGAGAGATGCATAGTTCATTATATCTAAAAGTGTGTGCAAGCTGTTGCAAGGAAACTCTAGGGTAGACTCGACAACTCAATGTTGGTAGGTACATTTCCCACTTTCTACTTTGTGTTTCTAAAAGGCCATTCATTTGGCTTCAAAGGATTTCAAAATGTGCATTTTTGGGACTCAGTACTTCTGTTGTGCTACTGTAACAGGTTGAAGGAATCAAAACGAACTTAATTTACTTTGATTCATACCAAGCCACCTGCCTCGGAAAGTTTGTCACAGGTATGTCTAGATCATTTCACTCTATGTTGATACTAACTTTCCTTGTTGCAGCTTATGTTGATTCTAATTTGCCTTTGTTTGCAGTTCATTCATATCACTTTCTCAAAATGTGAATTTCGATGTCAGGTTAGTCTTCAAAACTAATTTTTGTTTATATCTATCAAAGTTATTGAATGGTCTCATCATGTTCAAATTTTTGGATGCGTATGTTTTGTTGCCTAGAAATCTAGTGAACCATAATGTAGTTAATTTCTTTTTGGTTGTTGTATATGTGTTTTATTAGTTTATTTTCATGTCATCCTCATCTAAGTGCATTGTTGCATTGTTTATACTTCATATTCAACTTCACAAAAAATTGGAACTAAAACTAAAACTGAAATTACTTGTAATGGGCACTAGGTTAGCACTCTATATAAAGCGTGGATGTAATGTCAGCCCCCTGAAATGTCTTTTACTGTTCTTCTATGTTCTGTTTCTTATGCTTGGGCATAATAACAAAAATCATTATGTATGTTTTCTATTGTGGCTTTTAAAAAGGAAATCTGTGAAGTAGAGAGTTCTAGAATTGGGTTTTTCTCTTCAATGTGGGTTTTTTTTTTTTTTTTTGGGGGGGGGGGGGGGGGGGGGGGGGGGGGGGGGGGCGGTGTTTATGTAGCTTATTAAATAAATGCAAAGAATATATACATTTACGAGGGGCATACCCAAGTAATACAACACATCTAACACAGCCCCCCAATGATGGGGACACTAATAAAAAAACACAAACAACTCCTAGCTTAATCAGTGAAGTAGTTTTGGGAGAGAGAAAACTTGGTACTTATTTTGATCATAGCTTAACTTCTTATTAGACAAGGAAGATCCAAGAAATAATAGGGATATGCATGCATTTAGGTGGTAGGTGATGAGCTGGTATATTTTTAGTTCTTGGACATTATGTGGTTGCAAATTGCAATACAGTAAAGTTATTAAATCTACCTTCATAAGACTTGTGTTGGTTCATCAAGAGATGCCAAACCCCAGCCAACCATTTTGATTTAGTAATGCAAGAGCATAGTAGGTGAAGTTCTGCATGATGATTAAGAGATGCACATTTTGCTTTAGTAATTAACACGTGAGATTTGCAATTAACATTCTACATGATTATTTCTATCATTTTTCAATATGCACATTTTTCTTTAATAATAAATTTTTAAAAAAAGAAAAAAAATTGTGATTAAATTTATGTTAGTCACAGTAACTATTCCTGTAATGTAGAATTTGGCTTTGTTTGGTGGAGCTTTTGAAACGTGATTCCACACCTTGGTTTGAGTGCTGTGTTTGGTTAGGATTTTCAAAAATTTATACCCGGACGTCCAGTCAGTTGACCGGAATAGTATTTGTTTGTTTTTTTTTTGCAATTGGCAGCTGTTATTTTTTGTATTTTAAATAAAAAATATTTTCAAAATTTTTAAAAAAAATTTTATGAGTTTTGAATAGAATTTTCAGTTGTGTATTTGGTTATGAATTGTAAGTTTTTGAATCAAACAACTTTTCTAATTTCAAAAATTCAAAACTCATTACCAAACAAATTTTCTCTTTTTAAATCATAATTTCAAAACTCACAAACTCAAAATACAACTCTATTCTCAAATCATAATTCTAAAATTCTACCAAACGCAACCTAAATCTTCCCTTTACAGAAGTTATTGTGCATCTGTTATATCAACAGATGCACACGAAATGCAAACATGAACACACTAGATATTTCCATTCATTATATTATTATGCCCATAAATTTAAAGAGAGAACGCTCCAAAAGATAATTTTTTTTGTCATACTGTGAGTGCCACAATGCCTTCAATATTGTCCTTAATTTGCAATCGTACTATTCTACATCTTATAGAGATTGAAGAATCTGTGCGTCTATGTACACTCAGGCTTGTCATGTTGTAGGATTCACCAAAGTATATACAAACTGTGCGGTTCCTTACCTTGAGTGTCTTTTGTGCTCCACAAGTTGTAATTGAAATTGCTGCACACAAAGAACTTTTGGGGGATAAAAAGGTACAAAAACACCTCTGCTTGTCATTGGCAAGTATTACCCCATGTTGAAGTGTAGATGTTTATTTGAATCCTAACCATTTTTATGTTGGTCATCAATTGTGTATAATATCATCAAGCTTCACGAGTAAATTTACATTTTAGGCATGACATTTCTTGTCACGTGTATGCTTATTATCTCATGGAAAAGCAAGCGCTTGATGTACCCTGTCGATCTGAACTCGTTAATTTATTTTGCATAAGATACATTCAAATTAGTCATAAGGATCATGATTAGAATCTGTTCCATATCACTTTGTTGCCAACATATATGTGTATATATATATATTAACTACACTTTAATAGCACAAAAAATTGCATTCTAATCAACATCACTTTGTCACCAACAATTACAGTTTAGACTAATCACTGGGATGGATTGTAAATTAGATTAATTATTGGCTAAATTTAGGAGCAAATCCTAAGAAATTAGTTTTGTTTCCCACTAAACGTTGCTTTCGTTATGTAGATATTTCAATGTGCAAGTGCCATCCAATTTGAATCTCATCGGTTGCTCAGCCTTTGAAGATGGTATCAGGTGGATGATTTAATGAGAGAAAAACTCCTTTCAGAAATGAGAATCTTCTCAAGAGAATGGGAAATTAATTTTTTATTTGGAGTTTATATTTTTATACAAACATATACAACTCAACTTACTTTATTGGGAACTATTTATACCTGTCTTTGCGGTAATACTTTTGCACACAAGATCTTGGTCAATTTTCTGTTAACCCTCAAATAAGTTCAATTTCATGGTGAATTATTTAGAGTTGGTTACACTGATATCTCTTAACAATCTCTTAAATATCATTTTATTCTCTTTATCTTTAATTTTAAAACTGTACATTTAGAAACCAATCACTTAAAAAGAATGAGTTGATTGACGACAGTTTGCTAATCTAAACTGTTTGACAATACATTTGTCATGATATTTATTAGAGCACGGCAAGGTAGTAACGTTAATTCTAACTGGAAGTCTTCCAACATATCGCGCATGTTTTTATTTGAGAAACAATCGCACATGGTTGAACTAAACATGAATCTCTAGGAGTCATTTTCTCCAATGCTTCAATGGATGATTTTGTGGTTGGCAGTGAAACGATTCTGTTCTCTTGTAATCCTGGCAACTGCCTCTTCCACGCTCTCGTCAGGTCTTTTCAATGTTCCAACCACAACATTCAGAACAATCGGCAATACTTTTGGGTTTGGGTACAAATTCACCATTAGACGAGCAAATCTGTGCACCTCATTTATTATTGACTCTTCAATACTCATGGGTAAATTCATACAACGTAAATGACAAGACAAAATAACTTTCATGTTCTCGGTCACTAGAAAAGCGTTGCGACTCAAAAAAAATACCCAACGATATGAGTCTAGCACTATAACATCACTATTGTGGTTCCTGCCAATACTATCGCTGCCACGAGTATGTTTCTTGAGTTCATTAGAAAATCGTAGTTGGACAAAAAAACCATCATCAATCTGCCGACGGGAGGGTGTGGTAAGAATTCTCTCGTCCTCCCAACAATTGTAGACATAGCTATGATCCATGTCTATGGTATTGTATGATCTGATGATACCAAAATAAAAAATATCAAATATGAAAATGATATGAAACAAACAAAAGAAAATATAATGTATATAAAAGGGAGAGATAGATCAAGATGGGTACTAAAATTTGCTAAACAAAATCTAAAGGAAGCATATATTTATAATAACATTCTATACCCAATTTGATTTGGATATTAAATTTCCGAGTTTTGAGGAGATTTATGGTCTGATTGTTTCTTGTTTGGGATTTATTTATTCATTTTTAGTTTAGTTTTTATTTTTTTTTATGCTTGAGATTGTTGTGCGGATAGTATCTAGAACACCCAACTACATCAAAGTTGATGATAGTTACGAATAATTAGAATAAAAACTAGAATCAGAATTAAAACAAATACAAATAGAGAGAATAGATAGAAAATTAAACACACACGACACTAAGATTTTATGTAGTTTAGCAAAACCTACCTCCACGAGCATTAATTTTCACTAGCCATGGGCAATCATACAAAGAATAATTTTTAATATCAAACAAGAACGATTGCGTATCTCTCAATCACTCACAAAAACCCAAAATATTTCAACATGAGAAATCACGTATATTTATATTTATAATATAAAAATCTTACTATTAAACCCAAACCACAAAGATTAGAATTCTAGTTATTAAATAAATTTAGTTTCTTATAATCCAATCCAAAACTAATAAGAACACACTTAAAACCAAGTCTTACAAGAATTCTCTCCCACAATCCTAATCCATAAAATAAAAGAATAACAATAAATATAAATAATAATAAAAAAAAAGGAAGAAGAAAGAAGTATGTTCAAATACAAACTGATTTGATAGTGGATAAAGAGTCAAAAACAATCAATAAATAAGAGTTTTTCACACACACTCGCCAAAACTTGGTTGTGGTGGATGCTGGGTTTGGGGCTTACTTACTGATCTGGCCCATCCAATTGCTCTCTCAATTGGGTTTTGCCCAAGGCCGAAAATCTGCAATATTTTGAAAATTAATTTATTTTTTAAAAAGGACTTGGAGCCCCTCCTGCTTCTAATTCAGATTGGAGGGCATTGTTTGGGCACGTGAAGTTCAATACGAGTTTCGTTTTGATAATTCGAGCTGTTCATTTTGTTGAGTACTTTCATGTATATCAATTACAAAAAAAAAATTAGATCGATGCGATAATCGTAATCTATTCAATTTGTTGTGTTTGTCTCTAAACAAATAGACGACAATTATATTTTTAAAAATATACCATTTATTTTTTAGTTGACAAATGCGATAAATTGAATAGGTTGCGATTATTGGATTGATCTTTTCTTCTTCTTTTTTTTGTGATTGATATACATGAAGTACTCGACAAAATGAACAATTCAAATTATTAAAATGTGACTCATGATAGAACCCATAAACTTTAATAGTGCCCTTCAATCTGGATTAAGGACAGGAAGGGATCCATCTCCTTTTTTAAAAAAAAAAAATAAATAAATTACTAACACTTAGTTGTGTTTGCCGTTCGGTTACCATCGGAAAACCTCCAATTTATCATTCGTCCGCCGAATTGGTAGATTAGAAAAAATCAATTTGCATCTATCTGCCGGATTGACGGATGCGGATTGAGTGGATTGGCGGTTTAAACTTTTACAAATTTTGAACATAATATAACAACTTGTCAACATTTTTTTTTTTATAACAATCCAACTCAATATAATCAAAAGATTATTAAGTAAATTATCAACTACCAATAATAAATACATATAACAAAACCATGCATTATCAAAACTATTTCATTACTTTTTTTTTATTCAAAAACTATTTAATTCGATTTTCAAAAAAAAATGACAAAATTAACCTTATATTTTCCACACAAAAATACCAAATATCAACACTTGCCATTTGATAAAAGGATTTTTAAATTGAAAACAAATTAAAAAGACAGCAGAATATCTAAACTTTTTTTTTCAATTGAAAATACAAACAGAATATCTAAACAAATTGAAAACATAAAGTCCTATAAATTACTAGGAGTGTTTGCGGTTTGGTGGTTCGATTGTAGCCAAAGGAACCTCAAATCTGCCATCCGTCCAAAACTGGGCGAATTAAAAAAAATTAATCCGCAACCATCACGCATCTGTCCAAAATGCGGCGGATTAGTTCGGTTTGGTCGGTTTGGATCAGAATATCCGCTACTCACCCCTACTCACACCCATCAATTATAGAGTAAATTACACTAACCTCCCTTGATGTTTAGTATAATTATAAGAGCCTCCCTTATAGTTTTAATAATAACACTAATCTCCCTTACTTTTGAAATTATTATAAAGATTCTTCCCTCTATTAACTTTATTCCAAACAGTGTCAAAAATAATATTAAATAACTAAAATATCCTTACTCCATCTTTCTCTCTCTATTAATCCAACTACTCCAACATTGACACATCTAACCCATCAAATCCTAGAGAGATAAATTAGTGACCTACAATCTAAGGCTATTGTTAGCTTCCATCTCCAAGTAAGCTTACATTTAAATTGAAGGAATTATTACACATTCATAAAAAATAAATAAATAAATAAAAATTATGTTTTAAATTATTAATATTTATAAAATTTACCCTTTTTAATAATTATTTTTCAAAATCACTCCTGAAATGAATTTTTTCTAAATTAAAAGTAAGCATAACTAAACTTTCATATCCCAATAAAAAATAAAAAATAAAAACTCACTGAATTTGGGAATATAGTCATGACTAAACTTTCAAATCCTATTAGATTTTTTATTTTTATTTCTCTTTTGTTTCCTATTAGAATTTTTATTTTTATTTCTCTTTTTGTTTTTTATTTTATTTTTTGTTTGTTTGTTTTAATTTTTATTTAAAGGTAACAGTATTATGCTATCATAACCAATCTTTCCAGTACAAAGCAATCCAAAACATATAAATATATATACATATATATATACACACACAAACTATATAGGGAAAGTGAATCATAAACACTTTGGTTGCGTTTGGTAGAGCTTTAGAATTATGATTTGAGAATGGAGTTATATTTTGAGTTTGTGAGTTTTGGAATTATGATTTAAGTATGGAAAATTTGTCTGGTTATGAGTTTTAAAAAGAGTTTGAATTGAGTGATGTGACATATAATATTGAAAAGTGGGTGTTTTGAAAAGTAGGTGTGGAATTAATTTTCTAAAGCTGTAACCAAATAACACACTCAAACTAAGGGGTAGAATTAAATTTTAAAAGCTCTACCAAACAGAGCCTTTTTGTTTAGTTTAATTTTCATAATCAATTTTCTAAAAACATTATGAAGAAACTAAAAATTAATTTGGTGTAAAAAATTAAAATAAAAAAAATGCTCATCATTTTCACATATTTTTTTCTTTTTTGGGTGCAAAATTAATTTTAAAATAACCAACATTCCTAGTACAAGGCAATTCAAAAAATATACATATAGGGATGGTGTGAATCATAACACTCTTTGTTTGGTTTAATTTTCATAATTAACTTTCTAAAGAAGTTATGAAAAACTTAAAAATTAATTTGGTGTAAAACTACTCATCATTTTTAAATTTTTTTGGGGGTGCATAATTAATTTTTAAATATTTAAAAATATTTTTTTGGTGTTTAATTTTGTTAAATTAATTTCTATTTTTTTTAAAAAAAAATTCAAAAAATATAATTTGAAAATGAAACTTAAGAGATACATTTTGTTTTTTAAAAACAGCATTTGATTGATGTTTCTGTGTATTCATGATGGTACTGTTTGGCTGAGGGTAGTGTTTTGTTGTAAGCTTCTTGGGTCTTTGGAATTGAGTTTTTCATTTTATATATATATTTTTTTATTTTTAGTGAATATTTTTAAAATTTTAGGTAGTTTATTTACTTTTTTTAGATGCATCTTGCTTAGATGTATCTAAAAAGTAAAATATTTGTAAAAAAATATTTTAAAAAATGATTAATACCTAAAAGTCTTATACATATTTTGTGGTAGCTTAGGTCCTGTCAAAAAGTTTTTGAACCAATAAGTCCCATTTACAGGTAAAAAGACGTTTTTCCCTTAATCCCAAAACTGAGAATGTTCTCAATTTATGATTATCAAAACTAAGAAATTTATCAATTTTTTTTTCTAGTATGAACTGAGAATATTATCAAAACTAAGAAAATTATAATAATCAATTTTGAGAAATTTCTCAATTTTTTTATAATTAAAATTGAGAATATTATAAACTGAGAAGGTTCTCAATTTCAAAAAACCCTAGATCTCTCTCTCTCTCTCTATCTAATGGCAGTGGCATCTGTGAACATTTGACAATAAATTCACGTTAAAAAAAAAAAAACATCACAGGACATCAACGAAATAGGAACAAGCAAGCGAGTACAAATTCATAAAAATTCCAACTATTTTTTGGTTAACTGATGTGGAAAACAAACATGGGCATATAAGCAATGACAATTAAGCAAGTAGTGATTGAGCAATCGATTCAAATAGAACTAAATCGATGTGATGTGAGATTTCATTTTGTCGGCGCAAATAAGAGAGAAAACAGACCGTGATGCGAGTAGAGGTAGGCGTTCCTCCAGGTGTAGATGTGATCACCTAGCTTTAGTTCGTCCTCGTTGATCTTGTTGGACAGCACTCCCACCATATCTCTTTCTCTCGGTGTGTGTGAATGTGTTTGTTTTACAGAGAGAAATGAAGAATGAAGTTGTAACAATGGCAATGGAAGTATGTTTGCATAGCAACTACGGGTTCAGTTTGTTGTCGGAGCATCCAGTGACGACATCGCAGATCTGAGTAGGGGAAGGAGATAGTGGTTCTGATGGCGGAGCTAGATTTCCAACAACGGAGCTCCATGGAGGACGTCGATCGAGGACTTGAGGACGAAAGGGAGAGGGAAGGCAACATCGAGACAGCTTGCCTGGAGCTTGTTGGAATGGTAAATTGGTCTATTAAAAATTAATGGGACTTGGAGAAACACATAATTTTATTTAGGACTTAATGGATTATAAGTTCACAAAATAGAACTTATATGTAAATAGCCCATTAAAAAATTAATAAATATAAAAGAATACAAAAAATATACTAAATTCTCATTTTTTTTTGTATTTTTGATATTTAGTGAATTTTTTGAAAAAAAAACAATTCACAAATATTATATTTTTTAAGTGTATTTATGTTAGGTATATCTAAAAATTAAAAAAAAAGAATATTAAAAAAATTAGTGAACAAAAAAATACGAAAAAATAAAAAAATTTAATTTTCTAAAAAATAAATTTTAAAAATCCAAACCAAATTATTGACATTTAAAGTCTTAAAACATGTGACATCACCATAGTTTGACAAGACTTGATTGACGAGAATAGTAAAAAATGAATTTGACATTAAAAAAAGAATCAAAACAAAACAAATTGAAAATGCAGTATATATATAGGGTGTAATATTATGCACACACAGAATGTGTGCTACAGTTAGTAACATAACAAATGACCCAAAAAAAAATACTGGTAAACTATCAATAAGTCCCAATAGTTAGACTTAATTCTCATCAAATCCTATTGAAAATAAGTCTTGGTAAAATTGTCGTTTAAAATAATTTTTTTGTAACAATTTTTTATATATGTCACTAAAAATTGACAATTAGTGACTTTTTTTTGTCATGATTTTTATAAATTATCACTAAAACTTACAATTAGTGATTTTTTTTATAACAAATTTTTTCCATAAGATTTATTAGATAATAAGTCCATTTATTAGGACTTACACGTAAGTACATATATACTAATAAATTAGAATGCCATGCGGCACACAGGACATGTCTTGCTAATCTTGAACAGTTTAACAATACACTTGTCATGATATTTATGAGAGCCCGGCAAGGTTTTTTTTTTTTTTTTTTGATCGGCAAATGTTAGTTGTCAGTTGTTAGATTAGCACCTATGGGAGAAAATCTCCCCACTCTTGGCAAAGCATCTAAGTGCTCACACTCCCTTAATTCAATTCCTTTAAGGGGAATTGAACACATGACCTCCTTAGGACTAAGTCCTAAGAAAGGTATGGTGGCCAACTAGGAGCCCGGCAAGGTAGTAATGTTAATTCTAACTGAAAGAGTCTTCCAACATAACGCGCATGTTTTTTTTTTTTTTTTGAGAAGCAATCACACATGGTTGAACTAAACATGAATCTTTAGGAGTCAGTTTCTCCAATACTTCAACGGATGATTTTGTGGTTGGCAGCAAAATGAAACGATTGGGTTCTCTCATAATCCTGGCAACTGCCTCTTCCACACTCTCGTCAGGTCTTTGAAATGTTCTAACCACAACATTTAGAACAATCAGCAATACTTTTGGGTTTGGGTACAAATTCACAATTACACAAGCAAATCTGCGTACCTCATTTATTATTGACTCTTCAATACTCGTGGGTAAATTCCTACAACGTAAATGACCAAACAAAATGACTTTCATGGTCTCACTCTCTAGAAAATCGTTGCGACTGAAAAAAAATACCCAACGAATAACGATATAAGTCTAGCAGTATAACATCACTATCGCGGTTCTTGCCGATACTATCGATACTGAAAAAAAAATACCCAATGATATGAGTCTAGTAGGTTTCTTGAGCTCATTAGAAAATCGTAGTTGGACAAAAATGCCATCATCAATCGGCCCACGAGAGGGTGTGGTAAGAATTTTCTCGTCCTCCCAACAACTGTAGGCATAGCTATGATCCATGTCTATGGTATTGTGTGATCTGATGATACCAAAATAAAAAATATCAAATACGAATATGATATGAAACAAACAAAAAATATATATAATGATATAAAAGGGAGAGATAGATGAAGAAGATGGGTGCTAAAATTTGCTAAACAAAATCTAAAGGAAGCATATATTTATAATAACATTCCATACCCAATTTGATTTGGATATTAAATTTCCAAGTAATGCTATACAAATAGAATTTGTATATAAAATCCTCATATATAATGATGTGTTATATTTATAGTCATCCATCAATCTGATTCATAATTGTAAGAATAGCATTACCACATTATTCGTGTCCTAAATAATCTCGTAACACTACGTAGTCATACTGCAAGCGAATCATTAATTACTTAACCCCATGTTGTTCCCTATCCCTAACATAAATCGTGGGTCCCTACTTCTCTTTACCAATCAAAACCTTATGGAGTACCACATGTTTATATTCCAGAAATACTGAATAATCACTCTAAATTTTGTATGAAAATTATGTATCCATATCATTTTTCTAAATTTCCTTTCGATTTTGCTAGTAATATGAAAGAGTGGTGACACGAGAGAGTGGCACGAAAATTGCAACCACAACATTTTTTTTAAACAGTTACTCTAAAAAAAAAAAAAAAATTGAGTATGATCTTTTTAATAAAATAAATTATGAATTTTTTATTTTGTTAATTTAAATTTAAAATATTTCATTTATTTTTAATCTAAACTATTTACTTATTTTTAGTAAATAAAACCAATGTAGGTGCGCGTAAACGTCTAAAATATTATTTTTTATTGAGTTTAATGACTAAAATAATTTTTTTTTCCCATTGATTTTGCTTATCGAATATAGACAAATAGTATAGATTTACAACAAATCAAAAAATTCAAATTTAATTTGATAAAAGAAAAAAAAATTATTTTCTTATAAGGATTAAACCCTGAAGTATTTTCCTTTTTTTTTTTTATAATTAAAATAATTAAAATAATGGTGTAACTGCTCTCATGTATTGGTGAGCAATTTATTAGTCATTATTGCCTGTACCATTGCTCCAAATCCTGTGTGGATTCTAAGTTTGAGTAGGGGTGTAATTTTGGCCCGGCTCGACCTATTCGGGCTCGAGCTCGGGCTCGGGCCGGGCCGGCCAATGTCGGGCCTTGCAGGCTCCCGTTAAAAATCGGGTCGGTTCACGGGCCAAAAAACTAGGTCTAGGCCCAGGGGTATTTGGACTTTGGGCGGGTCAGTGGGCCTGGGGCTTGGATTTGGGCTGGCCTAAACAATATTTTTTTTATTTTTTCCACCAAAATTTTAATATTTTCCATTAAAAATAATACTGGGCCTCCGGTGGGCTGGGCGGGCCGGGCCTCGAGCCGGGTTTTTGGGCAGACCTTGAGTGGGCCGATGGGCTGGGCTAGGGGGCGGGGCCCATGGGCCGGGCCAGGCTTCAAAACGATAGCCTTGGCCCAAGGCCTCGAGCTGGGCTTGGGCTCGGGCCTTAACGAGTCGGGCCCACCTCAGGCTGCTCGCGGGCCACGAGCCAAAATTACACCCCTAAGTTTGAGGAGTTTTATGGTCTAATTGTTTATTTTTGAGATTTATTTATTCATTTAGACACCGTTTGGAAACAGGCTATTTTAGTAATTTTTTAATTTTTTTGGTTAAAATATGAGATAAAAAAATAAGTATGTTTGGAATGACTTTTTGTTTTTTTATGAAAAGATGTACAAAAAGTAAAGATAAAAGAGAATATTTAACTTTTTAGTATAAGTTGTTGATTTTTTAATTTTTTTAGTGACTTTTTAATTAGGGTAAAAAGTGATGTTGCCAAACGGGATCTTAGTTTTTTCTTTTTCTTTTTTTTATGTTTGAGATTGTTGTGCTTATAGTATCTAGAACACCCAACCGCATCAAAGTTGATGATTGTTATGAATAATTAGAATAAAAACTACAATTAGAATTAAAACAAATATAAATATAAGGAACGGAGAGGAAATTAAACACACACGACACCAAGATTTTATGCAATTTAGCAAAACCTACCTCCACGAGCAATAATATTCACTAATCACGGACAATCGTACAAACAATAATTTTTAATATTGAACAAGAACGAATGCGTACCTCTTAATCGCTCACAAAAACCCAAAATATTTCAACATGAGAAATCACCCACATTTATAATAGAAAAATCTTACCCAAGTATTAAACCCAAACCCACAAAGAATAGAATTCTAGTTATTAAATTAATTTAGTTTCTTATAATCCAATCCAAAACTAATAAGAAAACACTTACAACCAAGTCTAATAAGAATTCTCTCCCACAATCCTAATCCATAAAATAAAAGAATAACGATAAATTATAATAAAAAAGGAAGAAGAAAGAAGTATATTCAAATACAAACTGATTTGAGAGTGGATAATAATCACACGCAAGTTGTCGCCTTCCTTTGCTGTAGAACAACATTTAGGTTTAGGTTGACTTTAGGAAACACTTAAAAAAAAAAATAAAATAAAAAAAAGCCTGTGACCATGTTTTTCTATTTAGCATAAAATTATAATTTTAGACTTAGGGTTCACTTTAGGGAAAAAGAAGAAACTTGACATCTACGAAGAAAGTTTTTTCACCATTGTTATAATGATTCATCATCAGCCTCCATTGCCAATCCTCACTCACAACACCATCCCGTGTTCAATCAGTTTCTTATTTAACGTATTATAGATTGTTTATGTGTATATATATATATGTATGTGCATGTAATATATATATGTGTGTGTGTGTTATTATAGAATACACACCCTATATGCAAATATGAATGTCATAACTAAAAATAATAATTATTAGTCATAATCAAAAATTACATAGAGAATACTCTAAGACCTTTTCAATCATAATTAAAATAATAATCAAAATAAGTCATAATTAATATTACAATGAGTGATAATTAGGGACGGAACGAAGATTTCATTATCGGAGCGGCCAAAAGATAAATAATTTTTGTGGGGTTATATTTTCTGAGTACCAACACGTGGCAAGGTGACGCCGGCGTGTCAGCTGAGGTGCCACGTGTCCTGGTTAACTTGCTGAGGTGATCTCGGAGATGCCGAGGTTATCTCCGAAGATATCGGAATCCGAGATAAGCGGATAAGGGACAAGAGTCCAAAGATGAAGAAAGACTTCAGGATGGATAAAGATAATACCCTTTGTAACGCCCTCAAAATAAACCCATAATATACACAATATTAACATGCATTGATTAAGAAAACAAAACATTATTCCATTCATCAGAGTAATCTTATTAAAAGACATTACATGTAATAGCGAAAGTAAATGCCCTACGGGCTTACATCTTTCCAAGCCACACTTGGACACAAAAGTCTGAGTACTAACTCAATTACACATTAAGCCCTAGGCTTGAGTTTACATGTAATCAAATAAAACAAAATAACAACTAATCTAAACAGAGTCTTCAACTCCAAATCCTTCCAAGCTAAGTCCTTGGAGGTATCATATCACCTGGACCTGAAAATGATGTTCCCATATAGGGTGAGCCACAGCCCAGCAGAAATATACTAAACCAAATATAAGAATTGACTAAAACAATAGCATTCGATAGATGGTTAACACTGTTAAATCCATTACATCACTTTACAGTTTCATGACAATAATGTCTATGACATGTTTCTCTTCACGTTATTATTCAACTTTCCAATTATACAGACATGGCTCAGAACCTGGCCAAACAATAATAATGAGATTACATCTCACATTTACATTACTTCCAATATCAACAAATCAAATGAGACTAAGGCTCATACTAAAACACTTCCATAAATCAATAACTACACATATTTACTGTACTAATGGAGTCCATCTCCTTTCTCCTCCTAAACAGGTTTGAGAGTCCATCCCCTATCTTCCCTTAAACCATGGAGTACATCCCTTATCTCCTCCCAAACAATATGCATATATAATGTATTAAACCCTTGTCATACACAATATTCAATCAATACACGTATTTGCTGTATTAATTCAACGGTCATATTCAATGACTTATTCAATGTGGTTAGTTTCAGTTTTCCCTAATCAATATGCAATGTCTACAACAATCACGACTATCCTCCACCGATAGTCCAAAACAGTTATTTCTAAATAGGAGATAAATGTATTAACAAATATAATTTCAACATTTCCATAGGTGAGTGATTAAATTATCCAACTACACCATTTAATCTCATAACTTCTCAATTTCATGAATTAAACCAAATTCCACATCTTTCCCAAAATTAATTATACAAATTAATTTTATTACAACAATTAGGGTTTTTTCCCTTTTCTCAAAATTAACCCTAAGGTTCAATTTTCTTAAATTATCACTCTCAATGCCATTTTTCATGACTTACAAACATATGGTGATTAATATATAAAAATCCCATTTATCTCAAATTGCAATTTAAACCCTAGTTTCCTCAAAATTACCAAACGACACCAACATATCAAAAACACCAAAACTTAGGACAAAACCTATAATATGGAGTAGGAAATCCCTACCTCGAAGTGAAGAACTCGAATGGAGATGATGACCCAAAATCCAAAGTGCTCCAAACCGCCAAACTCTCAGATTAAAAGGAAGCCCTCGCGACCCTCTATCTTTTTAATAAAGAACCTAGTGTAGAAACACCCTAAAAATAGATGAAACCTAAGAGAGAAGGTGTGTGGAGGGAGAGAGAAGACAGACCTAGGGTTTTGAAATCAAAAGTGTATTCAAAATTGAATTTTTCCCCGCTACTGCGTATTTAAATAAAACAGGCTCGCTCGAGCGAAGACTTGGTCGCTCGAGCGACCAGACACATAAAACCCTCGCTCGAGCCAACAACCCAAAAGCTCGCTCTAGCGACAGACTGCTCGCTCGAGCCAATAACTCAAACCTTCAGGTCTGCAACCAGACGCACGCTCGAGCGATGGAATGCTGGCTCGAGCGAAGAACAAACCAGCTCGCTCGAGCGAAGAAAAGCTCGCTCGAGCCAAGAAACACAGCTCTCAGGTCTATACCTAGACGCAGTCGCTCGCTCGAGCGAAGAAACCCTGGCTCGAGCGACGGACCAAAAACAAAGAGCTCGCTCGAGCGACGGGTCAAAATTCTGGGCAACAACCCTTTGCTCCCAAACACTACCAACCTGTAACAAACCTGCCCAATGCATCCCATAACTTAGAAATAAGAAATTAAAGGATGACAACAACAATTATATAACAACAGGATCCACGGAACCTAAGTCCGGATACAACAACCAAATGGAAAAAGACCGGAGTCGCTATAACCTCCCCCCCTTAAAGAATTTCGTCCCCGAAATTAAGCATAAGTTTTCAAAAACAGGTTTTTCTCAATTTCCAATGATATTACATTACAATAATAAACTACTTGACCCAATACCTCTCATTTCATTTCTTATCAAGAGGCATTTCACAACATATATTTCAACCTGGATTATCAATATGCAATTTCCTTTCAATTTCAACAGTTTTCAATATACATGATTCCAATTTCCATATCATATTCAATTTCATGATATAACTCCAATTCTACAACGCATTCAACATATGCAATGTTACACTAAACTTCCATTATGAGGCAAGTTTCAAAATACTTCCATTAAACCAAAACATTCACAATGTTTTACAACTTAAGACATATATATAATGTTCTTAAAGTTCATTAAAATTACAAAATCTCAATACATGATTACACATCGACAAACAAGTCCGGATATTTCTCGCAGACTTCCAACTCACGCTCCCAAGTGGCTTCCTCCACTCCGTGATATTTCCACAAGACTTTTACCAAAGGGATGGTCTTGCCTCGCAAGACTTGCTCCCGCCTATCCAAGACCCGAACCGGTCTCTCCTCATACGAGACATCCTCGTCTACCTCTAAGTCGGTCCAATCCAATACATGCAATGGATTCGGCTCATACTTCCGAAGCATATTCACATGAAACACGTCATGAACTCCGGACAACTGCGGCGGCAAAGCTAATCGATAGGCAGCCTCGCCAATCCTCTCAAGGATCTCAAAAGGGCCTATAAACCGAGGGGACAACTTCCCGCTCTTCCCAAACCTCATCAATCCCCTCCTAGGTGATATTTTTAGAAAGACATGATCACCCACCTCAAACACCAAAGGTCTTCTCCTATGGTCGGCATAAGATTTCTGACGACTCTGGGCTGTAACAAGCCTCCTACGGATAAGTTCAACTTTCTCCGTTGTTTCCCTCACCAACTTTGGACCCAACAAAGGTGCATCACCCACCTCGGCCCAACAAACTGGAGACCTACACGGCCGGTCATACAAGGCCTCAAACGGTGCCATACCGATACTAGACTGGAAACTGTTGTTATAGGCAAACTCCACTAAGGGCAAGTGCCTCTCCCACGACCCACTGAAATTAAGAACACAACCCCGAAGCATATCCTCAAGGATCTGAATGGTACGCTCGGACTGCCCATCAGTCTGAGGATGATAAGCCGTGCTAAAGGTCAACTTAGTGCCTAAGGCACTCTGCAAACTCTGCCACAACCTAGCAGTAAAACGAGGGTCTCTATCCGAAATGATCGTCACTGGAACCCCGTGCAATCTCACTATGTCCCGAATATACAAGTCGGCAAGATGATCTATCGAATCTCTCACGCGCATAGGAATGAAGTGCGCCGACTTAGTCAACCGGCCTACAATCACCCAAATAGCATCACTACCCCGCTAAGTCCTTTGAAGACCTACAACGAAGTCCATAGTGACATGCTCCCACTTTCACTCGGTAAGAGGCAAGGGTTGTAACAAACCCGCTGGCCTCTGATGCTCGGGCTTCACTTGCTGACAAGTAAGGCATTTAGACACGAAAGCTGCCACATCTCTTTTCATACCCCGCCACCAAAACTGGCGACCCAAATCCCGATACATCTTAGTGCCTCCCGGATGCACCGCAAGGCATGAATGATGAAACTCTCGGAGTACCTCCTCTCGACAAGACTCCGGCACAAACAAACGGTCTCGGTATCTCACACTCAAGTCGGGATACACCATCAAACCGTTCTCAACCTTCCCACTGGAGATCTTCTCTCGGAGGGATTCCACCTCAAGGTCACCTCTCTGTGCCTCTAACACTCGAGTCACAAGTGTAGGCTGCGCAACAACAGAAAACAAGGCCGCAGCCTCAACGGATTCGCCCAGAAGCAAATCAAACTCCCCAAGTGCACCCAACATCTCCCATTCTCGGATGGCTATACTAGCTACGTCACTAACAGACTTCCTGCTAAGGGCATCGGCCACCACATTGGCCTTCCCCGGATGATAATGCAACTTGAAGTCATAGTCCTCAATGAACTCCATCCACCTTCTCTGCCTCAAGTTCAAGTTTTTCTGTGTAAACAGATATTTCAGACTCTTATGATCCGAGAATTCCTCGAACCGCTCACCATAAAGATAATGCCTCCAAATTTTCAAGGCAAAGATCACAGCTGCTAACTCTAGGTCATGTGTAGAGTAATTCTTCTCGTGTATTTTCAACTAACGCGAGCCATAGGTAACTACCTTCCCCTCTTGCATCAACACACAACCTAAACCCTCTCGTGAGACATCACAATAAACAGCATAACCTAACCCTCTTTCCGGAATAAGCAAGACCGGAGCGGTGGTCAATCTAACTTTCAGCTCTTGGAACGACTTTTCACAAGTCTCACTCCATACAAATTTGACTCCCTTCCGAGTCAGTCTAGTCAACGGCGAGGCTAACCTGGAGAAATCCTTCACAAACCGGCGATAGTATCCAGCTAATCCCAGAAAACTGCGGATCTCAAACACACTCTTAGGCTGTGCCCAATCTTGCACTGCCTCAATCTTGGATGTATCAACAGACACCCCTTCCCCGGAAACTACATGGCCTAAGAACTTCACCTCTTCTAGCCAGAACTCACATTTCCCAAACTTAGCATAAAGCTTATGGGCTCTAAGTGACTCAAGCACCACTCTTAAGTGTTCCTCATGCTCCTCCTCTGATGGTGAATAGATAAGAATGTCGTCCACAAAAAAGACTACAAAACGATCCAAGAATTCCTGGAATATCCGGTTCATCAAGTCCATAAAGACTGTCGGTGCATTGGTGAGCCCAAATGGCATCACCAGAAACTCATAATGGCCATACCGCATTAGGAATGCCGTCTTCGGAATATCCTCCTCCCTGACTCTCAACTGGTGGTAACCCGATCTCAAATCTATCTTAGAGAAACAACGGGAACCCTTCAACTGATCGAACAGATCATCTATACGAGGCATAGGGTACTTATTCTCGACCGTAGCCCAATTCAATTTCCGGTAATCGATACAGAGTCTCAAAGCACCACCTTTCTTTTTAGCAAAGAGGGCCGGTGCTCCCCACGGCGATACACTTGGGCGAATATAGCCCTTATCTAGCAACTCCTGGAGTTGGATCTTCAACTCAACTAACTCAGCTGGGGCAAAACGATAAGGTGCCATAGAAATCGGCGCCGTGCCGGGCACTAAATCGATGGAGAACTCAATCTCTCGGTGAGGTGGCAAACTAACAAGATCCCCGGGAAAGACGTCCGAGTACTCACAAACCACTCTTGGCAACTCAGTCTGGGTCTCATCACACTCACTACTCAAAAGGCTAGCAAGAAGACCACTCAACTCACTCCGCCCTCGCGGATCATACACTGGTGGCGAAACACTACCAACCCAATCCCCCAAGAAATAAAAACGATCCCCGCTCAAGGTACATACTGTGACCCTCTGGCGGTAACAATCAATAACTGCCCGGTATAACGATAACCAGTCCATACCCAAAATAACATCAAATCCCGACATGGGCATAACTACAAAAGGAAACGGAAGCCGACGATCAGTGACCTCTATATCACAACCTCTACAACCGTGTTTCAAAATCAACTCACCCCCAACAGGTGATACTACACATATAGGAGATGTTAACAATGCCAACTCCAATCCCAAAACAGATGCAAATGCAGCAGATATAAAAGAATGAGATGCTCCCGTATCTATCAATACACTAGCAACCGAGTTGCAAAACAAGAAAGTACCTCTCACAACAGATGGAGTTGGTACAAGATCCTGCGTAATAACAGCATACACGCGCCCAGACGGTCTCTGATCAACCTGCTCACCCCTAGGAGCATAAGGCTGCTGCACAGACTGGGACGATGAAGCCCCCTGATTGGCCCTCGAGGCCTGAACTGACTGAGCTGACTGATGACTCTGGGTCTGCCTCAAACCAGATGCACCAGATGTGCCACTCAACTGCGAGCAAAACCTCTTCAGGTGCCCTGCCTGGCCACACTGATAACAAGAGAGCGGCTGGCCTCTACCCTGACTCTGGCTCTAAGATCGAGCCGAAGATGACGCTGCTCTCTGCCCTCCTTCCTTCTGCGGGCAAGCTGGAGACTTGTGGCCCAGCTGGCCACACTTGAAACAGGTAATGTCTCTCTGACTGCCTTTCCCAGAACCTGCACTCGGTACTGGAAAGGTCGATCTAGTAAAGCTACTCTGAGACTGCTGAGGGTCAAAACTTCTCTGTCTCCTGCCATCACTCTGGCCATCCTGACTCCTCTTGGAGCCTTTCTGCCCCTCCTCCTCCTCCTGCATCATGATCTCCATATGGGCTGCAGCATCAACCAGACGCCCATAATCTCGAATCATAGTCTCGCCAACTCTCAACTTGAGGCTGCGCCTCAACTTCTTCTCAAACTCGATACAACGGCGTTCCTCATACGCCACCAACTCAGGTGCAAACCTGGATAAACTAGTAAATGCAGCCTCAAACTCGGCCACTGAAGCACTCAGCTGCTTAAGCTGGCAAAACTGATCCCTCAACCTCTCCTTAACAGCTGGAGACAAGAACTTCTCCTGGAAAGCATCTACAAAAGCCTCCCAAGTCCCTCTTATACGGCCCTTCGTGAATTTCCACCACTGACCCGCATCCCCCTTTGGCTGAAAAGATGCCAAGGTCACTTTCAGTACCCCATCTTCGATGCCTAGCATCTCAAACGTCTTCGTTGTCTGTTCGAGCCATTCATCTGCCTTAAGTGGCTCTTTTGGATCACCCACAAATTCGTCCGGGTTAGACCGGAAGAACTCCCTCTTCAAAAAAAAAGGTCCTGCATCTGCAATATGAACCTAAGCTTGATTCTCAGCTCTGAGAATGCCTACAGACTCCCTGAATGCCCCTGCTATCTCTCGAGCTAAGGCGCCCATAGCCTGCTGACCTACTGGCTCAGCCACGTTGGCCTGACCAACTCCCTCCTGCACTGCCGGAATCTCATCCGGTATAGGCATCTCCTGCCCACCACGCCTACCACGTCCTCGTCCTCCTCTTGACATCCTAATAAAGGTAACAAAGGCGTTAGCACATTAATAAATGTGCTGAAGCTATAACATTCGCGTCCTAATGCATTGGACAACAATAATTCACTCCACGTAAGCACATAATCACATAAGCACCTACGAATTTCATTCCTGGATAATGACAGTCCCGAGGCATCACTAAAGTTCCGGTTGGAAACAATATTGATCAAGTGCCTTTCCAACAAGACTTTCAGAAACTCAAGGGTCCAATCAACATCCTAGAAACTACATTCCATACCCACATAGTCACATAAACATGTTATCATATAAGCATATAACAGTACATCTAAGTCTCTTATCAAGCGAGACGAACCCATTGTGATACTAATCACTTTCCACGTACCCAAAGTATTCAAACCCGGTACGCTCTGATACCAAGTTGTAACGCCCTCAAAATAAACCCATAATATACACAATATTAACATGCATTGATTAAGAAAACAAAACATTATTCCATTCATCAGAGTAATCTTATTAAAAGACATTACATGTAATAGCGAAAGTAAATGCCTTACGGGCTTACATCTTTCCAAGCCAACACTTGGACACAAAAGTCTGAGTACTAACTCAATTACACATTAAGCCCTAGGCTTGAGTTTACATGTAATATCAAATAAAACAAAATAACAACTAATCTAAACAGAGTCTTCAACTCCAAATCCTTCCAAGCTAAGTCCTTAGAGGTATCATATCACCTGGACCTGAAAATGATGTTCCCGTATCGGGTGAGCCACAGCCCAGCAGAAATATACTAAACCAAATATAAGAATTGACTAAAGCAATAGCATTCGATAGATGGTTAACACTGTTAAATCCATTACATCACTTTACAGTTTCATGACAATAATGTCCATGACATGTTTCTCTTCACGTTATTATTCAACTTTCCAATTATACAGACATGGCTCAGAACCTGGCCAAACAATAATAATGAGACTACATCTCACATTTACATTACTTCCAATATCAACAAATCAAATGAGACTAAGGCTCATACTAAAACACTTCCATAAATCAATAAGTACACATATTTGCTGTACTAATGGAGTCCATCCCTTTCTCCTCCTAAACAGGTTTGAGAGTCCATCCCCTATCTTCCCTCAAACCATGGAGTACATCCCCTATCTCCTCCCAAACAATATGCATATACAATGTATTAAACCCTTGTCATACACAATATTCAATCAATACACGTATTTGCTGTATTAATTCAACGGTCATATTCAATGACTTATTCAATGTGATTAGTTTTAGTTTTCCCTAATCAACATGCAATGTCTACAACAATCACGACTATCCTACACCGATAGTCCAAAACAGTTATTTCTAAACAGGAGATAAATGTATTAACAAATATAATTTCAACATTTCCATAGATGAGTGATTAAATTATCCAACTACACCATTTAATCTCATAACTTCTCAATTTCATGAATTAAACCAAATTCCACATCTTTCCCAAAATTAATTATACAAATTAATTTTATTACAACAATTAGGGTTTTTTCCCTTTTCTCAAAATTAACCCTAAGGTTCAATTTTCTTAAATTATCACTCTCAATGCCATTTTTCATGACTTACAAACATATGGTGATTAATATATAAAAATCCCATTTATCTCAAATTGCAATTTAAACCCTAGTTTCCTCAAATTTACCAAACGACACCAACATATCAAAAACACCAAAACTTAGGACAAAACCTATAATATGGAGTAGGAAATCCCTACCTCGAAGTGAAGAACTCGAATGGAGATGATGACCCAAAATCCAAAGTGCTCCAAACCGCCAAACTCTCAGATTAAAAGGAAGCCCTCGTGACCCTCTATCTTTTTAATAAAGAACCTAGGGTAGAAACACCCTAAAAATAGATGAAACCTAAGAGAGAAGGTGTGTGGAGGGAGAGAGAAGACGGACCTAGGGTTTTGAAATCAAAAGTGTATTAAAAACTGAATTTTTCCCCGCTGCTGCGTATTTAAATAAAACAGGCTCGCTCGAGCGAAGACTTGGTCGCTCGAGCGACCAGACACATAAAACCCTCGCTCGAGCCAAGAAGGTCTCGCTCGAGCCAACAACCCAGAAGCTCGCTCGAGCGATAGACTGCTCGCTCAAGCCAACAACTCAAACCCTCAAGTCTGCAACCAGACGCACGCTTGAGCGACAGAACGCTCGCTCGAGCGAAGAACAAACCAGCTCGCTCGAGCGAAGAAAAGCTCGCTCGAGCCAAGAAACACAGCTCTCAGGTCTATACCTAGACGCAGTCACTCGCTCGAGCGAAGAAACCCTGGCTCGAGCGACGGACCAAAAACAAAGAGCTCGCTCGAGCGATGAACTGCTCACTCGAGCGAAGGGTCAAAATTCTGGGCAGCAACCCTTTGCTTCCAAACACTACCAACCTGTAAGAACCTGCCCAATGCATTCCATTACTCAAAAATAAGAAATTAAAGGACGACAACAACAATTATATAACAACAGGATCCACAAAACCTAAGTCCGGATACAACAATCAAATGGAAAAAGACCGGGGTCGCTATAACCCTTAGGGAGTTTATCCTTATCTCTTGAGGAATCCAAAGTAAGCTCTGAATTGGAGTCCATAGAAGTAAGGCTTCTAGTGGGACTAGGATTGAGTAAACTATAAAAGAGAGGCACCCCCGTGGGTCTAAGGTACGCAATTTGTGCTTTGAATAGTGAGTTTAGCACTTGATTATCTTTGAGAGATATACTGACTTGATCGTCGGAGTGCCCCGGGTGGAAGAACCACCGCCGGAGCCTTCTCTTTCTGTGCAGGACAGCAAGGTGCCATCTATTCTGCCAGTGTTCTATAGCTGAATTACTAAATGGGCAGTGTGGTCAGAAAATCACTCACACAATTTGGTGCCGTCTGTGGGAAAGAAAGACGAATAGATGCCAGTAACGCACAGAAAGAAAAGATAGGGGACGACACTCCTACTGGGAGCGAAAGACCTATTGATCTCGATATCGAAGGAAACAACCGCAACACAGAAACTCGTGACCAGAATCACGAAGCAAAAGACGTCGGCCAGGAGGGCGACATTGCAAAGAAGGCGGATTAGAGCAGATACTACAATGAAGATAACCTCCAGGTATGGAGGGACAGATGCCTACGAAGGGATGAAGAGGTAAAAGAGATGGCAGACAAGTTGGCAGACCTGCAATCGGTCGTCAACTTCATGATGCAAAACAACGTCATGCAGCCGCCATACCCACTGCAGGACGCACCAATGCCAGCAACCAATGCCCAGAAGAAAGGGCAGAAAACAATCCCTGAAGCCCCTCAGCACACTAAGAGTGGAAGGCACTCTCACCGGCCTTCCAGGGAAGTCGGACGAGAGGAGCCAAGAAGAGAAGAGTCCTAAAGGACATATCACACAAAGGACGCAGAACCCATCGAACATCGGCATGTTCAAGGGCAGGCATTATGCTTCGACACAACTCACGGGGAGAAATCGAAAAGGGCCCATAATGAGGCCAAGAGCAGTGTGCCGAAAAGATTGAAATCAAGAGATAGCCGAGCTCTAGGGCGGAGCAAAGAAGACTTGGGAAACTACCTCAAGAGGAAGCAACAAAATGGAGATGCCAAGGTAACCTCACCCAACAAGCCGAGGACGCCCTTCTCGGAAGAATTGGACAAGTTCCAGGCACCGAAGAGATTCAGTATGCCGAGGTGTCAAGTATACGATGGTAAGTCGGACCCTAACTTCCATGTCGGATTATATTTGAACTCAATGGCATTGTATAGTGGGAACGAGCCGTTGCTCTGCAAAGTGTTCCCCTCATCCTTCGAGGAGATTGCATCAGATTGGTTCCACAAATTACCAAAGGGAAGCGTAAAGACCTGGGAAGGCCTGGCCGAGATGTTTGTGGCCAGGTTCGTGACAAACAAATTGCAGCCATTAAGGGTGGATGCATTGATGGCTCTAAAGATCAACAAGGATGAAGGCCTAAGGGCCTATGCAAAAAGATACTACGAGGTGTTCAATCGAATACCTGAATGCAACCAAGAGGTGGCGGTCGTGTCTTTCAAGAACGGCCTGAAAGATGATTGTCCACTACAAAAATCTTTGGCAAAGACATTGCCAAAAAGCATGAAAGAGCTCATGGCAAGAATCGAGAAATATGCCAGAGCCGAGGAGGATACATCGGGGAATAAGGAGGTAAAGCAAGAAAAAGGGGACGGCTCGCTGAAGCGAGGCCGAGGTAACAACGGATTTAACAAATCGGAGATAGAATTGAGGGGTAAGCAGGCAGTAACGACTGTATTCTGAATTCCTGTCCACAAAGTCTTGGATCAAATCCGAAATTAACCCTATTTCAGAGCACGCGCAAAGGCCCCAGGGGAATACATGGGAAGGAACGCTGGTAGACGTTGTGCTTACCACAATGAGAAGGGCACCCAACTCAGGGCTGCAGAGCCCGAAGAGCACACTTAGAAGACTTAGTGAGACAAGGCCATCTGAGGGACCTTGTCAATGAGGCTAGGACAAGAGAGGAACAGGCAAGATTGCCTCAAGCACCAGCAGCCCCGCCTCCCCCAGCACAGCAACCACAGGTAGGGGGGACCACGGGTGGTTAATGTAATTCACTCGAAGATGAACGAAAACGACATACGGAGGGAAACCCAAAAGGTAAGACACTACAGCACGTGAACCAGGTCGGATAGAAAAGACCTCGGTCTGAAGAGTGCCAGGGACCGATGATAGCTTTTACTGAAGCCGACCTAGAGATGGTCCAGCATCCGCATAATGATGCCTTGGTAGTATCCCTCCAGGTTGGGGAGTGCCAAGTGAAATGCATCTTGATTGATCAAGGCAGCTCTTGCGACATCATGTACGTTACATGTTTCAAGGAGCTGGGCCTTCACCCAGATGATATGGAAGGATCCAATGGCCCAATGGTCGGCTTCAATGGAACGTCGACGTGGTCACTGGGCACAACAAGCTTGGAAGTACAAGCCGGCACAAAGAAAATCAAGACAGAATTCATTGTGATTGACATGCCCTCGCCATACAACATCATCTTGGGAAGGCCATGGTTGCATGCAATTGGGGCAGTTCCCCTCAACATTACATCAACTATTGCGGTTCCCAACAGAACTTGGGATTGAGGAAATCAGAGGAGATCAACTGCAGGTAAAAACTTGCTCCATGGCAGCAATGAAATCAACCTGCAACATCCGAGAACCAGAGAAGGCAGAAATCGAAGACGAGGACATGGAGGTCCTAGATGATGTCGGCAAGGAGCCGGCCGAGAAAAGTGAGGAAGCACTAAAGAAAATCCTCATCCAGGAGGGCGATGAAGAACGCTTCTTTCTTCTCGGCTCGGGCTTAGCCGAAGAAGAGGAAAGAGAGCTGGAAGCTTTTTTGAAAACAAACATTGAGGTGTTCACTTGGACACCTTATAAGATGCTTGGCATTGATCCCGAGGTCACATGCCACAAACTGAACGTCGACAGGTCGGCCAAGCCTGTAATACAGCGAGCCAGAAGACCGACGTTGATGCACGTGAAAGCAGTGAAGGAGGAAGTAGACAGACTTCTAGAGGCCAGGGCCATCAGAGAAGTCAATTATCCGACATGGCTATCGAACACTGTGGTAGTAAAGAAAAAGAATGGTAAATTGAGGGTCTGTGTAGATTTTACAAGCCTAAACAAAGCCTGTCCTAAAGACAGCTTTCCTCTACCCAAGATTGACCAGTTGGTGGGTGCCACATCTGGACATGGAAGGATAAGCTTCCTAGATGCTTATAGGGGGTACCACCAGATAGCCATGTACCCCCCAGATGAAGAGAAGACAGCGTTTATCACCCCAAAAGGCCTGTACTGCTACAGAGTAATGCCTTTTGGGCTGAAAAATGCGGGAGCAACTTACCAAAGGTTGGTAACCAAGATGTTCAGACACTTGATTGGCCAAACAGTAGAAGTCTACATTGATGACATGGTCGTGAAGACCAAGGAGCCTAGGGGTCATCTTTCCAACCTAAAAGAGGTCTTTGAAATCCTCAAAACATATCGGCTCCGACTCAACGCATCGAAGTGCGCGTTTGGAGTTAGATCTGGTAAGTTTTTGGGGTACCTGGTGACAAGAAGGGGCATTGAGGCCAACCCAGATCAGATCAAGGCCATCCTAGATTTACAGAGCCCAACATCGGTAAAACAGGTACAGATGCTTACCAGAAGGGCCGCAGCCCTAAACAGGTTCATAAGCCGAAGCTCAGACAAATGTAAACCTTTCTTCAACCTAGTGAAGAAAGCCACGGATTTCCTTTGGATAGAGGAATGTGAGGCCGCGTTGGCTGACCTAAAGAAGCATCTGACTACGGCTCCAGTCCTCTCAACACCTGAACCTGGGGAAGAGCTGTTTCTGTACTTAGCAGTTTCAGAACACGCAGTAAGTGTAGTGGTTATCCGAGAAGAAAATGGGGAGCAAAAGGGCATGTACTACGTAAGCAAAACCTTGGTCGATGGAGAAACAAGGTATCTGCCATTGGAGAAATTAATGCTGGCCTTAGTAATGGCGTCAAAGAAACTGAACAATTACTTTCAGGCGCACAAGATTGTGGTGTTAATAGAGCACCCTCTAAAGTCCTTGTTGCAGCAAAGAGACTTAACTGGAAGAATAGCAAGATGGGCAGTGGCTTTGGGCCAATATGACCTGGAGTTTAGGCCGAGAACAACAATTAAGGGCTAGGTTTTGGCCGACTTCGTGGCAGAGTTCACGCCAGAATCCATCGAACATCGGGCTCCGTTGAGCTAAGATGAATGATGTCCAAGCAAATAAGGAGAAGCCCAGCCAAAGGCAAAAGAGCAAAAGAAAGAAAAACTCAGACCTTGCAGCATTTACATTGGCGAATCCTTTCGCCTGTTTGTTGATGGGAGCTCAAACTAACAAGGAGCGGGGGCAGGAGTAGTGTTAATATCTCCAGACGGGGAGATATTGGAACAGTCCATTCTATTGGGGTTCAAGGCCTTAAACAATGAAGCAGAATATGAAGCATTGATTGCAGGACTGAAACTGGTAGCAGCAGCGGAAGCAGACGAGGTAATAGTTTTTTGTGATTCACAACTTATTATTAATCAGGCAATAGGGGAGTTTGCAGCCCGAGATGAAAGAATGTCGGCATACGCAAAAGAAGTCATCAGGCTGGCAGCCTTGTTCCATAACTGCTGACTTCTTCAGGTTAGACGAGAATTATAGCCACGCCGACGCGTTGGCCAACCTGGCAAGTTCAGTGCAAACTGGAAAAACAAGAACAATAATGATCGATTATCTGTCAGGCCCGAGCATAGAACCATCGACCACAGAGCAAGAAACAATGTGTGTGGACATGAGGCCAAGCTGGATGGATGCAATTGTTACATTCTTGAAAGAAGGAAAGCTGCCAGAAGACCGTAAGGAGGCACATAAGATCAGATTGAAGTCGGCAAGATTCAGTCTGATAGCAGAAGGACATCTTTACAGAAGGTCCTTCACTGGACCCCTTTTAAGGTGCGTACACCCTTTACAGGTTGAAGACTTTTTATATGAAATTCATGAAGGAATTTGTGGAAGCCACGCTGGGGGCAGATCACTAGCCCACAGGGCCATTACCCAGGGGTATTGGTGGCCTTACATGCAAAAAGATGCAGAAGCCTACGTAAAGAAGTGTGAACAATGCCAAAGGTTTGCACCTTTGATACATCAGCCAGCTGCTGACCTGAACCCGGTATCCAGTCCATGGCCATTTTCCCAATGGGGCATGGATCTCGTTAGGCAATTGCCCCAAGCAACTGGGCAAAGGAAGCACTTGCTGGTAGCAACAGATTACTTCACGAAGTGGATAAAGGCAGAACCTCTTGCCAAAATCCGAGATGTGGATGTCAAGAACTTCATATGAAGAAACATCATCACTAGATTTGGGATTCCAAGAGTTATAGTTGCCGACAACGGAACACAGTTTGATAGCAAACTCATCAAGAACTTCTGCACGAAATTCAAGATAAAGAATACAGGAGATATGGGGTCAAGAATAGTGGCAAAAAAGTGGTGAAACAGTGCAAGTGTTCAAGACATGGGCAAAAGCATAATCAAAGCATTCAGATATGTGGTTCACAAGATAGATGTTTGTTTGAACAAGACAGTAATGGCAAACTAGTAATGAAGAATATCAAAAGCATTGAGAACGAAAGGAACGGTGGCTTACCAGGAAAAATGAAGCCGGTATGAAGATTGTCGGAGTCAGGCGACGGTTGCAGACACAACGGAATGACGAAAGCTTCACTGGAATGGAAGAATGAAGGCAGTTGCAGAGCTTGGCGTCTGAGCAATGGCGGATTCAGGAGAAAGAACTTAGAGAGAGAGAAAGCAAGAGAAATTGAAATGCGAAAGTGAAGAAAAGAAGAAAGAGGGAAAAGTTTTGTTAAAAACTTGAAACGGTGGTAAAACAGGGCATTTAATGCGCCTGGAGCAATGCACACGTCAGACGGCGCACACAGGAAAGACGGTTTGCAGGCGCGAGCGAATGAGAATATGACGTGTGCAGGAAGCGGTTGAAAAATGATGCATGACAACTCATGCACGTAAAGGAGTTCATTGAGTTCTTGTTCTTAAAAGAAGACATGTCGGCCTGAAATGAATGATCTCAGCTGAGGAGTTCCATAGTCGATGTACAGAAAGAAAATACCGATATAGGTTCCATCACCTCAGAATGCCGAGGTAATAGAACCTAGGGGGCAGTTGTGGGGTTATGTTTTCTGAGTACCAACACATGGCAAGGTGACGCCGACGTGTCAGCCGAGGTGTCACGTATCCTGGTTAACTTGCCGAGGTGATCTCGGAGATGCCGAGGTTATCTCCGAAGATATCGGAATCCGAGATAAGCGGATAAGGTACAAGAGTCCAAAGATGAAGAAAGACTTCAGGATGGATAAAGATAATACCCTTAGGGAGTTTATCCTTATCTCTTGAGGAATCTAAAGTAAGCACTGAATTGGAGTCCATAGAAGTTAGGCTTCTAGTGGGACTAGGATTGAGTAAACTATAAAAGAGAGGCACCCCCGTGGGTCTAAGGTACGCAATTTGTTCTTTGAATAGTGAGTTTAGCACTTGATTATCTTTGAGAAATATACTGACTTGATCGTCGGAGTGCCCCGGGTGGAAGAACCACTGCCGGAGCCTTCTTTTTCTGTGCAGGACAGCAAGGTGCCATCTATTCTGCCAGTGTCCTACAGCTGAATTACTAAACGGGCAGTGTGGTCAGAAAATCACTCACACAATTTTTTTTCACCATATACACAAACACACATGTGTATAGAATAAGATATATAAATTATATATATACATAGAAAAAAATTAAATACCGTAGAAGCAATCTCTAATTAGATGAATAAGTTTTTTTTTTTTTTTTTTTGTACAAAATAGAAAGATAATACAAGTTGGGAGAAGAATGAGATATATATATATTATATTGGGAGCCATTTTATGAATAAATTGATATATATATATATTTAAAGTGCTATGACAAACAATATTTTTCATAGAAATAGGAGGCCATGACCCTCTATAATCTTCTCCTAGTTCCGTCACTCATCATAACGAAGTTATAATTAATACTATAATAAGTTATAACCCAAAAATGATGTGTCTTACAAAATTTTCCTATATATCTTACATGTTTATATTGTAATAGTGATGCTTGTAATCAAAACAAAAAAGAAAAACAAAGAATATATGTGAAATTGTTAGTTTGAAGGAAAATCTTGATTTTATTTATTTATTTATTTGTTATTTTTGCTAGGATTGAAATTCAAGCAATTTGTCAATTACTTCTTCCCCCCCCCCCCCCCCCCCCAAAAAAAATGTTAATTACTTATATTGAAAGTAATGAATCAACTTGTGCATATATTTATATTATTATAAGGAACGGCTAAAAATTAGTGAATAGTTAAAGGAACAATTAATTGCAGAGATTATTTTAATTAATTATAAAAAATAATAGCAATTCGTTCATTATGTTGTTAGCTTCATTTGTAAAACTTTTTAACACTTATCTTGCTTTTGAAGCAAAAAATCAAATTAATTTTTATATGTATTCATTTGTACCACTTTTTAACACTTTTCTTTTTATTTTATTATCAGATTATTGTTATTAATGGAGGTTGATGGATTTGAGAGGAGTATAGAAGATGATCCCAGATTGTTAAAAGAGCACACACTAAGTCTTGGAACTGAGTTTGAGTCAAAGGAAATTGCATATCAATTCTACAATGAATATGGAAGAATTATGAGATTAGTATTAGAAGAGATTACCATACAAAAAGCAAGAAAGATGGTATAATGATTAATAGAAAGTTTGTTTGCTGTAAAGAGGGAGAAAAAGATAAACGAAATGAAATGGTAAAACAACCTCGACAAGACACAAGAACTAATTGTAAAACATTTATGTATGTCTCTTTAGATCGAGAATTATCAAAATGAGTTGTTACAAAGTTTGATAATACCTGTAACCATTTATGCATCTTCCTCAATTTGCTCACGTGATGCCATCTCAAAGAAAGGTTTCTGAAGCTCAAGGTATAAATTTGGAATTAGTTGATGCTACTGGTTTATCACTCAAGGCATCACATGATCTCATTAGTACCCAAGCAGGCGGGAGGAAATTTGTAGGATTCACACGAGAAGACCAAAAGAGCTACTTGCGTATAAAAAGACAAAGAGACTTGCAAAATAGTGAAGTAGGTACTTTGTTGAGATATTTTCGCTGTTAATAATCCATATTTTTACTATGCAATTCAATTAGATATTGATGAAATGATAACCAATATTTTTTGGGCTGACCATCAGATGATTATAGATTATGATGTTTCGTTCGACACAACATTTTGAACAAACAAAGAGTATTGATCATTTGCTCTTTTTACTGGCTTTAACTATTTTAGAATGACAGTGATTTTGGTGCCGCATTACTATATGATGAAACCACAACATCATTTGAGTGGTTATTTGAAACTTTCTTATATGCAATGTCAGGGAAAAAACCTAGTACTATTTTTACAGACTAAGATCAGGCAATGGCTAAGAGAATTTCTTATATCGTGCCTGATGTTACTCATGGATTGTGTACTTTTCACCTAATGCAAAATGCCTTGAAGCATTTGGGCTATTTGTACAAGGGTAGTTCAACATTTAGAAGTGACTTTAATGCTTGCATTTTTGGATATGAAGATGAAAATGAGTTAGTTGAAGCTTGGAAATCTTTGATTATTAATACAACTTGGAGGAGAATACATGGATGAAGAAAACTTGGGAACTTAGAGAGAAGTAGTCACACGTGTACATGAAATGGTCATTTAATGCAAGTATACGAAGCATCCAACTAAGTGAGAGGTTGAATGTAAAATTAAAAATGCACTTGAAATCTGACCATAATATTGTTCAATTCTTTACCCATTTCAATCAAGTTGTTTTAGACAAGCGGTATAATGAAAGTTATGCTATTTATCAATCTAGACAAAAGTTACCAAGAATAAAAATCAAGAGTTGTCCCATGTTAGTTCAAACTGCGAAACTATATACCCATCCTCTCTTTGACTTATTCCATGGAGAGTTTGACAAGTCTCTTTCTTGTCAAGTAAGGAAATGCTATGAGTTAGAAGGGAAAATTAAATTGGTTTGTATGGAGATGATAGAGAGTATATTGTGGTGGGCGCAATGGAATTTGATAATTTAGGAGGCAAAACTTTACAAAATGTTCGTTGTACTTGTCGAAAATTTGAGAGTTTTGAAATTTTATGTGGTCATGCAATTAAAGTGCTCCATTAGATGAATGATATGGAAATTCCCAATAAATATATACTAGTGTGATGGAGGCTAGATGCAAAGGATTGTTCATCTAAAGACAAAAAAAGTTATAGTGAATGAGGTTGATCCCAAGTTGGTGATATCAACGAGTTATAGACATCTTTGTCCTAGAATGGTAAAATTAGCAACTCGATCATCTGAATATGATACTGTATATGAGTTTGTGGACAATAGTATTTCTGATTTGTGTGTAAAAGTGGACAATATGATCATTTCACTAAATAGCTCAAATGCTCCAACTAGTGGAGGCCCCATTGACATGAGATTAAATGATATTGATCCAAATTTTGAAAGAATAAAGGGTTTGAAAAAGAAAGACAATGTAAAATAGAGTGGTGGTAGATTAAAGCCCTGGCATGAAAAGATTGGAAAGAGGACAAAAGTTGTTTTACGACCTTGTATCACTCATGTATTAATCTTATTTAGCTATGTAATTTTTATATTTTTATATTAATTTTGTATCACTCATGTATTAATTTTTATATTTTTATTTATTTATCTTACTTTGTGCAATGTACTTATAAATACTTCAAAACATCCGTAGAATATTGGCCAATGCAACAACAATAAAGATGTCCAAAATTCATCTTCAAACCAACCACATGTGAGTTTTTCTTTTATTTTTATTTACAATATATGGTGCAAATGTAATGACAATGACACATTGTATTCACTTATAATTATTTAGGATGTTCATACACCTTATTGGTCACAAATGATGAATTATGGGTATAATCTTTTCACACATGACGTTAATTGTCCACCATCACACCCACAGTTGGTGCTTTTGTCTTCCCAAGCATCATATAGTCCACCAATTTCTCAAGTATTTAATATACTTACATTTGAAAATAAAAAATAGTCAATAAATTCTATTCTAAATACATTTTCTTATATACTTTTTTCTTCCAAGAAATTTCAATTGATCCAACAGTGCAAACTCCTATGGAGGCTTCGTCATGTTTGGACAATGATGAATTTGTTAATTTCTCTAGCAATTCACAACCACCCCCACAAAATTGAAAGAGATGACATTTGATTAACATGTAACTATTGCCTTATCATTACTATAATTTTTTACTTTGCAAAAATATTGGGCTCGATCCTATTATTGTTTATTCATTTTAATGATTTTGAAATTTGAATTTTAGATGATTTGGTATGTGAAGGAATCAGATTTACAATGATATTGAATTTGTTAGTTGGTTCACAATTTAAATTTAACTTTATTTTTTTATTTTTGATTTAATTTAGTTGTTACAATTATATATATATAGTAGCTACATGTACTTTTTGTATTATATGGTTGTTACAGGTTGTATAATTGAAATACCATTTGTTTTAAATGCTTACATTTCAACATTGGTTTTCTTTTAAAATTTAAAGTAAATTACATCTGTAGTTCCTAAATTTTGTCACTTGTGTTGTACTGGTCCTTACACTTTTAATTAGCTCAATTTTGATCCTTAATTTTTTAGATTTTTGTGCCAATTTTGTTTAATTGATAATGACGTTAAAATTTTTGACAAAAAATAATTACTAAGTTGGTTGATGTTAATTCAGTAAATTAATAAAATTTGTCCTTAAGTGATACATGTCACTCATATGCTTATTTTTCATAAATAAAAAAATATCAATTATAATTAATTGAATTAAATTGGGACAAAATAAAAAAAATATATTGTTAAAATTGAATTAATTAAAATTACATAAATTAAAATGACACAAAAAATATATAAAAATATCGGTACAATTTACCCAAAAATTTATAAGAACTAATGGTCACATATTTATGTATGTATTTTTTTAGTTTTATTTTTATATAGCTTCTCTTTATTATCTTAAACTCAGTCTAAATGTTGTCCAGTAGCCTACGTGTGATTCAATTTTTTTTTTCAAAAAAAAAAAAAATTTAAACGACGCCGTTCTACTGTCACAGCATGGTGCTATGACAACACCTACTCCGTTCCCCCAAAACGTGGTTGTGGTGGATGCTGGGTTTTGGGCTTAGTTACTGATCTGGCCCATCCAATTGCTCTTCCAATTGGGCTTGCCCATGGCCGAAGAAATCTACAATATTTTGAAAATTAATTTACTTTTTAAAAATGATGTGGGGCCCTCCTATTCTTAATCCCGATTGGTGGGGCATTGTTCGGGCACATGGAGTTCAATATCGATTTCGTATCGATAATTGGAACTGTTTATTTTGTTGAGCACTTTATATATATCAATCATAAAAAAATTAGGTCGATTTAATAATTGTAATTTATTCAATTTGTTGTGTTTGTTATTAAAAACATAGACGACAATTGTATTTTTAAAAATATACTATTTATTTTTTAGTTGACAAATGCGATATATTAAATAAGTACGATTATCGGATCGATCTAATTTTTTTTGTGATTGATATACATAAAGTGCTCGACAAAATGAACGATTCAGATTATTAAAATGAGACTTGTGGTAGAACCCATAAACCTGAATAGCGCCTTCCAATCTAGATTAAGGACGGGAGAGGATCCACTCCTTTTTTAAAAACAAGGTAAATTACTCATACCCATCAATTATAGGATAAATTACACTAACCTCCCCTAAGGTTTAATATAATTATACGGGCCTCCCTTATAATTTTAATAATAACACCAATCTCCCTTACTTTTGAAATTTTCATAAAGATTCTCCCTTCTGTTAACTTTAGTCCAAACAGTGTCAAAAATAACATTAAATGACTAAAATACCCCCACTCCATCTTTCTCTTTCTATTCACCCAACTACTCTAACATTGCCTCATCTAACCCACCAAATCCTAGAGAAAAATAAATTAGTGACCTACTATTTAAGGCTATTGTCAGCTTCCATCTCCAAGTGAGATTACATTTAATTTTAAGGAATTATTACACATTCATAAAATAAAAAAATAAAAAAAAATTTTATGTTTTTAATTATTAATATTTATAAAATTTACCATTTTTTAATAATTATTTTTCAAAATCACTCTTGAAATGAAATTTTTTCTAAATATAAAATTAGCATAACTAAACTTTTATATCCCACTGTGCAAGACTATTGAAAAAAAGAAAAAGAAAAATCTCATAGGATTTGGGAATTTAGTTAGCATGACTAAACTTTTAAATCCTATTAGATTTTTTTATTTTTATTTCTCTTTTTTTTTCTATTATAATTCTTATTTTTATTTCTCTTTTTGTTTTTTGTTTTTTGTTTTTTTATTTAAAGGTCACTGTATTATACTATCATAACCAACTTTTCCAGTACAAAGCAATTCAAAACATATAAATATATATACACACTATATAGGGAAAGTGAATTATAACACTTTTTGTTTGGTATAAGTTTTATAATCAATTTTCTAAAAACGTTACGAAAAAACTAAAAATTAATTTGGTGTGAACATGTAAAGTCTCGGTGTCCCACATCGGGAATGGAGGAGGACTTCCTAGGCTATAAAAGTAAAAACTTGGACCCTTATATAGCATCGAGGCCTTTCCTGGGTAGTGAAATCCTTAGTAGAACTCTCCAGTTAAGCGTGCTTAGGTTGGAGTAGTTCTGCGATGGGTGACTCATTGGGAAGAACAAATTCGTGCGGGCATAACTCAAAGTGGACAATATCGATGACATGTGAAGGTTTGGGGTGTTACAAATGGTATCAGAGCCGACTCTCCAGAGTACCGAATGTGGGCCCTAATGTCTCTCAGTGCATGTGGGTAGGCTTGCAAGCTGGTAGGCTACTGCACGGGGACGTGCAACCCTAAGAGAGATGGATTGTAAGGTCTTGGTGTCCCACAGCGGAAATGGATGGGGAGTTCCTAGGGTATAAAAGTAAAAACCTTGACTTTTATATAGCATCGAGGCCTTTTTCTTAGGTAGTGAAATCCTTAGCAGAACTCCCCAGTTAAGCGTGCTAAGGCTGGAGTAGGTCTGAGATGGATGACTCACTAGGAAGAACAAATTTGTTCGGGTATGGCCCAAAGCAGACAATATCGATGATATGTAAAGAGTTAAAGCGTTACAAAACAAGTAAAATAAAAAAATAAAAATGGTCATCATTTTTACATGATTTTTTTCTTGTTTGGGTGTAGAATTAATTTTTAAATAACCAACATTCCTAGTACAAGGCAATTCAAAACATATACATATATATACACATAGGGATGGTGTAAATCATAAAACTCTTTGTTTGGTTTAGTTTTCATAATCAATTTTCTAAAAAAGTTATGAAAAACTTAAAAATTAATTTGGTGTAAAAATACTCATCATTCTCACATTTTTTTGGGTGCATAATTAATTTTTAAATATTTTTAAAAAAATTTGGTGTTTATTTTTGTTAAATTAATTTCTATTTAAAAAAAATCAAAAAAATTAATTTGAAAATGAAACTTAAGAGATTCATTTTATTATAAAATAAAATAAAACAAAATAAAAAATAAATATATATAAAAAAGGAAGCATTTGACTGATGTTTCTATATTGTAATGACGGTAGTGTTTGGCTAAGGGTAGTGTTTTGTTGTAAGCTTGTTGGGTCTTTGGATGTAGAAGACAATCAAGAGTATTATTCAGTGTGTTTGATTTGAGTTTTTTAAATTAAGTTTTTTGAATATTGAGTTTTTTGATTTTCGTGTTTTTTTGTTTTTAGTGAATATTTTTAAAATTTTAAACATTTTTTTACTTTTTTAGATGCACCTTACTTAGATGTATCTAAAAAGTAAAAAATTTGTGAAAAATATTTTTAAAAATTAATAAATACATAAAAATACAAAAAATGTACTGAATTCTCGTTTTTTTTTGTATTTTTGGTATTTAGTGAATTTTTAAAAGGTCTTTTTCAATTTTTTTAACTTTTTAGGTATATGTATGTTAGGTATGTTTAAAAATTAAAAAAATTGCTCAAAATATTAAAAAAAATTCAATAAAAATAAAAAAGTAGAATTTTCTGAAAAGTGTTTTTGAAAAATAATAATCAAGCATAGTAATTTGGCTTTTAAAGCCTTAAAACATGTGACATTAGCATATTTTGCCAAGAGGGCTAACAGGGGGCTAATAATGGGTCAGAATGTATAATAATTTTAAAAGTAAAGGGTATATTGTTATTATTAAAATCATAGGAGAAGTTTCTATAATTATGCTGAATCTCAAGAGGGGTAAGTGTAATTTACCCTCAATTATAATATAATATTACTTTATTCTCTCAGTTTCAAAACAGTATATATAAACTCTTGTCAGACATTGTTTGGGAAGTGGGTTTGGGTGGGTTTGGGACTAAAATAGTCACAAAAAATAAAATAGGCTTTTTAGTCTCAATAAGACAAAACATCACATCCAACTCATAATTATTATATTATTTCTCTCACAAAAAAGTCAAAAAAGCCAAAAGTCTTTCCCAAACTAAACTTTTTTGCCCAAGGCTAAAATAGTCAAAAAAACCAAAAAGCTAAAAAGTCAGCCCACTTTCCAAACCAAGCCTCAATCATAAAATTACATTAGTTTCATGTACGAACACGAAATAATCTTCTCGTATAATCTTATTGATCAAGTTTGCACTCCTTCAAACGTCGTCACTTTGTTACCTGAAAACACAAACGTGAGCTATCCGGCGAGTGTATGCCAGAAACCTCTCCGATACCTAAGTCAGCGAGTAAACAATACACAAAAGCTCTGTGTATTCGAGAGTAGAAATTGTGATATCTGTACATAGGTCCTGTGATGAGCTTTTATAGATTCCACCTGGCACAATCCTAGCAGGACTCCAACTCTCCCTAGAAGAGTCCTCCCAGGAATCACACTCCCAAGGATAAATGCCTATCCTGATAACTCCCTACTCATTGCTAACCAAGTGAAATGGTTCAAACCTCATACCTCGGCTCGGTAGCACACTCAACTGAGCTATCATGGCCTTGCTCTACGCTAGACAGAACCAAAGTGGTATTCGACCGAGACAAACTTTAGTCTAGTACACTACAAATTATACCCCAGTCTGAGCTACTATTCATATCCAGTCTGTCTGTTCCAGTCCTTGGACCTCAAGACCGAGCTATTTGAAGCCCTTAGCTCGGCCGGAAGTGTGCCCAAACAAACTGAGAATTCTACTCAGCTCGGCCCAAATATCTAAAAAAAATGGACCTAACTCGGCCCAGTTTTCGCATACAAATTACCCGCTCATTTCGTAAATAAAAATTTAATATAAAAGTGATAAAACTAGGCATGGGGTTCATATGAATCCCACAAGTAATAATAAAATTACGTTTATATATTAATTTTTTTTGGGAGGGGGGGGGGGGGTTTGTTGATATGACATGTTGGGAATGACCTAATAACACTATTGTACTGATTTTTTTTACTTTCACCCTTAGAATCGGCCATTTGTTCGATTAAGAGTTTAAATGTAAGTTTTTAAAATTGATAGAAAAAAATAATTTTCAATGAGAATTGATGGATGTTAAGCAACTAACCCCCCCCCCCCAAAAAAAAAAAAAAAAAAAAAACAACCAAGACGAAAAGATTACTATAAACAAAAAGAAAAGAAAAGAAAGATTAGTTGCGTGTTTTGTTGTGTTTGTATTTTTCATATTTTTGAAAACAAAATTAATAAAAAGTTTCAGGACACTCATCGTTTTCATTTTTGTGCAAAAATAATATTCAAAATTTTAACTATGATTTTCTCAAATACAATTTGTTAAACAAGTTTGATGTTTTTCAAAAAAATAAAAGTGGTACCAAAAAAAATCTAGATCTTTTAAGAAAAAATTACCTGTAAATCCCAATTTGAGGAATATTAATCCATTTAGTCCTGTGTTTTTTTTATGAATCATTTGGTCCTATTTGATTGGTAAGGAATATTTTTCTTTGATTTGACATGTGTAGTGTTTGATTATGATCTATTATAATATTTTTATATAATAATGTTTAAGTATTTAATTGGCATTTAGTCCCTTAATTATATTTAAAGTAGTGTTTGATTATGATCTATTATAATATTTTTATATAACAATATTTAAGTACTTTATTACATGAAAAAGTGCTTAAGGTAATTGACTCATAAGTAGAATTTATGCTTATATTACAAAGATCGTAAGAGTTATTCACATTGATTCATAAAAAAATTATAAATTCAAATCATAAATAGTGTCCTAAAAAATAATCAAGTATAAAATCTCTATAACCTTAATAATTTTAGTTCTCAAAGAGGTTTTGATTAATTATGTAACACATCATAATAACCGTAAAATTCCGGCTAAATTATTTTTGCATAACTTTTCTAACAGAGCTCATGAAGATGCATTATTAGTAATACTATAAATTCAAAATTTTTATTAAAAAATTATTCAAGAAACATCAATAGGTGCCTTAAATATACACAATTATTTTTTATGAATCATTATTCTTTAAAATAATACTCCACACTATTTATCATTTGATATTTGTTAATTTATCTTTTAAAAACTTAACAAAAAAAGTATTGAGTTCTATTATTTAAATCAATCAATATCAAATTGGACATTACACACGTATGTAATTCATTTCTAGAAATATCATGTTTGAAATAAAATCACAATTGAATTAACTTTAACTAATGTAATAATATTTTATATTATAATATGTGTTACAAAAGAATCATATTAATTTTAAATTAAATTAAATTAAATTAAAATTAAAATTATTTATTTTATTAATCTTAACCTTATTGTTCAATAAAAGTGTTACTTGAATACTTATATATAATAAAATAAAATTATTTTTTTATTTTGATAATTTTAATTCTATTGTACTATAAAAGTGTAATTATCATATAATAATTTTATATGATATATATTAAATTACAAATCTTAAATAGTGATCTTATGAACTATTTAATCCTCTGTTTTTTCTTATAAACCCAAAGGTCCCATTCTAGTATAATTACATTAAGGGCCAAACATAAACGCATATGTATTATATGTTGAGGGACAAATGTGAGTTTTCTCGTAATATTGAAATTGCTAAACGTATCACTTCAAAAAAACTCTTTAATGTATTTTTCTCAAACATAAAACTCCAAAAATATAACACTCCAATATAACACATTAAAAAAACTTCTTAGTATACTTTTTTTAAACGTAGCAATGTAACATTCTAAAAAAAAAAATTCGTGTATTTTCTTCAAACGTAACACTCCAATCAATGTAATACACAAAAACTCTTTAGCATATTTTTTCAAACGTCCATAGTGTACTTTTTCCAAACGTAACACTCCAATTAATGTAATACACAAAAACTCTTTAGCATATTTTTTCGGGGCTTTTCCCAAACTAATGCAAAATAGCAACCTATTTCCCAAACTAGGCCTAGTTTGGACGTATTTCCCAAACTAAGCTAAAACGTGGTTGTGAACCACGCTTTCATCGTTGTTACAGCTCTCGCGCGGAAATTTTGTAAAATCTTAAAAGCGTGGTTACAAACCATGCTTTTAATTAAGAAGACGTGATTACAAATCACGCTTTTAACTAAATGTTTTTTTTTCTTCATAAAACGTGGTTGCAAACCATGCTTTTAAGTAAATGTTTTTTCATAAAATGTGGTTGCAAACCACGCTTTTAAGTAAAAAATTTTTTCCAGAAAACGTGGTTCCAAACCACGCTTTTACTGTGCTTAATTTTTTTTTAGAAAACGTGGTTTGTAACCACACTTATACTGTTCACCAAGGAAAGCGTGGTTCATAACCACGCTTTTATCGATTATTATTATTATTATTATTATTATTTTCAATCCACATTTTATAATTCGCTCAACCATCTTTTAGGTCTATATATATAAATTATTTATATAAAATATCATATTGATAAACAATCTTAGCTACCAAATTTTATTATTTTAATATTTAAAAATAACGTATGTAATTTTGAAATTATGTTTTGCATCCATTATTTTTTTTTGAAAATGATAAAATTATATGTATGATTATCAGATCAATTTGATATTTACATAAATAATTTATACATGAAATTTTTTAAAAAAAAGCAGCATGCATTGTCAAAAGAGTAGTGAATTTTGTAAAAAATGTAAATTAAATATTTGCTTAATTTACCTAATATTTTTGAAATTGTTATTTAAATATAAAATTTTAAATAAATTTTTATTTTGTTAAATAATTCAAATATAATTTAAAAAGGATCGATGATGGCCAAAAATAAAAACAACAAATAAAAAATTAAAAATTAAAAAAGAAAATAATGGCCTCGAGACACACACCCTCCTGAAGGAGCACGAAAAGCAAGCTACAGAGTGTGTTATAGCTACCATTTTTTAGAGGATAAAATTCATGATTTATTGGTTTTAGCTATCGCTCTTAACAGTGTGAAAGCCTCTTTCAAATTTTTGAAATAAAAAGGGAAAAAACGAAATCATATAAAAAAAGAAGGAATGAGGTTATGGAAGATTGAATAAATGCTCTCTCTCAAATCATTTTTTTTCAAACTTGAGGTTTGACTTCCAAAAAGAGTAGCTCAATTTTTTGTTGCAAAACGTTGAAATTTGATCTCTACATGGCATTGTTAAACATGGTATTCTCTCATTTCACACAACACACTGCCTTGGTATGAGATTCGTGAGTATCTATTATTCAATAGTTTTGAAGTGAGTGTCTCTTTACACTTGTTAAACATTTTCAGTTTTGATAAGACTCTTTTTTTCAAAATTTTGAGTATGGCGGTAGAAATTTTTTGAGTCTTGTGATCAGCGTGTTTTTCCCTTGTCAATTTCGAACAAAAGGGGGTGAGGAGAAAAATTGGCCTTGTGGTTAGGGGGAGTAGTATTGTTTTTGTTTTGCACAAGTGTGTTTATTAGGTTTTGTCACGGAATTGCCATAAGGGAGAATGTTAGGATTTTCAATCCTAATTTTGTGCATTATAATGCGAGTTGGCAATCCCATTCCAAAGGCAAATTTGTGATTATGTGTTTAATCATTTTTGTCTCAGTTGTTGTTTGAATCAAAAGATCTTTTACAGGGATGGATTATAAAGTTTTGTCCCGACATTGCCAAAGTGGGAGATTGTTAGAATTTTTATCCTAAGGATTATAATAATTTGTATTTTAGCAATACATCTCTTAACAAAACTTATTATCAGGATTATTGATTCACATTGTTGTTTTGTTTTTTCTTAATTTGATTTTTCATCTTGATTATGGAAATTACATTGTTGAATTTCCAGTTGGCATGGGATAGTATTTTTGTTTGTCAAAAGTTCTTCATCCTTGTTGGCAAAAAATTTCATTGGCAATCTTTGACAATTATGCATGTGCATTATCTTCTTGATTTTGTAACTTGAAAGAAGCAGGTTTGGTGGTCAAGGATGGATTAGCATGTGTAATTTTGCTTGACGTTGTGGCTCAAGCATGGGAGAAAGTTTTGTTTTTTAGTCTGTAAGTCAATTTGTGTGGATGGTTTGTTGGTTAATCTTATTGACAAATTGGTGATCAAACATGTGTGTGATTGATAAAATCTTTTCCACATAAAAAGATGAGTTTTTGTTGGAGGAAATGGGAGAGAAAGATGGCTAAAATTGTGGAATAAATATGGAGGATCTTTGTGATGACCCCACCACATGTAATATTTTACATTTAATTAATTAAAGAGATTTGGATTTTAATTAGTTCTTATTCTGATTTAATTTGGGAATCCATGAGAATTATTCAATCTAATTTGTATATGATTTGATTAAGAATTTATTTTAGAATTAGAATTTGGGAGCCTAAATGGCTTGAGGAGGTGAAATTGATGAGCCGAATCAGTTTAATTTCAAGTATTGGACCATATGAGAGTTTAATTACATATTCAATTCAGTTTAGTAAAATTGAGATTTTATTAATTGGGTCCGAATTGGAGTTGATCAAGTTATGAAGATTGGGAATTGTGATTATTATGAATTAAATTTAATTATGAGGTGTCCAATTTGAATATGTAATTTATTGACAGAAATTTGAGTCTGATCAGAAATTAAAGGCCTAAATGATTTGAGAAACCAAAATTGATGATGTCAATAAGGTTAATTTGATATTTTGAGTTTTTTGGAAGTTTGATTAAAAATCTGATTCAGAATGATAAATTAAAATATAATTAATTGAGCTATAATGGAAGTCAAATTAGATTGATTAAATAATGTGAAATTTGTGATTAGTTATGATTAATTTAATTATGTACTAATCAAGATTTATTAAGACTGAGTGTTACTTAATTAAGTTAATTTTAATCATAAATTGGATGATCTAGAATTTGAGGGTGAATGTGGGTGTGTGTGCAGAGAAATTCTGTGTGTGTGTGCATGTCATTGTTGTGTTGGAAGCTCAATATTGTGTGCACGTGTGCTTGAGGTGTCAACAAAAGAGGGTGAGATTGTGTACCTCCTAATATGGAATGAGAAGGAAAATGAATTCATTCATTTTGTGCTGGAAAGAACAGAGCTTATAGAGAGAGAGAGTGTGTGTGTGTGTTTGCTGGAAGACCAAGGAGTAAAACAAAGAAGAGTGAAGTGTTGAGGAGGAGTTCAATAATTGACCAAGAAATTCATCAATTTGAAGACTTAAGGTAAGAAATTGAGACTTAAATTTTGTAGATAATTTACCTACAAGCTGAGATTAAGAGGTGATTGGGTTGAATGTCATGTAATTGAAAAGAAATGAAGAAATTAAGTTAGATTCTTAATTATGGAAATTAATTTGGAAATTGATTATTTTGGGTTGATTTTGATTATCTTGCATGGATTTGAGTTGTATTCCTACATGCATGAACAAATCCTACGAGTCTTAATACTCTAATTGTACATGCATCATAGGTTTCTTAGAATTGATTTCATGTTTCAATGAAATAAGAACTAAGCCTTGGAAAATTATGAGTTTATAAACAAATGAGTTTAATTTTAAATTAAAGGAATTTTGATGTAAATGATTTAAACATTGATCATATTCTTTGGGGTAAATCCCAAATTTGAAAATGTTAACCCATTTAGTCTCGAAGGTTTTTTGTTGGACTAATAGGTCCTATTTCCCAAGAAGCTTACTATAGGCCTTTTTATAATTTTCCTTCTTTTCAAACATCAAACATTATTCATCAAACATCAAACATTAGCAACGTCAGGATTATTTATCAAATATCAAACATTATTCATCAAACATCAAACATAGATTCTCAACCATTAAACATTAGGATTATTCATCAAACATTAAACATTATTCATCAAACATCAAATATCAGATTTATTTTTTAAAAAAATGAAACTAAACATCACAGCATCATCATCAAAACAACATCAAAATAACAATTAAACAATTTTTTTAATAAGAATTAAACATCAAAATAACGATTAAAATAACATCAAACATTAACATAACGATTAAACAATTTTTTCTAATCAAACATTAACAAAACATCATCAAAAAATACTGTTAACGACAACAACATCATCAAAACGACAACAACATTAGGCAGATTCTGGGTAAGCTTCCTCCATGCAATCTTCGTAAAATTGTTTATTGTTTTGCTGTAGAATTGTATCTCCATGGTTTGTGTTCGTGAAATATGATTAGGCAGATTCTGGGTAAGCTTCCTTGATGCAATCTTCGTGAAATTGTATCTCCAAGGTGGAAAATTTTGGGGATAGGATTAGGCTTTTGTGGATATGATTAGGCAGATTCTGGGTAAGCTTTCTCGGAAGCCATCGTCGAAATCATCACACAACGATTCGAACAATGATGGGGCGGTTTCAACTATGAATTCATCGACTTTGAATTCCATGAATAGCATCTCGAAAAGCACTACGGTTTCTGGGAAAGTTTCGAATTTGGGTTCTGGTGCAGGTCGCTCTATCAATGGAACATATGCCCCAAACTCAATGAGTAAATCAAATCAAGGGAAAGAAATCGGGTCCCTTGGCTGCCCAAGGTGGTGGACCGGTGTCGAATATTGCAACATATGAAGCTTTGCCGAGTTTTCGTGATGTTTATGCAATGAAAAAACATGGATAAGTAGAGCTAAACAACTTAACAATGCCTGCAGAAAAGTTTTGATTTTAATATAGCAATTCAAACATGAAAGACAGATTTAGGAATCCTACTGTTTCAAGTTAGTTTCTCCGTAGTAAAAAATACTACCCGCAGAATAAGTATTAATTCCAGAAATTTGTTAAATTTCCTTCCCAAAAAAGTGTTTTGATGATGATGTTGTGATGTTTAGTTTTATTTTTTTTAAAAATAAATCTGATGTTTGATGTTTGATGAATAATGATGATGTTGTGATGTTTGATGTTATTTTGATGATGATGTTTGATGTTATTTTGATGATGATGTTGTGATGTAAAAAAATGACTAAATGGTTTACAAAAAAACACTTAGGACTAGATAGAGTAACATTTTCTAATATGGGACTTATGAGTAATTTTTCCTATTCTTTTTATTAATCAAGTCTATTTAAAGGCCCCCTTGGGTGTTTTGTTAAGCATCTCTCACTTACATTTTCTAAGTGTGTTCTCAGATACTCTTTTGAATACTTCTTATCTTGAGAGAGTTTAATTTTTGAGAGGAATATATTTTTTTGTGAGAGTGTATTTTTGTAAGAGAGATTTATTTTTGAGAGACAACTTGTAGTAAGGATTATTTGTATCTCTCATTTCCTTGATGATTCATTAGTCTAGGTGCTTCAATTTAATCATCAAGGTTTTGTAAAAGTTCTTCACTCTTTTCAAAAGTGAACCTTTTTGGTGGACTCCAAGATTGTAGACTTCAGTGGATTCCAACCAGTGGTGGAGTTAGAGAATTATGTTAGAGGGGACACTTATTAATTATAATTTTTTATTTAAAAAAAATCATGAGTAACATTAAGATAATAAGTGCGTTTGGTTTCAGTTTTTTGAATTCAGTTTTTTGAAAATTGAGTTTTTTTTTTTCTAGTGAATATTTTTAAAATTTTAAGCATTTTTTAAAAAAATTTTAGATGCACCTTACTTAGATGTATCTAAAAAGTAAAATCTTTGTGAAAAAATATTTTAAAAAATTAATAAATACACAAAAATATATTAAAAAAATGTATTGAATTTTCGTATTTTTTTGTATTTTTTAAATATTTTTTCACAAATATTATTTTTTTGAAGCGTATTTATGCTAGGTGTATCTAAAAATTTTATAAAAAAAATTGCTTAAAATATTTTTAAAAATTCATTGAAAACATTAAAATACGAAAAATAAAAACGTAGAATTTTTTGAAAACTGTTTTCTGAAAAACATAACCAAACAAGCTGTAAATTTATGAGATAAATTTAAACAAAAAAAATTACATATTCATTATTAATAAGAACAAATCAAAATTCTATAATAATGTGGAATAGCTCGGTGTGGGATGATGATCAAAATTCCTAATTTCAAAAAATAAAAATGCATCAATTATAGTACAAATTATTATAAAATCTATTTAATTTTTATTTGACAAAAAAATATTAAAGAGATGACATCGCTTATAAATGATATGTTTTGTATGAAAATTATTAAACAGTTTTAGAGTATCATATGACGTTGCCTACATGATGCTCAAAGTATAGAAAATCATAAATCACACAAAGTGGTATGTCAACTACTTGAAAATATTAAGTTCATTATATCCAATTTATAATATTTTTCGCTACACTATTGATTTAAGCTACTACATAAACAATACCACATAGTGTTCCCAAAGTATCGAATAATTACTTGTTGTAAACAATACAATAAACCTTAACCAAAGAACATGTTAAGAAAAAAAGAAAATACATTTTATACATGACCCCAAAAAAAAAAAATCAAAACTGGGGGAGGGGCACGTGACCCTCCTAGACCTGCTGTGCCTCCGCCCTGATTCCAAGGTCATTGGCGTCGTGGCGATTCAACAATCGTGGCAGATATCCAGTGGAGATCGGGGAGGTACTTGTAGAGTGAGCAAAGACGTGTACCGGTGAGTGGACTCGTGTTGTCTAAATTAGCTTTTGTAAGATATCTCTTGTACTACCTTTCTTGCATAGTAGATTATTTATCTGGCCGAAGATCTGTGATTTTTATCACTAGTTGGTGGCTTCCAATTATGATTTTTCCACATAAAAAATATCTTGTGTCGTGGATGTTTGATTTTCTCTTTTTCTCTATAGTGATCATGGTTGCATATTTTATTTGGATTGCCTAAATCGATAATCACATTAAACGGGATGCATCTAAATTTTCAAAAGAGTTTTCAGCAACAAATCTAAAAGTTTCATCTTGAAGTAGGAAAATAATTTGAATAAATGTTGCTCAATATCTACATATTTTATTAATATAATTTTAAATATATTTATGTGATAATTATGGCGTTACGATTTAATTATGATTTGACCTAACAATTAAATCAATAACTCATTCATCCAATCTATTTTTCAATTCACTTACCAATTATTAAAACATTGCTCTTTGCTCAAAGGTTGAGCATCATGGCCATTTTATAGTCACCCTAACCTGCCAAAACATTTCACAATGATTACTAATTGAAGGAAGCAGCTTGCTTCCGATCCTTAATTGGATTGGGCAGTATTGTTCCACCTATGAAGGTTTATTACAGGTCTTGTTTTGATAATTCGAATTATAGCGATCCCGGTTTTCCCTTCCTTTGATTTTTATATCCGGACTTAGGTTCTGTGGAGTTGGTTGTTGTGTTTTTGTTGTCATCCTTTAATTCCTTATGTTTGAGTTTTAGGATGTGTTGGGCAGGTTTGAAATAGGCTGGTTGTGCTTGGAAGCCTAGAGTTCATGCCCAGAATTTTGCCCATCCGCTCGAGCGGGGCTTTTGACGCTCGAGCGGGGCCTTTGTTGTTGCTTCTCCACTCGAGCGAGCGTTTTGATGCTCGAGTGTGAATATCCATCTCCCAGCATTTTTTCTGCAGTTGTCGGACGCTCAAGTAGGAGTTTTGACGCTCGAGCGTGACCCTTTATTTGTTTTGTTCCTCCGCTCGAGCGGGGAGTTTGACGCTCGAGCGGGGACCATAGTCTGTAAAAGTTCTGGAAGTGTGCATCTGGCGCTCGAGCGGCGCTTTTGACGCTGAGCGTAAGTCTGTGTCTGACGCTCGAGCGGGGAGTTCCACGCTCGAGCGGACCTGTTTGTATATCACTTCGAGGTTTCACCTTTTTGGATCACTTTTCAACATCTTTTCTCTCTTTTACTTTTCAAAAACTCCATTGGAGAGCACCTCACTCTAGAACCTCAACTTCTCTCTAGGGATTGATCTAGCTAGAGTGATCTCCTACCCTTGGGCCTTTACAAAAAGTGTGGAGTTCGTTGAGGGCTACTTTTGATCCGAAAATATTGGGGTTTGGAGCACTTCGAATTTCTTCACCTTCTTCCTTTGAGCTCCGAATTTGAGGTAGGGATAACTACTAATTTTTATGATCTTTGACTTAAACTTTTAGTCACTTTGATGTAATGTTGGAATTGGGTGATTTTGGGTGTTAGGGTTTCAAAATGATTAAAGAGGGGTTTTGTATTTTGAGCCTAGAAATGTATATTTTGGGTCTTAAAACGATGGTATTGATGTTGTTGATGATATTGGGACCCTTGGGTCATTGTTGAGAAAAAAGGAAGAAAACCCTAATTTTTGTTATGAATTAATTTATATAATTAATTTTGGAAATGTTATAGAAATATGAAATGGAGTTGGAAATGATGAAATTGGCATAATGTGAGATAGTATGATGGAGTTTGATTTATTAATCGCTCACTTTTGAGAATGTTGATTATATATCTGTTGAGGCATTTATTATCTATTTATAAATAATTGCTTTAGGCTGTCGGTGGAGGATAGTCTTGATTGTTGTAGACAATGCATGATGATTAGGCGAACTAAAACTAATCAATTGAATATGTCATTGAATATGGCGGTTGGAATAATACATCAAATTTATGTATTGATTGTTCATGTTTATGATATGTGTTTATATACATTGTGTTGTGTGGGAGGAGATAGGGGATGTACTCCACAGTTTAGGGGAAGATAAGGGATGAACTCCTAAACCGGATTTTATTTGGGAGGAGATAGGGGATGAACTCCATTGATACAACAAATCTGTGTATCATTTATGAAGTATGAAAGTGTTTTAATGTGTTATTGATACAGTGAATCTGTGTATCATTTATGAAGTATGGAAGTGTTTTAATGTTTTATTGATACAGCGAATCTGTATATCATTTATGAAGTATGGAAGTGTTTAATATGAGTTGTTATCTCATTTGAAACGGAAGTATTGTTGGTATGAGATGTAATCTCTTTTGAATTGTTTGGCCAGGTTCTGAGCCATAGTTATGAATCGAGAATTTACTAAGAAATGGGAAATGGAATGAAACATGGACATGTTAGTCATGTAATTGAAATGGGTTACGAATGTAATTGTGAGAGTTAAACATTGATCAAATGCTAGTGCTTTAGTTATTGCTCATATTATGTTTAGCATATCTCTACTGGGCGTTGGCTCACCCTATATGGGACATCATTTTCAGGTACAGGAGTTATGCCACCTCCAAGGACGTAGCTTGGGAGGCTCGAGGCTGTTAGACTCTTTTTGGTTGTTTTTGTTGTATTACATGTATATCAAGCCAAGGGCTTATTTTGTGTAGAGTTAGTGCTCTTTTTTGTAACCAGGTGTTGACTTGGAAAGTTGTAAGCTTATAGGGCATTTACTTTTGTTGTCAACATGTAATACCTTTTGTAAGAATACTCTAATGAATAGAAATATGTTTATTTCTCTTATGTCTATGGATGTCGCGAATGCATGATTTATGGGTTTATTTTGAGGGCGTTACAACTTGGTATCAGAGCGTACCGGGTTCGAATACTTTGGGTACGCGGGGAGTGATTAGTATTATAATGGGTTTGTCTCGCTTGTTAGAGACTTAAGTATGTGAAGTTATGTGTTTATTTGATAACATGCTTATGTGACTACTTGGGTGTGGGATTTAGTTTCTAGGATATCGATTGGATCCTTGGGTTTCTATGAGTCTTGTTGAAAAAGCACTTGATCAATGCTGTTTCTAACTGGAACTCTGGTAACGCCTCGGGACTATCATTATCCGGAAATGAAATTCGTAGGTGCTTATGTGATTATGTGCTTACGTGGAGTGAATTGCTGTTGTCCATGCATTAGGACGCGAGTGTTATAACTTCAGCACATTTATGAATGTGCTAATGTTCTTCGTTACCTTTATTAGGATGTCAGGACGAGGATGAGGACGTGGAGGTAGATGTGGTAGGCGTGGTAGGCAGGAGATGCCTTTACTGGATGATATTCCGGCGCAGCAAGAGGGGGTTGGTCAGGCCAATGTGGCCGAGCCAGCAGGTCAGCAGGCTATGGATATCTTAGCCCGTGAGATAGCAGGGGCTTTAAGGGAGTCCATGGGCATTCTTAGAGCTGAGAATCCAGTTCAGGCCCAGGTTGTTGATGTAGGGCCTTCTTTTCTAAAGAGGGAGTTCTTCCGGTCTAACCCGGACGAGTTTGTTGGGGATCCGAAAGAGCCACTTAAGGCGGATGAATGGCTCGAACAGATGACTAAAACGTTTGAGATGCTTGGCATCAAGGACAGAGCATTGAAGGTGACCTTGGCATCTTTCCAGCTAAAGGGGGATGCGGGCCAGTGGTGGAAATTCATGAGAGGTCATGTTGGTTGTACATGGGAGGCCTTTGTTGATGCTTTCCAAGAGAAGTTCTTGTCTCCAGCTGTAAGGGAGAAGCTGAGGGACCAGTTTTGTCAGCTTAAGCAGTTGAGTTTTTCAGTAGCCGAGTTTGAGGCCGCATTCACTAGTTTGTCCAGGTTTGCACCTGAGCTTGTGGCGTCTGAGGAACGCCGTTGTTTCAAGTTTGAGAAGAAACTAAGACACGAGCTCAAGACTAGAGTTGGGGGGTCTACGACCCGGGATTATGGGCGCCTGGTGGATGCTGCAGCTCATATGGAGATTATGATGCAGGAGGAGAATGAGAGACAGAGAGGCTTCAAGAGGAGTCAGGATGGTCAGGGGGATGGCAGGAGACATAAGGGTTCTAACCCTCCGTAGTCTCAGGGTGGTTTTGCTAGATCGACCTTTCCAGTGCCGAGTGCAAGCTCTGGGAGAGACAGCCAGGGAGACATCACCTGTTACAAATGTGGTTAGCTGGGCTACAAGTCTCTAGCTTGCCCACAGAGAGGAGGAGGTCAGAGAGCTGCTTCATCATCGGCTCGACCTCAGGGCCAGAGTCAGGGTAGAGATCAGCCACTGTCCTGCTATCAGTGTGGTCAGGCAGGGCACCTGAAGAGATACTGCCCACAGTTGGGTGCCACAATCGGGTGCGTCTGGTTCTAGGCAGACGCAGAGTTTTCAGCCCGCACAATCAGTTCAGGCCTCGAGGGCCAATCAAGGAGCTTCGTCGTCCCAGTCTATGCAGCAGTCCTTTGCTCCGAGGGGTGAGCAGATAGATCAGGGGCCTACAGGGCGTGTGTATGCTATTACCGCGCAGGACCTTGTACCGGCTCTATCTGTTGTGAGAGGTACCTTTCTGTTTTGCAACTCGGTTGCCAATGTGTTGATTGATACGGGTGCATCCCATTCCTTTATATCTGCTGCATTTGCATCTGTTTTGGGGTTGGAGTTGGCGCAGTTAGCATCTCCTATTTGTATTGTATCGCCTGTTGGTGGCGAATTGATTTTGAAACAAGGTTGTAGAGGTTGCGATATAGAGGTCGCGGACCGCCGACTCCTATTTTCTTTTGTAGTCATGGCTATGTCGGGTTTTGATGTTATTTTGGGTATGGACTGGTTATCATCATACCGAGCTGTTATTGATTGTTCCCGCCAGAGGGTCACAGTATGTACTTTGAGCGGGGATTGTTTCCATTTCTTGGGGGATCGGGTTGATAGTGAGTTGCCACCGGTGTATGATCCGCAAGAGCAGAGTGAGCTTAGTAGTCTTCTCGCTAGCTTTATGAGTAGTGAGTGTGATGAGACCCAGATTGTATTGCCGATGGTTGTTTGTAAGTATTCAGATGTTTTTCCTGAGGATCTCGTTAGTTTACCACCTCACCGAGAGATTGAATTCTCTATCGATTTAGTGTCTGGCACGGCGCCGATTTCTATGGCACCTTACCGTTTTGCCCCAGCCGAGTTGAGTAAATTAAAGATTCAGCTCCAGGAGTTGCTGGATAAGGGCTTTGTTCGCCCTAGTGTTTCGCCGTGGGGAGCACCGGCCCTCTTTACTAAAAAGAAAGATGGTGCCTTGAGACTTTGCATCGATTACCGAAAGTTGAATCGGGCTACAGTTAAGAATAAATATCCTATGCCCTGTATAGATGATCTGTTTGACCAGTTGAAGGGGTCCCGTTGTTTCTCTAAGATAGATTTGAGATCGGGTTACCACCAGTTGAGGGTCAGGGAGGAGGATATTCCGAAGACGGCATTCCGTACGCGGTATGGCCACTATGAGTTTCTGGTGATGCCTTTTGGGCTCACCAATGCACCGGCAGTCTTTATGGACTTGATGAACCGGATATTCCGGGAATTCTTAGATCGTTTTGTGGTCGTTTTCATGGACAACATTATGATTTATTCACCTTCGGAGGAGGAGCACAAGGAACACTTGAGAGTAGTGCTTGAGCTACTTAGAGCCCATAGGCTGTATGCCAAGTTCGGGAAGTGTGAGTTCTGGCTAAGAGAGGTCAAATTCTTAGGCTACGTAGTCTCCGGGGAAGGGGTGTCTATTGATACATCCAAGCTACAGGCAGTGCAGGATTGGGCACAGCCTAAGAACATTTTTGAGATCCATAGTTTTCTGGGATTAGCTGGGTATTACCGCCGATTTGTGAAAAATTTCTCCAGGCTAGCTTCACCGTTGACTAGATTGACGCGGAAAGGGATCAAATTTGTATGGAGTGAGACTTATGCAAAGTCGTTCCAAGAGTTGAAAGTTAGATTGACCACCGCTCCGGTTTTAATTATTCCGGAGAGAGGTTTGGGTTATGCGGTTTATTGTGACGCCTCATGAGAGGGTTTGGGTTGCGTGCTAATGCAAGATGGGAAAGTGGTAGTCTATGGCTCACGTCAGTTGAAAATACACGAGAGGAATTACCCTACTCATGACCTTGAGTTAGTAGCCGTGATTTTTGCCTTGAAAATTTGGAGGTACTATCTGTATGGTGAGAGGTTCGAGGTGTTCTCGAACCACAAGAGTTTGAAGTATCTGTTTACACAGAGGGACTTGAATTTGAGGCAGAGGAGGTGGATGGAATGCATTGAAGACTACGACTTTGAGTTGCACTATCACCCGGGAAAGGCCAATGTTGTGGCCGATGCCCTTAGTAGGAAATCCATTAGTGATGTTACTTGTATAGCCATCCGAGAGTGGGAGATGTTGGGTGCACTTGGCGAGTCTGATTTGCTTCTGGGTGAATCCGTTGAGGCTACAGCCTTGTTTGCTGTTGTTGCGCAGCCTACACTTGTGACTCAAGTGTTAGAGGCACAGAGAGGTGACCTTGAGGTAGAATCCCTTAGAGAAAAGATCTCTAGTGGAAAAGTTGAGAAGGGTTTGTCTGTGCATCCCGACCAGAGTGTGAGATACCGGGACCGTTTGCTTGTGCCGGAGTCTTGCCGAGAGGAGGTACTCCGAGAGTTTCACCATTCACGCCTTGCGGTGCATCCGGGAGGCACCAAGATGTATCGCGATTTGGGTCGTCAGTTTTGGTGGCGAGGAATGAAGAAGGATGTGGCAGTTTTCATGTCCAAGTGCCTTACTTGTCAGCAAGTGAAGGCCGAGCATCAGACGCTAGCGGGTTTGTTGCAACCCTTGCCTATTGCCGAGTGGAAATGGGAACGTGTCACTATGGACTTCGTTGTAGGTCTTCCGAGGACTCAGCGGGGGTAGTGATGCTATTTGGGTGGTTGTAGATCGGTTGACTAAGTCGGCGCACTTTATCCCTATGCGCGTGAGAGATTCGGTAGATCATCTTGCTGACTTGTATATTCGGGACATAGTGAGGTTGCACGGGGTCCCAATGTCGATCGTCTCAGATAGAGATCCTCGTTTCATTGCTAGGTTTGTGGTAGAGTTTGCAGAGTGCCTTAGGTACTGATTGACCTTTAGTACGGCTTATCATCCTCAGACTGACGGGCAGTTTAAGCATACTATTCAGATCATTGAGGATATGTTTCGAGATTATGTTCTTGACTTTAGTGGGTCATGGGAGGGGCACTTACCCTTGGTGGAGTTTGCCTATAACAATAGTTTTCAGTCGAGTATCGGTATGGCTCCGTTTGAGGCCTTGTATGGCCGACCTTGTAGGTCTCCAGTTTGTTGGGCCGAGGTGAGCGATACACATCTGTTGGGCTCGGAGTTGGTTTGTGAGACGACGGAGAAAGTTGAACTTATCCGTAAAAGGCTTGTTATAGCCCAGAGTCGCCAAAAGAATTATACCGACCGTAGGAGGAGGCCTTTGGTGTTTGAGGTGGGTGATCATGTTTTTCTGAAAATATCACCTATGCGGGGTTTGATGAGGTTTGGGAAGAGTGGGAAGTTGTCCCCTCGGTTTATCGGTCTCTTTGAGATCCTTGAGAGGATTGGGGAGGTTGCATATCGTTTAGCCTTGCCGCCGCAGTTGTCCGGAGTACATGACGTGTTTCATGTTAGTATGCTTCGGAAGTACGAGCCGGATCCATCGCATGTGTTGGATTGGACCGATTTAGAGTTTGACGAGGATGCCTCGTATGAGGAGAGGCCGGTTCGGGTCTTGGATAGGCGAGATCAAGTCTTGCGAGACAAGACCATCCCCTTGGTAAAGGTTTTGTGGAAACATCATGGAGTGGAAGAAGCCACATGGGAACGGGAGTTGGAGGTCCGTGAGAAATACCCAGACATGTTTGTTAATGTGTAATTGAGCATTGTGTTAAGAACATTGAATATGTCTTAAGTTGTAAAACATTGTTTATGTTTTGATTTATGGAAGTATTATGGAATTTGCCTTGAAATAGAAGTTTATTTTAACATTGCATATGTTAATACTGTTTTGGAAATGCAAATATATTGAATGGCATTGAATATGTTATAGAATTGTGGAAAATGTATTGAAATTTGTTGAATTTCAAGGAAAGCATGTTAATAATGCATATTGAATTACGTGTTGTGATTTGCCTCTTGAAAAGGGATGGAATGACCGGTATTGGGTCAGGTTGTTGAATATTGGTTGGTAATGTTGTTGGGAAATGAGAAAAACATGTTTTTGAAAACTTGTACTTAATTTCGGGGACGAAATTCCTTAAGGGGGGAAGGTTATAGCGATCCCGGTTTTCCCTTCCTTTGATTTTTATATCCGGACTTAGGTTCCGTGGAGTTGGTTGTTGTGTTTTTGTTGTCATCTTTTAATTCCTTATGTTTGAGTTTTAGGATGTGTTGGGCAGGTTTGAAACAGGTTGGTTGTGCTTAGAAGCGTAGAGTTCATGCCCAGAATTTTGCCCATCCGCTTGAGCGGGGCTTTTGACGCTCGAGCGGGTGTTTTGACGCTCGAGCGTGAATATCCATCTCCCAGCATTTTTTCTGTAGCTGTCGGACGCTCAAGCGGGAGTTTTGACGCTCGGGCGTGACCCTTTGTTTGTTTTGTTCCTCCGCTCGAGCGGGGACCATGGTCTGCAAAAGTTCTGGAAGTGTGCATTCGGCGCTCGAGTGGCGCTTTTGACACTCGAGTGTAAGTCTGTGTCTGACGCTCGAGCAGGGAATTCCACGCTCGAGCAGACCTGTTTGTATATCACTTCGGGGTTTCACCTTTTTGGATCACTTTTCAACATCTTTTCTCTCTCTTACTTTTCAAAAACTCCATTGGAGAGCACCTCACTCTAGAACCTCAACTTCTCTCTAGGGATTGATCTAGCTAGAGTGATCTCCTACCCTTGGGCCTTTACAAAAAGTGTGGAGTTCGTTGAGGGCTACATTTTGATCCAAAAATATTGGGGTTTAGAGCACTTCAAATTTCTTCACCTTCTTCCTTTGAGCTCCGAATTTGAGGTAGGGATAACTACTAATTTTTATGATCTTTGACTTAAACTTTTAGTCACTTTGATGTAATGTTGGAATTGGGTGATTTTGGGTGTTAGGGTTTTAAAATGATTAAAGAGGGGTTTTGTATTTTGAGCCTAGAAATGTATATTTTGGGTCTTAAAACGATGGTATTGATGTTGTTGATGATATTGGGACCCTTGGGTCATTGTTGAAAAAAAAAAGAAAGGAGAAAGCCCTAATTTTTGTTATGAATTAATTTATATAATTAATTTTGGAAATGTTATGGAAATATGAAACAGAGTTGGAAATGGTGAAATTGGCATAATGTGAGATAGTATGATGGAGTTGGATTTATTAATCGCTCACTTTTGAGAATGTTGATTATATATCTGTTGAGGCATTTATTATCTGTTTAAAAATAATTGCTTTGGGCTATCGGTGGAGGATAGTCTTGATTGTTGTAGACAATGCATGATGATTAGGCGAACTAAAACTAATCAATTGAATATGTCATTGAATATGGCGGTTGGAATAATACATCAAATTTATGTATTGATTGCTCATGTTTATGATATGTGTTGTGTAGGAGGAGATAGGGGATGTACTTCACGGTTTAGGGGAAGATAAGGGATGAACTCCTAAACCGGATTTTATTTGGGAGGAAATAGGGGATGGACTCCATTGATACAACAAATCTGTGTATCATTTATGAAGTATGGAAGTGTTGTAATGTGTTATTGATACAGCGAATCTGTGTATCATTTATGAAGTATGGAAGTGTTTAATATGAGTTGTTATCTCATTTGAAACGAAAGTATTGTTGGTATGAGATGTAATCTCTTTTGAATTGTTTGGCCAGGTTCTGAGCCATATTTATGAATCGAGAATTTACTAAGAAATGAGAAATGGAATGAAACATGGACATGTTAGTCATGTAATTGAAATGGGTTACGAATGTAATTGTGTGAGTTAAACATTGATCAAATGCTAGTGCTTTAGTTATTGCTCATATTATGTTTAGCATATCTCTACTGGGCGTTGGCTCACCCTATATGAGATATCATTTTTAGGTACAAGAGTTATGCCACCTCCAAGGACATAGCTTGGGAGGCTCGAGGCTATTAGACTCTTTTTGGTTATTTTTGTTGTATTACATGTATATCAAACCAAGGGCTTATTTTGTGTAGAGTTAGTGCTCTTTTTTGTAACCAAGTGTTGACTTGAAAAGTTGTAAGCCTATAGGGCATTTACTTTTGTTGTCAACATGTAATACCTTTTGTAAGAATACTCTGATGAATAGAAATATATTTATTTCTCTTATGTCTATGGATGTCGCGAATGCATGATTTATGAGTTTATTTTGAAGGCGTTACACGAATCGTTCAATATGTAGAAATCGTCGAGTATTATATACCTGTAAAAATTCACGTTAATCGGATATCGATAGCTATGTGATCAAACCAATAGATAGTGAACAAATTAACAGTTGACAAAATCTGATAAGATGAGATAACTATCGATATCCGATCAACGTGATTTTTTACAAGTATATAGTACTTGACAAGTTCTACATATTGAACGATTTGAATTATCCAAATAAGATCCGTAGTGGGTCTCTATGAGCCGAACAGTACCGTCCAATCTGATTAATGACGGGAGGCATGTGCCTCCTTAATTGAATTACTTTACATTTGTTTGCTAGGAATTAATAAAAATAGGAAACAAAAATTAAGCACACATTAGGAATAAAAAATTTAAGTAGTTCATAAATAAATAAAAAGTGTGTTTGGTTTTAATTTTTTGAATTTAGTTTTTTGAAAATTGAGTTTTTTATTTTTCATATTTTTTTGTTTTTAGTTTTGAGCAATTTTTTTACTTTTTTAGATACACTTTACTTAAATGTATCTAAATAGTAAAATATTTGTAAAAAATATTTTAAAATTTTAATAAATACATAAAAATACGAAGCATGTACTAAATTTTCATATATATTTTTTTATTTTTTGTATTTAGTGTATTTTAAAAAAAATTCACAAATATTATACTTTTTAAGTGTATTTATATTTAGATGTGTCTAAAATTTTTTTTTTAAAAAAAATTTACTTCAAATATTAAAAAAATTCATTCAAAACATTAAAATATGAAATTTTCAGAAAATTATTTTTTAAAAATCAAAATTAGACAAGCTTAAGTTCAAAAATTAGAACCATTTTTTAAAGCATGCTCGGTTCGAAATTTCAATTTTAAATTTTGCTGAAGGTCCACGCTCTACACTTTTTTGTCTAAACGACCAAACTAACCCCCTATATATATACTTGGTACACGCGGTCAAATGACCAAGCTAACTCTTCTCTCTTAACCCACCCCGGGTGGTATTATGGTTAAGGTTTGTAGTTTAAGCCTCAAGATCACAGGTTCAATTCTTTCTGCTTGAGCCAATTTTCTGGGCGAAGCACAGTTGGTTAGGAGGTTGGACCTCAAATTATCTAATCAGCACTTGGTATGGGTTCAATACTCCCCACTGTGTGAGTCTTATTTAAGCGGAGTTTGTCTTGGGAGGTCGAGACAAGTTCTCAAGTTATAGTCACATCGTTTGGAACGACTAACAGGACACCCTAAGCCTCCGTTTGGGAAGTGGGCTGGCTTTTTGGCTTTTTGGCTTTTTTGGCTATATGAGCCTGGGCTCAAAAACCTGGTTTGGGAAGGACTTTTTGGCTTTTTTGACTTTTTTGGCTTTTTGGCTTTTTGGTGAGGTGTCACCCTGATAAATTACCAAATTGCCCTTTTTTGCTTTTGTTTTTGATTTTGATTTTTATTTTGGGTTTGGATTTCCCATAATTTGCTTAATTTATTTTTTTTTTATTTTAATTTTGGGTTTGGATGTGGCGTTTTTTGCTTAATTTTTTTTTAAAATTTTTTTATTTTGGATTTGATTTGCCCTATTTACGTTTTTTGTATTTTGTTGAAATTTTATTATTTTTTATTTTATTATTTTGGGTTTTATTTTGGCTTATTTTGGTAAAATAAATTTTTTTTCGGATTTGGCATTTTTTGTAAAAATTTATTATTTTATTATTTTGGGTTTTATTTTGGCTTATTTTGGTAAAATATATATATATTTTTATTTTGGATTTGGATTTAGCGTGTTTTGCTTAACTTTTTTTTAAAAAAAATTTATGTTTTTGTTTATTTTATTTTTTTTATACTTTAATTAGTTCTTGTTCTTTAATTTTATTTGAAGTATTAAAATAATGTAAATAATGTAAATAATTTAATAAGCAAAAATTACTCATAAATATTTAAAAAATTATTAATTTACGTTTCTACGGTTTTGTCGTTTTTTACGATTTTGTCGTTTTTTTTATAATAATTTTTTTTTATTTGTAATTTTTTTTATTAATTATTAATTTACGATTTTGTCGTTTTTTTATTTGTAATTTACGTTTTTTGCCGTTTTTATTAATTTAAAATGTTATTAATTTTTTTATTTGTAAATTATTTTAATATGTTATTAATGTTATTAATTTACGTTTTTTTTATTTTAAATAATTTAACTTTAATTTAATTTTAAATATTTAATTTTATTTTTTTTAACTTGCGTTTTAAATTTTATATTTATTTTACGTATTTAAATAATCTAAATAATCTAAAAATTCTTTCAATAGTAAAAAATTAAAATAAATATTCAAAAAAATTTAAATCGTAAAAATTTAAATAATTTAAATATTCAAAAAATTATTTTAACAAAAAAATTTAAATAATTTAAATATTCAAACAATTTAAATAGTTTAAAATGTTAAAATTTTAAATTTAAAAACAACTCTACACTCAAATCGTAACCAAACACATAAAATAAAACTCACGTAAGAAATTATTTTTAAAACTCATAACCAAACACATAATTGAAACTCTATACTACTTTCACAACTCTACACTCAAATCGTAACCAAACACATAAAATAAAACTCACGTAATAAATTATTTTTAAAACTCATAACCAAACACATAACTTGAAACTCCATACTACTTTCACAACTCTACACTCAAATCATAACCAAAACACATAACAAAAAATTAAAATATTTAAAACTATTTTTATAAAATAGAGTTTGAATTTATTTTTATGAAATATTTTAACAAAAAACAAAAAAATATTTTTTTTTTTCAACTTTCTTTGTTTTTTTTGGAAAAATGTTTTTTTTTTTTTTTTTTTTTTTTTTTTTTTTCTTTGGGCTGCTGCCGCATGCCCCAAATTAGATGAGTGGTAGTTTTGTGAAATGAGCTTGGAGATGGAACTTGCAAAGCAAGATTGGTAGTTTTGTCTTTTAGTGGCTCTTGAGCCTTTTTTGGCATTTAGTGGCTCATTGAGCCTTTGAGCCCTTGCCAAACATTGCCTAAAGATCTCTGCAAGGGGCGCTGCGTTCAACCTACGACCAGGTACTATAAAAAAAAATCTTCTCGGTTATCTCTTCTTCACCTCCGCGAGTTCGCCGTCACCGTCGCCGTCTCATTCGTCCCACCACTTCCCTTCAACCTCCACCGCTCCACTAGTGCCTCCGCCTTCTACTTTGCACTGTAGGAAGGAGAAGGCCGCGATACTGGTTGCTCACATCCTTAGCAGAATGTGTCGATACCATCGCTCTTGTGCTCTGTATCGAAGATCAATGGATGCCCATGCCTAGAATGCTTGAGCTCCATCTCTTTCTCTCTCTAGTATAGGAGGAGGAGGTCTTGATGAAAAGCGGATGTGATTTGGATGACCAAATTTGACTCCTTATTAGTTTATTGAAACCATTCCTTGTGAACATGGTCTGCGATCTCTCGCTCATCGGACCAATCACAGCCGCCGCAGATCGGCCGTTCGCTTCCATTACCGCTGCAGATCGGCCCCAGATTAGCCATCCGCATTCATCGCTGACACAGATCGGCCCTCCGTCCGGAGTCGGAGTCGGCGTCGGCGTCGTTTTTGAAGGTTCGTTATGTGGTATGTGTTTGAAGGTTCGTCGGCGACAATCCAGATCTGGTCAGATCTATGTCAGAAACCCTAGCAAGCCATCAAAAACTCATTCACAAAGCTAATCTCTCTCTGGTCAGATCTATATCTCTCTCTATTTACTTTGTGTTCTAATTTTCATGAATTAATAAGGAGTTGCTTCTTGTTGTTAGTATCTGATTTTCCGACTGTGAATGCTCTCTCACTGATGTTGCTTCTTGTTGTTAGTATTTGATTTTATTGATTAATTTAGGAAGCTCTCGTTGTTTACTCTGGTATACACATATATATATATATATACACAATACATAATCGGCTGAGAGGGTTTTTTTTTGTTGTTGTTGTCGACGACGACGAAACAAAATACAAGCGATGATGATGATGAAACAGATATAACACAAACTTTGAACAGATAAGTAGTTTGTGAATTTAGGGGGAAAAATTGAACAGATAGATTGAATTTAAGAAAAAAAGTTGAACAAATAGAAAAAAAATTAAATCGATAGAAAAAAAAAAAAAGGGTAAAATTAAAAACAAAATATCTTTTAGAACTTTTTATCAAATTATTTCACAAAGCTAATGCCTTATACTTTCCTTATATTGGATTTATCACCAATTTTGTCGTTTTCAAACTCAATAATGTGACAACTAATTAGAATATGGAAGATCTCTCTCTCTCTCTCTCTCATATTCTTTAATCATTAACCAATTATCTCACTTACATATCATTAGATTTAGAAAATAAATCTAAAAGTGAATTTATATATCATTTTCTTAAAATTAAGACTATGTCTATAATTGTTGCAATTTTACTATAATTCAAAAATTTCAAGAGATACAATAATAGTCGTCTCCCCTTAAATTATAAACAATAGAAATTTGGTCAGGATATAAGTGCAAAAATACCAAAATGTCTTTACACTAAAATTCAATTGGATCCACGGTTGAGTAGTGAGCAATTAGTATTTATTAAAATTCACACTATCTCAATATTCTTTTTCGACAATGAAAAATCCAATTTTATTTACACATTAAAAAAAAAATTGTGAATAATATACATATTTTAATCAATAGAGAATAGTATACCATTTTAGAAGGGACCATTACAATTTTTATTGTACACTAGACAGATAGTCTTTATTCTACCATAGGACCTCCTTTTGTTTTCCCTTTCAAGATACACTGGCTTCATTTAGAAAGTAACATTTTTAACTTAAAGTCAAAAAGTCACTAAAATAATGAAAAAGTCAACTATTTATACAAAAAAATCAAAGATTCATTTTTCTTTTTACTTTTTGCATATCTTTTCGTAAAAAATCAAAAGGTCATTCCAAACATGCTAATTTTTTTTTTACATTGTATTTTAGCCAAAAAATCAAAAACTTACTAAAAAAACCTATTCTCAAACGAGAAGTCTAGGAATCCAAACTTCCATTCTCATATTTGTGTCAAGAATGAATGTGCGAGAGTAAAAATTGAAAGTGTGTATTGTAAAGTTTATATATAGAATGAATTTGGATCACGTTGATGTTTTCGGGTAATTTCATGAATAAAATTATTGTGTTTATAGTATTACTAAACATTTTACTCTATTTAGTTTACTAGAATGAGATGGAATAGAATGCAATGAAATGATCATTATACTTGGACTCCCTTATAGAATAATCATTCATTTATAGTGGTAAATGATGATTTCATTTAAAATGTATTTTTTTCATTACTTTTTTAATTAATTAAATATGAAAATAAAAATTTTAATAGAATAATTATTTCATTTCAATTTATTTCAGTAAACTAAACACCACCTAAGATGAAAATATTCTCAAAACTCAATGAATCGTACGCAAGAACATCTCGAATGGTTGAAACTATAATAGCTTTGCCAAAATTATTTTTTGACTTGTTACAGTGCACAAAAATCAATTTTTGTCTATACCAATGGAAATTGTACTTCATTTCAAATTCTTCAACTACCATTTCCCAATCAAACTTTCAACAATTTTATTTTATCAACCAAAAAAAAAAATAGTAGTTGAAAAAAAAAAAAAAAGTTGATTTTGCAACCCACTGTGTTAGATTTTAGATTTGTAATGAGAAATGAAAAGAAAATAATCATGTTGTGTTTTCCTTTATATTTTTTTTCCCTTCATAAATTCAAGGTCCAATGTTATTTATTTATTTTCAATGATGTTGTGTTAGCCTCTAGTTTTTATGGGTAAGTGCTATATTAGCTCGGCCCAGTCCACTTAGCAAACAAAATGGATAGTTTTTTTTTTTTTTTTTTTTGAACAACAAAGTGGATAGTTTGCTTTCAAACTTTTGTGCTACATTTGGACCTTAAATTGGACAAAAGCAATGAATATTCAAATTACTTCGTACATATTATTTCCAAACGAGGGAAATATATGATGATGTTATAAAAAAACGGCTAATTACTCGCAAATTATAATAATCGAATAAAAAAAATCTTTGATTGAATTCCTGTCTGTCTGTGCCTCTCTCTCTCTCTCTCTCTCTCGCTCTCTCTCTCTCTATATATATATAATATGTTCACCCCTTCTTCTCCATTTCTGTATCTCTCTCTCTCTCTCTCTCTCTCTCTCTCTCTCAACCTCAAGATGTCCACCAACTCCGACAAAATTCCCAGTGAATGCCGCACCCCGGAACACCGCATTCCGGCTGTGGTAGACTGCCCTCCGGCCCCGAAGAAGCCGAGGAGGACTCAAGGCTGCAAGCGAAAGCTTGAGTTTGAGTCCTCCGAGATGGGTAGGGAAGAGACGAAGAGAAGACAGCAGGATTGATCCACTGGTTCCCTTCCAAACATAATACTGGAGAAGAGGATTGGTTGCTCTTCTTGTTTATTTTATTTTCAGTATCAGTGTACTAGCTAATAAAAAATCTATCTTGTTTATTTTATTTTCAGCATCGTTTTGCAGCATCAGTGTACTAGCTGATAAAAATTCATAAATGAATTAAGTGAATAATTTTTATCTCCACTAACCCAACAATGTTTCTATTGTAAATCAATTTTTTTATTTAAAAAAAAAAACTGTTAAAAAATAAGTCAAACATGTTAGTAATTTACGATCTTCAATACAATTTGAAAAAAAAAAAAAAAAAAAAATTCCAAACACACTTCCTAAAAAAAACTAAAAAAAATCAAAAAATTGATTTACAATAGAAACATTGTTGGGTTAGTGGAGATAAAAATTATTCACTTAATTCATTTATGATTTTTTATCAGCTAGTACACTGATGCTGCAAAACGATGCTGAAAATAAAATAAACAAGATAGATTTTTTATTAGCTAGTACACATGCTGAAAATAAAATAAACAAGAAGAGCAACCAATCCTCTTCTCCAGTATTATGCTTGGAAGGGAACCAGTGGATCAATCCTGCTGTCTTCTCTTCGTCTCTTCCCTACCCATCTCGGAGGACTCAAACTCAAGCTTTCGCTTGCAGCCTTGAGTCCTCCTCGGCTTCTTCGGGCCGGAGGGCAGTCTACCACAGCCGGAATGCGGTGTTCCGTGGTGCGGCATTCACTGGGAATTTTGTCAGAGTTGGTGGACATCTTGAGGTTGAGAGAGAGAGAGAGAGATACAGAAATGGAGAAGAAGGGGTGAACATATTATATATATATATCTATATAATAAGGGAGGAAGGATTTTGAAAATGTATAAAATGTATGTGAGATACATTTAGGTTCAAAGGCTGAGATCAATTTTGATAAAGATGAATGGTTCGGATGATGATTTATTCCCGCCCATACCCTATGTGCTCTCTCTCTCTCCCTCTCCCACCTACCCACGTCTCCTCCCTCATTTCCTGCCTCCCCCCTTCTCTCTCAATGCTCGCTGCGCCCAAGGTAGGGTTTCAGATTGAGAACTCTCTCCCCCTCTCCCCCCTTCTCTCTCAGTGTTCGCTGCTCGCAAGGTAGGGTTCCGATTGAGAACTGGGTCACCGAGTTGGCTCCTCTGTTCCACGACCAACTTCACCACCACCCCAGATTCTCTCCCCCTCTCCCCCCTTCTCTCTTTTTTGAAGAAATTGGAAAATGCAACAGAGAATCTGAAGCTATTTAAGACAGACATGTTGGAGTATGAAGGTCTCTGTTCTGCCATTGCTGGCTGCACTGGTGTTATCCATCTTGCTTCTCCAACTCCCTTTGAACACATTCCTATTCCTAATCCTGAGGTAAGCTTATTATAATTATTATTTATTTATTTAATTTTTTCACTCTCCAAATCACACTTTGCAAATTGTTTCCATTGTTTGGACTTGTAAGATTAAAGGGTAAATATATTTTTCATTCCTGTAACTTAATTTTTAGTTTGATTCCAATTGTTTTAATTTCAACAATATTAAACTTAGATATTAAATTCACAATTTTAATTTACCCCTTTGTCTATATGTATACATATGCTACTGCTAATCATTGTTTAACTTTAATTAATGAAAATCATTTTGCAAACAACAATTCCATACAAAACATACTACAGGAGTGATGTGCTAATAACATTTTAAAAATTGTAAATCATTTTAATAGCTCTTTTAATTTGAGATAAATAGATACACATCTGTCACCTCATTTTGTGTAAAATTTTATATTTATATATTATCGCTTTTAATTAATTAAGGGGGTACATGGCAGGTAGAATTTGTTGAATCGGCCATAAAAGGAACGAGAAATGTGCTAAATGCATGTTTGAAGGCAAAAGTGAAGAAGGTGGTGGTGGTGTCATCTGTTGCTGCTGTTATGGTGAACCCTAATTGTCCAAGGATCAACCCATGGATGAAAATTGTTGGAGCGACCCTGAATTCTGCAAACAATTGGAGGTATCTATCTAATTAATTAGGCTAAGGCAAGCCCAAGGGTTGAGAGTTGGGGCCTTCTCATTATTATTATTATTTTTTTGAAAATCACACTTTTTGTTTTAATCTTTTTGCTCAAGCTGTTAATAGTATATGCAGTGAATTTCAATTCACAAATCATAGAAAATTATGTACTTATTTAAAATGAAATTTGTCTAAGAAAATGATAATAATAATTAGCAAGTCCATATGTAGAATTTATTTTATTTTATTTTTAATTTTTTTTGTACATGCACTAAACTCTTTTTCTTCTTCTTTTTTTTGGGGGGGGGGGGGAATAAATATTAGTTGTGGTATTGCCTAGGCAAAATGACAGCAGAAAGAGAGGCAGTGGAGTTTGGAAGGAGAAATGAAGAAGTCAAAATCATCACAGTTGTTGGAAATTTTGAAGAAAATAAACTAAAGGAATTTGTGATATCTCTCTTTTCTTGAACTGCAAATATGATTTCTAATTTAGTTGGTTGTTTAATTTATTTGGGAGCGAGTAATTAATATTTGGGATGTGTAACTTTGACATATTTTTTCTAATTTTGTTTACAAGAATACATTTAGATTATCCTTAATTTGTTTAGTTACCATTACATTTACATATAGGCTCCATTTGGATGGGTGGATTTGAAATGAAAGGGTTTGAGGAAGAAACTTCATAAAATTGTAGGAAGGCTATCTATGGCATGTATAGATTGATAATATTAAAATAGGTGATTGAATAGAGAATATAGATAGGAGAGTTGTATTTTGGTAAGATCCCTGTATAAGAATAATTCGTATAAGGATTTCAGGTAAACTATATTTACCAACTATTTAAAATCCATCAATCTACAGCTCTTGAATCCATTCTTGATATCTAAATTTAAAATACTACACTGAATTAATAAGATATACTTCTTGAATGAATGATGCCAAATGTATTAATCTGAAACCCATAAATCCAAATGTAACCTCAAATTTTCATGTCATGTCGTGGTGTGCCTGACCTTCTGGATGTTGATGGATATGTAAATGGATGAAATTTGGATTTGAATTAAGAATGGAGCAGATTTGGATGAGGTTGAGCCATAATTATCATATTTCCAAACCGATAGAACAAGTTGATGAAAGGGTTTAGTTTAGCTTCCCTACCTTTTCTTTCTACTGTGATCTGAATTTTTTTTAGAGAGAAGTCCCCCTGTATTTTGGTAAGATCCCTGTATAAGAATAATTCGTATATGAATTTCAGGTAAACTATATTTACCAACTATTTAAAATCCATCAATCTACAGCTCTTGAATCCATTCTTGATATCTAAATTTAAAATACTGCACTGAATTAATAAGATATACTTCTTGAATGAATGATGCCAAATGTATTAATCTGAAACCCATAAATCCAAATGTAACCTCAAATTTTCATGTCATGTTGTGGTGTGCCTGACCTTCTGGATGTTGATGGATATGTAAATGGATGAAATTTGGATTTGAATTAAGAATGGAGCAGATTTGGATGAGGTTGAGCCATAATTATCATATTTCCAAACCGATAGAACAAGTTGATGAAAGGGTTTAGTTTAGCTTCCCTACCTTTTCTTTTCTTCTGTGATCTGAATTTTTTTTAGAGAGAAGTCCCCCCCCCCCTCCCCCGCGGCTGAACCGGGCTGCTCAGAAGACTAGGTTCACTGTGTTAAAAAGCTGGATATGTCAATTTGTTGAATTTCCTGTTAATGTGTAAATTATTCAGTCCTTATGTTCCTTTTGTGTAGGATGAGAATGTAGCATCAGATGATGCTGAGGATGATGGTGACGCCAATGGTAGTAGGCAAGATCGGAAAGGAGATGAGGTTGAAGAGGAAGATGAAGGCAGACATGCAAGGATGTTGCAAGAAATCACTGGGCTTCCAGCTGAGGCTTTCGAAGGTAACATTAGTCATCAAAATTTTAATAAATTCTGAAGAGGTGACTGCTGGATTTTTAAACAGCACGTGTATCCATCATGACTTCATTTTTTCCTGCATCTTTTGTGTGCAATGGTTGATTCACACCGGCAGATTTTTGGCTGATTGTAGAGGTGTTTGTTCAGGGGGAGTTGTTACCCATTAAAATTTTAAGTCCTTTTTCTAATTTATGTATTTTTTTACTGCTAGCTTTCTATTGTCACTTTCCTAACATGAGAATTAGACGAGAGCTATGAAATTGGATCTAAAGTTTGCTCAACATCAAAAGTGGGTGATGTCATTGAATCCAGATTTATTGAATTTGTAATCACAACTATCTTGATTTATTTGAATTAATTATATGTTATATTTGATTTATATTGTGATTGCATTAATTAAAATAAACTTATAATGCTAAGGACATATTCCCTCAAGCATTTAGAAGTCAATTTAGACTTACACAGTAAATCAATTTTCTGAGGAAGGTAATTTTCTCACGTAAGGATCACTTCTTCACCCATGAAGAACTTAGGTCGAGTCTTAATATCCTATTTCATCTAATATGTGAGGCTATCAAGTAGTAACATATATATCCAGTTTGCCTAATGTTCCTTAATCATAAATTGTTTTCATTTTAATTTTGATTTAGTTTATTGTGTATGATCTTTCTATTTTAATTTTTGTTTGAACCCTTTACTAATTTTACCTAATTTATATATTTGCAATTTGTTCTTCAAGACTCAATCTTTTGTTTGTAAAGGTTTTATCTTATCGGAATTTGGATTTGAATTTATTTTAAAAACAAATTTATATGTTAATTTTGTTTATAACATTCAATTGTCATGCAAGGTTAGAACATTCAATTGCCAAATTTTGGTTACTATTTTTAAAATTGTTGTGTTGTTAGGTATGGTGTGCAGAAAATTCAGGTTTGCATGTATTTAGCTTCCTGGCCAATTCAATCCTTAAAGAGGTTCTCTCAGCAATCCAAAAGGGAAAACCAGGGGCCTTTTCTCCTGGAAGACCTACAGCATTTTTGAAAAATTACAAATCAAGCCTACATTTCTTGGGTCATTTAGAAGGTAAATTCTTTTAATTGTTTATTTGAACTCTTTTGGATTTAATTTTTTCCTTTTCAACAAAGGTGACTGCTGGATTTTTAAACCTTAATTATCAATCAAACTAAATTTTCCAATAATTGTCCCCTATGTAAACAACACCTGTATCCATCATGACTTCATTTTTTCCTGCATCTTTTGTGTGCAATGGTTGATTCGCATCGGCAGATTTTTGGCTGATTGTAGGGGTGTTTGTTCAAGGGGAGTTGTTACCCATTAGAATTTTAAGTCCTTTTTCTAATTTATGTATTTTTTTACTGCTAGCTTTCTATTGTCACTTTCCTAACATGAGAATTAGATGAGAGCTATGAAATTGGATCTAAAGTTTGCTCAACATCAAAAGTGGGTGATGTCATTGAATCCAGATTTATTGAATTTGTAATCACAACTATCTTGATTTATTTGAATTAATTATATGTTATATTTGATTTATATTGTGATTGCATTAATTAAAATAAACTTATAATGCTAAGGACATATTCCCTCAAGCATTTAGAAGTCAATTTAGACTTACACAGTAAATCAATTTTCTGAGGAAGGTAATTTTCCTACGTAAGGATCACTTCTTCACCCATGAAGAACTTAGGTCGAGTCTTAATATCCTATTTCATCTAATATGTGAGGCTATCAAGTAGTATCATATATATCCAGTTTGCCTAATGTTCCTTAATCATAAATTGTTTTATGGGTGGAAAATTGGTGGGTTTGGCGTATGTTATCATACACTTGAGCCACACCAAATCACAAAAATATCCACGAATCCCATTTTGATTTATGGGTGGAAAATTGGTGGGTTTGGCGTTTTCCACCCATAAATCACAGTACCGGCCCGAAATGGAGTACTTGGGTTATGTGTAGAATTGTGGATACTTTTCTCAAGGTTTCAAATATTTTTCCGAGTATCACTGTAATATTCCCAACATGAGAGTTAGGCTATACTACACTACCCAAAAAAATAAAATTGAATAATTTGAGATGTTCTAATCTATTCAAACACGCGGCTGTTGTTGTGGAACTTTTCTCCAACATGTAACCTTCTAATGAAAACAATTTTGTTGAATGATAGAATTTATGTGTGCGCGTTGTATTTTTTGTAATCAATTTCTTAGTCTCTACCATTTCTACATCCAAAAACTACTCTCTTTTTTTGTTTCTCTAAAAAATAAAAAATTAAATGATGAGCTTATTTGAGATTCTACTACTCTCTCTCTCTTACCTAATTTGAAAACCTCTCCAGAACAGAATAATTATGTAGTTTTCTCTGTATGGTATATTTCTATTTGGTATTTTTTTCATTTTTTTTCTCCTATTAAATTTTTTTTGTCCTATTAAATAGTGTTGGGATTAAATTTAAATAGTGTTGGGATTAAATTTAAATTTAAATAGTGTTGGGAATAAATTTAAATAGAGTTGGGATTAAATTTAAATAGTGTTGGGATTAAATTTAAATTTAAATAGTGTTGGGATTAAAAAAATAAATTTAAATAGTGTTGGGATTAAATTTAATTTTATCAAATTGAAAAATAAATTTAAATAGTGTTGGAATTAAATAGTGTTGGGATTAAAAAATAAATTTAAATAGTGTTTGGATTAAATTTTATATTAAATTTGTAATTTTATCAAATTAAAAAATAAATTTAAGTAGTGTTGGGATTACTTGAAGAACCGACCCGATCAGCAGAATACGATGGAGGCGGTTTCGACCACTCGGTTGTGATTGAGATTGATGAATTTAATTCTTATTTCGGATAGATATTGAATTTTAATATATAAAAAATCATATAATCGACCCAATCAACTTATTCATATGCGTACAAATTTATTAAATGTGGCATTGTCCAGATGTACATCTTTTGATCATATAAGTATTCTCCTCCCTAAAGATAGTTTGGATTCTACTACAAATATTGTTTATCCTGAAGTATTGTTGTAGTGTTCCATGTTCATAAAATCACGTTTTATCAAAAGGTAACATGTAAATTTATTTCTATTGATTATATATATTTTTTAATAAAATTTCAATTTAATAATAATTGGAAATATGGATTTTTTTTAAGGATTGGATCGAAAAATTTATGGAGCTTAAAAGGAGAAATACACCTAGCTGGCTTCGATGGGGATGTAATAAGATAATTTCAATCTCAAAGTATTTTGGTATGTATAATTCCAACAAATATACCAACTTATATAGATATTTTCTTTGTTTCCATAAATTACCAGATTGTTGTGCATGTTCCTCATTGGGGATACATACAAGTTGATACAAAGACTTTTTCGAGAGTAATGATGAGGAAGTTTGGGCAAATACATGTTTGAAGACATGCTATTGGCACATCTTCTGTAAAGCATACAAATTCTAGAAAGCTTTAACCCACTTTTTTTAATAAAGCTTTAATCCACTTCTTATGTAGTTATAATTTGATTGGCAACAGTAGCACTAACTGGTGTGCATTTTAGTTTTAATTTCTTTTAAATTGTAGAATATAGTCTGTTAAATATATTTTTATAACTGCATTTTAATCTTAATATTATTTATACCGTGCCTTTAGGCACGGGCATACAGTATATATATATTGTGAATCTATGATTTTTTTATCAAATCTCTAGTTGTTACCAAACTGAATTAGGTCTTCACAAATTAGATATAATATATATATAATATATTATACTCAAACCAAATCAAACCAAATTAGAATTCTTTTAACAAATTAATTGGGTCTCAAACTCTAATAAGGAAATATACCTCAACACCTTGCCCCAAGGAGTTGAACTTGAAACATTATTGCATAATTCTCATCTACAAAGTCTATTATTTCCTTAATTTCGATGACCGGCAAAGCACAACTAGAGTTTGTTGATGAGGCCATGGCAATGGTTGCACTATCGGAGTTCTCCATTATAGACTTCTCTCCACATATATGAAAATGTGTGTATGGGTGAAGTGTATAGATTTATGGTGGAACGAGAGAAAGAAGTTGCTTAGTTGAGTTTGTATTCTCATTGTGTATGTGATGGTAGCTTGCTGGAAGAGCGATGCTGTTGAGAAGAGAGTAGTTTGATTTGGTCTTTCCCAGCACGATAAAAATAAAAAATAAAAATAAAAAAATTTTAAAAAATTACTATGGACAACAATGACCGCTTCCAACTTGTCAAAATATAATTAGGGAGTTTGATTTATTCATCTCAATTTGAAAAAGTGTTTGAATTTAGTAAATTTATAAATAATTTTGATAATTTGAACTATTCATTTTTAAAACTCGTTGAGTAAAACATTTATGTAAAAGAATAAGATGATTGGAGACAGGCAGTTTGTTTGAATCAAATTTGTATTATAAAAAATAAATGATTATTTTTTAAATTATATTTGTCGTCTATTTTTTAAAATAAATATGACTCAAACATATAGTTATTGATGTCAAATCATTTTAATTTTTTATATAAATATTCTACTCAACGAATCCAAAAAAATAAATGGTTCAAATTACTGAAATTGGTCCCAAAATAGACTTATCAAGCCTAAACGCTTTCTCAAATTGCTATCCCAACTTAAGAGAAGTTAAACCCATAATTAGGATTAGTGAACATTGCAACAATCGACTAAGTGGGTGTTTAGCATAACTTATATAAGTGTACTTATTTACATAAGTGCATCTTTTTGAAACATATCACTTCTCTATTTTTCTATATATTTTTTTGTAAAAAATTAAAATATATACGTATTTAAATTATCCCAAATATTCATTAATTTGACTTTAAGATCCGTGGTCATAATTTCTTCCTCCATTTGCTAGTTGATGTTTAGTCACAATCGCTAGCATTTTTATACCGATTATAGATGACAACCTTAACATTTTATTTGTTAGTTTTTGAGAACATCCGTCAAAAAATCAGTGAAATAACCACCGTTGCATGCCCTTGTGACAAATTTGTCGCCTTTTTGAAAGAATCTTAGAACATTTTAATGGTGGTGTCATTGGTGATATCAAAATTAAGATTTGTAAAGAGAAATGAAAAGAAAATAATCATGTTGTGTTTTTCTTTATATTTTTTTTCCCTTCATAAATTCAAGATCCAATGTTATTTATTTATTTTCAATGATGTTGTGTTAGCCTCTAGTTTTCATGGGTAAGTGCTATATTAGCTCGGCCTAGTCCACTTAGCAAACAAAATGGATAGTTTTTTTTTTTTTTTTTTGAACAACAAAGTGGATAGTTTGTTTTCAAACTTTTGTGCTACATTTGGACCTTAAATTGGACAAAAGCAATGAATATTCAAATTACTTCATACATATTATTTCCAAACGAGGGAAATATATGATGATGTTATAAAAAAAAGGCTAATTACTCGCAAATTATAATAATCGAATCAAAAAAAAAAAATCTTTGATTGAATTCCTGTCTGTCTGTGCCTCTCTCTCTCTCTATATATATACTAGCGTATGCCCGTACTTAAAGGCACGGTATAAATAATATTAAGATTAAAATGCAGTTATAAAAATTTATTTAACAGACTATATTCTACAATTTAAAAGAAATTAAAACTAAAATGCACACCAGTTAGTGCTACTGTTGCCAATCAAATTATAACTACATAAGAAGTGGATTAAAGCTTTATTAAAAAAAGTGGGTTAAAGCTTTCTAGAATTTGTATGCTTTACAGAAGATGTGTCAATAGCATGTCTTCAAACATGTATTTGCCCAAACTTCCTCATCATTACTCTCGAAAAAGTCTTTGTATCAACTTGTATGTATCCCCAATGAGGAACATGCACAACAATCTGGTAATTTGTGGAAACAAAGAAAATATCTATATAAGTTGGTATATTTGTTGGAATTATACATACCAAAATACTTTGAGATTGAAATTATCTTATTACATCCCCATCGAAACAAGCTAGTTGTATTTCTCCTTTTAAGCTCCATAAATTTTTCGATCCAATCCTAAAAAAAAATCCATATTTCCAATTATTATTAAATTGAAATTTTATTAAAAAATATATATAATCAATAGAAATAAATTTACATGTTACCTTTTGATAAAACGTGATTTTATGAACATGGAACACTACAACAATACTTTAGGATAAACAATATTTGTAGTAGAATCCAAACTATCTTTAGGGAGGAGAATACTTATACGATCAAAAGATGTACATCTGGACAATGCCACATTTAATAAATTTGTACGCATATGAATAAGTTGATTGGGTCGATTATATGGTTTTTTATATATTAAATTCAATATCTATCCGAAATAAGAATTAAATTCATCAATCTCAATCACAACCGAGTGGTCGAAACCGCCCCCATCGTATTCTGCTGATCGGGTCGGTTCTTCAAGTAATCCCAACACTATTTAAATTTATTTTTTAATCCCAACACTATTTAATCCCAATACTATTTAAATTTATTTTTCAATTTGATAAAATTAAATTTAATCCCAACACTATTTAAATTTATTTTTTAATCCCAACACTATTTAAATTTAAATTTAATCCCAACACTATTTAAATTTAATCCCAACTCTATTTAAATTTATTCCCAACACTATTTAAATTTAAATTTAATCCCAACACTATTTAAATTTAATCCCAACACTATTTAATAGGACAAAAAAAATTTAATAGGAGAAAAAAAAATGAAAAAAATACCAAATAGAAATATACCATACAGAGAAAACTACATAATTATTCTGTTCTGGAGAGGTTGTTTTCAAATTAGGTAAGAGAGAGAGAGTAGTAGAATCTCAAATAAGCTCATCATTTAATTTTTTATTTTTTAGAGAAACAAAAAAAGAGAGTAGTTTTTGGATGTAGAAATGGTAGAGACTAAGAAATTGATTACAAAAAATACAACACACACACATAAATTCTATCATTCAACAAAATTGTTTTCATTAGAAGGTTACATGTTGGAGAAAAGTTCCACAACAACAGACGCGTGTTTGAATAGATTAGAACATCTCAAATTATTCAATTTTATTTTTTTGGGTAGTGTAGTATAGCCTAACTCTCATGTTGGGAATATTACAGTGATACTCGGAAAAATATTTGAAACCTTGAGAAAAGTATCCACAATTCTACACATAACCCAAGTACTCCGTTTCGGGCCGGTACTGTGATTTATGGGTGGAAAACGCCAAACCCACCAATTTTCCACCCATAAATCAAAATGGGATTCGTGGATATTTTTGTGATTTGGTGTGGCTCAAGTGTATGATAACATACGCCAAACCCACCAATTTTCCACCCATAAAACAATTTATGATTAAGGAACATTAGGCAAACTGGATATATATGATACTACTTGATAGCCTCACATATTAGATGAAATAGGATATTAAGACTCGACCTAAGTTCTTCATGGGTGAAGAAGTGATCCTTACGTAGGAAAATTACCTTCCTCAGAAAATTGATTTGCTGTGTAAGTCTAAATTGACTTCTAAATGCTTGAGGGAATATGTCCTTAGCATTATAAGTTTATTTTAATTAATGCAATCACAATATAAATCAAATATAACATATAATTAATTCAAATAAATCAAGATAGTTGTGATTACAAATTCAATAAATCTGGATTCAATGACATCACCCACTTTTGATGTTGAGCAAACTTTAGATCCAATTTCATAGCTCTCATCTAATTCTCATGTTAGGAAAGTGACAATAGAAAGCTAGCAGTAAAAAAATACATAAATTAGAAAAAGGACTTAAAATTCTAATGGGTAACAACTCCCCTTGAACAAACACCCCTACAATCAGCCAAAAATCTGCCGATGCGAATCAACCATTGCACACAAAAGATGCAGGAAAAAATGAAGTCATGATGGATACAGGTGCTGTTTACATAGGGGACAATTATTGGAAAATTTAGTTTGATTGATAATTAAGGTTTAAAAATCCAGCAGTCACCTTTGTTGAAAAGGAAAAAATTAAATCCAAAAGAGTTCAAACAAACAATTAAAAGAATTTACCTTCTAAATGACCCAAGAAATGTAGGCTTGATTTGTAATTTTTCAAAAATGTTGTAGGTCTTCCAGGAGAAAAGGCCCCTGGTTTTCCCTTTTGGATTGCTGAGAGAACCTCTTTAAGGATTGAATTGGCCAGGAAGCTAAATACATGCAAACCTGAATTTTCTGCACACCATACCTAACAACACAACAATTTTAAAAATAGTAACCGAAATTTGGCAATTGAATATTATAACTTTGCATGACAATTGAATGTTATAAACAAAATTAACATATAAATTTGTTTTTAAAATAAATTCAAATCCAAATTCCGATAAGATAAAACCTTTACAAACAAAAGATTGAGTCTTGAAGAACAAATTGCAAATATATAAATTAGGTAAAATTAGTAAAGGGTTCAAACAAAAATTAAAATAGAAAGATCATACACAATAAACTAAATCAAAATTAAAATGAAAACAATTTATGATTAAGGAACATTAGGCAAACTGGATATATATGTTACTACTTGATAACCTCACATATTAGATGAAATAGGATATTAAGACTCGACCTAAGTTCTTCATGGGTGAAGAAGTGATCCTTACGTGGGAAAATTACCTTCCTCAGAAAATTGATTTACTGTGTAAGTCTAAATTGACTTCTAAATGCTTGAGGGAATATGTCCTTAGCATTATAAGTTTATTTTAATTAATGCAATCACAATATAAATCAAATATAACATATAATTAATTCAAATAAATCAAGATAGTTGTGATTACAAATTCAATAAATCTGGATTCAATGACATCACCCACTTTTGATGTTGAGCAAACTTTAGATCCAATTTCATAGCTCTCGTCTAATTCTCATGTTAGGAAAGTGACAATAGAAAGCTAGCAGTAAAAAAATACATAAATTAGAAAAAGGACTTAAAATTTTAATGGGTAACAACTCCCCCTGAACAAACACCTCTACAATCAGCCAAAAATCTGCCGGTGTGAATCAACCATTGCACACAAAAGATGCAGGAAAAAATGAAGTCATGATGGATACACGTGCTGTTTAAAAATCCAGCAGTCACCTCTTCAGAATTTATTAAAATTTTGATGACTAATGTTACCTTCGAAAGCCTCAGCTAGAAGCCCAGTGATTTCTTGCAACATCCTTGCATGTCTGCCTTCATCTTCCTCTTCAACCTCATCTCCTTTCCGATCTTGCCTACTACCATTGGCGTCACCATCATCCTCAGCATCATCTGATGCTACATTCTCATCCTACACAAAAGGAACATAAGGACTGAATAATTTACACATTAACAGGAAATTCAACAAATTGACATATCCAGCTTTTTAACACAGTGAACCTAGTCTTCTGAGCAGCCCGGTTCAGCCGCGGGGGAGGGGGGGGGACTTCTCTCTAAAAAAAATTCAGATCACAGAAGAAAAGAAAAGGTAGGGAAGCTAAACTAAACCCTTTCATCAACTTGTTCTATCGGTTTGGAAATATGATAATTATGGCTCAACCTCATCCAAATCTGCTCCATTCTTAATTCAAATCCAAATTTCATCCATTTACATATCCATCAACATCCAGAAGGTCAGGCACACCACAACATGACATGAAAATTTGAGGTTACATTTGGATTTATGGGTTTCAGATTAATACATTTGGCATCATTCATTCAAGAAGTATATCTTATTAATTCAGTGTAGTATTTTAAATTTAGATATCAAGAATGGATTCAAGAGCTGTAGATTGATGGATTTTAAATAGTTGGTAAATATAGTTTACCTGAAATTCACATACGAATTATTCTTATACAGGGATCTTACCAAAATACAGGGGGACTTCTCTCTAAAAAAAATTCAGATCACAGTAGAAAGAAAAGGTAGGGAAGCTAAACTAAACCCTTTCATCAACTTGTTCTATCGGTTTGGAACTATGATAATTATGGCTCAACCTCATCCAAATCTGCTCCATTCTTAATTCAAATCCAAATTTCATCCATTTACATATCCATCAACATCCAGAAGGTCAGGCACACCACAACATGACATGAAAATTTGAGGTTACATTTGGATTTATGGGTTTCAGATTAATACATTTGGCATCATTCATTCAAGAAGTATATCTTATTAATTCAGTGTAGTATTTTAAATTTAGATATCAAGAATGGATTCAAGAGCTGTAGATTGATGGATTTTAAATAGTTGGTAAATATAGTTTACCTGAAATTCATATACGAATTATTCTTATACAGGGATCTTACCAAAATACAGGGGGACTTCTCTCTAAAAAAAATTCAGATCACAGTAGAAAGAAAAGGTAGGGAAGCTAAACTAAACCCTTTCATCAACTTGTTCTATCGGTTTGGAAATATGATAATTATGGCTCAACCTCATCCAAATCTTCTCCATTCTTAATTCAAATCCAAATTTCATCCATTTACATATCCATCAACATCCAGAAGGTCAGGCACACCACAACATGACATGAAAATTTGAGGTTACATTTGGATTTATGGGTTTCAGATTAATACATTTGGCATCATTCATTCAAGAAGTATATCTTATTAATTCAGTGTAGTATTTTAAATTTAGATATCAAGAATGGATTCAAGAGCTGTAGATTGATGGATTTTAAATAGTTGGTAAATATAGTTTACCTGAAATTCATATACGAATTATTCTTATACAGGGATCTTACCAAAATACAGGGGGACTTCTCTCTAAAAAAAATTCAGATCACAGTAGAAAGAAAAGGTAGGGAAGCTAAACTAAACCCTTTCATCAACTTGTTCTATCGGTTTGGAAATATGATAATTATGGCTCAACCTCATCCAAATCTTCTCCATTCTTAATTCAAATCCAAATTTCATCCATTTACATATCCATCAACATCCAGAAGGTCAGGCACACCACAACATGACATGAAAATTTGAGGTTACATTTGGATTTATGGGTTTCAGATTAATACATTTGGCATCATTCATTCAAGAAGTATATCTTATTAATTCAGTGTAGTATTTTAAATTTAGATATCAAGAATGGATTCAAGAGCTGTAGATTGATGGATTTTAAATAGTTGGTAAATATAGTTTACCTGAAATTCATATACGAATTATTCTTATACAGGGATCTTACCAAAATACAGGGGGACTTCTCTCTAAAAAAAATTCAGATCACAGTAGAAAGAAAAGGTAGGGAAGCTAAACTAAACCCTTTCATCAACTTGTTCTATCGGTTAGGAAATATGATAATTATGGCTCAACCTCATCCAAATCTTCTCCATTCTTAATTCAAATCCAAATTTCATCCATTTACATATCCATCAACATCCAGAAGGTCAGGCACACCACAACATGACATGAAAATTTGAGGTTACATTTGGATTTATGGGTTTCAGATTAATACATTTGGCATCATTCATTCAAGAAGTATATCTTATTAATTCAGTGTAGTATTTTAAATTTAGAATGGATTCAAGAGCTGTAGATTGATGGATTTTAAATAGTTGGTAAATATAGTTTACCTGAAATCCTTATACGAATTATTCCTATACAGGGATCTTACCAAAATACAACTCTCCTATCTATATTCTCTATTCAATCACCTATTTTAATATTATCAATCTATACATGCCATTGATAACCTTCCTACAATTTTATGAAGTTTCTTCCTCAAACCCTTTCATTTCAAATCCACCCATCCAAATGGAGCCTATATGTAAATGTAATGGGAACTAAACAAATTAAGGATAATCTAAACGTATTCTTGTAAACAAAATTAGAAAAAATATGTCAAAGTTACACATCCCAAATATTAATTACTCGCTCCCAAATAAATTAAACAACCAACTAAATTAGAAATCATATTTGCAGTTCAAGAAAAGAGAGATATCACAAATTCCTTTAGTTTATTTTCTTCAAAATGTCCAACAACTGTGATGATTTTGACTTCTTCATTTCTCCTTCCAAACTCCACTGCCTCTCTTTCTGCTGTCATTTTGCCTAGGCAATACCACAACTAATATTCCCCCCCCCCCCCCAACCCAAAAAAAAAAAGAAGAAGAAAAAGAGTTTAGTGCATGTACAAAAAAAATTAAAAATAAAATAAAATAAATTCTACATATGGACTTGCTAATTATTATTATCATTTTCTTAGACAAATTTCATTTTAAATAAGTACATAATTTTCTATGATTTGTGAATTGAAATTCACTGCATATACTATTAACAGCTTGAGCAAAAAGATTAAAACAAAAAGTGTGATTTTCAAAAAAAATAATAATAATAATGAGAAGGCCCCAACTCTGAACCCTTGGGCTTGCCTTAGCCTAATTAATTAGATAGATACTAAGAAGCATGGACACGGACACGTGACACGACACGGGTACGACACGGACACGCCGATACGTTAATTTTCAAAAAATACAGGACACGACACGTGGAGGACACGCATGAAATATATAATTTTATATATTTATTATATGTTATATATATAAATATGTCATTCAAAAATAATAAAAAAATGCAATATGACACTAATTCTTATAAATATATATGGTTTTTATTTTATTATTGTATCTTAAATTATTTTGTTCAAACTTATAATTAGTTTTACATATGTCTAATCGTTAGACACGTGTGTTTAAACGATTGACACGTGTGTCCTCCAAGTGTCCAAAGAGTGTCCAAGTCTTTAAAAAATAGGACACGTTTTGAAGAGTGTCGGACACGTGTCCTGAGAGTGTCCAAAGAGTGTCGGTGTCCGACACGTACACGACACGGATACGTCACCTTCCTAGAAGTGTCCGTGCTTCTTAGGATAGATACCTCCAATTGTTTGCAGAATTCAGGGTCGCTCCAACAATTTTCATCCATGGGTTGATCCTTGGACAATTAGGGTTCACCATAACAGCAGCAACAGATGACACCACCACCACCTTCTTCACTTTTGCCTTCAAACATGCATTTAGCACATTTCTCGTTCCTTTTATGGCCGATTCAACAAATTCTACCTGCCATGTACCCCCTTAATTAATTAAAAGTGATAATATATAAATATAAAATTTTACACAAAATGAGGTGACAGATGTGTATCTATTCATCTCAAATTAAAAGAGCTATTAAAATGATTTACAATTTTTAAAATGTCATTAGCACATCACTCCTGTAGTATGTTTTGTATAGAATTGTTGTTTGCAAAATGATTTTCATTAATTAAAGTTAAACAATGATTAGCAGTAGCATATGTATACATATAGACAAAGGGGTAAATTAAAACTGTGAATTTAAAATCTAAGTTTAATATTGTTGAAATTAAAACAATTGGAATCAAACTAAAAATTAAGTTACAGGAATGAAAAATATATTTACCCTTTAATCTTACAAGTCCAAACAATGGAAAGAATTTGCAAAGTGTGATTTGGAGAGTGAAAAAATTAAATAAATAAATAATAATTATAATAAGCTTACCTCAGGATTAGGAATAGGAATGTGTTCAAAGGGAGTTGGAGAAGCAAGATGGATAACACCAGTGCAGCCAGCAATGGCAGAACAGAGACCTTCATACTCCAACATGTCTGTCTTAAATAGCTTCAGATTCTCTGTTGCATTTTCCAATTTCTTCAAAAAAGAGAGAAAGGGGGAGAGGGGGAGAGAATCTGGGGTGGTGGTGAAGTTGGTCGTGGAACAGAGGAGCCAACTCGGTGACCCAGTTCTCAATCGGAACCCTACCTTGCGAGCAGCGAACACTGAGAGAGAAGGGGGGAGAGGGGGAGAGAGTTCTCAATCTGAAACCCTACCTTGGGCGCAGCGAGCATTGAGAGAGAAGGGGGGAGAGAGAGGAGGCAGGAAATGGGGGAGGAGACGTGGGTCGGTGGGAGAGGGAGAGAGCACATAGGGTATGGGCGGGAATAAATCATCATCCGAACCATTCATCTTTATCAAAATTGCTCATTTCGATCCATACCCACTTTCTCTTTCTTTTCTTTATCTCTCTCTCTAGCGATGTCTCTCTCTAAAATTTTGGCGGAGGAGTCTCTTTCGGTTGGGTACCGATTTCGCCCTACTGACGAAGAACTCATCAATCACTATCTGAAGTTGAATATCAACGGCGATGAGAAGCAAGTCAGTGTCATTCGAGAGATCGATGTTTGCAAATGCGAACCCTGGGATTTGCCTGGTAAAAAATTAAAAAAATTAAAATTTTGGGTTTTTTGCTTTGATTATTGATATATACTTGATTAAAAAGCCCTAATTTTGGGTTTGCTTTGATCTAATTTTATGCAGATAAATCGGCGATAAAGACGACTGATGAAGAGTGGTTCTTTTTCTGTCCTAAAGATCGCAAGTATCAGAATGGGCAGCGATTGAACAGAGGGGAACCACTGTGATTGGCATGAAGAAGAGTTTGGTTTTTGTATACATATAGACAAAGGGGTAAATTAAAACTGTGAATTTAAAATCTAAGTTTAATATTGTTGAAATTAAAACAATTGGAATCCAACTAAAAATTAAGTTACAGGAATGAAAAATATATTTACCCTTTAATCTTATAAGTCCAAACAATGGAAACAATTTGCAAAGTGTGATTTGGAGAGTGAAAAAATTAAATAAATAAATAATAATTATAATAAGCTTACCTCAGGATTAGGAATAGGAATGTGTTCAAAGGGAGTTGGAGAAGCAAGATGGATAACACCAGTGCAGCCAGCAATGGCAGAACAGAGACCTTCATACTCCAACATGTTTGTCTTAAATAGCTTCAGATTCTCTGTTGCATTTTCCAATTTCTCCAAAAAAGAGAGAAGGGGGGAGAGGGGGAGAGAATCTGGGGTGGTGGTGAAGTTGGTCGTGGAACAGAGGAGCCAACTCGGTGACCCAGTTCTCAATCGGAACCCTACCTTGCGAGCAACGAACACTGAGAGAGAAGGGGGGAGAGGGGGAGAGAGTTCTCAATCTGAAACCCTACCTTGGGCGCAGCGAGCATTGAGAGAGAAGGGGGAAGAGGGGGGAGGTAGGAAATGGGGGAGGAGACGTGGGTAGGTGGGAGAGGGAGAGAGCACATAGGGTATGGGCGGGAATAAATCATCATCCGAACCATTCATCTTTATCAAAATTGATCTCAGCCTTTGAACCGAAATGTATCTCACATACATTTTATACATTTTCAAAATCCTTCCTCCCTTATTATATAGATATATATTGGCTTTGTTTGACCGATATACAGAGGCAGTCGTTTGGCTTGGTGAAAAAGCAACACTTATATGATTTTTGATGATCCTTAGAGATAGTGCATCAGTAACTCAATTTGTTGAATCATAGTGCAGTGTGTGTATTCACTTGTTTGGTGGCTTAGATTGGTCAAGGTTCTTGATTATTTTGGGTCTTCTACGATTTTGATTTTGAAGATTTTTGTTCATCTATTTAGTGAGGTCTTTCCTCTTATTTATTTGTGATTATTTGGAATTCACCTATGGGTGATTTTGTGAGACCATTCGTGTCTCGTTTGTAATCGTTTGGAAACTATTTGGTTGATAGTGGAATCGAATTTCGATCCCGTGGACGTACCTCACATTGAAGGAACCACGTAAAAATTCTTGTGTTGCTTTTGATTTAATTTTTCCGCGTTAGTTTTTATTCCCATTGATTGATTTACTTGTGAGAATTCATATTTTTCCTAACAACTGGTATCAGAACTTACGGTTATTTGGGTTTATTTATTTGTATAAATCAATTGAGAGGAATGTGGGTCGTATGTCTAGCTTCAATGGAAGCAATTGGGTAACTTGGAAAACTAAAATGGATGACCTATTATTTTGTAAAGATTTGTATGGGCCAATTGAGGGTGATAGTGGCAAACCTGATGATATGAAAGATGATGAATGGAATAGGCTTAATCGAAAAGTCGTTGGTGTTATCCATCAATGGATTGATGACAGCGTGTTTCATCATGTTGCTACTGAAACTTCAGCACATAATTTATGGAAAAAATTAGAAGGCCTTTATGATAAGAAATCAGCTACAAATAAAGTTTTTTCTGTTTCGTAAGTTGGTTAATTTAAAATATAAAGAGGGCAGCCCTATTTTAGAACATCTGAATGAAATAAAGAGTATTGTTAACCAACTTGCTTTTATGAAAATTGTTTTTGATGATGAGTTGTAGACTTTGATGCTACTTAGTTATTTGCTCGAAAGTTGGGAGGCTTTGGTTATGACAGTTAGTAATTTAGCACCCGATGGAGTTGTCACAATGGGCCAAGTCACTAGTAGCTTGTTAAATGAAGAAACTAGAAGAAAATCAATGGGTTCCTCTCATTCGGAAGCATTTGTTGTGAGAGGTCGAAGCAAAACAAGGGGGAGAAGTAAAACTCCTCATGGTCGTGATCAAAGCTGTGACAAATCAAAAGATAGTTCTTTTTTAAAGAAAGACATTGAGTGTTATTATTGCCATGAGAAAGGGCACATGAAGCGAGAATGTCGAAAGCTCAAGAACAAGGAGAAAATGCATGACAAGAAGTAAGAAGACACAACAGCAGTTACTACCAATAGTGATCTCATGGTCGTTTGTGAAGATGATTGTATCAATTTTGTGGGCCAAGAGAATAATTGGGTGATTGATTCCGGTACTTCTTTTCATGTGACTTCTCGAGTTGATTTCTTCACTATCTACACCAAAGGAGATTATGGTTCTATTCGAATGGGTAATGAAGGTTTGTCTAAGATTATTGGCATGGATGATGTTTGCTTAGAAACAAATTTGGGCTGCAAGTTGTTGCTTAAAGATGTGAGGCATGTTCCTAACATTCGCCTCAATTTGATCTCTACCGGGAAGCTGGATGATGAAGGCTTCAACAACAAATTTGGTGATGGAATATGGAAGCTCACAAGGGGTTCTTTGGTGGTGGCTAAGTGCAAGAAAACTCATACACTTTATTCGATGCAAGGAAAAATTTGTAAAGATGTTATCAATGCACTTGAAGATGATACTTCTACCGAATTGTGGCGCAAGCGGCTTGGCTATATGAGTGAAAAGGGGTTACAAGTTTTGTTCAAGAAAGAGCTTCTACTCGGTTTAAAAGGTACACATCTTAAAACTTGTGTTCATTGTTTGGCGGGTAAACAACATAAAGTTTCTTTTCATAAAAATGTTGCTTCTCGAAAAGAAAATGTTTTGGAGCTGATTCATTCAGATGTTTGTGGTCCTTTAAAAGTTAGAACACATAGTGGTGCACTTTATTTTGTTACTTTCATTGATGATTATTCAAGGAAAGTTTGGGCTTTTCTGCTAAAAACTAAAAATCAAGTTCTAGAAGTATTTAAACATTTTCAAGCCATGGTTGAAAGAGAAACAGAGTAGAAATTGAAGTGCATCCGATCAGACAATGGTGGTGAATACATTGGGCCATTTGATGAATATTGTCACAACCAAGGTATTCGGCACCAAAAGACAATTAAGAAGACTCCTCAACAAAATGGCGTTGCCGAGAGGATGAACTGCACCATTGTGGAAAGAACAAGGTGTTTACTTTCACAAACTAAATTGCCAAGATCCTTTTGGGGTGAGGCAATGAGAATAGCGGTTGACGTGATCAATTTGTCTCCTTCCTATCCTTTGAATGGTGATGTTCCAGAAAGAGTTTGGACCAGTAAAGATGTGTCTTATAAGCACTAGAAAGTGTTTGGTTGCCGAGCTTTTGTTCACATTCTAAAGAATGAGAGGTCTAAGCTTGATAGTAAGTCAAGACAATGTATTTTTCTTGGCTATGGGTGGGATGAATTCAGGTATAGATTGTGGGATCCAGTCGACAAGAAAATCATTCGAAGTCATGACGTTGTGTTTCTTGAAGACCAAACAATTGAAGACTTTGGCAAAGGTGATCAACTGGAGCAAAAAACTAGTGATCTCATTGACATGGATCCATCTCCTTCATCTTCAGTTGATGATGAAAATGAGGAAGATGTACAGCCACCTATTGAAGATGTAGAGGATGATGCTAATCCTAATGAAGTTGAGTTAGAAATCGAGGAAGAGCATCCAACTCAAGAACCGCCACCACAACTTGAGTTGAGGAAATTTACAAGGGACCGACAACCTTTGAAAAAGTATCTTCCCAATGAGTTTGTGTTGATTTCTGATCAAGAGGAGCCTGAGAGCTACCAAGAAGCAACTGAGCATGCAAAGAAACGTGATTGGAAAAAGGCCATGGAAGAGGAGATGAATTTCTTACTTGAAAATCATACTTATGATTTAGTGAAGTTGCCTGAAGGGATGAAAATTCTGAAAAATAAGTGGGTTTTCAAATTGAAGAATGATAGTAAGAATCTGAGGTATAAAGCACGTCTTGTTGTGAAAGACTTTGGGCAAAAGAAAGACATTGACTTTGATGAGATTTTTTTACCGGTTGTAAAGATGTCTTCTATTCGGGTTGTACTTGGCATAGCTGCAAGTATGAACTTTGAAGTTGAGCAACTTGATGTGAAGACCGCATTTCTTCACGGTGATCTTGAAGAAGAAATTTACATGGAGCAACCGGAAAGTTTTGTGGAAAAAGAGAAAGAGAAATTTGTTTGCAAATTAAAGAAAAGTTTGTATGGTCTCAAGCAAGCTCCGCGGCAATGGTACAAAAAATTTGACTCTTTCATGATGAATAATGGTTTTTCTAAAACCACTTCGGACCATTGTGTGTTTGTGAAAAAAATTTCGGATGGTAAATTTATTATTCTTTTGCTTTATGTTGATAACATGTTAATTATGGGTCAAGATTCTACCATGATTAATAGTTTGAAATTAAAGTTGAGCAAGTCTTTTACTATGAAAGATTTGGGACCGGCAAAGCAAATACTTGGTATGAAAATTGTTCATGATCGCAAAGAGAGGCTGATTTGGTTGTCTCAAGAAAGCTACATTGAGAAAGTTCTTGAGAGGTTCAACATGGATATAGCAAAGCCGGTTGGTTGTCCACTTGCTGGTCACTTCAAGCTTAGTTCGAATTAATGTCCTATAAGTGAGAAAGACAAAGAAGAGATGCAGAAAATTCCCTATACTTCAGCAGTTGGTTCTTTGATGTATGCCATAGTTTGTACAAGGCCGGATATTGCTCACGCCGTTGGTGTGGTGAGTCATTTTCTCTCTAATCCGGGTAAAGAACATTGGGCAGCGGTAAAATAGATTCTGAGGTATCTTCGAGGGACTTCGAAGGTGTGTTTGTGTTTTGGGGATGGTAAGCCGATGCTTGATGGATTCACGAATTCTGACATGGCCGGTGATGTTGATTCTAGGAAATCTACTTCGGGATATTTGATGACTTTTGCAGAGGGAGCTGTGGCATGGCAATCTAAATTATAAAAATGTGTTGCTCTCTCAACTACCGAAGCTGAATTTATTGCCATTACGGAAGCTTGCAAAGAAGAGTTATGGTTGAAGAAATTTTTGCAAGAGTTGGGTTTGAAGTAAGAAAAGTATATGCTTTATTATGATAATCAAAGTACTATTCATTTGAGCAAAAATTTTACTTTTCATTCGAGATCGAAACACATTGATGTAAGGTACTATTGGATTCGTGTTGTGTTAGATTTGAAATTGTTACAACTCGAAAAGGTTCACACAGATGATAATATTTCGGATATGTTGACTAAGACTTTGTCGAGGGACAAACATTTAAAGTGTCGAACTTTGGCGGGTATGGTTGATGTCTCCACCTAAGTCGATAGGGGGAGAATTGTTGGGATATATCTCCTTATTAGAGTTTGAGCTTTTACTCAAGACTAACCATGATGAGTTAACTCTAACTAATCATACTAACTCTAACTAACTAACTGCTGAACTAATTCTGTCACAACAATATCTAATAGATATTATAATGAATATGGAATGATATCACTGGACTCAGCTTGCAGCTTCTCACACGTGGATGTGGATGATGAAGTCTATTTGAACTGCTGCGGAGCTCTGAACTGTTTGGACTGTTGCTGCTGAGTCTGAGTGTGAGCTATACTTTCATCACCCCCCTGCAAGCTCATAGGGGAATAAAGCACCATGAGCTTGTCATAAAGAAAATGAAACCGAGAGACTGGTAAAGCTTTTGTAAAAAGATCAGCAAGCTGATCAGAGGAGGCAACATGCTGGACAAAGATTTGTTTTGAGGCAACTCTTTCACAGATATAATGATAATCAACAGCAATGTGTTTAGACCGAGAATGGAAAACAGGATTGGAAGTCAAGGAAATAGCAGACAAGTTATCACACCAGAGAATTGGACATGGATGAGCAATGTGTAAATCAGTGAGAACCATTTGAAGCCAACTCAACTCAGCCGCTGCTTAAGCAAGAGCTTGATATTCAGTCTTGGTGGATGAACGAGACACTCTAGGTTGCTTTTTGGCAGACCAAGAGATAAGGTTAGGACTTAAAAAGACACAGTAGCCAGTAGTAGAGCGACGATCACTGATACTCCTTGCCCAATCTGAGTCAGAGAAACCATGAAGCTCAAGGGGACCAGGAGTAAAGGACAGACCCTGATGAAGGGTACCTTTGAGATACCGCAGCAAGTGTTTGACATATGCAAAATCAGCCTCAGTCGGAGAATGCATAGTTTGGCGAGTATGATTAACAACAAAGGAGATATCTGGTCGAGTAATGGTCAAATACTGAAGTGCACGATAAAGAGAAGGATTGGAATATGCCACAGTTGCAGAAAACAGTGAAGATTGCTTGACAGAAATGGGAGAAGGTGCTAGTTTACAGTCAGCCATTCCAGCCTTAGTAAGAATTTCCAAGGCATACTTAGTTTGAGAAAGGAAATATCCAGAGTTAGAGGAAGTAACAGATACACCCAAAAAATAGTTGATAAGACCCAATTCTTTCATCGAAAAAACAGAGTGCATATGAGTAATGAGAGAGGCAATATGAGCTGAATTATTTCCAGTGATGAGGATATTATCAACATATACCAGTAACACAGTCATGGTAGTGGCAGTGTGTTGAATAAACAGAGAGGAATCATATGAACTAACAACAAATCCATTTGTAAGAAGATAGCTTGAAAAAGTAGAATACCAAGCACGGGGTGTTTGTTTAAGACCATACAAAGCTTTAGTCAACTTACAGACAAATTGAGGTTTAGACTTGTCAACAAAACCTTGAGGTTGAGTCATATAAACTTCTTCATCCAAGACACCATGCAAGAATGCATTTGAGATGTCAAGTTGTTTAATAGGCCAACTGTAATGAAGTTCCAAGCAAAGTAAAATACGGATTGTGGGTTGTTTAGCAACGAGACTGAATGTCTCATGATAGTCTAAACCTTCTTCTTGGACATATCCTTTGGCTACAAGACGAGCTTTATGGTGAGCAATTGTACCATCTAAATTACGTTTGAGACAAAATACCCACTTACATCCAATAGCCTGTTTAGTGGGAGGCAGAGGAATCAAAGTCCAAGTGGACTGTGATTGAAGAATGCAATAGTAGTTTCTATGATGTGTCTGTGTTTCCTTTCGGCAACATCATTCTGTGGTGGTGTATAAGGACAAGACAACTGATGATCTATACCATGAGTGCGAAGAAATTCTTGAAACTTAAGTCCCAGATATTCAGTGCCATTATCAGTGCGAAGAATTTGCAATTTAACAGTAAATTGATTTTCAGCAAAAGCTTTGAATTCAATGAATTTTGCAAAAACTTCACTTTTAAAATGCAAAGGATAAAGCCATGTAAATTTGCTGAAATCATCAACAAATAAAACATAGTATTTAATGCAAAGGATAAGGGCCAATGGTTTATTAACAGAAGTAGTAGACAAACTAAATGGTAATCGATGGCTTTTGGCCATACAACAATGCTTTACAAGGAAATAAAGAACTAGAAACAGTCTGAGATAGGTTTAGTTTATTACAAATCAGTTGCATTTTATGTAAAGAAGGATGGCCTAAGCTAGCATGCCAAGTAGAAGGAGCAGCAGTGGTGTGGAGGCAAACTTGATGAGAAGAAGACCTAGGAAGAACAGTTGGAAGATGATAGAGGCCATGAGAGCTAGGACCTCTATAAAGAATAGCTTTCTTACTCTTGTCCTGAATCACAAAACCAGAAGAATCAAAAGTAATAGAACAATGATTATCAGACACAAATTGATGAATTGAAATGAGATTTGCAGAAATTTTAGGAACATGAAGAAGCTGTGTAAGAGCAAAATTTTGAGAAGGAGTCGGTAAAATACTAGTCACCATGCTTGGTTGTGGTTTTTTGAATTTTTTTTTGAAAAAGTGATTTGAAAACTGTTTTTTGAAAAAAAATGGTTGTTTGGTTTTCCAAAAAATATATCATTACAATTTCAAATTTTCCTCCAAATTAATGATTGAAACAATTAAAAAAACACAAAAAAAATCACATCAAAACATTCTCTTAGATTTTTTAAATATATATACCTACATATATGTACATATATGTACCTATTCTACTAAAGCCTACCTATCTCATTTTCAAAGCCTACCTATATATACCTATTCTACTAAAGCCTACCTATCTCATTTATTTTTTTGAAAACATAACTCATTTTTTAGAATAACCAAACAAATTGTATAAAATTTTCAAAAAACCATATTCAAAAAACCACAACCAAACACAGTGAGTACCTTTATGCTGAATAGTGTCACGACCCAAACCAGGCCCTATGGGTTTAGTACCATAACCGGCCAGTAATCCGAGATTACCGAAGGCCTGCTTAACAGTAAAACAGTAATACAGAGTACAGGGGCATGGCAGAAGCCAATATAGTAATTAAGCGATATCCAATGAGCTGTGACAGTCTGTATGCAAAAAGATTTTTCATACATATCTACAGTCAGTAACAAAACAGTATGTACATTATATACAAACATTCAAAACAGGGACCTAATCCCTATTATAACAGTACAGTAACAGTCTATACAGTCTGAACAGTAGTACAAAATAGATACAGAGACAGACGGGGGAAATTAAAACACCCCAAAGCCATAGCTTGACAGGCTCGGAACCTCGCAGTGAGGCACAGTGGTTGGCCTGACAAAATTGGAGTTTACCCCGACACTTCTAGCAATGGTCCGGTGCCTGTATACCTACATATATATATGAATAGTGAGCTAAAGCCCAGTGCATAACATAATGCGTAAAGGGGTTAAGAATGAATGTCCTTTCAGTATTGAAAACAGTCGTTTCAATCAGTATATTAGTTATTCAGTCATTTGGTCATATGTGGTACATCCATTAGCATAGCAGTACAGTAAACAGTAGGTCTAAAAAGACTGAACAGTACAGTAGGTCTTAGAAGACCGAACAGTCATTGATGGCCATCAATCAGTAAACAGTAGTGGTTCCAACAAGGAAATCGACAGAGATCTCTGTAACAGTAACAGTAAACAGTAGTTGCTAAGGATACCACAATACAGTTCAGAATATAGGACATACATTCATTCAAATAACAGTTTTAGTTCAGAAAGCAGTTTAGTTAAACAGTTAGAAATATTCACAGTTGAACATATCTTTACACAATTGTTACTCACAGAGTTCTGGGCTACAGTAAGCTAGAGGGCGTCCCTAGTCACCAACCCTACACAGTTTACAGGACGAACACACACTAAGCTACACAGTTGGGAAAGATAATAACTTAATCTCTAATTTTCCTCGGTGTGTTCTACATCTATATCCTCATTAAGATGTCTTAAACTAGGCTTAAGAATGCCTAGGATGGAATGAGGATGCAAAGATGCACACAGAAAACAGTTTCAGAATTTTCAGAAAAACAGATCCCCGCTCGAGCGCAGGTTTCCCCGCTCAAGCGGACATGCAACAAAGGACCACTCGAGCGGCAACTCCCCCGCTCGAGTGGACTGCAAAAGTACTGGATGCTCAAAATCCACGCTCGACGGGCGCTCAACCCCCGCTCGAGCATGTGACACAAGCCTCCGCTCGAGCGGACTGTAAAATAGTGAAAGATGCTGGGAGCTCAAATTCCCCGCTCGAGCGGGAGACAAAAATCTAGAAAATCCAGATTTGAGTTCCAAGTTCAAAACTCAATTTCAAAGCATGAATTTCGATCCTCTTGGGCTAATTTTCCAGAAAACACTTCAAAACTCATAGTTTAACATGATTCCAAAGCTCAATTGTAAAATCAAAGCCCAAGGGTGTTTCAAACAACCTCAATTTCAAACCACTTTTCATGAACATAACTCAAATTGAACATGTATGCAATTAGCTAGCTTCTAAGCTTCAAAACATGCTCTAAAGAGCCAATTCTTTTCAAAACAAGATGAAATCATGGGCTTAAACATAATCATGAGCATGCATGTAACATTTTTCCATGAAAACAACTTAAAACTCAACAATACAAATATGCATGCGTGGAATGAGCTTCAATTTAACATTATTAGACTAAATCTTGGCTTAGATCACTAAGGACACAAGAACCATGCATGAACAATCTTAAATACAACAATGAGGAGTTGAATTTCCTTACCTAAGTCTTGAGTCTAGGATATGGAAGCTCAAGAAGGCAAATCTCCTACAATTTCTTCAAGATCACCAAGCATTTCACAAGAACAATTCAACTCTCTCACTTTCTCTCTCTTTAGTTCGGTGGTGTGCTCAAAATGAGCTAAAGTATATCAAGATGTAATAAGGCTCTCAAAATGGGTTGCCTAGGTGGCCCACTTAACATGGCATTATTGTAAATAAGCCTAACTCTTTAATTAGCTTCTTTTAATCTAATTTAATCATACTAAATCACATTTCAGACAATTACACCATAAATCATATAAATTCTAATGATCATAGAACTTCAATCAATTTCGGATTCGGCCCCCGATAAGGCCTTCAATTTGCAGTTTAAACGTAAAAACATGAACAAATAATTAAACAGGCAACAGATAGAAAATGCATTTAACAGATACAGTCAATTAATTCAGTTTCAGATTTCAGTCAGTCAGTTCAGTAAGTCAGTCAGTTTAATTACCAATCATAATCAGTCTCAGTTTAGCAATAAACGGTAATTAAGCAGTAATTTATCGGTAAACAGTGTGAGGGTTGTTACAAATAGGCAAGGTATTACCATCTCCAACCATGATATGATCTGAACCTTGATATGGCTGATAGGATTGTGAATTTTGCAGATCATGAGTGACATGACTAGTGGCTGCAGAGTCCAAAAACCAATTGTCTGACGGAGAAGAACCAGAGGCAATATAGGCCTTATTCTGGAAAGTGTTATGAAAGTCAAATGAAATATGAGAGGTCTTAGTGATGGTAAACTGATAGGAAGTATCCATTCGGTACCAGCAATTAAGAGCAACATGATTATGTTTGTCGCAGATTTGACAAACCACAGAAGATTTGTCATTGGAAGTATGATAACCAGATGAATGGTTATTATAACCTCGATCTCTTCTTCATCGTTGGAAATATCGACCACCAGATCTGTTTCCTCTGCTAAATTGAGATTGTTCAGAAAAAGAATTGCAGAAACCTGAAGACTGAGTAGAATTTTTCTGAGGATAACCTTGATATACAGTCGAATAAGCCACATGTAGATCAGAAGAATTCTGTTTAGAAACAGATTCTACATGAATTGCCTCTGAACATAGCAGTGATGACAGATTTTCCATGGAGATGGATTCAGATCTTGCTCAAATTGTGGTTTTAAAAGCATTGTATTCACCAGGAAGGCCATTCAATGTGAGAAGGACCAGATCTTTATCTTCAACTGGTGAAGCAGCCATAGCCAACTAATCGGACAGAGCTTTAATCTGAGAAAAATATTCTTCCATTGAATAGGATGTTTTTACAACATTATGAAGCTTGCTCTTGAGCTGATGAATATGAGACCTTGAGAGAGATGTAAAGCGTTTCTCAAGTGTACTCCAGACTTCATGACTAGTCTTGCAATTAAAAACTGTGGTGAATACTGCTGAGGATAACGTAGCTATAATACAGCTCAGAAGATGTGCATCAATAAGCATCCATTAAGTGTATGCATCATTAGGTACCTCTCTGATGTATTGAGGAGGAGGTGCAGTAGAGCCATCAACATAACAGAGCAAACCAGTAGCTCTGAGAATGTTGTGAAATTGATTTTTCCAGACAATGAAATTGGAAGAATCAAGTTTAATAGTAACAAAAGAATTTAGATTGGAGATAAAAAGGGAAAGATTTGAAGGAAGCTGAGAAGAAGGTAAGGTCGCCATTGGTGGACCTTCAAACTCGTGAGAGCAATATTGGCTCTAATACCATAAAGAAGATTTGAGATCTTATTTCCCTTAACTGTTTTACAGATGAATGTAATGTATTTATACAACAATCTAACCTCTTTTACTCAAGACTAACCATGATGAGTTAACTCTAACTAATCACACTAATTCTAACTAACTAACTGCTGAACTAATTCTGTTACAACAATCTCTAATAGATATTCTAATGGATATGTAATGATATCACTAGACTCAGCTTGCAGCTTCTCATACGTGGATGTGAATGATGAAGTCTGTTTGAACTGCTGCGGAGCTCTGAACTGTTTGGACTGTTGCTGCTGAGTCTGAGTGTGTTGCTGCTGAGTCTAAGTGTGAGCTATACTTTCATCAGAGACCCAATTGGTTTGTTAAAAGAATTCTAATTTGGTTTGGTTTGGTTTGGTATGAGTATAATATATTTTATATATATTATATCTAATTTGTGGAGACCTAATTCAATTTGGTAACAACTAGGGGTTTGATAAAAAAAAAAACCCTAGATTCACAATATATATATATTGGCTTTGTTTGAACGATATACAGAGGCAGCCGTTTGGCTTGGTAAAAAAGCAACACTTATATGATTTTTGATGATCCTCGGAGATAGTGCATCGGTAACTCAATTTGTTGAATCATAGTGCAGTGCGTGTATTCACTTGTTTGGTGGCTAAGATTGGTCAAGGTTCTTGATTATTTTGGGTCTTCTACGATTCTGATTTTGAATATTTTTGTTCATCTATTTAGTGAGGTCTTTTCTCTTATTTATTTGTGATTTTTTAGAATTCACCTAAGGGTGGTTTTGTGAGACCATTCGTGTTTCATTTGTAATCGTTTGGAAACTATTTGGTTGATAGTGGGATTGGATTTCGATCCCGTGAACGTACCTCACATTGAGGAAACCACGTAAAAGTTCTTGTGTTGCTTTTGATTTAATTTTTCCGCATTAGTTTTTATTTCCATTGATTGATTTACTTGTGGGAAATCATATTTTCCCTAACACAAGGTTCAACTCTTACAAGATGCAATCAACTTTTTGAGATCAAATTCACAGGTTTTGTTCGAGATTTGCCCATACATGTAGAAGGAACGCTTTGCGTAAGACCCGAGATTAGTCAAGGTATACGTATACTAGTCCGAATGCCCAGCCTTAAAATAAAATAAAAAAGACTACAAAAATGGATGAGGCAATGTCGACTGTACATGGGGGAAATAATTGGTCTTCTATTAGGAGTAACCATGGTTAAGTTTGGTTCCAGTTTTTAGAATAAATTAAGGTCCAAATCAGATGCAGAGTATTTTTGATCCCTAACATTTATATTGTATCAATTTGTAATCTAATTATGATTATAAATACTAAGGTGTCGTTTGGTAATACTTACGTTTTTAGTTTTCTGTTTATATTTACAAAAAATTAAAAAACTCAAATAAAAGCTTATTTGGTAAAATTTTTGATTTATAAATCAGTGGTCTCAGTTTATAAATTTGGCCAAAAAATGAAAACACAAAAAAATGTGTTTCCGTTTTGAGTTTTCAAATTTTTTTTTTACCACCCAACACTAGCTACCACCCGCCACCATTTTCCACCACCATCTTCCGCCACCACCACCCACCACCCACCTCCCTCACCATTACCCACCTACCACTACCACTCACCACTCACCAGCCACCACCACTCACCAGCCACCACCACCCACCCTTCGCCACCGCCGCCACCACCACTACCACCACCCACCACCCACCTGCCATCCACCCGCCACCCGCCACTACCATCCACCGCCCCCCACCACCACCACCCGCCACCTACTTGCCACCACCACTCACCAGCCACCTGCCACCACCATCCACCACCTACCACCACCCACCACCACCCCCCACCCACCCGCCACCCACCTGCCACCACCACCACCACCACCACCACCACCACCCACTCGCTACCACCTACCACCCGCCACCGTCATCCACCCACCCACCCACCACCACCACCACCGCCACCACCACCCTCTACCTACCCGCCACCACCCGCCACCCGCCACCCACCTGTCACCACCACCCGCCATCCGCCACCCACCTGTCACCACCACCCGCCACCACCACCACCACCACCACCCACTCGCTACCATCCACCACCACCCGCCGCCACCATCACCACTAACCACCCCCCACCACCACCACCCACCCACCCACCATCACCACCCACCACCCACCCGCCACCACCCACCACCACCCGCCATTCGCCACCCACCTACCACTACCACCCGTCATTCGCCACCCACCTACCACCACCACCTGCCATCCGCCACCCTACCTACCACCACCACCACCACTCGTCACCACCCGCCACCGTCACCCACCCATCCACCACCACCACCCGCCACCTACCTGCCACTACCACCCACCCGTCACCACCCGCCATCCGCTACCCACCTGCCACCACCACCACCACTACCCACTCGCTACCACCCACCACCCGCCACCGTCTCCCACCCACCCCCACCACCACCACCACCACCACCACCCACCCTCACCACCCATCGTCACCACTTTCCACCACCGTCTTCCGCCGCCACTTGCCATTTCTCACTCTTTTTTATATTTTAAATTTTTTTTTAAATATTTTGTCAATTATCAAACGCGTTTGTAGTTTATGTTTTTCTAAAAATAAACAAAAAATAAACAAAAATAAATTTATAAATTTTTTGTAAATATAAATTAAAAATATAAATGTTAGCCAACACCAATTTTTTGTTCTGATACATATTTACTTTGATAACAACCAAACTTAAAAAATATAACTAATATCATCATTAACTTTTCAAAATATTGTATACTCTAAAAACAACGCCGCCGGCCCTAAGATTCGTTAGAGCGGTGACTCTTACACCAATGTTTCAATACCACCCAATACCCTGTCATATATTACAATCCAATCTCTCCCCATTTTTGTACCCAAAAAAAAAAAAAAAAATGACAGAGCCAACGATGTCATTGAAGAAGATACAAGGCAAAGTAGCCATAGTCACCGACGGCGCAAGTGGCATTGGCGAGGGCACCGCCTATCTCTTCGTCCAACACGGCGCACGTGCGGTGGTCATCGCCGACGTCCAAGACGAAAAGGGCCGCCTCGTGGCCGAAGTGATCGGCTTAGACCGATGCAGCTACTACCAGTGCGATGTCGCCGATGAAGAGCAAGTGAAAGCCATGGTGGACTGGACCGTGCAGACTTTCGGGCAGCTCGACATCATGTTCAGCAACGCAGGAATCGCGAGCAGCTCCGATCAGTTGCTCCTCGACCTCGACTTCTCGCAATTTGACCGACTGTTTGCGATCAATGTGCGCGGCATGACTGCATGCATGAAGCACGCGGCGCGTGTGATGGTGGAACGGCGCGTGAGGGGGAGCATTGTGTGCACGGCGAGCGTGGCAGGTATTGTTGGAACTCACATATACATAACGCAGATTTACTTAAAATATAAATTATTTTTATAATTTAAAAAATTATAAATATGTTACTGTTAAATTTTTTTATTTAATAGAATTAATTAAAAAATTAAAATTTTTAACTATTCATCTATATAATAATAAAATTATCTGAATTATTAATTGAAATAAATTTTAATATTATTAAAAACTGTTAATTAACTTAATTATTTATTAATAAAAAACTCATTTGTTATGAAATTAGAAATTTTAGGGGTATAATGTAATTTTTAAAATTATAAGAATAATTTATAATTTAAGCAAATCTTAAGGAGTGCGTTTGTAATTTATCATTTTTAAATTGGGTAAATTACACTTTTCATGAGTTTTAATTAATTTTTAATTTGAATAATTTAGTTGTTACATTTTATGTCTGGTTTTATTTAGAATAAATTATTAATAGGTCATAATAGTTAAATTTGATTTCTATCAAATTGCATTAAAAATAAGTCTTAGTAAAATAATCAATAAAAATAATTTTTTTGATGATTTTTTATATATGTCGCTAAAAATTGATAATTAGTGATTTTGTTATCACAATTTTTATAAATTGTTATTAAAACTTATAATTATTGACCTTTTTCTATGAAGAAATTTTTTAAATTGATGCTAAAAGTTAAAAATTATTGATTTTTTAATTTTTTTTAAAATTATCGTTAAAACTTATAATTAGTAACATTTTTTATGACAAAATTTTTAAACTGCCATTAAAAATTAAAAATTAATAATATTTTTAATAATATTTAATAAAAAATATTATTAATTATCATAAAATTTATTATATAATAAATTTATAACCTTGCCTCATTCTATCAAAATTTTGTTTACTTTTGCTGCGTTCGGATCCTCTGGGGTCAGAGTTTCATGCAGTTCTCGTGGAATGGAAAAAACGACGTCACTTTACTTTAAGGCCAAAATAAAATAAAGTTTGTTTTATTCTCTTATGATTAAGGGTCAGAGCACTTTAGAACCTTATAATTTTAACACAGGCAGCAACCTTTCCTATGATTTTGGATTAAAGACAAAAAGACATTTATACTCTTTGTTTCTTTTCATAAATTATTCTTTTAGAGAAAAGAGGGAGCATATTTATAAATGCGGTTAATCGTAATTAACAATCAAATTGTTTTTTACTTATAAAAATTAAGAATAATGCGTGGTAGCTCGAAAAACCACGGCTCGATTTTGGCTCGAATGTCCTAAAACGACGTCGTTTTGGCTCGACAGCCCAAAACGACCGTTTTGGGCTGTCTATTTTTTTTTTTTTCTTCCTTTTCTTTCGTCTTCTTCGTCGACTTCAACAGAGGAGAGAGAGAGAGAACGAGAGGGAGAGAAAGAGAGGGAGAGGGAGAAGACGCCGATGCCCAGCTCCGATCGTCGCCGCCGATCGTCTCGTCGCCCAGCTCCGATTGTCTCGCCGATGCCCAGCTCCGATCGTCTCGTCGCCCAGCTCCGATCGTCTCGCCGATGCCCAGCTCCGATCCTCCCCCTCCCCTCCCCCTCCCCTCCCCTCCCCTTTCCTCCCCCTCCCCTCCTCTGCTGAAATTCGAGCCGTTTGGCTCGAAATGGTTTCGAGCTACCAATCGGTGCTGAAAAATTAATTTAAAAAAAATTTACTACCTTTTAAACCTAATTTATAAAATTTATCAACTTTTTAAGTTAATTTAGAATCATATCTAACCTTTTAAGTTAATATAGAATCATATTTACTTAATTTTTAAATCTAATTTTGTCACGCCCCCAATTTTTATTACTCGAAACCATTACCAAATTCATTAATCTAATTCAATTTCAGAGATAACAGGCGGAAAACTCTTTTCTTCAATGAGTAGAAATAAATAACAATTCTCTCATCCGAATGAAAATTAAATACAACATGATCATACTAAATAAATTGCCCGTGAGCTTATATCATTAAAGGATCAAGAAGAAGGGTGTAACCCTTTTTACATAAATGGCATTCCGCTAACACAAAAGAGACCCCGTGGCCAACAAATTAGAAGATCCAAAATCTTGTAGCATATCCTGATTATCACCTGAAAAAGATTCAACAACGTGGGATGAACATATAGTCCAATAGGGATCTCAACATGGTCCTCAACAATAACAACTTACAGATAACTATGATCATGAATGCTCAATCTCATACTAGAATAGTAATGTGGTAGTTTATAAAAAAATATACATAGGTATGAACTTTTCTCAAAATCAGTCATTTCATTCAACACTGAGAGCGATTCACCTTTCTTTTATTTTCATTATCCCTTTTCCCAAACTTTCAAGACAATAACAATTCTAAAAAAAACAATTTCACCAAGCACATTACTGTCCTCCCATTTTCCACACTTACAACAGATTTTCCTATCTCAAAACATGTTCACAAATATCCAATTTCCTTCACACTTTCCAAACTCTCAAAATAGTATCTTTATCTGTTCCCAACACATTCAAACCTATACATGCGTGCTTTTAGTAAAAGGGATATAACAAATCATCAACATGTATATAATCAACAAATGAGGCAACTCAGCCTTTCAAAACTGTAACCATCGTAACTCATAACATACTCAGATACACTGAAACAATGATGATAAAAAGTTCTGCTCTACCTGCCATAAGTACGGTAAGCCAAAGATACACCTCTCACAACAATATGCCAATTTACCAGACACCAGCTGGAAGGGAGTGGTACCTCTGTTCCATTTTACCAAGCGCTAGTTGGAAGGGTGTGGTACCTCAGATTCTCAGCGCAGCCAATTCTCCTGGCACTAGCTGGAAAGTAATGGTACCTCTGATTCTAAAGGCGGTATATAACACCAATTATTTCAACGCTACAAGGCACAACCAACAAGTGTAATACGTACACATATACTAATCCATAATGTTCAACCAACATAGGTGTAATGCATACACGATAATTCAGCACAACAATGTCATCCTCCACCGATGACCAAGGACAAAACCTCTAGATGCATGTATTCAGTACATCTATTAAAAGACTCAACTCTCATGATGTCTTAAACCCAATAACGCCACAAGTACGATAGTTAAAGATAAAACCCCCAAATGTGTGTATTCAACACTCAAGACATAATAGTTCAATTCTCATATTTATTTTCCGAGACTCATATAGAGTTATCATTTCATTTTCCATTTTCAAGATCAACTTTCATAATTTTCCAGGTCAACATAATCCACCGCTTATTCCAACCCACTTATCCCATTTCACAAAACCAATTCCATTCTTTTCGTTTCACAAAACCAATTTCATTCTTTTCATAAACACGAAACCAATTTTACGGATAATAAAGCCATAATCCATCTTAGTTCAATATGTTCATTTCAAAATAACCCCAATGCAATAGTTAATCCCTTAGCCATTAACACTTTTACACAACCCACATTAACAATTGTAATTTACAAACATTATTCAACCATCCTCCCTCTTAATTTACCAAATTAATATATATTTTAGGGCTTTCTCTTCTTTCAACAATAAGATCCTAGTTTACTCCCCAGTTAGCTCAAAGAACAATCAATGATAATAAACCCATTCTCAAACAACCAACCCTAGGTTCCCTCTCATGATTTTCAAAGAAATCCAACATGGATATGATTTTTATGCAATATAAAGTTACCACATGTCTATTTGTGAACGAGATATTTAAAAAGAGCAAGGAAATCCCTACCTCAAATGGAGAAACCCAAAGGAGAAGAAGAGAAGAACTTGAAAGTGCTCCAAACCCAAACTTTTTCGGATCAACACGTTGCCCCCGCGATGCTCAACCTTTCTACAAAGAGACTAGGGTAGAAGGTCTTTTGAACAAGGTGTATTTGTAGAGAGAGAGAGAGAGTTTAGAGAGAGAGGAGCTGGGTTTTGAAAAAGAAAGAGAATAAAAAATGGAGGAGAAGACCCCTGCTGCGAACTGATATATGCGAGGCTCGCTCGAGCGAAGGAGTGGTCGCTTGAGCGACCAGACACAACAAAGACCTCGCTCGAGCGCAAGAAGCGTCGCTCGAGCAAACAATGTGAAGCTTCAGGTCTGCAACCCAGAAGCACGCTCCAGCGCAAGAGTTCTCGCTCGAGCGAAGAAACACAAAACATATAGCTCGCTCGCTCGAGCGAGGGAAAGCTTGCTCGAGCCAAGAAACACAACCTTCAGGTCCAAAAGAGACGCAAACGCACGTTCGAGCGCAAGAATGCTCGCTCGAGCCAAGAGACACAAACTCAAGGCTCGCTTGAGCGACAAAAGCCTCACTCGAGCGACGACACTAAAAACTGGGCAGCAACACTGAGTTTCTAATCACAACCAACCTGTTACAAACCTGCCCAACACATCCCAAAACTCGAATATAAGAAATTAAAGGATGGAAACAAGATACAGATATCAACACACAACTCGGAACTTGAGTCCGGAATACCACAAAGGACGGGAAAAAACCTGGATCGCTATAAATTTCAAATTTGATTACATATTAAGTTATATATATTTATCAAGCACAAAAGAGTTAATAAAAGGGTTTTGATTTAAATCCAGCAATCTGTTCTTGCTAGTGAATCTTCCAACAAATGGTAACTAATGGGTTATGAACTCAAGATATGAAAATTGATATTAAAAAAATAAATCGAGTCCAGCCTTTGATTTTACTAGTAATTCTTTGATTAAAGGACAAAATGTAATTGATCAGTCATCTACTCAAGAAGAACAAAAAGTGAAGACAAATCATTTTCGATAGTTTTTGGGGGCACCGTATCTTGTTTTTGCTCATAAGCCATACGAAATTCATAATAGAGAAAAATGAACTTGCTAATTAGAATTTTAGCTTCAAGATTTGGGTTTTCTATTTCGGGTCTTCAATCATTCTCCTGTTTGCTTAGCATTTCTTTGCTTTCCTTTGAATGTGATATAGAGATTTAGAGGTGGTAAGAGTTGAAAGACAGTCGTTAGAAAAGATCACGATAGAGGGGTCGAAGGACCATTGTTCAAAGGTGACCAATGTGAGAGAGGGAGAGGGAGACAAGTTTAGCGTTCTGTAAATAGGGAAAATGAAGAGGCTTGGGTGAAGAAAAAATGATGAAGTGGAGAGATGAGGAGGCAGAGGTAGGTGATAATGGCAGATTTAGGATTAGGGTTAGGTTTATCAATTAAATGGGAGGAAGAAGATGAAGTCAAAGGACAATAGTGTCTTTTCATAAAATTCTGAATTTGTCTTAATTATTTTGTTTGCCCAACTCTCAAAAACCGTTCGTGAGACCTAATTTTCGTTAATTTAGCCGAAAAATCTAATTGTTACACTTTATTCCAAAATCACAGGGACGTAGTTGGCTATTTTTAAACGATAAGGGGTTAAAATGCTCTGGGGATAAATTGAATTTTACTCCAAAAAATAAAAATAAATAAATAAATAAAATTTGAAACAAAATGTAGAAGGGAGAGAAAAAGAGAGAGACGCTAGCAGCCACCCTTTCCCTACCTCCGTTTGAGGTACCAATTTGGATACTCACCGGTATACCGGTGTGAACAAAAATCGAAAGCAAACCAGTGCAACTGTTACACAAGTTATTACATAAGCAGTGACAGGTATCATACTCATCGCGACAGGTAAGAAAGTGCTGAAAAATGGTTAAGAAAATTCACGACCATGTCATTACATAAGCAGTGACAGGCCGATACTCATCGCGACAAGTAAGAAAGTGCTGAAAAATGGTCAAGAAAATTCACGACCATGACACTCGATTCCCAATACATATTAGCCGATACGACCAATACTGATACTTCGCGATAGATATCGTTACGTTACCTGATACCACAATTTAGAACCATGGTCCCAGGACTTAAACGGAGTAGGTTATGAGTGAAGCACATGATATACTTGTTGACTTTTTAGAGCAATAACACCCGTTATTAATTTTTTTTTTTTTTTAAGACAATGGTACTTTTATGTTATCTCTCTTATCTTCGTAGTAAGTGCAATCAAGATAAGGGTATTATTGCCTTAAAAATTTGATAAATATGTTATGTACTTTACATATGATCTAATTTTGCAAAAATACTAGAGACCCTAAAAATTTTATCAAAAGTTTTATCAAATGTCTCATATGAGTGTGGGATCTACATTCACAGCCATGTGAGATATTTGGTAAAACTTTTGATAGAATTTTTAGAGTTTCTAACATTATTCTTAATTTTGTATGAATCTCTCACAGAATTCTAACAGAAGAAATTAATTGTAACAAAATAATATTTTGAGATGGTTAAGAGCTAAGTTTTGAAGTTCAAAAATGCAAAATGCAATGCGTATAAGTGGCTTGTATCATATTTTTTAAAGTAAAATTATAAATTTACTAAACTTAACGAGATTATTTTTCGTCAAAAACACTATCGACATTATCAATTGAACTAAAATGATACAAAATTTTAAATTAAGAGGCAAAATTGAACTAATTGAAAGTGGATAGACCAAAATGACACAAAAAGCAAAATGTAGGGATCATCGGTATAATTTGCCCCATTGTTATTTAATTTCTAATTTCAAGATTTCTAATAATTTTTACTGCTTTTGTGCATAAATCCCCAACAGGTAGTAGGGGAGGAAACAAGTTGACAGATTACGAGATGTCAAAGCACGCTGTGATCGCGCTGGTGAGGTCGGCTAGCCAGCAGCTCGGACAGCATAGGATTAGAGTCAACAGTGTGTCGCCGTTTGGGGTTGCGACGCCGTCAACTTGTGCAATGCTTGGAAAGGAAGAGGAAGAAGTTAAGAAAGAATACGAGGGTCGGACTCCGTTAAAAGGGATTGTGCTCAAAGTTAAACACGTGGCAGGTGCTGTGCTGTTCTTGGTCTCCGACGAATCTGGATTCATCTCCGGTCATGATATGGTCATAGATGGCGGGTTCTTAGCTTGATTGATGCTGTCACATTCAATTTTCATGATTACGGCAAGTTTGGAACTTTCGGTTTTAACAGATCAGATATCAAGGGATGCTTTTCATTAGGGCAAATTACATTAATAGTCCTTATAGTTTGGGACTTGTGTCACTTTGGTCCTGACATTTCAATTGTGACACATTTGACCCTGAATTTTGAATGTTGTTCCAAATAAGGACAATTGAAAATATAATTAGATTTTTCAAGGGTAAAATTGTCAATTTGATAAAATATAAACTAATTTGATAAAAATAAATGTCAAACAAATATTTTTTAATTTTAAAAAATTATTTCTACCTACTAAAAATAAAATTATATAAAATTGATAAATCTTTTAGACATTTTTTTTACCAAATTAATTTTTATTATGTGTTTGGATGATGATCATGTAAAATTAATTTAAAAAAATTAATCATGTAATTTTTATTAATTTTACATAATTTTATCATTGGTGGATAAAAATAATTTTAAAAAAATTAAAAATATTTTTTTGACATTTATTTTTGTCAAATTAGTTTATATTTTATCAAATTGACGATTTTACCTTTGAAAAATCTAATAATATTTTCAATTGTCCTTATTTGGAACAAGATTCAAAATTCAGGGTCAAATGCGTCACAATTGAAAAGTCAGGGACCAAAGTGACACAAGTTCCAAACTATAAGGACTATTAGTGTAATTAACCTTTCATTTAATATTGGTCCTATTTGGCAATCGTTCTTTTGGTTAAAAAAAAAACGCTCCATCTTAAAAAAAAATTATAAAAAAAAAAAATAAAAAAAATAATAATAAAATCAACTTTTCAAACACAACTTCTAAATGAATATTAAATTTTAAGTGTTTAATGAGATTATTAAACACCACCTCCAGCATAACAAAAATTAAGGAGTTGTTTAAGATATTTTAAATTAGTGTACTTTTTAATTTTTTATAAAAAAAATTGTGTAGAAAAATAGAGATTATTAAACACCACCTACAGCATAACAAAAATTAAGGGATTGTTTGAGATGTTCTAAATAAGTGCACTTTTTAATTTTTTATAAAAAAAATGTGTGGAAAAATAAAGAAAGCAGGTAGAAAAATAGAGAGAAGATGTTAATAGATGTTGATAGATGTGACCTAAATAAATATATGTATGCAAAAAAAAAAAAAAACTTTTTTAGCGCAGACCAAACACCTACTAAATGAATTACTTACAATACCAATAATATCAATTGAAAACAATGCGTTGGAAAAGCTTGAACATAATTAGTAATTTTGTATTTCAATTAAAACATTATGCATATCAAATAGATCTAGAAAAGGCCTAATTTAAGTTTGTGTAAATTGCATTAACAATCCCTAAAGTTTATCTTTAACCTAGATTTGATCTTATTTCACTTTACCACTTACCAAACATTGTTTATTACTGGATGTAACAAAAAATATATAATTACCTTACGTTATGTTTGGTTGAGAGATTTGGAAAGAACTAAGTAAAATGTAAGTATATTTTATTCACGTTTTTATCTATCTTGTTCATTTCTCTTCCTAATTTTATCTATCTTGAAAAGACGAGTCATTTGGAGGAGCTCATTATCAGCTTTTCTCAAAAGACGAGTATTGATTGAAGCTGATAATTATAGCTATATAGAATCCAATGACTGAATTAAGCATATGGGTCCTGAGCATCTTGAAACTCGGGTCCATATGGATTTTGAGTAGTTGAACCTTCAGAAGAGTTTGAACTGTCTGAACCATCTTCTGAACTGATATTATCCGAGTCTGATTTGGCTTGGGCCATGAGTAGACGAGCCATTTGGAGGAGCTCATCTTTGGATGACTTGGACTTGGGCTTAACCTTTGATTTGGATTTATCCTTTAACTTGGGCTGGTCAGAACTGGGCTTTGCTGACTTGGATTTAATCTTTGATTTGGATGACTTGGGCTTGGAAGAACTGGATGATGGGCTTCCAAGATTGACTGGAGGAAGTTGGCTTCCTTGAGTGACTGGAGCAGTTGGGATCTGCTGAGCTTTAACCATGGAAGGTGTTGGAGCATGAATGTTAATCGGGAACTCAGTTTGAACAATGTCAACAATTCTTTGAATCTTAAAGTTATCCCACCATTTAACCTTATGTAGCCGTTGAATCACTTTACCAGAAATACCATATTGCCATTTGAATATCCAAGGGATTTTATATTTGGATATAAAAATAAGCAATTGAGGGAATTCTCTTTACTGTGGAGTGAATGAGAAAACAGTGGAGAAATAATTGACTTGATCCAAAATTACTGATGGAAAGATGTCTGGAATGGCACCATAATGGGTCTACCATCTCAGAAACCAAGTAGGTAATTCTGACTTAAACTTTTGATCAAATTGAAGAAACCAGGAGTGACTAAATGTTTCATTTTGATATAGGAGGACTTTGAACCAGGCATCAATATAATCATAATAATTATACTGAAGGGAGTGATTAGGTAAATCTCGAAGTTGATAAGGAGAACCCCATTCAACTAAGGAAACAATATTGTGAATATAAAGTGAATGGTAAACCACTTTACTAGTGTAAGTACGATCATAAATGGGTTTAATCACAATTGACTGATGGTTGAACAAGATGTCTTTATAGAAGGTGATTGTTTTCTCTGGATGGAGAGGAACAAAATGCCATCCAGGAGGGAAATAAGTTTTAACCAGATCATTAACAGATTGACTCTTTGGGTGACTAGGTTCTTTGAAAAAGAGATTAGTAGATGTTGAGTCAACATAATCAGATCGAGCAATTTTAATAGGATTAGGAGGGTATGGAGTAACTGCTTGGCTAGATGAAGCAAAATGATCAGTGGCCAAAGCAGATGTGAAACTGGGTCGAGGAATATTACCAAGAACTTGGTAACGGTTAATCATTTCAATAGGATGGTATTGGGTGACTAACTCCAAAGGAGGAATAAAAGGTTGACTAGTTGGGACCAAGGCTTTAGAAGGGGGCCTTGGGCGAGACATCTGTTTAAAAAGAAACAAAGGTTAGCAATAAAGATTAGCAACCACTAAGGAGATCTAAATAAGTTTGATGAAAATCCAAACAGTTGTAATAATCAGCAAGTAAATGGCGACGAGCTTGGATTTGGTGGTACTGAATGTATTGAGCACGTTTAGTAGTTTTTCTGGCTAATTTTATCCGGGCAATGCGATAAGCAGTTTGGTGAATCAGATCACGGTAACAGGTAATTTGGGTTTTATGGTAAGCAATAAATGGAGTGGCCATCCCTATCCCCCCTGTAAAAATTCTCGGGTAAGGAAATCGGGAATGGAATTTTGACAACCAGGTATATATTCAATAGTAAAATCGAAAATACTTAAAATAGATTGCCAACGGGCAAAAATTTGCTTACTAGCAAGATTTTGAACATCTTTTTCTAAAACATATTTAGTAGATTTGCAATCAACACAAAGTAAAAATTTTTGATTTAAAATATCATCTTGAAATTTACTAATACATAAAACAGTAGATAAAATTTCTTTTTTAATAGTACTATAATTTAATTGTGCTTTATTCCCGACACCAGAGTGATAACGAACAATTTGTTCAGATGATTGAGGAGTGACTTTCTGAAGGAGAATGCCACCATAACCAACATCAGAGGCATCAGTTTGAATAATTTTGAATGAATTTTCAGTAGGAATACCAAGACAAGGAAGAGACTTGACATATTGTTTAACCTGTTTAACAATAGCAGTATGAGTAGATTTCTGTGAAAACATGATAAATTTAGACAATGTATTAAGATTTCTGTAGTACAGATTAATTAATCAAAAAATGAATCGATTATTTAGAAGTAACTCGTCAGTCAGTTCTAGATCAACTACTTTGCCCTCAATACCTAATCAAGGATTAGTAATTAATGCAGAAGATGTCGAAATACAAAATGATAAAATTGATTTAAGTTGGAATATACCAAAATTATCTATCAAAGAAATTTATAAAACTACTTTTATACAAAATACTTTTCATGTTAATCTGCATGTTAAAACTATTGAACAAGTTTATGCTTTAGAAAAACCCAGGGAAACCTGCCAATTATTTGATGCTAATATGATACAAATACATTTAAAAAATGGTAACAATTTTATTCATTTAGGATTAATTCAAGTCGGTGTTAAACCATTAACTCAACAAGGTAAAAATGCTTCTGTCCTGTTATGTTTAAGAGATGCTCGTTTTATTGATTATAATGATAGTTTAATGGGAATGATAGAAACTGGTCTGCATAAAGGTCCAGTATATTTTAATTGTTTTCCTGATTTTACGCTTAGTTTACGAGATCCACATATTTTAAAAGCATTAACTTTGAATATTCAATTAAATGGTTCATTTACTAATATGTTAGAAAAAGTTCATAATATTGCCCTGATTTATCGTGTTCATTATAAATGCTTGAAAACTAATTTAAATGTTCAAGCCTTACATAAAAGTCCAAAAGATAAAACTCTGTTAATCCGAAGTAGTAATAATGAATCACATATTAATGTTCCTCAAATGATTGAATGGAAAAATATTACTCTTCCTGATCAATGGCTTACAACTAATGAAAATTATAAACATAATCAACAACAATCATCTATTCAAGATATTCAAGATATTGAACAATATACTGATGGTTCCGTTGGTATTAAATTTAATCGTGGTCAATCCTCTAGACATAGTACATCTAGTGTCCCTACTGATGTTGAAACTGAAGGTGAAATATTTAATACTCCTTTATTTAGGAAAAATAGTCAAATCTATCTTGGTCAAACTTCTCAAAGTAAATTAAAAGGACTTGATAACTCTACAACTTCTCAAATTAGTAAACTTGTTTATTCAACTCACACACAGTTACATGAAGATGATGAAGTATCTCAAAATTCTCCTACTCAAACTGATTTCGAAGTTACTCAACCAATCAATCCCCAATTAATGACAATCAAAAAAGAATTTACTCCAGATTTAGATAAATTACTTATTGATTTTAGATCTACGGAAAATAGAACTAAAAGACATGTTTATCGGGCTAAATATGATTTTGCTCAACAATCCAGAATAACTAGAAAATGGTATGATTTTATGGTTGAATATAGTTTTGAATTATCTTTCTTTGAATATCTAGATAAATATTACAAAAAGATTAATACAATCACAAAACATAAATGGAAGACTTCTCCTAATACATCTGTAACTTCTAGCCATCCACCTCTATCTAATATAATTATTGAATGTCAAGGTTCTGAAGTTCCAGCCTCTCCTTTTAAGTTGCCTGGTACTGACCCTGAAATTAAAAAAGTTATTGAACAAAATAATTACACTAATCAATGTTTAAAGACAATTGGTAAACAATTAGATAAGATAGAAACTAATCTAGATGATTATTCTGCTAATTCTACTTCCACAAAACAATCTCTAGATCAACCTTTAATTACTCTTCCTAGTGATCGTTCCAAACGTAAAAGTTTAGTAACTAATGATCACTCAACAGTTAAAGCTATAGAACAATTATTCACTAAATTAGCTACACCTGAACAAGCTTCTCCCTCCAAAGGTCTTACTGTTTTAAACCAACCTATTGCACTTGTGTCTACTCAATCAGAATCTGATACAACTGATACTGAAATTAATCAATTAGCTCAACAATTTCAATCCTCTACTCAGCTTAATAAATTACATTATCCTAAACCTAATCTTACCTCTCTTACTAAAAACTGGTATTCTAGACCTACACCACCTGATCTCCAATATGAGGAAAATAATCTTGCTAATCAACTTTCTGTCTCTGCTAAAAGATTATATGAATGGAATATTGATGGATTAAGTGAAGATCAAATACTGCAAAAATTAAATCATTTATCTATGGTTGCAAATAGTTATTTAACTAATTACCCTGATTACTCTCAACCTGAAATTGCTTCTTTAATCACCTATGGTTTCACCGGTATGCTCAAATCTTGGTGGGAAAAATATCTCACTGAAGACCAACGTGAATCAATCTTACATGCTAATCAAAAAGATACCAATGATCTCCCCATTTTTTATGAACATATTGGTTATTATGTCCCTGATGGTGTTAACACATTAATCTATACAATAGTTAGACATTTCATAGGAACTCTTACTAATATATATTCTCGCATACATGATCAACTTAGTAACTTGACCTGCCCCACATTAAGTGATTTTAGATGGTATAAAGATGTATTTACCTCTAGAGTTATGTTAAGAGAAGACTGTACTAAATCATTTTGGAAAGAAAAATTTATTAATGGATTACCTCATTTATTTGCTCACAAAATTAGAGATGTTCTTAGTCAACCAACTGGAATCATTGAATATGATAATTTAACATATGGCGATATAATTAGCACTATTCAAAAAGAAGGATTAAGAATGTGTATTGATCTTAAGCTTAGTCACAAAGCTCAAAAAGATAAACACAATGCTAAATATGAATTAGGAAATTTCTATGAACAATATGGTTTACCTCCTGTAGCACCCTCTCGTAGAAAATCAAATAAATATACAAAACATAAATCATCTCACAAATATTCAAATAAATACAAAAAGAACTATTCACCTTCCAAATCAAATGATAAATTTTATACTAAACCCAAAAAGAAATATTACAAGTCAAAATCACATCCAAAATCTAAATCTAATAAGGATATTACTTGTTATAACTGTGGTCAAAAAGGTTATTATTCTAATAAATGTAAAGAAAAACAAAAATTAAAAGATTAAGTAAATCAACTTCAAATTGATGATCAATCTAAGAATCAATTATTTGAAATCTTTCAATTAAATCAATCTGTTAGTGATTCCTCTTCTGATAATCTTACTACTTCCTCTGATTACCATTCACCAAGTGATAATTCTGATAATAATATTGAATTAGGATGTAATGATGTTTGTTGTAAACCTATTAAACAAATTAATGTTCTTACTAAACAGAATCAAGAAGAATCTGCTCTTATTGAATTAATTAGTAAATTAGATGATCCAGAATTAAAAAGAAAATATACTGATAAACTTAAATCTTTATTAATCAATACTGATCATAAACCTAAACAAGATAAACTTATTATTAGTCTATCTAAAACTTTAGAAAGATTTAAGAACAAACAAAAAGAAATTACTCTTCAAGATTTACAACAAAAAATCAATCAGATTAAACAAACTATTAAAGAATTACAGAATAAATATCAACATTTAGAAGATGAAATTATTACACTAAAACTTAATAAAAACTTAGAAAATTTCCAAACTAATAATGATGAATCTCCTCATGAATCTGAACATGATTCTGACCCCACTAATCCTGATAACTTATTATTTGATAATCGATCACACCAATCTCATGATCTTGAAGAAAAAAGATTAAATTTAATTAATAAAATCTATATTCAAAAATGGTATTCCAAAATTAAAATTGTTATTAATAATTTTGAATTAGAATTAGTTGCATTAATTGATACTGGTGCTGATCTTAATTGTATTCAAGAAGGTTTACTCCCTAGTAAATATTATGAAAAATGTCATGAAAAATTAACCTCTGCTAATGGTAGTAAAATGCATATTAAATATAAATTACCTAAAGTCCATGTTTGTCAAAATAATGTCTGTTTTAAAACCTCATTTGTTTTAGTAAAAAATATGACTGATAAAATTATTCTAGGTACACCATTTATATATTTATTATATCCATTTACCACATCTAGTGAAGGAATAACTACTCATGTTTTGGGTCAACCTGTTACATTTAAATTCTTGTCTCCTCCTGAAATATTAGATTTAAATCAATTAAAAGATTGTTCTATTTCTCAAACTATTAATCGATTAACTAGACATTTAAGATATTTAAAAGAAGAAATTAATTACAAAAGAATTGATCAACAATTAACTAATCCAGTTATTATTTCTCAAATTAATGAATTTAAATTAAAATTGGAAACTACCGTTTGTTCTACTTTACCTACTGCATTTTGGCATAGGAAAAAACATGTAGTGACATTGCCATATATTAAGAATTTTCATGAAAGTCAAATTCCTACAAAATCTAGACCTATTCAAATGAATCATGAATTACTTGAAATGTGTAAAAAAAGAAATCAATGAACTATTAAAAAATCGAATAATTAGTCCAAGTAAATCACCTTGGTCATGTCCTGCTTTTTATGTAAATAAAAATGCTGAATTAGAACGAGGTGTCCCTCGCTTAGTCATCAATTATAAACCATTAAATAAAGTTTTAGAATGGATTCGATATCCTATTCCTAATAAAAAAAGATTTGATTAAAAGACTTAGTCAAGCTGTTATTTTTAGTAAATTTGATTTAAAAAGTGATTTTTGGCAAATTCAAATTCATCCTAAGGATAGATATAAAACTGCTTTCACTACACCATTTGGACACTATGAATGGAATGTCATGCCATTTGGGTTAAAAAATGCTCCTAGTGAATTTCAACATATAATGAATGATATTTTCAATCCATTTAGTCATTTTTCTATAGTTTATATAGATGATATTCTTATTTTTTCAAAATCAATTAGTGAACACTGGAAACATCTTACCGCATTCTTTTATACCATTAAGAGTCATGGTCTAGTCATTTCTGCTCCTAAGATTAAATTGTTTCAAACCAAAGTCCAATTTTTAAGATATGATATTCACCAGAATACTATTTTACCTATTAGTCGTTCCATTGAATTTGCGTCTAAATTTCCTAATGAAATCTTAGATAAAACTCAACTACAACGTTTTTTAGGATCACTGAATTATATTGCTGAATTTTACAAAGACCTTAGGAAAACTTGTCAACCTCTGTTTGATCGGTTAAAAGACAATCCTCCTCCTTGGTCTTTTACTCATACTGCTATTGTTAAACAGGTTAAACAATATGTCAAGACTCTTCCTTGTCTTGGTATTCCTACTGAAAATTCATTCAAAATTATTCAAACTGATGCCTCTGATGTTGGTTATGGTGGCATTCTCCTTCAGAAAGTCACTCCTCAATCATCTGAACAAATTGTTCGTTATCACTCTGGTGTCTGGAATAAAGCACAATTAAATTATAGTACTATTAAAAAAGAAATTTTATCTACTGTTTTATGTATTAGTAAATTTCAAGATGATATTTTAAATCAAAAATTTTTACTTCGTGTTGATTGCAAATCTGCTAAATATGTTTTAGAAAAAGATGTTCAAAATCTTGCTAGTAAGCAAATTTTTGCCCGTTGGCAATCTATTTTAAGTATTTTCGATTTTACTATTGAATATATACCTGGTTGTCAAAATTCCATTCCCGATTTCCTTACCTGAGAATTTTTATAGGGGGGATAGGGATGGCCACTCCATTTATTGCTTACCATAAAACCCAAATTACCCGTTACCGTGATCTGATTCACCAAACTGCTTATCGCATTGCCCGGATAAAATTAGCCAGAAAAACTACTAAACGTGCTCAATACATTCAGTACCACCAAATCCAAGCTCGTCGCCATTTACTTGCTGATTATTACAACTGTTTGAATTTTCATCAAACTTATTTAGATCTCCTTAGTGGTTGCTAATCTTTATTGCTAACCTTTGTTTCTTTTTAAACAGATGTCTCGCCCAAGGCCCCCTTCTAAAGCCTTGGTCCCAACTAGTCAACCTTTTATTCCTCCTTTGGAGTTAGTCACCCAATACCATCCTATTGAAATGATTAACCGTTACCAAGTTCTTGGTAATATTCCTCGACCCAGTTTCACATCTGCTTTGGCCACTGATCATTTTGCTTCATCTAGCCAAGCAGTTACTCCATACCCTCCTAATCCTATTAAAATTGCTCGATCTGATTATGTTGACTCAACATCTACTAATCTCTTTTTCAAAGAACCTAGTCACCCAAAGAGTCAATCTGTTAATGATCTGGTTAAAACTTATTTCCCTTCTGGATGGCATTTTGTTCCTCTCTATCCAGAGAAAACAATCACCTTCTATAAAGACATCTTGTTCAACCATCAGTCAATTGTGATTAAACCCATTTATGATCGTACTTACACTAGTAAAGTGGTTTACCATTCACTTTATATTCACAATATTGTTTCCTTAGTTGAATGGGGTTCTCCTTATCAACTTCGAGATTTACCTAATCACTCCCTTAAGTATAATTATTATGATTATATTGATGCCTGGTTCAAAGTCCTCCTATATCAAACTGAAACATTTAGTCACTCCTGGTTTCTTCAATTTGATCAAAAGTTTAAGTCAGAATTACCTACTTGGTTTCTGAGATGGTGGACCCATTATAGTGCCATTCCAAATATCTTCCCATCAGTAATTTTGGATCAAGTCAATTACTTCTCCACTGTTTTCTCATTCACTCCACAGTAAAGAGAATTCCCTCAATTGCTTATTTTTATATCCAAATATAAAATCCCTTGGATATTCAAATGGCAATATGGTATTTCTGGTAAAGTGATTCAGCGGCTACATAAGGTTAAATGGTGGGATAACTTTAAGATTCAAAGAATTGTTGACATTGTTCAAACTGAGTTCCCGATTAACATTCATGCTCCAACACCTTCCATGGTTAAAGCTCAGCAGATCCCAACTGCTCCAGTCACTCAAGGAAGCCAACTTCCTCCAGTCAATCTTGGAAGCCCATCATCCAGTTCTTCCAAGCCCAAGTCATCCAAATCAAAGATTAAATCCAAGTCAGCAAAGCCCAGTTCTGACCAGCCCAAGTCAAAGGATAAATCCAAATCAAAGGTTAAGCCCAAGTCCAAGTCATCCAAAGATGAGCTCCTCCAAATGGCTCGTCTACTCATGGCCCAAGCCAAATCAGATTCGGATAATAGCAGTTCAGAAGATGGTTCAGACAGTTCAAACTCTTCTGAAGGTTCAACTACTCAAAATCCATATGGACTCGAGTTTCAAGATGCTCAGGACCCATATGCTTAATTCAGTCATTGGATTCTATATAGCTATAATTATCAGCTTCAATCAATACTCGTCTTTTGAGAAAAGCTGCTGATATATATATCTATATTTGATTCCCTCACTCACATGCCTCCAAGCAATGAATAGTAAAAAAAGTCAACTTTACTGTTCACTATTCATCAAAAAGTCAACATTACTATTCATCATTCATCATGATTCATTCCACCGACAAATTCAGCACAGTAAAAGCTTTAATAATTCACCGAAAGCAGCAGACAACTCCCATGTGCTTCTGATGCTCCTTTCAAGTCAAGACTATTCACTCACAAGGCTCACAGCAATCACTCACAAGGCTAACAGTGGTGGTCTCTTTTGATTATAAAAGGGCCTCTTCAGTCAAGAATAAGGCAGAGTTAGAAAAAAATTGAGAGCATCTCTTCCTCAAGAGAAAAACCTATCTCTGTAATTTTCTTTTCAAGTCCGTTTTCAAGTTATGTATTTTGAAGAATTGTTAATCCATTAAACAATTGTAAGTTTTATTATTAATGTTTATTTAAAGTTTTATTATTAATGTTTATTTAAACTGTTTTCTTTTATTATTTATTTCAGTTTTAGTTTAACTTATTTTTAGTATTATTTGTGCTATAAGTTCTAGGTGGCAACATCCCAAGTTTGTAGAAGGGGGTAGTTATGGACAAAGTGAACCTTGGCTCAAACCACTACACGCGCGCCGCCGTCGTCCGTCCGTCCAACCGGGCGCGGGTGTGGGCCGGTTCTTATATTAAATTTTTGGACAAAATTTACTTGAATTTTTTCAAAAAATTCTTGCTGGAAAATTTATTTTTTTTGAAAGAAATTAATTTAAATTTTTGTGCTAATTTTTCCTATCCAAACAGAGCCTTTCTCCGGTCCAATTTCCAGCAGGTTCAAACAGGTTGAACCGGACAGATTTATTTATAGTAGACAGATTCAAACAGTTCGGACCTGTTCGATTTAAACTATATCTGTTCAGAACAGATTACATCTGTTCAATTCAAAATCTTATCTGTCCGAACAGGTACCATTTGCCTATAAATATTGGATCATTCCAGCAGTATTCTACATCTGAAAATTCATTTGTTGCAGTATTGTTCCAACAGAATTGTTCCAGATTTTGCTCTTTGCATTATCTATTCTTCATATTATTTTTAAAAGAAATATTTGAGAGTATAAGAACACAAGTTTTATTCGCCATATAAATTGTTTGGAGTGCTACTATAATTTGTGATGATCATTGTATCCTGGGAGATAGACGCCTTTTATCCGTAAACACCGAAGCAGGGTGAATTTGTCTTAAGGACAGAGTGTCACACACTCGGCTTGATCTTTTAAATATTTATTCGGTTCGGCAAAATAAATAATGTAAGTAATTTATTTATATTTGTTTGATTTGTTTCAACTTATTTATTTTACACAGAAGATTGTTTTGACAATCTTAAGATAGATTCGAATTATTCTATTTATACAGAATTTTTCATTTGTTTCCTTTTCTCTTCCTTTCTTCTTATGGAAATTACTTTATGTGATTTTACAAAATAATATTCTGGTTGGAAATACAAATAGTAGTAATATACCATTTATTTTCTTTGACAACTAGTAGTCATTAACAATTCAGAATATTTATTCGTGAAATTGGTCAGAAATTAATTTTGATTTTCAGAAATAATTTCTAAGTTTTCATTAATTAAAATTCTGTTTCAATATTTTAATTTTTGAAATGTTACAGAAATTTAATTTTCTGTGAATAAAATTTTATTTTATTTTCAAATTAATTGAAAATAAAAGTTACAATTCTTGTTTCTTTTACTTTTTACAGAATTTAATTATGTGGTTTTGGTTTAAATTTTATGTGTAGTATAAAATTCTAATTATAATTTTGTTTTATAATTTAGAATTCATGGCTACTGAAACTGGTCAAACTAATGCTCAAACAAGTACTAGTATGGTGGTTGCAATTGTGCCAACCCCTCCTTCTGTTGTAACTGTGCCAGTCAATCATGGTGAGAAGCCAGAAAAGTTCTTAGGAATTGATTTTAAAAGATGGCAGCAGAAAATGTTGTTTTATCTTACTACTCTCAACCTAGAGTGTTTCCTCCGTGAGGATGCTCTTACACTCTGAAAGATGATGAAACTAACGGGCAAGTGGTTGTTGCGGTCGATGCTTGGAAACATGCTGATTTCCTTTGCCGGAACTACATCTTAAATGGACTTGACAACATATTATACAACGTCTACAGTCCTATCAAAACGGCAAAGGAACTTTGGAAGTCTTTGGAGAAAAAGTACAAAACAGAAGATGCTGGCTCAAAGAAATTAGTGGTTGGCAAATTCCTGGACTATGTGATGGTTGATTCTAAGACTGTGATTTGCCAAGTTCAAGATCTCCAACTCATTCTGCATGACATTCATGCAGAAGGCATGTCTCTCAATGAATCCTTCCAAGTTGCTGCCTTAATTAAAAATTACCATAAGGCTGGAAGGAATTCAAGAATTACCTCAAACACAAGCGCAAAGAAATGGCTTTAGAGAAATTAATTGTGTGTTTGAGGATTGAGGAGAACAACCGCAATTCAGAGAAACGGGCTGGTAAGCATCCAATGGAGTCTAAGGCAAATATGGTGGAACATGCTCCAAAAGCAAAGAAACAAAAGTTTTCTGGAGAAAGTTCTACACAAGGCTCTAAAGGAGGAGAAACTAAAAAGTACAAGTTCAATGGCAAATGTTACATCTGTGACAAAGAGGGACATTGGGCCAAAGATTGCCATAGCAAACGCAAAGATAAAGGAAGATCAAGCAAGAAGCCTGCTCAAGCTAATATGACCGAAGTGGACAGAATTTCCAATGATGTAGAGGACATAAATCCTTCTGCAGTTGTTTCCGAGGCAAATCTTGTCGAAAATCGAAAAGAATGGTGGGTGGACACTGATGCTATTCGCCATATTTGTGCCGAAAAAAAGATATTCACATCTTATTCTGTAGTGGACAACGGTGAACAACCCTTTATGGGCAACTGTAGACACCCCATTTTTGACTGCCTTTATGACTTGGGCACTACTGATGGTTTACTTTGGTGATGAAAGATGTGCAAGGCAAATGGTCGATTTCTTTGGCAAGAGGAGAGTCAAATCCCAATTTCACACCCCTTTTTGGACCAAAACTATTTTGAATGGTTTTTAGACCTTAAAACCCTCTCTTTCAAAATATTTTTGAAATAAAGTTCCTACGATGTTCCGACGCTCGTATTTTGTTAAATGTTGCGCTTTTCGGTAAATTGAGCAAGGACAAAGTGGAGATGAATAAAAGAGAGGTAAACTCTTTGGAAAATCTTTCAAAACACCTTATTTAGAGGTTTGGAGTTGAAAAAAATGGAGAGGAGAGAAGAAACCAAGTTGGAAGGAGTTGGGCATGAACCGTTAAGAGAAAGTCAAGCGGCCCTCGCTAAATCGGGCCTATCCATTTGTACACTTGGAGTTCAGATATGAGGCCACCACTGTTGGAAATAAGACTTCTGGAGCTTCATTTTTCATTCAAGAACCTCCTCGAACCGAGTCCGAATGGGAGAGATATGGTTATTGGAAGTTAGGCATCAATTCGGCTGGACCGAAACTGAGCAGTCTTCACTAAAAGAGAGATATCTCTTAGAACAGTTGGAATTTTGATGTGAGGCTATAACCATTGGAAAGCGTACTTCCGGGGCTTCATTCTGGACACAAGAATGACCTAAAAAGGCATCCAGATGAAGGAGTTAGGCTTTCTTCAAGTCTGGTACTAGGACTGATTTTTGCTGCCGGACTCTATGGGAGTGTGCCGGCCATGAATGGCCAATGCCGGCCCTATGCCATCCAAACGTGACCCCATGCCAGCCAATAATGGTAAGGTGTCGGCCAACAATGTTAAGGTGCCTGCCATTGATGCCAGAAAGCAGATTTCGACAGATATTTTGCTCCAGCTTGCTCTAGCTGTCTTTCTTGAGATATTTTCGACCAAATGCTCCATTTTTGCTATATAATGAGGCCATATCTATCACATTGAAGGGTTAGAACATTTTAGAACATTTTGGCAAAGGCTTGGAAGCCTCTCTCTCTAGAACTCTCTCTCTCTCTCTCTCTATAGCGACCCCGGTCTTTTCCAGTTAGTTGTTGTATTCGGACTTATGTTTCGTAGATCCCGTTGTTAAATAATTGTTGTTATTGTCCTTTAATTCCTTATTCTTGAGTTATAGGATGTTTTGGGCAGATTGGTTACAGGTTGGTTGGGTTGGAAACCTAGTGTTGCTATCCAGTTTTTGGGACCTTCGCTCGAGCGAGGAGTTGGTCGCTCGAGCGAGCTTTTGTTTTTGGTCCTTCGCTCGAGCGAGGGTTTGGTTGCTCGAGCGAGAGTAGAGTTTTGTGTTTGGTGGCTCGAGCCATGGTTTCTTCGCTCGAGCGAGCGATTGCGTCTAGTTTAGACCTGAAAGTTGTGTTTCTTCGCTCGAGCGAGCTTTTCTTCGCTCGAGCGAGCGAGGTGTATGTTTTCGAGTTCTTCGCTCGAGCGAGCATTCTGTCGCTCGAGCGTGCTTCTGGGTTGCAGACTTGAAGCTTCGAGTTCTTGGCTCGAGCGAGACTTTCTTCGCTTGAGCGAGGCTTTCTTGTGTCTGGTCGCTCGAGCGACCAATCCTTCGCTCGAGCGAGCCTGTCAGGTTTAAATACACAGCAGTGGTTTTTAAAACACTTTTTCATCCTCTTTTTGATTCCAAAACCCTAGGTCCGTCTTCTCTCTCCCTCCACTCACCTTTTCTCTTAGGTATCATCTCTTTTTAGGGTGTTTCTACCCTAGGTTCTTTATTAAAAAGATAGAGTGAGTCGAGGGCTTCATTTAATCTGAGTGTTTAGCGGTTTGGAGCACTTTGGATTTTGGGTCATCATCTCCATCTTCTCCATTCGGGTTATCCACTTCGAGGTAGGGATTTCCTACTCCATATTATAAGTTTTGTCCTAAGTTTTGGTACTTTGATATGTTGGGGTTGTTTGGTAATTTTGAGAAAAACCCTAGTGGTTGAAATAAGTTAATTTGTATAATTAATTTAGGGAAAAATGTGGAATTGAGTTTAATTCATGGAATTGGGGAATTTAGTGATTTAATGGCGTAGTTGGGTAGTTTAATTACTTACCTATGAAGATGTTAAATTTACATTTATTGATACATTTATTTCCTGTTTAGAAATAACTGTTTTGGGCTATCGGTGGAGGATAGTCGTAATTGTTGTAGACATTGCATGTGGATTAGGGAAAACTGAAACTAATCGCATTGGTTAAGTCATTGATTTTGACTGTTGAATTAATACAGAAATATGTGTATTGATTGAGTATTGTATATGACAAGTGTTTAATACTTTGTATATGCATTTTGTTTGGGAGGAGATAGGGGATGTACTCCATGGTTTTAGGGAAGATAGGGGATGGACTCTCAAACTAGTTTAGGAGGAGAAAGGGGATGGACTCCATTAGTACCACTACTATGTGTACTTATTGATTTATGGAAGTGTTTTTACACATTATCGATACATCACTAAAATGTGTATCAAATTGGAAGTATGGAAATGTTTTGGTATGAGCCTTAGTCTCATTTAAATTTGTTGATGTTGGAAGTAATGTTAATGTGAGATGTAGTCTCACTGTTATAGTTTGGCCAGGTTCTGAGCCATATTGGTATAAATGGAAAGTTGAACAAATAATGAGAAGTGAAACGTGTCATGGACATTATTGTTATGGAACTGTATGATAATGAAGTCGGTAATTTGTGTTAACCATCTATTGAATGCTATTGCTTTATTCAATGCTTATATTTGGTTTAGTATATTTCTACTGGGCTGTGGCTCACCCTATACGGGAACATCATTTTCAGGTTCAGGTGATATGTACCTCCAAGGACTTAGCTTGGAAGGATTTAGAGTTGAAGACTCTGTTTAGATTAGTCGTTTATTTTGTTTTATTTTGATGTTACATGTAAACACAAGCCTAGGGCTTAATGTGTAAATGAGTTAGTACTCATATTTTTTGTGTCCAAGTGTTGGCTTGGAAAGATGTAAGGCCATAGGGCATTTACTTTCATTATTACATGTAATGTGTTTTAATAAGATTACTCTGATGAATGAAATAATACTTTGTTTTCTTGTAATGATGCATGTTAATGTTATATATTATGGGTTTATTTTGAGGGCGTTACAAGTTGGTATCAGAGTGTACCGGGTTCGAATACTTTGGGTATGTGGGAAGTGATTAGTATCACAATGGGTTCGTCTCGTTTGATAGAGACTTAGCTGTACTGTTATATACTTATATGATAACATGTTTATGTGACTATGTGGGTATGGAATGTAGTTTCTAGGATGTTGATTGGACCCTTGAGTTTCTGAAAGTCTTATTGGAAAGGCACTTGATCAATGTTGTTTCCAACAGGAACTTTAGTGACGCCTCGGGACTGTCATTATCCAGGAATGAAATTTGTAGGTGCTTATGTGATTATGTGCTTACGTGGAATGAATTATTGTTGTCCAATGCATTAGGACGCAAGTGTTATAGCTTCGGCACATTTATTAATGTGCTAACGTCTTTGTTACCTTTATTAGGATATCAGGACGAGGACGAGGACGTGGTAGGTGTGGTAGGCGTGGTGAGCAGGAGATGCCCATATCGGATGAGATTCCGGCAGTGCAGGAAGGAGTTGGCCAGGCCAATGTGGCCGAGCCGGTAGGTAAGCAGGCTATGGGCGCTTTGGCCCGAGAGATAGCAGGGGCATTCAGGGAGTCAGTAGGCATTCTCAGAGTTGAGAATCAGGCTCAGGTTCATGTTGCAGATACAGGGCCTTCTTTTCTGAAGAGGGAGTTCTTCCGGTCTAACCCGGATGAATTTTTGGGTGATCCTAAAGAGCCACTTAAGGCAGATGAATGGTTCGAACAGACAACGAAGACGTTTGAGATGCTAGGCATCGAAGACGGGGCACTGAAGGTGACCTTGGCATCTTTCCAGCTTAAGGGAGATACGGGTCAGTGGTGGAAGTTCACAAAGGGCCGTATAGGAGGGACTTGGGAGGCTTTTGTAGATGCTTTCCAGGAGAAGTTCCTGTCTTTAGCTGTTAAGGAGAGGTTGAGAGATCAGTTCTGCCAGCTTAAGCAGAACAGTTCTTCAGTGGCCGAGTTTGAGGCCTCATTTACTAGCTTATCCAGGTTTGCACCTGAACTGGTGGCGTCTGAGGAACGCCGTTGTATAGAGTTCGAGAAGAAGTTGAGGCGCGACCTCAAGTTGAGAATTGTAGGGACTATGATTTGTGATTATGGGCGTCTGGTTGATGCTACAGCCCATACCGAGATCATGATGCAGGAGGAGGAGGAAGGGCAGAAAGGCTCCAAGAGGAGTCAGGATGGCCAGAGTGATGGCAGGAGACAGAAGGGTTTTAACCCCCAGCAGTCTCAGGGTAGTTTTACTAGATTGACTTTTCCAGTACCGAGCGCTAGTTCTGGGAAAGGCAGCCAGGGAGACATTACCTGTTTCAAGTGTGGCCAGCTGGGCCACAAGTCTCCAGCTTGCCCGCAGAAGGGAGGAGGACAGATGGCAGCGTCATCTTCGGCTCGATCTCAGAGCCAGAGTCAGAGTAGAGGCCAGCCGCTCTCGTGTTATCAGTGTGGTTAGGCAGGGCACCTGAAGAGGTTTTGCCTATAGTTGAGTGGCATATCTGGTGCATCTGGTTTGAGGTAGACTCAGAGTCATCAGCCAGCTCAGTCAGTTCAGGCCTCGAGGGCCAATCAGGGGCCTTCATCGTCCCAGTCTGTGCAGCAGTCTTATGCTCCTAGGGGTGAGCAGGTTGATCAGAGACCGTCTGGGCGCGTGTATGCTGTTACCGCGTAGGATCTTGTACCGGCTCCATCTGTCGTGAGAGGTACCTTTTTGTTTTGCAACTCGGTTGCTAATGTTTTGATTGATACGGGTGCATCTCATTCCTTTGTGTCTGCTGCATTTGCATCTATTTTGGAGTTGGAGTTAGCACAGTTAGCATCTCCTATTTGTGTAGTGTCACCTCTTGGGGGTGAATTGATCCTGAAACAAGGTGTTAGGGGTTGTGATATAGAGGTCGCCGATCATAGGCTTCCGTTTCCTTTTGTAGTTATGCCCATGAAGGGCTTTGATGTTATTTTGGGTATGGACTGGTTATCGTCATATCGGGCTGTTATTGATTGCTACCGCCAGAGGGTCACTTGTTGTACCGTGAGCGGGGAGTGTTTCCATTTTCTGGGGGATCGAGTTGGTAGTGTTTTGCCACCGGTGTATGATCCGCGATGGCGGAGTGAGTTGAGTGGTCTTCTTGCTAGCCTTTTGAGTAGTGAGTGTGATGAGACCCAGACTGTGTTGCCGAGAGTGGTTTGTGAGTACTCGGACGTCTTTCCTGAGGATCTTGTTAGTTTGCCACCTCATCGAGAGATTGAGTTCTCTATTGATCTAGTACCCGGCACGGCGCCGATTTCCATGGCACCTTACTGTTTTGCCCCAGCTGAGTTAGTTGAGTTGAAGATTCAGCTCCAGGAGTTGTTAGATAAGGGCTATATTCGTCCTAGTGTTTCGCCGTGGGGAGCACCGGCATTTTTTGCTAAAAAGAAAGGTGGTGCTTTGAGACTCTGTATTGATTACCGGAAGTTGAATCGGGCTATGGTTAAGAATAAGTACCCTATGCCTCGTATAGATGATCTGTTCGATCAGTTGAAGGGTTCCCGTTGTTTCTCTAAGATAGACTTGAGATCGGGTTACCACCAGTTGAGAGTCAGGGAGGAAGATATTCCGAAGACGGCATTCCGTACGCGGTATGGCCACTATGAGTTTCTGGTGATGCCATTTGGGCTCACCAATGCACCGGCAGTGTTTATGGATTTGATGAACCGGATCTTCCGGGAATTCTTAGACCGTTTTGTTGTCGTTTTCGTAGACGACATTCTAATTTATTCACCTTCGGAGGAGGAGCACGAGGAACACTTGAGAGTGCTGCTTGAGTTACTTAGAGCCCATAAGCTTTATGCTAAGTTTGGGAATTGTGAGTTCTGGCTAAAAGAGGTGAAGTTTTTAGGCCATGTAGTTTCCGGGGAAGGGGTGTCTGTTGATACATCCAAGATAGAGGCAGTGCAAGATTGGGCACAGCCTAAGAGTGTGTTTGAGATCTGCAGTTTTCTGGGATTAGCTGGGTACTATCGTCGGTTTGTGAAGGATTTCTCCAGGTTAGCTTCGCCATTGACTAGATTGACTCGGAAGGGAGTCAAATTTGTATGGAGTGAGACTTGCAAAAAGTTGTTTCAGGAGTTGAAGGTTAGATTGACCACCGCTCCGGTCTTAATTATTCCAGAGAGAGGGTTAGGTTATGCAGTCTATTGTGATGCCTCACGAGAGGGTTTGGGTAGTGTGTTAATGCAGGAGGGAAAAGTGGTTGCCTATGGCTCACGTCAGTTAAAAATACACGAGAAGAATTACCCTACCCATGACCTAGAGTTAGCAGCTGTGATCTTTGCCTTGAAGATTTGGAGGCATTACCTTTATGGTGAGAAGTTCGAGGTATTCTCGGATCATAAGAGTCAGAAATATCTGTTTACACAGAAAGACTTGAACTTGAGGCAGAGGAGGTGGATGGAGTTCATTGAGGATTATGACTTCGAATTGCATTATCATCCGGGGAAGGCCAATGTGGTGGCCGATGCCCTTAGCAGGAAATCTGTTGGTGACGTAACTAGTATAGCCATCCGGGAATGGGAGATGTTGGGTGCACTTGGAGAGTTTGATTTGCTTCTGGGCGAATCCGTTGAGGCTGCGGCCTTGTTTTCTGTTGTTGCGCAGCCTACACTTGTGACTCGAGTGTTAGAGGCACAGAGAGGTGACCTTGAGGTGGAATCTCTTCGAGAAAAAATTTCTAGTGGGAAGGTTGAGAAGGGTTTGACGGTGTATCCCGACCAGAGTGTGAGATACCGAGACCGTATGTTTGTGCCGGAGTCTTTCCGAGAGGAAGTACTCCGAGAGTTTCATCATTCACGTCTTGCGGTGCATCCGGGAGGCACTAAGATGTATCGGGATTTGGGTCGCCAGTTTTGGTGGCGGGGTATGAAGAGAGATATAGCAGCTTTCGTGTCTAAATGCCTTACTTGTCAGCAAGTGAAGGCCGAGCATCAGAGGTCAGCGGGTTTGTTGCAACCCTTGCCTATCGCCGAGTGGAAGTGGGAGCATGTCACTATGGACTTCGTTGTAGGTCTTTCGAGGACTCAGCAGGGTAGTGATGCTATTTGGGTGGTTGTAGACTGGTTGACTAAGTCGGCGCATTTCATTCCTATGCGCGTGAGAGATTCAGTAGACCATCTTGCCGACTTGTATGTTCGGGACATAGTGAGGTTGCACGGGGTCCCAGTGACGATCGTCTCAGATAGAGACCCTCGTTTTACTGCTAGGTTGTGGCAGAGTTTGCAGAGTGCCTTGGGCACTAAGTTGACCCTTAGCACGGCTTATCACCCTCAGACTGACGGGCAGTCCGAGCGTACTATTCAGATCCGTGAGGATATGCTTCAGGGTTGTGTTCTTGATTTCAGTGGGTCGTGGGAGAGGCACTTGCCCTTAGTGGAGTTTGCCTACAACAACAGTTTCCAGTCTAGTATCGGTATGGCACCATTTGAGGCCTTGTATGGCCGACCGTGTAGGTCTCCAGTTTGTTGGGCCGAGGTGGGTGATGCACCTTTGTTGGGTCCGGAGTTGGTGAGGGAAACGACGGAGAAAGTTGAACTTATCCGTAAGAGGCTTGTTACAGCCCAAAGTCGTCAGAAATCTTATGCCGACCGTAGGAGGAGACCTTTGGTGTTTGAGGTAGGTGATCATGTCTTTCTGAAGATATCACCTAAGCGGGGATTAATGAGGTTTGGGAAGAGCGGGAAGTTGTCCCCTCGGTTTATTGGTCCTTTTGAGATCCTTGAGAGGATTGGCGAAGCTGCTTATCGTTTAGCTTTGCCACCGCAGTTATCCAAAGTACATGACGTGTTTCATGTGAGTATGTTTCGGAAGTATGAGCCGGATCCATCGCATGTATTGGATTGGAGCGACTTAGTAGTAGATGAGGATGTCTCGTATGAGGAGAGACCGGTTCGGGTCTTGGATAGGCGGGATCAAGTTTTGCGCGGCAAGACCATCCCTTTGGTAAAAGTTTTGTGGAAACATCACGGAGTGGAAGAAGCCACTTGGGAGCGTGAGTTGGAAGTCCGCGAGAAATATCCGGACTTGTTTGTTGATGTGTAATCATGTATTGAGATTTTGTAATTTTAATGAACTTTAAGAACATTATATATATGTCTTAAGTTGGAAAATATTGAAAATGTTTTGGTTTAATGGAAGTTTAATGGGACATTGCATATGTTGATTATATTGTAGAATTGGAGTTATATCATGAAATTGAATATGATATGGAAATGGAATCATGTATATTGAAAACTATTGAAATTGAACGAAAATTGCACGTTGATAATGCAGGTTGATATATATACATATATATATTGTGAGATGCCTCTTGATAAGAGATGAAATGACCAGTATTGGGTCAAGTTGTTTATTATTGTAATGTAATATTGTTGGAATTTGAGAAAAACCTGTTTTTGAAAACTTATGCTTAATTTCGGGGACGAAATTCTTTAAGGGGGGGGAGGTTATAGCGACCCCGGTCTTTTCCAGTTAGTTGTTGTATCCGGACTTATGTTCCGTAGATCCCGTTGTTAAATAATTGTTGTTATTGTCCTTTAATTCCTTATTCTTGAGTTATAGGATGTTTTGGGCAGATTGGTTACAGGTTGGTTGGGTTGGAAACCTAGTGTTGCTGTCCAGTTTTTGGGACCTTCGCTCGAGCGAGGAGTTGGTCGCTCGAGCGAGCTTTTGTTTTTGGTCCTTCACTCGAGCGAGGGTTTGGTCGCTCGAGCGAGAGTAGAGTTTTGTGTTTGGTGGCTCGAGCCATGGTTTCTTCGCTCGAGCGAGCGATTGCGTCTAGTTTAGACCTGAAAGTTGTGTTTCTTCGCTCGAGCGAGCTTTTCTTCGCTCGAGCGAGCGAGGTGTATGTTTTCGAGTTCTTCGCTCAAGAGCATTCTGTCGCTCGAGCGTGCTTCTGGGTTGCAGACTTGAAGCTTCGAGTTCTTGGCTCGAGCGAGACTTTCTTCGCTTGAGCGAGGCTTTCTTGTGTCTGGTCGCTCAAGCGACTAATCCTTCGCTCGAGCGAGCCTGTCAGGTTTAAATACACAGCAGTGGTTTTTAAAACACTTTTTCATCCTCTTTTTGATTCCAAAACCCTAGGTCCGTCTTCTCTCTCCCTCCACTCACCTTTTCTCTTAGGTATCATCTCTTTTTAGGATGTTTCTACCCTAGGTTCTTTATTAAAAAAGAAAGAAGTGAGTCGAGGGCTTCATTTAATCTGAGTGTTTAGCGGTTTGGAGCACTTTGGATTTTGGGTCATCATCTCCATCTTCTCCATTCGGGTTATCCACTTCGAGGTAGGGATTTCCTACTCCATATTATAAGTTTTGTCCTAAGTTTTGGTACTTTGATATGTTGGGGGTTGTTTGGTAATTTTGGGAAAAACCCTAGTGGTTGAAATAAGTTAATTTGTATAATTAATTTAGGGAAAAATGTGGAATTGAGTTTAATTCATGGAATTGGGGAATTTAGTGATTTAATGGTGTAGTTGGGTAGTTTAATTACTTACCTATGAAGATGTTAAATTTACATTTATTGATACATTTATTTCCTGTTTAGAAATAACTGTTTTGGGCTATCGGTGGAGGATAGTCGTAATTGTTGTAGACATTGCATGTGGATTAGGGAAAACTGAAACTAATCACATTGGTTAAGTCATTGATTTTGACTGTTGAATTAATTTAGAAATATGTGTATTGATTGAGTATTGTATATGACAAGTGTTTAATACTTTGTATATGCATTTTGTTTGGGAGGAGATAGGGGATGTACTCCATGGTTTGAGGGAAGATAGGGGATGGACTCTCAAACCAGTTTAGGAGGAGAAAGGGAATGGACTCCATTAGTACCACTACTATGTGTACTTATTGATTTATGGAAGTGTTTTTACACATTATCGATACATCACTAAAATGTGTATCAAACTGGAAGTATGGAAGTGTTTTGGTATGAGCCTTAGTCTCATTTAAATTTGTTGATGTTGGAAGTAATGTTAATGTGAGATGTAGTCTCACTGTTATAGTTTGGCCATGTTCTGAGCCATATTGGTATAAATGGAAAGTTGAACAAATAATGAGAAGTGAAACGTGTCATGGACATTATTGTTATGGAACTGTATGATAATGAAGTCGGTAATTTGTGTTAACCATCTATTGAATGCTATTGCTTTATTCAATGCTTATATTTGGTTTAGTGTATTTCTACTGGGCTATGGCTCACCCTATACGAGAACATCATTTTCAGGTTCAGGTGATATGCTACCTCCAAGGACTTAGCTTGGAAGGATTTGGAGTTGAAAACTCTGTTTAGATTAGTCGTTTATTTTGTTTTATTTTGATGTTACATGTAAACACAAGCCTAGGGCTTAATGTGTAAATGAGTTAGTACTCATATTTTTTGTGTCCAAGTGTTGGCTTGGAAAGATGTAAGCCCGTAGGGCATTTACTTTCATTATTACATGTAATGTCTTTTAATAAGATTACTCTGATGAATGAAATAATACTTTGTTTTCTTGTAATGATGCATGTTAATTTTATATATTATGGGTTTATTTTGAGGGCGTTACTCTCTCTCTCTCTCTCTCTCTCTCTCTCTCTCTCCCCCTATTTTAGGCTTGAAAATGGGAAATCTCTACATATTTGCATACAGCCTCTTGACCAAATACCTTCATCTTGGAGCTGAGGTCCTTGGAGGTCCTATTTAAGGTCTAAAGCTTGGTTTTAACTCAGAAATCTTGCTGTTTTGTTATTGTGCTTTAAGGGTAAGAACTTGTCCCTTTCAAGCTTTATTTTGCATGCTTGTTTTACCACCTTTGCAAACTATTTTTGGCTTGGTTTTGAACTGAGAAAATCTCTGTTTTTCAGTCCTAAAAATGATGGTTTAAGCCTTGTTTGGCTAGGGGGTTGTCTCTCCCTTTTGTTCCTTAGCTTGTATAGCTTTTAAGCCATCTTTCAAGGCCTTTCAAAACAACTTTTTGTGGCCTTTTGACCACTGAAATCCAGAGAATTTCCAGTGGTAAAAACCCTATTTTGAGGCTCAAAATAGGAGGGGGTGGTCCCCCCTCCTCTTGTCTTGTTTGCTTGCCTTGTTAGCCCACCAAATGAGCATGTGTTTGTACTTCTTAGAGGCTTTGTTTAGGCTCATTTTTGTGACTTTTCAGACCTACAATAACTCTGTTTTTGGCTGATTTGGTCACCTCTTGCATGCTTCTCATACTTGTAGTGTAATCCTACTTGTAGCCTTGCAAAGTAGCATGTCTTTGTGCTTTGAATTTGCTTAGTTCAAGCATGATTTTGTGGCTTTCTTGACATGTCATAGCTCTAATTTTGGCTGCTTGAGTCATTTGATGCTTTCTTCATACACTTGTAGTGTAATCTTGCATACTAGCTTAACTTGCTTAATGAATTGGCCTATCATTCTAGCTTATGTTAGCTCCATTCCAGCACATTTTTGTTAATGTTTTAGCATGCTTAAACTCTGTTCCAAGTGGTCTTGGTCATATATGGCTTGCCTTGTAGGACTATAGTGTAAATGGCTTCACTAGTCTTGAGTTTTGAGGCCACTACCATGCTACACTTGTGATGTTTGCCTGGCATAGCATCATTTCACATGTAATTTCAGAGCATGTCATTGCCACACCCTCACATATTTCACTCTCCAAGTGCTTTTGAGTGTTGAGCTTTGATGCCTTGTTTGTGAGCCAATAAGTGAGCATGCTTTTCTTGCCGTTTGTGCTTCAATTCCAGCATGTTTAGGCCACTGTTTTGGCATGCATAAGGTCTGTTTGGGGGTGGTTTGGCCATTTGAGCATTGTCTTGCATGCTCCTAGTGTAACACCCTTCACTAGCTTTGATGCTTAGGCCTTTCAACATGCATTACATGGGTCGTTTGCATGATTTTAAACCATTTAGCATGGCATTTTAGTGCTGGAACATATGCCATTGTACTTCATACATCACTCTTTCAATGACTTTGAGCGTTGAGCATCATGCCTTGCTCATAGGCCAATATGTGTGCATGTTCTTCTAGCATTTTGAGCTTCTATTCCAGCATGCTTAGGCCACTGTTTTGAGCATTATTGAGGTCTGTCCATATTCAGTTTAAGTCCATATAGTATGTTGTTTGCATGTCGTTTGCATGTTGCATTGCATTGTGTTTGCATGCTCATGTTGCATTGGCATTGTTTGCATGCCATTAGCATTGGTAGGTTGATCATGTTACATTGTATTTTGTTCAATCCGGTATTATGTTTGAACACAAGGTGGATTAGCTCATTTCATACTTGAAGTGATGAAATGAGCCAATCTTCCTTTGGTCTCCATTGCCTTAGATTTCTCATGATAATGAGGTGGTCTTGGTGTCTTGTTTGTCATGCATTTATTGAATTTGTACATGTTGGATCTTTGGCCATCATGCATCGAGATGCGTGATTGATGGTCTTGGATCCAATGATGCCCCCCCTCTATTGATGTTTTGAAGTGATATGGAGTGGCATAGTACGTACATACCCTTGGGAGACCCTCCATTTTCTCTATTTTGTACTCTGCTGCAACTTGGTGTCCCAGCACATCAGTGGCCGACACCCTCTTATTTCTGGCTGGCAACCCTTTATCCTTGGTCGGCAGTGTGCATATTTGGTTGGCAGGGGGGTCAACAGAAGCTTCTCATGGCCGGCAGGCCATTGATGCACTCCCCAGCACTGTTTCAATGAGATCCAGCAGCTAATTCTTAAGGACACCCTGCAGACAGAGCCTCTAAAGAGCATTTAGAGAGCTTTTCGGGACGGGAATCGAGAGCATGCATCCTTCCTTGTTCAAGGCAGAGCTGAGGCAGTCTGATTTGGTGCTTTATTTGTTAATTAGCATTTTGTGTTGTAACTTAATTAATTCATTTGATTGGTCAAAGTTTTGTAATAATTAATTAGCTTGGTATAGTTAATTAGTTTGTTTGTAATAATTAGTTTAATTAGCTTAGCGTAGCTTAGCTATCATTCATTCAGACCCTCCGTCGAAAGGGTGAACTTTGTAATAAGTGTGTGTGTATGTGATGCATGTCTTCCAACCCCACGTCTTTCTCCCTTTTATTTACTAGCTTTTGATGGTTAGTTTTAGGGCATATTTCAATTAGCATCCTTATGCTTTGCATGTGTGCATCCATTCATTTGTCTTGCATGCACCGGGCTCAGCGCATCATACTAACTGCATTGTATTTCAATACCAATTTGAATACATGTTACCAAGTCGCATTCACAATAGCCGAGGCTATCTTAGTTGCATTTTTGCATGTGTTGCATTAGACATTCTTGACATTGCTAGGATCATGCATGATTACTAACTAGCTTCTTTTTTGGCTCGGAGTACACTGTAAGTGTTTACGCTTTAGCATATTGCATGAGTGTGATTGCATGTTGCCATGAAAGCATGCTTGCCATGAGGCTATTTGCTTATGTGATATAACTGCCTGAATGCCTGTGGGTGAAGGTTGGATTGCTTGAATTGGAACAATTCATCGGAATGCGAGTTTTAAGCCCACTTGAGAGTGGCAAAATAGTGTTTTTCTAAGCCCACTTGAGGATGGCAAATCCACGTCTTAGCCTACTTGCGAGTAGCACCTTCAAACCATTTTTCAAACAAACATGAGATGTTTTGTTCCAAATTGAGTGATTTAGTATATACTTGTATATTGTGCGCATCACATAGTAAGTCAGATAATAACTAGAATAAGAGCACATGTATTTTCAAAACAACATGTTAGTAGAGGCCGATCTTTGATCGGGCGAGTGGGGGTGCTCATTTCAGGACCTTCCCCTCTCGTACCCAAGTTCCCGAGCCGAGGTAACTTTGGTGATGACGGACACGTGGCCTTAGGCACGAGTTAGGGTTTCCTAAATTTCCCAAAACAAAATATTTAGATGGCGACTCTGTATCTGGCAAAGCAGTCCATGTTTGGCACTTCTTTATAAAAATCAGTTTTCCAAAACGATTTGCTAGATTTGGACTCTTTGGTGATTTATCAGTCTTGCATTGCACTTTGTGAGATTAGATTCAGAACTGTGATAGGAGTCCGAACTGTAGTAGTTAAGAATAACGATTCGTGCCCTCGCGCGCGGAGCGGAGTTTGGGCGGTCTACAGCAACTCCTCGACTTCTAAAGTTGAAGGACAAGAAAAGATTATTCTGAAGATGACATCTGGAAAGGAATTCACTCTCAACAATGTGTTGCATGTCCCGGACATTCGTAAGAATCTAGTCCCCAGATCTCTGTTGAGTAAAAATGGGTTTAGGCTAGTTTTTGAAAGTGACAAATTTGTACTTACCAAAAATGGGATGTATGTAGAAAAATATTACATGTCTGATGGCCTTTTCAAAATGAATGTAATGACTATTGTACCCTCTGTTATTAATAAAAATACATCTTCTTCTTACTTACTTGAGTCTTCAAATTTATGGCATGATAGACTAGGACATGTTAGTTATGGATCTTTGCATAGATTAATTAATATGGAATGTTTACCTAAATTTGACATTGATTTAAATCATAAATGTGAAATTTGCGTTGAGACAAAATTAACTAAAACTCATTTTCATTCAATTGAACGAAGTACGGAGCCACTTGAATTAATTCATAGTGACATTTGTGATTTTAAATCAATTCAAACTAGAGGTGGGAAAAAATATTTTATCACTTTCATAGATGACTATATAGATATAGTTATGTTTATTTAATTCGAACCAATGATGAAGCTTTGGAAACTTTCATGCAATATAAGAATGAAGTTGAAAATCAACTTGGTAAGAAAATTAAAAAAGTTAGAAGTGATAAAGGTGGTGAGTATGAATCACCTTTTGGTGAATTTTGTAAAGAACATGGAATAATTCATCAAACCACCACTCCTTATTCACCTCAACAAAATGGAATTGCTAAAAGGAAAAATAGGACTTTAAAAGAAATGATGAATGTCATGTTAATAAGTTCTGGATTACCTCAGAACTTGTGGGGGGAAGCAATACTTTTTGCTAATTATATACTTAATAAAGTACCCCGAAAGAAAGTAAATCAAATACCTTATGAAATGTAGCATGGGAGAGTACTATCCTACAAATACTTAAAAGTGTGGGGGTGTTTGGCTAAATTGGCTATTCCTAATCCTAAAAAGACTAAGATAGGTCCTAAAACCGTTAATTGCATTTTCATTGGTTATGCCAAGAATAGTAGTGCATATCGGTTTTTGATTCATAAGTTAGAACATTCCGAAATACATGTAAATACTATTATTAAATCTTGGAATACATCTTTCTTTTAACATGTGTTTCCAAATAAAACTAGACAAGAGACTAGTATTAACAAAAGATTTCATGATGCTATTACTAGTCAGGATCAAGAACATGATCAAGAACAATAGCATGAGATAGATCAAAATGAGGAAGAGGAACCTAGGCATAGTAAACGTGCTAGAACCTCAAAATCTTTTGGTCTAGATTTTCTAACAAATTTTTATTAGAAAATGAGCCTTTAACTTTTGAAGAGGCCATGTCCAGTCCTGAAGCTCCTTTATGGAAAAAGGTTGTAAACAGTGAAGTTGAATCCATTCTATAAAATCACACTTGGGAATTGGTGGATTTACCACCAAGGTGTAAACCTCTTGGATATAAGTGGATTTTCACAAGAAAAATGGAAATGGATGGATCAATTAACAAATACAAGGCAAGACTTGTGGTCAAAGGTTTTAGACAAAAAGAATGTTTTGATTACTTTGACACATACTCACCGGTTACTAGTATAACATCCATTAGAATGCTAATTGCTATTGCATTGTTGTACAATCTAGAAATTCATCAAATGGATGTGAAAACCGTTTTCTTAAATGGTGAGTTAGATGAAGAAATTTACATGTAACAACCAGAAGGATTTTCTGTTCCAGGAAAAAAAACAACTGTGTAAATTGGTTAAATCATTATATGGTTTAAAACAAGTGCCAAAGCAATGGCATGAGAAATTTGACATTGCAATGATGTCAAATAGATTCAAAATTAATGAATGTGACAAATGTGTTTATATTAAAAACACAAACAAATGATATGTTATAGTATGTCTTTATGTGGATGATATGCTCATCATAGGTAGTAATAATGACATGATTAAAACTACCGAGAAAATATTGAATAAATATTTTGATATGAAAGACACGGGGATTGCTGATGTAATACTTGGTATGAAAATTACCAAAACATTAGAAGGTTATGCTTTGTCACAATCTCATTATATTGAGAAAATACTTGACAAATTCAGCAAAGATGATTATCATCTTGCTAGAACACCTGTGGAAGTTAATTTGTTTCTTTCTAAGAATGTACAGGAAAGTATTTCTCAATTAGAGTATGCCCAAATTATTGGAAGCTTAATGTACTTGATGAATTGCACTCGCCCAGATATAGCCTATGCAGTAAGTAAATTAAGTAGATATACAAGTAATCCAGGAGTAGACCACTGGAAAGCAATCATAAGGGTTCTAAGATATCTCCGATTTACTCATAACATTGGGCTAAATTATACTAGATATCCAACAATACTTGAAGGATACTGTGATGCAAACTGGATATTGGATACTAGAGACTCAAAGTCCACCAGTGGGTATATCTTTACTCTTGGTGGGGTAGCTGTATCTTGGAAATCTTCCAAACAGACTTGCATTGCTAGGTCTACTATGGAATCAAAATTCATAGCTTTAGATAAAGCTGGGGAAGAAGCAGAATGGCTTTGCCACTTTCTTGAAGATATTCCAGTGTGGCCAAAATCAGTGCCTGCTATATGTATACATTGTGATAGTCAATCAGTAATTGGTAGAGCACAGAGTCATATGTAAAACAGTAAGTCACGACACATTCGTCGTCGACATAACACCGTAAGACAACTACTCTCTAATGGAATTATTTCCACTGAATATGTGAAGTCTAAAGGCAACATAGCCGATCCACTAACCAAAGGGTTAGCAAGAGAGTTAGTTGAGAATTCATCGAGGGGAATGGGACTTAAGCCTATTAAATAAGAGTTACCACAACGGCAACCCAACCTAGTTGACTGGAGATCCCAAGATCTAGGTTCAAAGGGACAACTGAGTTATGCATGACTCAAAAGGATCACTGGGGAGTTAAACTCCTATCCATTTTTTGATGAAATAGTGATGTCTGCAACGTTTTAGGTGAAGTAATACTTTTAATGATTCTTATATCTAGGAATACCTAGTGGAGTATGGCAGGATAATTTTCATAAGATTCACCTATATGAGTGTGAACTAGGCCGGTTCTTTGAGATTTGTGAAGGGCAACAATTCTCTAGAGCACTCATGAAAGACCAGGTTATTCAGGGCCAAAATGAACACAATAGTGATAACTAAACTATGTCTGGTAATATACTGTATGAGTTCTATTGTCTTGGTTTACACAAATGGCTGAACAGTTCAAGACATCATGTTCACTGGCTAGCTAGTAAATCCAATAGTGTCTCACAAGGGAATGTTCAAAGCCAAAAGCTATCTATCCTTTGCAGATTATTTCCAATTTCTGTACTCTTTGTAATTAGATCATGTTGTTGCATTTTCTCTCCGTCAAATTCCATTCATGTGGGGGATTATTGGAATTATAGTTTTATAGGCTTATTTTGGACCAACTTTGAGCCCAAATTTGAGTGGGTCCCAAACGTCTTTTGGGGTGGGTGCAAAGAGGTGACATGTTCCTTGCTGTATGGCAAGTCACACGGTGAAGACGGTTTGTCAAAACCATTTATGAGTGAATGAGAAGTTGACGTCATTTTGAGTTTGTGGAATGGACAATTGAAGGAATAAAATGTGGGTTTCCTTGTAAGGCTTGTCCCACATTGGAAACTTAAGAGAACTTATATGTGTATATAAGTTCTAGGTGGCAACACTTGGGTTGGGCCCCAAAGGGCACCCCAAGTTTGTAGAAGGGAGGAGTTATGGACAAAGTGAACCTTGGCTCAAACTACCACACATGTGCGCGCTTCGCCCCGCCGTCCGTCCGACCGGATGGCCGAGCCGAGCGCGGGTATGGGTTATGGGTCGGGTCGGTTCTTATATTAAATTTTTAGACAAAATTTATTTGAATTTTTTCAAAAAAATTCTTGCGGGAAAATTTAATTTTTCTGAATGAAATTAATTTAAATTTTTGTGCCAATTTTTTCTGTCCAAAAAGAGCCTTTCTCTGGTCCAATTTCCAGTAGGTTCAAACAGGTTGAACCAGACAGATTTATTTCCAGCAGACAGATTCAAATAGTTCAGGCCTATTTGGTTTAAACTGTATGTGTTCAGAACAGATTACATCTTTTCAATTCAAAATCTTATCTGCCCGAACAGATACCACTTGCCTATAAATACTGGATCATTCAAGTAGTGTTCTACAACCGAAAATTCATTTGTTGCATTATTATTCTAGCAAAATTGTTCTAGATTTTGCTCTTTGCATTATCTATTCTTCATATTATTTTTAGGAGAAATATTTGAGAGTATAAGAACACATGTTTTGTTCGTCGTACAAATTGTTTAAAGTGCTACTACAATTTGTGAAGATCATTGTATCCTAGGAGATAGACGCCTTTTATCTGTAAGCACCGAAGCGGGGCGAATCTGTCTTAAGGACAGAGTGTCACACACTCAACTAGATCATTTAAATATTTATTTGGTTCGATAAAATAAATTATGTATGTAATTTATTTTTATTTTTTTGATTTGTTTCAATTTATTTATTTTACACAGAAGATTGTTCCAACAATTCTACTAAACATGCATTTTCCTTTCCCTTGCTCAAAACAATGGTTTTTTTCGTTTTTCTTCAACAATGCCTTGGCAATTTCCTTTTTCTTTGCCTACAAAAAATAAAAATATATAAATAAGAATATAGGGTGTTTTGAAAAACAAAAATCTATATAATTAAATTAGGCCTAACTCTCGAACCCGGATGACATTAAAGTCACGCTCATCACGGATGACAACATTAGCATTTCTTTCTTGAAGAATTTGAACCTATAAATATAAAAGAAATAGAAAAAAATTTAAAAATTTTGTACACGTAAGAAAATGAGTAAAAGGAGTCGATATTACAGTTCGACGTAGGTCTCCATCTATTTGTAAATTATAAGAAAGGAGTATTTTGTTATAAGGAAATTAGATTAAAAAAAATACTGAAAAGAAAAGAAAATTGACTTTAACTTAGAAGAAAGGTGTAATTTTTTTTTTCAAAAAAATAAAAAAGAAAACAACTTACATGACCAAAAATAGTAATGTCGGCCATAATTAGAGGTTGAAGGTCAATGATGTCTCAACCTGAAAGTATTTGGTCATGTAAATTTCCTGAAAGTATTTGGTCATGTAAATTTGACAAAGATAACAAAGATAACTGTAAGAAGGTAGAATGAGGTTTAATAATTGGTATATAAAAAAAACTAATTGATACAAAATTGACAATCTCCTAATATATTTTAGTTAACAACCTACTTTAAGAGGTTTGTTTGTGCATGAATATCACAGATGGAGAAATTGAACTACTACAGAATAGAAGAAAAAATATCATTTCTTTATGTCTTCAATATACATTAAAAATGATAGAAGACAAATTAAATACTCTCATAGAAATCTTCATCATTTTTCTCTCTTGGCTGAAATGTAGAACTATTGCAATACATGATTTTGTGGTTGATTCTATGTAGTAATTTTGCATTGACAATGGTTAATTCTTATGGATTGTATTGCCCACTTTTCCTACTAACAACTAAAAAAAAAAAGAGTAAATTATAAAAAATATAAATTATACTACTTATGAATAAAAGTTTAGCAAAACTTAAATATAGAAATTTCATGACTAATTTTGCATTTTAAAATGTGAACAAAAAAGTTTAAACAAAAATTCAATTATAAAAAATATAGATTATACTACTTATGAATAATATTTTAGCAAAATTAAATATAGAAATTTAATTACTAATATTGCATTTTACAAAGTGAAAAACAATAAGTAAAAAACTACAATAAAAATTTATAAAAGGACTCACCACACTGTAACTGGATAATTAAAAATACCTTTTGCCGTATCTGTATAATTACAAATGCCTTTTTCAATACATATTGTAAAAAATCTTACGACACTGTAGTTTATTTTGGCCAAGGAGCAATACTCTCATAAAAATCATAAAAAAATTATTAAAACAAAATTTTAAAATAAGTATCAATTTTTTGAAAAGTCTTGATAAACATCTAAAAAGTAAATATAACGATTCTAGTTTTAGGCCCGACTCATTTGATATTCTGGTCTTATTTCCCTTATACTTCCTTGAGTTTGGCTAGTGGTTTGTAATGGTTGCATTTTGGAACAAGTTGGTTGCTTGGTTTTCGAACTTTTGTTGCCCAGAATTTTACTCCTACGCTCGAGCGTCATTTCTTGTGTTCAAGCGGGCTTCATAAACTCTCAGTACTTTTGCAGGTCTGTAAAACTACTAGGAGAGTGTATTCTACGCTCGAGCAGTCTCAGCTCGAGCGGCCTTTCTTGTGTTCGAGCGCTGGTCTGTTGTTAGTAAAACTACTGGGAGATTGCATTCTATGCTCGAGCATTATTTCCTGCGCTTGAGCAGAACAACTTGTTATGTCTGATGCTCGAGCTTCACTTCTTGCGTTTGAGCAGACTATGTGTATATTAGTTCGTGAAAGTGACCATTTACATCGCTTTTTCACTTTTATTCTCTCTCTAAACTTTCTAAAAACCCTAGATCTAAAGTTTCTCTCTCTAAACTCTCTCTCTCTCTCTTTACATTTTTACCTAGATTTAGTAATTTCTCTACCTGTGTGCCTTTGTTAAAAAGGTAGAGCATCTCAAGGGCTACATTTCCATCTAAATAGAGTTGAGTTTTGGCATTCTTGACGTCTCTCCATTTGTTAATTTGGTCTTCTAGCTTTGCGGTAGGGATTTTCTATACTCCTATATGACTTTTAACTTAGTTATTTGTTTTGTATAGACATTATTGTGATTTTTTGAGGATTTTAAACAAACCTAGGATTTTGGTTTAAAATCAAAAGAGAGGTTTACAAATGGATGTATTGAAAATGGTTATGAGAGTAAATATGAGGTTGTGGTGTAATAAAATTGTTGATTTTGATACTTGGGTTGTATTCGGACGAAAATGGAGTTTGCCCTAAAATGTCTCAAATATGTATTTTGTATAAATAAATAAAATTGGTATTGAAAATGTGAAATTTGATGGATGTTTATATAAATGGTGGAGTTAGATGTGTATTATCATTCACCCATGAAAATGTGGATAGTTTATCTGTCTTAGAGATTATATATTTGTTTAGAAATATCTGTTTTGGGCTATCGGTGGAGAATAGCTATGATTGTTGTAGAAATTGCATGAGGATTAGGTAAATTGAAACTGATTTCTCATCAGTTGTCATTGAATATGATTATGTCTTTAAATATATTATATATGTATGATGTTTGGGAAGAGAAAGGGGATATACTCCATGTTTGGGAGAAGATAGGGGATGTACTCCATTGAATTAAGTTGGCCTTTGTGTCTAGGGTGAAAGTCCCGAAAACCGCGTGTGTATATATATACATATATGTGGGTGTCGATTTCGGCGGGCGAAAGATCCCTGAAATGGCAAATAAAAGTGATTGTATGATGGTGGTACTGGTTAGAGGCCTCTTGAGTTGTATTCTCAGTTTGGTTGTCTGAATGAAATGGAACTGATGTCATGTATTGAAATAATACAGTTAGTACTGCATGGTTTGCAAATGAATTATGAAATGGTTTATCAATGGCATTGTAATTGCATATTACCCTTATATCTTTATTAAGTTTCATATGTTATACTGAATTATTTCTACTGGGTTTTGGCTCACCCTATATGGAAAAACCATTTTCAGATGTTGGTGATATGCCTCTGCCAAGGACTTAGCTTGGGAGGATTGTGGAGCTAAAGGCTCATATTGTTTATTTTGCTTGTATTTTGTATTTCATATTTATACAAGCCTAGGGCTTTATTTGTATTAAGCTTTTCACTCACCTTCGTTGTACCCAAGTAGTGGCTTGGAAAAATATAAGCCATCCAGGCATATGACTATCTGTGTAACTTCCATTTTGTTATGAATGTATATTAAACTTTGATTAATGAGAGTATGTCGTTTCATTTATACCACCATTTATGATATGGGTTTATTGTATTTATTTTGGGGCGTTACAGTAAATTTTTTTTTGTTGAAAAATTTCAAAACAAAATTAAAAAAGCTAAATAAACTGGACTTTTTTTAGAGAGAGAGAAGCCTAAATTTTTTAAAATAGCAGTTCAATAAAAAATTAAATTTTAGAAATAGTTCACTAAAGTAAAAAAAAAAAAGTCATCAACTAAAAAGGATTACCTTCTTAATGTTCCATTTTCGTTTTAGTCAACAAATTTCCTTCAAATCCTAAATCCAAATATAGCCTAAAAGGGAAGGGGAAGGGAGTGGGGAGAAGGGGGGGGGGGGGGGGGAAGGAAAAAAAAGAAGAAGAAAGACCTATCATATTACAAAATTAAACTGCAACAAAATCTTTGTAAAAAAAGAAAAGAAAAGAAAAGAACATTGTTATTCATGCCCAAAAGTCAGACCTACTTTATAGGTCCAATGATATGTCAAGAAGATGATTAGTTGATAATTAAATATTCTCTAATTATCAACCAATGATCTTGTTGACACATTATTTTCTAAATATATATAAAAATAAATAAAAATTAAAAAAACGTAAGTATTGATATAATTCATTATACATTCCTATTATTCAAAACAAACATGCCATTATCGTGTTCAATAATTTCAACCCACATAATCTCTACAAATTTAACTAATATATACCAAGATACATTACTATACACACTATATTATACTTGTTTCTAAACCAAACATTAAAAGCTTAATGTTTAATCTAATTATTGAAAATTCCAAGACCAAACATGAAAATTCCAGAACATTAAAGAAATCTAAGAGAGTTCATTCATTAACCCAGTTAATGAAAATTCATTAACCCAGAACATTCATTAAGCCACTGCAATTCAAAAAAGAAAGAAAGGAACTAATAAAGAATTGCAAGGTAACGAGTTATCTGCTTGAGAAGCAAAATTAAAGAAATCTAAGACAGAAGGATAAAAAGAAAAACACAATTAGTAAGAGTACTTCTCAACACTAAAAATGCAGACTAATCTATTTTCATGTTTGATGAGTAAGAATATGACCATTGATGATTAATGAGAATCTCAACCCATTTGACTAAGATGAAATAGAAATGATTGTTAATATGAAACTCATTTTTCATTAACCCCCATTTGATAGAGAAAGAGAAGTGGGTGTTAAAACCCCATCGATTATTAAAGAGAATCTCAACCCAATTAATGTTAACATTAATTAAGAGCACTCATCAACACTAAAGATGTATACGAATCTATTTTCATGTTTGGTGAGTAAAAATATGACCATCGATGATTAAAGAGAGCCTCAACCCATTTGACTATGAGGAAATAAAAATGACTGTTAACATGAAACCCATTTTTCCTTAACTCCTTTTTAGAGAGAGAGAGAGAGAGAGAGAGAGAGAGAAGTAGGTGTTAAAACCCCATTAAGAGAACATCAACCCAATTAATGTTAACATTAACTAAGAGTTTTTTTCGGAACCTCAACCCATTAAGATGAAATAAAAACATGAAATCCATTTTTCTTTAACCCTCATTTGAAACATGAAACCTATTTTTCTTAACCCCTATTTGATTGAGAGAGAGAGAGAGAGAGAGAGAGAGAGAGAGAGAGAGAGAAGTGGGTGTTAAAATCCATTGATTATTAAAAAGAACCTCAACCCAATTAATGTGAACATTAACTTAGAGTTTTTTTTTGGAACCTCAACCCATTAAGATGAAATAAAAATGATTGTTAACATGAAACCCATTTTTTATGTATACGAATCTATTTTCATGTTTGGTGAGTAAAAATATGGCCATTGATGATTAAAGAGAGTCTCAACTCATTTGACTAATATGAAATAAAAATGATTGTTAACATGAAACTCATTTTTCCTTAACCCCCATTTGATAGAGAGGGAGAAAAGGGTGTTAAAACCCCATTGATTATTAGAGAGAACCTCAACCCAATTAATGTTAACATTAATTAAGAGCACTTCTCAACACTAAAAATGTATACAAATCTATTTTCATGTTTGATGAGTAAAAATATGACCATTGATGATTAAAGAAAGCCTCAACCCATTTGACTAAGACGAACTAAAAATGATTATTCACATGAAACCCATTTTTCTTTAACCCCCATTTGATAAAGAGAGAGAGAGAGAAGGGGGTGTTAAAACCCTATTTATTATTAAATAGAACCTCAACCCAGTTATGTTAACAATAATTCATAGTTTTTTTTTTTTTTTTTTTTGACCCTCAATCCATTAAGACGAAGAGTAATTGTAATAACCCCGACCTATGATTAACTGATTAACCATGATTAATTATGCCTAATAAGTAATCAAGAAGAAATCCTATGTTAATTGCATGTGTTATGTGCTATATGAGTTTCTATATGTCTATCGTAGGAATATCTGTTTCTGTTTTTGTTTTGTACTGTGAATTGAAGGCCTTATCGGCATCCGATCGCGAAATTGACTTGGTATATGTGTTAGTTGGAATTTTTAGAACATTATGGTAAGTTTAATTAAAATTCGATTTAGAACGAATTAATGCGAATTAATTAATGGTCATTGCTTAGACTAATTAAAGTCTAATTAGTTCATTCTTAATCAAGGCTATATACGGTATATATGACTAGACACTCACACCTACACACTCTCACTTCTTCATCTTGAGACACCAAAATGTGGAGGAGAGAGAGAAGAGGAGTTTGAACTCAAAATTAAGAAGATTGCTTGAGAACTTGGAAATTTTGGCTTGGAATTTCAAATAATTGATCATGTAGAGCATCATTGACAAGCCTAGGTAAGAATTCAACCTTTAGATTGTACATTATGATGTGTAGGTCATGAACTCTAAAGAATTAAGTTGGTTAATACAAGAATTGAATTAGAATTGAAGAGAATTAAACCATAACATGCATGCATGCTCATTTCATCACAATTTGAGGTTGTTTTCAAAGAATTTCTTCTTGCATCTCCTTACTTTGATCATCTTCTAAGAATTCAACATGTTTTGAGTTAGACACCTCATTGGATCATGTTTTGAAAGCTTTGAATTTGCACCTTTACATGCATGATATGTAATGACATGTTTTCCTAATTTCAAGTTTGAGTTTTGAGCAATTGGCATACTTTTGGACCTTAATTTGGCAAAATGATCTTCAATTTATGATACTCTCCAAGTTTCTAAATGTTCTATGGAGTTTTGGCCCAAAAAGGATGAGTTTCAAAGTGTTTAATTTGAGTTTGGAGCTTGGAAGTGCAAATTGGAAATTCCAGATTCTACACTTCCGCTCGAGCAGCAGAAGCTGCGTTCGAGCGACCACTATTTGATCTTACACTTCCGCTCGAGCGACCAGAAGTCCGCCCGAGCATGAAATGCAAGCTCCCAGAAGTGACATGTTTTTACAGATCGCTCGAGCGACAAGAGTTGCGCTCGAGCGAGGACTTGAGTCTCATGCTCGAGTGACTTTCGAGCGTCCGTCAAGAGTGAAAATCACACAACCAGTACTTTTTCAAAGTTTGAAAACCCCTCAAGCGAAGGAAGTTACGCTCGAGCGAAGAAAGTTGCGCTCGAGCGAGACCCCCTGTTTTCAGCAATTTTTGTTAAGTGTTTCCAAGTACATTTTAGCATCTTCATTGCATCCTAGGCATTCCTAGGCCATGAGTAAGACAAAATAGGGGGTTAAGACCTAGAAACACACTACAATGAGACGAAAGAAGTTTAAGTACCAATCGAGTATGTGTTTCATTATGTGTTTCTGATATGTGTGTGTAGGTCGCGCGCCACAAGTTATCTGATTTGTCTATTCTACAAGTGGAGCCATCTGTGAGTAATAGCTTAGTAAAGCTATGTTCAAGTTAAATTGTTTTCTGTATATGGAATAAGATCTGTTCTATGAAATGCTATGTTTTGTACTATGAATGATTGTCTAACTCAGACAAATATTTGTGGCATTAATGCTGTGATTCAAGTATGCTATCTGTACTTGAACCGGAGATTCCTTTATGGAATTGACAAGTTATCTGCACCTGGTTGGAGGTTCCTTTATGGAACTGACAAGTTATCCGTTCTCAATCCAGAGGTTCCTTCATGGAACTGACAAGTTATCCGGACCTGGCCAGAGATTCCTCTATGGAATAGACAAGTATGATCTATGATGCTCTGTGTATGATCTGTTAGAGCTAACGGATGTACCAAGAACAATTAAGCATGAACTTTGATTTCTGTATATGCTCTGAACAAGAATACGAATATGAATCCGTCTTCGATATGAACTCTGGTTTCTGAGTTGTTTTTGGGATATCATTCATTTAACCATTTACTCTGTTATTATTCATTGGGCTTTCGCTCACTATTTATTATTATGTATGTAGGTGAGCAAGCACGTGACCAGGCTTAAGATGATGTCTGAAGAGTTTTGTGTTTGTTAGCCACCCTTTTGTGCCCCCCGAGGAGGTTCCGAATTAAGTCAAGTCTTGTGGCCATGTTTTGTGAATGTTTAAGACTTTGTTTCTTTTGGTTTATGAAGAAAAATATCTGTTATATGTGTACATGGGGTGACGTGTAACTACTGTACCTTTATGACGTCATATGTATGCTTATAAAATTTAAGATTATTTGTCCTATGTATGTTTGCAAAGCTCGATGGACTATGTATGTTTTTATATATTTGCTTCTGTAGCCCCTAATCATATGTTATTCTGTTCAGAGGCCTTGGATAATCTAAGGATTACTGGCCGGTTACAACACTAAACCTATAGGGACGGGCTTGGGTTGTGACAGTAATACTAGAGACCCCAAAAGTTCTATTAAAATTTTTACCAAATGTCTCAAATGAGTGTGGGATCCACATGGTGTGGGTCTCACACCCATGTGAGACGTTTGCTAGAAATTTTGATAGAACTTTTGAGATCTCTAGCATTTTTCTACGATGAAATAAAAATAATTGTTAACATGAAACCCATTTTTCCTTAACCCCATTTGAAAGAGAGAGAGAGAGAGAGAACCCTATTGATTATTAAAGAAAACATCAACCCAATTAATGTTAACATTAACTCATTTAATTGAAATAAAAAAAAATAGAGGACGGAGGAGAAAAAAATAGAACCAAAAAAAGAACTAGGAATTAAGAACAAAACACATAATTTTATTTATTTATTTATTTGCTTTAGATTGTTAACCTGTTTGACTGGAAAAAAAAAAAGGATGGAGATAACGGGATGAAGAAAAAAAACACAGAGAGCTATGAACTGGAAAATATATCTATACACAAAGGTAAAAAAAAATGGACGGAAAAACAAAAAGAAAATGAGGAGATAAAGTGCCTTACCAGGTGATAGTGGAGAAAAAATGAAAAGGAATACAAACAACTTTGTTCTTCCTTATTGAGAGAGCTTTGTTGCTTCTTATTGAATACAAAGCTCGAATCTCTTTTAAATACAAAGTTTTTGATTATTCTATAGAGCTTCCTTATTGAGAGAGCTCACAGTGATGATATAAAGTACAATGGGTAAGTAAGAGTTGATAGTTAAATAAATCTGGACCATTGAATCTTATTTTTTAGATAAATATAAACCATTGAATCTCTTTTAAATCTCAACCATTATTTTTAAATTAAACAAATTTAGACTATTAAAAATAATTTGTACAAGAGATATTTTTAAAAACAAATCTAAATGCGTATTATTTTTAAATTAAACAAATCTGAACCATTAATTTAAAAGACATTTTCAAACTAATACTTCCATTGTTATGTAGATGATGTTTTTGGATCTTACTTTCTATTTAGTATTTTCTTCCGTCTCTCAACAATGAACCTATTTTGGTCAAATTATTAGTTACCTCCTTTTGTACCATGTCTTTTCAATGCCAGAAGTGCTCTTTTTCGAGAGAGAGAGAGAGGAAGGCAGGCCTTATTAGTTACGGAGGTGTTACATGCACTAATTGATATATCAATTAGTATATATACAATAAAATAATGCTATAAGTACTAATTGTTATACTAATTTGCGTAAGATGTGACATAATTTTAGAAGTTTTGAATATTTGTAATTTGTTAATGGGTGAATCAATAATGTCATAAATTCACCCATGAACAAATTACAAATATTCAAAACTTCTAAAATTATGTCACATTATGCAAATTAGTATACCAATTGGTAACTATAGCATTATTATATTGTATGGAAAAAGATTGAGGCCTCGACTCGAACGCCTCGAATTGTCAGTTTTTTTTTTATTTTTTATTTTTTTGATTGTGTTGGTTTGGTTGTTTTTTTATTTTATTTTATTTTTTTATTTATTTTTCGGGCTATGTTGGTTTGGTTGTTATTTATTTATTTATTTATTTGTTGGGCTTTTTTTTTTTTAAAGGTGGTTATGTGTAGGGGTGGGTTTAGGGTTTAGGATTTAGAATTTAGGGTTTAAAAGGTTTAGGGTTTTAGGATTTAAGGTTTAGGGTTTAGAGTTTAGAGTTTTAGGGTTTAGAGTTTAGGATTTTAGGGTTTTGGATTTAGGATTTAGAGTTTAGGGTTTAGGATTTAGGGTTTAGGGATTGGGGTTTAGGGTTTAGGGTTTTGGGGTTTATGATTTAGGGTTTAGGGTTTAGGGTTGTTGGGTTGTTTTTTTTTTTTTTAAGGGTGGTTATGTGTTGGGGTGGGTTTAGGGTTTAGGATTTAGGGTTTAGGGTTTAAGAGGTTGAGGGTTTAGGGTTTTAGGGTTTACGGTTTAGAGTTTAGAGTTTAGAGTTTAGAGTTTGGGGTTTGGGTTTTAGGGTTTAGGGTTCAAAGTTTAGGGTTTAGAGTTTAGGGTTTAGGGTGTAAGATTTAGGGTTTAGGGTTTGGGATTTTAGGGTTTAGGGGTTTAGGATTTAGGGTACACATAACCATTCTTCCCAGAAAAAAAAAAAAAAAAAAAAACCAAACCAAACCAGCGTAGCAAAAAAAAAGAAAAAAGAAAACATGATTCGAGGCAAATTCACACCTCAAATTTTGAGGCCTTTAGCACAACCGATATTGTATGTAGCCATTTTTGTGTCTTTGCCCCTTTCTCCATCATCGGCGGCCGTTGTGTCGAATGGAGCACCATCTTATCTTACCTAAAAAAACCTTTGCAAATTCACCCCCATTTCTCTTTCCCTTTCTTGCTGGACCACCGATAACCACAATCATCATACTATTCCGTCACATTTTCGAAATACCCGTGCTTAATAGTTTAACTTGATCTAAAACTTGACAACAATGCAGAAGCTCAACATCGCATCGTTCATTGCAGAAGCTTTCACCACCAGCTCAAACTTGGAGACCACTGAGGTAATCAAATTGATTCATCTTAGAAAGCACTAAGATTGTTAGTTATCTTAATTTTTAAATTTTCTTTTAGTCTCCAACTTTTGTGTTTTTGGTTCTAGGTATCATTAGTTTCTTTTGCCAATTCAACCTTTCCTTTTTATATATTCCACCTTCCTATTAGTCATGAGGCCCGCTTCAAATAGGTTATTGTTGTTTGCTTAAATTAGTCCTATTTGTTCTCATAACTGAATCTCAATGCTATTAACTTTGACTTGGTTGCTCGAATTTTGGGTAGCTATTTGTGATGTGATTTTGCTAATTTAGATCTGAAGTGTGCATACTTCCTACAAATGTTGTTAATGCTTGTTATGCAGAAGTAAGACACTGATCTCTATTTTGTTTTGGAGTTCCTTGACCCTGGTTTCATTGACAGTAGGGATTGGTGACAAGTCATATATCTATCGGCTTCTTACCAATCCTCACTTGTTTCTCCCCCCCCCCCCACTTCTCTTTGTAATAGTTTATTATTTTTAATGACATGTTTTTTGAAGGGGAAAAAAACAAGAAAAATTTTTAGTTATGATTTGGTTTTGATTCATGACAATACATAACGTACACTGTTGAAGCATGACAATGTTTATTTAGCTGAACAATGGACAAGTGTTATCGTGCAACGCACGATGTCCCATCACTGGTATACTATTTACATTTGTGTATGCTAATGATATTTTATTTTCTTGGTTATTTAACTATATCTTTTTTCAAATGTTTCGTAATCTTTTTGTGCCTCTTCTTCATCTTTTGTTCAAGCCATTAGATTTTCTTCATATCGTGAACTGGCACACTCGTAGTTCCATATCCTATTATTCATCCACTAACAGAATTTCTATCTGATAGTATACTTGAATCATCAATAGAATGTCTTCCTAAACATATACTTTACATTTTTCATTTCTTCAGTATTTTTCAAAGTACTAGGGGTTTCTATTTAAATATTTTATATATTATCAATTTTTATTATAACTTTCTTTTTGTGATTTTTTTAAGATTATTAAAACTTGCTATTCATATGTTTTAGCTATCTCTAATATTAGTTTATATTTTGTTTCATTACCCTTTCTTTTTTAGTCATTTATTCTAGTTGTTTCTAGACTATATATATATATATATTTTCAATTTCTAGGTGAAACTAATTTAAAATGTTTTTTGGATTATTTCCATTATATGAGTAAAGGTGAAACTAATTTAAAATGTTTTTTGGATTATTTCCATTATATGAGTAAAGATATATATATATATATATATATCTAATTTTCTTGTTTTTATTTTACAATAGCTACTTGCTTTCCTGTGTATTGTATTAAATGTCTAATTTTGTTTATAATTTATAATTAATTATTTTAAAGATTTTTGTTAATTTATTTTAATAGGCTAATTAAAGTATTATTTTGTTCTATTATTATTTGTAAGATTGACTATTATTTAAATTATTTGATTCTATTTCTTCACTATATCTAATATTCATATTCATATATTTTTATTGGCAAGACCAACAAATCAGGCTCAAATACAATTTTGGGAAACTTATTCATAAATCCCTCTTCACTTACTTATGTTCCACTTAGTCTAAATTATTTTCTTATATTCCAATAAGTCCTACAGGTGACATAGTTACCGAAATACCCCTAATAATAATATTTATATTGACATGGGAACATTCACAATGCTAATGTGAATGTTCACACTGTCAATATGAACATTCACACGTCAATGTGAATATTCACATTGTAAAATATAAACGTTCACACCGTTAATGTGAATGTTCATACGGTCAATGTGAATATTCACATCGTAAAATATGAATGTTCATATCACAAAGTTGCTAATCGTTTAAAAAATATTTGTAGGGGTAAAATTGTTCATAAAATACTTTAAATATGAGAATTAGGATTTGGTGGATCAAATGCCCAACTAATAGGACTTATTGGTGTGAGAATATATTGCCTATATTTTATTTTAGGAATTTAGAATGACTATGATTTGTGTAAATATTCTTTGTAAGTCGTATTTCCTTCTTAGTCTTAGGGATTAGAGTTCTATATAAGTGATGTAGTCTTTGTATCAAAAATACATTCGAATATACATAAATATTAAGAAACTTATATGTTATCAGAGCCATTACTGAAACCCTAGAAGTTGTTTTTCGCTTCTCTTATCAAGTTCTGGTTCAACTTCTTGATGTCGTGACTCGTGGGTTCTTCAATCCGGTTCGTGATTCCTCTGCGCACGACATCTCTGGACCTCGTGACTTCCCTCTCTGGCTCTGATCACGCTTGCAACATCTCTCTACTTCAGCTGTCTCTCTCCAGACTCGTGATCGTAAGCTTCCTCTACTCCTAGTTCACACGATCAAAGAACTGAATTTGATTTCAAGTTCTCTCGACTTCGATTTCAGATTCTCTCAGCTTTGCCATCAGGTTTCCTCAACTTTGGTTTCTCTCATCTAATTTGGGTCTTCCTCAAAACTCTGATTGATATTTGTGGGTGTTAGGGTCAAAATTTTGGTTATTATATTTTGACCTCAACTGGTTATTATGCTTTTCATTTAGGCCCCTTATAGTTTTTATTTACATATTGTCACCATGTCATATGATAAAATTCACTCTATCACTTGCAAACTTACTGGAGCCAATTATGCTTATTGGTTTAGTGTTATGAATATTTTTTTGCTTGATCGAAAAAAATATGGATATGTTTCTGGTTCTATTTCTCGTCCATCAGATCCAAAAAATGATGGATATCAGGCTACTTGTGACACTTGGGATTGTGATAATGCCCAAGTTTTGACTTGGTTTCATAATGCTGTGGATGATCGTATTGCAATGATGTTCTCCAAATACACTACTATCAAGGAGGTATAGGACTATTTACAAGGGGGTTTATCAGTAATCTAACTTTGTCAAACGTTATGAGTTGGAAACAACTATTTAGAGTGCTCGTCAGTGAGATCGGTCTATTTAGAATTTTTATATTGAGACGACTAGACTTTGGAATCTGCTTGATCTTATGGAAATGCCTAGTCTTAAGGTACTAGATGCCTATGTACCGTTTCAAGAGGAGGGTCGTTTAGTGCAGTTCTTAACAGCTCTCTTCTGTCAGTATAAGGCTGTCTATGGTGGCATCCTTCACCAGTCTCCTCTTCCCTCTGTGGATGCTATTGTTCGTGAACTCCTTTCCAAGGAAACTTGCCTTAAGACGACCAGTCAAACTCTGTCACCATCTGTCTTCTTGGCTCCTGCCCAAGCTCCACTACTATCGACCCCCCATCCTCAGCTTCAGGCCATTACAAAACCTAAGAAAGAGACTTTGGCTTTAGATAAGTATGATTTCTGCCATCAGAGGGGCCATTAGAAGTACAACTGTTCCAAGAAGGGATGTGTGTCTTCTCAACAGTCTCAGTCATAGACCCGAGCTCCTACTCAAAGTACCTTTTGGCCTTCAGTTTCTTATACTACGTCTGTTCTGGCTCCAGATCCTGACTTGGTTTCCTCGAGTGCTTAGATTGCTTAGCTTCAACATATCTTGTCTGCCTCCCAACCATCCTCATCTGCCTCCAATTTGACCTCTTTTCATTCAGGTTTGCTTAGCTCTTCGCCAGGTATTTCTCTTGCAGTTTGGATCTTTGACTCTGGTGCTTCTCATCATATGACTCTCTATCTCTTCTTACTTCATAACTGTCATTCCCCTTCTTTTCCTATTACTGTTAATATTGCCAATAAGTCGGGTATGTCTGTCTTATCTGTTGGGTCTGTTCTACCCTCTGATGTCTATAGTCACTATACCATCTGTCCTTTATGTTTCTCATTTATCTGCTAGTTTACTCTCTATCAGTCAGCTTGATGCTTCTGATTATAATGTTATCTTTTCTTTTTCTGTCTGTTGTATATAGGATCGGCAGTCCAAGAAGTAGATTGGGACAGATTGTAGAGTTGGGGACGTTTATGTGGTGGAAAGCTTACATCTCCCTTTGTCTACCTCTCCAATTGATTTTACATCTTTTTAGTTAGATTCTCAATTGAGCCTCTTTTATTTGTGGCATTCTAAATTAGGTCATTTGTCTATTGACCATGTACGATCGTTAGCTCAGCCAAGATTGTTAGGTAAAGTTTTTCCTAGTCAGGATTGCTAATGCCCGATTTATCATGTGTGTCTTTTTGGGTTATAGTCTTACTTAGAAAGCTATCATTGTTACGACCTTGTTTCTTGTCGCCTTTATGTCTCCCGCCATGTTACTTTTTTTGAACGTTTGTCTTACTTTCATCCTTCTTCTATCACTGCTCCAGTTTCAAAAGAGGATTTGGTTCACATTGATCCATTTCCTTCTGAGGTCCCTCCTGATGAGTACATCTCTACTATCCCCTCATGAACTTGTTCTTTATTCTCCTCCTACCACCCCTCCTGCTGAGTACCTCTCTACTAACTCCCATGAGTCTGTTCCCTCTTCTCTTTCGTTGTTAGTCTATTCTCATCGCAAGGCTCTCCTTCTACTGGTTGTCTATGCCCCTGCTACTGATCGTCCTACTTCTGACGACTTTGATCTTGCCAATCGTAAGTATTCCCTTCACAACCGTAAATAGGTAGTCAAATTTGGTTTCCCTAAAATATGTTTTTCTTCTTCACACTGTACCTTTTTGTTTGCCATTCACTCTTTTCAGAACCCCAATCTTATAAGGAGGTCTATCAGAATCCTAATTGGATTCGAGCTATGGAGGAGGAGTTATTTGCATTACAGAAGACTACTACTTGGGAGCTGGTTTCTTTACCTACTGGCAAGAATTTTGTTGGTTATAAATGGGTCCATAAAGTCTAGACTCATTTTGATGGTTCTCTCGAACGTTACGAAGCTCTTCTGGTTACTAAAGATTTCTCCAAGGAGTATGGTATTGATTATGAGGAGACCTTTGCCCTTGTTGCCAAAATGACTACTGTCCACACTTTGATCTTTGTTGTTGATGTTCGTTATTGGCCTCTTCATTAGATGGATGTTAAGAATGCTTTTCTTAATGGCCATCTCACTGAGGAGGCTTACTTGCGTCCTCCCTCTGGCCTTCTCCATTCCTCTAGATGGGTTTGTCGACTTCGGCATGCTCTGTATGGTTTGAAGCAATCTCCTCGTGCTTGGTATGATCGCTTTCAAACAGCTGTCACTAAGCTTGGGTTTCATTCTCATGCCCATGACTGCCTTGTTTCGTTTCCATACCTCTGCTGTTTTGTTAGCCTCTTAGTGTACGTGGATGATATAATCATCACTGGCTCTGACTCTTCTACTATCTTTGAGGTCAAGCAGCATCTCTTTCGTACCTTTGAAATGAAAGATCTGTGCCCATTGTTGTATTTTCTTGGTATTAAGGTAGCTTCTTCTCCCAAGGGCTACTTTCTGTCTCAAGCAAAGTATGCCAATGAGGTTGCTCACCATACTGGTCTTACTGACACTAAGCTTTTTGATACTCCCATTGAGATTAATATGGAGCTCAACACTACTGATGGTGTCCCTCTAGATGATCTTACTTTATATTGAGAGCTTGTGGGTTGTTTTGTCTATCTGACAGTTACTTGTCTTGATCTTGTCTATGTTGTTCATATGGTTAGCTAGTTCATTTCTTCTCCTCGCTCTACACATTGGACTACTTTGATTTGGATTCTTCACTATCTTTGCAGTACTATCTTTCAAGGCTTGCTGTTATCTTCTATTTCTTCCTTGGACTTGGTGGCCTATGCTTATGTTGATTGGGCTGGTGATGTTAATGATCGCAAGTCCACTTTTTGTTTCTGTATGTTTCTTGGCGATTTCTCAATTTCTTGGAAAAGTAAGAACCAAACTGTTGTTGCTCATTCTGCTACTAAAGCTGCGTACCGTACTATGGCTCATGCTACTATTGAAATTGTCTGGCTTCATAGTCTCTTATCTGACTTGGGCATCCCTCAATCCTCTCCGATCTCTCTCTACTGTGACAACCGAAGTGCTATTTACATTGCCCATAACACTGTCTTTTATGAGCAGATGAAGCACATTGAGATTGTTTGTTACTTTGTCCATCAACATCTGTAATCTGGCTCTATCTCGATTCCTTTTGTCACTTTGGCTTGGCAACTTGCTGACTTCTTTACCAAGACTCACACCACTACTCAGTTTTAGTTTCTTCTTGACTAACTCTTCGTGTTTTATGCTAAAACACATTGAGTTTGAGCGGGGGTGTGAGAATATATTGCCTATATTGCCTATATTGTATTTTAGGAATTTAGAATGATTGTGATTATGTAAATATTCTATGTAATTCGTATTTCCTTTTTAGTCATTGGGATTAGAGTTCTATATAAGTGATGTACTCTTTGTATCAAAAATACATTCGAATATACAGAAATATTCAAAAACTTACAATTGGAATACAAGGATATATTATGGACTAATTGGGATACAAGTACTTGAAAAATGATTTCTTAATAAATCTCCCTACAATTTTTTGCACCTTTAATTGACTATTCAAAATATTTTCATTAATTATTTTTAGTTATAATACTAAGTTTATAATAATGGAAAATGATATATAAACTTCCTTTTTGAACACAATGATGGGTAAGTGAGCTGATTGGTTGATAATTAGAGAATATATGTGAGAGAGAGAGAGAGAGAGAGAGAGAGAGGAGTAGATCGATGTCGGAGACTTTTCAAACTTAGCCATCAATTAAAATATCTAAGACAACCACTACTAGAAATATGACTTTTTGCGTTTATTTTTCTGCGACGGATGGTTTAGCGGTCGCAAAAAGTCACTTTTTACATTAAAAAAAATAAAAATGACCCGCGTTGTTAACTAAAACTATCTCTCCTTTTCACTCTTATTTCCCAAATCTCTCTGTATGAACTCTCTCTCTCTTTCAAAATCTCTCTCGCTCGACTCTCTCTTGACTCTCCACTCTCTGTCGCTCGAAGCTCTTCATATGCATCGTCATTCTCACACTCTTCGGAGCTTCCAAAGAAAATTAATCAACCACAACACATTGTAGCGATCTTCTTCTTCTTCATCTCTCTCTCTCTCTCTCTCTCTCTCTCTCTCTCTCTTTCTTTCGCTTCAATCGCCGGAGCTTCCATGGCTGCTTATTCCACTGCCAGATTGGTCTTCATCGCCTTCAAATCCGCCAAAATTTTTGCTCATTCTAGCAATTTGAAACTCTCTAATTTCTGACATTGCTCTCCGATTTCAAGCCGAGTCAGATCTATTTAGCTCTGACATAGCCTTAACTCGCATTGCGGATCCCGAAGCTCCTTTGCTTTGTCTGGTAATCATCACTCTATGTTTTGTTTAATGATATCACTGAATGAATTGAATCGAATCAGTTAATTGCATAGTCACTCATAATTTCTTAGGTTTAATATAATCTATCACCTCTGCTTCTCTCTCTATCTGACTTAGGAAATCTAGGTTTTCAATTATTTGCAATTCTTTCTTTTCTCATCTGAAAAGTTTCTATCTATTTTCAATTCTCCTCACATATACATGCATATTTATATACACACATCTGAATTTTTCTTTTTGAATCTTATTTTCGAACTTTACTCTCTCTCTCTCTCTCTCTCTCTCTCTCTCTCTCTCTCTCTGTGTGTAGGTATTCGTTCTCTTTGTTTTGGCAAATCCTCTAATCACTGGTCTCTCCTTTGGATCACAAGCTTCGAAGTTTGCAAAAAATGTGAGGGATTCACAACTTCATGTGTGTCTCTTTCGTTCTTTTTCTTTACATTATTTAGCTTTCTTGTGATATTATTGTGTTTGGTTGCCGAGAAAATGTTGGAAAACGATCTCTTCTTCACATCCACTGAAGCCAAGTATTTTTTGTGAGGTTCAAATTTTAATTTTCTCGCATTTTATAAAACACAGGATAGCTAGTATATGATAATAATGTGAGAAGGTTTAGAATATATTGGCTTTCTGAGTCTACTTGTTAAAGTCGGTGTTTTGGAAGAGTTTTAGATGATGTGGTTTGCTGCACTGAGGTTTACAAATGTGCAAGTGTGAATCTGACCAAGTTTGTTAACAGATTTTGACAAATGGCTGCTAATAAATGAAGTAGTGCATAGTGTAGGTGAAATTTCATGGTTTTTTTCACTTTCTATGATTCACTAGTTTGATAGAGCTCATATCAATGAGATGCCTGCTTAATTAAATTCAACTTAGCAAACAAAAAGGAGCAAAATCAAATCCTTAAAATCATATCCAAAAAGGAGAAAAATTAAAATACGTTCTTCACTTGCTACCAAATCTTTCACTGACCCTGCATGTTATTTAGATAATTATTATTAGTTGCATAAAGAAGCAATAGATCATATAGACAAATATAACTAAAGTTCCAGATGCTAAAATTGATCACAAGACATCTTGATGTTGCATCACCTTCACGAGGATATATTTAAACATGTGCTAGGCAAATATAGCATGCTAATTTTGGCCTTAGCACAATGGTAAGGCTACTCCGTTGTGACCTAGGTGTCCCAGGTTCAAAACACGGAAATTACCTATCCATACATGGTGGTACGGCTGGGTACATCTGACCCTTCCCAGGCCTTGCTATAGTAGGAGTTCATGCATTGGGTTGACCATTTTTGTGGTGGTATCATATTAATGCGCATCGTTTTCTTTTTCTTTTTTAATAATCTTTATGATGCTATTGCATGTTACTATATTAATTTTCAAATTCTCCTAGAAGTAGTTTCATGTAAACAATAACATCAATATTCTTATTTTAATTGTCAGAAATTAGAATTCTCTTACTCTAAAAAAGAGAGGCAATTGCTTAAAACCAGCTTTGCCTTGCAGTCCCTGGATATTTCATATGGTATTCAGAATTTGTAATTAATATAGTAACATCCAGTAGCATCATAGTGATAACAGAGTAACTTTATATAGTGATAAAAATGCTACCATATTGTTAACATGGTGAATTAAAAATGCTCCCCTGTTACCACTGGATCAATTTGTTTTTTTCCCATCCCTTTCCCCTTTTCCTATAGAAATTCACTCGATAAATTTTCTATTAAGTTTGTGACGGTGTTTGCTGTCACTTCATCTACAGGGATGTTTTAGAGCTGAAGTAGGCTGTTAAAATTAAAGATGGTGAATCGGAGGCTTATATTTCTGAAATTGAGGTCTGATGATTATGTTTAAGTCCTCAAATAACCATGTAATTTTTCTTGTTCACTATGGTGATGTTTTTTGTGCCTTGAATCCTGCCTTTATTTCTTCTCACCATTTTGTTTTTGTTTCTTACACTCATTTACTGTATAATTAATTTTTCTGTTTAGTTGCGCATGCGTGTATTGTTGACATATGTTGTTAGCTTAGTTGATAATATAGTTTTGGTTCATTTAAACTTGACACGAATTAATTTTAAGTAGAATGTGCTATTAGATGCTTTGAATCTTCAAAAAATTGGGGGAAGAAAGGGAAATAAGCAAAATAGTAAGACACTAGACTTGTTGAATTGGATATTTCTTCATATGCACATAAGCATCAATATAATTATTAATTTATTATTTCCAAAGCACCTCAGATGTAGCTTCATGAAGCACAAAAATGTGTTTCTTGTGCTTTGTGCGTGGGTTGGATGATGTTGATCACCATCTCTTGAACAAAACTATCATAAGTGTTCACCAAACTAAATATTTTGTGTGTTTGGGGGCTAAAAGGGGACTCTTTATGCAACATGCTCTGAATCTGAGGTGCTGCAGAGTACGAGCATATAAATATTAATGAATAAGAAATCCATGAAAAATGCCCGAGAGAATGTGTCACTTGGAATATGAAGCTTAGCCCAATGAGAAGTATTTAGGATGTAGGCCAATACCTTGAATTATCCATTTCTAAAGACTTGAGGCATATATGGAGATCATTTTTTGTGTGCTTGTTGACCTTCAAGAAGTCAGGTTCTCTCTGGAGTTTATGGGCTAGGAAAATGAATTCTCTTCATGTTCAAGAGTCAGAATGTGGCATGGTCCGACCTTGGAACCATTTCTTGGACAGTAATGATACAATGACTAGATTTAGATACCAAATTTTGGATATCATTTGATATGCCACCAATGCATTAGTTTAATGGGTCATACCTTTCATGTCTTGTATGTTATAGCAATCTATTATTGATACATTTGGTAACCAAATTTGGTCACTATTGCATTCTGTTTCTCAGAACTTCAGAGTATTCAATCAAGATTTTTTAAATCTTAAATAGTGCATTTAATAATTGTTCACATAAATATGTATGCTCTCAATATACGTTGTATTTTATTTTATTTATTATTACATTTTCGGGGTTATGTTGTTCATTGACTTTGTTTTTTTGGTCGCCGTTGTTCATCCTCTAACGTGTTGTCTCCTTTTGCAGTTTTGTATTGGCACCATAAAGGATGATTTCTTGGGTGTGATCAGTGATCCAAGTGTTACTTCTTAATGGAAGTGATATTCAATATATAGCTAGGAGCCTTGCTCTCAGTTTGCTTTTAAGAAATGGGAGTGTTTCAAACTGTTGAATTATTTTTGTCATCTGCATACTTTTTTGATGTGTCCGAAAATGACTTTTTTGTTCATAGATATTATATAGATCATTGTTACTATTTTAAAGCATTCTTGAGCTCCATTGTTTCCGGGTTTAATACTTGAGTTACTTTGCTTTCTTTTTTATCTCTCTCTCTTAAAGCAGATGATGAAATCAGAAGATTTTTGTAATCTCAAGAGTTGTTGCTTTTCTTCCGACTCTGTAACAAGACTGTGAAGGATTCTTAGAATCAGAACTACTACTGTAATCTCAAATGTTTATTGTAGTTGCAAGAGATGAAAAACCTTTGTAGGATTCTTGAAGGAACTCTTTGTTATTGTTGCACACTTTTTTTTTTCTTTTTTTTTTAAAGAAAGAGAATTTTATTAAGGGAAGAAATGGAAAATAATGCATGAATGTTGAGATTTTTGCAAATGTCTTTACGTATATTGTATATAATATTTGAATATATATACATATATATATAGATATAGATATGATTGCAGGTATTTGTTTTTGTGTTTTTTTGCGACAGTAAGAAGATGGTCGCTAATACATTGTAGCCATTTTTTAAACGGCAAAATATCAGTCGCTATAAGTAGGTTAGGCGGTCACAAATAGTTTGCGACTGTTGTTTTGCGGTCGCAAAAAGTATTTGCCACCCCCACATTCGCGACCCCCATGTGCCATCGCATGGGCCATCGTAAAAAGTCTTTTGCAACTATTTTTTTATTATTTGCGACAGCTTGTAGCGGTCGCAAAAAGTAATTTTTTTAGTAGTGAATTCTCTCGCTCTCTCTCCTATCTCTCTCTCTCTCTCTCTCTCTCTTTGTGACTCACTGCTTGTGATTGGTAATACTCTGTTTCACCTCTTTTTTTTCCTATTATTAATTGATTCAACTATGGTAGTTAGTCGTTCTCCACTTTGGATGAGTGGTGGTTTGAATGAATGTTATGTTTTTTCTGGGAAAATAGTTTTAGTTGTGTTGTATGTGTGTGAATAGACTGTTTGTTTTTATGAAAAGAAAAATATGGGGGTTGGTATTTGGGAGGACGAGGAAATGAGAAGTGAGAGAGAGAGAGAGAGAGAGAGAGAGAGACTAATAAAAAGAGAGAAAAAAAAGTGGGTTTGTGAAGTCCATAGATAGAGAGAAAAAGAGATGAGTAGAAGTGTATGTGCATAAGAGAGAGAGAGAGAGAGAGAGAGAGAGAGAGAGAGATAAAGAAAAAGAAAAAAAGTGGGTTTGTGAAGTCAACAAATAGAGAGAGAAAGAGATGATGAGTGAGAGAGAGAAAGAGAGAGTCACAGATAGAGAGAAGAAAAAAAAGTGGGTTTGTAAAATCAACTGGTAAAGAGAAAAAGACAAGTAAGGGAGAGAGAGAGAGAGAGAGAGAATGGGTTCGTGAAATCAATTTGTACATATACAAATTGAAAACAGATAGAAATAAGCTTGGTGAATTTCAATAGATAGATTAAAAAATATAAAAAGTAATTTTGATAGATATATACAAATTTGAATAGATAAGTTTGAAAGAATTAAGTAGATAATAAAAAGATTTGAATAGATAGGTTAAAAAAAGGGGCAAAATTAGAAACAAATGTCCTACAAAATAGCAAAATGTATTTCTCACCACAATATTCCACATAGCGTGTACTTCTCACAACAACAACAAAAAAAAAAATTATCCAGTGGAGCTAACGTCTCATGAAATCCTTAGATTGGATTTATTGCCAATTTTCTCTAGAAAAAATTGCAATTCAGTGAAAGTTTTCAAAAATAATTTTAAATCGATAGTAAACTTTTCTCTCTAGATTTTTTTGCAAGGGGAGGGGGAGACAGCGGTGGTTCTCCCACCTTTGTGATCTCCTTCTCCTCTCCCTCCCCTCGATCCTCCTCTTAACCTAGATATGATGTTTACCTCTGCAGTTCGCCCATCACCGCCTTACCTTCTCCATCTTCAAGACCAAAACTGTAAGATCTGGTTTCAAATCTTCTTACAGTCCAAAGGCCAATGCTAGATAACGAATTTGTTTTACGCTAGGTACCCATTTCAAACTCAATATTCTATCTTGATTAGCGGAGATGGGGTCTTCAAATTTCAAGTTGAAGTTGCGAAGCAATGGACTTTTCGGATAAGTTAGGTTGCGACTTGGATCTGATTTTTTTTGTTTAATTTTCTTAATTTTTAGTTTGGTCATGTAATAATCCTTCCTGTGTGGAGGTTTGTTTCCCTCTCTTGTGAGGGCCTTTTCTCCTCTTTTATGGAGGCTTGGATTCTTCCTTCTATGGAACTTGTTTATATTTTTTTGAAATCTTATGTTATTGTTGTACCATATTGATCTGATCTTTTATCGATTTTGCAATGAAAATTTTCCTCCCAATCTAAAAATAATAATAATTAAAGCTATAATTTTTTTATTTATAAATTTGTAAATATTTTCTGAATTTTACAATTTTTAATTTTCCCTAAAAGAATAAGTGGAGAAGTTTTTTTCCAGAGAAATATATGGTGTAATTAATGTACTAAATAAGATCAATTGTGATGGTTAGATTGATTTAAAAGGTGAAGTGAAAGTTTGTGCTGAAGTGCAAGAAGGAAGATGGAGTGGCAGGAAGAGTACATGATGAGAGATTCTATTGCCAAAAGAAGCAAAAGAGAGAAGCACTAGAGCATCTTAGAAATAGGTATGCAGCTCCGTACAAATTACTATCATAATCACTTTATTTTGATACCATCATCATCATCATTGTGCACAAGTCCTTGTGCAATACCATATATATATATATATATATATTGTGGGGAAGTGGTTTGGAAATACTCTTCAGATCCTGGAAGACGCCAACGATCCCCAGCTAGTCACCTGCAAAGATACAAATACTCCGGTCGGGGGTGCCGGAATTAGCACTCCGATGGACAAGTCAGTTCTTCTACTCAAGAAAGCTTGTTTACTAAGTTTTTAGAAGTGATTCTTACATACCTCTACAAATCTGAAGCTCTTGTATTTATATCCATTCTCTGGACCTCGGGGCCAGAGCCTACTTTTTATTTATTATTCTTTCATCTGTCCTGATATACCTTCTCAAGTCTATTCGGCCTTAAGAACGTATTCGGTGTCCTAGTCGAGTAGAATGGAGCCGTTCAGTTCCCGGTTCCTCGGGTATACCAGATTTCGTTCCTCTATTTATTCGGCTCCCACAATTGCCCCCCAAGCGTTCTGTCAATGACAGTTGGGTGAAATGCTTGGTTCCGATTTTCAAATACTCTGAACCGAAATTTGGGGGTTAGACTTATTACGCGGACGTTTAATTACTCCCCCTTTAATCGTCGTCTCAACTTCCCGCCCCTTCGTACATGCCTATTTATTATGATTTAAAATCTGATGTCCTTTCGAATCCGTGTTCTATGACGCTGGTTGCTGGGTTGCTCTTCGAATCGTTTTTGCAATTCTTCCGTCCGTGATACTCTCTTCATTTTTGTAAGTTTTCCTCTCCCCTGCTCTGAAGCTTTTCCTAGTTTGTTTATTCCTTCGCATGTTCTTATAGACAGTAGGTTATGGCGAAACATTTGAAAGACCTCCTTTCGTCAAATCGAATTGCTGGCTTTAGACGCCATTTCTCTATTCCTGACGATGTCCACCTGTCGTTTGTGGCGGACGGCACTCTTGACATGGAGAGGGAGGACGAAACCACGATTGTCTTTCCCCTTTTGTCAATCACAGAGGGTGGAGTCCGCTTTCCCCTTCATCCGTTTCTGAGGGCTGTTCTTCGCCATTGGGATTTGATCCCTTCCCAACCCAATGTGAATTTCTTTAGAATTATAATGGGGGTCGTAGCGCTGAACCGTTGCCTTGGAATTAATCTTGGCATTCCTGCTATTCGGTACTGTTATGCTTTGGCCAAGTCCTCTGGTCGGCACGGGCGCTACTTCCTCAGAGCTAAGGATACAAATCATCAGTTAATCACTATGCTTTCCAGCTCTGGGAAACGAGTTGATGATGTCATGGTCGTTGTCCGCGGCAACTGGGAGTTCGGCGAAGGGGAGGATCGTGTCGATCCTATTCCTAGACGTAGGGGCAAACCAGGTCGCCGAATGCCCTCTTGCTTGTATTGTGTGTTCATAGTCGCCATACCCTGTTTTCTTGAGTCTTACGGCTTGTCTTGTGCAGGGAATGATTTGAAAAAAGTCCAAGCTTCAACTGACGACGCCGTTCTTTCGGACATTAGGATTGCTCTTAGTTATTTCGACCGTCGCAGTCTTTATAAGCAGGGAAGAGCGGCGTACGTTCTGCTTTGCTACGAGCCTACGTATACAACCTTTTCGGCTGCGGAAAACATATCGATTCCGAAGGGGGAAGATTTTCTCGTCGCTCGTATTTTGTCCGACTTCAAAAACTTGAGACAGGTAGGTTTTGAAGGGTCCGATTCGGAGAATACTGAAGTATCCCATACTGCCAAATCAGATCAGTCCGAGGCCGAATCTGAAGAGGTATTGGATTCTGCCGATCTTCCCTCTACTTCGGGGCGGGGGAACCTTTCTGTTGACGACGTTCCTCAACGTACAGACAATCCTCCCATCTCGGGCTCCACTAACATGGCTGGGTTAAGCCTGACAAAGCTTGCTAAGAAGGCGAATGCGGAGAGGTTAGCCGCACGGTGAAGAGCGGAGGGCCTTTCGACCGAACCGCCCACCAGTGAATCTCAACATTCCCTCCCAGTCACCGAATCAAAATCCTTGGGAATTGTTGAGGAGGCGGCAACAAATAAGAATGCCAAATCCGCATTGGTTGGGAAAGCCGTTCAGGATGTTGAGGGAAAGGCGGAGAAACGCGCTAGGGATCGTGAGGTCGGCTTAGAAAATCACAGCGGCAAACGTCCTCGAATGGAGGGATCGAGTGAGGTTGTGCCCTTTGTGATTCGACCGATGGTAAGAAACATGTCGGTTCCTTCGGATGCCTCGGCGCTTAAAGGCCCAGAGGTCGCGTTCGGCGTGGCAACGTCTTTGTCGTTGCCGTCTGATATGGAGGCTTTCCAGTTGGAGCCAGATTTGAATGCGACAATGTTAGCCGCGCAGTCGGCCCTTTTGGTGCGTATTCTGACTTTTCCCTCACTTCATCCAAACATTGTTCGCGTTATGATTTTTTGAATTTTTCTTTTGCAGACCGTTGGTAGGATAGTCGATGTAGGCCGCCGCCATCTCGACACCGTCAAGCAGATTAGTTATTTACGAAAGCAAGTTGAAGGCCAGAGGAAAAGGGCCGAGGACGAATTTTTAAGAGCGAACCAGGAAGCTTCTCGGGCAGAGGCCGCGGTAAAGAAAGCTCGTAATGCGGATAAGTTGAGAGCGGAGGCCGAGAAGAAGGCCGACGATATGGAAGCTGCACTTGGCTTGTCCCAAAAGGCAGTTGCCAGCCTGGAGGCTGAGTTGGCTGAAATGAAGGCGGCGAAGGAGATTGTCGATTCAAAAGTTTTCGAAGCCGGGAAAGAGGCTGGACTCGCCGAGTATGTGGACCAGGTCTCTCGGTTTGAGAATCGGGGCTTCAAACATGGTTGGCACAAGGCCCTTGCTGCAGCTGGAGTTTCGCTGAGTATGCCAATACCGTATGAGCAAGTGGACATCGATCCGTTGGAGACTGATTCCGAGGGTTGATCTTTACGATACACAATTGTTATGATTTCGAGAAAGTACTTTTTCTGTTTGTTTTTGTTATTTTGTATTTGTTTATCAGACATTTTCATGCGGGCTGATATTATAATGGACGTCGACACTTTTTTGTAGTTATAAAATGTTATGAATTCTGCTCAATGTGCTGATGTTTCCGTAATTTTATGGTGATATTGCTTAATAGATCTATAATCTGCCCTTGCCTTGGCCAGGGCGCGAGCGTGAAGAGCCGAATGGTTCATACTCGTGGGCTGGCCGAGGCATCTTTGAAAAACTGGGCCGACTAGATTGATAAATCTGCCCTTGCCTTGGCCAGGGCGCGAGCGTAAAGAGCCGAATGGTTCATCCTCGTGGGTGGCCAGGGCATCTTTGAAAACGGGGCCGACCCGAATGGTTCATGCTCGTGGGGTGGCCGAGGCATCTTTGAAAACGGGGCCGACTAGATTAATAAATCTGCCCTTGCCTTGGCCAGGGCGCGAGCGTAAAGAGCCGAATGGTTCATACTCGTGGGCTGGCCGAGGCATCTTTGAAAAACTGGGCCGACTAGATTGATAAATCTGCCCTTGCCTTGGCCAGGGCGCGACCGTAAAGAGCCGAATGGTTCATCCTCGTGGGTGGCCGAGGCATCTTTGAAAACGGGGCCGACCCGAATGGTTCATGCTCATGGGGTGGCCAAGGCATCTTTGAAAACGGGGCCGACTAGATTAATAAATCTGCCCTTGCCTTGGCCAGGGCGCGAGCGTAAAGAGCCGAATGGTTCATACTCGTGGGTGGCCGAGGCATCTTTGAAAACGGGGCCGACCCGAATGGTTCATGCTCGTGGGGTGGCCGAGGCATCTTTGAAAACGGGGCCGACTAGATTAATAAATCTGCCCTTGCCTTGGCCAGGGCGCGAGCGTAAAGAGCCGAATGGTTCATACTCGTGGGGTGGCCGAGGCATCTTTGGAATATTTTATTGGAATATTTAGATTTTGATTAGAATATTTTGCACTGCATGGTATAAACGTTCAGGAATGCATTAGTCGGCCCTAGGGCGTTATGCACCAAAGGGGCTCCGTGTCCGGAGACTTGTTTCGCTAGTCGTGACATCCACGAAGGGCGCTCCGAATCCGGAGAATTATTCGGGCCTAAGGTGTCATGCCCCCAAGGGCGCTCCGAATCCGGAGACTTGTTTGGCCACTCGTGTCATGCACGAAGGGCGCTCCGAATCCGGAGTCTTATTCGGCCCTGAGGCGTCCTGCCCCAAAGGGCGCTCCGAATCCAGAGATTTATTCGGCCCTAAGGTGTCGTGCACCAAAGGGCGCTCCGAATCCGGAGACTTGTTTTGGCCAATCGTGACACCCACGAAGGGCGCTCCGAATCCGGAGACTTGTTTTGGCCAATCGTGACATCCACGAAGAGCGCTCCGAATCCGGAGACTTGTTTTGGCCAATCGTGACATCCACGAAGGGCGCTCCGAATCCGGAGACTTATTCGGCCCTAAGGCGTCCTGCCCCAAAGGGCGCTCCGAATCCGGAGACTTATTCGGCCCTAAGGTGTCGTGCACCAAAGGGGGCTCCGAATCCGGAGACTTGTTTTGGCCAATCGTGACATCCACGAAGGGCGCTCCGAATCCGGAGACTTATTCGGCCCTAAGGTGTCATGCCCCCAAGGGCGCTCCGAATCCGGAGACTTGTTGGGCCACTCGTGTCATGCACGAAGGGCGCTCCGAATCTGGAGTCTTATTCGGCCCTGAGGTGTCCTGCCCCAAAGGGCGCTCCGAATCCGGAGACTTATTCGGCCCTCAGGTGTCGTGCACCAAAGGGTGCTCCGAATCCGGAGACTTACTCGGCCCTAAGGTGTCGTGCACCAAAGGGGACTCCGAATCCGGAGACTTACTCGGCCCTAAGGTGTCGTGCACCAAAGGGGGCTCCGAATCCGGAGACTTGTTTTGGCCAATCGTGACATCCACGAAGGGCGCTCCGAATCTGGAGACTTACTCGGCCCTAAGGTGTCCTGCCCAAAAGGGCGCTCCGAATCCGGAGACTTGTTTTGGCCAATCGTGACATCCACGAAGGGCGCTCCGAATCCGGAGACTTATTCGGCCCTAAGGTGTCGTGCACCAAAGGGGGCTCCGAATCCGGAGACTTGTTTTGGCCAATCGTGACATCCACGAAGGGCACTCCGAATCCGGAGACTTACTCGGCCCTAAGGCATCCTGCCCCAAAGGGCGCTCCGAATCCGGAGACTTGTTTTGGCCAATCGTGACATCCACGAAGGGCGCTCCGAATCCGGAGACTTATTCAGCCCTAAGGTGTGATGCACCAAAGGGGGCTCCGAATCCGGAGACTTATTCGGCCCTAAGGTGTCGTGCACCAAAGGGGGCTCCGAATCCGGAGACTTGTTTTGGCCAATCGTGACATCCACGAAGGGCGCTCCGAATCCGGAGACTTATTCGGCCCTAAGGTGTCGTGCACCAAAGGGGGTTCCGAATCCGGAGACTTATTCGGCCCTAAGGTGTTGTGCACCAAAGGGGGCTCCGAATCCGGAGACTTGTTTTGGCCAATCGTGACATCCACGAAGGGCGCTCCGAATCCGGAGACTTACTCGGCCCTAAGGCGTCCTTCCCCAAAGGGCGCTCCGAATCCGGAGACTTGTTTTGGCCAATCGTGACATCCACGAAGGGCGCTCCGAATCCGGAGACTTATTCGGCCCTAAGGTGTCGTGCACCAAAGGGGGCTCCGAATCCGGAGACTTGTTTTGGCCAATCGTGACATCCACGAAGGGCGCTCCGAATCCGGAGATTTATTCGGCCCTAAGGTGTTGAGCTCAAACATGTAAAAACACGAAACCTTGCATTACAACGACGTGTGTACAAGTATCAAGCCCACAGGTCGGGTCATTGATAAAATTTACGTAGATGTGTTGAATTCCACGGCCGTGGCAGGCTTCTTCCCGACATGTCTGAGAGCCGGTATGCCCCTGTGCCTGCAACAGAATCTATCTGATAGGGGCCGTCCCAGTTTGGACCAAGCTTTCCATCGGCCGGCCTCCGGTCGGCTGGTAGTACCTTCTTTAGGACCAGTTCTCCTGGATTGTAGCGGCGCAACTGAACTCGCCGATTGTATGACTTAGCGAGCTGCTGCTGATAGCGTGCCATGGATGCTAAGGCGCGGTCTCTTCGTTCTTCAATCAGAACCAGGTCCAGGGCGAGCATCATGTCATTTCGGCCTGTGTCAAAGGCTTGCGATCTGAGAGTTGGTAAGCCGATCTCTGGGGGTAAGATCGCCTGGGTTCCGAAGCATAAGGCAAACGGTGTTTCTCCGGTAGATCGTTTTGGCGTTGTACGATGGGCCCACAGTACACTCGGTAACTCTTCAACCCATCTGCCTTTGGCACTTTCCAGCCTCTTTTTGATGCCGTCCAAGATGGATTTGTTTGAAGCTTCCGCTTGACCGTTACTTTGGGGGTAGGCTGGCGTAGAGAAGTAAGGCTCAATACCATATTTGCCGCACAGTTCTCGGTATACGCCACAATCGAACTGGGTACCATTATCCGAGATCAATGCTCTTGAAATGCCGAATCGTGTAATGATGTTCCTCCACACAAAACGCTTAATGTCGGAGTCTCGTATATGGGTTAGAGCCTCCGCTTCGACCCACTTTGTGAAGTAATCTGTCGCTACGATTAGAAATCGCTAGTTCCCTGGGGCCCTCGGCAATGGTCCTACGATATCAAGTCCCCATTGAGCAAACGGCCAAGGGCTTGTGATAGAATTCAAAGCTTCTACCGGCTGATGGGTTAGTGGGGAGAACTTTTGGCATTGTTCGCATTTCTTGACATAATTTTCGGCGTCGGCTCTCATCGTCGGCCAATAATATCCCTGTGTTATCGCCCGATGGCCAAGGGAGCGTCCCCCCGAATGGGCACCACAGCTGCCCTCGTGTATCTCAGTGAGCAGCTCCTCTACTCTGTCCGGGTGCACGCATTCCAAGTATGGACCAGAGAGGGACTTTTTGTAAAGCCCTCCTTGTGGATCTAAGTAGTACCACAGGGCCTTGTTTCGCAGCTTGTGTGCTTCTTTTTTGTCCTCTGGGAGTTGCTCAGAAGAAAGGAATGCAACAATGGGGTCCTTACAACTTGGAGCGGATTCTATAATGTTGATGTGGGTTTCCTCCGGAGGGCCGATACTTGGTTCCGGGACGAAATCTACTTCGATGGTACGCTTGAGCTCGGAGTTGATGGCGGAGGCTAAGCAAGCCAGGGCATCCGCGTGTGTATTTTGATCGCATGTTATTTGGTTTAGTTCATGATGGTCGAATTTCGTCAGCAAGGAGTTAGCCGTTTTCATATAGGCCGCCATACGCTCGTCTCTTGCCGCGTACTCCCCCTTCAGCTGATTGATTACCAATTTTGAGTCACAAAACACCAACAGCCGCCGCGCGCCGAGCAGATGTGCGTTCCGCAGTCCGGCTAAAAGGGCTTCATATTCGGCTTCGTTATTTGATGCTTCGAAGCCGAGCTTGACGGCCTGCTCAATTACTGCGCTGTCTGGAGACATAATTACGACGCCGGCGCCGCTGCCCCGTTGGTTAGACGATCCATCACAGTATAATTGCCAAATGTCCCCAACATAAATTCTCCAATCTGGCTTTGACCGAACTTCGGCCTTTGGCTGGACATCATCAGGCTTGAGGTCGGCAAGCCCTCCTGTGAATTCGGCAACAAAGTCGGCAAGCACCTGCCCCTTGATTGCAGTTTTGGGTAAAAACTGAATGTCGTATTGGCCGAGTTCGAGAGCCCACTTCGAAACACGCCCTGATGCTTCTGCATTCCGTAGTACTGATCGAAGGGGATAGTCTGTTAGCACCCTAATGCTGTGTCCTTGGAAGTAATGCATCAGTTTTCTTGCTACCATGACCAAGGCTAGGACGAGTTTTTCCAGCGGTAGGTAGCGTGTTTCGGCGTCCACCATTGCCTTGCTCACATAATACACTGGCTGTTGCTTCCCTTCCTCCTCTTTTAATAATACGGTGCTGACGGCCCTGTCGGAGACTACCAAATATAGAATGAGGGGGTCACCGGTGGCGGGTGTTGTTAGAAGAGGTACTGTCCGGAGGTAGGTCTTGAGCCCGTTAAAAGCTGCTTTGCATTCGGCGGACCATTCGAAAGCTCTGCCCTGACGTAGTGTCTGAAAGAATTGTCTGCAGCGATCTGTAGATCGGCTGATGAACCTGTTGAGTGCAGCAGCCATTCCCATCAACTTTTGGACTTCTTTCACTGAACGGGGGGAACTCAATTCCAAAATTGCTGTGACCTGCCTCGGGTTGGCTTCGATTCCTCGGTGGTTGACGATGTAACCCAGGAATTTGCCGGAGCTGATCCCGAATGCGCATTTGGAAGCGTTTAGCTTCATTCTATATTTACGTAGGGTGTTGAATGTCTTTTCCAGATCGGCTATATGGTTTTGTTCTTCTTTGGATTTGACCACCATGTCATCGATGTATACTTCCATAGTGTGTCTGAGCTGTTCTTTGAACATCGTGGTGACCAGTCTTTGGTAAGTTGCCCCTGCATTTTTCAGTCCAAAAGGCATAACCCTGTAGCAGTAGGTTCCTCTTGGAGTGAGGAATGCAGTTTTGTCCTGATCATCCGGATTCATGGCGATCTGATGGTAGCCTCTGTAGGCATCGAGGAAACTCATGCGCCGGTGGCGTGCCGTCGCATCGACGAGTTGGTCAATTCTAGGTAAGGGGAAGCAGTCTTTGGGGCAAGCTTTGTTCAGATCCGTGAAATCGACGCACACTTGCTAGGTTCCATTTTTCTTTTTTACCACCACTGTGTTGGAGAGCCACGTGGGGTAGGTGACTTCTCTAATTGCCCCGGCGTCAAGCAATTTGTCAACTTCTTCTACAATGGCGGCGGTGTATTCTGCGGAGGATCGCCGGCCTTTCTGAATGATCGGCTTGCACCGGGGGTCGACATTGAGATGGTGCAGTGAGACTGACGGGTCTATTCCCGGCATCTCGTATGGAGTCCATGCAAAGACGTCGAGGTTGCCGAGTAAGAAAGTGATCAGCTGCTGTCTGTCGGCCTGGCTCAGAGAGGCGCCGATCATAAAAAACTTTTCCGGGCTTCCATCAATGTCAACCCGGTCTAAACCTTCCGTGGCCTTTTCGTTTGGTTGACGACCGACGTCATCCAGGATCTCTCGACTGAGCACTTCAATAGAGTTTACTTGCAGTTCCTTCGGCGTCTTGGCGGCGAGAAGGTAACATGCTTGCGCTGACTGTTGAGAGCCACAGATCTGCTCAATGCCGTGTTCCGTTGGGAAACGTAGCAGTTGGTGGTAGGTGCTTGGGACGACCTGCAGGGTATGCAACCAAGATCGCCCCATGATGAGATTGTACGGCGACGGTAGCCTGACGACCAAGAATTTCACATCCACCGTTCTGGAGCCAGCTCGAACGGGTAGACTGATCTTTCCCAATGGGTACTCCGGGTTGGCGTTGAAGCCGAATAGTGGATAAGGAGCTGGAGTCAGATCCGAATCGTTGAACCCGAGTTTGATGAAGGTTTTATAGTACATAACCTCTGAAGTGCTTCCCTGGTCGATAAGGATGCGTTCAACGGTGAACCTGTTTACGCGTAGCGCAACAACCAAAGGATCTACGTGAGGGAGTGTTACGCCGCTCAAATCAAAGTCGTCGAAGGTGATGCTTGGCGCTTCTCGGAGTCGGGGTCGCTTTGTTGGTGTGAGCTGATGCTGGGGGCTTGGAAGTGACTGGATAGCATGTACAGTCGGGGCTATTGGCAGGCTGTATATCATATGTACGGTGTCAAGCGGGGCGCCTCTTGGGCGACGTGCGTCCTCTGTCACCTCCTCAAGGTAATCGGTTAAGGCGCGGCGACCGTCGGCATTGTGCTGTTGGCCTCGAGGTCGTTGAGGACCTGCCCTTGGGAATCGCTCAGGAACCTTGAGCCCTGCCCATTTGGACTTTGCTTTTTCTAAGGCCAGATCGCGGCGAAGGCGTTCGTTCTCAGCGATGATGTTGTCCAAACTCTGTTTGGTCTGTCTAGCTTGTTCTATGGTCGCTTGCAGCGTCTCCTTCGTTGAAGTCGTTGGTGAGTTAGAGTTCGAGGTGTGTCGCTGCGCGACGGTTTCCCTTCCGAGTGTATTTGTCGGAGTGAAGTCGTCTCTCTGTGCGGTCTCGTCGGTGGCTATCGGAGGATCTTCAGTCACGTCTTTCATGGATATATTTGAGTATTCCCACAGACGGCGCCAATTGTGGGGAAGTGGTTTGGAAATACTCTTCAGATCCTGGAAGACGCCAACGATCCCCAGCTAGTCACCTGCAAAGATACAAATACTCCGGTCGGGGTTGCCGGAATTAGCACTCCGACGGACAAGTCAGTTCTTCTACTCAAGAAAGCTTGTTTACTAAGTTTTTAGAAGTGATTCTTACATACCTCTACAAATCTGAAGCTCTTGTATTTATATCCATTCTCTGGACCTCGGGGCCAGAGCCTACTTTTTATTTATTATTCTTTCATTTGTCCTGATATGCCTTCTCAAGTCTATTCGGCCTTAAGAACGTATTCGGCGTCCTAGTCGAGCAGAATGGAGCCGTTCAGTTCCCGGCTCCTCGAGTATACCAGATTTCGTTCCTCTATTTATTCGGCTCCCACATATATATATAACGGTCCTTGTACAACTTCATTACTATGCTCCAGCACTCGAATTGCTGATGACAAGAGCAAAAACAACAAAAAATAAGACATTTTTGGTATGGAAAAAGACGGAGTTGTTTCGAGTTGTGTTGATGGAAGACCAATTTGGAGAAGACGAAGGGTTCTGAAGCTCCTTCCTTGAGGGATTTTGTTTGGCCTGCTTGCTGTAGGTTAGAGAGAGAGAGGGAGAGAGAAATCTCAATTGAATTTTGATATGTATCATTATGTATATATATGTAATTGATATAACACTCTTTGATTGGAGAACACAGGGGAAGATGGACCAGATGTTGGCAACAAAACTAAAATTCTATATTTGAACACCACATTCCATCTCTGTACACACCATTCACTCAGTTATCAGCGTATCCTATTTTGATTTTCGCACAATTAATTTAAAAAATTCCCAAACTATTCTCATTTTCTCCAACCCTAACCCTAACTTCATTGCCATTGCCACTGCCACCGCCACCACCACCGCCACCGCTACAGCCATTGCTCCGCCTCAACCCTTTCCCCAAGCCTTACTTTTTCTGCCACCCACTCCCTAGCTTGTCCCTTGACTTCTTACTATAGCTTCCATCATGATCCAGTCTCAAATTTTCTTCCCATATGAGCAAAAAAGAAAGAGATATTAAGCCAAGGAGAGGGAGTGAGAGTGAGAGAGATTTGAAGGGAGATTTGAAGAATAAAGGGGAGGAAGAAGAAGAGAATGGTGGTGATGGGAAGGGCATATTTGAGGGGGTGGTAGGAAGGGTCGAAAAGATTGGGAGTGATAGCAGGGTGGCGTTGAAGGTGCGATGGTAGTGGCCAGTGCTGACGATGTTGGCTGATAGAGTGTGGTGTTGTCCCATAAAGTAATTTGGTTGAGATGGGAATAAAAAAAAAATTGACAAATGGTGTGTACTGAGAGATATAACTGGCGTACAAATAGAATTTCCCATAACAAAAGAAGTTTCAATGACAATTGCACTCTTGGGAGCTGTTTGTGTTGTCCTTTTTGCCAGTCCCTCCTCTCCTGCTACCTAGGTACCCTCTCTCACTCTTTCATGTCATTGATTAAGGTGGGGTTTCACAATTGCTTTTTTTAGTGGAAAAAAGAAATAAAGAAAAGTTTATGCGCTTGCTAATTATTAAAAATATTTATTTATTTACTTTTTATGCAGAGAGTGAAAAAGATAAGGGGGTAGTGATGAAGGTGCATATCTAGGGTTTTGTGGAAAGAAGAAGATAGAGGAGGAGGAGGAGGAGGAGGAGGAGGAGGAGAAAGAAAAGGAAGAGGAGGAGGGTGGCGATAAGGGAGGTGTTGGGGGTGACAACGGTTAGAGCTAAAGAAGCTTATGGTTGGAAATGGGGTAGGATTTAAGGTTTTGTTATTTTTGATAATTTAACCTAGGATATAATGGTATGATATGAAAAAAAATAGGGAAGTTGGATGCGTCCAATAATTGTTGTGGGTGGCACTTAGAGGCTCCCTTTATTGTTAGGATCAAGCGCTTACCATCTCACAAAAACCCATAGGTAGTGGTGAAGGTGCAACTTTATTTCTTTAAAGGGTACAATGCCAAGCGCCATAAGTCGATTGTGACTCAGCCTCATGCCGGACCTCCGCCACGGCAAGATGCTTGCCCTAACCCAGGCTAACAATGCCAACTCTTCAATTACTTTAACGATAGTGAATGGATAATCTTGCCCCATGATTTGTGTTCAATTTCTAAAGGGCATTATTGATAAGACTAAATTGATACCATGTAAAAAATTAAAGGGTTAAATCGATGCAACTAGAATTACAAGGAACAAATTGATATAAAAGGCAAACTGATAAAGAACATAATAAAGGGAAGAAAGGGAGGGAAACACACACAGCCACAACCTTTTACTCTTAATAATTATAATTCATAAACTGATCATTATGATGACAAAATCCTAAAGGACCAAACCCTAATCTAATTAGGAAACTTTTCTAATATTATTTGGGAAACAAACTCAAAATCATATATTAATATTAAGACATTAAATTTAACTACATACTAATAATAATATTCTACCAATTATACTTATGAGACCAAAATGCCTTCGGGCCCATGGGCTTCGCCTGAGGCTTCCAAATCCAATAATAGGCTTCCAAATAGCCAAAAGTTGTTCCGTCAATTTTATTTCGTTGAAAAGAACTCGACTCCAGTGAGCTAAGAGCACGACCAAGAATCCGATCAAAAGGAAGAACACACTGAATCAATAAAGAGGCCTTAAATTTGATAGTGTGCAAGTCAGTGACACAAGTGAAAGTGTACTTTGTCTTACCATCAATGAAAGAGTCACGTCCAATATGAATGACATTGCAATCCCATGGCTATGTATGACCGAGTAGAATATGACAAAGCTTAAGGGGAAGAACATCATGCATTATTGTCTCTTTGAGGTTGCCCAAGCTAAAGGCACTACTTATCAACCTTTAGTTTCGTGTTGGTTATCCATGCCACATGACAAGGATTAGGATGTGGCTCAATCTTCTAACCTAGTTTCTTCATAGTCCTTTAGACACAACATTAGTGCAACTTCGTATATCAATTACTAGAAAGCACATTTGATCATTACACTTTACACTTGTATGAAAGATTTGTGCTCGCTACATCTTTTCGGGCAATTTGTTGTTTTCCTTACTAGTAGCAAGTAATGGCCGAATAATTCCAACCACCCCATCTTGAAATTCTTCATCATTGCGGTAGGGATTGTAGACACCCCATTTTTGACCGTCCTCAAGACTTGGACGTCACCGTTTGAACACTCGATGATTATCCATGTTCATGTTCGTCTCAAGTTCTCGGAGGTTTCGGCCGCGCGCCATGCCTCAAGACCTCTCGACTTGTTTGTTTTGTGCTTGGTTGTGGACCAAACACTTGTGTTTTTGCTTCAGAGGGCAGGGAATGGCTTGTTGGCCATCCCTACACCTCGCCGGCCTTGTTTTCTTGCCACTGGCCATTGGTGATGGCCGGTCGGCACCTTTTATGGTCAGTTGGCCACATTTGTTGGCCGATTAGCCATTAGCCATTTTTTCTGGCCGAACCCCTTCCATCTGCTTTTGGCAGATATTTTGTGCTAGCTGGCACAGCTGGCATCCACAATAACCCTCCTCCATACATGTAGTATGGAGGGATTTGCTTCTCTTGCCAAGCTTCTTCAACAAGCTTTGAGATTGGAATTCTATAAAGAGGGAGCTTCTCCTCCCTCCTCAAGGGTTCCAGAGGTCTGAAATTTAGGGTTAGGATATTTTTATCTATCTATCTCTATATCTCTCTCTTTACATATTTGTGTGTGTTTAAGGTTGTTTTGTTCATACTTTCGTGCACAAACACCTAGCATTACACCATCCTTGGTTGCTGAGGCACTAGGAGCTTTGCATGACCTCTCTACCACTGAAATCCAGAGGATTTTTAGTGGTGGAGAGGTGGTTTTGGTGTCTTAAATAGGAGAGGGTCATCCCCTCTCCTTGTTGTCTTTGATGCTTGCACAAATGGCTTGTGTTGTAGCTTGTATGCCTAGCTTGCTTTAGCTTCATTTCAGTAGGTATTAGGCTTTGTTTTGCCATGATTTACCTCTGTCCAAAGTTGGTTTAGACATGCCATGTATGCTTCATACACTTGTCTTGTAATCCCATGTTTTATCCTTAACATGCATCATGTTGTAACATATGTTTTTAGCATGATTTTGGCTCAACTCCTTGGAGCTTTTAGGCTTGTTGTAGCATGCTTAAGCTCTTTTTTTAATTGTTTTGGTCATGCTTGCATTGTTTTGTATAGCCACCATGCAATCCTAGCTTGTATGCTTTAAGTGTTCAAGTTGCTAGCATGCTCTATTTGAATCATTTCAGTGGTTTGGCATCACTTCTAATGTCATTTCAGTCCATATGGTATGCTTGTATGCTTGCATTTATAACTCCTTTAATGCTTTAAAGAGTTAGTGTTGTATGTCTCATTAACATGACATTATGTATGCCATCGTGTTTAGGCCTCTAGGATGCCATGTCAATGTGTTTTTGGTCTTGTTTTAACACGCCATAACTCTGATTTTGGTTGCTCAAATCATGCCATGTTTGGTTTTGCTAAGTGTAGTTTAATACCTCTTTGGTAGCCTTGCATGCCTCTTGTTTTTGGCATTTTGTTCTAGCTTGTGTTAGCTAGTTTCGAGCTTGCTTTTGGCCTTGTTTAGGTCTGCCTTGGGACTGTTTTAGGTCCTCTTGGCCCTTTGAAGCTTGCTTCATGTGGCCATGGTTTGAGCCCTTGGGTTACCCTTGAGTTTTGGACTTCCTTGCATGCTTTGGTTGTTTAGTTTGGTTGGTTTGGCACCATCTATAACATGATTTCAGAGCTTACAATGCATGTTACATGTCCATGTTTGTCTCTTTTAAGTGTCCTTAAAAGTTGCCTCTTTATGCTTAAGTATTGGACCATTATACATGCATGTTTGTATGTGGTTTTGTCTTTCATTTCATAGCATATTGGCCACTGATTTAGACATGGCTGAGGCTTGTCCATATTAGTTTAAATCCATCTTTTGCATGTTGTTCAAATGTTGTTACATTGCTTCATGCTTGCATGTTTTGGTTGCATTGTGTTTAGCATGCTCATTGCTTGCATTGTTGACACATGCTTAGCCATATTGCATGTTGTTGCATGCTTGAGCTATATTGCATGGTTCGGCATGCTTGTTGCATTGCATTTTGTATGCATGCCTTACCTCTTGATCAAGCATGATAGAGGTTGGGTCCCTTGTGTGTTTATGTGCATTTCATTCCATATTGAATTGCACACTTGACTCTTTGGCTATCATGCATTTAAATGCATGATTGGTGGCCCGAGGGTCGAGTACCATAGTCCCTTGAGTCTTAAACATGATAGGGAGGGTGGTGGTGCAAACATTGCTTTGAAAATTCTTTGCCATGCTCCGTCTATCCTCTGCTGCTATCAAACAGGATTCTGCAGGAATAGATGGCCGGTCGGCCATCTCCAGTGCCGACCGGCTATCCATATTTGGCCGAGAGCTTTATTTGTGGTCGATAACCACTTTCCCATGGCCGGTGACCATTTCTCTTGGCCGGTGACATCCCACAGTGTTCAGGGAGTGTTTCAGAACCAACCTTGGGACTTGTGCAATTTTTAGAGGCATAAAACAGTGCAAACAGAGGCAGCATGAGTATGGCGTCAGATTTCCGAGCGAAGCCGAGCATTCACGCATCTGTCCCTCTTCCCGAGGCTGTTTATTGCTTTCTTAACTTAATTAATTTGTTAATTAGTTAAGTAATTTGTAATAATTAATTAGCTTGTTAGTTAGTTAATCTGTACTATTCTTTCAGACCCTCCAAGAGAGGGTGAATTATGTAATAAGCGTGCGTGTGTGTGATGCATGTCTTCCAACCTCCACTTCTTTCTCCTTTTTATTTAACCGCTTACGATGGTTAGATTTAGGGCACGTTTCCTGTAGCATACCTTATGCTCGTATGCGTGCATCCATTCATCTGTATTGCATGCACCAAGCTCGGCACATCATACTAATCGCATAGTATTTTAATTCCAAACTTGAATACCTGTATCGAGTTGTTGCATTTCGCATGCCATCCTTAGATTAGTCGAGCCTATTCTAGTGGCATTTTTGTGTGTGATGCATTAGCCATTTTAACATGGACTTGGATCATACATTTGATTGCTAACATGTTCCTTGTTTTGGCTCGGAGTACACTGTAAGTGTTTCTGCTTTAGCATCTTGCATGTATGTGAGTGTTAACATGAAAGCATGCTTGCCATGAGGCTAACTGCTTATTTGATTTACTGCCTGAATGCCTGTGGGTGAAGGTTGGGTTACTTGAATTAGAATAATTCATTGAAATCCATGTTTTAGCCTACTTGCGAATAGCAAACTTCAAACTGTTTTCAAACAAACAGATATGCAATACTTTATTCCAAATTAGGCGATCTAGTCTATACTTGTGTGTTGTGCGCATCACATAGTAATTCTAGCTAATTAACCGAAATAAGAACGCATGTGCTTTCAAAAACTAGATATCATTCTTAGTACAGGCCAATCTTCGGATTGGGCAAGCGGGGGTGCTCATAGCTGACCTTCCCCAATCGTACCGAAGTTCCCGAGCCGAGGCGACTTTGGTGATGACGGACACGTGGCCTTAGGCAACGAGTCAGGTTTTCCTAAATTTCCCCAAAATAAAATATTTAGGTGGCGACTCTGTATCTGGCAAAGCAGTCCATGTTTGGCACTTCTTTCTTAAAAATCTGTTTTCCAAAACAATTTGTCGGATTTGGACTCTTTCGTGATTTATCAGTCTTGCATTGCACATTGCGAGATCAGATTAAGAACCGTGACAAGTTGAGTCCGAATTGTGGTAGCGTAGAGCCCGAGGGCGCGTCCACAGTTTCTGGCGACTCTGCTGGGGAGTTAGAGAATTTGACTCGAACTCATGATATCTTGTTTTGATTACACTTATGTGTTTCTTTGTATTGCATGTGCATTGGTGCGCCTAAGTCACAGTGTTTTCCGTATGCTATTCCTGAACGGTTTGCCGGGGGCTCGCTTCGAGAAGCGTGCCATAAGGCTAACCGATTACGGGCTCTGTCACGATGGGAACACAAACCCCGGTTGTCACCGAGGCACCCATTTTGACCATTCGACCTAGTGCATATTCGGAACCATAGTGACTATTCTAAACTAGGACAGGTTGCTTACCCGATCATAGGTTGTTTGAAACCGCTGTGTGCATAGTGAAACCCTAGCTCCTGACAAAATAGGACAGGGAAACCCTACCCCAACATAGGGGTGTTTTGGCTCTCACTTGTTTGATTATGTGCTTTAGAGTTGGCCTCTACAGGGAATGCATGTATCAGTTCACAAGTCTGAGTATCAGGCCTGCGGGCATCAGTATCAGTGTTTTGGGGAATCAGTTATATCTGCGGGTGTTAGATTCAGTTTTTGGGGCAGTGATTTTGTGGAACAGTGATCAGTAGTAGAGTACAGCTGTTCAGCTATGCCTGTGTCTGTTCTGATAAAGTTGGGCTAAAATATTGCTTGTTTTCTCTTTCAAGGTTCAGAGATTTGGGTCCAGAGAATTGGTGTTCTCCTCCGCTGAGGCATTTGATCCATCAATCACCGATTACGTCACCTCCCTTCAGTTCAGCGGACTTATGATGACACAAAATTCAGAGGAAATTGTGGTTATGGCAGCCGTATTGGACTAAGGAATCATCTTACAGGATGAGACCAATGTTGAAGTACCACATCTGCCTAGGTCGCCTGCCATGCACCCGATCTGGACCCCCCAGTTGTTTCAAGCTCGTGAGCCCACCATGTTTGAGTTGATAGGAATGATTGATGACCTTCAAAAATCTGTGGCTGATCTCGCCTACGGAATGTCGGCTTCTCCACCAACCACATCATATGCCGGGAATTTTATACTGCAGGAGCCCCTACTACTGGGATGAATTGTGATCGAGCTCAGCCAACCTGAGGTTGTCTCAAGCTATAGCAATGACGTGTCAACAACAATCGGGTTTTGCTCTGATATAGCAACCCAAACCCTCGATCAAGCTGAGGCTAGAGGTAAGAACAAAGTGGGAACAGATGCTGATCCCGTTGAACAACTGCTGTGGGCAGTCGAGGCTTTGAAGGCCGGAGGGTTGAATAAGCAGCAAGTATTCGCAGTCGCGGCTAAGACTGTAGATGACGTCTTCCCCACTCAGACCGAGGGTAGTTCAAACCAGGCAGAAAATCGGGACAGGGATCGTCGTACCAGAACTGTTCCCGCCAATCCTAACCCTGCACCTAGGAAAGATCAGAAAGCCAAGGTAGCACCTGCCGATCCTTTTGCTAGTGCATCCGGCAAAAGTCAGCAAACCTCGAAGTATCTGCCCCGAGGCCGCAGGGTATTATGCCCTTTACATGCCTTTGTCTAAGGCGCTCCAGATCCTTGCTGAAATGGGGCACCTTAAACCCCTTGAGCCTCGGCCTCTCCTGAAGAATCTCCCTCTCTCACATGATGCTACCCTATACTGCGCGTACCACCAGCAAACCAGTCATAGCACCAATAACTGCTTCCGTCTTCGCCATGAAGTACAGGATTTGATCGACAATGAGGTCATCCTCCCACCTACCTTAGCAAAGTCTGTCACCACTGAGCTGTTGGACTTCGAGGATACTACAAGTATGTGATCAAGGGTTGGTCCATCTGCGGGCGGCGCGCGATGTATTTCAGATGTGGCGTTTGGCACGCACTATGTTGAGCATCTACGAATGCTAATTTTGTAGTTTCTGACTTGGGTGTTGAGTCAGTTCTGTCGTTTTGTTTTGAGTCAGTCTTTTGATTAAGGTCTGTCTTGTTGTATTGAGTCAATCCTGTTGTACAAAAGTCAGGTGATTCCGAGGATGTTACCTCGGACATCTTTTGCTCTTTTTGTGATTGTCTTTTGTCTCCTTTTGAGTCTGTCTCTACTGTGGAGCCAGTTGCAACCAGGAAATCTAAACGAAACAGTTGTGGTTGCCATATTCTCCGCTTATTGCTATTTTGAGCATGTTGTGCCCGCAAGTTTAGAATGAAACAGCAATACATTTCACCTACTTTGCTATGCTTTGAACTCATTGTATTAACCTAAGTTTTTCAAAACTTTTGGAACACTGCGGTGAAAACGAAGAGGAAGGAATTCCTCGGGAATTGTAAAATTTGATCAATTGAGAAAAAGAGAGGCGTGCTAAGCCCTTAATGATTGAGATCATGCTTGTTAGTGTGAGTACTGAGAAGGACCCTGGCTTGATCCAGATTGGTTCTACCTTGTCTTCAGCGCGAGCGATTCGTCGCTTTCTTAAAAGTTTTCAAAAAATGTTTTGCACAGCCCTGCGAAGACCTGTGTGGAATCGCTCTTGAGATTGTGCAGCCTAGGATCGCTCTTAGCCTCAAGATTCAACCTCTTTGCTCTCAAAACCTTGAACTTGGGTTCAGAATGTTCAACGGTCAACCACGATGTAAGGCCTATGTGGCCAGATTTGAAGCAGCCCTCGAACAAGAGGCACCACAGTCAGATCAAGAAGATCAGATGTCGTCAAGAGAAGCTTGCAAAGCTAAATCAGAGGCATCCCTTGAACTAGGGGCAAAAGAATTTCAAATGTGCTCAAAGAGCGAGAAGTTGAGATGTTTCTCAAGCTAACGAAGATCGGCAAGAATGCCAAATCCCAAAAGGGAAGAAAGAAGAAAGCATTGCTGAAGGACAACTGAGCTCCTATCCACAACACTTGGGGCAAATTCAGCCCCCCGTTGGATGGACTCCTACATCGTCAGCGAACAGCAACCACTCTCTTGGATTCAGACGGATTCGAGATCTCAGAACCATTTGACTACACTTTTACCCTTGAGAGGCTCGCTGGGCCGAAAACCCGGAAGGGTGACCAGGCAAAAGTTAAAGCAAGAAAAAAAGAAAAGATCAAAAAAAAAGGAACAAAAAAAAGAAAAAGAAGAAAAATGAAAAAAAAAGAAAAGAAAGAATGAAAAAAAAAAAGAAAAAGAAGAAAAGAAATGAAAAAATGGAAAGAAAAGAAAAACTAAACTCGCAAGGTTGAAAACCCAAAAGGGCGGCCTTGGCAAAAGTTAGAGCATAAAAGGAGAGGTTAATACCTGAGTGTACCTTACCCGGAACTACATAAGGCTTGATTCCCATGTTTAGGATATGTAGGCAACTTCATCCTGAAGTCCAGCCACAAACACTTCCAAATTGATTATGTCCATGTAATGGTTTTGATCATCTTTGCATTCTCTGTATCCGAGAGTTTGGTTGTGTTCGTCACTCTAAGGACTGACTACAATGCATTGTGGTGCCATTCAAACAAGGGGCAACTTTCCGTTGCCATGAGTCGCCATTCAAACCAAGGGCAACTTTCCATTGCCATACAGTGCCATTTAGACAAAGGGCAATTTTCCATTGCTTCCGATTTGAGGTTGTGCATCTCGAAAGTGGGCTCCGTGCTTGTTGAGCAGTGGCTGTTTGCCAAAAACAGTTTTTGAGAATTTTTACTGAGGTTGACTAATTTCTCGCAAATTATTTCTTTTTCCAAAACTGGACCATTTCTTGGACCCAAAAAAAGGAAAATTTTCAGTGCTCATAGCCTGACTTGCATGATTTTGAATCAGAAAGTTGAACAAGTATGTTAATCTAACTCTCATATTGGTCAAAATTGTTTTAGTAGAAAGCAAAAACAAAAATGGTCAAAATGATGAACTAGGGGCACAGTTGAGTCAGGTGTTCTGTCTTTTCCTCCCTTGCCAACATACTTGCCAGGAAGGGCACTCTATTCGCCATGAAGGGCACAATTGAGGTTAATAAGGGCTGAAAGCTCTTACACCCTCCAAGCAGCGAAGTATCAAACCAAGTGCGAAGCACGAATTGGAATGGATCAAGATATTCCACTTTCTCATCCGGGACATCGATTAAACGTCATCGGAGGAAGTAGTCGCGAGCTGATAATGTGGGGGCATCAACCCACAACTTTCTGTTCATCCGTCAACCATCCAGGGAAGGGATATAAAATGAGAGATTGAAGAATAGAGCGGTGTGCGTTGAGAGAAAAAGTGAGGAAAAGGCCTTTTAAGAAAAACAGAGCTTGAGGGCCGAGTGATGTGAGAATCACAAATGAGAAAGGGTGGGAAACAATACCCGGAGAAACTGGCTCCTCGTGATCTGAGGTCTCTCATTTTTGTAACACGTCCGTGTGTCGTGTCTTTTGTTTTGTTTGCCCCAATTTTTGTTTTAAGTCTTTTTGAGTGTTACTCGATGTGTTTAGGTTGTGTACCTTTTGTTGAGTCGTAGTGCACTGTGGTCAGTCGTAGGCTCAATGCCCAGTTAAGAACTCGCTTCTTAATTTTCAAAATGATTTGATTTGTGTGCTCAGAGTGTTGTGCCATTCTCTACATCTACACAAAACAAGTTTTGTTCTTTCATAAAACCGCAGGGTTCAACCCAGGCCATGTCAGAACAGTAGAACCAGGGCCTATCTAAAGCTACATGGGTTCCGGGCTGCGAAGCAAAAGAAGAGAGGGAAAATTTGGAGCATCTGAGTGTGTTTCAACTTCTGCCGATTCCACCTTTGTATTCCGTCTTTTCAGATTGGACTGTTTGTTCAGGATTTACCGTGTGCAGAATGAACCAAGCACTGTGTTATGGGCTGTATGTTCAGAATGAGCGCAATGCGTTGTATGAGCTGTATGCAGATTAAACCAAGCACTGTGTTATGAGCCGAGTGTTCAGAATGAGCAGTATTGTTGTATGAGTTGTTTTGTCATTGGTCGGTTCATTATTTGATTATTATGATGCAAGTGTTTGATTTTCAGACAGAAGTTCAATCTCATTTACATTGTGGTGTAATGTGATACAATGTGATGCGATGTATGGAATGTGCAAATGTAACACCTTTTCAACAAAAAGCTTGTTTCATTTCATCATCTTTTCAAGTACATAGTTTTGAAGAAAATGAAACCTACCTGCGACAGTACAATGTGTTCAAGCTACCAGTAAAAAGAAAAGTAAAACAAAAAGAAGAAAAGCAGCAAAAGTCTAGATCCACGTTAACTGGCCTCAAGCCTGAGAGTCTGTCCTCGTCCTCTTCCTGGACGAAGGTCCAGGAGCATCATCGCCAGCTCCATAGTCTGAGCCCGAGTCATCTCCGGTCTCCTCCTCGGACGACTCTGCCTCTGCCTCCGCCTCTGCCTCGGACTCATCATCATCTGGAACCGGTGCCCGTGAGCTGCTCCCAACATAAGTACGCCCCACTTTGGTACGGGGGTATACTCTGCCCTCTCGCTTTCCTCCTCAGGCAGGCACAGACAGTCTAGCTGGAGCACCTTTCGTGGCAGGAATCTGGAATGGGGCCTGAAAGGGACAAATGGCAAACGCATAAGTATGCTACGCAAAGCAAAATATGAATGTCGAATACAGTGTATGAGTATAGCGTATGAATGCCGTGAGCAATGTATTAGCACAAAATACAGTGACTGGGTACAATGTATAAATGCTGTGAGCAGTGTGTCAGTACAGGATACAATGACTGAGTGTAGTGTATGAATGCCGTGAGCAATGCTGTGAGCAGTCTGTGGGTTACAGTGTATCAGTGCCGTGAGTGCTGTGTGTCAAGTGCTGTGTTTATAGTACCATACAGCAGGCTATGCAGAATCTGAGACTACGGTCGAAAGAGCTTACCGGGATTCTATAAATGGCCAGCAGGTCGAGGCTCCGCTGTAGCATCCCATCACAGAGGCGGTCAACTCTAGGGACTGGCGAGTGTACTCGGTGGAAGCCTGTAAGAGTGTTAAAAGTATCAGTTTTCTACGGAACATCAAGAGAAATGAAATGAAATGACTGTGCAGAATGCAAGATGCAATGGTACATACCGGGGGCAAGTCATAGAGCCCGACTAGCTCGTGATCAGCCGGAAGGGGAACGATGGGGATCTGGTAAGTCTCCCCACTCTGCCCTTCGCATGTCATCATCGTAGGCAATGCTGGCCACCCAGCTCTCTGCCCTCTCCGGGGCCCACTCCTACCACGGGCCCTAGCCATCCTCGATGCTCCTGCTCCTGCTCCAACTGCTGGCGCTGCTAGCCTCTCCCTCTCAGCTCGGCGAGCACTACACAAAGGCCGCATGATATAGGTCTGGATGTACTCCGCATAGTCGCCCTCACGTCTAAAACGCTCCGCATCCCATCCGATCATGTAATCGGCCATGTCCTCGAGGGAGAACCTCTCAGTATGCCTCATGTGGGCAGGGGGCGGACCTGGGACTATCTGCTCTGGTAAACCTAAGGTCTGGCGTAGGAAGCGCTCGCCCAGGTACCAAGCCCGACAGACCGGGGCCTCCAGCAAAATTCTAAATTGGGCAATCTCCTCAGCACCCGCATACCGCTCCCGAAGTGCGTCAGGCAACGGAGCCCAAGGCTGCCAGGTGATCTGTAAATGATATGCAGTTTGTTATCTACTGTTATCGAAAGAATAATGTAAAGCAAAGCTTAAATGAACTGCAAATTCTAAAATACCTCTGCGGTGGTGATGGTATCAAAATATCGGCAGAAGAATATAAAAGACTCCCGTGGTCTCCGCACGCATCTCACGTCGAAGCGGCGAGAGAATGGAACGCCAAGGGGGACCTCCTCATCTAGCACCGGGGCAAGCCTCGGGAAGTAGGCGTAGACCCACAACTACAAAAGTGTAACAGAGCAAATACCAGTATGCTTATCAGATAAAGCAGAATGCAGAATAAAGCAGAAATCGCAGAACCGTATACTGTGCAGTGTATTGTGCAGAGTGTACAATGTGTGCAATATACAGTCAGTGTAAAGCAGATTATATGTGTGCCGTGTGTGCAGTATACGATCAGTGTGAAGCAGGCTACAGTGTGTGCAGTGTACAGAGCACAGATAATATAAAGCAGAAATGTAAAACAGAAGAAGAAGACGTACCTCCCAAGCCCGCTACTAGCCCTCGAGCAACTGTCCCCTGCAACGGGAGGATGAGCTCATATAGCCATAAAGAGTGGCCAGGCCAGCGCCACCCCAGTTGTAGCCACGAATCCTAGTCACGTCCACCAATGCACTCAGCAGACAAAGGGGCACAGTGTTCGCCCGGTCGGCGAAGAGAGTGGTTCCCTGCAGAAATATAAGAAAGCCGCGTGCATACTGCTCCACCTCCTCCTGAGCCATCGGTGCCTCCTGAGCCAAGGCTGGCTGAATCCTGAAGTGGTCCTCGAACCACAAGTACCTCACGAATCCTGGGCGGGCAAGAGGTGGCAGCTCGCCAAGCAGGTACGTCTGAGCCGCCTCCCACTCGTCCGTATCTGTATCGAAGGGGATCGGATCACCCCCTACCCCGATGCTGATAAGCATCGAGAAGTCGAAAGGAGTCCTCGTCATGTCTCCGGTGGCCGAAAGGTGGAAGGAGTCAGTGGTGTCCCACCACCTCTCCACCAAGGTAGCAAGAAGAGGCCTACTCGCAGTAAGGCGCGAGAGTCCCCTGCAGAAAGTGTCGAAGCCGGCCTGGTCGACGATGTAGCGGATCGCGTCGAGTAGCTCCATGTACCATCCTCGGACGGCGACATTCTCATACCCCCGAAAGGCATGGGAATCTCCCTGTGTTCAAAAACAAACAAACGCGAAGCTGTGTCAGATATACAGTGTTTGAATGCCTTTAGAGTTTGCAAAAACGCAGTGAGGGTGCATGTGTTCGAGTTTACACAGATTTCAGATAAATTATAGCATGTGACGCAACAGTTTGTTTGGGTCATTTCAGTTGAAAATGCAGTGCGTGTGCATGTGTTTGGGTGCGCTCAGAATGGGTGAAAATGTAGTGTGTATGCATGTGTTCAAGTTTAAACAGATAACGGGTGCAGGTGTGTTCACAGTGAACTACAGCATGTGGTATATCGGTGTATCTAGGATAAACAGTTAAAGAACAGAATCGACTATCACAGTTATATGTTCTACATTGCGGAAAATGAAACAGGGGGAAGAGTGTACCTAGAAGTGCCATAAGACAGATGTGACTCTGGCTCGCGCAGAAGAAGCTTTGGTGGCACGCCCCTATCAAAACTCCTGAACTGGCGAAGACCAACAGCAGGTAGCATGTATATCGCCGGCCTGTAAGTCGCCGAGTCAAACGGTCGAACGCTCAAAGGCAAGAGCTCGGCCTCGGGGTCCATATCCTGCTCCGGGGGAGTCCCGTCTCGTGAAATATCGTCCGCCATCTCAAGAATGGTGTGAAAATGGCCGGAAGTGTGAAAACCGAGCTAGAATGCGAAAAATCAACTGAAAAGTCAACCCCGAGAGGTTGAAAAATGGACAGAAAGGTCAAAGTCCGAAAAGGGCACAGAGATCGAGGTAAACTTGGGGGAAACAAACCCCAAGTGGTGGAATTCGAGAAAAGTGTACCGAAACGGAGATTTGTATGGTTCAAAACGTGCGAAATGCGAAGGATTTCGCGAATCAAACGACGAAAAGGGCTCTAAAACACGGGAAAAGTACGGATCGAGGGTTGGAAAATAACCTAGAGAGAGAGGGGAGACGTTTTCGAGTTTGGGCAAGTGAAAAAATAAGGGCTAGAAGCCCTATATTTAAAGACCCGTGGCCAATTGACAAAACTGCCCCAATACAGGCATTTTTGGCCCGGCGGCCACATTGTTGGCCGGTCGGCCAAATAGATGGCCGATGGCCTTGTTTTGTGGCCGATGGATGGCCGGTGGTCTTCCCCGGTGGCCGGTGAACCTCTTTGTAATAACCCTCACACTGATTACCGATAAATTACTGATTAATTACCGATTACTGCTAAACTGAGACTGATTATGATTGATAATTGAATTGATTGAAATACTAAACTGACTGACTGAGATCCGAGACTGATTGATTGACTGTAACTGTTTAAATGCATAATCTATCTGTTTGACTACCAAATTATCTTTTCTCGTCTTATGCATTAAACTGCAAATTGAAGGCCTTATCGGCGGCCAAATCTGAAATTGATTGATGTTCTGTGTTCATCATAATTAATGTGATTTTAGGGCATATTTATCTGAAAATTGATTTAGTATGATTAAATTAGATTAAATTAAGCTAAATTGGAAGAGTTGGCTTATTTACCATATTACCACCTAGTGGCCCACTACCTTAATATATTGAGCTTCATTACACTTGAGCAAACATTTTCATCAGCCACATTTTCCTTGCCTTAGCCGAATTTAGAGAGAGAGGAACTTAGAAGATTGGTCTTCATCTTGTACATTGCCTAGAAATTATGAAGATTAAGGGAGTTCTTGCTTGATTGAGCTCTAGACTTGTATTTGAGGACCCAAGGTAGAAAACTCAACCTTTTATTGTTATATTCAAGTTAGTTCTTGCATGTCTCATGCTAATTGATGAGTTGAGTCAAGATTTAGTCTAATAATGTTGAATTGTAGCTCTAATCTTGCATGCATGTGTATATTGAAGAGTTTTAGGGTGCTTTCATGGCAAAATGTTGCATGCATGTCTATATTGTTATGTTTTGAGGATGTAGTTCATAATTCCTCACATGCATGTTCATGTTTTGAGAGTAGATCATGGATTCATCATGTTTTTGGAAGTTTAGACTCATTTGAACTTGCTTTGGAGCTTTGAAGTTAATTGAATTCATAGATATTACATGGTCATCATGTTCTTGAGAATTGATTTGAAAATGAGTTTAATTAAACTACCCTTGGGCTTTGATTTTATAAATTGAGCTTGGAATCATGTAACATTATGAGTTTACAAGAGTTTTCTAGAAATTCAGCCCAAGAGGATCGATTTTCATGCTTTGAAACTTGATTTTGAACTTGGAGTTCAAATCTGGATTTTCCAGATTTTGGTCGTCCGCTCGAGCGGGGTAAGTGCCGCTCGAGCGGGGAAATCGAGCTCCCAGCATCTTGCATTGTTTTACAGTCCGCTCGAGCGGAGGAATGCACGCTCGAGCGGAGGCCTGTGTCACACGCTCGAGCAGGGGATTTGACGCTCGAGCGGAGACCTTTGTTGCATGTCCGCTCGAGCGGGGAAACCCACGCTCGAGCGGGACTCTGTTTTTCTGAAAATTCTGAAACTGTTTTCTGAGTACATCTTTGCATCCTCATCCCATTCTAGGCATTCTTAGGCCTAGTGTAAGACATCTTAAGGAGGATATAGATGTAGAACCACACCAAGGCAAATTAGGGATTAAGTTATTGATCTTTCCCAACTATGTAGCTTAGTGTGTGTTCAATCTGTACTGTGTAGGGTTGGCTTTCCGAGGAGACGCTCTAGCTTACTGTAGCTCAAAACTCTGTGAGTAACAATTGTGTAAAGATATGTTCAACTGTGAATATTTTTTGACTATTAAACTGAACCGTTTACTGAACTGATACTGTTTACTGAATGAATGTATGTCCTATATTCTGAACTGTATTATGGCATCCTTAGCAACTACTGTTTACTGTTTACTGTTACTGCTACTGTTACAGAGATCTCTGTCGGCTCCCTTGTTGGAACAACTACTGTTTACTGTTATGATGGCCATCATTCACTGTTTGGTCTATTAAGACCCGGTCTATTAAGACCTACTGTTTACTGTACTGCTATGCTAATGGATGTACCATATATGACTGAATGACTGAAATACTGAATGACTGGAATACTGTTTAATGAACTGTTTTCATTACTGTAAGGACATCCATTCTAACCTCTTTACGCATTATGTTATTCACTGGGCTTTAGCTCATTGCTCATATATATATGTAGGTGTACAGGCACCAGACCGCAGCTAGGAGCGTCAGGCAAGCTTTAGTTTTGTCAAGCCAACCACTGTGCCTCACTGCGAGGTTCCGAGCCTAGCAAGCTATGGCTTAGGGGTGTTTTATTTCCCCCATCTGTCTTTGTACCTATTTTGTATACTGTATAGACTGATAGCACTGTACTATACCGTTTACGGTACTGTTTAAGAGGGATTAGGTCCCTGTTCTAACTGACTGTAAATATTGTGCATATTGTTCTGTACTGAAAGTATAAATGTACGAAAAATCTTTTTGCATACAGACTGTCACAGCTCATTGGACATTGTTTATTTACTGTATTGGCTTCCGCCATGCCCCTGTACTCTGCATTACTGTTTTACTGTTAAGAGGCCTTCGGTAATCTCGGATTACTGGCCGGTTACGGTGCTAAACCCATAGGGGCGGGTTTGGGTTGTGACAGAGTGGTATCAGAGCGATACTCAACCACAAGTTATACCGCACACACGTGTCCAAATGAACTATAGGATGTCCTAGAAAAGAAGTTAGGGCACTGCATGAACATGAGAAGTGTGTGTGGCCATGACTTGAATAAATATGCTAATGTGTTAATGTGTCTAATTATGCAACTGTCTATGCTTATGATTACTGTACTGCCTATGGTGAAACGAATGAAACCTATATGCATAATTGACGAAGTTAAGTGGAATAACACGTAATGTGAATTTCATTACCGAATGCGGAATCTATGTAAAAGAAAAATGAACGTGTGAAAGTAAAGGGTCATGTGACCGTACATGAGTCGAAATGAAAGCATACACACGTCTGATATGGAATGAAATGTGAAATCAGTAAGAACCTCTCCTATATTGCTAATCACCCTGTTTGTGTGTAAACAAGGGAAAGGACGAGGAATGTAGGCGAAACCGAATCTTCTGATGCTAGAGTTAACAGGCTAGAAGGAATGGTTGACGCCTTAACTGAAAATCTGAGGAGATAAAAAGGCTGACATACGTGCTTGAACCAACTGATTATGATCTGATAACACTGATACAGAAACCCAAATAAACTGAAACCACCAGAATTTCTGGGGGGTACCGAACCACTGAAAACTGAGACTTGGGTTTAGAAACTGAGAGTAAGGTGATAAGACTGGGGTCGAATATGTGGTAAAATTTACCTAGCTAGTTTGACAAGCACCCCACATGATAGATACTGACTACAAAGGACTAGAAACGAATTGAAGGTGGGTGTGACCTAGATGTGTTTGACTGAATTGACGTGCTAAACCGTTAGAGTATGTAGATGTCCTAGATAGAATATTAATGCCTGAGGCAACGTAGTGGCATTGAAATATCCAAATTAACATCATCAACTGAATCAGAAAGAATGAAACGGAAGTAACAGAAAGGGAAAATGATCGGTAATTCAATGACCTCCGTGAATGGAAAATCTCGGGCAATAGCTTTGACCAATGAAGGTCAAAGAAGCAATGTGAACAATGATATACCTATCTGTACCGTATGTGGGAAATACCACTGGGGTGTTGCCGCTGCCTATCCGAAATTTATTCTAGACGTGGACAGGAAGGACACTTTCCTAAATCTTGCCCACGAACTCAACCGAACAATAATGAGTCTAAATCTAGACCCTAGTTCCAGAGAATGCTCGGAACACTGAAATGACTGACACAGGTATTACCTTAAATAGATGAAATTGCTTATACGAACGTTTGTGTGGGAATCGTATATTCCGTAATTTGGTATAGACTGTGAACATACTGACTAAACCGATTGAATTACTGGAATTATGAACCACACGCTATGAGAACTGTTAGGACTTGTGAACGGCGAGAACTTGCTAAGTTAGGTCCTTGTATCGTATTGCAACAACTTAATGTGAACTGTTAGGTATGGCCTTTTGAACTGTACCAGAACTGTCGAACATGGGAATACCTTATGATTGACTGTAATTCGAGAAATCTGTACAGCTATGACTCAAACTGAACTGTTATGTATATTGACGGACACCACTGAATGATCAGACCCATGAACTCGAATTATATACGTGAACTGTTTGTGTGTGAGACTGCTGAAACTAAGAACCCATATTGGTTTGTAAAGATGAACTTCTGCTTATGAATTTGTGAATGAATGCCTACATGAAAACTGATTTTGAACTCACACCTGTATATATGTTCCCATGCTTGTAATACTGTTAGAACTGACAGGAATGGACTGTGGTTGATGAATCTCTTGAAAATCTACTATTGATGCGGACTATATGTGCAACACTGTAAAACCTCATGTTAACAGTTACCTATGCTATGAAGACTATTTAGACTTATGTACATATCTGCATACTTTTGCTTAAGGATGTTATTAAACTGAGTGGACATATGACTGGTTACCTTGACTATCACATCCGGATGAACTATTTTGTATTGTACATTGAACTCGTGAATCCGTATTGAGAATGTTAGTAGACTCTGAACATGCACATACATGACGATACCTTTGCTCGGAATGACTGTTATGTTATTTGTTCAATGATTTAACCGTTGGGACTATGACCCTGGAACTGCATGACTAAATAAAGACCCGAATGATAAACTCTTGACTGTGAATCGTGATTGTGGAAGAATTGACATGACTGTTTGATTAGGCTTGCGAGCCTATGCTTTAGTGACTGTATGACTGATTTGGAACCCTCGTATGATAACTCACTATTATGTGTCACCGAGAACCTCGTGTGATGCATTACTGTGTACCATATGCCTATATGAAGGATTTATTCGGAAATTGCTATATTCATCGTGATACTTACCTCTCGATATGAATAACCGCATGCCTGTGCATTTGCCTGTAACTTATTGGGAGGAACACGTTGTGTATGACCTGTACTACTTCGATATGGATTGTAATGTTACAAGACTCTGATGTCAGTTGACAAATTGTGAAACTACTGACTATATACCTAAACGAATGGAGTATGAACTAATGTTAACTGATCTGGAAATGGTAAGAATGGAACTTTGATCTGATCTAATCTAATGGACCCGTGGGATGATGAGACCCTTTGTGTAACTAATGGAATTTCCATTTGATGCTTGTGCGTGAACGTTTACTTGTTATGATTGGGCAGAACTTGCATCTGACGTGACCTGGTCTAACTTTCATCGAATTGACCTAAGGGAACCCTTACTAAGAAAGTTATTATCAGATTGCTTACAATGTGGGGAAAACTGGGTATGTGACATGTGATTACTTACCAGGTATTACCGTTATAACCATGAACTTGTTTGACTAGGAAATGATTGTTTTGGTGATTACTGTACTTCAGAACTGATGGGATCTGTTGACAACAGACTGGTTTTGATCATAAACGCTGACTGTCTGGAAGTATAAGTAATCTGTATACTGTTTTCGTATTGACATGTGCTATGACCGAATCTGTGAGGACTGGAACTGATGAATAGTAAATGAATACTTACTTCAGAACTCTGCCTAATGTTACGGGAGTAATGTACAAATTCGCCTTATGTCCCCAATAACTCCCGAATGAACTAGACTGACTGTGATGGATTATCGAATTGAGAACCAAATTGAACGAAGACCAAATGAATGACTCAGTAGTGAATGAATCGAATCTCTGTAACTTAACGGGGGAAAGTACTTATGGAACTGAGATCAGTGCAAATCTATAACCCTGATAAGTACTTGATATAAGTAGTGTGAATACTACTATACTGCTACTGTATTGTTACCGTTACTGTTACTGTACTATCACTGTACTGACACTGCTACTACTACTGTATCTATTATGTACGACTGTGTAACTGTATTCATGTTCTGTGTCACGAAATAAGTTTTGTTTCTGAAGCGCTATATGCTGTATACTGAATGATTGTTGATTTCTGATATGTATTCGTGACTCTTAGTATTATGTGATATATGTTAACTACCCGGTATCGGAAGTTCCTTTATGGAACGTATATCTGCCTGCACTCTGTTACCCGTACCGGAGGCCTCGTCATGGGGGCTCAGCTTCTGTACTATTCTGTTCTATTACCCGAATTCAGGATTCCTTTATGGAACTGGTTATTCATAACCGTCACGTATCTGTATCTACCATGTCTGTATCTATATCTGTTCTGTTCTGTATCTATATCTGTTCTGTTTTGTATCTGTCTACATCTGTTCTGTATCTGCTTCGTTAGTGCTAATAAATTCACTGCATATACTTAAGCAAGGATTGTGGCATCTATGTACGATCTGGACAAGAATATGGAAATGAACATGTATCCGAATCTGTCCTTGACTGAAATCTGACTGTGCATAAGAGTCTGTTTTAATATGAGCCCCAATCCTTATACGTGATTTCTGATTCCGTTTCTGTGCATTGCTAAGATTGAGATTGGGCCATGAACCTATTTATGAATATGATTATGCTCCTGTTATAGAGTGAAAGTCACCTTTATGATAGGCATCATCTCTGTTGTCATATGTTAATTCGAGTTTGGAGGGCCAAACTCTTTATAAGGATGGGAGACTATAATAACCCTCACACTGATTACCGATAAATTACTGATTAATTACCGATTACTGCTAAACTGAGACTGATTATGATTGATAATTGAATTGATTGAAATACTGAACTGACTGACTGAGATCCGAGACTGATTGATTGACTGTAACTGTTTAAATGCATAATCTATCTGTTTGACTGCCAAATTATCTATTCTCGTCTTATGCATTCAACTGCAAATTGAAGGCCTTATCGGCGGCCAAATCTGAAATTGATTGATGTTCTGTGTTCATCATAATTAATGTGATTTTAGGGCATATTTATCTGAAAATTGATTTAGTATGATTAAATTAGATTAAATTAAGCTAAATTGGCAAGAGTTGGCTTATTTACCATATTACCTAGTGGCCCACTACCTTAATATATTGAGCTTCATTACACTTGAGCAAACATTTTCCTCAGCCACATTTTTCTTGCCTTAGCCGAATTTAGAGAGAGAGGAACTTAGAAGATTGGTCTTCATCTTGTACATTGCCTAGAAATTATGAAGATTAAGGGAGTTCTTGCTTGATTGAGCTCTAGACTTGTATTTGAGGACCCAAGGTAGAAAACTCAACCTTTTATTATTGTATTCAAGTTAGTTCTTGCATGTCTCATGCTAATTGATGAGTTGAGTCAAGATTTAGTCTAATAATGTTGAATTGTAGCTCTAATCTTGCATGCATGTGTATATTGAAGAGTTTTAGGGTGTTTTCATGGCAAAATGTTGCATGCATGTCTATATTGTTATGCTTTGAGGATGTAGTTCATAATTCCTCACATGCATGTTCATGTTTTGAGAGTAGATCATGGATTCATCATGTTTTTGGAAGTTTAGACTCATTTGAACTTGCTTTGGAGCTTTGAAGTTAATTGAATTCATGGATATTGCATGGTCATCATGTTCTTGAGAATTGATTTGAAAATGAGTTTAATTAAACTACCCTTGGGCTTTGATTTTATAAATTGAGCTTGGAATCATGTAACATTATGAGTTTACAAGAGTTTTCCAGAAATTCAGCCCAAGAGGATCGATTTTGATGCTTTGAAACTTGATTTTGAACTTGGAGTTCAAATCTGGATTTTCCAGATTTTGGTCGTCCGCTCGAGCGGGGTAAGTGCCGCTCGAGCGGGGAAATCGAGCTCCCAGCATCTTGCATTGTTTTACAGTCCGCTCGAGCAGAGAAATGCACACTCGAGAGGAGGCCTGTGTCACACGCTCGAGCGGGGGATTTGACGCTCGAGCGGGGACCTTTGTTGCATGTCCGCTCGAGCGGGGAAACCCACGCTCGAGCGGGACTCTGTTTTCTGAAAATTCTGAAACTGTTTTCTGAGTACATCTTTGCATCCTCATCCCATTCTAGGCATTCTTAGGCCTAGTTTAAGACATCTTAAGGAGGATATAGATGTAGAACCACACCAAGGCAAATTAGGGATTAAGTTATTGATCTTTTCCAACTGTGTAGCTTAGTGTGTGTTCAATCTGTACTGTGTAGGGTTGGCTTTCCCAGAAGACGCTCTAGCTTACTGTAGCCCAAAACTCTGTGAGTAACAATTGTGTAAAGATATGTTCAACTGTGAATATTTTCTGACTGTTAAACTGAACCGTTTACTGAACTGATACTGTTTACTGAATGAATGTATGTCCTATATTCTGAACTATATTATGGCATCCTTAGCAACTACTGTTTACTGTTTACTGTTACTGCTACTGTTACAGAGATCTCTGTTGGCTCCCTTGTTGGAACAACTACTGTTTACTGTTATGATGGCCATCATTCACTGTTTGGTCTGTTAAGACCCGGTCTATTAAGACCTACTGTTTACTGTACTGCTATGCTAATGGATGTACCACATATGACTGAATGACTGAAATACTGAATGACTGGAATACTGTTTAATGAACTGCTTTCATTACTGTAAGGACATCCATTCTAACCTCTTTACGCATTATGTTATTCACTGGGCTTTAGCTCATTGCTCATATATATATGTAGGTGTACAGGCACCAGACCGCAGCTAGGAGCGTTAGGCAAGCTTTAGTTTTGTCAAGCCAACCACTGTGCCTCACTGCGAGGTTCCGAGCCTAGCAAGCTATGGCTTAGCGGTGTTTTATTTCCCCCATCTATCTCTGTACCTGTTTTGTATACTGTATAGACTGATAGCACTGTACTATACCGTTTACGGTATTGTTTAAGAGGGATTAGGTCCCTGTTCTAACTGACTGTAAATATTGTGCATACTGTTCTGTACTGAAAGTATAATTGTATGAAAAATCTTTTTGCATACAGACTGTCACAGCTCATTGGACATTGTTTATTTACTGTATTGGCTTCCGCCATGCCCCTGTACTCTGCATTACTGTTTTACTGTTAAGAGGCCTTCGGTAATCTCGGATTACTGGCCGGTTATGGTGCTAAACCCATAGGGGCGGGTTTGGGTCGTGACACTCCTACACCCTTGTTTGGGTCATTGATGTGGTTTAGGACTTTCTTTGCTCAACACAGTGCAAGATTACTGTTAAGAGGCCTTCGGTAATCTCGGATTACTGGCCGGTTATGGTGCTAAACCCATAGGGGCGGGTTTGGGTCGTGACACTCCTACACCCTTGTTTGGGTCATTGATGTGGTTTAGGACTTTCTTTGCTCAACACAGTGCAAGAGAGTGCATTTCTGAAGCTTGACCGGCCTTCGTGTTGACCTCGAGCCGTGTCTTCTGTGTGCGGTACTTGATACGTACGCAGTGTATCCTTTTTGTATCCTTTTGTCTCTTGCGAGATTCGGAAGTTGCTCCACATGCGTTACGTTACAACGTTTTGTCGTGAACGCGCGTGGGTTATACGTCATTTCACTCGTATTGTTATGCACACATTTTGTGCGTTGTCGCACACGCCATGCTTGCATTGTTATGCATCTTCTTTAGGTAGCATTGTCATGCATATCTCACATGCATTGTCATGCACTCCCACTCGCATTGTTATACACATATGTTATGCGTTGTCACGTACGCCACATTTGCATTGTCATGCATTTCTTTATCTTGCATTGTCATGCATTTCTCTTGTCTTGCATTGTTATGCGTGTTTCATTTGCATCGTCATGCATCTCTCCATTGCATTAGCACAGAATATGGGTACAGTGTATAAATGCTGTGAGCAATGTATCAGCACAGAATATAGTGACTGGGTACAGTGTATGAATGATGTGAGCAGTGTGTCAGTACAGGATACAGTGACTGAGTGTAGTGTATGAATGCCGTAAGTAATGCTGTGAGCAGTCTGTGGGTTACAGTGTATCAGTGTCGTGAGTGCTGTGTGTCGAGTGCTGTGTTTATAGTACCATACAGCAGGCTATGCAGAATCTAAGACTACGGTCGAAAGAGCTTACCGGGATACTATAAATGGCCAGCAGGTCGAGACTCTGCTGTAGCATCCCCATCACAGAGGCAGTCAACTCCAGGGACTGGCGAGTGTACTCGACGGAAGCCTGTAAGAGTGTTAAAAGTATCAGTTTTCTGCGGAACATCAAGAGAAATGAAATGAAATGAAATGAAATGACTGTGCAGAATGCAAGATGCAGTGGTACATACCGGGGGCAAGTCATAGAACCCGACTAGCTCGTGATCAGCCGGAGGGGGAACGATGGGGATCTGGTAAGTCTCCCCACCCTACCCTCTGCATGTCATCATCGTAGGCAATGCTGGCCACCCAGCTCTCTGCCCTCTCCGGGGCCCACTCCTACCACGGGCCCTAGCCATCCTCGATGCTCCTGCTCCTGCTCCAACTGCCGGCACCGCTGGCCTCTCCCTCTCAGCTCGGCGACACTACACAGAGGCCGCATGATATAGGTCTGGACGTATTCCGCATAGTCGCCCTCACCTCTAAAACGCTCCGCATCCCATCCGATCGTGTAATCGGCCATGTCCTCAAGGGAGAACCTCTCAGTGTGCCTCATGTGGGCAGGGGGCGGACCTGGGACTATCTGCTCTGGTAAACCTAAGGTCTGGCGCAGGAAGCGCTCGCCCAGGTACCAAGCCCGACAGACCGGGCCCTCCAGCAAAATCCTAAATCGGGCAGTCTCCTCAGCACCGCATACCACTCCCGAAGTGCGTCAGGCAACGGAGCCCAAGACTGCCAGGTGATTTGTAAATGATATGCAGTTTGTTATCTACTGTTATCAAAAGAATAATGTAAAGAAAAGTTTAAATGAACTGCAAATTCTAAAATACCTCTGCGGCGGTGATGGTATCAAAATATCGACGGAAGAATATAAAGGACTCCCGTGGTCTCTGCACGCATCTCACGTCGAAGCGGCGAGAGAATGGAACGCCAAGGGGGACCTCCTCATCTAGCACTGGGCAAACCTCGGGAAGTAGGCGTAGACCCACAACTACAGAAGTGTAACAGAGCAAATACCAGTATGCTTATCAGATAAAGTAGAATGCAGAATAAAGCAGAAATCGCAGAACCATATATTGTGCAGTGTATTGTGCAGAGTGTACAATGTGTGCAGTATACAGTCAGTGTAAAGCAGATTATATGTGTGTCGTGTGTGCAGTATACGATCAGTGTGAAGCAGGCTACAGTGTGCAGTGTACATAGTACAAATAATGTAAAGCAGAAATGTAAAACAGAAGAAGAAGACGTACCTCCCAAGCCCGCCAGTAGCCCCCGAGCAACTGTCTGCTGCAATAGGAGGATGAGCTCATATATCCATAAAGAGTGGCCAGGCCAGCGCCACCCCAGTCGTAGCCGCGAATCCTGGTCACGTCCACCAATGCACTTAGCAGACAAAGGGGCACAGTGTTCGCCCAGTCGGCGAAGAGAGTGGTCCCCAGCAGGAACATAAGAAAGCCACGTGCATACTGCTCCACCTCCTCCTGAGCCATCGGTGCCTCTTGAGCCAAGGATGGCTGAATCCTGAAGTGGTCCTCGAACCACAAGTACCTCACGAATCCTGGGCGGGCAAGAGGTGGCAGCTCGCCAAGCAGGTACATCTGAGCCGGCTCTCACTCGTCCATATCTGTATCGAAGGGGATCGGATCACCCCCTACCCCGATGCCGGTAAGCATCGAGAAGTCGAAAGGAGTCATCATCATGTCTCCGGTGGCCGAAAGGTGGAAGGAGTCAGTGGTGTCCCACCACCTCTCCACCAAGGCAGCAAGAAGAGGCCTACTCGCAGTAAGGCGCGAGAGTCCCCTGCAGAAAGTGTCGAAGCCGGCCTGGTCGACGATGTAACGGATCGTGTCGAGTAGCTCCATGTACCATCCTCGGGCGACGACATTCCCATACCCCCGAAAGGCATGGGAATCTCCCTGTGTTCAAAAACAAACAGATGCGAAGCTGTGTCAGATATCCAGTGTTTGAATGCTTTTAGAGTTTGCAAAAACGCAGTGAGGGTGCATGTGTTCGAGTTTACACAGATTTCAGATAAATTATAGCATGTGACGCAACAGTTTGTTTGGGTCATTTCAGTTGAAAATGCAGTGCGTGTGCGTATGTTTGGGTGCGCTCAGAATGGGTGAAAATGTAGTGTGTATGCATGTGTTCAAGTTTAAACAGATAACGGGTGCAGGTGTGTTCACAGTGAACTACAGCATGTGGTATATCGGTGTATCCAAGCTAAACAGTTAAAGAAAAGAATCGACTATCACAGTTATATGTTCTACATTGCGGAAAATGAAACAGGGGGAAGAGTGTACCTTAGAAGCGCCGTAAGACAGATGTGACTCTGGCTCGTGCAGAAGAAGCTCTGGTGGCACGCCCCTATCAAAACTCCTGAACTGGCGAAGACCATCAGGAAGTAGCATGTGTATCACCGGCCTGTAAGTCGCCGGGTCAAACGATCGAACGCTCAAAGGCAAGAGCTCGGCCTTGGGGTCCATATCCTACTCCGGGGGAGTCCCGTCTCGTGGAATATCATCCGCCATCTCAAGAATGGTGTGGAAATGGCCAGAAGTGTGAAAACCGAGCAATAATCCGAAAAATCAACTGAAAAGTCAACCCCGAGAGGGTGAAAAATGGGCAGAAAGGTCAGAGTCTGAAAAGGGCACAGAGATCGAGGTAAACTTGGGGGAAACAAACCCCAAGTGGTGGAAATCGAGAAAAGTGTACCAAAACAGAGATTTGTTCTGTTCAAAACGTGCGAAACGCGAAAGATTTCGCGAATCAAACGACGAAAAGGGCTCTAAAACACGGGAAAAGTACGGATCAAGGGTCGGAAAATAACCTAGAGAGAGAGGGGAGAAGTTTTCGAGTTTGGGCAAGTGAAGAAATAAGGGCTAGAAGCCCTATATTTAAAGACCTGTGGCCAATTGACAAAACTGCCCCGATACAGTCATTTTTGGCCAGTCGGCCACATTGTTGGCGGTTGGCCAAATAGATGGCCGATGGCCTTGTTTTGTGGCCGATGGATGGCCGGTGGTCTTCCCCGGTGGCCGGTGAACCTCCTACACCCTTGTTTGGGTCATTGATGTGGTTTAGGACTTTCTTTGCTCAACACAGTGCAAGAGAGTGCATTTCTGAAGCTTGACCGGCCTTCGTGTTGACCTCGAGCCGTGTCTTCTGTGTGTGGTACTTGATACGTACGCGGTGTATCCTTTTTGTATCCTTTTGTCTCTTGCGAGATTCGGAAGTTGCTCCACATGCGTTACGTTACAACGTTTTGTCGTGAACGCGCGTGGGTTATACGTCATTTCACTCGTATTGTTATGCACACATTTTGTGCGTTGTCGCACACGCCATGCTTGCATTGTTATGCATCTTCTTTAGGTAGCATTGTGTAACAGGTTCGCGGGGGACCTCGCGGGTTACAGTTCGGACTCGATTTTTGTTGGTTCTAAATCTGAACCAATGAGTCCAAATCTGGCAGATTGTTTTGAGAAAAACAGATTTTTGAAAAGAAGTGTCAAACATGGACTGCTTTGCCAGATACAGAGTCGCCACCTAAATATTTTTTTTTAATGGGGGGAATTTAGGAAACCCTGACTCGGTGCCAAAGGCCACGTGTCCGTCATCACCAAAATTGCCTCGGCTCGGGAGCTTGGGTACGATTGGGGAAGGTCAGCTATGAGCACCCCCTCTCGCCCGATCCGGAGATCGGCCTTTACTAACCATGATATCCGATTTTGAAAACGTTATGTGTTCTTATTCCGGTTATTAGCCTAGAATTACTATATGATGTGCACAACACAAAAGTATAGACTAGATCGCCTAATTTGGAAACAAGCATTGCATATCCGTTTGTTTTGGGAAAACGCTTTGGAATTTGCTACTCGCAAGTAGGCTAAAACACGGATTTCAATGAGTTGCTCCAACTCAAACAATCCAACCTTCACCCACAGGCATTCAGGCAATTATATCACATAAGCATCTAGCCACATGGTAAGCATGCTGTCATGTTAACATTCACACTCATGCGATATGCTAAAGCATAAAATACTAACAAAGTACTCCATGCCAAAACAAGAACATGTTAGCAATCAATGCATGATCCAAGTCCATGTTAAGTGCCTAATGCATCGCATACAAAATGTCACTATAGTAGGCTCGGCTAGTCTAAGGATGGCATGTGAAATGTGCAAGTAGCATGTATTCAAGTTAGATTTGAAATACGGTGCAATTAGCATGATGCGCCGAGCCCGTTGCATGCAAGACTGATGAATGATGCACGCATGCATAGCATAAGGTATGCAAAGTAAACATGACCTAATACTAACCATCAAAGCAGGTAAGTAAAAGGGAGAAAGAGGTGGGGGGTTGGAAGACATACACACACTCACCCACACTTATTACAAATTTGCCCTCACTCGGAGGGACCGAATAATAATACAAATCGAATAAGTAATTAATTGCCCTAGCTAATTAATTATTACAAACCAATTAAATCAGCTAAGCAAATTAACTAATCTAATTTAAGTAATAAACAGTCCGGGGTGAAGGCCCAATGCAATGCGCGCTCGGTTCCGCCCGGAAATCCACTGCCATGCACAAGATGCCTCTGTTTTCCCTGCTCTGTTCCTCTGATGACTGCCAAAGTCTCAGGGTTTGCTCTCTGGATGCTGGAGAACACCACCGGCTGAAGGAGAACACCCACCGGCCATGTAGAATGGTCACCGGCCATCACTTTGATTCATCGGCCAACAATGGTAGCCAGTCGGCACTAAATGTGGCCGGCCGGACAAAAGTTCCTGCAGAAATCAGGTTTGACAGCAGCAGAGGGCAATACTTGGCATGGCAATGCATTTCAAGCAATGTATGCACCAATCACACCCCATATCATGTTTATGACTCAAAGGGACATGAACCTCGGTTCTCGGACCACCAATCGCGCATTTCCATGCATGATGGCCCAAGAAGCCAAGTGTGCACATTTAATATGGAATGCAATGCACATGATCAAACCAAGGGGAACTCAACCTCTATCATAAGCAATTCAAGAGGCCAAGTATGCATGCTAATGTAATGCAACCTAAGCATGTTAGCTAGCATGCAACATGGAGATGCAAAGAAGCATACAAAACATGCAAGGCATGAGACAATGCAACCAATAAGCATGCAAGGTACAATGTGGGTGTTTAAGCATGCGAGCAAGCATGTGACTTCATTCAATCATGTAAGTTCAAACATGCAACACCTCATCAATATGCTACAACATACAAGGAGTACATGCAACAAGCAAAGAGGTGGACTTAAACATGGTTTAGGCAGCCCTTACTAGGCCTAAAACAGTGGCCAAGGTGCTCAAAAATGAAGGACTAATAGGCACACAAACATGCATGCAAATGATCTCCAACACTTCAAGCATTAAAGATCAATTCTCAAGCACGCTCAAGAGGATGCAAACATGGACATATGGCATGCATTAAGCTCTAAAATCATGTTATAAGATGATGCCAAATCAATTTAAACAAGACAAGCAAAACATGCCACAATGGCCAAAGTGCTTAACGCTAACCAAAGAGGTGTTGAACTACACTCAACGCAACCACACATGGTATGAACTAAGTGACCAAAATCAGAGTTTTAGCATACTAAAATAAAGCCAAAAGACCACTTAGATGGCATCTAAAAGACTTAAGTATGGAAGCATGCATAAGGGCCCAAACAAAGAGCATAAGACCTAACCTCTTGAAGCATCAAAGGGGACATGAAATGCAAGCATATGGGCACATCATGAGGTCTGAAATAACATGTCAAGTGGTTCCAAACCACTGAAACAAAGCAAGAATGGCATGCTAGAAGGGCCAAAGCTTAAAGCATACAAGAGGAATTACATGGTAGCTATACAAAGCAAGGCATGAATGACTCCAATGACTTAAAACAGTCCCTTAGCACATCAAAACATGCATATAAGCCTCACAAAGCTTAGCCAAAAACATGCTAAAACAAGGGTCAACACTTAGATGCATGTTAAGGCAACAAAATGGCATTACAAGGTATGTATGCTAAACAAGCATGGTGTACCAAAACCAATTAAAAACAGAGACATATAATGACATAATAAGCATGAAAATCAGCTAAGGCATGGCCAACACACACTTAAGCATAGTGCTCCCTAAAGAGGCAAAAATGGTCCTTTTCAAGGACAACAAGGAGAGGGGATGGCCCTCTCCTTCCTAGGACCTCAAGGCACCATCCTCACCTCTGAAATCCCTTAAGATTTCAGTGGTGAGGAGGCCCAAACACAATGGTCCCGGAGCTCACACAAAATGGCACAAAACAAGGGCCAAACAAGGCTTAAGAGGGGTTAAACAATCTCAAACCACAAAACACTCTTAACAAACTATTTAGAGGCCTTAAAAACAGAACTTTTATGTGTTATATACAAAGCCAAAAAATAGTTGCAAGATAGGTAAAAAAGCTATGCAAGAAAGGGGTAAAAAGGGGCAAGAATGTTACCCTTGAAGACTTTCTTCACAAATGGTGGTCCAGCTGCTTCCTTAGCTGCAAAACAGCTCAAGAACACCAAGAACAACCCTCTGGTCCCCCCGTAGCCAAGAGAAAGTGTGATACTATGTGTTTGTGTACAAATCTAAGCCTAAACACACACAAGAGAGAGATATAGAGATAGGATATAAACCAAACCCTAACCCTAGAACTCAAACCCTAAAAATGCTGTCTAAAATGTCTAACCCTCATGCCAAGAGAAGACCTTCCCTTTTATAGACAATTCCCTCTTGTAAGGCTTCCAAAACAAGCCATCCAAGAGGGAAATCCCTCCATACACGTGTATGGAGGGGAAGAGAGTGGGTGCCAGCTATCACAGCTGGCACAAAATATTTGCTAAAAGCAGATGAACAGTGGTCAGCCAGCTAAAAGTGATTTTGGCCAAAAAAGATAGCCGGCCGGCTATCTATAGTGCCGGCTGGCCAAATATTTGGCCGGTGGCCACAAAACACTGCCGGTGGCCTCAAGCCATGGCCGGTGGTGTGTGGGGATGCCTCAAAAGGCATTCCCTGCCCCTCAAAGGCAAAACACAAGTGTTTGGTGCAAAACCAAACACAAAACAGTCGAGTCGAGAGATTCTGAGGCAAGGCGCACTGCCAAGGCCTCCAGGAACTCAAGACGAACACAAACATGGATGATCACCGAGTGTTCCAACGGTGACGTCCAAGTCTTGAGGACGGTCAAAAATGGGGTGTCTACAGTTGCCCCTCTTTGACAGAACTCAAAAGTCATAACAATGACGGGAGTGAATGTCAAAGCCCAGAGACGACCCATTTTTGAGAAGGCCGAAGACTTAGACAAAGCATGCAAGACAAACAAGATATGCGCCCGAAGGCAGGGGCAAAATGCAAGACAATGCAAGAGGCCGAACATAACTTATGATCATGCAAAGAAAGCTGTAACGAAGCACACATGCAACAGTTTTAAGCTAGCATACACCAAACTACACTACAATGCAGAAAGGATGTAAGAGAATTATGCAATTCTTGATACGTCTCACGCGGAGGATACAATACCTATCCGGTTCGTCTGGTTCCACCAGCCGCAAATGAACCGTACATACAATATTGTGCCTGCAAAGAAAACAACTTAACAGGTACGATGTTATTAGCAACATGTATGACAATGCAAAATAAATACAAAATAATATGCAATATATACAAAACAATGTATAAACAAAGCAAATGAAAATGCAATGCAATTGAAACAATGCAAACTATAAGCAAAGCAATTAAATCATGATCCAATCATGAGCGGTTCGAAACCACAGATATATCAAAAAGATTGATGGAGTTAACAAGTCCGTCTACCATAGAACGGTCCACTGAACTATGAGTAATGTAGACGGACACAAGAACGAGTATTGGGGGGGAATGACATAAGTGGGGAAACAACCCGCTGGGGAAAGGACAATGATCCTAATGCTGGATGTAAAACTACACTACAATGCAATGGATATGCTGGGAAAATGGAATTGGATATGGCACGCGGGCCAAACCAAGTCTTGCCTAGGCAAGGCGTGTACGCATACAAGCCACGTCTAACATAGAACGGTCCACTGAACTATGCTTCGACACGAGAAGTATGGGCATATACCAGACCAAGCTCGACAAGGAAAGGCGCAAGCCATAGATGAAAGGTGATGCAGTGAATGCATGCAATCTACAATGCAATATATACAAATATGCAATGGAAGGGAAATGGATACAATGGATATGGCCTGCGGGCCAAACCAAATCTTGCCTAGGAAAGGCATGTACGCATACAAGCCACGTCTAACATAGAACGGTCCACTGTAGTATGCTTTGACATGAGAAGTATGGGCACATACCAGACCAAGCTCAACATGGAAAGGCGCAAACCATAGATGGAAGGTGATGCAGTGAATGCATGCAATCTACAATGCAATATATACAAATATGAAATGCAATGGAAATGCAATATTTACAATGGAAATGCACTATTCTACGATGCATGACAATGCAATATATACCATATATGCATGACGATGCACTATTTACAATGAATGCATGACATATGCATGTTTGTTTGTTTGTTTTTTTTATTTGAAAATGCAAATGATGCATAGAATGCGCGACAATGCAAGTCGCTTTGAAATGCAAGACAATGCATGGATTTTAAATGTGTGGCAACACGCGGCTTTTGAAATGCATGTCAATGCATGAATCTTCTGATGTGCGACGACACGCGACTTAAGATGCATGAAAATGCATGAACTGTGTGCACTAAGGCATCAAAGGTCTTGCACCCTCCGAGGATTTAAGGTCTCCTAGACCATGCGTATTGCGCAAGAAATGCATAACAATGCAAGTGAACTTGAAATGCGCAACAACGTGCGGCTTAAGATATGCATGACAATGCGTGTTGATGCAAGTGTGAAATCGCACGCGTCTAATACTTGTGAACCCGAATGCGCAGCCACGCAGGTCATTTGTAATGCATGATGATGCAACCGAGCGGGTTTAAGGTCTCGCCAGACTGAGCGTATTTAAGGTCTCGCCAGACCCATGAATTCAAGAATGGTGTGCTGCACCAAATAACGCGATTGAATGCATGCCAAATGCAATGAGAAATGCAAAACGGCGCGATGCAATACACCGAACAGTGCGATGAATGCATGCAACGCACACGGGGCAACTTTTGAATCTTGTAAAGGACAAAAGGATACAAAAGGATACACCTCGCATGAATTCGAGTGCTGCGCTCCGGAGGCACAGCCCGGGGGCAAAACGGAGGCCGGTTGAGTGTCGGAGATGCACTTTCTTGTACTTCTTTGAGCTATGAAGACCCAAAACTACAGATCTGACCCAAACAAGGCTGTAGGAGGCTCACCGGCCGGAAGGGGAGGCCACCGGCTGTCCGTCGGCCATCAATTAATTTCACCGGCCAAATATTTGGCCGACCGGTCAAAAATGTAGCCGACCGGCCAAAAGTTACTGAGTCGGGATAGTTTGGTCCTTTCACCTCGGGTCTTTTAAAATAGGGTCTCAAACCCTATTTTTCTCATTTCCCTCTAGCCGAAAATAGCTCCCTCTCTCTCTCTAGAGCACTTTTCCCTCCTTCATTCCTCGATTTCCTTGCGTTTCACGCCCGTTTCGTCATTGGATTCGCGATCTCCTTCGCATTTCGAACATTTTCATCCGAACAAATCTCATTTTCGGCGTACTTTTTTTGATTTCCACCACTTGGGGTTTGTTTCCCCCGAGTTTTTCTTGAGTTTCCCATATTTTTCACCTTCCGGCTTTTCCGGCCATTTTCCACCTTCCCGGGGGTTGACTTTTCAGTTGACTCTTCGCATTCTAGCCCGGTTTCCCTTTTTTCGGCTATTTTCTCATCACTTTTGACATGGCCGACGATATTGCACGGGGTGGGACTCCCCCGGATCACGAGATAGACCCCGGGGCCGAGCTCCTACCTTTGAGCGTCCACCCATTCAACCCGGCGACCTACCGGCCGGCAATTCACGTCTTGCCTCCTGATGGACTTTGTCAGTTCAGGAGCTTCGACCGGAGTGTGCCACAGGACCTGCTTCTACGCGAGCCGGCATCTCATGTATCCTTCGGCGTTTCCGAGGTAACATTTCTTCCTCTGTTTTTACTTTTTGCAATGTAGAACTTTTAACTGCCAACGGCCCTAGCTGATTATGTTCTTTAATTGCTTAGCTCAGATACTCTGATACACCATGTTTTGTAGTTGACCGCAAATGTACTTGCAACCAACATCTGTTTAAGGCTGACACATGCACACACACTGCACTAGCCTTGAACCACTCAAACACACGGCACACACCGTATTTCACCGCAAACTCACCGGCACCCGGTACCTGTTTGAATCTGAAACTACGCGCACACATGCTATATTTGCACCGAACCACTCAAACACGCTGACGCATCACACGTTGTAGTTCACTGTAAGTACACCGGCACCTGGTGTCTGTTTGAATCTGAAAATATGCACACATGCTATATTTGCACTGAACAACCCGAACACGCTGACGCATCACACGTTGTAGTTCACTGTAAGCACACCGGCACCCGGTATCTATTCGAATATGAAAACATGCACACATGCTATATTTGCACTGAACCACCCGAACACGCTGATGCATTATACGTTGTAGTTCACTGTAAGCACACCGGTACCCGGTATCTATTCGAATATGAAAACATGCACACATGCTGTATTTTCCTCAATTCTGCATGCACTTCAAAACTGCACATCTTATATTGATTCGCCACGGTTTGCTTTTGAACAGGGAGATTCCCATACCGTCCGCGGGTATGGGAACGTTGCCACTCGAGACTGGTATATAGAGCTGCCGGACACCGTTCGTCACATTGTGGACCAGGCCGGCTTTGGCGCATTCTGCAGGGGACTTCCCCGTCTGACCGCATGTAGACCTCTCCTTGCTGCTTTAGTGGAGAGATGGTGGGACACCACCGACTCGTTCCATCTTTCTACTGCCGGGGAGATGACGATGACTCCCGTCGACTTCTCGATGCTCACAGACATCGGGGTAGGGGGTGATCCGATCCCCTTCAATACCGATATGGACGAGTGGACCGCTACCCAGATCTATCTACTCGGCGAGGTGCCGCCTCTCGCCCGTCCAGGCTTCATCCGATATTCCTAGTTTGAGGTACAGTTCAGGGTGCAGCCCGCGTTGGTGGAGGAGGCTCCGATGACTCAGGAGGCTGTGGAGCAGTACACACGCGGCTTTCTGATGTTCCTACTGGGGACGACTATTTTCGCCGACCGGGCGAATACCGTGCCCCTCTGCTTGCTCAGCGCTCTCGTGGATGTCACCCGGATCTTCGACTACGACTGGGGTGGCGCCGCTCTGGCTACACTTTACGGGTACATGAGCTCGGCTTCCCGTGGCAGCGGACAGTTGCTCGGGGGCTACTGGCGTGCTTGGGAGGTATGTTTCTTTTTTCTGCTTTACATTTCTGCTTTTCTACTTTTTGTACTCTGTACACTGCACACACTATAGTCTACTTTACACTGGCTGTATACTGTACACACGGCACACACATACTCTTCTTTACACTGACTGTACACTACTCACACTGTACACTGCGTAACTCACTGTTCTGTTATTTCTGCTTTATTCTTGTATTCTGCTTTGTCTGATAAGCATTCTGGCATTTGCTCTACAGTTGTGGGTGTATGCCTACTTTCCTAGGCTGGCCCCAGTTCCTAATGTAGAGACCCCTCTCGTCGTCCCATTCTCGCGACGTTTCGACGTGAGGTGTGTGCGGAGGCCACAGGAGACGTTCATCTTCTTCCGTCGCTACTTTGACACCATCACTGCCGCGGAGGTACGTTCAGTCTTTAGAGTTTGTTTAAGCTTCGCTTTTCACTGTATTGTCAATGATAGTAGATAACGAATTTCATTTCATTTTTCAGATCACCTGGCGACCTTGGGCCCCACTGCCTGCTGAGATTTGGGAGCGGTTCGCTGGCGCGGTAGAGACTGCCCGGTTCAGGATCCTCTTGGAGGGACCAGTCTGTCAGGCCTGGTACCTAGGCGAGCGTTTCTTGCGCCAGACCCTGGGTCTACCAGAGCAGATAGTCCCAGCTCCTTCTCTTGAGGACATGAGGGAGACCGAGAGGTACACTCTCGAGCAGATGACCGAGTACACCGTCGGTTGGGATGCGATACGCTACAGGAGCATAGGTGACTACACGGAGTTCATCCGGACATTCCTTATGCGGCCTCTGAGCGGTGGCCGCCGAGCTGAGAGGGAGAGACCTACGGTGCCGACAGCCAGGGCAAGCGAAGGGGTAGGGACATCGAGGAGGGCCCGGGTTCGTGGCGGGAGCGGAGCTCAGAGAAGGCAGAGGACTAGTTGGCCAGCACTGCCCACGACGATGACGTGCAGAGGGCAGGGCGGGGTGACTAATCAGACCCCCATTGCTCCTCCTTCAGCTGATCATGAGCTGGTCGGGTTCCACGACTTGCCTCCGGTATGTACTACTGCATTCTTGTACAGTCGTTTTATTTCAGTTTATGTGATATTCTGTAGAATATTGATGCGTCTGATATTTCTACAGGCTTCCTCCGAGTACACCCGGCAATCATTGGAGTTGAGTGCCTCCCTGATGGGGATATTACAGCCGACTTTCGACCTCCTGGCCCTCTACAGTATTCCGGTATGTTCTTCTGACCACAGTCTCAAACCATACACAAACTGCTTGACATAATCCAATGCACAATACAACACCTGACAGCCTGCTCACGGATACACTATACTCATACACTGCATTCCGTACTGATAAACTGCTCACGGCATTCACACACTATACTCATACACTGCATTCTGCATTGATAAACTGCTCACGGCATTCACACACTGTACTCATACACTGCATTCTGCACTGATGTACTGCTCACGGCATTCACACATTGTACTCATACACTGCATTCTGCACTGATATACTGCTCTGCGTATACTGATGCATTTGCCTTTTATGTACTTTTCAGCCTCCCTTCCAGATTCCCACCGTAGGAGGTGCTCCAGCTGGACCTTCCGTTCCTGCTCGAGGGAGAGATGAGGAGGGCAGAGTATTTCCCCGTACCAGGGTGGGGCGCACTCATGCTGGGAGTAGCTCCCGGGCGCCAGTTCCAGACGACGACGAGTCGGAGGTAGAGGCGGAGTCAGAGGCGGAGGCAGAGTCATCGGAGGAGGGGACCGGAGACGGTTCGAACTCGGGCTCAGATGATGATGCTCCTGATGATGCTCCTGGACCTTTGTCCAGGAAGAGGACTAGGACAGACTCTCAGGCCTGAGATCTCTTGATGTTGACACAAACTTTTGCTATTTTTCTTCATTTCTGTACATTTTCCTTCTTTTGTTGGTAGTTAGGATACCTTGTACTGCCGCAGGCAGATTTTTGTTTCCAAAACTATGTACTTGAAAAAGATGATGAAATGAAACAAACTCTTTATCTAAAAAGTGTTACATTTGTGTATCTCATGCATTGCATCGCATTACATCATGCTATATCATATTACACCTCAATGTAAGTGAAATTGATCTGTTGTCTGAAAATTGAGCACTTGCACTGTAATAATTAGATAACCAACCAGCCAATAGCAAAACAACCAAGCGAATCACTGTTTAACCTGAACACGCAGCCCATACTCTATTGAGGATTAGTCTGCATACAGCCTGTAACACAACACTCAGTTCATTCTGCACACAGCAAGCCCTGAACAAATAGCCCAATCTTGACAAGACGGACTACAAGGGTTGAAACGGTTGAAGCACACTCGGATGTCCCAAATTTTCCTCTTTTCTTCTTTTGTTTCGCATAAATGTAAAGAATGGCACAGCACTCTGAGCATAAACGATTCTTTTTGAAAAAAGGGGTTTTGCAACCAGGGTATCGAGCCTAAAACTGAACACAGCGGGAAAGACTCAAACAAAAGGTACATGACCTAAACGCAACGAGACATGCTCGAAAAAGACTCAAAACAAAAGTTGAGGTAAAAAGACGAAAGACACGACACACGGACGTGTTTACAAAAACGAAAGACCTCAGATCTTGAGGAGCCAGTTCCTCCAGGTGTGTTTCCCACCCTTTCTGATTTATGATTCTCACATCACTCGACCCTCAGACTCATTTTTTATTTCTCAAAGCCCTCTTGCTCACTTTTCTCTCAACTTACACCTCTATATTCTTTATTCTCTCATTTTCATCCCTCCCCAGGGTGATTGATAGATGAATAGAAAGTCGCGGGTTCACGCCCAACATTGTCAGCTCACGGATGTTTCTTCCGGTGACGTCCAGTCGATATTCTGGATAGGGAAAGCTTCTTCCAGCGAATAGGGTGCCTTTCTAGCAAGTATATTGACGGCGGGGGAAAGACAGAATGCCTGACTCAACTGTGCCCCTAGTTCATCACTTTGACCATTTTTTGTTTTGGTTTTCTACGAAAACAGTTTTGACCAAAATGAAAGTCGGATCAACATACTTGTTCAATTTTTGATTTGAAAATCATGCAAGTCAGGTTGTAAGCACTGAAAATTTTCCTTTTTGGATCCAAGAAATGGTCCAGTTTTGGAAAATGAAATAGTTTTCGAGAAAATAGTCAACCTCAGTAAAAATTTTCAAAAACTATTTTTGCAAACGGTCGATGCTTAACGAGCACAGAACCTGCCTTTGAGGTGCGCAACCTCGGATCGGAGGCAATGGAAAATTGCCCCTGGCTTAAAGGGGAAACAAGGCAACTGAAAGTTGCCCCTGGTTTGGATGGCGACTCAGGGCAACTCACGGCAATGCATGGCAATGAAAAGTTGCCCCTTGTTTGGATGATGCCGCAGCATGCTGAAAACCAGTCCTTATCGATGACGATCGAACTCTCAGACGCGGAGAAGACGAAGATGGTCAGAACCAATATATGGACACAGTCACTATGAGAGTGTTGGTGGCTGGACTTCAGGAGGAAGCTGGCTGCGTAGTTTCGATTGTCACAACCGAACCATCGGATTCAGGGGAGGCAAGGATGATCAAAACCATTACATGGCCTGAGACGCTATGAAAGCGTTGGGGGCTGGACTTAGGATGAAGTTGCCTACGTATCCCAAACATGGGAATCAAGCCTTACGTAGTTCTGGTTAAGGTACACTCGGGTATTTTAACCTTCACTTTTTCAGGCTCTAACTTTTGCCAAGGTGCCCGATGCGGGTTTTCGACCTCGCGAGCTTTTTTCTTCTTTTTGCTTTTTCCTTTTTTGCTTCTTTTTGTCTTTCTTTTGCTTTTCATTTTTTTAACTTTTCTTTTCTTCTCTTTTTTTTCTTTCTTTTTTTTCTTTTTCTTTTTTTTGCTTTGCTCTAACTTTTGCCTGGGTCGCCCTTCCGGGTTTTCGGCCCAGCGAGCCTCTCAAGGGTAAAAGTGTAACGAGTCCATGCCAAATGGTTTTGAGATTGAAGCCTCCCTGTATATAAGAGAGTGACTGTTGTGTTGATTTACAGAAGAATCCATCACGGTTGCTTCATGAGCCTCCTCTGGTGAGATCTGATCTTCTTGATCTGTCTTTGGTGCCTCTTGCTCGAGGGCTGCTTCAAATTGGGCCACCCAGGCCTCACATGGCAGTTGACTGTTGAACGTTCGGAACGGGTTCAAGGGTTGAAAACAAACGGATTGAATCTTGAGGTTGAGAGCGATCCTAGGCTGCACAATCTCAAGAGCGATTCCACACAGGTCTTCACAGGGCCGCGCAAAACATTTTGTTTTTGAAAGTTTTTAAGAAAGCGACAAATCGCTCGCACTGAAGATAGTGTGAAACCAGTCTAAGTCAAGCCAGGGTCCTTCCCAGTACTCATGCTGACCAGCATGATTTCAATCATTAAGGGCTTAGCACGCTTCTCTTTCTCTCAATTTTGATCAAAGTTTCGCAAAACCCGAGGAATTCCTTCCTCTTCGTTTTTATCACCGCAGTGTTCAAAAAGTTTTTTTTTTGAAAAACTTAGGTCATTGTAATGATTTTCAGGGCATAAGAGAGTAGGTAGAATGTACTGTCATTCCATTCACATCCTCTGGCACAACTAGCTCAAGCTGAAAGCAAGCACGGAAACAAGATAGCCGCAACTTTTTTTTCATTCAGATTTCCCCGGTGCAACTGGCTCCATAGCAGAGACAGACTCAAAAGAAGGCAAAACGGGTAATTACAAAACAAAACAGTGTTCGAGGCAACAACCCCGGAACCACCTGATATTCTATACAAGGGGACCGACTCGCTACAACAAGATAGACCCTTAAGCGAAAAGGACTGACTCACGACAATGAGACAGACTCAAAATGAAACAAAAGACTGACTCGACACCCAAGCCAGAATTTACAAAATTAACATTTGTAGATGCCCAAAAATGCGTGCCAGACGCCACATCAAAAACATTGGGCATTGCCCACAAGTGGTCCAACCCCGATCACATACTCGTAGTATCAGCATCCTCAAAATCCAATAGCTGGGTAGTAACGGACTTAGCTGAGGTGGGCGGGAGGATAACCTCGTTGTCAATCAAATCCTGTACCTCGTGACGGAGGCGAAAGCAATTATCGGTAGCATGACCAGTTTGCTGGTGGTACGCACAGTACAGAGCAGCATCATGCGTAGCAGGGAGATTCTTCGGCAGAGGTCGAGGCTCCAAGGGTTTAAGATGTCCTCTCTCGGCAAGGATCTGAAGTGCCTTTGACAATGGCATGTAGAGAGCATGGAAGACCCTGCGCCCTCGAGGCAGGTACTTTGAAGCCTGAGTGCTCTTGCTAGACGCACTAGCGAATGGGTCGGCAGGTGCGGCCTTGGATTTCTGATCCTTCTCGGGTGCAGGGTTGGGAATGAGAGGAACTGTTCTGGCATGACGGGGCCTATCCCGGTTTTCTGATTAACTCGAACTACCCTCAGGTGGAGTGGGGAAGGCATCCTCTACAGCTTTTGACACAACTGTAGATATCTATTGCTTGTTCATCCCCCCGGCTTTCAAAGCCTCGACTGCCCACAGCAGTTGTTCGATGGGATCGGCATCTGCCTTCATTTTGTCCTTACCTCTGGCCTCCGCCTGATCGAGGGTTTGGGTTGATGTTGATACGTCATTGCCATAGTTGGGGGCCATCTCCGGTTGGCTAAGTTCAATTACAATCTGTCCCAACAACGGGGGCTCCTGGGGTACAAAACTCCCGGCATATGGTACGGCTGGCGATGAAGCTGACATTCCATAGGCGAGATCTGCCACGGACCTCTAGAGATCACCATCCCATTAGCTCGAATGTGGTGGGCTCGTGAGCCTGATATTGCTGGGGGGCCCAAATCGGGTGCGCAACAGGCGACCTGGGTGGATGCGGCATATCAACATTGGTCTCACTTTGCAGAGTGATCCCTTGATCTAATGCTGCTGTCATAACCACAATCTCCTCCGAATTCTGCGTCATTGTAAGTTCTGCCTCAGCAAGGGGAAACACTAACTATTCTAGATCAGCTCTCTGAACTGAAAGGGAAAACAAACAGCATTTCAGCCCAAACGGGTCAAACACAGGTGCGGCTGAACAACAGTACTCTACTACTGATCACTGTTCCCCAGAATCGCTGCATTACTGCCCCAAAAAAAAACTGAATCGGATACCCACGGATATAATTGATTCTCACAAATACTGATACTGGTGCCCTCAGGCCTGATATTCAAACTTGCAAATTGATATGCGCGTTCCTATAGAGATACACTCTAAAAGCACATAGCAAGCAAAAGAGCCAAAACACCCCTATGCTGGGGTAGGGTTTCCCTGTCCTATTTTGTCAGGAGCTAGGGTTTCACTACGCACGCAGCGGTTTCAAACAACCTAACATCGGGTAAGCAACCTGTCCTAGTTTGGAATGGTCACTATGGATTCCGAATATGCACTAGGTCGAATGGTCAAAAAGGGTGCCCCGGTAAAACCGGGGTTTGTGTTCCCATACTGGCAGAGCCCGCAACTGGTCAGCCTTATGGCATGCTTTGACAAAGTCAAGCCTCCGGCAAACCGCTCAGGAATAGCAGATGGCCAACACAGTGTCCTAGGCGCACCAATGCACATGCAATGCAAAGAAACACATAACTGTAGTCAAAACAAGATATCACGAGTTCGAGTCAAGCTCTCTAAACTCCCCAGCAGAGTCGCCAGAAACTGTAATAGGTTCGCGGGGGACCTCGCGGGTTACAGTTCGGACTCGATTTTTGTTGGTTCTAAATCTGAACCAAAGAGTCCAAATCCGGCAAATCGTTTTGAGAAAAACAGATTTTTGAAAAGAAGTGCCAAACATGGACTGCTTTGCCAGATACAGAGTCGCCACCTAAATATTTTTTTTTAATGGGGGAATTTAGGAAACCCTGACTCGGTGCCAAAGGCCACGTGTCCGTCATCACCAAAGTTGCCTCGGCTCAGGAGCTTGGGTACGATTGGGGAAGGTCAGCTATGAGCACCCCCTCTCGCCCGATCCGGAGATCGACCTCTACTAACCATGATATCCGATTTTGAAAACGTTATGTGTTCTTATTCCGGTTATTAGCCTAGAATTACTATATGATGCGCACAACACAAAAGTATAGACTAGATCGCCTAATTTGGAAACAAGCATTGCATATCCGTTTGTTTTGGGAAAACGCTTTGGAATTTGTTACTCGCAAGTAGGCTAAAACACGGATTTCAATGAGTTGCTCCAACTCAAACAATCCAACCTTCACCCACAGGCATTCAGGCAATTATATCACATAAGCATCTAGCCACATGGTAAGCATACTGTCATGTTAACATTCACACTCATGCGATGTGCTAAAGCATAAAATACTTACAAAGTACTCCATGGCAAAACAAGAACATGTTAGCAATCAATGCATGATCCAAGTCCATGTTAAGTGCCTAATGCATCGCATACAAAATGTCACTATAGTAGGCTCGGCTAGTCTAAGGATGGCATGTGAAATGTGCAAGTAGCATGTATTCAAGTTAGATTTGAAATACGGTGCAATTAGCATGATGCGCCGAGCCCGTTGCATGCAAGACTGATGAATGATGCACGCATGCATAGCATAAGGTATGCTAAAGTAAACATGACCTAATACAAACCATCAAAGCAGGTAAGTAAAAGGGAGAAAGAGGTGGGGGGTTGGAAGACTTACACACACTCACCCACACTTATTACAAATTTGCCCTCACTCGGAGGGACCGAATAATAATACAAATCGAATAAGTAATTAACTGCCCTAGCTAATTAATTATTACAAACCAATTAAATCAGCTAAGCAAATTAACTAATCTAATTTAAGTAATAAACAGTCCCGGGGTGAAGGCCCAATGCAATGCGCGCTCGGTTCCGCCCGGAAATCCACTGCCATGCACAAGATGCCTCTGTTTTCCCTGCTCTGTTCCTCTGATGACTGCCAAAGTCTCAGGGTTTGCTCTCTGGATGCTGGAGAACACCACCGGCTGAAGGAGAACACCACCGGCCATGTAGAATGGTCACCGGCCATCACTTTGATTCATCGGCCAACAATGGTAGCCGGTCGGCACTAAATGTGGCCGGCCGGACAAAAGTTCCTGCAGAAATCAGGTTTGACAGCAGCAGAGGGCAATACTTGGCATGGCAATGCATTTCAAGCAATGTATGCACCAATCACACCCCATATCATGTTTATGACTCAAAGGGACATGAACCTCGGTTCTCAGACCACCAATCGCGCATTTCCATGCATGATGGCCCAAGAAGCCAAGTGTGCACATTTAATATGGAATGCAATGCACATGATCAAACCAAGGGGAACTCAACCTCTATCATAAGCAATTCAAGAGGCCAAGTATGCATGCTAATGTAATGCAACCTAAGCATGTTAGCTATCATGCAACATGGAGATGCAAAGAAGCATACAAAACATGCAAGGCATGAGACAATGCAACCAATAAGCATGCAAGGTACAATGTGGGTGTTTAAGCATGCGAGCAAGCATGTGACTTCATTCAATCATGTAAGTTCAAACATGCAACACCTCATCAATATGCTACAACATACAAGGAGTACATGCAACAAGCAAAGAGGTGGACTTAAACATGGTTTAGGCAGCCCTTACTAGGCCTAAAACAGTGGCCAAGGTGCTCAAAAATGAAGGACTAATAGGCACACAAACATGCATGCAAATGATCTCCAACACTTCAAGCATTAAAGATCAATTCTCAAGCACGCTCAAGAGGATGAAAACATGGACATATGGCATGCATTAAGCTCTAAAATCATGTTATAAGATGATGCCAAATCAATTTAAACAAGACAAGCAAAACATGCCACAATGGCCAAAGTGCTTAACGCTAACCAAAGAGGTGTTGAACTACACTCAACGCAACCACACATGGTATGAACTAAGTGACCAAAATCAGAGTTTTAGCATACTAAAATAAAGCCAAAAGACCACTTAGATGGCATCTAAAAGACTTAAGTATGGAAGCATGCATAAGGGCCCAAACAAAGAGCATAAGACCTAACCTCTTAAAGCATCAAAGAAGACATGAAATGCAAGCATATGGGCACATCATGAGGTCTGAAATAACATGTCAAGTGGTTCCAAACCACTGAAACAAAGCAAGAATGGCATGCTAGAAGGGCCAAAGCTTAAAGCATACAAGAGGGATTACATGGTAGCTATACAAAGCAAGGCATGAATGACTCCAATGACTTAAAACAGTCCCTTAGCACATCAAAACATGCATATAAGCCTCACAAAGCTTAGCCAAAAACATGCTTAAACAAGGGTCAACACTTAGATGCATGTCAAGGCAACAAAATGGCATTACAAGGTATGTATGCTAAACAAGCATGGTGTACCAAAACCAATTAAAAACAGAGACATATTATGACATAATAAGCATGAAAATCAGCTAAGGCATGGCCAACACACACTTAAGCATGGTGCTCCCTCAAGAGGCAAAAATGGTCCTTTTCAAGGACAACAAGGAGAGGGGGTGGCCCTCTCCTTCCTAGGACCTCAAGGCACCATCCTCACCTCTGAAATCCCTCAAGATTTCAGTGGTGAGGAGGCCCAAACACAATGGTCCCAGAGCTCACACAAAATGGCACAAAACAAGGGCCAAACAAGGCTTAAGAGGGGTAAAACAACCTCAAACCACAAAACACTCTTAACAAACTATTTAGAGGCCTTAAAAATAGAACTTTTATATGTTATATACAAAGCCAAAAAACAGTTGCAAGATAGGTAAAAAAGCTATGCAAGAAAGGGGTAAAAAGGGGCAATAATGTTACCCTTGAAGACTTTCTTCACAAATGGTGGTCCAGCTGCTTCCTTAGCTCCAAAACAGCTCAAGAACACCAAGAACAACCCTCTGGTCCCCGCGTAGCCAAGAGAAGGTGTGATACTATGTGTTTGTGTGCAAATCTAAGCCTAAACACACACAAGAGAGATATAGAGATAGGATATAAACCAAACCCTAACCCTAACCCCAACCCTAGAACTCAAACCCTAAAAATGCTGTCTAAAATGTCTAACCCTCATGCCAAGAGAAGACCTTCCCTTTTATAGACAATTCCCTCTTGTAAGGCTTCCAAAACATGCCATCCAAGAGGGAAATCCCTCCATACATGTGTATGGAGGGGAAGAGAGTGGGTGCCAACTATCACAACTGGCACAAAATATCTGCTAAAAGCAGATGAATAGTGGTCGGCCAGCCAAAAGTGATTTTGGCCGAAAAAGATAGCCGGCCGGCTATCTATAGTGCCGACCGGCCAAATATTTGGCCGGTGGCCACAAAACACAGCCGGTGGCCTCAAGCCATGGCCGGTGGTGTGTGGGGATGCCTCAAAAGGCATTCCTTGCCCCTCAAAGGCAAAACACAAGTGTCTGGTGCAAAACCAAACACAAAACAGTCGAGTCGAGAGATCCTGAGGCAAGGCGCGCTGCCAAGCCCTCCGGGAACTCAAGACGAGCACAAACATGGATGATCACCGAGTGTTCCAACGGTGACGTCCAAGTCTTGAGGACGGTCAAAAATGGGGTGTCTACACATTGTCATGCATATCTCACATGCATTGTCATGCACTCCCACTTGCATTGTTATACACATATGTTATGCGTTGTCACGTACGCCACATTTGAATTGTCATGCATTTCTCTATCTTGCATTGTCATGCATTTCTCTTATCTTGCATTGTTATGCGTGTTTCATTTGTATTGTCATGCATCTCTCTACTGCATCATCTAGTATGCCTATTGCATTGTACATAGCATACATTACATGCATTCATTGCATATAGAATATATATTGCATTATAATACGCCTCCACCTGCATTGTCATGCATTCTTCACTTGCGTCGACACGCATGTTTCGCTTCCACCTACATTGTCATGCATTCTTCACTTGCGTCGACAGGCATGTTTCGCTTCCACCTGCATTGTCGTGTACTCTTCACTTGCGTCAACACGCATGTTTCGCTTTCACCTACATTGTCGTGCACTCTTCACTTGCGTTGACACGCATGTTTCGCTTCCACCTGCATTGTCCTAGACTCTTCACTTGCGTTGACACGCATGTTTCACCTCCACTTGCATTGTCATGCACTCCATTCCATCCATTGCATTTAGCTATTACATTGCATTTGTACATAGTTTGTATCGCATGCATTCATTGCATATCCATTCTATGGCTTGCACCTTTCCATGTTGAGCTTGGTTTGGTATGTGCTCATACTTTTCATGTTGAAGCACGGTTATGATATTATGTGTACGCACCTAGTGTTGAGGGTGACGGCACCATTTCTGTGTTAGACGCGGTTTGTTTGTGTCCATGCCTTTCCTAGGCAAGATATGTTTTGGCTGCGCGCCTTATCCATTCCATTCATCGCATTTAGCTATTACATTCCATTGCATATAGAATATATATTGCATTGTAGTTTGCATGCATTCATTGCATCACCTCCATCTATGACTTGCGCCTTTCCATGTTGAGCTTGGTTTGGTATGTGCCCACGCTTTTCACGTTGATGCACGGTTATGATATTACGTGTACGCACCCAGTGTTGAGGGTGACGGCACCGTTTCCGTGTTAAACGTGGTTTGTTTGTGTCCATGCCTTTCCTAGGCAAGATATGTTTTGGCCGCGCGGCTCATCCATTACATTCATTGCATTGTAGTGCAGTATGTTGCATCCAGCATTTAGGATCACTATCTTTTCTCGGCAGGTCATTCCTCACTTATATCATGCCACCCAATTACTCGTTTTATCTATGAAACACATAGTTATGAGATTTTGTGTACGCACCTAGTGTTGAGGGTGTCGGCACCATTTCTATGTCAGACGTAGTTTGATTTTGCATCTCCATCCCTTCATGATATTTGTGTGGTTTTGAACTGCCTGTGGTCTGATTGATTCAATTGCATATCATTCGCATTGTTTCAAATACATTATATTATACATAGTTTTGTAAATATTGCATATCATTTTGCATCCATTCCGCATTGTTACGCGTCGCACATAGGTTGCATTGTCATGCACTCCTTCACTTGCGTTGTCACGCAGTTTTAGATTACATTGTTATGCATATTTCTAACGATATTGTACCTATTAAGTTTCTTTCTTTTATAGGCACGATATTGTATGTACGGTTCATTTGAAGCTGGCACGACCAGACGAACCGAACATGTATTGTATTCTCCGTGTGAGACGTAGAGAGAATTGTAATCCTCCTACATCCTCTCTGCATTGTAATGTAGTTTGGTTTACGCTAGCTTAAAACTGTTGCATGTTGTGCTTCGTTGCAGCTTTCTTTGCATGATCATAAGTTATGTTCGGCATTGTGCATCGTGACTTACATCTTGCCCCTGCCTACGGGCACATATCTTTGCTATCTTGCATGCTTGTCCAAGTCTTCGGCCTTGTCAAAAATGGGTCGTCTCTGGGTTTTGACATTCACTCCCGTCATTGCTATGACTTTCGAGTTCTGTCAAAGAAGGGCAACTGTAGACACCCCCATTTTTGACTGTCCTCAAGACTTGGACGTCATCATTTGAACACTCGATGATTATCCATGTTCGTGTTCGTCTCGAGTTCTCGAAGGTTTCGGCCGCGCGCCTTGCCTCAAGACCTCTCGACTTGTTTGTTTTGTGCTTGGTTGTGGACCAAACACTTGTGTTTTTGCTTCTGAGGGCAGGGAATGGCTTGTTGGCCATCCCCACACCTCACCGGCCATGGCATGATGCCACCGGCCTTGTTTTCTTGCCACCGGCCATTGGTAATAGCCGGTCGGCACCTTTTGTGGTCGGTCGGCCACATTTGTTGGCCGATTAACCATTTTTGTTGGCCGACCCCCTTCCATCTGCTTTTGGCAGATATTTTGTGCCAGCTGGCATCCATAATAACCCCCCTCCATACACGTGTATAGAGGGATTTGCTTCTCTTGCCAAGCTTCTTCAACAAGCTTTGAGATTGAAATTCTATAAAGAGGGAGCTTCTCCTCCCTCCTCAAGGGTTCCAGAGGTCTAAAATTTAGGGTTAGGATATTTGTATCTATCTATCTCTATATCTCTCTCTTTACATATTTGTGTGTGTTTAAGGTTGTTTTGTTCATACTTTTGTGCACAAACACCTAGCATTACACCATCCTTGGTTGCTGAGGCACTAGGAGGTTGATTTTGGTGTTCTTGGGTTGCTTTGAACTCAAAAAACCTGCTAGAGCATTGTTCTTGAAGAGGGTCTACAAGGGTGAGTGTTCTTACTTTAGTTCCCCCCTTCTTGCTTAGGCTTTTTGTCATTCTTGCTTATTGTTTTAAGCTTAGTCTATAACTGATAAAAGTTCTAATTTTATGTTCTTTAGAACTTTGTTTAAGGTCACTTTGAGGTTTGGGATTGTTTCCCCCCTCCAAGGCCTTGTTAGTCCTTGTTTTAGGCCATCTATTTTGGCCCTTGCTTTGAGCTTTGCATGACCTCTCTACCACTGAAATCCAGAGGATTTTCAGTGGTGGAGAGGTGGTTTTGGTGTCTTAAATAGGAGAGGGTCATCCCCTCTCCTTGTTGTCTTTGATGCTTGCTCAAATGACTTATGTTGTAGCTTGTATGCCTAGCTTGCTTTAGCTTCATTTCAGTAGGTATTAGGCTTTGTTTTGCCATGATTTACCTCTGTCCAAAGTTGGTTTAGACATGCCATGTATGCTTCATACACTTGTCTTGTAATCCCATGTTTTAGCCTTAACATGCATCATGTTGTAACATGTGTTTTTAGCATGATTTTGGCTCAACTCCTTGGAGCGTTTAGGCTTGTTGTAGCATGCTTAAGCTCTTTTTTTAATTGTTTTGGTCATGCTTGCATTGTTTTGTATAGCCACCATGCAATCCTAGCTTGTATGCTTTAAGTGTTCAAGTTGCTAGCATGCTCTATTTGAATCATTTCAGTGGTTTGGCATCACTTCTAATGTCATTTCAATCCATATGGTATGCTTGTATGCTTGCATTTATAACTCCTTTAATGCTTTAAAGAGTTAGTGTTGTATGTCTCATGAACATGACATTGTGTATGCCATCGTGTTTAGGCCTCTATGATGCCATGTCAATGTGTTTTTGGTCTTGTTTTAACAGGCCATAACTCTGATTTTAGTTGCTCAAATCATGCCATGTTTGGTTTTGCTAAGTGTAGTTTAATACCTCTTTGGTAGCCTTGCATGCCTCTTGTTTTTGGCATTGTGTTCTAGCTTGTGTTAGCTAGTTTCGAGCTTGCTTTTGGCCTTGTTTAGGTCTTCCTTGGGACTATTTTAGGTCCTCTTGGCCCTTTGAAGCTTGCTTCATGTGGCCATGGTTTGAGCCCTTGGGTTACCCTTGAGTTTTGGACTTCCTTGCATGCTTTGGTTGTTTAGTTTGGTTGGTTTGACACCATCTATAACATGATTTCAGAGCTTACAATGCATGTTACATGTCCATGTTTGTCTCTTTTAAGTGTCCTTAAAAGTTGCCTCTTTATGCTTAAGTGTTGGACCATTATACATGCATGTTTGTATGTGGTTTTGTCTTTCATTTCATAGCATATTAGCCACTGATTTAGACATGGCTGAGGCTTGTCCATATTAGTTTAAGTCCATCTTTTGCATGTTGTTCAAATGTTGTTACATTGCTTCATGCTTGCATGTTTTGGTTGCATTGTGTTTAGCATGCTCATTGCTTGCATTGTTGACACATGCTTAGCCATGTTGCATGTTGCATGCTTGAGCTATATTACATGGTTTGGCATGCTTGTTGCATTGCATTTTGTATGCATGCTTTACCTCTTGATCAAGCATGATAGAGATTGGGTCCCTTGTGTGTTTATGTGCATTTCATTCCATATTGAATTGCAAACTTGACTCTTTCGCTATCATGCATTGAAATGCGTGATTGGTGGCCCGAGGGTCGAGTACCATAGTCCCTTGAGTCTTAAGCATGATAGGGAGGGTGGTGGTGCAAACATTGCTTTGAAAATGCTTTGCCATGCTCTGTCTGTCCTCTGCTGCTGTCAAACAGGATTCTACAAGAATAGATGGCCGATCGGCCATCTCCAGTGCCGGCCGGCTATCCATATTTGGCCGAGAGCTTCATTTGTGGTCGATGACCACTTTCCCATGGTCGGTGACTAGGGATGGCAATTTGAAACCGGCCCGAAGGGGACCCGACCCCCCGACCCCAAATGGGATGGTTTTTTCCCGAAAAAAACTCGCCACGGGCCGGGGATGGTATTAAAAAATAAACCCCCGATCATTTTCGGGTCGGGAACGAGGATAGATTTCCCAACCCCGGCCCCGCCCTGGCCCCGGCCCCGAGTACTCCCCGTATATATCCCCGAGTATATATTCCGCATATATATGTGTTTAGGTTATTTTAAGACTCATTTCACTCCTCTCTCCCACTCACACTCTCTCTTCTCTAGGCCTCTCTCTCCCTCTCTCTGCTGCGATGCTCATGGCGATGGCGTCGGCCGCTCCTCCTCTCTCCCTCACGGCGTCACTCCTCCCTCTCTTCTCTCGGCCTCTCTCCCTCTCTCTGCTGCGATGCTCACGGCGATGGCGTCGGCCGCTCCTCCTCTCTCCCTCACGGCGTCACTCCTCGCTCACAGGATGTGTTGTCGATCAGATCTGGGTGTGTTGTTGAATCTGGGTGTGTTGTTGATGATCCTCAGATCTGGGTGTGTTGTTGAATCTAGGTGTGTTATTGATGATCCTCAGATAGATCTGTTGAGTTGTTCATGAGTATTAAATCTGAAGCTCTTTTTTTTTTGTGGCATTTGGTATTAAATCTGAGTGTTATGTTGTTGAATCTGTTGTTGAATTTGTTGAATCTGTTATTAAATCTGAGTGTTGTGTTGTTAAATCCATTGTTGTTCTGTTGTGTTGTTGAATCTGTTGTTGAATTTGTTATTGAAGCTCTTTTTCTTTTTTTTTTGGCCGGGGACTCTTCGGGGTCGGGAAAACCCGATCCCCGTTAGAGGACGGGGGCGGGGGTGGTAACAGGTTCCCCGTCGGGGATCGGGGTCGGGGATCGGGGTCGGGGATCGGGGAAATTTCACCGTCGGGGATCGGGGACGGGGAGGGCGATCCCCGGCCCTACCCCGCCCCGTTGCCATTCCTACCAGTGACCATTTCTCTTGGCCAGTGACATCCCACAGTGTTCAGGGAGTGTTTCAGAACCAACCTTGGGACTTGTGCAATTTTCAGAGGCATAAAATAGTGCAAACAGAGGCAGCATGAGTATGGCGTCGGATTTCCGAGCGAAGCCCAGCATTCACGCATCTGTCCCTCTTCCTGAGGCTGTTTATTGCTTTCTTAACTTAATTAATTTGTTAATTAGTTAAGTAATTTGTAATAATTAATTAGCTTGTTAGTTAGTTAATCTGTACTATTCTTTCGGACCCTCCGAGAGAGGGCGAATTATATAATAAGCGTGCGTGTGTGTGATGCATGTCTTCCAACCTCCACTTCTTTCTCCCTTTTATTTAACCGCTTACGATGGTTAGATTTAGGGCACATTTTATTTAGCATACCTTATGCTCGTATGCGTGCATCCATTCATCTGTATTGCATGCACCAGGCTCAGCGCATCATACTAACCACATAGTATTTCAATTCCAAACTTGAATACGTATATTGAGTTGTTGCATTTCGCATGTCATCCTTAGATTAGCCAAGCCTATTCTAGTGGCATTTTTGTATGTGATGCATTAGCCATTTTAACATGGACTTGGATCATACATTTGATTGCTAACATGTTCCTTGTTTTGGCTCGGAGTACACTATAAGTGTTTCTGCTTTAGCATCTTGCATGTATGTGAGTGTTAACATGAAAGCATGCTTGCCATGAGGCTAACTACTTATTTGATTTACTACCTGAATGCCTGTGGGTGAAGGTTAGGTTGCTTGAATTAGAATAATTCATTGAAATCCGTGTTTTAGCCTACTTGCGAGTAGCAAACTTCAAATTGTTTTCAAACAAACGGATATGCAATGCTTTGTTCCAAATTAGGCGATCTAGTCTATACTTGTGTGTTGTGCGCATTACATAGTAATTCTAGCTAATTAACCAGAATAAGAATGCATGTGTTTTCAAAAACTAGATATCATGCTTAGTACAGGCCGATCTTCGGATCGGGCGAGCGGGGGTGCTCATAGCTGACCTTCCCCAATCGTACCAAAGTTCTTGAGCCGAGACAACTTTGGTGATGACGGACACGTGGCCTTAGGCAACGAGTCAGGGTTTCCTAAATTTCCCCAAAATAAAATATTTAGGTGGCGACTCTGTATCTGGCAAAGCAGTCCATGTTTGGCACTTCTTTCTTAAAAATCTATTTTCCAAAACGATTTTCTGGATTTGGACTCTTTGGTGATTTATCAGTCTTGCATTGTATATTGCGAGATCAGATTAAGAACCGTGACAAGTTGAGTCCGAACTGTGGTAGTGTAGAGCCCGAGGGCGCGTCCACAGGGATCATGGGGATCAATAACCTGTATGTCAAGCTTTGTTTTCTTAAACTCTATGCCTCCAGAATGTCCTCATTCTCAATCACAATAACTGGCTTAATTGGTACATTCATCTTGGGAGAAGGGCAGTCTTTTGCTTAATGTCCAAAACCTTGACAATTAAACACTTAGGCTTATTATTACCTCCATACGAAGACTGGTAAGTACCAGGAATAGAACGAGAAGACTTATCAGAAAATGTTCTACGGATGGTTTCCACAAAAGTCGTCTCACTCCATGGATGGGTGTCCACTGGGGAATGAAACTTCTTCTGTACTTCTTCTTCCATATGAATTACAACCTGGACAACGTCTGCCATATGGTAAAGCCTGCTAGTAGTCAATGCACAAGAAATTTGCAAATTTAATCTGTGATAGTATATAGGAATCATGTCATCTTCATTCCATGGAAACTCAGACCTAGTAACCAAATTGTAGAACAATCGAGTGTATTCATCCAATGACTTTCTCCCTTGTGTTGAGTAAATTGCAAATGAGCTTGTTGCTTGTAACTCGGTGGAACAAAGAAATGATTCGTTGCAAATTTTCATGTCTTCCTAACTAGGTAAAGCTGCATAATGTTCCTGCTCATATTTAGACCACTAAATTTTGGTTGTTCCCTTTAATTTTGCTCAAACAAAAAGTAGTTTTCTTTCCTTTGTCAAGTGGTACCAGCAAAAAAAGTTCTCTAAACTATGCAATCAATCAAAAAATACCTCTAGATCATGGTCCGTATTAAAATTTAGAACTTTTAGCTTGGCACTCCTATTGACATCAGTCTAGAATTCTTTGGTGTTTGTACGCCAAAGCATGAGGTGGAGGTGCACATAAAGGTCCAAAGCTGCAACCTGATCTTTTCATTTGTCTTCTAAAAATGTGGTAGCTAACTTCTCTAAATTAGCCTACATCTGGGCCATTATTTTTGTGCCGTCTAGTCTTGTTTCCTCTACATATGTTGATGTGATTGCTTGAATTCTTGCTGATATTAGCTTAAGGTATCAAGTTTGGAGCTTAACTCGGCATTAATCACTATAGCTAAATGGAAGGACTTTTTTTTTTTTTTTTGACTAGGTGTGGGCTGGTTCTAAAAACTGGTTAATGGACTGGTTAGGTTGGTGTTGTGGATAGGTTGGGGTACTGGATTGGCTAGTTTAAAAGGCTATTGGGCTAGATTTGTTAAGCATATATGTATTTTGATATTATTATTTATTATTAAGGGTAGTTTAGTCTTTGGCCTCTTTAGGGTTTGGTTAGCTTAGTTATATATATATATCTATTTCTTTGTAACCTTGTTTTATTATGCTTAATAATACTATTGTTGTTTTCTTTTTATCTCAATTAGCATTGTATCAGAGCAAGAGGTTAAGCTTCTACCTTAACTATTGATTCTTCATGCCTAACGCCTGTTGTTTTGCTACTGGTGCTCATTAGATTGGTCTCAGGTCGCTAAAATCTTCCAGTGAAGTTGTCTGTGAACTCGTTTGGTCCTATTTCTCTCCTTCATAACTTCATTGGTTACTAAAATCCATGTTCCTCTCCTTCACAACTTCATTGGTCGCTAACACCCCCCCTAATGGTCTAATTTATATATATATATATATATATTTGGGGGTGGTTTGAGTTTTGGGTTGCATTGGCTCTTTGGGTTAGGAACAAAATGAGCTGGATTAGGTAAAAGGTCTAGGGTTTGGCTCAATTAACACTTGGGTTATGGAAAGTGGGCTGGCTTGGTATGTTGGTGGGCTATTATTGGACTATAGGGCTGGATTTAGTGTTAGGGTTTAATCTAGTCTATTGGGTGAATTAATATGGGTTGGATGAATTAATTGGGTTGGGTCAAGATTTGGTTGGGTTTAGGGTTATTAACTTTTTCTTTCTCAGTTGTATACTTCAAGATGCGAGGAGGCGGATACATCGGTGGTGGCAAGGTCGACCAACAGCGAAGGTCGATAACTGGTCATGAGTGAAAGACATAAAGAATCGATGGTGGAGAGCTTCGGTCACAAATAGTGGAATCACAACTGGGTAGGGGCTGGTTCGAAAATATGATGACAACTATGTTCTCGCAACTTGATTTTGGTAATAAAATGAGAAAAAGAGGAAGAGGAAGAAATAAGGATCGGATTTTTTTTCTCTAATACCAAAATGATAAATAAAACAGAGAGAAGAGAGGGAGAGAACCACACATGACTTCAACCTCTTACTCTCAATAATTCTAATTCTTACATTGATCATTACGATGACAAAACCCTAAATATATAGGACTAAACCCTATTTTGATTAGGAAACTTTCCTAATATATTATTTGGGAAACAAAATTAAATCATATACTAATATTAAGACATTAAATTTACCTAAATACTAATAATAATATTCTACCAATCACACTTATGAGACCAAAATGCCTTTGGGCCTACGGGTTTTGCCCGAGGCTTCTAAATATAACTATTTGATATTGACAATCATAAGGGTAGGCATATTAGCTAAGCATGCCAAACAAAACCCTCCGATAAAGGGATGATGTACAAAGCCTTCTAAATAATAGATGGAAAAAGTCCATATGTCACCCTAATACTTCAGTTCCTTCATAATTATTATGAGAGATTTGAAATTTGTCTTCCTTGTTGATTGTAATATATCTAGTTTGTTATTTTTATTTTTATTTTTTGTTGTTGATAAGTATGGAGCAACCACATTTGTTGTTAATCAACTACATTTCTCTCCTTAATTCTGTCCCCCTATATATTTTTCTTTGTTTTTTTGTGTGTGCTTAAATTTGGGTAGTAAAATAAAAAAATAAAAAAAAAATGAATTTTAATCTGTTTACAAAATGAAATCACTAAGCTTTGTCGCCAATACTTTCTAGTCTTCTAACAACATCCATGTTATATATTCAAACTAAAAGTAAACAGTGATATATATACGTATTTGCACCATTTGAATCTCAGAAAAAATAGTGTCTCAATCTTCATCATGATCGTCGTCGTCGTCATCATCATCATCATCATCATCATCATCATCATCATCATCATCATCTTCTTCTTCTTCTTCTTCTTCTTCGTCGTCGTCGTCGTTGTCGTCATCTTCATCATCGTCATTGTCATCATCATCATCATCATCATCATCATCATCATCGTCATCGTCATCGTCGTCATCTTCTTCTTCTTCTTTTTCTTCTCCTTCTTCTATATTTTGGTAAAATCTCAAATTTACTTAACTACATTATATCTGCACCAATGAAGAATAGATTATTAGATAGAAATATAAATAATAGACCAAAAAAAAATTTTTAAAAATTTACATACTATGGATGCCCACGTTCATCAAATCTGACTACATCACATTGAAACTTTCCAAATTTTGCCCATATTCTACCTAGAAGTTCTGTAACCTACATGACCACAACCACCTCCACAACCACCTATATTAGTTAAGATTGTTTGACAGAACATAAACCATCCTCCAATTCTCACCCTTCCCTCTCATTGTCACCACATACTAGTTCTATATTATTGTTCTTACCATTTCACCATCTTCTAGTAAAAAGAAGGTCCTCCTAAGAATATGTGCATCATCATCATCATCATCATCATCATCATCATCATCATCATCATCATCCTCATCCTCATCCTCATCCTCATCCTCCTTCTCGATTTTTCATTCTCCTTCTCATTCTCGTTCTTCTTCTTCTTATTTTTCTATACTTACCATCTTTAGTAAAATCTCAAAAATTTACTTAACTGTATTATATCTGCATCCATGAAGAATAGATTATTAGACAAAAATATAAATAATAGACCCAAAACATTGTTTAAAAAATTTACATACTATGGATGCTCGCGTTCATCAAATCTGACTGCATCACATTGAAAGTTTCCAAATTTTGCCCATGTATTCTACCTAGAAGTTCTGTAACCTGCATGACCACAACCACAACCACCAATATTAGTTAAGATTTTTGACAAAACATAAACCATCCTCCAATTCTCACCCCTCCATCTCATTGTCGCCACATACTAGTTCTATATTATTGCTCTTACCATTTCACCATCTTCTAGTAAAAAGAAGATCCTTCTAAGAATATGTGCCTTTGGTCTCAGTTTTGGTTCTTCTATTTTAGGCGATATTGCTGGTCCTAGTTCCTTTTGCAACATCCTCATCATCATCATCACACCATCATAATCATGATCATCTTCATTTTCTGGTGGTTCTTCTTGGGTTTCTTCTTCCTCCTGCTCCCCATCCTCCTCTTCTTGATCATCTTCTTCTTCTCCCTCTCCTCCTCTCCCTTCTCCTCCTCCTCCCCCCTTCCTCCTTTTCTTCTTGCTCCTCCTTCTCTTCCTCTTCTTAATATGTTTCTGTAGTGATGACCTCCTCCTCATTTTCTTCTTGCTCCTCATCTTTCTCTTCTTGATCTGTTTTTGTAGTGATGATGCACATATTAAAATATAATTTGTAATCTAGATAAATCTAGAATAATTAATGAATAATTTATGAAGATATTTATCTAGAAGAAACTAGAGTAATTAATGAATAATTTATGAAGATATTTATCTAGAAATATCTAGTAGATTGAAATAATCTATCTAGATTTTTAATAATGATAGAAATTTCTAGAGATGTATAATAATGATGTTGGAAAATATCAAACATTTCTAAAAGAGGTTAAGATGGTGATGTTCTCTATATAAAGCCATGAGCTAATTGTAAATTAAGGTATGCAAGAATCTTGACTTGTAATCAACATAATAAGAAGAAGTTTTTTTATATTTGCATTTCTACCTTATCTTCTTCTATAATTCCTTTCCTCGCTTGCCCAAGTTCTTATCAAATATACCTTGTCACCCCAACAATTTTGGTATCAGAGCCAGGTTCCCCTCACCTATTCTAAATCCTTCAAACCTCTTCCTTCAAATACTATTCTAGCATGGAAGCAAGCTCTTCCACTTTTAACTATTCCCAAATGCTCATCCCTATATTTGAGAGAGAGAACTATGAATATTGGAGCATCCAAATGAAAACTTTATTTGTCTCACAAGACTTGTGGGAACTAGTTGAAGATGGTTTTGAGGCACCAGCAGATGATGAAGAATTTGCAACTTGGACAGAAGCATGTCGGAAGCAATACAAGACGAGCAAGAAAAAGGATGCAAGTGCTCTTCTCAACATACAACGAGGGGTAAGCAAATCTATCTTTCCTAGGATCATGGGTGCAAAAACATCTAAAGAAGCTTGGGATATATTAAAGTGTGAATATCAAGGTTTTGATAAGGTCGTCTCCATTAAACTATAAACATTATGGAGAGATTTTGACAATCTAGCAATGAAGGATACTGAATCTATTAATGAGTTTTTTTCCTGAGTTGTTGGAATTGTCAACCAAATTAGAAGTTATGAAGACAACCTTGATGACAAGAGAATTGTTGAAAAAGTTTTAAGAAGTTTACCTCAAAATTTTGAGCATATTGTTGTTGCCATGGAGGAATCCTAAGATTTATTTAAATTGACTAGACATAAGCTAATGAGTTATCTCAAGGCACATGAACAAAGAATGAGCAGGTTTACAAATCAGCCAATGGAGCAAGCATTTCAATCCAAAGTTAATATTAGAGACAAGAAACAATAAAATCAAAGAAGGGATTCATTTCAAAAAAGAAGAATGCCCAGAAAAGGACGAGGAGGCCGAAGTTCACTTCAAGCCTGGAATAAAGGAAGAGACTACAACAATCAAAGAAATTCCAGCGATAACTCTGACTTCCAATGCACTATTTGCAAGAAATTTAATCATGCATCTAAAGATTGCAGGTTTAGGTGCAAAAGATGCAAAAATTCAAATCATTCACAATGTGATTGCTGGTTCAACAATAATGAAGACAAAGCTAATTTTTCTGAAGAAAATGAAGCAAAACAATTATTTTCTTGCATGAATGCCCAACAAGAGTCAAAAAAATATTTGGTATTTGGATAGTGGATCCAGTAATCATATGACAAGAAATCGCAAGATTTTTGTGTAACTAGATGAAAAAGTCTTTTCTCAAGTAAAGCCTGGTGATGGAAAGCTACAAAAGGTTGAAGGAAAGGGAGTCATTGATTAAGGCCGAATTGTACAACATTGAGGCTGTTAATTAGGATCTCTTAACTTTACTTGTTTGTCAAACTGTATACTTTATGTTTGTTTAATGTCAATCAGGTTGTACATAGTCAGAGCATAAAATGGGCAAAAAGATAGAATTTGAAGAGAGAACAGATTCCCGCACGTGTGTTGACTTTGTTCGCACGTGCGTTGACTTTTTTTGGGAAAACGTGCCCGATGTTTTAAACCTGTTTGAAAGACAGCTGAAGTATAAATAGGCAAGAAAAAGGCTGGATTAGGGTTCTGAAATTGTTTTTGCAAGGAAAGAGAGGCTAGGGTTCCAACAGGTGATTTTCTCCAAAAAGCTTGAAGGACACTTCCATGGGGTCTTCTTCCTCATCTTCTTCCTCTTCCCACTCCTCCATGAGTGGCTAGTCTTCTTTTCAAGGGTTTTGATGAAACCCTAGCCATGTAATTAGGTTTTCTTTTTGATTTTCAATTATGTAAAGGTTTGAACAATTGTATGGTGTTTTAGAAGTTTCATATATATATTTTCCATTATTTCTTCAAATATTCGGCTTTCTGTGATTGTTGAATGCTTTCCATACAAAAGTTTTCTATTCTTTCACATTCAAGGTATATTTTCCATTATTTTCCATTCAAGGTATATATATTTTCCATTATTTCTTCAAATATTCGGCTTTCTGTGATTGTTGAATGTTTTCCATACAAGAGTTTTATATTCTTTCACATTCAAGATATGAGACGAACCATACTACGAGAGACGAGCCGTGTCACTACCTTAGTTTAGAGTGAACGATTCGTACTACTTGAGATGGTTCGTGCTTGTACATTGAACGTGATGATTTTCTTGTTAAATGCTTTGAACTTGTAATTGCGAAGCATTATTCCGTTCGAACCATAATGTAATTGTTTTCAATTTGAAACCCTATTTATGTAACTAGTGGTGGACTCGTTGCCCTAGGTTTTTCCCCAAATCAGTAAATCCAATTTTATTTATAATTGATAATTTAATTACTTAGTTTAATTTATTTGTTATTAAATTAGGTTATGAACTATTAATCTTTTCATCAAAATTAAATTAGGAATTTAACAATTAAATTAGTTTAATTTCACAATTGTTCCTATGGATCAATACCTGGACTTGCCATTATTCTGAAAGAATTTGGTATAGTTTTGTGTTTAATTTTAGTGTGTTCAACGACCCATCAGTCATCTCCATCCATACAAAGGGAGGTAACAAAAAATTAATTTATGATGTTGTTTATGTTTCGGAGCTAACCCAAAATCTATTAAGTGTGGGGCAATTAGTACAAAAAAGGTTATGCAGTAAATTTTAATAATAATGAATGCATAATCTTTGATAAAAAGAAAAATCATACAGTGGCAAAAGTCAAAATGACTCCAAACAAAGTTTTCCCTCTTATAATGCCACTGAATGATAATTTTACCCTTAAAAGTGAAAACACCAATGATCCATAGCTATGGCATCTTAGATACGAGCATCTAAATTAAAAGGGTATGAAATTATTAAAAGAAAAAGATATGGTTATAGGATTGCCTCACATTGGCAAAATCAATAAAATTTGTGAATGATGCATTTATGGAAAAATGCATCGATTGTCATTTCCAAAGACTTCTTAGAGAGCGAAAGCACCTTTGGAGTTAGTGCATGCAGATATTTGTGGGCCTTTCCGTACACCATCTCTTGGTAACAAGAGATATTTTCTACTCTTTGTTGATGATTATACTCGAATGATGTGGATTTATTTTCTTGATAGAAAATCAAAAGCCTTCTCAGTATTTCTGCAGTTTAAAGCTTTGGTGGAAAAACAAAGTGACAAAGAAACCAAAATGTTGAGGACAGATCGTGGCGGATAATCCATTTATACTCCATTCATGAATTATTGTAAAGAAAATGGTATTAAAAGATAGCTCAGAGTTCGACACTCTCCTCAACAAAATGGAGTTGCAGAACGAAGGAACCGAACAATTGTGGGGATGGCACGAAGCATACTAAAAGGTAAAGGTCTTCCTAACAAATTTTAGGCTGAAGCTGTCAATACTGCTATTTATATTCTAAACCTATCTCCCACGAAGGCTATCCAAAACAAAACACCATATGAGTCATGGCACAAACAGAAGCCCTAGGTAAATCTTTTCAAAGTATTCAGTTGTCTTGCTTATGCCTTAATTCCTTCCCAAAAAAGGGAAAATTTTGATGAGAAAGAGGAGAAATATATATTCATTGGATATAGCGACGAATCAAAAGGATATCGTCTGTTCGATCCAATGAAAAATGAATTGGTAATCTCTAAAGATGTCATATTTGATGAAATGACAACATGGAAGTGGGATGATAACTCCATCCTAGAGCAGAAGGGATTTGAATTTAATGAAGCAACAGAAGGAGAAGGATCTTTAACTCTTGAAGAAAGCCCAAACCAAAGTCCACATAACACTCCAAGGCCAAGGCCAAGAAATGACTCTCTAAAAAGCTCTTCATCTGAAGAATCTGAAACAACACCAAGAAAGGTATGTTCCTTAAGAGAAATATATAAAACTTATGATGTAGCATTTTTTGCTTGTGAGCCACAGATTTTTGAAGAAGCTGTGAATGAAGAAATTCGAAGAAAGGCAATAGATGAAGACATTGAAACTATTGAAAAGAATTACACTTGGGATCTTGTTGACCTACTCAAAGACAAAGATGTGATCGGACCTAAATGGGTCTACAAGACCAAATACAAAGAAGATGGCTCCATCCAGAAGCATAAGGCTCGTTTAGTTGCAAAAGGCTACTCAAAACAACCTAGAGTGGACTTCAATGAAACATTTGCTCCAGTTGCTCGCCTGGAGACAATAAGAACCGTTCTTGCCTTGGTCGCACAAAATGTGCTACCAGTATATCAGCTAGATGTTAAATCAGCTTTTCTCAATGGAGAGCTTCAAGAAGAAGTTTATGTTGAACAACTGCAAGGGTACATAGTCAAAGGAAAAGAAGACAAGGTTTACTGACTTCGAAAGGCACTGTATGGTTTGAAGCAAGCACCCCGAGCTTGGAACAGCAACATTAACAAGTATTTTTGTCAAAATGGTTTTCAAAGAAGCCAAAGTGAACCATCACTATACATCAAGAAAGGAGATTTAAGCATAAGCCAAGCAAACTACACTATACAACAGCAAAATGAATTCTTCGGTATCTTCAAGGGACCAAGAATCTCCATATCAGGTTATGTATTTTGTATTGGCTCAAAAATTATCTCTTGGAGTTCCAAGAAGCAGAAGACTACAGCTTTGTCATCAGTAGAAACAAAATATATTGCAGCTACAGATGCAACTTGTGAAGAAGTTTGGCTTAGAAGAATTCTCTCAGATATGGAGCATAAAAAGGAAGGCTCCACTATAATTTTTTGTGATAGCATGTCAGCCATTGCAATGAGCAAAAATCTAGTATTCCATGGTAGGACAAAGCACATTGAACTACAACATTATTTTATTCGAGACAGTGTACAGAGAGGTGAAATCCACTTGGAGTTTGTCAACACAAAGGAGCAATTAGCAGATATCATGACAAAAGTAGTGCCAATAGAAAAATTCTTATAGTTTCAGGAATGCATGAAGATTACAAATTAAGTGGGGGTATTAAAATATAATTTGTAATCTAGATAAATCTAGAATAATTAATGAATAATTTATGAAGATATTTATCAAGAAAAATCTAGAGTAATTATTGAATAATTTATGAAGATATTTATCTAGAAATATCTAGGAGATTGAAATAATCTGTCTAGATTTTTAATAATGATAGAAATATCTAGAGATGTATAATAATGATGTTGAAAAATATCAAACCTTTCTAGAACCTTTCTAGAAGAGGTTAAGATGTTGATGTTCTCTATATAAAGCCATGAGCTAATTGTAAATTGAGCTATACAAGAATCTTGACTTGTAATCAATATAATAAGAAGAAGTTTTCTCATATTTGCATTTCTACCTTATCTTCTTCCATAATTCTCTTTCTAGCTTGCCCAAGTTCTTATCAAATATACCTTGTCACCCCAACAGCACATTGGCTTGGCTGACTTGTAGTCATTTATAATATGAACAATATCAAGAAAGATTGTTTCTTTAAACCTGATTATCCCTTATACCCATGCAGAACAGTATTTCAATTATGCTAATAATTATGAACAAAATAATCATATTATAGCTTCAAAGAGTGGGGACTCACCTTGATTTTGTGGTGTTCAGAATGTTCTCCATTGGAGGAGATGAAGATGACTCTTCTTGTTCAAAAAGAACCAAGTGTACTTGTCTTAGCATAGAAGGCTTTGAATTAGTAGTAGTCTTTGAGTAACGCATCATTTTCCTGTCTTTGTTGTCAGTTTTTGTGCAAGTATTTATTCTTTTCAACACCTTCTTGATTCTTTCTTGAATACGGTGTATTCTTAGAGACAGAAAGAGAGAGGGAGAGAGAATAAGGTGTTCTTCTCCAGGCTTAGAAGCCTTTGCACTAGTAGTAGCAACTTTTTGAACATCCGAATAACGCAACATTTTCCCTTCTTTGTCTTCAATTCTTGTACAATTTATTTTTTCTTGAATGTATTATGTTCAGAGAGAGAGAGAGAGAGAGAGAGAGGCTTTGTTGTCAAATATTTATAATTGTTGGGGAGAGAGAGAGAGAAAGAGGGCTTAGTTGTCAAATATTTATAGTTACTGGTTCAAGTTATAGGTTAGGCTGCTGAAAAAGAGTTTCAAGTTGAAAAGGAATTTCACAACTACTTCATTCATTTTTTATTCTGTCAAGTATACACACATACACACATATTATTATTTTTAATCTTGTCAGGTGCACACATACATTATGCAATAAGCTTTGGCTACATTTGGTTTAGTTTTGGAATCTTGATTTGAATTTTAAGTTTTGAGTTTTTGAAATGAGTTTTGAAACAAAAAAAAATAAAAAATTTGTTTGGTTACGAATTTTGAAAATAGTTTTGAGTTTTGAAAAGTGTTTTAAGTTGTATTTTGAAATTTTTTGGGTTTATTTTTTTTTAAATATTTAAAAATTTTCTTAATTTTATTTTTTCAACGTAATTTTTTTTTAATGTGTGTTGTGTTTACTACATTTGTGTGTTGTATTGACTTAAATATTTAAAAAAAAAAATTAAAAAAATTTATTTTAAATATATAATTTTTATTTTAAATATTTTCTAAAATCTTTTTAATTTTGTTTTACTTTTTTTTAAATATTGACCTTTTTAAAAAAAAAATTTAAATTTTTTAAAATTTTGGGTCGCCCATATAGATCTAAATCATAACAAATTATTTGGCCAATACTTACAAAAATAACAAAATATTTTTTTCAAAAAAATAAAAAATATTTTTCTTCAAAAAAAAAATTCAAACAAAATAAATTTTTTTTTGAATAACAAAAAAAAAAAAAAGAGTTTTGAAAAGAGTTTTTGAATTAAGTTTTGAGTTGTGTGTGTGGTTATGAGTTTTGAAAATAGTTTTTGAATTGAGTTTTGAGTTATGTGTGTTGGTTATGAGTTTTGAAATTTTTTTTTTATCCAAATCACAATTCCAAAACAAAACCAAACGCTACCTTTATTAATCTAGGTATCTACAGATTGAAGGGAAAAAAATAAAAATAAAAATTTGTCACAATAAACTTTTTTCATTGTGACTGTACTTATAATTCATTGTGACTATATTATCTCTCACACTCAATGACTCTACTAGCCGCTGTTAGGGAAAATAAAATATTTCCCACAAGTAAATCAATCAATAGGAATAAAAACTAATGCAAAAAAATTAAATCAATAGCAATACAAGAATTTTACATGGTTCCCTCTATGTGAGGTACGTCCACGGGATTGAAATTCGATTTCACTATCAACCAAAAAAAAGTTTCCAAACGATTACAAACAAGACACGAATGGTCTCACAAACCACCCTTAGGTGAATTTCAAATAATCACAAATAAACAAGAGGAAAGACCTCACCAAATAGATGAACAAAAGTCTTCAAAATAGAATTGTAGAAAACCCAAAATAACAACCCAAATCAATCTCCACTGAAACAACCAAATATTCACCAACTTGATTCCACACAAAACCAGAACCCTTGAATATGCACCCAAGAATCAATGTTGGTTGTCGCTCCAGTCAACTTCGGGAAAAATAAATTAATTAGGGCAACTTTTTTTTTTCCATGGAGAAACAAACACAATACCAATGTATGTTGTGAACTCTTGGGCTTTTTAACAAAACCCTAGCTACTACCATTGGGCTTTCAAAAATCAGATATAATATACTAAAAATATATTATAACCAATACGAAACCAAACTAAATATTTAATAAACCAATTGGGTCCCATACTCCAATAAGGAGGTATACCCAACAATTCTTCCCCTACCAACTTAGGTGGAGACATCAATCATACCGGCCGAAGTTCGATACTTCAAATGTTTGTCCCTCAACAAAGTCTTAGTCAACATATCTGAAATATTATCATACGTGTGAACCTTTTCGAGTTGCAACAATTTCGAATCTAACACATCACGAATCCAATGATATCTCACATCAACACATCAATGTGTTTCGATCTTGAATGAAAAGTGGAATTTTTACTCAAATGAATAGCACTTTAACTATCACAATAAAGCACATACCTTTCTTGCTTTAAACCCAACTCTTGCAAAAATTTCTTCAACCATAACTCTTCTTTGCAAACTTTTGTAATGGCAATAAATTCAGCTTCGGTAGTTGAGAGAGCAACACATTTTTGTAATTTAGATTGCCATGCCACAGCTCCCCCTGCAAAAATCATCAAATATCGCGAAGTAGATTCCTAGAGTCAACATCACCAGCCATGTCAGTATCCGTGAACCCATCAAGCATCGGCGTACCATCCCCAAAACTCGAACATATCTTAGAATCCATTTTACCATTGCCCAATATTCTTTACCCAGATTAAAGAGAAATCGACTCACCACACCAACGACATGAGCAATATCCGACCTTGTACAAACCATGGCGTACATCAAAGAACCAACCGCTGAAGCATAAGGAATTTTCAGCATCTCTTCCTTGTCTTTCTCACTTGTAGGACATTGATTCGAACTAAGTTTGAAGTGACCCACAAGTAGACAACCAACCAACTTTGATTTATCCATGTTGAACCTCTCAAGAATTTTTTCAATGTTACTTTCTTGAGACAACCAAATTAGCTCCTTTTTGCGATCACGAACATTTTTCATACCAAGTATTTGTTTTGCTGGCTCCAAATCTTTCATAGCAAAAGACTTGCTCAACTCCAATTTCAACATGTTAATCATAGTGTAATCTTGATCCACAATTAACATATCATCAATATAAAACAAAAGAATAATAAATTTACCATCCGGGAAATTTTTCACAAACACACAATGGTCCAAAGTGGTTTTAGAAAAACCATTATTCATCATGAAAGAGTCAAATTTTTTGTACCATTGCCACGGGGCTTGCTTGAGGCCATACAAACTTTTCATCAATTTGCATACAAATTTCTCTTTCCCTTTCTCTACAAAACCTTCAGGTTACTCCATGTAAATTTCTTCTTCAAGATCACCATGAAGAAATGCGGTCTTCACATCAAGTTGTTCAATTTCAAGGTTCATACTTGCAGCCATGCCAAGTACAACCCGAATAGAAGACATCTTCACAACCGGCGAGAAAATCTCATCAAAGTCAGTACCTTTCTTTTGCCCAAAGCCTTTCACAACAAGACGTGCTTTGTATCTCAGATTCTTGCTATCATTCTTCAATTTGAAAACCCACTTATTTTTCAGAATTTTCCTCCCCTTAGACAACTTCACTAAATCATAAGTATGATTTTCAAGTAAGGAATTCATCTCCTCTTCCATGGCCTTTTTCCAATCATCTTTCTTTACATACTCAATTGCTTCTTGGTAGCTCTCAGGCTCCCCTTGATCGAAAGTCAACACAAATTCATTAGGAGGATACTTTCTTGAAGGTTGTCGGTCCCTTATAGATTTCCTCAACTCAAGTTGTGGTGGCGGTTCTTGAGTTGGATGCTCTTCCTCAATTTCTGGCTTAAGTTCATTAGGATTAGTATCATCCTCTGTATCTTCAATATGTGGTTGCACATCTCCCCCATTTTCATCATCCACCAAAGATGAAGGAGATGGATCCATGTCAATGAGATCACTACTTTTTAGTTCCGGTTGATCACCTTTGCCAAAGTTTTCAATTGTTTGGTCTTCAAGAAACACAACATCACGGCTTCGAATGACTTTCTTGTCGACTAGATCCCACAATCTATACCCAAATTCATCACGCCCATAGCTAAGAAAAACACATTGTCTTGACTTACTATCAAGCTTGGACCTCTCATCCTTTAGAATGTGAACAAAAGCTCGGCAACCAAATACTCTCAAGTGCTCATAAAACACATCTTTGTCGATCCAAACTCTTTCTGGAACATCACCATTCAAAGGATAGGAATGAGACAAATTGATCACATCAACTGCTGTACTCATTGGCTCACCCAAAAAGGATCTTGGCAATTTAGCATGTGAAAGCAGACACCTTGTTCTTTCCACAATGGTGCGGTTCATCCTCTCGGCAACGCCATTTTGTTAAGGAGTCTTCTTAACTGTCTTTTGGTGCCGAATACCTTGGCTATGACAATTCTCATCAATTGGCCCAATGTATTCACCACCATTGTCTGATCAGATGCACTTCAATTTTTGTCTTGTTTCGCTTTCAACCATAGCCTGAAAATGCTTAAATACTTCTAGAACTTGATCTTTAGTTTTTAGTAAAAAGCCCAAACTTTCCTTAAATAATCATCAATGAAAGTAACAAAATAAAGTGCACCACTATGTGTTCTAACTTTCAAAGGACTACAAACATCCGAATGAATCAACTCCAAAGCATTTTCTTTTCTAGAAGCAACATTTTTATGAAAAGATACTCTATGTTGTTTACCCACCAAACACACAAGTTTTGAGATGTGTACCTTTCAAACCGAGTAGAAGCTCTTTCTTGAACAAAACTTGCAGCCCCTTTTCACTCATATGGCCAAACCGTTTGTGCCACAATTCAGTAGAAGTGTCATCTTCAAGTGCATTGACAACACCTTTACAAATTTTTCCTTGCATCGATTAAAGTGTATGAGTCTTCTTGCACTTAGCCACCACCAAAGAACCCTTTGTGAGCTTCCATATTTCATCACCAAATTTGTTGTTGTATCCTTCATCATCTAGCTTTCCGGTAGAGATCAAATTGAGGCGAATGTCGGGAACATGCCTCACATCTTTAAGCAACAACTTGCAGCCCAAATTTGTTTCCAAGCAAACATCACAAATGCCAATAATCTTGGACAAACCTTCATTACCTATTCGAACAGAACCATAATCTCCTTTGGTGTAGGTAGTGAAGAAATCAACTCAAGAAGTCACATGAAAAGAATCACCGGAATCAATCACCCAATTGCTCTCTTGCCCTACAAAATTGATACAATCATCTTCACAAACAACCATGAGATCATCGGTAATAACAGCTGTTGTGTCTTCTTGCTTCTTATCCACACTTTTGTCATGTCTTTTCGCTTTGTTCTTGAGCTTTCGGCATTCCGCTTCATGTGCCCTTTCTCATGGCAATAATAACACTCAATGTCTTTCTTTGAAAAAGAATCATCTTTTGATTTGTCACGACTTTAATCACGATCATGAAGAGTCTTACTCCTCCCCCTTGTTTTGCTTCGACCTCTCACAACAAATGCTTCTGAATGAGAGGAACCCGCTGATTTTCTTCTAGTTTCTTCATTCAACAAGCTACTAGTGACTTGGCTCATTGTGACAACTCTATCGGGCGCCGAATTACTAACTGTCACAACCAAAGTCTCCCAACTTTCGGGCAAAGAACTAAGTAGCATCAAAACCTACAACTCATCATCAAAAACAATTTTCATAGAAGCAAGTTGGTTAACAATACTCTTTATTTCATTCAAATGTTCCGGAATAGTGCTGCCCTCTTTATATTTTAAATTAACCAACTTACGAAATAGAAAAACTTTATTTGTGGCTGATTTCCTATCATAAAGGCCTTCTAATTTTTTCCATAAATCATGTGTTAAAGTTTCAGTAGCAATATGATGAAATACATTATCATTAATCCATTGACGGATAATACCAATGGCTTTTCAATTAAGCCTCTTCCATTTATCATCTTTCATACCCTCAGGTTTGCCACTATCACCCTCAATGGGTCCATACAAATCTTTACAAAATAATAGATCCTCCATTTTAGTTTTCCAAGTTACCCAATTGCTTCCATTGAACCTAGACATACGACCCACATTCCCCTCCATTGATTTACACAAATAAATAAATCCAAATAAACCGTAAGCTTTGATACCAGTTGTTAGGGAAAATATAAGATTTCCTGCAAGTAAATCAATCAATAGGAATAAAAACTAATGCGAAAAAATTAAATCAATAGCAACACAAGAATTTTACGCGGTTCCCTCAATGTGAGGTACGTCCACAGGATCGAAATCCGATTTCACTATCAACCAAAAAAAGTTTCCAAACGATTACAAACAAGACACGAATGGTCTCACAAACCACCCTTAGGTGAATTCCAAATAATCACAAATAAACAAGAGGAAAGACATCACCAAATAAATGAACAAAAGTCTTCAAAATAGAATTGTAGAAGACCCAAAATAACAACCCAAATCAATCTCCACTAAAACAACCAAATATTCACCAACTTGATTCCACACAAGACCGATACCCTTGAATATGCACCCAAGAATCAATGTTGGATGCCGCTCCACTCAACTTCGGAAAAACAAATTAATTAGGGCAGTCTTTTTTTTCCATGGAGAAACAAACACAATACCAATATATTTTGTGAACTCTTAGGCTTTTTAACAAAACCCTAGCTACTACCATTAGGCTTTCAAAAATCAAATAAAATATATTAAAAATATATTATAACTAACACCAAACCAAACTAAATATTTTAATAAGCCAATTGGGTCCCATACTCCAATAAAGAGGTATACCCAACAGCCGCACCATTTCAAAATGATTTTTTTTTTTTTTTTGGAACGAGGGCGGTTTCAATCGAAAGTTTCATTAATAGAAGATAGGAAGGTCATACAAGTAGTTATCCATCAAATTGCAAAGATTCAACAAGACAACTGCCAAGGACACTAGAGACTCACCAGCTATTGGACGAGGTTTCTCACGCCAGAAGGAACACTCTGATGAAGAAACATTGGATGATGATTCCTTGGAAGCAGCTGTAATGCAGAGGATGTGTCCCAGGTGCAGACTGAGTTATAAGTGGTTGAAGGGGCTTCCAATTGATGGGAAGCAATACTATAGGGATGTTCAGAGACGTCCTAAGTCAACCAACGCTTACAACAAAAGGCTGTATCCGGCTGGTGATAGGCAGCGACCACCATTGGTTGAGCCTGCAATGGACAGAATGCATGCTAAAGGTAAGAGGCCCTTGTATGAGTCCAGGGCACCTAATTACTACAGAATGGAGAGCAGTCACTCTGAAAACAGACTGGAGAGGGGTTCAGGTTATGGGAGTAAAGCCAGAGATTGGCCCCCTAGACCAACTTCACGCAGGACAGAAAGTGGCTCCTTCCATCGAAGGTCTGAATCAGGCTCGAAACATGAGGTCAAAGCCAAGCACTTACCTTCACAGCCAGTTTCGAAAGTGGCTTCGAAGGTAGAAGGAAACAGTTCGGCATCTGGATCAGTAAGCTCGTGGGTACCTGGGGTCCCAGATTGGTTTGTAATGCAGAACAAACCTAGGAAGGCACCTACTCAAAGGGATGTTGGAAACCAAGGCAGGATGGTCAAGCCTCCTTTGGTGGCCTCGAACAATTGGGTATTGCTTAAACATCCAAAGACAAAGGAACCAGATATGGTCCCAGTCATTTCCAGATCACAAAGAAGGAAAATTCAGCGCAGGTACACCCAGTACCAGCAAGGTCTGAAGGAAAGTGGAGAGAGTTCTTCACTGGTCAAGACAGAAGGAAAGAAGACTTCGAAGTCAGACTATACTCCAAAACCGACTCTACAAAGCAAAGTGGTTTGTAGCAGAGAACAGTTGGCCCAGGTTCATTCTGAACTAAAGGCCAGAGAGAAGTCTAGTTTGGCAGGGTTGGAGAAGGCCCTGATGGAAAGTGATAGCGAAACGGAAGAAGAGATTGGCATGAGCCAAAAGAAGAAAATGGCAGAAGAAGAAATGTTCGAAGCCTTCATGGCTGAACAAACATTTCTGACTGAAGAGCCAGTTCAGAAAGATCCTTCGAAGGGATCAGTTAGCAACGAAGTACCAGAGTGCAGCATGGAGGATGCTGTTGAAGTCACTGAGCAAGGTAGCCAAGGGGGGAAGAAAGTACAGCCAGCCATCCAATTTGGCTCATTTCCTCCCGTGTCAGTCAACATGGTACACATATTGCCTCATGAGTTCCAGGCTGGAAATGACGACTAAGATGACCAAGACATAGATCCTATTCCTATCTCTAGTGAAGAGTCACAAGTGAGTATGGTACAGGATGATCCTGGAATGGCTACTCCGATGGAAACTGAATGTGAGAGCGAGGAAGAGGTGAGCATCAACCTCTCATATCCTTTTGAATATCCCTCGAATTCTATGACACAACATGTCAAGCCTTTGTACATCAAGGCTTTCTTCGATGGGATACAACTGAATCGAGTCCTAATAGACAATGGGGCAGCAGTAAACTTGTTACCGAAATCTTCTTTGAAGAAACTAGGGAAAAAGAATCCCAGGTTGATCCCAACCAGCACAACCATCGCTGGCTTTGCTGGAGACAAGCAGATGGCTCGGGGGATTCTACCCATTAACTTGAGTGTGGGAACCAGGGACTGCATGACAACATTCTTCGTAATCGACAGCAATGCTAAAAACAGTGCTTTACTTGGGAGAGATTGGATCCACACTAACAAATGTGTACCTTCCTCTTTGCATCAGAAAATCATGATGGCTTTGGGCAATGGAGAGACAGAGGAGATTGATGCAGATCCTCAACCCTTCATAGCCTGCGCAGACTTTGCAGAGGCCAAATTATATATTGAGGGAGTGACACCACTCAGTATACTTAGGAAAGCTGATGGCTCAGCCGAAGTGACGGCTGATGAAGAAGTGACACACCTGAAGCACTTAGTCCAAGAGAGTGCTGATGAAGAGGTTGTCGTGAAAGATGACAATGATGCCTGGTTGTAGGCAAATAGGTGAAAAACTAGAAGCCAAGTCCTTGGCTCTGATTAAATTCTCAACATTGAACGTAAAAGCAATAGTCCAGAAAGTACAGGAGCAAGAAAGAGAAGCCATGATAATTGGCTGTAAACAGGAGCAGCCACAGGTCAGAATTTTGACCCTTGGTAAATACTGTGCATTGGACATTGAGACAAAGGTCCAGGAGATACATAAGGAGGATGTTTTATGGACAGATTTTGTCTATGAGGAGGAGGGTAAAGATGTTGAACTAAAGAACCTAGAAGCAGAACAAGATAAGAAGATTGCTTCGAAGGTGGAGGAAACTAAAGAAGAAGCTTCAATAAGTTCTCAGACACAAGACCCCTTAGAAGAAGTAAATTTAGGAGAAGGTTCTATACAACAGCCCACTTATATAAGTGCTTGCTTGAATGTTCTGGACAGAGACCAGTTGTTGGTTGTTCTGAAGAAATACAAAGATTGCTTTGCATGGTCCTACAATGAACTACCAGGATTGGATAGGTCATTAGTGGAACATAGGCTCCCTATGAAGCCTAATTTCAAGCCATACAAGCAAAACCAAGAAGAATGAGTCCAGAAGTAATTCAGAAGGTCAAAGAAGAGATTCTTAGACTACTCAAGGCAGGCTTTATTAGGACAGCCAGGTATGTTGAATGGCTATCTAATATTGTGCCTGTAGTTAAGAAGAATGGTAAAATGAGGGTATGCATCAATTTCAGAAACTTAAATCTAGCAACTCCCAAAGATGAGTATCCTATGCCTATAGTGGATCTGCTGGTAGACAGTTCAACAGGACACCAAGTTTTATCAATGATGGATGGGCATTCTGGTTATAACCAAATCTGCATTGCGGAGGAGGATATCCACAAGACAGCATTCAGATGTCCTGGAAATATTGGCACCTTCGAATGGGTTAAAATGCCATTTGGCCTGAAGAATGCTGGAGCTACATATCAGAGGGCTATGAATACTATCTTTCATGATCTCATTAGAGGGTATCTAGAGTGTTATATTGATGACATTGTAGTGAAATCCCAGTCCATGGAGGAACATCTGTTTCAGTTAGAAACAGCTTTTGAAAGAATGAGGAAATTCAAGCTGAAACTCAATCCTCTCAAATGTGCTTTTGGTGTATCATCTGGAAATTTCTTGGGTTATGTAGTGCACAAGAAAGGAATACAGATTGATCAGAATAAAGCCAAAGCCATCATCGAAGCTAGGCCTCTATCAAGTAAGAAAGAATTACAAAGGTTCCTTGGGCAGGTTAACTTTCTTAGAATGTTTATTTCTAACACTGCAGGGAAAAGTAAAGCATTTTCTTCCTTGTTAAGGCTGAAAGATGAAGAGGAATTTGTGTGGACAGCAGAGCATCAAACTGCTTTCGAAGGTATCAAAGCCTACTTGACCAACCCTCCAGTACTGATGCCACCAAAGGGGAACAAGCCTTTGAAGTTGTACATAGCTGTAGCAGAAGATTCATTGGGAGCTTTCTTGGCCCAAGACAATGAGGAAGGCAAAGAACAAGCTGTTTATTACCTTAGTAGGTTTTTAAATTCTTGTGAATGTAAATATTCAGCTGTTGAAAAGCTGTGCCTTGCTTTGTATTTTGCTGCAATGAAATTAAGATATTATCTTTTACCTACAACTATCTTGGTGATTGCAACCACAGATTTGGTTAAGTACATGTTATCTAGACCTATGTTGAGGGGAAGAATTGGCAAGTGGATACTAGCCTTATTAGAATTTCATTTAGAATATGTCCCTCAAAGGGCAGTAAAAGGGCAAGTCTTAGCCAATTTTCTGGCAGACCATCTATCTCAAACAGAGAGCCAAGAGATAATGGAGCTTGGTATGGCTAGTATTGAGCTATGGCAGATGTGGTTCGATGGATCGAAAGCCAATGGCTTAATTGGAATTTGTGTTGTGATTAAGTCTCCACAAGGGGTAGAAACCACACATGGTTTCAGAGTGGATGAAGCTAGCTGTTCCAATAACCAGGCTGAATATGAAGCCCTAATAGTGGGACTGGAAATCCTGATTGGATTACAAGTGCATGCAGTTGACATATTTGGGGTTCTCAATTGGTGGTTAACCAAGTGAAAGGGATTTTCAAGTGTCAGAGTATAAGTATTTTGCCATATTATGTTGTTGCATTGCATCTGCTTTCCCAATTTCAAGTAGCAAATGTAACTCATGTTCCAAGATTCTTGAATAATAGAGCTAATGATATGGCTCAGAAAGCTTCGAACTTCAAGAGAAGGGATAATGCCCAAAGGGACATAAGCCAAACAATATATCAAAAATTGATACCACCTTTGAATAAAAGGAATGTGGTCTTGGAAGTCAATTATAATGATTTACAAGAACAAGATTGGAGGCATCCAATAATGCAATACTTGGCTGGTCCATCTTCGCAAGCCAGTAGGAAAATCAAATTGCAGTCTATGCAATATATGATATATGACAATGCTCTCTACAAAAGGAGGGGAGATGGCTTATTGCTGGAATGTTTAGGGCCAAAAGAAGCACTAACAGCTATGGCTGAGGTTCATGAAGGTATCTGTGGTGTTCATCAGCTTGGAGTAAAGATGAGATGGTTGCTTCAAAGGCATTCCTACTATTGGCCAACTATCCTTAAAGACTGCATAGAATATGCAAAGGGTTGCCAGGCATGCCAGAAGCATGGCACAATAAGGCATGTGCCCATAACTGACTTACATGCAGTAGTGAAGCCTTGGCCATTCAGAGGATGGGCCATGGATATGATGGGAAAAATACACTCACCCTCTTCGAAGCATCATTGTTTCATTCTAGTGGCCACTGACTACTTCACTAAGTGGGTCGAAGCTAAGCCATACAAGTCTGTAGACCAAACAGAGGTTATTGGATTCATTAAAGATCTGATCCATAGATTTGGCATCCCACAAACCATAACAGTTGATAATGGGACTGTGTTCGATGGGAAAATGGTGAAGTCTTTTGTGGCAGAGTTTGGAATTAGCCTTGTTAATTCCACGCCCTATTATGCACAAGCCAATGGTCAAGCTGAATCATCCAATAAGTCCTTGAAAAAAGGAATACAAAAGGTTGTGGAGGACAATCCTAGGGATTGGCATAACCTATTGTTAGATGTGTTATGGGCTTACAGAACCTCCCCAAGATCAAGCACAGGAGTCACTCCTTATGCCTTAGTATATGGGCATGATGCAGTTTTACCTGTGGAGATTAATGTTAAATCTTTGAGGGTAGTCCAAAGGTTGATAATTTGCAAAAGCCTCCATGACCTGAATATAGAAGGGCGGGTAAAGGTGGCTAATGAATGCGTGGAGATTCTTTCGAGGGGAAACAACATTACTCAAAAGAATCTCCACGCATTACTCGAACGGACTATGGCTAAATCAACTTCTCACCCTATTGATCAAGCATACGAAGAGCCATTGAGTAATGTTGTTTCCCCTCGAAAGAATCTCCACGCATTCATTAGCCACCTTTACCCGCCCTTCTATATTCAGGTCATGGAGGCTTTTGCAAATTATCAACCTTTGGACTACGAACACATTGCCCTTAATCCTTCGGTTTACAAATTTACAGATACAAGAAGTTCCCCCTCTAAACTCCCCTTGTACTTTGAACGAACTATTCTCAAGCCTTTGCTTCAACAAGTTGCAAATATGGACTTGGGAAGTTCTTCTTCACAACCCTCTGCTTGGGATGAAGCTACAACTTCTTCATCTTCTGGGGTTTCCGGATGGACAAACTGGTCAGCACCTGAGTCCTGGGACTTGAGGGAACGAATCAATCACCATTTTGTTGAGTTCGCTGACCCTTTAGATTTTCCTTCTTACGCTCGAAGCTCGGTAGTCTATCCTTATGTGCCCATTGACCTTCGACGCAAGGTTTTGAAACCTGGACCGGACCGGCCGGTTCAACCGGTTGAACCGGTGACCGGATGAGGTTCCGGTCCGGTTAACCCCCCAAAACCGGCCAAATGTGAAAACCGGGCTCTTTTGTGAAAACCGGTAAAAACCCCGGTTTAACCGGTGAACCGGTCGACCCGGTCCCGGGTTGATCGAACCGGGACGGGTTGCTTGTATACATATAAAAAAAAAAAAAAATTCAGAACCACTTTTATTTTCGTTTGTTGATCTTCTTCATTCCAAAGAGAGCAGCGGCTAGGGCTTTTTACGACTAGCCGATCTTCACTTCTTCACACAGTGACACACAGGTATCTCTTCCTCTATTTTTTTTTGCCATTAACGAATCAAATTGATGGATGGATCTTTGATCTCTATTTTTTTCTTCACTTCTTCACACACAGGTATCTCAAATTGAAGGAAAACTTGACTTGACAGCCGATCTCAACCAGCCCCAGGTATTATTTTGATGGATCTCTTTCTTTGTATTTTAGAAATTTTGGGTCTACAAACTTGACTTGACAGAACCAAAATCAACATTTCCGAAGGCTCTGTTTTCTTTTTCTTTAGAGAGGAGAAGGCTCTGTTTTTTTTTTCTTTAGAGAGGAGAAGGCTCTGTTTTGATAAAAAATAATAATAATAATAATAATAAAACGATTGGGTTGGGTCTAGGTCTACACTTGAAGAAGGAAGACTCTGTTTTTTCTTTTTTTTTTTTTTTTTTTTTTTTTTTAGAGGAGAAGAAGAAGGCTCTGTTTATAAAAAATTATTTAAGTTAATTTTTTAACTTTTAAAAGTTGATTTCTAAACATCAACTTTTGATAAAAAAAAAAAGTAATAATAATAAAACACTTGATGAATGATTTGTTTAGGAATTATGCAGACTGTTGATGAATTATATATATATATATTATTGTCCCTTAAGATGATTTAGATCAATATTATTTATTAGCTTGTATTGGTACGGAAGGATTAAATGAACATATTGAATTAGTGTGTTGAAATTTTTTAAGGGAAAATTACTATTTATAGGTGTCAATAAAAATATATTACAAATTTATGATGAAATTTATAATTTTAATTATTAATATTTGTAATATTTATCATGTACATTGTATGTATAATTAGTTGTTGCTGTGGCTAAATTTTCATGTATGTATTTTATTACTATGATTGTTGTTTTTAATGGCTAAATTTTCATCTTTAATTTGTTGTTAGTATGTGAAGTGTTATGGCTTATATTCAGGAATTTTTTTTTTTTTTTTTTTTTAAGTATAGAAAAGTATCACTAAAAATATTTAAGAATTTTTTTAAAAAAAATTGAAAATTTAATATTTACATTATTAATTTATATTTTTTAAAAAATTATTTATGACGTAATTATGACGTCACGGTTCGATCCGGTTCAACCCACCGGTTGAACCGGTGACCCGTCCACCCGATCATTTTTCCGGTTCATTCACCGGTCCGGTTTTTAAAACATTGCTTCGACGTAGTTTGGAGGAGAATCTGCTTGTGGCCTGGTACACATCCTCTATGCCCATAAAGATAATGCACACTGCCCGGCGTCTGGAAGAATCACAAGGGTACAGCCCTTCATTTTTAGCCAAGAAGGCGAAGATTTGCTCTTCTGACTGGCTTGACTACATTAATGCCTTTGTTCCTTCCGCTCCCGTGCCATCTCCCATAACAGAAGCATCCACTTCTTCTTCTCCATCTTCTGAAATTGAAGCATCCACACCTTCTTCTCCACCTTCTGGAATAGAAGCATCCATACCTTCTCCATCTTCTGAAGCAGAATCATCTACTCCTTCTCCTCCTCCCACTCTTTCCTGGACAGAGAAACTAAGGCTTGCCCTTCCCATGGACAAAATCTTTCCACCTTACAAACCTCCATCATCCCCAACTCCAGCTGAGCGGGAACAAGCTCAACTTCTGCTTGCGGCTTTCTCTCACTTGCCCTTCAATGTTCTTGAGGATGACATCCCTCTCAAGAACTTTCGATGGGCTTGTGATATTCTGACTAGGGGCCATGTCCTTAATCCCATTGCCCAAGCAGAACTTCACATGTTCCTGGACCAACTTCCGGTGCTCCTCCACTGGCATCAGAATTCCAAGGTCACCATCCAATCTTTGGATCAACTTTCGTCTCTCCGAATTCATGCCCAGTACGAAGCAGAGAACTTCATCGAAGAGTTCGATGACTTCAAAAATAAAGATTCTGCGTATTGGGATGATTTGGTTATAGATGAGTTGGAACAAAAATTGAGGGAAGAGGCTTTCGAAATAAAGGCTGAGGAGCTCTACTATGAAGTGAGAGCACATCAACTTATGCAGCCAACATTAGAAGAAATAGAAGATATAATAAAGAAAGAACAGAAATTTATTGATCACTGTTGGATCAAATTTCATGATCTTGTCATTTACTCTATTCCTTACTTTTATGAGCTTGAATTTGTACCCAGATAGGGTTACTTAATGTAATTGTCTTGGCTTTAATACAAACAAAGTTCTTCGGTATTTGACATTGTTTGACTCTGTTTCCTTTTGCCTTTAAAAGCCAACTCATAGCTTCGAATTAAACAATCTCATTCTTCGAATCTGGACTCAATTGTTTTTAATGAAACACTAAAAGGAACCAACATGTCTTTTTCCAATTTATGGAGTAAAGTTGACAATTCTGGCTGACATCATCTAGAATTAGTGCTTCGAATACAATCTTATCCTTCGAATATAGACCCAATCAATTTCCAATAAGGATGTTGGGATGAATCCTCCAACTTATGGATCATGATCGTCAACTTTTGTTAATTCTTGTTCAGAATTGGTGCTTCGAATCTAACAATCCTTCCTCCTAAAGCCTGTTTTAATCATAACCAAAAATATAGTCATGGTTAATACTGACTAGTCTTGCAACAGTCCATACTTTCAACAATATGGAAATTGCCCTTGGGATATATTGTTTTAACCGAACAAACAATTCTTTGTTTATATGCAAACCAACTATTGGTTTAGATGTTTCGAACAGTAATTTTCCTCCTTAAAGAATTCTAAGTTTTGCTTTGAAGGCCGTTATTTTCATTAATAACCTTCAAACAAGTCTCTAAACCCTTTGAAGTAGACCAATGTTCGAGCATTCTAGCATCTTTAAGCATGTAGTATGCTTCGAAGCCGGCTTCTGCATTTCGAAGCCGTTGTTGTTTGATTTTTTGCGCCAAAATGTGGCTTCGAAGCCAAATGCCCTACTTCGAAGCTAGTCTCAGTATCTGGGTTGTGTTCTTTCCCTCCAAAAACTATCAATATTGGAAGAGACTCCTCGTATTCGTACTTTTAGTACTTAACGACTTATGCAATATATTTCCAGACACAAAAGCTTTTTTTTTAAAACCCTCTTGCTTCGTGTTTCTGAAATCCCTTGCTCTTTTAACGCACAAACCCTCATATCTTTCAGTCCTCTTTACTTCCCCCCTTCCTTTTCGAAAAACGTACCATCAATGGCTTCTTCTTCACCGGAAGTGCCAATCATAGAGCGTGTGAGCTCATCCGTAGCTTTGAAAAGGCTCATTGACGTGGAATGTGAGAAGTACAAGGCTGGGAGGAAAAGCGCCATTGACGGGCGTATCTTTGTCCCTCATCGTCATGAGCAGCAAGACTACGTGCTCGGGCCAATATTCAAGGAGATCCCTACTGAGCTCCCAGCTCTATATCCTCGTCTGGAAAACCAATGTCTCCTCTATGAAGGTGGTCTCGATTGGAGGAACTGGAGAATCAATCGCCCTCATCGATGTTGGCCCATAACGAGACCGGAGTGGCAAGAATGGTATGATCGGGTCATCCCTGCGAGGACACTGGACCTTCAAGAACTCTGCCTTCTCGATGCTCTCCGACTATCTAGGGTAACTATCTCGGAGGACCCTTTCTTAATCCCTGCTGCTTTATGTTTTTGGAACCCTATCTTCAATTTCTTTCAATTTAGATGTGGGATGATGGCTCCTACTGTTCTTGACATCTGCCATCTACTAGGAGTATCTCCTATTGGTACCCTCATTACACCAGATTTCCCTGACTTAACAGTCTCTTTTTCCCTCCCCTCTCTTAACTTATCTTACAGCGATTTTGTTAAAGCTGAGAATAAAAAAGAGGGCCCAATAAATGATAGGGAATTTTTTTCCTTTTTGTTATACTGGCTTTGCAAATTTCTCTTCTGCACCTCCTCTCAAAGAATCATGCCTGAATTTGCTCTTTGTTCTGCAAAAAAGGGTAGCCTTAGCCCCATGTATTCTAGGTCATGTATACAGAGTTTGTTCCCTCTTTTGCGAGAAACCCTTAGATGCTAATCAAGGGGGGCCATTCTAGATCCGTCAGCTTTGGCTTTTCGCCTATTTCACTGAATTACAATCCAAATGCCTTAAATTTTCTGGGTTACACTCTCTTACTCATGGCATAAGACTGGCCAATGCTTCCCTTTATCCTTCTACTTTTGCCTTTTATTTCTCTTTCTTCCATCAACTACTAGCCGCCCTTCCTATTCACCGTTTCCGTCCCTTCGAGACCAACATAGGTCCAACTTGGTTGAGTCACTTCTTAAGTGACAGGCTCTGTGCTTTGCCTATTCACAAGGACATATGGGCCTCCCTTCTGCTTCCTAGGGAGCTGTTTATCGGGACCACGAACCCCAGAGCTTATAAATGTATAGCTGAGCCTTATTGTCCTGCTCAATTTGCTAGACAATTTGGTTTCACACAAGGGGTCCCAATACCTCTCTGCAGCAACACCAATCTGAGCCTTACCAGGAGAGATCTGAAGGTTAGGAAGTCAAGGCTGGAGGAGGCAACCTTCAAATTCATAGATGACTTGGCTAGTTTTGAATACACCCCTTTCATTCCTGAAGGTACCGCATTGAAGAGATACCAAAATTGGTGGGAAAATAATATGGAAATCTATTTAGCCATTTCACCTCAAAACCTACTGGAGGTGTTAGATGTAGCCAAGCCCAAGGGAGCTGAAACTGTCCATTCCTCCACTGTGCCTTCTACAACCCAGTCTATTCCTGCTACATCAACTCCTTCGAAAGCCACTCGGGCTGCTTCAAAGAAAGGTATATGCCTTTGTTTTCTCTCTTTCGACTTCCTATACAATGCTGATTGTGTTATTCTTATTCTTGATTCTTCTCCTGTGAAGATGGTCAACAGCAAAAGAAGAGGAAACTGCTCGAGCCTGAAAAGAAAACAACTGAAGCACAAGAGGAAGAAGAAGAAAGAGAAGAAGAAGATCAAGAGCACAAGTCACCCTTGATAAAGAGGAAAAGAGTGACTGATTTGGTTCAAGAGGAGACAACTGTTAAGGAGGTAGAAGGGCTTATTTTTAGAGAATCCGAATCTCAGACTGAAGAAGCTGAGAAGACAATTGAGGAGCAGACAATGCCAATTTACAGAAAGAGGAAAAGAAAAATTACTGTCTCTCCCTCTGACTTTGCTGAGGATTCTGATTCAGAGACAATTGCCCAGGCAATAGAAAAGAGAAGGAAAGTGACTGTTTCAACTACTGCCTTGGTTGAAGATTCCATTCATGAGGCAGCCGCCAAGGCTGTGGAACAAGAACACTCCAAGGCCATAATTGTCTTTGAAAGGGCTGAGAAGAGACGGCAGCAACAAATTCTAAGAGAAGAAGCTGTTGCTGCTGATGCATCACAAAGGGAAATGGCAAGAAAGCAACAGACTGCCGAACATTACTCCCTTCGCAGCTCTCCCATCAGCGCTAATACCTCTGGAACAAGTAATTTCTTTCACACTTCCGTTGTTTTTCCTTTATCAACTTTTAATACTGAATTTTGACAGTCCTTTGTATTTCTTCCTCTTGCAGCAACAGCTACTGCATTCATCTTTCCAGCGAGGCCTCCCTCGATTTCAGTTGAAGTTGACCAGATGCAACATGTGAAAACCATCCAAATCATGCTCCCACTCTCCAAGCCTATATTCGATATACCTTCTTTGAGTCCAAGCATCCCTGCGTCTCTTTTCCTTGGCTTAGAGCCATATCTCCCTTTTTTAACTTTTGATCTGCCTCAGTCCACTTCTTCTTCGAGCCTCACTCTCACTCCTTCCTTCACAGAAATTCCAACTGCTACTCCATCTCTGATGGCAGTTGATTCCCTTGCAGAGGGTACTGGTCGTCTTCCAATTCATAGTTCATCGCCTTTGCCTACTTCCAGTCCCTCTTCTCTTGATTCATTGGTGGCCAAGACCATAGAGGCTGCCAAAGATACTCCTTTCACTTCTCCTATCCCCATGCAATCCTTTGGGCCTTTCACCACAACACTCTCTGCACCCTTCATGTCTATGGATGAGGTAGACATCTTCGAAGCTAGGCTGGCTAGTTTCTTCGACATACCCTCTACCTTTCCATCATTCAATGCTGAAGCTGAGCCATTAGTCTTGGCTGACTCCTTGCTAGAGATTTTTGAGAGTTCTTCCTTCAGCAGCAAGCCTTCTGCACCTTTGATAGACATAGACACATGCCTAGAACTGCTAATTTCTTTTTCAAGGATTCCCTTCGAGGCTCTGCAAAGGCCAGTAATCAAAAATGGGTTTCTTCAATGCTGCAAAATTGCTGAGCAGTCTGGCATGAATGCTTCAAGTCATCTATCTCAGGCAGCAGCTACTGTTGACTTCTATCTCAACATTTGTCATGCTGCTAAGGCTGCGGATGAGAAGCTGGCTAGGGACCAGAGTTTTGTTTCTCAAGTGCATACTGAACTATCAACTCTGAAAGAACAACACTCTTTTGCCTCCCACTTTCGAGTCCAACTGCTGGAGAAGAAAGCTCAGCTTGAAGAGGAATTAGCTGCAGTAAACCAAGCCTTGGTTCGAACTGATACCAAATTGCACATCACCAACCAAGGACTGGTTGATCGAAAAGAGGACATGGCTGCAACTATTCAACTGTTTCCATCACTTGGTAATGGGAGATCTACTGTTCAAAAACAATTAAGACATTGTAATGATTTCTGGGGCCAATTTGTGGCACAATGTACTCAATTCTTTATAAAAGAACAAATTTTTGTCTATCATTCGAGCAGTCTTATGTTTTTGTATTTAATGTTTATTTTACTCCTTGTGTTTCCAAAATGGTTGGAAAATAAGGCTTCAAATATCTGTCATTAATCTTTTTGGGATGTACATACCCATTTAAACCGAAAGTCCGGAGGCAAGGCTCGCAGCCGAGACTCTGAAACTTCTGGACGAACACAACATGCAACATCACCGAGCGCTCAATCGGTGACGTCTGAGTCTTAAGGTCGGTCAAAAATGGGGTGTCTACAGTTGCCCCTCTTTGACAGAACTTGGAAGTCGCAAGTGACGGGAGTGAATGTCAAAGCCCAGAGACGACCCATTTTTGACAAGGTCGAAGACTTAGACAATCAGGCGAGATAAACAGAGATATGCCCGCAGGCGTGCCCGCAGGCAAGGGGGCAAAATGCAAAGCGATATGCACAGAGCCAGATGTAACTCAATGATCATGCAAATGCAGCAAGCTGTAATGAAGCAGGTATTCGCAAATAGATGCAACAGTTTTAAGCAAGAATGCAAAGCAACAACTACATTTCATGCAGTTAAGAATTCAGAGAATTATTCAACTCTCGCCAAGTCTCACATGGAGAAGATATGATACCTGCGCAAATGATACGCCCCAAAAGGCAGAACTCTATAAATTTGATATGGTCCTTCCCAGTTAGGTGACCACTTGCCAAACTTGTGGCTTTTAATTCCTATTGGGAGTATTGTCTTCCATACCAAATCACCTTCATCAAAGCTAATGTGTTTGACCTTCTTGTTGTAATTCTTGGCTGCTTTCTTCTTTTGGAAAAGAATGCTATTTAATGCCAAAATTCTGGCTTCATCTATGCCCTCTAATTCCAAGCACATACTTTGATGATATTGTTCAGGATTTAACTGATCTTGGCATCTTACCCTCAGAGATTTAACATTAATTTCCACAGGTAAAACCGCATCATGCCCATATACTAAGGCATAAGGAGTGACTCCTGTGCTTGACCTTGGGGAGGTTCTGTAAGCCCACAAAACATCCAACAATAGGTTATGTCAATCCCTAGGATTATCCTCCACAACCTTTTGTATTCCTTTTTTCAAAGACTTGTTGGATGACTCAGTTTGACCATTGGCTTGTGCATAATAGGGTGTGGAATTAATAAGGCTAATTCCAAATTCTGCTACAAAAGATCTCACCATTTTTCCATCGAACACAGTTCCATTGTCCACTGTTATGGTTTGTGGAATGCCAAATCTATGGATCAAGTCTTTAATGAACCCAATGACTTCTGTTTGGTCTACAGCCTTGTATGGCTTAGCTTCGACCCACTTAGTGAAGTAGTCAGTGGCCACCAGAATGAAACAATGATGCTTCGAAGAAGGTTGGTGTATTTTTCCCATCATATCCATGGCCCATCCTCTGAATGGCCAAGGCTTCACTACTGCATGTAGGTCAGTTATGGACACATGCCTTATTGTGCCATGCTTTTGGCATGCCTAGCAACCCTTTGCATATTCTATGCAGTCTTTAAGAATAGTTGGCCAATAGTAGGAATGCCTTCGAAGCAACCATCTCATCTTCACACTAGGCTGATGAGCACCACAAATGCCTTCATGAACCTCAGCCATAGCTGTTAATGCTTCTTTTGGGCCTAAACATTCCAGCAATAAGCCATCTCCTCCCCTCTTGTAGAGAGCATTACCATACATCATGTATTGCATAGACTGCAATTTACCTTTTCTGCTGGCCTTCGAAGATGGACCAGCCAAGTACTGCATTATTGGATGCCTCCAATCCTGTTCTTGTAAGTCATTATGACTGACTTCCAAAACTATATTCCTTTTATTCAAAGGTTGTATTAATCTTTAATATGTTGTTTGGCTTATGTCCCTTTGGGTATTATCCATTCTCTTGAAGTTTGAAGCTTTCTGAGCCATATCATTAGCTCTATTGTTCAAGAATCTTGGAACATGGGTTACATTTGCTACTTGAAACTGAGAAAGCAGAAGTAATGCAACAACATAATACGTCAAAATACTTATGCTTTGACACTTGAAAATCCCTTTCACTTGGTTAACCACCAATTGAGAGTCCCCAAATATGTCAACTGCATGTACTTGCAATCCAATAAAGATCTCTAGCCCCACTATTAAGGCTTCGTATTCAGCCTGGTTATTGGAACAGGTGGCTTCATCCACTCTGAAACCATGCGTGGTCTCTACTCCTTGTGGAGATTTAATCACAATACCAATTCCAATTAAGCCATTGGCTTTCGATCCATCGAATCACATCTGCCATGGCTCAACACTGGCCATGCCAAGTTCCATCACCTCTTAGCTCTCTGTTTGAGATGGATGGTCTGCCAGAAAATTGGCTAAGACTTGCCCTTTTACTGCCCTTTGAGGGACATATTCTAAATGAAATTCTGATAAGGCTAGTATCCACTTGCCAATTCTTCCCCTCAACATAGGTCTAGATAACATGTACTTAACCAAATCTGTGGTTGCAATCACCAAAACAGTTGTAGGTAAAAGATAATATCTTAATTTCATTGCAGCGAAATACAAAGCAAGGCACAGCTTTTCAACAGCTGAATATTTACATTCACAAGAATTTAAAAACCTACTAAGGTAATAAACAGCTTGTTCCTTGCCTTCCTTATTGTCTTGGGCCAAGAAAGCTCCCAATGAATCTTCTGCTGCAGCTATGTACAACTTCAAGGGCTTGTTCCCCTTTGGTGGCATCAGCACTGGAGGGTTGGCCAAGTAGGCTTTGATACCTTCGAAAGCAGTTTGATGCTCTGCTGTCCACACAAATTCCTCTTCATCTTTCAGCCTTAACAAGGAAGAAAATGCTTTAGTTTTCCCTGCAGTGTTAGAAATAAACCTTCTAAGGAAGTTAACCTGCCCAAGGAACCTTTGTAATTCTTTCTTACTTGATGGAGGCCTAGCTTCGATGATGGCTTTGGCTTTATTCTGATCAATCTATATTCCTTTCTTGTGCACTACATAACTCAAGAAATTTCCAGATGATACACCAAAAGCACATTTGAGAGGATTGAGTTTCAACTTGAACTTCCTCATTCTTTCAAAAGCTGTTTCTAACTGAAACAGATGTTCCTCCATGGACTGGGATTTCACTACAATGTCATCAATATAACACTCTAGATACCCTCCAATGAGATCATGAAAGATAGTGTTCATAGCCCTCTGATATGTAGCCCCGGCATTCTTCAGGCCAAATGGCATTTTAACCCATTCGAAGGTGCCAATATTTCCAGGACATCTGAATGCTGTCTTGTGGATATCCTCCTCTGCAATGCAGATTTGGTTATAACCAGAATGCCCATCCATCATTGACAAAACTTGGTGTCCTGCTGAACTGTCTACCAGCAGATCCACTATAGGCATAGGATATTCATCTTTGGGAGTTGCTAGATTTAAGTTTCTGAAATCGATGCATACCCTCATTTTACCATTCTTCTTAACTACAGGCACAATATTAGATAGCCATTCAACATACCTGGCTGTCCTAATAAAGCCTGCCTTGAGTAGTCTAAGAATCTCTTCTTTGACCTTCTGAATTACTTCTGGACTCATTCTTCTTGGTTTCTGCTTGTATGGCTTGAAATTAGGCTTCATAGGGAGCCTATGTTCCACTAATGACCTATCCAATCCTGGTAGTTCATTGTAGGACCATGCAAAGCAATCTTTGTATTTCTTCAGAACAACCAACAACTGGTCTCTGTCCAGAACATTCAAGCAAGCACTTATATAAGTGGGCTGTTGTATAGAACCTTCCCCTAAATTTACTTCTTCTAAGGGGTCTTGTATCTGAGAACTTATTGAAGCTTCTTCTTTAGTTTTTTCTACCTTCGAAGGAATCTTCTTATCTTGTTCTGCTTCTAGGTTCTTTAATACAACATCTTTACCCTCCTCCTCATAGACAAAATCTGTCCATAAGGCATCCTCCTCCTGTATCTCCTGGACCTTTGTCTCAATGTCCAATGCACAGTATTTACCAAGGGTCAAAATTCTGACCTGTGGCTGCTTCTGTTTACAGCCAATTATCATGGCTTCTCTTTCTTGCTCCTGTACTTTCTGGACTATTGCTTTTACGTCCAATGTTGAGAATTTAATCAGAGCCAAAGACTTGGCTTCTAGTTCTTCACCTCTTTGCCTATAACCAGGCATCATTGTCATCTTTCACGACAACCTCTTCATCAACACTCTCTTGGACTAAGTGCTTCAGGTGTGCCACTTCCTCATCAGCCGTCACTTCGGCTGAGCCATCAGCTTTCCTAAGTATACTGAGTGGTGTCACTCCCTCAATATACAATTTGGCTTCTGCAAAGTCTGCACAGGCTATGAAGGGTTGAGGATCTGCATCAATTTCCTCTGTCTCTCCATTGCCCAAAGCCATCATGATTTTCTGATGCAAAGAGGAAGGCACACATTTGTTAGTGTGGATCCAATCCCTCCCAAGTAAAGCATTGTATTTAGCATTGCTGTCGATTACGAAGAATGCTGTCATGCAGTCCCTGGTTCCCACACTCAAGTTAATGGGTAGAATCCCCTGAGCCATCTGCTTGTCTCCAGCAAAGCGAGCGATGGTTGTTGTAACAGGGCCCGCGGGGGACCTCGCTACAGCTCGGACTCGATTTTTGTTGCGGTTCTCAATCTGGAACCAAAGAGTCCAAATCCGGCAAATCGTTTTTGAGAAAAACAGATTTTTTTTTTGAAAGAAGTGCCAAACATGGACTGCTTTGCCAGATAACAGAGTCGCCACCTAAATATTTTTAAAATGGGAAATTTAGGAAACCCTGACTCGGTGCCAAAAGGCCACGTGTCCGTCATCACCAAAGTTGGCTCGGGAACTTGGGTACGATTAGGGAAGGTCACATCGTGAGCACCCCCTCTCGCCCGGTCAAAGACCGGCCTCTACTAACCATGATATCTGTTTTTGAAAACTTTGTGTGTTCTTATTCCAGTTATTAGCCTAGGATTACTATGTGATGCTCGCAGCAAACAAGTATAGACTGGGCCGTCTGAATTGGAACAAAACATTTCATGTTTGTTTGTTTGAAAGATGGTTTGCTACCCGCAGGTAGGCTTAAGATGCAGGTTTTGCCACCCTCGGGTGGGCTTAGGAAAACATGGTGTTGCCACAATCTAGTGGGCTTAAAACAAACAATCAATGCATTATTCCAATTCAGATAACTCAACCTCCACCCACAGGCATTCAAGGCAGTTATATCACATAAGCAAATAGCCTCATGGTAAGCATGCTATCATGGCAACACTCACACGCATGCAAGGATGCTAAAGCATAAAACTTACAGAGTACTCCAAGCCAAAACAGAAACTACGTTAGAAATCATGCATGATCCTAAGTATACTGAAATGCCTAATGCAACACATGCAAAATGCAACTATAGCAGGCTCGGCTATTCTAAATATGGCATATGGAATGCTACAACTAACATGTATTCATCTTGTAATTGAAATACAATGCAGTTTGTATGATGCGCCGAGCCCGGTGCATGCAAAACAGATGAATGATGCAAACGTGCTGTCATACTGTATGCTAATTTAAACATGCCCTATATCTAACCATCCAAAGCGGGTAAATAAAAGGGAGAAAGAAATGGGGGTTGGAAGACATGCACCACACTCACGCACCCTTATTACAATATCGCCCTCGCGCAGAGGGTCCGAATAAATAATAATACAGTCCGAATAAAAGAATATACAGTCCGAATAAATATACAGATTTCTAATTAATTAACAAATTAATTACAGAAAAGTAAAACTGGCATGCAAGCCAGGGACTGCCTTGCTCCTGATGAATGGTATATGCTGGGCTGCTTGGCGCAGAAATCCACTGGGATGCCCTGATTAGCCTCTGTTTGCAATTTTTTCGAAATGCGTACCAGCCTCCGAAAAGTTGTTGATTGTTGATTTTGCTGTAACAGAGAGCAGGAAAAGGGCATAGCAATGTATTTCACAAATGTATGCATGCCTCGATCCTCGTGCCACCAATCACGCATCTCGATGCATGATAGCCGAGGAACCGAAATGCACAACTCAATATGGGATGAATGCAGATGAATGCTACAACAAAAACCTAACTCCATCATGGGTAATCCGGAGTGTCGGTGACTTGGGAATTGAGACACGTTCCGGTACTCGGAGTACAGAATGTGCCTCGTTTCCCGTGCAATATGCATGATATGCATGAAATGCAACTAACATACCATCCTAGCATACGCAATGCTATGAAAATGAGATGAAAATAAGATGCCTCGAAAAGCGTGCACGCGGGCACGCAAACCGAGGCGATGGCATGACATGCAAATCGGATAAAACAAAGGTGCCTCGAAATGCGCGCCCACAGGCACGCAAACCGAGGCGATACAAATGAGAAAATCGGATAAAACCGAAGTGCCTCGAAATGCGCGCCCACAGGCACGCAAACCGAGGCAATGATAAAATGAGACGAAATAGCATACGGAATGCAACGATGGGCTTACACCAATATGGGAGAGCCTCAGCTCACTCACATAGGAGGCCGTCGGATAAAGACAAAGTGCCTCGAAATGCGTGCACACGGGCACACAAACCGAGGCGATGGCATACAAGCATGAAAATGCGAATTGGGCTTACGCCAACATGAGAGGGCCTCAGCTCACTCACATAGGCTGCCGGAATGATAAAAATGAGGTGCCTCGAAGTGCGTGCCCATTGGCACGCAAACCGAGGCAATGCAAAAATGATACAAATGGCATGGGAAATGATATGCAAGCATGGCAATGGAATTTCAGCACTTAAATAAAGGGGAAAACAGCCCCGAAACAATTCGAAATGACATTCGAAGCATGCATTCATCCCGAAAATGTGAAATTAAGCCCCGAAATGGCCTATAGCCATGCTATACATGCAAAATATGATCATGGAAGCAAGAACAGTGGCAAGGCAGTCCCAAATATGGCATATTTTCAGTAATGAACATGGCCTAAATGCAAGCATAGATAGATCAACCAAAGCATGCAAAGTTAGTGGCCAAAAGAGGAGTATTGAGACAAGTGACATATGCAAACCCCAAATGGACAAACTTTCTTCTACAACATTGAAGATTAGCTAAAAATAAGCATATATGCAGAAGATGACATCCTCAAAATCAGAACAAAAACATGCTAAAAGATCCATGCAAAATAGGCTCCCAAATATGCTATAACAAGAGACATGCAATGCACACACCAAATGACAAAACTTTCTTCATGGAATATGTAAAGGGGGTCAAAATAAGACCAAAGTCAGTAGGGGTCGAAGCCCCAAAAACAAATAGAGATAGGTCAAAATTGCATGCAAAAAGTGGCACACTTGATGAATATTGAAGGAGGTGGTATATACAAGCACCAAATGGGGTTGAGCCTCTCTACAATGTTGTAGAGGGGCTCAAAATAAGAACAAAAGAAGTAGGGGTCGGACCCCTAGAAACAAACACAAATAGACCAAAACTAGCATGCAAGAAAATGGCATAAAAGCTAGGTATTGAAACAAGTGTGTCATAGAAGCATCAAATGAAGTTGAGCCCTTCTACAAAGTTGTAGAGGGGCTCAAAACAAGCACAAAATCAGTATGGGTCGGAGCCCCAATTCTCAACCAATTAGAGTATAAAAAAGAACCAAGAAAAAGCCCTAAAAGTTGGTTTTGAATACTCACCCTTGAAGACTTGTCTTTCTTTGATTCTTGGCTTTGATTTGTAGCTTCTCAACCTCTGAAATTCACCTCCTTGCTGCTGAAATGATGGTAGGGATGGTGAGGCTAGGTGTTGATGAAGGAATGGCCTTGACACTTGAAGCTTTTTTGGAGTTTTAAGCTAAGGAAATGGAGGTTTTTGGAGAAGTGTTCTTGAAGACAAATTTTCCAACCTTGAAGAAGGAGAGGGAGGGCCCTTCAAATAGGCAAGAAATGGGGTGTAAAAGGGGAGGGAAAGCACCCAATCTTTCCCTCCCGAAATATCCCCCGGATGCCCCGGGATATGCCGGAAAATATCCGGACAGCTGGGACAGGCTGGAAAGCAGGAAGCTGGCCGGCCAGGTAAATTTGTGGGAGGTGGCCGGCCGGCCACCCCACCTGGTCGGCCAGCCACTCACCATGGCCGGCCGGCCACCCCAAGAAAATGAACAGAAGATTTTCTGGCCGACCAGTATAGAAAGGTGTCCTCCCAAGTGTGTAGAATAAGGCCCCATGGTTGGAATTTGGCAACTCTGAAGCAGGAGTCACAACATAGAGCTTGAAGGAGAGGCCCAAAAATGAAACCAACCATTGCTGGCCGACCACCATACCAAAGTGTCCTCCCAGATGTGTAGAACAAGGATCCAAGGTTTGAATTTGGCAACATTGAACCAAGAGTCACAACATAGAGCTTGAAGGAGAGGCCCAAAAATGAAACCCACAGTTTCTGGCCGACCACCAACCCTTAGGGTCCTCCTAGATTCCCTCATCACAGATATGTAGCTTTGGTTGGAAGAAAATACCCCTAGGGTGTTCAACATTGGCCCGGAAGTGAGCAAAACGGGCTCCGGAGGAGCGAAACTGGTTATCTGGGATAATTGCTGGCTTCTCACCCCCCAGTGATCTTCCTGATGTTGAAACAGAGGCACCTGCCAAGTTTGAACAAAAACTAATGAGAAATGAACGCTCGGAGCCAAAACCGAGCAATTTGGGATCCCGAAAATGAGCTGCGGGTGCCGGAAGTGGTGTTCAGCAGCGAAGTGGGCATCTGCGACCCCAGTGTCCTCTGGAATGACGAAACAGAGATACCTGCCAAAAACCGGAGAAAATGGATGCGAAATGAATGCTCGGGACCAAAACCGCGCAGTTTGGGGTCCCGAAAACCGGCTACAGGTACCGGAAGTGGCACACGACCACGAAGTGGGCATCAGGGGCCCCAGGGTTCCTCGGAATATTAAAACAGAGGTCTCCGCCAAAAACCGGAGAAGGCTGATGCAAAATGAATGCTCGGGGCCCAAATCACGCAGTTCGGGGTCCCGAAAATGGGTCGCCGGGCACCGGAAGTGGTGTTCGGCTGCGAAGTGGGCATCAGGGGCCCCAGTGTTCCTCGGAACATTAAAACAGAGGTCTCCGCCAAAAATCGGAGAAAGCGGAGATGGTTGGGCGGTCCCGAGCCGAGGCACACGGCCTAACGGCCCCGAAAACCGGGAACCGGGCTCCGAAATGGGCAAAATGGCCTACGGCCACGAAAAGTAGCTCACGGCCACCGGGAGATAATCTGCGGGACCACTCCCTTCCCTTAGGAAAGAAAACAGAGAAAACCGGGCCTGGTTCGCAAACCGAGACAAGGTAGAGAAGATGGTTCGGAGGTCCGGAGGCAGGGCGCGCGGCCGCGACTCTGAGACTTCTGAACGAGCACAGCATGCAACATCACCGAGCGCTCAACTGGTGACGTCTGAGTCTTAAGGTCGGTCAAAAATGGGATGTCTACAGTTGCCCCTCTTTGACAGAACTCGGAAGTCATAACAATGACGGGAGTGAATGTCAAAGCCCAGAGACGACCCATTTTTGACAAGGCCGAAGACTTAGACAATCATACGAGATAAACTGAGAATGTGTGCCCGCAGGCGGGCCCGCAGGCAGGGGCAAGATGCAAAATGATAGGCGCGGAGCCAAGCGATCATGCAAGTGCAACAAGCTGTAATGAAGCAGGTATTCGCACATAGATGCAACAATTATAAGCAAGAAGGCAAAGCAAACAACTACATTTCATGCAGTTAGGAATGCGGAGAATCATTCAATTCTCATCGCGTCTCACACGGAGAAGATACGATACCTGCGCGATTCGTCTGGTCGCACCAGCCTCAAATGAACCGTACATACAATATCGTGCCTGCAAAAGAGAGAAATTCAACAAGAACAATATGCTAACAACATATATTCAATGCGATTCCTGTAGTTCCAAAAGCTTGACACACACAGTGTCGGCGAATGAAGGCATCACAATGCGAGAACAGATAATGCGTGACAACGCATGTTCAAGCATGGAAGTATTATACACCAAGAAATCATGCATGACAATGCAAAACAATCATGAGAATGCGAATTATGAGCCGAATGAAGCAAAACGAACATAAATCAGGATGCCCATTTGACATGAAATGATGAACCGGAAAACGCGCATTTCGGCGACGGCAACTCAATCGCGGCCTCTGATTCACCTCCTGGAGAGGTCACAACATGTTTAAAAAGGATACGCTCTGATTTTGATGAATAATGACGAGACACATATCAGAAATTGCAGTTACAGTTCCGGCGGAGCAATTCGGCGCCAGAAAGTGCACTTTCTTTCAACTTTTTCAGGTCCCGGGAACTCCGATTTTCCTCAAAATTTGCAGAGAGGTAGGGGAGGGGGTGGGGGACATGGTCGGCCAGCCCATTGCCCTAGGAGAGGCCATCGGCCAGGGCCAAAAAGTAGAGGGGCCGGCCAGCCAGGTTAGGTGGCCGGCCGGCCACCTGCCAAAAGCAGGGGCAAAATGGTCATTTTGACATTTTCTATATATATGCTTGCCCATTGCCTCCGAAATCACACCCCCAAGTGTGGAATTCTCTCCTCTTGCTCTCTAAGCCATTTTCTCTCTCAGATCTGCATTCTATACGCGCCCCTCGGCCTCCCACGCAAGTTGTTTTTGCGAAATTTTTCAGATTTAAGCGCTTTGAAGCGACTAAATTTCGACTTTGAGGCTTCTCTTCTCATTTTCACCACTTGAGGTAATTTTGTTTCAATATTTGGAAAATTTTCCCGGGGGTTGACTTTTGTTGACTTTTTGTTTCCCGAGAGTTGACTTTTGTTGACTTTTTCCAACTTTGGCCCATTTTGCTCATTTTTGCTCCTCTTTGCAGATTTCTCGACATGGCGGGCCATTTCCCTCACGGCGGAGGTTTTCCCGGCGCCGGAGATGACTTTGACATTATGGCATTGCCTCCGAGAGTTCGCCCTTTCATTCCCGATCGATATGCCCCAGCGGTTCATAGGCTTCCGCGGGCCACTTTTCGTCATTTCACTGAGTTTAACGACCGAGTACCAAGGGATCTTCTCCTACGAGAGCCAGAGCAGCACCTCTCTTATGATGCAGAGGTATTTTACTTTAGTCTCTGTATTCCTCGTGCATTTCATTCCCCTGCCATGCTTAGACACACAGTTTAGCTTATGACATAGTACTTGCATCCTGAGCATGTGACTTAGCCACTTGAATTCCGTGAACACAGCTCATTGAATAATTGTGAACGCATAGTACACATTAGTTAGGAATTGAACACACGGCTTAAACACTGATTCGCCAAACACACAGCCCGAAGTTGAAAATGAGCACACAACACATACTGACTAAGAGTAGAACACATACTCCCAAAACTCAGATTTTCTGAACACGCAGCCCAGATTTGAAAGTAGAACACACAGCCCTAAACTTTGATGCACTGAACACACAGCCCAGATTTGAAGCGAACACACAGCCCACTAATTGAGAGTAGAACACACAGCCCCAAACTTGATGTACTGAACACACAGCCCAGATTTAAAGCGAACACACAGCCCACTGATGCTGAGTAGAACACACAGTTCCAATTTGAAGCGAACGCACAGCCCACTGATGTTGAGTAGAACACACAGTCCCAATTTGAGGTGAACACACAGCCCACTAATGTTGAGTAGAACACACAGTCCCAATTTGAGGTGAACACACAGCCCACTGATGTTGAGTAGAACACACAGTCCCAATTTGAGGTGAACACACAGCCCACTGATGTTGAGTAGAACACACAGTCCCAATTTGAAGCGAACACACAGCCCACTGATGTTGAGTAGAACACACAGTCCCAATTTGAGATGAACACACAGCCCACTGATGTTGAGTAGAACACACAGTCCCAATTTGAGATGAACACACAGCCCACTGATGTTGAGTAGAACACACAGTCCCAATTTGAGGTGAACACACAGCCCACTGATGTTGAGTAGAACACACAGTCCCAATTTGAGGTGAACACACAGCCCACTGATGTTGAGTAGAACACACAGTCCCAATTTGAGGTGAACACACAGCCCACTGATGTTGAGTAGAACACACAGTCCCAATTTGAGGTGAACACACAGCCCACTGATGTTGAGTAGAACACACAGTCCCAATTTGAGATGAACACACAGCCCACTGATGTTGAGTAGAACGCACAGTCCCAATTTGAGGTGAACACACAGCCCACTGATGTTGAGTAGAACACACAGTCTCAAACTCAGATGCACTGAAACTTTGAACACGCAGCCCGAATACCAAATTTACTGAACACGCAGCCCATTTTCACTTCATTTGCACACAGCTCATTTTCACTTCATTTGCTGATCTATGCATCCATTCTAAATGCAGACTCATTCTCGCACAGTGCGAGGATATGGTTCCGTCACCGCGAGGGAGTGGTATTTTGAGCTTCCGGAAGCTGTCCGGGGCTTGGTCGACCTCGCAGGATTTGGACCATTCTGCCGGGGATTATCTCGTTGCCTCATCAGTAGGACTTTATTCGCAGCTCTAGCAGAGAGGTGGTGGGACACCACCAATTCTTTTCATTTTTCTGCAGCCGGGGATATGACCATGACCCCGCTGGACTTCGCTATACTCACCGGCCTAGACGTAGGCGGTGTACCCATTCCCTATGACGAGGATATGGGCCAGTGGGAGGCTGCTTGGATGCACCTATTGGGGACACACCCGCCTGTAGACAGAGGTTCGGGGAGAGTCCGATACTCCTGGTTTGCTTTGCACTTCCGGCGGCCACAGATGGAGCCCGGTACTCCTGAGGAGGCGGAGCAGTATGCCCGCGGTTTTCTCATGTATCTCCTCGGCACCACCTTGTTCGCTGATAGAGGGAACATGGTAGGATTATATCTCCTGAGTGCTTTGGTAGACCTATCACAGGTCAGTCAGTATGATTGGGGCGGCGCTAGCCTGGCTACCCTGTACTGTTACATGAGCGCAGTCTCTCGCGGACGGGGAGATTTACTCGGCGGCTACTGGAGAACCTGGGAGGTACATTCTGTCCCTTTGATTTACATTTTTTTGCTTCTCATTGCTTGTTCACTGCACACACGGCGCACTTTGCACTCTGTATTCTGCCTTTAGCACCTTGTATTCACATCCCGCACTGCTTTTCTCAGCTATGGGTATATGCATATTTTCCCACATTAGCCCCGGAGATGGAGGTGACAGGACCTCCTATGACCCCATATTCACTGATGTTTGAGGGCGAGCACTTGTCGAGGCCTCGAGAGACTCTCTTCTCTCTGCGGCAGTACTTCGACACTGTTCGAGCGACAGAGGTATTTTAGAACTCTCAGTTCTTTTTCCATTTTCATCTTTGATCTGCTTTGCATGTTCTGATTTCTGATTGACTTATGCACTGGTTATCCGCAGATCACTTGGCAGCCTTGGGCAATCTTCGGCGATGACCTCGAGGATCAGTACCCCGGAGGGTCGACTAGTTCCCAGTATAGGTTCCTGCTCGAGGGACCCGTGGGTAGAGTTTGGTTCCTGGGGGAACGCTTCCAGCGCCAGCTATGGGGGGGGAATTCTCAGGACCCTCCTGCTGTGCCTCCAGACACCATGCGGACTGCTGATAGATTATCTCCTAAGGAGGTCAGTAGTGCTATGCAGGGCAGTGATGCGTTATTATATCTTCTTGATGGGAGCTACTCCACCTACCGCCGTATATATCTGATGCCCCCCTTGACGGGAGTACGGGCTCCGGCACGGAGGCCCACTGGCGCACCATCTTCGAGTCATGCTCGTGCTACAGACATCCCTTCTTCTAGCAGGGCTGGCACATCTAGAGGTAGGGGCAGTTCGATTCCTCCGATCCCTCCGACTCTTGATCACCCTGGATGGCCAGAGATGCCGACTGAGTTGACGTGTTGGCAGTATGGGGCTACCTCCCCGATTCCGATTCCTATGGAGCCTCCGGCGCCTGGTCACAGATACGTCAGTGATCCTGACTCACCACCGGTATGTTCTACCATTCTCCATTTGTCACACAGACATTTTGACAGTTGCTTTTTAATTGATGAATTGAGCTTGTATCTGCAGCCACCTCGGGATTACATAGATCAGATGCTCGGAGTGGTGGCCTCACTCGAGGGGATGGTCCTGCGCAGAGAGGCACAGATGTCCATCATGGGCTTCCAGGTACCCTTCATCTTTCTTGCATTTATCATATTTCTGTTAATGCTCTGGCTTTAAACATTCCATTGCGCTGATAGGCTGTGTAGAACACATCCGGCACACACCCCACTCCCATACCGTACTTGCACCTGCTTTTTATGTTTGAACTGATGTATTGCACTTTGCATTTTCAGATGCCTCCAGTCTATGCTCCGACACAAGGTGGGCCTCCCGGGCCTTTTCAGAGAGGTAGAGGTACTGGGCCTCGAGGAGCTGGGCCATCTCGGCCTCACCGAGGAGCTCGAGGAGGAGGGTCGTCTCGCAGACGCAGGGCACCCATTGTTGAGGATGACGAGGAGGAGGTCGCAGATCATGTGTCAGACACATCTCCTGGAGGGGGAGGCTCCAGTCTCGGTTCCGGGAGTGGAGACGAGCCTGAGGGGGATCCGGAGGACGACAGCTCCGATCTAAATGGTGATGATGAGGTAGAGATTATCCCGCAGAAGAGGATGAGAGGGCCTCCCCATTCCCGCTCCCGAGGGCACTGATGTTATTTCCTGCTTTATTCTACTTTTTAGCTAGTAGTTTGTAGCACTTTGCACATTGTTAGGCAGTTTTATTTTCTGTAAAACTTGTACCTTTATTTTGTTGTAAAACATGATGAAATGAAACAGCTTTTGAAAAGATATTGTATTTGAAATTCTTAGCATCGCATCGCATTATTTTGCACAAAGTGGAATTGAATGAAAATGTGCCTCATGTATTACCGAGTCAGGTAGTGAACCGACGCAACAAATAAAAAACAAATTGACTCACTAAGAAATAAAACAGAATCTTAGCAAGTTTACAACTCGATAAACAAAATACAACAATGTTAACGACTCAATCGACAAGACTTAACAAAATTGTGTAATCAAAAAGTAACAACTCAAAACACAAAATGCGACAGCTCGACACAACTTACAACTCAATAAGCAAAAACAACTCGATAAGCAAAAATGTAGCACGACGTACTTTGGATGGACTTTCTGGGGAATGGAATGTATCCAAAATTGATAGGCCTGGATGCCTTCTACTGCCGGGAGACAACCAGATTTGCAGGGAGTCCACTACTGCTACAGGTAATGTTTCCCATCCAAGCTCACATGTATGTTCACTCACATCACTCGGCCCTCGGGCTCGATTTTTCTCACAAAACCCCTATCTCACTTTTCTCTCATCGCACATCTCTCTATTCTTTAATCTCTCATTTTTCATCCCTCCCTAGATAAGGTTGATGGATAAGTTGTAAGTTGTGGACTCTTGCCCTGCTTATTCAACCCGCAGCTACTTCTTTCGGCAACGCCTAGTCAATGCTCCTGATGGGAGCTGGTGGTTTGAATGGATGTGCAATTTATCAGCAGACCGCATTGCTTGGAGAGTTAGAGAGCTTCTGGCCCCTGCCCCTGTCTTCAGTTGCACTTTGTCTGATGAGTGCTGGGATTGGCTCAACGAAGAAGCATAAGTTGGGCCCAAGTTGGCATCAGAGGCTTCGACTAGCTCTGGAAGGGGGCGCAGGGACATCTGACTGGACTGTGCCCCAGATTTATTGCTTTATTAGTACTTTCAAGTTTTCGTTATGAATGTAATAAAAAGCAACTTCAATTGTATGCAAGAGCGAGAGAACTCTGTTTTGAAATCAATGAAATTGAAGGTTGTGGTACTGAAAATTTTCCGCTTTGGTCCAAAAATGGTCTTAGTTGTAAAAAAAAAAGATTAATTTGAACAAAGTCAACTCTTATTAAAACTTTTCAAAACTATTTTCGATATGGATCAGAACTGGACACGCCTGAGATCTGTCACTGAGATGCACAACCCCGAATCCTAGCAACTGGAAAGTTGCCCCTAGTTTGAATGATGCCGCAGCACTTCATCGCAACGGAAAGTTGCCCCTAGTTTGAATAGCACTGTACCGGAGATCACAATAAATGCTGATGAATAGAGATGACTGAGATGATCAAAATGGACAAAGTTGATCGGGGAAAAGGTTATGACTGAACTTCAAGATGAAGCTGCCTACGTATCCCCAAAGATGGGAATCAAGCCTTACGTAGTTCAGGCTTAGGTTCGCTCGGGTATTTTTACTCTCCTTTTGCGCTCTAACTTTTGCCAAGGCCGCCCTTTGTGGGTTTTCAACCTTGCGAGCTCAGTTTTTATAATTTCAAATTTTTTGTGCTCTGAGTTTTGCCTAGGTCGCCCTTTCGGGTTTTCGGCCTAGCGAGCCTCTCAGGGGTAGTATTTCTTCAACTTGTCCATATTGATCGGTTGGGAAAACTCTAAGCCATCTAGATCCATCAGAACCACAGCTCCACCTGACCAGATTGACTTGATGATGTAGGGACCAGTCCAATTGGGTCTGAACTTGCCCCTTGGGTCGTGGATAGGAGCTCGGTTGTCCTTGAGCACCAAATCTCCTTCTTTCAGATTCCTGGACTTAACCTTCTTGTTGAAAGCCCGGGCGATTCTGCGTTGATAACCCTGAACATGGTACAGTGCCTTCAACCTTCTTTCATCGAAAAGCATGAGTTCCTCAAATCTGTTTTGCTGCCAATCTGCTTCGGCTATCTGGCACTCGGCCAATACTCGCAATGACAGGACCTCAATCTCGATAGGCAGAACGGCCTCCATCCCATAAACTAATGAATACGGAGTCGCCCCAGTTGAAGTTCTGATCGAAGTCCTGTAGCCCCACAGAGCAAACGGCAGCTTATCTGGCCAATCCCGATAGGTTTCCACCATCTTCTGTAGTATGCGCTTGATGTTCTTGTTGGCGGCCTCAACTGCTCCGTTGGTTTGTGGCCGGTAAGTAGACGACTTATGAAAAGCCACATTGTATTTCTCCAACAAATCAATCACCTCCTTCTTGAAGTGGGAACCATTGTCAGAAACTATTTCATTTGGGACTCCGTAGCGACAGATAATGTTGTTTCTGATGAATTTCGCAACGTGTGAAGCTTTCAACACTGCGTAAGATTGGGCCTCGACCCACTTTGTAAAATAATCTATCGCTACCAAGATGAACTCATGCCCATTCGACCCCTTCGGCGTAACAGCTCCAATTACATCAATCCCCCAGACAGAAAACGGCCATGGCGAAGTCATGTTGTACAGTTTTGACGGCGGAATGTTCATACGGTTTGCATGAATCTGACATTTGTGGCATCGCCGGACGAAACCAATACAATCCTCCTCCATGGTGGACCAATAATAACCTTGTCTAAGGATCTTCCGTGCCAACATCACCCCATTCATATGTGCACCACATTCACCCCCGTGGATGGCTTCCATCAGACGCCTTGACTCTTCTGCATCCACACACAGTTTATGCATTCCCAGATGACCTCTTCTATACAGCTTACCCCCACAGATGATGAACTGAACCGACATTCTTCTGATTGCCCTCTTGTCTTTGGCATTTACCCCTGGCGGGTATGCTTCTTTCTCTAAAAAGTTCCAGATATCGTAGTACCAAGGGTGTTCGTCCTGAACTTCATCTATGGCTGCAATCGACTCATAAGCAGGTACAAATTTCTGGTCGATGATGACTGGACGCATTCGGACTCCACACGGGATGTCTATCATTGATGATAGAGTTGCTAAGGCGTCTGCGAACTTGTTGTTCTCTCTTAGTAGATGAGCGAAATTTAACTTTTCAAACCGAGGAATCAGCAAGTCCAAGGTCTGGTGATACATTATCATATTTTCTTCTTTTACTTTCCAGTCTCCTTTAGCTTGAGACACAACAAGGTTCGAGTCCCCAATGACGTCCAGCCGTCTTGCCCCCAGTTCTAGGGCTGCTTCTAAACCAGCGATGCACGCCTCATATTCTGCTTCGTTATTTGAGACTTTGAACCGGAGTTTGAAGGCTAGAGGGATACGGGAATTGTCGGGTGCTATCAGCAACACTCCTATCCCATACCCATGTTGATTTGACGCTCCGTCAAAGTACATCGTCCAAGTTTCTTCGTCGATATGCAGAATTGCTTCATCTGGGAATAGATACTCAACTGCTTCATCCCCCTCGACCGGGTGGTCGGCAAGGAACTCTGCCACTGCTCTTCCTTTCACTGACTTGCGCGTCACATATGTGAGATCAAATTCGGAGAGCAAAAGCAACCAACGAGCTAGCCTACCCGTAAGCGCTGGTTTCTCGAAAAGATATTTGATGGGATCGAGACGTGAAACCAACATTACAGAGTGAGCTAACAGGTAGTGCCGCAGCTTCCTGGTAGCCCATACCAGAGCTAAGCAAGCCTTCTCCAGTGGTGTATATCGGGTCTCATATTCCAGCATTTTCTTGCTCAAATAATAGATGGCTTTTTCCACCTTATCTTCTGATTCTTGTGCAAGCATGCAGCCCATTGTGGTTTCAGTCACTGACAGATACAAAATCAACGGTTTCCCCGGTTCTGGTGGTGATAAAACGGGCGGGTTCTGTAGATAATCTTTAATCTGTTCAAATGCAGCTTGACATCGGCCGTCCCATTGGAACTTCTTTCCTTTCTTCAGGAGACCAAAAAGTGGTTCACAAGTCAAGGTTAATTTTGAGATAAACCGTCTTATGAATTGCACTTTACCCAGAAAGCCTCGCACCTCCTTTTCAGTCCTTGGTGGTGGCATTTCTAAGATGGCCTTGATTTTGGAAGGGTCGACCTCGATGCCCCTTTGTGTAATCAGAAACCCCAGCATTTTTCCCGCTGTAACACCAAATGTACATTTCTGAGGGTTCAGCCGCAACCGGAATTCCCTGATCCTTTGGAAAAACTTTTGCAAGGCGGTGTAGTGGCCCTCTCTTTCCTTGGACTTGACAATCATGTCGTCCACATACACCTCAACCTCTTTGTGGATCATATCATGTAGTATTGTGGTCGCGGCCCGTTGATAAGTAGCCCCAGCATTCTTCAACCCAAACGGCATGACCCGATAGCAGTACGTCCCCCACGGGGTGGTGAATGCAGTCTTTTCTCTGTCCTCCGGCGCCATCACTATTTGATTATATCCTGAAAAGCCATCCATGAATGAGAGCAAAGCGTGCCCTGCTGTGAAGTCCACTAACTCATCGATGTGCGGTAGGGGAAAATCGTCCTTCGGACTGGCTCGGTTTAAATCCCTGAAGTCTACGCACACCCGGATCTTGCCATCCTTCTTTGGCACCGGAACAATATTGGCCAACCAAGTCGGATATTCAGAGACTAGCAGGAAGCCTGCGTCAATTTGCTTGGTGACCTCTTCCTTGATCTTAAGAGCCCAATCCGGGCGGATCCTTCTGAGCTTCTGTTTGACAGGTCGGGCCTCGGGGTCAAGGGGGATCCGATGCTGTACAATCTCAGGATCGATCCCAGGCATGTCTTCGTAGGACCACGCGAAAACATCTTTGAAATCTTTTAATAAAGCGACTAAGCGCTCGCGTTCCTCTGAAGACAGCGTGGACCCGATCTGGACCAGCCGCGGGTCCTCCTCAGTACCAATATTCACAGAAATGATTTCATCCGTTAAGGGCTTAACAAATCTCTCTTGCTCCTGCTCAATTAGTCGTTGTAAAACCGGAGGAACTTCGTCCTCGTCGTTTTGATCAAAATTTTGAAAGTCCTGATTTAAGCAATAAATTAGGGGCACAGAAAAGTACTCGGAAACCACATTCACCTCATTCTCATTAAGTTCATCCAAATCGTCCAATTCTTCTGTTACAACAGACTCAAAAGAAAAGGAAAAAGACGACCTGGATAGGACTGTGGCATCCGGGTTGACACCCCCAGGAGTACCAGACTCAGACTCAGTCGAGCTGGAACCTGATTCCGACTCAGAAGACTCGGTGGAATCAGATTCCGGCTCACTACCTGACCCGGAACTGCTGGATAAGAATCCCTCTTCATACTGCCAAGTGAGGGAGGGTGCGATTGATGCGTCCAAAATAGCTGCTGGTTGACTCGCGGCCATTTCATCTCCAATCATGGAAACCACGGCGTTATTCCCCAAGCAATCTTGGTCGATCAGAGGATCAGAGAGGAGACTTGCCAGTGCTACCCCCATTTCCAATTCAGTGCCCTCAGGCTCCTCTGCCTTATTCTGCTCAGCCTCAGTTGTTGGGTCTGTCTGCTCTGTGGCAACGTCATCCCCGGATAGTTGCAGGTCGAAGAAGATTTCGAAGCCTGGTACGCGCTTCCTCTCCGCGTTTAACCATGGCTCTGGGAAGCCGCAAAATGGAAAATCTTCCCCCTCCCGGACGAAGCGTCCGTTCAGGGTACCCCAGATGGGCCTGTGCATTAAATCAAAAGGCTTCCCAGCCTGCTTCGCTCTGGCTCTGCTGGCCATTTCCTTTCCCTTTCTCGCCCAGTCTTCTTTGGTGGGCAGATAACCCAGTCCAAAGGTATGTGGATTGTGTGGCACTTCGGCCAATGCTGCGACGCCTTTCCGGCCGCTTCTTCCCAATCCCATCCCCGGGATATGCTGTAGCTTGTTCATGAGGTAGACGGCTTGAGCGCTGACATACAAACCTTCATTCACAGCCATTATGTTCTGTACCACCCGGGCCTCAGCCAAAGTAAATCCCGATATAAACATATCCTCCATGCCGTGTTCAATCTCCAGGACTGGCGTAGATACCTCCGGAGGGGGATGGATTGATGAGTTCCCAAAAACAATGGCTACTCCCTTTCCGTGGGGGTACTTCACCATTTGATGTAGAGTAGATGAGACGGCCTTCACCTGATGCAACCAGGGTCGCCCCAAAAGCATGTTGAAAGATGCAGGGACCTCCAAGACATGAAAATCCACTTCGTGTTGTCCAGGCCCAATCTTGGTTTGGATTTTTACTGTCCCCAGGACATCCCTGCTTGTATTGTCGTAGGCTCTGATTACTTGAGTAGTCGGTGTGAAGTCCGCAGGCTTTAACCCAATTGCATATGCCGTCCTGGCTGGGCAGACGTTGATGGCGGACCCGGTGTCAACAAGCACCACCGGAATCCATTTGTCCCTGCATTCTACAGAGATGTAGAGAGGTCTGTTGTGATCTACGCCCTCAGGCGGCAATTCTTTGTCTGAAAAAGTCAACGCCGGGGAACCTCCTCCCGGAAAGACCAACCCAACTAACTGTTCTGGCGTAGTTTCAATGGAGAGTTTAGCTCGGTCCATAGCAGATAAGACAGCCTGCCGGTGCACCCTCGAAGCCATAAGCAGCCCCCAAATGGAGATGTCTGCCTGTATTTTCTTTAACTGCTTCAGTACAGCCTCTTCTTCAACTTGCTTCTCCCTCTGTTTTTCTGCCTCCTTATCTTTCCCTGATGCCTCGGGTTGATCAAGGTGTGGGGGCTTGAAATACCGCCCACTTCTCGTCATATGGTCCACCTCTTCGAGGTACCAGGTGTTGTCCGGTTGGCCACCTGCCCAGTCTTCGTCTGTGTGGGCAAGATACAAGTCGTCATCTTCCCACCACATTCCATTAGCATCTAACAGGCATCTGTCTGGTTCCGGCTTGTTTGTGCTCTCGGTATTTTCATTCCTCATGCTCACAGCATGTTCAATTTTCGTGCCCACAGCACTCTCAACTTCCTCATGGTTCTTCGCTTTTCGGGCTCTCTCAGAGTCCCATCTCTTTTCTTGTTCCTCCAGTAACAACTGTGCGGTTTTCAAAATGTTTTGTTCCTGAGCGAAATTCTTCGTACCGGCGCTCTCCGGCAATGTAATCTGATCCTCGGCCCTTCCGGCCACAAAGGTACAATATCAGGCTGATCATCCAACCACCCGACGACTTCTGCTGACTCCTCATCTTCGAACCAGTTAATCGATGCATCCCCTGATTCCTGCTCGTAGAATTGAAGGTTGGCGAAGTCCTCTTCCACCGTAGTTAGATCATCCCTCGTTGATTCAAGCTTGTCCCCCCTGATCATACACAACTCAGTTTCTTCCGGCAACCCCATACTCAGCTTAGACTGGCTCGTTGACAAGATATACCCACTCGGATCATAAGCTCTGCCAGCTAAATTCTCAGTTTGCTCCACCCCAGACTCAACTGTTTTGCTCTCCTCAGAAGCTTGCCCCGTTCCATCCCCGGTGGTCACCACCTTTAGCTCAGGTTGGGGTGTAGAGGTGTCCATCATGCACAAGTCCGTGCTATCAGGGAGGATCACCTCTGGCTTGGGTAGGTGGGAGGGAGTGATATAGATACTGGGATCATATGAAGCGACCCCAGTGTGGATGAGGTTGACTCTTTTTGGTGGATCTTGGTTGTGTTTGGGGAGTGGGTTGTTTGTGACGTTGGGTCCTTGGGGAGGTAGAATGATGTTTTTGTCAATGAGATCTTGAACCTCATGACGCAGCCTGTAGCATTGGTCGGTGTCATGACCATGCTGTTGGTGGTATTGGCAATATTTGGCTGGGTTATGGGAAGGGGGGAGTGGATTCGGTAGAGGCCTCGGTTCCAAGGGTTTCAGGTGCCCCTTTCTGACTAGAACCCCGAGGACTTTAGACAAAGGCATATAGAGTGGGGAGAAGGTTCGTTGACCCCTGGGTTGGTATCTTGGGGCTTGATTACTGCTCCCAGAGGCATCAGAAAAAGGTGTGGCCGCTGCGGACCTTGGTTGGGGAAGGGGAGTGGTGGTGACCATTCCGACCTCTGAAGTTCTGGTATTGGAAGAGCCACTCGGGCCCGCATTATTACCACGGTTGAAAATTCTCCGGGGCTGATCCCGATCTTGGTCAAACAGACCCTGTTTCATCGCATCCTCTATTTGCATCCCCATATCACGCAGATCTGCGAAAGTGGGGAAGGGAACTACAATCATCTTCTTCATTAACGCCGGCTGGAGATTGCGCACAATCATCCGTATTTGGTCTCTGTCCGTTGGCCTTAAGGTCATCATCGATGCCTTCGCCCTCTACCGGGTCACAAAGTCAGAGAAAGATTCCTTGGGCTCCTGCCTCGTTGTCTCGAGATCACGAGTTGTGATCTCGATCTGCGTGTTGTATGAATATTGTGCAAGGAAGGCCTCAGCCATCTCATCCCAGTTTATTTTCACCTGATCTTCCAGCTTTGAATACCAAGTAGATGCCACACCCGACAGGGTTCGACCGAACAAGGAAAGCTTTTGCGGTCGGGTTAGGCCCATTGGTCTTAGAACGTCTGAGAATAGCCGGAGGTGAACCATAGGGTCCCCGGATCCATCAAAGCGATCGATCTGGGGCATCTTAAATCTGTCCGGCAATGTCACGGCTACATCAGTATAACCGTCTTCAATATCTGGGATGGCCTTCACTCCCTGTGACTTCTTAAAGAGCTTCTCCAACTTGCTCAATTTCAGAGCTGTCTGGTCTACCTCGAACTCAAATGGAGAGTCCGGGTGGTTAGGTGTAATGTTTTTGGACAGTTGTGGTAGAAGCGGGGGCGGAGCCAGCCCCGTTGGAAGACCCGTGTCCTCTTGAATGTTTGGGGGGTTTGGCAGAATGTTCTGTTGATTCGGGAGGGTATTCTGGGCAGCCTGGGCATTTTGCGGGTTTGGAGGGGCATTCTGGCCAGCAGGTAGTTGTTCAGGTAATGGGGCCCCGGGTGGAGGAGGAGCCTGATTTGAGGCAGATGCTGCGTTCTGCTGTTGTAATCTGGTGATCAACTCAGACTGTTGGGCCATGACAGCGGCCTGTTGTCTGGAAAATTCCGCCTGGCGGATAGCATCATCTTGCATTTGCTTCATGCTTTCAGTCATCTGGCGCATCATCGCCTCCATAGCTGTATTCTGTTGTTCCATTTGAAGAACCGGCAGGCGTATCTCTATAGCTGAAACAGGAAGCTCAACCCGACTATCTGACACTATAGTAGACTGCCGTTCTGGCGATCTGTGCTCTGATATACCGTGCCTTCTCGGCCTCCTTCTGATAACAGGGGGTAGTGAGTGAAACACTGGATGTCCGTCAACTAGATCCTCGGATCGGTTGAGTCGGCGACCTCGTGTCCAGATTGCTTGGGGGGTATCGACGGGTTCGGAAGCAATTGTGCTACAAACTGTCCCTAGCAAAAAGATAAATAAAGCGAAAAAGAAATAAATAACCAGAAATAAAACGGGCAGCATAACGGCTTAAATTGAATACACCACACACAGTCGGGTATACAACAACACACAGTTGGTAAGCTGGCTATACACTGTCCTCAAATACTGGTCAATATTCCTGTATCACTGTTCTGATAAACTGAATCTGATATCCGCGGACAACTGATTCCCAAATACTGGATAATGCCCGCAGGCCTGATTCCCAAATTCAAAAACTGATGCCCGCAGGCCTGATGCCCAAACTCATACTGATACATGCATTCCCTGTAGAGGCACACTCTAACAAGCACATAACAGATAAGTGAGAGCCAAAACACCCCTATGTTGGGGTAGGGTTTCCCTGTCCTATTTTGTCAGGAGCTAGGGTTTCACTACGCACACAGCGGCTTCAAACAACCTATCGGGTAAGCAACCTGTCCTAGTTTGGAATGGTCACTATGGATCCGAATATGCACTAGGTCGAATGGTCAAAAAGGGTGCCCCGGTAAAACCGGGGTTTGTGTTCCCATGCTGTCAGAGCCCAGAGCCGATCAGCCTTATGGTCATGACTTGACAAGACAAGCCTCCGGCAAATCGTTCGGGAATGGCATATGGCAAACACGGTGTCCTAGGCGCACCAATGCAAATGCAATGCAAAGAAACACACAAGTGTAGTCAAAAAATAGATATCATGAGTTCGAGTCAAGTTCTCTAAATCCCCAGCAGAGTCGCCAGAAACTGTAACAGGGCCCGCGGGGGACCTCGCTACAGCTCGGACTCGATTTTTGTTGCGGTTCTCAATCTGGAACCAAAGAGTCCAAATCCGGCAAATCGTTTTTGAGAAAAACAGATTTTTTTTTTGAAAGAAGTGCCAAACATGGACTGCTTTGCCAGATAACAGAGTCGCCACCTAAATATTTTTAAAATGGGAAATTTAGGAAACCCTGACTCGGTGCCAAAAGGCCACGTGTCCGTCATCACCAAAGTTGGCTCGGGAACTTGGGTACGATTAGGGAAGGTCACATCGTGAGCACCCCCTCTCGCCCGGTCAAAGACCGGCCTCTACTAACCATGATATCTGTTTTTGAAAACTTTGTGTGTTCTTATTCCAGTTATTAGCCTAGGATTACTATGTGATGCTCGCAGCAAACAAGTATAGACTGGGCCGTCTGAATTGGAACAAAACATTTCATGTTTGTTTGTTTGAAAGATGGTTTGCTACCCGCAGGTAGGCTTAAGATGCAGGTTTTGCCACCCTCGGGTGGGCTTAGGAAAACATGGTGTTGCCACAATCTAGTGGGCCTAAAACAAACAATCAATGCATTATTCCAATTCAGATAACTCAACCTCCACCCACAGGCATTCAAGGCAGTTATATCACATAAGCAAATAGCCTCATGGTAAGCATGCTATCATGGCAACACTCACACGCATGCAAGGATGCTAAAGCATAAAACTTACAGAGTACTCCAAGCCAAAACAGAAACTACGTTAGAAATCATGCATGATCCTAAGTATACTGAAATGCCTAATGCAACACATGCAAAATGCAACTATAGCAGGCTCGGCTATTCTAAATATGGCATATGGAATGCTACAACTAACATGTATTCATCTTGTAATTGAAATACAATGCAGTTTGTATGATGCGCCGAGCCCGGTGCGTGCAAAACAGATGAATGATGCAAACGTGCTGTCATACTGTATGCTAATTTAAACATGCCCTATATCTAACCATCCAAAGCGGGTAAATAAAAGGGAGAAAGAAATGGGGGTTGGAAGACATGCACCACACTCACGCACCCTTATTACAATATCGCCCTCGCGCAGAGGGTCCAAATAAATAATAATACAGTCCGAATAAAAGAATATACAGTCCGAATAAATATACAGATTTCTAATTAATTAACAAATTAATTACAGAAAAGTAAAACTGGCATGCAAGCCAGGGACTGCCTTGCTCCTGATGAATGGTATATGCTGGGCTGCTTGGCGCAGAAATCCACTGGGATGCCCTGATTAGCCTCTGTTTGCAATTTTTTCGAAATGCGTACCAGCCTCCGAAAAGTTGTTGATTGTTGATTTTGCTGTAACAGAGAGCAGGAAAAGGGCATAGCAATGTATTTCACAAATGTATGCATGCCTCGATCCTCGTGCCACCAATCACGCATCTCGATGCATGATAGCCGAGGAACCGAAATGCACAACTCAATATGGGATGAATGCAGATGAATGCTACAACAAAAACCTAACTCCATCATGGGTAATCCGGAGTGTCGGTGACTTGGGAATTGAGACACGTTCCGGTACTCGGAGTACAGAATGTGCCTCGTTTCCCGTGCAATATGCATGATATGCATGAAATGCAACTAACATACCATCCTAGCATACGCAATGCTATGAAAATGAGATGAAAATAAGATGCCTCGAAAAGCGTGCACGCGGGCACGCAAACCGAGGCGATGGCATGACATGCAAATCGGATAAAACAAAGGTGCCTCGAAATGCGCGCCCACAGGCACGCAAATCGAGGCGATGCAAATGAGAAAATCGGATAAAACCGAAGTGTCTCGAAATGCGCGCCCACAGGCACGCAAACCGAGGCAATGATAAAATGAGACGAAATAGCATACGGAATGCAACGATGGGCTTACACCAATATGGGAGAGCCTCAGCTCACTCACATAGGAGGCCGTCGGATAAAGACAAAGTGCCTCGAAATGCGTGCACACGGGCACACAAACCGAGGCGATGGCATACAAGCATGAAAATGCGAATTGGGCTTACGCCAACATGAGAGGGCCTCAGCTCACTCACATAGGCTGCCGGAATGATAAAAATGAGGTGCCTCGAAGTGCGTGCCCATTGGCACGCAAACCGAGGCAATGCAAAAATGATACAAATGGCATGGGAAATGATATGCAAGCATGGCAATGGAATTTCAGCACTTAAATAAAGGGGAAAACAGCCCCGAAACAATTCGAAATGACATTCGAAGCATGCATTCATCCCGAAAATGTGAAATTAAGCCCCGAAATGGCCTATAGCCATGCTATACATGCAAAATATGATCATGGCAGCAAGAAAAGTGGCAAGGCAGTCCCAAATATGGCATATTTTCAGTAATGAACATGGCCTAAATGCAAGCATAGATAGATCAACCAAAGCATGCAAAGTTAGTGGCCAAAAGAGGAGTATTGAGACAAGTGACATATGAAAACCCCAAATGGACAAACTTTCTTCTACAACATTGAATATTAGCTAAAAATAAGCATATATGCAGAAGATGACATCCTCAAAATCAGAACACAAACATGCTAAAAGATCCATGCAAAATAGGCTCCCAAATATGCTATAACAAGAGACATGCAATGCACACACCAAATGACAAAACTTTCTTCATGGAATATGTAAAGGGGGTCAAAATAAGACCAAAGTCAGTAGGGGTCGAAGCCCCAAAAACAAATAGAGATAGGTCAAAATTGCATGCAAAAAGTGGCACACTTGATGAATATTGAAGGAGGTGGTATATACAAGCACCAAATGGGGTTGAGCCTCTCTACAATGTTGTAGAGGGGCTCAAAATAAGAACAAAAGCAGTAGGGGTCGGACCCCTAGAAACAAACACAAATAGACCAAAACTAGCATGCAAGAAAATGGCATAAAAGCTAGGTATTGAAACAAGTGTGTCATAGAAGCATCAAATGAAGTTGAGCCCTTCTACAAAGTTGTAGAGGGGCTCAAAACAAGCACAAAAGCAGTAGGGGTCAGAGCCCCAATTCTCAACCAATTAGAGTATAAAAAAGAACCAAGAAAAAGCCCTAAAAGTTGGTTTTGAATACTCACCCTTGAAGACTTGTCTTTCTTTGATTCTTGGCTTTGATTTGTAGCTTCTCAACCTCTGAAATTCACCTCCTTGCTGCTGAAATGATGGTAGGGATGGTGAGGCTAGGTGTTGATGAAGGAATGGCCTTGACACTTGAAGCTTTTTTGGAGTTTTAAGCTAAGGAAATGGAGGTTTTTGGAGAAGTGTTCTTGAAGACAAATTTTCCAACCTTGAAGAAGGAGAGGGAGGGCCCTTCAAATAGGCAAGAAATGGGGTGTAAAAGGGGAGGGAAAGCACCCAATCTTTCCCTCCCGAAATATCCCCCGGATGCCCCGGGATATGCCGGAAAATATCCGGACAGCTGGGACAGGCTGGAAAGCAGGAAGCTGGCCGGCCAGGTAAATTTGTGGGAGGTGGCCGGCCGGCCACCCCACCTGGTCGGCCAGCCACTCACCATGGCCGGCCGGCCACCCCAAGAAAATGAACAGAAGATTTTCTGGCCGACCAGTATAGAAAGGTGTCCTCCCAAGTGTGTAGAATAAGGCCCCATGGTTGGAATTTGGCAACTCTGAAGCAGGAGTCACAACATAGAGCTTGAAGGAGAGGCCCAAAAATGAAACCAACCATTGCTGGCCGACCACCATACCAAAGTGTCCTCCCAGATGTGTAGAACAAGGATCCAAGGTTTGAATTTGGCAACATTGAACCAAGAGTCACAACATAGAGCTTGAAGGAGAGGCCCAAAAATGAAACCCACACTTTCTGGCCGACCACCAACCCTTAGGGTCCTCCTAGATTCCCTCATCACAGATATGTAGCTTTGGTTGGAAGAAAATACCCCTAGGGTGTTCAACATTGGCCCGGAAGTGAGCAAAACGGGCTCCGGAGGAGCGAAACTGGTTATCTGGGATAATTGCTGGCTTCTCACCCCCCAGTGATCTTCTTGATGTTGAAACAGAGGCACCTGCCAAGTTTGAACAAAAACTAATGAGAAATGAACGCTCGGAGCCAAAACCGAGCAATTTGGGATCCCGAAAATGAGCTGCGGGTGCCGGAAGTGGTGTTCAGCAGCGAAGTGGGCATCTGCAACCCCAGTGTCATCTGGAATGACAAAACAGAGATACCTGCCAAAAACCGGAGAAAATGGATGCGAAATGAATGCTCGGGACCAAAACCGCGCAGTTTGGGGTCCCAAAAACCGGCTACAGGTACCGGAAGTGGCACACGACCACGAAGTGGGCATCAGGGGCCCCAGGGTTCCTCGGAATATTAAAACAGAGGTCTCCGCCAAAAACCGGAGAAGGCTGATGCAAAATGAATGCTCGGGGCCCAAATCACGCAGTTCGGGGTCCCGAAAATGGGTCGCCGGGCACCGGAAGTGGTGTTCGGCTGCGAAGTGGGCATCAGGGGCCCCAGTGTTCCTCGGAACATTAAAACAGAGGTCTCCGCCAAAAATCGGAGAAAGCGGAGATGGTTGGGCGGTCCCGAGCCGAGGCACACGGCCTAACGGCCCCGAAAACCGGGAACCGGGCTCCGAAATGGGCAAAATGGCCTACGGCCATGAAAAGTAGCTCACGGCCACCGGGTGATAATCTGCGGGACCACTCCCTTCCCTTAGGAAAGAAAACAGAGAAAACCGGGCCTGGTTCGCAAACCGAGACAAGGTAGAGAAGATGGTTCGGAGGTCCGGAGGCAGGGCGCGCGGCCGCGACTCTGAGACTTCTGAACGAGCACAGCATGCAACATCACCGAGCGCTCAACTGGTGACGTCTGAGTCTTAAGGTCGGTCAAAAATGGGGTGTCTACAGTTGTGCTGGTTGGGATCAACCTGGGATTCTTTTTCCCTAGTTTCTTTAAAGAAGATTTCGGTAACAAGTTTACTGCTGCCCCATTGTCTATTAGGACTCGATTCAGTTGTATCCCATCGAAGAAAGCCTTGATGTACAAAGGCTTGACATGTTGTGTCATAGAATTCGAAGGATATTCAAAAGGATATGAAAGGTTGATGCTCACCTCTTCCTCGCTTTCGTATTCAGTTTCCATCGGAGTAGCCATTCCAGGGTCATCCTGTACCATACTCACTTGTGACTCTTCACTAGAGACAGGAATAAGATCCATGTCTTGGTCATCTTGGTCCTCATTTCCAGCCTGGAACTCATGAGGCAGTATGTGTACCATGTTGACTGACACGGGAGGAAATGAGCCAAATTGGATGGCTGGCTGTACTTTCTTTCCCCTTTGGCTACCTTGCTTAGTGAGTTCAACAGCATCCTCCATGCTGCACTCTGGCACTTCGTTGCTAACTGATCCCTTCGTAGGATCTTTCTCAACTGGCTCTTCAGTCAGAAATGTTTGTTCAGCCATGAAGGCTTCGAACATTTCTTCTTCTGCCATTTCCTTCTTTTGGCTCATGCCAATCTCTTCTTCCGTTTCGCTATCACTTTCCATCAGGGCCTTCTCCAACCCTGCCAAACTAGACTTCTCTCTGGCCTTTAGTTCAGAATGAACCTGGGCCAACTGTTCTCTGCTACAAACCACTTTGCTTTGTAGAGTCGGTTTTGGAGTATGGTTTGACTTCGAAGTCTTCTTTCCTTCTGTCTTGACCAGTGAAGAACTCTCTCCACTTTCCTTCAGACCTTGCTGGTACTGGGTGTACCTGCGCTGAATTTTCCTTCTTTGTGATCTGGAAATGACTGGGACCATATCTGGTTCCTTTGTCTTTGGATGTTTAAGCAATACCCAATTGTTCGGGGCCACCAAAGGAGGCTTGACCATCCTGCCTTGGTTTCCAACATCCCTTTGAGTAGGTGCCTCCCTAGGTTTGTTCTGCATTACAAACCAATCTGGGACCCCAGGTACCCACGAGCTTACTGATCCAGATGTCGAACTGTTTCCTTCTACCTTCGAAGCCACTTTCGAAACTGGTTGTGAAGGTAAGTGCTTGGCTCTGACCTCATGTTTCGAGCCTGATTCAGACCTTCGATGGAAGGAGCCACTTTCTGTCCTGCGTGAAGTTGGTCTAGGGGGCCAATCTTTGGCTTTACTCCCATAACCTGAACCCCTCTCCAGTCTTTTTTCGGAGTGACTGCTCTCCATTCTGTAGTAATTAGGTGGCCTGGACTCATACAAGGGCCTCTTACCTTTAGCATGCATTCTGTCCATTGCAGGCTCAACCAATGGTGGTCGCTGCCTATCACCAGCCGGATACGGCCTTTTGTTGTAAGCATTGGTTAACTTAGGACGTCTCTGAACATCCCTGTAGTATTGCTTCCTATCAATTGGAAGCCCCTTCAACCACTTATAACTCAGTCTGCACCTGGGACACATCCTCTGCATTACAGTTGCTTCCAAGGAATCATCATCCAATGTTTCTTCATCAGAGTGTTCCTTCTGGCGTGAGAAACCTCGTCCAATAGCTGGTGAGTCTCTAGTGTCCTTCTTGGCAGTTGTCTGGTTGGCAATATGCATCTGCACATTGACCTCTTCCAAGTCCTGCAGAGATAAATTCTGGAAATTTGGTACAACCACGTTAGCTGCACTTTCTCCAACTTCTGGAAATGGGTTGCTGTCAATCCCCATGACCTTTTCCGCTTTGGTTGGGAACTTCAAACTTCCTTTCCGAATTTGTTCTTGGATCCTGTCTCGAAAAACAATGCAGTTTTTAGTCGAGTGAGACCAAGAGTTATGCCATTTGCAATATACTTTTCCTTTAAGTTCATCTGGAGATGGTAGTTTTACTCCTTTTGGTAACTTAAGGAAATTGGCTGCGAGCAAATGATCAAAAATGTCATCTGCTTTTGTTAAATCGAAAGAGTACTTTCTGTGAAAGTCTTTCTTCTTAAACTGCTGGTCGATGGTTGTATCCTTATGAATTAATGCTTCACAGATTACAGGTTCTTTGCCCACAATCTCTGCTGCATCGATCTCATAATTTGGATCTCTATAATATGTCTTGTACGAGGCATTATTTCGATCTTGTTCCTCTTCTAATAATGCTTCATATCGAGACACTTTATAGGTTAGTTCGACCAAATCTCTGAATTCAGTTGAGTCAAACTTCTTTCGAAGCCTGAACTTTAAACCGTTTTGAGCCAATCTCACGAATTCTGGCTCTGGTAGGATGACTCTACATTTATTCCGAGCCCTTTTAAATCTGGCAATAAACTGAGTAGCCTTTTCTTCAGGCCTTTGACTCAATCTAGCCAAGTCTTCCATAGAAACCTCTGGCTCCGACTGGAAGAATTGGGCATGAAATGCCTCTTCCATTTGTTGCCAATTTTGAATGGAGCCAGGTGTAAGGTTGATGTACCATACAAATGCTCCCTCAGTTAGAGAGTTTGGAAATAATCTCAGTTTCATATAGTCATGATTAGTGAATTCACCGCATTGAGCAGCAAATCTAGCAATATGCTCTACTGTTGACTGATTTCCAGTTCCATAGAATAGGGTAAAATCTGGTATTCTGAATCCTCTTGGGTATTCATGTACCCTATCTACCCATTCTGGGTATGGTTTTCTGTATATAGGAGTCTGGACCCCCCGATCCATCGGTCCACACATCTCCCTAACAATATCAACAATTTGGTCGCTAGGGACCATGTTCTGTGCCTGCTGAACCACTACTGGAGGAACAAACACAGGGTTTGGTGGGCAAACTTGCGCTTGTGGTCCTCCTGGTCCATAAGGTGGTACATTTGGGACTGGTTGCCCCTGTGGTGCAGGCTGCTGTTGGGGGTATGGGTAACCCCTTTGAGCCTGTCCTGCGAAGGGACCTGCGAAAGGTGCTGGAACAGGTGTTGTGTCCCTTCCATTTACAGGAAAACCCTCCAACCCCCCGGGTATAAATTCAAACAAAGGATTATTATATCCCCTAGTGTCAGGTATGGCTTCGAACATAGGATTTGTAACCATTCTTACGCCAGTTTCCTGTACTTGGCCAGATCCACCAACTTGTGTGGCTTCATTGTTAAGTACTGAGGCATTTTGGCCTGCTATAGGCCTCGAAATGGGTTCATACCAAGACTGAGGTGATGGTCTTTCATAGTTCTGATTACTAGTTTGACCATTAGAATGCCCATTAGCTTGCATAGGCTGTTTATCTCTAGCCAATCTTTGCTAAGGGGCATTTAAAACTTCCTCTATGTGTCTTGTGTTTGTTCGTTGGTGGTTATTCATTCGATCCAAAAAGGATGTGGCCCACCTTTCCATTGTGTTCATTAATTGTTGTCCTATGGCTTCTACCAGGCCATCCCATGGATTTGTTGGCTGGGTAGATGGAACAGTGGATGGTCCAATTCCTTGGTTTCGTCCAATATTATGAACATATGGTTCTTGTCCAGAAGTGCTGGTTTGTTCGACCATAGGTTCTGATAACATGGGAGTCTCCACAGGATGTGTTACCACATTATCCTCTGGATTAGGTATTTCTACCTCTCCTTCTACGCCTTCTTCCAGACGTTCATTTTCTCCTTGTTGTCTTCTTCTAGCCATTTTAAATTAAGTCCCACTGGGCGTGCCAAAAATATATGTTGGCTTTTTGGCTTTTCGAAGGGTATTTTTATAAATGCGAGCGTGCCAGCAAGGATCAATTAGTCCTTACAGAAATTATAATTGCCAACCAATTATCAGACGATTGTGTTTTAGTTCTTTCAGCCTCAATGAAGAGGACTTTTACTGGTGGCTTGACTTAGGAGAAATTAAGAGAAATAACAGTTAATATGAAGAATAATCGAAGTATTTCATTAAGATGAACACTTACAATAGTCCAAACTCAGCCTCGAAGAGGTTTACAGCAGCAGTCTACTCGAATCTACTTGAAACTACTCCTATGAATCGAAATGCAGTGCGGGTATTTAAAGTGCAGGTATTTAAAGAACAGGTATTTAAAGTGCAGGAATTTAAAGTACAGAAAATGTAAAACTGGAAAGGAAAATATGAAGTAAAGACTGGTTTGTATGATCTGAGTCTGGGGGTTTTTTCTGGGGGCTTCCCTGCTATTTATACTCGTCAAGGATGACCTTCGAACTGCACTTCAAACCGTCGAACTGCTCCTCCATGATCGCTGATCATGCTGCCTTAGAAGTAGTTCCACTACGCCATCACTTGCAGTTGAACTTCCCTCCTGTATTTGAATTCGAATATGAGTAACCGTTGGAGCCATGTCACCTTGCATCTCTTTACTGATCTAGTGCTACTCAGATCACGTGAGAACCAATATTCATCGCCACGTGTACGATCAGGATCGAAGACTTGAATCCTCTTCCCATAATACCCTTATTCTGTCACGTGTCGAATTGTAACTGACTTTTACAAAATATGTAGCCAACAGTACTAAAATTTGCTAAACAAAATCTAAAGGAAGCATATATTTATAATAACATTCTGTACCCAATTTGATTTGGATATTTAATTTCTAAGTTTTGAGGAGATTTATGGTCTGATTGTTTCTTGTTTGGGATTTATTTATTCATTTAGTTTTATTTTTAATTTTTTTATGCTCGAGATTGTTGTGTGGATAGTATCTAGAACACCTAGCTACATCAAAGTTGATGATAGTTATGAATAATTAGAATAAAAACTAGAATTAGAATTAAAACAAATACAAATATAGAGAATAGAGAGAAAATTAAACACATACAACACTAAGATTTTATGTAGTTTAGCAAAACCTACCTCCACGAGCACTAATTTTCACTAACCATGGTGTCACGACCCCATTCCGTCCATAGTAGAATGGTGCCATGATGGCCAGTAATCCGAAATTACCAAAGGCCAACTTACAATGATTCACACACAAACAGAGTATACATATGGGGCTTCCATGTGCGGAAGTAATAAATTTAATCTAAATAGTTCACAAGAGCTATGCATAAGTCAAATGAAATAACATACATTTTAACATGGTGTACAACCCGAATACAAATAAAATAAGTACATGTTACATCTTGATCAAAAGCTTCTCAAGCCGACATATACAAGAGAAATGAATTACAAAGCTAAAAAGCATAATCTTCAATATGCTAACAAAACATGAATCCAAAATAACTTGCAAATAACATTTAGGCATCATCACCTTCTTGCTCGTCACCTACATATATATAAGGAGAGGGTGAGCTTGGGTGCTCAGTGAATGATATTAGTAATAAAGGTTTGAATGAATGATATTCGAGATCTTTATCAAAACAATACATAGCATATCTTGTACAAAATCAAGGGATGAACCAAGTTCATCTATCAAGTCTTTCAAAACTTCAAGGAATGCTTACTAGCATCAATATAATACAAGGGATGACATTCCTGACAAAATAAGGGAATAATCGACCCGGAATCGATTAGACAAACCCACCCGTACAAGACCGTCGGTGGCAAGGGAGATATCTCAAACAAGGGCACTAGTTGCATTATAGTCCCCTAGCACTAAGGACTTTCTAAGAATGTCATCAAAACAAGATAATACTTGATACAAAAGTAGGAATAATCATTCATACTTGAACAAACACTGTTCCAAAACGAAACAAGCAAAGCTTTTATAAAAACATTAGAACATAGCTTTATTAAAAATACCACTCACTTAACTCTTCGGGTATAGGGATTAAGGCAAGAATCTAAGACCTACAAACACATGGCAAGGTCTACTGATTGTATTTCAAGAAGACAAGAAGGAATGCTCAAAAGATGGCTATGCAATGCATCCCTAAAACAAGCTTTACATGGGTGTAAATGATCCCGACATTTCTTTCAAAACTAAGTCAAGACAAAGCAAAATATGTGTTGGGAGTTAAAACACTGTTTTTCATCTCGGGAAAACATGATGGGTACCAACCAGGTCTTGGCCGAGGTCCCACACCTCTTGGCCGAGATGTGGTCTCCTAGGCCTAGGTGTACATGCAAGATAGACTAAGGTGCAAGTGATCATGCAAGGTAGGCCAAGGTGAGATACGATACTTGGCCTAGGTGTGAGATTTAGGCAAGAGTGGGTCTCAGTGACCATACTTAGGCAAATGAAGTCTGGAAATCTGGGTTTCCTCTTGAAGAACATGAAGAATATGAACATGAACTTGAATGCTAAAATCGTAACTTCTCTATTCAAAATCTGAGATTTCATGATATGAGTTCAAAAGCATGGACCTGAGTACCCGTATTTGGAGATTTCATGAAAACAAACACAAAAATATGGATCTTGATATAAACTTTTGGATCAAAACATGGTTTCTTTCAAGAACATAAGAACATAATTTTCTCTTTCTAAAACCACACTTTAAATCAATGCATGGCTCATGAATCAAACTAGATCATGCAATGCGATTAGATCAACATAAAGAACGACAAAATTAGATCAAGAATCTAACCTCAAAACACGGATCTAACGCTTCAAACTCTAAAGATCAAGCTTGGGATTTAGCTCTCTCACTCTAAACTTCTCTTCCTCTTCCTAGAGCTTCTCTCTTTACAATGCAAAATGTATGATACAAAATGACATGGGTTCTCAGCTAGTACCTGACTTAACCCTCTGCTAGGACACGTGGCAACGCCAGATTGGATCTCCTCAAAAAGGTGACAGAATGACAAGACAACAGTATGACAAAGTGTGTATAATAAGCAAGGTGACAAGGGCACTCTAACAAGGTAATGATCTCGGATTAGGGCATCGGCTTCGGACAAAAAGGTTTCGATGATCTTGGCTAAGAAGGATAACACTTGGCCTAGCTATGCCACACCTCGGTCTAGGTCATACCAGTTCAGGAACAAGATCACTAGGTGCAATGATCAAGGATGTTGGTTGCCTAGATGATAATATCTCGGCCTAGATGACACATCTTGGTGTAGGTGATGCACACCTCGGCCTAGATGATGACATCTCGGCCAATATGCCATGGTGAAGATGGAGGTCAATCAAGGTGGTTCCAAGATGGTCCTAGGTATAAGAGATTCAAGGGTGTGGCCTAGGCTACACACACCAAGCAAGGGACAAAGCATACAAGCAATGCTCAAGCAAATCACATAAGCACAAAACAAGACAGAGACTTTTACTTTAGACAAAACAAGTCAATCTACAAATGCAAGCTTAACAAAACAAAATCATGCAGATGCACATAAACATAGCTAAGACGAGGATGGGGGCCATTACACATGGGCAATTGTACAAATAATAATTTTTAATATCAAACAAGAGCGATTGTGTACCTCTCAATCGCTCACAAAAACCCAAAATATTTCAACATGAGAATCACCCACATTTATATTTATAATAGAAAAATCTTAAGATTAAACCCAAACCCACAAAGAATAGAATTCTAGTTATTAAATAAATTTAGTTTCTTATAATCCAATCCAAAACTAATAAGAATACACTTAAAACCAAGTCTTACAAAAATTCTCTCCCACAATCTTAATCCATAAAATAAAAGAATAACAATAAATATAAATAATAATAAAAAAAGGAAGAAGAAAGAAGTATATTCAAATACAAACTGATTTGAGAGTGGATAATGAGTCAAAAAACAATCAATAAATAAGAGTTTTTCACACTCACTCGCCAAAACTTGGTTGTGGTGGATGCTGTGTTTGGGGTTTTACTTACTGATCTGGCCCATCCAATTGATCTCCCAATTGGGCTTGCCCAAGGTCGAAAATCTACAATATTTTGAAAATTAATTTACTTTTTAAAAAGGACGTGAAGCTCCTCCTGCTCTTAATTCGGACTGGAGGGCATTGTTTGGGCACGTGGAGTTCAATATGAGTTTCGTTTCGATAATTTAAGCCGCTCATTTTGTTGAGCACTTCATATATCAATCACAAAAAAAATTAGATTGATCCGATAATCGTAATCTATTCAATTTGTTGTGTTTGTCACTAAAAACATAGACGACAATTATATTTTTAAAAATATATCATTTATTTTTTATTTGACAAATGCAATAAATTGAATAAGTTGCGATTATCGGATCGATCTAATTTTTTGTGTGTGATTGATATACATGAAGTGCTCGACAAAATGAACGATTCAGATTATTAAAACGGGACTTGTGGTAGAATCCATAAACCTTAATAGCGCCCTCCAATCTAGATTAAGGATAGGAGGGGATCCACCTTCTTTTTAAAAAAAAAAAAAAAAGAAAATTACTCACACCCAAGAGTGTTCGTGGTTCGGTTACGGTTAGGGAACCTCCAATCCGTCAACCATCCGCCGGATTGGCAGATTAGAAAAAATCAATCCGCATCCGTCCGCCGGATTGACGAATGCGGATTGAGCAAAGTGGCAGATGGATTCGAATCAGTTTGACAGTTTAAACTTTTACAAATTTTGAACATTATACAACTTGTCAATATTTTTTTTAAGATAACAATCTAACTCAACATAACCAAAAGATTATCAAATAATTATCAAATACCAATAATAAATACATATAACAAAACCATGCATTATCAAAACTATTTAATTACTTTTTTTTATTAAAAAACTATTTAATTTGATTTTCAAAAAAAAATGACAAAATTAACCTTATATTTTCCACACAAAAATACCAAATATCAACACTTGCCATTTGATAAAAGGATTTTCAAATTGAAAACAAATTGAAAAGACAATTGAATATCTAAACTTTTTTTCCAATTGAAAATACGAACAGAATATCTAAACAAATTGAAAACATAAAATCTTACAAATTTTTAGAGGTGCTCACGGTTTGGTGGTTCGGTTGCGGCCAAAAAAACTTCAAATCCACTATCCGTCCAAAATTGGGTGGATTGGAAAAAATCAATCCGCAACCATTCGCTCATCATCACACATCCATCCAAAATGCAGCGGATTGGTTCAGTTCGGCCAATTTGGATCGGAATACCCACTACTCACCCTTACTCACACCCATCAATTATAGGGTAAATTACACTAACCTCCCCTGATGTTTAGTATAATTATAAGGGCCTCCCCTGTAGTTTTAATAATAACACTAATCTCCCTTACTTTTGAAATTATTATAAAGATTCTCCCTTTTGTTAACTTTATTCCAAACAGTGTCAAAAATAACATTAAATGACTAAAATACCCCAACTCCATCTTTCTCTCTCTATTAGCCCAACTATTCCAACATTGCCGCATCTAACCCACCAAATCCTAAAGAAAGATAAATTAGTGACCTACTATCTAAGGCTACCGTCAACTTCCATCTCTAAGTGAGCTTACATTTAAATTTAAGGAATTATTACACATTCATAAAAAAATAAAATAAAAATAAAAATTAAGGCTCCGTTTGGTAGAGTTTTGTAACTATGATTTGAGAATATGAGTTGTATCTTGAGTTTGTGTATTTTAGAATTATGATTTGAGTGTAGAAAATTTGTTTGGTTATGGTTTTTGAATGAAGTGTTGAATTGAGTGTGGAATTGAGTTTTGAATTGAGTGTAGAATTGAGTTTTGAAAGTTTGATTTGACATGTGAAGTAAGAAAATTTGTTTGGTTATAAGTTTTGAAAAGAGTTTTCAAAACTTAATTCAAATTGTTATAACTCATAACAAAATACATTACTTTCACATTATTGAAAATTTTGATCAACACTCATAACCAAATTCTTTTTAAAATTCAATTAAAAAAATTTATTATTAACAAAAAATAACATTAATCAATTTTTTAATTGAAAATACTACCAAGGAAATAAATTTTTTTTCAAAATAAATATTCAAAAAATTTAAATCATAAATGTTTAAATAATTTAAATAATCTAAAAAATTTAATAAGTAAAAAATTAAAATAAATATTCAAAAATTTTAAATCGTAAAAATTTAAATAATTTAAATATTCAAAAAATTAAAATAATTTAATATTTTAATATTTTAAATTTAAAAACAACTCTACACTCAAATCGTAACCAAACACATAAACCAAAACTCAATTAAAAAATTATTTTTAAAACTCATAACCAAACACATAACTCGAAACTTCATACTACTTTCACAACTCTACACTCAAATCGTAACCAAATACATAACAAAAAAATTAAAATATTTAAAAATATTTTTATAATATAAAGTTTGAATTTATTTTTATAAAATATTTTAAAAATTAAAAAATTAAAATCGTAATATTTAAGAATTAAAATATTTAAGAATATTCAAAAAATTAAAAAAAATTAAAAAATTAAAAAAATCGTAACATATTTAAATATTAAAATATTTAAAATCTTAACAAAATTAAAATATTTTTAAAATATTGATTTGAATGGAGTTTTGAAAATAGTTTTGAATTATGTGTTTGGTTATGAGTTTTGGAAAGTAATGATTATGTTTTGAATTGAGTTTTGAGAAATGAGTGTAGAATTATGATTTGAAAATCCTAAACAAACACCACACTCAAAAGTGAGTGTGGAAATAGATTTTGAAAACTCCACCAAACGGAGCCTAAGTTTTTAATTATTAATATTTATAAAATTTATCATTTTTTAATAATTAATTTTCAAAATCACTCCTGAAATGAAATTTTTTCTAAATTTAAAGTAAGCATAATTAAACTTTTATATCCCACCGTGCAAGGCTATTTAAAAAAAAAAAAAAAAAAAATCTCACTGAATTTGGGAATATAGTCACCATGACTAAACTTTTAAATCCTATTAGATTTTTTATTTTTGTTTCTCTTTTGTTTCCTATTAGAATTCTTATTTTTATTCTCTTTTTGTTTTTTATTTTATTTTTTGTTTGTTTGTTTTAATTTTTATTTAAAGGTCACAGTATTATGCTATCATAACCAACCTTTCTCGTACAAAGCAATTCAAAACATATAAATATATATACACACTATATAGGGAAAGCGAATCATAACACTTTTGGTTTAGTTTAATTTTTGTAATCAATTTTCCAAAAACATTATGAAAAAACTAAAGATTAATTTGGTGTAAAAAATTAAAATAAAAAAAAATGCTCATCATTTTCACATATTTTTTTCTTTTTTGGGTGTAGAATTAATTTTAAAATAACCAACATTCCTAGTACAAGGCAATTCAAAAATTATACATATATATATACACATATAGGGATGGTGTGAATCATAACACTCTTTGTTTGGTTTAATTTTCATAATTAATTTTCTAAAGAAGTTATGAAAAACTTAAAAATTAATTTGGTGTAAAAATACTCATCATTTTCACATTTTTTTGGGTGCATAATTAATTTTTAAATATTTAAAAATATTTTTTTGGTGTTTATTTTTTAAATTAATTTCTATTTTTCAAAAAAAAAAATTCATAAAATATAATTTGAAAATGTAACTTAAGAGATACATTTTGTTTTTGAAAAACAGCATTTGATTGACGTTTCTAAATATTAATGATGGTACTGTTTGGCTGAGGGTAGTGTTTTGTTGTAAGCTTGTTGGGTCTTTGGAGGTAGAAGACAACCAAGGGTATTATTTAAATATGTTTGGTTTTAATTTTTTGGATTTAATTTTTTAAAAATTGATTTTTTTTTTAAGTGAATATTTTTAAAATTCAAAGCAAAATTTTTTTTTTAGATGCACCTTACTTAGATGTATCTAAAAAGTAAAATATTTATAAAAAAATATTTTAAAAAATTAATAAGTACACAACAATACGAAAAATATACTAAATTCACATAATTTTTTTTTTTTTTGTATTTTTGATATTTTGTGAATTTTCTAAAAAAAATTTCACAAATATTATATTTTTTAAGTGTATTTATGTTAGGTGTATCTAAAAATTAAAAACAATTCTTAGAATATTAAAAAAAAAATTAGTGAAAATAAAAAAAATAAAAAATTGCAATTTTTTAAAAAGTAAAATTTGAAAATCCAAACCAATTGGCATTTAAAGTCTTAAAACATGTGACATCAGCATATTTTGATAAGAGTTGATTGACGAGAATAGAAAAAATCAGTTTACACATTAAAAAAAGAATCAAAACAAAACAAATTTAAAATGCAGTATATATATAGGGTGTAATATTATGCACACACATAACGTGTGCTACAGTTCTAGTAACATAACAAATAAATAACCAAAATATATACTAATAAATTAGAATGCCATGCGGCACACAGGACAAGTCTTGCTAATCTTGAACTGTTTAAAAATGCACTTGTCATGATATTTATGAGAGCACGGTAAGGTAGTAACGTTAATTCTAATTGGAAGAGTCTTCGAACATAACGCGCATGTCTTTTTTTGAGAAGCAATCGCACATGGTTGAACTAAACGTGAATCTTTAGGAGTCATTTTCTCCAATGCTTCAATGGATGATTTTGTGGTTGGTAGCGAAATGAAATGATTGGGTTCTCTCATAATTTCTCTCATAATCCTGGCAACTGCCTCTTCCACGCTCAAATCAGGTCTTTGAAATGTTCTAACCACAACATTTAGAACAATGGGCAATACTTTTGGGTTTGGGTACAAATTCACCATTACACGAGCAAATCTACGCACCTCATTTATAATTGACTCTTCAATACTCGAGGGTAAATTCCTACAGCGTAAATGACCAAACAAAAAAACTTTCATGTTCTCACTCTCTAGAAAATCATTGCGACTGAAAAAAAATACCCAACGATATGAGTCTAGCAGTATAACATCACTATCGTGGTTCCTGCCAATACTATCGCTGCCACGAGTAGATTTCTTGAGTTCATTAGAAAATTGTAGTTGAACATAAATGCCATCATCAATCGGCCCACAAGTGGGTGTGGTAAGAATTTTCTCGTCCTCCCAACAACTGTAGGCATAGCTATGATCCATGTCTATGGTATTGTATTATCTGATGATACCAAAATAAAAAATGTCAAATATGAATGTGATATGAAACAAACAAAATATATACATATATATAACGATATGAAAGGGAGAGACAGATCAAGAAGATGGGTACTAAAATTTGCTAAAAAAAATCTAAAGGAAGCATATATTTATAATAACATTCTATATCCAGTTTGATTTGGATATTAAATTTCCAAGTAACGCTATACAAACAGAATTTGTATTTAAAAAATTCATGGATAATAATGTGTTACATTTATAGTCATTCATCAATCTGATTCATAATTGCAAGAATAGCATTACCACATTATTCGTGTCTTAAATTTTGTATGAAAATTATGTACGCATATCATTTTTCTAAATTTCCTTTCGCTTTTGCTAGTGATATGAAAGAGTGGTGACAAGAGTGGCCATGAAAATTGCAACCACAACATTTTTTTTTTGAACAGTTACTCCAAAAAAAAAAAAAAAAATTGAGTATGATCTTTCTAATAAAATAAACTATGAGTTTTTAATTTTGTTAATTTAAATTTAAAATTTTTGATTTATTTTCAATTTAAACTATTTACTTATTTTCAGTAAGTAGAACCAATGTAGGTGTATATAAAACATCTAAAATATTATTTTTTATTGAGTTTAATGACTAAAATACATTTTTTTTTTCCAATGATTTTACTTATCAAATATAGACAAACAAAATCAAAAAATTAAAATACAATTTGATAAAAGAAAAAAATTATTTTCTTATAAGGATTAAACCCTGAAGTATTTTTTGTAATTTCTTTTTTTTTAATAATTAAAATAATGGTGTACGTCCCACTGCTCTCATGTATTCGTGAGCAATTTATTAGTCATTATTGTTTGTACCATTGCTCTAAATCGTGTGTGGATTTTGAGTTTGAGAAGTTTTATGGTCTGATTGTTTCTTGTTTGAGATTTATTTATTCATTTAGTTTAATATTTTTTATTTTTTTGTTGTGCTTATAGTATCTAGAACACCCAACTACATCAAAGTTGATGATTATTATGAATAATTAGGATAAAAACTAGAATTAGAGTTAAAACAAATACAAATATAGAGAATGGAGAGGAAACACACGACACCACGATTTTATGTGGTTCAGCAAAACCTATCTCCACGAGTAATAATTTTCACTAATCAAGAGCAATTGTACAAATAATAATTTTTAATATCAAACAAGAACGAATGCGTACCTTGCAATCTCTCACAAAAACCCGAAATATTTCAACATGAGAAATCATCCATATTTATAATAGAAAAATCGTACCCAAGTATTAAACCCAAACCCACAAGGAATAGAATTCTAGTTGTTAAATTAATTTAGTTTCTTATAATCCAATCGAAAGCTAATAAGAAAACACTTACAACCAAGTCAAATAAGAATTCTCTCCCACAATCCTAATCCATAAAATAAAAGAATAACAATAAATAATAATAAAAAAGGAAGAAGAAAGAAGTATATTCAAACACAAACTGATTTGAGAGTGGATAATAATCACACGCAAGTTAAAATAAAAGAATAACAATAAATAATAAAAAAAAGGAAGAAGAAAGAAGTATATTCAAATACAAACTGATTTGAGAGTGGATAATAATCACACGCAAGTTGTCTCCTTCCTTTGCTGTAGAACAACATTTAGGTTTATTTTGACTTTAGGAAAAGCTTAAAAAATAAATAAATAAATAAAAAGTCTGTGACCACGTTTTTCTATTTAGCATAAAATTATAATTTTAGATTTAGGGTTCACTTTAGGAAAAAAAGAAGAACTTAACATCTATGAAGAAGGTTTTTTTACCATTGTCACATTGATTCATCATCATCCTCTATCGCCAATCCTCACTCACAACACCATCTCGTGCTCAATCACAGGGCCAGCCCTGAGGTGAGGCGACTAAGACGTTTGCCTCGGGTTTCTAATTTTGAACAAAATTTAGGGCCCCCAACTAGGGAAGTGTATCATGTTATACTATTTCATAATTACTTCAATATTAGCTCAATTCATTTATTTTCATGTCGTCATATGGCGTTATTTTGATTCGCGTCCGATTGATATTTAATGTGAAAACTTTCACTTTTAGTGTAAAATAACTTAGCAAGTGTAGGGAGATTTTTCCCGTAAGTTGAATTTTATAAAATTTATTTATACTAAATGAAATTTTTCATAGAATGTTTGATTTTAATTCAATTGCATTTTTCTAATTAAGAAAATTGTACCTTATTACTACATATTTTTTACTAGATTGACTCCAAAATAGGTAACAAAAAAAAGATATTAGCCTTAATTATTATTTTACATACTTTTTTATTCAATTAGATAGAGTTAAATAAAAGATTAAAAAATGTCATGGCATCCCTTAGTGAACATTAAAATATATAATTAATAATTCATGTTATTGAGTCGTATCATACTTGGATTCATGTTGAAAAATAGTCAACCCTACATTGCTAATTTTATATATTACTTGAGTTGTATCGAAAATTATCATCCTTATCCCCAATTAATTTTAGTTATTACAGCATTGATAAGCTAAAAAATAAAGATTAAATTTAACTAATTGAAGTTCAACTATTATATATATATATATATATGTTATCTAAATTTTGTTAAATTGTAATGCAATAAAAATAAATTTTGTCTTTTTTGTTTTATCCAAACAATTTTTTTATTTATTTATTTATTTTTGGATAATGATATATAAAGGGTCCAATTTAAAAAATTTGCCTTAGGCCCCTAATAACTGAGGCTGGCCCTGCTCAATCACTCTCTTATTTCAACTATTATAGATTGTTTATGTGTGTATATATATATATGTGTGTGTATGTGTATGTATAATATATGTGAGTGTGTCACACCCTATATGCAAATATGAATGTCATAACTAAAAATAATAATTATTAGTCATAATCAAAGATCACATAGAGAATAATCTAAGACCTTTTCAATTATAATTAAAATAATAATCAAAATAAGTCACAATTAATATCACAATGAATGATAATTAGAGACGGAACGAAGATTTCATTATCAGAGGGGCCAAAAGATAAATAATTTTTTTTCACCATATATACAAACACACATGTATATAGAATATGATATATAAATTATATATAGATATAGAAAAAAATTAAATACCGTAGAAGCAATCTCTAATTGAATGAATAAGTTTTTTTTGGTGCAAAATAGAAAGATAATACAAGTTGGGAGAAAAATGAGATATATATTTTTTATATTGGGGGTCATTTTATGTATAAATTGATATATATATTTTTGAAGTGCTATGACAAGCAATATTTTTCATTGAAATAGGGAACCATGACCCTCCATGGTCTTCTCCTAGTTCTGTCACTGATCATAACCAAGTTGTAATTAATACTATAATAAGTTATAACCCAAAAGTGATGTGCCTTATAAAATTTTCCTATATATCTTACATTTTTGTATTGTAATAGTGATGCTTGTATTCAAAAGAAAAAAGAAAAACAAGAATAGATGTGAAATTGTTTGTTTGAAGGCAAATCTTGATTTTATTTTTTATTTTTTTTTTGTATGAAAATTGAGCTTATTTTTGCTAGGATTGAAATTCATGCAATTTGTTAATTACTTCTTCTCCCCCCCCCCCCCCCCCCCAATATATATATATATATTGTTAATTACTTACATAGAAAGTAATGAATCAACTTGTGCATATATTTATATTATTATAAGGAACGGCTAAAAATTAGTGAATAGTTAAAGGGACAATTAATTGTAGAGCTTATTTTAATTAATTATGAAAAATAATAGCAATTCATTCATTATGTTGTTAGCTTCATTTGTACAACTTTTTAACACTTATCTTGCTTTTGAAGCAAAAAATCGAATTAATTTTTGTATATATTCATTTGTACCACTTTTTAACACTTCTCTTTTTATTTTATTATGAGATTATTGTTATTAATGGAGGTTGATGGACTTGAGAGGAGTATAGAAGATAATACCAGATTGTTAAAAGAGCACACACCAAGTCTTGGAATTGAGTTTGAGTCAGAGGAAATTGCATATCAATTCTACAATGAATATGGAAGAATTATGGGATTTAGTATTAGAAGAGATTACCATACGAAAAGCAAGAAAGATGGCATAATGGTTAATGGAAAGTTTGTTTGCTATAAAAAAGAGGGAGAAAAAGATAAACAAAGTGAAATGGTAAAACAACCTCGACAAGACACAAAAACTGATTGTAAAGCATTCTTGTATGTCTCTTTAGATCGAGAATTATCAAAATGGGTTATTACAAAGTTTGATGATACCCATAACCATATTATGCATCTTCCTTAATGTGCTCATATGATGCCATCTCAAAGAAAGGTCTCTGAAGCTCAAGCTATAAATATGAAATTAGCTGATGCTACTGGTTTATCACTCAAGGCATCACATGATCTCATTAGTACCCAAGCAGGTGGGAGGGAATTTGTAGGATTCATGCGAGAAGACCAAAAGAGTTACTTGCTTGTAAAAAGACAGAGAGACTTGCAATATGGTGAAACAAGTACTTTGTTGAGATATTTTCAGAAGCAAGCTACCAATAATCTATTTTTTTACTATGCAGTTCAATTGGATATTGATGAAATGATAACCAATATTTTTTTTGGGCTGACCATTAGATGATTATAGATTATGAAAATTTTGGGGATGCTGTTTTATTCGACACAACATTTCGAACAAACAAAGAGTATCAACCGTTTGCTCTTTTTACTGGCTTTAACCATTTTAGAACGATAGTGATTTTTGGTGTCGCATTACTATATGATGAAACCACAACATCATTTGAGTGGTTATTTGAAAATTTCTTGCATACAATGTCGGGAAAAAAGCCTAGTACTATTTTTACATACCAAGATCAGGCAATGGCTAAGGGAATTTCTTATATCATGTCTGATGTTACTCATGGATTGTGTACTTTTCACCTAATGCAAAATGCCTTGAAGCATTTGGGCTATTTATGCAAGGGCAGCTCAACATTTGGAAGTGACTTTAAAGCTTGCATTTTTGGATATGAAGATGAAAATGAGTTAGTTGAAGCTTGGAAATCTTTGATTATTAAATACAACTTGGAGGAGAATACATGGATGAAGAAAACTTGGGAACTTAGAGAGAAGTGGGCACAAATGTACATGAAATTGTCATTTAATGCAGGTATGCGAAGCACCCAACTCAGTGAGAGCTTGAATGCAAAATTAAAATAGCACTTAAAATCTCACCATAATATTGTTCAATTTTTTATCCATTTCGATCTAGTTGTTTTAGGCAAGCAGTATAATGAAAGTTATGCTATTTATCAATCTAGACAAAACTTACCAGGAATAAAAATCAAGAGTTGTCCTATGTTGGTTCAATCTGTGAAACTATATACCCCTCATATCTTTGATTTATTCCAAGGCGAGTGTGACAAGTCTCTTTCTTGTCAAGTAAGGAAATGCTGTGAGTTAGAAGAAGAAATTAAATATGTGATTGGTTTGTATGGAGAAGATAGAGTATATTATGGTGGGTGCAATGGAATTTGATAATTTAGGAGACAAAACTCTACAAAATGTTTGTTGTACTTGTCAAAAATTTGAGAGTTTTGGAATTTTGTGTGGTCATGCAATTAAAGTGCTCCATTAGATGAATGTTATGGAAATTCCCGATAGATATATACTAGTGCGATGGAGGCTAGATGCAAAGTATTGTTCATCCAAAGACAAAAAAGTTATAGTGAATGAGATTGATCCCAAGTTGGTGATATTAGCGTGTTATAGACATCTATGTCCTAGAATGGTAAAATTAGCAGCTCGATCATCTGAATATGATACTGTATATGAGTTTGTGGACAATAGTATTTCTGATTTGTGTGTAAAAGTGGACAATATGATCGTTTCACTAAATAGCTCAAATGCTTCAAGTAGTGGAGGCCCCATTGACATGGGATGAAATGATATTGATCCAAATTTTGAAAGAGTTAAGGGTTTGAAAAAGAAAGACAATGTACAAAAGAGTGGTGGTAGATTAAAACCTTGGCATGAGAAGATTGGAAAGAGGGAAAAAGTTGTTCACAACCTTGCATCACTCAGGTATTAATCTTATTTAGCTATGTAATTTTTATATTTTATATTTTTATTTATTTACCTTACTTTATGCAATGTACTTATAAATACTTCAAAACATCCGTAGAATATTGACCAATGCAACAACAATATAGATGTCCAAAATTCATCTTCAAACCAACCACATGTGAGTTTTTCTTTTATTTTTATTTACAATATATGGTGCAAATGTAATGATAATGACACACTGTATTCACTTATAATTATTTAGGATGTTCATACACCTTATTGGTCACAAATGATAAATTATGGATATAATCTTTTCACGCATGACGTTAATTGTCCACCATCACACCCACAGTCGGTGCTTTTGTCTTCCCAAGTATCATATAGTCCACCAATTTCTTAGGTATTTAATATACTTACATTTGAAAATAAAAAATAGTCAATAAATTTTATTCTAAATACATTTTCTTATATATTTTTTTCTTCCAGGAAATTTTAGTTGATCCAACAGTGCAAACTCCTATGGAGGCTTCATCATGTTTGGACAAGGATGAATCTTTTAATTTCTCTAGCAATTCACAACCACCCCCACAAAATTGAAAGAGATGACATTTGATTAACATGTAACTATTGCCTTATTATTACTGTAATTTCCAGAAATATTGGGCTCGATCATATTATTGTTTATTCATTTTAATGATTTTGAAATTTGAATTTTGGATGATTTGGTATGTGAAGGAATTAGATTTACAATGATATTGAATATTGAATTTGTTAGTTGGTTCACAATTTAAATTCAACTTTATTTTTTTTATTTTTGATTTAATTTAGTTGTTACAATTATATATATATAGTAGCTACATGTACTTTTTGTATTATATGGTTGTTACAGATTGTATAATTGAAATACCATTTGTTTTAAGTGCTTATATTTCAACGTTGGTTTTCTTTTAAAATTTAAAGTAAATTACATCGATAGTTCCTAAATTTTGTCAATTGTGTCGTATTGGTCCTTACACTTTCAATTAGCTCAATTTTGATTCTTAATTTTTTAGATTTTTGTGTCAATTTCATTTAATTGATAATGACGTTAGGATTTTTGACAAAAAATAATTACTAAGTTGGTTGATGTTAATTCAGTAAATTAATAAAATTTGTCCTTACGTGATACGTGTTGCTCATATGCATATTTTTCATAAATAAAAAAAATAACAATTATAATGAACTGAATTAAATTGGGACAAAAAAAAAAGATATAGTTAAAATAGAATTAATTAAAATTACATAAATTAAAATGACACAAAAATAAAATATAAAAATATCAGTACAATTTATTGTAGACACCCTATATTTCACCGCACTTAAGACTTGGGCACCTCAGGTTGAACACTCAATGATGAAATCTTACGCTGTACAACTGCTCAAGTTTTTCAGCGAAAGGCTTTGATTTTTGAGTTTCTAATCCCAACCTTACACCCCATTTTGACCAAAACTATTTCAGACCTTAAAACTCACTTTTTCAAAATATTTTTCCAAATGTTTCTACAATATTCCAAGACTCGCATTTTATTTAAAATATTACATTTTTCGGTAAACTGAGTACAGACAAAGTGGAAATAAATGAAAGGAAGGTGAACTCTTTGAAAATATTTAAAAACATCTTATTTATAGGTTTGGAGTTGGAGGAAATATGATGGGAGGGAAGAAAACTAGTTGGGAAACAGGTTGAGCAGCAAATCATTAAAAAAGAAATGAACAACCTTCACTAAATTAAGAATATTTCTTTGTACACTTAGAATTTAGATATGAGACCACCACCATTGGAAATTAGACTTTTGGGGCTTCAATTTAGACTCTAGAATCACCACTAACCAAGTCCGGCTGAAGGAGATATGCTCGTTTGAAGTCAAGCTTGAAAACAGATTTTGTTTACAAGTAATAAGCCGGCCACTTAAGGTGGCCGGCCTGCCAGTTGATGAGAAATTTGGCCATTTCAAGTGGCCAGACGTCCATGTGTCCCAACATGCCAATTTTAGTGGCCAACCGTTCCCTTATATGGTCGGCCGGCCAGGTTTCTCGGCTGGCATATATTTTCCTGCCAGCTATCTCCCCATGTGCATGTACTGCACCAGCTGGCTCAATACAGACATTTCCAACTGAAGCATCTATTTTTCTATATATACTTGACCATACCTTATGTTTTTAGGTTAGAAAAAATTCTTAAGTGCCCAAACCTTGTAAAACACTCTCCCTCTCTATCTTGCAATATACATACACTCTCTATACATTTCCTAAACTAAAAATTTGAGTCTCCTTGCTGAGGTTCTTAAGCTAAAATTTCAACTCTTGAGGGTGATCGCTTGTTGGTTTATGAATCAAAGAGTAACTCCTCTTCAAGAGGTATAACTTTGGCCATCCTTACACTACTTGTTCCTTCTCTTTTCTTGCTGTTTTCATTCTATTTTTGGATTGTTTTTATGGGCTGAAACTCGTGACTTAAAGCTACTAAAGGTGGAGGGGTTAACCACCCTTCTTTGAACCTTATTCCATAACCTTTTGTCCTTGTGTTTCCCACTTTTTCTCAACTTTTGATCATTGTTTTTTAAAGTTTTAAGAGACTAAATTATATGTTTTTGAGGTCTAAAAAGTGGAGGGGTTAGCCACCCCTCTTTAGACTTGCTTACTAGCTTCAATTCTCTTCCATTTTGTTTACTTTTTCTTGGTTTTTTCAAAGTATTTCCAGCATTATTTTATTGTTTTTAGGATTGTTTTAATGTGTTTATTTCATTTATGCCTTGCATAGTATGCTTGTAGTGTTATAGTCCTCATAGGCTTGGTGGTTTAGACCTTAGACAACAACCTATTTGAGTTGATAGCCTTTATTTCATAGTTTTCATACTTGTAGTCACACTTCCAAGAATCATCTCTGCAACCTCCCTCCTTTCTTGGTTTTTTTTTTTTTTTTTGGTGAAGAGTTCTTTCAAACAATTGAGGTTTCTTAAGGAATGCGAAAGAGACCTTCCATGCTTAATGGTTTAATTTCTTCGGAGATTCATTACTGGGGCATTACATCTCTCTCATGCCAAGAACAATTTCTTGTTTGACATTTCTCTTTATTAGTGGGCATAATTATCACTTTTGGGACAAAATGATTAAAGAATCGTAAGGTATTTAAAAAAGGCTAATAAAATTGGAATAAAAGTGGTAACAAGATAATAAAATCAATTTAGGTTTAATCAGACGTTAATTGAACCTATTGAGCCTTGGATCATTACATGCTCCTAGTGATGTTAATGGTTCAAGGAGCAATGTCCACTCATTTCTGTGAGGTGACTCCATGATAGGAAATGGGTGTTGTTGGTCTTTCATTTCATGTCATTGATCTTTTTGTCCAATTAGTTCATAAATCATCATTCAATAACCTTGCGATCATTGATGATTTGTGGACTGATTCTACTCCTTCCTTGATCAATTCTATGATAGAGAGAAGCAGAAAGGACAAACACCTCCTGAAAACACTCTGGTTGTGCTCTGTTTTCATTTTGTTGCAGCAGGGCAGAGCACAAAAACAGTAGTCGGCCGGCCACCTTACCATCTGGCCGACCACTTTTAATGGCCGGCTGGCCACTTCATTTTACACAGGTAGTGCCATTTTCATGGTGGAACAGAGCAGAGGCTAGGGTGAAAACAGATTAATTTTCTGACTACGAGACAGAACAGAAACTTATAAACAAAGAGTTTCTGGGAGGATATTCTTGTTCATATGTATGAGACTCCACGTCTTCCGTTTCTTAATTTAGTCCATAATTTAATGATTTAATAGTAGTGTGTTGTAATTAATTACTTAGAATTATTTGAATTTGCAATAATTAGTTAAGTTAGCTTATTTATTTATTCATTCATTAGGTGTTGTAATAGCTAGTTAATCCGGACACTCATTCGGACCCTCTTGCATGAGGGCAAAATTGTAATATTGTGTATGTCTTCCAACCCCCATTTATTTCTCCCTTTTATTTACCTGGTTATAATGGTAGCATCGTATTTTACATTCTCATGTCATTGCCATGACTTGTATCCAGTTTTGCAAACATTTAGGTTCGATTCATCATTTTAACCTTGTTATCATATCTTACTTAACTAAATACGTGCACTATCGCATGCTTTGCGTTGAGTCATATGCCATGTTAACAGAACGAACCTAGTAGTTGCATTTTGTATGTGTTGCATTAGTCACTTGCATACTAGAGCATGCATTTTTCTAACTATTTTCTTCTATTTTGGCTTGCCTCGGTTGAGTACTAGGTGAGCATTTCTTGCTTTAGCATATTGCATGTGTGTTAGTGTTGCCATACCAAGCATATTTACCATGAGTCTAAGTGCTTAGTTGATATATCTCTTGAATGCCTGTGGATGAAGGCTAAATTGCTTAAATTGGGATGATTTGATCAGTGCACATGTGAGCTCACTTTTTCAAGTGGTACATATTCAAAACAATTTTCAAACAAAACATGAAATCAAAGCATTTCAAAGTGGGCAAATTAGTCTATACTTGTGTGCATCACATAGTAAAGATAGCATAATAATTGGAATAAGAGCATATACTGTACATAAAAATCACATTATGATTAGTAGAGGCCGATCTTTGATTGGGTGAGTGGGATGCTCAATTCATGACTTTTCTCTCTCATACCTAAGTTCTTGAGCTGAGACACTTTGTTGATAACGGACATGTGGCATTTGGCATGAGTCACAGGTTTTCTAAATTTCTTAAAAATATTTAGGTGGCGACTCTAAAATCTGGCAATGTAGTCCATTTTTGGCATTTTTGATTAAAAATTGATTTTCCAAACATTTGCTAGATTTGGACTCATTTGTGTTTATCTATTTCACATTCCGTTCGTGAAACCAGATTTAGAACCATGGGAGTCCGAACTGTAGGGCTATCGTATCCGAGGAGACTAAACCCCTCCGAGGAGCATGAAAAACTACCTACAGTTTTTAGCGACTCTGTTGGGGACTTAGAGAACTTGACTCGAACTTCACGATGTGAAATTTTATTTACAAATATATATGTTCTTCGCATTTGCATCTGCATTGTTACTCTAACATTCCTAGGTGGTTTGTCGCAGGCTTGCCCAAAAAGCTTGCCAAAAGGTTGGCCGGTCATGGGCACTGCTATGTTGGAAACACAACCCTCAAATCTAGATTATCGCCCTACCGCTTGATCCTCCTTTCACTTCTCGGTGTTAGGTGTAAGAGGTATATTAGGTAATCTTGCTGAGGTAACCCTTTTGATCAATTGGCCTAGCTGCGTATAGTAAAGCCATAGTGACTGTTCCAACATAGGACAGAATGCTCACTCGTATGCAGGATTTTGTGAAACTGCTTGCTTGAAATAGTAAAACCCTAAATCATGTCAAAACTAGGACAAGGAAACCTTATCCTCTCATAGGGGTGTTTTGAATGCTTTTGTGCAAAATGTGAAATCTTTCGTACTGTGTGATGCAATCCTTGGAGAGTCTTAATCTTGAGGCGATTCCTTTCAAACTTGATCGTCATATCAGAAGTAGAATTTGGGTCAAAATCTAGGGGTTTGTGTAGAAAAATATGGTGGAAAAATATCAGAACCAGAACCAGAATTAGGGCCAAAAATTGTATCTTGCTTTGTTTGGACTAGCATACCTGGTATCCTGATCTAATGGGGCATTTGTTTTTAATGTTAGGTTTGTCTGAACTAAAGAAAAAACAGTACCCTTCTCAGCAAAGGCCCAACCCAATCCAACCTGGAAAGCCTTAACCCATCATAGTCCATCCAATCCTAGAAAAAACCCACTCAACGAAGGTCCAGTCCATCTGATCCCAAAGGCCAACTCAGAAAAGATCCATCCAATGCCAAATGACCAATTCTAAAAAGCCTCATCTAGTCAAACCTGTCTAGACTAATCTAGTTCAGATACATCAAGTATAACCAGGTCAAAATCCTTGTTAGTCAGCTCTTAGGTTACCTCCATCCAACTCAGCAGACCCATGATGACACAGAGTCTAGAAAAAGTTGTGGCCATGATAACGGCCCTAAACCAAGGAATTGCTATGCAGGATAAGACCATTATTGAAATGCAACGCCCATCTAGGGCATCTACTACACATCCAGTCCCAGGCCTCTAGCTGAACTTTGACCCACCTCTGCCAGCTGAAGATTTGCAAGGTCCAGATCCTTGAGAAGAGATGGCTCAAGCTCGAGTTTTCAAACCCCTGGTGCAACCTAAAGAGGGGCTTTTTTCCCTTGATATTAATGAGGTTGACCCGACCTTGTTCAAAATTGCTAACCTTGAGAAGCAATTCAAAAAGGCACAGTGAATTAACTCCATTCCCGACATTGAGGATGGGTACACCGAGGCTGCCGTAAGGCTCCTAAACAGATTCAAAATGCCACCCATTAATCGTTTCGACGGCTCTGGAGATCCTATGGTACATATCTAGCTTTTCTTGGACGTCCTGAAACCGATGGGTTTGACTAAGCCTCAGAAACTCTCTCTGTATGAAAGAACCCTGTTAGGTATAACAGTCACTTGGTATGCCAGATAAAGTGAAGCAAAACTAGGAAGATTTGGCTGAGGCGTTTGTCAATCAATATTCTTACAATACCCATATTGAAATGACCACCCAAGAGCTCGAAGTAACCCACCAGAATCTTAAAGAACCTTTTGTGGAATTTGTTAGAAGGTGGAGAGCAAAGGCAACACAAATGATAGATCGACCTTCTAAGAGAGACCAAGTGCGGATAGTGGTGCAAAACCTTGAGCCTGATATGTTACAAAAGTTAATAGTCACTCCACTGTTCACTTTCAAAAATTTGCATGAATTAGGGGTTCAGATTGAGAGTGCATTTAACAGAGGGATTAATCCTAGAACAAGCGAACCAACAAAGAGGGTGTTTTCCAAGAGTACCAATGCTAGCAGTAGCACTATTCCTAAACCCATTAAGATCAATACCGTTGCCACCAATCTCAAAACTGCTTTGCCAATATCAACCCACAAATAGCCAGCCCAACCCAAGCTCAAGGTAGAACTTTCACCCCCCTCTATATGAGCCTAACCAGTGCACTAAAAGTCCGAATAGAAAAAGGGTATCTCAAATCCCTTTATCCCCAACCTCTTCCTGACCCACTTCTTGCTAGACATAACCCCACCAAATACTGTGCGTACCATCAACAACGCGGCCATGGCATCGATCATTGCTACCACCTCGTCATGAGGTTCAAAATCTTATCGACAACCAGACGATAGCTCCACCTTAAGAACCCAATGCTACCACTAATCCATTTCTCATCCATGACTAAATACCTCATATTTACCTTAACCTCATCCATATACTACCTATTTCCTTCGACCCCAGTATATATATCACTCTATTTCATCTACCCAAGCTAGAGGTGTTCATTGTTGAAAGTACCGATTTGTGCATGATGGATACACCCACTCCGGTTCGGACACAACAAGAGCGCCAAATGGCCGAACCTACTGCTGCTGAGATGTTGAGAATGATTGAAGACCTTCAAGGAATGGTGGCAAATTTAACCTTTAGCGTTTCGACCCCGTCAAAGGATTCTCCAATCTTGGGACAAGCTAAAAGTGGAATGGGCCAATCAAAAGCAAACAGGCCTTGCCCAGATATAGCTGTCCGACTCTTTGACAGAGTTAAAACAAGTGGTAAGAACAAAGTCGGGGCAAGTATTGATCCTTATGTACATCTCTGGTGGGCTATTGAGACTTTGAAGGTCAAAGGGTTGAACAAGTAGCAAGTGCTCGCAATTGTTGCAAAGACTGTGGATGACACTTTTATCGCTCACGTTGAGAGCATTTTGAATCAGGGGGCAAACAATGAAGAGAGATGCTTTACCAAAAACACCTATCCTGAGTCCAGTCCCAAGCTCATAAATATCCAACCAACATCTACCAACCCATTTGCCAATGTTTCTAAACCTGATTCTTCTTCTTCCCAAGAACGAGCCTTTGCTCATCTCCATATGAGCCCAACCCTCGCCTTGAAGGTACTGATGGAGAAAGGGTATCTTAAATCGCTCAATCCTCGACCTCTCCGTAACCCTCTCCCACCTAGATATGACCCTACCCAATATTGCACATTTCATCAGCAGTATGGTCATCATACTGACCGTTGCTTTCGTCTTCGCCATGAAATTCAAGATTTGATTGACAATAAGGTCATCACCCCACCAAATCCCAAAGCTGTCAATAAATCTCTTCCTGATCGCAATAGATTGCCACCCCATAACATAAATCCCATCCAAGGCTGTCCAACAACCAACCTTGACTCTAGCTAGCATAGTCAAAGAGATATGTGGGGACAACAGGGGTAATTGTGAGGCTCAATCTGTGAGACCCGATTTGAAAGTCTGAAATCAATCCTATTGGGTGTGGATGCTAGTATTGCTGAATTGATGGTAGGTCTGGACCCTCCTATGGGTTACTTGAAGTTTTTTTTCATGAATTCGACCGATGGACTTGGAAAGTGAAAACCCCTTTTGTTTCACGGGTACTGATTTTGTTTTAAGTCGTGTCCTGTAAATAGTTGAGTTGTGAGTTTTATTTTCGTTATCTTTTCTTGCGTTATTACATCAGTTGAGTCTTTTCCCTTGAGTCGCTCTCGTGTACCCTCAGGTCTTTGTTTTCCTAAATAAGAAAGCGGGAGTCAAATGTCTGATCATTTTATTGTGCCTATAGTAATTCATGTGTGATCTTTTGAAAATGGGAAAACTTCGAAATTGTTTTTTGAATAAGATTCCGTTAATAAGCTCGAGTGTTGAGAGAATCCTCCAAATGGTTTGAGTGGGTTCCGACTTATCAATGCAAAGTCCTTCATGGTTTCAAGAATTTTAAGTTGTTTCTTTTGCAAACTTGCAAAGATAGGTTCAAAATTGTGCGCGGTATTTTACGTTGTCCTGGGGATTCTCTTCACCATTAGGCGATCATTTTGGCAAGCACAAAAAGACTTTTAGACCTCACAATCATAGAATTTCTCCCCTTGATGTTTTCATTACTTAAAAAAGAAATGGTATCTATACTATATATTAAGCAAAAAGGGATTTTTAACTCCCAAGACCTGTGGGAGTTTCAATATCCCAATTTGAATTTTCTAAATTTTTTATTAAAAAAAAAAACTCAGCATTTATTGATTTGGTCAAAATCTCCTGATCAGCATTTATTAACTTTTTTCAATTCACATGTCTTTCCACATGCCTGCATTTATTGATTTGGTCAAAATCCCCTGATCAGCATTTAAAATCCCCTTATACAAATAATTATAGATACAATTTGTGTATAGTTACTGCAGTACCATTTTTAACTTCTCTCATACACTATGGTTAGTAATAAAATTGTTAAATTATTTTATAAAAAATCTTTAAAAACATAATTTATATATTAAAAAAAATCTAAAACAAATATAAATATCTATAATTATCCCGTGCATAGCAAGGGTGATAGACTAATATTATATAAGGAAAAGGGGGTTTCTAACCCATAAGCTTTGTGGGAGCTCCAAGATCCCAATCTTAATTTTCTAAATTTTTTATTTTTTGTTTTTTTTAAAAAAAAAACCTAGCATTTATTAACTTTTCTCAACCCACAAGCCTTTTGGGAGATTTGGTCAAAACCCCTCATAATAAAACTTTAATGCATTGAGAACAAGTATAAATTTCTTAAAAAGTCCAACATATATCATTATTATCAAAATATTAAACTTTAAAATAATATAACTTTTGATGCAGATGTCGGTTTTTAATAAAATTAGTATTTTTAGAATTTTCACATCAAGATCTATCAAATAAGATCCATATTGATTATTAAATTCTTAAAAAATAATTAAAAAAAATTATTATCATTGAAATTGATATAAAAGTAACAATACCATTTGATAGTAACATGTTATTCTGTCTCACAGTAATATGTTATTTTGTCTGATAGTAACATATTACTCTGGTTCACAGTAACATGTTATATAAGGAAAAATGAAGTTTTTAACCCACAAGCTTTGTAGGAGTTCTAATATCCCAATCATAATTTTGTAATTTTTGACTTAAAAATAAATAACCTCAGCATTTATTGACTTCTCCCAGCCCACAATTTTTTTTTACTTTTCTCATAGTTATTGCAGTACCCTTTTCAACTGCTCCCATACACTATGGTTAGTGATGGGATTGTTAAATTATTTTTATAAAAAATCTAAAAAAATAATTTCTATATTAAAAAAATATCTAAAACAAATGTAAATATCTATATCTATATATTATATAAGAAAAAATAGGTTTTTAATGAGAAGCCTCCTAAGAGTTCTAAACTCTCATTCTAAAATTATTGAATTTTCAATTTATAAAATAGATTAAAAAAACCTATTGGCTGATTTATTTATTTAATTATTTTAGAAATATTTCGTAATCTTTCCATCATAATCTCTCTCACCAATTTTCAAAATAAATAAATAAAACTTGCATTCCTTTTCAATCCTCAAAAAAATCAAATAATATTTTTCATGAAGTTGTGGGTATCCATCTATATCTTATATATTATATTATAACATAACAAAGAAAAAAAAAATTTAAATCAAACATACAAACTGATAAAATTAATAAATTAGATTTTTATTTATTCAGTTAAAATATTTCTTCTGCCTCTCAATATCCAATTTTAAATTTTAAAAATTTATAAAGTGGGTGTTTGGGAAATGAGTTTTTTTGTAGGTTTTTTTAGTTGTAGGATATTATTGGAGAAATTTTTTTTTGTGTTTGGGAAGATAGTTGGGTTTTTTTGTGGTTGGATGTGATGTTTGTGAGAGAAAAAGTAAAATGATTATGGGGTTTGATGTGATATTTTGTTTGGATTTATTTTTTTTGGTTTTGTAACTAATTTGTCTTTTAGTGAAAAAAATAAAAATAAAAATAAAAACCTAAAAAATTTGTTCCCAAACACCGCCAAAGTCTATCTAAACAAATCTAATTTGAAAATGTCTGTAACTATCATACTTTAAATCAATAAAACTCACATATCTATCACATATTTAACTTGCATCATAACTTATCTAAATAATAATAATTAGAAACAAATAGAAACCACAGATAAATTAAATATCAAAAAAAAAAACCCCCACAATTCCATCTAAAAAAATTGAAAAAAAAAATAAAATAGAAACCACACAAAAATAAAAAAAATAAGAATTTAGATATAGATCTCAAAAAGATATAACAATATGTAAATTTGAATTATGATTTAATAATATAATTATCTATTTTTTTAATGTATATCTATCAAAATTTTAAATCACTTAATAGGACTAATTAATTAATTTTCTAAAATTATTGATTTTTCAATTTATAAAATAGATTTAAAAAAAAAAACTATTGACTGATTTATTTATTTAATTATTTTAGAAATAATAATTATCCTTTAATTTATGAATTTCAAATGGAAAGATATAAAAAAATATTTCATAATCTCTCCATCCTAAGCTCTCATTGATTTCCAAAAAAAAAAAAATATTAAAACTTGCCCTCTTTCTCCCTTTCCAAAAAATCAGATAATAAAATAGATTTTCAAAATTTAAAATCACTTTAATATTTTTTATGAAAGTTGTGAATATCTATCTATATCTTATATATTATATTATAATATAACAAAAAAAAAACTAAAAATCAAATATACAAACAGACATTTAGAAATTATTTAAGTGAAAAGAAAAGAAAAGAAAAAAGAAAAAGAAAAAAAGAAATTCACATATATACAAATAATTATAAATACAACCCGTGCATAGCACGGGTGAAACACTAGTTACTTCAAAAAGAAATGGATAAAAGAAGATAAAAGAAACCAAAAAGAAGAAAAGAAAAAAGAAAATAAAAGAAAAAGGAAAAAGAAAAGGAAAAAAGGGAAGAAACAAAGAAAGAAGTCAACCATCAAGCCAGGGACATTCATTGGAATGAAATCCAATCAACTGTGCAGAAGGGAACTTTTGTCTGAATCCAGGAAAGCCAATGCGAGGAAGTACCACATTGCAAGAAGAAGCAACTCTAAAAATAGAGCGAAGGAAATGAAGAAGACATGCATAAGAGAATGGAGAACCAAGCTCAAATCAAGGCGAAGCCAGTTCTAGTATTAGGGCAAGGATTACTATTGATCAGCTTCACTGCAAATGTTGTAACGCTATCCTTGAGAGGCTCACTAGGCCAAAAACCCAAAAGGCCGACCTAGGCAAAAGTTAGAGCATGAAAAATAAGAAATCAAACAAATAAAACTCGCAAGGTTGAAAATCCAGAAGAGGGGACTTTGGCAAAAGTTAGAGTGCAAAAGGAGAGTGTCAAAACCCGAGTGAATCTTAGCCATGAACTACGTTGACCTAATTCCTATTCTTGGGATACGTAGGCAGCTTCATCTTGAAGTTCGGTCTCAACCATATCCATTTCATCCATCCCGACCCAATCATCTTGCCCTCAGCTTCGTATCATTCTATAAGCTACACCGACTACTGTGCATATCACATGCTTGTGTTGGGTAAGAAAGAACTAGCTTGAATCAACAAGTGGAGAAATTTTCAATACTTGAACTTATCAGTAGAATCTCTAACTTGTGCAACAAAAAGGAATCGAAACTCAAGTTTTACAAATTTGATTTCTAAAGAAAATATAAGTAATACTAAGGGCACTATGAATGATCAGTTACTTTGAGTCTTTTTCTACTTTTGGGTCAGTTATGAGTTGGTGTTTGTCTCAATCTGCGCTCTTCATCGAGTCACCATAGCGTGCCTATCACTCAAAAGCGCTCTTTATCGAGTCACCCTAGCGAGTCTGTCACTCAAAAGTTCAATAGAGTAGCATGGTTAAAATTCCATACACAAATGTTCGCTCCGTATTAAAAAACAAGTCCATGTGTAGAAGTCATAAACAAACTGAGAGTGCCAATACAAGGGGCATCGCAATCATGATCATTGTAAAGTGTACATGAGGAATTCATCACTGCTTTGGAAGGGACTAGAGTAAGTTCTCAACAGGCTGGAATAAAAGAGAAGCATGAGTCTAATTGGTTGGCAACCGTTCCAGGATCTTATGATCCCCATTACACGTGCCTGCATAATGTTAAAAAAGGTGGCCAGTGATTGGATACTAGGGGCAATTTTCAGTACATCTGACCGGGCCATCCATCGAACAAGGGGCATGAACCCAACCGGTGGCCAGTGATTGGACACTAGGGGCAATTTTAAGTACATTTGATCGGGCCATCAATTGAACAAGGGGCATGAACCCAACCTTTCTAACCTTTCCCTCAGTCCGCTTAAAGCCACTTGTTGGACACTTTTCCTTGGATTAGGGTAGCTCACCCCTATGATGATTATGATATGATTTAGCTTTCAAAAGTTATCTCTAACCATTTCAAAACTCTCTTGGGATTGCCATCTTCCCTCTGATTAATGCATGTGCTTTGGATTGTGCATGCATGCTCATACACTCTGATTAATTTGAATTACATGATTGGTTGCTCCTGTTCTTGACTTTGTTTTGTGCTTAACAGAGTTTCGTTGAGTTACCTTCCATAGTGTTTTCCAGTTACATTTTCAATAAATTGTGGCAAGTTGCCCTACACTCATTCCATAAGAAACATTCACACTGTTTTGTGCACCTGGTATCGCACTGTTTTGTGCACCTTGCATTGCATTGTTTTGTGCATTCACCTTGTATCGTACTGTTTTGCGCACCTTGCATCACATTATTTTGTGCATTCACCTTGTATCACACTGTTTTGTATGCCTTGTATCGCACTATTTTGTGCATCCACTTTGTATTGCACTATTTTGTATATTCACCTTATATCGCACTGTTTTGTACACCTTACATCACACTGTTTTGTGCATTCACCTTGTATCACACTGTTTTGTGCACCTTGTATGCACTGTTTTGTGCATTCACCTTGTATCGCACTGTTTTGTGCATCCAGTTTGTATGGCACTGTTTTGTGCACCTTGCATCGCATTATTTTGTGCATTCATCTTGTATCGCACTATTTTGTGTAGCTTGCACCGCACTGTTTTGTGCATTCACCTTATATTGCATTGTTTTGTGCATCTTGCATCGCACTGTTTTGTGCATTCAACTTGTATCGCACTGTTTTGTGTATTTAGCTTGTATCACACTGTTTTGTACACCTTGTATTGCACTATTTTGTGCATTCACCTATATCGCACTATTTTGTGCATTCATTCACCTTAAATCCTCTAATGGTGCAATTCCTTTGGTGTTTGTCGTGCCCAAATGACTTCAGGCGATCTGGTATAGCCAACTGACTGTGTTTGTAGTGAGTTCCTAGGAGACCAACTAAGAAGGTGGAAACTAGAGTTTGAATGGCTGAAGCCTAGAACGCAAAGGTTTAGAATTTCTGAGATTAAAGTCAGGTTTGAATACCTAAGGGTGTATCCTCGACTTGAAATCTGTATGACAGCCCTATAGGTTGAGGTAGCTTGTATGTGTCTCAATTCTAGATATTGAACCAACCTAGTTTATCACCTTATTGAAGAATAAGGAAAGTTACAAATATAGCCAGGGAGAAAAGTAGTACCCGTGGTTTGGAAACGCAAGATGCAGGAAGAAGTCTTAAGATGAAGAAGAAGAGGAAGATCCCTAGCAACATGAGGTGAGTCATCACCAATTAGCCCTGTAAGGTGCTTTCTAAGGTACCACTTCCCAACTACTACATCATATTTATCATCTATTACCTCTATCACATTACATATAGCATCTATCGCATGCATATACTACACTATCGATTACACCCATTGCATTATACCATTTTATTACTTCATCATTTCCATGTTACGCTTAGTTTGGCATGTGCTCATACCTGTCCTTCGTTAAAGCATAGCTCTGCATATGTACATGCCTATTCTGCAAAGAATTGTGTTCTGAGGGTTTCAGCACATTTTATGTGTTAGACGTGGTTTGTTTTGTGTCCATGCCTTTTCTAGGCAAGACGTAGTTCAGCCTGCGCCCCTTATTCACTTCATCCGTTGCATCCATTGCATTGTACTTTGTCATGTTGCATTCATCGTTTAGGATCATTATCTTTCCCCAGCAAATCATTCCTTATGTATATCATACTACCAAATTACTTGTACTCTTTCTATGAAAGACATAGTTCTACATGTGCCCGCACCTCTTTCACGTTGAAACATTGTTCTGTTATGTGTAAGCATTCATGCTGCGTTGAGGCCAGTATTGAGGATGTTGGCACTTCGCCTGTGTTAGGCGTCATTTGGCTATGCCCACTTTTTTTCTATATAAAACGTAGTTTGATTTTGCATCCCCATTTCTTTATGGTATTCGTGTGTTTTGCACTGCTTGTGATTTGATTATTTCGTTACATTATGTATCATTTTGCATTCTACCCCTGAACTACGCTGGTCTGATTTCTTGCAACGGGAAACGTAGGCAACCCTCGGGTTCAACCAACTGCATCTGCATTTTGCTTGCTTGCCCAAATCTTACGACCTTGTCAAAATAGGTCGTTTTCAGGATTTGACATTCACTCACGTCATTTCATGACTTCGAGCTCTGTCAAAAAGGGGCAACTGTAGACACCCTATTTTTGACCGCCCTTAAGACTTGGGCATCTCAGGTTGAACACTCGATAATGAAATGTTACGCTATACAACCGCTCAAGTTCTTCAGTAAAAGGCTTCAATTTTTGAGCTTCTAATCCCAACCTTACACCCCATTTTGACCAAAGCTATTTTCGACTTTAAAACCCACTTTTTCAAAATATTTCTACGATGTTCCAAGGCGCTCATTTCATGTAAAATATTGCACTTTTTGGTAAATCAAGTAAGGACAAAGTGGAAATAAATGGAATGGAGGTGAACTATTTAAAAAAATATTTAAAAACATCTTATTTATAGGTTTGGAGTTGGAGGAAATAGAAAGGGATGGAAGAAAACTAGTTGGGGAACAAGTTAAGCATCAAACCATTAAGAAAGAAATGAGATGCCTTCACTAAATTAGATATATCTCTTTGTACACTTAGAATTTTGATATGAAACCACCACCATTGGAAAGTAGACTTCTGTGGATTCAATTTAGACTCAAGAATCACCTAAAACCGAGTCCGAATGAGGGAGATATGTCCGTTTGAAGTAAGGCTTGAAAACAGATTTTGTTTGCAAGTAACAGGCCGACCACTTAAGGTGGCCGGACGGCCAATTGATGAAAAATTCGGCCATTTCAAATGGTGACGGCCATGTGTCCCGGCATGCCAATTTTAGTAATCGATCGTCCCCCTACATGGCTGGCCGACTAGGTTTCTCGGTTGGCATATATTTTCGTACTAACTATCCCCTCATGTGCATGCACTGCACCAGCTAGCTTAATGCAGATATTTCCGACTGAAGCACCTATTTTTCTATATATACTTCACCACACCTTATGTTTTTAGGTTAGAAAAAATTCCTAAGTGCCCAAACCTTGTAAAACACTCCCCCTCTCTATCTCATAATATACATACACTCTCTATAAACTTCCTAGACCAAAAATTTGAGTCTCCTTGCTGAGGTTCTTGAGCTAAAATTTCAGCTCTTGAGGGTGATCACTTGTTAGTTTGTGAATCAAAGAGTAACTCCTCTTTAAGAGGTATAACTTTGGCCATCCTTACACTACTTCTTCCTTCTCTTTTCTTGCTGTTTTCATACTATGTTTGGACTGTTTTTATAGGCTGAAACTTGTGACTTAAAGCTACCAAAGGTGAAGGGGTTAACCACCCTTCTCTGAACCTTATTCCATAAGCTTTTGTCCTTGTGTTTCCCACTTCTTTCTCAACTTTTGACCACTATTTTTCAGAGTTTTAAAAGGCTAAAATATGTGGTTTTGAGGTCCAAAAAGTGGAGGGGTTAGCCACCCCTCGTTTGGTTGGCTTACTAGATTCAATTCTCTCCCATTTTGTTTACTTTTTCTTGGCTTTTTCAAAGTATTTTCAGCACTGTTTTGCTGTTTTTAGGACTGTTTTAATGTGTTTATTTCATTTATGCCTTGCATAGTATGCTCGTAGTGTTGTAGTCCTCATACATTTGGTGGTTTAGGCCTTAGACACCAACCTATTTGAGTTGATAGCTTTTATTTCTTAGTTTTCATACTTGTAGTCACACTTGCAATAAGCATCTCTACAACCTCCTTCCTTTCTTGGTTTTCTTTTTTGTTTGTTTGTTTGTTTGTTTGTTGAGCGTTGTTTCAAACAATTAAGGTTGCTTAAGGCATGCAAAAGATACCTTCCATACTTAATGGTTTAATCTCCTCGGAGGTTCATTACCAGGGCATTACATCTCTCTCATGCCAAAAACAACTTCTTGTTTCACATTTCTGTTCATTAGTGGACATAATTATCACTTTTGGGACAAAATGATTAAAGAATGGTAAAGTAGTTAAAAAAGGCTAATAAAATTGAACTAAAAGTGGTAACAAGATAATAAAATCAAGTCAGGTTCAATCAGACGTTAATTGAACCTATTGAGCTTTGGATCATTACATACTCCTAGTGATGTTAATGGTTCAAGGAGCAATGTCCACTCATTTCCTTGAGGTGACTCCATGATAGGAAAGCGATGTTGTTGGTCTTTCATTTCATGTCATTGATCTTTTTGTCCAATTAGTTCATAGATCATCATGCAATAACCTTGCGATCATTGATGATTTGTGGACTGATTGTACTCCTCCCTTGATCAATTCCATGACAGGGAGAGGCAGAAAGGACAAACACATCCTGGAAACACTAGTTGTGCTCTATTTTATTCTGTTGCAGCAGGGTAGAGCCCAAAAACAATGGCAGCCGGCCACTTCATTTTACATAGGTAGTGCCATTTTCATGGCAGAACAAAGTAGAGGCTGGGGTGAAAATAGATTAATTTTTTGACTATGAGACAGAATAGAAACTGGCAGTAAACAAAGAGTTTCTGGGAGGATATTCTTGTACATATGAATGCGACTCCACGTCTTCCGTTCCTTAATTTAAGTCCATAATTTAATGTTTTAATAGTAGTGTGTTGTAATTAATTACTTAGAATTATTTGAATTTGTAATAATTAGTTAAGTTAGCTCATTCATTTATTCATTCATTTGGTGTTGTAATAGCTAGTTAATTCAGACACTCATTCGGACCCTCTTGCATGAAGGCAAAATTGTAATATTGTATATGTCTTCTAACTCCCATTTCTTTCTCCCTTTTATTTACCTGCTTATAATGGTAGCATCATATTTCACATTCTCATGTCATTGCCATGACTTGTATCCATTTTTGCATACATTTAGGTTTGGTTTATCATTCTAACCTTGTTATCATTTCTTACTTAACTGAATACGTGCACTATCGCATACTTTGCATTGAGTCATATGCCATGTTAACAGACTAAACCTAGTAGTTGCATTTTGTATGTGTTGCATTAGTCACTTGTATAATAGAGCATGCATTTTTCTAACTATTTTCTTCTATTTTGGCTTGCCTTGGTTGAGTACTAGGTGAACATTTCTTGCTTTAGCATATTGCATATGTGTTAGTGTTGCCATACCAAGCATATTTACCATGAGGCTCAGTGCTTAGTTGATATATCTCTTTAATGCCTGTGGATGAAGGCTAAATTGCTTAAATTGGGATGATTTGATCAGTGTACATGTGAGCTTACTTTTTCAAGTGGTACATATTCAAAACAATTTTCAAACAAAATATGAAATCAAAGCATTCCAAAGTGGGCGAATTAATCTATACTTGTATGCATTACATAGTAAAGATAGCATAATAATTGGAACAAGAGCATATATTGTACATAAAAATCACATCATGATTAGTAGAGGCCGATCTTTGATCGGGTTAGTGGAGTGCTCAATTTATGACCTTCCTCTCTCATACTTAAGTTCCCGAGTTGAGACACTTTGGTGATGACAAATATGTGGCCTTTGGCATGAGTCACGGCTTTCCTAAATTTCTAAAAAATATTTAGGTAGCGACTTTAAAATCTGGCAATGCAGTCTATTTTTGGCATTTTTGATTAAAAATCGATTTTCTAAACATTTGTCGGATTTGGACTCATTTGTGTTTATCTGTTTTACATTGCATTTGTGAAAGCAAATTCAGAATCACGGGAATCCGAACTGTAGGGCTATCTTATTCGAGGAGACTAAACCCCTCCGAGGAGCACGAAAAGCAAGCTACATTTACCTAAAAATTTATAAGAACTAATGGTCACTTGCTTGTGTTTCTATTTTTTTATTTTTATTTTTTATATAGCTTCTCTTTATTGTCTTAAACTCAACCTAAATGTTGTTCAAAGTAGCCTGCGTGTGATTTAAAAAAATTTCTTTTTTAAATAAGTTAAGCGATGCCGTTCTGCTATCACAGCATGGTGCTGTGACAACACCTACCTCGTTCCTCCAAGACGTGGTTGTGGTGGATGCTGGGTTTTGGGCTTACATAATTAATTTACTTTTTAAAAAGGATGTGGGGCCCTTCTATTCTTAATCCGGATTGGAGGGTATTGTTTAGGCACGTGGAGTTCAAGATGGATTTTGTTTCGATAATTTGAACTGTTTATTTTGTTGAGCACTTCATGTATATCAATCACAAAAAAATTAGTTCGATCCGATAATCGTAACATATTTAATTTGTTGTGTTTGTTACTAAAAACATAGACGACAATTGTATTTTTAAAAATATATCATTTATTTTTTAGTTGACAAATGCGATAAATTGAATAGGTTGCGATTATTGGATTGATATATTTTTGTTTGTGATTGATATATATAAAGTGCTCGACAAAATGAACGATTCGGATTATTAAAACGGGACTCGTGGTAGAACCCATAAACCTGAATAGCACCGTCCAATCTGGATTAAGGACCAGAGAGGATCCACTCCTTTTAAAAAAAAAAAAAAGGTAAATTACTTGTAGCCATCAATTATAGGGTAAATTACACTAACCTCCCTTGAGGTTTAATATAATTATAAGGGTCTCCCCTGTTATGTTAACTTTATTCCAAACCGTGTCAAAAATAACATTAAATGACTAAAATACCCCCATTCCATCTTTCTCTTTCTATTAACCCAACTAGTCTAGCATTGCCTTATTGAACCCACCAAATCCTAGAGAAAGATAAATTAGTGACCTATTATCTAAGGCTATTGTTAGCTTCCATCTCCAAGTGAGCTTACATGTAATTTTAAGGAATTATTACACATTCATAATAAAAAATAAAAATAAAAAGGTTTATGTTCTTAATTATTAATATTTATAAAATTTACCATTTTTTAATAATTATTTTTCAAAATCACTCTTGAAATGAAATTTTTTCTAAATTTAAAATTAGTATAACTAAACTTTTATATCCCATCGTGCAAGGCTATTGAGAAGAAAGAAAAAACAAATCTCACAGGATTTGGGAATATAGTTAGCATGACTAAACTTTTAAATCCTATTAGATTTTTTATTTTTATTTCTCTTTTTGTTTTCTATTATAATTCTTATTTTTATTTCTCTTTTTGTTTTTTATTTTATTTTTTGTTTTATTTATTTATTTTTTTTATTTTTTATTTAAAGGTCACAGTATTATGCTATCAAAACCAACCTTTCCAGTACAAAGTAATTCAAAACATATAAATATATATACACACTATATAGGGAAAGTGAATCATAACACTTTTTGTTTGGTATAAGTTTCATAATCAATTTTCTAAAAACATTATGAAAAAACTGAAAATTAATTTGGTGTAAAAAAGTAAAATAAAAAAATGGTCATCATTTTCACATGATTTTTTTCTTTTTTGGGTGTAGAATTAATTTTTAAATAACTAACATTCCTAGTACAAGGCAATTCAAAACATATACATATATATACACACATAGGGATGGTGTAAATCATAACACTCTTTGTTAGGTTTAGTTTTCATAATCAATTTTCTAAAAAAGTTATGAAAAACTTAAAAATTAATTTGGTGTAAAAATACTCATCATTTTCACATTTTTTTTGCGTGCATAATTAATTTTTAAATATTTAAAAATATTTTTGGTGTTTGTATTTGTTAAATTAATTTCTATTTTTCAAAAAAAATAATTTGAAAATGAAACCTAAGAGACTCATTTTATTTAAAAGAAAAACAGCATATGACTGATGTTTTTATATTGTAATGACAGTAGTATTTGGCTGAGGGTAGTGTTTTGTTGTAAGCTTGTTGCGTCTTTGGATGTAGAAGACAACCAAGAGTATATTTTGCCAAGAGTGACATCAGCATATTTTGCCAAGAGTGCTAACAGAGGGCTAATAATGGGTCAAAATGTATAATAATTTGAGAAATGCATTCTACCCCCAGCTGGGGGTGACACCCAGTGAGGTGTCAGCTGGGGGTTGGTCTGGAAAAAACAGTTTTTCTTTTTTTTTTTTTTTTTTTTTTGATTTTCGACCAGTGGGGGCGCGCCACGTCACTGGGGGCGCCACCCCCACTGGGTGTATGAAGCAGTGCTCTAATAATTTTAAGAGTAAGGGGGTTGTTATTATTAAAATCACAAGAGAAGTTCCTATAATTATGCCAAACCTGAAGAAATAAATATAATTTATCCTCAATTATAATATAATAGTGTATGCCTATGCCTAAAGGCACGATGCAATTAATAATGAGATTAAAATATAAATCAAAATAAAATTATTAAAACATAATGTTAAGATTTTCCTTTTCAATGGTGGTGGACAGTCACAAAGCGAAAGTGGCGATGAATCCCTCAGTTCAACACCCATTTCAAAAACTTTTTCAAATTTTCTTAAGTTTTGTGAGGAAATTTTAATTTCTACTATAATGCTATTATATGTATTAAAAATTCAGCTCATTAAATTTTTTTAAATTTTTATTAAAAAATTAAATGTTAGTATTTTATGATGAAATGTCTTCAAATTATTCTAATATCAAAATTAATATTTTTTATAAAAATTATTAATTTTATTGAATGTATATTAAAAATAATACATGATATAGCGGTTTGGTTTGATTTTTTAAATTATTTTTTAATTTTTTTGAAAAAATAGAAATAAATTTGACAAAAATAAATTGTTTGGTTTGATTTTTCAAAAATTTTAAAGGTATTTTCATTTATTTTACTGGATTTTTTTTTTTTTTGTATTTTACTCATTTTTTGTACTTTTTAAATGCACCTAATCTAAATATATTTAAAAAAGTAAAACAAATTGACTAAAATATTAAAAAATTCTAACAATAAAAAAAATTCAAACAAAAATCTGTGCATTTTTATTTGGATTTTTTTTTCAATAAATTTTTTTCGTATTTTACTTTTTAAATGCATCTAATTTTGATATATCTAAAATGTACCCAAAAAAAAAGACTAAAATATGGAGAAAAAAAAAGTTGAGTGATAACAAACGAAAACCAGTCTCAAAATAATTTCTGAAAAATTAGACCAAACAAATATATTTTCAACACCCATTTTAAAAACTTTTTCAAAATCATAAAAAATCAACACTCATTTTTCATTAAGGAATTCAATCCTTTTCATAAATCAAACTAAAATCAAAACCCATTTTATGAAGATCAAATATTCTAAAACATCTCAGCCACATAACTTGTATGCATAGATTTGCACTTTGTCTCTCTCTGAAAAAAAGAATGAAAAAAAAAAAAAAAAAAAGAGCAAAACAAACCCAGATCTTTAAATTGTCTAACCTTCATTAACAGTAATCACATGGATATAATTCCGCAACAACACTACCAATCTCACCAACCACCACACAAAAAAGAAAAAAAAAAAAAAAAAAAAAAGCACAGGATTTTTTTTTATTTTTTATTTTTTTTTGTATTTTACTCATTTTTTGGTACTTTTTAAATGCGCCTAATTTAAATATATTTGAAAAGTAAAACAAATTTACTAAAATATTAAAAAATCCTAACAATAAAAAAAAATTCAAACAAAAATCTGTGCATTTTTATTTGGATTTTTGTTTTTTTTTAATGAATTTTTTTCGTATTTTACTTTTTTAAAATGTACCAAAAAAAAAGACTAAAATATAGAGAAAAAAAAAAGTTGAGTAATAACAAACGAAAACCAGTCTCAAAATAATTTCTGAAAAATTAGACCAAACAAATATATTTTCAACACCCATTTCAAAAACTTTTTCAAAATCATAAAAAATCAACACTCATTTTCCATTAGGAAATTAAATCCATTTCATAAATCAAACTAAAATCACAACCCATTTTATGAAGATCAAATATTCTAAAACATCTCAGCCACATAACTTGTATGCATAGATTTGCACTTTGTCTCTTTTTGAAAAAAAGAAAGAAAAAAAAAAAAAGAAAAAGCAAAACAAACCCAGATTTTTAAATTGTCTAACTTTCATTAACAGTAATCACATGGACATACTTCCGCAACAACACTACCAATCTCACCAACCACCACACAAAAAAGAAAAAAAAAAAGGTACATGAATTTGAAAAAGAGAAACAAAATTAGAAGGTTTGGTTGATGCAGAGTAGTAGTAGGGGAGAGAGTTGGATGAGCGTGGGTATTTTGAAATTTGAAAATTGTGAGTGAGACTGAAAGAAAAAAGAGAGGAGAGTTTATAGAGAGAGTTCGATAAGCGTGGTTTTTTTTTTTTTTTTTTTTGTAGGGAGTGGATGGGTGTGTTTTGAAATTTAAAATGTGGAAGGGTGAGGTGAGAGAGTTCAATGAGCGTGGGTCTCTTTTTTGTAGGGAGTGGATGGGTGTGTTTTGAAATTTAAAATGTGAAAAGGTGAGATGCGACATATAAGGATGGGTGGTTGCAAAGTTTGTGGCTCTTGGGCGGGAAATTCAGGTAAAGTGAGAGAGAAGGTTTTCATCTCAGCTATCCATCTAAATATAGAAATGAATCAGGACCATTAAAATGTCCTAATATGACAATTGTCTCTAACATATTTTCAAAAACCTTTGTGCCTTATTATATAGATATTATTTTATTCTCTCAGTTTCGAAACAGTACCTATAAACTCTTGTCAACCATAAAATTACATCAGTTTCATAAATAAAAATTTAATATAAAAGTGATAAAATTACGCATGGGGTTTATATGAACCCCATAAGTAATAATAAAATTACGTTTATATATTAATATAGGATGGTGATATAACATGTTAGGAATGACCTAATAACACTATTGTACTGATTTTTTTTACTTTCACCCTTTAGAATCTGCCATTTGTTCGATTAAGAGTTTAAATGTAAGTTTTTAAAATTGATAGAAAAAATAATTTTTAATGATAATTGAAGGATGTTGTGCAACTAACCAAAAAAGAAAAATCAAGACGAAAAGATTACTAAAAAGGAGCCCCCCCCCCCCCAAAAAAAAAAAAAAGAAAAGAAAGATTAGTTGCCTGTTTTGTTGTGTTTGCATTTTTCATATTTTTGAAAACAAAATTAATAAAAAGTTGCAGGACACTCATCGCTTTCATTTTTGTGCAAAAATAATATTGAAAATTTTAACTATTACTTTCTCAAATACAATTTGTCAAACAAGTTTGATGTTTTTCCAAAAAAATAAAAGTGGTACCAAAAAAATTCTAGACTTTTTAAGGAAAAGTGACCAGTAAATCCTAATTTGAGGAATGTTGATCCATTTAGTCTTGTGTATTTTTTTATGAACCATTTGATCCTATTTAATTGGTAAGGAATATTTTCCTTTGATTTGGCATGTGTAGAGTTTACATATTTACCCTTTTGTGGGATTTGGTGTATTTTTTTTTTTTTTTTTTTTTTGATGTGTGGTAATAATGTTGAGAGCAATGTTTTACATTTCCATTTGTGTATGTGAGTTGTGTAGAGTGGTCAACAGTGGGTTGTTTTGTAGTTGTTAATGTTGTTTTTCTTGTAACGTGGTAACTATTTTTCTAGACTGTTTCTACGTCAAATACGTTCATTGGTTTCATGACCATTGTGATGACGATATGCAATTACACATAATAAGTCTGATCAAAAACGACAACCTACACAAGGTCTACAAAAACCACTTGAACTCACATTTGTCAAATGATCACAAACCAATACATGATGACGATTTCGGTGTACATCATTCCATATAAACAATTACAATGTAATGTCCCAATTTTTTATTTTTTTTATTTTTTATATATATAGTCAGTGCATAATTTAGTTGAGCAAATTTTCGACTTTGATTGCTGTGTAAATTCTGTGCGAAAACAGTTCGGTTTTGTATTTTTTAAAAATAGTTCCTGATCTCAGAAAATTATGAAATTTTTATATGTTGTTCCCATATGAGTGTAGCGCGTTGGATAAATATTTCAGAATTAAATGATGAGTATTTATTTTATGAAAATTCACGGACTGATTGGTGTTTAGTTTAATTTATAGCAGAATTTGAAATTGAGTTTTGAGTGTTTGAACCAGGATTTGAGATAAATTTGTTGGGTATATTTTGGTGTATAATTGGGTGATGTTTAACTTATGGGTGAGACCGATGATTTAGATTTAATTTAATTTGAGTTTGTTTAGTGACTCATATTTAACTGTTTGGTCCTTTTTAATTATGTGATTAGTAGTAACCACCTTAGGAGTTGTTATTATTTATTATATAGGGGTTATAATAAATATTTGATAGTTGATTTTATGGTGTGTACCATATGGTGAAAAAATATATATTTTATAAAGAATGAAAATGTGTATATTTCGTAATGAGCAAAATATTATATTTTGTTGTGTACAAAAATGTTATATTTTGTAGTGAAAAAATTATATCATTTTATAATTTATATTATAAAATTTTGAGGTATTATTACCATATATTCTGTATTAATTTATATGATATTAAGTTAGGTGATCATCTATGGGGAAGTGAACCCACAGGGGTTGTCCCCCGCACCTCACTCCCTTTCTCTTCTTTCCTTCAAATTCTTTTGCTTTTGGTTTTCTTTTTCATTGAGCAGAGAGCTTGGCTCTCTTTCTCCTCTCTGTCGCTCTCTCTCTTTTTCCCTATTCCTCCATTGTTGCTCAACCTTTGGGCTTCGAGTGGAAGTCTTTAGAGTGAAATTTTACAAAAGTTTTGTAAATGAAAGTCGGAGAGCTCGTCATGATCTTCGCAATGGTAGTCTCAGATTCATAATTGGGCAAGATTTGCCTTCTAGATCTGCTCTTCTTCATTATTTGAGGTAGGGACTTTCTTCATATTTCTACATTAAAGTTATGTTAGGGTTATTTTGAGAAAATATATCATTATAAGAGGTATTGCATATATATATATATTTTCAGATTTTTGTTTGGTGATTTTTGGAAGAGAAATTATGTTGAAATGTTAAAAATATTGTCATTTTGAAATTGATTTGGAAAAATCATCTTGTGTTGGAAATACTTGTTAAAAATTCGAAAATAAAATAAAATAAATAGTTGTATGAGTTGTATCTACCTCATATTATGGTTAGATCATTTATTTTGGGAAAATAATGTTGAAATATTTATCTCATCTTTGAGTTTTGGAATTTATTTTTGAGAAGAAAAATAAATTGATATTGATGAATATGGTGTGAATTGTTAAGTTGAGATTATAGAATGATTTTGGGATTTAAGGCTCTAAAAGTGTGATATTTATGATGTTTTGTAAATGTTAATTTATTAATTTTAGAAAAGTTGTGAAATTGTGGTTTGTAGAGATTTGAGAAAAGTGGCTAGGCATGAAATGTGGGGGTATTTTGAGTGATAAGTCATGTGAATTTATGTTTAGTGTTATTAATTTGGAAGATGGTGAACTTAATGGATTTACTAATTTGATGAATTAAATTAGTTTGGTTAATATTTAAAATCCTTCGTAATTAAAGGGGTATTATTGGGTTTAAATTCCTAACTTTTAATATTATGAGATTAAAAGTGATGATGTTGATCAAGAATGAGATTTGGGGAAATTAAGCGAGATTAAGTTGATTTGATATAGTATTTGGTCCATAGTTTTACTAGTTGAGTTATGTTATCATAATAACACCTAAAATTTATATATGAGATATTCGAATTATTTTGGCGGATTTTGACAATAAAGGAAAAGAATATGATTTTAGCTCGTTTGGAGCAAATGGATGAATTGGATTAAAACAAAAATGAGTTATCAAAACTTTTATTTATTTATTTATTTTTCCTTGGTTTAATTTAATGCGGTTGATGTTGATAATCGGAAAGTGAACATTTACGTTATATTTTATATTTATAGTCAAGAGAAGATTTTGATATAATTGATTAAATGTTAAAATGTTCACTTATACTTATTGAGAATTATGATTGAAATTGAAGATCTCGAGATTTCACTTGCATGAAAAAAATAAGAATTTGATTCTATTTAATGTTTGGAATGGGATGAGTTTTGAAAAGATTGTAATTACATTTCATTGATAAAGTATGTGAGTTAGAAATCGATGAAAACTTGAACCCACTTTGGTGTCATATGTTATTGCTATTGATGAACCTATTGCTTAGAAGTTTTAGTTTTGATAACTGGTAGGGGATTGCCACATTGGTATTTAAATGAGGAGATTTTTGGGAAGGTAAGAAAATGTTTGACTTTGGAAGTTTGTTTTATATAAGGAATATTGTTGAATTGTCTTGAAAAGACTAAATTAGAAGTTGTTGATTTACATGTGGTAAATACATGAACATTGGGATTGTTATATTATCTCTTGGGAATGTATCATGATATTACATTGATAGGGATATGAAAATTGATCACAATGGAGAATTGTGTGAAGGAAATTGGAAATGGAATCATATGAAGGATTGTACATTTTGCATTATCATTTTATCGAACCACTATTGAAATTGATTTTTAATCTTGCATTGGAAGGTTATGGTTTTAAAAGAGAAATTGTTTTATGAAACAAGATCTATTGTTTTGTTTTTGGTAAATACGTTGGTAAGTTCGGATAGAGGGTGTAGTTGGCATTGGTTAAGTTGGCCTGAGTGTCCATGGTGAAAGACTAGAAACTCGCACGGATAGGTGTCAAGCCTTCCAGTTAATACTGGTAAAAATGACAGATTACAGGTGTCGAGCCTTCCAGTTAATACTGGCAAAAATAACAGATTACAAGTGTCGAGCCTTCCAGTTAATACTGGTAAAAATAACAAATTCGTAGTACTTGTATAGTCTACTTTCAGACACCAACCTAGGGATTACCTGAGTCGTATTTACCATCTTGGAATTTTATTGAAATTGTTGGATTAATGTGTTTTCAAAATAGCATTGTGCGTAAGATTTTCAAAAGATGAGAAAAATATTTTGAGCATGACATTGCATATGCATTCATCTCATAAAACTATATAAAATAGATTTGATGAATTGTTTAATTATTTGATTCAATTGATAATGAGATAATTGAATGAATTGAAAAGGATGTCCTGTTGCTATTGAAACATGTTTATTTATTTAAGTTAACTTGTTGTGGTTAATTAAATAAATTAGATTTAAGAGATTATGTAATAAAATCATATGGTTTTGACATGATATGATTTCACGTATATGTATGAGTATTTTCATACCCATATATCTTCTAATGTTTTAATATGAGATTGCTTGGTGGGCTAGTGGTTTCTCACCTCCTGCCTATACATCTGTACAAGAAATGTTTTTCGGATTTGAAGATCAAACAATGGATTTTACCATTTCATAAGTGTAATGTAGTGATGGATTGTACTACTTCATTTGTTGTTTGGCTGAGTGCTATTTTTTTTGTAAAGAGTAGTGTCCTCTCTTTTATTGTAAGCCTCAAGGCATTTCTTTTATTTGTATGTAAATGTCATTGTTGTATAACGAGAGAGAATATGTATATTTAATTATTCATCATTTCATCTAAGGATGAAATGTTATTTGTAAATGGACTTAATTAATGAATATTGGTAAAGTTATCCGAGTAATAAAATACGGGGCGTTACATACAATCTTATTAGGCTTACTTCAGGTAATGTTATTCATTTTCCTTTAGGTGGTGCAAATTTAACTTAGAAAAATAGCAGGCATGTACTCCCAAACACATTTCCCAAATAATGCAACAGGGAAACACCATACTACCGTAGACACACTTCAATTTTCACACAATGTAATTCCACATTAAAACAGAATTAACAAACATGGGAAAATATTGCAGCACATTTGCCGGCGCAGCAGCGAAATTAACATACACGAACATCTATCAACTAAATAAATATCGTACCTCCAACCCGGGCATTTTTCCAGTTACAAATCGACAACATAACATCAACATACATGATTCACTCCTAAAATAATAACCATAACTCATACCAACAAAATTCCAATTACTATGATTTTCAGTTGTTACACACGTCACCGTACCAACAAGAAACAACAGAATACCCAACATAATCTTACAGATGCATTGTGACTCCAATGTAACATTGAATTTTCACAACATAATTTTACCCAAATATAGCATTGCACATTACATTAACAACACATGGCATGCAATGATGAAACAAACCCCAAAATTAGCAACCCATACAACGACAATGTGGAATTCGATGAAACAAATTGGAATAGGCAACCGGGTTGACGTTTGGCCACTGAAATTTGAACGAGCCATTCTCCCACCAGCCCTACATTTCCACACTACACTACCTGCACTACCTATAACATTGTTACCTTTACATTATTAGGCCATCTGCCACCAGAGGAACTTTTTTTTTTTAAAAACAATGAACTGCCCATCTTAAATATTACCACAACCATCACACAATATCATGTACTTGCTTAAGTTATTACCGACGAAACTGTAGCATGCCATACACATTACAAATGTAAAAAAAATATAGTCACACCTGAAAGCTCAACCATCGGGGCATAACAACTTGAAACACCATCGACATCGGTACCAACAAATAATATACTGCACGGTGATCACTTACAAATACGTAGATGCATGCCATTAACCATTAACAAAACATTGACGTATCACACAATGCAAAACCAAAGTAATTATATTCATCTTCACCAAAAAAATGACCCCACCATTTAAAAATTGTCCGCTTAGTCAACGCAACTGTCATTGTAGTACAAGAACATGTACACCACCCACAACACATTCACAAATTCACAGATGTAATTAACAATTCCAAATGAACTGCAACACAACTATATTTGAATGATCTGACTTACGGAAATCATTTATGTCACCATGAACTTAAATGTCATTCAAAACAATCGATGTACCACTACATGTAATATCTACTAACATGTATTCTGTGAACAAGTCACACATTATTACATTTACGTATACAATCGTAACTATAGTAGAAATAGAACCCAACCACGTACCAACACTACGAATAAAGATCCCACAACATACTTTTGTTGCGAGAGGAAAAAACCATGAGAATGAGAGTGAATAGAAATGCCCAAGAAATAGGACACAAGGCCTAATTCTTTCATAGAAAACACTGCATGCATTTGATGACTAAGGGCCTCAATGAGAGTAGAATCGTTGCCTGTGAGCAGAGTATCATCAACATAAATGAGAATGATGGTGATATTGGTAGAGGTGGTATTCACAAAGAGAGAAGAGTCTGAATGACTGAGGTGGACACCTTGGCCAAGCAAGACAGTAGAGAAGGTAGAATACCATGCACAAGGTGCTTGCTTGAGGCCATAAAAAGCCTTGTTAAGTTTGCAGACATGAGAAGGAAAAGTAGGATCAACAAAGCCCTGAGCTTGATCTATATAGACTTCCTCCTCCGAGGTATCATGTAAGAAAGCATTGGAGATGTCCAATTGTTTAATGGGCCATTGATGATAAAGAGCCAAGGACAATAGAACACGAATGGTGGGTTGTTTGGCCACATGACTGAAGGTCTCTTGATAGTCAATACGCTCCTGTTGAAGGTAGTCCTTTGCCACAAGCCTTGCTTTGTACCTGGCTATGGAGCTATCAGAGTTTTATTTATTTATTTATTTTTAATTCAAAAAACACATTTGTAGCCTATTGATGTTTTATGAGAAGGAAGGAGCACCATAGTCCAGGTGCCTTGGTTATGCAAAGCTTGAATTTCTTCATACATGGCTTGAAGCCAAATAGGAGAGTTTAAAGCTTGTTTAGCAGTAGTAGGTTTAGTTTTAGCAAGATTAGGGGTGTGAGTAAGAAGAGTTGAAGTTTTAAATCTAGTAAGCATAAGGTGAGTATTAGCAGTAGGGGCAGGAGTATGTAAGGGAAGTTAAATAGATATAGACTGAATAGGTATGGCAGAAGTAAGTGAAGAACTAGGATTAGAAGAAAGAGTAGGAGGTGGTACAACAGGCTGAGCTATAACAAACTGAGGAGCAGCAGTTGGAGCTGCAGACCAAGGTGCAACAGTCTATGGGACAAGAGACTGAGATGCAACAGGCTGAGAGGCATCAAAGGCAAAAGAAGGAACAAAAGTAGGTAGAGGGGGAATAACAAGAGTAGGAAATGTAAAAGATGGATAACTATAGAAGGAGAAGACTTAAACCAAAAGAAAGAAGAAATAACAGGTAAAAAAGAAGGAATTGGAGAAATGTGAGCAAAAGGAAAACAAGACTCATTAAACAAAACATGCCTGGAGAGAAAAATTTTACCAAAAAAGGGGTCTAAACATTTATAAGAAAACACATGGAGTGGATTTGGGTTGGAACTTATTGGAATTATAAGGCCTAAGCCAAAGGAAGCATTGGCAACCAAAAACTTTAAGAAAAGTGTAATCAGGAATAGAGTTAAACAACAATTGATAAGGAGATGAGAGACCTAGAGAGAGACTGGGCATCCAATTTATAAGAAACACAACAGAGCCATAGCCTCAAACTAGTAATCAAGAGGAACAACAGATTGAGACAACAAGGCAATTATTGTCTCAATAATATGTTAATGGTTCCTTTCTGCTATGCCATTTTGCTCAAGGGTATATGGACAGCTAAGTTGATGCACAATACCATGAGAAACAAGATAAGCATTCATTTTATGATTAACAAACTCAGTGCCATTATCTGTCTTGAAGATTTTAAGAGAAAGATTGAATTGTTTCTCAACATATGTTTTGAAAGAGATAAAAGTTGAGTAAACTTCACTTTTAACAAACAATGGGTAAGTCCATGTAAACCTGGTGAAATCATCCACAAACAAAAATATAGTATCTATACCCACATTTAGAAGCATGAAAAGGACCCCATACATCACTGTGCACAAGAGAAAATGGTTGAGATACAATTAAAGTAGAGAGCTTAGAAGGAAGCTTATAAATCTTAGCAACATTGCATGGATTACAATAAAATATAGAACTATTGTTCTTAAAACTAACAAGCAAATGTTTAACTATGTGATGAAATTTCAAGGGATATGGATGTCCTAATCTTTGATGCCAAGTAGATAGAGACACCTAAGACTGAGTAGTAGTGTGATGAGCTTCAAAAGAAGGAGATGAAGATGATGAAGCAAACTGATATAAACCATGGATATTAGGGCCTTTATGGAGCACCTGTTTCATATGGTTGTCCTAAGTAAGGAAAGAGTTAGCATCAAAGACAACTAAGCAATTGTTATCTTGAGTCAATTTATGCACAGATAAGAGATTAGATGAGATATTAGGAACATGAAGCAAATTTTGAAGTTGCAAAGAGTATTGAGGAGTTGGTAAAATTCCCTTACCAACATGTTGAATAGGCAAAGTTTGGCCATTCCCAACTATGACTTGATCAGTCCCTTGATAAGGTTGATGAATATGAAGATTCTTTAAGTCATTGGTAATGTGATTGGTTGTTGCTGAGTCAACAAACCATGGTACAGAAGAACCAGATAAAGGAGAGGTTGATGAAGAGACAGAAGCTTGTGGTGTAATGGCAGAATAAGCCTTTGATTGTGGTGCACCAGATGAAGAGGAAGAAAAATGAGATGATTGATAATTTGGATCCATACGAAACCAACTATCAAGAGCAGTATGACTGTAACCACCACATATTTGACATCAAGAATGAGAATAACCTCCTTGTGGAAAACCTCATCCTTGAGTAAAACCTCATTGTCCTTGTCTACCTTTAGAACCTCCAATAGAAAACCTATTACCTCTGTATCTGCCTCCTTTGCCACGAAATGAACCTTTTCCTTTGTAATTTGAGGATTAACCTTAGAAAGCTGAAGAATTAGACTCAGCAGGCCTAGTTGCAAAGTAGGCAACAGTAGAATTAGTGCTAAGAGCAACCTTAGACTTATTCTCCATGTGAATAGACTCTGAACACAAAAGAGAACTCAATTCATCCATATTGATTGGCTCACCTCTGGCACGAACAGTTGCTTTCAAAGCATCATACTCATCTGGTAAATCATTCAAGGTTAAAAGAACAGATTGTAATGACCCAAAAAAAAATTTAAATCGCTAGTGCATAATTTAATTGAGCAAATTTTTGAATTTGAGTGCTATGTAAATTCTGTGCGAAAACAGTTCGATTTTGAAATATTTTTTTTAGTTCCCAATCTCAGAAAATTATGAAATTTTTATATATTGTTCCTATATGAGTCTAGCACGTTGGATAAATATTATGGTCAAAAATATAGATGAGGGAGAATATATGATGATGGGAATTGGAATAAGGAAAAAGAAAAAGATGATGATAATAAAAAATAAAATAAAAAATAAAAAGAAGAGAAGGATGATGATGTTTTGGGTAAAATAAAGAAAAGATGGTCAAAAAAGAGTGGGTTTGTGGGGCTATAATCTATGATTACAAAAAGAAGAAAATATCATCTCAATCTTGGTGCTCAAATCGGTGCAGTGGGTTTCAAAGGTGGTGGAGAAAAAAACAGAATTTGAAATTTAGTTTTGGGTATTCGGACCAGGATTTGAGATAAATTTGTTGGGTCTATTTTGGTATATAATTGGACCATGTTTGTTTGACTTATGGGTAAGGGCCATGATTTAGATTTAATTTAATTTGAACTTGTTTATGACTCGTGTTTAACTGTTTAGTCCTTTTTAATTAGGTGATTAGTAGTAACCACATTGGGAGTTGTTATTATTTATTATATAGGATTATAATAAATATTTGATAGTTGATTTTATGGTGTGTATCATATAGTGAAAAATTATATACTTTTATAGTGAATAAAATAGGTGTATATTTCGTGATGAGTAAAATATTATATTTTGTGGTATACAAAATATTATATTTTGTAGTGAGAAAAAAATTATATCATTTTATAATTTATGTTACAAAATTTTGAAATATTATTACAATATATATTGTACTAGTCAATGGGTTGAATAATACAAAATAAATAAAATTTTGGGAAATGTGTGTGTTGGGATGTGCGTTGTGGCAGAGCCCATGTGGGTTGTCTCTTCCTTTTCCCTCTTTTCCTCATCTTCTTTACTTCCATCTTTCTTCATTCTTATTTTTATTTTCGTTGAGCAGAGGCTCTGCTCCTCTCTTTCTCTTTCTTGTATTCCATGAAAGCTCAATCTTGGAGCTTGAAAGGAGAGTCTTTAGAGCGAAATTTTGCAAAAGTGTTATAAATGAAAGTTAGAGAGCTTGTCGTACTCTTCGTAATGGTAGTCTCGGATTCATGATCGGGCAAGATTTGCCTTCCAGATCTACTCTTCTTCATTATATGAGGTAGGGACTTTCTTCATATTTTTACATTAAAGCTATGTTAGGGTTATTTTGAGAAAAATGTGTCATTTTAAGAGGTATTGCATATATATATACATATAATTTTTAGATTTTTGTTTGGTAATTTTTGGAAGAAAAATTATGTTGAAATGTTAAGAATGTTGGCATTTTGAGATTGATTTTGGAAAAATCATTTTATGTTGTTAATTTGGTAAAAAAAAATCCGAAAATAAAATTTAAAGGTTGTATGATTGTATTTACATCATATTATGATTAGATGATTTATTTTGAGAAATATAAAGTCAAATTATTTTTTTATCTTTGATTTTGGAATTTATTTTTGAGAAAAATAAATTGATATTGAGGAATATTGTGTAAATTGTTAAGTTGGGATTATAGAGTTGTTTTAGGATTAAAAACTCTAAAAGTGTTATATTCATAATATTTTATGAAATGTGATATGTTGATGATAAAGTTGTGTTTATTTTTGTGAAAATTAAAAAAAAAAATGTGAAATGTGGACTTTTGAACTCACTACCTTGAAAATGTTACTCTTGAGCATATTTTATAATTTTTGATATAAAGATCATGTGATTAATTAATTTTAGAAAAGTTGTGAAAATTGTTATCGGTAGAAAATTTGGGAAAAATATTATCTCTTTAAGTAGCTTGGTACAAAAAAATAGTTATGTTGAAATATGGTTATATTTGAGGGACGAGACATGTGAAGTTAGGTTTGGTATTATAAATTTGAATTTTTTTTAATATAATAAACTTACTAATTTAGTGGATTAAATTAGTTTTGGTTAAAAGGTTATATCCATTATGGTTAAAAGTGTGTTATCGAGATTATACTATAATTTTTGATACAGTAGGATAGAAATGGTAATATTTAATAAGTATGGGATTTGGTAAAAATCATATTGGTTATCTCGGTTGAGGTGAAACAAAAATTGGTTGAAGGTTTTGTGTGAGTCAAAACAATTGGGAGATTAATAAATAGTTTTAATATTTGGCGTATGCTAATAGGTTATAGATTTGTCTTGAAATGACTAAGTTGGAAGTTTGTTGATTTACATGTGGTAAATACATTAACATTGACATTATTACATTATCTTTTGGGATTGTGTCATGGTATTACATTGATAGAGATATAGAATTTGATCACAATGGAGCATTGTGTGGTGGAATTGAAATTAGAACTATTCTAACACATTATTACATATTGCATTGCCATTCCATTTCATTATTATCATGGATTTCAAATTCAATTGAAAACTATTGTTTTGAGAAAGGAATTGTTTTTTGGTGAAACAAGATCATTTTGAATTGTTTTGGGTAAATATGTTGGCAAGTCCGGGTAGGGGGTGTAGTTTGATATTGGTTAAGTTAGCCTGAGTGTCCATGGTGAAAGACCAGAAATCGCGCGGATAGGTGTCGAGCCTTCCAGTTAATGCTGGTAAAAATGACAGATTACAGGTATTGAGCCTTCCAGTTAATACTGGTAAAAATGACAAATTGGTAGTACTTGTATAGTCTACTTTCAGACACCAGCCTAGGGATTACCTGAGTCGTATTTACCATCTTGGAATTTTATTGAAATTGTTGGATTAATGTGTTTTCAAATTAGCATTATGCATAAGATTTTTAAAAGACAAGAAAAATATTTTAAGCATGACATGGCATATGCATTCATCTCATAAGACTGTATAAAATGGATTTGATTCATTGTTTAATTATTTGATTCAATTGATAATGAGATAATTGAATGAATTGAAAAGGATGTCATGTTGCTATCGAAACATGCTTATTTATTTAAGTTAACTTGTTGTGGTTAATTAAATAAATTGGATTTAGGAGATTATGTAATAAAATCATATGGTTTTGACATGACATGATTTCACGTATATGTATGAGTATTTTGGTACCCGCATTATCTTTTAATGTTTTAATATGGGATTGTTTGGTGAGCTAGTGGTTGCTCACCCCCTATCTGTACATGTGTACAGGGAATACTTTTCGGATTTGAAGATCAAACAATGGTTTTTACCATTTCATGAGTGTAATGTAGTGATGGATTGTACTACTTCATTTGTTGTTTGACTGAGTGCTTTTTTTTTTTTTTTTTGTAAAGAGTAGTGTCCTCTATTTTATCGTAAGCCTCAAGGCATTTCTTTTATTTGTACGTAAATGTCATTGTTGTATAATGAGAGGGAATATGTATATTTAATTATTCATCATTTCATGTAGCGATTCCGGTTTCGATCCTTCTTTCATGTTTTGCTACTTCAATTGGGCCGGACAGGGTCGAGAGGCAACGCCCCCGAAGCAAAAATGCAAAATGCATTCGAAATTGCTTGTCTACTCGAGCGGCCGTTTATGAGCTCGAGCGGAAAATGTTTGGTTTCAGAAGTTTGACATGTCTGCAAAAGTACTGAAGTAATGTATTTGACGCTCGAGCAGGGCATTCCACGCTTGAGCGGACCATGTTATATCAATTCGTGAATCTGATATTTCAGATCACTTTTTCAGTCATCTCTCTCTAAAACTCTCCAGAATTCCAAATTGGGAGCTTCTCTCTCTAGAAGTCATCTTCTCTCTTTGATTTCTCCAAATCCATTGGGATTTGGACCTAAGTTCTTCACCAAAGTTGGTTATCATCTCGAGGGCTTCGTTGTGTGCGGTAAAGATCGAGTGTCGACAACGTTGATTTTGGGGGTTTCATCTCATTTCTTCTTCAAAACTTGAGGTATGGATTTTCTTAGAGTTATATATATATATATATTTGCAAGATCTATATGATTTTTGAAATCATCTTTCGATAGCTTTGAAAATTGATTGTTGATTCAAGAAATTGAGCGATTTTGAAAGTGGGTTTGTCTCTTGTTCTTTTAAAATGATCTTATGGGTTTTGATCTTCGTTGATTGAAGAAAAGATAATTTTTGAAAGTTTTCTTTCAAAGGATTTGAGTTGCATAGTTTTGGTAAGAAAACTTAGAATTTGGGGATTTTTTTAAAACAGACTGAAAATCCATGAATGATATTGTTGTATTTATTTTGTGTGTCAAAATAAATGGATGTTTGGAAAATTTCTTATTTATATTTATATAAATGATGAATTTCAGGGAATATGAGAATTGTTGTTCATTTTGAAAATTATTGTTCAAAACGTTGAAATAGTCTTGAAATGACTAATTATTGAGGATACTTGAGAAGAGGGAATTGTGTTATTCTTTGGATAATGAATTGGAATAAAAGTATTTATATTCATCTTGTATTATTAGCATGACAATTCATTTAATTACATTAAACTTTGAAAGTTGATTTGAAAACTTGCATTGAGAAAAAAATATTGAGAAACAAGTTTTCATGAAATGGCTTTGGGATAAATACGTTGGTAAGTCTTGATAGGTGGTATAGATGATATTGAATAAGTTGGCCTGAAAGTCCGGGGTGAAAGACCGAAAACCCGCGCAGATAGGTGTCAAGTCTTCCGGTTAATACCGGTAAAAATGACAATTTGGTAGTACTTGCATAGTCTATTTGCAGACACCGATCTAGAGATTACCAGAGTCGTATTTACCGCCCTTGAAATAAATTGTTAAGTTTTGAACAATTGAAATTACATGACATCATTGAGTATGATGGTTTTCAAAAGATGGAAATGTGATTTATCTTCAAAAAGGGGCATAGCATGGCATGTGCATTTCATCTCTTAAGACTTGTATAAAATGTATATACTTTGTTAAGGATTTCCTACTGGGTTTTATGCTCACTCTATGGGATTTTTGTGCAGGAAAAGATGTGGTGATGTCGCCTAACTAAAGGCAAGGAATGTGTGTTGAGAGTACGAGACACTCATTTTACTGTGACTCTATGTGTAAGCCAAGGGCTGTATGTGTGTGGGTTTGAATAATCATTTTGTGTAACCAGGCTCAAGCCTTGGAAACTTGTAAACCCGTAGAGGTATTTATTTGTTTATTTACTTGTTGTTGGATTAATGTATTGTTACATGAAGAATTATTGTATCATGTAATGTAAGTGTGAAGATTTATATTCAGTTTTCCTTGAAAGAGCCATGATTGTTGTATTATCATTTGAACTAGAAATTTGGGGTGTTATAACTTGGTATCAGAGCTACCCGGTTTGAATACTTGGAGCTCGTGGGAACTGGTTGTTTAACCACAATGGGTTCATTTAGCATGCTTAAGAAGTGTTATGCATTTTTGTGACTATGTGATAACATGTTTATGTGACTAAATGGGTATGGGATTGGACTTTTGGGATGTTGTTTGCGCCTGTTAAATTCCTTGAGGTCTTATTAGAAGGGTACTTGATCAATACTCATTCTACTAAGAATTCTTGGTTTTTCGTGGGACGAATCTCATCATAAGAGTATAATCCGTATGTGTTTATATGACTAAGTGCTTATGTGGAATGAAATTGAATTGTGTATATGGTAGAGAAATATATTAAATTGTTGTAGTCAAACGTGTGAGTCAAGTTACGAGCACATATGAGTTAATGTGCTAAATTATTTCTCTTGTGTCCTTTATTAGGATGTCAGGAAGGGATCAAATCTGTGGTGGTAGAGACGGGAGGCGTGGTAGGGCTCGCCGAGGTGTGCATGAGGTACTGGTCCATAGGGTTCTGGTGCAAGAAGAAGGGTTCAGCCAAGCTAATATGGCCGAGCAAGCAAGCCAAGCTAATGTGGCCGAGCAAGCAGCCAAGCTAATGTGGCCGAGCAGGTGGGACAAGCAGGTCAAGCCATAATGGGGGCCCTAGCTCGAGAAATGGCAAGGCCTTTAAGAGAGTCTATGAACTTGTTGAGGGTGGAGAATCAAGCCCGAGAGAACACCGCGGAGTCAAGGGCGAGTTTCCTTACTAGAGAGTTCTTGCGGGCCAAATCGGATAAGTTCCATGGTGGTTCCGAGCCCAAGAAAGCGGATGAGTGGCTCGAACAAAATGTAAAGACATTTGAGATGCTTTAAATCGAAGATAGTGAACTAAGAGTGACTCTAGCGAGTTACTACCTTAAGGGAGACGCGGGTCAATAGTGAAAATATGCCAAGGGTAGAGTGGAGCCGATATGGGAAGCCTTTGCGGTTACTTTCCAAGATAAGTACATACCTCCCACTGCTAAGGAGAGATTGAGGCAAGAGTTTAAAGACCTCAAACAACTCGACATGCCCGTGGCCGAGTTTGAGGTGGTCTTCTCTAGTTTGTCCAGATTTGCACCAGAGTTAGTGGCAACAGAAGAGCGTCGTTGCAATGAATTTGAAAAGAAATTGAAAACAAAAATTTTGTTCAAGCTTGTCGGAAATATGATTCAAGAATATGACTGTCTTGTGGAGACGACGGCACACGTAGAAATTTTCATACAAGCCGAGGAGGAAAGGCTTTGGAGTTCAAGGTATAGGGGCCAAGAGTCTCAAGGAGACTATAGGCAGAACAAAAAGAGCAGGAACACCTATCCATCCCAATCCCAACCACAGTAGTCTAGATCCACTTTTCCTTTGCCTAGTGCAGGTCAGGGAAAAAGTGCATCGAGTAGCTTCTCATGTTTCAAGTGTGGCCAACCAGGTCACAAATCCTTCTCATGCCCACAGAAGGGAGGAGGGCAGTTAATGTTACCACCACCTAACCGATCTCAAAGTCAGTCTCAGTCTCAGAATAAAGGTCAAGGGTTTAATTGTTATCAGTGTGGTCAGCCGGGGCATATGAAGTGAACTTGCCCACAGTTGGGAGGCGCATCAGGGTTGAGGCAGACTCAGACCCACCACCAGGCTCAATCAATCCAAGCTTCGCGAGTTAATCAGGGAGCCGCTTCGGCTCAGTCAGTACAATAGGCCTATGCTCCGAGAGGGGAGCAAGTCAATCAGGGGCTACAAGGACGCGTGTATGCTGTTACCGTGCCAGAGCAGTTGCCAGAATCCTCAGTTGTGAGAGGTATTTTTGTTATGTGTAATTCTTTAGCTAATGTATTGATAAATGTTAAATAGGAAAGTAACCCAAGAAGGGGGGGTGAATTGGGTTATTAAAAAATTTGGTCCAAAAATAAGATTCAAAAGATCTTAAGTAATTAAATGCAGCAGATAATCATTACATTAACAGAAAGTAAAAAGAATAACAAAAAAGAACTTAACACAGAGATTTATAATGGTTCGGCTCACCGGCCTACACCCACTCCTCAAGAAACCTCCTTGAGAATTTCTTCACTATGAATCGATGTACCACCAAGCTCTTCCCAACTTGTGGTTGTTTTTACAAAAGGACTTACTTCAATCTGTTGAGAATCCCTCTCAACAAAATGCCTCACTTTACAGGTGTTTCACTCAGAAACTAAGAAACTGGAAGAAGAGGTTCAACAGACCTCTTTGACAAATACTATCTCTCAAAAGATGGATTATGAAAATGTAAGCTCATAAGTAAGTTTTGGACTTGCTTAGATCTGAAAATGGGAGAACACAAGCCAAATCACAGAGATTGAAAAAGATACTCAGTATGCTTAATGTAGTTGCAATTGTGTATGGTATGTCTCCAGATCTGGAAAACAATCCCCAGTTTATAGCCTCCATCCGACTTATCTTTTGAAGAAGAGAAAACACACCCACGTGGGTTTACTATCCATTGGAGCTGGGCAATGGAAAAGGTTTCCAGCTGTTGTAATTGAGCATGAATGGTACAGGCTGTTATCTGACCATTGAAGATGGAGCTTCCTCAAAGGAAGTGATGCCCATGCTTGGGAGATAAAACAATGGTGGAGGGATATGATGTTGTCTCCATGCTTTTTCTTTTTCTGATCTTGGAAGTGGTGTGAGTGGAGAATGTTTCCTCCATTAAGTCAGAGAATATTGTCCCAAAGTTCCTTTTGATGAGAATAACATATGTCCAATAATGATGTCATAGAGACCCTCTTTGAGTTGGAAGATGGCGGCTAGGTTTTGTTCAACCCAAACATAAAGGTGTCGACCCCTGCAGATTGGGTGTCGACCCTTTGCTCTGATTTTTCTTTCCTGAGTTGATTTATATGTGTTCCTGGTGTCGACCCTTGGCTCATTTGGTGTCGACCCTTGCGGCTGAAGTGTATACTGCTTTTTGGTGTCGACCCTTGCTTCTGTTGGTGTCGACCTTTACAACTGGAGTGTATACTGCTTTTTGGTGTCGACCCTTGCTGCTGTTGGTGTCGACCCTTACAACTGGAGTGTATACTGCTTTTTGATGTCGACCCTTGCTGCTGTTGGTGTCGACCCTTACATCTGGAACACTTTATTATTTTTCCAATTTTTCCCTGGTGTCGACCCCTGCTTTTCTGGTGTCGACCCTCTATTCTGGAACACTTAACACTCTTAAGGATTATTCTAGTGTCGACCCTTGCACCTGTGTTAGACAAACATGGATTTTTGCAACCAAGAGCTACTGTTTATATTTTTGATAACCTAAAAAGTTATTGAAACATAATATTCTAGAGTCTCAAAACAATTAGAATCATGAAACACAAATATTAATTTGAAAACTTCAAATAATCAGAAGAATAAAATATTCGTCATTAATCAAAATCAATAGAAATTCAAGTTTGAGTAACCTTGGGGCTAACAACACGGGTGCGTCTCATTCATTTATATCTACTGCATTTGCTTCTGCATTGGGGTTAGAGGTAACATGATTAGTGCCTCCATTCAGAGTAGAGTCACCTGTTGGGGGTGCAGTTGATTTAGACCAGGGTTGTCATGGTTGTGAAACAGAAATTGCCGGGCGTCGACTTCCATTTGCTTTTGTGTTGCTAAATATGTCGAGTTTTGATGTCATTTTAGGCATGAACTAGTTGTGTTCTTATCAAGCTGTGATTGATTGTTACCGTCAGAGAGTTATAGTGTGCACTTCGGGTGGTGATCGTTTCTATTTTTTTTGGGAATCGAGTTGATAGAGCCTTGTCGCTAGTTGTTGACCCTCGTAGTAGGAGCAAGCTTAGTGGCCTTCTTGCAACTCTCTTGGATAGTGAAAGTGACGGGACTCATGTTGAGTTACCAAGGGTAGTTTGTGAATACCCGGATGTCTTTCCAGAAGATCTTGCTAGTTTACCACCTCACCGGGAGATCGAGTTCTCCATTGAACTAGTGCCTGGCACGGCACCGATTTCCATGTCACCGTATAGATTTGCACCCGCCGAATTGCATGAGTTGAAGATTCAACTCCAAGAACTTTTAGACAAGGGCTTCATTTGCCCTAGTACATCGCCTTGGGGCTCTCCTTGCGAAGAAGAATGATGGGTCATTGCGATTGTGTATTGATTACCATAAGTTGAATAGAGTTATAGTTAAGAACAAGTATCCTCTACCCAGAATAGATGATTTGTTTGACCAACTTAGAGGGTCTTGTTGCTTCTCAAAAATAGATTTGAGATCGGGGTACCATCAGTTGAGAGTCCGGGAGGAGGACATTCAGAAGACGGTCTTTCATACTCGTTATGACCACTATGAATTCCTTGTAATGCCTTTTGGATTGACCAATGCACCAGCTTCTTTTATGGATTTGATTAATAGAATTTTTCGGGAATACTTAGATCGTTTTGTGGTCGTCTTTGTGGATGACATCTTGACTTATTCAACCTCTGAAGAGGAACACGAGACTCACTTGCAGGTAGTGCTGGGTTTACTTAGTGAGCACCAATTGTATGCCAAATTTGAAAAATGCGAGTTTTGGTTAACAGAGGTGAAGTTTTTGGGGCATGTAGCGTCTAAAGAGGGAGTGACTGTGGACTCCTCAAAGATAGATGCCATACAAGATTGGGAACAACCCAAAAATATTTTTGAAATCCGGAGTTTCTTGGGATTAACAGGGTATTATCGACGTTTTGTAAGGGACTTCTCTAGACTAGTTGCACCTTTGACTAGGTGGACTAGAAAGGGTATCAAATTTGTGTGGAGTGAGACTTGTGAAAAGTCATTCCAAGAGCTTAACACTAGATTGACTACCGCACCGATTTTGATAATTCCGGAAAGGGGTTTGAATTACACTGTCTATTGTGATGCGTCCAGGGATGGACTTGGTTGTGTCTTGATGCAAGAAAGAAAAGTTGTGGCCTACTATTCACGACAATTGAAAACTCATGAGAAAAATTACTCCACCCATGATCTAGAATTAGCAACGGTGATTTTTGCTTTGAAAATTTAGAGGCATTACTTGTACGGTGAGAATTTTGAAGTCTTCTCCAATCATAAGAGTCTAAAGTATTTATTTTCTCAAAAAGACTTGAATTTACAACAACGGAGGTAGATGGAATTTATGGAGGATTTTGACTTTGAGTTACACTATCATCCAGGGAAGGCCAATACGGTGGCCGATGCTTTGAGTCAAAAATCTGTGAGTAGTTTAGCAAGTGTGGCCATTCGAGAACGGGATATACTAGATGTCATTGGCAAGTTTGATTTGCACTTGGGTGAGTCCGGAGAGAGTGCTGCCTTGTTTACTTTGAATGCTCAACCTACCTTGGTTAGTAAGGTCATAGAGGCACAACGAGAAGACCGTGATATGGAATCAATCCGCGTTAAGATTTCCAATGGGAAGGAAGAGAAAGGTTTGAACATTCACTCGGATCTGAGTGTACATTACCTAGACCGTTTGTTTGTACTAGAATCTTGTAGAGAGGAAGTACTTCGGGAGTTCCATCACTCACGCCTTGCGATACACCCGAGAGGCACTAAAATGTATCATGATCTTAGTCGTCAGTTTTGGTGGAGGGGTATGAAACAAGATGTTGCTTTATTTGTATCGAAGTGCCATACTTGTCAACAAGTGAAAGCCGAACACCAAAGACCAGCGGGTTTGTTACAACCCTTACCGATAGTCGACTGGAAATGGGAGCGTGTTACCATGGATTTTTTAGTTGGGCTTCCTAGAACACAACGAGGCAATGATGCCGTTTGGGTGATTGTTGATAGGTTAACTAAGTCTACACATTTCATTCCGATGTGAACCAACGACTCAGTTGAACGCTTAGCAGAGTTGTACATTAGAGAGATAGTTCGACTTCATGGAGTCCCTGTGACTATTGTGTTAGATAGGGATCCTCGTTTTATTGCCCGGTTATGGCAAAGCCTTCAAGAGGTGTTGGGAACTAAGTTGACTCTTAGCACCGCTTATCATCCTCAAACCGATGGACAGTCGGAACGTACCATTCAGATTTTGGAGGACATGCTTAGAACTTGTGTCTTTGATTTTAAGGGGCCTTGGGAAAGGCACTTACCATTGATTGAGTTTGCTTACAACAATAGTTACCAAGCTAGTATTGGGATGGCACCATTTGAGGCCTTATATGGCCGACTTTGTAGATCACCAGTTTGTTAGGCCGAAATGGGTGATGCACCGTTACTGGGTCCGAAAATTGTTAGAGAGACAACCGAGAAAGTTGTTCTCATTCGGAAGAGGTTAGCTACGACCCAAAGCCGACAAAAGAGTTATGCCGATAAGAGGAGACGACCTTTATCTTTTGAAGTTGATAATCATATGTTTTTAAAAATCTCACCAAGACGGGGTTTAATGAGATTTGGTAAGAGTGGTAAATTATCTCCAAGGTTCATTGGCCCTTTTGAGATCTTAGAGCGAATTGGGGAAATGGCATACCAGTTAGCTTTACCGCCACAACTTTCGGGAGTTCACAACGTATTTCATGTATCTATGCTTAGGAAGTATGAACCCGACCCTTCTCATGTTCTTGATTGGGTTGACTTGGAGGTAGATGAGAATGCCTCTTACGAAGAACGACCGGTTCAAATATTAGATACCCGGGAGCAAGTGCTACGGGGAAAACTATATCGTTGGTAAAGGTGTTATGGAGACACCATGGGGTTGAAGAAACGACGTGGGAACGGAAGGCGGAAGTCCGCTCCAAATATCCGAATTTGTTTAAAAATGCTTAAGTTGCTTTTCTTTGTAATATTCCCTAGTGTTGAGGGAAATGTATTTAAAGTTGTTAATCACGTGTTGATATATGCGTTGTTGTTTTAAGCATAAGGTTGTTGAGAGTTGCCATTACCTTTTAGGAAATTTCATGTTTAAGTATATTTGGGAGGTTGTTGTTAATGACATAACCATGGTGGAAATTGTGGAATTTGGTTGAGAGTTAGTATTGTGATTTGAAAATGAAATAGCGTGGCTTTGATCGCTAGAAACCCCTTTGTTTGGGTAGCTTGATTTAAAATTTTGGGGACGAAATTCTTTAAGGGGGGAAGGTTGTAGCGATCCCGGTGATTAAGGCCGAAATGTACATCATTGAGGTCGTTAATTAGAATCTCTTAACTTCACTTGCTGGTCAAACTGTATACTTTATGTGTGTTGAATGTCAATCAGGTTGTACATAGTCGGAGCATAAAATGGGCAAAAAGACAGAATTTGGAGAGAGTTGACTTTTCCCGCACCTGCATTGACTTTCCCGTACGTGCATTGGCTTTTTCTGGGAAAGTCAACCCGACATTTTAAACCTATTTGGACGAGATTGGAAGTATAAAAAGAAAAGGAAAAGGCTTTTCTAGGGTTCTGAAATTGTTTTGACCTAAAAAGGGAGGCTAGGGTTTGGGAAAGAGAGGGAAACAAAAACTTCAAGGATGTCTCCCATGGTGGTTTCTTCTCCATCTACCTCCTTCCACTCCTCCATGAGTGGCTAGTCTTCTTTTCTAGGGTTTTGATGAAACCTTAGCCATGTAATTATTTTGTTTTCTTTTTGATTTTTAATTATGTAAAGGTTTGAACATTTGTATAGTGATTTAGAAGTTTCTTTTATATATTTTTCATTATCTCTTCGAATATTTGACTTTCTGTGATTGTTGAATGTTATCCATACATGTGTTTTCTATTCCTTCACATTCAAGGTATGAGGCGAACCATACTACGAGGAACGAGTCGTATCACTACCTTAGTTTAGAGTGAACGATTCGTATTACTTGAGATGGTTCGTGCTTGTACATTGAATGTGATGATCTTCTTGTCAAATGCTTCGAGCTTGTAGTTGCGAAACATTAATCCGTTCAAACCATAGCATAATTGATTTCAATTGGAAACCCTAATTATGTGGTTAGTGGTGAATTCTCTACCCTAGGATTTTTCCCCAATTCAGTAAACCCAATTTCAATTATTATTGATAATTTAATTCCTTAGTTTAATTTATTTGTTATTAAATTAGGTTATGAACAATCAATCTTTTTATCAAAATTAATTTAGGAATTTAACAATTAAATTAGTTTAATTTCACAATTGTCCCTGTGGATCGATACCTGGACTTGCCATTATTCTGATAGAATTTGGTATAGCTTAGTATTTAATTTTGGTGTGTTCAACGACCCATCTTCGATCCTTCTTTCATGTTTTGCCACTTCAACTGGGCCAGTCGGGGATCGACCTGTCCGGTCAGCTCGCGGGGGTCCAGGGGGCAACGCCCCTTGGTGGGTCCAAGGGTAGCGCCCTGGCAGGGTCGAGGGGCAGCGCCACTGAAGCAAAAATGCAAAATGCATTCGAAGTTGCTTGTCCGCTCAAGCGGCCGTTTATGCGCTCGAGTGGAGAATGTTTGGTTTTAGAAGTTTGACTTGTCTGCAAAAGTATTGGGTTAGTGTATTTGACGCTCGAGCAAGGCATTCCACGCTCGAGCGGACCATGTTAGATCGTTCTACGCTCGAGCAGGGCATTCCACTCAGTTCGTGAATATGATATTTTAGATCACTTTTTCAGTCCCCTCTCTCTCTCTCTAAAACTCTCCAGAATTCCAGATCGGGAGCTTCTCTCTCTAGAAGTCATCTTCTCTCTTTGATTTCTCCAAATCCATTGGAATTTAGACCTAAGTTCTTCACCAAAGTTGGTTATCATCTCGAGGGCTTCGTTGTGTGCAGTGAAGATTGAGTTTCGACACCGTTGATTTTGGGAGTTTCATTTCATTTCTTCTTCAAAACTTGAAGTATGAATTTTCTTAGAGTTATATATATATATTGCAAAATCTATATGATTTTCGAAATCATCTTTCAAGAGCTTTGAAAATTGATTGTTGATTCAAGAAGTTGAGCGATTTCGAAAGTGGGTTTGTCTCTTGTTCTTTTAAAATGATCTTATGGGTTTTGATCTTCGTTGATTAAAGAAAAGATAATTTTTGAAAGTTTTCTTTCAAAGGATTTGAGTTATATAGTTTTTGTGAGAAAACCTAGAATTTGGAGATTTTTTTAAAAGAGATTGAAAATCCATGAATGATATTGTTGTATTTAATTTGTGTGTCAAAATAAATGGATGTTTGGAAAATTTCTTATTTATATTTATATAAATGATGAATTTTAGGGAATATGAGAATTATTGTTCATTTTGGAAATTATTATTCAAAACGTTGAAATAGTCTTGAAATGACTAATTGTTGAGAATACTTGAGAAGAGGGAATTGTGTTATTCCTTGGATGATGAATTGGAATAAAAGTATTTATATTCATCTTGTGTTATTGGCATAACAATTCATTTGATTACATTAAACTTTGAAAGTTGATTTGAAAATTTGCATTGAGAAAAAAATGTTGAGAAACAAGTTTTCATGAAATGGTTTTGGAGTAAATACGTTAGTAAGTCTTGATAGATAGTGTAGATGATATTAATAAGTTGGCCTGAGAGTCCGGGATGAAAGACCGAAAACCCGCGTGGATAGGTGTCGAGCCTTCTGGTTAATACCGGTAAAAATGACAATTTGGTAGTATTTGTATAGTCTATTTGCAGACACCGACCTAGGGATTACCAGAGTCGTATTTACTGCCCTTGAAATAAATTGTTAAGTTTTGAACAATTAAAATTGCATGACATCATTGAGTATGATGGTTTTCAAAAGATGAAAATGTTATTTATCTTCAAAAAGGAGCATAGCATGGCATGTGCATTTCATCTCTTGAGACTTGTATAAAATGTATATACTTTGTTAAGGATTTCCTACTAGGCTTTATGCTTACCCTATGGGATTTTTGTGCAGAAAAAGATGTGGTGATGCCACCTAACTAAAGGCGAGGAAATGTGTTTTGAGAGTACGAGACTCTCATTTTACTGTGACTCTGTGTGTAAGCCAAGGGCTGTATGTCTGTGGGTTTGAATAACCGTTTTGTGTAACCAGTCTCAAACCTTGGAAACTTGTAAACTCTTGGGGGTATTTATTTGTTTATTTGCTTGTTGTTGGATTAATGTATTGTTACATGAAGAACTATTGTATCATGTAATGTAAGTTTGAAGATTTATATTCAATTTTCCTTGAAAGAGCCATGATTGTTATATTATCATTTAGGTTAGAAATTTGGGGCGTTACATTTCATCCAAGGATAAAATGTTATTTATAAATGGACTTAATTAATGAATATCGGTAAGGTTATCCGAGTAATAAAATACGGGGCGCTACACAGATCCTCGTCGTCAATTATGAATGAGGCAAGACTTAGTTGATTTGTAATATCTTTGATCTGAGATAAGTATTCTTCCATTGACAGACCTCTTTCTGAAACAATTTGTAATTTGTTCTTCAACGGATGAATGTGAAATCGAGATAGAGAGGTATCCCTCTTTTCCAAAGCATTCCACATCTGTGAGCAATGTTGAAGGTGAAGAACCGAGGAAAACACAGGTGGTGAAAGAGTGACAGCAATAAAACTGAGTTGATGAGCATCAATAAGCTTCCAATTTTCAAATTCAGGATTTGTGATAGCCTTGCTTGAAGAATCAAGCATTTCTGAGGAGAAAAGATCGAACTAGTTACAAATCCAAGAAGATTAGTAGCACGAAGAACATTCTGGATTTGATTTTCTAATTTGACTGTGATGAGAGAATTGAAGGTTGATAGAAGGAGATTCAGATTTGGAGGCAAAACAAATGATGAAGATGAAAATGAACTTGAAGATAGATTTGCCATTGAAGGACCTTCACTCGTTAGAGTTGAGAGGCTCTGATACCATAATAGAAAATGAAGATGATATTCCTTCACATTATTGAATGAGTTATTACAGATATTTATATACAACACTTCTAACTAATTCTGTTACATCAGCATTTCTAACTAACACCACTATCATAGTTGTAACTACTTTTAGCAATTAATCTTGCTCCAGGTGGCTCAGTGTAACTGCCTTGCACATGCTGATGAGTTTGTTGCAGCGTTTGCTGGGTTTGTGATAACTCATTCACATGCTCTTCACTACTCTTATTGATAATCATCATCAACTTTGGTGTGGTTGAATGTTCCAAAAGCACCTTGCACAACAATCTCAAGCATAAAAAATAAAATAAAAAATAATTAATTAATTAATCTTAAGTAAGAAACGATTGGACCCAAGAACTTCTCAAACTCAACCAGGAAAGGAAATTGATATTCAAATCGAATTGGGTATTGTTGGAATGTTGTTATTATAAATTCATGCTTCCTTTAGATTGCAAATTTCAATACCCATCTTCTTTGCTGATCTGTATCTCCCTTTTATATACGTTACGTGTTTTTTTTTTTTTTTTTTTGGTGCAACTCTAACACATAGGAAGAGTTACACCAAACATATAAAGGATTTGCATCATACACAGAGAACAATTATAGCACTATAAAAATGCAAATAATATTTACTGATTTGATATTTCCCCAAAGAGTAATGCTACGAATCATGAAAAAAATATTATGAAAATTATCATGAAAGATTTTTCACCTTTGGATTACACCTAGAATAAAACACCACACACTAATCAAGGGATGAAAAATTTTCATGATAGGTTTCATAATATTTTTTTCATGACTCTTAGCATTATTCTTCCCGAAATAGAATTCTCCCCAGACCCTGTCGTGTGGGCCAATGGCATTTTTGTCTAACTACGGTTTTCTAATCAACTCAAGAAACCTACCCGTTGATGTTGTAGTACTAGACTCACATTGTTAGGTTTATTTTTTATTTTTTATTTTTTATTTTTTTATGAGTTGTAATGATTTTCTAGAGAGTGAGGACATGAAGGTTGTTTTCTCTGCCTATCTACGTTGTAGAAATTTACCCTCGAGTATTGAGGAGTCAATAGATTTGCTTGTCTAATGAATATGTACCCAAACTCAAAGGTAATTCCAATTTTTCTGAATGTTACAATTAGTACATTTCAGAGACTCGATGAGAGCGTGGAAGAGACAGTTGCGAGGATTATGAGCACCCACCTAATAAGAGACCGCAATCGTTTCAATTCCCTGGAAACTACTAAATCATCCATTGAAGCATTGAAAAAGTGACTCTTGACAATTCATGTTTGGTTCAACCATCAAAATTCTAATATACACATCTTTGAAAAGATGTACCACATACACTATTACTTATGTCATTTTTTTCTTAAATTATGATCAATTTTGTTCTTTAATTGTGACGTTATTTGAATTATAACTCCTGAGTTCTTTAGTTATATCTCATATTGTATTTAGTTATGACTCAGGAAGTATGAAATTATATCATTTTCTTTTTTAGTTATAAAGTGCTTATGATACACAACCTTTGAAGAATGTGTATCGTAGTATTTCCCAATATGTTTTGATTATTTGCAATATTACTAAAACCGTAGCACACTCTCCTTGAGCTAATTTTATCATGTGCGGGAGATTTAAATTTTTTTTTTTTGGATATTTTTCAATGATAAACTACCAATAGTTTTTAATAGTTGGACTTAATTCCCATCAAATCCTATTAAAAATAAGTCTTGGGCCCCGTTTGTTTCCAGAGATAGAATGGAGGGGATTGATAGTGAGGGGATTAATAGTGAGGGGATTGTTAGTGAGGGTCGTTTGTTTTCAGAGATAGAATGGAGGGGATTGATAGTGAGGGGATTAATAGTGAGGGGATTGTTAGTGAGGGGATTAATAGTGAGGGGATTAATAGTGAGGAATTGTTAAATTATTTTTATATAAAATAATAAAACAAATATAAAAATATAAAAATTAAACATTAATATTTAAAAAAAAAATCCCAATATATAAAAAATAAAAAAAATAAAAAAATTTCTAATCCCCTCACTATTTTTCTAATACCATCTCTACCTCCTCACTATGAATCCCCTCCCCAAGGGTATTAGTAATACCAAGGTATTAGTAGTACCCTCCCTATCTCTCAAAACAAACACGGTATTAGTAATACCAAGGTATTAGTTAGTCCCAAGGTATTAGTAGTCCCAAGGCTATCTCTCAAAACAAACACCCCATATACTAGTCCCAAGGTATTAGCAATCCCAATACCCTCCCTATAACCCAAAACAAACGGGGCCTTGGTAAACTTGTTAAAAATAATTTTTTTGTAATAATTTTTTATATATGTCGCTAAAAATTGATAATTAGTGATTTTTTTTTATCGTGATTTTTATAAATTGTTGCTAAAATTTATAATTAGTAACGTTTTTGTATGACAAATTTTTCTCATAGGACCTATTAGATATACACGCAAGTACCCCATATTTCAATTGATGTAGAAGAGATTTAAATTGTATTGGTTTAATTCTTTTTTTTTAGAGATGTATGTTATATGTTGCTGGATTGTTTATTTATTATTATTATTTTATAAGTATGCTTGAATGAATGTAAAAGCTTATGTCTGTATACTTTAAAATTAAATCTTAGCTTTTGATTGCTATCTTTGATGATGTGTCTTGTTGAGATTAAAGCTACCACCACCACAAGACCAAGCACCATAGAGAGGCCCCATCCACACAGCAATACCAAGGCAGGTAGGCTATGCAAATAAAAAGTAACAAGAATATAGGTATGATAATGCAACTGTAAAATTACGAAATTGTTTAGAGAAAAAAACAAAAACAAAAACAAAAAAATACAAAGGTCCAAAATAGAATAATAATAATAATAATAAATAAATAAATAAAAGAGCATGTACAAAGGGTAAAAATAAGAACCACGATGTAGGAAGGAGAGCATGTACAAATCACAACAAACATCAATCTCCGCCCATTACCAGTAATCACCACAAGAACACTCTCCCCCTTTAAAATGATGGAACCGATTCCTATCCCTTACAATAATTTCTCTATCATAAATCTTTGAGATGAGCTTGCTCACCGTATGGCAGTCCTTGCACACTCGCAAGTTTTTTGTGATACGAAGAGTTTCCCCAGGTTTAGTCTTCAACAACCCAAGCGCAATAGCAAGTTTCTCACTATGGTAGTGTAAACGGTTCTCACTTTCCTCCTCATCAATATCATGCAAAACTCCATCCGTGTCAGGCACATATCCAACATATCTAACATGTTCCAACATCTCATCCACTTTGGTGTATATCTCTTTCGCTTGAGGATGAACCCTTCCTCCTGCAATAAACTCATAAACAACGCCTTCTAATTCAATCATGGAAATTCCCGGAGCTTTCTTTACTCCCCTGTCATTCATCAACTTCCTCACATTAGCTACATCTTGCCATCTACCAGCATTGGCATATACATTGGCTAATAGCACATAGCGTCCACTATTACAAGGCTCTAGTTCAATTAACTTTTCCCCTATTTTCTCTCCCACCTCAATGTTTCCATGGATTCTGCAAGCACCAAGGAGAGCATCTAGTACACTTGCATCGGGACTCATTGGCATCTCATTGATAAGCCTTCGGGCTTCCTCCAACAATCCAGCTCTTCCAAATAAATCTACCATGCATCCAAAATGCTCTGATCTAGGCTCAATGCCGTGAACTTCAGTCATGTAACAAAAGGAATGGCACCCTTCTTCCACTAACCCTGAATGAGCACATGCACTAAGCACATTCACAAAAGTGATATAGTCAGGGGCAATTGCCTCTCTCTCCATCTCCTTCAGAAGCTCAATGGCAGCCATTCCTTTCCCATGCAATGCCAGCGCTCCCATCATGGAATTCCAAGAGGAAATTCCTTTGTGGGCCAACCCGTTAAAGAAATCAAAAGCCTTCTCTAAGTAACCACATTTGCAGTACATATCAATAATAGCCGTAGCCAGTTTTGAGTCCACTTCAATGCCACTCTTCTCGATATAACCATGTATCCACTCCCCATGTCTTAGAGCTCCCAATCCTGAACATGCTGATAACATACTTGCTGCCACATATTTATCCAGTGCCAATTTCTCCGACTGCATCCTATCAAAAAGAGCGAACGCCTCCTGAAAATAGTTATTCTGGACATAAGCTGCTATCATGGTATTCCAAGAAACAGAATTCCTCTCGGGCATTATGTCAAAAACTTTTAAAGCTTCATCAACACATCCCCATTGAGAATACCCACTGATCATAGTAGTCCAGGAGACAATATCCTGATGATGCATCCTATCAAAGACTTGCCTTGCTTCCTCCAAACAATGAAAATTCACATACATATGAATCAAATTGTTCAAGGAACAAGTGTCTGATCCAAACCCAAATTTCAAAACATGGGCGTGGACTTGTTTACCTTCTTCAATAGCATAGTCAACACAACAAGCTCTTACAACAGAAGGGAAGGTAAATCTGTTGGGTGTAACTGATTCTCTTAGCATTTGGGAGTACAATAGAATGCAATTTCTGGTTAACTGGCATTGCAAGTAACCTCTAATGACTATATTGTAAATGAATGCATCTGGGTGGGGCATCCTATCAAATACTCTGAGGGCATAGCCGAAATCGCTGGATTTGGAGATTGCACAGAATTTGATGACTCGACCCATGGCATCATTGTCAGATGAAAGGCCAAGTCGGATAAATTTGGAATGGTATTGCTTGAGCTCGGCCATTGTTGAGCACGACACAAGGCCAAGCAATGCAGCATGGTGGTCCTTGGGTGGACCCAGAGAAGAAGGGGTGGGTTGAGGGAGCTGGACTAAGCAAGCCATCCTTTACACTTTTTTTTTCTGAGAACTGTTCAGAAGAAGGATATCTATGCTGAAGTCAAAATCATCAAATCATATACAAGTCTGTCTGATGAAAAAACAAAGTGATCCGATTCATCAGACAGGGTCCACATCTAGGCTAGAGGTAAAAATTATCACATAAATGTGCATTGGTTATTTAATCAGAAATAAAGTCTGTATCTGAAGTATTCAAAATTTCATAGAAATACTACTGGCATAGGTGAAGTGGTACCACATTGTTTTCCTAACTTTAATGCTCGGGGTTTCTGTTTCCTTGTTGTTTTGTCCACAAAAATAAATAAAAAATAAAACACATGAAGAAATGAGCAGCATTTTAATGTTGAAGGAGTATCCTCTCTCTCTCTCTCTCTCTCTCTCTCAGATTACACATTTCAGATGTGGAGATAGTCCCTCCATTTTTGTTTCAATTCAACACAAGAAAACCAACCATCATAATCATAATAAAGATTATCAAAAAAATAAACTGTTCCAATTTTTTTTTTTTTTTTTTTTTTTTTTTTAAAGAAAAGAAATAAAGAAGGAAAATTACCTTCACTTCAGATTGATGGCCAAATGTAACCAATCTATAATTGGGTTTGCAGCTTTGTGAAGACTTTTGGGTGTAAATCAGCATAATTGGGCATGAGAAAATGCCAAGTGTAGTAGGTGCAAATGATTTACTCAGTGTATGTGTTGTGGAGACCTCATTTTTAAATTGAGCCTCTTCAGCAAAAATAAGAGTAGATAATATATTTTCTTATAGGAATTTTATCGAATAGGTTGCATGCATCCATCCATCAGTTAGCTCCTCTTCAGAATTACTCTCTCCACGCAAAACCAGAATAAATAAAAAAATAAATAATAATAAAAAAATAAAAAATAAAAAGAGATCAATTGGCACTCACATCACATGGACATTCGATTTACTCTGGGGAAAAAAAAGAAAACAAAAAGAAAAAAAAAAAAAAAAAGGAAGAATTTATAAAGTGAAAGAAAGTCTATGAGAGCTAAACTGAAGTAAAAAGTGAAGAGGGAGTAAGAAGAGTACATACCAATTAGCTGAGGTGGGGAAAGAAAAAGAAGAGGCCTTTTTGTTTTCCTTTGAATGGAGAAACTCCAGTTGACAGCCTTCTGTTGTTAATTCATGATATCCACGGTTAGTTAACGATTAGCGTTTGGGTAAATTACGTTCCCATATTTTTGCCCTCGTATTATTTAGTTTCGGGAATTTCAATCCTAATTAAATTTAAAATTTTGTTTATAGTTTAGTTTAATTAATTATAATTAGGTATTTCTTGATTAAAAAAATGTACACATAAACGACATGTAATATGTTTTTATGGGTAAAATTATAAATTTGTAATATGTTTTTATGAGTAAAATTATAAATTTATTCAACTCAGTAAGTTAATTTCAAACAAGTCAGTGATTATTTTTCTAGTACAATCCTAATTGGCATTATTAATTGAACTAAATTGATATAAAAACTAAAATTTAAAGTCAAAATCAATCTAATTGAAATAATAAGGACTAAAATGACATAAGAGACAAAGTGTAAAGACTACCAATTTATCTATATCTATATCTATCTATATTATTCCAAAGTTTTAATTCTGCCTTCTCATTCAAAATTAGTTTTCTCTTTCTTCCATGGCAAGCTCTCTCGCCTCATTTGCTCTTTTTCTAATTTTTAATTATTTATTACATAAATAAATAAAGAAAACTACAGAAAGATAAATAAGAATATTTTTTTATCTAATCTATTTCAGTATTACAATCAAATAAGTATTAACAAACATAAGATAATATTGATTTTTTAATAATATCCTTTAAAAACCAAATAATTGATTGACTAGTAAAATAAAAACAAATAAACAAACATTATCCTTAAAGAATTGAGTATTCAAATTTTAAATAATAAAAGTTATTCTAGATAAAACAAAATTAGATAATTATCATTTTAATATATCCGATAAGTATTAGCTTCTTTATATATATATATACACAATGTATTATCTTAATTTATGTCTCTCCACCCAAACTTTCCACAGATATATCAACTCGAGAAAAAACGAAAATTGTAAAATTTTCAAGCTTTGGTGTATATCTCAACCAAAACTTTCTTCTTCACCTAAACTTAAAACTTATATGAGGTATACAATAAACTTATAACTCTATTACATGTTTTCATTTATTACAATTAATATATTTACAGTGATGCTTCATAAAACTCCATTAGAATATGTGATGTGTTTATTAATCTTTAAAAACTTCCAAAGTTTTAATTATGCCTTCTCATTCAAAGTTAGCTTTCTCTTTCCTACATGGTAAGCTCTCTGGTCTCATTTGCCCTTTTTCTAGTTTCTAATTATTTATTACATAAATAAATAAAACTATAGAAAAATAAATAAGAATATTTTTTATCTCATCTATTTCAGGATTACAATCAAATAAGTATTAATATACATAAGATAATATTTGTTTTTTTAATAATATCCTTTAAAAACCAAATAATTGATTGACTATTAAAATAAAAACAAATAAACAAATATTATCCTTAAAGGATTAGTATTCAAATTTTAAAAGATAAAAATTATTCTAGATAAAACAAAATTAGATAATTATCATTTTAATATATCATATTAGTATTAGCTTCTTTATATATATACTAGTTTATACTCGTGCCTAAAGGCATAGTGTAAATAATATTTTGTTTGAATAATTTTCATGTATCATTCTCTCTTCAGCTAGAAATATTGAGAATCAAGTATATCTAAAATTCTGTTTTCCCATGACATACAAAAAATGAATAGATAACATACATTTAAGCAAGAGGATCCCCTTTATTATAGACACAACTTTAAAATAAGAAGAACAATAAAATGGTGTTCTCCCTTTGGAGCACACCATGCCCATACGAAAATGGTATTCTTGATCAAAATTTAAATAACAAACACCTCCAAATGTCTACCTCTCAAACCAAACCAAATCTATATAAGTTTACACAATGTCAATCTGCCTCTAAATAATCTTTAACTTTATACGTCAATCATTTTCAAAGTTTGTCAATGATAAAGCCAAAAATATTGTAAATTCTGCCCTCGAGATTGTTGCTCACTCGAGATTGCCCCTCTTTCAACACTCATCAATCAAAGAAGTGCACCTTTAGTTTACACAATAATAAATATAAAATCATTAGAGAGATAAGAAAAACTTAAGCTTAAAAAAATGTAGACCTGTAAAAAGGGAGTCAATATTACCATTCGCTTCTAGTCTTCATCCACTTGTAAAATATAGAAAAAAGCCTGTCACGACCCCATTCCGCCCCTAGTAGAATGGTGCCATGATGGCCAGTAATCCGAGATTACCGAAGGCCAGCTTACAAAGTCACACACAATCAGAGTATACATATGGGCCTTACAAGTGCGGAAGCAATAAATTCAAATCTAATTAGTCCATAAGAGCCGTGCATAGATTAAATGAAATGACATACATATAACATGGTTCACAACTTGGATACAAAATTAAATAAATACATATTACATCTTGATCAAAAGGCTTCTCAAGCCGACATATACAAAAAAAACATGAAATACAAAGTTAAGAAACATGATCTTCAAGATGCTAATCAAAACATGAATCCAAAACATCTTGCAAAACAACAACTAGGCGCCACCGCCTTCTTCTTACTCATCACCTACATATATATATAGAGAGAGAGAAGGTGAGCTTGGATACTCAGTGAATGAAATTAGTAATAAAGGTTTACATGAATGATGACAGGGATAGGCCCATAAAGACCACAGCCCACAGTGAACAAACCCAAACCCACAATTTGGAGCCCAGTGCATAACCCGGTTGGTAAAGCCCAGGACAGCTGGAGGCCAACTGGGCGTGAAGGGCCAACGACATTCAGACATATGGCAGGTGAAGGACAGGCCACATCAGCAGACAAAGATCTGCAAAGTTATTGCCACAACACATCACCATTAATGCAGCCCATCACAGCATTTCTTATGACAACACCTCCCCGTTGGAACAGCAACCCCCTTACCCTGAACAAGGTAAGCTACAGCACAGACTTTCGGCGGTAAAGGTAGGTGGGAAGAGACAGCGAAATGATGACCAAAGAATATAAGCCAACGTTGGGGACGAGAAGAAGGTTAAGCTTTCTCTATCTCCAATCTCTCTCTCTCTCTCTCTCTCTCTCTCTCTCTCTCTCTCTCTCTCTCCATATTCCACTTCCTCTATTAACTTGCTCGTCGGAGGGTTCGCCGGGGGACTACCCCGTTGCCCGTTGAACTTGTTTGCAGGTACCACGGTGGGCTCGATCTTCAACACCTGGGCTTGAGGAACTTGGATCAGTCCAATCCATCCCTTGGAACAAACTGTATCATCAGTTGGCGCCGTCTGTGGGAACGTGTCTTATCCGTGCGCCAGTTGTGCTCATTGTCGCCGGAGACCCTGTCCTAACAACTTTTTCCTCTTACCCATCCAAGTGTATGGTCACGACTAGATCTATGGCTTCTCACCATAATGCCGCCAATCATCAAACCGACCCCCCCAATCTAAACAACCCACCACAATACTTCGTCGAGCTTACAAACAGCATTAACCGCATGGCCGAGCAAAACCAGGCCCTGATAAATGCCTTACTCCAAAGAAATCTCCCTATGCCTCCTCATCCACCTCCAGATGTCCCGCCCAACCAAGAACGAGCCCCGAGCCATACTTTGCCGCAGCCCTATCCACCAAACTTGGAAGGTCTGCAGCCCCCTCTCCCGCATGTAAATCCACCACCTCATCTTCCTCCACACCCATCGATCATAGCACCGGCCCCTGAAGGGGAAGCCAGCAGCGTCCAGCCCCTGTTTCCCTCCGGGGGTGACAACGTTTCCCTCTGGGACACTGAACTCCGAGCCATGAAGCTCCAACTCCAAGGGGTCATGCAGAACATCCAGCATAAACCCTCTACCACCGCAAACTCACCATTTGTTGCTTCCATCCGAGATAAGCCTTTGCCCGCCAAGTTCAAAATGCCCACCCTCGACTCTTTTGACGGAACGACGGACCCGGTCGACCATCTGGAGACCTACCGCACCCTCATGATCCTCCATGCTTTCCCTGACGAGATCATGTGCCGAGCTTTTCCCGTGACATTGAAAGGGTCGGCTCGGCTGTGGTTCAGCCAGTTACCACCAGACTCTGTTTCCACCTTCCAGCACCTCAGCGACTCCTTCCTTAGCCACTTTATTGGAGCCCAACGCCAACGTCGCCCGGCGACGCAGCTCCTCAACATCCGGCAAACCGAGGGAGAGTCGCTGTGCAATTACGTTACCCGTTTCAACACTGAGGCCCTACAAGTGGCGGAAAATGACGACAAGGTCATCCTTATGGCTTTCATGGCCAGCCTACTGTAGCGCGTCCGCGGGGGACCTCGCTACAGCTCGGACTCGATTTGTGTCACGGTTCTTAATCTGAACCAAAGAGTCCAACTCTGGCAAATCGTTTTGAGAAAAACAGATCTTTTTTTGAAAGAAGTGCCAAACATGGACTGCTTTGCCAGATACAGAGTCGTCACCAAAATATTTTTTTTTACATGGGAAATTTAGGAAACCCTGACTCGGTGCCGAAGGCCACGTGTCCGTCATCACCAAAGTGGTCTTGGCTCGGGAGCTTGGGTATGATCGGGGAAGGTCAGCTATGAGCACCCCCTCTCGCCCGGTCCGAAGACCGGCCTCTACTAACCATGATATCCGCTTTTGAAAACATTACATGTTCTTATTCCGGTTATTAGCCTAGAATTACTATGTTATGCGCGCAACAAACAAGTATAGACTAGATTGCCTAATTTGGAAATAAACATTGTATATCCGTTTATTTGGCAAACGCTTTGGAATTTGCTACTCGCAAGTAGGCTAAAATACGGATTTCAACGAGTTTTTCCAACTCAAAGAATCTAACCTCCACCCACAGGCATTCAAACAGTTTATCTCACATAAGCACTTAGCCGCATGGTAAGCGTACTGTTATGTTAACATTCACACGCATGCGATATGCTAAAGCATAAATACTTACATCGTACTCCACGCCAAAACCACAATAAACCGGTTAGCAAACATGCATGGCCTAGTTCATGTTAGAATGACTAATGCATCACAAGCAAGGATGCAATTTAGAGTAGGCTCGGCTAACCCTAAACATGGCATGTGAGATGCAATCAAATAACACATATTCAATTTGGATTTGAAAATACAGTGCAGTTTATATGATGTACCGAGCCCGGTGCATGTAAACAAATGCATGGATGCACGCATGCATAGCATAAGGTATGCTAAAATAAACGTGCCCTAATCTACCATCAAAGCAGGTAAATAAAAGGGAGAAAAAAGTGGGGGTTGGAAGACATACACACCACTCACCCACACTTATTACAGACTTGCCCTCGCTCGGAGGGACCAAAAGAATATACAAATTAATTAACTACGCAAGCTAATTAAATATTACAAACCCATCAAATTAATCAAATAAATTAATTAATCTAATTAAAGCAGTAAACTGCCTCGAGATGAGGGCCGGATGCAACGCATGCTCGGGACTTGCTCGGAATTGCACTGCCATGCTTAGATTGCCTCTGTTTTCCCTGCTCTACTCCTCTGAAAACTGCCAAAGTCTCAGGGATGCCTTTCTGAACACTGGGGATCATCACCGGCTGAATAGAACTTCCATCGGCAGTGAATTGAGCTCATCGGCACTGAATTCATCCACCGGCCATCTATTGACTGCCGGTCGGCACTGAATGTCTGCAGAACCTGCAACTCACAGCAGCAGAGGGCAAAAACTTGCATGGAAATGTAATTCCAGCAATTTATGCATCAAACACATTCCTTATCATGTTAATGACTCAAAGGAGGATGTGCCTCGATTCTCGGGCCACCAATCACGCATTTCCATGCATGATGGCCCAAAGAACCAAATGTGCACTTTCAATTTCAAATGCATGCAAACCATATAAACAAACAAGGGTGCCGAACCTCTATCATGTTTATCTCAAGAGGCCTAGCATGCATGTCAATGCAATGAAATCCTAAGCATGTTGGCTAGCATGCAATATGGACAATACAAGGCGCTTATGTAAGCATACAAGCAAACATGTAAGGCAAGCATGCAAACCAAATAAAAGGTGGACTTAAACATGATCTAGGCAACTCTAACTAGGCCTAAAATCAGTAGCCAAAATGCTAAGTATGAGAGCTAAACACACATGCACATATACACATGTTAAGGCACACAACTTAGGCATTAAACAAACCACTCTCAAGCACACTTGAAAGGAGATAACATGGATGATTAGCATGCAACATGAGCTCTAAAATCATGTCAAAGTGTGGTGCTAAACCAACTCAAAATAGACCAAACAAAGCATGCAAATGGTCCAAGACTTAAAGCAAGTCAATGAGGCATTGAACTATACTTATGCAAGACAATTATGGCATGCATTAAACAACTAAAAAAACAGGTTTTTAGCATGTTAAAACAAAGCCAAAAGGCTACTTAGATGGCATCTAAGAGGCTTGAAACCAAAGGCATGCACAATGACCAAAACATGGAGCATTCAATACATGCTTTTAAAGCATTAAAGAGGCGACTAAGGCAAGCATACAAGCACACCAAAGGGATTGAAATGACATGCTAGATGGTTCCAAACCATCAAAATGAGGTAAGCAACACATGCTACACATGCATGCTCAAAGGCTAGCAAGCCTAAAATGCAAAGGGGCTATATAATGCATGCCAAGATCAACCCAAATGACTATGGACAGAGCTAAAACATGTCAAAATAAGCACAAAACATTCACAAATCTAAGCCTAAAGCATGCTCAAATTAGGGCTAACAACCTAAGGCATGTTAAGGCAATACAAGGCATTACATGGCAACTATGCTAAGCATGCATAAGGGACCAAAACCAATACATAGCAATGTTAAATCATGATATCCTAAGCATGAATAACAGTCCATACATGCTCAACACACACTCAAGCACAATGCTCCCTCAAGAGGCAAAACTTGCCCTTTTCAAGGACATCAAGGAGAGGGGTTGACCCCCTCCTTCTTAGGACTTTAAGGCATCATCTTCACCACTGAAATCCCTCAAGATTTCAATGGTGAAGAGACCCAAACACCAAAATCCCGGATCTCAACAAAATAGCACAAAATGAGGCCTTTTCAAGGCCTAAGGGTGGTCAAACCTCCCCAAAGCCCAAAGCACAAAACACTCTTAATAGACAATAAAGAGGACTAAAAAACAGAACTTTTATGTGTTAATCACTAAGCACAAAAACAGTTCTAAGCTATGCAAAAAAGGAGTGCAAAAATGGGATAAAAAGGGGGAGTTTCTCACCCTTGTTGACCACCTTCACAAGAGTTGATGTTGTTGCTTCCTTGAGCTCAAATCCAGCCAAAAACCTCCAAGACAACCTCTTGGAACCTCAGAAACCAAGAAAAGGTGAAACACTAGGTGTTGATGTGCAATAGTATGAACAAATGCACCTAGAACACTTAAGAGAGAGAGGTATAGAGATATGATATGTACCAATCCTAGACCTAAAACCAGAGCTCTCTCTGAGTTGTTTTCTCTCCAAAAAGCCAACCCTAAAGCCAAGGGGGGAGGCCTCCTCTTATAGAAGAGGCAATCTTGTAAGCTTAGTCACTAAGCAAAACAAGAAGTGCATCCCTCCATACACGTGTATGGAGGGGAAGCCAAAGCCATACAGCTGTCTGAAAATATCTCCAAAAGCAGCTGAACAGTAGCCGGCTGGGCAAAAATGTCATTTTGACAAAATTGACTGCCGACCGGCACAAAAGAGTGCCGACCGGCACAATATAGTGCCGATGGCAACAACAACCAGCCGGTGGCCTCTAGCCACTGCCGGTGGTGTGTGGGGATGCCTCAAAAGGCACTCCCTGCCCCTCCAAGGCAGAACACAAGTGTTTGGTGCAAAACCAAACACAAAACAATCGAGTTCGGAGATCCTGAGGCAAGGCGCGTAGCCGAGAACTCCGGGAACTCCAAACGAACACAAACATGGATAATCACCGAGTGTTCAAACGGTGACGTCCAAGTCTTGAGGACGGTCAAAAATGGGGTGTCTACAGTTGCCCCTCTTTGACAGAACTCGAAAGTCATAACAATGACGGGAGTAAATGTCAAAGCCCAGAGACGACCCATTTTTGACAAGGCCGAAGACTTGGACAAACATGCATGACAAACAAGGTTTGCGCCCGAAGGCAGGGGCAAAATGCAAGACAAATGCAAGAAGCCGAGCATAACTTATGATCATGCGAAGAAAGCTGTAATGAAGCACGCATGCAACGGTTTTAAGCTAGATACGCCAAACTACACTACAATGCAGAAAGGGTGTAAGAGAATTATGCAATCCTCAATACGTCTCACTCGGGAGATACAATACCTGTGCGGCTCGTCCGGTTGCACCGGCCTCGAATGAACCGTACATACAATATCGTGCCTGCAAAGAAAGCAAACTTAACAGGTACAATATTGTTAGCAACATGCATGTCATGCAAAATGAATGCAAAATGAGATACAATATATACAAAACAATGTATAAACAATGCAAATGATATGCAATACAATTGAAACTATGCAAACTAAATGCGGAGCAATTGAATCATGACTCAATCATGAGCGGTTCAAAACCACACAAATGTCAAATAGATTGATGGAGGTAACAAGTCCGTCTACCATAGAATGATGTCTGAACTATGAGTGATGCAGACGGACACAAGAACAAGTATTGGGTGGAATGACATAAGTGGGGTAACGACCCGCTAATGCCGGATGCAACAATTACACTACAATGTAATAGAAATGGATAAATGATACAATGGATATGGCACGCGGGCCAAACCAAGTCTTGCCTAGGAAAGGCATGTACACGTACAAGCCATGTCTAACACAGAAAAGGTGCCGCAACCCTCAAACCAACATGCCAACGTGGAATAGGCGCGTACACACGCAGAACTGTGCTTCAACGTGAAAAGTGTGAGCACATACCAGACCAAGCTCAACAAGGAAAGGCGCAAGCCATGGATGGAAAGTGATGCAGTGGATGCATGCAACTAAAATGCAATATGCAATATGCAATGGAATGGATATTTACAATGGATAAATGATGCAAGTGATGCGATCTGCTGGGGAAAATGCAATGGGATGCATATGCAATGGATAAGTGAAAGCGAAACATGCGCATCGACGCAAGTGAAGAATGCACGACAGTGCGGGTGGAAGCGAAACGTGCGCGTCAACGTACGTGAAGAATGCACAACAATGCAGGTGGAAGCGGAACGTGCGCGTCAACGCATGTGAAGAATGCACAACAATGCAGATGGATAATGCGGTGAGTGCATGCAAACTATAATGCAATCTAGATGGATGTTTACAAAAAAATAAATGCATGACATATGCACTATTTACAATGGAATGCATGACGTATGCATGGTTTTTTTTTTTTTTTTGATTGATTCTTTTTTGAAATGCATGACATATGCAGTATATACAAATGATGCATGACATATGCACTATTTACAATGGAATGCATGACATGTGCATGTGAAGGTTTCGCACCCTCCAAGGATTTAAGGTCTCCTAGACCGTGCATGCTTAAGGTCTCGCCAGACCCGGTTTGGGGCAATGCATGAATTGAGATGCGGTGCACAAGACAGCGAGGTGCGCGAAATAGCGCGATGAAATGCATGCCAAATGCAATGAGGTGCACCTTAATGCACCGAAGGTCTTGCGCCTCCCGAGGATTTAAGGTCTCCTAGACCGTGCGTGTTTAAGGTCTCGCCAGACCGTGCATGTTTTCGGTCCCGCCGGACCGCGCGTGTTTTCGGTCCCGCCGGACCCGGTAAGTTTCTCAACGTAGTACACGCGAGAGGGAAAAAGGAAAAGCCTCTCAGCGTAGTACACGCGAGAGAGGGAAACAACAAGAAACCTCTCAGCGTAGTACACGCAAGAGAGGGAAAGGAAACCTCTCAGCGTAGTACACGCGAGAGAGGGAAACAAAAGGAAACCTCTCAGCGTAGTACACGCAAGAGAAGGAAGCAACACAGGCGACGAGCGAAACCACGCAAGTCACAGGGGATGCGAAAATGAAATGCAAATGAGGCACGCATGCCTCAAAGGATGGAAAATGAAGTGCAATGAGGTACGCGTGCCTCCAAGGATGCAAGACAATGCAAATGGGGTGCGCAAAATGGCGCGATGCGCAAAATAGCGCGAACGACATGTAATGCACAAGATAGTGCGCTGCGCGAAACAGCGCGATGCGTTAGACAACGCGAGTGCACAAAATAGTGTGATGGAATGCATGCCAAATGCAATGAGGTGTGCACCTTAATGCACCGAAGGTCTTGCACCTCCCGAGGATTTAAGGTCTCCTAGACCGTGCGTGTTTAAGGTCTCGCCAGACTCGGTTTGGAAACAATGAGATGCACAAAATAGCGCGATGAAGTGCAAAAATGGGATGCAAGATGAGGCACGCATACCTCATCGGGTGGAAAATGAAATGCAAAGCGAGGCACGCATACCTCAAAATGCAAAATGATGTGGACATGAGGCACGCATACCTCATGAATGTAAAATGATGGACATGAGGCACGCATACCTCATGAATACAAAAATGATAATCATGCGAGTATGACACGCATGCCACACAAAAGTGCAAAACGGTGCTAGTCGCAAGGGACGTGCAAGACGGCACGGTGCAACGCACTAGACAATGTGATGAATGTGTGCAACGCACACGGGGCAACTTTTGAATCTTGTAAAAGACAAAAGGATACAATCTTTGCTTGAATCTGAGTGCCACGCACAGAAGACACGGTCCGAGGTCAAAACGGAGGCCGGTTGAGCATCGGAGATGCACTTTCTTGCACTTTCTTGAGCTATGAAGACCCAAAACTACTCATATGGCCTAAACAAGGCCGTGGGAACACCACCGGCTGGACTAGGTGGCCACCGGCTGGCCACTGGCTGCAGAATTACTCCACCGGCACAATATTGTGCCGACCGGCACAATATTGTGCCGACCGGCACAAAATAGTGCCGACCGACCAAAAGTTGCTGATCGGAGGCAGTTTTGACAATTTGCCTCGGGTTTTATAAAATAGGGCTCCTAAACCCCATTTTCTCACTTCTTGTCCGCCGAAAACTTTTGCCCTCTCTCTCTAGAGCATTTTCTCTTCCTCTTTTCTTTGTTTTCTTCGCGTTTTACGCCCGTTTCGTCGTCGGATTCGTGATTTCCTTCGCGTTTCGGACATTTTCGACTGATCGAAATTTCATTTCGGAGCATCTTTTGCTATTTCCGCTTTTTCGGGACTTGTTCCCCTTGATTTTCTCTTCATTTCGGTGCCTTTTCACATTCCGACCCTTCCGGCCATTTTTCACCCGCCCGGGGTTGACCTTTCGGTTGACTCTTCGCATTCCGGCTTTTCCGGCCATTTTCTCACCACCATTGCCATGGCTGACAATGTTCCACACGTCGGGACTCCCCCGGATCACGAGATGGATCCCGGGGTCGAGCTCCTCCCGTTGAGCGAGCGTCCTTTCGACCCGGCGATCCACGTCCTACCTCCGGATGGTCTTCGCCATTTCCGCGGCTTTGACCGAGCGCTAGACCCGGAGCTTCTCCTGCGCGAGCCGACCTCTCACCTATCCTTCGGCGCTTCCGAGGTAACATTTTTTTCTCTGTTTTACTTTCTGCAATGTAGAACTGTTAACTGCCATAGCTGAATCTGTTCTTTAACTGCTTAGCTCTGATATGCTGTACACTGTAGTTGATCGCAATCATACTTGCAACTGATATCTGTTTAAGACGGACACATGCACACACACTGCACTAGCCTTAACCACCCAAACACACGGCACACCCTGTACTTTACTACGAACTCACCGACACCCGGTACTTATTTGAATCTGAAAACATATTGTATATTGTATTTACACTGAACCACACAAAACACGCTGACACATCATACGTTGTAGTTCACCTACTAGCACACTATAACCCGATATCTGCTTGAATCTAAAACATGTGCACACATGCACCATATCTGTATGCTGATCCTCACAAACACACTGACACATCACAGGACGTAGTCCACCGTAGTACACTGAAACCTGATATCTGCTTGGATCTGAAAAATGTGCACACGTGCACCATGTTTACATTGCACTTACTCAAAACACGCTGACGCATCAAACACCGTAGTCCACCGTAGGCGCACCGGCACCCGGTATCTGTTTGAATCTGAAAAACTTGCACGCATGCTAGATTTGTATCGACTTTAACATGTTTCCTCAGAACTGTACATTTCATATTGCTTCGCAACTATTTGTTTGAAAACAGGGAGACTCCCATACCATCCGCGGGTATGGGAACGTCGCTGCTCGAGATTGGTACGCGGAGCTTCCCGAGGCTGTTCGACGTATCGTGGACCATGCCGGCTTCGACGCTTTCTGCAGGGGGCTGACCCGACTTACTGCCTGCAGGCCTCTTCTAGCTGCCCTGGCAGAGAGGTGGTGGGACACCACCGATTCGTTCCATTTATCTGTGGCGGGAGACATGACGATGACTCCCTACGACTTCTCGATGCTCACAGGCATCGGGGTGGGGGGTGATTCGATCCCCTTTGACACCGATATGGACGAGTGGACCGCCGCTCAGGTCTATTTGCTTGGCGAGGTGCCACCTCTTGCTCGTCCAGGCTTTGTCCGCTACTCCTGGTTCGAGGTGCAATTTAGAGTGCAGCCTGCGTTGGTGGCGGCGGCTCCGATGACCGAGGCGGCCGTAGAGCAGTACGCGCGTGGCTTTTTGATGTTTTTGCTAGGGACCACCCTCTTCGCCGACCGGGCGAACACCGTGCCTCTCTGCCTACTCAGCGCACTGGTGGACGTCCGACACATCTTGCATTATGACTAGGGTGGCACCGCTCTGGCCACTCTTTACGGGTACATGAGCTCGGTCTCCCGTGGCAGCGGGCAGTTGCTTGGAGGCTACTGGCAAGCTTGGGAGGTACGTCTTCTCCTCTGCTTTACATTTCTGCTCTATACTTTCTGTATTCTGCACACTGCACACACTGTAGTCTGCTTTACACTTGCTGTATACTGTACACACGGCACACACATACTCTGCAAAATATACTGCACAACACACGGCTCTGCTATTTCTGCTTTACTCTGTATTCTGCTTTATCTGATAACTGTACTGGTATTCACCTTGCAGTTGTGGGTTTATGCCTACTTCCCCAGATTGGAGCCAGTGCCGGAGACGGAGACTCCTCTAGTCATTCCCTTCTCGCGCCGTTACGATGGGAGGTGCACTCGGCGGCCCCGCGACACATTCAGCTTTTTCCGCCGCTATTTCGACACCATCACCCCTGCCGAGGTATGTTTTTACTTACAGTTCATTTAAGCTTCGCTTTTCCGCTGTATATTTGCAATACCAGTAGATAACCAACTGTATTTCAATTTCAGATCACCTGGCAGCCTTGGGCTGCTCTGCCAGCGATGATGCGGGATCGGTTTGCCGGTGCCGTTAAGACCTCGCGTTACCGGATTCTGCTAGAGGGCCCGGTCTGTCGGGCTTGGTACCTGGGCGAGCACTTCTTGCGCCAGACCCTGGGCTTACCTGAGTAGATAGCCCCCGTGCACCCTCCTGAGCACATGCGGGATACCGAGCGTTTCACTGCTGAGCAGATGGCAGACTACACCATCGGCTGGGAGGCAGACGGCTACAGAGGCGAGGGCGATTACTCGGAGTACGTCCGGACCTTCATCATGCGACCCCTGAGCAGCGGTCGCCGAGCAGAGAGAGAGAGACCAGCGGCGCCAGCGGCTGGAGCAGGAGCTGGAGGAGGAGCGCCGAGGAGGGCTCGAGTCCGCGGCAGGGGCGGAGTTCAGCGGGGGCGAGGGACAGGTTGGCCTGCTCTGCCCGCTTCATTGACTTTCCGAGGGCAGGGTGGGGCGACCTATCAGATCCCCTTCGCCCCTCCACCGGCTGATCATGAGTTCGTCGGTGTCCCCGACTTGCCTCCGGTATGTATTACTGCATTTCTGTACAGTCATTTCATTTCATTTCAGTTTATTTGATATTCCACAGAATACTGATGCATCTGATTCTCTTGCAGGCGTCTTCTGAGTACACCCGGCAGTTACTGGAGATGAATGCCTCCATGACGGGGATGCTGCAGCGGACCTTCGACCTCTTAGCCTTTTACAGCATTCCGGTATGTTCTTTCTGACTGCAGCCTCAAACCATACACAATCTGCTTTACATAATCCGATGCACAACACCACATCTGATACACTGTTCATGGCATGCATATACTGTACTCATACACTGCCTTCTGCACTGATAAACTGCTCATGGCACCCATACACTGTACTCATACACTGCATTCTGCACTGATTCACTGCTCACGGCACGCATATACTGTACTCATACACTGCATTCTGCACTGATTAACTGCTCACGGCATGTACTGTACTCAGACATTGCATTCTTCACTGACAAACTGCTCACGGCATGCATATACTGATGCATCTGCCTTTCATGCTTTTCCAGCCTCCCTTCCAGATTCCTCCGGTGGGCGGTGCTCCAGCTGGACCTCCCGTTTCTACTCGGGATGGCAGGATATATCCCCGTACCAAAGGGGGGCGCACTTACGTCGGGAGCAGCTCACAGGCTCCAGTTCCAGATGATAAGTCTGAGGCGGAGACGGAGGCGGAGACGGGGTCGTCGGAGGAGGAGACCGGGGACAGCTCGGGCTCAGACTCAGACAGCAATGCTCCTGATGATGCTCCTGGGCTTCTGCCCAGGAAGAGGGCAAGGACGGATCCTTAGGCGCGAGGCCATCGATGCTGTTGCAGATTTTTTTTGCTGCTTTTCTTTTCTTCTCTTTTCTTTTGGTAGTTAGATTACCTTGTACTGCCACGAGCAGATTTTTGTTTCCAAAACTATGTACTTGAAAGAGATGATATGAAATGGAACAAACTTTTTGTCTGAAAAAGTGTTACATTTGTATATATCTGCATATTCATACTTTGCACCGCATTGCATCATGTTACACCTCAAATGTAAATGAAAATGATTTGTTGTCAGACAATTGAACACTTGCACTGTAATAATCAGATAACCAACCAACTAAACAGCAACACAACACATACGAATCACTACTTAAAACTGGACACACAGCCCACACTCTACTGGGGACTAATCTGCTGGGGATTGATCTGTACGCAACCCGGAACACAGCATTCGGCCCATTCTGCATACAACAAATTCTGAATCAACAGCCCAATCTGACAAGACGGACCACGGAAGCTGAAACAGTTATAGTTGAAACACATCCGGATGTCCCAAATCATCCCTTTCCTTCTCCTGCCTCACACGAATGTGGAGAATGGCACAGCATTCAGAGCACAAACGATCTTTTCGAAGTAAGGAAGGGTTTCACGACCGGGGTATCGAGCCTACCACAGGACACGGCGAGACAGACTCAAACAAAGAAACAAAGGCACACGACCTGACATAACGAGACATGCTCAGAAAAGACTCGAAGCCAAAAGCAAGACCGACAAATCAAAAGACACGACACACGGACGTGTTTACAAAAGACCTCAGATCTCGAGGAGCCAGTTCCTCTGGGTATTATTCCCACCCTTTCTGATTTGTGATACTCACATCACTCGGCCCTCAGGCTCGGTTTTTCTCACAAAACCCTTTTTGCTCACTTTTTCTCTCAACTTACACCTCTCTATTCTTTATTCTCTCATTTTTCATCCCTCCCCAGAGTGGTTGATGGATAAGTGAGAGGTTGCGGGTTCACGCCCGATACAGCTAGCTCGCAGCCACTTCTTCTGGTAGATAGGGTGCCTCTCGGGCAAGTGTGTTGGCAGGGGAAGGACAGAAGACCTGACTCAACTGTGCCCCTAGTTCGTCACTTTGACCATTTTTTTTTTTGTTTTCTTCCTAAAACAGTTTTGACCAAAAGTGAGGGTCGGATTAACACACTTGTTCAGTTTTTGATTTGAAAATCATGCCAATCAGGCCTTGAGCATTGAAAATTCTCCTTTTTTTTTTGAGTCCAAGAAAATGGTCCAGTTTTGGAAAATGAAATAGTTTTCGAGAAAATAGTCAACCTCAGTAAAAATTTTCAAAAAAACTATTTTTGCAAGCAATCAATGCCCAACGAGCACGAACTCACCCTCGAGATGCACAACCTCGGATCAGAGGCAATGGAAAATTGCCCCTTGCTTAAAGGAGGGGCAAGGCAACGGAAAGTTGCCCCTAGTTTGGATGACAACTTAGGGCAACTTATGACAATGCATGGCAACGGAACGTTGCCCCTTGTTTGGATGATGCCGCAGCATGCTGTAAGCCAGTCCTCGTTGATGACGATCGGATCCTCGGACACGGAGGAGACGAAGACGGTCTGAATCAATATATGGACACAGTCACCTGGAAGGTGTTGGTGGTTGGACTTCAAGAGGAAGCTGGCTGCATAATTTCGATTGTCACAACCGAACTATCGAATTCAGAGGAGGCGAAGGTGATCAAAACCATTGCATGGACCGAGACGCTATGAAAGCGTTGGGGGCTGGACTTCAAGATGAAGTTGCCTACGTATCCCAAACATGGGAATCAAGCCTTACGTAGTTCTGGTTAAGGTACACTCGGGTATTTTAACCTTCACTTTTTAGGCTCTAATTTTTGCCAAGGCGACTGTTGCAGGTTTTCGACCTTGCGAGCTATGTTTTCTTTTCTTTTTCAATTTTTGATTTTTTATTTCTTTTTCTTCTTTTTTTTCTTTTGCTCTTTTTTGTTTTCTTTTCTTTTCTTCTTTTTTTTTTGCTTTTTGTATATATTTTCCTTGCTCTAACTTTTGCCTGGGTCGCCCTTCTGGGTTTTCGACCCAGCGAGCCTCTCAAAGGGTAAAAGTGTAGCAAGTCCATGCCAAATGGTTTTGAAATCGAAGCCTTCTGTATCCAAGAGAGTGACTGTTGTGTTGACTTGCAGAAAGGTCCATCACGGTTGCTTCACGAGCCTTGTCTGGTGGGATCTGACCTTTTTGATCTGACTTTGGTGCCTCTTGCTCGAGGGCTGCTTCAAACTGGGCCACACGGGCATTTGACTGCTTGGACATTCTGAACGGATTCAAGGTTCGGAACAGATAGATGGAACCTTGAGGCTGGGAGCGATCCTAGGCTGCACAATCTCAAGAGCGATTCCACACAGGTCTTCACAGGACTGCGCAAAATATTTTATTTTTAAAAGTTTTTAAGAAAGCGACACATCGCCCGCGCTGAAGATAGTGTGGAGCCAGTCTGGATCAAGCCAGGGTCCTTCTCAGTACTCACGCTGACAGGCATGATTTCATTCATTAAAAGCTCAACATGCTTCTCTTTCTCTCAATTTCAGTCAAAGTTTTGCAAAACCCGAGGAATTCCTTCCTCTTCGTTTTTATCACCGCAGTGTACGAAAAAAGTTTTTTTTTGAAAACTTAGGTCGTTACAACGAGTTCAAGGCACAAGAGAGTAGGTAGAATGCGCTGTCATTCCATTCACATCCTCCGGCACGGTTGATTTGAACAGCAACAAGTACGGAACGTGATAGCCACAGCTGTTTCTTTCAGATTTGTTGGCATAACTGGCTCCTCGGTAGAAACAGACTCAAAAAGCAAGAACAACTGTTTATAAAACAAAATGGTGTTTTGAGGCGACAACCCCGAAATCACCTGGTATACTCTACAAGAGGGACTGACTCATTACAACAAGACAGACCCTGTAAGCAAAAAGACTGACTCAGTACAGAGAGACAGACTCAAAACAAAACAAAACAAAGACTGACTCGACACCCAAGTCAGAATTTACAAAATTAGCATTGGTCGATGCTCAAAAATGCGTGCCAAACACTACACCCAAAAAAAAAAAAAAATGTACCAGACACTGCCCGCAGGCGGTTCACCTTCTAATCACACACTTGCGGTATCTGTGTCCTCGGTATCTGTGTCCTCAAAATCCAAGAATTCTGTAGTGACTGATTTGGCCGAGGTAGGCGGGAGGATAACCTTGTTGTCAATCAAATCCTGTACCTCATGACGGAGGTGGAAGCAATTATCAGTGGGGTGGCCAGTCTGCTGATGGTACGCACAGTACTGAGTGGCATCATGGCTTGCTGGAAGGGGTTTGGGGAGCGGCCTAGGATCGAGCGGTGTAAGATGCCCCTTTTTGGCCAAGATCAGGAGTGCCCTAGACAAAGGCATGTAGAGGGGATGGAAGACCCTGCGCCCTCGGGGCAGGTACTTCGGAGCCTGGGCACTCTTGCTAGATGCACTAGCGAACGGATCGGCGGGTGAGGCCTTGGATTTCTGATCCTTCCCGGATGCAAGGTTGGGAGCGGGAAGAACTGTTTTAGCATAACGGGGCCTATCCCGGTTCTCCGATTGACTGGAACTGCCCTCAGGCGGGGTGGGGCAAGCATCCTCCACAGCTTTTGTCACAACTGCAGATATCTGTTGCTTGTTCATCCCCCCGGCTTTCAAAGCCTCGATTGCCCACAGTAGCTGTTCGATAGGGTCGGCATCTGCCTTCATCTTATCTTTACTTCTGGTCTCGGCCTGGTTGAGGGTTTGGGTGGATATTGGTGCATCATTGCCATGGTTGGAGGCCATCTCCAGTTGACTCAGTTCAATCACAATTCGCCCCAACAGCAGGGGCTCCTGAGGTACAAAGCTCCCGGCATATGGTGCGACTGGCGGTGAAGCTGACATCCCATAGGCGAGATCCGCCACAGACCTCTGGAGATCTCCTATCATCCCCATTAGTTCAAAAGTAGTAGGCTCACGAGCCTGATATAGCTGAGGGGCCCAGACCGGGTGCGCAACCGGCGATCTGGGTGGATGCGGCATATCAACAGTAGTTTCGCTGTGTAGGGTGATTCCCTGATCCAACGCGGCCGCCATGACCACAATCTCTTCTGAATTCTGCGTCATGCTGAGACACTAGCTATCCTGGATCAACTCTCTGATTTTCTGAACTGAAACGGGAAACAAGCAGTATTTTAGCCCCAAACAGATCAAACACGGGTGTAGCCGGACAACTGTACTCTACTACTGATCACTGTTCCCCCCAGAATTACTGTTCAAAACTGAACTGATACCCGCAGACATAACCGATTCTCAACAACACTGATACTAGTGCCCTCAGGCCTGATGCTCAAACTTTGCAAACTGATATATGCGTTCCCCTGCAGAGATACACTCTAAAAGCATATAGCAAGTAAATGAGAGCCAATACACCCCTATGTTGGGGTAGGGTTTCCCTGTCCTATTTTGTCAGGAGCTAGGGTTTCACTACGCACGCAATGGTCTCAAACAACCTATATCGGGTAAGCAACCTGTCCTAGTTTGGAATGGTCACTATGGATTTCAATATGCACTAGGTCGAAAGGTCGAAAAGGGTGCCCCGGTAAAACCGGGGTTTGTGTTCCCATACTGGCAGAGCCCGCAACCGGTCAGCCTTATGGACATGCCTTGACAAGACAAGCCTCCGGCAAACCGCTCAGGAATAGCAAATGGCCAACACGGTGTCCTAGGCGCACCAATGCACATGCAATGCAAAGAAACACATAAGTGTAGTCAAAACAGGATATCACGAGTTCGAGTCAAGCTCTCCAAAGTCCCCAGCAGAGTCGCCAGAAACTGTAGCGCGTCCGCGGGGGACCTCGCTACAGCTCGGACTCGATTTGTGTCACGGTTCTTAATCTGAACCAAAGAGTCCAACTCTGGCAAATCGTTTTGAGAAAAACAGATCTTTTTTTGAAAGAAGTGCCAAACATGGACTGCTTTGCCAGATACAGAGTCGCCACCTAAATATTTTTTTTTAAATGGGAAATTTAGGAAACCCTGACTCGGTGCCGAAGGCCACGTGTCCGTCATCACCAAAGTGGTCTTGGCTCGGGAGCTTGGGTACGATCGGGGAAGGTCAGCTATGAGCACCCCCTCTCGCCCGGTCCGAAGACCGGCCTCTACTAACCATGATATCCGCTTTTGAAAACATTACATGTTCTTATTCCGGTTATTAGCCTAGAATTACTATGTTATGCGCGCAACAAACAAGTATAGACTAGATTGCCTAATTTGGAAATAAACATTGCATATCCGTTTATTTGGAAAACGCTTTGGAATTTGCTACTCGCAAGTAGGCTAAAATACGGATTTCAACGAGTTTTTCCAACTCAAAGAATCTAACCTCCACCCACAGGCATTCAAACAGTTTATCTCACATAAGCACTTAGCCGCATGGTAAGCGTACTGTTATGTTAACATTCACACGCATGCGATATGCTAAAGCATAAATACTTACATCGTACTCCACGCCAAAACCACAATAAACCGGTTAGCAAACATGCATGGCCTAGTTCATGTTAGAATGACTAATGCATCACAAGCAAGGATGCAATTTAGAGTAGGCTCGGCTAACCCTAAACATGGCATGTGAGATGCAATCAAATAACACGTATTCAATTTGGATTTGAAAATACAGTGCAGTTTATATGATATACCGAGCCCGGTGCATGTAAACAAATGCATGGATGCACGCATGCATAGCATAAGGTATGCTAAAATAAACGTGCCCTAATCTACCATCAAAGCAGGTAAATAAAAGGGAGAAAGAAGTGGGGGTTGGAAGACATACACACCACTCACCCACACTTATTACAGACTTGCCCTCGCTCGGAGGGACCAAAAGAATATACAAATTAATTAACTACGCAAGCTAATTAAATATTACAAACCCATCAAATTAATCAAATAAATTAATTAATCTAATTAAAGCAGTAAACTGCCTCGAGATGAGGGCCGGATGCAACGCATGCTCGGGACTTGCTCGGAATTGCACTGCCATGCTTAGATTGCCTCTGTTTTCCCTGCTCTACTCCTCTGAAAACTGCCAAAGTCTCAGGGATGCCTTTCTGAACACTGGGGATCATCACCGGCTGAATAGAACTTCCATCGGCAGTGAATTGAGCTCATCGGCACTGAATTCATCCACCGGCCATCTATTGACTGCCGGTCGGCACTGAATGTCTGCAGAACCTGCAACTCACAGCAGCAGAGGGCAAAAACTTGCATGGCAATGTAATTCCAGCAATTTATGCATCAAACACATTCCTTATCATGTTAATGACTCAAAGGAGGATGTGCCTCGATTCTCGGGCCACCAATCACGCATTTCCATGCATGATGGCCCAAAGAACCAAATGTGCACTTTCAATTTCAAATGCATGCAAACCATATAAACAAACAAGGGTGCCGAACCTCTATCATGTTTATCTCAAGAGGCCTAGCATGCATGTCAATGCAATGAAATCCTAAGCATGTTGGCTAGCATGCAATATGGACAATACAAGGCGCTTATGTAAGCATACAAGCAAACATGTAAGGCAAGCATGCAAACCAAATAAAAGGTGGACTTAAACATGATCTAGGCAACTCTAACTAGGCCTAAAATCAGTAGCCAAAATGCTAAGTATGAGAGCTAAACACACATGCACATATACACATGTTAAGGCACACAACTTAGGCATTAAACAAACCACTCTCAAGCACACTTGAAAGGAGATAACATGGATGATTAGCATGCAACATGAGCTCTAAAATCATGTCAAAGTGTGGTGCTAAACCAACTCAAAATAGACCAAACAAAGCATGCAAATGGTCCAAGACTTAAAGCAAGTCAATGAGGCATTGAACTATACTTATGCAAGACAATTATGGCATGCATTAAACAACTAAAAAAACAGGTTTTTAGCATGTTAAAACAAAGCCAAAAGGCTACTTAGATGGCATCTAAGAGGCTTGAAACCAAAGGCATGCACAATGACCAAAACATGGAGCATTCAATACATGCTTTTAAAGCATTAAAGAGGCGACTAAGGCAAGCATACAAGCACACCAAAGGGATTGAAATGACATGCTAGATGGTTCCAAACCATCAAAATGAGGTAAGCAACACATGCTACACATGCATGCTCAAAGGCTAGCAAGCCTAAAATGCAAAGGGGCTATATAATGCATGCCAAGATCAACCCAAATGACTATGGACAGAGCTAAAACATGTCAAAATAAGCACAAAACATTCACAAATCTAAGCCTAAAGCATGCTCAAATTAGGGCTAACAACCTAAGGCATGTTAAGGCAATACAAGGCATTACATGGCAACTATGCTAAGCATGCATAAGGGACCAAAACCAATACATAGCAATGTTAAATCATGATATCCTAAGCATGAATAACAGTCCATACATGCTCAACACACACTCAAGCACAATGCTCCCTCAAGAGGCAAAACTTGCCCTTTTCAAGGACATCAAGGAGAGGGGGTGACCCCCTCCTTCTTAGGACTTTAAGGCATCATCTTCACCACTGAAATCCCTCAAGATTTCAATGGTGAAGAGACCCAAACACCAAAATCCCGGATCTCAACAAAATAGCACAAAATGAGGCCTTTTCAAGGCCTAAGGGTGGTCAAACCTCCCCAAAGCCCAAAGCACAAAACACTCTTAATAGACAATAAAGAGGACTAAAAAACAGAACTTTTATGTGTTAATCACTAAGCACAAAAACAGTTCTAAGCTATGCAAAAAAGGAGTGCAAAAATGGGATAAAAAGGGGGAGTTTCTCACCCTTGTTGACCACCTTCACAAGAGTTGATGTTGTTGCTTCCTTGAGCTCAAATCCAGCCAAAAACCTCCAAGACAACCTCTTGGAACCTCAGAAACCAAGAAAAGGTGAAACACTATGTGTTGATGTGCAATAGTATGAACAAATGCACCTAGAACACTTAAGAGAGAGAGGTATAGAGATATGATATGTACCAATCCTAGACCTAAAACCAGAGCTCTCTCTGAGTTGTTTTCTCTCCAAAAAGCCAACCCTAAAGCCAAGGGGGGAGGCCTCCTCTTATAGAAGAGGCAATCTTGTAAGCTTAGTCACTAAGCAAAACAAGAAGTGCATTCCTCCATACACGTGTATGGAGGGGAAGCCAAAGCCATACAACTGTCTGAAAATATCTCCAAAAGCAGCTGAACAGTAGCCGGCTGGGCAAAAATGTCATTTTGACAAAATTGACTGCTGACCGGCACAAAAGAGTGCCGACCGGCACAATATAGTGCCGATGGCAACAACAACCAGCCAGTGGCCTCTAGCCACTGCCAGTGGTGTGTGGGGATGCCTCAAAAGGCACTCTCTGCCTCTCCAAGGAAGAACACAAGTGTTTGGTGCAAAACCAAACACAAAACAATCGAGTTCGGAGATCCTGAGGCAAGGCGCGTAGCCGAGAACTCCGGGAACTCCAAACGAACACAAACATGGATAATCACCGAGTGTTCAAACGGTGACGTCCAAGTCTTGAGGACGGTCAAAAATGGGGTGTCTACACCTACAGTCGTCCGACTTCCTCTTCTCCCTCTCCAAAAACCCCCCGACCTCCATGGCAGTCCTGCTCTCCAAAGCCCAAAAATATATGAATGCTGAAGATTCACTAGCCGCTCGGCAGGATCCAATAACCAAACACCTGGTCCCCAGAGAGAAAAGAAAAGACCCAGAACCTAGAAACGCCCAGTATAATGCCCAAACACCCCACTATAACGACCGACCTCCTCGGGCTGACCGGTCAGCACCCGCCCGACCGCCCGGTCAGTTCGAGCGGTATACACCCCTCAATTCTCCCATGGAGCACGTCCTTAATCAGATCCAACGAGACTACCCCCTAAAGTGGCCCCTGCCTTCACGAACCCCTTCCACTCGGAAAGACCAGTCCAAATATTGTCGTTTCTGCCAGGACCATGGCCATAACACTGATGACTGCATAAACCTCAAGGATCAGGTGGAGGTCCTAATACGTCAGGGGCGCCTCAGCCGGTTCACAGACACCCGCCCCCAGCAGAGGCAAGGGACCGAGCCCCGCAGAGACAACCGTCGGCGCACCTCTCCCCGGTAGCCGGCCCAACCTAACCAAGGCCATGACCGGCCTCCGCCACAACCCCGACCACAAGGTAACCCACCCCCCCTGTTGGTGAAATTAGAGTTATTTCAGGTGGGCTTGCTTGCGGAGGACCATCCCGCTCGGCTCAGAGGGCGGAACTTCGAAAAATACGGTAGGGCTCAGACAAGGCAGTCGCCACGGTCGACCGGCCGTCCAAACAGCCCAAATAGTGGGCAGAGCCCATCACCTTTACGGACGCCGACTGTATAGGCATCTGTTACCCACATGATGATCCCCTTGTCATTTCGGCCATCCTCTCCAACTACAAGGTCAGACGAGTTCTCATCGACAACAGCAGCTCTTCAGACATTATCTTCCTCAACTGCTTCCGCCAGCTCAAGATTGGGGAAGAAAGCCTGTCTCCACTCCAAACCCCCCTGGTCGGTTTCACTGGCGACCGTGTGACCTCCATTGGTTCCATTGACCTCCCCATCACAATCGGTGAATACCCACGGCAGGCCACGAAGTTGCTCACCTTCCTTGTGGTCGATTGCCCATCTGCCTACAACATCATCCTTGGCCGCACCGCCCTAAACACTTTCCAAGCCATCACATCCACGTATCATCTTGCCCTCAAGTTTCCCACCGATCTTGGGGTCGGAACAGTCAGAGGAGAGCAGACCGTGGCCAGGGAGTGTTATGTTGCCTCACTTAAAGAAGTCAAGCTGAAGGAGGCAATGATCATCGAAGGACTTGACGTCCGGGATGAGGACGAGCTGGTCAGAGGAGAACCTGTGGAGGAGCTCGTTGAGGTCCCTATTGACCCCACCAACCCACTGAAAACTGCCAAGATTGGCAGCCAACTATCCCCCCAAGCAAAAGCCAACCTTACTGCCCTCCTGACCGAGCACAATGACGTATTTGCCTGGACCCATTCAGACATGCCAGGCATCGACCCCTCCTTCATAACTCACCACCTCAGCATCGAACCCCATTTCCCACCTTACCGCCAGAAGCAGCGCATCTTCCATCCGAAGCGCAATACTCTTATAGCCGCAGAGGTTGACAAACTCCTTGAGGCCCAATTCATCCAAAATGTAGACTATCCTAAGTGGCTGTCCAATGTGGTTCTAGTCCGTAAGAGCAATGGCAAGTGGCGACTGTGCGTCGATTACTCTAACCTGAACCGAGCTTGCCCTAAAGATAGCTATCCACTCCCCCGCATAGATTTGCTGGTCGACGCCACGGCCGATCACCAAATGCTCAGCTTCATGGATGCTTTCTCTAGGTACAACCAAATCATGATGCACTCATCCGATCGGGAACACACATCCTTCATTACCGACCGAGGTACCTACCACTACTGTGTAATGCCGTTCGGACTGAAGAATGCTGGGGCCACCTACCAACGGTTAGTCAATGCTGTTTTCCACCATCAGATCGGCCGGAACATGGAAGTGTATGTGGACGACATGCTCGTCAAGAGCAAGCTCTCCACTGACCATCTGACCGACCTACGAGAGACTTTTGCCACCCTTCGCAAGTATCAGATGAAACTCAACCCCGAGAGGTGCGCTTTCGGTGTAGGATCTGGAAAGTTCTTGGGTTTTATGGTCAGTCAGCGCGGCATCGAAGCCAACCCTGAGAAGATCAAGGCCTTGATTGAGATGCAGTCACCCAAAACTGTTAAAGAAGTTCAAAGACTCACTGGCAGAGTGGCGGCCCTCAACCGCTTCATTTCCCGCGCAACAGATAAGTGCCTACCATTCTTCAAAGTTCTTCGGCAGACTTTTGAATGGACAACTGAATTCGAAGAGGCTTTTCAGCAGTTAAAGTAATGCATGGCCAATCCCCCCCTTCTTTCACAGGCAATTACGGGCGAGCCCCTCTTCCTCTATTTAGCAGTATCGAACACCGCCGTCAGTGCAGCTCTTATCAAGGAAGACGGCTCAATCCAGCGGCCGGTCTACTACATCAGTCGAGCTCTCAAGGGAGCGGAGCAGAATTACCCATTGCTAGAAAAGTTGTCCCTAGCCTTGGTCACTGCCTCCAGACGACTTCGTCCTTACTTCCAGGCCCATTCCATAGTGGTCCTCACCGACCAACCCCTGAAGAAGGTCATGCAGCAACCAGAGCTTTCTAGCCGACTTATGTAGTGGTTAGTGGAACTCAGCCAGTTTGACATCTCATACCGTCCTCGCACAGCAATCAAGGGATAGGCCATAGCCGACTTCATCCTAGAATTCACCAACCCTACCCCAACAACTACCTCTCCACCCCCACCAACTCCTGCCGACCCAGAAGACCCCCATTCTTGGACTCTCAATGTCGACGGGTCATCCCGGAGGGAAGGTAGTGGGGCTGGCCTCATCCTCACCTCCCCGGAGGGTGGTTATTTCAAATGTGCTCTCCGTCTCTTGTTTGAGGCCAGCAACAATGAGGCCGAATATGAAGCATTGATAGCAGGACTCCGCCTAGCCAAGGATATTGGTGTTAACCACATCCGAGTGTTCAGTGACTCATAGCTCATTGTCGGTCAGATCACAGGTGAATTCGATGCCAAGGATGGCACAATGCGGGCTTACAGGGACATGGCGCTCCCTCTTGTTCGCCTCTTCAACACTTTCCGGATCAAGCACATACCTCGGGCGGAAAACTCCAAAGCAGATGAGATGGCTCAGTTGGCCTCTGCAGATCAGTCCGACCTCAGCCACGGAGTCCGCCTCGAATACCTGACTCATCCGACCATCTCACCCGACCCGCACGAGGTGCAGTTCCTCCAAAATGAACCCATCCCCTGGGCATCCGACATCACCCTATTTTTGACAACAGGAGAACTCCCAGATGACCAATAGCAGGCCGCCAAGGTCAGGGCTCGGTCGTCTAACTACGTCCTGGTCAATGGCGTCTTGTACAAACGTGGTTTTTCACGACCATATCTACGATTCCTCAACTCAACCCAAGCAACCTATGTAATGCAAGAAATCCATGAGGGAATTTGTGGCAATCATTCGGGCGGCAGGTCTTTGGCCCACAAAATACTCCGTACTGGTTATTTCTGGCCGACTCTCAACCAAGATGCCACTGATTTTGTCCTCAAATGCGATAAGTGTCAGCGTTTTGCCAACATCCCCCATGCTCCTCCCACTAAACTGATTATGCTCTGCAGCCCGTACTCGTTCGCCAAATGGGGGATCGACCTAATTGGTCCACTTCCCACCAACCGAGGCCAGACCAAGTTCGCGGTTGTTGCCATTGATTACTTCACCAAGTGGGTCGAGGCAGAACCCCTTGCCACCATCACCGAACGGAACACAACCAAGTTCATCTGGCAGTCAATCGTTTGCAGGTTTGGCATCCCTCAGGCCATCGTGTCAGACAACGGCAAACAATTCGACAACGCCAGATACAGAAAGTTCTGTGCAGACCTCCAGATCCAACCATGTTTCTCCTCCCCTGGTCACCCCCAAGCCAATGGCCAAGTTGAGGTCACCAATCGTTCTCTTCTGAAGATCATCAAGGCTAAGCTGGAAGCTGCTAAGGGACTCTGGGCCGAGGAACTACCGAATGTACTCTGGGCCTACCGAACTACAGCTCGGACTCCCACCGGGGAAACCCCTTTCCGCCTAACATACGGCGCTGAGGCGGTTATTCTAGTGGAAGTCGGTCTGCCAACCCCCAGGGTTTTACATCCGGATCCAGCGCTCACTGAAGAGCTCCGTCGAGCGGACCTAGACCTAATTGAAGAACTCAGGGAGACCACTGCTGTCAGATTGGCCTCATACCAACAAAAAATGAGAACACATTACAACCGCAAGGTCCGACCAAGGGAGTTTGCTATTGGGGACCTAGTGTTGAAAGAAGCAATCCTTGCTACCAAGAATCCGACTGAGGGTAAATTGGCAGCCAAATGGGAGGGACCTTATATTGTGAAAGCCAGACCACGTCCAGGCACTTACCGGCTTCAGGATCTGGAAGGTCGAGACCTCCCGCACCCCTGGAATGCCGAACACTTGAAACGATATTTTCAATAAACTACTACTTTTGAGTTGCACAGTTATTGTATTTTCTTTTCGAAAAGTTACACGCTTGAACATTCCTGTCATCCTTTTTGTGCAATGTAATTTATTGACATTTATATATCTCAGTCATCTATATGGTGTCTCAATGACGTTTTAGCTCCAGTAAGCCTCAGCCAGACTGAGCACCAAAAGCCTCGGCCAGATCGAGCACTTCCAAAGACTCAGCCAGACTGAGCACTTCCAAAGCCTTAGCCATACTCTGACCGAGCACTCCAAAAGCCTCAGCCAGACTGAGCACTTCACAAGCCTCGGCCAAACCGAGCACTTCCAAAGCCTCAGCCAGAATGAGCACTTCACAAGCCTCGGCCAGACCGAGCACTTCCAAAGCCTCAGCCAGACTGAGCACTTCATAAGCCTCGGCCAGACCGAGCACTTCCAAAGCCTCAGCCAGACTGAGCACTTCACAAGCCTCAGCCAGACTGATCATTTTAAAAGCCTTGTCCAGACCGAGCACTCGAAGCCTCAGCCAGACCGAGCACCCAAAGGCCTCATCCAGACTTAACACTCGAAGCCTCAGCCATAATAAACATCACAAGTCTCAACCAGATTGAGTGCCACCAATGCAGGTCCAGAATGAATTACTTGCAACCTCAATTCCAGATCCAAAATAAGCTAATTCCATCATCAGTGAAACTCCATAATTATGGCCTTAATAGGACACTCCGTCACGATTTGACAGTCACAATTCCAGGTCAAAGTTTTTACACTACTCTTTACTTAGTCAAATTCCAAAGATGTTCTCACATGTTTCATTTACTAATCAAGTTATTTCCTCCACCATCTAGCGTAACTCCGATCAACCACTCTCATCCATTAAATTTTTATACAAGTCCCATTTCAGCCTACATTGCGCATTAAGGAGTTCCTTACCTTACTTTGCATTGAAGATTTACCCAAGTCCAATTTTACTCTGCATTAAAGAGTTCTTTACTTTACTTCGCATTGAAATACAGGTCCAATTTCAACACTACTTTGAATTTCACTGAATTTTCATACAACTCCAATTTTTCTCTGCATTGAGTTTTTACTTAATCCAATTCCACTCCGCCTTAAGTTTTTATACAGGTCCCTTAAGTTTTTATACAGGTCCAGTTTCACTATGCATAAAGGAGCTTTTACCTTTACTCAATATTGAATTTTTATTACATCTCTGTATGGAGGCGTTCCCAAATTCAGTTCACACTGACTTATACACAAGCAAACACAATCGACTGATAGAAACATAAATGAAGTTTTATTCATTCACAAATGTATACACAAGTTCATTACATCAAAAAAAAAGGGGGGGGGCTCTCCTCCATCTTCCTCAGTCATTCTTCTCCACTGGATACCAGGTCTTCTTCTTCAACGCCTTCATCCAGGGGGGTCTGGGCCACATCATCCTTCCCAATCGTTACACTACTAAGGTCAAGTTCTGGGAACAGCTCCTCAGCCCTACGTTTGAACATCTTCCACCCACTGTCCCAGTACTCAGCCATTTCATATTTGTAGAAGTCAGACTGCTGGAAGCTCTCAATGACTTCAGACTTAGTTCTCCCCCCAACAGTCGTCCTTGATGGGCCAGCCCCCCCAGGTTCCACCCCAGCTAAGCTGCTGGCGACTGCGGCATCCACTGCCATCTGAAATTCAGGAGATTCCTTGAATTGGTTAACCGCTGCAACGTACAGATCGGGGTAGGTCGCCCTTTCCGAGGCCGCCTTCGCCCTTTCTTCGTCCAGCTCTCTTTATAGGGTCACCTTCTTAGAGGATGCCTTGGCCCTTTCTATTTCCAGCTCCTTACGCAGAGCCTCCATTTCAGCGGCTGCCCTCGCCCTTTCTACCTCCATCTCCTTCTGCAGAGTCTCCCTCTCCACGGTCGCTCTGCCTCGCTCTGCCTCGCTCTGCCTCCAACTCCTTATGCAGGCTCTCCCTCTGCTCCACTGCTTTGGCACGCTCGCCCTCCTGCTCCTTTTGTACAGCATCGACCTTAACATCCGCCTCATCTTTTTGCCTGACGAGCTCTTCATTACTGCTCATCGCCTCCTCATGTCTTTCGACTGCGACCGCACAAGCTGTTTGGGCCTCTTCCACCTTCTTTCGCTCACCAGCCAGTTGGAACTCGAGCGACACAACCTGGCGGCGTGTACTCTCCAGCTCTAACTTGGCCGCTTGCAGATCAGCATGGGCACCCTCCCAACTTGAGCTCTCCTTCTTCAACTTCGCAAGTTGGGCCTTCGTCTCATCAGCCTTCAGCTTCGCAGCCCCCGCCTTTCTCAGCAGAGCCGTTGCCAAGGTGGTTACCTCCATTTGAGCAGAGTATAACCCCCTCAGCAGGTTAGCCTCGTTGAATCTGGCAATAGCCGACCGCACGGATGCCTCCTCTACGATCGCCACCAGACGATCCGCGCCCGCTCTTGCTGGGCCTTCCTCTCCCTCCAGCCGCCCAGCCACTGCCCGAGCGTGGTAGACTGCGGTCGCCAGACCGACCCCCCCTTGCGGTGCAAGGCCCTTTTGGGTCTGTTCCCCCCTACTCAGTTCAGCACCAGCTACCCCAACTCCTACTTGTACTGCTAGGGCCATCTCCACAACCTCCAGCGCTGGGATGACCCTCACCACTTCTGGGGTATCCTTGGCCACAGGGGTCTCCACCCCAACTAGAACAACCTTAGCCTTCTTGGACCCAGGCTCATCTGCAGCCTCCTCTGGGGCACTTCTTTTCTTCTTCTTCTTCTTCTTCAGAGCCTCCCCCTCCCTTCTTGCCTGTTCTTTCACAGGATCAACTGGGGGCGGTCGGGGCTCAAAACTGCTTAAGTCCTTTCCCCCAGTGGCCTTGGGCGCGGTCAGATCCTCTCCCGCGCGATCGGTTGACGTGGTCGGTCTTCTTGCGCTTCTTTAAACTTTGTGGCCCTGGCCAGTATGGCCCTATCCTCAGCCTCCTGTGCTTTCCTCCTTGCCTCCAATTCAACTTGTCCCACATCCTCACTGCTCGGTTGAGAACCCAACCCCGCTGCAAACAATACTGAGGGTTGGACAAGTTCATCCCACTTTACCCCCTCCTTCTCCCTCCAGGCCTTCACCTTCTTTATCCTTTCCTCTACCGCCGCCCCTAACTTCGGCTCCACAGATCTGGTGGGCACCTTCCACATCGTGCGCACCCCAGCACCTCTGTTGGCGGACACGTAGAACCACCGTGGCCTCCAACCTTTGATCGACGTTGGCAACCCCGCCACCAAACCTTTCCTTGCCGCTGCCTGAAAGGTGACCCAAGTCTCCTGCTGCCCTGAAGCCTTGTAGCAGCCAAAGAACTCGTCCACCGTCACAGCCTGCCCTCCATTCGCCTTTGGCCATGCACTTGCGCACGCCAGCAAGATCTTCCATGCATTGGGCATTAACTAGCCCGGTGCTACCTCCAGACAGTTGAGTACATCCACCACCACTTGCGGCAACGGCAACCTCAACCCCCCCTTCAGAGCTTCTTCATACAGGGAAAATTGCCCTGGCCTGGCATTAGATGGCCTCTCCGTCGATGTTGGCAGCACCAACTCTACTTCAGCCGGAATCTGGTATTTTTCGCGGATAGCCTCCAACTCCGCCGCAGTAATCGTAGATTTGTCAGCCTTCGTGTGCCAGTGATCTGGCTTCACTTGGCTTATTGGCCTGGGAGCCGCTATCATGGTGGACACCTGGGATCGCACCACCGGTTCCTCTACCGCCACCATCCGCGTCTCCATCCTGTACCGCGCCGCCAACTCCTCTGCATCGTCTTCCCCAAGTGGATCCACTCTCACATTCCCAGCTTCTTCTTGGGCCATGTCTATGGTGTGTCTGCGTATTGCTTCTGATGCAGGTGCAAGAAAGTTACAAAAATGTCGTAGAGGGGTGTCGTGAGCAACGAAGGAGCTAATACTTTGGATGTTTTGAGTTTTTGTAAACAAGTAAGTGAATCGAATGATGCCAAAAGCCCAAGGTTTGCCCGTATCCCAAGGATCCCAATTAATTTTCGCCAGTTTGAAAACTTTTCAAATCATCCGCCAAAACTGCCCTTTCAACACCCACAATGACCTATCGTTTCATTCATGTCACAACGCCTAACCTTCCCCATAAGATGTCGCCACGTGTATGGCCACGATACACAGCCTCCCCCCCTTCCCCTGTCTTTTTCACTTCAAATCCTCCTCTCACACGCCGCCTCTTGAGCCCCGCGCCCCTCCGCTCGGCCTCCACCTGGCCAACCCTCCTTACGATCGGCCCGCACGGTCGGCCTTCACACGGTCGGCACTCCTCATGGTCGGCCCTCCCACTCGGTTCCCCCCCGCGATCGGCACTCCTCAGGGTCGGCCCTCCCACTCGGCTCCCCTCGTGGTCGACGCTCCTCACGGTCGGCCCTCCCACTCGGCTCCCCTCTCGGTCGGCACACCTCACGGTCGGCCCTCCCACTCGGCTCCCCTCGCGGTCGGCACTCCTCACGGTCGGTCCTCCCACTCGGTCACCCTCTACGGTCGGACCTTTCCCCGCTCGGTCCACTAACTCGACCTCCCCCCTGACGGTTAGGCACATCTTTCTCATCACTATTCCTTTCATTGGACTGAAGCTGCACTTGGGAATGGGGGACTACTGACAGGGATAGGCCCATAAAGACCACAGCCCACAGTGAACAAACCCAAACCCACCATTTGGAGCCTAGTACATAACCCGGTTGGTAAAGCCCAGGACAGCTGGAGGCCAACTGGGCGTGAAGGGCCAACGACATTCAGACATATGGCAGGTGAAGGACAGGCCACATCAGCAGACAAAGATCTGCAAAGTTATTGCCACAACACATCACCATTAATGCAGCCCATCACAGCATTTGTTACGACAACACCTCCCCGTCGGAACAACAACCCCCCTTACCCTGAATAAGGTGAGCTACAGCACAGACTTTCGACGATAAAGGCAGGTGGGAAGAGACAGCGAAATGATGACCAAAGAATATAAGCCAACGTTGGGGACGAGAAGAAGGTTAAGCTTTCTCTATCTCCAATCTCTCTCTCTCTCTCCATATTCCACTTCCTCTATTAACTTGCTCGTCGGAGGGTTCGCCGGGGGACTACCCCGTTCCCCGTTGAACTTGTTTGCAAGTACCACGGTGGGCTCGATCTTCAACACCTGGGCTTGAGGAACTTGGATCAGTCCAATCCATCCCTTGGAACAAACTGTATCATCAAATGATATTCAAGATCTTTATCAAAACAATACATAGCATAACTTGTACAAAACAAGGGATGAACCATGTTCATCTATCAAATCTTTCAAAGCTTTCAAGGGATGCTTACTAGCATCAATATAATACAAGGGATGATATTCCTGACAAAACCCATGCGGAAAACCGTCAGTGGCAAGACAAGGGAATATTCGACCCGAAATCGATTAGACAAACCCACCCGCACAAGGCCGTCGGTGGCAAGGGAGATATCTCAAACAAAGGTACTAGTTGCATTATAGTCCCGTAGCACTAAGGACTTTCCAAAAATGTCATCAAAACAAGATAGTACTTGATACAAAACTAGGAATAATCATTCATACGTGAACAAATACTTTTCCAAAACAAAACAAAGCAAAGCTTTATCAAAACCTTATAACATAGCTTTATCAAAAATACCACTCACATAGCTCTTTCGACGCCGGGGTCAAAGCAAGGGTCCAAATCCTACAACACATGGCAAGGTCTATTGAATGCACTTCAAGAAGACAAGAAGAGATGCTCAAGGATGGATATGAAATGCATCCTAAAACAAGCTTTACATGAATGCTAATGATCTCGGCATTTCTTTCAAAACTAGTCAAGATAAAGCAAAACACTGTTTCTCATCTCGGGAAAACATGCTGGGTATCAACCAGGTCTTGGCCGAGGTCCCTCACCTCTTGGCCGAGGTGTGTTCTCGACGACCACATTCAGGAAAGAAATGAAGTCGGGAAAATCTAGGTTTCCCTTCGAGGATCGTGAAGAACATGAACATCAAGAACATGAAGAACATAATGCTCAAATCTTAACTTGTTATTACAAAATCTGAGATTTCATGCGATGAGTTCGAAAACATGGACCTGGGCATCCATGCTTGGAGTTTTCAAGGAAACAAACACAAAAACATAAATCTTGATATAAACTTTCGGATCAAAACATGGTTTTATTTCAAGAACTCAAGAACATAATTTCCTCTTTCTAAAACCGAACTTTAAACCAATGCATGGCATATGAATCATGCTCAATCATGCAATGCGATTAGATGAACATAAAGAACAACATGAGTAGATTAAGAATCTAACCTTAAAACATGGATCTAACGGCTCAAGGTGTGAAGATCAAGCTTGGAATCTAGCTCTCTCACTCCAAGAACTTCTTCCTCTTCCCTAGAGCTTCTCTCTCTACAATGCAAAAGATATGACAAGGTGATGTGGGTTTCTCTACTGCCAGCAGACTTAACCCTCTGCTGGGACACATCGCAACGTCTGGTTGGCTCTCCCTCAAAAGGTGACTGAATGACAAGACAAAAGGTATGACAAAGTGTATAAAACAAGCAAGCTGGTATGGGCATTCTGGCAAAGAGAAGACCTCGGGTTAAAACATCGGCTTCGACAAAAGGGGTCCCAATGATCTCGGCCAGGATGGATAACGCATGGTCCAAATGTGCCACACCTTGGCCTAGATGTGCCACACCTCGGCCTAGGTTATACCGGTCCAGAACAAGACCACTAGGTGCAAAGATCAAAGATCTGGAATGCCTAGATGGTAACATCTCGGCCTAGATGACATCTCGGCCAAGATGCCAGGGTGGAAGGGTAGGTCAACCAAAGTGGTTCCAAGATAGTACCAAGTGTAAGAGGTTCAAAGGTGTGACCTAGGCTTAGGACGACCTCGGCTACACACACCAAGTAAGGAACAAAACATGCAAGCAATGCATAAGCGAAAATCACATAAGTACAAGACAAGGCAAAATCTTCGAATGCAACTTAACAAAAGTAATTATGTAGATACACATGAATATGACTAAGACGAGGATGAGGGTCACTACAAAGCCACTATGATAATTAAAAAAGACTACCCAATTCAAAACAAACACATGCATTGTCACACTAATGAAAGATTTTTTAGGGACCACCCAATTCAAACTAAACACAAACATTGTTGCAAAATAATAATTGGTTATCCAATGCAAACACTACAAACAAACACAACATATTGTCAACATAGATACAAATTAATGACTGATAAAAACATTAATTTACAAAAATTAATCAATATTTTTCTTTGGATTTTATTTTTTTCAATTCTTTCTTTTTAGAACTTCTTTTAATTGATCACGTAAGGTTAGAGGGAAAATTTAAGAAAGAAGTGTTCTTAAGAAAGAATTTAATAAAAATAAAATTCAGAAAGCAAACTCATCGCTTGGTAATTCAACAAAAAAACAAAACCAGCCAAGTGACAATTTTATCACATCAATACTGCATCACTGGAAAATATAATGTCATCAGATATAATTTTTACAATGCCTTCAATTTTATATGGTGATGTTTGTTTGTTTGTTTGTTTTGTTTTACCAATGCCTTCAATATGTTTGACAAAATGTCCAAGTGAACAATGAGAAGGATGTTTTTATATGGCGATGTTTGTTTGTTTGTTTTGTTTTGCCAATGCCTTCAATGTATTTGACAAAATGTCCAGGTGAACAATGAGAATGATGTTTTTATATGGTGATGTTTGTTTGTTTGTTTTAGTCTGTCAATGCCTTCAATGTGTTTGACAAAATGTCCAGGTGAATGGAAATTAAATAGCGAGAATGGATGTTTGTTTATGGCGATGTACAAACCAAGCAAGTACAAAACATGAACAAGCCAAGCCAAGCAGATTACAAAAAAAGCCAAGCATGAACCTGTTCCAAAACAATATACACCACAAACTAAACCAATATATACCAAGCATGAACCAGATTACAAAACAAGCCAAGCATGAAACTGTTCTAAACCAATATACACCACAAACCAAGTATACAAAACTAGTAACTTGTCAATCCCATTACAAACCAAGCATGTACAACAACCATCCAATATGTCAAAACCATTGATGTCAAGTAAATTGTTCCAAATACATAATCTGTCTTGAATCCAATTACCAAAAAAAAAATAGCGGTAGATATAAAACAAAGTAAAGAAACATAAATGGTTTAGGTTGAATGACCATTACAAAAAAAACAGTTCATAATCCCATTATTTACAACATTTAATTGACCATGTCTTTATTGACATTAGATTGTTTGTCTATGGTTTCTTGAACTTCATCCCTTCTCATGGTTGTTGCTGGTGTTGATGTCCTCTTTGTTGATGCCCTCTTTGGTTGCTGTTGCACTCCACTAGTTGATCTTGTTGCAGGTCTCCTTTGTGGTGGTTGCTGCTGCTATCTACCAGTTGATGTTGCCCTTCTTTATAAAGGGTCACAACCTGTCTTGGGCCACTGATCTTGCCCATTTAGTGGATTTATGAATTCCTTGTAAGTTCTCAAGTAGGTATCTTTTTTGAAAGTCATGTGCACATAATCCTTAACTCTCTCTCTTTTGAAAGAAAATAGTAGCCACAGCATGATGACAAGGGATTCCAATTAGATCTCACTTGAAACAAGTGCATGTCCTATTCTCTAAATTCACAACATAACCATTTACTCCATATCTAACTTCAAATTGAGCACCACCTAACCATGTAGATATCCATACTCTACATTTTAGCTTTGACTTCTCAATCTTAATTTGTATGTTTGCACAGATTAGCCCTTGGTACTTGTTCATTTTGTCCCTGCATTCATGTAGCCTCACCATCAAAGCCCTCCTGATCCATTCTAGCATGGTGACGATGAATCTATCTCTAGCTAGTAAGACCCAATTGTTAAAACACTCAGAAATATTGGTCAACAATATAGCGATTCCAGTTTTGACCTAACCTTTATTGTATTCTGGACTCGGGTTTCGTGGTTTGGTGTGGTTGTTCAACTCTTATTTCCCTTCTTTTCTCTTAAGTTATCTTTTGGATTGTGGTGGTTGTGTTTGGGACAGGTTGGTTACTTGTTTTCCAAACTCTTGTTGCCCAAAATTTTACTCCTCCGCTCAAGCGGCACTTCTTGCGCTCAAGCAGGCTTTGCAAACTCTTAGTACTTTTTGCAGGTCTGTAAAACTACTGGAAGAGTGTATTCTACGCTCGAGTGGGCTCAGCTCGAGCAGCCATTTCTTGCGCTCGAGCGGTTGGTCTATTGTCTGCAAAACTACTGGATGTGTGTTTTCTACGCTCGAGTATCATTTCTTGCCCTCAAGCGGTGAGCGTCATTTTCATTGTGTCTTGGTGCTCAAGCGGCACTTCTTGCGCTCAAGCGGAACAACTTTTTGTGTCTGACGCTTGAGCGTCATTTCTCACGCTGGAGCGGGCTATGCGTATATCAGTTCGCGAAAAATGACTTTTATATCACTTTTTCAGATCCATTTCCTTCCAAACCCTAAAATTAAGACCCTCTCTCTCTAAACTTACCTTCTCTCTACATTTCCATCTAGATCTAGTGGTTTCTCCACCCTACCCCCTTTGATAAAAAGGTAGAGCACATCATGGGCATCATTTTGATCTGAATAGACTTTGGTTTCAGCGTCATTGGAGTTTCATCTTTGCTTTGCTTGTCTTCGCTCTTTGAAGTAGAGATTTTCTATACTTTCATATGATTTTTAATTTAGTTATTCGTCATTGTGTAACAATGGTGAGACTTGGGAGTATTGTGAGCAAACCTAGGGTTTGGGGTTTAAAATTTAAAAGAGGGGTTTCTAAGTAGATATGTTATAGGGGGTTGAATATGAGGTTTTGTTGTGACAAAATATTCGATTTTGACAATTGGGTTGATGTTTGGGAAAGAGGGGAGTTTGCCCTAAAATGTTTCAAATATTTATTTTGTACAAATAAATAGAATTGGTATTGAAAATGTGAAATTGGATGAATATATTCGTGAATGGTGGAGTTGGATATGCATTACCTCTCACCTATGAAATTTTGAATGAATTATCTGTCTTGAGATTTGTAGACACCCTATTTTGACTGGCCCTAAGACTTGGGTGCTTCCTTTTGATTACCTGATGATGACAATTAGAATATGTTATCTCACAAAATTCTCAGTAAGAAAAATGGAATTTAAGCTTTAATCCCAACCTTCACCCATTTTTTTGGCCAAACTATTTTAAACCTTAAAACCCTCTTTTCAAAATATATTTTTTTTAATGTTTCTACGATGTCCCGAGGCTCCCATTTGGATTAAAATATTGCACTTTTCAGTAAACCGAGTAAGGACAAAGTGGAAATAAATGGAAGGGATGTGAACTTTTTGAAAAATATTTTAAAAAAATTTCTTTATAGGTTTAGAGTTGAAAGAAATAGGAGGGGATGAAAGAAAATTGGTTTAGGAAAAGATGAGCAAATCATTAAGAAGGAAATGAGCCGTCTTCACTAAATTAGGCATTTCTCTTTGTACACTTGGAATTTAAATGTGAGACCACCACCATTGACAAGTAGACTTCTAGGGCTTCAATTTAGACCCAAGAATTACCTTAGACCAAGTCCAAATAAGGGAGATATCCCGTTTGAAGTTGGGGCTTACGATCAGATTTTGTTGACCTAAAATGAGCAGCCTTCACTAAATTAGGCATTTCTCTTTGTATACTTGGAATTTAAATGTGAAACCACCATCATTGGAAAGTAGACTTCTAGGGCTTCAATTTAGACCCAAGAATCACCTTAGACCAAGTCCATATGAGGGAGATATGCCCATTTGAAGTTGGGCTTAAAAGCAAATTTTGTTGACTCGGCCCAAAACAACAACAGCCCATTTTTTTGTTGGTTCGGTTGGGACACTCCATTGACCCATTTTTCTGACCCAAATATGTTCCAATGCATGTATACTCATCCCTCATTACCTAGTGTTTGCTCCATTGAAGATAATGCTCCATTTTTGCTCCCATTAGCTCCATTAGTGTTCCATTAGCTCCATTACCTTCATTTATGCTCTATCTTGTCTTCCACCATATCTTCCACCATTTCTCCACTTGCTTAGCTGATAAGTATATATCTGATTGTTGAGAGGAGGAGGAGAAGAGATTAAGGAGAGAACATTTGAGCTAAAGAAAAGAGGAAGAAAAGAGAGAAAATTTGAGTTTTTGAGCTAAAAACACTCCTATCTTCCATATACACTCTATATCTTCCATACAAACTGAAATTCTATCTTTTCTACATCAAAAACTCCTCCAAAAATTCTGAAATACTTGAATTTCAGTAGCTTTGATCAAGAGGAAGAGTAGGTGTTGGTAAAAGTGAGCAAAAACAAGAGAGACAGTCACTTTTTCACCACATACACTTCCAAGCCATCATTCTAGCAAGAATTTCAAGCTTTCAAATTGAGGATTGAGAACATAATTCATACACTTGAGGGTGATCAAGAGTAAGTTTGGAAATCAAGAAGTTCAATCTTTCTTTGGAAGGTGAATTTCTAGTATTTCATTTTCTTATATTTTTTATCTCATATTTATTTTCTTACTTCTTATTTCATAGTGTTTTGTTATAATCCAAGTGGTGTGTTTATCTCATATTTATTTTCATACTTTATATTTCATAGGGTGTTGTTATTATCCAAGTGGTTTGTTTAGCTCATAATAATAATAATAATAATAATTTTATTATTATTATTATTATTATTATTATTATTGCTTATTGGCTTGCTCTTGTTTCATATTAATTGTGTTGTAAGCTAACCGGTAGTGGTTAGTTGAGCCACTTATATATTTCTTGTTTATTCCTTTTCTTGGTTTCGCAACAAGACAGGTTTTGCTCGGCCTAGTTGGTCGACCGGCCGGCCTATTTGGCCGGTCGGTTAGCTTCTTTCGGATAAGATGGCGTAATCTCCCAATGTTGACCAATTTCCGCCAATGATTCCAAGGAACATGAAGTTTTTATTTTTTTTATTTTTATTTTGAGTGTTTTGTGAGGTTTTATTTTATTTTATTGCAATATTCCCTCCTCTTCCTCTCATTTGGATATGTAATAATTCAAGTGTTGTAATAATTCATCATCCCTACTTCTTTCTATCCCATTCTTCTACTAGCTTTCCTTATTTGTACATAAACATCACATTTATTTTTCATCATATTCAAGCTTTGCATCCACATTTCATGCATCTTGATTCGGCTAAGTTTGCATTTGTCGATCTAATCAATTCCTATGTAATTATGTGCACTACCTCATGTTCTTGAGATGATTCACATGTCATATCTTAGAAGCCGGATCTTTAGTTGCATCTCATTAGTGAATTGCATTAGGATTTTGTATATAAGATCATGCATGTATTTACTAACTTTGTTTTGTAGCTATTCGCAGGACGTCGGTAAATATGTAAGTTTTTATGTTTTAGCATCCCGCTTGTGTGTATTTTTCTTATTATGTTTAAGCATCCTATCATGTGGCTACTTGCTTACTTGATATAACTGTATGAATGCTAGTGGATGGAGGTTGTGTCGCTTAATTTGGAATGATGATTTTTCATATTTGTAAACTCAATTTATTTGGGTTATACATCTTCAAAACTCTTTCAAAACTACATGAAATCAAGTTGTTCCAAAATGGGTGACATAGTCTATATTTGTATGCTTCACATAGTAAATTTTAGGATTTATTAAATAATCAGAACATGAACATATAAAGAAAATAAAATTCATATCATGGTTTAGTAGAGGCCGATCTTTTGATCGGGTGAGTGGGGGTGCTCATTATTGACCTTCCCCTCTCATACCTAAGGTTCCGAGCCAAGCATCCTTAGTTACAACGAACAGTGGCCTTGGCGCGAGTCATGAGTTTCCTAATTTCCCAAAATAAATATTAGGTGGCGACTCTAAGATCTGATGACGCAGTCCATTTTTGACAAAATTGCAATAAAATGGATTTTCAATCAAAGTTGTCCAATCTGGACTCTCATCTACGTTTCACATTGCACTCGTGAGACTAGATCAAAGAGATCTCGAGGGTCCGAACTGTTTAACACGCGCGGGTACCCCCGAGCATGTTACAAGATTGAATATTTGTTTCGAAATATCTATATTGGACTATCGATGGAGGATAGCTATGATTATTATAGAAATTATACAAGAATTAGGTGAATTAAAGCTAATCCCCTATTAGTTATTATTGAATATGACTATATTTTAAATATATTATATATATGTATGGTTGGTTTGAATCTTTATAGTCGTTTATTGAGATCATCTTAAGTCAATTCTTAAAACACATACCTTATCTTCAGTTCTGACATAAGTGCATTAAACTTTCCTATGCCTGTAAATTATTGTGCGATGCTAATGGATAAATGGAATAATTTGCCTGCATATCCATTTTGTACCAATTTTTGTGACCAAAAAAAAAATTATAATAAATCTTTTTAAATATGACTCATTTTACACTTTCTCTCTTTAAATTTTAAAATTTAACAGTTAACAATTTTAAACTATTATCTTATTACACTTAAGGGGATTCTATTTATACCCCAAAAATGATTAAGTACTTCTAACTTCTAAGTATACCCTATTTAATTATTTAAAATTTTATATTACTCTCAATACATCTTATAATCTTTTTCAAATCACCCTTGAGTAAACCCAAATAATAAATAGTAAATAAATTAAAAAAATAAATTATTTCAAAAACCTTTCAAACCGATACAGGGGACATCGGCCAAAAGAAAAAATGACAACTAGAAACTCTACATAAAAAGGGAGAGAAAGCCTAACTAGGGATGAGCAAGGAATCCGTGAAATCCGTAATCCGATCCAGTTTAATTCAACCCAGTAGGTTTGGATTGGTTTTTAAATCCGTGGTTCGGTTCCGGATTGAAAAATTAAAAATTCGTAGTTCATGGATTGGTTCTGGATTGAACCCCACGTTTCCGGATTGGAACCGATCCGGACCGTATACAAATAGTCTATATTTTTATTATACACCCTCCTGCATAGTATCTTCTCTTATTTCATATAAAACTTAAATCCAAACTTAAACTTGCATAATATCTTCTTTTATTACTTTTGTTTGCTAATTTTTAGTGTTAATTTGTAATGATCTAAATACTTATGGTGAAACTAGTTTTCTTATAATTGTTTAAATTCTAGAACAGTTTGTCGTTATTACGAAAAGACATGTTGCTATTGTGAAACTAATATGGTGCTATATTTATATTTTTATGAAATTAAAGTGTTATTTATATATATATATATTGTTATTCAATTATGTAAATCCATGGTCCTAAATCGATCCAATCCATGTTTAAATAGATTGGTTCGGATTGGTTCCATGATTTAAACGGATTAGATTATTTCTAATTTTTCAAGATTCATAAATAACAGATTGATCCTGATTTTATTTCAATCCAATTCAATCCAGACCATGCTCACTCCTAAGCCTAAGAGTGGGATAAAATTGCTAAGGAATAACAATCAAGTGACTGACAGACTGTAGATAATAAGGCATATAAGTCCTAAAATATCATAAAATATAGGCGTGGGCTTCTGTCCAGTCCTTAATCGGACTGGACCGTGCTGTTAGGCCCGTGGAGGCCCACCACGGATCCCGTTTTGATAATCTGAACCGTTAAATGTGTAGAACTCGTAGAGTACTATAAACCTGTAAAAAAATCACGTTAATCAAATATCGCTAGCTATGTGATCAAATCAGATTTTTGTCAACCGTTAATTTATTCACCGTCCATTTTTTTTATACAAAACTAATTTGATCACATAGCTACCGATATCCGATTAATGTGATTTTTCATTAGCTTATAGTACCCGACGAGTTCTACACATTGAACGATTCAGATTATCAAAACGGGACCCGTGGTGGACCCCCACGGATTCAACAGTACGGTCCAATCCGATTAAAGACTGGACAGAAGCCAAGCCCTAAAAATATATATATATTGTGTGAGTGAATTTCCGATCACACTGCCCTCCTTAGTGAACCAGCTGTAGAACACAGGCAGAATAGATGGCACCCTGCAATCTGCACAGAAAGAAAAGGCTCCGGCGGTGGTTCTTCCACCCGGGGGCACTCCGACGATCAAGTCAGTATCTCTCAAAGATAATACAAGTATTTAAATTACTGCTCAAGACTCAAAATTACGTACCTTAGACCCGCCGGGGGTGCCCTTCTTTTATAGTCTTTCTCTGTCCTAGTCCCACTAGAAGTCTCACTTCTATGGACTCTCATTCAGTACTTACTCTGGACTCTACAAGAGATAAGGATAGACTCCCTAAGAATACTATCCTTATCCATCTTGAAGTCTTTCTTCATTCTAGGACTCTTGCCCCTCATCTGATCATCTCGGATTCCAATATCTTCGGCGGTAACCCGGACTCCTGTATTCTCGTAGATAACCTCGACAACTCTGAGATAACCTCGGCGTAACTACCACGACACGTGGCACCCCGGCTGACACTTCGGTGCCACCTCGGCCACGTGTTGGTACTTAGAAAAATACATCCCCACAACTGCCCTCTAGGTTCTATTACCTCGGTATTCTGAGATGATGGAACTTACATTTGAACTTCTGTTTCGTACGTCGGCTTAGAAACTTTCCAGCCGATGTCATTCACTTCAGGCCGATATGTCTTCTTTTCAGGAACAAGAATTCACACGAACTCTCCCAATGTGCATGAGCTGTCATACACCGTTTTTCAACCGTTCCACTGATGCGTTTTTCCCTTATTGGTCCGTGCTGGCGACGCGCCTGTTGGCCGTCTTTTCTCTGCTTGCGCCGTCTGACGCATGCGTTAACCCAGGCTCAATAATTGCTTTTGTTTTGCCGCCGTTTCGTGTTTTGGACAAAAACGTTTGCCTCTCTCTTTCTCTTCACTTTTGCGTTTGAATACTTTACATTTTCTCTCTCTAAAGCTTTCTCTTCTTCGAATCTGCCATTGCCCCAAGCTCTGAGCTCTGCAACCATCTCCATCTACTATTTCTGCGAAGCTTTCGCCACTGTTGCCCCCGTCGTCTGATCTCGGCGAAGCTCATTCCGGCCTCACATTTTCTGGTAAGCAACTGGCTTTTCTTCCCCAGTTCTTGATTTTCCCTGAAATTTCTTGCCATTATTGTTCTGCTCCAGTATTTAATTTGTGAATCATTCACCTGAATGCGTCTTTATTTCTTGATTTTACATAGGGATGGCAATTTGAAACCGACCCGACGGGGATCCCCGACCCCGACCCCGATTTAAGCGGTTTTTCCCCGAAAAATACCCCCGACGGGGAGGGGATGGTATTTAAAAATCAATCCCCGATCTATTTCGGGCCGGGGACGGTGATCAATGTTCAATCCCCGGCCCGGCCCGGCCCCGTCCCCGGCCCCATCCCCGAATAGCCCCGATTTATATTATATATATATATATATGTTTGGGGTTTGATTTGGTACACAGCAGCCGACCTCTCTTTATATATTATATATTATATATATATAATATTAAACTCTCTCTCTCTGTTATTATAATATTGCACTAGGATGGTCCACTCTTTTACACACTCTCTCTCTCTCCTCTTGTCTCACTCTTTCTTCTCTCCAGACTCCAGTGGCGATGGCGAGTGCGACTCATCTCTCCAACGGCGACGGCGCGATCTCCTCTCCCCAGCGACGATGGCGAGTGCGATCTCCTCCGCGGCAGTACGCACACCCGGCGTCATCTCCTACTCCGGCTTCGGTTCCCACCACCACGACAGATCTGGGCAGATCTGAGTAGATACCATCTCCGAATTGAGTGGTTCCTCCGCTGTCCTCTCCCTCCTCCCAGATCTCGCCGATCTCACTGATCTGTAACAGATCATCTCTATCTTTTTTTATTTATTTTTTATTTATTTTTTGTTGATGATGTTGTGTTTATAAATCTCTATCATCTCTATATGTTGTGTTTATACATGATCTCCATGATCTGTAACAGATCATCTCTATCTTTTTTTTTATTTTTTTTATTTTTTTTTTGTTGATGATGTTGCTGTTGCTGCCTTGAATCGATGATGTTGTTGAAGAATTTTTTTTTGATGATGTTGCTCCGTTAATGCCTTTGTTGATGAATTTTTTTTTTTTGGATGTTGCTGAATGATGTTCTTGATGATGAGTACGGGGATTTTCCGGGGTCGGGGAAACCCGATCCCCGTTGGGGACGGGGGTGGGGGGAGTGATGAGTTCCCCGTCGGGGATCGGGGCCGGGGACGGGGATTTTGATAGTTTCGAGGATCGGGGACGGGGAGGGTGATCCCCGGCCCCGCCCCGCCTCGTTGCCATTCCTAATTTTACATATGAACATTTGCACTGTTTCTCCTCTATTCTTGGTCTTCCGCCCTTGGTGTTCTTGAATCTGAGACTCCTTTTTGTTTTCTGCTTTGTTGTATCTTTTCCAGATCTGTGCCTTCGATCTTTGTTTTCGTAGATTTAGGTTTGGGATTTGCTTATAGAACCTTCAATTCTTAGGAAAAACTGGAACAATCCTTACCAGTATATTCCTAGGTTTAAGCCGAGGTGCTAATATTTCTTTAAGAATACTCTGCTTCTGAAGTCAAATACCTTTATACCAAAACCATGGGAATGTGGCGTCATAGGGTAAACACCCCAACCAAACTCGAATACTTTAGGCAAGAGTTCTCTATTCCCGAGGACGTCCACCTTAGGCTAGCTGGGGATGATGATTCCATCATGCCTACAGACAATACAATGCCCTTCCCTGTTGTAGCCTTTGTTGAATGCGGACTTCGGCTCCCACTCAATCCCCTCTTTCGTGAAGTTCTTCACTACTACACACTGAACCCTATGCAACTCACCATTAATTCCTACAGAACACTTAATGGTATCATAGCCTTAGCTCGGCAGGAGAATGTTAGAATCACTCTTACTGATATCCAATACTGCTATACTATGTGCGCCCTGGACTTAAAAGAAAAAGGCTTTGTCTATTACCTCAAGCCGAGGTCTACCGAATTTAAAATCGTAGCCGACCTCCCAGACTTCAACAAAGGGGCTGGAGACGATTATCTTATTGCTTCTGGAAATTGGGAATTCGGCCCAGACGAAGAAGTCCATCTTTTCCCTCTTCCTCGAACGGTCAAGGAGGGCAAGGGTAAGAGCCCAGTGTCAACTGCTTAGCTGTTGCTTTCTTCAAGTTTTCCAAAAATTTTATCTGTTTCTGATGCTATGTTCTGTTTTGCAGACGTCCGCAAACCACCAAAGAGCTTTCGCCAATCCTATTTTCTGGGCAAGGATTTGAAGAAGTTACTAGATCTACCAATTGACAAACGAAAAGCTCCACGGGTACTGAATTTCATTCCAACACACAGATCAACTCTTCCCGACGTTTCCAAGAGGAAGAAGAAAAAGAGCTCCTCTTCTCTTACTGTAGTAACTCAAACCGCATCCACATCTCGGGCTGATCAAGGTTCAACTTCTGATCCAGCCGATCAACCTTCAACCTCGGCACCATACTTGGTACCAATTTCTGAAAGAAAGCGTCGGCGACGACTTGTAAAAACTGCCGAAATGGTTCGCCCAAAGCCAGTTGTGCAGGACCTTCTGGCCGACCTCCCAACCGACGTAGACGCTGCACCAACCCAAACGGTGCCCCCACCGAAACCAAAAAAGATCAAGAAGGCCCAACCAAAGTCCAAGGCTACTGACGCCGAGGTTGAGGATGCCTTACCTATTTCCCAGCTAGCCGAGAACAAAAAGACTTCCTCTGCTCCTGCCAAAAGACCTGCCGAAGCCCAGCCATCAGGATCCACTCAGTCGAAAAGGCCGAGGTCATCGTCTGCGACGACTTCGGGGTCCAGAGTTCCTAAGGTTCCCTGGGAGCCTAAAATTACCCTTGAAAACAGGCCCGTTTACGCCCATGAGAGCGCCGACAACGTTAATATCGGCGTGGCGCTTAGTACTGCAGTTCTTCTCGAAGGCGATCTTGAGCACAATGCCAAGATGAGCGAGTACGAGAATTATGCCTTTATGCTGCAGCGTTCTGTCCAAGTAAGTCTTCGAGTTTGATAACTTGTCTTCCTGCCACTTTCTTTATACTTATAAAATTTTGCAATATGTTGTAATAATTCCCGCCTTGTTTTCTTTCAGGCCATTCAACACGCCCACTCTCTCTCCATACAGGCCTTTGAGAACAAGGAAAGATTGGCCGAGATGGAGAAGGAGTGCGTTGCCCTTCAGAAACAAAATAAGAGTCTCAAAAATAAAATGAAGACCTTGGAAGATCAAGCCGAGGCTGCGACGCAGGCTCAGCAAGAGGCTGATGAGAAGGCCGAGGCCGCTGAAGCCATTAAAACAGTTGCCGAGGCAGAAAAGAAAGAGGCTCGGGCGAAGGCTGCCCAGGCCGAGAAAGAACTGCACGAGGCGCTGGCCACCAAGGACGCCGAAATCAAGGCGGCCGATGACAAGGCATATGCCCAAGGCATGGCTGATGTTGCAGAAGACTACAAATTACAGGTTAAGCAGGCATGCAACAGGGGTTTTTCCCTTGGTTGGATGTCCTTGGCCAAAAAACTTGATCTTCCTGCTGATTCGCCATGGCGCAAGGCTGAAGCTATCCCTTTGCCATTCCCTCCGCCTCCACCTCCAAGTCAACCTGAACACGAGGAGGAATCCGAGTCTGAAGCTGACGATGATGACAATGCTCTAGTAAGGAAGCCCAAAGATACTAATGAGACCAAGTCTCTTCCTCAGGATGATCAAATCCTGGACTTGACTAATGAGGAAGATGAGGAGGTTATAAAGGAGGCCACTCCTGAACAAGTATCGTCTGATGTCCCCTTGGTTGAAAAAAGTCTTGGTCAAACGGTAGCAGAGATTGATGCCGAGATTGCGGTAGAAAAAGATGCCGAGGTGACTCCTTCAGAGTCCTCCGAGGTACCAGCCCATCAGTTTGAAGAAAAAGATGCCGAGGTGGTTCTCCCAGAGTCCTCCGAGGTCTTAGTTCAACCACCCTTCTTCTTTACGGCCGGTGTGCCTTTCTTTGTTTCCTGTGAACGATTTACTTTTGCTAGGCCATGGTGCCTTTATTTACTGCAACTGTTTTCATCTGAATGCTTCAATCTTTAATTCTTCATTGCTTCTGTATACTTAGGATATTTTGCATGACTCATTCCTTCGCATAATGTCCTCGGAGTTACATACCTCGGGTATGATTATCTGCAGGTTTATCTCGGCTAGGATTTCACCTGTAAATTTTCCATATACTTCAACAAGTATAAAGCATATACAATTTTAACTAACAAACTTTTCTCAAGTTTTAACAAGGGACTGAATCAATAAACTTAATTTCACTTCATTTTGTAAATTGCTACAAATTTCAACAAGTGAAGATAAACAATTATCTCGGCTTAACTTTAACTTGTAAATTGCTACAAATTTCAACAAGTAAAGATAAGGAATTTATCTCAGCTTAGCTTTAACTTGTAAATTGCTACAAATTTCAACAAGTAAAGATAAGGAATTATCTCGGCTTAACTTTAACTTGTAAATTGCTACAAATTTCAACAAGTAAAGATAAGGAATTATCTCGGCTTAACTTTATCTTGTAAATTGCTACAAATTTCAACAAGTAAAGATAAGGAATTATCTCGGCTTAACTTCGGTTAAGCATAATTTCTGTTCAACTCCGGTTAAACTTTATCTTAGATTTAACCACGGTTAAACATCTCAGCTTAACTTCGGCTAGGCATTACTGTCTTCTATCTGCCCCCAATGTGAACCTAAGTTCCACTTGGGTTCTCATTATTCAAAAAACAACATTATGCATAGTTTAATAAGTTCTGGAAAATTCTGGTAAGATTTCATTGATCATATCGGCAAAAAATCAAACAACATCTAATGATAAAAAAACTTTAAATTACAAGTGTTCCATGGTCTAGGCAATGCTTTGCCTTCACTATCTTCGAGCCGATATGCCCCATTTCCTAACACCGAGGTAATTCTGTAGGACCCTTCCCAGTTTGGGCCAAGCTTGCCCTCTCTGGGATCCTTCTTATTGCCGACGACTTTCCTCAAGACTAGGTCGTTGACCTGAAAATCCCTTGGATTGACCTTCTTGTTGTAAGCTTTGGCAAGCTGTTGCTGGTATGCTGCAAGCTGGATTGCAGCTTTCTCTCTTCTTTCTTCTAGTAGATCCAGATCTCGGGCTAAGAGCATATCGTTAGTTCCGTTCTCAACTCCCTGGGTTCTGATCCCTGGGATGCCGATCTCCAATGGAATGACTGCTTCTGTGCCATAAGCCATGGCGAAGGGGGATTCTCCTGTTGATCTTCTCGGCGTTGTGCGATATGCCCAGAGCACACTGGGCAATTCGTCTACCCACTTTCCTTTTGCTGCCTGCAACCTCTTCTTTATTCCGTCCAGAATTACTTTGTTGGATGCTTCTGCTTGCCCATTACTTTGGGGAAAGCTTGGTGTTGAAAAGTAATTCTTTATCTTGAACTTTGCGCAAAAATTCTTGATGAGTTTGCTGTCAAACTATGTTCCGTTGTCGGCAACGATTGCTCTTGGAATCCCAAATCTGGTGATGATGTTTCTCCAGATAAAGTTCTTCACATCCACATCTCGGATTTTGGCAAAAGGCTCTGCTTCTATCCACTTTGTGAAGTAGTCTGTTGCTACCAGTAGGTACTTCCGCTGCACAGTCGCTTGGGGCAGTTGTCCAACGAGATCCATGCCCCATTGGGCAAATGGCCAAGGGCTGGAAACCGGGTTCAGGTCGGCAGCTGGCTGATGTATCAAAGGTGCAAACCTCTGGCATTGTTCACACTTCTTCACATAGGCTTCTGCATCTTTTTGCATATAGGGCCACCAATACCCCTGGGTAATGGCCCTGTGAGCTAACGATCTGCCCCCTGCGTGGCTTCCACAAACTCCTTCATGAATTTCATATAAAAAGTCTTCGACCTGAAGAGGGTGTACACACTTTAAAAGAGGTCCAGTGAAGGATCTTCTGTAGAGATGTCCTTCTGCTGTCAAACTGAATCTTGCCGACTTCAATCTGACTTTGTGTGCTTCCTTTCGGTCTTCTGGCAGCTTTCCCTCTTTTAGGAATGCAATAATTGCATCCATCCAGCTGGGTCCCATGTCCACACATAATGCCTCTTGCATTGTGTTCGGTGGCTCTATGCTCGGGCCTGATAGGTAATCGATCATTATTGTCCTCGTCTTTCCGGTTTTCATTGAGCTTGCTAAATTGGCCAACGCGTCGGCGTGGTTGTTATCGTCTTGGCTAACCTGAAGAAGTCGGCAGTTTTGAAACATGTCTGCCAGCCTGATGACTTCTTTTGCGTATGCCGACATCCTTTCATCTCGGGCAGCAAACTCTCCTGTAGTTTGATTCACTATAAGTTGTGAGTCACAAAAAACGATTACCTCATCTGCCTCTGCTGCTACTGCCAGCTTCAGTCCAGCAATCAGTGCTTCATATTCCGCCTCATTGTTCGAGGCTTTGAACCCCAGTCGAATGGACTGCTCCAATATCTCTCCATCGGGGGAAATTAACACTACTCCTGCCCCTGCCCCCTGCCGGTTTGAGCTCCCATCAACAAAAAGTTGAAAGGAGTCGCCGATGTAAATGCTGCAGGGTCTGAGTTTTTCCTTCCTTGGTTCTTTAGCCTTTGGCTAGGCTTCTCCTTCCTTGTTTGGACATCGTTCATCTCGGCTCAACGGAGCCCGATGTTCGATATATTCTGGCGAGAACTCGGCCACGAAGTCGGCCAAGACTTGGCCCTTAATTGCTGTTCTCGACCTGAACTCCAGGTCATATTGGCCCAAAACTACGGCCCATCTTGCTATTCTTCCAGTTAAGTCTCCTTGTTGCAACAAGGACTTCAGTGGGTGCTCTGTCAGAACCACTATCTTGTGAGCCTGAAAGTAATGGTTTAGCTTCTTTGAGGCCATTACCAAGGCCAGCATTAATTTCTCTAGTGGTAAATACCTTGTTTCTGCATCGGCCAAGGTTTACTCACATAGTAAACAGCCTTCTGCTCTCCCTTCTCTTCTCGGATTATCACAGCACTTACTGTGTGCTCAGAAACTGCTAAGTATAGAAACAGCTCCTCCCCAGGTTGAGGTGTTCAGAGGACTGGAGCCGTGGTAAGATATTTCTTCAGGTCGGCCAGAGCGGCTTCACATTCCTCTGTCCATAGAAAATCCGCGGCCTTTTTCACCAGGTTGAAAAAAGGTTTACATTTGTCCGAACTTCGGCTTATGAACCTGTTTAGGGCTGCGGCCCTTCCAGTAAGCATTTGAACCTGTTTAGCCGATGTCGGACTTTGTAATTCCAGGATGGCCTTGATCTGATCTGGGCTGGCTTCAATGCCCCTTCTAGTCACTAGATATCCCAAGAACTTACCGGATCCGACTCCAAACGCGCACTTCGATGCGTTGAGTCGGAGCCGATATGTTTTTAGTATGTCAAAGACCTCTTTTAGGTCAGCAAGATGATCCTTTGGTTCCTTGGTCTTCACGACCATGTCATCAATGTAGACTTCTACTGTTCGGCCAATCAAGTGTTTGAACATCTTGGTCTCCAGCCTTTGATAGGTTGCTCCTGCATTTTTCAACCCAAAAGGCATGACTTTGTAACAATACAGACCTTTTGGAGTGATAAACGCTGTCTTCTCCTCGTCCGGGGGGTACATGGCTATCTGGTGATACCCCCTATAAGCATCCAAGAAGCTCATCCTTCCATGTCCAGATGTGGCGTCCACCAACTGGTCGATCTTTGGCAGAGGGAAGCTGTCTTTGGGACAAGCTTTGTTCAAGTTTGTAAAATCTACGCAGACCCTCCACTTGCCATTCTTCTTCTTTACTACCACGGTGTTTGACAACCATGTCGGATAATTGGCTTCTCTGATGGCCTTGGCCTCCAGAAGTCTGTCCACCTCCTCCTCCACTGCTTCGACGTGCATCAACGTTGGTCTTCTGGCTCGTTGTATTACAGGTTTGGCCGACCTGTCAACGTTGAGTCTGTGACATGTGACCTCAGGGTCAATGCCAGGCATTTCATAAGGTGTCCAGGCGAACACCTCAATATTCTTCCTCAGAAAGGCTTCCAGCTCCCTTTCCTCTTCTTCGGCTAATCCTGTGCCGAGAAGAAAGAAACGTTCTTCATCGCCCTCCTAGACGAAGATCTTCTTCAGTGTTTCTTCACTTTTCTCGGTCGGCTCCTTGCCGACATCATCTAGGACCTTCATGTCCTCTTTTTCAACTTCTGCCTTCTCTGGTTCCCGAATGCTGCAGGTTAACTTCATTGCTGCCATGGAGCAATTTTTCGCCTGCAACTGATCCCCTCTAACTTCCTCAATCCCATGTTCTGTTGGGAACCGTAGCAGTTGATGCAATGTTGAGGGAACTGCCCCCATTGCATGCAACCACGGCCTCCCTAAGATGATGTTGTAAGGCGAGGGCGTGTCAATCACAATGAATTCTGTCTTGATCTTCTTCGTGCCAGCTTGTACTTCCAAGCTTGTTGCGCCTAATGGCCATGTCGGCGTTCCATTGAAGCCGACCATCGGGCCGTTTGACTGATCCATGTCATCAGGGTGAAGGCCTAGCTCCTTGTAACATTTGACATACATGATGTCGCAGGAGCTGCCTTGATCAATCAGGATGCGTTTCACCTGGCACTCCCCAACCTGGAGGGATACTACCAAGGCATCATTGTGCGGGTGCTGAACCATATCTAGGTCGGCTTCTGTGAAAGCTATCATCTGTCCTTGGCACTCTTCAGGCCGAGGTCTTTTTAGTCCGACCTGGTTGACGTGCTACAGGTGTCTTACCCTCTGTGTCTCCCCCCGTATGTCGTTTTCATTCACCTTTGAGTGGATCACATTAACCACCCGAGGTCCGCCTGTCTGTGGTTGCTACGCTGGCGATGGCGGGGCTGCTGGTGCTTGAGGCAATCGTGCCTGTTCTTCCCTCGTTTTGGCCTCATCCACAAGGTCTCTCAGATGGCCTTGCCTCACCAAATCTTCTAAGTGTGCCTTAAGGGCTCTGCAACCCTGAGTTGGGTGCCCCTCCTCATTGTGGTAGGCACAACGCCTACCAAGGTTTCTTCTCATAAATTCTCCTGGTGCCCTTGCCGGCGTCCTGAAGTAGGGCTGATTCCGAATTTGATCAAGGACTTTGTGGAGCGGAATTCGGAACACCGTTGTCACTGCCTGCTTGGCCCTCAACTCTGTCTCCTGTTTGTTGGGTCCATTGTTACCTCGGCCTCGCTTCGGCGAGCCGTTGACTTTTTCTGGCTTTGTCTCCTTATTCCCCGATGTATCTTCCTCGGCTCTGGCATACTTCTCGATTCTCGCCATGAGCTCTTCCATGCTCTTTGGCAAGGTTTTTGCCAAAGACTTCCGCAGTGGACAGTCATCCTTCAGGCCGTTCTTGAAAGAGACGACCGCCACCTCCTGATTGCATTCAGGTATACGATTGAATACCTCATAGTACCGCTTTGCATAGGCCCTAAGGCTTTCATCTTTGCCGATCTTCAGAGCCATTAATGCATCCACCCTCAATGGCTGCAGTTTGTTTGTTATGAACCTGGCCACAAACATCTCGGCCAAGCCTTCCCAATTCTTCACGCTCCCCTTCGGTAATTTGTGGAACCAATCCGATGCAATCTCCCCGAAGGATGAAGGGAACACTTTGCAGAGCAACGGCTCGTTCCCACTATATAATGCCATTGAATTCAAAAATAATCCAACATGGAAGTTAGGGTCTGACTTACCATCATATATCTGGAACCTCGGCATACTGAATCTTTTCGGCGCGACGAATCTGTCCAATTCCACCGAGAATGGTGTCCTCGGCTTAACCGAGGAGGTCACTTCGACTCCGGCATTCTCTTACTTCCTCTTGAGGTAATCTCTCAAGTCTTCTTTACTTCTCCCTGGAGCCCGGCTGTCTTTGGACTTCAGCCTTTTCGGCGCACTACTCTCGGCCTCATGGTGGCCTCTTTTCGATCCTTCCCCGCAGGATGCATCGAAACACAATACCCGCCCCTGAACATGCCGATGTTCTTTGGGGTCTGCCTCCTTCTCGTGATATGTCCTTCGGGACTCTTCTCTTCTCGGTTCTTCTCGGCTAACTTCCCTGGAAGGTCGGTGAGAGTGTCTTCCACTCCTCGTGTGCTGAGGGGCTTCGGAGATTACTTTCTGCCTCTTCTTCTGGGTGTTTGCTGCCGGCATTGGTGTGTCTTGTAGCGGGTACGGCGGCTGCATGACATTATTTTGCATCATGAAGTTGACGACCGATTGAAGGTCTGCCAACTTGTTTGTCATCTCCTTTACTTCTTCATCCCTCCTCAGACATCTGTCTTTCCAGATCTGGAGGTTGTCCTCGTTATAGTACTTGCCCTGGTCCGCTTTCTTTGATGCGTCGCCATCTTGGCCGACGCCTTTCTCTGCGTGATTCTGATCACGAGCTTCTTCGTTGTGGTCTCCTCCTTCAGCGTTAGGGTCGACGGGTCTTCCACTCCCAGTAGGAGTGTCGTCCCCAATCTTTTCCTTCTGCGTGTTACTGGCCATCTACTCTTCTTTCGTTCCCACAGACGGCGCCAAATTGTGTGAGTGAATTTCCGATCACACTGCCCTCCTTAGTGAACCAGTTGTAGAACACAGGCAGAATAGATGGCACCCTGCAATCTGCACAGAAAGAAAAGGCTCCGGCGGTGGTTCTTCCACCCGGGGGCACTCCGACGATCAAGTCAGTATCTCTCAAAGATAATACAAGTATTTAAATTACTGCTCAAGACTCAAAATTGCGTACCTTAGACCCGCCGGGGGTGTCCTTCTTTTATAGTCTTTCTCTGTCCTAGTCCCACTAGAAGTCTCACTTCTATGGACTCTCATTCAGTACTTACTCTGGACTCTACAAGAGATAAGGATAGACTCCCTAAGAATACTATCCTTATCCATCTTGAAGTCTTTCTTCATTCTAGGACTCTTGCCCCTCATCTGATCATCTCGGATTCCGATATCTTCGGCGGTAACCCCGAACTCCTGTATTCTCGCAGATAACCTCGGCAACTCTGAGATAATCTCGGCGTAACTACCACGACACGTGGCACCCCGGCTGACACTTCAGTGCCACCTCGGCCACGTGTTGGTATTTAGAAAAATACATCCCCACATATATATATTCTTATACAATAATAATTTACAAAGAACTGGCCAGAATGGGAGTCAGGGGTCTGAGTCCCACTTCCCTAGCTACAATCTCCGATGTACCCAAAAAAAAAAAAAAAAAAAGTTAAAAAGAACCCATGTGGAGAAAAAACACTAATAAAACCTATAAACAATACACGCAACCAAAAAACATGCATATGGGGGAAAGAAATTTCTGTTAAGTACTTTTTGTAATGCCCACCTCGAATTGGATAAGAATTGATTTTGTAGTAAGAAACAAAAGAGAGCTACATAAATTAATAATTACATTTTAATTTTTATATAAATGCTTACCTTTTATTTGATAGGTTGCTTTAAAAAATTATTTGAATTGGTATACTTATTAGTAAATTCACATTAGGATATAATAGAAATTAAAATTGAATTTGAATGGGTATACTAAAGATATTTTTTGGGTTCAAATAGAATGTTCCTACTTAGGAGTGTTTGGGAAGAGCTTTTCTCATCTTTTTTTTAATTATTATTATTTTTTTTGGTTTACTTTTGTCTTTACTAAACTTTTTTTAAAATTTTACTCGATAAGACGAACATAAAAATTATAATATTTTTTAAAAAATCCAAAAAAATTCAAAAAATATAAAAATAAACCAAAATAAGCAAATTTTTTGGCTTATTTTCATCTTTAGTGATTTATTTTTAGAATTTTTTCAAAAAATATACTTTTTAGATTCGTCTCGACAACATGGACTTGAAAATTTTTTAAAAAAAAAATTTGACATAATTTTAAAAAAAAAATCACTAAAAATAAAAAAATTTGAAAATTTGTTGCCAAAGTGGGCGATAATATTTTTCATTATGATTTTGTTAGGGATTCATTGCAATTAGGTCATGTGCTTCACACATAATACACTTATTAATATTTTAAGACAATAATAGCAGTTATTGATTTTTTTAAATAATAATACCGTAATCAGTAACCTTATTTGTACTATTTCTCTTATCTTAATGAAAAATTGTATATTAAAAGTTCAATATGCATTACACATTGTTTGATTTCATGTAAATTTCTAATATAATGATTAACTATAACAAGATGGTATTTTAAAGAGATTAATTGTTGAGTTGACTTTTGAAATTTAAGGAAGAAAAATGCAAATAAATATGACCTAAGAGATTTATTACAATTTACTCAAACAAATAAAAAATTATAAAGGGGCAATAATATGGCATTTGGATCTCCCGAAGAGCCAACCCCCTCCCGCCCCAATCACCCCAATTTTTATAATTTGCCAACGGTCTCTCTCTCTCTCTCTCTCTCCTATATATAGTATTCATTCACTGAGAATACAAACGAGAAAGCGCTGGAGCATCTTAGAAATATGGGTATTCAGCTCCGCACATGTTATTATCATCATAATCGCCTTATGATACCATCATCATCATTGTATGCAAGTTCTTCTACAATTTCAATTTCAATTTCACTGTTAAGTTCTAGCTCCCAAATTGCTGATGACAAGAGCAGAAGCACAATAAACAAGACATTTCGTCTGTACAGTGGTCTTGGTTCGAGTTCTGTTAATGGAAGAGCCAAAGCCAATTGGAGGAGGAGACGAGTTGGATCGAGAATTGTTGCGGCATCAAGCAACAACGCAGATGCACCAATCAGCTGGGATGATTGGAAACCTCAGAAGGGTTCCGAAGCTCCTTCCCTCAGCGATGTTGTTTGGCCTGCTGCAGGTTAGAGAGAGAGAGATAGAGAGAGAGAATGAAGAGAGAAATCTCAATTGAATTTTGATATGTATCATTGTGTATATATATTGATATATGAGTCTTTGATTGGAAAATAACCAGGGGCATTTGCGACAATGGCGATATTGGGGAAGATGGACCAGATGTTGGTAAGAAAAGGAGTTTCAATGACAATTGCACCCTTCGGAGCTGTTTGTGCTGTCCTCTTTGCCACTCCCTCCTCCCCTGCTGCTCGGGTACTCTCTCTCTCTCTCCCTCTCCGTTGATTTACGTAAAATTTTACTGGCCCTTTATACAATTTGCCTCTTGTATCAATTTGATTGATGTAGTTTTAAAATTATTAATTTTGCTATTCATATTTTCATCAATGTAGTCCAATTGATAAGGTGCCTTAAAAAATTAGATTGAAATTAAGGACAAAATTGTCTATTAAAGAGAATGGGGATTATTTCAAAGAGGGCTGCTATATGCCCCTATCTTTCTACTTTAGACCCCCCCACTTCTTTAACCCCCTACCACCAAAATTGCTTCTCTTTTTATTTTTCTTTGGACCCATACCATAATCTCAAATATACCCTTTGAATCCCACCGATACACCTTCCACCTTCAACTCATCCTCCCTCCTCCTACAGTCCTCCTCTCACTCTGACAACCCTCTCTCCCTCTCCAGCAACCTGCTCAGACAGTGGCAGTAACAACAAAGCAACCGTCTATTTCCTCGGAGTATCAGATAGATGCGAACTATGTTTCGAGGAATGTAACAACGTTGGAAGTGTAATGGGCCCAAGTTCGAAGGGTGATTCCTCCATTGTAGAGAATCACATTGATGTTGCTGAAGATGAAGGATGAATAACCAGTTTTGAAAACCCATCTTTTTGCCTTTGCGACCACTCTCACCGCCGTTCGGAAAACCAGTTCCAAACAAAAGCCTGATGTTCAGTACTATGTAGCTGAACAAAAGGCATATGTTTGGTTGTGGAGAACCGAACATATTCAACATGTTCGGCGCTGTGTAACCGAACGAAGAGAAATCGACCAACCTGTGAGGTAGAGAGAGAAATCGACGGGGGGAGAGAGAATCGCGCACAAAAGAGAGAAAAGAGAGTAAGTTCCAAAGGATGAAGATGAAGATGAAGATCACGAAAGAGAGTTCATGAATATATCGCTCCTTTTCCGCCACCAAAAGAGAGTTCGTGATAGTTTTGTGAATAACAGGTGGCGGCAAGAGGCTTGCCGAAGGAGGAAAATAACAGAGGTGGGTTGGTTGCCAGAGGTTGCCGGTGGGAATGGAAGTGATGGTAGGATTAGGGTTAGGGTTAGGGTTAGACTTGGAGGGATAGGATGAGGACAAAATTGGAATTTGATGTTAGAACAAAATTGTAATAAAATAAAATATAAAAAATGAGGGATCCAAAATAGAAAGGTAGGGGCATTTAATAGCCCTCTATTTCAAATTAGACGCCAATAGTGACTGAACCAGAAATTCAATGTAGAGGGGCACACGTTAATCACATGATTAAATTTTTTTCTCCCCATAACAAGTAGTAACGAGATATTATTAAACTTATATATTTATTTTATTGTCAATCGGTGAGAAATAATATCACAATTATCATGAGATTTACATTAACGTGCCGTGACTTATAAATTCACAATTAACAACTAAATTCTATTAACCCAATAATAGGGACAAACAAACAATGGAATTTACAATCAATAATTCCAACACTATCAACTTAACAAAGAGTACCACAATGGAAAAAATAAAAAACTAAACAAACTCCATAATCGGAAATAAATTATCAATTGATTCAATTTTTGTCTTGACATATTAGTTAAGAAGAGTGTACAAGAATGACCAAAAAAATAGAATAAAACATTTTAAAAATTTTAAAAATACATAATTTTACATGATTTAAGGAGGGCCACTATTACAATTTTATTAAGGATAAACAATATATAATCTTTATAAGCAGAGGTAGTAGTATAATTATCCGAACTTTAGGGAACACGTGACCCCCTCGTTCTAAGGTGACTCCGTCCCTAGACGCCAGCTCCTCAACCAATGAATGAATTATTTTGCCCTGTGATTTTAGTTCAATTTCTATACACATTATCAATTAGACTACATTGACAACACACACACACACACACACAGGGGGGAAAAAAAAAGGTATAAAATCGATGAAGTTAGAATTATAAGGAGCAAAATGATATAAGAGACAAACTGCAGGTACTACCTGTCACATCCTGCCAAATTACCTAGATAAAATTACATACCAAGAGGAGGGATCAAGGAAGGAAGGCTAATGGAAGATTCTGGAAGCTCCTAGAAGACTTGAGAGAATGTGGAAAGGTTGTACATGATTCTAGTATGTACATAGATAGTTCTAGAGTAGGATCTAGAATATTCTTGTAAGGTGGTAGAAGCCTCCATGAAGCTTCTACACACCCTAATTAATAAGGACTCTAGAATGTTCGTAGTAAGGCTAGGTTGCCTATGTAAGGAGTGAAGGCTCATTTGCCTTACATCTATAGTGAATACGCAAGCATTCTCTCAACTATCTTGTGTGCGCTAGCTCTCTCTTGTGCACTAGAGAGTTAAAGGCTACCTTAACATGGAAATAACCAAGGGTGCACTAAAGGATTAAAGACTGACTTATCATGGATTTAAAGGTTGACTTAGCATGGAAACAACCAAGGCCATGACACGTGTAATTTGTTGTTTGGTTTCTACATATTTCCTTTTGGGCCACAAATGTCTCTAACAACATTCTTACTGTCCACTTTGGTGCAAAATTAAAGGGAATAGAATAAGCATCCTGTTACAATTTTAGAAGGGGCACTATTACAATTTTACATGATTTAAAGAGGGGCACTATTACAATTTTATTAAGGATAAGCAATATATAATCTTTATGAATAAGGGTAGTAGTATAATTATCCAAACCTTAGGGGCACATGACCCCTCGTCCTAAGGTGGCTCCGCCCCTAGACGCTAGCTCCTTAACCATGAATTATTTTGCCCGGCCTACCGAACCATGGCTCGGTGCACAACCGGGGATTCTCTAACTTATGGAATGGAAGCTATCATTCCACGATTGGAAGCAACCTCTGAAGCACGGGTGCGGATACGAGTACGGTGCGGGTACGCCGATACGTCAAAATTCAAAAAAAGTATGATACGGGTACGGCTGCGGTACACCGATAATTTTTATTTTTATTTTTATAATTATGGTTAAAGGATCCAATCTACAAATTAAAATTTAATATCAAAACTAAAAAGAGAATTACAAAACTAAATATAATTGTCAAATGGTCATAATTAATATCATTTTAAAAATTAAAAAAGTAAAGTTAAAATAATTAAAAATTAAAAGTTTGATTTATCATTAAAATGAAATTTTAAATTATTATAATTTTTTTTCCCTTCAAAAGGTTAAGTAGGTGTATAATTTATATTATAATGTATAGAGAGAGAGTATAATTTATATTCATCCCTAGCTTCATCACTCCTCAAAGATTGTTCAAGCTCTCTGTCGTCGCCACCGCTATACCCATTGTCGAACCATCGACATTCCAAATGTGTCAATTTCGGTGGTTTATCTGAGGAGAAGCTGAGGTCTGATCCAACATCTCAAAGATCCAGCATTTTGGTCACGGTGCCGCCTCTCAGGTCTGGTCTTCTCTTTCTTTTGTCAAACCTCACCTATTCTTTCCATTCCTTCATCAAATCTATGCTGAGGAGATATGTCAAGGAGAGAGAGTTGATGTCGAAGACATGGAGATAAAGAGTGTAAGGAGAAACAGAGGGGTGGTGGTGGTCGATCTAGATCTAGATCGAAGTCTACCTAAACCACTGTTGCCGTCTTTCGCTGCCATCTACAGCGAAGAACGAGTCTCCTTCCTTCTTCGACTCCCCTTGCCCTTCATCCACTACCACTACTTCTTCTTGATTCGCCCTCGGCTCACTCTTCCCAAACCCATTCTCCGAACCGATATCTCTCTGTTTCGAACCTATATATATTAAAGCTAGGTTAAGTCGGCGTACCCGAAACGTACCCACAGCGTACCCTTCCGTACCCACGCCGTACCCACGCCGTACCCAAATATACCAAACGTACCGGACCCTTTTTTGCCGTACCCGGTACGCGTGCAGCCGTACCGGTACGTGTGCAGCCGTACTTGGTACGTACTCGGTACTCGTACGGCATCATTTTTGGAGTACGTGCTTCATAGGAAGCAACTTTCATAAGGTTTTTTGGCTCGGTTCATCTCAAACAACAAGATTCCAAAGGAACTGGATACTCTGTTCAGCCTCCGAAGGGAAAAGAAAGAGACTTTGTGCAACTATGCACGACGGTAATGGGAGGAGTTAGTCCCCTCCTTGAGTTATAATAGAAAGCACCAAGAGGCACCAAAGTTCCCTCACCCTCATCTTGGAGAACAAGTCAAGTCATCTATATATACAACACACCCATCTCATTGCAAGGTATCGAATTCGTTGATATGTGGCCCCAACATTTTTGAGACCAAACAGCATTACCGGGTTTTTAATACACTCAATAGACATGACGGTACAGGTCACGTCATTTTGGACTGAACAGTGCACTACTGCTATCCCCCAATGCTCCATCGCCACGTGTCCTGACGAAGTTACACATGCAGAGTGTGTGCCAGAGTTGAACCGCCACCAAGGCCGAACCGCTGCAAGAGCTGAAGTGATGTTAGAAGGCACCAGTTGCAGTATTGATTGGTAACTCACACCAAATTGGCGTTATCAATTGGACTACGTTGACAACACACACACACAAAAAAAATGAAGAAGATAAAATTGATGAAATTAGAATTATAAGGAGCAAATTGATATAAAAGACAAACTAAACATACTACAGGTGTAATTTGCCCCTGTGTTTCTACATATTTCCTTTTGGGCCAATGACAAATGTCTCTAACAAAATTCTCACTGTCCACTTTGGTTAAAAGGAATAGAAAAAGGATCCTGTTTATTCATCTCGAAGTATATTTAGGGGCAACTGTATTTAACATTTTATTTTATTTTTTGCATCTATAATTTCAACAATGAGAAATAAGTCATATATATGTTATGTCTAGCAATAATCATCCCCTCTCTATATAACTGTTTGACATTGAAAACCATAAGAGTAGCTAAGCATGCCAAACAAAACCCTCTGTTAATGGGGTAATGTAGAAAGTCTTCTAAAGAGTAGATAGAATGAATACATATCTCCTTGTGATTAAATTATTTTTCCATGTATCTCTTCTATTGAATTCTTGGTTTGTAATTGAATCATTTTCATCTGTATGTTTTAACAAAACTGATTGATCTTGACTTGTTTTATGGTTAAGGTATTTGATAAATGGAACTAACTCAATCAAAACATTAAATATGACGAACCCTTCATATTATTAACTCACATGACTTAAGTTCAGGCTCCATCTCTCTAAACATATTAACCAAGTAAGAAGTTAATAATGAACCGTGATTTTTTCTTCTATTATATTGTATATTTATCTTTCACCCTAATACTTCAATTCCCTCATTTCAACAATTACTATGAGAGAAAATAGAAATTTGTCCTCCTGGTTGATTGTAGAATATCTAGTTTTTTCTTTTTGGTAAGCATGTTAGCATATCTACTTATCATTTCATGTTGGTAGTTAGAACTCATTTGAATCACCATTCCTCAGTCACTTCTTCTCAATTGGTCTTATAATTCCTTCCTTCTACATCATTGACATCCCTACAAGATGTGATATATTTATATATATATCTTCACTTAAATTATTTATTTAAGAAAGCATGTTCTAATTACCGCTTGTTTAGGTCAGCCACTGTGCCTTTGCTCCTTAGGGATAGAGTTTTAGTCAATAGACTTCCAACTTATTCTCCTAGATGGATTTTCTGTCAACTAAAGTTTCTCTCCCCAACTCTGTACCCTTATTTATTTTCTCTGTTGTGTGTGTGTGTGTTTCGGGGGGGGGGGGGGGGGGGGGAGAGAAGCTTATATGTGGGTGCAAGTAAAATGAAAAAATAAATTCTAATATGTTTACACATAGGGCTTTACACATTCATGGCTTGTAAAATTTACTTAACAAAGCATGCTAGTCCAATCCTTTCTAATGAGGAAAGCTTCTCACCATATGTCTTTGTAATGCTAAACACATAAAAAGTATTCACCTTGTGCCCAATTGATGCAAATAGTAGTGTTTTTTTTTTCTAATTTTTTATAATGAACTAACATTCAAAAAATTCTCTTAGAAGTTTTTGTCTTGGGGGAGGTTACCTTCTAGAAGTTTTTGTCTTGGAGGGTACCTTCTAGATCAAAAATTGCTTGCAAACTAGAAATAACTTATTTTTTGACCCTCATCATTATGTTCTTTGAATCTTTTGCAACTTAGGCGATGACCTATGGCAACGTGGTGGATGGTAAAGCTATCCCCATTATTGCAACCCATCTTCATCAGACCAAGAAAAGAGAAAAATAAAATAAATTGAACATTTTGGGAAAGCTTAATTCCATGATTATTAATTAGTAGTCAGGTTTACGGGTAATTTTAAATTACCTTTTCATATTTTCTCTTTTTGAAGGTTATCAGGGCTAGTCAGATTTTGGGTGTGCATGTATTGGGTGTTAATGCACAAACTCTGTTAATTTTATTGATTGAGGTCCAGTTTAGTTGTCCAATAAATGTAAATTGGGCCTTTTGTAGAATTGGCTCGATCAAAAATTAAATAATTTGGTTTTGATTGTGAAAATGAAAAACTCAAAAAATCTGTAAATTTAATTTTTGAATGGGACCTTTTAATTTTCTCAATTTCTTGCAAGACATAAAATCTAAAATCTAAAAATAAGATATTTAAAATGAAATCTTTCAATTTGCACAAGGAAACGGCCAGTAATAAATTTATTGATTTTTTTCCTTGTGGACTCGAATTACAGTTCTTTTTGTTTTTTTTTTTCTTTTTTCCTTCTTTTTATCTTCCATTTGGATTCAAGGTTTCCTTCCCTAGTAACTGGAGGGAACCTTGGTGGATAACCGGATTATAAGGTTTTCAACTATCTTTCAGCATCAGAAAGCAGTTCCATAGTTGGCCAACTTGCAAGAGAACATTGCTTTTTGTACTATTTAGCCTACATAGACAGCAACAAGCAAAGGGATGTTGGCGATGATTAGATTTTTGTGGAAATTGGTTTAAACAAGTATGACAGTTTGCTCCATTACACCTTTCAAAGTGCTCGTATACCAAGATGCCTTGCATCATGCTAGTGGAAGAACAATTAAAGAAACTACCACTTCTCTATGATATCTTTTGAGATGAAAGTAGAGAAAGATTCTCACCCGATATATTAGTTGGATATGATGACCAATGCCAGTAGAAAATATTTATGGCAAAAACAAAAGCCTTGTAGGGAGTAGTGTAGGTATATATATATATTGTCACCATTTTGGCACAGAAGTAATTGATTTTGGCACTTGCTTTTCATCTTAGAGTCTGGCTGTGTGGAGTGGGCTTGAGACATTTCATCACAGATCACTGGGTTGGGCCTTGTTTAATGTTTATACAGAAGAACTTGTATATGTGTTCTTTCTTCAACTAAATACACAAGCTACCAATAATAAACCTATCGAGAATTGCTGCACTATCTTTTTTTTATAAGAACGGCTCATCAAAGCAATCATGTTGCTTTTTTTTTCTTTTTTCTTTTTCCTTTTTGATTTGTGGACAAAAGGCATTGCTTCCAACACCTTGTCATCCTTGTCCAATGTCACTCCAATATACTTTTCCTATTGGGTAATGACATGAATTTTGTTTGCCAATCACCTCTATGTTACATGGACTTTCTTATGGGTATTCGGTGTGGGTATGTGTCTAAGTGTTGGATTCATCTAATTCTCATGTCAAAGATTTTAGGACACGGCTATATATCTATTTCTTAAATACTTATATTTTATTTTTGAAGAGTACAATGATGTTTACAAGCTAAAATATAACATTTTATGTATGAAATCGAAGTCTTATGCATAGTTATATAGTGAATTCAACTACTTACACATACTTTTTGGGTGCATCTCTAACTAGAGATATCTGACACATCTCATTCACTTACTCAACTGTTAATGACTGTGATACTGGTATTCTACAAATTTAGAATAGTCCATGTAACATATCACTAGTGTTTCTGAGCATGATTATGTGTTTATCTTGGTATTTGTAGAACCACATTAAGTTACATATGTTTGTTTGCTTAATAACCCAAAAAAACAAAAGAGGAAAAAATTACTCTCTCCAAAATTTGTTTATATATGATTTCCTTCTTAAAACATGCTGGTGGGTGTAACCTATGGCAGAATATTCTTCTCACGTATTAAACAACATTCAACAAGAAAACATTCTTCAATCTAATTTATCTACCACATACAAGGGTATACATTAGGCGTTCAAACACCATTTATTTCATCAATGATGAAGCATAAAAGCTTGTTCAACTGCCTAAGCCTTAAATGCTTGTTTGGTCACACCAATATTTTGTTTTCTTGAGATGAATTCACGTTTAAGTACACTAACTTCCCTGTTCCATTTTTGCAGAAGTACAATATGTTTATTGCTCAAATAGGTTCTGCAGCATTTGGTGTTTTGGCATTTTCAATATTTGGACCAGGTTGGCTAGCTAGGAGCACTGGCCTCGCTGCAGCCATAGCTTTCATGATCTACACACGTGCTATTCATCCACCAGGTAACCACCCCACTAATAGCTGTCTCTCCAATCCTTTTCAGAGTTATCTGACAATGCCCATATCATAATTTAGAACTAAAATGAAAATTGCTACATCAATATGTAGCTGCAAGCTTGCCCTTGCTATTCATTGATGGAGCAAAGTTGCACCACTTGAATTTTTGGTATGCTTTCTTTCCTGGTGCTGCTGGGTGCATTCTCCTCTGTTTAATTGTGAGTTCTTATACTCTCTCTAGCCCTCATATCATTGTAAACAATACTACTAACATAATGTTCTAAATTGGTCTACTACCCCTCTGAATTATTAAGAAATGATTGACATAGATTTATCGATTTTTGTGACTTTTTTTATTTTTTATTTTATTTTTACTACACTTACCACAGCGCTCTTTAACAAAAATTGTGGCTTCGTCCCTGATTATTACTAAAACATGTTTGTTAGGTGCAAGTCTAACTAGACATTCTGAGCACATCCGATGCCCTCATTAGTGTCCAACATGGATACTTCTTTAATTTATGGAAGTCCACATAACATAGGAGTATATAATTTTTTTTCTAGCTATTTAGAAGCAACTTAATAGAGGAACGACCTATTCTAAAATTTCAAATGGATTTTTAAAACAAAGTTATATAAACTTGGTCTGGATTATGCTTTTATTCAACAATCTACAGAAACTGTTGTCAACCAACACAAAATACAACTGAACACGCTTAGTTTTCCTAGAAGATAAACCAAATCACGTTATGTGTAAAAGAGATTTCTCTCAAGGACATGTCGGTCACTATTTTGTAATGTCACCTTCAGTCTTAATGAGCAAGATTTCTTATTCTTTTTCTTCTTCAACTGTTGCAGCAAGAGGTGGTATGTTACTTGAAGGACAACTTCAAATTTTGACACATGACGGACTAGTGCATTATTTGAAGTCATACAATCAAAGCAAGTAGGCCCATTGAAGGTATGTGATGGAGCTTCGTCGTGTAGTCTCAGAACTGATTGGTCTCCACCAGAAATTCCCAAAATGATTGCTGTAAAGGAACGTTACACGGAAATTCCCATACACGCAAAGCGATACACTATGTTTGTAAAGATTACAAATTTCTTGTTCGTAGGGTTGGGGACAAAATCATTCGAGAGTAATCACTCTCTAAGAAGAAACTCGGCAAATAAATTTCACTGATATTTACATTAGTAAATGGAGAACTTCTTGACCAGCATTCTTATGAATCACAATGTCTTGGTTCTTAGTATTTGTCACCTACCAATTCATTTCATTACTCCATGCAAATTTCAGTCCATACATACATTGATTTTCCATGCCAAACATGAAAATTTTGAATATGAGCAATTCTTTCTAATCAAGTTACTTTCAATAATCCAATTTATTTTATTTTATTTTTTTGTTAGTGGAATGTTTAAATTGTATTTGAATTATGAATTTAACAAAAAAAATTAACTTATATTTATTTTTTTCATATTTCTTTCTCTTTTCAAAATCTTTGTTTTTAATGTTTTTTAGCATGAAACTGCCAAGTTCATCTAATGGGGTACTATATTTTCCCCCTTTTAAGTCTATGTCAAAAAATTCAGTCTGAACTAATTGTGACTTGATCCAAATCCAACTTATAATTAAAGTATTAAACCAAACTAAGGCTTGATATCACTTGCCCATAAATTAGAGTTTGTGGTAAGTATTTTTTTCACTTTTGAAATTATGGTAACAAGTAACAAATTTAGAATACTATCTGCTGTATAATATTAAATGGTATACAAAATAAATAAATAAAAATCATTAGAAAAGTGACTTTGTTATACACTTTATACTCTCCAATAAATTTTCTATTTTTTCCCTATAATATTTAGATATTATTTTTATTTAAAATTATATTTTATAAACTGAAAACAAGTAACTCCAAAATATAAAAAATAATGTTTTTAATATTTGATTAGCTGAAAATATTAGCTACATTTGTTAAGTTAAAATTACCAAAATTAAAATAACTAACTTGATAACTAGTTTGATAACGATGAAATTTAGTGATTTAGTCACCATTTTTAGTTTAAATCAAACAAAAATAGTTAGTTTGATGGAGATGCTTGAAAGTAATGTTTGGTTCATTAAAATAGGATGGGAAGTCAATGTTGTGACCTTCCCATCTGTGCTACGCCTTAAACGTCACCGTTTCAACTTACTTCTTCTTCTTTTCTTTTTTATTTATATATATATAATTATATTCTCACCTCCTTACTGTGCCTCTTTCTTCAATAAAATGTTATGTCACAATGTTGTTTGCTTTTTTTTATTATTAATTTTTTAAGTTATCTTTTCAATATATATTGTTTGCATTTAAAACAATAAAATTGTTTAATTTTTTTTGTTGCCTATTAAAACAATATAATTTTTTTTATTTATGATAAATTATAAATACATCCTTTGAAATTTACTTAAAAAATGAATTCTCCCTATAATTTGAAAAGGATATATTAACATTTCTTAACGTTTAATGAGAATACATTGTAACACCCATAACACTTATTCACATTTAGTTAAATCACAAACACCCTTATCATTTAGTAAAAATACACGAACACCACTTAATATTTTGCGAAAATATCACAACATTTCTTTTAACTTAGATAAATATGTGATAATATTAATTAAATTATTTGATTTGATAAAATTAAAAACGCAGGGTTTATTTTGTTAGAAGGCTCAAACCCTGAGATTTTTTTATTTTTTATAATTATCCAAACAATTTTATATGTATTCATATATAGAAATACACATAAATAATTTAATTAATATTATCACATATATTTATTTAAGTTAAAAGAAGTGTATGTGATCTTTTCCCAAAATATTGAGGGAGTGTTTTTGCTAAATGATAAGTGTATTTGTGATTTAACTAAATGTCAGAAAATGTTTTTGATATAAATTTCAAATGTTTAAGGGGTATCTATGATATATTGAAAATGTTAGGGGTGTCTATTAGGAGTGTAAAAATGGCCCACGGCCTGGGGTGGGCCCGACCCGATTAGGCTCAGGCCCGAGCACAACTTGGGACCTTGGGTCTAAGCCCGAGCTATCATTTTGAAACCCGGCCCGCCCGAGGCCCAGTGTCATTTTTGATGGGAAAAAATAAATTTTTGGTGAAAAAATAGAAAAAATAAAAAAACAAATGTTCAAGCCTGGCCCCAAGCCCAAGCCCACGGGCCCAGCCCACCCAAGCTTCGAATACTCCCTGGGCCTCATTTTCTAGCCCATGGGCCAAGCCAGGCCGAATTTTGATGGGAACCTGCGTGGCCAAACATGGACCGACCCACGCCTGAGCCTAGGTGGGCCGAGCCTAGCCGGAATTTACACCTTTAGTGTCTATGTATTCCTATTAAACGTTAAGAAATGTTAGTATACCTTTTTTATTTTGGTTTAGTAAATTAAACTCTAAAATAATTTTTAAAAAATTGCATTATTTTAATTGGAAACAAAAAAAATTAAACAAATATTTTTTTTTAAATGCAAGCAATATAGATTGAAAAGATAACTTAAAAAAAAAAAAAAAAAAAAAAAAAAAAATTAGTCTAAGGTCCCTCTTCCACTTTTGGTGATGGAAGAGATCCACAATATTATTTTGTGATATCTAAGGTTCCTTAATCCTACACCCATATACCCAAAGAAATTCCAGTCTCTTGTTTTCTCCTTCTACACACATGAACACATTTCTAAGCTTTTCACTTCCACTATTAGATGTAATCTCTCTCTCTCTCTCTTGCTCTCTATCTCTCTAATTCGATCACGCAACGCTCTCTGGTCAAAGCGTTGGGGACTCAGACCCTCCGACCTAGAAAAAGCCCTCAAAATCGCCAGAAACGCAGTCAAACGAGCGCCCCTTTTGATACCCATCTTTAACCATTGCTACATTCCCTGTAATCCCTACTTAGCTGGAAACCCCATCTTCTTCATTAACAAGAATCGAATCTTTTGCTGTGGTTTCGATCTCTCTGATTTCTTTGATCGCGAGTCTTCCTTGTTAAACAACTTAGACCCTCAGGTCCTATCAAAACAACGATCATTCAACGAGAAATCTGCCGGGTCGTCATCCAATTTTTCTCAGAGAAGCCTTGACGCCGTGACCGCCGGTAGAACCCTCAGATGGGTTGAGTTTTGGAGCGACGCCACCGTGGATCGGCGGCGAAAGAACTCTAATTCGTCGTCTTCTTCCTCCTCGTCCCCAGAACGGTACTTCGGCATGCCCAGATCCGAAAATGCCAAAACGGGTCGACGAGTACATTGACCAGATTGGGTCGGTTTTGAGAGAAGACGGGTGGGACGAATAGGACGTCTCTGAAATCATACACGTGTCAGCCTGTGGGTTCTTCAAAGGCGAGATGGTTCTCTTGACATTGACTCAGTCCTCAACAACAAACTCAATCTCGGCACTTTCATCACTGTTCCACACGGGCCCTACTTCTGGCCTGGTTTGGACCGCTTCCTGGCTAATTCAATCAAATATGTATGAATATATATAAATGTGTTGTATATATATGGTGTGTGTTTGGACTAGAGAAATTCTGATTTGAACTAAATTTTCTCTGGGTTGGTCCAGGGAAATTCTTTGTTTGGATTGAATTTTTTTTTTATTTGAACTGAATTTTCTCTGGGTTAAAGAGAATTTCTCTAGAAATGTTTCTTTAGGAATTTCATTAATTTTGAGAGAATTTCTTTGACTTCTAGAAAAAATTTCTATCTAGAGAAATTTTCAGGAATTTTTGGCCATTGTGTAAATTTTCTCAAAGAAATTCTCTGGAAGGTCAGAGAAATAGAGAAACCTCCCAGAGAAATTCTAGTTCTCTGGAGAGAAATTCTCTTGATGAAATTTCTCTGGATCAAATTGAAGGACCTTAGACATTATGAAAATATTTGATATTCTTTATGCTATAAAATTTTAATATCAAGAACCTTAAAAAAAATTCCTAAAAAAAAAATTAAAATAAAAAATAAACAGCATTGTGACATAGCGTAATTGAAAAAGAAAAAAAAAATACATTATTCAACCAGCACTACAAGAAAGATGCACAGTTGAGAACAAAATTTAAAGCAAAAAAAAAAAAAAGCGAGTGAGTTGAAATAGTGCCGTTTAACCGCAGGAGGCACAGCTGGAAAGGTCATAACAGTGACCCCCATCCATTAAAATAAAGTGGAAAGAAGTAACCATTCCATCGAAATGTCAACTCCAATATGGCTGATAAAAAAATAATAAAAATAAAATGGTCACTTCATAGTAAAAAAATTGTCATTTCATGTCCGTTTGGGAAGTGGGCTGGCTCTTTGGCTTTTTGGCTTTTTTAGCTATATGAGTCTGGGCTCAAAAGCTTGGTTTGGGAAGGGCTCTTGGCTTTTTGGCTTTTTTAACTTTTTTTGTGAGAGAAGAGTGTAATGATTATGGGGTTGGATGTGATATTTTATCTGTTGTGGCTCATGAGCCTGTTTTGTTTTTTGTGGCTCATGAGCCACTTGAGCCCTTCCCAAACGGATGCTCAATGAATCAAATAGATCCTAAATAAACGTATATATGAGTGGCAAAATAAACTCTCTAATTTATTATTTCTAAATTTGCACACATTATATTGGAAATTAAGACTAACAATTTGAGTTTCACAATTGTACCCATAATGATATTATGTGTCACATTTTAATTTATTATAAACTCAATCATATAACACTATTGTGAGTAAATTATAAGACTTAAATTGTAATTCTTTCACATTTCTCAATTATATCTAAATCTATACTATGGGAAATCCTATGATACACACTTATCTTGTTACATAATTTTGTGGTGTGTTACGTATTTTTCTAATAAATGTTGCATATTTTTTTGGTAGGAGTTATGATAATTTGTAATTGAAAAATGAAGTTACACATTTTGGTTTGTTTTGAGAAGTTAATTAAAAGGTGATTTTTTAAGTTTTTTGACTTTTTTCAAAAAACATATAAAAAAATAGATAGGTGATATGACCCAAAATATGTTAAAAGTTAAAAAGTAACTTTTTACTATCTTCCTAAAAGTGTTACGGATTTTTGTGATAATGTTACACATTTTTTATTCAAATATTTTCTAACCATAAAATGTGTAATAATACCATAAAATATATAATATTACTATAAAATTACATAACTTTATGTATCAATCACAATTTATCGTGACTTCTATCAAAAAAAAATATATAACATTTATCACTACGTAACACCCTAAAAACTCAATTTTCTTGGCGTCTTCAAGGCAAAGAGCAAAAACTTAAATGGAGAAGAGAGTGGGACGCTAAGAGGATTTTAAAAATAAAATAAAATAAAATAAAAAAATAGATAGAAAAGAAATTGGGACTCAAATCTAATACATTGAGTCTAATAAAGAATATTCTTACTATTTAAATGACACAAAATATAAAATAATTATTTTATTTTATTTTTATTTATTTAAATTACACATTAATCAGACGTGCCAACCACTAATTACAATTAAAATGAGCATACCTCATAAGTATCATTTAGCAAGCAGGTACTAGATGCTAACCCAACTCTGCAAATTTAGACTTGATAGACATGTAATGTGTAAAATATGCAACAATACAATGGGTCCAAAGATAGCAACCGTAGATGGGAATGTGATTACTATTAGATTCCCAAATGAGAGTCGGGACAGGCCACTGCTAATACACTGCCACCACCACCACACCAACCCCGGCCCACAACTCTGGGACCTACTTTAGCATCCTGTTATCACATTCTCTTTATCTGTATCTCTCTATACTCGACATTGAAGTTTCATATACCCATATTAGAATTTACCCTCTAAATTTATTTTGGTTCTTAAGGAATTTTTATTTTTATTTTTAATTTTATCTAATTAAACAAATTTTTTTTTAATATGATTCAATTGGTAGTAGATGTCCAATTAGTAGATAGAAAATACCATGTGTCACTAATCTGAATTAAATTTTTGTAAAATTATTGATTAATAATAAATTAAATTTTTATCCTTTTCACCTCTTCCGCATTTTGCCCAATGTCCATCACCCCTTACATGTACACAACCATCTTCCACCCCATGCCATCGTTACCCTCTAAAACCCACATTTAGGAGCATCTTATCAGTTTACTTATATTTTATTCTAAAATATTATTAAAAAATTTATTCATTATTTTATGAATTACTTTTTCATCTATTTCTCCCAACAAATTCTAAATTCTTTATTCTTTCTCTATTTTAATAAAATATTATTTTTAATTATTTTATATTTTTGGGGATGGAGATGCTCAAAAACCAATGATAATTGAATAAAATATAATTTTATATTTTTGGGAGTGAACAGTTACTATCTACATTTGGGGAGCAACTGTAACATTTCTTATAATAGAGAGTCACTTTAGAGAAGCTGATGGGATTGATTTTATGAAAAAAAGACTCCTTAAAATAAGTAAAAGATGGATTTAGGAGATCCAATTGGATGCTCTTACACCCAAACCAATGTCCACCCACTATTACATACGCCCCACCACTCTCCATCACCCAATCAAAAAATAAATAAAAAGAAAAGAAAAAGTGACACGCATATGAAAAAAAACTCATAGTAACTAATTTTAACCATCGGACCACTAACATTGGTGGCTCCTCCCTCAAACCATCACATGTCTTCATCAACTTTGTTTTCATTCTTGGTTTTTTGTTTTTTTGGGGCATTTGCCAATGACTTGCGTTGGCTTACTCTGTGTTACTTAGCCGTGTTTTTCTCGTTGTTGTAGTTTTAAATTATGTTTGATTTAAAGATTTGGAAAAAAATTTAAAAAGATAAAATTATGTAAAATATAAATATATTTTATTCATATTTTACCGTCTTTTTTAGTGGAGCTAAAGAAAGAAAAGGAAAAGAAATAAAAAGTTTTATAACGAATGAAAGAAAGAAAAAAGAAATATCAATAGAGATAGTCCAAAAAATTGAAGCCTTAGATTACCCTGTAGTGGTTAGAGTAATGAGGAAGGTCCCTATGTTTGAATGTGAGGGATGTGAGGTGGGATGGAAGAAGGCGACGTGGATGGAGGAAATGACTAGCCAAAAAAAAGAATAAAGGAACAGAAAATGGCAATGAAGGTAGAAAAAATGGGGAAAGATTGGCAATGAGGGGCAAGATTGATAGAGTGGTGGGTACGAGTTGAGAAGAGTTGAGGAAAATAGTTACCATAACAAAAATGCACGCAGTAAGATTGCTGAAAGAATTTTTTTAATTTCTTTTTATGGAAAATTGTGCTAATGAGCCCGTGCTAAATTTTTATGTGAAATAAAATAATTTTAAAATTTCAATATAAATTTTACATATTCTCATACATTTTTATATATTTATACACTTTTTTTTATATATATTTTAACATTGTTTGCCGCATATACCAACATTAGCTACCACTCAATGGGTTATGGTTAGCATATCTCTTTTATGAAATATTTTTTTTAAAGAAAATAAAATAAAATGAATTTGCATAATTCCTTTTAAGGACCACATTGCCAAAAGGAAGGGAGAAAAAAAATATTTATCAAATTAAAATAAATAAATGACGAATTACACTAACGGTCTTTATAGTTTGGGATTTGTGTCATTTTAATCATTGACTTTTTAATTATGATACATTTAATCTTGAATTTTGAATCTCGTTCCAAATAAAAACAATTAAAGACACTGTTTCATTTGCAAATGAAAAATAGTCAATTTTAAGGGTAAAGTCATCGATTTGATAAAAAAATAAGTCTAGGAACCAGATCTAGGATCCCGAAATTTAAACTAGAATGGATTGTGTGTTGGAGATTAAGATTCTATATTATGGGGTTCACATGTAAAATAAATCTGAACTACATGTTAATGTTTTTGGATAAATTCTGGGTTTGTAATATTACTGTTTGATAAAATATAAACTAGTTTGACAAAAATAAATGTCAAAAAGTTATTTTTGAATTTTTAAAAATTATTTTTATTCACCAAAGATAAAATTAAATAAAAATGATAAATCTTTTACATTTTTATTTTTTTATCAAATTAATTTTTAATATGTGTTTGGATGATGATAATGTAATGAATGGTTATTTTTGTTGATATGTTTGGATGATTATCATGTAATAGATTGTTGTTTTTATTACTATTAACAAATATTTTTGAATAATTATCATGTAGTCATTGGATGGTTATTAAGTTTTTAATATATAATCACTATGTTTAATATATGAAATATTTTTTTGTTTTGGATTTTTTGATTTAATAGATTGGTTTAAAAATAATATCAAAATTGTCGCCATGTTTGACTTTTGAAAAAATAAAAGTTAATTTAATAAAAATAAATATCAAAAAAATTAATTTTGAAATTTATTTCGACCCACCTAAAAGATAAAATTATATAAAAATAATGTGTTTTTGTTTTTTCACCAAATTAAATTTTAGTTTCTTAGGAAAATTTTTTGAAAAAACTGACCAGAACTTTATAACCACGAAAGTGGCACATTATTCATTAAAAAGATGTCATTACATTTCAAACAACATCCAAGTTAACCAATACAAAATAAGTTATATGATTGCTTTACCCTTGAAATAGACCGTTTGCACATGAAATATCTTTGATTGTCCTTATTTGGAATAAGATTCAAAAGTTAGGGATCAAAGTGACTCAGGCTCCAAATTACGGGAAATTCTATTTCTACATACTTAATTATCTCAATGTAAATTTTTTCTCAGTACACACACTTATTAATTTAATTATTAATTAGTTTTCTCAATCTACACACTAAAAGTTACAATTATACCCTTAACTCATTACCATTGTATACATACTACTCAACCCTCCTTTCCGCACACTTGTTGAGTGACCATACTTTCAGATTTGTAGACCCACGTGAAAACCATTCAAGACCACAATGTAAAGTGAAGTGAAATGAAGTGAAAACAAAATCCTACATTGAAAACCCTATTGAACCTCCATTGAAAACACCATTGAAAACCCTTCAAAATATTATTGAAGATGAGACATCTTTCTATTTTGTTATTGTATTTACCATTTTGATTGCATTTACCATTTCTAAATCTCTGTGCACTCCATCGTCATAAAACCCTCATTTTTTTATTTTTTTATTGCTTTTTGGTTTGGGGATTTCGGCACTGATTTTCCAAAATTATACATTTAATTTAGAACTTAACTTCCAAATAAAAGTGCTTAGTTCAACAAATTTGTTCCAGAAAAAAATAAAAAATAAAAAGTTCAACAATTAATGTCTGAATATAATGAAATAATTCGGCACTGGTTGTCCGACTGAAAACCACAAAAGAAAAAAAAAAAAATTTGCACGAAAAAACTAACATTTTCATCACTAATTTTGCTGTCACCAGACATATTTTTGCTTGAGCTTGAACTTCCATTGGTTTGCAACTCTTCCATAATAAAATCAAGCAAAATTATTGAAATAATAAGAAAACGATATAAATAGTAGAGTCTAAACCTAGATATTAAAGCAATATGAGAGTATTGTTTTACAAGCAATAGAGGAGTATAGAGTGTGCAGGAAGGGTTTAGTTTTTTTTTTTTTTTACTCAAAAGGTATATATTGAGATTTTTTTTTTTTTTTTAAAAGATATGTATTGAGAATATTTTAATATGGTATTATGGGTGTTGTGGATATCTATTATGATCATTTTAGTTTAGGTTATAATTGTCATTAAAATGATATTTCATTAAGTGTGTGTACTGAGTTAAGTATTTGTGTAGAAATAGAATTTTCCTCAAATTACGGAGATTGTTAGTGTAATTCACCCATAAAAAAAAGGTAAATTATACTCACATTTTGTGTTGACCCAATTGAGTTCTTAGGCACATGAGATTGTAAAATCTAGGTTTAACTACTAAGAAACCATGTATAAATGTGAGTTTAGTGGTGTGAATTGATGTTAAGAGCTCGTATGACCACATAAAGGAGAAATGGAATGAAAACGAAACCAGGACCACCCTTAAAACCGCACGTGCGGGGGCATTGGCCGCACATGCGGAGCTACTACCGCATGTGCGCCCCGCACGTGCAATTATAACAGTAGCCGAGCTAAAACAAGGGAAGCTCCTCCGCACATGCGGTCTGAATTCAAATTCATGCCGAAAATTGCTCTTGTTTTGAAGCTTATTTTTTGCAACATATAACACATGGCACCATAATGAATACGTAATCACATGATCAATATTAATCACATAATTGGCTTAATTAATCAAGGAGATGGTTGTCACACATTTCCTAAAGTTTAGAAGGAAAAAAAAATATAATTAATCTTACAATTTTGACATAATTATACTAGCATCCCTTGATGTTTTAATTTACATAGTAATAGTGAAGTCATTTTTTGTCAATAATTTATTAGTAACATGAATGAAAAAATAGCATTATTACCAATTTTTAATTAAAATATACTAGCCTATCACCCGTGCTATGCACGGAATAATTATAAATATTTTATATTTGTTTTAATTTTTTTTAATATATAAATTATGTTTTTTAAGATTTTTTATAAAAATAATTTAACAATCTTATCAATAACTATAGTGTACAGGAGAAATTAAAAAGGCTACTGCAGTAACTATGCACGTGATGTATCTATAATTATTTGTATGAGGGGATTTTAAATGCTAATTAGAGATTTTGACCAAATCAATAAATGCAAGTATGTGGATTGGAAAAAGTTAATAAATGATGATCAGGGAATTTTGACCAAATCAATAAATGCTAAGTTTTTTTTTTTTTTTAAATCAAAAATTTAGAAAATTAAGATTGAGAGATTGGAGCTCCCACAAGGCTTGGGGTTTAGAAACCCCATTTTTCTTAATATATTTACAATTATCTATATATATGAATTGCGATTTTTAAATGTCTTTTTCTTTTTTTTTAAATGTCTTCTTTTTTTTTTTTTCCTTTTTTACATTATATTAAAGTTTAATATTTTGATAATAATCATATGTGTTGGACTTTTCAAGAAATTTTTTTTATGCTTGTTCTTAATGCATTAAAGTGTTATTATGAGGGATAATAATTATATGTGTGGGGAGTTTTCAAGGAATTCATGTGTTGGATTTCAAAAAAAAAAAATTATGCTTGTTTTAATGCATTAAAGTGTTATTATGAGGGTAAGACTTGGGGGTTGGGAGAAGTTAAAAAATGCTAAGTTTTTTTTTTGTTTTTTTAAATCAAAAAAGCAAGAAATTTAGATTGGGAGATTGGAGCTCCCACAAGGCTTGGGGTTAAAAATCCCCTTTTGCTTAATATATAGTATAGATAATAGATAATTATCTTTATTTATTTCAGTATCTACTTATTATCTATGTTAGTTTCAATTACTTTAATCATATAATATTTGGTTTGAGTTTGTGAAACTATTTTTTGAAATTTCTCTAAAAAAATAGAAATTAGTTTGACAAAAGTAAACATCAAAAATATTTTTTTGAATTTTTAAAATTTCTTTCTAGGGAAAATTGGCCTAAGGTCCCTCCTCTAGTTTTGATAGGAGGAGAGGTCCAAAATAATATGTTTTGATGGCTAAGGTCCCTGAAATTTATTTTAGGTTATAAAGTACCTAAATTACCCTTCCTTTATAACATAAATTTGTTTGAATATTATATTATCGACTTAATTGATAGATTTTGGAAACCGAATTTGCAGTGGAGATTTCGTCGGAGTTTTCGTCGGAGATTTCAGTGGAGATTTCATGGTGGAGATTTCGTCGGAGATTTTAGTGGAGTTGACAAGAAAGATTGATACGATCGTGTAGATTTCGTTGGAGATTTCGTCGAAGATTTTTTCGGAGATTTTCAGTGGTGTTACAGTGTGTTGATCGCGTAGATTTTCAGTGGAGTTGAATCAGGTTTGTTTTCGATTGAGCTACCAAATGCATTTTGATTTTTGTTTTGAATTTTTGTTTAGAGAGAGGCCAATTTGATAGAGTTGATTTTTATTTTTGGAATTAATTTTTTATTCTTTATTTTTTAATCAATTTCAAAGAGTGTTGATAGTGTGTGGATCGCGTAGGTTTTTTAGTGGAGTTGAATCAGGTTTGTTTTCGATTTAGATTCTGGAGGAATTTGATTTTTGTTTTGAATTTTTGTTTAGAGAGAGGTCAGCTTGATAGAGTTGATTTTCATTTTCTGCACTTTTGTTTGTGTAGTCAGAGAAAATTATAAGTGCATATGGACATATTATTAGAAGTTTCTAATGCAGATAGAATGTGAGAAAGTGAATGTAAGTTTATAAATTTCTCTGGACTTGTATTTGTAGTTCAGAGAAAATTGTAAGTTTGTTACTCACTTTCAGTTTGTAATATTGCAGAATGATGCATAGAAAATTGTTAGGTTGTAGTGAGGTGAAAATCACTTAGAAGCCTATAATTTCATAACAGATATTCTGTGTGATTTTTTTCTATGATTGTGTTCAATAGTTAGCAGTAAATTTCTCTGTAATTCATTGAGTTTCTGTGATTTTGTTTTTTATCATCTTGAAGGTGAATATCAGTTTGTAGATGTCTATGGACTTTTATTTTAAGTTCAGAGAAAATTATAATTTTTAGAAATTTCTCTGGACTTTTATGTTGTTCTTGTGAAGTGTTTCTATGTTAAACAAATTATTTTTCTTGTTTTTTGTTTCAGTTTCAATGGACAGTGCAGTGTTGTTGCTGTGCAAATATGGGAATGATACTATTGTCATTAATGTTTTATGCGAATTGAATTTTGAGGAATTGGTTGGCATTTTGTGTAGAACATGGGAGAATTTGAAACCTGAGACTATGTGTATTTCATATTCTATTTTGGGCCATCCAAATTGTATGGTTCGAAATAATATTGATTTTCTGAATATGTTGAGAGTTGTTTGTGCACGCGGTGTTGATATAGTTGATGTTTCAGTTACTAGATGTAGTACTTCTGATGAAGAGGATAAAGTGGGGTCTAATTGGGTAGATGTTGTGGATGGTGAGTGTGATAGGTTGGTGGATATTGAAAGGAATTCACTCTCTAAGTTTTGTTCTCACCAAGAAAAGGTGTTGTTGTCGGCTCATTGGCGGAATAATATTACGAGTGTTGGACAAAAGTTTGAGGATGGTGTGGTTGAGTTCCGTACTTTTTTATGCAAGTATGCTATTGAGGACGGTTTTCAGTTTACGTATGTTAAAAATGACAAGCTGAGGGTTACGGCAGAATGTGCATATAAGGAGTCAAGGGGATGTATGTGGCGTGTACATGCTTCTGTTGAAAAAACAAATGGGTTCTTCTACATAAGGACTTTGAACAATGAACATACGTGTGGTGTGGCGGTTCGTACGAGTAAACATTCGAGGATGACTTCCAGCTTAGTTTCTGGGCTGATACTTGAAGAGGTAAGTGCAAAACCTTTAACTCTTCCAGTGGATGTTGTGAAAGAAATGAAAGACAAGTATGGGGTCTTAATCAGTTATAACTGTGGTTGGTTGGGTGTTGAAAAAGCAAAATGTAGTACATATGGGGATTCTTGTTTGTCATTTGATCAATTACGGTGGTATTTTGATGAGGCATTGAAGAACAATCCAAGTAGTCGTTTTGAGTTAGATTTTGAAGATAACAAGCGTTTCAAAAGAGTGTTTGTGGCTTTTCATGCATGCATTGCTGGTTTCAAATATTGTCAGTCATTGCTTTTTCTTGATGGAACATTTTTGAAAGGACGATACAAAAGAGTTATGCTTGCTGCAACGGGGAAAGATGGAAATGAAGGTAATTGTAAATATATATAATTTTGTCTAACTATGTGAATTTTCTATACATGTAGGAATTGAGTGAATGCGATTTTTCTCTGACACTTTGAATTTTCTCTGGTTTTGGCCACTGTGTGGATTTTCACTGGATTTGTTTTGGTTACTAAGTCAATTTTCTCTGGATGTTGCCAATGTGTGAATTTTCTCTGGAGTTGGGCACCAAGTGAATTTTCTCTGGATGTTGGCAGTGTCAAATTTCTCTGGTTGTTTATTGTTCTAATTTTCTCTGCATGTGTATATCTGATATGCTTGTTCCTATTTGTTTTGTAGGTTTTTTCCCTGTAGCTTTTGCTGTTGTTGATGCTGAGAATAAAGACAATTGGTGTTGGTTTCTTGAGCATTTATGTGGAGTATTGGGATCAGAAAGGGTGATAAGTTTCATATCAGATCGACATTGTGGTATTGTGGAGGGAATTGCTAGGTTTTTCCCTAATTGCTTTCATGGATTTTGTCTTGAACATCTAAAGAGAAATCTGAGGGATAAGTTGTCATGTGGAAACACAAATTTGGTTAGGGAGACGATTGTGTCCAAGTTTTCAGATTGTGCATATGCGCCAACAAATGCATCATTTCATTTCAAGTTAAATGAATTAAAAAGTAAGGGAGGAGACATTGTGATTGCTTTCTTGAGAAGTTTGCCATATGAAAATTGGAGTGATGCATATTTTGCGAGGAAACGTTATGGTGAGATGTATTCAAATGTTGCTGAGTCATTCAATTCATGGATACGAGAAGCTCGGCACTTGCCAATAACAAATTTGGTGGACATAATACGGTTGCAAATTATGAATATGAGGTCTGATAGGAGGCTGCTCTCTAGTAAATGGAATAAAGTTCTGTGTCCTCGTATGGATAGTGTATTGGAGAAGTATTTTTTGGATGGGAGGACATGGAATGTGAGTTTGTCATCTGATAATGTCTTTGAAGTGCATTGTTTTCCTTCGGTTATGGTTGATCTTGGGTTGAGAACTTGTTCGTGTCGAAAATGGGAAATAAATGGGTATCCATGTCAACATGCTGTTGTTGCAATTTTTAGCAGTGGAAGGAATTTGAATTCATTTGTTGAACCATTTTTTCATGCTGATATGTATCGTCAAGCGTACTCGTTTTCGATTGGCCCAGTTCCAACTGTTGAAAAACCTCTGTGTAGCATTGAAGATGCTATGATTTTACCTCCATTGAGCAAGAGACCAGCTGGTAGGCCGAAGAAGAATAGAATTGCTTCTGCTGGAGAGTTTAAAAGGGTGATTAAGTGTAGTCGGTGTGAGAGTATTGGTCACCATAATAAGAGGACATGCAAGGAACCTTTGTTAAATAGTTGAGGATAGTACATTTTATTGATTGAATAATACATTTGATGATTAGTTTGTGTGTTTTGTTTTGTGAAATGTATTTTTTAAACAGCGTATATAATAATATCAATCAAATTCTTTCAGAGAAATTTTTGCAATATCAGTTAAAGTGTGCATTGTGTTTGTTGATATATACTATAGGCAGTGGGTTTGTAATACCTGTGAAATTTACCCAGAGAAATTTTTTATGGAAGAGAAAATTCTGTGTAATGTGTTTTGAAGATTCAAATTCATCAAAATTATTGTAGTGAGTACGACCAAGAAAAAAAAATTAAGCTCTTTTGAAATTTCTCTTAGTTTAGAATTTCTCTGGACCAGGGAAGAATTTATTTAGAATGACTTCAACTCAGAAATTTTTCTCAAAGCCAGAGAAATTTTCCTAACCAACCTAGAGAAATTCATAACTCAGAGATTCCATTTTGTGTTGACAATCACAATAAAAAACATATATATATATATATATATTTAACCATCGATAGGTATGAAATTTACATTAGTGAAGAAATGATGTATATGGATAAGTCAAGCATCATTATTCCTTGAATGTGTCAACAAAAAACTGAGTGGTTAATACTGTATGGATATATACATCTATGTGAGACAATTTTCTCTGTCTGGCTATGTACATTGTCTTCCTTTCACTAGTTTCACTATTACATTTTTGGTTCTTCTGGAGGTATTTCAATTGGTTCAGTCCATGATCGACCAACTTCGGTCACAAATCTCTCTATGAGTTCTGCCCTCATCAACCTGATCTCTTGTGTGGACAATTTGGAGCTGATAGGTTCATGCTTGCTATATTGTTTCATTATATAGCAGACAAAGAGGCCACAATCCAGACTGCATACAAATTATAGGTATGTTAGTTTTAAGAAACATGCAAATCAGAGTATCTTATTTATAGATGTATGAAACTTACGAATCACTTTCTTGTTGTAGAGCATTGTTGACATACTCAAAGTCGTAACTTGTGTTTTGTGAGTTTATCAATTTGAAAGACGGTTGTGATTGAGCGTCTCTTTCAAGGCAAGCTTTCAAAAAATTCTCGACATATTCTTGCTGCAAAAAAATAATTTTTAAATAACAGAGAAATTTACAGACAAATCAATGGGATTGTATGAAAATTGTCATCACATAAAGATTATGATGGATCAGAGAAATTTGCACTCGTTACCAATTGTTTTGCATCTTTGACATATTTGTCTTCTGCATCATCCCTCCTTGGCCTCAGTGAGTTGTAGAACCTCCATAAACTGTCTTGTTTGTTGAGGACAAGCAAGGTCCAGTGATTTCCAACTGTGGACTTCTCATTACCTCCAGTATTTATTGGGAAATGGAGGAACCTGTAGTTCCTCCATGCTGTTTCAATATGCTTGTCAAATAAGGACACTCGAAAAGATTGATTTTCTGTCATCTTGATGAAATTCTGTGTTCAGAGAAAATCCAAAAATGGTTTTGTTCAGAGAAAATCCAAGAAGTATCTTAAGAAGAGAAAGTAGTACGTAAATTCCAGAGAAAATCAAATAAAATAGTAGTAACATACTAAGCTCATGGATGTGAAAAAAAATGAGGTTGGTTGTTGTCTTTCTCTCATTTGGTCAGCCAAAAGTATCTCTCCATAGCCATCAATGACCTGAAAAATATGATTTGTAATTGTAATATTGGTTTATAAAGGCTGATGGAACATTGCAGAGAAATTTTGATGAAAGGGAAAGACTTACATTGTTGGCAATTTCTTTTTGCTTTATTAGGTTTCCAATGTCTTCGAAGGTAATGAGGTTCAACTCACTTGTCCAAATTAAAGCCCTACAAGATGAGAAAGAAGGGATTTAATTGTTGTTAATGCAATATAAGTTTGTAATTTGTTGTTTGTTATCTTCTATTTTGTTTGTTGTACTTACTCAAGTCCAGACACATTTGATATGTGCTGCAACATATCTTTTACGTGATCTTTTATCAATCTTGAAATCAGAAGAGTTTGTGGAAAGACCCAAGATTTTCTGATGTTTATAGGTTGAGGCAAGATGTACGCATCAGCATCAAGCATTTCTTTGTCCTTTGTGCTTTGCTTAGTTTGCTTTGCAGCTTGTTTTGAAGCTCTAGTCACTTTCGCAACTTTGGCATATTGAAATTCTGGATCATGCTACTTTTCCTTCCTTTCTTTTGCCTTTAAATTTTTGATCATTGACGTGGGATCTTTTTTGACTGTAGACAGTGAAAATATTAGTAAAAGTGAAATTTCTCTAAAGTAACAGATGATATTTCAATATGTAAATTTATGTGATTTAATATTTTTCAGTTACCATAGACTTTCGTCTTTTGTTTCTGTTGTTCTTTGTGTGCCATTTCTTCTTGTTGGGTTAGTAGTTGTTGTTCAACTTGGATTCCAACTAGACACAGTGAAAATCAAACAAGCCCCAAAAATGGAATAAGAAAATAGACAGAGAAAATGAAATGAGCAGTAGAAATCAATAGAAATAAGCGGCAGAAACTAATGTGTTCAGAGAAATATAACTTCCAGAGAAAATTACCAATGACAGAAAATTATAATAAATAGAAATTTCTCTAAGTTATGCTGACACAAGGACATAACTTTTTGTGGCTCAAGATTTTCACTGACCTTGTGGTTGAAGTTGTGTTGGTGTTCTGTATGGTTGTGTTGCTAGTTGGACTGATAGTTCCTGAACTTGTTCATACAATTTTGCATTTTCTGTTTCAAGCTCCGAATTTGAATTCCTCAAATATTGAATTGTTTTCATGTTGTCTTCTTTTTCAACCTCCAACATCCTTAGTTTCATTTGGATTGTGGTTTCTTTTCTTGAAGTTCTGAGTTAAGTGATGTCAAGGTTCTTATTGAAATATCCTTTTCAGCAAGTAATTCCATCCAATTTCTGTCTTCTTCTTGTTTAGCTTGAGAAAGTGCCTTCAGTCTTTGACGTAAATCAGCAATTTGGGCATCCTTTGATTCCTCAAATTGTTGAGGCTGATGCATTATTGAGCCTGAAATGCTATCACGTTGTTGGTCGATCGGCTCATTACGTTCTTCTTCATCACTTTCCTTGTTTTCTTCTTGCTGTTCATCTTCTTCTTCACTGTCTTCTTCTTTCTGTTCATTCTGTTCTTTGTCTTCTGCCTCTATGTCTTCACTTTCTTCTCTGGCTTCTTCTTCTCCACTGCTTTCACTTTCTTCTCTGGCTTCTTCTTCTCCACTGTTTGTTTGGGCTTCTTGTCCATTGCTGGCTTCATATTCTTCTATGTTGCCTTCTGCTTCTTCATTGAATTTGACAATTGCTTGACCTTCAGATGAATCTTGTAATGCCTCCTTGAATTTGACAATTGCTTTTTTTGATTCTTTCTTTGTCTTTTTACCAAGACAGAACTCCTCTGATGGGTTTTTGACTAGCTGCTTATTATCTATCTGTAATAGGAGGCAAACTTCAGAGAAAATTGTATGGGCCAGAGAAAATTACAGACAAGGAGTTAATTTTATGAGGCAGAGAAAATTATGAAACGAGGAACATAATTTAGATATCAGAGAAAATCAATCAAGGCATGTAAGTTAATGTTTGACAATAATTGTGTCAGAGAAATGTGGATTCCAGAGAAAATTCATTAGAATGGCAGAAATAAACAGTGTTTATCAAAGATGCAAGGCAAATAAATTATGAGCCAGAGAAAATTAGACACAAGGAGAAACAATTTTATGGGCCAGAGAAAATTATGAAACAATCAACATAATTCATATATTAGAGAAAAGCAATCAGGGCATATAAGTTAATGTGTTACAATTGTGGTCAGAGAAATTTGGATTGCAGAGAAAATTGATGACAATGCAGAAATAAACCAGTTGGCACCAAAGAAGAAAACATAAATTGATAGTTCAGAGAAAATTGATCTTAATCAATCAATGCACAAGGAGGGAAACAAAGCAGTGGTCAGAGAAATTTTGGAATTTCACTGGGATTTCAGGAGCAATGGGAATCTAACCTGTCGAGGTGCAAAAGAGTGGACTGGTGTCTTCTGCAGCTGTTTTGTCAAGGTTTGCAGGTTCCACTTCGCACATCTTAGGAAGTCAGTTGTGTTACTGTGTTCCGAGTCAATGATAGTTGCATGTTCACATAGCCAATACTGTGATGAAAATTAAAGTAAATAAAATTTTCTAAATGCACAAATTTGTAAGTATGATAACTGCAAATTTGAATGGATATTATACTTACCAGCAATGCAATGACACACCCCGTAACTTTTTCTGGAGTTTTGTGCAATGCCATGATAGAATCAATCAATGTTGATGTGATTGCTTCTGGCCAATCATACTGTTTCATTGATTCAAGAGGTTCCACATACTGTATAAAAACCCACCCTATTGAATTCCCACTTGTTGCAAAAAATAGGGTGAGACACAAGTACAATGTAGCAATGATTGCTACATCTTTGAAGTCTGTTGGTTGCTTGCCTTTCATGGCTTTGACCAAGGCGTTTTGAAGAACAGGACCAGTGAGCCTTGTGTCCTTTTGGAATCTTCTCCTTAGGAATGCAGATTTTGGCTTTTTAGAGTATCTTAATGACATGGGTCATTTACCTCCTTCCAAACCAAAAATCAAGGTCATGTCATTTGTTGTGAAGGTCAGGTTCTTCTTACTAACTGTGAATGATTTTGTTTTTTCATTGTAACATTTGATTATGGCAACTACATCATCATCGGATTTCCTAGTTTTCTTTGGGTCCATCCTTCCACTAGTTAGAGCTTAAATCAAATACCAGAAAGGGGTCTTTTGAAGCTCTAGAAGTTGTTTTGAATTGAATTTAAGTGTTTGAAAAAAGGAGACAACATATGAGAGGTTGGATCGGAATTGAATGGTGTAGTGAGCTCTCTTTCTGTGGAGTTTAACAGGTTTTTTCCCCCTTGAGCTTGAGTCCTTTGAAGTTGTGGTACTCATCTGTATACTAGTTGCTTCATCACCTTGTGTGATTTGGAGAGGAGTTTGTGGTGTTTTGCTGCTAGTTTTTGATCTTAGATCATAAGAAGACTGAGAGAGTTGTTCTGTCTTGGTTGGTGTTTCCAGTGTTTTGCTGCCGCTTTTTGATCTTAGCCCATAAGAAGACTGAGAGAGTTTCTGTTTTTTGCTTGGTGTTTCCGGTGTTTCACTGCTTTTACGTTTTGCCATTTCTAGACAATGATTAAAACATAAAGATGTCAACATTAAAACCCAGAGAAAATTGAATATGCCAGAGAAAATTGGACATGCCAGAGAAAATTGGACATTAAAAATGAAATGTCAGAGAAAATCAACAAAGCATCATAAAGATGGGAGAGAAATTTTCAATTTTTGTTAAAATTACATATAGAAGTTAACATACTAGAGAAAATGAATGGCAGAGAAAAGTAAACATGGCAAGCCAAAGAAAATTTCCATGCCACAATTAGCAATATAAAATAAACAAAGTAATTTTAAACATGCCACTGAAAATTACACCAAATTGAAACCAAGAATTGAACAAAATAAACATACCAGAGAAAAATACACATTCTTGAGGAAATTTCCATTCCAGAGAAAATTTCAATGCATGATATTAAAATGCCAGAGAAATTTACATACAGAACCAGAGAAAATTAACCATGATAGAAACACACCAGGGAGGAAAGTGGTGTGTTGTAGTCAGAGAAAATTATAAATGCCAGAGAAACTTAGACAGAGGTAAGAGAGTAATAGACATTTCAGAGAAAGATAGACATTCCAATTAAAAATACATATTACAGAGAAATTTTCAGAGCAGGAAAATTTATAGACAAAATTACAGACACATGTTCAAGAATAAAATAAAAACATAGAAAATTGCTTTTTTCAAAATAAAGATGCCAGAGAAAATTGAAAGAAGAAACATACATCAAGCAAAAATCAGTGAAATTCTAATGCTAGAGAAATTTACAGATAAAATCACACAAACATGTTCAAGAATAAGTTCAAAACACACAGAAATAACTGTTTCCAAATTCAGGTAGCTTTTTATTACAAAATTGAAACCCTAATTTATGGAAGGTTAATATAAAATGCTATTAACTTTGTTTCCAGAGAAAATCTAGTTGTATTGCAGAAAAACTTACCAAAGTTAGGATGAAACTTGAATGACAAGCTGATATGGCTGTGACGAAGATGCGAGGTGACGAAGATGGACTGAGATGACGATGAGCAGTGAAAACGAAGCTCTAACGAAGGTCAGAGAAATTTGTGAGGAAGGAATGGGAATGATTTTTGCAGAACAGAACGAAGCTCTAATGTCGATGGTGAAGATGATGTTGAAACCCTAATTCTGTTGTTCTGCTGTTCGCGAAGATGCTGGATGTTTGGAATAGAACTGAGACGTCGGAATAGTTTCGTTTCTGTGTTGATTTCGGCAAGGGTGTTTTGGTCCAGAAAAATAATTAAAAACGCGCGCCAAGTTGTCCAGGGACCTAATGCATCACTATTTTTTTGGGTGTCCTTTATGCTCTAAATTAGTATTATTAAGGAGCTGAAAAAAAATTCCCCTTGTTTCTACCCTTCAAAAAGATAAAACTATATAAAAATAAAAAGTGTTTTTTATTTTTTTCATGCAACTAAATTTTAGTTTTTTTTTAAAAAAAAAAATTTGAAATAAATTTTTAAAAATCAAACCAAACATGACCAATGTAATTATAATTAAAAAAAATAAGACTAATTATTTTTTTTCTCAAACTTCAAGGTAAGTGAGTATAATTTAATTATAAATAAATTTTTCTTGTTAAAATACCAGGCTATATATATTCCATATAAAAGCATGAAAAAATTACATCTAAGAGATTTTTTCAAAAATTATTTATCAATTAGGTTCTATTTATTTTGATGTAAAATATTTTTATCAAAAATATTCGACTCATTTTTTGTTATTTGGTTGAACAAAAAAAGAAAAATATTTAATAAGAAATTTTGTAGGCTAATTTTTACAAAATTAACTCTCACACAATACATTTTCAACATATTTAAATAAATATATTACCTCACTTAAAAGTCATCACTACAAAAAACAAGTCACTTTTAACGACTAAAATATTGGTCGCCAATTGTCTATTTTTTGGTCGCCAATGACATTCTGCGACCAAAAATTTTGATCGCTACGTTTGTCACCAAAACCCTGTCGGACAAAGTCTTGGAGGGTTTTGCCGACCAAATACCTTTGGTCGCCAAAAAGCAAGTATTTAGCGACCAAAATTTTGGTCGCCAATAGTCAATTATATGTATTTAAAATTATACATTTACCGACCAATGTTTTAGTTGTCAATAGTCAAGGAATTGCTGACCAACACCTTTAGTCGCCAAAAGTTTTAAACGTGAAAAAAAAAATTTGTTGTAGAACAATTTGATCTGCTCTTATAAAGACTCGAACCGCCAACCTCTCGCGCCATAAACCCTATGCACCACACTCTCCCCACTAGACTTCTATAGCACTACATGACTATATTTGTGACATATATTATTTACATAGTACATACATCCATAATTATATAAAAGTATATGTATAAACATAATTATTTTATTACATAATTTATGTAAAATAAACTATTTAGTAACAAAAAAAAAAAAAATTAACTTTTAGTGACCAAAATAATTTGTCACTAAAAATGACCACTTTTGGCGACTAAACTTATTTTTTTGTCACAAATTGTAGATTTTTGGCTATCAAAATTTTTTTAGTCACAAAAAAGTTTTACTTTTGGCTACTAAAATTTTTTTAGTCGGTAAAACCCATATAATCAGCGACCAAACTTATTTTTAGTCGCCAATTGTAGAATTTTAGCTACTAAATTTTTTTAGTCGCCAAAAAGATTTAATTTAGGCTACTAAAAATTTTTTAGTCACTAAAACCCATATAATCAGCGACCAAACTTATTTTTAGTCGCTAATTGTAGACTTTTGGCTACTAAAATTGTTTAGACACCAAAAAGCTTTACTTTTGGCTACTAATGCTATTTTGGTCGCTGAAAGTTTTACTTTCAACGATCAAATTTTTTTTTAGTCGGAAAATTTTTTGAATGTGTTTTTTCTTGTAGTGCATAAATGACACAATTTCTCTTGTAGACAATATAATATATTTTTTAATTCAAGTGTCAATCAAATGCTAAAAAATAAAAACAAAATTTTTTTTTTGTGTAAAATTAATTTATAAGAAAAATATATTTTTATATAAAATATTTTACATCAAAACAAACAGAACCTTAATTAAAAAATTTATTTTATATATATATATATATACAAAGGGGAGTTTTAAGAAGATGGTTAAAATTAATTTTTTAATTTTTTTAACTTTTCTTAAAAAAATATATAAAAAATAAAAGAAATAATATAATTTAAAATGAATTAAAAGTTAAGAAATTACTTTTAAATTACTTTTCAAAAAGAGGCCAAAGTTTATTAATTTGAAAATATTTCTCTACAAATCAATCCCCTTGAAATTGCCCTAAAAAATTAAGGGTAGGCCCTACTAGCTCTTTGATGGACGTCATATATCAAACAAATCAAAGCTTCCGGTCAGAATTCACCATCGATGGGATGCCACGAATCATAAACAAGTCCACATCAAGGGGGACCCATGAAATTTGTCCATGTCTCTGGGGATTGCTGTCTCGATTGCGATGCATGTTTCAAGAGACTGATCGAGAGAGACTGCTACAACGACGGGCGGTCATTCCGTCACTGACACACACGTGTATCGCATCTGCTGGGGGCTTGGATTAAAGGTTTGATCAGCCCGACCCCACTCCACCCCACCCCACGCCCAAGTGCCTCCTCGTGCTTTGAGAAAAAAAACTATCCACTTGGGGTGTGTTTGATTGGGGGATAAGGGGGAGATTATTTACTGTGCGGATTGTAATCCGTACAGTAAATCCAATCCGATGTTTGTTTTTTTTTTAGTCCGCCGGACTCCATGTCCGGCCGGACTCCTTATCCCCCATATGGGGGACTATTGTGTCCTAGGGGGGGTATGGGATTGTTTTGGGGGGACTAATCACTGTTTGGATTAGATGATGAAATGACAATTTTGACCCTCTACTATTTAATTATGTATTATATTTAATAAAATTCAATAAAATTTAAATGTCTCAATTTAAAAATAAAATAATTTTATTTAACTTTTTATTAATGTTTTATTTATTTAATTTTTTAAAATAATTTTTACAGATATTTTATTGATGTTTTATTTTAAAATTTTGTTTATAATTTATTGAATTTCATTATTTAAATTGTAATAGGTGTTTTATTTAAAATTTATTTAAAATTTTAATTAAAAAAATAATATAAATTTTTTATACATGTTATACAGTATTTTATTAAATCAAATTTAGTGGTTATTTATTTATTTAATTGTGTAAAAAAAATAAATTTATGTAAAAAAAATAAATTTAATTTATATTGTTAAATTAATGATATTTTTTGTATGTAAAAAAAAAAACACAGTAACGTTTTGTATGTAAAAAAAATAATGATTTGTTATACAGTAATGATTTAAAACAAATTTTATTGATATTTTATTTATTTATTTATTTATTTTAAAAAAACAAATTTATTTAATTAAAAATAATTAAAATATTAAAGATATGTTTAATATTGTTATTCCTTAGTAAACAATTGAAAAAGGGCAAAATAGTCTTTTGTTCATTTATCCTATCCAGTCCGTCCAACCAAACGTTGGATTCACTAAAAATAGTCCTTTCCAGACATCTAATCCCATGAAAAAACAAACACAGGATACATATCCAATCCGACCAAATAGTCCGGGGGATTCACAGTCCCAGGACTCAAGTCCGATGGATTCTAATCCCCCCTTATCCAGTCCGCCCAATCAAACACACCCTTGGCGTTCTGTGAGTCGCTTAGAGTGGAGAAGTTATTCAGGGTTGTTTGGAAACCCAACTTTAAGGTTAAAATAGTTTTAAAGTCTAATTTAGCCCACTAACCTCAAAAAAATATGTAAATTAATGATTTATATCTATTTTTTTTTTTTATAAAAAACAAAAATAAAAACAAAAAGTAGGCTCGGCAGACCTACACTGTCTGTGACAGTGTAGGTTAAGTGTAATTATAGCCTAGTCCTAAATGAGTAAATGGTCATTTTGTCCCTTTAGACTAATTTTGAAAAAAAATAAGAGTAGGGACAAATTTGTCATTTCACTTTAAACATCAATTCAAACACATTTTTCAATACAACAACTCAAATAAAAATTCATTCTAACTTCTCAAACACAAAAACTAAAATAGCCAAAAAGTCTCTAAAATAGCCACTTCCCAAACACCCACTCAGTAGATTTGGTTTTAGTTTTTTAAATTTAATTTCTTAAAAATTGAATATTTTATTTTTCATATTTTTGTTTTTGATAAATTTTTTTGAAATTTCAAGCAATTTTTTTTATAGATGTACTTTACTTAAATATATCTAAATAGTAAAATATTTGTAAAAAATATTTTTAAAAATTAATAAATACTTAAAAATACAAAAAATTGTACTAAATTTTCATAATTTTTAATATTTTTTGTATTTATTGAATTGTTTAATGATTTTTTCACAAATATTATTATTTTTAAACATATTTATGTTAGGTGTATTTAAAAATTAAAAAAATTGTTTAAATATTAAAAAAAAAATTAGTGAAAACAAAAAAATACAGAAAACGAAAGAGGAGAATTTTTTGAAAGATAAATTCTGAAAACTGAAACCAAACAGAGTATTTTTTTTTTTTGAACTATGTCCAATGTCATGACGTTTTATATGTATTGTGATTAGTGAAAAGAGTATGATTTATAATTTTGTGCTGCGTGATTATAGAATATGAGGGGATATAAGATTTGTGATTGACTTAGACATAGTCACGTTGTGCCCCATGACCAACTAATAATTTTTTTTTAATGGTATATTTGGTTAGGGATTTGAGAAGAGATTTGGCAAGAGAAATTAAAAAAAGTAAGTAAAATGTGAATAAAATATTCATAAATTTCATATAGTTTCACACCGTTTTTTTTTTCTTTTTTTTTCCTAAATCTCTTTTCAAATCTATCAATCAAGCACAATATAAGAGTGGCATATCGTAAAGGTAACATCAAAGTAGCATGAGAAAAATTATTAATTGATTTAGAAATACTTCAAAAATCTCAGTCTTTTCAACAACCATAATACAAATGAGACACCACATGAGGTTACCCGGAGCCACCAAATAACTTACCCTGAACCACCAAATAACTTCTCCAGATAGTGGTACCCCCAACCAAATAAAATAGGAAAGGTTAAATTTCGGTACATGTGTTTTTCTGTTTTTTTAAAGGATAAATTATACTGACTGCCTGTTGGAGTTAATATAGATCCTTTTCCTACCTTCGGAAATTACACTGCACATCTAAGTCATTTAGGTCGTATTTGTTTTTTTTTTTTTAAATCATAGTTCACTTTAGACTGTGAATGATGAACAGTAAGAATACCTTGGGTTTGCTTTAATTTTGAAATTTCGGATTTGTGGTCTCCTTGGCGAGGGTATTGTTAATCTATACCAAAATATGATATTAGAAAATAATTCGTTCAGCTTAGGATGTTATCGATTGTTTGCTTGGACTGTTGACCAGACATCAGGCCAGTCAATCGGTCAACGACAATTTTTTCCTTTTTTTGGGTATTTTGTTTGACATTAATATTTAATCTTTTTGTTTTTTTTGTTAAGTAAAAATCATTATTTAATTTGTTTTATTATTTTATATTTATTTAATTTAACAATCCATACGTTAACAACTATCATCAAATACAAATACAATCTTATTAATCCCCTCAATATCAATTCCTTTAATTTTACCTCCGAAAATAAACGGATCCTTAAGACCATGTTTGTTTGTTCTTTAGGAAAGGGAATTAGATTAATAGTCTGTAAAACTCACTTAAAGAGTGTTTGGTTACGGATGTGAGTAAGGAGATTAGTTATCTTCTTGGACTAGTAATCTTCCCATTGGTAGGACTACTAATCCCATGGAGAGGTTGGGATTAAAAATTAAGGAAATTAGTGAATTTTTAAATGAATTTTAAGCAAAATTTATATTTTTAAAAAAAAAATATAATATTAAAAAATACTAAAAATAAAAAATATTAACTTTATATATTAATGCTATCTATAATATTACTAAATTAGTAGTGTACAAATAAACACTCTTCATCCTATATTTCTAACTTAATACTACCATACTAATAAGTTCCTCATTCAATCTTACCGTACTCTTCATTCTATGGAGCTAGACAAATGTGACCTAATTGTGTTTACAGAAAATAAAATTTTACTTTAATACCCTCACACTTGAAAGGGAAATTACCAAATTATCTCACCTAACCGCAAACCCTTCTTTTCATGTAACTGTTTTGTAAACCTCAAGATGGGTCAACTTAAAAAAAAAAATAAAAATTACAAATCAATGATGAATTTTATCAATTCTAATAATTAATATTATTTTTTATAAATTTATAAATATTTTATCAAGGCACCATTGATTTACAATTTTCTTAATAAAATAAATGTTAAATTACACTTTATCACCATTATATTTGGTCTCTCTCTTTTTTTCTTTTTTTTTAACTCTTAAAATTTAAATTTTTTTCCACTTTGACCCTTTATGTTTTAAGTTTTTTTTCTATTTTACTTCTAAAGTTAACTTATGTTCAATTAGACAAAAAATGATACATGACAGTCATGTGATATAAAAATATTTTATTATACATAATTCATACATTTGATACAAATCCAAATTCTATATAACAATATATATATTTTTATATTATGTGACAGTTAATGTGAAATTTTCTGTCTAATTTTGAACAAAGGTTAGTTTTAGGAGTAAATTGAAAAAAATTTAAAACATAAAGGGGCCAAAGTGAGAAAAAAACTTTAAGTGCCACAGTGAAAAAATTGCCAAACATAAAAAGCAAGAATGTAATTTATCCTAAATAAAATAAAGGGTAAACTACATTTAGCTCCTTTAATTTTGGAGAAATAAAGAAAATTTCATAGTATTGATATAATTACGTCGAGCTCCTTTAGAATTTTAATTCATTTAATTAGTTTATTTTTGTCAATAATTTATTAGTTTTATGAATGAAAAAAAAAATGATATTATCATATATTTTACATAAAAAATATATATTTTATGTTGTTTAATTTTGTATTTTTATATCATTGTGTGTGTCAATTTCCGACCACACTGCCAATCAAGTACTCAGTTGGAGAACACTGACAGAATAGATTAAGCTCGAACGACCTGTCACAAAAAGAAGAGATTTCGGCAGTGGTTCGTCTACCTGGGGGCACTCCGACGATCAAGTCAGTTATCTCTCAAAGATAGCAAAAGTGCTTAACTCACTATTCAGAAAACAAAAAACATACCTTAGACCCATAAATGTGTCTATCTTTTATAGCCAACACAAACCTAGTCCCAATAAAAGCCTAGTTTCAATGGACTTAGAATTACTGCTAATCTTGGACTCCCAGTATGATTGGGATAAACTCTCTAAGAGTCTTATCTTTGCCCAAACTGAAGTCCTTCCTCATTCTAGGATTCTTGTCCCTTATCCGCTTATCTCGGATTCCGGTATCTTCGTCAATAACCTCGGCCTAGCCGAGATTACCTCGGCGTCATGACTAAGACACGTGACACCTTGGCTAGCACTTCGGTGCCACCTTGGCCACGTGTTGTCATTAAAAAATTATGTCCCCACAACTGCCCATTAGGTTCTATTATCTCAGCATCCTGAGATGATAGAACCTATATCATTCCTTTCTTTAATCATGACCCTGGCTTAACTTCAGCTTGTAAATTTTTCTTAAAATTTCAACAAGTGTTAAACATGACCTCTGTTTAACTTCAACTTGTAAATTTTTAAAATTTCAACAAGTGTTAAACATGTCATCGGCTTAACTTCAACTTGTAAATTTTTAAAATTTCAACAAATGTTAAACATGTCATCTGCTTAACTTCAACTTGTAAATTTTTAAAATTTCAACAAGTGTTAAACATGTCCTTGGTTTAACTTCAATTTGTAAATTTTTAAAATTTCAACAAGTGTTAAATATGTTCTTGGTTTAATTTCAACTTGTAAATTTTTCTTAAAATTTCAACAAGTGTTAAACCAACCTTAGTTTATAAATTCCAACTCCCAAGCATCATTCTCCAACCCTCTTTGATTCTCCATGTCCGACCTCCCGTGAAGGCCGATGAGAATGCCCCTTTGCCCTGTCGTGCTAAGGGACTGCAGGAACTGTGTTCTGCTCCCCTTTCTGGGCATCTTTCTTGGCCGCTGAAATCGGCGTATCTTGAAAAGGGAACAGTGACTTCATGACGTTGTTCTGCATCATAAAATTGACAACCGTTTGCAAATTCGCTAATTTGTTTGCCATTCCCTTCATCTCGTCGTCCCTCCGCAGATATCTTTTTTTCTATACCTAGAGGTCGTCCTCGTTATAATACCCGCTTCGGTCTAATTTCTTTGGCACGTTACCCTTCTGGCCGATGTCCTTTTCTCCGTGATTCTTATCACGAGTTTCTTCGTTGCAGTTGTCTTCTTCGACGTCAAGGTCAATATGTTTCCCACTCTCAGTAGGGGTATTGTCCCCAACCTTCTCCTTCTGTCCGTCGTTGGCCATCTATTCTCATTTCTTTCCCACAGACGGCGCCAAATTGTGTGTGTCAATTTCCGACCACACTGCCAATTAAGTACTCAGCTGGAGAACACTGGCAGAATAGATTAAACCCGAACGACCTGTCACAAAAAGAAGAGATTTCGGCGGTGGTTCGTCCACCCGGGGACACTCCGACGATCAAGTCAATTATCTCTCAAAGATAACAAAGGTGCTTAATTCACTATTCAGAACACAAAAAACATACTTTAGACCCATGAGGGTGCCTCTCTTTTATAACCAATACAAACCTAGTTCCAATAGAAGCCTAGTTTCAATGGACTTAGAATTACTACTAATCTTGGACTCCCAGTAGGATTGGGATAAACTTTTTAAGAGTCTTATCTTTGCCCAAACTGAAATCCTTCCTCATTCTAAGACTCTTGTCCCTTATCCGCTTATCTCGGATTCCGGTATCTTCACCAATAACCTCGATCTAGGCAAGATTACCTCGGCGTCATGACCAAGACACGTGACACCTCGGTTGGCACTTCGGTGTCATCTTGGCCACGTGTTGTCATTAAAAAATTATGTCCCCACAACCATCATTTGCACTAGTTTCGGTCCATATAACCTTATTAAAAGGAGGGTCAATGTAATTATCTCAAAATTATAAAATTTACTATTTATTTTTAAAATCTTAGTAGATGTTAGCATAATTTACCTTAAATAAATAAATACTGTGTCTAACAGAGATTTTATTTGTAGCTAGTTAAAAAAGGAAAAAATTAGGGAGACATCCTGTGGAAGAGTTTAAGGGCACCTTTAATTTGTTTGTTAATTAAAATTCTTTAGATTTGAAATTTTTAAGTGATAAAGACAAATTTTAACATATATGGTCTAAAATGTCCTCATAATTTTGAAATCCTTATCTTTTTCGTTATTTGTCTCATAACACTGTTTCTCTCTCTCTTTTACCTTTTTATATTATTTAAATGATTTTAAAACTTTAAAATTTAATAACTTGTAATTTAAATCTCTATTTTTTGTGAAATTTATATTTTTGGAATCCTATCACTTGGTTATTGAAATTTCATTGACTAATCAAAATTTCATTAACTTGGTCATTAAAATTTCACTGACCAACAGAAATTTCACTAACCTATTTTAAATCAATGAACTTTCGTCAATTTTTTTAATAGAATTTTGTATTTGTAACGCCTCAACCCTTCACATGCCATTGATATTGTCCGCTTTGGGCCATACCCGCACGGATTTGTTCTTCCCAGTATGTCACCTATTCCAGAACTACTCCAACTTAAGCACACTTAACAGGGGAGTTCTGCCAGGGATTTCACCACCCAGGAAGAACAAATTCGTGCGGGCGTGGCCCAAAGCGAACAATATCAATGACATGTGAAGGGTTGGAGCGTTACAAATGGTATTAGAGCCGACTCTCCGGAGTACCGAGTGTAGGCCCCTGGCGTCTCTCGGTGTATGTGGGTGGGCTTGCGAGCTGGCAGACTACTGCACGAGGACGTGTAGTCCTAAAAAGGGTGGATTGTAAGGTTCTGGTGTCTCATATCGGGAATGGAGGGGGAGTTCCTAGGTTATAAAAGTAATAAAAACCTGAACCCTTATATAGTATGGAGACCTTTTTTCCGAGTGGTGAAATCTCTAGCAGAACTCCACAGTTAAGTGTGTTTAGGCCGAAGTAGTTCTGGAATGGATGACCCACTGGGAAGAATAAATTCGTGCGGGCGTAGTCCAAAGTATACAATATCAATGATATGTGAATGGTTGGGGCGTTACAATATTCATTATAGATCTTGTTTTACAGATCTTGATGAAATGATTCCAAAAATATAAATTTTATAAAAAAAAATAGAGATTTAGTTAAAATGTTATAGAATTTTTAAATTTTTAAATGAGTTTAAAAAGTAATAGGTGTTTCCTAATATAGAAAATTGTGTTTGGAGGGCCTATACTAATATAGAAAATTGTGTTATCCTTATCTTTTTAAAAAAATATTATTAGGGGTTTTAAACCAAAAAAAAAAAACACCCTTAAAAAAGTCTCTTTCTCCTTTTATCTTTAATGAGAAATGTTTCAATAATGCTACATTCCACCAATTTTAGAACTTAAAACCAATCTTAATGACATGAAAAACACTCATTGAATAGTTTTTATGTTTTAGTAGAGTTCCCAAGTGATGTGACTTATGACACATCCCTTGGGTTGGTTTGGCAGTCCAAAATTAGTAGTCTAAAACATTTTCTTTTATATCAAAAGTTTTTTAAATTTACATTTTTACTGTCTAGTTTAGAAAGAATATAAAAAATAATTATTTTTGGAAAAAAATTAATAATAATTTGCTAAAGATAAAAAATAAAAAATAAAAAATATTTTTAACTTTTATTTTGCATTTAGTAAATTTTTTTTTTTTTTAAACTACTCAAGTTAATCTAGTCTAGTACAATCTAAAATGAAAAGTTTTTAATACATATATATATATATATATTATATAAAATTGATTAAAAACAAAAAAAAGGACAACAGAAAAGTTTAGAAAATTGGTTATTGATATTTAAATTACATCAATCTAATATTTATCTTAATTAATTTGTGTTTAAGTGGTTCACAATTGTTCCCATCCAATTTGTATAATGGAAGCTGGCGTGTTTTTTTCTAATTTTTGAAGAAAAAAAAAATGGAGGAAAATTTGTACCAAGACAGTTTTGTGGACCATTTAAGCACAAATTGTTTAAATTTAAAATGAAATAGATACAATTAAAATATCGGAAACTAAAGTAAAATAGAAAGCATATTTTGGGGACGAATAATTGTATTTGACCAAAAAAAATAAAAATAAAAAACTGATAAAACTCTGAAGGTGGGAGATTTCAATCAGAAATAGTGTAGATAGTTAAATTCACTTTTGTGCTTAAATGTTTATAGTTTTGACATCCATTTCCCCCCCTAATTTGTACTATTTTTAACTTTTATTTTCATATTTTCATTACTGTTTTAACAACATATCCAAACATGTGTTTAATATAGGGGGAATTTATTAGAAGATCTCCTCTCAAGTACTTGTGTTTCAATTAGTTCATAACATATTCTTATATTTAAACAAGTCTTATTATTTGAACATTTGATCCACCAAATCCTAATTATTATTATTTTTGGATAATTTTACCTTTACAAACATTTTTTTAAACCCTTAGGTGGTGTTTGTTTTGAAGGATTGGGGTATGGGATTGGACTATTAGTCTGTTGTTTGGTAGCCAATTTTTGCTCCGAACTAGTAGTCCCATATTTGTTGGATTGTTGTATCCTGTGGGCCGTCCGCCGGGGGGGGGGTTGGGATAGAAATCATGGGACAACTCATCCCAGGGGATTAGCTTATGAAATTATATTTTTGACTCTCTTATATTTAATATATTTTTTTTAGTGTTGCTAATTTAAAATTCTATATTAAATATAAATTATAAATTAAATTTAATAAAAAATAATAAATTAAAAATTATGGCCTTATAAATTAAATTTTTTTAGTGTTGTTAAAAAATTAAATTTATATATTAAATAAAATTATTTTTTTGGTGTTGTGAATTTAAAATTATATATTAAATAAAAAATATAAATTATAAATTTAATTTAATTAAAAATTATGGCCTTATAAATTAAAATTTTTTAGTGTTGTTAAATTATAAATTATAGATTACAAATTTAAAATTATATATTAAATAAAAAATATAAATTATAAATTATAAATTATAAGGGTAAAATAGTCTTTTGAATATTTATCCTTATCGAGTCCGTCCAACCAAACATTAAATTTACTAAAAATAGTTCAATTCAGACATCTAATCTCATGACTAAACAAACATAAGATACAAATCCAGTCCAACGAAATAGTCCAAAGACAATATATCTCAGGACTAACAGTCCAATGAATTATAATCCGCCCTTATTCAGTCCGTCCAAACAAACATGCCCTTAGCAACTTGATATGCACTATTTGAACTACTTTGTACTTTTTATATATTAAAATTTAAAATTTCATAGTTTTTGTTGTACATATTTTATTTTTATGAAATTTATATTTTTGAAACTTAGTTAATGAGATCTATCAAATAAGATCTCACTTGATATGTAATTTTATAAAATATAAATAAATAAATAAATTTAACAATGTAAATGTTCATATTGACAGTGTGAATATTCCATGATATGAACAATCACATTAAATAAATTTGACAGTGTGAATGTTCACATTATGGAAGATTTACACAGTTAATGTGAATATTAATGCGCTTCACCATCTTATTATCAGGCATATTTTGGTAACTATGTCACCTATAAGACTTATTAGAACATAAGAAAATAATTTAAATTAAGTAAAATATAAATAGATGAAAAGAAGTTTATGAACAAATGTCCCCAAAAAAGGGGCTAGCTAAATTATATTTATTTTTATACTATTATTATTTTCTAGGAGATTAATGAGAGGAATTACATGACAACTATAGTCTAATCATCATATATATATATATATATAAAAGTAGTGTTTTCTCTTTTTTTTAGGTGGCACACTCTAAGGACTTGTTTTTTTCTAAAAGAAACCACATCAGCATTTATTTTCTATTTACATATAAAATTCTACACAAATCCAAATCTAATTTAAATTATACGAACTTTACATATTTTAGATAGACTCTATAAAATAGTTGTTGTTCAATTTATTTTATATAGTTGATATTTTAATTTAATTAAGAGTGTTTATTTTAAATTATTATAATTTAATATATATATATATATATCATGTAAAATCATTATATGATAATCCAACTACAACATATTTATATTTTATTTTTTCAATAAATTTTATATAGTTTCTATTTGTACATATTTTTATTTTCTAAATGAATATAAAAGAAAATTAAATAGTTAGAATTACTGTTAATTTTATGTTACTAATTTTTCTTCTAATTTAACTATTATTTTTAATATCAAAATGAGTATTTATTTTACTACCTTATAATTTAATATATATCATACAAACTTATTATATGATAATTATACTTTTATAATACGATAGAACTAAAATTATCAAAATATACAAATAATTTAACTAAAATTAATATATATAAGTATTCAAGTAACACTTTTATAGAACGATAGTGCAGATATTATCAAAATAAATAATTAAAATCATATTTTAATTTTAAATTAAAATTATTCTTTTATAACACATATCGTACCATCAATTTTTTTATTTTTTAAAAATTTTTTTATATAAAAAATATGTGTATTACACTGGTCAACTACTAGTAACACAATCATATTTTTTATTTTTTTTTGAACGGTAATAACACAATCAAATTCAGTCATTTAATTAACATGACAAATCCAAACTCATTTGTTTCATTTATCCAATAAATGAGCCTAGCACAACTCCCTTGCAAAGCCTTTTCAACCAAAAGTAAATTAACTTTGCGTGATGTTAGAGACTCTAAATATTTTATTAAATGTTTGACACATTTGATAAAATATTTGGTAAAACATTTGATATTCTTAATATTTTTTATTAACTCTTGGATTTCCTTTTGGGAAGTAGTTAAAAACTTAATTTATAGATTAAAAATAAGATCAGGAAGAAACTAAGACTAAAAAATTAGTTTGTTTGAAACTTTATTTCTCGGCTTTTAATGTGCCTTTTTTAACATGAAATGAGTTTGTCAAATAAGCTAGCAAAATAAACATTTTAGCAAGTTGATATTTAAGCATCCACCAAATGAAACGTTGGTAAGAGTATATTGGAGAATTTTACGTTATTCTTAGAAAATTAAAGATTATGTTTGGTTTGTTTTTTTTTAAAAAAAAAATTAGATGGATTTTCGTTTGTCTTAAACAAATTTTTTTCTCATATATTTTTTTCTTACTTTTTAGATGCGCTTAATCTATATGATCTAAAAAGTAAAACAAATTTATTAAATCATGAAAAAATTCACCAAAAACAAACAAAAATTTAAACAAAAGTCTGTGTGTATTTTTATAAATGTTATTTATTTTTAGTGATTGTTTTACATATTTTAATCGATTCTTTAAAACTTTTTCAATGCATCTCAAAAAAAATTTAAAAAATTGACTATTATATTTTATATAAAAAAAAAAATCACTAAACACAAGCTAAAACCCATTTAAAAAATCAAACCAAATAAATTACTTTCACAGTATCCCCATGCTTATCCAAAAAAGTCTTAATTGAGGGGGAAAAAAGGTTATTTTTATAAATCATGGGTCAAATTTATTATTATTATTATTTTAGCAAATAATATTAGTGAGTTAATAAGTTAGATTACAACAAAAATGTTAAGTTGTTCCATCGACTTAAACCCTAAACTTTTGAGTTTCTCACTATTTTTTTTTTCTTTTTCCCTCCTTTTTTTTCTCGATACATCGGAAAGAAAACACAAGGAAGATTGGCTACTCCCTGTAACATCCTAAAATATTACAATAAACTATCCACAATATTAATAAATAACAACAATAAGTAAATATAGTTTTCTGAAATAAGTAACCTTTCATTTCATATAATCCCGTGATACAAAAGGTAGCACATACGGTTATACATTCACAAGTCCTAACCCTAAATCTATAGCATGTGTTACAAGTTAAAGATATGAACTAAGATTTGAAATAAATAAGAAATGCCCTAAAGGCTTATAGCTTTCCAAAACAATACTTGGTTACAAATAAAGCCTTAGACTTGTACAAAATAAATACAACAAATAAACAAAATGAAACTCTTGCTCCAAATCCTCAAGAGCTATTGCCTTGGCGGAGACATATCATCAGCACCTGAAAATGGTTTTCCCACATAGGGTGAGCCAAAGTCCAGTAAAGATATTCTAACACAGTGTATGAATCTTAACAGAGCTATAAGGTAAATGCAAATGCAATGCTCATGCCAAAACATTTTATATCTCTTTTCAAAGCCATGCAATGTCAAGTTTATATCACAATTTATGCAATCAATTCCTTTTCAAAAGAAAACAGGACAGTGGATACAACAACGGGAATCTCTAGGACGTGTCTGCAAGTAGGATTCAAGCATTACCAATTTGTCATTTTTACTAGTATTAACCAGAAGGCTTAACACCCATGTCACGCCCCAAAATTCGAAACCGTAAAAAAAATGTACAAAATACAACTCAAACATGATAGATAATCAAAATATTTTAATATGCACATATAAGCGAAGTTAATAGCATAGATAATTCATTTGTGTTCCGTTATAGGATTGCAAAACACTATCAAACCAAAAGTCAAAAGAAAAAAAAAAAAAAACTACTAGTCTAAGTCTTCAAGTGAACCACGGCTCCAACACTTCATCTTGATGGCCTTCGGGATAACCTTCATCATCATACACGCCTAGCATGACACGCCATGAGCTTGGAATGCCCAGTAAAAACACACACACCCCCATACCTTCTATCAACCAATCAACCATACACAGAACAAATCGGGTAACATAACATACAATATTACAATAAGGTTTTGTGAATTAGTATTACCGAATGTGACTAACTCGTTTATCAAAATATCTAATAAATGAGAACTAAAAAGTGGTTGGCAATGGGTGACGTTCACACTAGTGTTTCGGAATCATTTATATATATGAATGACATGAACTGTAATGGAATTAATACTAAATGAGTTAAGTCTAAGCAAACCCCTAGGATGATATGGATGCATTCAGACTTTATGCGGTGGTTTCAGGGTGTAAGCGAGCCCACTTGTTTGGCCGTCCTTTTTGAGGTCCATCAGTGTCGCTAGTTGGTAAATAATCAAGAGGTGGGCATATGTGGTAAGGTCTGCAAAGCAGCAAAATTGGGAGTTCTGAATAGTCTGGTGTCCAATCCTTGTGGTTGGGTAGAAGGATCTCTTTGGGAGATTCTAGATGTCTAGCCTAACTATTAATTTACAGAACATTATTGTAGTATTGTATGTTATGTTACCCGATTTGTTCTGTGTATGGTTTATTAGTTGATAGAAGGTATGGGGGTGCGTGTGTTTTTACTGGGCATTCTAAGCTCATGGCGTGTCATGCCAGGTGAGAAAGCAGTTTACGATGGTGAAGGTTATCTGGAAGGCAATCAAGATGAAGTGTTGGAGCCGTAGTTCACTTGAAGACTTAGACTAATAGTTTTTTTTTTTGGCAGTGTTTTGTAATCTTATAACGGAACACAAATGAATTATCTATGCTATTAACTCTGCTTATATGTGTATATTAAAATATTTTGGTTATTTATCCTGTTTGAGTTGTATTTTGTACATTTTTTTTATGGTCTCGAATTTTGGACTGTGACAAGTTGGTATCAGAGCCATAGGTTCAACACTCAGCCCACGTGTGTCGACTTGTGATTTTAGATATCCTTGCCTCCTGCACTATTATATTCTGTTAACAGCATACTATATCATCTAAAATGTGGACGACTAAACAAAAATTATTCACCTGTCGTAGGATGGACTCCACATCAGAAAGCATTGATGACTGGGGAGTTTTTTATTTCCAGAATAGACGGGCAATAGCTGTTAGTCCACAAAGACTTAACTAATGATGTCAATTAGGAGTGAAGCGCATGATAAGGAAAGCTATTTGGAAGATGGAGAAGGACTTTTCATACAACACCACGTAGGGAAAAAGGGCGTTGGTACGCCGGCGCCTCCAATGCAAATATCGAGAACTTAGGTTCGCTCTGCAGATGAAACGGAATGATCAGACTTTTGCCAAGTTTAGGTAAGAAGTATTGGCTGATGATCCATATCTTGTGATGCGTCACGTTGGATCAGAGAGTCGTGGCTCTCATTATCTTGAGTTAGAGGTTCCATTTGTCTCAGTACTTCCCGGAGTTTCCCCTGCATTCCCTATAGAGGTGTCATCGGAGTACTCCCCTGCACCTTCTTAGCAGTTTCCGATCTCCCCGGCATATGCTCCTTTACCACCCGAGGACCCTGATGAGGATCCCGAAGAAGACCTAGAGGAATCGATTGATTTAGGACTGTGGTAGTCATTGAACAAACCTTTTTGTGTACTTTTATAAATACTATTTTGTGTAGTTGCAACGTGTTTTGTTTTGGTGTATACACGCTAACCTAAATAGTGTAACATTTTTGTAAGAAGTTGTTTATATATAGAACATTTGGTTAGTTATTTTAGTGTAGTTTATTTTTCTTTCATTAATTGCATTGTCCCATTAGAAAAATTACACCTCAGACCACATTAAATTAGCTTACTTATTGAATACCTCATCGCCTTCGCGACAACCTTATATTACCCACATACTTGGCAGATGGCAGACAATGTGGAAGTAAATGATCAAGTAAGACGCCGATACGGACATCTAGCTCACAATCGAGGCATTAATCGCAATGGACCTGTACATGTACCTACTGAAGAGTTACCAAGACCAGTCGGAAACCAGATTCTTGAAGAATCAAGAAGGCTTAGAAGAATGCAACCAAACGAGCGAGTATATTTGTTATCTGAGTTCAGAAAGCAAAGACCACCGATGTTCACAGGTGAACCTAACCCAAGAATCGCTAAGAGCTGGATCTGTGAAGTAGAAAAGATGTTAGAAACCATGGGTATTACTGTACATGCAGACAAGATTGTCTTGGTAAGTTAACAGCTAGAAGAAGAAGCAGATCATTGGTGGTCCTTGATGAAAGATTCTCGGGACAAGACAAACATGACTTGGGCTCAGTTCAAAGACCTATTTCTAAGAAACTATTTCCCAAATACAGCTAGGCAAAAGCGAATTTGGAAATTTCAAACTTTGGAACAGGGTGAGTGTAGATACCCCATTTTTTACCGCCCTTAAGACTTGGGCACCTCAGGTTGATTACTCGATAATGAAAGTTATGCTGTACAAACGTTTCATTTCTTCAGAAAGAAGAGCTTCTAAATCCCAACCTTACACCCCATTTTGACCAAAACTATTTTAGACCTTAAAACTTTCTTTTTCAAAATATTTTTCCAATGTTTCTATGATGTTCCAAAGCTCGCATTTCATTTAAAATATTACACTTTTTAGTAAATCGAGTAAGAACAAAGTGGAAATAAATGAAAGGGAGGTGAACTCTTTGAAAAATCTTTAAAAACTTTTTATTTATAGGTTTAGAGTGGAAGGAAATAGAAGGGGAGGGAAGAAAACTAGTTGGGGAAAAGGTTGGGCATCAATCCGTTAAGATTGAAATGAGCAGCCTTCACTAAAATATGAATATCTCTTTGCACACTTATAATTTAGATATGAGGCTACCACTATCGGAAAGTATACTTCCAGAGCTTCAATTTAGACTTAAGAATCACCTAAAAATAAGTCCGGATAAGGAAGATATGCCCGTTTGAAATCGGCCCTAGAAGTAGATTTTTGTCTGGCCAGCCACTAAAGTAGCCGGTCGGCCACTAATAGTGTACGGCCGGCCAGTTGTAAAAATTAGGCCATTTTGAGTGGATTGGCCAGCCAAGTGTCCCCACAAGTGTACGCTCAGCTAGAAGAAATGTACGGCCGGCCAGAAGAAGTGGCATGCCGGCCACTTGTGTTAAAAAATAAATATTTTGCTGTTAGCTGTGCCAACTGTCCCCACAGGTGCATGCCCTGCACGAGCTGTCTATATATAGATATTTCCAACTCAGGCACATGTTTTTCTATATACAGGGGGCCTTCCCTCTTGGTTTTAGGTTAGAAAAAAATTCCTTAAGGCCAAATACTTGCACAGCACTCTCTCTCTCTCTCTCTCTCTCTCTCTCTCTCTCTCTCTCTCTCTCTATCTTGCAACCTACACACTCTCTCTCTACACGTCCTAAACCAAAAATTTAGCTCTTCCTGTTGAGGTTCTTGAGCTCAAATCTCAGCCCTTGAGAGTGAGAACTCGTGGGTTTGTTAACAAAAGGGTTACCTTGCTTCAAGAGGTATAACTTTGACTATCTTTACATTACTTCTTTTCTATCTTTACTTGCTATTTTTGGGCTATTTTTCAACTGTTTTTATGGGCTGAAGCTTGTATTTAAGGCCATTAAAGGTAGAGGGGTTAATCACTCTTCTTTGTACCTTGTCTCCTAAGCCTTTCCCCTTGTGTTTCCCATCTTTTTCTCAACATTTTTCTAACTTTTTACCACTGATTTTTAGAGGTTTTTCAGAGGCTAAAATGTGGTTTTGAAGTCTCAAAAATGGAGGGGTTAGCCACCCCTCCTTATGCTTGTTTACTAGCTCAATTTCTTTATTATTTTAGCTAACTTTTTCAAGCTTTTCTCTTAAAATTCCAGCACTGTTTTTAGCTATTTTAGGACTGTTTTAGGTTGTTTATTTCATTTATGCTTTGTATAGCATGCTTGTAGTGTAATGCTCCTCATAGGTTTGGTGATTTAGGCCTTATCCACCAACCTATTTGAGTTGATAACATTTATTTTATGCTTTTCATACTTGTGTTCATGTGTGATCATCTCTGCAACCTCCCTCCTTTCTTGGCTTTTTATTTCTTTGAGAAGTGTTTCAACCGAGTGTTGTTTAAGCTTGAGAAAGGACCATACAATGTTAAATGGTTTAATCTCTTCGGAGGTTCATTATCAATGGCATGACCTCTATTTCATGTCCCCAACAACTTCTTGTTTGACACCTCTCTCCATTAGTGGACTTAATCTTCATTTTGGACAAAATGGACTAATGAATGGAAAAGTAATTAAAAAAAATATTAAAATTGGAACAAAATGGAGCAAGATAATAAAATGGTTTGGGTTCAATCGGATGCTAATTAAACCCATTGAGTCTTGAGTCGTTTCATCCTTGTTAGTGATGAAAATGGTTCAAGAGTCAATGTCAACCACTTCCTTTAATCAATATCATGATAGGGAGGAGGTTCTTGAGTCTTTCATTGTGCATTTATTGAGATTGTATCCCTTGGTTCATAAGTCATCACGCAATGAATTTGCGTCGATTGATAGCTTGCGAATTGAGCCTACCTCTCATTTGATCTGTCTGATAATAAGGAGAGGCAGGGTGGACAGACATCTCCTAAAAATGCTCTGTTTGTGCTCTGTTTGTTATCTGTTGCAGCAAGGCAGTACCCTAAATTAGTGGCCGGCATGCCACATTTATTGTACGGCATGCCACTATTAGTGTACGGCCCGTCCACCACTTCTGGCCTGCCAGCCACTTTTTTCATCTAGGCAGTACCACTTTTTTCACAAAGCAGAGCAGAGGCTGAGGTGTAAAACAATGTAGAGGCATTTTTGGGGGAGCAAATCATGTGCATGTATAAGTCATTCCCTCATTTCTTGGGGCCCGTGAACTTGTGGACTTGTAATATTTAATTATTTAGTTAAAATAGCTAGTTAACTTGGTGTTGTAATTAATTAGATTAATTAATTAATTTTGTGTTGTAATTGTTTAATTAGCTAGAATAGATAGTTAAATTTGAGGTAGTTAGCTAACTTAGCTAATTCATTCATTCGGACCTTCTTGCACGAGGGCAAAATATGTAATAATGCGTGTATGTCTTCCAACCTCACGTCTTTTTCCCTTTTATTTACCTGCTTATGATGGATATTTCAGAGCATCATATTTCATTTAGCATTTCCCATGTATAAAACATTTATTTGTCTTGCATGTATTAGGCTCGGTGCATCATTCTAACAAGTATTGTCATTTATTGCTTCTTTGAAAACGTGCTTAAATTGCACGCTATCAAAGTGATTCATATGTTATGCTAGTAGCCGAGCCTATTAATTGCATATTGCATGTGTTGCATTAGTCATTTTGCATCTGTAGGATCATGAATTTTTTCTAACTCTTTTATTTCTTTTGGCTTGCCTTGGAGTACTAGGTAAGAACTTATTACTTTAACATATGGCATGCGTGCGCTTGTTGTTATGTCAAGCATGATTTACCATGAGGCTAAGTGCTTAATTGATATAACTTTTGAATGCCTGTGGATGAAGACTAATTGCTTAAATTGGGATGGTTTGATTAATGTACATATGAGGTCACTTTTTCAAAAGGCATATGTTAAAACACTTTTCAAACAAACATAAATCAAAGTGTTCTAACTTTTGCAAATTAGTCTATACTTGTGTGTGTCACATAGTAAAAATAGCTTAATAATCGGAATAAGAGCGTATAATGTAAATAAGAATCACATCATAATTAATAAAGGCTGATCTTTGATCGGGCGAGTGGGTGCTCAAGTCATGACCTTCTCCTTTCGTACCTAAGTTCTCGAGCTGAGCCACTTTGGTGATGACGGATAAGTGGCCTTTGGCACGAGTCTCGGGTTTCCTAAATTTTCTAAAAGTATTTAGGTGACGACTCTGAAATCTAGCAAAGCAATCCATTTTTGGCAGTTTGAATCAAAATTGATTTTTCAAAAGATTTGCCAGATTTGGACTCATTTGTATTTATCTATTTCACATTGCACTTGTGAAATCAGATTTAGAACCATGGGAGTCCAAACTGTAAGGCTAGTCGTATCCGAAAAGAGCATGAAAATGAAGCTACAGTGAGATGACAGTGACTCAGAATGTGGTCAAGTTTCAAGAGCTAGCATGATACGCGACCCAATACGTCGCAGACGAGAAAGAGAAAGCACAAAAATTCGAGTGGAGTTTAGACCCTATCATCAGAGGCAAAATGTTGCCCTTGCGTTTTTCTGTATTTTTTGATGTGGTGGATACGACATTGGATTTAGAAAGAGAGTGGGCAGATTAAAAAAGGACTTGGATGACGAAGACAAAGAAAGGGAGTTAGTCCTTTGTAGGACCAAGAAGAAATGACCGAAGATATGTGGCATGGACACCATACACCAGGCCATCGCAACAACTGCAACAATAAAGCCAGAAAGGAAGTTTACAAACCAAGCCTGTTACACGAATCCAATGCTTTCACTGTCATCATCAGATAGGGCACAAGAAATCGAAATGTTCCCAACTTACTGGGATAAGAAATCAAGCAGAGGGTTCTGGCGCAAATGCTCAAGTTATTGGAGAACGAAGGCCATAGACGAACAAGTTAGGAGAGGCAACAGGAGGAAACCGAAAGGTCGGATCAACTAACAATCAAAAAGTCACAGGTATAATTTTTGCTCTCCAAGAGGAAGAGGATGAAGACTCGTTAGTAATTAGAGGGAACATCGTACTCTATAATTCTTGGGTTCACGTTCTATTCGATTCTGGCGCATCATATTCTTTTATAACAATATCATGTGTTAAATCGTTAGGTCTTGAATGTGAACTTCTAGAAATTACTTTACGTGTTGCATTACCCTTGGGAGGAAGTATCAGGGTAGGATTAATTTGTCGAGGGTGTGAATTAGAAGTGTCAGGGTTACACTTGAGTTGTGATCTTGAGGTCATGAACATATCCAATTTTGACATAATCTTGGGTATGGATTGGTTATCTTCCTACCGAACAGTGATTGATTGCTACCAGAAGAGGGTGACGGCTCGCACACCTAATGGGACATGTTTCTAATTTAAGGGGGATAGAGAGGATTCCCTCAGCACGATAAATCGTAAAACGCGGTGGCATAATCAATTTTCTAGGTGGTTAGCAAGTTCGATCCTTAATGAAGAAGCCCGATCGGAATTAAATCTTCCATGTGTAGTTTGTGAATACGTTGATGTTTTTCTAGAGGAATTGCCAGGATTACAGCCACATTGTGATATAGATTTTAGTATGGAGTTACAAGTGGGTATTGCACCCATATCCATGACGCCCCATCATATGGCTCCTGTCGAACTTCGGGAATTGAAGGCGCAATTGCAAGAATTGCTAGAAAAAGGATTTATCCGACCAAGTACGTCACCGTGGGGAGCACTAGTTCTCTTTGCAAAGAGAAAGGACAGAACACTGAGATTGTGCATAGATTATCGATAACTCAATCAGGCGACGATCAAGAACTAATATCCACTTCTACGGATTAATGACCTATTTGACTAGCTTCGAGGTTCAAAGTGTTATTCAAAGATTGATCTTAGATCTGGCTATCACCAATTGCAGGTCGCGGATGATGATATACCAAAGACTGCTTTCTAAACTTGATATGGCCATTACGAATTTATGGTAATGCCCTTTGGATTAACCAATGCACCAGTCGTGTTCATGAGCTTGATGAATAAGATTTTTACTCCGTACTTGGACCAGTTCATGGTGGTGTTTATTGATGACATGCTAGTCTATTCACTGTCTGAAGAAGAACATGAGCAAAACTTGAAAGTGGTTCTCCAGGTTTTAAGAGACAACCAGCTGTATGCGAAAACATGTAAATGTGAGTTTTAATTGAACGAGGTCAAATATTTGGGACATATCGTGTCGGAGCACAGGATTGCAGTAGACCCGGACAAGATAGAAGCAGTATTAGATTGGAAGCAGCTAACCTCAATATTCGAAATTTGCAGTTTCTTAGGGTTGGACGGTTATTACCAATGGTTTATTTAAGACTTTTCCAAACTAGCCAAGCCGATGACTTGTCTAACGCAAAAAGGAGTAAAATACGATTGGGATGAAGCATGTGAATGATCCTTTCAAGAACTCAAGAGGAGGTTGACTAGTGGCCCCAATACTCATCATTTCGGAACGAAACGTAGGATATACAATGTATTGCGATGCGTCTAAGGATGGGCTAGGTTGTGTGTTAATGCAAAATGGGAAGGTGGTGGTTTACGACTCCAGGCAACTGAAATCGCATGAAATGAATTATCCGACACACAATCTAGAGTTAGCAGTGATGGTTTTTGCACTAAAGCAATGGCGTCATTATCTACATGGTGAACAATTTGAGATTTTCACGAACCATAAGAGTTTGAAGTATTTGTTCACGTAGAAGGACTTGAACATAAGACAAAGATAGTGGTTAGAATATCTCGAAGATTACCATTTTACTCTATCTTATCATCTTGGTAAAGCTAATATGGTGCCGAATGCCCTAAGTCGCAAGAATCGGGGAATTATTGCTAGCTTGGCACTCAAGGAATGAAATATAGTTGGAACACTTAATGAGTTAGTGCTCAAATCGCTACACCCAATTTACTGAACGGGATAATAGAGTCACAAAAGTATCATCAAGAGGTGGCGTTCATAAAAACGTGAATAGCATCCGACGATCCTATACCTGATTGGAAGATTCATTCAGATAGAAATTTGAGACATTAGGGTAGAGTGTTTATGCCACAAGATGAGTCACTTAGAGAAAAATTTCTAAAAGAGTTCCATCATTCGATGTTTGCAATACACCCAAGAGGGACGAAAATGTACTGAGACTTACAACGCCAATACTGGTGGAACGAAATAAAGAAAGATGTGGCTCAATTCGTAGCCAGATGTCTTACGTATCAGCAAGTAAAGACAGAACACCAGCGACCTGAAGGGATGCTTCAGCCTTTGTCGATATCAGAATGGAAATGGGAACATGTAATAATGGACTTCGTTATTGGATTACCTAGGTCACCTAGGGGACACGATGCTATATGGGTCATAGTTGATCATTTAACAAAAACTGCGCACTTTTTGCCATATAAAACCTCAGACACTTTGACATCGCTGAGTCATTTCTACATTAAAGAAATTGTCCGACTACACGGAATTCCTGTATCAAGTGTGTCAGACCGAGACCGGTGTTTCACCTCCTAATTTTAGGAAAGCTTACAAGAAGCATTAGGGACCGAATTATGTTTTAGTACTGCCTTTCATCCTTAAACTGACAGACAGAAGGAACGTACCATTCAGACTTTGGAGGACATGTTGAGAGCTTGTGTGATGGATGAACGACACCTACTGTTGGTGGAGTTCTTGTACAATAATAATTTCCAGGCTAACATTGGTATTGCTCCAAGCACTGTACGGTTTGCACTGCAGATCACCAGTTTGTTGGACTGAAGTTGGAGAAGCGAGCTTATTAGGCCTAGAGATCGTGCAAGAAACTACAGAAAATGTGAAACTTATTCAACAAAGATTAGTGGCAACTCAAGATCGTCAGAAGAGTTATGTAGACAAAAGGAGAAGACCTCTAACTTTTGTTGTCGGTGATCATGTTTTCTTGGAAATTCAACCCTACCGAGGGATCATTCGTTTTTGGAAAGAAAAGAAAATTATCACCTCGATATATTGGACCCTACGAGATACTTCAGAAAATTGGAGAGGATGCGTACAAATTGGCTGTACCCCCATAATTGGCTGGAGTACATGATGTTTTCCAGGTATCTACACTGCGAAAGTACATAATGCACCCTTTTCACATCATTAACTGAGAAGAAATCCAACTCAACGAAGACGCTACCTTTGAGGAGGGACTAGTAGTAATTATGGACAGACAAAAAAAGAACTTGCAAGGAAAGACAATTCAACTTCTTAAGATACTCTGGCGTTACCATGGTATTGAAAAGTTCACCTGGGAACGTGAAGATGAGATACGGGCAAATTATCCACAACTATTTGAGACGTGCGGTATGATTTAATTTCGAGAACGAAATTTATTAAGGGGGATAGGTTATAGAGACCCTAATTTTTGGAATTACACGTGAAACCCTGAGCCTTAGATTAATAGCATTTTAGCCCCTAATTTCATAAAAGTCTGTAAAATGGCCCAATAAAAAATAATTTTTCCGTATATTATCATAATTAAATCCTAGAATACCACTTTATAATTGGAAATACTTTAAAATTTGGTTTTTATTTATTTTACCTCCTAGTTTCTAAATTAATTCATACATTTTTTTTTTGTCCTTTCATTTGTTACTTATTTGAACATGAATGTTTACATAGGTATTATAAATATTATTTTGGGAAAAATTGGTTGAGAAAATATCTAGATATTTACTGATTTCCTTAATCATTAAACTAGAGGGTAAAATGGTCTTTTCAAACCAAACTCATTGCCTATAAATTGATAGCATTGCCTCAATTTCTTACTCATGTTTCAACAGCCAAGGAGAGGGTGAGAGAAGGAAAGTGTGACTAGGGGGAAGTCAAGAAGAAGAGGAAGAAAAAAAAAAAAGAAAAAAAAAAGAGAGAAAATGTGCTTTCTTGAGTCAAAGTAAGAATACATCTCTCCCTTGTCTTCTCCAATTCTTTCACCCATCTCATCCTATTGTCTAGTATGCCCTCTTGTGTTGCATATTAATGGTAATAGGGTTTTTGGTGAAATGTGGGTACGATCTAGTGACTTTGTCTTGCAATTTTGTCAAACTATGCACTACTGCAACTTCTTTAATTTAAAAAAAAATATCAAATTTATTTATTTTTCAAATCTGAATTTTATATAGGATATTTAGTGTGTTTAGAGTGTATGATAATTTTATTAGCCCTTCATTGTGTGTTTTTAGGGCTTGGATATTTTGTTTTAAAAATCTGGTCCTAAGTCTCTGAAAACAATCCACTTCTTGCAATTTTATAAAACTTTAGAAAAATCATCTCATGTTGATTATTCTGTCAACATTTAGAATTCGAAGTCCTCTTTCCAACGGAATTTATTTGGGTGAAAATCATTAGGTAGAGTGAGAGAAAAGCTAGTTTTCCCAAAACCTGTCCAGATTTATCACCTTTTGGAAAAACTAGCTTTCCTCTCACTCTACTGATGATTTTCACCCAAATAAATTCTACTGGAAAAACGACTCCAAATTCTAAATGTTGACAGAAGAACCAACATGAGATGATTTATCAAAATTTTATAAAATTGTAAGAAGTGGACTATTTTCAGAGACTCAGGACCAGATTTTTAAAACAAAATATCCAAGCCCTAAAAGCACACAATGAAGGGATAATAAAATTATCATAAGCTCTAAACATACTAAATATCCTTTATTAAATTCAGATTTGAGAAATAAATAAATTTGATATTTCTTTTAAATTAGAGAAGTTGCAGCAGTGTATAGTTTGACAAAATTGCAAAACAAAGTCACTAGATCATACCCACACTTCCATACACACCAAAAACCCTATTTACCATTAATATGCAACACAAGAGGGCATACTAGACAATAGGATGAGATGGGCAAAAAAATTGGGGAAGACAAAGGAGAGATGTGTTCTTATCTTGACTCAAGAAAGCACATTTTCTTCATTTTCTTCTTTATTTATTATTATTATTTTTTTTCTCTTCTTCTCTACTTCCCCCTAGTCACACTCTCCTTCTCTCACCCTCTCCTTGGCTACTGAAACGTGAGTAAGGAATTAAGGCAATACTCTCAATTTATAGGCAATGAGTTTGGGTTGAAAATACCTTTTTACTCTCTAGCTTAATGACTAAGGAAAGCAGTAAATATCTAGATATTTTCTCAACCAATTTTTCCCAAAATAATATTTATAATACCTATGTAAATATTCATGTTCAAATAAATAATAAATGAAAGAACAAAAACAATGTATGAATTAATTTAGAAACTATGAGGTAAAATCAATAAAAACCAAGTTTTAGGGTATTTCCAATTATAAAGTGGTGTTCTAGGATTTAAATATGATAATGTATGGAAAAATTATTCTCTATTAGGCCATTTTGCAGACTTTTATGAAACTAGGGGATAAAATGTTATTAACCTAAGATTCAGGGTTTCACGTGTAATTAACAAAAATTAGGGTCTCTACAACCTAACCGCATGGGTTTTTGGACTTTCACCTAGGACACTCAGGCCAACATAATGCCATAACTACACTCCTATCCAGATTTACCAAGGTATTCACAAATTTTTCTCAAAACGATAACCATTTTCAATGAGTTAAACATGTTACAATGTTCAATGCAATGGATGAGAAAATTAGTTTCAATATACCTAGTTCTCATGCAATTTCTACAACAATCATAACTATCCTCCACCGATAGCCCATAACAGATATCTCTAAACAGATAATTAAATTTCATCACAAATATATTTTCCATCATTTTCAATTATTCATATCCAACTCCATTTCCATCATCATCATTGTTTCAATTCTATAAAGCCAACATCAATTTCATTTCTCTTTACAAAAGTCAATTTTTTACAATTTAGGACAAAAACTCCATTTCTTTTAAAAATCAACCACATACAAGAACCCATTTTGAAAATCCCTCTTTTGATTTCAAAACCAAAACCCTAGATTTTTATCCAAAAACCCCCAAATCACAATCTTGTTTAGAGAGACAAATAACTGAGTTAAAAATCATAAAAAGAGTCAAAGTAATCCATACCTCAAGAAGTGAAGAGAAAAACTCGAAAAAACTCAAAGTTGGTGAAATCATGAAGCTCTTGGATCAAAATAGAGTCCTTAAAGAAATCTACAGCATTTTCCAAAGGACCAAGGTGAAAAGATGATTCTAGGTGAGTAGATCTAAAGATCTAAGTGAAAAAGTTTGAGTTTAGAGAGAGAGAAGAGAAACTCACGATGTAGAGAGAGAAGAGAAGGAAAGTGAAATAAACAAGTGTTTGAAGCCTTTTTATATTAACAAAGTACTAATAGAATAATAGCACCAAACCCCCAAAAGTAAGGCCAAAACCCGTGAAAATAACTCGCAGGGGTCGACCTCCAAGGCAGTGGTGTTGACCCTCAAGAAGAAATGTTGAGACACTCATATTTGCAGCAGACAAGGCTTGACCCTAGAAACCCGTGGTGTTGACCGTAAAAAAAGTAACAAACCCAGAACATAGCAACAGACAAGGGTCGACCCCCAGAACCTGTGGTGTCGACCCTAAAAATAGTAGAGACACCAAGAGTAAGTTTGCAAGGTGGTGCTAACCCCAGGAACCCATGGTGTTGACACCAAAACAAAAATTTTAAACTCCTAAAGAACTTTTCGATGAAATCTAGCAGGAACGAACAACCCTAACAAGTCCAAATCGAATTGTACTCCCCAAAAATCAAGATATAGCAACTCCAAAGACTCTCGAAATGAAAATAAAGGAATTAAACACACTCTCCAATAGTTTAAAGGACACAAGTGCTACACTCCCTTACTCTTCCAACACCTAGCATATTTACAACAAAGAGGCTGCGAATCTCAGCCGGAGGCTTGTTAACTACTACTAAATCTTCAGGTTGTTCCGCCCCGAGCTTTGCCAATGCATCAGCATAAGTATTTCTTTCTCACATGACATGATTAACTTCACACTTGCATCCTCTCAGAATGATTCTTGCATCCTTCACTAGTCCTCGAAATGGGAAGTTGTCGCCTGGGCCTTCCTTTAGCAGTTGGACTACTTGCTCCACATCCGTTTCAACAATAAGTTTGGTGAATCCCCTCTAAAGTAGTATGGCAAGTCCCTTATAAACTGCCCAGTCAAGGATAAAGTATTAATTTCCAACCCGTGAGTCTTTTTTGTATTCTCTCAAAAATGGAGTTAAAATGGCTACGACTAATTCTACCATGAATAAGAGGTACCCCAAGGTACTTCCCCAGATCCATGGTTAAAGGAATACCACACAAGGAATTGACTTTTCGGGCATAGCTACAGTTTAAATTCGGAGAACATTTTGAACTTGTGAGTATTAATTTTCAAGCCAGAAATATCACTAAACTCATTAAGAGTTTCTCACTATTTTCAAGAGATAATTATATGTACTACCGAACCAACTCTTATGTCTCTAAATCATGTGGTACAATTACAACACCACTACTTCTATGTTCAGAAAATTATACAATAATCCTAGAGTACCACGTGGCAATATTCTCTCATCAATTATTATTTATTATGCTCCATCATGTTGCTTAATCACCCAACACAAATAATTAATATATCACATTCTCCACTAATTATACTACCATGAAACACTATATGACCATATGTCCGAACTACCGAATAGTCACCAAGGGGCAAAGGCACTTAGGGACGAGGGGGTCACCCCTTGACATTTCAAATTTTTTTTTTTTTTTTTTTGGGGTTGGGGGGGGGGGGGGGGGTAGGGGGAGGGGTGTTGCCCCAAACCAAACACTGATATAGCTCACGTCTTGACTTTTCAAAAAATTTTTTTTTTTTTGGAGGGCGGAGGGGGTCCTAGACTCTTAGCTAAACACTGACACACACAAACACTGATATTTCAAAAAAAAAAAAAATTTGGTCCTAGACTCCTAATTAAACATTGACACACACAAACACTGATAAACACTAATACAACCCCCTTCTCCCAATTTCCAAAGTCTTGACTTTTTTTTTTTTTTTTTTTTTTTTTGGATGTTTTTAAAATTCTTAACTTGCTGGACAAGGATCAGTTTTAAAAATAAATAAATAAATAAAATTTGTTGGGCAAGGCTTTAAACGGCAATCAGCAGGATTTCTAAAATATTAAAAGTGTATGAAATTCTTTATTTTTTTATTTATTCATAGTACTTGTTAAGTATTTTCGTATTTTCTTTGTTTTCTTTGTATCCTTTTGTTACTTTACCAACTCGTGATTCACCAAATTAAGATCATATAACACAGATTTGAGACCACACTACAACCTTAGTATCTTCTCTTTATTGTTTACTAGTAACTTTATTTATTATTTTTTTACTTTTAAATAAAAATTATGAGTATTAATTTATGATTATTTGTTAAGTTTTGATTTGTAAAAAAAATTATTTGTTATTATTTATGTGAAAATAAGATATTTTGATATGCTAAAATTATGAGTCTAGATCAGTGGTGATTTATATTAAAATTATCGATTTTGATTTGTTGTTGTTTATGTTAAAATTAGGAATTTGATTTGTGCAAAAATTAAAAATATTTATTTGTGCTAATATTAATTTTTTGTATTTGATATTAGTTTAAAAATTTATTATTATTGATTAAGGAAGAAAAATTCTAAAAGAATAATTAATGGGTGTGCCTGTATTAAAGGTGTTGGAAACTTCTCGAATTGCCTTTTATGTTGTGCCACAATCACAAAAATGTATTTGGAAAATAAAGTAACGGGAGCAGTTGGTTGCTCGAAAATTAGGGGCCGAATGCCCCTAATTTCTATATAAGGTAAAAAAAGAAAAAAAACAAGGTAAAAAAAAAAAAGAAAAAAAAAATAAACTTATCCAAAAATGGAAATTAGGGCCATTAAGGCCACTGTTTTTAGGGCCACAAAATATTTTTCATAAAGTAATATGATGATGGGGTATTTGATTGACCAGCAAAAAAGCAGCTACACTACCGAGTGCTTTCTTGCGAAACTTGACTTGCTCACATTGGATACACCCAAACATCGTTTTGGTTGTCCCTCTCAACCCTACCCACCCACCCACCCACCCACCCACCCACAAGGACAATTTCAAGGGTGTGTTGCAGCCGGCAGGGGCGGACATAAAGAGGAGCCAGCGGAGTTACGTCTCCTGGGTTTTGATTTTTTTTTTTTTCAAATATAAAAATATATATTTTAAAAAAGATTATAAAGATATTATTTAGAATAAAATGTCAATGACATTTTTAAAATTATGAGAATAATAATGATTATTTTGATTGAAAATAAAGGGACTATGATAATGCATATTATTACTTATGAAAAATTTATGAAAATATTTCAATATAATAGTAATGTTTATCATTATTGACATGCAAGCATAATTAATATTATTATAAAGTTGTAGAATTTATTAAATTATTAGTTACATTTGACATGTGGAGTTCACTTTTGCAAGTGTTTTTATTTTTATTTTTATTATTGGTTGATGATATCTCATGTCAATGATGACGTGATGTTATCATTAAATTGAATTTTTACTCAAATTTTGTATAAAAAATTACTTTATTATTATATAATTTATTGTAAGACTTATATCCATAACTTTTTTTGTATTGCCCATAATACATTAGTTATAAATAACATTATTTATTTTTTGATCTTTCTCAAAGTTAATCTTAAAAATTTATGTGAAATATTTTTGTAAAAAATTTCAATATTATAATTAATAAGTGTCCTCACTCATTTAATTTCCTGACTCCGCCACTGGTCACTGAGGTGAGGAGGGGTTTGTCGAACCCCCTTCCTCCTTCTTTCATCTTCTTTTTCTTTCTTTCTTTTTTTTTTTTTTTTTTTTATAATTTTTTTACTTATAACTTTAGAAGCTTTGTCTTTCCAACCATCTCCCTCTTTGTGAGGTGTTTTGTTCACCAGATTTGCCTTCTCCTTCCTCCTCTGCCTCTATCCGGTACCATCACCACCGTATCGCCACCAAATTTGTTACCTCCTTGACTCCACAGTCCCTCCCTCACCAGATCTACCTCCACCCCTTCTCCACTTCCTCATCTCCACTAGATTTGCTCCGGCCATCGTTTTCACTGCCGCCTCTCCATTGTCTAGGGTCTGAAGGCTTTTCCCGTGTTCCTATTTTTTTTTTTTTTTAATGCTTGGTTGTGTGGCTAAGGTTCTATCGGTGTTTTGGTTGTAACTTACCTTTTTTGTGGATGTAGCCTATGTACTTATCTCAAACTTGTTCTATTTTCGAATTCTTATGATCGATTTCTACTTTGCAGTACGAGCTTTGTGGCTTGATATATTCATAGCTTCTCCTTTGTGCTTTCTTTGAGATTTTTTTCTTTATTTAGTGTAAACTGTTGTTTTGTTAGATTGAATTCCTTTGTAAGTGTCGTTTGGCTTTTCTATCTTAATGAAATTTCTACTGATAAAAAAAAAAAAAAAAATCAAAAAAAAAACAAAACAAAACAAAACATCATTTTCGTTGTACTATAATTAAGGTGACTATTTTGCTTTTGAAAATGAACAACATTGACAAATTTGATAGCCGTGAAAGTTGAGGTAAGTAAAAATAGTTAACAAAGCTATAAATTTAAAAACAAAATACTCAAAAAAAAAAAAAATGTTTTGGAACTCTAATTTTTTACCTCTAAAGCTAGCTCTTGGCACAATGATGTGATGTTTTGGTCTTGATTTGTTTTTATTTTATTTATTTTTTGCTTATTACCATGTCATTAGTGCTCCATTAAAGTATCAAAATTAGTACTCTGAATCATTGCTGCTCAAAAAAACACATTTATAGATAACAGTCATTTTAAATGCGATCAACATCTCATAAATTTTGAATTAATATCATATAACTTAATTCAAAGTAGATTTCGTCATAATTTTTTATAATTTATAACATTTTAACAAATAATATATTTCACGCATGGGAGGATGCACATTTGTCAAACAAACAAATTCTCAAACCAAATTTCACTTCCTTGATTTGAAATGCATCAATCAACTTAGATTAACTCACTTGGTCACTACAGATCAAGGGAATCCTTGTTGAAGGTAAATATTAATTTACTATTAAAGGGTTCTTTCTAAATTCTTTTTCTTTTTCATTATTAGACTCTTTCTTGTATTATTTTTATTGATGTTAGGTTTTGAGAGTGGCATGTGTTGTCTAGTTTGATTTAATTATTTTGATATTTATAAATAACTTGTTACTGATTTTTAAAATTAATAAAAAAAAGATTTAATACACATGAAATGATGAAGTCAAGAAATTTCACTATGAATGTGTGGGATTTTTAATCTCATTCTTTCGTGTCTTTCTACACTTGATCGTATGACTAATAACAAATACACGATTCAAACTTTGGGGAGGTAAAAATACATTCACTTCTCATTTTTTTAAAAAAATTATCTTACTAATTACTAACTATATAATATAAGCAAAAAAAAGGTTCTTAGGTTTATGAACTTAGATCTCCTAACCTAATTTTTTTAGACTTTTGAATTAAAAACAAAAATAAAGTTACACGTGTCATAAAATCATTGACCCTTTCACTTTAATTATAGTTATTGGATCTTTCATTATTATAGTAATATATATCAAATTCCTTAATTTGTAACTTTCAAATTCAATAATTTATGCTCCTTTTATGACATTAATATGGAAAATAAATTTCAACAAATTTTATTTGTTTACTATAATGGCAAACATGATGTCAACACATGCAATACATACTCATGTTAGTTTCCAAAAATTTACCATATAATTTTTTTTATAAAAATTTACATTTATTTTATTGATTCTTTTATCAATATGAACACATTTTTTTTTTAAATTTTTATTAAATTGCAGTACGTTGGAAGGGGGGGGGGGATAATTTTATTATGTTTTGAAAATCAATTCACAAAACATAACAATTTGAAAAAAAAATAGATATTTAAATTTTATAAGCTACAAATCAAAACAATATTAATAGAATACGTATTGATATCTCTATACGTTAGGCGCCTGTGTTGTTTTTTGAAAAAAAAAAAAAATAACTTCTGTTTTGTATGATCATCACAAAATCAATGAAAAATTTAAGTTCTTCAAAGTATTAATTTAAATTATTATTTTTTAAATTGAGAAATATATATGATATATAACTATTAACTATATCTAATTTCACAATTTTAAAACTATTAAATTGAAAGTCCAAAAAATAAAATCTTGACTATATTTTGATTTTTAAAAACTAAGAAATATATACAGCGTAATTAAATTTAAAAACCTTTAAATAAAAAAAATTAATTATTTTTATATATAAGTCACATTTCAATTGAAATTTGAAATAAAAATTTTAAAATAGAACTTTAGATTTTAAATTAAAAAATCAAAAATAAAAATTCAGTAATGTAGTGGTCACAATAGTATAATATCTTTGATGTGGCGCCTAATGTAAGGTGCACATTATGTGGTAATCAGAATATGGTCACTTTAGCATTACTTTTATAAAATATATATTATTATTATTATTATTTAAAGTGTGAATTATAAATAAATTATTAAAATAAATAATCTTTTTTTTTTTTTTTTTGGATAGGTTGTAAAATTATGTTTAAAGTAAAGCATAAATTCATCCTCTACTATTGACTGTGGTTGAATAGTTTGTCCAATTCAACTAGTTTGTTCCAACAAAATACCATGCCGAGATGAGAGCTTTTATTCATAAAATAAGCATTGGCTAATAGTACTTTATTATTTTATGCAATTTAAAAATATGTATAATAATTATCCATTTTTAAACAATAATTATAAATTTATTTCTCTCTTAGGTTTTTAAATAAATTTATTATGACTTAGGTTGTGTTTGATAAAATTAAAAAGTGAAAATTGAATGATGAATTTTTAAGTTGAAAAGTTGTTCAATACACTACGCAAAAAATGAGCATTAACGGCGGTTTTTTACCGCCGTTAAAGGATGTTAAACCGCCGTTAAAGCCTTTAACGGCGGTTTTAACGGCGGTTTCGTTACCGCCGTTTATGCGCGTGTCGGAAAAAATAAAACCGTCGTAAAAAGGCAAAATACCGTCGTTAAAAATCGACCAAAAACGGCGGTTTCGTAGGGCCAAAAACGGCGGTTTTTTACCGCCGTAAATAGGCTAGAATTTTTCAAAAAATAATTCTTTCTTCTTGCACTCCCCAAGTTTCGAATCCATGACCTCTCATCCACCCACACCACCAACCACTTTGCCACAACCACTTTTCATGAAATATATTACCTAAATAAATATTTAAACATTACTTTTACTTTGTAGATGGTTTCGCCGGAGTGTCGCCGAAGTGCCGCCGGAGTGTCGCCGGAGCTTTGCCGGCAAAGACCGCCGGCATTAACGGCGGTAATGGTTGAGCATTAGCGGCGGTTTTATTACCGCCGTTAAAAGTGGGCATTAACGGCGGTTCGTTACCGCCGTTAAAAGTGAATTTAATTACCGTCGTTAAAGACACTTTTAGCGACGGTTTTTTTAACGGCGGTAACGAAACCGCCGGTAAAAGTACTATTAACGGCGGTAACGAAAACCGCCGTTAATAGTACTTTTAACGGCGATTTTCGTTACCGCCGTTAAAAAAACCGCCGTTAATGCTCATTTTTGGCGTAGTGATAAGAAATTAAATGTGGAACTAAAATAAATTATTTAATATGTACAAGATTATTATTATTTTTTTTTTTCAAATTGTGTATTTTACAATTTTTATATTGTGATTATGAATTGGTAGTGACGGAGGAGGTAGCAACGGTGTTAGATATGGCACCAATGTCAATAGTGGTAGAGATTAAGGGATAATAATTGTGGTGATAGTAGAAAGTTGATATTGTAGAAATAAATAAATAAAAAAGTGGCGACGATGGTGGAATGATGATGGTGGTTGTAGCAACGGTGACAATAGTTATGCAGGTGAAAATTTGTAATGGTCGTTGTAGTGGTGGTAGTAATGGCGATGGCAAATATGGTGGTGATATAGTAGTGGTAGTGAAATGATGGCGGTATTTATGACAACAGTGATAATAATGATGATGGTGATGATAGTAGTAGTGGCGGTGATATATTTATAATAGTGTATGTCTATATATATGTATATATATATTTTATTTGAATATGTCGATACTTTTGTTTAGTATTTATAAATTTTGTCATGATTAATTAAGTTTCATATCCCTTAAAATTTTATTAATTTTCAGCCTATATTTTAAGAAGTACTTAATTTTTTAAGTGATATCAATTGTAATTATCAAACGAACTTAATTTATTATCACTTAATATATTCAATTTTAAGTACTGAATTAGATTATCAAACACCTCAGTCTAAGTCATTTTAAATGTAAAAATTTAAAAGAGATTAAGAGATCTCAAAAATAAATAAATAAATAATAAAATAAAATATTCTACACAATATTCACGTTGATATGATTTTCTGGCATTTTTTAATTGAAAACTACATTTCAGCTTCCAAAAGCAATCTTAACAAAAATTTATTCATTATAAATGTTTATTTTATGTCGTGCATGACACGAATATACTGCTAGTATAATATATATAATTTGTACAATTTTTAGGTGTGCGACCAGCCTTGTAGGTCCATCACCGAATGAGGATAGAGGATTTGATTTCCTATATAATTTAAGAATTTGGTTAAAAGTTAATTTTTTGAGTTTTTAATTTTTTTTGAATTACATCACATCTTCATTTTTAAATTTTTTTTTTACATTTAAAAAAAAATTCAAAAAAAATAAAGATCAAAAAATTAATTTTTAATCTACTTCCTAAAATAAGCCTAATTAAACATTCCCATTTTAGAATTGACAATCCTTACGAGCAAAATTTGCAAATTGGCTACTTAAAGTTGGTTCTAGGATTTTTTTAGGATCATTATCATCCTCACTTGTTTGTGTTTGAATTATAAATTTTAATAAAGAAAGGGAAAAAATAAATTAATTATGAATAAAATATAATTATATTTATCTTTTTTTTTCTTTTTAAATCTTTATTTAAAAAAAAATTTATTGATTGGTTCAAGAGTACCATGTGATCATACCCCTCACCAATCATAATTTATCATACATCTTCATATTCCTCAATCACCCAATATAAATTTATAGATCCCACTTATTTTACCAATCACAATATTATTGGAACAACACGTGATAGTACTCCAAAATCAACCAATAACTTCTCTTATTTAAATCTATAATCCACATGTAACTTAAAGGACAATACTATTGGAACAACACGTGATATTCCAAAATCAACCAATAACTTTTCTTATTTAAATCTATAATCCACATGTAACTAACTTAAAGGACAATTAAGATGACAGGTAAACCATGTGAAAGAAAAACTAAAATGATTATAATTTAAAAGTGACATTTTATGTTATTAACTTTTTAGCCTATTTTATTCTTTTAAAAATTATTTTAACTGAAAAAAACACCCTAAAAAGCCAATATGCCAAAAAGGCTAAACATGTTTCTACGTCCTTCTCTATTATTTTAAGCTGAAACTTGACCTGTTTCTACATCCTTCTCTATTATTTTAAGCTTTCCAAGTAATCGTTTTTTTTTTTTTTTTGTGTGACATTAACAACGTGGTGGTATAATGCAGTAGGATTCAATCACCACCGCCTTTAAACCTTTGAAATTTTGAGATGTTAAGTTTTGAAACAGAAATTTGGATCCACTATACTGTATTAGGATAAATTACAATTATATTTCTTAAAGTTTAACATTTTTTTTTTTTTTGTGTTTAAATTCCTTAAGTTTTAATTTTATTAATTAAGTTATTAAACTATTAAATTCGAATCAATTTAGTCCCGAATACATTATAACAATACATAAGTCCAAAGGTTATATAAAATCATTATAAGGCCCGAGTTTTAATTTGTTGTTAACTTAATTATCCTCCGCGCTCGTATTTTAGAATTGATATCAGAGTTTGGTTTCTTAATTTTACCAATAGTAATATATGAGCATTACATACATTGAAAAAGTCAAACAAGATAATTTAAATAATAATATTGCATCACAAATAATTATCAAACAAAATAATACTAATTAGGTTATTAAAAGAACTTAACGAAAATCTTAAGGAATCAATTATAAATTATACATACAGTTCGACATCTATTATTAGATAATTCTTATCCTTACACGGAAACTCTCCAAGGGAATTTTTTGAATTAATACCGCTAGGAAAATAATAAAAAATGGATCTAAGTAAGTATAGTCTAGAAGAATTATAAATAATGATGGAACAAAAAAAAAAAAATGATAAAATGAAATATAAAATAATATTATAAATAGCCAAAAAATCAGATAAAATGGATAATTACGTATTAGAAGAAATAAATAATAGTATAATAGAAATAGAAGAAGACCTATATAACCAATTAGAATTAATCAGAGAAATATACCAATTATAAAACATTAGTGTAGAAGATAATTAATTTAACAATAAATTAAAATTTGGACCTAATCACAATTTTATATAACCTTTAGGCTTATGTTTTATTTTTATATTATCTTCAAAACTAAATTGATTCAAATTTAATACTTTAGGGACTTAATTGATAAAATTGAAACTTTTGAGATTTAAATGAAAAAAGTGTTAAATTTTAACGACTATTATTATAATTTATCCACTGTATTATTTATAGTGTTTTATGTAATATTTTAAAACGATGTCATTTTGGGAAGAGAAAGAAGAAATGAGAGCTTTTTTTTTTTTTGGGCCCTAAAACGATGTTGATTTGAGACACTACATAGAGCATTGCAAGCAATACATTACAAAAGATCTAAATTATCGAAAGTTTGCAGGAGTTATATTTACACCAATAATACTAGCATGATCATGTGGCATCTTGTATTGCTACATTATGTGTCAATATTGGATTAATTTAATGAGTCATTATTCTTGCTTCTTATTAATGGCCAATGTAGTGTTTGGCACATAAGGTGATAAACGCAAGATGGTAAGAATACAAGGTCATTCTAGTATTATTGTATTTACACAATGCAATTTTTCTTAGTTTACATTGCTCTTTTTTTTCTTTTTTCTTTTTTTTTTCTTTTTATATTCGTTTTTACTTACAATTTTGTCCCAAAAAAATTACATTAAAGACAAATGATATACACATTCACTCGCAACTCCACCACCATCAACCATTACCCTTGACGTTGGCACTACCATTGCCCCAGTAGGCCCCAACAACTTTCGCACCTTAAAACCCTAGATCTAGAAAGAAAAAAAAAAGAGGAGGCCGTTGAGGAGGGATGGCGAAGGAGGGCTTGATGAGAAAGACGGGTGTTGGGAAGGCTTTTGATAAGAGAGGAGGTGGTTGGTGAAGGGAGCGACAATAGAGGAGGGAGTAGGAGAGCAAGTAGCAGAAGGGAATGACATCGGTGACAAATGATGGTAGTAGTTGATGGATTAGGGTTAACGATAAATTAGAAAGTTAAAAATGAAGGTATTATGAATATTGAAGTGGTATGGATTGATCAAAAATAAAAAAATTCAAATGGTGTATGTGTGAACTAGGAGTGTAAAAATAGCTCGCGGTCCAAAACTCGCCTGTGGCTCAGGGTGGGCCTAGCCCGATTAGGCCCAAGCTCGAGCTTGGCCCGAGACCCTGGGCATGGGCATGTGCCATCATTTTGAAGCCCGCACCATGGCCCAATGTCATTTTTGGTGGAAAAAAATAAATTTTTGGTGAAAAAAATATTTAAAAAAATGTTCAAGATTGAACCAAGCCCAAGCCTAGGCCCAATGGCCCCGCCCGAGGCCCCGAATACCACCTAAGCCAGGGCTTGGACCTAGGACTAATTTTCTGACTCGTGGACTAGCCCAGCCTAGCCCGAATTTTGATCGGAGCTCGTGAGGCCTGACATGGGCCAGCTCGAGCTCAGGTTGGGCCAAATTTACAACTCTAGTGTGAATTGATAGTAAATATGTTAATTATGAAAAACTGTGAATTTTTTTTTTTTTTTTTTCCCCATTTTTCATTTGTCATTTTTTTTTTCATTTTTCATTTGTTTTTTTTTTTTTTGTTTTTTTTAAGACACTAAAATAATGAAAAATTCAAAATATTTATCATTTTCATTTCTTGGCAAAATCAGCTTTCAAAATTTGGTGAATAACATTTGATGTTTTTAGAAGTGGATTGATATCATAAAGCTTTTTTGAAAAATAATTTTTTAAAACAATTTATCACATAAGTTTTTTAGTTCGACAAAAGAAAAGGGGACAAATTATACTAACGGTTCTTATAGTTTGGGACTTGTGTCACTTTGGTCCTTAACCTTTCAATTGTGATACATTTGACCCTGAATTTTTAGTTTTATTATAAATAAAGACAATTGAAGATATTGTTACTCTATTTTAAAAGCAAAGTAAACTAAATCAAACAAAACTTTATAACCAAGAAAGTTTCAACATTATTCATTACAAAAAAAGTCATCATATTTTAAACAAAATACAAGTTAACTAACACAAAATAAATTATATGACGACTTTACTCTTAAAATGGATCGTTTGTAAAGAAAATATATTTGATTGTCCTTATTTGGAACAAGATTGAAAATTCAAAACCAAATATATCACAATTGAAAAGTTAGGAACTAAAGTGATATGTTTCAAAGTACATGGATTGTTAGTGTAATTGGCAAAAAAATAAAAATAAAAACAAAAATACAACTAAAAAGGCTTACCATTGATTTTTCCTTACTTTTTAATTATTATTATTGTTATTATTTTTGTTACTTTTTTCTTTGCGTTGAAATCAGTTGTGACAAACAAGGCTGAATAGAATATGGTGAAGTCACCGTCAAATACCATAAATTATTATGTGGTCTGGAATTATTATTTTATATTTAATTTTTACCGATTATAATAGAATTAAAGGGCAAATTACAAACACCCCCTTCGAGATTTGATAAAAATACAGATTCTTCCCTGAGGTTTGAGAAATTACAAATTGCCCTCTGAAGGTCAAATTTTATAACAAATTAGAGCAAATTAGGGGGGAATCAGTATGAAAATAAAAACCTCAGGAGGCAATTTGTTATAGAAATATAAACCTCGGGGGACGGGATGTAATTTCTCAAACCTCAGGGAGAAATCTGTATTTTCACCAAACCTCGAGGGGGGTATTTGTAATTTGCCCTAGATTAAATTAATAAAAGTGAGATTTAAGGTCACAATAAATTTTGATGAAATAAGATCTCAAGCATATTTTTATTAATTTGATTAGTCATAATTAATTATATAAAAAAATAAAATGATGGTTTTAAACCACTAAAAAACACACTCATCAAAATCAAATACAAGGCATCCAATACATGGAGTTGCTTATCACTTTCCCCTACTAGTGCAAGATACCCCACCAAGTAATGTTGATTGATGTGATAATGGTCTCACTTATCCATTTCAAGCTTCCATTTCAAACAACTGTAACTTGGGCTCTTACATATAAGGGTTGACAAATTTTTTTTAATTAAAATATGAATTAAAAAAAATTAATATGTTTAAAATAATTTTTTAAGTTTTTACAAAAAAAACTTGTAAAATGTAAAGAATTTTTTTTTGATTTTTTTTATTATAATTCTTTGACTTTTTAATTTTTTGAATAATTTTTTAACTTTTTAATTATTATTGTAACTTTCCAAATTTGCCTATTTTTTACGTAATCCAGAATTGAATCTAGACAAAATCACAAATTTAAAAGATGTGCCCTTACTCATTAACTTCACATATAGGACAAAACAATATAATAATTATATAAATGAGTAATGTTGGAAATACTAATTAGTGTACCTAACATACTTTAAGACACATGATATATATATATATATATGGGTTCCTCAAGTCCTTATTATATCTAATTAATGTGTTAATTGGTACATTAATTAATATTTATAGCATTACAATATATTAAAATATCAACATGAGATTTCTTTAATAAAACCCAAATGATTTACTATTTGAGTTTCGATCACCATGCTACAAAGCATAAATCCACAAATTTGCTTATACAAAGATAGAAAAATAACGGATTAATTACACTTTGATTCAAGTTTCATTTTCATTCCTATTGTTTCAAATTAAATAAATTAGTCAATAAATTTTACTTCTAATTTCAATTTAGTCATTGTATTCAGGTTGAAAGTTAAAATTAACGATTTTAAAATACTTATGAATCTCTTAAGGTGTAGGCGTAAAAAAAATTAACAAAAATTTAAATAGAATTACTAAATTAAAATTAAATTCAAAGTATAAGAATCAAATTGTATAAATTAAAATTATAAAGATCGCAATAAAATCTAAATCAAACTATATGAGTAAAAATGTAACTAGCCCAAAAATAATACATGTCTCACAACTCCAACACATATATCTAAAACATTTTCACTTCTCCAAAACTCCAATATCTCTCTATTTAACATTTGTAATGTAGTAATTTATTAATGACAAATAGTAATTTCTATGTTGATTAATATTTAAATCATAAATTTAATGATTTTTTCTTATTGAATTTGTAATTTTGTCATTATTTTCAGTATAATATTTATATGTAAAACAAACAAATACATATAAAATAATATATTTTCAGCATATTCTCCCCCATTGTCCACCTCCTGATTTTTTTTAAAATATCAATATGTTTGGTTTTAATTTTTTAGAAATTAAATTTTTTATTTTTTGTATTTTTTATTTTAGTGAATATTTTTAAAATTTTAAGTAATTTTTTTTTTAAATTTTTTTAGATGCACCTTACTTAAATATATCTAAAAAGTAAAATATTTTAAAAAATCAATAAATACATAAAAATACGAAAAATGTACTAAATTTTCTTTTCTTTTTTTTTTTAATTTATTTATATTTTTGATATTTAGTGAATTTTCAAAAGATTTTTTCATAAATATTATATTTTTTAAGTATATTTATATTGGGTATATCTAAAAATTAAAAAAAAAAAAAACTGTTTAGAATATTAAAAAAGTTCTTGTTTGATATTTATTCATATGATTATGAGATTGTTTGGTGATTGTTTGGTACAACTTTTAAAAAATAATTATAATTTATTTTGATTTAAAAATCTATATTAGACTGTTTAATATAATTTTTACTTATAATTTATTAAATAAAAATAATTTAAATAAATTAAAAAAAATTAATTATTTAAAAATTATACTTTTTGATTATCAAAATTAACTAAAAAAAAAACTTCACTAACCAGGGTCTACATTATTAGCTTCTCCTTCACACTCTTGATTCTTCTATATTCCATCTCAAAAATGTTTGTCAACAAGCTTTCAGCAAAGATTTTAATAAATTATTTACTTACAATACTTCCTTACAACGAAACAAGTTCACCAACAACAGCCCTTACCAAAACCCACCACCACATCTGGATTGGGGGTGCCATGGATTGGATTTATTCCCTAATACAGCTAAGACTGGCATGATGCAAAACAACAAACACAAACAAAGACACAGAAACAACACTAGTATATGCTGACATTCAATTAAGACCAAAACCCAAAGGCGTGATCTTCAACTGAGAATCCAAACAAACAAGAATTCCCAGGCGGGTCTGCATAATCATCGTCTTCAATCTTTGGAAACACGTATGCCGGAGGAGGAGGAGGAGGAGGCAACAAGTTCTTGCTCAGATTATCTTCTTCATCCTGAGATGTATCTGATTGGTCTGGTTCGAATACATATGAGGAATCACCGGGCTCCAGCAGAGAGGAGTGACCCCCATCAATGTATCGCGGGCTATCTGAATCCAGTACATCACTTTTGACTGAACTAAGATCTTCTTGCTTACAAGCCACTGTTGAATTCTTTGATACCTCACCCTCAGAAACTGAATCAGCAATTGGCAGTCTTTGCATTGGTGCTTGAGATTGTTGGTTCGTATCAGACGATTCGGAGTTTCCCTTCTCTTTCTCCTTGAGAACCAGCTTGTCTGCGAGGTGAAGAACCTGAACGAGAAAATTTATAACCATTATACAACAAATATCCAAACTCCAAAACCACACAACAATTTTGATAACCAACCATCGCACGGCAGCCTTGTAGAATAGGCATAGACATCTGTGATACTAGTTCCGCTGTGTTTGATTGGAAGTTTTGAATAGGAATTTGAAAAAAGAAAGGAAAAAAATATGTGAGATTAAAAGTGAAATATAAGTATATTTTATTAGCATTTCACCTTTCCTTTTCCCTTTCTATTTCCTAATCTCTTACCAAATTCCTCAACCAATCTCCAACTAGTCCGCCAAGATAACTCGTGATGTATCCAAACGCAAGCACAAAGACCGATTAAGAAGCAACAATGGATGTCAAACAAGCCACATTCGTGATGTATCCAAAGGCAAGCACAAAGACCAATTAAGAATCAACAATGAATATCAAACAAGCCACATCAAAATGGTACAGTTACACATTCTTAAAGAGCTATAACAATGCACAAATGGAAAGCACTAATTTTCAATAGGGTCATTACCTTGGATTTTAGTTTATCTTTCTCCTTAACTAGTCCATCGTAGTCGGCCTTGAGAGTATTGTAGCTAGATTGCAGTGCCTTGTAATCCTTTTCTAGCTGTTTTGTCTTCCACCGTGCTCGGCGGTTTTGAAACCATATCGCAATCTGCCTAGGCTGCAAACCAAGATCCTTGGCGAGCTGAATTTTTCTATCCGGTTCAAGCTTGTTCTCTACCTCAAAACTCTGCTCTAGAAATTGGACTTGGTCGGGCGTGAGTCGCCTCTTCTTTTCGGGTTGATGAAAGTATTCATCTAATTCATCATCTACTACATTGTCTTCTTGATCAAACAAGTGGAAGAACGGTCGGTTCGTTCTTTTTCCCCCATTAACATCTTCAAAGCTAACCATGGACCTTGAACCTGATACACAGACAAACAAAACAATATTTAGACCATTTTGCAACCAAGACTATAAAATGTTAAAAAGTTAATAACCATTTTTGACATGGCTAGAGAAACTCTTCATCGCATAAAATTCTCACAAAATCGAATTGCTTATGGAATCTAAGGACTTTTGAAACATTGAGTTTTGTATGAACCTTTAAAAAAAAAAAAAAAAAAAAAAAAAAAACCAGAACCAGAAATCATAAATTACTCAGATCAACCAACCAGATATCGATTACAGTGAAAATTTATTGAGTTTAGATGTCAACTTTGACTAGAACAGTCCTTCAATTTTCCCAGAACACAAACACAAACACACACACACACACACACACACACACACACACAGAGTTAAATCATAATTTCTTTATGAAAATAAAGAATAAAAAACAGGGAAATTAAGAGTATTGATTTTGCTTGTTAGATATGAATTAAGAAAACCCCCAAAGAAAATTCAGGTGTAAATAATGAATCTAGAAGCAGAGCAAACAATCAAAAGTACCATATAAAGAAATCAAACCCACATACATAGGTATAATATATAAACATGTAACCATATTAAAAGCTGCAATTTAATCACAAGCAATTCAGCACCAAAAAAATGAGTGAGTGAAAGAACGAAAGAGTCACCAAGGAAAGAAGGGGAAGACCCAGAAAGGAAGAGAGAATCAAGAGGCTCAGAAGAACAAGGAACCCTTTGATTTTGAAGCAAAATAGTATTGGTACTCTCACCACCACCACCACCACCACCACCACCACCACAAGAAGCTCCGCCGTAGAGCATCCTCCGACCGGCCATAGCTCGAAATCGGAAAAGATGGGATTTTTCAAGCTGGCATAGTTATTATATATGGGTTATGAAGATCAGACAGTCCTGTTTGATAAATTTCTTTCTAAATTGCTTTGTTTTTTTTGGGTATTTAGAGCTTGTGTCGGAAAAAGCTAGTGATGATGATCTCCGTGATGTGGGAAGTGTGGGAACACCGGCTGCAGCTCACATCCATCATCACACCTCACCAGACCAACAACAAAACAAGCTCGCAAGAAGAGAGAGAGAAGGGTTGATTGATTATATATGGAAGGAGGAAGGCAGGGGGGGGAGAGAGAGAGAGAGAGAGAGAGAGTTGTGTTTTGTGTGTGAAATGAAGAGAGCTTCAATGGAAGGGTTGGGATAAGTAGTCCAGCTGATGAGACACTGTTCGGTAGCGTGACTGGATAGTTTCAGTTTCTGATTACTATAATGCCCTTACGCACGGTCTACGGTCTACACATATAGAAGGAAGGATAATGTTTGGTAATTCAAAATTTTGTGGTTTAAATAGTTTAAATTTGTCAAAATGACGTCGTTTTATATTCATTTACACTTAAAACGACGTCGTTTTGAGTGATTTGAGTTATTTAAGCTATAAAATTTTGAGCTACCTACCATTGTTGAAAAATAATAATAAAAAAGAAAACTCATAGTATCAGGGTTGGTTTGGGGTGTACTAAAAAAGTGTATTTTTTGTCTTTTTATAAAAAAATGTGCAAAAAAATAGAGAAATGATGTGATGAAAAAAAAGATAAAAAGATAGATTATATAATTCATGCCAAACCAGCCCTCAGTACCCATCACCCAAGATGGAAATCGTGTATGTTGGTTGGTGAATGTTTACCTTTAAGTTGATGCATTCCAAGAAGCTCCTTCCAGTATTATTTTATGTGAATTCAATTCTCAAATGAGCTCTCGTGCCCTAATATCAGTACACATCACTCTTATTGACTAGTGTATATGATTTCTATCTTGTTCGCGCTTGTGTCACTATTCATTTCGTTTGGTAATTGTACATTTTTGTCAACCGTTTGGTAATTATATATTTTTGTCAAAAAAAATTATTATAAGTTATTATATTACTTTTTTTATTTTTTTATATATTTTATCATAAAAAAATAAAAAAATTACTAAAATAATTTGATGCCAAATGCTAGTTTGATGAATTATGGAGAGGAAGAGGTTTAGGGAGAGGAACCGGAGGAAAATGAATGTGTTGTTGGGTGTGTTATATAGAGTGTTGGAGGGTATTCGTCTCAAAAGTATTAAAAATTTAGTTTAACTCACGGTGTAGTGATGGAAGAAGTTAAAATAAAATACGCCAATAGTTTAAAAAGTCCATTTATATATTATTATAGTTTGGGAAATAAAAATGATAATTTTCAATAGTTTATAAAATCTTCATGCAAATAACCCATTTTGAAAATTGACCTTTTTAAATGATTTTATTATTATTATTATTATTATTATTATTATTTTAGAGAGAATAATTTGATAATTCATAATTAAATTTTTTTTTTTTTTTAAAAATCTTACATTTCCAAACAAGGCATAAGCGTCCATTTGGTAAGATTTTTGGTAATTTTTTAGTGTTTTTTTTTTAAAAAAATTATGAGATAAAAGATTAATGTATTTAGAATAATTTTTTTATTGAACAAAAAATTGATTGATTAATGTGTATGATATGATATTTTGATTTATTTTATTTTATTTTTGGCCAAAATTACTGACCAAACGATGCTAATTAAATGAAACTGTACGTAGTTTGAAAAAAATATTTAGAAAGTTATTTGAAAATAAATTGTGAACTAAATTTTAATGTAGTTTATACTGTATTAAATTTTGAATTCTTTTCGTACATTACTCACGATAAAATAGTATGCTAAGAAAACTCTACTAAGAAAAAAAACCCCACAAACACAAAACAGTATGCAATAAAAAAACAGTATGCTGACAATCATCTAATTTAATAACACAACGCACATAATTTTGTATTTAAATAAATAAATTTTATTTTTTATTTTAATTGAATATTCAATTCTAATTGTTTTGATACTCTTTTAACATTTTGTATTATAATTCTTTACTATTTCTCTAATGAATTCTAAATTTGATAGATAGCTTGAATTAAAGCTCAAATTAAGCTCATATAGACAAAGTCTCGATTTGAGATTGAGACTCATAAGACAGATATTTAGGATGTAGGTTTTAGAAACATATGATGAATCGACTCAAATCTAAACTCGACTAGTTGACCAGTCAAAAGCCCATGACTTGAGATTGGGCCTTAAATTTTAGGCCCAGCCAATCTATTGTCCACACTTAAGTTTATCAATTCATGATGACACTTACAATTTTATCTCTATTAATACCAATCTTGAGTAATTTTGATTTATTGAAATAAAAGTGAGAAAGAACGATCATTTCATTCTTATATCTATTCTGGATCTCTAATATTTTTGCAAATATTTTAATCCAACAATTTAATGGAACTCTTCATTTTTGACTTTTGCCCTAAGCAACTCATTTATATTCAAGTTAATAGAATAATATGTATGGGTTTTGTTTAGAAAATCTTATCTAAAAACTCTTTAAAAAATGTGTGTATAATCAAAGTCAAAGCTCAAAGATTAAAATAACATTTAAGTTTCGACGTGCTTTGTGTGGAATTCTTAGAAAAAGTTTGGGCAAATTACAAACTCTCTCGAGTTTTGGTGAAAATACAGATTTTTTTCTGAGGTTCAAGAAATTACATCCCACTCTTGAGGTTTATATTTTCATAACAAATTGCCCCTTGAGATTTTTATTTTCATACAGATTTTCTCCTAATTTCTCCTAATTTGTTATGAAAATTTGACCATCAGGGGGGCAATTTGTAATTTTTCAAACCTCAGGGGAGAATCTGTATTTTTACCAAACCTCGAAGGGGGTGTTTGTAATTTGCCCTAGAAGTTTGTAAGATGTTTCATTTTTTTTTTCCTACCATTATTTTATCAAGAATAACATTATTTTAATAATTTTTTATTTTATAAATTTAATTTACAAATTGGGATGACCATTAAGTTGTTCATATCATTTCTTGTGAAACATTTAAATTTATACAAAAACTTTATATGTATAATATTTTCCTTTAAATAATTTCAATTTTAAAGGGAAGAGAAAATAAAGATGTGGTAGAGGGTCAATTTGGTAATTGGGGAAAGGGATTTGAGGACAGGTGTAGATGACAACTAGGTCATGAAGAGAGAGAAAAGAAAAAAATGGAATCAATGTCCATATCAGTCGTTGTCTGAGGGAGATGTGGGTGGACCAGGGCGGTTGAGATGAAGTGGAAGTAGAAATCAGCTTTTTCTTGTTTCCGTTTTTTAAATTCATTTTTTAGAAAATTAAAATTAAAATTTTTATTTTTTATATATATTTTTTATTTTTATTGAATTTATTTAATATTTTAAATAATTTTTTTAATTTTTAAATGCATTTAATATAAATATGTATAATATTTATGAAAAAAATTATTAAAAAATTCACTAAATACTATAAAAAAAAAAAAAAAAAAGATATGAAAATTTAGTTAATTTTTTGTATTCATGTGTATTTATTAATTTTTTAAAATATTTTTTTTAGATACATTTAAGTAGAGTACATCTAAAAAAGTAAAAAATTACCTAAAATTTTAAAAATATTCACTAAAAATAAAAAAATATAAAAAATAAAAAACTCAATTTAAAAAAAAATTAAATCTTAAAAATTGAAACAAAACCCAATGAATGGTGCTTTGCTTTGCTTTGAGAGCTCCAAAAATAAATTAATTTTAATTTTTTTTTTTCAGAGGCAGACACATGGCCGAGTCCAGTGACATGTATACTTAAGACTCGTTTAAAAATTAATTATTTTAATACATTTTTAATTTTTTATGAATAAATATGTATAAAGAAAAATAATGTGATACTTTATAAATTCAAACCGAATTTGAAAACTCTCTAATGTAACGTGTCACATTAAAAGAAGAACCAACGGTTGAGATTTAAGTTTCAAAAGGAAGGTTCTATTTAATTTAATCTTAAAATTATAATTTGAGTATCGAATTATATTTTGAGTTATAAATTTTTAAAATAAGTTTTAAAAAGAAAAAAATTATTTAGTTATGAATTTTAAAAAAAAATTAAATTTTAAATTGTATTTCAAAATTATTTTAATGTTTTCATTCCAAGTTAATGGAAGATACCAAAATAACATCATTTCAACGTTGCTCTTTTATTTTAAAGCACTATCAATTGCATTATTGGGAATGCACTACATATGATTCCAATTATTTCAAAATTGTGGAAACAATTGTTTTAGTATTATTTTGTACCATTCATTTTGTACCACATATGATTGTCTCTTAAAAGTGTTTATATTTAGTTATTTCTTCAATTTGGTTCTTAAAGTTTGTTATTTTTTTTTTTTTCACTTTGATCCTGCATATTTTAATTTTTTTTCAATTTATTCCAAAAATTAACTTATATCCAAAATTAGATAGAAAATAACACATTAACAACCACATGTCATAAAAATATTTTATTATATACAACTTACATTTCTGATATAAACTTAAATTTTAATATAATAATATAGTTTTTGGTAAATTATACCGACTTTCTTTTAAGATTTGAAGAAAATATAATATATCCTAAGTTTGATATAATTACACTAAGTTTCCTTAAAGTTCTTAATTCATATAACACTTGATCCTATCTTCATTCGAAATTCGTTAGTTGTATGAATAAAAAAATAATATTATCTTCTCTTTTACATTTAAATAAACCATTTACATTGTGTATCATTATATCTTTATGCTATCTGCATTAATTTTGATCTCTTTAATTTTTCTAAACGTGAGGTTTATGTAATTAAGTCAAAATTGTGGGGGTTGCATTATATTTTTTATGCCGTGTGACAGCTAATGTGGTATTTTCTATCTAATTTTGAATAAAAGTTAAATTTAGAAGTAAATTGTGAAAAACTTGAAAAATGATAAGTGAGGAGAAAAAAAAAAACAAAAAACAAAACAAAACAAAACTTTAAATATCAAAATGAAAAAATGACTAAACACAAAGAAGGCAAAGTATAATTTACTTCTAAAAAATCAACCCCAATGTGATGAGTCTCACTATTTCAACAATGAATTTACCCTAGATCATTCTATAACTTTCCCTCTCCGTTATAGCCTGCTTCATTTCACGAATTAACCTTTTTTTTGGGAGTTTGTTTGTTTGATATATTTTTAGGGTTTGGGTTCTCTTATATTTATAATTTAATTTAAAAGAATATTTAAGTTTAGTGGGTCCATTGTGAGCCCAATTTCGATAACTCAAGCCATTCATTTTTTAATACTCGTTGAGAAGAATATTCATGTAAAAAAATCAAGATGATAAGATTTTAGTAGTTATATATTTGAATCATATTTATCTAAAAAAAATGAACGGTAAATATAATTTCAAGAATACTGTCTATTTTTTAAAGATAAATGTGATTTAAACATATAATTATCAAAATCCAATAATCTAGATTTTTTACATAAATATTATTCTCAATGAGTTCTAAAAAGTGAACGGTTTAGATTATTAATATTTTGACTTACGATGGGCTCACTAAGCCCAAATGCTCTTTCAAGTTGGATTCCCAACATGAGAGAAGCCAAATCCTATTTTTAAATTTTTTAATAACTTTCTAAAGTAATTAAAATAGATTTTTTAGTGGAAAATAAATATGCTAAAATGAAATGAGGTAAGTTTTTTTTAGTAAAATAATATTTTTTAGGGTAAATTACCATAGGTCCTAATAGTTATATTTAATTCTCATCAAATCCCTTCTTTTTTTTTTATCAGAAAGAAATTTCATTACTAATGCCAAACGGCATTTACATAGGAATCCATTCAATATATAAGCTTACACAAAGCAAAGAAAAATCATATCAAGCTAGCACACAGGTACAAAAACTATGAAAATCTCAATCACACAACAAGTGCTCGCGCTCGTACTACAAAGCAAAAGTCAAAAAATCAACTGTAGAGCGTGTCTAAGATAGGTCATAGATTACAATGACAGAGTAGGTAAGCCACCTAATAGCATCGATGGATTCTATACAAACACTCCCAAACCAAAAAAAAAAAAAAAAAAAAGAAAAATTGGAGAAAACAACCTCGTACCCGAAGGCAACCAGATCTGATTTTTGAACAGTGGAGGCAAACAAATCCAAAGCAGATCTGGCTGAGGGAAGGTGATGACAGCGATGGTGAGCAACGGAGAAGAAGACCAAGGCAGATTCGGCATCGGTGGGAAGAGGAGTAACTGAGCAAGCTTCCACCGAGGGGAAAGAAACTCCTCACAAAGAGGGAGAGGTTGGGAAGAGAGATCTCCCAAGGTTTATTGAGCAGAAAACAAGAAGGAAAAGAAAAAGGGGAGAGAGTGGAGAGGGGTGGCCGGAGGCCGAAGCCCCCTCCCCCTTCCAAACGGCGTCGGACGTAGAAAATTCTAAGGAAGAGGCTAGAGAGAGATGCTAAAATAAGTTCTAGTAAAAGTTTTGTTAAAAATAATTTTTTGTGACTATTTTTTGCATGTTTCTAAAATTTGACAATTAGTGACTTTTTTGTCACGATTTTTATAAATTGTTGCTAAAACTTACAATTAGTGACGTTTTTCTATGACGAATTTTAAAAAATATTGCTGGAAATTAAATATTAGTAACATTTTTTTATATTACAACTAAAACTTATAATTAATGACATTTTTTTATGATAAAATTTTTAAATTATCGCTGAAAATTAATAATTAGTGATATTTTTTTAGTAGTATTTGATGAAAATATCATTAATTATCATAGATACTATTGAATAATAAGTCTACACATTAAGACTTACACGTAAGTTCTATTTTTTTTATAATCAATCACAGACAAATGAAACGTAAGTATAATAACATGAAGAAAAAAAAAAACACAAAATTGATACAAAATACACACTAACAAATTGATTTTTGTAAAAAATAGATCAGACTAATAAATTTTGTAAAATTCATATTTTTTGTGTTTAATTTTTCAAAAAAGTTTTCCAGGTCTTCATTCTCGTACCAAATATTACTGCGCACGACCTCGAAGCTCTATTTGATATATGTTCAAAATAAATTTTTAATAGGTTTTTTTTAGAAGTCAACTTCGTTTCGTTGCGTTTTCAATTTCAATATTTTTATTTTTCTTCTTTGGCAAATATGACTATAGCAACTTGGGTTTTTTTATTTATTTATTTTAATTGTAAATCCCTAATAATATTTTTAAAAAAAAGAAAAAGATAAGGACAACAAAATTTTTTATAGTAGTATAGGTCCTCCAAAACACACAATGACAAAAATTCCTACTACACCATCTCAAGTAACGCCTATTACTTTTTAAACTCACTTGAAAATTTTAAAATTCTATTACTTTTTATCTAGATCTCAACTTTTATAAAAATTTATACTTTTAGACTTGTTTCATTAAAATATATATGTTAAAATTTGCCCTTATCAATTTAAAATTTCAAATCTCAGTGACATTAACTAAAAGTAAATTATTGATATCCTTAAATTCTTACACAAACTTGTAGAGGGATCTCTCCCTAATTACCTCTAACAACTCTAGCTATATAATTCATGAATAAATATATTGGTAAGGTTCAAATAGTCATTTTGTCAATTAAAAAGCCCAAAAAAATTAATGATAATTCTATTTACAGATCATTAATACTATCAGTATACACCATTTAAAAATTAAATTTATATAACAATAATATTCTCAAATAAAATGACTATTAAGGACAATATGGGTGTGTATACACTCATTTTAACAAATCACATATAAAAATACAAATATCTCTATACACACTATCACCTGGAACAAATATCTTTTTATTATTTTTCAAACTCAAAATATTATTATTTTGGAAGATTAGAGTTGAATATCATAAGATGTTCAATTATTTATATTTGAACAGAATCATTTTGTTCATATTATTAAAGTTGAACAAGTATTAAACATTCATGCATAAATTTTTTTTGAACATTTTGGTTTAGTTCGAATATAAATTTAACATATTAAGTTTTTTCAACATTGTATTTATGAACAATACAAAAACTGTTTTGTTTAAATTTTTGCAAAATACCACATCGATTGCTTCGTCAACATAAAGTTCAGCTTGCCATTTGGTTCTTGCTGTTTACTCTCATGTTACTTCCATAGATTCAACACAGATCGGAGAGAGAGAGAGAGAGAGAGAGAGAGAGACACACACACACACACACACAGAGGAATATAGAACAAAATATTTTAATCAGGTTAAGTGAATTAAGAGTAAGGACACTAAGCTATTGGTGAATGATGAAGAGATTAAAGAGAGGTGTAAGAAATATTTTGAGAAGTTGTTAAATGAGGAACATGAGTAAGGTCAAACGGGAAGGAAGTAGCCAGTAATAAGAAAAATGAAGACTACAGGTTCTATCGTAGGATTAGGAAATTTAAAGTAGAGATTGGACTTAAGAAGATGAAATCGAATAAGGTTTTAGGATATGATAATATCCATATTAAAGCTTGGAAATGTTTGGGTAAGAAAGGGATTGCGTGATTGACTAGGTTATTTAACAAGATTGTATTGAGTAGAAAAATGCCAGAAGAGTAAAGCAAGAGTATTTTAGTGCCGGTCTATAAGAATAAAGAAGATGTTTAGAATTGCAATAATTATAGAGGAATCAAGTTGATGTGTCATATAATGAAAGTGTGGGAGAGATTGATGGAATATCGATTGCTAGATATAATAGAGATTTTAGATAATCAATTTGGATTTATACATGGTAGGTCAACAATAGAAGCGATCTATCTTTTGAGAAGAGTAATAGAAAAATATAGAGAAAAGAAAAGAGACATTCATATGATTTTTATCGATCTTGAGAAAGTATATGATAGATTGTATTGGGATATAATTTAGTGGGTGTCAGAGAAAAAAATGGGTGACAAAAAGTTACATTGATGTGATTAGGAACATGTATGAAGGTGTGGTGACCGATATTAGATCGCTTGTTGGAGAAACAAATGAATTTTCAATTATTGTGAGGTTACACCAATGATCAATCTTAAGTCTTTATTTTTTTGCTTTAGTTATGGATGACTTGACTAAAAATATTCAGGATGATTCATCGTGGTATATGTTTTTTGCTGATGATATCGTATTAGTGGATGAAATTAGAGAAAGAGTTAACATTAAGTTGTAAACTTAGAGAGAATCACTTAAATCTAAAGGATTTAGGATAAGTAGAATTAAGACAAATTATATGGAGTGTAATTTTAGTAATAGTAACAATAAAAGCAAAGGAGAAATGAAGATTGAGTATCAAGGACTACTTAAGAGTGAATATTTTCATTATTGATGATCGATTATAACAATGGCTAGGAAGATTAAAGCGGATATGGTTTGTAGAATTAAGGCGGGGTAGTTTAAATGGAGAAGTGCGTCTGGAGTACTATGCGATAAATGAATACTCAATAGACTAAAAAGAAAGTTCTATAGAACAACTATTAGACCAATGATATTTTATGGGACGCAGTGTTAGGCAACTAAGAAACAATATGTAAATATAATGAGTGTTGCTGAGATTAGGGCTGTGCAAAATACTGCCTAATCCGTCAAAACTGCATTGATCCACATCAATCCACACTGCTATATCCGCTAACCACAGATTAAAGTTTAAAATTTATAATTCATCTTTCAAACTGCTCCGTTTCTCTATAGTTAATATATATACTTTTTGACATCCAATAAAATATTAAAATAAAAATAAATGTAAGAGAGATTTAAGATGTGAAATTTGTTATAAATAAGTAGTTATATATAGGGAAAATTATGCAAATAGTCCTTATAATTTACACGATGTGTCAATTTAGTCCCTATAGTTTCAATTTGCTCGATTTTGCCCCTTAATTTAATGGATTGTATCATTTTAGTCCAATAAATAACGGTTGTTAAGTTAACTTAACGGAAAGTCAAATAATGTGTCAATTTGGTCATTGTATTTTTCATAATGTGTCAATTTAGTCTCTGTCAAAATCGAGAAAATTGAAACCACAGGGACCAAATTGACACATCGTGTAAAGTATAGGGACCAAATTGACACATTATTTGACCTTTCGTTAAATTAATTTAACAACCGTTATTTATTGGACTAAAATGACACAATTCATTAAATTAAAGGGCAAAATCGAGCAAATTGAAACTACATGGACCAAATTGACACATCGTGTAAACTACAAGGACTATTTACATAATTTACCCTTATATATATGAAACATATTATGGCCCTGTTTGTTAGAGATTATTTTCAGCTTTCAGCTTAATTTAAGCTGTTTTGATATGTTTGGTTTAGCTTATGCTTATAGCTTATAGCTTTGTGGAAGTCAGAAATCAGCTTATTCTTTGAGTGGGGCAGGAGATGCTTTGAGAATAAGCTGGAAATCAGCTTAAGCTGAAAGTTATAAGCTATAAGCTGTTTGGGCATAAGCTATAAGCAGTTTCCCACAGCTCTACCAAACAGGGCCTATGTAAAATTAGTTTGTATTATATATATAAAAAATATTATGCAAATTAGTGTTATATACTATGCAAATGTTTGATAATTTGTTAGAATATTCTTCAATCTATTAATCCTTTTAAAACCGCCCGAACCATGATTTGCCAATCCGCTAATCCGCCAATCCGTCATTCGATTTTTAATTTTGCTCTTAAACCACCCGAACTGCGCCGCGTACACTCCTATCTGAGATGAGAATGCTAAGGTGGATGTGTGACAATATTAGAAAAGTCAGAGTTAAAAATGAGTATATTCGTGGATGGATAGGAGTAGTACTGATAGAAGATAAGTTGAAAGAGAATAGATTGAGATGGTTTGGTCATACAATCAACAAAGGCAATAGAGATGCCATACATTAACGGTAGATAGAAGTGTTAGAGAAAATGGTAGACTTAGATTGACGTAGGCTAATGTAGTAAATAGAAATATGGATTTTCTTAATTTAACTAATCAAATGGTTATTGATAGAGTTGAGAGGAGAAGAGGAATTTATATAAGCGATTCCATTTGATAGGACTTAAGGTTTGGTTTGTATTTTGGACCTTATTGTCTTTTCAATTTTGATGGTGTGTACATCATCTTGTGTTAGAGTGTATATTGTGTTTTGGGTTATACTAAAAGAGTAATATTATGGTATGTGTTGAATGAAAAATCAAAAGTTGACAATATTATTAATGTGAACAAAGTAATAATGAGTAATGAGAGAATTCAAGGTGTGTAAATAGAATCACTCAAAAATTAAAGGTGCTTTCCTGAGCTCCCTAGTCCATATTTTTTATTAGCTTAAGAATAACTAAAACATATTTATTACCTTAAAATATGAAGTTATTTTTTTATAAATAAACAAAATTACCTTTTGTGGAGTTTCATTATCCAACCACCTCCAATCCAATCGCCGACGACAATTTTATGATAATCACCATCGATTATATGTTAACATTTTTAACGACACTTCAGCGAAATAATTTTTACTGTGCTAAATCAATGAAATGTTAGAGTTTTAAAAATGAGAAAATTAATTAATTAACGATTAAAAATTACAAAATAGAAATTAGATTAAAATTTTAATGACTTTGACTTTAAATTAATGAAAAATCAATGTTTTCAAAACAAATTTTTTTTTTCCAATTAATGGCTAAAATTTTTAGAAATGAAAGTAAATTGAATTTTTACTGTATTATACTGAAACTTCATTGACTTTAAGGATATTTCATTAACTAATTTCATTCAAATTTAATAAAATTTAAATGTCTTTACATCACTATAACAAACAAAATGTTTACCAAATAACAAACACACAAATGACAACAATTGTTGTCTGAATAGTGACTGCAAATGGCGGCAATGGTTCAAATCTTAGATGGTAGTTGTAAATGGTGATGACGATTTTGAGTAAAGAGTGGCGGCAACCGCAAATTCAATTGAGCTAGTGGATATGGTTGAAATGATGTTGGGCTGGGCAACGGATCCGCCGACCTGCCAGATCCGCCCGACTCGACCTGACGCCAAATGGGTGGATGCGTGGTACCTGGCGGACGGGTGCAGGCCAAGATTTTACATTCTAGCGAATTCGGGTCGGGTGGCGGGTGGCCCTCCATTATATTCGTGTAACCCGACTTGCCATTTGTCTCCAGATTTTTTACATTTTTTTTTATATTTTTTGTACGCCCCCTCCCCCTTTCTTTTCTGATCTCATCATCAAAAGACCTAACCCTTTCTTTTTCTTCGGCAGTACTCTCTCTCTCTTTCCCCTAAAAACCCTACCCTATCCATCTATCGACGGCGACTTTCTCATCATCCGACGATCTTCTCCATCGGCGATCGAAGATCTGCTTCTTTTTTTTTTTACTCATTTTTCTGAGAATCTCAGATTAAAACCCTAACGGTTAGGGCCTACCCCTTTCTTTGACTGAAAGAGGATTGTTGATCATGGTGGTGGTGGTGAGTTCTATTTTTGTCTTCATCTTTCCTCTTCTTGTCTTTTTCACATGAATCTCTAACTGCTTTTATTTTTTTAATTTTTGTTTTGTTTTGTTACAGTTCTGAAAGCAAAGAGATGGTGAGATTAAAGTGAGGGTTCTACACACACACACAGAGAAGCTTACAGAGAGACGAAGTTTACAAAGAGTTCGAAAACCAGAGGTTTGTGATTTTGATTTTATATCTGTGTTTGTGATTTCATATCTGTGTCTGTGTGATTTCTATCCGTGTCTGTCTGTGATTTTATATCTGTGTTTGCTCTTCTTCTCTCCTCTTCTTCTCTTCTCCTTATTCTCTTCTCCTGTTCTCTGGTATGTTTCTCTGGTATGTCACTCCATACTCTGGTTTGTCTCTTGTTCTCTGGTATTCATTGGGTAATGTTTATTGTTGATGAATTTTGTAATCATATCCAGTATATTGGTTGATACTCCACACAAATTGTTGATTACAAACTGGTTGAAACACAAACGGTTAGGGCATGTATCAATTTGGATACTTTTTAATTTATGGCCAAGCTATGAAACACAATACCCAAATTTTTGTTGAATATTTTGCTCTGGATCTATTAATGGGCAGTGATGGTATGTTAATGTATATGCATTCTCATTTACCTCTTAAACTAATTTATGGTATGTTAATGACTTGAGCAATTTGTGTTATAAACTGATTTAGAACTGCTTGGGAAATGAATGCTTTAGGAACTACTTGGGAAATGAATGATTTAGGAACTACTTTGGAAATGAATGATTTAGGAATTGATTTAATACTATTATAGTGCTTCCATATTAATTAATTTTTGGACAGTTAAGAGAGGAGGGCATTTGAGATATTCAAAATGAAAATAATAGATTAATTTTTGGACAGCAACCTGTCAGACAGGGTTTTTTGGATAGTTCATTGATTACTTTTTCATATTTATCATCTTTTTTATGCATTAGTCCTTCATGTATTAGCCCTTCTCTCTGTTTTGAAATCTGATTTGTATTACTTTTTCATGTATTACTTACTGCCTGTAGGCCATGGATTGAAATAGACCATGCTGTAGTCCTTCATGTGAATGGGTGTAGACCATTGTAATGAATTCTGAGAGTGTTTTTCAAAGAATTATGCCCATGCTGTAGACCATGGATTGACTGAAATACACTAAAATACATAATGCAAAAATACATAATTCACTCTCCTCAGTAATGCAACCTGTTTGAATTGTGGATTGAAATACAATGGGCATAATTCAAACATGTTGCTGTAATTGTAATTGTAATTGTAATTGTAATGCAACCTGTATGAATTGAAATTCATAATTCAATATGTATTATGTAATGCAACAAACAGGTAACATTGTAATGTAACCTGTTTGAAATGCATAACATTTTCCTTTGTAATTGTAATGCAACCTGTTTGAATTATGCCCAATATGTATTTCAGTGTAGACCATTGTAATGCAACCTGTTTGAATTATGCCCGTTGTAATGAATTTTGCATTGCCCAGGTTGCACTGTCCAAGTTGATTAATAGATGTGAATGAATAAATATTGCATTGTCTAGGTTTTTTTTTTTTTTTTTGTATGTTGCAAATTTGTAAAATTTCAAACCGCCAAACCGATTCGCATCCATCCGCCAATCCACCAATCCGCCAAATCCGCATCCGCCGGATTGGCAGATGGATGCGGATTGATTTTCTCCAATCCACCAATTTGGTGGACGGATGGCGGATTGGAGGTTTTGTGGCCGCAACCGATCCGCGCCCACCCCTAGATGCCATGATTCATTAAAGAATTACTTAATCATCTCAATAAAGTGGTAAATACGACTCAGGCAACTCCCTAGGGCTAGTGTCTGTAAGTAGGCGTATCAAGTACTACCAAATCCTACCTTACTGACTTCTAATCGGAGGGCTTACGCACCTATATGCACGTGTTTCGTATCTTACACCAAGGACACTCAAGTCAACTACATCCCCTAACCGGATTTCCCACCGTACTTACCTCAAAAACATTTCAGTTGCAACAATTGTTTTTCTCAAACAACATAACCCTTTCCAAGGCATAGCCATAGTTAAATCATATTTTAAAACTATGCAAAATGAATGAATTGAAATGCAATGATTTAGTTTTGATATACATGATTCCTTTACAATTCTCAACATTTGCTCATAGAACAAAAATATGATATTCAACATCTATACATGTTCATACTCCAAAAACTCATATCAATTCCACATCCATGACATTCTTTCATATTCACAATCAATGTGATGACCGGGTATGGAAAATCGCCTCGTTCCTCTTTGATTTATGTTGGGTTTACTCTTGTTAGAGTGTTGGGTTTAACTTGAAGTCTTGTCAACTGTTTGGGTTTGTTGTTTTTGGAAACCTTTCTCAAAATTCTCGTTCTTATTTATTTCGGTGTCAAGTTTCATATATGTCGGGAGGCATGAGGTTGGATCTGGGAGTTTTCAGTTCAGCTGGTAAAAATTTTTGACTGGGAGGCAGGGCCGCACGTACGGAAGAAGGGTTGCACATGCGGCAAGCAGGGGTGGTCAGGGTGCAACACTGAAATAATTGCACGTGAAGCAACAGGTGCAGGGAAGGGAGGGCCGCATGTGCAGGGTTGGAGGTCGCATGTACGGTGGAGACGTGCCGCACGTGCGGAGAAAGGCACACATGTGCGGGAGTCTGCTGAGTCTGAAAACTTCCTCATTTTCTCCTTCTTGGGTTATGTATATATCACTTTTACACATCTATCTCTCTCTCTCTCTCTAAAACACTTTTCTTTCCCTTCTCTCTATATTTCCTACACCAAACTAGATTAAATCCTTGATTTATCCAAATCCATTAACATTTTGACCCTAGTTCCTTTATCAAAGTTGGAGAACTCTTTGAGGGCTACATTGTGTATGGTGGAGATCAAGTTTCAGCACCATTGATTTTGGTGCTTTTTTCTCTTTTTCCTTCAAGAACTTGAGGTAGAGATTTTCTCAAAGTTATATATATATATATATTTGCAAGATTATGTTGATTTGGAACTCTTTCGGGTAGTGTAAAAAATTTGATTTTGGCTCATGTGTGTTAATGATTTTAAAAGTGGGTTTACACATTCTTTTTTTTTTTTTTTAAAAAAAAGAAAAGATTCTTGAAAGCTTGAACTACATTGTGAGGAAAAATGCTTTGGAGAGATTTCTTTAAAAAAGATGAGGAAATGTCTAGTTTGATGAAAACCTAGAAGTTTGGGAGTTTTTGATAGAAATTGAAAACTTGTAAATTTTGGCTTTATAAAGTATTAAAATGAATGGATGATTGGGGAATTCTTGTTATTGTATAAAAATGAAAAATTCCATGGAATGTGTGAAATGGTTAGTGTTGAAATGTGTTGTTCAAAATGTTAATATAGTCATGAAATGATAAGGTTGATGAAGATGCATGAAATGTGGAAACGTTGTTACTCCTTAATAGAGATTGATGAATATATATTTATCTTGTGAAGTTTCATTGGAAAGAGAAATAGGAATTGTGATCACAATGGAAAAAATTGTGTGGAAGAATTGAAAATAGAAGAATATTTCTATATATTGTTATATGTTGCATTGGAATTTCAATTCATTTGGTTATTACGAGTTTTGAATCAAGAACTTAAATTTTTACATTGAAAAAGGAAAGTGTTTGTGAAATGAGATTCCATTGAAGTGTTTTGGGATAAATACGTTGGTAAGTCCAGATAGGGGATGTAGATGAAATTGATTAAGTTGGCCTAAGTGTCCAGGGTGAAAGATCGAAAACACACGGATGAGGTACCACGTGCCTTCCGGTTAGCTACCGGTAAAGTGGGATTTTGGTAGTGCTAGTTATGTTTACTTGTAGACTCCAACCTAGGGATTACATGAGTCATATTTACCGCCCCTTGAACTTGATTTAAAATTATGAATTGTTGAAATTTCAAGATTTCGTTGTGCATGATGGTTTTCAAAAGATGAAGATAAGGCTTTCTTTTTAAAAACATGGCATGACATATGCATTTCATCTTATGAGATTTATATAAAATGTATATACTTTATTAAGAATTTCTTACTGGGCTTTATGCTCACCTTATGGGATTTGGTGCAGGAAAAGATGTGGTGATTCCGCCAAACTAAGGGCGTGGATGTGTATGTTGAGAGCACAAGACTCTTGTTTTGTTGTGATTATATTTTTGCAAGCCAAGGGCTATATTTGTATGGGTTTAAGCAATCATTTTGTGTAACTGGGCTTAAGCCTTGGACTTTGTAGCCCTTGAGGGCACTTATTTATGTTTGACTGGATGTTTTACATGCTATAGATTCATGTACTAAAATCGTTGAATGTGTTTTCGCATGTGGAACTATTTTGTAAATCTCTTATGTTTATGTATGCAAGTGTTGGAGATTTATTTCGGTTTACCATAAGGAGCGATGGTTGGTGTACTTTTATTATGTATTTTCTTGGGACGTTATAACTTGGTATCAGAGTTATCGGGTTTGAATACTTGGAGCTCATGGGAAGTGATTGCCTTGCCACAATGGGTTCGTTTCGCTTGATTAGGAGATGTTCCATATTTTTGTGGTTATGTGATAACATGCTTATGTCACTAGATGGGTATGGGGTTGAACTTTTGGAATGTGGTTTGCGCCTATTAAATTCCTTGAGGTCTTATTAGAAGGGTACTTGATCAATACTCGTTCTACTAAGAATTCTTGGTGAGACAAATTTCATTGCAAATGAATGATCCGTATATGTTTATATGACTAAGTGCTTATGTGGAGTGAAACTAAGTTGTTTATGAGGTAGGGAAATATATAGAATTGTTGTGGTCGAACGTGTGAGGCAAGTTGCGAGCATGTAACTTCCCTAAAAATACATAATAGATACAACCTAAACCATATATTAATAATCGCATAAATCAGAGTAAATAGTCCTTTCATTACATGAAGTTAATGATGCAAAAGAGTTTAACATATGTAAATGCCCTATTGGCTTACACTTTTCCAAGCCTTGACTTGGTTACAACAAAAGTGAGCTTCGTTCATTACATCTTAAGCCCTTGGCTTTACAAAAATATATAATTAAATAAGAAGCTCTTGCTCTCGAAAATCTCTCTAACGCTATTGCTTTGGTGGAGGCATTCCATCATTACTTGAAAATGTTTTTTTTCAAATAGGGTGAGCCACAGCCTAGTAGGAATCATCTAACACAATATACGAGGTTTAACAGAAATATAAGTACAACGTGTATATACAGTGCCTTGGGATAAAACATTCACAAATTTATATATATGAAAGATACCAAATTCAAACCTTAACCCATTTTCCTTCAATTCATATTCCGTTCACTTATCTTTCTCAATTCATGAGTCAATTTCATTAATTCTCAACAACCAAACTGAGGCTACAACTCAGTGGTTTTCAAATCATGCAATACATATATGTAAACGCTTCAAACTTCCATTTCACGGATATTTCGCCCGCGAGCAACCGTCAAACGGGACCTATGTAAACGTAGGCTATACAAGCACTACAATTGCCATTTTACGGATATTTTGTCCACAAGCTAGGCACCTATATATAATTTCGGGACTTTTACCTAGGACACTCCGGCCAACTTAATTATAATAGAGTCCATCCCCTCTTTCCTCCCAAACAATGGAGGGGGGGGTCCCATCCCCTTTCTCCTCCCAAACAGTCATACATATACAATGTATTTAAACACGGTCACATTCAATGACAACTATCAAAAGATTAGTTTCAATTCACCTAATCCACATGCAATTTCTACAATAGTCAAAGCTATCTTCCACCGATAGCCCAATACAGTTATCTCTAAACATATATTCAATCTCAAATAGATAGTTCATTCAAAACTTCCAAAAGTGTAAAATAATACATATTCAATTCCACCATTTATATCAAAGATCATCCAATTTCATAATTTCAATGACAATTTCAATTATTTATACAAAGTAACAATTTGATCCAATTAGGGCAAAAACCCATTTCCCATATATCAACCCAAGTATCAAAATCCACAATTTCGACACAGCATGAACATATTTTCAGTCCCCAAACTCATCTATTTCATATTCACCAAAAATCCCTATTTTTCATTTCACTCCCAAACCCTAGGTTTGATCAAACTACTCCCAAATTCCACCATTGTTACACAATAACAAATAACTAAGCTAAAAACCATATGAGAGTGTATAAAATCCCTACCTCAATGAGTGAAGACAAGCCAAGTAGGAGTGAAACACCGATAACGCTGAAACCCACTTCTATTCGAATCAAAATGAAGATCTTGAAGCACTCTACTTTTTTCTCAAAGGCACTAGGGTGGAAATCCTAACAGATCTAGATGAAATCTTAAAGAGAAGGTGTATTTTAGAGAAAGAATGTGTAGATCTAGGTTTTGAAGAAGTTTTAAAGAGAGAGAGAGAAGTGAAAAAGTGATTCAAAATGATGTTTTCACGGACTGTTATATACGCAGTCCGCTCGAGCGTGGAAAAGACACAAAGTTCCGTTCGAGCGCAAGAAGCGAAGCTCGAGCGTGGAATACACATTTCCAGAAGTTTTGCAGACGAAGGACCGCGCTCGAGCGTGAGACTAGACGCTCGAGCGTCCAATGCACTCTTTCAGTATTTGCAGACCTACAAAAATACTGAGAATTGATAAATCCCGCTTGAGCGCAAGAATGGCTGCTTGAGCGGATGAGGAAAATTTATGAAGCCTGCTCGAGCGGAAGAGCCAAAATCTAGACATCACAGGTTTGGAAAAATGCACAACCAATCTGTTCCAAACACACAGCTACAACTTGATAACCACACTAAGCGGAAGACAAGGAAAACAAGACATGAATAACCGTTCTAAACCATACCAACCCGAGTCCGGAATACAGTAAGTGATGGGTCAAAATTGGAATTGCTAGAGAGCACATTTGGGTTCGTGTCTTAAATTGTTTGCCTCATTCCTTATTTGGATGTCAGGAAGAGGTCAAGCCTGTGGTAGTAGAGGCGGGAGGCACGGTAGGCCTCGCTAAAGTGTACATGAAGTATCGGTTCATGAGGTTCCGGTGCAAGAGGAAAGGTTCGGCCAAGCTAATGCGGCCGAGCAAGCAAGCCAAGCTAATGTGGCTAAGCAAGTGGGGCAAATGGGGATTCTGGAGCAGGCGGGTCATGCCTCAATAGGGGCCCTAGCCCAAGAAATGACAGGGGCTTTGATGGAATCGATGAATTTGTTGAGGGCGGAGAATCAAGCCCAAGAGAACGCCGTAGAGACAACGGCGAGTTTTCTCACTAGAGAGTTTTTGCGAACCAAATCGGATGAGTTCCATAGTGGGCCCGAGCCCAAGAAAGCGGATGAGTGGCTCGAGCAAACGGTGAAGACATTTGAGATGCTTCACATTGAAGATAGTGAGCTAAGAGTAACTCTAGCGAGTTACTACCTCAAGGGAGATGGGGGCCAATGGTGGAAGTACGCCAAGAGTAGAGTGGAGCCGACATGGGAAGCCTTTGTGGTTGTTTTCCAAGACAAGTACCTACCTCCCACTGCTAGGGAAAGATTGAGGCAAGAGTTTCAAGACCTCAAGCAACTTAAGCTATCCGTGGCCGAGTTTGAGGCGGCCTTCACTAGTTTGTCCCGGTTTGCGCTGGAGTTGGTGGCAACAGAAGAACGCCGTTGCATAGAATTTGAGAAGAGGTTGAGAACTAAAATTTTGTTCAAGGTTGCCAGAAGTATGATTCAGAACTATGACCGTCTTGTGGAGGCAGCGGCACACGTAGAGATTACTGTGTAGGCCGAGGAGGAGAGACTTCGGGGTTCGAGGTCTAGGGTCCAAGAGTCATAGGGTGATTATAGACTGACCAAGAAGAACAGGGACACCTTTTCATCCCAATCCCAGTCAGAATAGTCTAAATCTACTTTTTCCTTGCCTAGTGCGGGCTCAGGGAAGAATACACCGGGTAGTTTCTCGTGTTTCAAGTGTGGCCAATCGGGTCACAAGGTCTTTTCCTACTCGCAGAAGAGAGGATGGCAGTAGATGTTAACACCACCACTACCTAACCGATCTCAGAGTCAGCCCAGAACAGAGGGCAATGACTTATTTGTTTTCAGTGTGATCAGTCGAGGCATATGAGGAGAGCTTGCCCACAGTTGGGAGGCGCATCAGGGTCGAGGTAGACTCAGAACCACCAGTAGGCTTAATCAGTTCAAACTTCATGAGCTAATTAGGGAGCCACTTCAGCTTAGTCAGTGCAATAGGCCTATGCTTCTAGAGATGAGCAGGTTGATCAGAGGCCGTAGGGACGCGTGTATGCTGTTATCGCGCCAGAGCAGTTACCAGGATCCTCAGTTTGAGAGGTATTTTTGTTGTGTGTAATTCTTTGGCTAATGTGTTGATAGATACGGGTGGTGCCACATTAATTTATATCTACTGCATTTGCTTCTACATTAGGGTTAGAGGTGGCACAGTTAGCGTCTCCGCTCAGGGTAGAGTCACTAGTTGGGGGTACAGTTGACTTAGACCGAGGATGTCGTGGTTGTGAAATAGAGGTTGTCGGGCGCCGACTTCCGTTTGCTTTTGTGTTGCTAGATATGTCAGGTTTTGATGTCATATTAGGCATGAACTGGTTATTTTCGTACAGTGCTATGATTAATTGTTATCGTCCAATGGTTATGATGTGCACCTTGAGTGGTGACTGTTTTTATTTTCTGGAGGACCGAGTTGATAGGGTTTTGTCACCAGTTGTTGACCCTCGTGGTAGGAGCGAGCTTAGTGGTCTTCTTGCGACTCTCTTAGTTAGTGAGAGTGATGGAGCTTGTGTTGAATTGCCAAGGGTAGTTTGTGAATACCCTGATGGTTTTTCTGAGGATCTTACTAGTTTGCCAACCCACCGGGAGATAAAGTTCTTCATTGACTTAGTGTTTGCCACAACACCAATTTTCATGGCACTACATAGATTTGCACCTGTCGAATTGCATGAGTTGAAGATTCAACTCTAAGAGATTTTAGACAAGAGTTTTATTCGCCCTAGTACATCACCTTGGGGAGCACCGGCTCTTTTTGTGAAGAAGAATGATGGGTCGTTGCGGTTATGTATTGATTACCGCAAGTTGAATCGAGTTACTATTAAGAACAAATATCCCCTACCCAGAATAGATGATTTATTTGACCAACTTAGAGGGTCTCGTTATTTCTCGAAGATAGATTTGAGGTCAGGGTACCATCAGTTGAGAGTCCAGGAGGAGGACATTTAGAAAACGGCCTTTTGCATGCGTTATAGCCACTACGAATTCCTTGTGATGCTTTTTGGTTTGACCAATGCGCCTGCTTCCTTCATGGATTTGGTGAACTGAATTTTTCGAGAATTCTTAGACCGTTTTGTGGTTGTCTTTGTGGACGACATCTTGATTTATTCGGCCTCCGAGGGAAAACACGAGAGCCACTTGCGGTTAGTGTTTAAATTACTGAGGGAGCACAAATTGTATGCCAAATTTGAGAAATGTGAGTTTTGGTTAACCGAGGTGAATTTTTTGGGGCATGTAGTATTGAGAGAATGAGTAACCGTAGACTCTTCTAAGGTAGACGCCATATAGGATTGGAAACAACCTAAAAATGTTTTTGAGGTCTGGAGTTTCTTGGGATTAGCCGGGTATTATCGTCATTTTTGTAAGGGACTTCTCTAGACTAGCAGCACATTTGACTAGGTTGACAAGGAAGGGTGTCAAATTTGTGTGGAGTGAAGATTGTGAAAAGTCATTCCAAGAACTTAAGACTAGATTGACCATCGCACCAGTTCTAATAATTCCGGAAAGAGGTTTGGGTTATACCGTCTATTGTGATGTGTCCCGGGATAGGCTTGGTTGTGTCTTGAACAAGAGGGGAAGGTTATGGCCTATGGCTCACGACAATTGAAAATTCATGAGAAAAACTACCCCACCCATAATTTAGAATTAGCAGCGGTAATTGTTTCCTTGAAGATTTGGAGGCATTATTTATATGGTGAGAAGTTTGAGGTCTTCTCTGATCATAAGAGCCTAAAGTACTTGTTTTTCCAAAAAGACTTGAATTTACACCAAGGGAGGTGGATGGAATTTATGGAAGATTACAATTTCGAGTTACACTATCATCTGGGGAAGGCTAATGTAGTGGCCGATGCCTTGAGTCAGAAATTATTGAGTAATTTGGCAAGTGTAGTCATTTGGGAATAGGATATGCTAGGTGATGTCGGTAAGTTTGATTTACATTTGGGTGAGTCCAGTGAGGGTGCTACCTTGTTAGTTTTAATTACTCAAGCTACCTTAATTAGTAAGGTCATAGAGGCACAACAAGGTGACCATGATGTGGAATCAATCCGTGATAGGATCTCTAATGGGAAGGAAAAGAAGGGTTTGAACATTCACTCGGATTTGAGCGTACATTATCTAGACCGTTTGTTTGTACTGGAATCTTGTAGAGGGAAGGTACTTCGAGAGTTTCATCACTCACGCCTTAACGTACATCCGGGAGGCACCAAAATGTATTATGATCTTAGTCGTCAATTTTGGTGGAGGGGTATGAAGTGGGATGTCGCCTTATTTGTATCGAAATGCTTTACTTGTCAACAAGTGAAGGCCGAACACTAAAGGCCAGCGGGTTTGCTCCAACCCTTACCGATAGCCGAGTGGAAATGGGAGCATGTTACCATGGATTTTGTAGTTGGGCTTCCTAGGACATAACGGGGCATTGATGTTGTTTGGGTGATTGTTGATAAGTTGACTAAGTCTACATATTTCATTCCAATGTGCACCGACGACTCAGTTGAGCATTTGGCAGAGTTGTACATTAGAGAAATAGTTCGACTTTATAGGGCCCCTGTGACCATTATGTCGGATAAAGATCCTCGTTTTATAGCCTGGTTGTGGCAAAGCTTTCAAGAGGCGTTGGAAACTAAATTGACCTTTAGCACCACTTACCACCCTCAAACTGATGGGCAGTCGGAGCGTACCATTCAGATTTTGGAGGACATGCTTCGAGCTAGCGTCCTTGATTTCAAAGGGTCTTGGGAGAGACACCTACTATTGATTGAATTCGCCTATAACAATAGTTATCAAGCTAATATTGAGATGACACCATTTAAGGCTTGTATGGTCGACCTTGTAGATCGCCAGTTTGCTGTGCCGAGGTGGATGATGCATCGTTGTTGGGTCCGGAGATTGTTATAGAGACAACCGAGAAAGTTTCTCTCATTCAGAAGAGGTTAGCTAGGCTCAAAGTCAACAAAAGAGTTATGCCGATAAGAGGAGATGACCTTTATTTTTTGAAGTTGGTGACCATGTGTTTCTTAAGATCTCACCAAGACGGGGTTTGATGAGATTTGGTAATAGTAGTAAATTGTCTCCAAGGTTCACTTAGCCTTTTAAGATATTGGAGTGAATTGGGGAAGTGGCATACCGGTTAGCTTTGCCGCCACAACTTTCGGGGGTTCACAACATGTTTCATGTATCTATGCTTAGAAAGTATAAACCCGACCCTTCTCATGTACTTGATTAGGTTGATTTGGAGGTAGACGAGGATACCTCATACGAAGAGCGACCGGTTCAAATCTTAGACATCCGAGAATAAGTGTTGAAGGAAAAGACTATATCGCTAGTAAAGGTGTTGTGGAGATACCATGGGGTTGAGGAAGCAACTTGGGAACGGGAGACAGAGCTCCACTCCAAGTATCTGGATTTGTTTGAAAATGCTTAGTTGTCTTAACTTGTAATGTTTCCTTGCATTTGAGAGAAATGTGTTAAATTGTTAACCACGTGTTGTTATGTGTATTGTTATTTTAAGCATGAGATTATTAAGAATTGTCAGTATTATTGTTGGAAAGTTTCATGCTTATGTGGTATCACGAACTGTTGCTGTTAATATTGTGACTAAGGCACTTGGAAACCATGATCATAATGGTGAATTTTGGTTGAGAATTGATATTGCGATTTGAAATTATGTTGGTGTGGTTTTGATCGCTTAGAGCCCCTTTTGTTTGGGTAGTTTGATTTAATTTCGGGGGTGAAATTTTCTATGGTGGGGAGGTTGTGATGACCGAATACGTGAAACCGCCTCATTCCTCTTTGATTTATGTTGGGTTTACTCTTGTTAGAGTGTCAGGTTTAATTTGAAGTCTTGTCAACTATTTGGGTTTGTTGTTTTTGGAAACCTTTCTCAAAATCCTTATTCTTACTTATTCTGGTGTCAAGTTTCACATGTTTCGGGAGGCATGAGGTTGGATTTGGAAGTTTTCAATTCAGCTAGTAAAAATTTCTGATTGGAAGGCAGGGCCACAAGTGCGGGGGCTTGGGCCGCACGTGCAGAAGAGGGACAGCACGTGCGGAAAGTAGGGGTGGTTATGGTGCAACACTGAAATAATTGCACGTGAAGTAGCAGGTACGGGGAAGGGAGGGCCTCACGTTCGGGGGTGGAGGCCACATGTACGGTGGAGGCATGCCGCACTTGTGGAGAGAGGCACGCATGTGCGGGAGTCTGCTGAGTCTAAAAGTTTCCTCATTTTCTCCTTCTTAGGCTGTGTGTATATCACTTTTACACATCTCTCTCTCTCTCTCTAAAGTACTTTTCTCTTTCTTTTCTCTACATTTCCTACACCAAACTAGATTAAATCCTTGATTTCTCCAAATCCATTAACATTTTGACCCTAGTTCCTTTATCAAAGTTGGAGAACTCTTTGAGGGCTACATTGATACGGTGGAGATTGAGTTTCAACACCGTTGATTTTGGGACTTTCTTCTCTTTTTCTTTCAAGAACTTGAGGTAGGGATTTTCTTAGAGTTATACACACACACACACACACATATATATATATATATATATTTGCAAGATTTTGTTGATTTGGAACTCTTTTGGGTAGTGTAGAAAATTTGATTTTGGCTCATGTGTGTTGATGATTTTAAAAGTGGGAATACACCTGGAACTACATTGTGAGGAAAGATGCTTTGGAGAGATTTTTTTCAAAAAGATGAGGAAATGTCTAGTTTGATGAAAACCTAGAAGTTTGGGAATTTTTGATAAAATTGAAAACTTATAAATTTTTGTTTTATAAAGTGTTAAAATGAATGGATGATTGGGGAATTCTTGTTGTTGTATAAAAATGAAAAATTTCATGGAATGTGTGAAATGGTTAGTGTTGAAATGTGTTGTTCAAAATGTTAAAATAGTCATGAAATGATAAGGTCGATGAAGATGCATGAAATGTGGAAACATTGTTACTCCTCGATAGAGATTGATGAATATATGTTTATCTTGTGAAATTTCATTGGAAAGAGAAATGTGAATTGTGATCACAATGGGAAAAATTGTGTAGAAGAATTGAAAATGGAAGAATATTACTATGTATTTTTATATGTTGCATTGGCATTTCAATTCATTTGGTTATTACGCGTTTTGAATTGAGAACTTAAAATTTTGTATTGAAAAAGGGAAATGTTTGTGAAATGAGATTCCATTGAAGTGTTTTGGGGTAAATACGTTAGTAACTCCGGATAGGGGATGTAGATGAAAATGATTAAGTTGGCCTGAGTGTCCAGGGTGAAAGACCGAAAACACGCACGGAGGAGGTACCACGTGCCTTCCGGTAAGCTACAGGTAAAGTGGGGTTTTGGTAGTGCTAGTTATGTCTACTTGCAAACACCAACCTAGGGATTACATGAGTCATATTTGCCGCCCCTTGAACTTGATTTAAAGTTATTAAATTGTCGAAATTTCAAGATTCGTTGTGCATGATGGTTTTCAAAAAATGAAGATAAGGTTTTCTTTTTAAAAGCATGGCATGGTATGTGCATTTCATCTTATGAGATTTGTATAAAATGTATATACTTTGTTAAGAATTTTCTACTAGGCTTTATGCTCACCCTATGGGATTTGGTATAGGAAAAGATGTGATGATTCCGTCAAACTAAGGGCGTGGATATGTATGTTGAGAGCACAAGGCTCTTTTTTTGTTGTGATTATATTTTTGCAAGCCAAGGGCTATATTTGTATGGGTTCGAGCAACCATTTTGTGTAACTGGGCTTAAGCCTTGGACTTTGTAGCCTTGAGGGCACTTATTTATGTTGGACTGGATGTTTTACATGCTATAGATTCATGTACTAAAGTCGTTGAATGTATATTCGCATGTGGAACTACTTTGTAAATCTCTTATGTTTATCTATGCAAGTATTGGATATTTATTTTGGTTTACTGTAAGGAGCGGTTGTTGGTGTACTTTTATTGTATATTTTCTTGGGGCCTTACAATCAACATTCGTTTTTATTTTCATATTCTAAACATATGCACAACATGCTATTATAATTTCTCAATAGCAACTCTCATCATTTTTATGGGTATCTTAACAACACAACAACATGAGAAAGATTTCTTTATTTTCTCAAGAGATAATTTCATGGTATTTCACAAATTTACTTTTTCCCAAATTGCCCCAAAACCTAGAGTTTGATCAGAAGAGGGGTTTTTCCTTCATTTTCAAAATATTTTTCTTTCATGTACCTCCTAGTGATTCATAGTTCACAAATAATTTATCTTGAACCAAAATCATAAGAAGAACATCATTTCTAACATTTTCTAGACTCAACACTTCAAAACTCAAAACCCAAACTTGAAATCATAGCAAGATGGTCAAGACATGTCAGAATCATATATATATATATATATATAACTCAAATAAACTCCCTACGTCAAGATTTGAGAAGAAAAGATGAAAAACTTCAAAATCATCGCCGTCGTAATTTGATCTCCACCGTACACAACGTAGTCCTTGATGAACTGTCTAAAATTAAAGAAGTCACTGGGGTCAAAATCTCAATGAATATAGAAAGATCAAGGAAGTAAATGACGTGGGTGGAGAGAAAAGAGAGTGAGAGTTAATGTACAGAGAGAGAGTGAAGTGAAAAGTGAAATAAAAGTGTGTAAAGACTCAACTTTTAAGTGATTGGACATATTTCTCGGAACAGAATACGGACAGACCGCTCGAGCGAACAATATTGCGCTCGAGTGATCAATTCAAATCTAAGACCGCTCGAGCGAACAATAATGCAATCTAGCTAAAAAGGTCAACTCCCAGAATCTCTCTCCTTCTTGCAAAAGACCGCTCAACTAATAAAACCTTCACTCGAGCGAAGCATACACACTCTTAGAAGTTCAAACTGCAAAACGAGCTACTAGAAGGTCGTCGTTACTGCTCGAGTGACGAAATAATCGCTCGAGCAGTTTCAACTCAAAAGTGAGACACAACAATCTGGCTTCACTCCAATACCCAAAAATGCAAAATGGCACCTCGGAACACACTAGAATGTATATGCTTTAAAAGGACTTGGGATATCACAGATTTGTTGGGGTTGCGTAGAGAATAGTTTCGTAAGTATGGCGATAAGTTTTTCTTATTTCATTCACACACAAAAAAAAAGTATTTGTTCAATTGAAAAGAAAATGGATGGATTTCAAGTAAATATTCTAAACATTTAATTTGATGGAACTAACATAAGAAATTCTATTGAATGTTCAGAGGTCCGACTGAAATTTTCAAAATTGTTGGGACTGATACAATATTTTAGAAAGATTAAAATTTAATAAAATTTGTTAGGTTCATACTTATCTGTTTGGAAACTTCCAAATAATTCATTTTTTTGCCAATTTTTTTGTTTTTTGTTTTTTGTTTTTGTTTTAGTGACTTTTTTTTCAAAATTAAGTTAATTTTTTATTTTTCAATCCATCTTGTGTAGACGAATCTAAAAAGTAATTTAAAAAGAAATTCTAAAAAAAAATTAGAAAAGCCAAAATAAATAAAAGAAATCTACTATTTTAACTTTTTTTAGATAGGACTATTTTTGACTTATTTTTATCTTTTCTGTGCTTTTTTTTTTAAAAAAAAAATTTATTCTTTTGATTCATCTTGTCAAGTGCAATCTGAAAGCTTAAAAAAAAAATTAATTTTTTTAAAAATCTTCGCTAAAAAAAAAAAAAAAAAAAAAAAACAAACAAACAAACAAACCTTAAACACAATTTAAAAAAAAACTCTCATGTCCTATAGATAATTCGACCATAACAGCCAATCTTATCTAAATCGCCTCCAATCCAGGTATTGTTTGGATCTATAAAATCTACCACGAGTCTCATTTCAATAATTCGAACTATTCATCTTGATCATCCAATTTTTAAGAAACACCATAAATTGATTATGATACAAATATCAGATCAACCTAATTTATTTTATAAATGATATACATAAATGATTCAATAAAATGAATAATTTAAATTATCGAAACAAAATCTATGATACAACCCATAAGTCTGGACAACACTTTCCAATCGTGATGAAAAACTGCACGGGGCCAGGTCCATACCCATCTTATTTAATTTGTAATTTGACAACTACAACAATATGCACAAAGATGGCATAATTTGGAATAAGGCACCTATGCCACGTTTTTTTTGCGAATTAGATTGGAGGAGATTGTTAATGAAGGGATATATAGTTAGTGAAGGAATTATTAATGTAGAGATTGTTAGTGAAGGAATTAAGTAAAAATGTATTTGTTTTGATGATAGTGAGAGTGATGATTAGTGATGAGATTGTTAGATTATTTTTATATAAAATTAAAAAATATATATTTTTATATTAAAAAAATTCTAAAACAAATATAATTTTTTTTTATACAAATAACATGTTGCACTTGAGTAAAAAATAATAATAATAATAATAATAAAATAATAAATAATAAAATAGCACTTAATCCCCTCATTATTTTTTCAATTCCATACCTTCTCTAACTTTTTTAATCCGGTTGAATAGGGGAATTGTCAATTTGACTGGACTAATAATCCACTCATAAATTTCTCAAATCAAACATACTTTCACAGGTCTAATTTCACTATCATTCCAATCCTATCACTCATAAGGGATAACAAACATGGCCCTAGAGACTTGAGGCAATTCATTACCACTCATCCTACAAGACAATAGTAGCTCTCATCTTCACTTTTAAAGTAGTTTTTTTTTTTTTTTTTTTGAAATAACTTGCACCGATTGATCTTATTAGAATTGATGATAACAGAGACATCCACTGTTCTCGACTATGAAAATTTTGGATTCCAACACTTTCAACATGTGCTCGAGGACAGAATTTTTAACTCAATCTATTTAAATTTAACATAATTATGCCATTTATTTTTCATACTCCGCTCACAAATATGATAAAAGTCCTACACATGGCAGAAATTATCTAGTACAAAATGTGAGTGGGTTATACAAGATAAAGTGAAATATGCATTGCATCGATCTAGAGTTCTTCTTTCACATTTTATGTTGGGATTTTGCTTTCTTTTTTTGAGAAATTACAAATATATAGAGCACTAAAAAAAAAGATTACATTATAATTATTATTTTTTTTGTACAATTCTGACACACAAAAAGAGTTGCACAAACCACATAAATCAATTTGTACTATGCACACTGTAGAGTTGCACCATCACCAAAATGTAATGTTTTTCTCATTGCTCAATTGAAATGCAATTTTTCCTTTTTTTTTCATCACAAGAAAAATAAACATGCTGGTATTATTTTCATTTTTTTTATTCTAAGAGATAAAATAAAATAACTAATAAGAAGACTTTTTTGGCAAACTATTTCAGAAAATTAGTTTATGAAAACACCAATTTTTAAGTAAAAAATTTAAATTGGTTTAAAATTTTTAAAACCTATTTTTGCACAAAATAAAAATATAAAAACAATAGGGTGTTTCCCAACTTTTTTCCTAGTTTCTATTGTAAAAAACATGAAAAATGAAAATGCAAATTTAAAAAGTAAAACCAAACATGGGTATTTTTGTGTTTATTTATTTATTTATTTATTTATTTTTCTTGTCTTCTCCTTTTCAAATATTTTATTACAATATGTTTCTTTCTACTTTAATGCTAACTGGTGGAATGTATGCCTTTTGGGTAACACTCAAACACTCAAGTGCAAGGAGGGGCACCATCAATGCCACCTGTTTTACAACTTTGATTTCCTACTTTCTATATTTTCTAATTGGATCAAACATATTGTGTGGCTCATATTTGCTCTTGTCATTTTTTGCAAGTTATTGTTAAAGCTTTGAACATTTTAAAAATGGAAAATGTTTGAGGGCTACAATTTTTGTGGCCATAATGGCTCAAAACTGTCAAAACGACGTCGTTTTGGCATGTTTTGCACCCAAAACGACGTCGTTTTGGCAGTTTTGAACTATTGTGGCCACAAAAATTGTGGCCCTTTAGCATATGTAAATTTATGGGAAAGTTGCAAATCAACAGGATAGTTATAAAGTAATTGCATTATAAATGTATATTTTTTTGTGCAATCCTAACACATAGAAAAAACTTATACTATTTATACAAAGACTTTTTTTTCTTTAACCATAAAAACAAAATTATTTCTCCACTGTTTCACTTAAAAGTAATTTCCCTAAATTCATTGCACAAATCTTATGATGTGAAGACCGCTAGCTATTGGTATCAAGAACAATGATTAGTGTATCCTTGCAAGTTGAATTTGTAAACAATTTTGCATTTTATGTTGGGGTCATCCTCACCATATGAACCTTATTACTCATTTTCTTAGTATATGTTATATATTTTACAACAAATATTACACAATTTTTAATAGAATTGTGATAATTTATGATTTAAAATTTGTTATAATGCTATGCATTTTTTTTGTAATTATGTTAAACATTTTGTAGTTCAAAAATATTTCGATAAAAAAATACATAACATATTCTATAAAGAAATTACATAATATTTATTATAAAAAACATAGCATGTATTAAAAGAATGTGTAACAAGATGCATAGGTGTATAAATAAAGAATTTCTTAAAATTTGGGTGTTTGGGGTTTGTTTTTTCCATAGTTTTATTGGCTTTTTTTCATATTAAGTGATTTTTTTTAAAAAAAAAATTCTAAAAGATGACATTTAGATTTTACTCAATTAGATGGACCAAGTAAGTAAATTTTTTATAAAAATTTGAAAAAAATTCAGAAAAGACCCCAAAAAATAAAATAAAAAGAAGAAGCCAAAATTTTTATTTTTATTTTTTTTGAAAATTTTGATTTTTTTTTTTTTACTTTCTAGATTTGTCAACACAAAAATTGAAAAAATAATTAAAAAAATTGACATAATTTTAAAAATATCACATAAACAATCAATAAAAAAACGATTTATTTAGAAGCTGCCAAAACACTTTTGTTTTTACATGCATGCTCACATCACATAAATGAATGGGTCAATAGTTGTTTGTTAACGTTTTTATTTCTTATTTTTTTATGTCTGTTTTCATTTTTTTTTGGAAATTGAAAACTAAAACTTATTTGGAATATTATTTTTGTTTTTAAAAAAATAAAATTGATTTCAAATTTTTAAAAACACTAAAAATTTATTTTCACTTGTTTTTAAAATAATTTTTCACTTTCTCCTCTCATCTACCATGGCCACTAGCCAACTCCACCACCACCAACCAGGTCATCTATGGGTGGCGAGCTCCAGCCAACCTCCGGTGACTCTCCAATCGGTGGGCGGTCACCGTTAGATCTTCGGTCACGTTTTGGTGTCTTGCGACGACATTCGATCAGCAAACACCTTTGGATACCCATCACTACCGGTCGTCACATCCGTCCACCTTTCATCTCTAACTATCAAATTTGACAATTCATCAAATATATTTATCTATTTTTATTTTTATTTATTTTAAAAAAATTTTATACACTAAACAAGTTTTTTATTTTTTGTTTTTTTTATAAAAATAAATGACAATCTATTTCTTATTTTTTGTAAACTAAAAATTATAAATTATAAATGTTAAACGAGGCGTAACTGGTTGGCACTTGTGTATTATTTGCATTTTCAATAATTATGATATAATGTAATTGGATTATTGTGACTTACGATTGTTTTGAAAAGTTGGTTAACAGTTGATTTTTTGATTTTTTTTGAAAAATATATATAAAAAAATAGAGAGGTGATGTAACTTAAAATAAGTTAAAAGTTAAAAATTGACCTTTAACCATGTTTCCAAATTTATTTTTAGGATAAACTATCAATAGATTATAAAATTGGATTTAATTCCCATTAAGTCCTGTTGAAAATAAATCATATTACAATCGTCACTAAAAATAATTTTTTGTGACGATTTTTTTACATGTCACTAAAAATTGATAATTAGTGACTTTTTTTGTTATGTTTTAATAAATTATCGCTAAAACTTACAATTAGTGACGTTTTTCTGTGACGAATTTTTTAAATTGTAGTTAAAAGTTAAAAATTAGTGACCCTTTTTTGTGAAGATTGTTTTAAACTGTCGCTAAAATTTATAATTAGTGACATTTTTTGTGACAAATTTTAAACTTTTATTCAAAATTAATAATTAGTGACTTTTTTTAATAATGTATGAAATATACTATTCATTATCATAGGACCTATTAAATAATAAATTTACTTAGCGAGACCTACACATAACTCCCAATTATTTTTATAAAACTCAAGTACAATAATCAACATCCCATGTTGATGTAATCAAATCACACAAGATTACTAATCATATTAATCTTTTAAGTACTGACTCAACTTTAAGATGTTAAAACATTTGTCACAAGTTAAATTATTTTTTAAAATAATATAAGAATATAAAGTTAATTATAAAATTAAACATAATCTTTTATATGAAATAACTAAGCAGTTAATCCTTTGACAACCAAACTTCTCTCCTAAAGAGAAGTCTTGGATCTTCAATCCTTATAAGGAGAGAGGTGGAAATATGAGTCACACACACCTCGGAGAATTATATCCGATTTATTTATTGGTATCTTATAAATAGAAGAATTGAATTATTGTTGGGACTACGCACCACATAATTTCCTCACCATATGTTTTGGTACAATAGACGGGTGGGTGGTCCAAAACTTAGAAGAGGTGTTTGTTTTGTGCAGGTCCCGTTCTGAGATTTTTAAAACTTAAAATTGATAATCAATTAATAAATGTTTGAGACTCTTCATATTTTTTTTCATTAAATAAAAAAATAAAAAAAATGAAAGCAAAAGACAAAAGATTTGTATCAAAATCACAAAAAATACTCAATATTACATTACAATAACTAATAAATGTCGCTTGATCCTCGCTCTTCTTGCATTTTTAGAAGCAAATAAATAAATCATACTTGCATAATCTAGTTTTTTTTGCAAAATCATTTTCATTGGATAACAATTCTAATTATTTTAAATAGGTCTTTCAATTTTTTAATAGGTCAATTTATTTTAAGTTAGTTTGGGCATTCCTTATTTTTTTTTTGAATTTAAAACATACCTAATATATTATAATAAATTATAATAGGAGGGAACTTTTTTTTCGGATCTATTTTTAATGGATAACAATGTTAATTTTTTTGAATAGGCCATGGGTCTTCTTTAATTTTTTTGAACTTAAAACATACCTAATATATTACACTAAATCATAATAGGAGGGGACTCCTTTTTTGGGTCTATTTTGAGGGGTCCTAGGCCATGGCCTGGTTGGCCCATGCCCAGGGCTTGCCCTCATTTTTTGGAATTGAGTCGTTAGATTGGATTTCGTGTTCAACAAAATGAATAGTTTAACGTTTGGTAAAAGTCTAATATCTTCAAATGTGGGATAATTCAATCTTATGAGGGTGTGCGATAGAAATAAACGGATTGAGCCAACCTCTAGATTAGATAGTTAAATGATATAATTCATCCTCAAATATATAACATTAATTTTTTTTATTCTTTTAATATATATTTTTACATATTAGTTTTTTTAAATATGTATAAATTAATCTCGTGATATAAATTAATCTCGTGATATATAGTAATCTTCTCTATTTTTTTCTTTTTTTTTTCTTCTTTTGTATTAGCAAAATAATAATAAGAAATATACTTATAATATTCAAAAGAAAAATAATATATAACATCTCTTTTCTTCATTTAATATTTTTTAAGAATATGTTGGATTTTTTTAAACATGTGTAAATTAAAAATATGTTGTATTTTTTTAATCTCATGATATATAATAGTTTTCTCTTATTTTTTATATTAGTAAAATCATAAATAGAAATATAATTCTAACATTGAATTTAAATAAAATTAAAAGTGGTCTTAGAAAAATAAAATAAAATATACTTCAAATAAAAAATAAATAAAATACAATTTAAATTTTAGTATTGCCATTGTAAACAATTCCAAAAAAAATAAAAATCGTTTGAGAAATTAACTTTGTTTGTTTAAATACAATTCAAAAAATTAAATACACTTTAAATATTGTTTTAAAAATATTGAGCCTACTTTTCAGAAAATTAAGTTTTTTTATTTATATTTTTTTTGTGATTTGTTTTTTTTTGTTTTTAGTCAATTTTCTTTTATCTTTGAATTTTTAAAAAATTTTTTTTTTAAATGCACCTAATCTAGATTCACTTAAAAAGTATAATATTTATGAAAAATATCAATAAAAAATTCATTAAATACAAAAAAATAAAAAAAAAACCAGTACATTGTTGTAGTTTTATGTATTTATTGAATTTTTTAAAATATTTTTTACAAATATTTTAATTTTTAGGTGAATCTAAGTTATGCGTATCTAGAAAGTAATAACATTATTAAAATATTAAAAAAAAATTCACTAAAAGAAAAAAAAAAATACCAAAAAAAAAATTAGAAAATTAACCAAAACGAAACAAGGTGAACATTTTTCATAATTTCCTAATCAAACATAATATTCACTAAAATAGTCATTTCCAAACATCTAATTTTATGATAAAACAAACATATAATAAACATCATTTCTAGCCAAATAATTCGAGGACTATTTATCACAGTCCGTTTTATTGCGATATCTCATTATCTAGTTTGTTCAAACAAACATGGTTAGAAGGGATAAAAACAAATGAGATCAGTCATGGTTATTATTAGATAACTTGACATACGCTGTTGAACTCGTTTTTTAGCATTTTTAATTTTTTTGAATAATTAATAATTTAACATAATATCAAAACTCAAGTCAAGAAAGATTTTTGGTTCAAATATCATTATTAACATTTAGGACTGAACTTGGGAGAAATAGTGGTGTTTCAAAAAAATTATTTAACTAAGGTGTGGTTTGAGGTTTTATTTTTTTAATGGGTGAAAAAAATTAATGCGTTTTAAAATATATATTTTTAAGTTATAGGGAAACACGTGGATGACTCTAGTGTGTGATTTGTTTTTGTGAAAATTACACTAATTTTTTTTTAAAATTTGAAAAAAAATATAGTTAATTTCATATTTTTGACATAATTATTCAAGTCTCTCTTAATATTTTAATTCACATAACAATTAGACCATTTTTTTTTATCAATAATTAGTTAATCATATGATCATTTTTTTTCCCAAAATGAATATTTATCTTTATTTATTTCAATATTTATTCACTATTTACAATAGTTTCATTCCCTTTAAACTTATTAAAAGGAAGGTTAGTGTAATTATGTTGAAAAATATAAGGTTGACTGTAATTTTTTCTTCAAACCTTGGGAGATGTAAGTGTAATTACCCTTTGTTTTTTTAAGTGATTTTTTAACTACTTTTTGATTTTTGTGATATTTTTTTATTTTTTGACTAGAAAAGCTATATAAAAAAAAAAAAAAAGAACCCTAGGAAAGGTTGGAAATATATGCTGTTTAATGTCCAAATGGCCCTTTTAGCTTTCAAAAGCAAGAAAAACACTACCAAGATCACAAGGGAACGTGAGAATGTTAGCGAATGAGCTGACAAATAAAGGGATTTTTTTTTTTTTTTTTCCCCTTTTCAAAATTCCCTTTTGAAAGTGGGTCGAAATTCTTGGCATATTTTAAGTTATCTTTGTACAAATTGTCTCTATCTTTTTGGTTTTCCATTCAAATTTTGATGTTAACTACACAAATTGACAGTGATTATCAGTTACCAACTGAACAAACTTTGCTCAAAGTTGGCATAATATGTAATGTGATTCTAATGGACCACATTGGCACATCCCCACTTGCATATAAACTAAGCAAAGTTATGTGTGCCAAATTAAAACACATAATATGTACAAAAAAATACATCATGTAGCTTAAATTAATCTTGATTCCAATGTGGATCAAATTTAAAAATAAATCTCTGTCGCACTATATTTTACGTGCGGATTTTGTATTCTAATTTTGGACATATTGTTAATTAAGTGGATAAATATGTAGTGTATTGGTTTGGTTCTTGAAGGAGCATACTTTGATTCTTGGTCTACAAATGATTAATCACCTTGGTTTAATTCACAAAGTTAGCCAAAAACTAACTTGAGAATTGACCCCATATATATATATATTTTGTTTTTGACAATTATTTTGGTAAATTTTGTGACAATCATATCATATAATTTTTTTTCTTCTACCAACTATATTAAAAGTTTGGTTTAAAATGAAAATTTTATAAATTAAGATAATCATGATTTCAACCCAAATCAATCTAAACTTACTCAGGTTGAATTAGTTCAATTCCAATGAATGGTTGATTCAGTTACGGATTTAGATCTCGCCCAAATCAAACCAAACCAAACCAATTAGGGTTGAAAATGAGTTCAGTCGAACAAAGTAATAAAATATTTGAGCTTTGTTTGATAACTTAACGAGTTTAAAATTATATTTAACTGTGATTTATTTATATAATGAGTTGATTTTAAACGAATTTTTAACGAGTTGAATACGAGTCAAGTTTGAGTAATTTGATTTTTTATAAAGCATATAAGCTTATCAAATTGAGTAGTAAGTTGTTTCAGTTTAACATAAAAACTTAACGAATTTAAAATTTTGTTCAAATTTAACTTATTAAAATTAATCTCGAACAAATTTTTAACAAATCGAACGGATATAATGCTGGAGTAACTTGTTCGTTTAACGCCTTAAACACGACGCATAACCACCCAAATATGAGTTGGAGTTGATGTCAGAGTTTGGAGCAACTTTGTACATGTAACAAACAAACTACACATGTACATTAGTGACCCATCAAAGCAAGTGGACAAGGTTAGGTCTATTGTTGGTCTAATGGGGCTTTCAAAAAATTTGGCCACATTATTAGGGGTACCTTATATAGCCCATAGCTCGTATTAATGGTCCATGGTCATGGAAAACCAACAATCTTTCATTGAGGGCAACCCTTCACTTTGTAGTGGTCCAAATGGTCCTCTTTCATGGACTTATTTCATTAGGCTTTTTAAATCTCACAGAATCGCTGGGTAGTAAGATAGTCAGAAATTTTTGTTAGTCGAGTCAATTTACAAGTCATTATTAATATGCTTTCCTATTATAGATTTTCGGTGGTGCTACATGTATTAATTAGTGTACATACTAATATACCAATTAGTGTTATGATATTATTATTGACCACATTTATTGTACAAGTTACAAATATCCAAAACTATACAAATGATACCACATCATCTGTTAGTACACTAGTATGTATATTAATTGGTACATATAGTAGAGTAATGCTAGCGACCCTAAATATTCTATCAAAAATTTTACCAAATGTCTCACATGGGTGTGGGACCCACACAATGTGGGTCCCATGTGGGTCCCACATCCATGTGAGACATTTGGTAAAACTTTTAGTAGAATTTTTGGGGCCTTTAGCATTCTTGCATATTGTATTATTCATAGATTTTTAGTTGGTTTGAGTTGCTTGGGTTGTGAAAATCCCTGTCCAAGTCATCATTAATGATATCAAGCTTGAAGGAACTCAATTTGTTCATTAATTGTTTGGAAAGAAGGAAAAAAGGTTGGTCTGTATTCACAAGTGGAAGCTTTAATGGAGGTGGAAAATTGGAAATAAATTAGAGGCCCAATCCAATTGAATCAAAATTTTTGCTTCCAAAGAGGTAACTTGCCCAATTTTAATAGTAGGATCCAACTTAACCAACATATTTGGGCATATCAAGTGACAATATGGGTCATCAACCCAATAATTAACAATCTCCTGGCCTGAATAACTAAAACCCAATTTGTCAACCCATTCAAAAAATTAACAAACTTATCACACTAATAATAGGGACAATTCCTATAGTTGACACGCTAACAAGTGTGTACCATATACACTTTATTATGTATTTTTATAAAAAATGTTATGTAATATTTTAATGAAAAATATCTCGTAGCTCAAATTTTGTGGCTCAAAAGGCCAAAACGACGTCGTTTTGGTCATTTGAGCTACTTTTGAGCCACAAAATTTGAGTTACGTAGCATTGTCGTATTTTAATTAAGTTACAACAATTTATTGTTAAAAAATGAAGGTACATATTTTGTGGTAATGTTATCCATTTTTGTGATAATATTATATATTTTTTCATCAAATAAATTTAAATCACAAAATATATAATTTTACCCTAAAATACTAAACAAATATGTAACAAAAGTATATATGATACACATATATAATGGGGGTGTACCAAAGGCTTCCCTTTAAACAATACACAACATGATGTCTAATGCTTTTCACACGTGAGCGACATTATCACTTCATCCAGGGGTGTGCAGCGAATATTTTGATCCGTCCAAACTGATTTGTCGTATTTTAGACGAATACATGATGATGAACAGACGGTTACGAATTGATTTTTTTCAATTCGTCTAGTTTTGGACAAATGGCGGATTTGAGATTTATTTGTCCGCAACCGAACCACTAAACCGCGAGCACCTTTAGTAATTTGTAAAAATTTGTGTTTCAATTTGTTTAGATATTCTGTTTGTATTTTCAATTGAAAAAGAGTTTAAATATTCTGTTTTGTTTTCAATTTGAAAATCCTTTTATCAAATGGCAAGTGTTGATATTTGGTATTTTTGTGTGGAAAATATAATGTTTAATTTTGTCATTTAAAAAAAAATCAAATTAAATAATTTTTGAATAAAAAAAGTAATGAAATAGTTTTGATAATGTATAATTTTTTTTATATGTATTTATTATTGATATTTGATAATTTACTTGATAATCTTTTGGTTATGTTGAATTGAATTGTTAACCAAAACAAATGTTGACAAGTTGTATTATATTCAAAATTTGTAAAAGTTTAAACCGCCAAACCGAGTCGCATCCATCCACTAATTCATCAATCCGCTCAATGCGCATCCGTCAATCTGGCTGACGGATGCGGCTTGATTTTTTTCAATCCGACAATCTGATAGATAAATGACAGATTGGAGGTTTCCCAACCACAACTGAACTGCGAACACCGCTACTTCACCATCATGATGGTATAACAGTTAGAGATGAAGATTGAATCTATAAAAATAAGGGTAAATTACACTCACTTTTTTTAGATTCAAAATAGGGAAATTTATTGATAAATCCCATCTAGAGATGTTTTATTCCAAAAAGTCCACAAAGAAAAATTATATACCAATCAGTCCCATAGAGGTTTTTGCTTATTCCATGAAGTCCATTTTTAAATTTCATATTTATATGTGGACTATTATGCCCTTACATATATATATATACACTGTTAATACGTAACACACGTTCCTATGATTGCGTTATTCAGTTTTGGCAGTTTCTTTATTTCTAATTCAAATCGATTCGTTTCTATCTTGCATGTTTTCGTTCTGTCGTTCTGAGGCATTGATGAGCTAGGGTTCGATTGTTGTTGTTCTTGTCTGGTATGGTGATATTCAAGTGAAGAGGACGAAGTTGAAGGTCTTCGGTTCGTCATTTTCTGGAGTGTAACTGCCTCGAAGAAGTTGTTTTTCAGTTCCTGGACGACTGTAGGGTTGGCTGATTAAGGTTAGTATAATTTTAGTGATGAATAGATGTTCAGTTTTTGTTTTGATTGTAGGATGGATTCGATGCTTTGTTCTTGGATTGATATTGAGTTGATGCTCTGTTTCTGCATTTACATGCATCATACGTGGTCATTGGATTGGAGGTCATTCAGTATATGTTGAATATTCTAATATTCCTTTTACTTTGATGTATGCATAAGGAGGCTATGTGTGAGCGATAGATGATCAGTTTTTGTGAATGATTGTAGGATGGATTAGATGCTTTGTTCTGCGATTGAAATTGAGTTGATGCTCTGTTTTTGCAATTACATGCATCATACGTGGTCATTGGAGGGGAGGTCATTCAGATATATGTTGAATGTTGTAATATTCCTTGTACTTTGATGTATGCATAAGGAGGCTATGTCTGAGCGATATAATTCAGTGTATATTGAACAATGTGAATGTTCACATCACGTCAGTATTACGTGAAGAATGTTGATGTTTTCATTTTACTTTAAGTTTTGCTTAATGAGGCTCTGTGTGAGTGACGTAATTGAGATTAAATGTATCAATGTGAATGTTTACATCGTGGTCATGTGGAGGGGAGGTCATCAGATTAGTGATGAATGTGGTTCCTGTATAATTCACAGTATGTGGAACAATATGAATGTTTACATTGTGTTAGTATTACGTGAAGGATGTCGATGTTTGCATTTTACTTTAAGTTTTGGTTAATGAGGGGCTGTGTGAGTGACATAATTGAGATTAAATGGATCAATGTGAATGTTTACTTCGTGGTCCTGTGGAGGGGAGGGTGTCAGATTAGTGATTAATGTGGATATTCTATAATTCAGAGTGTGTTGAACAATGTGAATGTTTACATCGTGTTAGTATTATGTGAAGAATGTTGATGTTTGCATTTTGCTTTAAGTTTTGCGTAACAAGGCTCTGTGTGAGTGATGTAATGGAGAGTATGTGGATCAATGTGAATGTTTACATCATGTTCCTTTGGAGGTGAGTTCATGAGATTAGTGATGAATGTGGATCTTCTATAATTCAGAGTACATGTGTGACTGTGAATGTTTACTTCGTGTTAATGTCTTGTGAATAATGTGGATGTTCTTACTTTTACTTTCATGTTTGCTTAATGATTTGTACAGGAGATGGATAGCTTTATGATGTTGGTGTGTACATATGGTTGCAGTACCACTGTAATAAATGCTGCCCGCCCATTGTGTTATTCGCGTTTGGTGGACTGTTTGTGTGAAAAATGGGGGGAGTTGACTGCTGGTTGTATTTCATTGTTTTGTAAATTACCTGGGATTAATAGGTGTGATTTAGAGAATGAGGAAGAATTTCAGAACATGTTACTGCTTGCTAAATCAATGGGGGTACAGCATGTTGAAGTTGTGGTTGAGTTGAAAAGTGATATTGGTCAGTCAAGTAGTTTGGCATTGGTGCGTGTTGGGGTTGAGGAAGAAGTTAATGCTCTACGGAGATTTTGCCACCATAAGGAGAAGCTGTTGTTGTCAGCCCCTTGGGCAAATGGTATCACGCATGTGGGACAACGGTTTGTTGGAGGTGCACAAGAATTTCGTGATGTTTTGTGTAAGTATGCCATCCAATGTGGGTTTCATTTTACGTACGTGAAGAACGAGACAACTAGAGTTACTGCTGTGTGCGCGATGCGGGAGGAGAGGGGCTGCTTGTGGGCTATACATTGTAAAGCACAACGCGCAAATGATTTTTTCTACATCAAGAGTTTTAGTGAGGTGCATACTTGTGGTACGGATGTCCGAACATCGAAGAATCCGAGAGTTAGTTCGGATTTGGTGTCGAGTACCATATCCGAAATTGTGAGGGACAAGCCGTCGACTCGGCCATGTGATGTGGTGACGATTTTGAAGAGGGATTATGGGCTAGATGTTAGTTACCATGTCGTATGGTTGGGTGTGGAGAAAGCAAAGGCTGGTATTCATGGAGAGCACTCGTTATCATTTGACCAGCTGCGGTGGTATTCGGATGCTGTAATGCGGTACAATCCAGGGAGTTATGTGAATATTGACTATGATGCGAGTAGTCAACAGTTTTGCCGTTTCTTTGTGTCATTCGCTGCGTGTATTGCGGGGTTCAATTCTTGTCGGCCTTTATTATTCTTGGATGGAACATTCCTGAAAGGAAAGTACAAAGGTCAGTTACTTGCGGCAACGGCGAAAGACGGAAACAATGGTTAGTTTTTTTTTGTTACTTGTATGTTCATGTCAATATGGACATTGGCATGCATAGTATGGACAAATGAGTGCTTGAGAAATTATAAGTATGTGAACATTGATATTAGTATGCACTGATGTGAATGTTCACATCTGAGAGTTCTAATGACAGTAATGTCAACATTCACATTATTATACACTGATCCATTCACATTATTATACATATGTGTCTGTTAATGACAGTGATGTGAACAATCACATTCAAAAGAGTGTATACGACTGTCAGTTGATCCAATAATGAATAGTACTGTGAATGTTCACATTATGAATGAATCAACAATCAGAAATGAATTGTTAATGGTTGCAAATGTGAATGTTCACATCGTTGATGGTTATGAACTTGAATCCAGAAATAACAATAGTGATAGGGCAACGTAGATATGAACATTCACATGACCTGTTTTGTTTATATTGTGAACAGTTGCGTATTGTTGTTGTGTTGTAGGTCTGTTTCCTGTTGCATTTGCGATTGTTGATTCGGAGACCACGGTGAATTGGTCGTGGTTCTTGCATGAACTTGGGAAGGTTGTTGATGGTAAGCGCCAGATAACGTTTATTTCGGATCGTAATCTTGGTTTGTTAGAAGCTATGCCGAAGGTGTTCCCATCGGCTCATCACGGTTATTGCTTACAGCACTTGAAGAGCAATTTAAGAGATCGGATGAAAGGAATTGATAATGGATTCAGGGATCACTTAGTAAGTAGTTTGGGTGATTGTGCTTACGAGCCAACTGTGGTAGGGTTCCATGAAAAGCTTGCAAAATTAAAAGAGGAGGGTAAACGACGAGCACATGATTTTTTCAAGGACCTGGCACCTGAGCATTGGGCAAATTCGTACTTTAGGTAATAATAGTTTCATAAAGTGTTACATTTGTGAAGTTTGGAATGGTAGGGATGTGAATTTTCAGTTTACAATTGCGAAAATTTAATAATTGTGTTTCATGTTCAATGTCAATGATGTGAATGTTCACATCTGATAATGATGACTGATTTGATTGATGTGAATGTTCACATCTGTTGTCATAAGTTGTTGTTGTTATTAATTCGCATCATGCTGTCATTGAAGTTGATGTTAATGTTCACATTTGTCTATTTTTTAAGTTGATGTTAAAGTTCATTGCGAATGATGTTAAAGTTCACATCATTCAACGTGAATGTTCATACATGTTAAATTTCATATTGTAAGATGTTTGTGATATTGTGCAGGGGCATTCGTTATGGGGAGATGACTTCCAATGCGGCGGAGTCATTCAATAATTGGATTAAAGAAGCACGTAATCTTCCTATCACTCAAATGGTGGACACAATTCGTACGCAGTTAATGCGGCAAATGTCTGCATGGCGTGACCAAGCGAACAAATGGAATGAGCTTATTTGTCCTACATTTGAAACACGGCTTATGGATTCGTTCAATGACAGCAGGTCTTGGCAAGTTAGCAAAGCCAACGAGGATGTGTTTGAAGTGCATTCGATACCATCTGTTACTGTTGATGTTGCGAGGCGTACATGTTCGTGCTTCAAATGGCAAATCAATGGATTTCCATGTGACCATGCGGTTGTTGCCATTCAGAAGAGCCACTACAATCTCAATGATTGTGTGGAACATTACTTTCATGTACAGACATATCGGGCAGTGTATTCGGGTGCGATATTCCCTATACCATCGGTGGAGAAGCCGCCTTTTGATCCCACGGACTTCACTATATACCCGCCTATTGTGAAAAGACCCCCCGGAAGGCCGAAAAAGAATAGGATCCCTTCAAGGGGTGAGAAATTGAAACAAATAAAGTGTGGGAGATGTGGTAAGCTGGGGAGCCATAATCGAAAGTCATGCAAGGAGCCGATATAGGATGTACATTTTCCATTTCAACGGTGTATTTTACATTGGATTCTTATATTCATTTTAAGAATAAGATTGTATTTTTGTTGCAAGCAAAATCATGCTTTTAAAATTTTCTTTTTCTGTATGACACTGATTTTGTTGAAGTTGTAATGATAAATACATATATGGACATTCACAGTTACGTAAAAGAATCTTACTATGTCAAAACTTGCACATGGGTTGAACTTTTATACCTAATTGTTGTCAATGGTGACATGAATACAAGCTGTGATATGAGCTTTTATACCTTATTGTTGTCAATGTGTACATTCCTGCACGAAGTATGTGGTTCCAAAAAGTGCATCAATTATGCTCATCACAACACGGCATTATGAATATCGTAAGTTAGTATGAACATTCACATCAGTGGTTCAGATGTGAACATTCACATCTGTGAAATATAAGTGCTGTGGCAGTGTTGTGAACATTCACAGTGGTATATATGAGTGAATGTGGACATTTACAGCAGAATAGGAGGTGTGAATGTGAACATTCACAGCAGAATAGGAGCTGTGAATGTGAACATTCACATCAGTGGTTCAGATTTGAACATTCACATCTGTGAAATATAAGTGTTGTGGCAGTGTTGTGAACATTCACAGTGGTATATATGAGTGAATGTGGACATCTACAACAGTGATTCAGATGCGAACATTCGCATCTGTGGCACTGTTGTGAACATTCACAGCAGTGTAGGAGGAGTGAATGTGAACATTCACATCAGTGGTTCAGATGTGAACATTCACATCTGTGGTTCAGATGTGAACAACACGGCATTATGAATATCGTAAGTCAGTATGAATATTCACATCAGTGTTGCAACTGTGAGCATTCACATCTGTCGAACATTAGTGCATATGAATATTCACACGTGTGTACGTGATCCGTAATTATGTCACATAGACATTCCTGCAGGAAAAAATGTGTACTATAGAACAATCGGGTTCAAACCATCGCTGAAATTATGCTCATCACAACACAGCATTACGAATATCATGTGACTATGAACATTCACATCAGTGTTGTAACTGTGAACATTCACATATGTCAAACATTAGTCAATATGAATCTCAGAAGTGCATGTTCACATTTTGCATAGATGAATGGCATTTAGTACTGTTATGAGCAAGAACAAATGTGAATGTTCACACATGTGTAAGTGATCCATAATTATCTCATGTACACTAAGTGTACACTCCTGCACAAAGTATGTTTATTATAGAACAATCAGGTTCAAACATTCGCATGAATTACACTCATAACAACACAGCATGCTGGATATTGTACGTGAATGTGAACATTCACATTAGTTGTGCAACAGTTGATATTCACATCTGTAAAACATAACAACACCAAAAGTAGTTCAAAAATCACAGCTGGCTTTTTCCCATTAACAAAGGCTGTATCACTGTTTTACAATGAGTTGTTGTGTCAAAATTTGAACGCATTCCATATTAACATTCATATTGATTGTTTGGAAGTTTGTAGGTGGACACCCCCCACCTGTAGGTATTAATGGATCTCTGATTTCTTATGATTCAAAAAATTATGCACTAACAAATCTCGTAGTCCACACCATTCTGAATTAGTGAGGCTGCCCACGACTTCTTCATGGAATATGTGCGCCCGCATGATGTAACATACTGCAGGTCCGCAGTCCACTCTGTGAAAAAGAAATGGTTGTCGTTAGCAGTTGGCATGAATATTTGCATAATGGTAATGGACGATTTGTAAAGAATGTAGCTTGTCTTACGAGTCGTCTCCTTGCTGAGGACAGACATCAACACTTTTGATTGGTTGTGCTGGATTTTGGGCTGCTAGCTTAGTGTATAGCGTTGATGACTCGCCAATAACGCTCACAACATGCTCAATGTATTTCCTCTGTGTAAAGAATTCCAAATTAGGCACCAACAGACATAGGTGTTGTACAGTCATTTAATGCATGAGAACAAGTCAAATTTGTGTTCAAAAATAGCCACTTACAACTTCTTGTGCTTGGTCGATATGCGGGTCATGTATGCCTGTTCTTGGGCGCAATGAGTTGTAATGCCTCCACAAATTGTCTTCAGTATCATACACAACAATCGTCCAGTGGTACTCATGATGCAATGGAAATAATAGGTATCTCTCTCCTTGGTAGTTCTTCACATGTGCATCAATGTGTTTACTCCTTTTGCGAGGATGGTACTCCCTTATGACTTTCTGTACATATTGGACAAATAATTAATGGAATGTGAAGTTTCACATTGGCAATACAATTAATGGAATGATAGATTTTACCAAGCACATGCTCGTGAAGATGAATGACGCTTCATGCGAAGTTGGGTTGACCACCTCTTGTTGTTCATGCAACAGTTCAGCGTATGCATCTATGAGCTGCACAAACATGTGGTCATATTATATAGATTTGTGGCTGCTTGTCTGTGTGTCTGTGTGTGCATATTCATGAAGAGTTAGATATGTTTGTAATGGCATACATTGCTGTGTATTGATTCCTCCTTGATGAGGTTGATAATGTCATCAAAATACACATGCGTAGCCTTTGAATCTCCTTTCCACACCAGCAGCCTGTGCATTATGAACAAACCAATGTGAATGTTCACATTGCAGAATGTGAATGTAAACGTTAGATTTTTGTAGAGTAACTTACTCATCGCCTCCACTTTTCTGTAAATCTTGGACCTTCTTTTTGTCTTGTTTGGACATTTTGCTCCACACTTTGAACTTGTTGGTCAAGGATAATTTTTTTGGCTGCTTTGGTGGTGGGGGTTTCTCCACATCTTCAACCATTTCAACTGGATGGGGTTGCTTTTGGCCAGGTAAGTTAGGATATTGGAAGTCAGGCAAGCGATGTTCTTTGCGATCTTTTTCCTTTATACGCTTGACCCTAGAAGGTGGGCTGATATTGTGTTGCATTGGGCTAGGGGGTTGCTGTTCTGCCACAGCCTGTGTGACAATGTGGACTGACTGGTCATCGTACAGATCTTGAAGAATTGATTTATCGCATTCCAAGTCGATGACCAGCTGCGTTAACCGTTTGATTTCTTCATCCTTCTGTTCCATGCATTTCTTAATTTCGGTATTTATGTTGGGTGGGCTGGATTGGTTGAACAATTTATGTTCGAGATCAGCTATGACTCTTGCCCTTAACTCCCATGAAAAATGAAGATGTTTGTACTTCGCTTCCCATTGCCTTATGACGCCCCAAGCCTTCCGATTTTCTTTGATAAGCATGTCAATCAGATCAGGTTGGTTTGTGTTTGGTATTACAATAGCGCTGTCATAATGTTGGCTGCTGAATGGAATGTGAATGTCATCATCACTGTTTGGTTGCTCGAGGCCATGCCCAGAAAAGTCGGAGTTGCTGCCACTGTGTTGTTCTCCCTTCATGTCAAACGGGTTGGGAGATGTCGTGGCTGGTTCATAAATTTCAGGCTCCACCTTCAATGTCTTATGTTTGAACTTCTGTATTTCTGTTGGGATTGCAAAGAGTTCGCCGGCATTAACCTGACAATGAAAAAAACAGGTTACATAGTGTATATGTTTGGGGGTGTTATAATGTGAATGTTTTGATTAGTAGTTCAAGGCCCTACCTCATTAAAACCCAAATCAGCTAAATTGGTGGTTTTCATCTTCTTCTGTAAAGCACTGAGATCCCACTTCACGCAGCGTGGAAAAGCATTTGGTTTGTGAGGTTGTAGGATGGTTGTGTGCTCACACAACTAGTACTTCAGTAAAACAACAAACACAGTGTTACTTAGCATTTGCATAGTAATGTCGTGAGTGAATGTGATCATGCACGTCAGTGGTTCAGATGTGAACATTCACATTTGTGATAGATAAGTGATGTGTCACTGTTGTGAACATTCACAGCAGTGTAGGAGGAGTGAATGTGAACATTCACATCAGTGGTTCAGATGTGAACATTCACATCTGTGAAATATAAGTATTGTGGCAGTGTTGTGAACATTCACAGTGGTATATATGAGTGAATGTGGACATTTACAACAGTGATTCAGATGCGAACATTCGCATCTGTGGCACTGTTGTGAACATTCACAGCAGTGTAGGAGGAGTGAATGTGAACATTCACATCAGTGGTTCAGATGTGAACATTAACATCTGTGAAATATAAGTGCTGTGGGAGTGTTGTGAACATTCACAGTGGTATATATGAGTGAATGTGGACATTTACAACAGTGATTCAGATGCGAACATTCGCATCTGTGGCACTGTTGTGAACATTCACAGCAGTGTAGGAGGAGTGAATGTGAACATTCACATCAGTGGTTCAGATGTGAACATTAACATCTGTGAAATATAAGTGCTGTGGGAGTGTTGTGAACATTCACAGTGGTATATATGAGTGAATGTGGACATTTACAACAGTGATTCAGATGCGAACATTCGCATCTGCGGCACTGTTGTGAACATTCACAGCAGTATAGGAGGAGTGAATGTGAACATTCACAGTAGTATGTTATGAATTAATGTGAATGTTCACAGTTGGCTTAGATGAACAACACTGAAGGACATGTGAACATTATTATCTGACAACATGTGTACTTACCATCAATAGCATGACACAGCCTGTCACTTTTGCTGGATTTTTGTCATTTTGGGAAATAGACGATGTCAATGTTGTCCTAATTTGCTTGGCCCAATCATATTCTCGCATGGTTTCCAATGGGACCATATGTGTGTAGTAGGCCCATCCTATCGTCTCTCCGCTTGTTGAGAAGAAAAGCTTTTGGCAAGCATACATGCACACTAGTCGGGCAACTTCTTCGTTGTCAGCTTTCTTTTTGCCTTTCAACGCCTCGTTCAGAAGGGTGCGTATCCATTTAGAAGTCAAGCGGCTGACATTTTTGCATATTTTGTTGACAATGCCAGTCTTTGGTTTCGCACCGTACACTATGTCCATGGGCTTGCTGCCACAGTCTACACCGAAAATCAACTTGATGTCGCTGTTGTGTATGTTCATCTTCTTCTCCCCAATGTAGAATGCATCCTTTGAAGCTTTGTACGTTTGTAGTACATGCACAACAACGTCATCATACTTCATGCATTTGTCCAAGTCAATCTGATTGTTTCTTAGTGCATCTAGCAAATTCCAAAAAGGTGTCTGTTTAAGGCACCGCAGCTGTGCTTCTGTGAACTTGGTGGCTTTCATGAATTTGACAAGTCCAGTCATATTTGATCTGTAGTTCACATTTTTCATGTCCACATTGGTGCTATTATTTGATTTTGGGGTTTCTTCCTTCACATGGTACTCATCTCGCTTTCTCTTTGCGGTTTTCTTATGTGCAACATCTGCAAAATGGAGGATTTTATAAAAAAAAAGTCCAGGCTCATGTCATTAGCATAGTGGAACAGATGTGAATGTTCACAGCATTTCCAATGATGTGCATGTTAACAGTTGTGTGCGTGGGTGTGAATGCCCAGTGTTTGTGTCTGGTTGTGAACATTGACGTCATGTTGCTGTGTCAGCACAAACACAATGTGCATATTGTGTGACGCTGTGGAAAACAATGTATTTTTATACAGCCATGAAGACCATTGAACAACATGTGTATTTTAACATGAACATATAAAATGACGGATCAACTTATTGGATCACCATTACCAATAATGAATAAGAACAAGGCAAACATTCATAATAGGGTGAAAAAAATGTAAACATCCCTAGTCATTGGGCTAATATTTTGCAATCCATGTGAACGTTCACAGCGTAGAAGAACAGCACCAATAATATCTGCCTCTCCTAAAATGTTCAGGCAATGTGAATGTTCACAGCCTAGACCAAAAGCACCAATAATAACTTTCTGAAATAAAATGTTCAGGCAATGGGAATGTTCACACTCTACAACAACAGCACGAACAATATTTGACTATACTAAATTTTGCCGGCACTGTGAATGTTTACATCATAGAACAACAGCACTAATAATATATGGTTCTCCTACAATTATCAGCCAATGTGATTGTTCACAGGCAGTAACAGAAGGACCAATAATTTCTGATTTCTCCTATAATTTGCATGCAATGTGAATGTTCACATCTTTCATCAACAAGAACAACAACATAATTGGCCAAAAATTTTTAGTCCACAAGAATGTTCAAAGCATAAAACAAGAACACCATTACTACCTGATTAGACACACATTTTAACTCAATGTGAATGTTCACATTACTTGTCAACTACAACAAAACAGAATTGGTCAAAATATTTTTGAAACTGTGTGAATGTTCACAGCATTGAACAACAACCAGATAACATTTGCGACAATGTGATTATCAAACCATCTTCAATCAAATTGAATGTTCACATCTTTCAGTAACAACTACTAGAACAAAAACATTTTGGAAAGTTCACAGTTGTGAACAAAATGCAATGGCAACTGCAATGTTTTTTTGTGCAAAAATGAATAAAATTAATGATTATGATGGAGGGGTTTAGAATAAATGTTACGGTATGAACAATATGGACTACTACATATTATACGCATACGAATAGGGGATATTTGTCTTCAGAATGATGGATGTTGATAAAGAGGTTTAGGGTTTAAATACACTAATGAGTAGAATGCTTACGTTTTGTGCCCATTTTGACGAAATAGATGTTGAGACGAAGGGTGGATGCGACGAAGGAACGTATACAGTGTTCCGTGCGTATGAACGACGAAGAAGATGTTGAGACGATGTGACAATGTAACAAAGACAGTCTTCTCGACGTAGGGACGACGGAGAAGATGATGAGATGATGAGACGATGCGCAGATGCTACGATGGAAGGAATACAGTTTTGTGGGAGGGTTTCGATTTCTGGACTGTGAAGATTTTGTGCGTGATTTCCTGCGAAGAATACAGAGAGGAAGAGAGTCGGTTATTAGATTCAAAGAGAGAGAGAAAGGCGCGTGTTTTGCTGAGGGACGTTTTGGTCTTTCTGTATGAAATGGACCTAATGGAATATTATAAAACACTATGGGTTTTATGGAACAACACTCTCAAATAATGGATTTATTAAAAAAGTTCCCTTTAAAATATATATAATTAATCTTATATTTTTAATATAATTATATTAGTGTTTTTTTTTTAGTATGACTAAAATGACTTTAGTTAATATTTATGATGAGTAGACATTAAAATAAACGTCCAATGTAGATAGGAATGAGTTAAAAAGATGTATTGTATGTTTTGTATACTAACAACTACACGATCTAATTTTTAGCTGCATGAAGAATGCCAATGAATTATATAACGAGAATTTCTCATTGTTTTCTCTATTAAAGTTGGGTTTGACTAAAATTGCTTTTTTAAAAAAGTTTTTTGCTGATCTTTTATTTTTTTCATCATTAGGGAATTCAAATATTTGTTATTTTTATGTTATGGATTTGAAAAGTAAATATTTTTAAAACAAATTTAAAAAAAAAAAAATCACAAAAGACAATAATTTAGAGAAAAAAAAATGTGATTTTTAGATATTATCAAATAGAGAGCTTCATTTATCCATTACTATTAAAAAAGTATGAAGAGCTTATCGTATTTTTTACTTTTTTTAAATATCAATTTTACCCTCTTAAATCTATCATATTTTTTAAAAGTCATGAAGAGTCTTATATAAATTAACTGTCTCTTTATTTTTGGAGTTAAACACTCAAAAATGATATATCTGCTTCCAAGAATCCTATACAAATATAAACAAACCGTCCCTTTTCTTATCATAAAAAAAAAGCTGTCTCCTTATTTTTTACATTGATGATGATTCAAAAATAAAAAACAATTACTCTTTCTTATTTCTTTTGTCTGCTTTTATACTGATATACATAATATTTACAATTGTCTATTATGGATCAAATCACTGTGAATAATTTTAATTGAATCTTAAAGTTGTATGTATTCATTCGAATCTAGACAGAGGAAAACACACGCCTTTTTAAAAACAGAGATTTGTGGTGCATGTCAAAAATTTGCAAATTATCTTCATACATTTTTTTTTTGTTTAAATTATATTTTCTGAATTGTAATTTTTTCTATGGTACTTTAATAATCAAGGTATAATATCAAAATTCTAAACAAGAATCACTTTCGTTGATTTTATTTTGTAAATCTGTTTTTGAGTTTTTGATTTTTCATATTTTTTTAGTTTTGGTGATTTAAGATACTGTAATTTCTTTATATTTTATATTTAAATTATACTTTTACATGAAAATCTAATATTTAATAACCTAAATATAATTAAAAAGTAAAATATAGGCAATTTATTTATTTATTTATTTTTTATTTTTATAAATTCAAGCAGGTACTGATATTATTATTATTATTATTAAAAAAAATTTCAAAAAAATTATGCAACAAATTATTTTCTAGGTGTATTTAGATTAAGTGAATCTAAATCTAAAAGTAAAATTAGAAAATAAAAAAGTATTAAATTAAGTGAATCTAAAAGAAAATAAAAAGGGTTATTACAAAAAATAGTGTCAAAGACCAAAAAAAAAAAAAAAATCAAAATCAAAAAATTCAAACCAAAAGTTTGAAAAACAAATCAAACCAAACACTATAAACTTCTCTTTTTTAAAATCTTTCTTCATTATTCTCCAATTTTACATAAATTATTCATAAAATCATTTTAATTTTTTATGTAAATTTGATAATCTAATTAAAAAATGGTGCATACACACAAAAATGTAACACTAAACATTTATATTATGACCAACTATTTAATTATAAATAATTAACTTTTCATTGTTACCTGTATTATATTGTTGAATTTTTTTTTACATATTACTTTTGTGATATCTTATATATGTTAATGTGTACATATATAAATATATATATATAAAATATAAATGTAAATTTATATATATTATTGTAATAGACACCCCATTTTTTATCGTCCTTAAGACTTGGGCACCACTGATTGATCACTCGATGATGAAAGTTATGCTGTTCAATCGCTCGATTTCTTCAGTAAGAAGAGCTTCTAAATCCCAACCTTACACCTCATTTTCGACCAAAACTATTTTGATCAAAACTATTTTAGACCTTAAAACACTCTCTTTCAAAATATTTTTGAAAATGTTTCTACGATGTTCCGAGGCACGCATTTCGTTGAATGTTGCACTTTTCGGTAAACCAAACAAAGATAAAGTGAAAATAAATGAAAGAGAGGTGAACTCTTTGAAAAATCTTTAAAAATATCTTATTTATAGGTTTGGAGTTGAAGAAAATAGTAGAAAATGGAAGAAAACTAGTTGAGGAGAAGTTAAGCATGAAACCGTTAAGGGAGAATTGGGCAACCTCACTAAATCAGGTTTATCCTTTTGTACACTTGGATTTTAGTTGTGAGGCCACCACCGTTTGAAAGTGGACTTCCGAAACTTCATTTTAGACTCAAGAATCTCCTAAAACCGAGTCCGAATGAGGGAGATATGGCTGTTTGAAGTTAGATATCAATCCGATTAAGACCAAAATTGAGCAACCTTCACTAAAATAGGCATATCCCTTTGTACACTTAGAATTTAGATGTGAGGCTTCCACCATTGGAAAGTAGACTTCCGGGGCATCAATTTAGACTCAAGAAAGACTTGAAAAGGAGTCCGAATAAAAGAGTTATGCACATTTGAAGTTGGGTCTGGAAGCAGATTTTTCTTGTAGCCGGCAGGTAGCTGGCAATCACCATTTGTGGACAGTCGGCCACCACTTCTGGCCTGTCGGCCACCTATTGGCCACTAGTGTCCCAGCCGGCCACAAGTCGGCCACTGGTGACCAAAAGCAGATTTTTTGCAGATATTTTCCTTCAGCTGTTTCTACACTGCTCCAGCTATTTCTGAATAGATATTTTCGACCTAAGGCTCATGTTTTCTATATATACATGACATATCTCAATATATTTCAAGGTTAGAAATACTTTGGGGGCAAAAAAATATCCCCTCTCTACAATTTTCTCTCTCTACAATTCTCTCTCTCTTTTGCAACTTGCATAGACTTTGCCCAAACACTCTAAACCAAACCTAGAGAGCTTCTTGCTGAGATTATTTGAGCTTGAATTTGAGCTCTTAAAACACTTGAGAGTATGAAATTGGTGGTTTATGACTTAAGGGTTCATTCATCTTCAAGAGGTATACCTTCTCTTGCTTTTGCACCATCTCTACACCATTTATTTTCCATCTTTTCTTACTGTGTTTTTGGCTGTGAAGACTCTGTATTTTTTGGCTGAAACTTGTGATTTAAGGCCAATAAAGGTTGAGGGGTGGTTCACACTTCTTTACACCTTACTTTCAAGGCATTTACTCTTGTGTTTCCCATTCTTTTACTATCTCTTTTTGAGCATTTAAACACTGAATTTCAGAGTTATTTCAATGGCTAAAATCATGTTTTGAAGTCCAAAAATGGAGGGGGTAGCCTCCCCTCCTTGTGTTTTGTTTACTGGCTTAACATGCTCCATGTTTTAGCTTATTTTTCTAGCTCTTGTTAGCTTAATTCCATCATGTTTTAGGGCTATTTCAGACCAATTTTAAGACTATTTTCAAGTGTTTGTTGTGTTTGAGATTTGTTTTGCATGTTTAGAGTATAATAGTCCTCATGAGTTTGGTGTTCTAGGCCTTAGATACCATCTCCTTTGAGTTGATAGTATTTATTTATGTTTTTTTCACTTATTTTCAGCATTAATAATCTCTGTAGCCTCCCTCATTTATTGGCTTTTGTTTTGCTTTGAGGGTTGTTTCAAGCCTCTTGTTCTTTTAAGCATGAGATTGAGGTTGTCATGCTTAATGGTTTAATCCCTTTTAGGGGTTCATTATCAACGGCATGACATCTCTTTCATATCTTAACTTAACTCTTGGTTTGGTACTTCACTCTATTAGAGGACTTAACTTCACCATTGGACTCAATGAATTAAAGAATAGTTAGTAATTTAAAATTGAGTAATTAAAATTGAGGCTAAAAATGGTGAAATATAATAATTTGGTCGTGTTTAATCAGACGTTAATTGAACACGTGGAAGCTTGAACCATTTCATACTTATTAGTGATGAAATGATTCAAGTTTTTAAGGTCAACCACTTCCCTTGATCAGTTATGAAAGGGAGGAGGTTTGTGTCCTTTTTCCTTACATTTATTGAACTTGCACATTTGGGTTCACAAGCCATCATGTAATGAAATTGCTTGAATTAGTGGTTTGTGGCTTAGGTTCACAACTCCTTGGATTTGTTCATGAAAAGGAGGGATGAGTTGTGCAGATAATCCTTGAAAATACCCTGTATATGCTCTGTTTGTCCTTTGTTGCAGCAAGATGAACCTGTGCATCAGTGGCTGGCAGGCCACTTTCCATTGCCGGTAGGTGGCCGGCAGACCACCTCCACAGCCGGCTGGTGGTCGGCAACCTTCATCTTTGGTCGGCTGGCCACTGATGCAAATTTCAGCAGAGTGTTGGTAAGATGGAGCAAAGTTGTTCTCGAAATGTTCAACTGTGCAAACAGATGCATTCGAGGGCAAACGGTGGTCTTTTCGGGTGGAATCCGAGAATGTGCATGCATATCCCTCGTTTCCCGAGGCGGAGTAGTTAGTTACTTAGTTTAATTACTTCTTTTAATTACACCTGTATTATAATTATTTAATTAGTTAGTTAACTAGTTAATTAGTTCAAGTGTTGTAATAATTAGTTAAGTAGTTTAGCTAGTTATCATTTTGTTGTAATAGTTAGCATAATTAGCTTTAGCTTAATTAGTTGCTAGTTAGCTTAATTTATTCATTCGGACTCTCCTTCGTGAGAGCATAATGTAATAATGTGTATGTCTTCTAACCCCATGTCTTTCTCCCTTTTATTTATCCGCTTTTGATGGTTAGTTTAGGGGCATCACATTTTAATTAGCACATCGTATGCTTGCATCCATTCATATTACATGCACCGAGGCTCGGTTCATCATTCAAACTTGCATTAGCGTTTATTACCTCTTTGAATACGTGTTTAAAACCATGCTAAGAAATTATTGCAAATAACATGTTAAGTAGCCAAGCCTATTTTAGTTGCATATCGCATGTATTACATTAGACATTTGGCATAGTTAGAGATCATGCATTTTTCTTAACTCTTTTGCTTTATCTTAGCTTGGAGTACTAGGTGAGTTTTTAGTGCTTTAACATCTTGCATGAAATGTTGATGTTGTCATGATTAGCATGCTTGCCATGAGGCTAAGTGCTTACTTGATAAACTATTTGAGTGCTTGTGGGTGAAGGCTTGTTGCTTGAATTGAAATAATTCAATGAATGTACGTTTTAAGCCCACTTTGTCAAGTGGCAAATTCGCAAACTTTAAACCCACTTTAAGTGGCAAAATCAAACCCTTTCAAAAAACAAAAATGAAATTGAATTGTTTCAATTCAGACAAACTAGTCTATACCTTGTGTCGCGCATCACATAGTAATGCAAGCTTAATAAACCGGAACAAGAGCATATAATGTACACAAAAATCATATCATGAGTAGTAGAGGCCGATCTTTGATCGGGTGAGCGGGGGTGGTCAATTCATGACATTTCCCTCTCGTACCCAAGTTCTCAAACTGAGACAACTTTGGTGATGACGGACACGTGGCCTTTGGCACGAGTCATGGGTTTTCTAAATTTTTCCAAAATAAAATATTTTGGTGACGACTTTGTATCTGGCAAAGCAGTCCAATTTTGGCATTTTTGATTCAAAATTGATTTTCCAAAAAGATTTAGACTCTTTGGTGTTTATCAATTTCACATTCCACTTGTGAGATTAGATTCAGAACCGCGGGAGTCCGAACTGTAGGGCTTCTTTCAAACTTCTGAAAGGGGGCGCGAAAAATTCGAGCTATAGTTTCTGGCGACTCTACTAGGAAAATTAGAAAACTTGACTTGAACTTCATGATATGAAATTTTATCTACACTTATATGTTTCTTTGCATTGCATTTGCATTAGTGCGCCTAAGTCAATGTGTTTGCCATCTGCTATTCCTGAACGGTTTGCCGAAGGCTTGCCTAAAAGCTTGCCAAAAGGCTGATCGGTCGCGGGCTCTGCCACGACGGGAACACAACCCTTCAATCTGGACTACCGCTGTACCGTTAATCCTCATTTCACTTCTCGGTGTTAGGTGTGAGAGGTATGTTAGGTAGTCTTGCTGATGTATCCTTTTGACCATTTGGCCTAGCTGCATATAGTAAAGCCATAGAGATTGTTCCAAACTAGGACAGGATACTCACCCAAATACAGGGTTACGTGAAATCGTGTTGTTTGAATAGTGAACCCAAGTTCCTGACGAAACTAGGACATGGTAACCTTAACTTCTCATAGGGGTGTTTTGAGTGCTTTTGTGCAAAATGTGAACTCTTTGGGAATATATATGATGCAATCCTCGGAGAGTCTTAATATTGAGGCGATTCCTTTCAAACTTGAGGGTCATATCAGAATTAGATTTGGGTCGAAATCTTGGGGTTTGTGTTTGATATGGGTGAATTTTCAACAAAACTAGAACTGGGGCCAAAATTGTATCTTGCTTTGTTTTGACTGGTATACCCGATATCCTGATCTGATGAGAGGCATTTGTTTCTTTAATGCTAGGTTTGTCTGAACCAGAGAAGGAGCAGTACCAGCCTTCACCCATCACAGTCTATCTAATTCTAGAAAAAAAAAAAAACCCACTCAACAAAAGGCCCAGTTAATCTAACCCCCAAAAAAGCCAGCTCAGAAAAGATCTGATCCCATCAAGCATAACCGGGTCAAAATCCTTATTAGTCAGCTCTCAGCTTACACTCATCAATTTCCCCGATTGCCAACTCAGCAAACCCGTGATGACACAGAGTCCAAAAGAAGTTGTGGCCATGATAGCAGCCTTAAACTAGGGAATTGCTATGTAGGATGAGACCAATGTTGAAATGCAACGCCCATTTGGGGCATCTACTACACATCCAATCTTGGGCCCCCAACTGAACTTTGACCCACCTCCGCTAGTTGAAGATTTGCAGGGTCTAGATCCTTGAGAAGGTTTGGCTCAAGCTTGAGTTTTCAGACCCTTGGTGCAGCCTAATAAGGGGCTTTATCCCCTTCGCATTGATGATCTCGACCCAATCTCGTTAAAAATTGCTAACCTTGAAAAACAGTTCAAAAAGGCACATAGAATTAACTCCATTCCCAACATTGAGGATCGGTACACCGAGGCTTCCATAAGACTCCCAAACAGATTCAAAACGCCACACATTAATCATTTTAACGGGTCTGGAGATCCTGTGGTACATATTCGGCTTTTCTTGGACGTTCTGAAAATAATGGATTTGATTAAGCCTTAGAAACTCTCTCTATATGGAAGAACCTTGTCGGGTATAACAGCCACTTGATACGCCAAGTTGGAGGATAAAATGAAGCAAAACTGGGAAAAGTTGGCTGAGGCGTTTGTTAATCAGTATTCTTACAATACCCAAGTTGAAATGACCACTCAAGAGCTTGAAGTAACCCACCAAAATCCTATAGAACCTTTTGTGGAATTTGTTGCAAGGTGAAGAGCAAAGGCAGCACAGATGATAAATCGCCCTTTTGAAAAGGGATCAAGTGCGGATAGTGGTACAGAATCTTGAACCTAATATGTTGCAAAAGTTAATAGTTGCTCCACTATTCACTTTCAAAACTTTGCATGAATTAGGGGTTCAGATTGAGAGTGTTTTCAACAGAGGGATTATCCCCAGAACAAGTGAACTAACAAGGAAGGTGTTTTCTAGTAGCACTATTCCCAAACTCACTGAAATCAATACTGTTGTTGCCACTCCTAAAATTGTTGACCTATTTGCCAATACAAGCCCACAAACAGCCAGCCCAGTTCAAGCTCAAGGTAGAATTTTCACCCCTCTCTATATGAGCTTAACTAGCGCACTAAAAGTCCTGATGGAAAAAGGGTATCTCAAAGCCTTTGATCCCCAACCTCTTCCTGATCCACTCCCTACTAGACATAACCCCACCAAATATTGTGGGTATCATCCACAACGCAGTCATGGCACCGATTGTTGCTATTGCCTTCGTCATAAGATTCAAAATCTCATCGACAACTAGATAATAGCTCCACCTCAAGATCCCAATGTTACCACATACCCACTTCCCATCCATGACCAAATATCTCTTGCCCACCTTAACCTAATCCATATACTCCCATCTACCTTCAACCCCAGCATATACATTACCCTGGCCTATTTATCCAAGCCTGAGGTGTTCATTCCAGAAAGTACCAATTTGTGCATGATGGATGCACCCAATGCGGTTCGAGTACACCAAGAGCACCAAATGGGTGAACCCACTACTGCTGAGATGTTAGGAATGATTGAAAACCTTCAAGGAATGGTGGAAGATTTAACATTTGGAGTTTTGATCCCGTCACAAAGCTCCCTAATCCTGGGGTGAGCTGCAGTTGAAAAAGGCCAACCTGAAACTATCTCAAGTTTGGGTGATGACAGATCAACAACAAATAGGCCTCGTTTCGATATAGCCACCCAATCCCTTGGCCAAGCCGAAGCAAGTGGCAAGAACAAGGTCGGGACAAATATGGATCCCTATGCACAACTTTAGTGGGCTATTAAGACTTTGAAGGCCAAATGGTTGAACAAGCAATAAGTGCTTGAAGTTGTTGCAAAGACTGTGAGTACCACTTTTATCGTTGAGGATGAGAGCATTTTAAATCAAGGGGAAAACAATGAAAATGGATGCTTTACTTGAAACACCTATCCTAATCCCAGGCCCAAGCCTATGAATACCCGACTAACACCCGCCACTCCATTTGCCAATATTTCTAAACTTAATGCTTCCTCCTCCAAAAAACGAACCTTTGCCCAACTCCATATGAGCCTAACCTATGCATTCAAGGTACTAATGGAGAAAGGGTATCTCAAACCGCTCAATCCTCGACCTCTCTCTAACCCTCTCCCACCTAAACACGACTCTACCCAATATTGCACATTCCATCAGCAGTACGGTCATCACACTGACCGTTGCTTTCGCCTTCGCTATGAAATTCAAGACCTGATTGACAAAAAGGTCATTATCCTACTTGAAAATCCCAAAACTATCAATAACCCTCTCCCTGACCGCAATAGATTGCTATTCCATAACATAAAACCAATACATAGCTTGCCACCAACCAACCATTACCCTAGCTAACACAGCATACCCGCCACTGAACTCAAACCCATTGTGTTCATTCCTAAATCTTCTGATTCCGATCTGAGCAAAATGAACAAAATCTTTGAAGAGATGGAAAGTTTACTCGATCTTGGTGAGTTCAAGCTTAATGAAGCAGTGATGCTAGCACTGGTGGTTGGAATGATGAATCTCAGTCTCAGCTAGGGTAATTATTGAAAGTACTTGGGAAGGACCTTCTAAATTAAAGGCATGGTATGAAACAACAATTGTTTCCGTCAAGAAGATATGTGAGGACAACATAATTGTGAGGTTCAATCTGGGAGACTCGGTTTGAAAGTCTAAAATCAATCCTTCTAGGTGTGGATGTGTATTGCTGAATTGAAGGCAGGTCTGGACCTTTCCATAGGCTACTCGAAGTTGTTTTTGAAATTCTACAGATGGACTTGGAAAAGGAAAACCCCTTTTGTCTCAAAAATGCTTGTTTTGTTTTGAGTTATGTCCTGCAAATAGTTGTTGTGAGTTTTATTTTCTGTCTTTTCTTGCGTTGTTGCGTCAGTTGAGTCTTTTCCTTTGAGTCGCTTTCGTGTACCCTCAGGTCTTCATTTTTATAAGAAAGTGGGAGTCAAGTTTTTGATCATTTTATTGTGCCTATAGTGATGCATGTGTGACCTTTTGCAAATAGAAAAAGGCTTTAAATTTGTTTTTGAATTTGTTTTTTGAATGAGATTTTGTTAATAAGCTCGAATGTTGAGAAGGATCCCCTAAATAGTTTGAGTGAATTCTGACTTATTGGCACAAAGCCATTCATGATTTCAAAAATGATAAGCTATTTCTTTTGCAAAACTTGCGAAGATAGGTTTAGAATTGTGCGTGGTATTTTACATTGTCTTGGGAATTCTCTTCGCCGTTAGGCAATCATTTTGGCAAGCACAAGGCGGTTTTCAGACCTACAAGTACAAGGCGGCTTTCAGACATCACAAATCATAGAATCTCTCCCCTGGTGTTTTCATTATTTCAAAGAGAAATAAAGGAAGTAAAGAAGGAAAAAAAGAAGAAAAATAAAGAGAAAAGAAAAAAGAAAAAAGGAAAAAAGAAGAAAAGAGAAAAGAAACGAAAGGAAGAAAAAATGAAAAAAGAAAAGAAAAAAAGAAAAGAAGTTAACCATCAAGCCAGGGGCATCCATTGGAATGAAATCCAATCAACTGTGAGGAAGGAAATTTCGATTTGAATTCGAGGAAGCCAATGCAAGGAAGAACCACATTGCGAGAAGAACCAACTTTGAAAATAGGGCGAAAAGAAAGAAAGAAGACATACATAAGAGAATGGAGAACCAAACTCAAATCAAGGTAAAGCTAGTTCTAGTGTTAGGGCAAGAATGACTATTGGTCAAATTTACCACAAGTGTTGTAACGCTATCCTTGAGGGGCTCGCTAGGCCGAAAACCCGAAAGGGCGACCTAGGTAAAAGTTAGAGCATGAAAAATGAGAAATCAAACAAATAGAGCTCAAGTTGAAAATCCTGAAGGGGCGACTTTGGCAAAAGTTAGAGCGTAAAAGGAGAGTGTCAATACTCGAGTGAACCTTAGCCATGAACTACATTGACCTGATTCCCATTCTTGGGATATGTATGCAACTTCATCCCAAAGTTTGGTCTTAACCATATCTATCTCATCTGTCTCAACTCAATCACCTTGCCCAATTCACGTCATCAACTTCACATCAATCCATGAGCTACATCGACTGCTTTGCATATCATATACTTGCATTGGGTAAGAAAGAACTAGCTTCATTCAACAAGTGGAGCAATTTCCAATATTTGAACTTATTAGTAGAACCTCTAACTTGATCAAAAAGGGAATCGAAATTGAGTTTAAGAGGGAACATAAGCAAAACTAGGGGCACTATGAATGATCAGTTACCTTAAGTCTTTTTTATGCTTTTGGGTCAGTTGTGAATTCAGTTGTGTCACGCCTGGTGTTTGTCTCGGTCTATGCTCTTGATCGAGTCACCATAACGTGTCTGTCGCTAAAAAATGCTCTTCATTGAGTCACCATAGCGTGTATGTTGCTCAAATTTCAACAGAGTGACATCGCCAAAATTCCATACACGAGTGTTTGTTCCAAACTCGAAAACAAGTCCATGTATGGAATTCATAAACAAGCTAAGAGTGCCCATACAAGGGGCATCGAGTTCATGATCATTGCAAAGTGTATATGAGGAATCTATCACTGCTTCGGAGGGGACTAGAATAAGTTCTCAATATGTTAGAAGAGAAGCATGAGTCTGATTGGTTGACAACTGTTCTAGGATCTGATGATCCCCATTACATGTGCCTGCATAATGTTGAAAACAATGGCCAGTGACTGGACACTAGAGGCAATTTTTAATACATCTGATAGGGCCATCCATCTAACAAGGGGCATGAACCCAACCGGTAGCCACTGGCTGGACACTAGGGGCAATTTTCAGTGTATCTGATCGGGTCATCATTTGAAGAAGGGCCATAAACCCAACCTATCTCTTAATCTGCCAAAGCCATTTGTTGGGCACTATTCCCTGTATTAGGGTATTTTACCCTCATGTTGATTCTGATATGATTCAGCTTTCGAAAGTTGTCTCCAACCATTTCAAAACTCTCTTGGGATTGCCATCTTCCCTCTGATTAATGTATGTGCTTTGGATTATGCCTGCATGCTTATACACTATGGTTGAGTTGAGCTGCATGATTGGTTGCTCTTGCTCTTAACTTTGTTTTGCACTTAACAGAGTTTTGTTGAGTTGCCTCCCTTTGTGTTACATTTCAATGAGTTGTGGCAAGTTGCCCTACACTCATTTCGTAAGGTATATGACGTATTACTCTGAATACTGCTCATTTCCCTCTGCATACCATGCATCGCTCACCTGTATCGCATCATTTTGTGCATTTCATTTTGCATCACACTATTTTGTGCACTTTGTATCACACTATCCTATTCACTTTGTATCGCACTATTTTGTGCATCGTTGCATTGTCTTGTGCATAACACTATTTGTGCCACTCGCACTGTTTTGTGCACCTCACTCACACTGTCTTGTGCATTCGCATAAATTTCGTGCATTAATTTGTGTATTCTACCTTTTATATCACTATCTTATGCATTTCATTTTACATCGCACTATCTTGTGCATTTCACCTTGTATAGCACTATCTCGTGCATTTCACTTTACATCGCATTATCCTGTGAATTTCACCTTGTATAGCACTATCTTGTACATTTCACTTTATATAGCATTGTCTTGTGCATTCACTTGTGCATCTACATCACACTGTCTACTGCATTTCAACTCATATCGCACTATCTAGTGCATTTTAACTCATATCGCACTATCTAGTGCATTTTAACTTACATCGCACTATCTAGTGCATTTCACCTACATCGCACTATCTTGTGCATCCATATCGCACTATCTTGTGCACCTTGCATCGCACTGTCTTCTGTACCCATATTGCACTATCTTGTACACCTTGCATTGCACTGTCTTGTGCACCCATATTGCACTATCTTATGCATCTTGCATCGTACTGTCTTGTGCACTTATATCGCATTATCTTGTGCACCCTCACTCGCATTGTCTTGTGCACTTGCATTGCGCTATCCTGTGTATTCACCCATATCGCACTATCTTGTGCACCTTGCATCGCACTGTCTCGTTTTATATCGCACTATCTTGTGCACCCTCACTCGCACTATCTTGTGCACCTGCATTGCGCTATCCTGCGCATTCACCCATATCGCACTGTCTTGTGCAACTAGCATCGCACTATCTTGTGCACCTATATGGCACTGTCTTGTGCATTTCCCCCCACACTGTCTTGTGCACTCACTTGGTCTAGGAGACCTTAAATCCTCTAAAGGTGCAATTCCTTTGGTGTTTATCATGCCCGAATGACTTTCGGTGGTCTGGTATAGCCACCTGCCTGTGTTTGCAGTGAGTTCCTAGGAAATCAACTGAGACGGTGGAAACTAGAGTTCGAATGGCTGAGGCCTAGAATGCAAAGGTTTGGAATTTTCGAGACTAAAGTCTGATTTAAATACCCAGGGGTGTATCCTCAGCTTGAAATTTGTATAGCAGCCCCATAGGTTGAGGCAGCTTGTGTGCGCCTCCATTTTAGATACTGAACCAACCTAGTCTGTCACCCTGTTGGAGAATAGGGAAAGTTGCAAACATCGCCAGGGAGAAAAGTAGTACCCATGGTTTGGAAGTGCAAGATGCATAAGAGGAAGATCCCCAGCAGGATGAGGTAAGTTATCACCGATTGCCCCTGTAAGGTACTTTCTAAAGCATCACTTCCTAGTTGCATCATCATATCCATTATAATCTATTACTTCTATCGCATTGCATATAGAGTTTGCATGCATCTACTGCATTATCCATTTTATCACCTACATACTTTCCATGTTATGCTTAGTTTGGCATGTGCTCATACATTTCCCTCGTTGAAGCATGGTTTTGTCATGTGTCAGTACCCATGCTGCGTTGAGACCAGTATTGAGGGTGCCAACACATTTTCTGTGTTAGACCTGGTCTGTTTTGTGCCCATGCCTTTTCCAGGTAAAATGTGGTTTGGCCTACGCCTTATTCACTGCATCCATTGCATCATACTTTGTTTTGTTGCATTCAACATTTAGGATCATTATCTTTTCCCAGTAGATCATTCCTTACTTAAATCATCACATCCAATTACTTGTACTCTTTCTCTTTCCACGAAAAACATAGTTTTGCATGTGCTCGCACCCTTTCACGTTGAAACATGGTTCTGTTGTGTGTAAACATCGATCCTGCGCTAAGGCCAGTATTAAGGATGTAAGCACTTAGCCTGTGTCAGGTGTCGTTTGGATGTGCCCACTTCTTTTCTATATAAAACGTAGTTCGATTTTGCATCTCCATCCCTTCATGATATTTGTGTGTTATGCACTGCTTGTGGTTTGATTATTTTGTTACATTGTATATCATTTACACTATTTGTTTTACATTGTGTATCATTTCGCATCCTGCCCCTGAACTACGCTGGTTTGATTCCTTGTAACGGGATACGTAGGCAATCCTCGGGTTTAACCGACTGCATTTGCATTTTATTTGTTTGTCCAAGTCTTATGGCCTTGTCAAAATGGGTCGTCTTTAGGTTTTGACATTCACTCACATCATTTCACGACTTCAAGCTCTGTCAAAGAGAGGCAACTGTAGAAACCCTATTTTTGATCGCCCTTAAGAATTTGGTGCCACTGATTGATCACTTGATGATGAAAGTTATGCTGTTCAATCGCTCGATTTCTTCAGCAAGAAGAGCTTCTAAATCCCAACCTTACACCCCATTTTGGACTAAAACTATTTTAAACGTTAAAACCCTCTCTTTCAAAATATTTTTGAAAATGTTTCTACAATGTTCCGAGGCCTGCATTTCGTCAAATGTTGCACTTTTCGGTAAACCGAGTAAGCACAAAATGGAAATAAATGAAAAAGAGGTGAACTCTTTAAAAAATATTTAAAAATATCTTATTTATAGGTTTGGGGTTGAAGAAAATAGGAGGAGAGGGAATAAAACTAGTTGGGGAGAAGTTGAGTATAAAACCATTAAGGGAGAATTGGACAGCCTCACTAAATTAGGCCTATCCTTTTGTACACTTAGACTTTAGTTGTGAGGCCACCACCATTGGAAAATGGACTTCTGGGGCTTCATTTTAGACCCAAGAATCTCCTAAAAACAAGTTCGGATGAGGGAGATATGGCTGTTTGAAGTTATATATCAATCCGATTAAGACCAAAATTGAGCAACCTTCACTAAAATAGACATATCCCTTTGCACACTTAGAATTTAGATGTAAGGCTTCCACCATTGGAAAGTAGACTTCTGATGCATCAATTTAGACTCAAGAAATACCTGAAAATGAGTCTGGATGAAGGAGTTATGCTCATTTGAAGTTGGGCCTGGAAGCAGATTTTTCTTGTGGCTGGCAGGTAGCCGGCAATCACCATTTGTGGACAGCCGGCCACCACTTCTGCCCCGCCGGCCACCTGTTGGCCACTAGTGTCCCAGCCGGCCACAAGGCGGCCACTGGTGACCAAAAGCAGATTTTTTGCAGATATTTTCCTCCAACTGTTTCCACACTGCTCCAGCTATTTCTGAATAGATATTTTTGACCTAAGGCTCATGTTTTCTATATATACATGACCTATCTCTCATATTTCAAGGTTAGAAAAACTTTGGGAGCAAAAAAATATCCTCTCTCTATAATTTTCTCTCTCTACAATTCTGTCACTTTTTTGTAACTTGCATAGACTTTGCCCAAACACTCTAAACCAAACCTAGAGAGCTTCTTGCTGAGGTTATTTGAGCTTGAATTTGAGCTCTTAAAACACTTGAGAGTGTGAAATTGGTGGTTTATGACTTAAGGGTTCATTCATCTTCAATAGGTATACCTTCTCTTGCTTTTGCACCATCTCTACACCACTTATTTTCCATCTTTTTTTACTTTTTTGGGCTGTGAAAACTCTGTATTTTTGGGCTAAAACTTGTGGTTTAAGGCCAATAAAGGTTAAGGGGTGGTTCACACTTCTTTACACCTTACTTTCAAGGCATTTATCCTTGTGTTTCCCATCCTTTTACTATCTTTTTTTGAGCTTTTAAACACTGAATTTCAGAGTTATTTCAGTGGCTAAAATCATGTTTTGAAGTCCAAAAATGGAGGGGTAACCTTTCCTCCTTATGTTTTGTTTACTAACTTAACATGATCCATGTTTTAGCTTATTTTTCTAACTTTTGTTAGCTTAATTTCATCATGTTTTAGGGCTGTTTCAGACCAATTTTAAGACTATTTTCAAGTGTTTGTTGTGTTTGAGATTTGTTTTGCATGTTTATAGTGTAATAGTCCTCATGAGTTTGGTATTTTAGGGCTTAGACACCATCTCCTTTGAGTTGATAACATTTATTTATGTTTTTCTCACTTATTTTCAGCATTAATAATCTTTGCAACCTCCCTCATTTCTTGGCTTTTGTTTTGCTTTGAGGGTTGTTTCAAGCCTCTTGTTCTTTTAAGCATGAGATTGAGGTTGTCATGCTTAATGGTTTAATCCCTTTTAAGGGTTCATTATCAACGGCATGACATCTCTTTCATGTCTTAACTTAACTCTTGGTTTGGTGCTTCACTCCATTAGAGGACTTAACTTCACCATTGGACTCAATGAATTAAAGAATAGTTAGTAATTTAAAATTGAGTAATTAAAATTGAGGCTAAAAATGGTGAAAGATAATAATTTAGTCGTGTTCAATCGGACGTTAATTGAATACATGGAAGCTTGAACCATATTTCATACTTACTAGTGATGAAATGATTCAAGTTTCCAAGGTCAACCACTTCCCTTAATCATTTATGAAAGGGAGGAGGTTTGTGTCCTTTTCCCTTGCATTTATTGAACTTGCACACTTGGGTTCACAAGCCATCATGTAATGAAATTGCTTCAATTGGTGGTTTGTGGCTTAAGTTCATAACTCTTTGGATTTGTTCATGAAAAGGAGGAGTGAGTTCTGCAGACAATCCTTAAAAATACCTTGTCTATGCTCTGTTTGTCCTTTGTTGTAGCAAGATAAACCTGTGCATTAGTGGTCGGCAGACCACCTCTATAGCCGGCTAGTGGCCGGCAACCTTCATCTTTGGCCGGCTGGCCACTGATGCAAATTTCAACAGAGTGTTGGTAAGATGGAGCAAAGTTGTTCTGGAAATGTTCAACTGTGCAAGCAGAGGCATTCGAGAGCAAAACGACGGTCTTTTCGGGTGGAATCCAAGCATGCGCATGCATATCCCTTGTTTCCTAAGGCGGAGTAGTTAGTTGCTTAGTTTAATTACTTATTTTAATTACACTTGTGTTGTAATTATTTAATTAGTTAGTTAACTAGTTAATTAGTTTAAGTGCTGTAATAATTAGTTAAGTAGTTTAGCTAGTTATCATTTTGTTGTAATAGTTAGCTTAATTAGCTTTAACTTAATTAGTTGCTAGTTAGCTTAGTTTATTCATTCGGACTCTCCTTCGTGAGAGCATAATGTAATAATATGTATGTCTTCCAACTCCACGTCTTTCTCTCTTTTATTTATCCGTTTTTGATGGTTAGTTTAGGGGCATCACATTTTAATTAGCATATCGCATGTTTGCATCTATTCGTATTACATGCACCGAGACTCGGTTCATCATTCAAACTTGCATTAGTGTTTATTACCTCTTTGAATGCGTGTTTAAATGCATACTATGAAATTATTAAAAATAACATGTTAAGTAGCCTATTTTAGTTACATATCGCATGTGTTGCATTAGACATTTGGCATAGTTAGAGATCATGCATTTTTTTTAACTCGTTTATTTTATCTTAGCTTGGAGTACTAGGTGAGTACTAGGTGAGTTTTTAGTGCTTTAGCATCTTGCATAAAATGTTGATGTTGCCATGACTAGCATGTTTGCCATAAGGCTAAGTGCTTACTTGATAAACTGTTTGAGTGCCTATGGATGAAGGCTTGTTGCTTGAATTGGAATAATTCAATGAATATACGTTTTAAGCCCACTTTGTCAAGTGGCAAATTCGCAAACTTTAAGCCCACTTTAAGTGACAAAATCAAACCCTTTTCAAAAAACAAAAATGAAATTGAATTGTTCCAATTCAGGCAAATTAGTCTATACCTAGTGTGCGCGCATCACATAGTAATGCAAGCCTAATAAACCGAAACAAGAGCATATAATGTACATAAAAATCATATCATGATTAGTAAAAGCCGATCTTTGATCGGGTGAGCGGGGGTGGTCTATTCATGACCTTCCCCTCTTGTACCCAACTTTCCGAACCGAGGCAACTTTGGTGATGACAAACACATGGCCTTTGACACGAGTCATGGGTTTCTTAAATTTTTCCAAAATAAAATATTTAGATAGCTACTCTGTATCTGGCAAAGCAGTCCAATTTTGGCATTTGTTATTCAAAATTGATTTTCTAAAAGGTTTGCCGGATTTGGACTTTTTGGTGTTTATCAATTTCACATTGCACTTGTGAGATTAGATTTAGAACCACGGGAGTCTGAACTGTAGGGCTTCTTTCAAACTTCCGAAAGGGGGTGCGAAAAAGTCGAGCTGCAACTGTATTTATACATTGTCAATCTGTAATGCTATATTACCATTGGATAATTTAATTTTCTAACATTTATCACTTTAGTAATATAGTTATATTTTTTTTAGGAAAAAACTGCGAAATTGAGTATTATTCTTTTATCAACTTATGTTTACTACGTATATACTTATATGTCATACAAACCAGTGTCTACAACAAACACTTTCAATAACAAAATAAGACTTTGCAAAATACTTTCATCACGACAATAATTGTACTTTTTTTTCCCTCACAGAAAAATAACATTATTGAGAGAAACTAAAATTTGAAATTTATAACAATATGAAATCAGCTCGAACTCTTATTAAAATATTTTTATTACAATGAGTTATAATGGTAAACAAAAAAAAAAAAAGAAGATAGTGAAACAAAAGCTATAGAAGATCTATTACAACATACTCTCCAAGCAAGGTTAGACGAGCTGAAGTAGGATTTGTCCTATCTGTTGTGAAGTTTAAGAAAAATAATGTACTTCATGTACATATTTTAGTCAAATTATAAGGAAAAAAATCAAATGATGGCCAAATATTATCGCAATAACTCAATGATACAAAAAGTAAGTATATCAAATAAAAAGTTTCGATCAATTTTGTCACATGCTGATTACTTAGAGATGACATAATAAATAATGTAACTTGATAGTTTCATGAAAGTAATCTTGCAAACACTTATAAGTATGAATCTATAAATAACGTGAAAACAATTATGAAATTTCTATATCAATTGAAATATTAAGCTATATTATCATTCTATTTTCTTAAAAAAACTATTTCACATTTTTTGCATAAATAAAAATATACTAATAACTAATGTTATATTTTTCATCATGCAAGATATTCATGGCACAGGAAATGAGACTCAACAACTCTTGATGTATAAAAATATATTGCATATTGATATTACACTAATAGTATACAAATAATATGCAATAGTGAGTTCAATAAATTTGTATTATGTGATAATTGTGCAATTAATTTCATACTTTCAATTATATTACAGGTGCAGATTATGAAAAATTGAAGTAGGAAATTGATAGAAAAATATGTGTGTAATACTATATATATATAAGAACTGTTTATTGTTTATTATTTAAGATAAAATTGTGATATCAACAATTTAACTATAAATTAATGTTTACATTTGTAAAATTTTACAGTTATCATTTAAATTCTTCAGTTGAATATGTATTTATTTCTTACTTAGTTGTATTTTAGATACATATCAATCTACCCATACAAATCTAGATACTTTGTATATATATATCACATAGCAATTTAAGAGACACATATAATTACAATACTAATAGTTGATGAAAAATCACATATCATGTGCAACGCACGTGCCCAATCGCTAGTGTTATAAAAAAAATCCCACTATGTTTGGTTTTGAATTTTTAAATACATTTTTCTAGTTTTTGAGATTGTTTTTTTATTATTATTATTTTTTTAGTGAATTTTGTTTTTTTCATACTTTAGCCTGTTATTTTAGATGCACCTAACTTAGATGAATCTACAAAAATGTGGAGAAATTTTTTAAAAATTTTATGGTCCCTAACATTTTTTGGAAGTTAATGGTCATATACTCATATATAACGACGAATTAACAGAACTTAATGAAAATTAACTCCAACTATTAGGACTTACTAGTAAGTTACCCTCAAATGATACCCTAGAAACACTCGTTAACATTTGTCAAACTTTAGAGTCATGAAAAACCAAAAAGGAGAAAATTTTAACGCTCAACCTTTTTTATTGATTATTTGTTTTGTGTTTATTTATTGGATAATGCTAATGAGTGTTCCTAAAGTAATGCTTAGTATCAAAATTGTGAGAAGACACCAAAAAGGAGAAAATTTTAAAGCTCAACCTTTTTTATTGATTATTTGTTTTGTGTTTATTTATTGGTTAATGCTAATGAGGGTTCCTAAAGTGATGTTTAATATCGAAATTGTGAGAAGTGTCTTGAAAATAGGTATAATAAAAAGTTAAACATTAAACTATCGGCTTTATCACCTAAAATGAAAGAGATTTTAATTTATGGGTAGTGCTATGTAACCCAAAAGTGAAACTCACTTTTTAAACCCACTGATATTGCAAAATATTGAAATATCTAAGGCATCTCTCTCTCTCTAATATCTTCTTTAATCATCGGTTAATTATTTTTTTATATCAGTGAGTCAAAAAATGAGTACATCTTTTTCTTAATTTAATTGAAGGGAAGCAATGCTCCTAACTTCAAGGGGTTGGCTTGATGGGTGTAGCTTGAAGGTTGGGGGTGTGCTCTCTCCAAGTTTCAAGCTCAACTCTCAATAAATGCTACCAACTCCTTGGAGCCATACTCGTGGGCTCTGCCTGAGATTTGTTTGATTCATGTGGAGAGAGCGCTTTACGTGAGTCCTGAGATTAATCGAGGTGCACGTAAACTAATCCAGATAGCTGGTTATCAAAAAGAGAAGCAATGCTCCTCCATGACCAACACTCAATTTCCTAAAGGCATAGCCCTCCCTCCTGTCTAGATTTGACTTTCAATTGTAGGATGTTGCTTCGGACCATGGAATTCATCATAAATTTTGTTTTGATAATTAAAATCATTTATTTTATAGGGCCTTTTATTTATATCATGTATGAAAAAAATTAGAAATTTTTTACATATAATCTTATTTTTTACATCATTTTTTTCGTTCCTAGACACAAGTGCATAAGTCTCATATGTATACATTACATGAGTCTCGTAATTGCATGAGTCTCGTATGCATTTATTGATATGGGCTCTATTACTTTGTGTCTTGGACTAAGACAATGAGGTAAGAAATGATATTACGTATTGTACCATTCAAAAAATTATGTCGATCTCATAATCGTAAACTCTTTATTGTATCACATTTGTTACCAAAAATAATGGATGATCTATTTTATAATTAAAAAAACAATAGTCGTCTATTTTTTTTTTTAGAATCAAATGTTGTAAATTAAATAGATTACGATTATCAGATTATTTTAATTTTTGTGTGAATGATACACACAAAATATCGTATCAAAATGAATAATTTAAATTATCAAAATAAAACAAATTTCATGAGTTTAAACAATACCATCTTAATCTTACTCAGATTATGAGCAGAAGAGAAAGCTCATATGCCTTAGGGCATTCCACTGTCCAATAGACCCAAATTCCCTTCATCGGTGGCAATCGCCACACGTGGTAATGATGTGTCCATGGAATTCCAAAAATACACACATTTCCTTCTTAATGTCAGTGGTACAAACAATAATAGTATATTTTATTTTAAAAATTAATATATAATTCAGATTCATCTAAATATTAACCTTATATTATGTCGTCGTTTGGTAAAAAAAAATATTAGTTGGGTTTTTGAATTCGAGACTTTTTTTAATTTGGTACTAAAAAATTCCTTTTGGCAAAAACTTTTTGATTTTTATAAGAGAAAAATTAAAATGATTATGATTTAAATGTAACATTTTATTTTATTAACTTATTTAGTCTATTTTTTCTTTTATACTTTTTTAGTCCTAATTGAGATAGCCAAACATAGTGTATACAAATTAAATATTAACCTTATATTTGTTTTTATGGTAGATTAGACCAATGAATAGTAGACCTTCTGATAGTACAAATATTGAATGTCATTAGGTAGTTTTAGGGAATAGGCGACTCCTAATCCCACTTTTAGGTTTTCAACTCCCTAATCTGTATGTGTCCATCTAATAGTGTATTGTCATTCCTTCACCCCCTTTTTTTTTTTTTTTTTTTTAAAGGTTCATGTAACTGTTAGACCCTGCTATTAGTTGGGTATACCATCAACATGAAATTCTTAGAAGACATGATAATTTCCAATATCAGAAATTATCAAAATATGATCATTACACTTTGTAGATTCCAAAGAAACATTTCTTCTAATCCATGATAAACTTAGCACTATTAGTAGTTATCAAAGTTTAGATGTGAATCGATCTCGAGTTGTGCATGAGTAGAGAAGTTTGTGCTAATATTCCGTATTTTGTTTTGAGCATTTTTTAATTTTCACTTCATTGACTAAGTTACCGCTTGAGCAGTCTTTTGTGAGTTTGATTAGTATAGTAATTCATCTAGTATCTCCTTGTATTTTGACTTTTGGGAAACGTGTTTTACCACTAGAGTGGTAGATGTTGCATTTGAACGATTGATCTATATATGAGCACTACCTTTAGTTAAAAATAATTTAAATAGTTGAAAAAAAAATGAATTATTTAGAAGTTAGAGGGGTGACTTTCAATTTCTGTTTTTCTGATTATCAACTTTTAATTTAGAAGAAGTTATACCAAACAGACTCATTTATCACGTGAATATCTCAAACAGTGGAGTTCATTGTTTTTGTGTTGACATTCACATAAACATATACGATGTGACAATTACTAATCAATGTGGAATAATATTATAAATTCATGTTTGTTTCATTAGATCAAATTACAATGGGACTTGAAAATTTTAAAAACCTCCAAAATATTAATTTGTGATTATGATTCAATTTTAAATAATGAATATCAATCTCACATTAATATCTTGGAAAGTTTTTAAAATTTTCAATTGATATCAAAGCCACAAAAATAGCTCTAACATTCACTTTACCGCTCGAATATAATAAGCTCTAATCAAACCTTACATTAATCAATTTGACACAAACTCTCAATAAGGCTACCCAATAACTTTTCTCGCTTTACGCAAACAGCGATCCTAGTTGAAGAAAACCACACACTTATCTGTTACTGTTACTCGTCCAACTTCTTAGCCATATAGTTTTCGAAACTCTTCAAGTCTTATCTGACTATGTCATTGAATAATAATAATAACTTTTATTTTTATATTTTAATTTAGGGAATCTTAAGAGACAACTTAAGTGGCCTAACTTACGGCGTTACTTTAGGAGTACCAAGTAACATAATCTACATAATATTCTCTACATGGTATGTGATATTGTCTATGTAATATTCTTAGTAAATGAGAGTTACAATTCATATTAAATGAGTTGTTTTTTTATTTCTTATATCATATAGTGTCATGAAATTAATGAATAATTAACCATTAATAAATTGTGTGAATCATGTTGTGACTTCTAATGCATAAACCTATGAATAAACACTTTGTTGAACTAATTTTGACCATAACTTAGAATATCTTCAATGGCAAATGCTATAATAGCATTACTACTGCTATAATTTGACAATAAATAATAAAAAATGATAGAATTATAACAATGGTGTTCTAATAGTCAAATGCCATTTTGGCAGAACCAAACCTGCCGATTGTCCTAAACACACTAGTTTCTATATTTGGTTCTGCAAAAAGGGCGACTTTGAAAAAATTTATTTATTTTGCTGGGAGGGAGAGAGAGTGAGGGAGGGAAATGTTTGGTTTTGGTTGAGTTGGTATTGGAACACCACTACTATTATATTATAGATATGACAGTTTTAATGACAAATCACCCGAACGCACTTATATATCTATCCATTTAGCAGTAGCTTGTTAGCTGAACAACAAGCGGAAAATAATAATAATAATAATAACTTCTCTATTATTAAAGAAATATTTTTTTTAGCTTTTATAAAATAGTAAAAACACTAAAAAGTATTATTCAAAAATATTTGTCAAACTTCACTTACTAATAGGTATGGTGTGAGATCATCCATGCTAGATGGTAGGAGTACTCACGGGTTGGGTCGGATGGACTGTATGTCATTAGTTATCTGACTAAATGGGATTACGATTGAGAAAATTTCATCTATAAAAAATCATTCATGATTTCGAAAAGGGTTGGATAAATTGACAGATGGGTACAGGTCGGGTTGATGGGTTGAATAAATCTTAATTTAAAAAAATAAAAATAAAAATTAAAAAATTGAACAAATCCTATTTTACTAAAAAAAAAAATTTTAATTTCTTTTAGCTTCGCAATGATGAGGAGTGAAGGTTCTGCTTTCCAAAAGTGAAAAGCATCCTTTGAAACCAATATTTATGAAGAATTTCTAATTTCATGCAAGTCATGTTTTGTCAATTCAAATTTATATTGAAATTTATATATTCGTTAACCGATCAAAACTCAATTTTTTTTTTGGACAAATGATTGAAAAGTCTTATTAAAAAAATAGATACATCAATAAGTCTTTTTGATTTTTTTGGTGTATCAAAAAGTCCTATTCACTTTTAATAATTATCACAAATTTCTATTTTTTGTTTTTTTTAGCTGCGTTTTCATAAATAAAAAATATATATATATCTGTAACGGTTAGTTTTAGTGACAGTTGAAAAATTTGTCACAGAAAAAATCACTAATTGTTAGTTTTTAGTTACAGATTTAAAAAATTATCCCAAAAAAAATCACTAACATTTGTAAGACTTTTTGATCTATACAAATACTTAGGAGACTTGATACCAAAAAAAAAAAAAAAAAAAAAAAAAATCGCTAATGCGTGTGAAACCTTTTGATTTATACAAATACTTGGGGGACTTGATGATGCATCCCATTTTAAAAAAAATTGTTAGACCTGCATCGATTCAATAGATGCAAGTCCGAATTTTTCTCATTCTCCTCTCCTTTAGGTTATATATTCATATTGTAAATATTATAACATTAAAAAAAAAAAGAAAAAAAAAAAAAGAAAAAGAATAAAAGATGAGTCTCCTAAGGTTTCGTTTGGGAAGTCGATTGACTTTTTGACTTTTTTGGTTATTTTAGCCAAGGTTAAAAAGCTTGGTTTGGGAATGATTTTTTGATTTTTTGACTTTTTTTTTAGAGAAGAGTGTAATGATTATGAATTTAATGTGATGTTTTGTTTTTTGTGATTAAAATAACTTATTTTATCTTTTGTGACTAAAATATTCAAAAAAACCTAAAAACCAACTTGCCAAACAGAGGCTAAGTCTGATTGAGTGGGTTGGACGGTGAAATGAACGTTGGCCCAGCCCTACCAAATGGAGTCCTATTTTAAATGTGGTTGATTGATAAGAGTGTGGTCCAGTGCTCTATTTCTTTGCTTGGGTTAGGTATCCAACTCAACCAAGGACACTTCTCCAATAAAGGTTTCCTTTTCTAGGTACCTACCTACCTACCTCTTTCATTGTCCTCATCCACATTCCTTTTTTGGTAACATCCAATCAGAGAAGAACGCGTGGTTCAATTAGAATTATTTTTTTCAACCTTATAAAAAGTTAGATTTATTAATTTGTTAGTAAAATTAATGTATAAAAATACACTATTTAAAGGGCCAGCACTGATTCATCAATTTAAACTTCTAATCTTTTTCCATTGCACTTTAAGGCATAATTATACGATAACTTGCTACAAAGGCGTTAACGATGCTTTTTTAAGAAAATGTTTCGTAGCTCAAATTTTGTAGTTCAAAAGTGGTTCAAATGGCCAAAACGACGTCGTTTTGACCATTTTTATGTTGTTCTGTACTCAAAACGACGTCGTTTTGGCCATTTGAGTTACTCACAAAATTTGAATTACGTAGCATTGTCGGCTTTTTTATTTGGCAAAGTGTAAAATTTAAGAATGCTCTCATGATTAATGATGCCATCCCATAATATCATTATTACATCTAATATTTATTCTAATAGTATATCGTTATAGTTGACTAGGAGAGAAAATCAATCTATTTGCAAAAAATAAAAAATAAAATACTCGAATTTATAGATGATTTAGGACTAATCAAAATTATCCAAATTGCAAGTCAATCTTAGGCCTCGTTTGGGAACAGGCTAATTTAGTAACTTTTTGACTATTTGGCTAAAATATGAGCTAAAAAAAACTAGTATGTTTGGGATGACTTTTTGGCTTTTTACGAAAAGATGAGCAAAAAGTAGAGAGAAAATAGAATCTTTGACTTTTTGGTATGGGCTGTTGACTTTTTGGCTAATTTAGTAACTTTTTGACTTTTTGGCTAAAAATGAGAGTTCCCAAACGAGGCCTAAGTAACTCTGAGTGTAACTCAAACTATACCTGAACAACATCTCAAGTTACTCGAATTGCACCCCTAATGTTATACACTCATTGTTCTATATTTGTATTGAGCTTGCTTGTTTTCTCTTTTCAGTAAACATTTTTTAGAAAATTTTATTTTTTTATTTTTACTGAATTTTTTTAATATTTTAAGCAATTTTTTTACTTTTTAGACATACTTAACATAAATACACTTAAAAAGTAAAAAAATTATAAAAAAAATCTTTTAAAAATTCACTAAATACCAAAAATATATATATATAAAAAAAAAACAAGAATTCAGTACATTTTTTGTATTTCTATGTATTTATTAATTTTTTAAAATATTTTTTCACAAATTTTTTACTTTTTAGATACATCTAACTATGGTGCATCTAAAAAATTAAAAAGAAAAATGTTTAAAATTGAAAAAATTTTCACTAAAAACAAAATAATACGAAAACTAAAAAACTCAATTTTTAAAAAATTTAATCCAAAAAACTCAAACCAAACACAATGATTGTTATTTCATTTCTTGAATTTTCCAGGATGCCTATAACTTATTGTTTGAATAATTATTGCCAATGTAAAGCATAGAGCAAAATTTACATTGCACACATGATGTACATCACTCCAATTTGGACAAAATGTGCGTGAAATTACAATGCACCAGAACTTCAAAAAATAAAAAATTAGAGTTATGATCTAATTTGTTTGGATCGTAACTTTGAGGGCATCACATCATTCAAATATGGGTAAATTATACTATTAGTTCTTGTAGTTTAAGGGAAGTGTCATCTTAATTCTCGTAATTTCAATTTAAATAATTTGATTCCTACACTTTTAATTTTGTTGTAATGTAATCCCTTCATCACTTACCGTTAAAATTTGAAACCGAAAAAAGACCATGTGTAAAACTTAAGAGACCAAAGTAGAATACCGATAATGCCTATAGTTTGTTTTGAATTCTACTATAGTCCCTTTAGTTTTGCATGAGATTTTTTTTTTCCATTCAAAACGTTTAACAACGCATGATGAAGGAACTACTTTGCAACAAAAATGAAAAATGTAAGAACTAAATTATTTAAATTAAAATTACAAAAACCAAAATAAAATTTTACTCAAAATTATGGGACCAATGTAATTTACCCTTCAAACATTTTAGGGGTATACTACATGCTGACCCAAAACATACAATTATACATGAGTTCTTAAATATTCTTGTTTGCAATCAACTTTATGAAAACATCATCAGACCAAGGTCATGATGAAACTATTGGGGATTTTTAAAAATAAGTTGAACTTTTTTGGGGATATTTTTAAAATCTCCCTTGTTCATCTTTACAAAACTTGAAACAAGTTTGTAAGTTTATCTCTCGGAAAGAGAGAAAAAGATGGATTACAATTTACTTAACACAGTGCCACATGAGAATTGCGAAGGAGAATACTAGTGTACGTGCGCATGCACCATAAGAACAGTGCAACACGCGAAATCGGCATGAGGCGCCATTTAGGACTTTATCAAGACTGGTCTTATCTTCATGACCATCATCAAGATTCAACTTAATTGTATCCTAAAAACAAAGGTTGCATTTGGTTTGAGCGTGAAATCATGATTTTATACTTAAAATTTTTAAAACACTTTTAAAAATTTATAACCAACACATCAAAATTATTTAAAAATTAATTTTAAAATTCATAACCAAACACACAACTCAAAATTCAATTCAAAACTATTTTCAAAATTCAAAATCAAAACTCTTTTCAAAACTATATTTTAAAATAAATAAATAATTTTCTTTTATTTTATTTTTTAAAATTATTTTTAGAATCATGATTTGAGTGTTGACATTTAAAATTTTTTGGATTTATTTTTTTAAAATATTTTTAAAAAAATTTACTTTTATTTTTTTAGTATAAATATTTTATATTTTAAATATTTATTTATTTATTTCAATGTGCACTATATTTCATACATTTTTATGCTGTATTTTTTTAAATATTAAAAAATTAAAAAAATTACTTTTATTTTAAATATTTTTTTATTTTTTATTTTAAATATTTTATTTTATTTTATAAAAATATTTTTAAATATTTAAATTTTTTGGTTATATGTTTGGTTACAATTTAAGTACAGAGTTTTGAAAGCAATGTAGAGTTTCCAGTTATGTGTTTGGTTATGAGTTTTGAAAATAATTTTTAAATTGAGTTGTGAGTTATGTGTATGGTTACGATTTGAGTGTAGAGTTGTGTTTTGAGATTAAAATATTAAAATTAAAAATTAAAATATTTACAAAATAAAATAAAATATTTAAAATAAAAAATTTTAAATAAAAATTATATGTTAAAAATAAAAAAATAATTTTTTTTAAACGTATATTAAAATTTTAAAAAATCCAAAAAATTTAACATACAACTCAAAATTCAAAAGCTCAAAACTCAAAACTCTAAATTCAACTTAAAACTCTTTTTAAAAATTCAAAATTCAAAAACTCTTTTCAAAAACATTTTTCAAAACTCATAACCAAACAAATTTTTCTTTTTCAAAACTCAATTCACAATTTTACACTCAAATCACAATTTTTTAAAAAAAAAATCACAATTTCAAAACTAAGCCAAATGCTAGCCTCCGTTTGGGAAGTGGGCTGGGCTCTTTGGCTTTTTGGATTTTTTGGCTTTTTTGGCTATATGAGCCTGGGCTCAAAAACCTGGTTTGGGAAGGGCTCTTGGCTTTTTGACTTTTTTGACTTTTTTTGTGAGAGAAGAGTGTAATGATTATGGGTTGGATGTGATTTTTTATCTTTTGTGACTCAAATTGTTATTTTGTCTTTTGTGGCTCATTGAGCCAAATGAGCCCAATGAGCCACTTAAAATTTTCTTTTTTACTTTATATCATTCCAGCAGAGGTTCTCGAAGACACCAGATTTGAAGGCCAATTCTTCAACAAAAGCATGAATTGGTGGAGCCCACATTTTGAGGCTCAAACGTTTGACACCACTTTTGAGTCCCACACAACACACTCATGAAGGCCTCTATATTTCACTGAAAATCACTCACATTATTGTCCTATGTTGGGAGCATAGAAGAGCACCAAGCTTGGATGGTCTGTCATGCAATACAATTATACTAGTCCTTGCATGGCTTACCAATGAATTCCCTCCTTCCATGGTTGAGCCCAACCACACACACATTAGGTGGTCCAACCAGTGCATTTATGTGTCTCAGCCACCCAAGATTTTGTGTAGGGTCCACCTTCAGGTTGCCATAAGTTTCATCTGAAAAGTACACATGATAGGAGAGAGAGAGAGAGAGAGAGAGAGAGAGGGTATTCCAGAAGCCTCAACATACCTAGCAAAGATAAAATTCATTGCAAGATGGCAATGTGGGTTCCACCAAGCAGGCACTAAGAGCCTTGAGGTTGTTCCACTTCACTACAACATCACACAAGAGTATATTCAATTATCTCTGATTTGACAATAAATTATTTTAGTAATTTTTTTATTTTTTATGAAAAAATATAAAGAAAAATAGAAAAAGTGATGTAACAATTAATAATGACTTTTTTGACTTTTTAGTTAAAATAAAAAGTTGACAAACGAGACTTAAGTTAGCTCTATCCAAATAATTATTTAGTAATTTCAAAACATTATGTAAGATTGTTTATGGAATATTTTAAATAAATTATCATCCACTTATGTAGTGAAAAATTTTAGGTGTGTTAAGAAGCAAAATATGATCCACTTATATATTGCAGTTTCTTACGTATATATTCTTAACCTTAGAAACTTCTGGGTTTGGGAAGTGGCTCATTGGGCTCATTTGGCTCAATGAGCCACAAAAGACAAAATAGCAATTTGAGCCACAAAAGACAAAAAATCACATCCAACCCATAATCATTACACTCTTCTCTCACAAAAAAAGCCAAAAAAGTCAAAAAGCCAAGAGCCCTTCCCAAACCAGGTTTTTGAGCCCAGGCTCATATAGCCAAAAAAGCCAAAAAAGCCAAAAAGCCAAAGAGCCCAGCCCACTTCCCAAACGGACTCGCCCCTTTACCCTGCTTCATTCAACTAAGGTACCACCTACTATATTGTGTGCACCGTGCACTAAATGATCATTATTAACTGTTCATTTTGTCCAGCAAGAAGAGGGCAAATCACAAATGGTAAAGGAATAATCAAAGTTTTTGCAAACATTTCATCATACAAAAGTGAATCCCTTTCATTGTTTTTCCTTCCATTGATATATGAAGAGTGTTAAAGGATGTCTCTAGACCCAAAAAAAAAAAGAAAAAGAAAAAGAAAAGAAACATAGAAAATTAAAAATAAAGAATTAAACTAGGTCTAAAGTGGATTTAAACCAAAGGTTTCATAACAAGTCGTGCATGATTTGGAAATTTTACAAATAATTTTAAAATCTTGATAACAAGTCGCGTATTTAATCTTGCAGCAAAGATTAAATATCAGAAGAATACTCCATCGTATTGGACCAAAAAAATCTAACAATCTCAAACGAATATTAAATTTACAAATGTATCGAATTAAAATAATAATTTTTTATATTCTTCCATAGATGAGGCCACCCAAGGCAATGTACACTCTACAAGATCAGAGAATAAGAATAAGAATAAGAAAGAAATCAAAAGGCTCAAAACAAAGTCACTGCATGCCATCTTATGAAGCACGGGTACTGGTATGATTATTGGTATTGGTACGATATGAGTATATTGATACGGTAAAATTCAAAAAAAATAGGGTACGGATACAGCTTGGTACGCTTGTAAAAAAAAATATTTATTTTTAATTTAAAGTAATGTAAAAATAATTAAATAATTTAATTTGTTAAGATCCAACTTATAATTAACATTTAATACCAAAAGTAAAGGTATAAATCAAAATTAAATGTCAATATATTAAATGACTTGCAAACCATAGTTTAATTTTAAAATCATACTATGCATAAAATTAAAAATAAAAAAGAAGTGTAGTGAAAAGAGTTTTATCTCTATAGTAGAAGAAAATAATATTTCAATTGAGGTATTATACGATTTGGATATATACTAGGTACGTCTGGGTATGCCAAAAATTAAGAAAAAAAAAGTTGAATATCTTTTTTGTTTATCCAATATGTATGCAGAAATACCATTCGAGATACCACACGTCGGTAAATATCCATATTTCATAGATGCCATCTTTTATGATTGACAAAAGATAAGCATCAATTGAAATGCTTGCAGTCTGAATAAGGTTTAAAAGTATACTGAGAATTCAAGCTCGATTCTATACTCATCTCCCAATTGCATCTAGCAACTAATTATCCACTAAACTACGCCATATGATTGACAAAAGATAAGCATCAATTGAAATACTTGCAGTCTGAATAAGGTTTAAAAGTATACTAAGAATTCAAACTCGATTCTACACTCATCTCCCAATTGCATTTAGCAACTAATTATCCACTAAACTACGCCATTTATCTCCATTACAGAATAGAATATAATTATGCTGTGCCATTATTTAATTCCACCACACTGAGATAACCTCGTCCACATCTTTAGTAAGACAAAAACACAAATATCTCTCTCTCTCTCTCTCTTCCCTTTATGCTGTATTTAGTTGGGGGATTTGGAGAGGAATTTGGAAAATGAAAGGAAAAAGGTGTGTGAAATTAGGTGAAATATAGATATGCTTTATTCATATTTCACCTATCTTTTTCATTTCCCTTTTCAATTTCCTCTTCAAATCTCCTAATCAAACACAGCATTAAGGTTAAACTGTTTATTCTGAAACTATTTTAATTCCCTTACAAAAAAAAGTGCCCTACAAATGAAATTCAATGAAGGAAAGCTGCCAAAAAGTGGCGGTGCATGGAGTAAATGTCAAATGCTTTGGGACCACCACTGAAAGACTCCTAGCCTCCCAACTTGCAGGTCTCATAGGTAACGCACCAACAAGTTCTTTGAAGAAAAAAAATCATTTGGATTATCAATGGAAAAGGAAATTCCTTATTACTGTGTTTAATTGGGGATTTGATAAGAGAGTTGAAAAGAAAAATAAAGAATGTATATGAAATTAGGTAAAATATAAGTATATTTTATTTATATTTCACATATCTTTTTCTTTTTTCTTTTCAAATTATTTCATAAATCTCCAACTAAACACAGCGTAGTGGCCCAGATAAGAAAATGAAGCTCTAAGCAAAACCACATGATGGATTGGCAATTAGTCAGATGATTCCAGTCACAAAATGAAGAAGCAACTGTATTGAAAGCTATATGATAACATCGTAAAGGACAGAAATCACGTGGATTGGGCCGACAATCAACGATCAAAGTGACCTTGATTTTACAGAAGAGGTCACAAAAACAAAAAAAAATAAGGAAAAGTCATTCTCAAGATTGTATGTGAAGAAAATGATAGAAAAGGTGAGAATAGGATGACACAGAGTGAAAGGAGTGAGAGCTTTGATCTAATGGGATTAACTTCAAGACAGTGTTCATACCACCATCTGGTGAGTGATTGTGGATGTGATGCAAGTGGAGGTGTGGGGTATGTGTCTTTCTAGAAGGCAATACTACTGGCTTTACCTTGAGGCACTATACCACACCATCATGGTAATCTACAAGCACACTTGCAAATGAATTTCCATCTCATCTTATGATCTCTATCATCCGATGTTGTACATATGTCGACAATCATCACATTTCATAGTTCAGTCAGGCAATTAATTAGCACCAAACTTGATACCATTTTTAAAAACATTTTAACCTTTGGAAAATCATCATCTTCTACCTATGACGGACTTCATTAGGTCTAAATTATTTTTTTAACCCACTTTTTCAAAAGAATAATGTTATATGTATCAATTAGTATACTAACTAATATACCAATTAATAATGTGTCATAATTTAAAAACTTTTTGGAATTTGTAATATGTATAGTGAGTGGGGTCAATAATAATGTCATAACTAATGTTGGTACACTAGTTAGTAGTGCATGTAGTACCACCGTTTTTAAAATATAAAATAAAATAAAATAGGCATTAATTTTCTAGTAACCCAACTAAAGCCAAACAGAGGATATACTCAAGTCAAGAATGACAAAGTGAGAAGCAGGAGGTGAGTGTAATTTACCCATAATTTTTTGATTCTGTATTCACCTAAGTTTGCCTAAAATTCAAATATTTCACCTTCTAAACAAGGGATCCTCTCTCTCACACACACACTCACCAAACTCATACAGGTTGGGTGTCTCTACACCAACCTTGTTACGCTGTGTTTGGTTGGAGATTTAAGAAAGGATTTAGAAATGGAAAGGGAAAAAATGTGTGAAATTAGATGAAATATAAGTATATTTTATTCATATTTCACTTACCTTTTTCCTTTCCTTTTCCAAATATTTTCTTAAATCCATCAACCAAACACAATGTGAGGGTAAAAAGGTCTGTGGGAATGTGTAGTCATTTTCCTACTCTCTAGAGCTTTCCAATCAGATTTCTGATTCCCATCTTCTCGGTATATAAATACGACTCCACCCTTCACTGTCTTTCATTCAAAAGATTTTAGATCAAGTGTCCTATAAACAGAGGTCCTGTACTCGTTGGGAAAAGAAATGGTGGCACTACCATTCCAATCCCTTTATTTTCATTTATTAATTAGTATTTGTTCCTTGGTGTTCTCCAGTAACTTGCTGCTTTCGTCTAAATTCTTTTGAATTTCCATGGAGGCTGAAGCATACCGTTTAAACATATGGGAAGGCTATGTAGATTGGAGGAACAGACCAGCTCTCAAAGGCTGTCATGGTGGTGTGCTTGCTGCCTCCTTTGTGCTAGGTTAGTAAAGCTTCTAGCTGTTAATTAAGGCACATTTTCTAAAAGTTTTAAAACTAAAAAAAAAAAAGAATCCATTCCATTTGGATGGATGTGGATTTGAAATGTATGGGAATAACTCAAATTTATATTTGATAGTTTATTTATAAATTTTAAGATTAAATTAAATAACTTTATCATGATGGAGTTGAAATAACTATATAAAAGTAGTTATTTGAAATCGTGCTAAGGATTATGTTCTAACTACAAAGATCATATTAAAGTACATCTTTTCTATCTCAACATATCTTCTTTTATAGTTTTTTTATACACTAATAATAGTAAACTCTCCAATATTTTTATAATTTCAAATCCCTTGATTTGACATCCACATTCATCCAAACATACCATAAGTATTTCCGTGAAGTTGTAGTTTTGAGCTACAACTTCAAAAATTGGTTCTAAAGAACTTTTCAAAAGTATAGTCACACAGGAACTTTACTGGGAACGGAAACTATATTACATATATTATTTTCTCAATATGAAAATAAACAATTAACGCTCTTTTCTTCTTCTTTCTTTTCTTATTCTTTTTCTTTTTTTTTTTTCTTTTTTTTGTGGTATACCTTTAGCTGTGGAGGTACTAGAGAACTTGGCATACCTGGCCAATGCAAGCAATCTTGTTCTCTATCTGTCGAAATTCGTGCATTTTTCTCCATCACGTTCTGCAAACATAGTTACCAACTTCATGGGCACAGCCTTCCTGCTGGCTCTCCTTGGAGGTTTCTTAGCTGACGCTTTCTTCACCAGTTATTGCATCTATCCAATAAGTGCAACAATAGAATTCACAGTAAGAATTTCTTCGAAGATTAAGCTTCTCATTCAATATCTGATTCAATACGATTCATTCTTGCCAAGCCAATAAATTAGTAAATAAAATGAATATAAACTACTTCCTCTGATATGTCTGTATTCTACTTAAGACTTTATGCTTAAATCAGTGGATACTGTTTGTCCCAAAAGCTTAAGTTGTTATAAAATGGATCCAACAAAATATATCAAGTTATCCGACACTCTCCCTCATGGGCAGCCCCGTCTTGCACGTGGAGATGTAAACAAAGAACCAAACAGAAAGAGAAGCAGACAACCAAACAAAGAAGAAGAAATCAAACGGGGTCCAAATATCAAAAATCAATAGAGAGATTTTAACCCAAGACCTCTCTCAACTTGAGTTCTAAGTCACCAATTGTCTGAAAAGCTTAAACTATTTGGAAATTGGCTCAACAATGTACATCAATCTGATAGCCTGGAAATCGAAGGTCCATTCTTTCAAAATGCAAGTTGGACATAGGCAACTTGCAAGTTGCACAAGAAGGCAACCAACCTTAGATTGCAAGGTATCCTTCAGTGACTAGTGCTACAAGTTGGGTGAGCAAGAAGCAACTAGACCCTGTCATGTCCCTATTTTTGGGATACCTGTTAAGTAGGTCATAGACCATACTTGACTATGACAAACCACTGGACTACCTCTAGGATCTTTCAAGTAGTATAGGCATATGCCATATTTACTACCAAGAGTACTAACAGCATGCATATTCAGATATTCCCCACCTTATAATGTTCTAGCTACTATGAACATAAAATCAATGGTTTGTGAAAGCAATCACTTTTGTCACTGGTGGCAACAAAGCCGATCCACCATTAACGATAATTGAGAAAGAAAGATAAATAATATTTGTTCATTTGCTCTCTACAACCTCTGTCAAGTCACAATCTATCACTGATCCGGCCCAGAGGGATGTTGGACCGAACGAACTATAGTTAGTCCACTACAGTGACATCCCATATAGTCACATGAAAGGCAATAATTTGAAACATTTAAACAGAGGCACATCTTAATGAATCTAACAGTTAATGCAACCAAAGAGAGTAATCATGAACCAGATCTAGAATTTAAGATGCTGAGCCAACCTGTGCATTAAATGTACGCACCAATGGTGGGCCACTGGTTATATATCCCTTGGTTAAAGCAACAAAAATACCCTTACAGGTATCTGCTTGACCCTTTTCTCTCTTTTTAAGTCATGAAATTAGATACTCAAAAATTTGATCATCCTTTTAATACACGGATTATCACAGCCATAAATAATCTCATTTTAAAAAACTCATTTTAACTACTGAAACAGGGCCTGCTAATACTCACGCTGCAAGCTCACACATCCTCTTTAAAACCACCAATCTGCACATCAGCCAATAAGAACACTCCGTGCAAGCAAGTTGATGGGGGGAAATCAGCACTACTGTTTACAGGCCTGTATCTGGTGGCATTGGGTGTTGGTGGGATAAAAGGTTCTCTTCCTCCACACGGAGCTGAGCAGTTTGATGAGACTACCCCAAAGGGAAGGAAACAAAGATCAACGTTCTTCAATTACTATGTTTTCTGCCTCTCCTGTGGGGCTTTAATTGCCGTGACATTTGTAGTGTGGATAGAAGACAACAAAGGCTGGCAATGGGGTTTTGGGATCTCCTCTGCGACAATGTTAATCTCTATCCCAATCTTCCTCCTTGGCTCCCCTATTTACAGGACCAAAATTCCTCATGGAAGCCCTATTACAACCATATTCAAGGTAGGATCACACAAATAGTTCTTGTGCAACTGAAAAAACGTCTTCCATTGATTTTTTTTTTTTTTTTTTGCACAACAGGTTTTGGCTGCAGCAATTTACAACAGTTGCACGTCTAGGAATTCCAGCAACGCTGTTGAGAGCATGAGCACAAGCCCATCCTATACAACTGGTACCAGCGAAGAAGAAGGTCATGACAAAGAAAATGCACAAACTCAAACTGTAACACAAGAATTGAAGTTCCTTGATAGAGCAGTGGTAAGCAAGCCCATCCACCCAATGCTAGCATGCACTGCAAAACAAGTCGAAGAAGTGAAAATTGTACTTGAGATCATACCCATCTTCATGTCTACCATTATGCTCAACTGTTGCCTCGCTCAGCTCTCCACATTCTCCGTCCAACAATCAGCCACTATGAACACCAAGATTGGCTCCTTAAGAGTTCCACCAGCTTCTCTACCTGTATTTCCTGTCCTCTTCATGATTGTCCTCGCACCCGTCTACAACCATATCATCATCCCATTTTCCAGGGCAGTAACCAAAACCGAAATGGGTATCACTCATTTACAAAGAATTGGGACTGGGCTAGTTCTTTCTATCGTGGCCATGGCCGTTGCAGCTCTGGTTGAAATAAAGCGAAAAAGGGTCGCAGCCCAATCTGGTCTTGTGAACTCCACTGAACCTCTTCCCATCACATTCCTTTGGATCGCTTTGCAATACTTGTTTTTAGGGTCGGCTGATCTCTTTAGCTTGGCTGGCATGATGGAATTCTTCTTCACAGAAGCCCCCTTTAGCATGAGATCTTTGGCCACAGCTCTGTCATGGGCCTCATTAGCAATGGGGTACTACCTCAGCTCAGTACTCGTAACCTTAGTCAAGAATGTCACTGTTACCTTCCGGCACAAACCATGGCTCTTTGGTAGCAACTTGAATCATTATCACCTCGAAAGGTTTTACTGGTTAATGTGCATATTAAGTGGACTGAATTTTTTAAATTACCTCCTTTGGGCTAGGCGCTACAAGTACAGATCAACAAAGCCCGACAATCAGAAGGAAATTCAACCACTGAATCAGTCCACAGAGGTCTGATTGCCCCTATTATGTATTTTATTGTATATTGATCATCCATATCTACAAAATTGAGAGAGAGAGCACCAGCTGATACTGATTAGATTAGAGATAGTCCAATGCTTCTAATTAATGGTTCTTCTGCTATCATGAATCTAGGATGTTATCTTCCTCATTCCTATTGATATTTGTAAATTGTAAGAATATCGATTGTTTATAAGTAATAACTACAGCAGATCTTGTAATACTAGGACTACAAGTATTCATGTTCTCAGCCACTTGTCAAAAGCAGTTCACTCAAACTTCCAAACCTCAAATCTAGCAAGTTCATGTCCTATTACATAATTTACATATACAAAATCATAACTTTTATTATTTCACAATAATATCATAAATTTATAATTTTAAAATCAGAATATAAAAAAGAAAAGCCGTATCCTAAAGAGGTCCATTCCTAGTTCAATGCTCATTGGACCAAGAGTTGTCCGCATGAAACGAAAAAAGCTATATCAAGACATTTGGATTATTTCAACTATGTGGCTCTAGGAGTGGTAGAAAAATGTCCGTATCCAACACAAGCACGAGCCCTTTGCATAACCATGAAATGAAAGTTACCGATTCCTAAGACCTTCAATGTGAAAATAACATTGATAAACAATCACATCCCCACTTTAAAAAAAAAAAATTGAAAAAAATAATGAGGAATTGAGAACAGTATCATATGAAAACAACCCATATAAATTCAACAACCAGTAAGCGAATGCTAAGCATTACCATGATGTGGTCAATTCGGCGGAAAGGGATGACAAAGATTGCAACAGGTGAGCTCTCATCTATGAAGTATGGGTACTTCGAAAAGTATGCCGTACCCGTACCGGATACTTACCGGCATATGGTATCTCGTATGGTACTTTTGCATACGTACCCGGATACACGAAACACGTACCCATATTTTTTTCCTTAATTTTTGGTGCACCCAAACGTATCTACTACATACCTATCTCAGTTGAAACAATATTTTATTCTACTACAGAGATGAAACTCCTTTCACTAGGTTTCTTTTTTATTTTTAGTTTTATACTTAGCATATTTTTAAAATTTAAACTATGGTTTGTAAGTTATTTTAATATATTGACATTTAATTTTGATTTATACATTTACTTTTGGCATTAAATGTTAATTGTAGGTCAAATCTTAACAAATTAAACCATTTAATTAATTTTTACATTACTCTAAATTAAAAATAAATATTTTTTTACAAGCATACCAAGCCGTACTCGTACCCTACTTTTTTTTTATTTTACCATATCGACGTACTCATATCATATTAGTACCAGTATTCGTACCCGTATCCGTATCCGTACCCGTACTTTATAGGCTCTCATCAACCATGATAAATAATGTTATCAGATTGGAAATGTCTCTTCCTTTTCCACCGGTATTACACGAAAATTCAATGAATAACAATAACAAGAACCCAAAAATCATTATCATCATTGTTACTATCAAGATCAAAAACAAGTAATTAATATACACAGTTTGTTACAGATTAAAATGTGAATCAGATACAGCAAAATACAAATTTGTGAATTTGTGCGCGTTTACATGTCTATAATAAACACACACAGACACACAGAGAGAAAGAGACCTTTGGGACATTGAAGAGCTCGAAATGTGAAGAACGGTTTGAATTCAAACATGTAGATGATGATAAATAATTCATAATTAAGTTTATACTGTGTCACGCAGGTGCAGTAAGGGGATGTAGCTCAGATGGTAGAGCGCTCGTTTAGCATGCGAGAGGTACGGGGATCGATACCCCGCATCTCCATGTCGTTTTTTAATTTTTTATTTGTGTTTTTAAATTTGGGTTAATTACAAAAAAAAAAAAAAAAAAAAAAAATTTCCTAAGGTTTTACGTATTTTTCACTTTAACTTTTTAATTTTGACAAATTAAATCTTAAATTTCTATTCTTATTTTAATCTCCCGTCCGTCCATCTCCATCTATGCAAGGTAATGGAGGGGTTTAAAGTGAAAGCACTAAGGTTTAAAGTGAAAAAATGCATGAAATCTTAGGATTTATTTTTGAATGTAATTAATTATTTTTTTAAATTAAAACCACTAAAAACAAAAAAGGGTTAATTACAAAATAAATCTCAAGATTTTACATATTTTTTACTTTAAACCTCCTCTGTTACAAATTAAAACAGAGATGGATGAATGTGACAAATTAAAACACGGATGGAGCTCAAGAGTTTAATTCGTCGAACTTAAAATAAAAAAATTTAAAGTGAAAAAACGCGAAATCTTAAGATTATTATTATTATTATTTTAATTAACCCTTTAAAATTTAAATAGGCTTAAAGCTGTGTGTGCATGTTGGTTGAGGGATTTTTTTTTTTTTTTTTTAAATTTTAAATAGGCTTAAAGCTGTGGGTGCATGTGAATTGGTTGAGTTTTTGAAAATTAAATTGATCGAATATCAATAATCACATAATTATATCTTAATTTGTTTTTTTAATTGGAATAAAAAAATGTGATTTTGTAATAGACTTTTATTTTTTGTAAGATAAAAGTAATCTAATCATATGTCTATTAATGTCTAATGAATTTAATTTTTTTTTTTTAACTTACATGAGCTTGGAAAAATTATTCATACCACAAACAGAGTTAAACCATTCGTTCACATATAAATGGATGGCCCAAATCCACTCGTTGCAGTGAATAAACTCGTTTAGATCATCTTAATTTCAAAGGAGTCTAATATAATTATGAAAACTTACAAATTTTATTATATATTTTTAAATTATAAAAGATGTGAATATAACATATCCAATATTTTATTTATATGTTATTACCCTAAACAAATGTGATCATTCATTATTTTAATTCTCTCCTAAATATTAAATTTAGAATTAGAAAAAATTAAAATAAAAATAGAATAGAATAGAATAGAATAAACAAATAGAGAGTTTGTTAAATAACATATTTTTTTAAAAAAAATGGTTAGTTAAAATGAAAAAAATAGACTTTTAGTTAAAATTTAGGGAAATTTAGCTATAAACCCCCCTTACCTTCCTTTCATTGTTAAAAGGACTAAGAAAAAAATTATATTTTCTAAACCCCCTCATAATTATAAAATTTTACATAAAGGACAAATTTATTATTTAAATATTTTATATGACTTTTATACCCTCAATTAATTCTTCCCACTCTCTTCCCCACTCTCTTCAAGAAGACCAAACCCTTATCCCCCGTCCCTCCTCCTGCACCACCTTCCTCCGCCTCTTCAACCCTAACCCTAATTCCCCCCTCGAGTGTTTTCAGTCAATTTAGGAATCGCGATTGGGATCTCACAAAGCCCTAGCCGTCGTGACTGGACTCATAATCTTATCAACAAGTTAGATTAAAGTCTTCTCTAACTTGAGACCACTTCAACTTGCGAGTCTCCTGTTTTGCTTGAGTTCTGGTTTGATAGTTTGAATCTTGTTCAATTTTTGTTGCTGCTGTGACTGAATTAAAATTCTGGATCAAATTATTCTTGTGTCCAGTTTTCAAGATGTTAGATATCTTATGTGATGGTTTATGCTGCGAGTTTGGTTAAGAAACTGAGATGAATTTCTCAATTGGAAAAAGGAATGATGTAAATCCAAATCAAACTCATAATCTACGAGTTAAGATGAAGCAACTGAGTATTTTTGAGACTCAAAGTTTCAAAAATCTGAAAAATTTGTAAAATTTAAAAAATCTGAAGAACCGGGGTATGAAAAATTGAGATTTGTTTGAAATTTTCAGATTATAGGCGTGATTCAAGGATTATAGGCCTGATTCAATATTTTTCAGAGTAAACATCGATTGATTCAAGAATTATAGGCCTGATTCAAAGCTCAAAGCTAAAAGTTCCATTGATTTTTCAAAGTAAACATCAAATTTCATTTGATAGAACCAGAGTAAAATTTTACTCTGGTTCTATTGCTCTGTTTTTTTCATTTGACAGAACCAGAATAAAATTTTACTTTCATACAGAGTAAAATTTTACTTTTAGTTTCAGAGTCTCACAGTTTACTTGTTTTTCAGAGTAAAATTTTACTGTTATACAGAGTAAAATTTTACTTTTAGTTTCAGAGTGCAAAATTTTACTCTTATTCAGAGTAAAATTTTACTTTTATACAGAGTAAAATTTTACTTTAGTTTCAGAGTGTAACATTTTACTCTTATTCAGAGTAAAATTTTACTTTCATACAGAGTAAAATTTTACTTTTAGTTTCAGAGTGTAAAATTTTACTTTCATACAGAGTAAAATTTTATGAGCGTAATATAGTAAAAGAAACAAATTTTAAAATATCAGGGGGTTTTGAAAGTATTTATATAATTCTTGTCCTTTTGAAAGACAAATTAGATAGTGAGGAGGCTATGACCAAATTCCCCTAAAATTTAATTAAAAATTTGACTATTTTGATGGAGATACTCTGACACAAGCTTTAGAAAACCAAACTAGATAGCAAGGAAACTACAGAGAAATACTAAAAAAACTACCTTCACTCTCTCTGTCCCCCTGATTTTCCTCTTTTTTTTTTTAAAATGGAAATCAATTTCCAACTACAGATTCAAACCAAATCAACAAGTTTACATCAACCAATTACTGTGAATATACATACAAGCAGAAATATAATATATAGAAATGATTCAATTGAACTGGAAAAAATCTCAAGAAGAAGGCTACTACTGGGAGGTAGCAGCAGAGGAGCTAGGATTTTCAGACAACAGAGATTATAACCAAGTTGGAGCCAAGATATTTGAATTCACATTTCTGCTAAATTTGTTCACAACTCTTTTAAAATTGAACTTTAAACCTGTTCTCTTTGATAAAGATCAAACATTGAAACAATATGAAGATAAGAAAAGCACAACATCAATGGCGAAGTAACAGAAAATCAAATACCAAACCATGTTCACGCACAACATCAATGGCAAAAGAACAGAAAATCAAATACCAAACCACGTTTGCTATTAAGCACTATACCCTGTGACAAACTTCAACCCCTTATATACACAGTAATATATATGGACACATGACAATTACCATGAAATGAAATCAAACCGAAACAATCCCAATTCTTGAAAAATAAACCTGTTTTTTTATCCAAACTTTATCAACTGTTCTGGAGTCTTAGAAGAAAATCAACTGTGAGAACCTTGAAGAAGTCCATTCCGGATCTGAGAAGCCACGTCATGCACAGCACCAGGCCCATGGGGTATGAATACGGCAGAGGATTTCGAGGCAGCGCCAATATCTTTCATGGTGTCAAAGTACTGGGTGACGAGGACCATGTCCATAACATCCTTGGCAGTAGTTCCTGGCACATTGACGGAGAAGCCTAGCACACTATCTCTCAAACCGTCCACAATTGCTTGACGTTGGCGAGCAATACCCAACCCCGACAGGAACTTTGACTCTGCCTCACCTTCAGCTCGCTTAATCTGTAGAATTTTCTCAGCCTCGGCCTTCTCATTAGCTGCCACCCTCAGCCTTGCAGCTGGAGAAATAGAAGTCATGGGACATTGAAAATGGTCAATTAAACTCCAGTTGTTCAGAAATACCATTGTTTTGGACTCGTATAATTGACTCAATAAGGGGTCGTTTGATAACAGTGTTGGTTTCCTAATTTCTGTCTACAAAAAACAGGAAACGAGCTTCTTTTGTTTTTTTGTTTGGTGTACAAAAAAATTTGAAAACAAACACATATATATATAAAAAAAACATGTTTGGTGAGTTGCCTAAGGTGGCGGCCAACAATGGAGGGTGGACCGATGTGGTCGGCAGTGCGGATGGCTGGAGGTGGCCACTGGAGTTGGCGGGCAGAGGGTCACCAAAGGAGACATGCAGTGATCGTCTGATTGCTAGAGCCCACCAGAAAGTGGGCGGAGCTTGCACGAGGGTCGCCGGTGGTGATTAGTGGTCGCAGGTGGCTAGTGGTGGCATTGGGTGATGGCCAAAGGGGGGTGGGGAGGGAGGAGAGAGCGAAATTTCTTTTGAAAACAAGTGAAAACACATTTTTACCATTTTCAAAAATTTTGAAAATTTCATAATCAATTTCATTATTTTTTAAAACAAATACAGTATACCAAACAAGTTTTTGCATCCAGTTTTCACAAAAAATGAAAACCAAAACAGAAAACATTACCAAACGAAGCCTTAGCATACTAGAGATTTCAACAAAATAATCACAATCTATCAGTATGAGATATGGATTTAATGTCTAGAACCATAACATATTCCATAATTTAAAAAATGACATGCCACGAAGGAGCACATATCCACGGTGTGTCGGATACATACACAACACCCATTTTGGAATGTCCAAGCTTTTTAGGTTTCAATATTTGGCAGCTAGAAGAGGGATACTGTATAATACATTACCGGCATTGATTTCATTCATCGCCCGTTTTACATGCTCATCTGGTTCTATATCAACAATCAGTGTCTGTACAATCTCATACCCGTAAGCAGACATTGCCTGTCAACGATGATAAAGTCAACAGCATTATAACCAAGTTGGGACATAGACTTCACGAAATAAGTTTACCACCTATCTATTCAATTCAAATACATTACCTTCTCAAGTTCATCTTCAACTGCTTTGGCAATGTCATTCTTTTGCTCAAAAGCATCATCCAAATTGAGCTTTGGAACACTCGCTCTAATCACTAAATAGTTGGAGAAGTTAAAGTGAGTACAGTTTATAATATTTACAAGTGTTTGGACTATTAAAATCAAGATTCATCCATTTTCTAAACTAAATAAAGCTTATCTCAACAGTTTCAAGCATTTAGATTTGTACCATCAAAAACATAGGCCTGGATTTGGGTTCTTGTGTTGGTGAGTTTGTAGAAAGCGTCATTTGCCTTCTCTGCAATGGCACGGTACTGCACAGATGCTACAACATTGACAAATACATTGTCCTGTAAAAGAAAGGACCATAAAGACCGATCATTTTAGTTGCACAAGTGCATTGGCACATTCAATATCTCAATTGACCACTGAAAAACATCATATGCTAACAAAACCATCCATTCATAAATATTTCATCAGAAGGTATTCAATGCTTCAAATAGGCAAGGAAAAGAACCAAAAAAAAGAAAAAAAGAAAAAAAATGACAGGATAATGGTTACAAACATGCTATAGAAGAATGATATGTACCAACTTTAATAGTTGTTAGTTTTAACCTTTGTTGCACGAAGCGGAGGCAAGGGAATGGGGGCATATATATAGAATTTATAAGATTGTGAGCGCCTATGGGAGCGTGCATATATATTTTATCTACTAAATATATCAAGAAATTCTAACACTTATTTTTTCTTGCTTACTTGTAACATGTGTTAAAATATGAATAAATATTAGAGATTATTGTCAATTACAAATTATCTTGGTTGAGTATAAATAAATATTATATAAATAGAAAATACTAGAATAAATTAAAGTTGTTTTTTCTTTTGTTTCTTTGAGATTTATATGTTTGAGAGGTTCTATCTCAGTGGGAAGCGAGTTTCTTTCTCGATAAGAGCAAGTTTCTTACAAGTTTTTATTTTATTTGGAGAGCAGAATTGCATTTCGAAGTAAGAAAGATCACCAAAGTGGGAGTTTCCTGCGACTAAGATTTTAACGTTTTTCAGGCCATAAAAACAAATAATGTTATAAATTAAATAAACCTTCATTTTAGAAAACAGAGAGGTAGAATGATGTTCACAGTTGGGGAAAGAGACAGACCTTTGTTTTCGTCTCACAACGAACATCCAACTGCTGCAGCCGGAGGGAGAGATGACCGGCCAGCTGATTTCCAAGGATCCAGGGCAGGCAATGGCATCCTGGCTCTAGTACTTCCTGAAACCTACCAAACCTCTCCTTGATAGCAACTGTGGATTGATCGACTTGTACACAACAGAATAGATTGCCCATGTTCTCTGGAGAAAGCATTAAAACAAGATATTGTTAGAACATGTCCAGAAATTCGAGTCATAAAAACTCATGATGCCGACAAACAATCTATTTGGAAAATATTTTAAATGCCCATCAGCTATACATTTATTGAAAAATATACATTTTATTGAAAAATATTTGAAATCCAAAGTGATGAAGTTATAACAACATGATCCAAACCAAAAAAAAAAAGAAACCCATGGAGAACAAAATTTTATTCTCCAATAGTTTCTACATAGACATGAACAGATAAACCCTAATCAAGTCTCAAACGATGAGGCCTATAACAGCTGAGAAAGCTAAAAAATTTCATGTAATTCCCAAACATCAGCCAAACCCCACTTTGTAAATATGATAATTATATGTGACAAAGACAATTCAAAAGCCTCAGATCTAATTTATACAAAACCTCTAGCACCCTAAACAGCAAAGAATTACCCTTCATACATAAGACATTAAAATCAAAAAATAAATAAAAACAATACAATGTAGAACAAATATGGTACTCAGTTCCAAAACCTCTAATCTAAAATATTTTAAAAGTTTCAAAATTTTTCGTCGAGACTTACTACCAGTACTCAACAAATGGCTGAAAAAGAAGTAGAACAGAGATCAAGAAAGAGTCAACGACAAATTATCATCAATAACAATAACATGGCACAAGGCAAATTTGAATCTCCAAGAACAACAAAGATTTTTCAACCCACAACTCAATTTTACTGGTATTTTGTAAGAACACATTAATCTATAAATTAAAAAAAAAAGAAAAAAAAAAGAAAAAAGAAAACCCCACAAACCCTTAATATCCAAATCACCATAAAAACAAGATCACATGACATATATATAGATATGTATGTGTGTGGAGGGCCAGAGTTACAGTACAAGGAATAAGGGTGGTAAAAAGGGCAGCAACTATGGAAGTACAATGAGAGTGAAAAGACAAAAAGATGAAATAATAGTGCTCCCAACCAAGTGGGTTTTGTGAATTAAGAACAAATTAGTGATTGATTTGTTATAAAACAAAGAAGAAACCTGAAAATTCAGACCAAGAACAAACCCAATTCAACACAATTTAGGGGGGGGGAGAGAGAGAGAGAGAGAGAGAGAGATTACCAAATTCACTCCCAATTCAGGAAAAAGGAAAACAAAGAGGAGTAGAATGGCAATGGAGACTCAAAGAAGGCGGAGTTTATGTAGGAAATGAAAACAACTCGGTGCTTAGGAAACATCCCCACAATTGCTACAATATTTTGGTAATAATTTCGATAAAATTAAGATACAATTTGCCAAAATGCAAAGTCAAACATACGTTTCAAGCATTGGATAAGGCACTTTTGGCCCACAACTTTTGAGAAAAATTTTGAAAATGATAAATTATTTTTACGGATATAAAAAAATAAAAAAGATAAATTATAAATATACTTTAAAATTTACTTAAAATACAGATTATTCACTATAATTCTAGAAATTATTTCTTATCCCTTCATGTTTCTAATTGCGTAACCAATGTCTATTTTATTAATAAATCATCAATACAATTAATAATTTTTAATATTATTAAAAATATATTTTAATTACCAATTTAAATAATTTTATTAGTATTAATAAATTATCAACACAATTAATAATTTTTAATATTATTAAAAATATATTTTAATTAACAGACGTGATTGGGAGCTCGAATCCGAGCTCCCCCGAATGCCCCGAATCCATTTTTTTTTTTTTACAGCGGAAGAAGCAAGAAGAAGACGAAGAAGGGGGAGGGGAGGGGGAGGGGGAGGGGGAGGAGGAGGGGGGAGGAGGGAGGAGGGGACTGGAGGGGGCCTAAAAAATGGAGGGGAGGGGAGGAGAGGGGAGAGGGAGGAGGAGGAGGAGGGGGACGGCGGAGCTGCGAGCTGCGACGACCGGGGCAGAGCTGCGACGCGGTAGCTGCGACGGGCCGGCGGACAGCCGGAGGCGAGCTGCGACGACCTCCTCTGCCTCTTCCCTCTCTTCTCTTTCCCTCTTCTCCCTCTTCTCCCTCTCCCTCTGCGTCAACAATGGCGGAAAAAAAGAAAAAAAAAAAAAAAAAAAAAACTTAAAGCCCAAAACGACATCGTTTTGGGCTTTAGGGGGATTCGGGGCTGAAAAATTCGAGGTACAAATCTTTTTTCTTTAGTTAACAATTCAAATAATTTTATTATTATATAAAAAAATAGTTAGAATTCCTCGAAAGGGAAAAGTGCTACATACATTCGGTCACTACCTAACTTGCTGACATCCCAAGGAAGAGAGTCATTATCTGTGTCACATCTTCGAATTTGAGAGAAGGCTTTCATCTTATCTCTCAAATTGTAGGCGAAATAAAATTATTTCATTTTTTCTGTCAATTTTATTAAATAAAAAATTTTGACAAATGAGTATTTATAATTTGTTTTGAGAAGTTGGTAAAAAGTTAGTTTTTGGCTTTTTTGGAAGTGATTTGGGAAGTTGGTAAAAAGCTAACTTTTTGCTTTTTAATTTAATATTTATTTATAGTGTCAAATCAAATTAAAATGACCAAAATACCCTTACCCAACATAAGAGAGCTATTTTTTTTATTTATTTTTCATAGGCCCTAATTTGTAATTTTAGGACTGCGTTTTTGGCACTTGCCAAATGACTTTTCTGGCGTTTTTGGCAGTCACGTTTTTGGACATTTTGTCCAAAAACATGACTTTTTACCATGTTCCCAAAATGGCACAGAATTACATAAAACAATTAGTATTTTAAGCAACCCGTAGAGAATGTATTTATAATTTATCCAATAAAAAAAGATAAATTATATTAATCTTTTTTTAGATTTGAAAATATGTATAATAAGACCTATAAATTTGACATAATTACATCAACTTCCTAATATAGCTAAACAAATCAACTAATTGAAATGGTGCCAAGATTAAAAGATAAATAAAAATAAAATATATATTTTAGTGTAAAAAAAATAACAAACATCATTTTTTTTTTTTATCTATATAACTAGCAAATTATTGAGGAAAAGAAGAATAATTGTTGCTAGAATTAAAATATTAAGAAAGTCTAATGTAATTATACTAAAATTGTAAGACTTATTATATGCTCTCTAAGAGAGGTTAGTGTAATTTATCTAAAAAAGAGTTTCTCTCAATCGATATCACTTGTCTGAATAAGTAAAAATGAAATAAGAATATAGTGAGAGAAACAATTTTTTATTATTATAACTCTCATTTTGAATCCCTTCTAAAAGTGGAGAGATTTTGTAAGAAAATAAACCAATTAGAGAGGGCTTGTTGGGCTTAGTAAGCTCATTTCGAGGCTCACTTCTCTAATCTGCATCGTCTATTTGTAAGGTTTATTGAGAAGATAATTCATATAAAAAAAATTAAATTGATCAGACATTGATAATTATATATTCAAAATACATTTGTCGTATAATTTGATCAGGAAATGTGATTTTGTGAATAGATTTTATACAGTATATTTTTGGACAAATTACGCTGATAGTATCTGTATTTTGATATTTGTGTCATTTTGATATCTATAATTTTAATTTGCTCGATTTTGATCTTAAATTTATAACTTTGTCTCAATTTAATATAATTGTTAGTATTTTTTAATAAAAAATATGCACATAAATGACGTACAACATGTTTTTCAAGGCAAAATTATAAACCTGTTCAACTCAGTGAGTTAATTTCAACCAATTTAGTGATAATTTTTTATCAAAAATATTAACGGTGTTATCAATTTGATCAAATTGATGCAAATTCTAAAATTAAGGGTTAAAATTGAAGTAATTAAAAGTGTAGGGACCAAAATGACACAATAAGTAAAATATAGAGACTATTTATGTAATTTGTCCTTTTTTCAAGATAAATATAAGTCGATTATCTAACTATTAATATCCAATTAACTTAATTATATATATAAATATTCTTCCTAACACACCTTAAAAAATAAATAATTTAAATCGTTCAAATTTACCTTGAAACGGCCCTAGTGGCCTTAAAATATCAAACGTTTCCAATTGAAACGGCCCCTACTTCCAGTGTCATTGTGAGGGAGGTTCAAAAGGACTCACAATGACACTGGAAGTAATGCACCAAAGAGGGCCGGAGAATAATGCTTGGGAGTTGGGATTTACAAGCTAAGGTTGGTTTAACACTTGTTGAAATTTTAAAAATTTACAAGTTGAAGTTAAACCGAGGTCATGTTTAATACTTGTTGAAATTTTAAAGAAAATTTACAAGTTGAAGTTAAATCAAGATCATGTTTAACACTTGTTGAAATTTTAAAAATTTAGAAATTGAAATTAAACCGATGACATGTTTAACACTTGTTGAAATTTTAAAAATTTACAAGTTGAACTTAAACCGATGACATGTTTAACACTTGTTGAAATTTTAAAGAAAAATTTACAAGTTGAAGTTAAACCAATGTCATGTTTAACACTTGTTAAAATTTTAAGAAAAATTTACAAGCTAAAGTTAAACCGGGGTCATGATTAAAGGAATGAATGATATAGGTTCCATCACCTCAAAATGCCGAGGTAATAGAACCTAGGGGCAGTTGTGGGGACATAATTTTTGAATGACAACACGTAGCCGAGGTGTCACCGAAGTGCTAGCCCAGGTGCCACATGTCTTAGTCATGACGTCGAGATCATCTCTGCTAGGCCAAGGTTATCTGCGAAGATACCCGAATCCGGGATAAGCGGATAAGAGACAAGAGTCCCAGAATGAGAGAGGACTTCAGTTTGAGTAAAGATAAGACTCTTAGAGAGTTTATCTCAATCCTACTGAGAGTCCAAGATTAGCAGTAATTCTAAGTTCATTTAAGTTAGGTTTTTATTTGAATCAGGTAAGTATTTGAATTAGGTAAGTGTTGGCTATAAAAGAGAGGCACCCCTATGGGTCTAAGGTATGCTTTTTATAGTCTGAATAGTGAGTTAAGCACTTTTGCTATCTTTGAGAGATAACTGACTTGATCGTCGGAATATCCTCGGGTGGACGAACCACCGCCGGAATCTCTTATTTTCTGTGACAGGCCGTTCGGGCAATCTATTCTGTCAGTGTTCTCCAGCTGAGTACCAGTTTGACAGTGCGGTCGAAAATTGACACACACAATTTTTATTAATTATTTTAATAAAAAAATCGCGAATCCAACTTTTCAAACACTCCCAAGATCAACCAAGTTCATTGATTAATAAATAAATAAATAAAAACAAGAAGAATGAAACATGACAAAAAATATTTCTTTTAAAAAATGAATAAATCGGCCCTTGAGAAAAGTGTTACAATCACTGGCTTAATTTTAAAACCAAGCTATGGATGGAGAGAATTTGATACCGTCTGATTTAGTTTTTCAATTAATATTTAGATTAAAAAATTAAAACATTAAAAAATATATTTAATTTATCAAATTGTAAAATTATTTTTCTATCTTCTCTCTTTTCCTTTTTATTTATTTATTAATAAATCAATCAATTATTTTTTTTCTCTCATCTCTCTTCTCCTCTCTCTCATTTTTTCACATGGTACATATCAATTAATTAAATTTTCTCTTACGCCCATCTATTCAATTTTAAAAAAGAACAATATAAATCATCTCAAAATTATTTTTAAAATTCATAACCAATCAAATTTTTAATTTTTAAAACTCTTTTAACAACTTATCTTTCAAAATACAACTCAAAATTTAAAATTCTTTTCAAAAATTAAACCAAATAGAACATTTGTCTTTGCTCTCTCCATTTGAAAGATAATGATTCCAACCTTCATGTCACCGTGTGAGTATTATTTTTGTAAAAGTAAATTACACTTTACCCTCTATTATATTTGATCATTTTATAAAAATAAATTATATTTTAAATGTAATATTTTATCTTATTAATTATTTTATCTTATTTTATTTTTATTAATTATTTTAGTCAAAAATCTCACCAATCCAACTTTCCAAACACCCCCAACGATCTACAAAGTTCGTTGATTAATAAATAAATAAAAACAAGAAGAATGAAGCATGACAAAAATTATTTCTTTTAAAAAATGAATAAATCGTGCCTCGACAAAAGTGTTACAATCACTGGCTTAATTTTAAGAACCAAACTATGGATGTAGAGAATTTGATACCGTTTGGTTTAGTGTTTAAATTAATATTTAGGTTAAAAAATTAAAAAATATGTTTAATTTATTAATTTTTAAAATTATTTTTCTCTCTCTCCTCTCTTTCTCTTTTTATTTTTATATTAATAAATCAATCAATCATTTTTTTTCTCTTTTCTTTCTCCTCTTATCTCTCATTTTTCACATTTTACACACCAATTAATCAAATTTTCTCTCACACCCATCTATTTAACTTTGAAAAAGAAAAATATAAATCATCTCAAGTTATTTTTAAAATTCATAACCAATCAAATTTTTAATTTTTAAAACTCTTTTTAACAACTTATCTTTTACAATACAACTCAAAATTCAAAAAAAAAATCAAAAATTAAATAAAATAGAACATTTGTCTTTGTTGTCTCCATCTGAAAGATAATGATTCCAACTTCATGTCACCGTCTGACACTACAACAAACTGTACATTTGGCGACTAAAATTGGCGACCAAACCAATTTTAGTCGCCAAAAACAGGGTGTTGGGAGACCAAAATTCACTTTTAGTCGGCATTCATTTCATATTTTTAGCTACCAAAATGTTTTAGTCGCCATATAGTGTTATTGGCGACCAATTTGTTTTTAGTCGCTGTTTTCAACCACTTTACGCTATCAAAGTTCAATTTCGTCGCCGTATTATAACATTTCGCGACAAAACTTTTTGTGGCCAAAAAATTGGGAGTATTTTTGATGCTTTTTGGCGACCAAAACAAATATTTAGTCGCTGAAGTTTCCAAATTTTTTTTAGAGGAAAACTCATTAATATTGGCGCCTACATTTAACAAAGAATTATTTTTCTTCTGTTTCACACACACCATACAGAGCACTCAATACCAAAGCTCTGCGCCGCTGGCCACCGTCGTTCATCACCGGCGCTCGCCACCACGAACATTGCAAATCGGCCCACCACTGATTACAGGTATTTCTCTCTCCCTCTCTATCGATCTGTGTCTGCCTGTTTGTATCTCTCTCCCTCTCCATCCCCGTGGCTCACGAGTTCTGAGGGTTTTGAAATGTTTTTTTTTTTTCATTTTCTATCGATTTCGTAATCAAAGCTCTGATTAAGTTAGGGCTTTTTCTGATTACAAGTATTTAGGGCTTTTTCTGATTTCGTGAGGTTGGAGAAAGAGGTTGTGAGGAAAAACACTATACAATTCATAGTAAACCAAATGAGTGAAAGTGTTTTTGTAAAATAATTTGCTTTCTGATTAAGTTTTCTACTTCTTCTCTCCCCCCCCTTCTATATCATCCCCGCTTCTCTGTATCCCTTTCTGCAAATCATCTGTTTTTCAAAGTCTTCTAGTTTTTGGGTTTGTTTTTGTGTTTCAGAAAATAAAAAAAACAAACTTCAGTGGTATTTCTCGAAAGCCAGGTGTTTTCACAATAAAGATCAATTTTATTTTTATTTTTTTGTTTTTGTTTTTGTTTTCTTTGTTTCATCAAATCACCTGCGAGGGTAGTTTTTTTGTATCCCCCTCCAGGTTGGTTCTTTTACATCTTGGACTAAAGAGGCTTATCTATTTTCAATCCTCTTTATTAGTTTTGTCGTCCCCGGCTTTTTGTGTGGAAATTGGATGAATCATACATATATTTTTTGGCGGGGTACATAGTATTTTTGGAACTTGTGTTAATTGCTCTGGTGGTATGTATAGATTACCTTTTGTCGTGGTACATATTACCATGGTAATTTGTACCATGTCAAATGGTCATTACAATGCATAGTATAGTAACAATGTTTTGTGTATAGAGGACATTGTTTTGGTAACATAGTTGGAATGTATGACGTTATTATTTGTAATTGGAATATATTAGTTGGTTTGTATATAAGTTAACATTGTAAGGTGTTCTTTTTGGTTTGATGGTTGTAAGTGAAACATGCATTACGGAATATGTGATAATATATATATTGATTTGTTTGTATTATAGGTTGTGGTGGATATATACAGGTTTTGAAAAAAATTATTAAAATGAAAAAAAAAAATTGACATTTTTTGTGACAAAAAAATTGGTAGCCAAAAAAAATAAATATATCTTTTGCCGACTAAATATTTAGTAGCTAAAACGAATAGAAAATAGTTTTGGTGACTAATTGTTTTTGTAGCTAAAAACTGAAAACAGTTTTGGCTACTAAAGCCTGTAGTAGCTAAACTAGAAGAACCTTTCCCCGACAAAATCTTTAGTAGCTAAAAATGACACTATTGGCGACTATTAATTTTGTCGCTATATATAATTGAACTTTTTGGCGACAACAGTTTAGTAGCCGAAGATGTGAGTTAATTGAATTGCTTCACCCTTTCGGCGACTAATATCTTAGTCGCCAAATATGAATCATCAGCGACCAAATCCTTGTTTGTCGCTAATTGCTGCCCCTTTTGGCTACTAAAAATTAGTCGGCATTATGTTGGATTTTTAGCGACTAAATCCTTGTTTGTCACTAATTGCTGCCCCTTTTGGCTACTAAAAGATTAGTCGCCATTTCTGTTGGATTTTTAGCGACTAAAACAAATTTTAGTCGCCAATACCTTCGCCGACAATGTATCCGCAACAAAGCCAGCGACCAAAATTTTTGGTCGGCAAATCTTTTCGGCGACTAAAATTTGGGCTTTTGGCGACTAAAACATTAGTCGCCAAAAGTGTATTTTTCTGTAGTGTGTGCTATGTCTCTCTTCCAGCCAATGGTTGATTGGCACTGTTTGTTTCACCGGTGGATCATGGTTTGGATAAGCTGCTCCAATGCGGAGGTTTCAAGCTAATCTAGCCATGGAAGATTGCTCCGACGCCCGTGTGCTTCCAGTGCATGGTTTTGGTGAGGTTGCTATGTGTGTATATATATGTGTGTGTGTGTGTGTATATATATGTATGTATATTTGCAGATTTAAAAGAGAGAAGATGAAGAAGATGAGGGCATAAAGGTAAATTTACAAGTTCTGTTAACAGAAGTTAGTGTGCGTTTTAGTTCACAAATCACATGGAGGTTATGTGGTGATTTCCAAATGTCAATGGGGCAATCTGCACCCGACCCAAACCATAAGAGGTAAAGTGAAGTTTGCCCTCCCTTTTTTTTTAGTTTACTCTTAAAACTTACCTTTGTTTAAAATTAGATAAAAATATCACATTAATTGTCACATAATATAAAATATATATTATATTAGAATTTAGATTTGTGTTAGATTTGTGAGTTTATAATAAAATATTTTTATGTCACATAAAATTAAATTTTGGAGTAAATTGAAAATTTTGAAACACGAAAGGCCAAAGTGAGAAAAATAAACTTTACAAGCTAAAATAAGAAAATGGCCAAATATAAAGAAGGTATAGTGTAATTTACCCTCTTTTTTTTAGTATTTATTTGGATTTTTCTCTTTTAGTTTGAAAATTTCTTTGTAATATTGATTTGCTATATATGATCTTTAATTATAATTCATTACGTTTCATTATAATATGAAACATTATAGGGTAATGCTACTATATGTAAATTATGATATTTGTGAGTTTTATTATTACAAATGTCATAACTCAATCTTATAGGGATACATATATATAATTTCTCAACATTATATACATAAATTAAAAAGAAAAAAAAGAAAAATTGGTATATGCTTGCCTATGTACGAAATTTGACTCAATTGAAGTAGTTGAGTTTGCCATAATGATTGTGCCTTATTCCGAAATTAACGGCTCAAATATCAGCAAAGCACTTTGTCCCAAAATTACGACCTAAAAAAAAAAAAAAAAAAATTTAAAATTAAAGAGTTGGTGAAAAATTAATTTCAATTCAAAGATGAGAAGGTAGGCACATCAAAACAATAAACACAATTATTAAAATACTAGTTAAAGAAAGGTGAAAAGGAAAGAAAACAACAAAAGCAATTGCAATGGAAATTTACCATAGAAAGTGAATTGATGACAAAATTCCAAAAGCTAACACTATTTTCTATGATTTTATATCACTTTTAGGAATTGATTGGACCACACGGGTAGAGAAACTAGTCTTATGTTTATCAAGAGAAAGTAACAACTCTTTAAAATGTTCATTATTATTAGGTTGTCCACTTACAATTAGGATAAATCCTTCAAGTTTGATATTTTTTTCACTTTGGCTTTTTCAGTTTTTTTTTTTTATATATATTTTTTTCTTCTTTGGCCCTTAATGTTATTTTGACTAGGGCTGAGTAAGGAATCCGTGAAATCCGTAATCCGATCCAGTCCAGTCCAATCCGATAGGTTTGGATTAGTTTTTTGAATCCATGGTTCGGTTCCGGATTGAAGAATTAAAAATCCGTAGTCCACGGATTGGTTCCGGATTGAACACCACGGTTCCGGATTGGAACCGATCCGTACCGTATGCAAATAGACTATATTTTTATTATATATCCTCCCTCATAGTGTCTTCTTTTATTCTATATAAAGCCTAAACTCAAACCTAAACCTGTATAATATCTTCTTTTATTACTTTTGTTCGTTAGTTTTTAGTTTTAATTTATAATGGTCTAAATTTTTATGGTGAAACCTGTTTTCTTATGGTTGTTTAAATTTTAGAATAGTATGTTGCTATTATAGAAAAACATGTTGCTATTGTGGAACTAATATAGCACTATATTTATGTTTTTATGAAATTAAAGTGTTATATATATATATATATTTTTGTTATTTAATTATGTGAATCCGTGGTCCTAAACCGATCCAATCCGTATTTAAATGGATTGGTTCGGATTGGTTTCATGATTCAAACAGATTGGATTGGTTCTAATTTTTCAGGAACCGTAGATAACGGATTGGTCCTGGTTTTATCCTAATCTGGTTCAATCCGGACCATGCTCACCCCTAATTTTGACAATTGGGTTAAAATTTTTTTGACTTTTTTAGGTCATATTACCTCTCTGCTTTTCATACGTTTTTTTAAATTATAGCCAAAAAATTCAAAAAAGTAGCATTTAACCCATACTTCCCAAAATAAGACAAATTTCCTAGTCAGTCCAAATTATTTATGAAATTTGCCATGTTTGTATACCACATGAGATCTATGTCAGAATTAGAACCAAATGTTAGTTTTAGAATCATAATTTGAGTGTGGAGTTGTGAGTTGTGTGATGTCCCGGGTCTTGGGCTTGAATAGTATTATGTAGTAGGGTAGTGTGTAGTTCTTTCAGTGTTTTGTTTACCGTTTTGAGTCGTTGAGATTTCTTTTCTACTCCTACTTAACCTCTCTTAACTTTTCCAGATAGAAAATTTTGAGTTTTGAGTATTGGAACTTGTTTTGGATTGCAAAATCAAACTCAGGGTTTCTGGGCAAAACTGCTTGTACGGAATTGGGAGCCGCCCGAGCGGATCATCACAAAGTCTTCTGGGTTTTCTGTGCAGAAAACTGCTCGAATAGATTTTGGGTCCCACTTGAAATTTTTTAGACAGCTCTCTAGTGCAATCCGCCCGTGAAGCAAAAATTTCAGCTCGTGCGGAATTGAAAACCACTCGGGCAGATTTCGACGCATCTGTATCACAATTTGTGCTATTTTCCTCAAAACTGATGACAAATAGTGTTTTACACAGATTTTTCACTCATTTCTCTCTCTCTCTCTCTCTCTCTCTCTCTCTCTCTCTCTCTATTCATCTTTTCTCTCCCTTCTCTTTACAAACACAGCCGAATCCAACTTCTTTCTAAGATTTAGCTCAAATCTTTAAGAGTTTGAGGGGGCTTTTTACATCAAATTGAAGAAGGCGACAAGAGCTACATTTGTAACTGATTAGATCGTGTTTTCATCAACTTTGAGTTCTAGGGTTTTCTTCCTCTTCATCTCCCAAGCTTGAGGTAGGGATAATATTTGAGTTATATATATATATATTTGCAAGATATGCTTGTTTAAAGCATTTATTACATGTTGAGTTCTGATTTCGGGTTATTGAACCCTAGATTATGTTAGAAGATGATTTTATCTATTTTTTCTCAAAACTTTTGAGAATATGAGTTATGTTCTAAGGTGTGTGTGTTGTTTTGGAAAAATCTTTTAAAAAATGGAACAAAAACCTTGTTTTGGTGGAAACCCTAGAATTTGAAAATTTTGGAAAAAAGTTGAGGCATTGTGAAAATTATGCTTAGTAAATTGTTATGTAAAGAAATGATGGAGAATTCCTATGGTTGTATCTCATGAGGGAATTTCATGAAGTAATGAGAATAGTTGATTTTAAAACTTATCCTTGTTTCGTATTGGAAAAACCAAGTTTAGAAAATGATGTTTAACATGTGGAGAGTACATGAATGTTGATATTGTTATATTGTCTCGTGGATATATATATTATGATGTTATATTGATAAGAGAAGTGGAATTTGATCACAATAGAGGATTGTGTGGATAAATTGAGAAATTTCGAGGCATTAATATAGAAATACATTACTGTAGACACCTTATTTTTGACGGCCCTGATAACTTGGATGTCGTCACTTGCACACCCAATGATGAGTGTATATTCTTGTCAAGTGCTCGAAGTCCTCAACGGAATGCCACAACTTTAAGCCCTTCAAACCTTGCACGTCTGTTGCCTTGTTTTAGACCAAACCCAGAAATCTTCAAGCCTGTAACCTCTGGTGGCCTGCCGGCCACTACTAGAGGTTGCCGGCCATCACTCTTGGTTGCCAGCCACTGATGTGGCTTGCCGGCCACCAATGTCTTTTGCAGATATTTTGTGACAGCTGTGCCAGCTGTTTGCACAGATGCTTGCATCTGCTCCCACGTGTATGGTTGGATGTTTTTGAAGGAATTACATGTTTGTCTCTATATAGAGAGCCTCCCCTCTTGCTTTGGGGTTAGAAAAATTTTAAAGCAAAATTTTTCCTCTCTCTCTCTACAATTCTCTCTCTCTCTTGCAAATTCCTTAGCCTTTGCCTATACACTCTTAACCAAACCTCTCCATCTTTGAGCTAAGGCATCTTTGAGCCTTGTTTAAGCTCTTGAGGGTGTGTTTGCCTTGGTTTATTTCTTAGAATTGATCTCATCTTCAAGAGGTATAAAGCTTTGTCTCTTTACTTGCTTTAGTCACTTTTTTTCTTGCTATTTTCCAACTATTTTTGGGCCGTAAAAACTCTGTATTTTTGGACTAAAACTTAGGTTTTAAGGCCAATAAAGGTTGAGGGGCGGTTCACTCTTCTTTACACCTTGTTCTCAAGGCCTTTACCCTTGTGTTTGCCACCTTTGCACTATCTTTTTTTGAACTTTTAAACACTGATTTTCAGAGTTATTTCAATGGCTAAGATCATGGTTTAAAGGCCAAAATTGGAGGGGTTAGCCTTCCCTCCTTGTGTTTTGCTTACTAGTCCAGTATGATCCATATTTTAGCTTATTAATCTAGCTATTTTTGTCTTAATTCTAGCATGTTTTAGGAGTTATTTAGGACTGTCTTTAAGTGTTTGTTGCATTTGAGCTTTGCTTTGTCCTCATAAGCTTTGGTGTTTTAGGCCTTAGACACCATCTTATTTGAGTTGATTGCATTTATTTATGGCTTTCCATACTTGTGATCACTCTTAATCACCTCTGCAATCTTCCTTCTTTCTTGGCTTTTGTTTTTCCTTGAATGTGGTTTCAAACTACGTGTTTGTTTAAGCATGAGATTGAGATGTCATGCTTAATGGTTTAATCCCTTTAGGGGTGTATTACCAACGGTATGATGTCTCTTTCACGCCCAAAGCAACCCTTGGTTTGAGCCTTCTTTCCATTAGAGGATTTAAATTCACCATTTGGACTCAATTGATTAAACAATGAATGATAATCTAAAATGAAGTAATAAAATTGAGGCTAAAAAACATGTACGATAATAACTTGTTTGGGTTCAGTCAGACGTTAATTGAACCCATGAGTCTTGAGTTGTTTCATACTCATTAGTGATGAAAACGGTTCAAGATTCATTGTTGACTACTTCCCTGGATCTTTCATGATAGAGAGGTGGTTTTGAGAGTTTTGTTTTATTGCATTTATTGAACTTGCACACTTTGGTTCATAGGCCATCATGCAATGAAATTGCATAGATTGATGGTTACTGAATCAAGTTTTACTACTCCTTTGAGCTGTTCAAACGATAAGGAAAGGTAAACTATGCAAACAAACCCTTGAGAATACACTGTCTCTGCTATATTTGCTCTCTGTTGCGGCAGAATAATTCAGTCAACAGTGGCCGGCATGCCACCTCAATGGACGGTAGGCCCTCTGCCAGCCACCAGCACAAAATTCAACAGTGTACTTCTCCAGCAGAACAGAGTTGGTCTAGAGGTGGAAATCAATGTAAGTGTTCTATTGTGAAACAAAGGCATTCAGCAGCAGAAACAGTGACTTTTCGGGTGGAAACCGCATTCATGTATGAGCCTTCCATCGATCCTCGGGATCCGTGTCGTAATATATTAGTGTTGTGCTTAACATAGCAGTTTTGTAATTAATTAGTTAGAATAGCTAATTTGTCTCATGTTGTAATTATTTTAATTAGCTAGAATAGTTAATTAATTCGGTTTGTAATAATTAGTTAAATAGTTTAGCTATTTATTCATTTCGTTTTGTAATAGTTAATTAATTAGCTTAGCTTTGATTAGTTAGCTAGTTTATTCATTTGGACCCTCCTGTGTGAGAGCATAATGTTGTAATAATATGTATGTCTTCTAACTCTATGCCTTTCTCCCTTTTATTTACTAGCTTATGATAGTTAGTTTAGGGTATTATGTTTTGTTTAGCATTCTCATGTTTGCATACACTTGTCTTGCATGCATTTGGGCTCGGTTCATCATTCTAACTTGTATTGTTAGTTTAAACATTATTTGAATACGTCTTAGACCGCATGCTATCAAATTGATTCATATGCCATATTAGTAGCTGTGCCTATTTAGATTGCATATCGCATATGTTGCATTAGTCATATTGCATAATTAGGATCTTACATCTTTCTAACTTTATCATCTTTTTTGGCTTGGAGTACTAGGTGAGCCTTTACTCGTTTTAGCATATCGCATGAGTGCGAGTGTTGCCATGTCTAGTATGGTTGCCATGAGACTAAATGTTTAATTGCTATAACTCTTGAATGCATGTGGATGAAGGTTAATTACTTGAATTGGAATAATTTAAGTAATGTTCATATGCGATCATTTTTTCAAGTGGTACATATTCGAAACAATTTTGCAAACGAACATGAGCCAAATGTTCCAGTTCTTGCAAGTTAGTCTATACTTGTGTGTGTGCGCATCACATAATAATACTAGCTTAATAACCAGAACACGAGCGTATAATATAAATAAGATTCATATCATGATTAGTAAAGGCCAATCTTTGATCGGGTGAGCAAGGGTGCTCAATTCATGACCTTCCCCTCTCGTACCTAAGTCCCCGAGCCAAGACAATCTTGATGATGACGGACACGTGGCCTTTGGCATGAGTCATGGGTTTCCTAAATTTTTCCAAAAAATATTTAGGTGGCAACTCTGTATCTAGCAAAGCAGTCCATTTTTGATATTTTTGATTTAAAATCGATTTTTCAAAAGATTTGCTGGATTTGGACTCTTTGGTATTTATCTATTTCACATTGCACTTGTGGAATCAGATTCAGAATCGCGAGAGTCTGATACTGTAGGGCTTATTCGTCTTCCAAAAGGAGGGGCGAAAAAGCCGAGCTACAGTTTCTAGCGACTCTATTAGGGACTTTAGAGAACTTGACTTGAAATTCATGATATGAAATTTTATTTACATTTATATGTTTCTTTGCATTGCATTTGTAGTGGTGCATTTAAATCACTGTGTTTGCCATTTGCTATTCCTGGACGGTTTGTCGGAGGCTTTCCCTAAAAGCTTGCCAAAAGGCTAACTGGTCACAGGCTCTGTCACCATGGGAACACAACCCTTGAATTTGGACTACCGCTGTACCGTTTGATCCTCCTTTCACTTTTCGGTGTTAGGTGCAAGATGTATATTTGGTAGTTTTGCTGAGGTACCCTTTTTACCATTCGGCCTAGTTGCATATCGAAAGCCATAAAGACTGTTCCAAACTAGGACATGATGCTTACTTGAATGCAGGATTGTGTGGAACTGCTTTGTTTGAATAGTGAACCCTAGTTCCTGACGAAACTAGGATAGGGTAACCTTACCCCCTCATAGGGGTGTTTTGGCTCTTACTTAACTGGTATATGCTTTATTGTGAAACTGTATAGGAATGTGCATATCAGTTGCAAGTTTGGTATCCATTTTGAGGGGCAGAATTCAGTGTTAAGTGCAGTCCTACAGCTTTGATTACATCTGTGTTGGTAACATCATTTGCTGAGGTGCTGTACGATTTCTGATTACTGCTTTCTTTTTGCTTTATTTCTTTTTTGCTAGGTAGTTTAACACTATAGCTTCGGAAAAGTTCAGATATCCCCCAAGTGCTTTGGACCCGAGTTAGAAGGCTTTGCAAAGCCAGAGATTTTGTTAGGGGACAGCCTGTGTTTGTTTCACCCCCATCGGTTACAAGACGGAGGAGAGTTAGGCAGAGTTCACCGGTTTAGTTTTTATAACAGTCACCCCTCAATTCACCTGCATTCAATCAGGCTCAGGGACAGTCTTCTACATCTAGTCTAGCACGACATCACTCACCTATTCCGATGACACAGTATCCCCCAGTCAGTATGGAGGAATTGATCTATCACCTTTAGCAAACAGTTGAAACCCTACAGCAAGATACAGCTCGTCAGACCGAGGTCACAGCCCGTTAGGCTGAGGTAATAAACAAGCTGCAACAATAACAACCATAGCCGATAGCGGCTTCTACATCTTATGCACCTCCTATGGGTATCCCAGCACTCAGAGCCACTACCCATACTACTAATGTCCAAGAGAATCAGGGCAATCCGGCAGAACCGATCCCACCACAAGCCTCCAAAACACATGTGTATCAAACCGAGGCTCCATTTGAGTTTGAGGTTGACCCGACTGTGTTTAAGGTCAACAAGCTAGAGAAGCTATTCAAGAGAGCCCAAAGTGTTAACTCCATCCCCGACATAGAAGATGGATATACCAACTCTGTAGTGACATTGCCAGATCGGTTCAAAATGCCGCATATCGATCGATTCGATGGCTTTGGAGATCCCATGGTTCATCTACGACTATTTTCAGACATCTTGCGGCCGATGGACCTGACCAGATTGCAAAAGCTTTCTCTTTTTGGTCGTACCATGTCGGGTATAGTCGCCATTTGGTATGCGAAGTTGGAGGATTTTGTTAAGCAGAACTAGGAGGAAATGGTCGAGACCTTTATCGCTCAATACTCATACAACACACAAATCAAGGTTACAACTTATGATCTTGAGGCAACGCACTAAGAGCCAAATGAGGGCTTTTCAGAATTTATGATGAGGTGGAGGGTAAAAGCTTCAATGATGACCACAAGGCCTTCCAAGAAAGATCAGATAAGAATGGTAGTCCACAATCTGCACAGGAAGTTGTTGCAGAAAATGATCGTCCTATTTCTGTTCACATTCACCGAGCTCCATGAGATAGGGGTTCAGATTGAAGACGCCATGAAACAAAGGCTGATTACTAATGAGAAAAAGCAGGCAAAGAGGCCTTTTGTGTGCAGTTCCAATGCTACCACCAGTGGTAGCACAGCTGCGCAGCCGTCAGATATGAGCGTTGTCACCACCACAACCAAGACTGCCAATCCCTTTGCTAACACAGCTCCACAAACTTCAGCCAACTCCGTCTGGTCCCAGAGGACCTTTACCTAACTCTTAATGACCCTATCTCAAGCCATGAAGGTGCTGGTTAAAAAAGGGCACCTCAAACCATTAAAGCTGTGCCCACTACTTGATCGTCTTCCACCTAAACACAACCCAGCGAAGTACTGTGCATTTCACCAGCAGCATGGTCACGATACCGACCAATGCTTCAGACTACGTCATGAGATTCAAGACCTCATTGACAACAAGGTGATCGCACCACCCCAGAAACCAAATGTAACTACAAACCCTCTTCTGGCCCATAATCAAGTTCCCACACCTCAAAATCTAAACCTAATCCATACACTAGCCATCCCTTACGACCTTAGTGTATATATTACCTCTTCCCACCTACCAAGACCGATGGTGTTCATTCCTAAAAGCACAGACTTGTGCATGATGGACACGTCCGCACTTCAACCTAAGCCTGTCGTGGTGACAGTTGTAGTAGAAGGGAGGCTGAAGGCTCCTTAGAGGAAAGTACAAGTATGTTGCCTGAGCGCTCTGAGGACTTGTCTAAAGGGGTGTATGATCCAAGCTGCTACATTGTCCAATTGATCAAGTCAAGCCGAAATTGGTGTTGCCAACTGTAGTAGATGTTAATGTAGTTAGGGAAGATGGCCCGAGCCAAGGGTTGGATGATTTGGCAGAACTCGATGAGGACTTAGACAACTTGCAATTCTTTGACGAACAAGATCAAGGGGATGTGCAGTTTAGCTGGTTCAATTTGAATGGATTAACCGACAACTCTGGGTGGCTGAGCGATGAGCCGGATAAGGAGGAAGAAACTGAAATGAAGCTAGAGGAAAATGAAGCAGGAATTGCTGTAGTGGCCGGAAAGGCCGATAAAACAGGAAAACTGCCGGAGAACACCGGCGTAGAAAATTCAACTCAGAAACTGGGCACTGTGAGCACTATGGACATAGAACAAGAAGCTACGCTGAAGCAGTTTACACAAGAAAGGGTTGAAGACAACCAGAAAGTACTGGCCCAACACCTTGCGGAGGATATCTTTGATGTGAAAGTGATCCGAACGGAGCCGGACAACTGTTTGTCGGCTGCCGAAAGTGTATGGTGGGATGATGATGATCTACATCTGGTTCACACCGACGAAGATTGGGGTGAGTGCCTTCCAGATAACACGTGGTACGCAGAAGAAATAGATCACATGACAAGAAACGGGCAGTATTTTAAGCCATCGCACTTAGATCAAGCTGAGGCAACTGGAAAAGACAGAGAGGTTGAGAAACAGAAAGAGAGCAGCTGGAGGAAGAGGCAGTGTTAAAACAACTTAAGAAAATCCAAGCTGACATCTTAATTTGGGGTCTTCTCATGGCCTCCCAGGTATATCGACAAACAGTACTGTTAATTGTCCATTGACACTACCCCTGAACAGCTTGTGGGATTGGTCTTCCCAGGTGGTGTCGGGCCAACCCTAACTTTTTCTGACAAATAACTGCTGCCAAAAGGCTCAGCTTACAACAAACCCTTGTACATATCTGTTGAGTGCAGGAAAAAATGGGTACCGGTGGTGTTGATAGACACCAGTTCGACTATCAATGTCTGTCCTTCTCGCACAGCCTATGTAATCGACCTTAGACTGCCAGACTTTGTGCCCACAGCCCAAGTAATTTGGGCATATGATAATATGAGTAGGGAGGTTATGGGCACGGTGCAAATTAGAGTCCAAGTGGGCCCAGCTCAGCAAAATGTCGAGTTCTATGTCCTTGATGTGCCGGTGACCTTCAACTTATTGCTAGGGAGGCCCTGATTGCATCATATGAAAGCTGTCTCATCCACCCTCCACCAAATGTTAAAGTACCCTCATGGAAAAGGAGTGGCGATTGTTTTTGGGAATTCATCCATCCATCCCCTGCCAAAAGTAATTACACCAGTGCTGGAAATCTCTCATGGCGAGGAGAATATGTTCCTCTTAGGGTTTACTTTGGCTGAGGCCCGGGTAGTGCAGACTATTCTGGCCACTAATGAAGGCATGTATGTCAGTGCCCAATCTATCTATTTCATGAACAAACTACAGTATGTGCCAGGAATGGGACTTGGAAGAAGTGGCTGGAAAGGTGTCACAACATTGACAGACGTACCGCACAATCCACATGCCTTTGGTTTGGGTTATGTACCCACCAAAGAAGACTGGATCAGGAAAATGGAAGAGATAACAAGCAGAGCCAGAGCCAAGCAGGCCGAGAAACATTATGAGCTCATCCATAGGCCAATCCAGGGAACGCTGAATGGCCATTTTGTTCAGGAGAGAGAAGACTTCCCCTTTTGCGGCTTTCCTAAGCCCTGAATAAATTCCATGAAGCAGTGTGTTCTTGGATTCGAAATCTTCTTTAACCTGCAGCTGCAAGATAGTGATGCCGAGGAAAAGGCTGAACCAAGTACTGAAGCTGAACAGAGCATGGAAAATGACTCAGACAACAGCGAGCTTAGAGTAGGGGCAGCATTGGCATGTCTCCTTACAGATCTTGCGGCTGACTCAGAGAACTTGGGGGATAACCTTATCATCTCCATGATCGGGGAGGAACTGAGTGCGAACCCGTCTAGTAGCATTTTGGATGCATCAGAGGCACCATCTCTTATTTGGCAACTGGAGGAAGGCTACCTATCTAGTTCTGAGTCGGGGTGATGAGCTAGAATCTGATTCCACCAAGTTTGTGGAGTCGAAATTAAATTTCGGTTCTTCTGAGTCTGAGTCTGGTATTCCTGGAGGTGATAACCCAGATGCCAAGGTCTTGTCCAGATTCTCTTTTTCTTTCACTTTTAAGTCGGTTGTAATCGAAGATCTGGATCTTATGAATGAGAACGTTGCCGATTCTGAGTATTTCTCTGTGCCACTTATTTATTGTATTGACCAAGATTTTCATAATTTTAATGAAAATCAAGATGAAGGAATTCCTCTGGTTTTGAAAAACTTGATTAATCCAGAGGATGAGAGGTTTGCTAAATGCTGTGCTGATGAAATCATTGCTATTAATGTGGGTACTGAGAAGGATCTACGTCTGGTCCAGATCGAGTCCACGTTGTCTTCGGAGGAGTGCGAGCACTTAGTCACTTTATTAAAAGATTTCAAAGATGTTTTCGCGTGGTCCTACGAAGACATGCCTGGAATCGATCCTCAGATTGTACAACATCGGATCCCTCTTGAACCCGAGGCCCAACCCGTCAAGCAGAAGCTGCGTAGAGTCCGTCTGGATTGAGCATTGAAAATTAAAGAAGAGGTCACCAAGCAAATCAAGGCAGGTTTCTTGTTAGTATCTGAGTATCCAACTTGGTAGGCCAACATCATCCCAATGCCAAAAAAGGATGGTAAAATTCGGGTATGTGTAGACTTTCGGGATTTGAATAGAGCCAGTCTGAAGAATGATTTTCCTCTGCCGTACATTACTGAGTTAGTGGATTTCATTGCAGGCCATGCATTGCTATCCTTTATGGACAGGTTTTTTGGGACAACCAGATTCTGATGGCGCCCAAGGACAGAGAGACTATTGCATTTACTACGCCGTGGGCTACCTATTGCTACCGGGTTATGCCGTTTAGGCTGAAGAATGCCGGAGCTACCTATCAGAGGGCTATGACCACTGTTCTGCATGATATGATCCACGAAAAGGTCGAGGTGTACATGGATGACATGATTGTCAAGTCCAAGGAAAGAGAGGGCCACTACACCACCTTGGAGAAATTCTTTCAACAGATCAGAGAATACAAATTGAGGTTGAATCCGTAGAAATGCACCTTTGGCGTAACAGTAAGGAAAATGCTGGGCTTTTTGATCACACAGAGGGGCATCGAAGTAGATTCTTCCAAAATAAAGGCCATCCTAGAAATGCCACCACCAAGGACTGAAAAGGAGATGCAAAGCTTTCAGGGTAAAGTGCAATTCATAAGACAGTTTATTTCCAAATTAACCTTGACTTGTGAACCACTATTTGGTCTCCTGAAGAAAGGAAAGAAATTCCGATGGGATGATCAATATCAATTTGCCTTTGAGAAGGTTAAGTAATACCTCCAGAATCCACCTGTGTTATCGTCGCCAGAGACGGGGAAACCTTTGATTCTGTACCTGCCAGTGACAGACACGACTATGGGGTGTGTGCTCGCTCAGGAATTTGAAGATAGGGTGGAGAAAGCCATCTACTACTTAAGGCTAAAAATGCTAGAATATGATACCCACTATACTCCGTTGGAGAAACTAGCCTTGGTATGGGCTACCAAAAAGTTGAGGCACTACTTGTTAGCTCACTCTGTAATCCTGGTTTCGAGATTAGACCCTATCAAATATCTCTTTGAGAAACTAGGGCTTACGGGTAGGCTAGCTCATTGGTTGCTCCTCCTCTCCGAATTTGATCTTAAATATGTCATCCGCAAGTCGGTCAAGGGAAGAGTTGTAACGAAATTCCTGGCAGATCAACTGGTAGAAGGGGATGAAGCGGTGGAATACCTGTTCCCAGATGAAGCCATTCTGCAAGTTGAGGAGGAGACTTGGACAATGTACTTTGACGGAGCAGCCAATCAGTACGGTTATGGGATAGGTGTGTTGCTGATAGCACCCGATGACTCCTATATACCTTTAGCCTTCAAACTCCGGTTCAAGGTGTCCAATAATAAAGCAGAATATGAAGCGTGTATCGTTGGTTTAGAAGATGCCCTGGAACTAGGGGCAAAAAGGTTGGATGTTATAAAGGACTCGAACGTAGTTGTTTCTTAAGCAAATGGAGATTGGAAAGTCAAAGAAGAAAAGATGAAGGTTTACCACTAGACCCTGGACGTTCTGATTCCTAGGTTTGAAAAATTGACTTTCACGTATTTACTGAGAGAGAACAACAGGTTCGCTGATACTTTAGCAACTCTATCTTCTATGGTAGACATCCCATTTGGAGTTCGGATGCGTCCGATTATCATTGAGCAGAAATACATGCCGGCTTATGAAACTATCGCTGCAATAGATGAAGCGCAAGATAAAAACCCTTCGTACTACGATATTTGGAACTTCTTGGAAAATGAGATTTATCCACCAGGAGCAAATGCCAAGGATAAAAAGGGAATACGGTGAATGGCCGTCCAATTTATCATTTGTGGAGGTAAACTGTATAAAAGAGGTCATTTGGGAATGCACAAATTGTGTGTTGAAGAAGAGGAATCAAAGCCACTGATGAAGACCATCCATGGAGGAGAGTGTGGAGCACACATGAACGGAGTGATGCTAGTCCGGAAGATTCTCAAGCAAAGTTACTACTGGTCCACCATGGAGGAGGATTATATTGGCTTTGTTCGGCGATGCCACAAATGCCAAATTCATGCTAATCGCATGAACATCCCACCGTCAAAACTGTACAACATGACTTCGCTATAGCCTTTCTCAGTCTAGGGAATCGAATGGGCATGAATACATCTTGGTGACAATTGATTACTTTAGAAAGTGGGTGGAAGCTCAGTCCTAAACAGTGTTGAAAGTATCGCATGTGGCCAAGTTCATCAGAAACGATATCATTTGCCGGTAAGGAGTCCTAAACGAGATCATATCAGATAATGGCTCCCACTTCAAGAAAAAGGTGATAGACTTGTTGGAGAAATACAATGTGGCTTTTCATAAGTCACCTACATACAGGCCGCAAACCAATGGAGTTGTCGAAGCCGCCAACCAAAACATCAAGAACATCTTGCAAAAGATGGTTGAGACCTATAAGGACTGGCCAGATAAATTGCCATTTGCACTCTAGGGCTACAGAACTTTGATCCGAACGTCTACAGGGGCAACTCTTTACTCTCTCGTCTACGGGATGGAAGCCGTTTTGCCAATTGAAATAGAAGTCTCGTCACTGCGAGTTATGGCTGAGTGTTAGATAGTAGAGGCGGACTGGCAACAAAGCAGATTTAAGGAGTTGATACTATGTGATGAGAGAAGGCTGAAAGCATTGTATCATGTTCAGGGCTACCAACGTAGAATTACCAGGGTTTTTAACAAGATAGTTAAGTCCCGGAATCTCAAAGAGGGAGATATGGTGTTGAAAGACAACTGAGCTCCCATTCATGACCCTAGGGGCAAGTTCAGACCCAATTGGACTGGTTCTTACATCATCAAAGCTATCTGGTCAGGTGGAGCTGTTATTCTCATGGACTTAGATGGTCTAAAATTTTTACAACCGACCAACATAGACAAGTTGAAAAAATACTATTCCTGAGAGGCTCACTAGGCCGAAAACCCAGAAAGGCGACCTATGCAAAAGTTAAAGCATGAAAAATTAGAAATAAAGAAAAACTGAGCTCGCAAGGTTGAAAACCCTAAAGGATGACTTTGGCAAAAGTTATAACGCAAAAGAAGAGAGTTAATACTCGAGTAAACCTAAACCAAACTACGTAAGGCCTGATTCCCATCTTCAGGATACGTAGGCAACTTCATCCTAAAGTTCGACCGTAATCACCTCCAACTCAAATGTCTTGTCCATGTGTCTAATCAGGTCATCTTTGTCTATCGTTTACCTAAGAGTTCGGTTGTGATCTTTACTTTGAGAGAAGAGCTGGTTACAATGCAGTGCAGTGGTGTTCAATTAGGGGCATTTCTGATCTTTTGATTCGGGGTTGTACACCTTGAGGATTCATTCCATGCGTGTCAAGTGGTGATCCTTTTCAAAAGTGGTTTTGGAAAGTTTTAATAAAAGTTGATTTTGTTTAAAATTTTACCTTTTACAACTTAGACCATTTTTGAACCAAAAGGAAAATTTTTAGTGCTCACAACTTTTAATTTCACTGATTTTAACATAAAGTTCTCCAACTTTCTGATATAAATCAAAGTTGTTTTTATTACATTGACAAAAAAAAAAAAAAAAACTTAAAAGAAAGGTCAAAGTAATAAACTAGGGGCATAGGTGAGTCAGGTGCTTCTGTATCCTCTGCTTGTGCTTGTGGAAGCTTTTGAAGCCAAAATGGGCCCGGTTTGTGCCTCATCCTCGAGCCAAGCCAAATGCTCGCCAAAAAGGGCATAACTGAAACTAAGGGCAAGAACTAGAAGCTCTCTAGTCCTCTAAACAATGAGATACCTAGACAAATGTGAACCACGGATGGGGAATGAAACCAGGTACTCTATCCCCTCCTCTGGGTGGGTCTGATCATGCCCAAACTGACGTCTGAACCGGAAAGGAAAATAGAATACGTAATGCGTAAGGCCGATCAATTGTATGCCAGGTTACTGAGCCATGTTGTAACTCATCTCAGTAAGATTATGCCAAGGGCAACGCCAAGCTATGTCGGCAGCAGACCTGTTGCACATCCAGTCATACCGCCATCTCTCATTCGGGAAATCCACTAGTCAGTAGTGGAAGAAATAACCTCGAGCTGAGTACTTAGGGTAAGAGTTCACTACCTTCAAGTTATCCATAAGCCACACTTGAGAAGAGATGAAAGAAGAGAGAGATTAAAGAATAAAGATGTATGTTGAGAGAAAAGTGAGAAAAGGGCTTTGAGAGAAAAATAAAGCATTAGTGTCGAGTGATGTGAGAAACACATATGAGAAAGGGTGGGAAACAATACCTGAAGAAGCAGTGGACTCATCGCGAACCTGGTGGTTTCTCACCGGTGAAAGGCATCTAAGCCCATCAAAGTCTTGGCCAACGCCAAACCTATGCAACTCTTACTTTCTTTCAAACCTTGAGCCACTTCGATCAACCGAATGCTAGATCCATCGAAACAAGGGGCAAGAAGGAAATGAGCAAGCATACATAAGCAGAAGGCATGTTATCGAAAACCTTGCCAGAGAAGGTCGCCTCTGTCACCGATATCGAAGAATCGATGTATCAAGCTGGGAATGTCTAGCTCTTCGTTGTGGGCCAAAAATCCAGCCTCGTGCAGAGTAAGCCCACACATCTGTCCTAAAGCTTGGGCGTGGCCAAAAAGGGGCTGAGGCATGATTTCCTCATCACGCCGGGATTCCATTAGTGCTTGAAATTCTTCAATTGTTGGGCATATTTCTTGTCCCCCGAAGTGAAAGACGTGTGTAATTAGGTCCCAGCATCGGGTCACGGCATGGAGGAACGGAAAACAAAGTGGAGTTTAGCTCAATGAAAAATTGCATTTATGCCAAAACCTCAAAAATTTACCTTTTTTGTGCCATCGAAAGCAACTATCCAATCCGAGAGCTTTTCGACAAAAAATGGCTCCATTTATGGAAGAAATTGCAACTGAAATGAAGTTCTGGAGGATAAATCACGAAGCTGAACCTTTTGTAAAAGATAAGACTGTGAATGGAAGCCAGCTGTCAACAATCTAGAGGTTTTTTACGCCGGTGACCGGCAGGCCATTAGTGGTGGCCGGCAAGCTCCGTCTCTGGCTGGCAGCCTGCTTTTCTGGCCTGCCATCCACCTGTGTGCTGGGCAGTGCTGGAAGCTTGTGTTTTGTCTTGATCTTTGTGTTTTGAGGTCTTGTTTTGAGTCTTTTTTGGTTTTAGAAAGTTTGTTTATTTGTATTTGAGTTATTTTTTCTTTGTTTATCGGTTGTATTTTGTATTTTAGTTGTTGGTCGACTTATTACCCGATTAAGAACATTGTTTCAATCAAGCGCTCTATTAACCAATTCGATTCCATGTCCATTTCATGCAAATATGGTGCTCATGATGCAAAAATAACATCACCTTTCATAAAAACTACGAGGTTTTATTCCGATCATGGTTTTTATAAAAGAAGAGTACAAGTTTCAAAACAAAATAAAACCTATCTGAAGCTATACATGTGCTAATGCTACCAACAAAAAAGAAACTAAGCAAAAGGTACAAAAAAATTATGCGCCAGTCGCCTCAAGCCCGAGAGGCTTTCTTCGTCCTCTTCCTTGGAGGGGAGGACTCGGGGGCACTATCTTCATTGGCACCGCTGTCCGAATTAGTCTCTGAACTAGAACCCGAGTCGGTATCATCTTCGCTCTCTGCCTCAAAGCCCGCCTCGGCAACACCTCCGCTCTTGGATCCCGAGCCAATATCATCATCTCCGCTCTCAGATGACTCAGAATGTTGACTCACTACCTCCTCAGAGTCACTGGTCTCAACATCATCATCGCTCAAGATGTGCTCTGAAGGACTGCTATGGCCTCGGATGCCCTATCTCTGCCTCGACCGTGACTCACATCTGGGCTGTGAGCTAGGATCTGTCTCTCTCTCTCTCTCTTTCTCTCTCCTCCCTGCTACTGGAGGAGGTGTTACCGGTGTCGGTGTCGGTATCGGTGTCGGTGCTGCTGCAGATGGAATCTGGAAAAAAGAGTTGTCAACATATCAGCTACAGTGTGTGTATCAGATGCAAGCATAGTATGCAGAATAAGTGGTGTGCAGAAATCAAATACAGTATGAGTATAGTGTGTGAATATAGTGTGCCAATGCAGTATATCAGTGCAGTTTGGGAAAGACTACAGTTGAAATGCCAATGTATTAGTGGAAATTTGATAGGATGAAGTGCAAACTAAAGGCAATTACATGGATACCGTAGAGACCGAGCAGCGTCTCCCTCCTCTGTACCATACTCATCAAGGAAGCCACCAGCTCGAGGAGGCTCCCTGTATACTCTATGGATGCCTACAAATGCATTTGGGTGATCAATATCTAGAATAAACATATCTGAAATAGAAATGTGGAGATGCAAATTATAAAGTGTGGTCCATACCTGGGATGAGCCTCGAACTTTGATAAGCTTGTGTCCAGCCTCTGCAGGCTCAATCGGGATCTGATAAGTAGTCCCAGTAAGCTGCCAGCATGTAAGCGCAATGGGAAGCTCTGGCCAGCAGATAATCTGCTCCGCGGGGAGAGGCCCTTTAGCATGGTCCCTAGTTGCTCGAACCGCCTCGCCTCTGTGAGCGTTTGTCAGAGGTGGCATAAGGTGGGTCTGAATAAAGGTCGCATAGTCGCCCTCGTCTCTAAATAAATCAACATCTAAGCCCACTATGAACTGTGTGACTGCGTTAACAGATAGGCTATCCACTGACCTCATAGACTCTGGAGGTGGCATCAGAACGATCGGATCCGGCAAGCCCACGGTCTGGCAAACGAATCTCTTACTCAAGAACCAAGCCCAAAAGATTGGGCCCTCCAACAGAATCCGGAAGCGCGATGTGCCCCACGCTCCCACGTACTGGTCCCGTACCCCGGCCAACATCATGGCCCAAGGCTGCCACGCAATCTGCAAATAGAAAATGTACAGATTGTTAGTTACCGTTAGCTGCCAAAACATGAATCAGAACAGTCATAAAGCAAAAATGACTGTGTTTCGGGTTACCTCGTGGGCGGCCACTGTGTCAAAATAATGACGGAAGAAGGCAAAGGACTCGTAACTCCGGCGTTGACATCGGCCATCATATCGCCTCGAGTATGGAACCATCAGGAGAAGCTCTTCCGTGGGCTCTGGAGCAAGGACTGGAAAATATGCATAAACCTATAGCTGCAAGGAAAGTGCAGTGATATGTGATCAACAAAGCATGAACAGATATAGAAAGTGCAAAGCAAAAAGCACATAGCACGAACAGATACAAAAAGTGCAAAGCAGAAAGTACAGGTGTTGAACAGATGTAAAGTAGAAATTGTGAAGTAAAAAATGTAAAGTGCAAAGAGAGAACTAAATTGCATACCTCTCAGGCTCGCTAGTAGCCTCCGATCCTCTCTCCTCTCAGACGGGAGGTAAAGCTCATATAGCCGTATAGGATGGCAAGGCTAGCTCCACCTCAATCGTAGAAGCATACCTGGGGAAGAGTCACCAGGGCGCTCAATAGATATAAGCCCATAGTGTTCCACCTGTTCGCAAATAGATTGGTATCGAGGATAAACATCAGGAAACCCCGAGCATACTGCTCCATCTCCTCCAACGTCTCAGGCTCGCTCCCTCGGAACTACTCAACAAACCAACTGTACCTCACCATGGCTGGCCGGTATAGAGGTGGGCGCGCTTCCAATAGATCGATCCAAGCAGCCTCTCACTCCCCATGTCTGTGTCAAAAGGGATCGGATCACCCACTACTCCTAAGCCTGTGATTATGGCAAAGTTGTAAGGAGTCATCGTCATCTCCCTGGCAGTAGAGAAGTGGAAGGAGTTGGTGGTGTCCCACCACCTCTCCACAAGCACTCTTAGAAGGGGACGGCTCGCAATGATGCGTGTTAGGCCAAAGCAGAAGAGGCCGAAGCCGATCTCATCGACAATGTCATAGACTCCAGCAGGGAGCTCATTATACCAATCCCTCGCTATAATAGCTCTGTACCCCCTATAGGCACGGGAGTCTCCCTGTGGCAAAAAACATATGAATCAGATGAAACGCAATGATGAAAGTACAGTCGGATGAAAGGCAGTGCAAGAAATACAGTAAAAGAGAAGGCAAGAATGCATGAGAACAGAGTTCATACCTTAGTAGCACTGGATGAAAGGTGGGAGGCTGGTTCCCTCAGTATGAGGTCCTCTGGTGCGCCGCGAGCAAAGTCGCTAAAGCGCCTAATGCCTCCAAGCGGCAATATGTGCGTGCAGGGAAGATATCTTGCCAGATCAAAAGGCCGCACTCTCAATGGTAGCAGCTTTGGCTCAAACTTGGGCTCAAACTCTGTCTCAAGGTCGGCCTTAATGCCCTTAGCCGCCTCGCCAGCCTCAGCAACCACCGGCCCCTCTACCTCGGCAACGGGTGAAAATACAGGTGGAACCTCTAAAGGAGCCCCGTCGTGTGGAATCTCATCCGCTATCTGGAAAATGGGTGAAAAGTAGGTGAAAAATGAAGAAAAATTGAGAAAATAGGGTAACCTTGAAAAAGTCAACCCTAGGAGAGAGAAAATGGGAGAAAAAGTCAAAGCCCAGAAAAGTTCACAAAACCCGAAAGAAACTCGAGGGGAGCAAGCCTAAAGTGGTGAAAATCTGAGAAAAAATGACGAAATCAAAATCTGATCAGTTCAAAATATAGAGAACTAAGGGGGTTTTAAAAAAAAAATGTGCGTAGGGCGTTAGAAAACGCGTATAAAGCACGGATCTAGAGAGAGAAAGTGTCTAGAGAAAGAGGGAGAACAATTTCAGTCTTGTGGGTGTCAGGAAATGAAGCCTTGAGGCTTGTACTTAAAGACCCCAAGCAAAATGACAAGATTGCCCTGAATCTGCCATCAATGGCCGACAAGGTGTTTTGATGGCCGGCAGGTGGCCGGTGACTCTCAGGTGGGTCCTAGTGCTGTTCTGAGCTTCTTCTTCTCAAGTGGTTTGTGGAAGGTTCTGTTTTGGAAGCTTACAGCTACGTTCCGATGTGTGAACGTGTCCCACTTGCTATTATGAACAAGGTGTATCCTTTTGAACATGTTGCAATTCCTTCGAGAGGTGAATTAGAGGTCGTCATCAAATATCATTTTATTCGTTTTGTTAAATTATGCTTTTGTTCTCTTCCGTTGCATAGAATGTTCATTTCACACATATGTATGTTGCATGCATGTCTTACATCAATTATGATTCGTACATAGAACACGCTGTCAATTGTGCAAGAAGATGCTTTTGTTTCATGCATAGAATATGCTTTTGTTTCTTGCATGGAACATGCCTTCAAATAAACATCATACATTGGTTGTCCATCTTGCATGGAATATGCTTTGTGCATCTATCGCACACAATCACTTTGTGCATTTATCACACACGTCCACTTTGTGCATCTATCACACACGTTCACTTTGTGCGTCTATCGCATTTCTTCATTTTGTGCATCTATTGCACACCTCTTTGTTTTATCTCGAGACACATGAAGCGCGAGCCCGAGCGATTTTTCTTGTATCTCAGGACGCGTGAAGCACAGCCATGGGCGTGTTTCATCTTGGGACACATGAAGCGCGAGCCCAAACGATTTTTTTTATATTTCAGGATGCGTGAACCGTAGCCCTGGGCGTGTTTTATCTCAAGGCGCGAGCCCGAGCTATTTTTCTTATATCTCAAGACACGTGAAGTGTGGCTGTAGACACCCCATTTTTCACCGTCCTCAAGACTTGGACGTCACCGCTTGAACACTCGGTGATCATCCATGTCTGTGTTCGTCCTGAGTTCCCGGAGGTCTTGGCTACGTGCCTTGCCTCAGGATCTCTCGACTCGACTGTTCCGTGTCTGGTTTTGCACCAAACACTTGTGCTTTGCCTTGGAGGGGCAGGGAATGGCTTGTGGGCCATCTCCACACTCCATCGGCCATGGCTTGAGGCCACCGGCTGTGTTTTGTTGCCACCGGCCAAATGTGTGGCCGGCCGGCACTATAGATGGCCGGCCGGCTATCTTTTTTTTGGTCAATTGCACTTTTGGCCGGCCGACTACTGTGCATCTGCTTTTGCAGATATTTTTGTGCAGCTGGCACACACTTGGCTCCCCTCCATACACGTGTATGGAGGGATCTCCCTCTTAGGAAGCTTGTCTTGTAAGCTTACAAGACTAAAGCTCTATAAAAGAGGGGCTCTTCTCTCTTGCAAAGGGGTTAGACATTTTTAGACAACATTTTCAGAGCTGGAGCTTTAGGGTTAGGGTTTACATATATCCTCTATCTCTATCTCTCTCTATTTCTTGTGTTTAGTGTGTGTTTAGTCCCATTTTTGTGCACAAACACCCACCATCACACCTTTTCTTGGGAGCTGAGGCCCTTGAGGGTTGTTTTGAAGTTTTGGAGCTGGTTTTGAGCTTGGAAAGGTAGCTGGACCACCATTTGTGAAGGAGGTCTTCAAGGGTAACAAACTTGCTCTTTTTACCCCATTTTTGCAAAGCTTTTTAGCCTATCTTGCACCTGTTTTTGAGCTTAGTGTATAACATATAAAAGTCTTGTTTTTGTCTGCTCTAAATAGTTTGTTAAGGGTGCTTTAAGCTTTGGGGTTGTTTGACCCCTCTTAAGGCTTGTTTGGCCTTTGTTTTGTGCCATTTTGGTTGAGCTCCGGGACCATTGAGTTTGGGTCTCCTCACCACTGAAATCTTGAGGGATTTCAGAGGTGAGGATGGTGCCTTGAGGTCCTAGGAAGGAGAGGGCCACCCCCTCTCGTTGTTGTCCTTGAAAAGGGCCTTTTTTGCCTCTTAAGGGAGCATCTAGTCTAAGTGTGTGTTGGCCATGCCTTAGTTGATTTTCATGCTTATTATGTCATAATATGCCTCTGTTTTTAGTTGGTTTTGGCACACCTTGCTTGTTTAGCATACATGCCTTGTAATGCCATATTGTAGCCTTGACATGCATCTAGGTTTCAACCCTTGTTCAAGCATGCTTTAGGCCAAGCTTTGTGAAGCTTATATGCATATTTTGATGTGCTAAGGGATTGTTTTTGGTCATTTGAGTCATTCATGTTTTGCTTTGTATAGCTACCATGCGATCCCTCTTGTATGCCTTAAGCTTTGGCCCCTCTAGTATGCATTGCTAGCATCATTTCAGTGGTTTGGAACCTCTTAACATGGCATTTTAGTCCATTTAACATGCCTGAATGCTTACATTTGTTGTTCTTTTAAAGCCTTAAAGGGTTCATGTTTCATGCTCCATGAATGTGCCATTGCATATGCCATCATGTGTAGTCTTCTTAGATGCCATCTAAGTAGCCTTTTGGCTTTATTTTAGCATGTTAGAATTCTGTTTTTGGCCATTTGAGTCTTGCCATATGTGGTTGCATCAAGTGTAGTTCAATACCTTGTTGGCTTGCCTTGAGTGCATGGGCCATTGGTTGCATGTGTAGCTTGTCTTGTTGACTAGGTTTGGCACCTTTCATGACATGATTTTAGAGCTTAATGTGCATGCTATGTGTCCATGTTTGCATCCTCTTAAGTGTGCTTAAGAGTTACTCTTTAATGCTTAAGTGTTGGTCCTTGTGTGCATGCATGCTTGCATGTCATTTTGCCTTCATTCTTGAGCATGTTGGCCACTGTTTTAGGCCTATTTGAGGGCTGCCTAAATTGGTGTAAGACCATCCTTTGCATTGTTGCGTGCTTGCTTCTTTGCATTTCCATGTTGTACACTCAGGCTCACATGCTTAGGACTGCATTGCATGAGCATGCATGCTTGACCTCTTGAAGTGAGCATGATAGAGGTCGGGCCTTCTTGTGTGTTTATTTGGTTTGCATTTCATTTGAAATTGAAGTTGCATGCTTGGTTTCTTGGGCCATCATGCATTGAAATGCACTATTGGTGGTCCGAGAATCGAGGCCCATCCTCCTTTGAGTCATTCACATGATAAGGGGTGTGGTTGGTGCATACATAGCTTGAAATGCATTGCCATGCCAAGTATTGTCCTCTGCTGCGGTCAACACAGATTCTGCAGGAAGATTTGGCTGGCCGGCCATCTTCAGTGCCGACCGGCCATCATTTTTGGCCGGTGGATCAGATTTGTGGCCGGTGACCATTATCCACGGCCAATGACCATTCCCTTCAGCCGGTGGTGTTCCACAGCATTTAGAGAAGCAACCCTGAGACTTTTGCAGTCATCAGAGGAGCAGAGCAAGGAAAACAGAGGCATCTTGAGCATAGCAGTGGATTTTCGGGCAGAACCGAGCGCGCATGCATTGAGCCCTCTCCCCGAGGCCGCTGTTTACTGCTTTCTTAGATTAATTAATTTGCTTAATTAATTTAATGGTCTGTAATATTTAATTAGCTTGTAAGTTAGTTAAATTGTATTATTCTTTCGGTCCCTCCGAGTGAGGGCGTATTTGTAATAAGCGTGTGTGGGTGTATGTGTCTTCCAATCCCACGTCTTTCTTCCCTTTTATTTATCCGCTTATGATGGTTAGACTAGGGCATACTTAAATTAGCATACCTTACGCTATGCATTCATGCATCCATACATTTGTCTTACATGCACCGGGCTCGGCGCATCGTTCTAACTGCATTAGTATTTCAAATCTAACTTGAATACGTGCTATCAGTGCATTTCACATGCCATTCCTAGATTAGCCGAGCCTATTCTAGTGACATTTCGTATGCGATGCATTAGCAACTTAACATGAACTAGGATCACGCACGATTACTAACATGTTCTTGTTTTGGCACGGAGTACTTTGTAAGTATTTTATGCTTTAGCATCTCGCATGCGTGTGAGTGTTTCCATGATAGCATGCTTACCATGTGGCTAGATGCTTATGTGATATAAACTGCCTGAATGCCTGTGGGTGAAGGTTGGATTGTTTGAGTTGGGACGACTCGTTGAAATCCGTGTTTTAGCCTACTTGTGAGTAGCAAATTCCAAAGCGTTTTCTAAACAAATGGATATGCAATGTTTTGTTCCAAATTAGGCGATCTAGTCTATACTTGTTTGCTATGCGCATAACATAGTAATTCTAGGCTAATAACCGGAATAAGAACACATAACGTTTTCAAAATAGGATATCATGATTAGTAGAGGCCGATCTTCAGATCGAGCAAGAGGGGGTGCTCATAGCTGACCTTCCCCAATCGTACCCAAGCTCCCGAGCCGAGGCAACTTTGGTGATGACGGACACGTGGCCTTTGGCACCGAGTCAGGGTTTCCTAAATTCCCCATAAAAAATATTTAGGTGGCGACTCTGTATCTGGCAAAGCAGTCCATGTTTGGCACTTCTTTCTAAAAATCTGTTTTCTCAAAACGATTTGCCGGATTTGGACTCTTTGGTTCAGATTAAGAACCGTGACAATTTGAGTCTGAACTGTAGTAGACCCACAAATGGACAGAACGGGATTCATCCTCCCGGGACGTTCAGGGACGTCTACAGTTTCTGGCGACTCCGCTGGGGATTTAGAGAGCTTGACTCGAACTCATGATATCTTGTTTTGACTACATTTATGTGTTTCTTTGCATTGCATGCGCATTGGTGCGCCTAGGACACCGTGTTGGCCATCTGCTATTCCTGAGCGGTTTGCCGGAGGCATGACTTTGTCAAAGCATGCCATAAGGCTAACCGGTTGCGGGCTCTGCCAGTATGGGAACACAAACCCCGGTTTTACCGGGGCACCCTTTTTGACCATTCGACCTAGTGCATATTCGAAATCCATAATGACCATTCCAAACTAGGACAGGTTGCTTACCCGATATAGGTTGTTTGAAACCGCTGCGTGCATAGTGAAACCCTAGCTCCTGACAAAATAGGACAGGGAAACCCTGCCCCAACATAGGGGTGTTTTGGTTCTCTTTACTCGCTATGTGCTTTTGGAGTGTATCTCTACAGGAACGCGTACATCAGTTTGCAAGTTTGAGTATCAGGCCTAAGGGCACTAGTACCAGTATTTGTGAGAATCAGTCATATCTGTGGGTATCCGATTCAGTATTTTGAGGCAATGATTCTGGGGAACAGTGATCAGTAGTAGAGTACAGTTGTTCGGCTACACCTACGTTTGATCCGTTTGGGCTGAAATGCTGCTTGTTTTTCCTTTCAAGGTTTAGAGAGTTGATACAGAATAGCCAGTGTTCCTCCTTGCCGAGGCGAGATTTATGATGACGCAAAATTCGGAAGAGATTGTGGTTATGACCGCCGCATTAGATTAAGAAATCACTCTGCAAAATGAGACCAATGTCGATGTGCCGCATCCACCCAGGTCGCCTGTTGCGCACGCGATCTGGACCCCCCAGTTATACCAGGCTCGCGAGCCCACCACATTTGAGTTGATGGGGATGATAGGTGACCTCCAGAGGTCCGTGGCGGATCTCGCCTACGGAATGTCAGCTTCACCACCAGTCGCACCATATGTTGGGAGTTTTGTACCCCAGGAGCCCCCGCTGTTGGGACGGATTGTGATCGAGCTTAGCCAACCGGAGATGGCCTCCAACTATAACAATGACATGCCAACATCAACCCAAACCCTCGATCAGGCTGAGGCCAGAGGTAAAGACAAAGTGAAGGCAGATGCCAATCCCATTGAACAACTGCTGTGGGCAGTCGAGGCTTTGAAAGCCGGGGGGATGAGTAAGGAACAGGTATTCGCGGTCGTGGCCAAGATTGTGGATGATGTTTTCCCTGCTCCAACTGAAGGCAGTACCAGCCAATCGGAAAATTGGGATAGGCCCCGTCATGCCAAAACAATTCCTTCCGTTCCCAACCCTGCACCTGGGAAAGATCGGAAAGCCAAGGCGGCGCCTGCTGACCCTTGCGCTAGTGCGTCTAGCAAGAATACTCAACCTTCAAAGTACCTGCCCCGAGGGCGCAGGGTCTTTCACACTCTCTACATGCCATTGTCCAAGGCACTCCAGATCCTGGCCGAAAGAGGGCACCTTAAACCCTTGGAGCCCAGGCCTCTCCCAAAGAATCTCCCACCTACATATGATGCTGCCTTGTACTGCGCGTACCACCAGCAGACAGGTCATGCTACCGATAATTGTTTTCGCCTCCGTCATGAGGTGCAAGATTTGATCGACAACGAGGTTATCCTACAGCCCACCTTAGCCAAGTCCGTTACTACCCAGTTATTGGATTTTGAGGATGCTGATACTGCGAGTATGTAATCAGGAAGTGAACCACCTGCGGGCGGCGCTCGGTGTATTTTTGGATGTCGCGTCTGGCACGCATTTTTGAGCATCTGCGAATGCTAGTTTTGTAAATTCTGGCTTGGGTGTCGAGTCAGTCTTTTGTTTTGTTTTGAGTCTGTCTCATTGTCGTGAGTCAGTCCTTTTTGCTTAAGGATCTGTCTTGTTGTAGCGAGTCAGTCCCCTTTGTATAGAATACCAGGTGATTCCGGGGTTGTTGCCTCGAACATTGTTTTGTCTTGTAATTACTCCTTTTGATTTCTTTTTGAGTCTGTCTCTGCTGTGGAGCCAGCTGCAACCAGGAAATCTGAATGAAACAGCTGCGGCTATCATGTTCCGTGCTTATTGCTATTTTGGGTTGGTTACGCCAGAGGATCTGAATGGGACAACAGCACATTCCACCTGCTCTTTTGCGCCCTGGAAATCATTGTAATGACCTAAGTTTTTCTAAAACCTTTTTGAGCACTGTGGTGATGAAAACGAAGAGGAAGGAATTCCTCCGGTTTTGTAAAACTTTGATCAATTTGAGAGAAAGAGAGCGTGCTAAGCTTTTTTAATGAAATCATGCTTGTTAGCGTGAGTACTGAGAAGGACCCTGGCTTGATCCAGACTGGTTTCACACTATCTTCAGCGCGAGTGATTTGTCGCTTTCTTAAAAACTTTCAAAAACAAAATGTTTTGCGCGGTCCTGTGAAGACCTGTGTGGAATCGCTCTTGAGATTGTGCAGCCTAGGATCGCTCTCAGCCTCAAGATTCAATCAGTTTGTTTTCAAGCCTTGACCACAATTCGGACTGTTCGACGGTCAACCGCCATGTAAGGCTTGTGTGGCCAGATTTGAAGCAGCCCTCGAACAAGAGGCACTAAAATCAAATCAAGGAGATCAGATCTCACCGCAAGGAGCTCGTGAAGCAATCGTGATGGACCCTTCTGCAAATCAATACAACAGCCACTCTCCTGGATATAGAGGGCTTCAATCTCAAAACCATTTGGCATGGACTTGTTACACTTTTACCCTTTGAGAGGCTCGCTGGGCCGAAAACCCGGAAGGGCGACCCAGGCAAAAGTTAGAGCAAGGAAAAATATAAAAAAAACAACAAAAAAAAAAGAAGAGAAACATACAAAAAAGAAAGATAAAAAAGAGAAAAAAAAAGAAAAAAAGAAAAGAAAAACAAAGCTTTCAAGGTCGAAAACCCGCATCGGGCACCTTGGCAAAAGTTAGAGCCTAAAAAGTGAAGGTTAAAATACCCGAGTGTACCTTAACCGGAACTACGTAAGGCTTGATTCCCATGTTTGGGATACGTAGGCAACTTCGTCCTGAAGTCCAGCCCCCGACGCTTTCATAGTGTCTTAGTCCATTGTAATGGTTTTGATCATCTTTGTCTCCTCTGAATCCGATAGTTCGGTTGTGACAACCGGAACCACACAGTCAACTTCCTCCCGAAGTCCAGCCACCAATGCTGTCACAGTGACTGTGTCCATATATTGGTTTTGGCCGTCTTCGTCCTCTCCGTGTCCGAGAGTTCGTTTGCAATCATCACCAATGAGGACTGGCTTTCAGTATGCCGCGGCATCGTCCAAACAAGGGGCAACGTTCCGTTGCCATGAGTTGCCATGAGTCACCTTTTAAACCAGGGGCAACTTTCCGTTGCCATGCACCCCTTCCAAGCCAGGGGCAATTTTCCATTGCCTCCGATCCGAGGTTGCGCATCTCAAGGGTAAGTTCCGTGCTCGTTTAACATTGGCCGTTTGCAAAAATAGTTTTTGAAAATTTTCACTGAGGTTGACTATTTTCTCGAAAACTATTTCATTTTCCAAAACTGGACCATTTCTTGGACCCAAAAAAGGAAAGTTTTCAGTGCTCATAGCTTGACTTGCAAGATTTTCAAATCAAAAATCAAACAAGCATGCTAATCTAACTTTCATGTTGGTCAAAATCGTTTTAAACCAAAGCAAAAAAAATTGTCAAAATGATGAACTAGGGGCACGGTTTGAGTCAGGTGTTCTGTCTCTCTCTCGTCGTCAACACACTTGCCAGAAGGGCACTCTATTCGCCAGAAGAAGGCACAACCGAAGCTGTCTGCAAAGGGCCGAAAGCTCTCTCTCAACCTCCAAGCAACGAGGTGTCCAAGCCACGTGCGAAGCGCACATCGGAATGAATCAAGATACTCCATTCTCCATCCGGAACATCGACTAAACGTTGCCAGAAGAAATAGCTGCGAGCTAATAATGTTGGGCGTGAACCCACGACTTCCTATTCATCTATCAATCACCCTGGGGAGGGACCAAAAAATGAGAGATTAAAGAATAGAGAGGTGTAAGTTAAGAGAAAGGTAAGAAAAGGGTTTTGAGAGAAAAATCAAGCCTGAAGGCCGAGTGATGTGAGAGTCACAAATGAGAAAGGGTGGGAAATAATACCCAGAGGAACTGGCTCCTCGCGATTTGAGGTATCTTGTTTTTGTAACACGTCCGTGTGTCGTGTCTTTTGTTTTGTTTACCTCAACTTTTGTTTTGAGTCTTTTCCGAGCGTGCCTCGTTGTGTTTAGGTTATGTACCTTCCGTTTGAGTCTTTCCCGCTGTGATCAGTTGTAGGCTCGATATCAAAAAAAAAAAACCTTTTTTCAAATTTCAAAAAAAAAAAACGCTTATGCTCAGAGTGCTGTGCCATTCTCTACATTTATGCGAACCAAAAGAAGAAAGGGGAGAATTTGGGGCATTTGACTGTGTTCAACTCCAGCCGATTTTGCTTTCGTATTCTGTCTTGTCAGATTGGGCTGTTTGTTCAGGATTTGCCGTGTGCAGAATGAACCGAATGCTGTGTTACGGGCTGTATGCAGATTAATCCCCAGTAGAGTAAGGGTTGTGTGTTCAGGTTGAGCAGTGGGTTGCTTGGGTTGTTTTGCTGTTGGCTGTTTCGTTATCTGATTATTGCAATATAAGTGTTCAATTTTCAGACAGCAAATTAATTTCATTTACATTGAGGTGTAATACGGGGTGATGCAATGAAATGTAAAGATATACAAATGTAAACACTTTTTCAGACAAAAAGTTTGTTTCATTTCATCATCTTTTCAAGTATATAAGTTTTGGAAACAAAATCTGCCTGCGGCAATACAAAGTATTCTAGCTACCAACAAAAGGGAAGAGTACAAAAAAGAAGAAAAACAGCAAAATCTGTATCAAATATCAAGTGGCTCCAGGGCTACCGGTCCGTCCTAGTCCTCTTCCTGGACGAAGGTCCAGGAACATCATCAGCACTATCATCTGAGCCCGAGTCCGAGCCATCCCCGGTCTCCTTCTCCGATGACTCTGCCTCTGTCTCTGCCTCTGCCTCCGCCTCGGACTCCTCCTCATCATCATCATCTGGAACTGGCACCCGAGAGCTACTCCCAACATGAGTGTGCCCCGCCTTGGTGCGGGGGTATACTCTGCCCTCTCCATCTCCTCCGGCAGGAACAGAAGGCCTGGCTGGAACACCTTCTACGGTGGGAATCTGGAAGGGAGGCTGAAAAGTACAAAAGGCAAATGCATCAGTATACCGTGAGTAGTTTATCAGTCCAGAATGCAGTGTATGAGTACAGTGTCAGAATACTGTGAGCAGTTTATCAGTGCAGAATGCAATGTATGAGTACAGTGTGTAAATGTCGTGAACAGCTTATCAATGCAGAATGCAATGTATGCGTACAGTGTATCAAATGCCGTGAGAGCAGTGTGTCGAGTGTTGTGTTATGCATCAGATTATGTGAAACAGGTTATGTGTGGTTTGAGACTGTGGTTGAAGAACATACCGGAATACTATAGAGTGCCAGGAGGTCAAAAGTCCGCTGTAACGTCCTCATCATGGAGGCATTCAGCTCCAGAGACTGCCGGGTGTACTTGGAGGAAGCCTGCAAAAGTATCGGATGCATCAATATTCTGCGGAATATCAAATAAACTGAAATGAAATGACTATGCAAGACATAAAATGTAGTAATACATACCGGAGGCAAGTCATGGAAACCGACCAACTCGTGATCAGCCGGGGGAGGAGCAAAGGGGATCTGGTAAGTCGTCCCACCCTGTCCTTTGTATATCAGCGGGGTGGGCAGTGCGGGCCAGCCAGCCCCCCGCCCTCTCTGAGCTCCACCCCTGCCGCAGACCTGGGCTCTCCTCGACGCTCCTGCTCCAACCCCCACTCCTGCCCTAGCTGCGGGCACCACGGGCCTCTCTCCCTCAACCCGACGACCACCGCTCAGAGGCCGCATGATATACGTCTGCACGTACTCTCTGTAGTCGCCGATGCCTCTGAAGCAGATCGCATCCCAGCCAATCGTGTAGTCGGCCATCTGCTCGGCACTAAATCTCTCGGTCTCCCTCATACCCTCAGGAGGGTGAACCGGGACTATCTGCTCTGGTAACCCTAGGGTCTGCCGTAGGAAACGCTCACCTAGGTACCAAGCCCAACAGACCGGGCCCTCCAGCAGAATCCGGAAACGCGAGGTCTCCCCAGCACCGGCAAATCGGTCCCGAATCGTCACTGGCAACAGAGCCCAAGGCTGCCAGGTGATTTGAAAATGAAATACAGTTTGTTATCTACTATTATTGAAAATACAATGCAATGCGAAGCTTAACTAAACTCTAAAGTTGAGCATACCTCCACGGGGGTGATGGTGTCAAAATAGCGGCGAAAGAAGCTAAACGTCTCCCGAGGCCTCCTCACGCACCTCCCGTCGAAGCAGCGCGAGAACGGGACAACGAGAGGGGTCTCCGCGTCTGGCACTAGGGCTAGTCTGGGAAAATAGGCGTAGACCCACAACTGCAGAGCAGATATCAGTACGCTTATCAGATAAAGCGAAGTACAGAATAAAGCAGAAATAATAGAGCCGTGTGCAGTGTATTGAGCAGAGTGTGTACAGTGTGAACAGTATACAGTCAGTGTAAAGCAGACCACAGTGTGTGCAGTGTACAGAGTACAGTACAGAGTACAGAAAGTGTAAAAGCAGAAATGTAAAGCGGAGAAAGAAATGTACCTCCCAAGCACGCCAGTAGCCTCCGAGCAACTGTCCGCTGCCACGGGAAGCCGAGCTCATGTATCCGTAAAGCGTAGCCAGAGCGACGCCACCCCAGTCATAGCGAAAGATCTGTGTGACATCCACCAAGGCGCTGAGCAAACAGAGGGGCACGGTGTTCGCCCGGTCGGCGAAAATAGTCGTCCCCAGCAAGAACATGAGAAAGCTGCGGGCGTACCGCTCCACCGCCTCCTGGGTCATCGGCGCCTCCTCGGTCAAAGCTGGCTGGACCCTGTACTGGACCTCGAACCAGGAATAACGAACGAAGCCTGGACAGCCGAGAGGTGGCACCTCGCCAAGCAGATATATCTGAGCAGCAGTCCACTCATCCATATCGGTATCAAAGAGGATCAGATCACCCCCTACCCCGATGCCTGTGAGCATCGAGAAATCATAAGGAGTCATCGTCATATCTCTCGTGGCAGAAAGGTGGAACGAGTCGGTGGTATCCCACCACCTCTCCGCTAGAGCAGCGAGGAGAGGCCTGCTCGTGGTAAGCCTGGATGGTCCCCTAGCAGAATGCGCCGAAGCCGGCCTGATCCACGATGTGGCGAACCGCATCGGGTAGCTCTGCGTACCAATCTCGAGCGGCGATGTTCCCATACCCCCGGACGGTATGGGAATCTCCCTGTTTTCAAGCAAACAATTGCGAAGCAATGCTAAATATACCAGTTTTGAAAGGCATTCAAAATTGAGATAAATATAGCATGTGTGCATGTTTTCAGATTCAAACAGATACCGGGTGCCGGTGTGCTTACAGTGAACTACAACGTGTGATGTGTTAGTGTGTTTGAGTGGTTCAGTGCAAATATAGCATATGTGCATGTTTTCAAATTCAAACAGATACCGGGTGCCGGTGTGCTTCCAGTGAACTACAACGTGTGATGTGTCAACGTGTTTGAGTGGTTCAGTGCAAATACAGCGTTTGTGCATGTTTTCAGATTCAAACAGATACCGAGTACTGGTGTGCTTACAGTGAACTACAACGCGTGATGTGTCAGCGTGTTTGAGTGGTTTAGTGCAAATATAGCATGTGTGCATATTTTCAGATTCAAACAGACATCGGGTGCTGGGGTGCTCACAGTGAAATATGGTGTGTACTGTGTCAGTGTGTTTGAGTGGTTCAGGGCCAATGCAGTGTGTGTGCACGTGTCAGTTTCGAACAGATCTCAGTCGCAAGTGTGTTCACAGTCAACTACAGTATGAAGTACATCAGTGTATCTGAGCTAAGCAATTAAAGAACAGAATCAACTATGGCAGTTTGACATTCTACATTGCGGAAAATAAAACAGAGGAAGGAATGTTACCTCGGAAGCACCGAAGGACAAATGAGATGTAGGCTCACGCAGGAGAAGCTCTGGAGGCATCGCCCTGTCGAAGCTCCGAAACTGACGAAGACCGTCTGGAGGCAAGACATGGATCGCCGACCGGTAAGTCGCCGGGTCAAATGGACAGACGCTCAGGGGGAGAAGCTCGACCCCGGGATCCATCTCGTGCTCCGGGGGAGTCCCGCCCTGTGGAATGTCATCTGCCATGACAAAGGTGATGAGAAACTAGCCGGAAAAGGGAAAACCGGGCTAGAATACGAAGGGTCAACCGAAAAGTCAACCTCGGGAGGGTGAAAAATGGTCGGAAAAGCCGGAATATGGAAAATGTGGGAAAATCAAGGAAAACTTGGGGGAAACAAACCCCAAGAGGCGGAAATCAAAAAACTACACCGAAACGAAGTTTCGATCGGACGAAAGTGTTCGAAACGCGATGAACTTCACGAATCGAACAATGGAACGGGCGCGAAATGCAAGAAAATGGAGAAACGAAGGAGGGAAAAGTGCTCTAGAGAGAGAGGGAAGTATTTTCGGCTAGAGGGGAATGAGAAAAATAGGGTTTGAAACCCTATTTTAAAAGACCCAAGGTAAAAAGTCAAAACCGCCCCGAACCAGGCATTTTTGGCTGGCCGGTGATGTTTTTTGGTGGCCGGTAGATGGCCGGTGGCCTCCTCATGTGGCCAGTGAGCCTTCTACAACCCTGTTTGGGTCAGATCTGTGGTTTTGGACCTTTATTGCTCAAGATAGTACAAAAAAAGGCATTTTCGAAGCTCAACCGGCCTTCGTTTTGACCTCGGACCGTGTCTTCAGTGCGTGGCACTCAAATTCGCGCAAGGTGTATCCTTTTCGTATCCTCTACAAGATTCAAAAGTTGCCCCATGTGCATTTCAATTCAATTGCGTTGTTTAGCGCACCGCACTGTCTTGTGCATTCCACCTCTATCGCACTGTCTTGTGCACTCGCGCTGTCTAGCGCATCACGCTGTTTTGTGCATCTCATCATTCGCTCTATTTTGCGCACCTCACTCGCATTGTCTTGTGCACCCACGGTCTAGGAGACCTTAAATCCTCAGAAGGTGCAAGACCTTTGGTGCATGGAGGTGCACAGTTCATTTGCATTGTCACGCATCTCAAGAGTTGCGCGTTGTCGCACATTTTCACAATCATGCATTTTCATGCATTCAAAAACAAAAACAACAAAGTTCACGCATTTTCATGCACCTCAAAAGTCGCGTGATGTCGCGCATTTCGAAATTGTGCATTGTCATGCATTCCAAGCGACTTGCGTGGTCGCGCATTCCATGCAACATGCATTTCAAAAAAAAAAAACAAAAACATGCATCATTGTAAATAGTGCATATGTCATGCATTTCATTGTAAATAGTGCATATGTCATGCATTTCATTGTAAATATTGCATATGTCATGCATTTCATTGTATATACTGCATATGTCATGCACCATTGTATATAACGCATATGTCATGCATCATTTTATATAGTACCGCATATGTCATGCATTCCATTGTAAATAGCGCATAGGTCATGCATTTCCATCATCTCGTTGCGAACAGTGCATATGTCATGCATCATTGTAGATAGTGCATATGTCATGCATTTCCATCGTAAATATCCCTTCCATTGCATATTGTAGATATTGCATTATAACTTGCATGCATCCACTGCATCACCCCTTCCATCTAAGGCTCGCGCCTTTCTTTGTTGAGCTTGGTTTGATATGTGCTCATACTTTTCACGTTGAAGCACAGTTCTGCATGTGTACGCGCCTATTCCTTAATGAACTTGGTTTGAGGGTAGCGGCACCTTTTCTGTGTTAGACATGGCTCGTTTGTGTACATGCCTTTCCTAGGCAAGATTTGGTTTCGCCTGCGTGTCTTATCCATCGTAAATATCCATTCCATTGCATATTGTAAATATTGCATTGTCGCTTGCATGCATTCACTGCATCACCCCTTCCATCTAGGGCTTGCACCTTTCCTTGTTGAGCTTGGTCTGGTATGTGCCCATACTTTTCACGTCGAAGCACAGTTCCGCATGTGTACGCGCCTATTCCTTGATGAACTTGGTTTGAGGGTAGCGGCACCTTTTCTGTGTTAGACATGGCTTGTATGTGTACATGCCTTTCCTAGGCAAGATTCGGTTTGGCCACGAGCCATATCCACTGTATATATATTACATTGTAGTGTAATTTTCGCATCCAGTATTAGGATCATTGTCCTTTCGTTAGCGGGTTGTTTCCCCACTCATGTCATTCCACCCAATACTTGTTCTTGTGTCCGTCTACATCACTCATAGTCCTGCATGTGTACACGCTTTAAGGGTTGCGGCACCTTTTCTATGGTAGACGGACTTGTTACTTCTATCAATCTATTTGACATTTGTGTGGTTTTAAACCACTCATGATTGGATCATGATTCAACTGCATTGCATTTCATTTGCATTGTTTCAATTGCTTGCATTTTCATTTGCATTATTATACATAGTTTTGTATATGTTGCATAAAATTTTGCATTCATTTTGCATTGTCATGCATGTTGCTAACAATATTGTACCTGTTAAGTTTGCTTTCTTTTCAGGCACGATATTGTATGTACGGTTCATTTGAGGCTAGTGCAACCAGAAGAACCGGACAGGTATTATATCCTCCGAGTGAGACGTATCAAGAATTGCATAATTCTCTTACATCCTTTCTGCATTGTAATGTAGTTCGGTGTATGCTAGCTTAAAACTGTCACATGTTATGCTTCGTTACAGCTTTCTTTGCATGATCATAAGTTATGTTCGGCTTTGTGCATTGTCTTGCATTTTGCCCCTGCCTTCGGGCGCATACCTTTATTGTCTTGCATGCTTTGTCTAAGTCTTTGGCCTTGTCAAAAATGGGTCGTCTCTGGGCTTTGACAATCACTCTCGTCATTGTTATGACTTTCGAGTTCTGTCAAAGAGGGGCAACTATAGACACTACATTTTTGACCGTCCTCAAGACTTGGACGTCACCGCTTGAACACTCGGTGATCATCCATGTCTGTGTTCGTCCTGAGTTCCCGGAGGTCTTGGCTACGCGCCTTGCCTCAGGATCTGTTCCGTGTCTGGTTTTGCACCAAACACTTGTGCTTCGCCTTGGAGGGGCAGGGAATGGCTTGTGGGCCATCCCCACCCTCCATCGGCCATGGCTTGAGGCCACCGGCCAAATGTTTGGCCGACCGGCACTATAGATGGCCGGCTGGCTATCTTTTTTTTGGTCAATTGCACTTTTGGCCGGCCGACTACTGTGCATCTACTTTTGCAGATATTTTTGTGCAGCTGGCACACACTTGGCTCCCCTCCATACACGTGTATGGAGGGATCTCCCCCTTAGGAAGCTTGTCTTGTAAGCTTACAAGACTAAAGCTCTATAAAAGAGGGGCTCTTCTCTCTTGCAAAGGGGTTAGACATTTTTAGACAACATTTTCAGAGCTGGAGCTTTAGGGTTAGGGTTTACATATATCCTCTATCTCTATCTCTCTCTATTTCTTGTGTTTAGTGTGTGTTTAGTCCCATTTTTGTGCACAAACACCCACCATCACACCTTTTCTTGGGAGCTGAGGCCATTGAGGGTTGTTTTGAAGTTTTGGAGCTGGTTTTGAGCTTGGAAAGGTAGCTGGACCACCATTTGTGAAGGAGGTCTTCAAGGGTAACAAACTTGCTCTTTTTACCCCATTTTTGCAAAGCTTTTTAGCCTATCTTGCACCTGTTTTTGAGCTTAGTGTATAACATATAAAAGTCTTGTTTTTGTCTGCTCTAAATAGTTTGTTAAGGGTGCTTTAAGCTTTGGGGTTGTTTGACCCCTCTTAAGGCTTGTTTGGCCTTTGTTTTGTGCCATTTTGGTTGAGCTCCGGGACCATTGAGTTTGGGCCTTCTCACCACTGAAATCTTGAGGGATTTCAGAGGTGAGGATGGTGCCTTGAGGTCCTAGGAAGGAGAGGGCCACCTCCTCTCGTTGTTGTCCTTGAAAAGGGCCTTTTCTGCCTCTTAAGGGAGCATCTAGTCTAAGTGTGTGTTGGCCATGCCTTAGTTGATTTCATGCTTATTATGTCATAATATGCCTCTGTTTTTAGTTGGTTTTGGCACACCTTGCTTTTTTAGCATACATGCCTTGTAATGCCATATTGTAGCCTTGACATGCATCTAGGTTTCAACCCTTGTTCAAGCATGCTTTAGGCCAAGCTTTGTGAAGCTTATATACATATTTTGATGTGCTAAGGGATTGTTTTAGGTCATTTGAGTCATTCATGTTTTGCTTTGTATAGCTACCATGCGATCCCTCTTGTATGCCTTAAGCTTTGGCCCCTTTAGTATGCATTGCTAGCATCATTTCAGTGGTTTGGAACCTCTTAACATGCCATTTCAGTCCATTTAACATGCCTGAATGCTTACATTTGTTGTTCTTTTAAAGCCTTAAAGGGTTCATGTTTCATGCTCTATGAATGTGCCATTGCATATGCCATTATGTGTAGTCTTCTTAGATGCCATCTAAGTAGCCTTTTGGCTTTATTTTAGCATGTTAGAATTCTGTTTTTGGCCATTTGAGTCTTGCCATATGTGGTTGCATCAAGTGTAGTTCAATACCTTGTTGGCTTGCCTTGAGTGCATGGGCCATTGGTTGCATGTGTAGCTTGTCTTGTTGACTAGGTTTGGCACCTTTCATGACATGATTTCAGAGCTTAATGTGCATGCTATGTGTCCATGTTTGCATCCTCTTAAGTGTGCTTGAGAGTTGCTCTTTAATGCTTAAGTGTTGGCCTTGTGTGCATGCATTCTTGCATGTCATTTTGCCTTCATTCTTGAGCATGTTGGCCACTGTTTTAGGCCTATTTAAGGGCTGCCTAAATTGGTGTAAGACCATCCTTTGCATTGTTGCGTGCTTGCTTCTTTACATTTCCATGTTGTACACTTAGGTTCACATGCTTAGGACTACATTGCATGAGCATGCATGCTTGACCCCTTGAAGTGAGCATGATAGAGGTCGGGCCTTCTTGTGTGTTTATTTGGTTTGCATTTCATTTGAAATTGAAGTTGCATGCTTGGTTTCTTGGGCCATCATGCATTGAAATGCACTATTGGTGGTCCGAGAATCGAGGCCCATCCTCCTTTGAGTCATTCACATGATAAGGGGTGTGGTTGGTGCATACATAGCTTGAAATGCATTGCCATGCCAAGTATTGTCCTCTGCTACGGTCAACACAGATTCTGCAGGAAGATTTGGCTGGCCGGCCATCTTCAGTGCCAACCGGCCATCATTTTTGGCCGGTGGATCAGATTTGTGGCCGGTGACCATTATCCACGGCCGATGACCATTCCCTTCAGCCGGTGGTGTTCCACAGCATTTAGAGAAGCAACCCTGAGACTTTTGCAGTCATCAGAGGAGCAGAGCAAGGAAAACAGAGGCATCTTGAGCATAGCAGTGGATTTCCGGGCAGAACCGAGCGCGCATGCATTGAGCCCTCTCCCCGAGGCTGCTGTTTACTGCTTTCTTAGATTAATTAATTTGCTTAATTAATTTAATGGTCTGTAATATTTAATTAGCTTGTAGGTTAGTTAAATTGTATTATTCTTTCGGTCCCTCCGAGTGAGGGCGTATTTGTAATAAGCGTGTGTGGGTGTATGTGTCTTCCAATCCCACGTCTTTCTTCCCTTTTATATATCCGATTATGATGGTTAGACTAGGGTATACTTAAATTAGCATACCTTACGCTATGCATTCGTGCATCCATACATTTGTCTTACATGCACCGGGCTCGGCGCATCGTTCTAACTGCATTAGTATTTCAAATCTAACTTGAATACGTGCTATCAGTGCATTTCACATGCCATTCCTAGATTAGCCGAGCCTATTCTAGTGACATTTCGTATGCGATGCATTAGCAACTTAATATGAACTAGGATCACGCATGATTACTAACATGTTCTTGTTTTGGCACGGAGTACTTTGTAAGTATTTTATGCTTTAGCATCTCGCATGCATGTAAGTGTTTCCATGATAGCATGCTTACCATGTGGCTAGATGCTTATGTGATATAAACTGCCTGAATGCCTGTGGGTGAAGGTTGGATTGTTTGAGTTGGGACGACTCGTTGAAATCCGTGTTTTAGCCTACTTGTGAGTAGCAAATTCCAAAGCGTTTTCTAAACAAATGGATATGCAATGTTTTGTTCCAAATTAGGCGATCTAGTCTATACTTGTTTGCTGTGCGCATAACATAGTAATTCTAGGCTAATAACCGGAATAAGAACACATAACGTTTTCAAAATAGGATATCATGATTAGTAGAGGCCGATCTTTGGATCGGGCGAGAGGGGGTGCTCATAGCTGACCTTCCCCAATCGTACCCAAGCTCCCGAGCCGAGGCAACTTTGGTGATGACGGACACGTGGCCTTTGGCACCGAGTCAGGGTTTCCTAAATTCCCCATAAAAAATATTTAGGTGGCGACTCTGTATCTGGCAAAGCAGTCCATGTTTGGCACTTCTTTCTAAAAATCTGTTTTCTCAAAACGATTTGCCGGATTTGGACTCTTTGGTTCAGATTAAGAACCGTGACAATTTGAGTCCGAACTGTAGGAGACCCACAAATGGACAGAACGAGATTCATCCTCCCGGGACGTTCGGGGACGTCTACAGTGGCCCTAGGCGTGTTTTATCTCGAGATGTGTGAAATGCGAGCTTGAGCCATTTTTCCTGTATCTCAGGACACGTGAAACGCGATCCTGGGCGTGTTTTATCTCGGGATGCGTGAAGTGCTAGCCTGAGCGGTTTTTCTTGTATCTCATGACGCGTAAAGCGCGGCCTTGGGCGTGTTTTATCTTAGGACGCGTGAAGCGCGAGCCCGAGCGATTTTTCTTGTATCTTAGGACGTGTGAAGCGCGGTCCTGGGCGTCTTTTATCTCGGGACGCATGAAGCGCGAGCCCAAGTGATTTTTCTTGTATCTCAGGACGCGTAAAGCGCGGCCTTGGGTGTGTTTTATCTCGAGACGCTTGAAACACGAACTCGAGCAATTTTTCTTGTATTTGAGGACGCGTGAAGCGCCAGCCCAAGCGATTTTTCTTGTATCTCAGGATGCATGAAGCACAGTCTTGGGCGTGTTTTATCTTGGGACACGTGTTTTATCTCGGGACAAGTGAAACGTGAGTCCGAGCTGTTTTTCTTGTATCTCAGGACGCGTGAAATGCAATCCTGGGCGTGTTTTATCTCGAGATGTGTGAAGTGCGACCCCGAGCGATTTTTCTTATACCTCAAGACACGTGAAGCGTAACCCTACGCATATTTTATCTCAGGACGCGTGAAACGCGAGCCCAAGCAGTTTTTCTTGTATCTTAGAACGTGTGAAGCGCGGTTTTGGGCGTGTTTTATCTCGAGACGCGTGAAGCACGAGCCCGAGCAGTTTTTCTTGTATCTTAGGACACGTGAACCACGACGCTGGGCGTGTTTTATCTCGGGACGCGTGAAGTGCGAGCCTGAGCGGTTTTTCTTGTATTTGAGGACGCGTGAAGTGCTATCTTAGGCATGTTTTATCTCGAGATGCGTGAAATGCGGTCCTGGGCGTGTTTTATCTCGGGACGTGTGAAGCGCGAGCCCGAACTAGGAATGACAACAGGGCGGGGCGGGGCCGGGGATCACACTCCCCGTCCCCGATCCTTGACGGTGAAAATCCCCCCGTCCCCAGCCCCGATCCCCGACGGGGACCCTAAATTCACCCCCACCCCCGCCCCCTAACGGGGATCGGGCTTCCCCGACCCCGAAAATTCCCCGGACAAAAAAAAAAGTTAGATCCAATCCATTAACAGATCTGATGAGATGAGCTCAAAAAAAAAAAAAATCAGATCTAACAGATCTGTTCATCATCATCATCATCAACAACAACAACAACAACAACATAAACATAGAAAGAGAGGGATCTATTCATCATCAACAACAACATAGAGAGAGAGACAGAGATCTGAATCTGATGCTCAAATATACTATATATATTATATATATATAACAAATCGAGAGAGAGAGAGAATATTCCAGATCTAGGGTGAGGGTCGCGGTGGAGATTCACGAAGCTTGGCCTCACCGCCGGATGGTGTCACTGCCGGATCGGCGAAGTTTGGTCGATGATGGTGGCGGTGATTCGGCAAGCTTGGCCTCACCGCCGTTGGAGAAGAAAAAGAGACAGTGGAGTTGTAGGAGGATGGAGATCGGCGGTGGGAGAGACGGTGGAGTTGTGGGAGGATGGAGATCGGCGGTGGGAGGAGGAAGATCGGCGATGGGAGATGAAGATCGGCGGAAGGTTTTAGAGAGAGGGAGACCGAAAGAGATGAGAGGCGTTGATGATGAGTGAGTGTGAGTGTGAGGTGAGGCCTGTGTGAGTGAACTGTGGAAGGATTGATTTATATATATATATATATGAGGGGTAAAATGGTAATTTTACTTCGGGGAAAATTCGAGGCCGGGGACGGGGACGGGTCTAGGCTTGAACACTAATCACCGTTCCCGGCCCAAAACTGATCGGGGTTTTAATTTTGAATACCATCCCCGTCCCACGGGGGTATTTTTCAGGGAAAAACCATTCTCATCGGGGTCAGGGGATCGGGTCCCCGTCGGGTCGGGTTTGAATTGCCATCCTTAGCCCGAACAGTTTTTCTTGTATCTCAAGACGCGTGAAACGCGGCCCTGGGCGTGTTTTATCTCGAGAGGCGTGAAGCGTGAGCCCGAGCAATTTTTCTTGTATCTGAAGACTCGAGAAGCGCGGTCCTGGGCATTTTTTATCTCAGGACGCATGAAGCGCAAGCCCGAGCAGTTTTTTCTTGTATCTCATGACGCGTGAGGCGCAGACCTGAGCGTGTTTTATCTCGGGACATGTGAAGAGCAGTCCTGGGCATGTTTTATCTCGGGACTCGTGAAGCGCGAGCCCGAGTGATTTTTCTTGTATCTCAGGACGCGTATAGTGCGGCGCTGGACATGTTTTATCTCGGGACGCGCGAAACGCAAGCCCGAGCTATTCTTCTTGTATCTTAAGAAGCGTGAAGCGCGACCCTGGGCATGTTTTATCTCGGGACAGGTGAAGCACGAGCCTGAGCAATTTTTCTTGTATCTCAGAATGCGTGAAACGCGGCCCTAGGCTTGTTTTATCTCGGGACACGTGAAGCGTGAGCCCGAGCAATTTTTTTTGTATCTCAGGATGCGTGAAGTGCGACCCTGTGCATGTTTTATCTCGGGAAGTGTGAAGTGCGAGCCCGAGCAGTTTTTGTTATTTCTCGAAATGCGTGAAGCACAAGCCTGAGCGATTTTTCTCTGTTTCTCAAGATACGTGAAGCGCGATGTTGGGCGGTTTTTTATCTCGGGATGTGTGAAACGTGACCCTGAGCGATTTTTGTTCTCAGTTTCTCAAGACGCGCGAGGCACAACGCTGGGCAGTGCTTACTTTCCTCGTCTCTTGTTTTGGCATGGTTTGAGTGTGTTTTAGATCTTTTGCAGGGAACCTGTCTTGGTTTTAAGTTTGAAGCTGCTCATTCATATGTTGTTATCTTGCATCATCTTGTTTTTGCTTATTGCGTCATCTTGCAAAAGCATGAGTTTTCAAAATAGCCGGCTTCGCAAAGCATGTAAGTCCAGCTTTCAAAGTATTTTTTCTGTGCATATCATTTGCATCTTGCCCCAGAACTTCGTTGGTTAGATTCTTTGCAAAGGGATACGTAGGCAGCATGCCGGCGCAACCATTTATTTATGTCTTGATTGTTTGTCCAAGTCTTACGGCCTAGTCAAAATGGGTCGACTTCGGGCTTTGATATTCACACACATCATTTCATGATTCTGAGTTTTGTCAAAGAAAGGCAACTGTAGACACCCCATTTTTGACGGCCCTAAGACTTGGACGTCATTGCTTGCATATCCAATGATGAGTGTATATGCTTGTCAAGTGCTCGAAGTCCTCAACGAAATGCTACAGCTTTGAGCCTTTCAAACCTTGCACCCTTGTTGCCTTGTTTTAGACCAAACCCAGAAATCTTCAAGCCTGCAACCTCTGGTGGCCTGCTGGCCACTGCAAAGGGCTACCGGCCATCACTCTTGGTTGTCGGCCATTGATGTGGCTTGCCGGCCACCAATGTCTTTTGTACATATTTTGTGACAACTGTGCCAGCTATTTGCACAGATGCTTGCATCTGCTCCCACGTGTATGGCTGAATGTTTTTGAAGGAATTGCATGTTTGTCTATATATAGAGAGCCTCCCCTCTTCCTTTAGGGTTAGAAAAATTTTAGAGCAAAATGTTTCTCTCTCGCTACAATTCTCTCTCTCTCTCTCTTGCAAATTTCTTAGCCTTTGCCTATACACTCTTAACCAAACCTCTCCATCTTTGAGCAAAGGTGTCTTTGAGCCTTGTTTAAGCTCTTGAGGGTGTGTTTGCCTTGGTTTATTGGCTAGAATTGATCTCATTTTCAAGAGGTATAAAGCTTTGTCTCTTTACTTGCTTTAATCACTATTTTTCTTGCTATTTTCCAACTATTTTTGGGCTGTAAAGACTTTATATTTTTGGGCTGAAACTTGGGTTTTAAGGCCAATAAAGGTTGAGGGGTGGTTCACCCTTCTTTACATCTTGTTCTCAAGGCCTTTACCCTTGTATTTCCCACATTTGCACTATCTTTTTTTGAGCTTTTAAACACTGATTTTCAGAATTATTTCAGTGGCTAAAATCGTGGTTTAAAGTCCAAAATTGGAGGGGTTAGCCTCCCCTCCTTGTGTTTTGCTTATTAGTCAAGTATGATCCATGTTTTAACTTATTAATCTAGTTATTTTTGTCTTAATTCCAGCATGTTTTAAGAGTTATTTAGGGCTGTCTTTAAGTGTTTGTTGCATTTGAGCTTTGCTTTGCGTGCTTATAGTGTAATTGTCCTCAAAAGCTTGGTGTTTTAGGCCTTAGACACAATCTTATTTTAGTTGATTGCATTTATTTATGGCTTTCCATACTTGTGATTACTCTTAATCACCTTTGCAATCTCCCTCATTTCTTGGCTTTTTTTTTTTTTTTTTTTTTGTGCCTTGAAAGTGGTTTCAAACTACTTGTTTATTTAAGCATGAGATTGAGATATCATGCTTAATGGTTTAATCCCTTTGGGGGTTCATTACCAACGGTATGATGTCTCTTTCATGGCCAAAGCGACTCTTAGCTTGAGCTCTCTTTCCATTAGAGGACTTAAATTCACCATTTGGACTCAATTGATTAAAGAATGGATGGCAATCTAAAATGAAGTAATAAAATTGAGCCTAAAAAAGGTGTAAGATAATAACTTGTTTGGGTTCAATCGGACGTTAATTGAACCCTTGAGTCTTGAGACGTTTCATGCTCGTTAGTGATGAAAGATTCAAGATTCATTGTCGACTACTTCCCTTGATATTTTATGATAGGGAGGTGGCTTTGAGAGTCTTGTTTTATTACATTTATTGAACTTACACACTTTGGTTCATAGGCCATCATGCAATGAAATTGCATAGATTGATGGTTTGTGAATCAAGTTTTACTACTCCTTTGAACTGTTCAAATGATAAAGAGAGGTAAACTGTGCAAATAAACCTTTGAGAATACATTGTCTCTACTCTATTTGCTCTCTATCATAGCAGAATAATTCAGCCAGCAGTGGCTGGCAGGCCACCTTCAGTGGATAGCAAGCCTCTGCCGGCCACCAACGCAAAATTCAACAATGTACTTCTCCAGCAGAACATAGTTGGTCTAGAGATGGAAATCAGTGTAAGTGTTCTAGTGTGAAACAAAGGCATTCAGCAGCAGAAATAGTGACTTTTCAGGTGGAAACCGCATTCGTGCATGAGCCTTCCATCGATCCTCAGGATCCGTGTTGTAATATATTAGTGTTGTACTTAACATAGCAGTTTTGTAATTAATTAGTTAGAATAGCTAATTTGTCTCATGTTGTAATTATTTTAATTGGCTAGAATAGTTAATTAATTCGGTTTGTAATAATTAGTTAAGTAGTTTAGCTATTTATTCATTTCATTTTGTAATAGTTAATTAATTAGCTTAGCTTTAATCAGTTAGCTAGTTTATTCATTCGGACCCTCCTGTGTGAGGGCGTAATATTGTAATAATGTGTATATCTTCCAACCCCACGTCTTTCTCCTTTTTATTTACTAGCTTACGATGGTTAGTTTAGGGCATCATGTTTTGTTTAGCATTCTCATGTTTGCATACACTTGTCTTGCATGCATTTGGGCTCGGTTCATCATTCTAACTTGCATTGTTAGTTTAAACATTCTTTGAATACGTACTTAGACCGCATGCTATCAAATTGATTCATATGCCATATTAGTAGTCGTGCCTATTTAGATTGCATATTGCATGTATTGCATTAGTCGTATTACATAGTTAGGATCATGAATCTTTCTAACTTTATCATCTTTTTTGGCTTGGAGTACTAGGTGAGCCTTTACTCGTTTTAGCATATCGCATGAGTACGAGTGTTGCCATGTCTACCATGCTTGCCATGAGGCTAAACGCTTAATTGCTATAACTCTTGAATGCCTGTGGATGAAGGCTAATTGCTTGAATTCGAATAATTTGAGTAATGTTTATATGCGATCACTTTTTCAAGTGGTACATATTCGAAACAATTTTGCAAACGAACATGAGCCAAATGTTCCTGTTCTTGCAAGTTAGTCTATACTTGTGTGTGTACGCATACGTAGCAATGTTAACCTAATAACTAGAACAAGAGTATATAATGTAAATAAGATTCATATCATGATTAGTAGAGGCCGATCTTTGATCGGGCAAGTGGGGGTGCTCAATTCATGACCTTCCCCTCTCGTACCTAAGTCCTCGAGCCGAGACAATCTTGGTGATGATGGACACGTGACCTTTGGCACGAGTCATGGATTTCCTAAATTTTCCCAAAAAATATTTAAATGGCGACTCTATATCTGGTAAAGCAGTCCATTTTTGACATTTTTTATTCAAAATCGATTTTCTAAAAGATTTACCGAATTTGGACTCTTTGGTATTTATTTATTTCACATTGCATTTGTGGAATCAGATTCAAAACCGCGAGAGTCTGATACTGTAGGGCTTATTCATTTTCCGAAAGGGGGCGCGAAAAAGCTGAGCTACAATTACATTGGCACTTGATTTCATTATCATCACCTTTCGAATTGGCATTGTTGAGATTTTTAAATGGAACTTTATTATTGCATCGGACATTGCATCACTATTCCATTTGTCATTGATGCAATTGAATTTGAATATTACATTGGAAAAGTATTGCTTTTGAGAAAGGAAAGTGTTTTGTGAAACATGATCGTATTGATTTGTTTTGGGGGTAAATACGTTGGTAAGTCCGAATACGGTGTGTAGTTGGTATTGGTTAAGTTGGCCTGAGTATCTATGACGAAAGACCAAAAACACACGTGGAGAAGGTACCACGTGCCTTCTGGTTGTCAACCGGTAAAGTGGGGATTGGTAATACTTGTTATGCCTACTTGCAAACACCAACCTAGAGATTACCTGAGTTGTATTTACCGCCCTTTAAACTATATTAAAATTATTGAATTGTTAAATTCTCAAGATTGCATTGTGCACAAAAGTTTCAAAAGTTAAAGATATATGTTTTTGAATATGGCATAGCATGTTCCTTTCATCCCAAGAGATTATATAAAATGTATATACTTTGTTAAGATTTTCTTACTGGGCTTTGTGCTCACCGTATGGGATTTTGTAAAGGAAATGATGTGGTGATCCCATCGAGTTAGAGGCATGGAATATGTTTTGAGAGCACAAGGCTCTTTTATTTTGTTATAATAATTTTTGACAAGCCAAGGGCTTTACATGTATGGGTTTGAAAAACCATTTTTGTGTAACTGGGCTTAACCTTGGAATTTGTAGCCCTTGAGGATATTAATTCGTACTTGACTTATTATGCTACGTGCTATAGATTCATATCCTAGGAATGTTGAATGTATAATCGCATGTGAAACATTCTTTTGTAAATCTCAGGAGTTTAATGAATATCCATGCTAAGGATTGATGATAATGTCTATGTTGAGATTTTATGTTCCATACATATGTTAAGCATTGGAAGGTGGTTGGAAACAAGATGATGTAAATGGAAATTGATAAATCTTTATTGTGTTAATTATTTCAGGGCTTGATAACTTAGTATTAGAGCTACCGGGTTTGAATACTTGGAACTCGTGAGAAGTGGTCGTTTTTCTACAATGAGTTCATTTCGCTTAATTAGGAGATGTTTCATGTGTTAGGTGTTATGTGATAACATGTTTATATGACTAGATGGGTATGGGATTGAACTTTTGGGATGTGGTTTGCGCCTATTAAATTCCTTGAGGTCTTATTAAAAGGGTACTTGATCAATACTCATTCTACTAAGAATTCTTTGCATTTTGTGGGACAAATTTCATCGTAAATAAGTAATCTATATGTGTTTATGTGATTATATAGTGATCCTGGTTTTGACCCGACTCATATGGTATCCTGGACTCTGGTTTAATGCTTTCATATTGTTGTTTACCTCTTACTTCCCTTGTGTCTCTTTGAAATTTGCTTTTGGGTTGTTACGGTTGCGTTTGGGCAGGTTAGTCGCTTGTTTTTCAAACCTTGTGTTGCCCAGAATTTTGGTCCTCCGCTAGATCGGCACTTCCTGCGCTCGAGCGGGCTTTGCAAACTCTCAGTACTTTTGCAGATTTGCAAACTACTGAGAAAGTGATTTCTACGCTCGAGCAGCGTTTTCTACGCCCGAGCAGCCTTTCTTGTGCTCGAGCATTGGTTTGTTGTTTGTAAAACTACTGGATATGTGTTTTCTATGCTCGAGCGTCACTTCTTGTGCTCAAGCGGAACAACTTATTGTGTTTGACGTTCGAAAGTCAACTCTTGCGCTCGAGCGGACTGTGCGTATATCAGATCGCGAAAATGACTTTTTACATCACTTTTTCAAATCTTTTCTCCCTAAAACCTAAAGTTGAGACTTTCTCTCTCTAAAACACTCTTTCTTTTTATATTTTCACCTAGTTTTAGTGATTTCTTCACCCTAATCCCTTTGATAAAAAGGTAGACCATTTCAAGATCTCCATTTTGATCTGATTAGAGTTGGATTTGGGCATCTTTAAACTTTCACTCTTGCTTGGCTTGTCTTTTCTCTATGAGGTAGGGATTTTCTACACCTTCATATGGTTTTTAGCTTAGTTATTTGTCGTTATGTAACAATGATGGAATTTGGGAGTATTTTGACAAACTTAGGGTTTGGGTGTGAAATAAAAAGAGGGGTTTCTAAATGAGTGAAATAAATGACTATGGGGTTCGAATATAAGGTTCTATGGTAGCAAAATAGTTAATTTTGGCATTTGGGTTAATATATGGAGAAATGGAAGTTTTGCCCTAAATGGGTCAAATTGTTATTTTGTACAAATAACTAAAATTGATAATGGTAATGTGTAATTGGATGATTGTTGATGTAAATAGTGGAGTTGGATATGTATTACCTCACACCTTTGGGAATTTGAATAAATTATCTGTCTTGAGATTGAATATCTATTTAGAAATATCTGTATTAGGCTATCAGTGAAGGATAGCTATGATTGTTATAGAAATTGCATGAGGATTAGGTAAATTGAAACTAATCTAATGTTGGTTGTCATTGAATATAACTATGTTTTAAATATATTGTATATGTATGATGTTTAGGAGAAGAAAGGAAATGTACTCCATTGTGTGAGAGAAGAAAGGAGATGTACTTCATTGTTTGGACGGAGATAGGAAATGGACTCCATTGAAATTAAGTTGGCCGGAGTGTCCAGGGTGAAAGTCCCGAAATCTCGTATATACATGGGTGCCGATCCCGTGGACGAAATTTTCGTAAAATGGCAGATTAAAGTGTTTGTGTAGTAAGTGTGTTGATTAAAGGACTACTAAGTTATAGTCTCAATTGGGTTGTTGAAAGATAATGAAATTGACTCATGAATGGAGCAGAATAAATTAACTTGAAATGAATTGAAGGAAAATGGATTGAAATATGAACTTTGAGACTTTATAATCATATAAAATGTGAATGTCTTGTCTCAAGCGTTGTATATGCTCATTGTACTTATATCTTTATTAAATCTCATATATTGTGTTAAATTGCTCCTACTAGGCTTTGGCTCACCCTATTTGGGAAAACCATTTTCAGGTATTGGTGATATACCTCCGCCAAGGCAATAGCTTGGAGAGACTTTTGGGAGCAAGAGCTTCGTTATTTTGTTATATTCTTTTGTATAGCTAAGAGCTTAAATTGTATTGAGCTAGGCTCACTTTTGTGTAACCAAGCAATGACTTGGAAAGATATAAGCCTATAGGGCATATGATTACTTGTTTAGTTTTCAGTTCTCTTATCATTGCAACACATGCTATAAATTCAGGATGAACATTTGTGAATGTATATTGCATGTGTTAACTTTTGTAAACGAACTCTGATGAATAAAAGCATATTATTTCTATTATTTCTCTACTTTAAGGATTAGATTTACTGTAATATTTTGGGGCCGTTACAGATTAAGTGCTTATGTGAAGTGAAACCAAGTATTTTTGTGATATAGAAATGTAAAGAATTGTTGTGATATGGAATGTGAGATAAGTTGCGAGCACATTTGAATTGTGTGCTAAATTTTTTACTTTTATCCTTAATTAGGATGTCAAGGATAGGTCAAGTACGTGGTGGTAGAGGCTGGAGGCGCGGTAGGCCTCACCGAGGTGTACATGAAGTACCGGTCCATATGAAGTACCGGTCCATGAGGTTCCAGTTCAAGAGGAAGGGTTCAGCCAAGCTCATGCGGCCGAGCAAGCATTCCAAGCTAATGTGGCCGAGCAAATGGGGCAAGGCGGAGTCCCAGAGTAAGCAGGTCAAGCCGCAATGGGTGCCCTAGCTCGAGAGATAGTTGAGGCCTTGAGAAAGTCAATGAACATCTTGAGGGCGGAGAACCAAGCCCGAGAGAATGCCATGGAGTCAAGGGCAAGTTTTTTTACTAGAGAGTTCTAGCCAGATGAGTTTCATGGTGGCCTCGAGCCTACGAAGGCGAATGAGTGGCTCGAGCAAACGGTGAAGACATTTGAGATGCTTCATATTGAAGATAGTGAGCTAAGGGTGACTTTAGCGATACTACCTCAAAGGGGATGCGAGCCAATGGTGGAAGTACACCAAAGGTAAAGTGGGACTGACATGGCAAGCTTTTGTCATTGCTTTCTAAGACAAGTACCTACCTTCCACTGCTAAGGAGAGATTGAGGCAAGAATTTCAAAATCTCAAGTAACTTAACCTATCTATGGCTGAGTTTGAGGTAGCCTTCACTAGTTTGTCCCGGTTTGCACCGGAGTTAGTAGCAACGGAGGAGCGCTATTGCATAGAGTTCGAGAATAAATTGAGAATCAAGATCTTGTTCAAGGTTACCAGAAATATGATCCAGAACTATGATCGTCTTGTGGAGGCGGCAGCACATGTAAAGATTATAGTGCAGGCCGAGGATGAGAGACTTCGGGGTTCAAAGCCTAAGGGCCAGGAGTCATGGGGAGATTTTAGACCTAGCAAGAAGACTATAGGCACCTCTTTATCCCAGCCCTAATCACAGCAGTCTAGATGTACTTTTCCATTGCCGAGTGCTGGCTTAGGAAAGAACACTCAGGACAGCTTTTCTTGTTTCAACTAGGTCACAAGGCTGGTGTCTTTCCACAGAAGGAAGGAGGGTAGCAAATGTTACCACCACAACCACCTAACCGATCTCAAAGTCAGTCCCAGAGTAGGGGACAAGGGCTTACGTGTTTTCAGTGCGGTCAGTCAGGACATTTGAAGAGGGTTTCCCATAGTTAGGAGGTGCATTTGGCACATCAAGGTCGAGGCAAACTCAGAGCCATCAACAGGCTCATTTAGTCCAGACCTCACAAGCTAATCAGGGAGCCACTTCGACTCAGTCAGTTCAGCAGGCCTATGCTCCGAAAGATCAGCAGGTTGATCAGAGGCTATAGGGGCGCGTGTATGTTATTATAGTGCCAGAGCAATTGCCAGGATCCTCTGTTGTGAGAGGTATTTTTATTGTGTTCAATTCATTGGCTAATGTATTGATTGATACGAGTGCATCAACATTCATTTATATATTCTTCTTTTGCTTCTACATTAGGGTCAGAGGTGGCTCAGTTAGCGTCCCCACTCAAGGTAAAGTCACCAGTTGGGAGTAAGGTTGACTTGAACCAGGGGTGTTGTGGTTGTGAGATAGAGACTGACGGGCGCCGACTTCTTTTTGCATTTGTGTTACTAGACATGTCAGGTTTTGATGTCATTTTGGACATGGATTGGTTGTCTTTGTATTGTGTCGTTATTGATTGTTACCGTCAGAGGGTTATGTTGTGCACTTCGAGACTGTTTTTATTTTCTGGGGAACCAAGATGATAGTCTTATCGCCAGTTTATGACCCTCGTGGTAGGAGCGAGCTTAGTTGTCTTCTTGTAACTCTCTTGGATAGTAAGAGTGACAAGGTCCGAGTAGAATTTCCGAGGGTAGTTTGTGAACACCCGGATATTTTCCCGAGGATCTTACTAGTTTGCCACCCCATCGGAAGATCGAGTTCTCCATTGACTTAATGCCTGGCAAGGCACTAATTTCTATGGCACCGTATGGATTCACACCTGCAGAATTGCATGAGTTGAAGATTTAACTCTAAGAACTTTTAGACAAGGGCTTCATTCGCCCTAGTACTTCACCTTGGGTAACGGCAGCTCTCTTTGCGAAGAAGGATAGGTCATTACGGTAATGTATTGATTACTGCAAATTGAATCGAGTTACCGTTAAGAACAAGTATCCTCTACCTAGAATAGATGATTTATTTGACCAACTTAGAGAGTCTCGTTGCTTTTCGAAGATAAACTTGAGATTAGAGTATCATCAATTAAGAGTTCGGGAGGATGATATCTAGAAAACGACATTTCGCATGCGTTATGGCCATTATGAATTTCTAGTGATCCTTTCGGTTTAACCAATGCTCCTGTTTCCTTTATGGACATGATGAATCGAGTCTTCCGTGAATTCTTAGACCGCTTCGTGGTCGTCTTTGTGTATGATATCTTGATTTATTCAACCTTGGATGAGGAACACGTGGAACACTTGCAAATAGTGCTTGACTTGCTTAGAGTGCACCAATTGCATGCTAAATTTGAGAAATGCGAGTTTTGGTTGACTAAAGTAAAGTTTTTGGGACATGTTGTGCCAAGAGAAGGAGTAACTGTATGTTCTTCTAAGATAGATGCCGTGCAAGATTGGGAACAACATGAAAATGTTTTTGCGATCCGGAGTTTCCTAGGGTTAGCTGGGTATTATCGCCATTTTGTAAGGGACTTCTCTAAGCTAGCCGCACTGTTGACCAGATTGATAAGGCAAGGTGTCAAATTTGTATGGAATGAGACTTGTGAGAAGTCATTCCAAGAACTTAAGACTAGGTTGACCACCACACCAATTTGATAATTTCGAAAAGAGGCTTGGGTTATACCGTTTATTGTGATGCGTCCCGAGATGGACTTAGTTGTGTATTGACGCAATAAGGGAAGAGAAGGTTAGGTTGTGGCTTATGGTTCCCGACAATTGAAAACTCATGAGAAAAACTACCCCACCCATGATTTAGAGTTAGCGGCGGTAATTTTTGCTTTGAAGATTTGGAGGCATTACTTGTATGGTGAAAAGTTTGATGTTTTCTCCGATCATAAAAGTCTAAAATACTTGTTTTCCCCAAAATACTTGAACTTACGCAAACAAAGATGGATGAAATTTACGGAGAATTATGACTTTGAGTTACACTATCATCCGGGGAAGGCTAATGTAGTGGTCGATGCCTTGAGTCAGAAATCTGTGAGTAGTTTGGCAAGTGTGGCCATTCAGGAATGGGATATGCTAGGTGATATCGGTGAGTTTGATTTGCATCTGGGCGAGTCTAGCAAGGGTGATACCTTATTTATTTTGATTGCTCAACCTACCTTGATTAGTAGAGTCATGGAGGCACAACAGAGTGACCGTGAAATGGAGACAATCCGTGATAAGATCTCCAACGGGAAAGAAGAGAAGGGTTTGAACATACACTCGGATTTGAGTGTGAGGTATCTAGACCATTTAGGTGCTCCGAGAATTTCATCAATCACGCCTTATGGTACATCTGGAAGGCACTAAAATGTACCATGTTCTTAGTCGCCAGTTTTGGTGGAGGGGTATGAAGCGTGATGTCACCTTATTTATTTCGAAATGCCTTACTTGTCAATAAGTGAAGGCCAAGCACCAAAAGCCAATGGACTTGCTACAACTCTTGCCTATAGCCGAGTGGAAATTGGAGCAAATTACCATGGACTTTGGAGTTGGTCTTCCTAGAACACAACGGGGCAATGATGCTGTTTGGGTGATTGTTGATAGGTTGATTAAGTCTATGTACTTCATTCTGATGTGCACTGGCGACTCAGCTGATTATTTGGCCGAGTTGTACATTAGAGAGATAGTTTGACTTCATGGGGTCCCTGTGACCATTGTCTTGGATAGAGATCCTCATTTTACGGCCCGTTTGTAGCAATGCCTTCAAGAGGCGTTGGGAACTAAGTTGACCTTTAGCACCGCTTATCATCCTCAGACCGATGGACAGTCAGAGTATACCATTCAGATTTTGGAGGACATGCTTAGAGCTTGTGTCCTTGATTTCAAAGGGTCTTGGGAGAGGCACCTACTGTTGATTAAGTTCGCCTATAACAATAGTTATCAGGCTAGTATCGAGATAGCACCGTTTGAGGCCTTGTATGGCTGACCTCGTAGGTCACCAGTTTGTTGGGCCCAGATGGGTGATCCACCAATGTTGGGTTCGGAGATTGTTAGAGAGACAACTGAGAAAGTTGCTCTTATTCGAAAGAGGTTAGCTACGGCTCAAAGTCGATAGAAGAGTTATGTCGATAACAGAAGATGACATCTATCTTTTGAGGTTAGTGACCATGTGTTTCTTAAAATCTCATTGAAACGGGGTTTGATGAGATTTGGTAAAAGTAAAAAGTTGTCTCCAAGGTTCATTAGACCTTTTGAAATTTTAGATCAGATTGGAGAAGTGGCATACCATTTGGCCTTACCGCTACAGCTTTCGGGGATTCACAACGTGTTCCATGTATCTATGCTTAGGAAGTACGAACCCGACCTTTCACATGTACTTGATTGAGTTGATTTGGAGGTAGATGAAGATGCCTTATACGAAGAACGACCGGTTCAAATACTAGATGTGCGAGAACAAGTGTTGAGGGGTAAGACCATACCGTTAGTAAAGGTGTGGTGGAGGCATCATGGGGTTGAGGAAGAAACTTAGGAACGTGAGGCGAAAGTCTGCTCCAAGTATCCAAATTTTTTTGAGAATGCTTAGTTGTTCTAGATAGTAATTTTCTCTTGTGTTTGAAAATAAATAGTTGAAATTGTAAAACCACTTGTTGTTATAATTGTTGTTGTCTTTTAAGCATGAGAACTATTGTAGAATTGTTACAATTGTTGCTGGACTTATGCTTGTGATGGTCATATTAGTGGTTGTTGGATTGTGGCCTTAACCCATGGAAAATTTTTGATAATGATAGTGAAATGTTGGTAAGATTGAGATCTCCATGCTATAATTGATTTGTTGCTATTATGGATTCATTTTGTCATTAGTGTGGTTGTTACCACTCAGAGCCTTGTTGTTGTTTTGTTCTTGTTTTTTGGAGGTGTTAATAAGAGATGTAACCAAATTTCAGGGGCAAAATTTCCTAAAAGAGGGAGGTTGTGATGTCCCGGGTCTTGGGCTTGAATAGTATTGTATAGTAGGGTAGTGTACAGTTCTTTAGATGTTTTGTTTACCATATCGGGTCGTTGAGATTCCTTTTCTACTCTTACTTAACCTCTCTTAACTTTTCTGGTTTGAAAATTTTAAGTTTTGAGCATCGATACTTGTTTTGGATTGCAAAATCAAACTCGGGGTTTCTGGGCAAAACCGCTCGTGTGGAATTGGGAGCCACCCGAGCGGATCATCACAAAGTCTTCTGGGTTTTCTAGGCAGAAAGCTGCTTGAGCGAATTTTGGTGAAATTTTCTAGATAGCTCTCTGGAGCAATCCGCCCCTAAGGAAAAAATTTATGTTCGTGCGGATTGGAAATTTTGCTCAGGCAGAATTGAAACTGCTCGTGCGGATTTCACCGCGTCTGTCTCGAAATTCGTGCTTCTTTCCTCAAAACTGATGGAAAATAGTGTTTTACACATATTTTTCACTCATCTCTCTATATTCGTATTTTCTCTCCCTTCTCTCTACAAACACACCCAAATCCAATTTCTCTCTAAGATTTAGATCAAATCTTCAAGAGTTTGAAAGGGCTTTTTACATCCAATCGAAGAGGGCGACGAGCACTACATTTGTAACCAGTTGAATCATATTTTCGTCAACTTTGAATTCTAGGCTTTTCTTCTTCTCCATCTCCCAAGCTTAAGGTAGGGATAATATTTGAGTTATATATATATATATATTTGCAATATTATGCTTGTTTGAAGCATTTATTACATATTATGTTATGATTTTGGATTGTTAAACCCTAGATGGTGTTAGAAGATTATTTATGCTTGGTAAATTGTTATGTGAAGAAATGATGGAGAAATTCATATGGTTGTGTCTTGTGAGGGAATTTCATGAAGTAATGAGAATAGTTGATTTTAAAACTTATTTTTGTGTTGTCTTGGAAAAATCGAGTTTAGAAAATGATGTTTAACATGTGGAGAGTACATGAATGTTAATATTGTTATATTGTCTCTTGGAAATATATATCATGATCTTATATTGATAAGAGAAGTGGAATTTGATCACAATGGAGGATTGTGTGGATGAATTGAGAAATTTCAAGGCATTAATATGGAAATACATTGCATTAGCACTTGATTTCATTATCATCACCTTTCGAATTGGCATTGTTGAGGTTATTAAATGGAACTTTATTATTGCATTGGACATTGCAGCTCCATTCCATTTGTCATTGATGCAATTGATTTTGAATATTGCATTAAAAAAAGTATTGCTTTTGATAAAGGAAAGTGTTTTGTGAAACTAGATCATATTGATTTATTTTTGGGGTAAATACGTTAGTAAGTCTGAATAGGATGTGTAGTTGGTATTGGTTAAGTTGGCCTAAGTGTCCATAATAGGTATCCCGTGCCTTTCGGTAAGCAATCGGAAAGTGGGGATTGGTAGTACTTGTTACGCCTACTTGTAGACACCAAAATAGGGATTACTTGAGTCGTATTTATTGCCCCTTTGAACTACATTGAAATTATTGAATTGTTAAATTCTCAAGATTGTGTTGTGCACAAAAGTTTCAAAAGATAAAGATATATGTTTTTTAATATGGCATAGCATGTGCATTTCATCCCAAGAGATTATATAAAATATATATACTTTGTTAAGATTTTCCTGCTGGGTTTTGTGCTCACCCTATGGAATTTTATGCAAGAAATGATGTGGTGATCCCATTGAGTTAGAGGCGTGGAATATGTTTTGAGAGCACAAGACTTCTTTCTTTTGTTATAATAATTTTTGACAAACCAAGGGTTTTACATGTATGGGTTTGAAAAACCATTTTTGTATAAACGGGTTTAACCGTGGAATTTGTAGCCCTTGAAGGGATTAATTCGTACTTGACTTATTATGCCACATGTTATAGATTCATATCCTAGGAATGTTGAATGTATAACCGCATGTGAAACATTCTTTTGTAAATCTCAGGAGTTTAATAAATATCCATGATAAGGATTGATGATAAAGTCTATGTTGAGATTTTATGTTCCATACATATGTTAAGCATTGGAAAGGTTGATTGGCAAGAAGATGATGTAATTAGAAATTGATAAATCTTTATTGTGTTTATTATTTCGGGGTGTGACACAACGAATTTACATGTATGGGTGTAGACACCCCATTTTTGACCGACCTTAAGACTCAGACGTCATCGTCTGTGCACTCGATGATTGCGTATATTTGTGCTAGTTTTGAGTGCTTGAAGGTCTCGGCCGAGCGCCTTGTCTTTGAGCCTCTAAACCCTCTGTGTTTTGGCCTTGTTTTTAGGCCAAACCTTGGTGCCTCTTGGCTGAAGGAGAGTGGGGCCCTGCCGGCCACTTTTGGCATTTGCCAGCCACTTTTTCTCCTTGCCAGCTAGTTAGAGTGGTCGGTCAGCTAGTTGAAGTGGCCGGTCGGCCACTTAAACTGGCTGGTAGCCAATTTTCTCATTTTTCTGATATTTTCAGATCTTTTGAGCCAGCTGTTGGGCATTGAAGCTATCCTCCATACACGTATATGGAGGGATGGAGACAAGCTTTAAGCTTGTCAAGCAAGCTTTTGCTTGCATTGCCTATATAAGGTGAGGTCCCTTCCCCTTGTTTGAGGTTCAAAAATTTTGGAAGCAAATTTTGACTCCCTCTCTAGAATTCTCTCTCACTCTCTCTATATTATACTCTATAGTGTTTGAAAGTGAGTGTTCTTGACATATTTGCACACAACCCTCTTAGCCAAACATCTTGATGTAGACACCCCATTTTTGACCGCCCTCAAGACTTGGGCATTACTGATGGTTTGCTCGGTGTTGAAAGATGTGCAGGGCACAAGTCCAGTTTCTTCAGCAAGGAGAGGGGCAAGTCTTTCAAAACACTTTGTTTAGAGGTTTGGAATTGAAGAAAAGAGGAGAAGAGGGAAGAAAACAGGTTGAAGAAGAAGATCGGCAAAGATCTGGGTAGAAGGGAGTCGAGCAGCCCTCGCTGAATCAGGCTTATTCAATTGCATACTTGGAGTTGAGCTATGAGGCCACCACCATCGGAAAGAAGGCTTCCGGGGCTTCACTTTGCACTCAAGAATCTCCTAGAGCCAAGCCCGGGTGGAGGAGATATGGTTGGTTGAAGCTGGGCATCATCCCGGTTGGATCGAGTCTGCGCAGCTTCACGGAAAAGGACATAACTTTTTCCACAGGAGGAATTTTGATGCAAGGTTTGCGCCATTGGAAAGCTAACTTCCGGGGATTCGATTTGCATACCCACCGGCACTTTTTTGACCTCAGAATCATCTATCGGCACTATATTTTGCCGACCGGCAATATATAGTGCCGACCGGCACTTTATTTTGGCCGATGATCAAATTTTCTGGCCGGTTTGCACCCTTTGCACCCTCCAAGCCTGGTGCATACCAGCTGTGCCAGCTGGGATGCACAGAACCAGATCCACGTGCATACATGTGCCTATTTTGCACCCTTTAACCACCTTTTGGCCTCTTTTGTGCACCCTTTGCTCAAGGCTTCTTGAGGAAGCCTTGACCCCTTGTCTTGGCTTCCTCAAGAAGCCTACCAGCTGTCCAAGCTTCTTGAATAAGCCTTGGTCCCTTTGACTCTTTTGTATAGCTTCTTGGAGAAGCTTTATGCCATTTCATTGCTCTATAAAAGGAGCTCTCCCCCTCCATTGCAAAAGGTTGGATGTTTGGAACAAAAAACCAGAGATATAGATACATATCTGATATAGATACATATATCCCTCCATCTCTCACTATATCTCTCTCATTCAACCTCCAAACACCCTTGTTCTTGGGCCATTCCTTCACCAACCCATAGCACAACACCACCACTTCCATTTCCAGAATTTGGGAGGTCATTTGCAGAGCTTAGGAGCACCAAAACTTGGTCCAAGAGGTGCTGGTTTGCTGGTCTACAAGGGTAAGCACACTTTTTCCCAAAACTAGCATTTTCTTGGTTCATATCTAAGCCATAGTTGCATGTATTTTTGAGCTTCGATGTAAACTACAAAGAGGCTTATTTTGAGCCCTTCTTCAACATTGAAGAAGGGCTCAACACTGTTGGGGACCTCCATGTATGACTTGCTTCATTACCCCTCTTTGGTCTCCATTTTTGCATGACTTGTTAGCCTACCATGCTTCTGTTTTTGGGCCTTTGACAGGCCTAAAAAGTGTCTTATTTTGCCCCCTCCTACATGTCTCATGAAGGGTCTTTGGCTTTTTGGTGCACCCTTCTGGTACTTCATGTTATACCCCTTTGTGGGCCTTAATCTTGCATTGCATTTTGAGCATGTTTGTATATTGATTTGGGGCTTGTCATCTACTGTGGGTAGTCATATTTTTGGTCCCTCATCAGTATTGTAGAAGGGTATTTTTCAGTTTGGTGCATGCTTAGCATACCTACCATGTGATGCCCTGTAATTGCCTTAATATGCCTTAGGTTGTTAGCCTTTGTTCGAGCATGTTTTAGGCTTAGATTTGTGAAGCTTTTGTGCTTATTTTTCCATGCTTTAGGTCTGTCTTAAGTTGTTTGAGTCGATCCTAGCATGCATTATATAGCCTCTTTGCATTTTGTGGCTTGTATGTTTCAAGTATGTGAATGTGTGAGCATTGTTGCATGCTTTGTTGATTTATTTAGTTGGTTTGGAACCTCCTATAACATGATTTCAGAGCTTACGTTGCATGCTATATGCCCATACTTAGCCTCTTTAAGTGTGCTTAAGAGTTGCCTTGTTTATGCTTAAGGTGTTGGACCATGATTGCATGCATGTGTGTGTGCATTTTGTGCCTTCATTTCCATGATTATGGCCACTGTTTTGGACCTAGTAGAGAGCTGTCCAAGTTAGTGTAAGACCATCCTTTGCATGTTGATGCATGCTCACCTTGTGTGTTGTTGCATACTTATGTGTTGTTGCATGTTTAGGTTGCCTAACATGATGCGTGCCTTGCACACTTGCATGCTTAGATCACATCTTGTATGCTTGTCACTCCCATTGTCATTCCATATCTTGCATACTTGCTCGCTTAGGTTGTGTGCCTAACATGCATTGTGCATTACTCGCTTGCATGCCCATGTTGCATACTCAGTTAACATGCCTAGGTTGCATTGCATGAGCATACATGCCTTGCCTCTTGAATTGAGTATGATGGAGGTTGGGTTTCACTTGTTTGTTTGATTTGCATTTCATTTGATATCAAAGTTGCTAACTTGGCTTTTGGGCCATCATGCGTTGAAATGCGTGATTGATGGCCCGGGGGTCGAGGGCCATGCTCCCTTGAGTCCATTGCATGATAGGGAGTGTGTCCGTGCATACATTTGTCCTAAAATCCCATACCTTGCACTGCTGGTCTGCTGTCGCTGTCAAAAACTGTCTCCTGCAGGAATTTATTGCCGGCCGGCAATATTTTGTGCCGACCGGCACACTTTTTGTGCCGACAACTTCAGAAGCAGCCGATGGACACATACTATAGCCGGTGGATATTTGCTTCAGCCGGTGATGTTCTGAGGTACTCAGGGGATCTGTCCCGGGACTTTGGAAATTTTCCAGAGAAGTAAGACAGTAAAACAGAGGCAGCAGTGGCACGGTGTAGGCTTTTCCGGGCAAGTCGCAACGAACATGCATCATTCGCGCATCCCGAGGCAGGGCTGAGGCCCCCTTTCTTTTATTTACTTGATTTAATTTTAGTAATTAGAATTTTGTAATAATTTATTCATTTATTCTTTGGGACTGTATATTATTCTTTTGGTCCCTCCGTGTGAGGGCATATTTGTAATAAGGGTGTGTGAGTGTGTGTATGTCTTCCAACCCCCATTTCTTTCTCTCTTTTATTTACCTGCTTATGATGGTAGATTAGGGCATATTTAATTTAGCATACCTTATGCAATGCATGCGTGCATCCATGCATTTGTTGACATGCATCAGGCTCGGCACATCATACAAACTGCATCGTACTTTCGATTCCGAATTGAATACGTGTTATTTGTAGCATTCCATATGCCATGTTTAGGATAGCCGAGCCTGCCTAGATTACATCTTTGCATGTGTTGCATTAGACATTTCAGTATGCTTAGGTCCATGCATGGATTTCTAATAAGCTTCTGTTTTGGCTTGGAGTACTAGGTGAGCTTTTATGCTTTAGCATATCGCATGCGTGTGAATGTTGCCATGATAGCATGCTTACCATGAGGCTAAGTGCTTATGTGATATAACTGCTTGAATGCCTGTGGGTGAAGGTTGAATTACCTAACTTGGGACAATGCATTAAAACTGTGAGTTTTAAGCCCACTAGACGTGGCAAAACTGTCTTTTCTAAAAGCCCACTTGAGGGTGGCAAAATCTGCATTTTAGCCTACTTACGAGTAGCAAACCATTTTCAAAACAAACTTACAATGTTTTGTTCCAACTTGGGCAATTTGGTCTATACTTGTTTGCTGCGCGCATAACATAGTAATTCTAGGCTAATAATTGGAATAAGGGCATGTAATGTTTTCAAAATCGGATATCACGGTTAGTAGAGGCCGGTCTTCGGACCGGGCGAAAGGGGGTGCTCATAGCTGACCTTCCCCGATCGTACCCAAGCTCCCGAGCCAAGACCACTTTGGTGATGACGGACATGTGGCCTTCGGCACCGAGTCAGGGTTTCCTAAATTTCCCATTTTAAAATATTTAGGTGGCGACTCTGTAATCTGGCAAAGCAGTCCATGTTTGGCACTTCTTTTCAAAAATCAGTTTTTCTTCAAAACGATTTGCCAGAGTTGGACTCTTTGGTTCAGATTAAGAACCGTAACATTTGAGTCCTTCGAACTGTAGTGACCCAATATCGAACCAGAACGCGGGGGGGAGTCGCTCCCTTTTCCCCGGGATGCGTTCGGGGACGTCTACAGTTTCTAGCGACTCTGCTGGGGATTTTAGAGAGCTTGACTCGAACTCGTGATATCCTGTTTTGACTACACTTATGTGTTTCTTTGCATTGCATGTGCATTGGTGCACCTAGGACACCGTGTTGGCCATCTGCTATTCCTGAGCGGTTTGCTGGAGGCTTGTCTTGTCAAGACATGACCATAAGGCTGACCGGTTGCGGGCTCTGCCAGTATGGGAACACAAACCCCGGTTTTACCGGGGCGCCCTTTTTGACCATTCGACCTAGTGCATATTCGGAATCCATAGTGACCATTCCAAACTAGGACAGGTTGCTTACCCGATATAGGTTGTTTGAAACCGCTGCGTGCGTAGTGAAACCCTAGCTCCTAACAAAATAGGACAGGGAAACCCTACCCCAACATAGGGGTGTATTGGCTCTCATTTACTTGCTATGTGCTTTTAGAGTGTATCTCTACAGGGAATGCATATACCAGTTTGTAAGTTTGGGCATCCGGCCTGCGGGCACCAGTATCAGTATTTTGAGAATCGGTTATATCTGCGGATATCAGATTCAGATTTGGGGCAGTGATTTCGGGGAACAGTGATCAGTAATAGAATACAGTCATTCAGCTTTGCTCGTATCTGTTCCAGTGAGGTTGAGCTGAGATGCTGTCTGTTTTCTCTTTTGCTAGGTAGTCCTGGAATCATAGCTTCAGAAGGCTCCACTATCCCCCAGGAACATTGGATTTGTGCTGATAGACTTTGTCAGGTCAGAAACTCAGTTCACGGGTAATCAGGGCAAGAGAAGGCTAGTCAGGCATAGACCACCACTACCACAGCTACCAGATCAGTGATCTTTGAGCAGTCGGGTTGAGATTTCCGAGCCTACTGCAGACACAAATATACCGGTTGCTCAGTTAGATCAGGACAATATGTCGAGTCTGGAAGAGATGGTGCGCCAACTCCAGGATAGTATGAAAACCATGCAGCAAGACGCTGTCTGTCAAGCAGAATTCGCCAAGCAACGGGCTGTGGTCATAGCCCAACAGGCAGAGACAATTGCCAGGCTAGAGCAACAAACCGGAGCATCTGCTTCGCATCAAGCTCCTCCACCACCAGGGGTTCAGACACCCGGGGAAACACCCAATGTCCAGGAAGGTACGGACCTTCCGGTAGAGCCGGCTCCGCTCCCAATTTTACCCCAGCAATCCAAAACACCTACCAATCTACCGGACTCTCCCTTTGAGTTCAAGACGGACCCCACAGCGCTGAAGCTGAGTAAGCTGGAAAAGATGTTTAAGAAATCCCAAGGAGTCAAGTCCATTCCCGACATTGAGGATGGATATACGGACGCAGTTGTGACGCTGCCAGATCGGTTCAAGATGCCACAAATCGACCGATTTGATGGGTCCGGGGACCCCGTGGTGCACCTGAGGCTGTTTTCAGATATCTTAAGGCCGATGGGCCTCACCAGACTACAAAAGCTGTCTCTGTTTGGCCGAACCCTGTCAGGTGTGGCGGCCATCTGGTACACGAAACTGGAAGACGATGTTAAGAAGAATTGGGATGAGATGGCTGAGGCCTTTATTGCTCAATACTCCTACAACACACAGATCGAGGTCACAACTCGTGATCTCGAAGCCACCCGCCAAGAACCAAATGAGAGTTTCTCAGAGTTCGTGATGAGATGGAGAGCAAAGGCCTCAATGATGACTATAAGGCCTTCTGACAAAGACCAGATACGGATGGTTGTGCGCAACCTCCAACCCAAACTGATGCAAAAAATGATAGTCTTACCCTTTCCTACCTTTGCGGACCTACACGAGATGGGGGTAAAGATTTAGGACGCTATGAAGCAGGGCCTTATTGACCAGGAGAAGGAGCAACCTAGGAGGGAATTTATCCACAATTCAAATGCGACCACCAGTGGTGACGCAGCTACTATAACTTCAGATGCGGGCATAGTCACCACCACCACACAAAAAATCACCACCCCATTCGCCGGTACATCCGAAACTAGCTCACAAACAGCCAAACACCCACCTCAGGGCCAAAGGGTGTTTACCCCACTGTACATGTTTCTATCAATGGCCCTGAGGACCTTGATCAAAAAGGGGTATCTGAAGCCACTGGAGCCACAACCGTTACCAAAGAAACCCCCTCCCTCACATAACCCAGCTGATTACTGTGCCTTCCATCAGCGAGCTGGCCATGACACTGACATGTGTTTTCGTCTTCGCCATGAGATACAAAATCTGATCGACAACGGGGTCATCCCCGCACCAGGTCCTGCAAAGTCTATCTGCACTTGATCAGTGAACTTGTGGGGGATAATGTGATATGATTAGAGGTTGGACCACCTGCAGGCGGCGTTCAGTTTACTTCAGATGTGGTGGACGGCATGCACTGTTTTGAGCAATGTACAAATGCTGTTAATTTTGCTTTCTGACTTGGGTATTGGGTCAGTCTTGTCTTTTTGTATTGAGTCAGTCCTTCCATACTGAGTCAGTTGGGTCTGTCTTGTTGTAGCGAGTCAGTCCTGTTTTGTTAGAGTCGGGTGATTCCGGGGGTGTTACCTCGAGCATCACCATTTTGTTTTGTGTTTGTCTTTTCAGTTTCTTTTGAGTCTGTTTCTGCCTTGGAGCCAGTTACACCAGAAGATCTAAATGAAACAACAATGATTTTTACGCTCTCGCGTTTGCTTCTGTCGTGTGCCAGTTGTGCCAGAAATTCTGAATGAGATGAAAGTATTTGACTAAGAACTCTGTCTTTTCTGTGCCTTGAAGTCATTGCATTGGCCTAAAATTTTCAAAACTTTTTCAAACGCTGTGGTGAAAACGAAGAGGAAGGAATTCCTTGGGATTTGTAAAAATTTGATCAATTGAGAGAAAGAGAGGCGTGCTAAACCCTTAATGAATGAAATCATGCTTGTTAGTGTGAGTACTGAGAAGGACCCTAGCTTTGATCCAGATTGGTTCTACACTGTCTTCAGCACGAGCGATTTGTCGCTTTCTTAAAAACTTTCAAAAATGTTTTGCGCGGTCCTGCGAAGACATGTGTGGAATCGCTCTTGAGATTGTGCAGCCTAGGATCGCTCTCAGCCTCGAGACTCGACCCCTCATTTTCAAACCTTGGACTCAAACTCAGAATGTTCAACGGTTAACTACAACGTGAGGCCTGTGAGACCAGATTCAAAGCAGCCCTCGAACAAGAGGCAAGAAAGTCAAATCAAGAAGATCAGATCTCATCAAAGGCAGCTTGGGAAGCTAGATCAGAAGCCCCCCCTCAAACTAGGGGCAAAGATGTCAGATGTGCCCGAAGAGCCGAAGATGAGTTCTCTTGCGAATCAACAGCCACTCTCCTGGATACGGATGGCATCAAAACCCTAAAACCATTTGGCATGGACTCGCTACACTTTTACCCTTTGAGAGGCTCGCTGGGTCGAAAACCCGGAAGGGCGACCCAGGCAAAAGTTAGAGCAAGCAAAAAAATACATACAAAAGGAAAGAAAAAAAATACAAAAAAAAGAAGAACAAAGGAAGAAGAAAAAGAAAAGAAAAGAAAAAGAAGCTCGCAAGGTCGAAAACCCGCATCGGGCGCCTTGGCAAAAGTTAGAGCCTAAAAGAAAAAGAAAAAAAAAAAGAAAGAAAAGAAAAAAAAAATATAAAAAAAAAAAGAAAAGAAAGAAGAACAAAGCTCGCAAGGTCGAAAACCTGCAACAGGCGCCTTGGCAAAAGTTAGAGCATAAAAAGGAGAGGTTAAATACCCGAGTGTACCTTAACCCCGAACTACGTAAGGATTGATTCCCATGTAAGGGATACGTAGGCAACTTCACTTTGAAGTCCAGCCACAAACACTTCCAATTCAACTATGTCCATGTAATGGTTTTGACCATCCTTGCCTTCTCTGTATCCGAGAGTTCGGTTATAATCATCACCATGAGGACTGACTACAATGCGCTGCGGTGCCATCCAAACAAGGGGCAACTTTCCGTTGCCATTCAATGCGCCGCGGTGCCATTCACACAAGGGGCAACTTTCCGTTGCCATTCAATGCGCTGCAATGCCATTCAAACAAGGGGCAACTTTCCGTTGCCATGCAGTTCCCCTCAAGCAAGGGGCAATTTTCCTTTGAATCTGAGGTTGCGCATCTCAGGAGTAGGTTTCATGCTTGTTGAGCAAGTGGCTGTTTGCAAAAATAGTTTTTGAGAATTTTTACTAAGGTTGACTAATTTTCTCGAAAATTGTTCCATCTTTTCCAAAAACCGGACCATTTCTTGGACCCAAAAAAGGAAAATTTTCAGTGCTCATAGCCTGACTTGCATGATTTTAAATCAGAAAGTTGAATAAGCATGTTAATCTAACTTTCATGTTGGTCAAAATTGTTTTAAAACCAAAAACAAAAAAAATGGTCAAAATAATGAACTAGGGGCACAGTTGAGTCAGGCTTCTTGTCTTTCCCCCATTCTCAACATACTTGCCAGAAGGGCACTCTACCTGCCAGAAGAGGGCACAACTGAGGTTAACAACAAAAGGGCTGAAAGCTCTCAACATCCTCCAAGCAATGAGGTATCAAGCCAAGTGCGAAGCACGAACCGGACTGGATCAAGATGTTCCACTTCCTCACCTGGACAGATCTAACCATGTCCAAACTCCCCAGCAGGGCATCATCAACCGATGTCAGCTGCAGGTTTGCTACACACCCAATTGTAGCACAGCCCCTCTGTGGAAGAAACTCACTGTTGTGAACAAAATCTAGCAGAATGCTAGGGGCAAGAGCCCGTAACTTCATATCTATCCATCAACCACCCAGGGGAGGGATGAAAAATGAGAGATTGAAGAATAGAGAGGTGTGCGATGAGAGAAAAAGTGAGCAAAAGGGTTTTGAGAGAAAAACCGAGCCTGAGGGTCGAGTGATGTGAGAATCACAAGTGAGAAAGGGTGGGAAATAATACCCGGTGAAACAGGCCCCCTGTGCGCATTTGAGTCTTTCATTGTGTTTTGTTTGTCTCAAGTCTTGCTTTGAGTCGTTCCGAGCGTGTCTCGATGTGTCTAGGTTGTGTGCCTTTTATTTCCTTGTTGAGTCGTTTTGCTGTGTTCAGTCGTAGGCTCAATACCTGGTCGAAAACTCATCTCTCGATTTCAAAAATAAAATAGTTTTGTGCTCAGAGTGCTGTGCCATTCTCCACATTTGTGCAAAAAGGAATTTGTTCTTTCAAAAACTGCAGGGTTCAACCCAGGTCAGGTGAGAATAGTAAAACAAGGACCTATCTAAAGCTATGTGGGTTCCAGACTGCAAAGCAAAAGACAAAGAGGAAAAATCGAAGCATCTGAGTGTGTTTCACCTCCAGCAAATTCCGTGGGATGTACCCCTTCAAGCCTTGTCAATGCTCCGAAGTATGGGTGTGCCTCTACCTCAAGCTCAAAATGTTTCTGCGGAAGTATCAACTCATGTCTCCGATACGTAGCTCATTGCCAGTTTGCATGCACAAGTTGTATCCTTTTGGAATCTATTGTGACCCCTCCGAGAGGTAAATCGGAGGTTGTGTTTGAATTGGTCTCATTAAGACGTGTATTTCCTTATTCGACATTTTATTTCAAACACACTGTTGAGATTGCATCGAATATGCATTAATTATTGTGCACAGAATGTGTATGTACACTCGTCCCACTTGCATTATGCTGCATGTTCCAATTGCATTGTTATGCACCCACTTCATTTGCATCGTGATGCCCATCCCAGTTGCATTGTTATGCACTTATTTCACTTGCGCTGTCATGCATGTTTCGCCCACATTGTTGTGCGCCTTTTTACTTGCATTGTTTCTCTTTCCTCTCTCGCGTGTACTACGCTGAGAGGTTTCTTTTTTTGCTTTCCTCTTTCCTCTCTCGCGTGTACTACGCTGAGAGGCTTTTCTCTTCCCTCTCTCGCGTGTACCACGCTGAGAAGCTTTTTTTTTCCTCTCTCGCGTGTACTACGCTGAGAGGTTTCTCTTTGCTTTTCTCTCTCCTCTCTCGCGTGTACTACGCTGAGAGTTTTCTTTTTGCCTTTCTCTTTCCTCTCTCGCGTGTACTACACTGAGAGGCTTTTCTCTTCCCTCTCTCGCGTGTACCACGCTGAGAAGCTTTTTTTTCCTCTCTCGCGTGTACTACGCTGAGAGGTTTCTCTTTGCTTTTCTCTCTCTTCTCTCGCGTGTACTACGTTGAGAGTTTTCTTTTTGCTTTCCTCTTTCCTCTCTCGCGTGTACTACGCTGATGAGGTTTCTCTTTGCCTTTCCTTCTTCTCTTGCGTGTACTACGCTGAGAAATTTTATCCTTCTTCTCTTGTGTGTACTACACTGAGAAATTTTATCCTTCTTCTCTTGCGTGTACTACACTGAGAAATTTTATCTTTCTTCTCTCGTGTGTACTACGCTGAGAAGTGTTACTCTTTCCTCTCCTGTGTACGATACGCTGAGAGATGTTGTGCTTGAGACTCCGGGTATTCTCGGTAGTCACTTTTAGCCTTCTCCGCGCAAGACGCCGTGAGAATTGCATAATTTTCTTACATCCTTTCTACATGACATGTAGTTGGGTTCGTGTTTACTTGTTTGCATAGCATTCGCTTAAAATGTTGCATTTATTTTGCATAATTGCTTCATTACAGCATCCTTTGCATGATCATAAGTTATGCACTTGCATTGTGCATCACTTTGCTTCCTGCCCCGAACTACGCTGGTTTGATTCCTTGCAAAGGGATACGTAGGCAGCCTGCGGGCACAACCATTTATCTTTTTATATTTTGTTTGTTTGTCCAAGTCTTCGACCTTGTCAAAAATGGGTCGTCTCTGGGCTTTGACATTCACTCCCGTCATTGTTATGACTTTCGAGTTCTGTCAAAGAGGGGCAACTGTAGACACCCCATTTTTGACCGCCCTCAAGACTTGGGCATTACTGATGGTTTGCTCGGTGTTGAAAGATGTGCAGGGCACAGGTCCAGTTTCTTCAGCAAGGAGAGGGGCAAGTCTTTCAAAACACTTTGTTTAGAGGTTTGGAATTGAAGAAAAGAGGAGAAGAGGGAAGAAAACAGGTTGAAGAAGAAGATCGGCAAAGATCTGGGTAGAAGGGAGTCGAGCAGCCCTCGCTGAATCAGGCTTATTCAATTGCATACTTGGATTTGAGCTATGAGGCCACCACCATCGGAAAGAAGGCTTCCGGGGCTTCACTTTGCACTCAAGAATCTCCTAGAGCCAAGCCCGGGTGGAGGAGATATGGTTGGTTGAAGCTGGGCATCATCCCGGTTGGATCGAGTCTGCGCGGCTTCACGGAAAAGGGCATAACTTTTTGCATAGGAAGAATTTTGATGCAAGGTTTGCGCAATTGGAAAGCTAACTTCCAGGGCTTCGATTTGCATACCCACCGGCACTTTTTTGACCTCAGAATCATCTATCGGCACTATATTTTGCCGACCGGCAATATATAGTGCCGACCGGCACTTTATTTTGGCCGATGATCAAATTTTCTGGCCGGTTTGCACCCTTTGCACCCTCCAAGCCTGGTGCATACCAGTTGTGCCAACTGGGATGCACAGAACCAGATCCACGTGCATACATGTGCCTATTTTGCACCCTTTAACCACCTTTTGGCCTCTTTTGTGCACCCTTTGCTCAAGGCTTCTTGAGGAAGCCTTGACCCCTTGTCTTGGCTTCCTCAAGAAGCCTACCAGCTGTCCAAGCTTCTTGAATAAGCCTTGGTCCCTTTGACTCTTTTGTATAGCTTCTTGGAGAAGCTTTATGCCATTTCATTGCTCTATAAAAGGAGCTCTCCCCCTCCATTGCAAAAGGTTGGATGTTTGGAACAAAAAACCAGAGATATAGATACATATCTGATATAGATACATATATCCCTCCATCTCTCACTATATCTCTCTCATTCAACCTCCAAACACCCTTGTTCTTGGGCCATTCCTTCACCAACCCATAGCACAACACCACCACTTCCATTTCCAGAATTTGGGAGGTCATTTGCAGAGCTTAGGAGCACCAAAACTTGGTCCAAGAGGTGCTGGTTTGCTGGTCTACAAGGGTAAGCACACTTTTCCCCAAAACTAGCATTTTCTTGGTTCATATCTAAGCCATAGTTGCATGTATTTTTGAGCTTCGATGTAAACTACAAAGAGGCTTATTTTGAGCCCTTCTTCAACATTGAAGAAGGGCTCAACACTGTTGGGGACCTCCATGTATGACTTGCTTCATTACCCCTCTTTGGTCCCCATTTTTGCATGACTTGTTAGCCTACCATGCTTCTGTTTTTGGGCCTTTGACAGGCCTGAAAAGTGTCTTATTTTGCCCCCTCCTACATGTCTCATGAAGGGTCTTTGGCTTTTTGGTGCACCCTTCTGGTACTTCATGTTATACCCCTTTGTGGGCCTTAATCTTGCATTGCATTTTGAGCATGTTTGTATATTGATTTGGGGCTTGTCATCTACTGTGGGTAGTCATATTTTTGGTCCCTCATCAGTATTGTAGAAGGGTATTTTTCAGTTTGGTGCATGCTTAGCATACCTACCATGTGATGCCCTGTAATTGCCTTAATATGCCTTAGGTTGTTAGCCTTTGTTCGAGCATGTTTTAGGCTTAGATTTGTGAAGCTTTTGTGCTTATTTTTCCATGCTTTAGGTCTGTCTTAAGTTGTTTGAGTCGATCCTAGCATGCATTACATAGCCTCTTTGCATTTTGTGGCTTGTATGTTTCAAGTATGTGAATGTGTGAGCATTGTTGCATGCTTTGTTGATTTATTTAGTTGGTTTGGAACCTCCTATAACATGATTTCAGAGCTTACGTTGCATGCTATATGCCCATACTTAGCCTCTTTAAGTGTGCTTAAGAGTTGCCTTGTTTATGCTTAAGGTGTTGGAACATGATTGCATGCATGTGTGTGTGCATGTGTGTGTGCATTTTGTGCCTTCATTTCCATGATTATGGTCACTGTTTTGGACCTAGTAGAGAGCTGTCCAAGTTAGTGTAAGACCATCCTTTGCATGTTGATGCATGCTCACCTTGTGTGTTGTTGCATACTTATGTGTTGTTGCATGTTTAGGTTGCCTAACATGATGCGTGCCTTGCACACTTGCATGCTTAGATCACATCTTGTATGCTTGTCACTCCCATTGTCATTCCATATCTTGCATACTTGCTCGCTTAGGTTGTGTGCCTAACATGCATTGTGCATTACTCGCTTGCATGCCCATGTTGCATACTCAGTTAACATGCCTAGGTTGCATTGCATGAGCATACATGCCTTGCCTCTTGAATTGAGTATGATGGAGGTTGGGTTTCACTTGTTTGTTTGATTTGCATTTCATTTGATATCAAAGTTGCTAACTTGGCTTTTGGGCCATCATGCGTTGAAATGCGTGATTGATGGCCCGGGGGTCGAGGGCCATGCTCCCTTGAGTCCATTGCATGATAGGGAGTGTGTCCGTGCATACATTTGTCCTAAAATCCCATACCTTGCACTGCTGGTCTGCTGTCGCTGTCAAAAACTGTCTCCTGCAGGAATTTATTGCCGGCCGGCAATATTTTGTGCCGACCGGCACACTTTTTGTGCCGACAACTTCAGAAGCAGCCGATGGACACATACTATAGCCGGTGGATATTTGCTTCAGCCGGTGATGTTCTGAGGTACTCAGGGGATCTGTCCCGGGACTTTGGCAATTTTCCAGAGAAGTAAGACAGTAAAACAGAGGCAGCAGTGGCACGGTGTAGGCTTTTCCGGGCAAGTCGCAACGAACATGCATCATTCGCGCATCCCGAGGCAGGGCTGAGGCCCCCTTTCTTTTATTTACTTGATTTAATTTTAGTAATTAGAATTTTGTAATAATTTATTCATTTATTCTTTGGGACTGTATATTATTCTTTTGGTCCCTCCGTGTGAGGGCATATTTGTAATAAGGGTGTGTGAGTGTGTGTATGTCTTCCAACCCCCATTTCTTTCTCCCTTTTATTTACCTGCTTATGATGGTAGATTAGGGCATATTTAATTTAGCATACCTTATGCAATGCATGCGTGCATCCATGCATTTGTTGACATGCATCGGGCTCGGCACATCATACAAACTGCATCGTACTTTCGATTCCGAATTGAATACGTGTTATTTGTAGCATTCCATATGCCATGTTTAGGATAGCCGAGCCTGCCTAGATTACATCTTTGCATGTGTTGCATTAGACATTTCAGTATGCTTAGGTCCATGCATGGATTTCTAATAAGCTTCTGTTTTGGCTTGGAGTACTAGGTGAGCTTTTATGCTTTAGCATATCGCATGCGTGTGAATGTTGCCATGATAGCATGCTTACCATGAGGCTAAGTGCTTATGTGATATAACTGCTTGAATGCCTGTGGGTGGAGGTTGAATTACCTAACTTGGGACAATGCATTAAAACTGTGAGTTTTAAGCCCACTAGATAGTGGCAAAACTGTCTTTTCTAAAAGCCCACTTGAGGGTGGCAAAATCTGCATTTTAGCCTACTTACGAGTAGCAAACCATTTTCAAAACAAACTTACAATGTTTTGTTCCAACTTGGGCGATTTGGTCTATACTTGTTTGCTGCGCGCATAACATAGTAATTCTAGGCTAATAATTGGAATAAGGGCATGTAATGTTTTCAAAATCGGATATCACGGTTAGTAGAGGCCGGTCTTCGGACCGGGCGAAAGGGGGTGCTCATAGCTGACCTTCCCCGATCGTACCCAAGCTCCCGAGCCAAGACCACTTTGGTGATGACGGACATGTGGCCTTCGGCACCGAGTCAGGGTTTCCTAAATTTCCCATTTTAAAATATTTAGGTGGCGACTCTGTAATCTGGCAAAGCAGTCCATGTTTGGCACTTCTTTTCAAAAATCAGTTTTTCTTCAAAACGATTTGCCAGAGTTGGACTCTTTGGTTCAGATTAAGAACCGTAACATTTGAGTCCTTCGAACTGTAGTGACCCAACATCGAACCAGAACGGGGGGGGAGTCGCTCCCTTTTCCCCGGGATGCGTTCGGGGACGTCTACACTTGACCTTGGAGCTGAGATTCTTTAAGACTTGTTTGGGCCTCCTAAAGCTGGTTTTTGACCCAGAAGTTGTTCTCTTGCTGCTGTACTTCAAAGATGAGCATATTCCCTTTTTTAAGCTTATTTTTGTATACCATGTTAGCCACCTTTGCATGCTGGTTTAGGCTTGGTTGTTAACTACAAAAAGCTCTATTTTTAAGAGTTAAGAATGTTGGTTTGAGTCCTTGTTGGGGTTAGGGGTGGTCTACCTTCTTTGGTTACTTATTTGCTAAGTTTTTGTACCACCTTTTAAGGCTATTCAAACTATCTCTTTTTGGCCTTTTAACCACTGAATTCCAGAGGAATTTCAGTAGTGGAAAGGTGGTTTTGAGGTCCCAAATAGGAGGGGTTGATCCCCTTTCCTCTTGTCTTGTTTGCATGAGTTGATGGCCCACCAAATGAGCATGTGTTTCTACTTCTTTGTGGCTTTGTTCAAGCATATATTTGTGACTTTTTAGACCTTCCATAACTCTATTTTTGGTTTGTTTGATCATTGGTTGCTTGCTCTTTACACTTGTAGTGTAATCTTGCTCACTAACTTTGCATGCTTGCTACTTTAGCCCATCATTCTAGCTTATTTTGGCTATACTCCAGCATGCTTTTACTCATGCTTTAGCATGTTTTAACTCTGTTTTGAGTGGTTTAGGTCATATGAGGCTTGCTTTGTATGGCTATAGCATGATAGGTTTTAATAGCTTTGTGTTTTGAGTCCTCTAGCATGCTTTGCTTGGGTTGTTTGCATGATATGACATCATTTAATATGTGATTTCAAAGCATATATCACTGTCATACTCTCATATGTATCACTCTTTCAATGCTTTTGAGAAGTTAAACCTCATGTCTTGTTTGCAAGCCAATACATGAGCTTATTTTTTCTTGCCATCTATGCTGCAAGTCTAGCATGTTTTTGCTACTATTTCAACCTGCCTTAGGTCTGTTTTGAGTGGTTAAGGTCATTTGAGCTTTGCTTAGTATGGTTGTAGTATAAAGGACCTTGACTAGCTTTGAGTTTTGAGGCCTTTAACATGTTATGCATGTGATGTTTGCAAGGTATGGCACCATTTGGCATGTAATTTTAGTGTATATAGTGTAGTTACACTCTCATATATTTGACTTCTTTATAGCTTTTGAGGGTTGTGTATTATGCATTGCTTATAGGCCAACATGTGTGCATGTTCTTCTAGTATTTTGAGCTTCCATTTCAGCATGTTTAGGCCATTATTTTGGCATGATTGAGCTCTGTCCAGGGCTGGTTTGGACATTTGTGCTATGTATTGCATGCCTCTTGTGTATTGCTCTTTACTAGTTTTGATGTTTTTGGTCCTCAACATGCCATGTTTGCATTGCTTGCATGCTTTAAGGTCTTTAGCATGCCATTTCAGCACTAAATATCTACCACCTCCCTCATTTCTTCATTCTTCCATTTCATTTGAGGGTTGTTTGGCCTTGAGATTGTGTTTGAGCTTGGGATTAAGACTTATGTTTAAATGGCTTTAACCCTCTTTTGAGGGTTCCTCCTAGTCAAAGGCATGGTCTCTCCTATGCTTTAAACCATTCTTTTGGTTGACCTTCTCTCCTTAGAGGACTTGCACATTGGACTTAACCAATTAAAGAATGGATTGGTAATCTAAAATGTATAAACAAGAATTGAGTCAACTAAAACATGCCAAGATAACATATGTGTGTTGCATTGCATGTGTTTGGATCAGACGTTAATCCAAACACAAGAAATATGGGACGTTTCATACTTGAAGTGATGAAACGTGTCACGTTTCTTGGTCGCTAACACCCTTGATCAAGCATGATAGGGTGGAGGCTCTTTGTGTGTTGTTTGTGCATTCATAAACATGGTATAAGCTTGGTTCTTGGCCACCATGCATTGAAAATACTTGGTTAGTGGCTTGAGAGCCAAGTGCCATGCTCCTTTGAGCTTAAGACATGATTGGAAGAGTGGCAGTGCCTACATTGTCTTGCAAATACATTGTTATGCTTCTATTGTTCTCTGTTACAGCAAAACCAGAAGCCTGGAGAAGCAACTAGCCGGCCAGCCAGCCAGTTTTACTAGCCGATCGACCAGTAGCACTAGCCGACCGGCCAGTTTTAGTGGCTGGCAGCCACTTTTTCTGGCTGGCAGCCCACTAGCAAATTCCTGTTTTAAAGTAAAGGCAGTCTGGAGGTTGGTACAATTTTCAGAGATCAAGGCAAGTGCAAACAGAGGCAATTGACAGCATGGTAATGGATTTCCGAGCGAACGCCAACCGAGCATGCATCTTCAACCTCTTGGAACAGAGCTGAGGCAGTATGATTTGTAATTAGCTTTACTTGTTAGTTAGCTTAAATTGGTAATTTAATTAATTAGTTTGTTAATTAATTAAGTGTTGTAATAATTAGTAAGTAGTTTACTAGTTATTCGTTTTGTTGTGTAATAATTAATCTAATTGGCTTAATTAGATGGGTTAGTTAGCTTAGCTTAGATTAGCTTAGCTAATTCATTCGGACCCTCCGTCGAGAGGGTAAATGTTGTAATAAGTGTGCGTGTGTGTGTGAATGTCTTCTAACCCCACGTCTTTCTCCTTTTTACTTAACCACTTTCGATGGTTAGTTTAGGGTCATTTTCAATTAGCATACATTATGCTTGCATGTTTGCATTATTCATTTGTCTTGCATGCACCGGGCTCGGCGCATCATTTAAACTGCATTGACTTTCAATACCTATTTGAATACATGCATCAAATCATTACATTCATATGCCATCTTAGATAGCCGAGCCTATTTAGTTGCATTTTTGCATGTGTTGCATTAGGCATTTTAACATAGCTAGGATCATGCATGATTTCTAACTAGTTCTCTGTTTTGGCTTGGAGTACACTGTAAGTATTTCCGCTTTAGCATACTTGCATGTGTGTGAGTGTTGCTATGATAGCATGTTTGCCATGAGGCTATTTGCTTAATTGTTATAATTGCATGAATGCCTGTGGATGAAGGCTTCATTAATTGAATTGGAACAATTCATCAAAATGTGAGTTTTAAGCCCACTTGGAGTGGCAAATCATCATGTTTTAAGCCCACCTTGTTTGGTGGCAAATCCGCATTTCTAAACCCACTTGAGGGTGGCAAATTCAAACTATTTTCGAAAACAAATATTGAATTGTTTTGTTCTAATTTAGGTGATCTAGTATACTTGTATGATGTGCGCATCACGTAGTAAGTTAGCTAAATAACCGGAATAAGAACACATGTGTTTTCAAAATAACAAATCATGATTAGTAGAGGCCGATCCTTTGATCGGGCGAGCGGGGGTGTTCATTTCATGACCTTCCCCCCTCGTACCCAAGTTCCCGAACCGAGGCAACTTTGGTGATGACGGATACGTGGCCTTAGGCACGAGTTAGGATTTTCTAAATTTCCCAAAAAACAAAACATTTAGGTGGCAACTCTGTAATCTGGCAAAGCAGTCCATGTTTGGCACTTCTTGATTAAAATCGATTTTTCAAAACGATTTGTCGGATTTGGGCTCTTTGGTGGTTTATCAGTCTTACATTGCACTTTGTGAGACTAGATATAGAACCGTGACAGGAGTCTGAACTGTAGTAGCTATGAACCCAAATCTGTGCCCTCTCCAAAAGGGGGGCGCGCAGAGGAAGTTTGGGCGGTCTACAATGGGTTTGAAAACTATTTTTGTGTAACCGGACATAAGCCTTGGAACTTGTAGCCCTTGAGGGCATTAAATTGTATTTGACTTGTTGTGCCACATGCTATAAATTCATATTCTATGAATGTTGAATGTATAATTGCATGTGGTAATACATTTGTAAATCTTTAGAGTATAATGAATACAAATGTTAGAGATTTGATGATGATGTTAATGACGTGGCATTATATTCCTTATACATTTATGCGACGGAAACTATCAAATTGGAAACAAGATCATTGGCGGAATATGATGAGTTTATTTATGTTAATTTCTTCAGGACGTTTTAGTTTGGGTTTCGTACAAACAACAGCTAGTTGAGATTGGAGAGAGAATGAGGAAAACATGGAGGTTGCTTCGACGGCAGCGGTGGTAAAGAAGGAGGAGAGAGAAATCATTGTGATTGGGAAACCCAAGAGACAGAGAGAGAGATAGAGAGAGTCAGATATTGAAATAAACAAATGGATATGCAATATATATATATACATGGTTATTTTGGTCATTTTATCTAAACTTGTCCTTATGGACAAACTAAGGGTTGGTTTGGGATGTCCTAAAAAAGTGCACTTTTTGACTTATTGGTGGGTTTGAGTTGGGTTTGGGTTGGGTTTGATGTGATGTGTTAGAGAGGTGATGTGATTTAAATAGGATGATGTGACTTAAATAAGATAGTGACTTTTTGACTTTTTGGCTTATTTAGTATAAGCCAAACCAGCCCTAATTTAGCACTTGAATCTTTGGCCAAACAAAATTCAAAATTGAATTTTTTTTGTTTGAGTGCCCATTTTAAATACAAATTTTGAAATCTTGAGCTTTTTATTTTTGCGTTTTTTTGTGTGTTTAGCGAACTTTTTAAATATTGTATTCATTTTTTTTTTCAATAGATTCTTCCACAATTTTTTTGTTTTTGTTTATGTTTTTTTTTTTTTTAAATCTATCTAAATTAGGTGCATCTAAAAAAAAGGCGAAAATATGAAAAGAAAAAAAATCAAAAACCAAAAGAATTTTGTAAAATATTCTCTTTTAATTTGATAAGGATTATAAACTTAGGTCATGTTTGATTCAAAAGATTAATAGTAAAGTATTAACAATCCTATTAAATTAGTGTGGTATTCACTATCCAATTGAATTAATATCCATTGGATTAATAATCTCACCCCTACCCCATTACTAATAATCCTACTAATTTGTTGGATTAATTATCTGTTGGATTAATAATCTTAAACCAAAATGTTAAAACAAATATAGGATAATTGGGCCCACGGATTAATAATCTCAATCCTATACTCTAATCCACCCAATCAAACATGCCCTTAAAGGACTAATGTGAGAATTTAATATTGTATTTAGTTGAGAAATTTAAGAAGAAAAAATATGTTTAAAATTATGTAAAATATACATATATTTTATTCATATTACATATACTTTTTTTTCTTTTTCTTTTTTTCAAATTCTCGAACTAAACCCAATCTAAAGTGACAATGTGGGAAAACAAACTTAAATGACACTTGGTTCTAATCTGACGTGGCAAACTTTGTCAATAATTTGAATAGAAGAGTAAACTAAGGAAATTTATGACGTTAAGGAAAAATAAAATAAAATAAAATGAAAAAATTGTCAAACTTGAGAGCGGCAAAATATATCCTTACAATTACAACCCTGGTGTGAGAAGACGTGTAGCTCAGAAAGTTAGTGGATTGTCATGGCCTTGGTTTGAGCTTCCCAATTAAAGGGATTCTATTTACATTTAGAATAATGCTTGGGACTCCCTTTTGGGGGTCACCCCCTCACCCCCCCTTTGCCACGTGGCAGGGGGTGATTGGAGGAGCAGGAAAAAAAAGAAAAAGAAAAAGAAAAAGTAACTAATGAGAGAGAGAGGGGGTCAAAGGGGGTGGGGGAAAAAGGGGGGATGAATCATTGTTGTTACATTTAAAAAATTATTACGCATGCGTAATTAAAAAATTTTAAAATTTTAATTTATTATATTTTAATATAAATTTATTATTAAGAATAATAAATATTAAATCTTAAAATAAAATATTATTGTTTATGATACACTCTAATCACATATATGTAATTTTTTTTTTTTTTCCAACTTTCAATTGATTTCTTTTCTTCTTCTTTTTCTCTTTAAACTGCAAACCACTCCACTAAAATTTACTATTATCATCAACATCATTATTTCTTATCTTTGCGAATAGAAAAAAGTTTAAACAAAATTAAAAAATTGATGAGAATAATAATGAAAATTATTTTTTGAAACAATCCATCAAAGAAGAGATAAGGATTCACATAAATATCAAAATATAATTTTTGATTTTTGTACTTTTTTTTTTTTTTTTTTGACGTAAAAATGAATGTTCAGTCTGTTTTAACATCATTAATGTTCAGACTTTCAGATTCGAACAAATTCACTTTGTTCAGCAGTATACTACTGAACAAATTCAACATGTTAGGATCAAAAAGTTCAAACTAAATAATATTGTTCGGCATTGTAAGTCCGAATATGGTGACTTTATTCTTATTTAAGTGTACCTTGAAGGGTAATTTAAAAAAAAAATTATAAAATGAATTAAGAATAACACAAAATTCTAAATAATTAAATAAAATATATTAAAAAATTGAGAGTACTTAATAATTTTTTAAAGGTGGAATGCATATCTACATGATCCAACTAGATCAAATGCTTACTTGTCCACATCAATGAAACTATCAAACCCTACCTCACATCAAAGGAAATTGATCACTCGTTTAGGTTGTTTTGGGAAGCAACTTATATGTTTGACTCATTATAAAAAATAAAAAGTAAAAGTATAAAAAGAAAAAAAATTGATGGGATTCTAATAAGTTAATAAATTAATAAATTGACTTATAACTTTGTTTTCAAGTAAGGTTCTTTATATAATTTCCTAACATAAGGCGACTTAGGGTTCGTTTGGTGTGTGAGTTGACTTTTTGATTTTTTGATTATTTTAGTACGGGATTAAAAAGTTTGGTTTGTGATAGATTTTTTAACTTTTTTTTTACTTTTGCGAGAGAAAAAATGAAATAATTATGATTTAGATGTGACATTTTATCTTATTGAACTAAAAAGCTTATTTTATCTTTTTGTAACTATTTTAACTAAAAAACTTCATTTAACTTATGCCAAACGAGGACTTAGGCGTTGTTTTCTAATATAAGGCGACTTAGGAGTGGTTTGGAAAGTAGGTTGGCTTTTTGATTTTTTTGGTTATTTTAAAGAGCTTGGTTTGTAAAGAGTTCTTGACTTTTTTGGCTTTTTGATTTTTTTGTAAGAGAAAAAAGGTAATGATTATGGGGTATTTTGAGAAGCAGCAATGATTCAGACCACTAATTTTGATACTCTAATGGAGCACTAATGACATGGCAATGAATAAAAAAAAATAAAATAAAAACAAACCAAGACCAAAACATCACATCACTGTGGGTGGAGCCCACTGCCAACTCATTACAACTACCTTTAGAGCTCAAAATTTAGAGCTCCAAAGCATTTTTCTTTGAGAAATTTGTAAAAAGCTGACTTTTGACTTTTTACCAAACTTTTTAGCTTTTTGAAAAGTGATTTGGGAAGTTGGTAAAAAGCTGACTTTTTGTTTTTTAGTTTAATATTTATTTATGGTGTCAAATCAAATTAAAATGACCAAAATACCCTTACCCAACATAAGAATTTTATTTTTTTATTTTTTTGTCATAGGGCCTAATTTGTAATTTCACACCTGCGTTTTTGGCCCTTCCCAAACCAAATTTGTTGCGTTTTTGGCCACTTACGTTTTTGGAAAATGATAAAAAAAAAAAAAAAGTGACTTTTTATGGCCCTTCCCAAAACGACATTATGGGTTGGATGTGATATTTTGACTTATTAGATTAAAAAATCTATTTTATTCTTTAGGACTAAAATAATCCCAAACCTATTTAAATCCACTTGCCAAACCATGGGTTAGACACTCGCCCCGCTTGCCTAGGCCTCATACAGGGAAGGACTTTTTTTTTTTTAATTGTTATTTCTAAGAAAAATAACAATTCAATGGATATTTTAAAAATTAATTATAAATTAGTGATAAAGTATATAAATATTAATAATTAAAAATTTAAGATAATATTGTTTGGCATTTTTAATTTTAAATATTTTTAAATACAAATATTGTAGATTTCAAATCCACAATGAAATTACGTATTTGAGAGGTTGGTTATTTTAATTAGTTTTTAACTTTTTTTATTATTTTAGTATGAGTGAAAAAGTTGTGTTTGAAAAGTTGGTTGATTTTTTTTTATAATTGATTTGATGGTTGTGAAAAAAAAATAAAATAATTATGATTTAGATGTAATATTTTGGCATATTTTGAAAAATTGGTTAAAAGTTATTTTTTTGACTTTTTTGAGTCACGTCACCTCTCTACATTTTTGTAAGTTTTTTAAAAATAAGTGAAAAAAATCAAAGCATTAATTTTTTGACTACTTCCTAAAATAAACCATTGTGTTATTAACTATTTTAATTTATTTTGTCTTTATTAATTATTTTAACCAAAAGTTGACTTCCCAAGCAGGGCCTAAGGAGGATCTCTTTTTTAGATTTTGAGTCTACCCATTGTCTTGCAATTTTCAAATCTATATGATCCAACTAGATCAAATTCCCACCTGTCCATATCAGTGAAACAATCAAACCCTACCTCACATTTGAGCTTAATATTGGGTGACTTTGTACCATTTAATATTTTCCAAATGTAAAATAAGAATAAATTACCATCAAAGGAAATTGATCACTCCTTTCTTTATATAATTTTCCAAGGCGATTTAGACACTCGCCTAGGCCCCATATAGGGCAGGATTTATATATATATTGACCAGATTTATTTAGTGAATTAGGTTGACTGAGATTATGAATACTATGTGATTAAATAAAGAGAATAGTAATTTGGTGGTGTTAAGTTGGAGATATAAGGTAAATAGTGTTTATTTATACACCATTGGATTAGTAATATCATAATATATTATTTTATAATTTTATATGATTTTATAAATTTTTATATATTTTAAGTGTTTATATAAAATTATTATAAATAATATATTATAATTTAATTTTTTTTTTCAAATAAGATATAATTTATTTTTATAACGTATATATAATATTATTATAATAAGAGAAAGATATGGTGGATCACCCACCATATATATGTATCATGTATTAAATTATATATATAATATTATTAAATTATAAAATATAATATAAAATAAATTCCAACATTAATAAGTTGTTGGATTGTTTTCACAATCTTATCTCCCACTAGGAAAAGTTAATCCCATTGTACTGTAGGAATAGCAATCCACCCGGAGTAACAATTTAGGAGTAAATAAATCAACCAAACAAGTTATACGTGGAACCCATCTCATTCATACTCCAGTCCACCTTCTGAGTTAGCCAAACGAGCGCTATGTGTTATTATTAGGAGAAATAACAATTCAATGGATATTTTAAAAATTAATTACAACTTAGTGATAAAGTATATAAATATTAATAATTAAAATTTTAAGTTTTTTGATGAATTTATAACAAAATTGTGAAACTGTGGTAATTTTCCCTTATTATTATATAGTATATGTATCACATAAAAATTAAGGTCTATAAGTACAACTCTTGAAATTTGTTAAAAATATTAATTATTTTTATAGTTTTGAAAATTACATCATGTTCTTTCAAATTTTTAATCACGAATGACCATTTTCATTAATCAACTGTTTAGTCAATTAATAATTTTAATAATGTAAAAAATATATTTCAATGAAAGCTTTTGATAATTTTAGTGTTGTATAAAAGGGTAATTAGAAGTTTTATTTTTTCTGTTAACTCTGTTAAATGACAAATTCTGACAAGAGATATTTGTAATTTTTAGAACCACGAGAGCCAATCCACATTTTAAGTAAATATCAAGGGATGTATTTATGATTTATCCTAAAAATAAAATTAACAGTTAAATAAAATTAATAAAAAATAGCAGCCACCAATTCAAAGTAGGCTTGTACAATTGTAGGATTTTTTATTTTTTTTGGTTTTTAATATTTCAACAAATTAAAATCACTTAAACGATGATAATTCATAATCTTGAATATATCATCTTGAACATAATTTTTTTGAACTATTAATTGTTTATATATATATTTTTTTCAAAATAAGATGTTTCAAAATGAATTTTGCAAATTGAAGAAAACAATTATACATGATAAATTATATTCTAAAAAATCATTATTTTTCAAATGCATGCATTGCATACAAAATATTATTGAAAATATTTTTAAAAAAATTTTTTGGGGGGATAAATAGAATACTTGTAATAGTGGCTTTTCTACACAGAAAAAGAAAAAAAAGAAAAAAAAATTCCAAAATTAAAATTGATAAAATCATAATTAAGATCAACTATGTCACAACATACATTAATTAGATTAGCCCTAATATCACTTGAAAATGATATGTTAAAAAAATTCTAATTAATTATTTTGCATATCAAAAAATGTGAAAAATATATTTTAAATAAAAAATTTAACTTGTTTAAACCTCAAGTAGGTCTGAGTCACCTCTGTAAAGCTGAGAGCCCTTTTGATCTCCAATTGAATTTCTCTAAGTTCCATTATTGGATTAATTGAGCATCATAGTGTCTCACCCCTTTCATAATCTCTCAATGGAAAACCAGCTTTCACTAAAAAAAAATGATTATCACGAACTTTAGGTTGCGTGTAAACTTTGAATTTGTGGAGAAATTTTTAAAGAGAGAACAAAAAAGAAAAGGATAAATGAGTGAATAAAAGCTTCTTTTTTTTTTTCTTTTCACTTTTTTTTCCTTTCAAAATTTATCCTTAAATTCAATATTCAAACATTCCACCCTTATCAGATCTGCCTCCACCCCTTCTTCGCTAGATCTGGCTTCGGCCGTCGTTTCCGCCGCCACCTCTCCGTTGCCGGCAGTCTAAAGATTTTTCCTATATATATATATATTTGGGTGCTTGGTTGTGTGGCTTGATTTCCGTCGGTGCTTTGATTGTAGCGTATCCTCTCTGTGAATGTAGCCTATATATTTATCTCAGACTTGTCCTATTATCAAACTCTTATGATCAATTTCTGCTTTGCAGTACGGATTTTGCGTCTTGATATATTCATAGCTTCTCTTTAGTGGTCTCTTTGAGGATTTTTTTTTTTTTTTTTTTTGGTCTAGTGTAGTTTTTATTTTGTTAGATTGGATTTCTTTACAAGTGTTGTTTAGCTTTCCTATCTTAGTGGAAGTTTCTATTGATCAAAAAAAAAAAAGCCGGCAAAATTACACTTCCCTTTGATTTTGTTAGTTGTTTCCTTCCTCTCTTAGGATTCTTTTTTCCTACGAAAATGCTCTCATTTTCTCCAATTGAATTCTCAATGTAAATTATTGGATTAATGACTAAGCGTCAACTTTTTTATTGTGTTCAAATCTTAAATTTATAAAATAAATAAAAATTATGAATGAAAAAAAAAAAAAAACAACAACAACAACAACAAAACTTACCACACTTGTTAGGTTTTTATTCTTGACAATTTCGTTTGACAAAACTTCTTTCAGTTGTAATTTTATTCGTTCTTTTATTTCAGTAAGGTTATGAGTATTTAGATGCGAATGTAACCCAAATCGTGCCTTTGCAGAGGAGTTTGTGATCTTATTCATATCATGTTTACCACTTCGCAGACTATGTCGGAGATCGAGCTGCCCGGTCAACTCATGAGGGTCCAAGAGGCAGCGCCCCTTGGCGGGTCCAGGGTAGCGCTCAGGCGGGGTCGAGGGGCAGCGCCCCCGAAGCAAAAAGTAAAAATGCAATCGAAGTTACTTGATCGCTCGAGCGGCCATTTGTGCGCTTGAGCGGAGAATATTTGATTCTAGAAGTTTGAACTATCTGCAAAAATACTAAGAGTTATGCTTTTGCGTTCGAACGACACTTCATGCGCTGAAGCGTAGACCATTATTTTGAAACACGTGTTTTAGTCAGTCCACTCGAGCGTCCATTCTTGTGCTTAGGGTTTTCATTTGAAACTTCTTTGTTTGTTTCCTTTGATATCTATGAAAGTTTAATCATGAATTGAGTGGATTATATTAAAGAATTTGTTTATTTTGTGTTATTCACAAAGAAAGAGTTGTTCTTTAGTGGATTTTGGAGTGGCTCTTCGTCGTAGATTCGACATCGGCGTTATGGATTCAACGTTGGGCAAGACAATTCCAAGATAAAGACGGTGGTGGAAGAAGCATATAGGAGTCAATTCAATTCGGGCGTGGATTCACTAGGTAATTGAGTGTACACTTGTGTAATTCTTTTTTGTCTTCTTAGTGGATTGTTTTGTGGTTTGTGCCCATGGTTTTTTATTACAATTGGAGACGCTCCAATTATGATTTTTCCACGTTAAATCGTTGTGTTGATTTATCTTTAATTGTTTGATTGAGATTGTTATTTACTGTTTAAAATTGACACATAATCACAAATCAATATCTTGGAGATTTTTAAATTTTTCAACACTTTTATTTTATTTTCTAAGATACTTCCCTGTGATTTTCCTAGTTGTGTCTATCCTATTTCTTGGATTCTTTTTGGCTTAGAAAATGTTTGCACACGCTTGAGAAACAACCAGGAAAAGAATTATAAAGTCAAAAAAACTCGGAATGTGTGAATTCCAAATAAATATTATTATTAGAATTCTGCTGCGTGCTAGTCTATTGTTTCAAACCTTTGATAATGTAAATTATACGTTGTTCAAAAACCTTGTTCTTGTCAATCGTTATATCTGCACGAGACACCACATTGAGCAACACATGAGCTAGTATACAGATTATGTCATGGCTCACATGCTTTGTTTGTTTTATTGCTTATTTGCAAGAAATTGTCATGGACTGTGAATTAACATTAATTAGGGTCAAGAAATATTGAAAATGAAAAATTATTCACAAACAAAATTTTTAAATAAAAAATTCATAAAAAATAATGTGACAATGACATTTTGAAAATTTTGAATTACTATAGTAGGTCTTTTGTTTTGTTTTAATTTTTTTAATTTTTTTATTTTTTATATCACATTCCTTAGGTGATGCAATGGAGAAGATTTCCGACCACATCTTTTTATATGAGAATTTTGTACAAAATATTTTTTTTGTATATCATACTAAAACAAATATTTATCAAATAATTTATCTAGACTATTTACATTTAGAACCCTTGTATTTTTATTAAAATTTCATTTTATATATTCTGTTTTTTTTTTAATTGTGATAGATAGTTAACCTTTACACATTAAGTCAAGTTATAATGTTACCTTTTTGTTCATCTAGCATTAATGAGATTGACCGAAATTGGCATGTGAGTTATAGTGGTTTTGTTTAGAACATAATTAAAAGTAAAAAAACTAAAATGAAATTTAGTGAAAGTATGTGAGACTACTGAGGCAATAAGATGGTTAATTATATGCCCCTAAAAAATGTTAAGTATTAAACAATGGCATTACAATTTTATTTAAAGTGTAAAAGATTATCACAATTAAAATTGAATGTGTCAAAATGGAATTTGACAAACTTCAATAATAAAAGAGGTCTCAAGTTTGAGCCAATATAATGGGTCACTGAAAGTTTGTTTGATTGTTAATTTTAGAGTTTGGAGATTAGTAGACGTAAACGTAAGATAGTTTGGAACTTTAAAATCTCTAAATTAGTAGAGGTGAGTGTAAGATGACCCGAACAACTGTTAAAAAAAAATTTCAATGATAAAGGTAGAGCAAAGAAATCATACCTACTGCATTTTTATTATTCCATAAGTAATAAAATCACATGGGTCAATAATGTTAGAGATCATCCTTTCTGTTTTTTCCTTCTTTTTATTGCTACTTTTTTGGCTCATAGTCTTTGATTGAATTGTCTTAAGGATGCCAATTGGAAACAGCAATTTAGATGCATTGTCATTGCAAAGAGATACAAAGAAACAAAACAGACTTTCTCAATAAATTTTTAATTACCTTTATTTTTTATTCTAATTGTTGAAGTACTGATAGAGAAAGGCTAACTAAATAAATAAATATCTCACCTGTTCCAGCAGATATTGTCATCTTAATAGAAAAAGATACTCAACAACTTGTGAAAGAATATGTTCAACATGTTTATTGGTTGTTCAAACAATATTAATGCCTAAGGCTCTGTTTGACATAAGATTCAAAATTTAAAATTGTCTATCGTTAAACTCAACAACATTCGATTATTTTCAATTAAAATGTTAGAAGAATTATATTTTTTATTATAATTTATTTATATTTGTGCTAAAATTTGACCACACAACCAATATGAGAAGATTACTTCCTCCAGAATATCTCTAGAAATGAGACCCGTAAAGTAGACTAGGATAAACTGCTAAAATGTATCTCTACAAAACCGAAGTTAGTAGTTGTCTATAGGGATGGCCATTTTCCTCCGCCCCTGCATCCCTCTGCCTCTTCCTGCATGAATTTTCCCTACCCGATGAGGAAGTGGGATTGGGGTGGATTTTCCTTCCCCCGCTCTGTTCTAACCTACACCCTGTAAGCTAGACTAGAGTGAACCACAGAGATGTACGCCTACAAGATTCATTTTTTGGGGTAAAAATTACAACCAAAAAAAAAAAAAATCTTTATTTTTATTGTTTTTTTTTTTTATGGAGTTTGACTCTTATAATAAAATAAACATTGAGTTTTTAATTTTGCCTATTTAAATATCAAAATTTTGATTTGTTTTCAATTTGAATTATTTATCTATTTTCGTCAAGTAAAATCGATGAAAAAAATTATTGAGCCATTAAATCAATGTATGCGTACATAAATGTCTAAAATATTTTTTTTTTTTTTATTGATTTTAATGATAAAAATACTTCTTCTCGGTCAATTTTACTTGATAAAAATAGACTAAGATTGTGTTTGGTTCATGTATTTGGGGAGAGATTTGAAAACAGAAAGGGAAAAAATGTACGAAATTAGATGAAAGATAGATTTATTTTATTTGTATTTTGTCTATATTTTTCATTTTCTTTTACAAATCCCTCTCTAAACTCTTAAACCAAACACAACATAATGATTTAAATTGAAAACAAATTAAAATATTATAATTTAAATTGACAAAATCAAAAATAAAATATTTATTTTATTATAAAGGTCAAATTTTAGATTTTTTTATTATAATTTTTTTCTTTTCTTTATCATTGTGAGATTTAAAAAGAATAAAATATATGTAAGTTTATCTCTACACGTGGATAAGTTATTTTTGTGTGTCATACTCATGAAATACAAATTATAATAAACAACCTAATCAATGATGTGCCAATACCCATTTTTCCCTTGACAACTTTAGTAAATGAGAATTTTTGTCAGTTTATCTTACAATTTTCATTACATCGGAACTATTGATGCTACATTTACACGATTACCTTTTCTATGGGCAGTGATGATACTACTTGTCCCTGATGGACGGGTCAGGTTGATCCACGCCTCCCGCACCGTTGTCCGGTCGCTGGGTTCACTGAGATACCTGCATAAAAGTTCAATGGGGAACGGAAGTCTCCCAGCGAACCCTCCGACGAGCAAATTAGAAGAGAGAGAGAGATTAGTGGAATGTAGAGATAGGGTGGTAATAAGGAACTTAACCTTCTTTTTGTCTTAGAAACCTACTTATATTCTTTATTCATCATTTCCTTGTCCACTCCGACCTGTCATGTTAGCCGAAAATCTATGTTCTAGCTTGCCTTGTTCATAGTGAGGCTATTCTGCTCCAACGTGAAGGGGTTATCGCATTAAATGCTGCAGGGGACCTCATTAATGGCTAATGTATGGTGCAATAACTCTGTAGGATCTTTGTCTGCTTACGTGGCTGGTTCTTCTCTTGACAAGCGTTTAGATGTCATTGGTTCTTGGTACAACGTTGGGTTCCAATAATATTGGATTTTAGTGTTTGAATCATGCATTGGGCTCTAAGTGATAGGCCAAAAGCCCCTATGGGCCCACCTATGGCAGACAGGTCGAGTTTAAACCCATGGTTAATTATGAATCTCGTTTCATTGATTTAAATTATTAATTTTATAATTTTTATATATGAATTATCACAAAAAGTCAATTTGATCTAATTATATAATCATTTGATTTAATTATATTTATTTTCTATATAAAAAAAAGGGTTTATTTTTAAATTATATTTGTCATTCATTTTAAAAATAATAATAAATGTCACTAATATCAATTTTTGTGCGGATTATCTACATATGGGAAATTATAAATTTAATTGTTTAAATTATCGAAATAAGGTAAATGGTGAGCTAACGGGCGTGAACTGGACTAGTCCAACCCACTATGTGGATTAGAGACAAGCTAATCTGTAATTTTATGTACCATGAAAACTTAATTTGCAAATAAACTGTAAGATGTAAATTTAAAATTAATATATTGTGAGATATATGTAGAATGAATCTTATCCATATAATTAATCTTGAATAAAATTCAACGTAATTTTTCTGAGTATATAATATAATCGTTCTATGTGTTGGTCATATTTATATGTATTAACTCTTGTGACTTAGGAGTTTATTCCTTTCTAAATCTCAGATTTAAAACCTCTTAGGTGTTATCAACTCTTGTGTTGTCCATACGGAGCTCTGTTCTGGCTTTAAATGGGCCCCTGCTAGTGGACAGTGGGATTGGTTCCCAAGGGATTTGTCGAGGTGTGCACAAACTGGCCCAGACTCCCTGAATTATCAAAAAAAAAATTTATATGCATTAATCGTTTTAATCAAATAATGCTATATAATAAAATTTTTATACAACATTTTAAAAAAAAATTAGTTTAAATAAAAACACACCCCGATAGCCGTCTTGCCACCACGCCGCCACCTAGGATGATTGGGTTCATTTGTCACCCTAAATCGAATTTAACCTAACTTGATTAAATCAATATTAAACAAGAGGATTTGAATTGGACTGTTTTAAATTCATAACACGGTCCAGCCCATTTGAGCTTGCCCATTTGTTGCATTTGGTTTTATCTTTATGGTTAGTGTCATTAAGAGACGAAACAAGGAAGACTAATGTAATTTTTAAAATTTGAAGTGAAATTTTGTATGAATTAGATTGGTTATTGTAATTGTAGACATTAAAATTTGAAGTGATTTAATCACCGTTCAATTGGTTTAGAAATTAAAATATTTATGATCAATTAAAGTTAAAATGATCAAAATCTTTAAAAGGATGTGGATTCATCAAATCACAAAGCTTAACTCATTTTAAATTATGAATCAAATTAGAAGAAAAGTAAACTCATTTTGACATTTTGGTTAAACTATTAGGTCAACTTATAAATACAGGTCCCACAAAGCCACTTAACAAAATCTCCCAATATATAAATAAAAATTTGTGGAGCGTTTAAATTCAAATTAAAAATTAAATTATTTCTATAAATAAGAAACAAATTTATCTCTTTGTTGAAAGTTATTATAATAAAATCAAATACTGATTTATAGGGTTTCCAAACTTAACAACCCATCCTTCGAGCTTGTAGAGGCTCTCATAGGGCAGCAAATGAACTGAGCTGTTTATGAACAAACACGGCTCGGCTCGGTTCGTTAAGGGCTTGACTCAGTTCGGTTCGTTTAGCAAATGAGCCAAGTTCGAGCTCGAGTAAGCTCGGCTCGTTTATCTTTATTTAAATTATATAATAAATATATTATTTATATATTAAATAATATATAAATATATATAAAAATAATAATATAAATGCATTATTTATATATTAAATAATATAAATAATATTTTTTATTTAAATATTTTTATTTAAATAATATAAATAATATTAAAAAAAATTATCGAGCCGAGCTCGAGCTCAATAAACGAGCTCGATAAGTAAACGAGCTGAGCTCGAGCTCAGCAAAGCTCGGCTCGACTCGGTTTGTTTACAGCTCCAGGCTCTCATAAAAAACGACCCTTAGCTTAAGGGACTTGGGGGTGGTGTTGTGCCTTCAAGGCACAGCATCTTAATATGCCCTCAAGGCACAGCAGCCTGTTATGTCCTTTTGTGAGAGTTCGTCCAAAATGTTTTTGATAATCTAAACCGTTTATATTGTAGGGTTCGTCAAGAATATTATTCGTGTAAAAAATCAAGTTAATCAGATATTCATAACCCTATGATTAGGTCTTAATTGTTTTTAAAAATTTATGAAAGTTATGTTAACCGTTAATTTTTACAAAAACAAATGTGCCTTGGTTATAGGGCTGTTGATATCTAATCAACTTGATTTTTTGTATGGATGATCTACTCAATGAACTTTACAATATGAACGGTTCAGATTATTTAAAGAAACTCGGGACGACACTCCATAATCACAACAACCTGCTATACCCAAAGGCACAACAAGATCCCTAGATCCTAGCTCAAGTGTAATATTCCTCACCACTGTTTACTGATTACCCACTGCTTACTGCTAAACTGAGACTAAACCTGTTAATTGACTGACTGGCTAAAATCTGGAATTGACTGATTGTCTGTATCTGTTTAAGTGCATCTCTATCTGTTCGACTGTTAAACTATCTGTTCATGTTTTATGTTTTAGATTGCGAATTGGAGGCCTTATCGGCAACCGAAACTGAAATTGATTAGCGTTATGTGCTAATTAGGATTTATGTGATTTTATGGTGTATTTATCTGAAATTCGATTTGGTATGATTAAATTAGTTGAAATGAAGCTAAATTACAAGAGTGGCCCTATTTACCAATTTGCCATCTAGTGGATTAATCTAGGCAACTCCTCTCCACTTCATACACTCTTGACTAAACATTTCATCAGCCCATTTTTTAGAGTCATAATCGACTAGAGAGAGAAAAGGTAGGAGAAATCTTGAGTTCTTGAGAATTGGCTTGGAAACTTTGTAGATTTCAGGAATTCATTGCATATTTGAGCTCCCTTCTTGAAATTGAAGACTTATGGTAGAGTAATCACCTTCTTATTTATGAATTGAATTACTTCTTATATGATTTAGATGATTGTTGAAGAGTAAAGCCAAGATATGGCTTATAATGTTGAATTGAAGCTCATTCCATGCATGCATGCCTATATTGATGAGTTTAAAGTTGTTTTCATGGAAGATCATTACATGCATGTTCATATTAGAGTTCTAGTGCATGAATTTATCATGTTTTTGAAAGGATTGGCTCATTTGAGCATGTAATTGAAGCTTTGAATTGGTTTAGACTCATGCATGTCACATTGGAAGTATGTTCTTTAATTTTGGTTTGAAATTGGATTTAATTGACTCACCTTTGGGTTTTGATTTTACAAATTGAGCTTTGAACCATGTAATACTATGGGTTTTGAAGTGTTTTCCAGAAAATTAGCCCAAGAGGATCGAATTTTGTGCATTGAAACTTGGTTCTGAACTTGAGGTTCAAATCTGAAATTTCTAGAATTTAGACTCACGCTCGAGCGAGGGAAAGTGGCGCTCGAGCGTGAAATCGTGCTCCCAGCACTTTGCATTGTTTTACAGTCCGCTCGAGCGGAGGAATGCACGCTCGAGCGGGGACTTGTGTCACATGCTCGAGCAGGTGTCGAGCGCCCATCGAGCGTGATTTTCACACATCCAGTACTTTTGCCATGTTTTGCAGTCTGCTCGAGCGTGGGAAGTGACGGTCGAGCGAAGAGCCTTTGTCTGCATGTCCGCTCGAGCGTAGAAAGCCACGCTCGAGCGCGACCCCTATTTTCTGAAAATTTTGTAAATTGTTTAAAAGTGCATCTTTGCATCATCTTTCCATCCCAGGCATTCCTAGGGCATGTTTAAGGCATCTTAATGAGGATATTGATGTAGAACCACATCGAGACAAATTAGGGATTAAGTTATTATTTCTCCAACTGTGTAGCTTAGTGTGTGTTCACTCTGTAACCATGTAAGGTTGGCATCCGGAGACGTTCTAGCTTATCTGTAGCCCAGAACTCTGTGAGTAACAACTGTGTAAAGATATGTTCAAATATGAATATCTTCTGAATGGTTAAACTGTACTGTTTCTGAATTGATACTGTTAACTGAATGAATGTATGTCCTCTATTCTGAACTGTATTGTGGCATCCATAGTAACTACTGTTACAGTTACTGCTACTGTTACAGAGATCTCTGTTAGTTCCTATCTTGGAACTTCTGTTTACTGTTATGATGGCCATCATTGACTGCTCGGTCTTTCAAGACCTACTGTTCACTGTACTGTTCCGCTAATGGATGTACCACATATGACTGTTATGACTGAATGACTGATATACTGAACCAATTGACTGTTTTCAAAACTGAAAGGACATTTATTCTTAACCTCTTTACGCATTATGTTATTCACTGGGCTTTAGCTCACTGCTCATATATATATGTAGGTGTCCAGGCACCGGACCGCTGCTAGGGGCGTCAAGCTAAGCACTGTTTTGTCAAGCCAACGTTTGTGCCTCACCTCGAGGTTCCAGAACTGTTCAAGCCAAGGTTGTTTTGGGGTGTTTTAGTTCTCCCCCTTTGTGTCTGTTTTTGTAATACTGTAAAGACTGAATAATACTGTTACTGTACTGTTATGGTAGGGATTTAGTCCCTAGCCTGTATGCCCATAAATGATGTATGTACATACTGTTTGTTCTGAATGTGTATATAATATGAAAAGTCTTTTTGTATACAGACTGTCACAACTCATTGAACATTGTTTAACTACTATTTTAGCTTCCGCCATGCCCCTATACTTTGTAATACTGTCCTACTGTTAAGCAGGCCTTCGGTAATCACGGATTACTAGTCAGTTACGGTGCTAAACCCATAGGGGCGGGTTTGGGTCGTGACATCAAGACTCTACGAAAGCTTTGAAACATTTTTCACAAGCCTTCAAACATTCATCTTTGCAAGTGGCATAGAAGATCACCACACATATCGACGACATGTCGCATCTCTTATGTCTTCGAGCATCAAGGCTTACCAAAACATTGATTCATTAATTGTTCAAAATCAAGTGGTTCAAGTTCTCGATCAATTTTCATTTCTCAAACTTCTCTGTACGAAGATTTGAAAAAATCATCAACTCATTCAAATTAACAACAAACTTTTATAACCGTTGAATTGTAACTCATTTTGGAGATCGAATCAAAGAATTTTGTTCTTTGTTATAGAACAGACCACAAAAGGTAGTATCCATTTAATTCAAATTAATAAAATTAATTATTTATACATTTATTTCTTATTTTAATTACACGATACAAAATTTGTGTATAATAATATATAAAAAGTTTATACCTCAATTTTTAGGATGATATTTGATATGATCTAAATAAGTATACTTTTTAACTTTTTACCAAAAAAGAATATACAAAAAAATAGAAGTGATGTGACCTAAAAAATAAAAAATAAAAAGATAGAAAACGTATTTTTTTAGGTCATGCCAAATGACCCGTCGATGTCACATTTTTTTATTCTAAAAATGTCTATAAAGTCAATTACATAAAAGCAGTAGTTATAACTTAATTTTTTTTTTCTTAAAACAATTTCTCTCAACCAATCATCGTTTTAGATTCATAAAATATTTAATATTTATATTTTGAATTTAATCATACACTTTACAATTTTATTTAGGTGTTGTTTGGTATGTGTCAAAATAACACATGTTATCTTAATACATTATTTTATTTGGATCACAATTATCTATTTTGGTCACATCATCTCTATACTATATCACTTTAACTCCAATCTGCATTTTATATTTTTTCATAAAAAAATCAAAAGAAAAATACTTGGGAGGCCCTTTTTTTGGGACCCCCACAATCCCTTTGGATTTCAACCATTAATATATGTATGTGACTCACTCATACATGTGTAAGGCCTACACTATCAATCGTTGAGATCCAAAAAAAATTATAAGGGTCCCCAAAAAAAGAGGTCTCAATCATTATTGAAATTAAAAAATGAGCAATGCTTGATATCCCGAATATGAGGTTACTCGAATGGCTCAAAATACACATTACCAGTCATCCGGGCGGACACTGACCGGACAACCGGTCATCAGGTGAGGAGGCTAACAGTCGCAGTCGACAAAGGTGACAATCGCGATAAACAATCTTTCACCCAGTCGTCTGGGTGGACATCCGACCGGTCATCCGGATAGACGATCGGCCAATACTCATTCAGGCTATTCGAGTAGTTCCTTTTCAGACTACCAAACATTATACTTAAAAAATATACCAATTTAAAACTTCCCAAACATCTCGTTAGAAGAACCGCAAAGGGTTAAATATGTAATTTGATGTCATCTGTCCTCAAACGATAACGTGTAATTTTGTCAGATAGGGCTACACCCCTTTTGATTGGTCGACACTAGGATTACAGACAGAAAAAGGTGCTTGGAACCTAAGAAAATTCACCAAGAAAAATTCCCCCCGGAAGAATTCTGATAAAACTCCTCTCGTCAAATGGCAATGGCAACGGCTTCGCCAACTGCTTATCTTCTTCATAACGTCGAGCACAGTAGTTTCTTTCCCGCCAAGTCCCGATTTCGTCAATTCTTTCCCGCCAAAAGAGCTTCAAGATTTCTCGCCATGGCACCTAAAACGAAGGTACTATACACTTGCATATATGAATAATCTTTCTAGCAGTACATTCAATTCAATTAAGACTGATAAGGGTTTACCCATGTTTGGTTGCTCAGAAAATTGCCAAATTCTTTTGAATTATGCTTATTATAGTAGTAATATATCTGTACTATTATATATCTGTTAATATATATATATATTATTATATATGTGAGCAATGAAGTTGGTGTCTAAGGATTTGGTGACTTCAGATCAGATTTCAACCTAACACCCTAAGTTTAATTAAGAGCACTCTTACCACATACACAATATACATATATTATGATATTAATTTCTTTATTATTTGTTTTTATTTTTATTGCATACACATCGCGTGTGCCTACATGTTGGTATATATATATATATATATCTTTATTTGGATTCTGAGAAAATGAGCTGAAATATGAAAACGCGAACTTGATTATAAATGGAACTGTTCTATCAAACTTAAGTACTTAGCTGACTTCGGAACTGAAAAACCTGTAAATGCGTCCCTTGTTTGGTTAGTGAGAAAACAGGGGAAACTTAAGGAAGCTTAATTTTGAATGAATGCTATGTAGATAATAGAAAGAATACAATCGAGAAGTCAGTGCTTTCAAATACAAATTGTTTTCCCAAATTTTAGGACTTACATTTTGTCGGGTACCAATCGATTTATAAGTAAATTTGCTGTTAATTTGCTAAAATCCTTCGTTTGGTTGCTAAGAAATGGGTGAAATAATAATAAATTAATAAATAAGAAATTTGTTTCTGAACTATGAAAAACAGAACTTGACATCAAGTGCAGCAATTCCATTGAACTTCACTTGGTTGCAGAGAAAACAGAGGAAAATTAAGAATCATATGCATTTAAGTAACATTTTGTTAGCACATTTTTAATCCTTACTTTTTCTCTCTTTTCCTCATTAAAAAAATTAGATTAAAAGCTTGGCTATGCAAGACTCCAATCTTTGCTCTTTTTTTATGAAATCTTTTTAAAAATCCTAAAAACTTAACTGTTTCAACAATGTTTTAATATTTTTTATTAAAGAAATTCATTTCCAATTTTTATTCATTTTAAAATTCCTTCAAATTTGAGTTCAAATTTAGCTGAAAATTTGATTCAATTTAATTTGGTAAAATTTTTGGCTATTCCTCAATTATCTTTCATGTAAGATTCTTATGGTACATGTAAGATTTAAATCTTTGCTGGAAAATTTCAATTTAAACCCTAGATCCTAAATTCAATTATCTTACGTGTAAGATTCTAATATTTGCGGGAAGATAATTTATCAATGCAAGTTTGATGAAATAACTAGAATTCACTTTTTAGTCTTTTATTCATTAAATTTAAATTCAATGAAAAAAATTGATGGAAGATTAGATATGTCCTTACCACACATTTTCCAAGCATCCAAACGGTGCATCTAGATTTTCATCCCGAGAAATGCTTAGAGACCTACTCTTTTAGATTTAAAAATTCACTTATAAAGATGTAACTTAAATTCATAATGACGTGGCAAGAGTGATAGGCTTGTCTGAGAAGGTGTCTAACAAATTAAAAATTATGCCTATAAATATTATAGCATTAAGTTAAATTGTGATTTTTTTTTTAACAAATCTTGAACATTTTCCTTTCCCTATGATAGTTTCTCGAGAACCGAATGAGTTTATTCCCCTAAGAGCACTTCCAATTGTTCATTGGATGTTTTATTAAATTTGAGTAAAAATTTGATCTAATACAATGTACACTCTTTCATCAAATCTGGCCAATCGACCGTTTAGAATAAATTTTCATCAGATTCATCCTAAAACTAGTTGTTCAAGAGGATGAACTTCCGACCCAATAGTCACCTACAAATTTAATGAAAAGATAAACACTCCTTTCATTTAGAGTCCTTTTGTTTTCATAGATAGGTTTGGTGAAATTGTTACTGAGAGGATTATTAAAAAAATTGTGTTTACTTAATAACCAGTGGATTAACAATAATTCTTATTTGTTTTGAGAAATAGAAGTGAGATTAACCATGAAAATTTCACAAATACCGTTGTTACATTACAATTAAATTTAGGCTTATACCAACTAATAAATGCATTACATATTTTAATATTAAAAATATATTTTATAAATATTAAAAATTATATTTCATAAATATTTTTTTTGGTACTATTTTATTTTTTTAATATAATTTTTTTTGGTATAAATATTATTATACTATTATTTTTTTATATTAAAATGTATTTTTATATTAATTATTTTGATATAAAGAATGGTGGAGTAAAAAAAAGGTGAAATAATTAAAAAAATAATAGAAAAAAGATCAGAGTAATAAATTAGGTAGGATAATGGAGGGTAAAATAGTAAAATTTTCTCTAATCCCTTTTTCTAATGCCATCTCCCATGGGTAATTCTATTTCAACACACTTACTTACCTTAGTGCACACACTTAATGAAACTTTATTTTAATAATAATTATACCTTAAAATAAAATGACTATAATGGATATCAAAACCATAATCAACCCATCTCATTTCTTCCTCTCTCATTGCCTCCTTTCTGACAACTCAATGAAAGATCATTCAATTTCTTCTCAATTTCAGCTGATCGATCCGCTAAAATTTTCTTCTCTCAAACCATACCATTCATCGTTATTTTTTGCCACTCCACTAGAACTTGCTCGTAACCCCCTTTTTTTCCACGATCTGTTTCAGTTAAAACCGTCAAAGTATTCTTCTTTTCCTCCAACTCATGTTCCGTACCATCGGTTAGGTTTTCCTCCACCCTAGGTTTCTTCTTCTTCTTCGAATCGTCAATCTTCCGTTTTTCATCGTCAACCACGATCACTCCGACTTGCAATTTCTCCAACTGAGTGCGGTGAGACAAATTGTTCATATTTTCTTCTTGTTTCTTGCGAATCTCTTCTTTACGATTTTGTTCTTCTTCTTCCTTGTCTCTCCACTTTCGCTCCTCTTCTTCTTCACGAAGATACCTTACTAGAATGATGTTCAGAGCAAGACCAGCAACAATTATATTAACCACAAAGAAAAGCGGTTAGGTTTTCTAGAATTACTTTATTATAATTATTGTTCAACCATATCAAAGACACACCCATGTGTGTATACATTACGTACATATACATGGCTTAGAAAACCGAAATCCAGAAACAGAATCCAATCACAGTTATTAATTCAATAAAGGAAATGAAAGAAAAAGGGTAGAATTCAAAATCATTGATGAGATCAGAATCGGTGAATTTAGAACAAGTGACTATGAGTTTGGGTGAAAAGTGTGTGTACAATATTTGAATTAAGGTTATAATTGGAAAATGTGATGTATGGAATAAGATAAATAACATTTAATTAAATTCATAAGAGTGTTTACTGAGATAAGTAGGAATGCAGAAATAGAATTTATCATCTCCCATTGGGGACTACGAAGTGTCTATAAAGGTTTATCATGGTCCCAAAGTCTTGTAAATTCTCTTTTTCATTTTGTAAACAAACATAATATTAACAGGTTCTGTATCCATCCTAATCCACTCTCATCCCTTATCATTCAAAACAAACGTTCTCTTAGAGCATCTCCAACGGTGAACTTTTTTTTTCACCAAATCTGAGTAAAAAATGACTCATTTCATCAAATTTGATATCACTACCTCCAACGGTGTGCATCAAATCCTGTATCAAATCTCGTAGGTCAACTGGTAAGCATAAATATTTTTTTTTAGAACGCTATGTTTCTGAAATTATTTGAATTGATGAAAACCCACCAATTATATCAATTGATGAAAACTCACCAATTGTTTGGTTGCTGTCAATATCTTTGGCGTGAAAACACACCAATTGAAATTGCCTTTCATTCTCATTGATTCATCCACCAGTTGCAGCTTTCATTCTCATAGATGCATCAATTGAAACAGTTTGGTGGTGGGTCGACCGGCCGGTCGACCGGTATGGCAAAAATAAATTTTTTTTTTTTTTGGGGCTTGTTTGAACCTTTTTTGACCGGTTTGAACCTATCTATTTCAAAGGAATTCGGTCGACCGGTTGGTCAACTGGCCGGGCAACCGGTTGGTCGACCGGGTCCTCCCTCCAACGGTCACTAACAGTGTTTTGGTGAAATCAGTATCTTGTCGTCGATTTGATGAATTATTTGATGAAATCTCAATCTGATATTGATTTAGTGCAACCGTTGGAGCTGTGAACAGTGACTTTTTCATCAAAATTTAAATTTGATATCAACTCTGATCAATCGTTGGAGATGGTCTTAATAAAGAAAAGTACTATTTTTTTCATCTAATACCAAATTGATAAAATGATTGGAGTGCTTTCATTAGTTTTTCGTCAAATTTAAATTTGAGAATGGTCTAATGCAGGTGAACAAGTACGACGACGGGTGGAAAAAGGAATGGTTCGGCGCCGGAATATTCTACGAAGGAAGTGAAGATGTCGAGGTCGACGTGTTCAAGACGATCGAGAAACGAAAGGTTCTGAGCAACGTAGAGAAATCTGGTCTCTTGTCCAAAGCAGAGGAATTGGGATTCACTCTCTCATCCATCGAGAAACTCGGCGTGTTTTCCAAGGCCGAGGATCTCGGCTTGCTCAGCTTGCTCGAGAAGGCGGCTAGCTTCTCGCCGTCGGCGCTGGCTTCGGCGTCGCTTCCGATTTTGGTGGCGGCGATTCTGGCTTTCGTTTTGATACCCGATGACTCGGCGGGTCTGGTAGCGGTGCAGGTTGTGGTTGGGGGTGCGCTTGCTGTCGGGGCGGTCGGGTTGTTTGTTGGGTCGGTTGTTTTGGGTGGGTTACAAGAGGCGGATTGACTGGATCCATATTATATATATATGATGCATATGTATACGCAAGTTTTCTGTATTGATATTGTAAAGCATCTTTCTTTTTGGCCCTCAAAAAAAAAAAAAGCACAAAAAAAAAATCTTTGATTAGCTTTTAGTGGGTTTATTAGCTGTGGAGTTTTGCATTTAAGTTTGAAAACAAGTTCTTGAGTTCTAGTCATACAATTCATTTTTAATTATTATCATTTTATTTTTATTTTTTTAAATAGGGGTAGACTTCTCTCCAATATTAGAGGATCTAATTTTGTATTTCGATTCGTCTTGTGATTAAAGGCATTTGAAATTTTATTACCTTTTAAATAAATTATTTATATAAAAATTCAAATTGATGAGTCATATATTTAAATCAACATATATCACAACATGTAATTTTTCTTATCACAACATACATTATATAATTACAATAATTCATAACTTTCACTTTAAGAGTACATATTATAAGTTTGTTCATTTGTAACTTTTATCACAAAGTAATGTAACTACTAATCTCACAAAACAATGCAAAAATAAAATAACCTAATGTTCTTATAATATACCCATTTTAGAAGGGCAAACCATACATTTCTCCTATTAATTGACACAATTTAAGGCTAAGCAAAACTTGCCACTCAAAACTAGCCACTATTAACTCATGCTATGACTTTTCTTCCAACTATACATTATGTATGTATAATAAAAAAAAAACAATCTATAAGAATGGAATAAGAAGAGAAAATTGCACAAGGCAATGGTAAGACTTAAACCCATATATTATGTCCGGTAAGAAAGTACCTCATCCACTAAGTCAATCCTTGAGTCTTATTTATCATCCATATTGAGATAGGTACTTTTATTTGTTTTGATGGTGAGACTTAAATCCATATATTATGTCTGGTAAGAAAGCACCTCATCCACTAAGTCAATCCTTGAGTCTTATTTATCATCCATATTGAGATAGATACTTTTATTTGTTTTGATCTAAAGGCTTAACAGCCAAAGAAAGGCCAAGCTTAGCAGTCCTACTCACATCCCTGACATCAACATCTCCAGCTATAGTGAAGAAGAAGAGAGATGGAAACAACTGCTGCTGAATGAGAGCTCCTACTTTGCCATTGCTACTTACTCTAGTTTTCACCAATGTGATTGGGAACAGTGAATGCTGAGTGGCTAAGGTGAAAGTTGTCTCATTGCTCATGAACTTGTGACTAAGCTCTGTCCCAAAGGCTGTGTTGGTTTGGGGACTCACTGTATAGTAACATGATCCACTCAAAGTGTCACCCATATCATCCCTGCATTATTTGTCAACACGGCCGTTTGGCAATAAGTCAAAATAATTAAAAATTCAAAAAGTCAGATAAAAAGGCTAAAAATTGATTTCCATTCTATCACATTTTGTACGTTTTTTCCACTGCCTATCTAGGGTTGAGCCCTGGGAATTGACTGCTTCATATTTTAGAAAAGAAAGTCAAAAAGTTACTTCTCAAACGACCTCTCACAGTTTGTTAGTGAATTAAAGAAAGGAAAATTACAAATCAATGTAGAAGACCAAAAATAATTACAAACACATGGGGGGTCAACTTTTTATGTGCAAAGAAACCACAACAAAACTTGCACCCCCACCTTTTGGTAAATAATTTCCCCAATCAAGAATTTCTGAAAGGGCTAATTTCACTTTTATTCCCAAATTATTATAATTTTTTTCTATTTTATTTCTAAACTATCAATTTCATGTGTTCAGGACTTGAAATTTCTAGACACCAATTCTAGTAAACAACCGTGAAAGCCTAATCTAATAGGTAAAAAGGTAATTTTATAATTTGAATAATTTAAATCATATAATCAAACATCCATTTTCTGGCTCACACTATATTTATAGATAACGTACACCCCACAACCAAAAATTCATTTTTCTTCTCCATCCTTTTCCTTTTCCTTTTCCTTTTCTCATTTGAGTTGTTAAATTCTAAAATGACATTTTTTCATATCAAATTAGACTTCAACAGTTATTTGGACAATCATATTCAATTGGACCACATGAGCTGAAATCAGAAACTCTAAAGGCTATATATGAATTGATAGGTTTTAAAAAAGAAGAAAGGACAACAGTTTAGGGGAAAAAGTGAAATTAATCCTCCTTGAAAGTCTCAAGTGAGTCTTGTTTTATCAAATGTTTGATTAAATTTGATGGTTTGGAATGTTTAAAGAACATTAATTTCTTGATGAATTACTATGTTCTTTCTAATTTTGATAAGCTTGTAAAGTATGTGCCTAAAGACAACAAGAGCAGCAGGGTGTGGAAGGAATTACAAGGTCAAGGAAGCAATGAGGATGGCAGTGTTGAAGCTTAATGCCGCGTCCCATTTCTCAAATTTCTTCGTCACCATATCAAAAGACAGGTCGGTCCCAATGGAGAAAAAACTGTTTCCTACTACACCTGAGAAATTTAACGGCGTGTTTGCTGCCAAATTGATGCCTGCGGTAATCCTAGCATGGTCATGCAAGTATTGAAGTTCCACCTATTATCATAATCATTGGTACATTATAATAAACTCTCATGTAAACATGATGCAAAAACTGATTTAAGATCTCTCTATGTTGAGAAAATCAAGACAATTCAAGTGGTGAGAGATTTTTAGAATTTTCTCACCTTGTTTTGAAATGGTGTAATGAACCTAGAAGCTGTCCTGAGTCCTTTCACAACCTCGATGTCTGTAACATTTTGTGGAAGCTCATGAATTATTTTAGCTTTTCAATGATCATTAATTCAAATCAAGGTATTGCAATTCTTGAAAGGGAATTTATTGGCAAAGAAAAGAATTACTATTTGTTTTCTAATGAAACTATGAGTGTTACGACACTATTTTCATTTGGCAATGAACTTAAAAATAATGATTCCAAGATAGCAAATAATTCACTGCAAAATAGTAATTCTCTGCAAAATTTTAACAAGAGATTACTTTGACAGGACAAATCAAAACTCCAATTTAAACATCTGTAGTTATACTGAATTGGCGGTTGTTGAGTATAATCCTTGTAGAGAAGATCTGACAAAAAAAAAAAAAAACAAATAATAATAATAATTATCAGAGAGAGAGAGAGAGAGAGAGAGGTCCACAGCCTCCACTTTCATTTGGTTACTTAGTTTATAACAGAGAGGACTTCCATTTGGTTGCTGAGTAAACACTACTTAGAAAACAAATGAGTTATTACCAATGTTTTGTTTCCTTCTATTTTCCTTTGTTTTCTCAGTAACCAAATAGAATCCAAAAAGAAAAAAAAAATAAAAAATTGAGTGGAAGAACAAAAGATGATATATATTACCTCGGGCTTTTCTGCGAATGTCATAGTAGATACCTGGATGCTTGCTCATTTTTTATTTTGAAGTTGATGGAGGTCTAAACTTTTAGTTAGTTTAAGTATTAGAAATGAAAGTAGAAACAAAAGAGGAAGCTTCCTCACTAGCAAACGTCAATGGAAACTTCCAAGAACAATTTGGACATCACGTCCCATAAAAGAGACTGAGCTACTTACAAATAGTCTATAGAGATGGGAATTGAAGATAGTGAAGAATAGAGAGAGCATACACTACAATGCAATGAATGATTACTAAGCCTACCAAGAGGGTGCTTGTCTGTAACTTTTTTAAAGTTTTTTTTTGCTCTTTTTTTATTTTATTTACTTTTTTTTGGATGACCTTTTATGGTTCTATTTTATGTAATTTTTAAAACATTAAACAGCTAAATTGAGGGTTTTATGTTGGTGCACAGTTGACCAACAGTGTGTTGGGTCAATTGTGGACAACATTGACACGGGACGCCTGACATGAAGCCTTAATTGGGCGAGCGCCTTACTCAAGGGCGAGTTTGCTGCCATGAAGCGATATGAGCAGTGTGGGATGCACTTGCAGATGTTTAGTCTACTTATGGCATGGAAGCTAGAGCTTCCTTATGAGAGTTGTTCTTTCTAGACATAACATCAGGCCTGCATTTGACAAGACGAGTTAAGATTCAACACTCGATGATCAAGGAGAGATTAGGTGGGCTTCAACTTGGTAGAGCAAGTTCAAGCGCCTCACAGGCAAAAATAAATCCCACTGCATACTCGAAAGAGTCAGCCCGTGACAATTGCTATTAGAGTTAGGTTATAGTCAAGGCAACTATTGAAAATACAAATTGAAAATTGGGCTCGAGTTATAAGCTAGTACAACATCAAGACAACTATTTCTGCTTTGAGCTCCAAAAACATTGTTAGAATGTGATGTGAGGGCAATAGTTTTATTATTAAGCTCGGTTGTTTTGTTTTGTTTACACTTTTTATTCTTAACTTATTTAGTTTTCTTTCAAAATAACTATTCCTAAAAAACTTGTGCCCCAGGTTATATGTTCAAACAATATGAAATTCATGATCTTGTTCATCCCTTTTCTAATCTCATGATAGTATTAATATAACACCTAATTTGTTATCGCCTTATGTGTGGCTTTTATTTTGTTCTTAATCATAAATTAATTTATGAGTTAGGCAGTTGCTGCAGGTGTGAAAATCTTTGCCTATGGCATAATAACAAACAATTCAACATCAATTTCATACTTCATTCACATACCAGATTTTAGTACATATTTTCACCACAACCTTTGCAACAAAAGATGATTGCAATATGTAGAACAAAAAAAATTATTGGTTGGTCCTCGAGCACAACATGGCCATATCCCAAGTCAATCACAAACTCTCATGTCCTCTCATATTCTCCAATTACCTAACACAAAATTGTGAGCCCCACTCTCTCCATCAATCACAGTAGATGTGGAGTGGCACGTGGAGCTTTCCCTGGACCAACCAATAACTTCTCGTAGAACAGAGTTCATGTAATGATTAATTTACCCTTCCCCCCCTCCCCCCCCCCCCCCCCAAAACTAAGCTTCATAAATCATCAACTAATATACTTCACTTTTTGCTTCTCGTGGTACTACAAACATGTTTTAGTAACACCCCCCCCCCCCCCCCCCCCCAAACTAAGCTTCATAAATCATCAACTAATATACTTCATAAATCATCAACTAATATACTTCACTTTTTGCTTCTCGTGGTACTACAAACATGTTTTGGTACCAAAGTACATTTACAAGAGGATTTTGTGTTCATGGGTAGTTTAATTGTATAACCAAAAAAAGAGGAGGGGGGGGGGGGGGGGGGGGGGGGGTGGGGGGGGGAACTTGGTAGTGTAAGAGTAAAAAAATATTTTTAAATTAATGATATTCTTTATAAACATTAATATGTAAAATCATAATCTTGTCCATGATTTTTGTAATTAAGGCCTCGTTTGGGAAGTGGCTATTTTAGTAGGCTATTTGGCTTTTTGGCTATTTTAGTAGGCTATTTTAGTTTTGTGTTTGGGAAGATGAGATGAATTTTTAGTTGAGTTGTTGCATTGAAAAATGTGTTGAAATGATGTTTTAATTTAAAATGACATATTTGTCCCTAAAAATATATTTTTTAAAATTGATTTCAAGGGGTAAATAAGTCATTTCGGCAGTGATGTACCTGTTTGCCAGTTTGACAGTGTAGGCTGGCCCTACACAGTCACGGCAGCAGACTATATATATATATTTTTTTTGAAAATCAGTCAAAAGGTTGCTACAGTGTTGCTTTTGGGCTAATTTCCAAAACCAGGCTATAATAGCCCCAAAACGTGCTTCCCAAACAGCGCCTAAGTTTTGAAGACAACATTGACAAGTAATTCTCCCCGCCCCCCAAAAAAAAAATATAGTAACTTACTACTACAAATAGTACAGTGATCAATCTTTTAAATCACTAAAATATATATATTAAAAATAAAATAAAAAAACCTTCCAACAAATCTCCTACACTCATTTGAGAAGATTATAGGAATTGTTTAGTATCTTTTTTGTTTTTCCTATTTTCAAAAATAAAGCAATGAAAAGTTCGAAAATGCGCATCATTTTTCACAAAGTTCCAAAGTGGGTTGTTTTCAGATTTTTTTTTTTCTTGTGTGTGTCAAAAACAGTTTTGAAACCAATCACATTTTTAGAAAATGCCTTTTTAACTTGGATTCGCGGCATTTTTCTCAGCTTCATTAAGAAGTTTCAAGATTTCTTCCCTCTTTGTCGCCAATTCTTGCATCTTGGCATCAATCTTTTGGAGCTTCTGCTTCAGTTTCGCTGGATCCGTCGTATCTTGAGGATCCTTCTTCTTCTTCTCCTTTTCACCATCTTCCTTATCTTTACCGTCTTTGTCTTTCTTCTTCTTATCTTTGCATTTCTCTTCACCTTTCCCTTCTTTCTCATCCACATCCGCATGTTTTTTCTCTTTCTTTTCGTGCTTTTCCTCCTTCTCGGCTTTGGTTGCACTGCCATTCTTCTTTGAGTCTTCTGTCTCTCCCATACCTTAATGTATCGGCTTAATGGATCTTGAGTTTCCTCTAAATACAAAAATTACAATGAGAGTGAGAACTAAGGCTTGATAGGAAATGCAATTTCTTTTCATAACCCATGTAAGCAAATTTTGAGGTAGTGTCATTAATAGAGAGGAAAAGGCGACGACGTATCATCTTTTCTTACTCTTTTTATATGTTCCCTGATAACAACTGTACAAACCAAATAACACATACCATCAAGATGAAATCATTTTCGACCATGAAAATATAATGGAAGAAGAGCCTATGAATGAAATTAAATAAATTTAAGGCCACTATATATCCAATATATGTATATGTTTTACTATACTATCAATGAATCGCTAGTACTTTATCAAATTTTGTTAACAAGAAAGAAAAGAAAAAAAAAAAAAATTACAAACCTGCAATCTCAATTGTTTGGGGGTCTTGAGAAAATCAAAACAAGAAGTGTATAAATACAGATATACCTAGAAAAATAACCTCTTGTTTCTCTTAGCCTCACACCCTCTATTAAATGGTTGATGATATAGAAAAATAACACATAATTAAGCAATGGCCACAGACACAGTTGCTTTAGCGAGAAATGTGAATACCCACACATGTATGTTTGGACTTGGCATGCACTGCTCATCCTTTGCCAAAATTTAGCATATCAATTATCATCACATCAGTTTGATTTCATGCTAAGCCACAAATTTCACTTCTTAAATCATGGCATATATATGTGATTTAATCTACTAATGGGGAATTTTCTAACACCATTTCATTTATATGGTGATCTCTCTCTCTCTCTCTCTCTCTCTCTCTCTAGTTTGAGAACAGGTTATTTTAATAACTTTTTGACTAAAATATGAGATAAAAAAAAACTAGTATGTTTTAGGTGACTTTTTGATTTTTTACGAAAAGATGTACAAAAAGTAGAGAAATTTTTTTTTTTTTTACTTTTTAATATAAACTTTTTGATTTTTTTAGTAACTTTTTGACTTTTTGGCTAAAATGTTAACTTGCCAAACGAGGCCTTAAAAGAGTTTTTTTCTTTTGTTCTTTGTTTTTAAGATTTGACACTAAGCTAAAAAGTTAACGACCCAATTTGTTACAACTTATTAGAGTTGTTTAGACCTTTTTAAATTTTAAAAATCTGTGTAAAATATTTGGTACAATTTCTGCTTATTGCTTATGATGCAAAAATAGTTTAAATAATCTATTAAAAAAAATAATTATCTGTAAGTTAAGAGATTGGTACTTTTAAATTCTCAACTTTCAACTTGAGAAAAACTGAACCAAACAGGCCTAATACCATGAAGGGATGTCTAAGCAAGTTAGAATGCAAAACTTGCTGAGAATATCTGGGACCCAGAGATTAAAACAGCATTCCCGATCAACACAACAAATAAAAAAATAAAATGATTTCACAGATGAGAGTTTATCCTGCAATACAAAGTTATTGTACCTATTCTCTCTAATAAGTTTTCAATCTGATCATCAAATATCTCATGTTTTGAGTCTCATACATGACAGATTACAAATAAAATAGTGAACCAAATGAAAAGAATCTGTACAAACCAATTATGAGGGCAAAGATGGTAAAACCAGCCAAAGAGGGAAAAACTTGGCTGTTTGCGCCATCAAAAAACAAATCAAGATCTATAACTCAATGCTGAAGTTGAAGATGACACATTTAATCAAACAGGTTGTGATATTAGCCTCTTCAATGAATATCACTTCACCTTTATACATCTGTCACCATATAACCATCGTCTTCAGTTTTAAGAAAACATTTACACTAACACTACTTAGCTTGGTTAAGTGAGAACTCCGAAAGTACAGTAACCAAAACAGAGAACTAGAGTGATAGCTAAATGTCCACTATTGGTGTCATCAAGAAGACAGAAAATGAACTGGGAACTGAATTACTGAACACAATAATTATTAATACAAATTATTGAACAAAGACAATACTCTTTGGGAAAAGCCAGTTTTTAACACTGGTTTGCAGTACAGAGGTTGAAAGGAGCCTTAGAAAGTCCCCAACTAGCTTGACCAACCTAGTGCTGTAATGTTATTTTTAACTACTTAATTTATTTTTATTTTTATTTTTAATTTAAAAAAAAGCATGACAATGTAATATCAAAATGACGCTATAAGCTATAATTTTTATGTAAGAACCACAAACCTCTTCAATTAATAATTGTGACATCACCCCTTCTTGGTATCAAAAGAGGCACCTCAAGTTTCATCAACTTGGTAAACTGCACCCAAAAAACATGGAAAAAGGCCTTTAGCATTGCTTGGTATTTCCTAGAAGCATTTTTGATGATGCAATGTGATATGCCCTTAACACAGTACTATACAAAATGGCAATTCTACATGCATGTTTGGAAGCATGAAGGCACGTGCATAGAGACACAAATGCGTACCCACACATCCACATATATGCATCCAAACACAGACATTCACAAACCTGAGATGTCTTCAGCTCCAGTTCCTCCCATTCTAAAGATGAATTACTTCCTTCAACTATACCAGTTCCGGCATAAATTAATGCACCGAGTCCCTATCCAAATTGGTCAGCACACATTACTTTGGGAATGACATCACTACAAAATCATGACAGTTACAGAGATTTTTTAAATGAAAGTAAATCCATATACAGAATCACCCCATTGCTGTTACTGTCAGTGAAAACCAGTTCAATAGTTCTTTTGGTAAATAGCTTGACAGAGAAAAAAGGAAAACAAAAGGCAGAAACTACGCCTGCGTTTGGTTGTGTTTTGTAAATGTGATTTGAGAGTATGAGTTGTATTTTGAGTTTGTGTGTTGTAGAATTATGATTTGAGTGTAGAAAATTTGTTTGGTAAAGAGTTTTGAAAATAGTTTTGGAAAAGAGGTTTGATTTGAGTGGGGAATTGTTGATGTGACATTTGATATGTGATACAAAAATTTACAACTCATAACTAAACATACAATTCAAAATTATTTTAAAGCACATAAAAAATTTAAAAATTTTCAGAAATATTTTTCCCGATTATATAAATGAATTGCAAAAAAAAAAAAAAAAAAAAAAAATCTGTACAGCAGAGGACATCCGGGTGGATGTCCCTAGGAATGTCCGGGCGGAAGACCCCATGGACATCCGGGTGGATGTCCCTGAGGCAAAAAAATCACAAAAAACGCTGCTGATGCACAGAGCTCTGGGCAGAGATTTTGAAAATTGATTCCAAACACTCAACCAAACATCATACTGAAATACACCTGTAGAATTACATTTTCAATTCACAACCAAACAGAGCCGAGTGTACTGTCAAAAGTTGAAGTTTTGATGACAAATAATATAGATTTCTGGGAAAGATGTAAGCAGTAAGTGGCTCACCCTTCCCACCAAGGCTGACCTTATTCCAACAGCAAACTCACTTTCTCCTCCTCCAAACCAACCAACCAGGCCAGCATACATTCCTCGGTCAAACATTTCTGTACAACATAATTGATATAAACTTCACTTACATGGGATAGCATTAAAAGAATATCTCTCTTTAGATTCCTTGAGAATCCAAAAAAAACCAAACGGCAGAGGTAATATTCTGTCCCATAACAAGCAGCAAAAGTATAATCACAATTAGATGATCTAAAAATAATCATCAGACATGGAAATAAAGTTAAAAATCATGGCGATTTGATAACGGGACAGAAAACACCCCCTTCCCCAACTGAAACAAATAGTTCAATACTTTAACAAAAAAACCCATATGACCGATGTTAGTCAAGCTAAATCTAGTGTTCTAGAGTAGAGATTGAATTCATTAATAGTGCAATTTGTACCCCTGATATATGTACTTCAAATTAGACGAGCTGCACTAAATGGATAGTAAACACATAAGCTTTACAGAAAAGTGTAAATCATGATATATGATTCCGTCTAGGCAAGATAAGTATGTATACTCTCTTTAGATCATTGATTCCTTTCTTGTTCAACTTTAGTCAAAATTGAATTACATCTCATCTTAAAAATTTCACATTGTGGATGTAAACGAGCCATAAAACACAGATTGCAGAACAGAAATGATATAGCAATATACATGTACCAGTTTCTGCAATTAGAACGCGTGCCTCTTCTGTAGGAAACCCACAAACTGCTGGAGTTGGATGAAGGGAAGACAATACCTCATACTGGTAACAAAGCAGACTCGTGTAAGAGAAACTAAGCCACTAAACATTCATTATCAACATATGAAACATTCAAAATCCAAAGTCTAATAATTATATATATACACACCCACATATAAAACAACATGAATGTTCAAAATATATTGATTCAGGAAGATGATTTTAGATGGTTACGTAGCAGGTATCTGATACAGAAGAACGAACAGATAGAATTCTGAACTGGAAATCTTATTTATTAAACTAAAAGCTAAACTTAGTTACTTGATATGTTGAACTTTACCTCATCATCTTCACTTCTCAACCTCCCCGTCAATCGGGCATAGAGATGTTGGACTCTAGGGAGCTTTCGAATTGCCTTCTTTGGTTCAACTGATACCCTGATACATACAGCCTACAAAGCAAAATAGAGTCAAAACATAGATGCTGTTCTGGAATTATTCGTGAGGGGTACAAGTGATTATAATTTAAGCGCTGACAATGCACTAGATTGGCACTTAGATATTGTATCACGTTGTACACAATATTAGGGAAGTTGTAGGTTTGGAGAAAGAAAAGGCTAGCTAGGTGCAGTGAAGTTTCAAGAAACCACACCCCTCAATAGATCATGTCATTGGTAACAACCTTGTGCATCAATTTTTAACCAAGTAGTAGAAGCGCTAAGGAGATGCTTAGAAATATCACCCTTGGACGAGAAAGCACTAGAAGAACTGTGGGGGAAGAGGAATTGAGAAAGACCACTTTCCTTTTCCATTGAAACAATGACATTAACATCATGAAAGGGATTGAAGCAACTTTAAATCGAAAGAGGGGGGAAAATGATATAATAGTAATTGCATAAATGTATGTCCTTTCAACAAGAATACAATTACTTTTGTTGAAAGGTATCCAAGGTCACTTACCTCTAGCTTTCTTTTTATGCATTCTCGTACAATAGTAAACTCGTTGTGGTCCTTTGGACTACAAGGTGAATTCAGAGGGGGGAGGGGCAATTAATGACAAATAAATGGTATATTCACAAACAAAATACAATGTAATCACCATAAATGAAACATTTTTGGTACGTGGAATAACAAAATAAACCTGGAAAGCAAATCAAGCTCTATCTGAAGATCTACAGCCTCAGATCTGCCTCTAGCTCGGGTTCCAGCTAAAGCCTCGCTACAAATGTCATGCCAGTTTCGGTGAAATAGTTGCTCTGGCTATTAACATAATTTATTTCAGTGATTAACAGAAAATAGACATTTAATCCCACATCAGTTTGAGAAAGGTGCACCTTAGCTCATAGTTATCTTAAATGTAAAAAAGGGGCAAGACTTTTAAATTAAATTTTCTACAGAAACACATTCATGTAAAATACCATGCAGATTTTAATTCATGGCAACTAACAAAAAGAAAATAGCAGGAGAATAAGTTCCAATGAACGTAAGCAAAACTAAGAATAACCTAATCAATATCACTTCAAAAAGAGCTCCCGTAATGCAAAAGGTATACTAGACTAAAATTTAGACATTTTAAACAAAAAAATATAAGGCATTGAAATTGAAAATATTTTCCATTTCACATATATTAGGCATGGCTAAATAGATCACATCTTTATGGAGATTGTTTGATGTTCCAAAGATGCAATTAATTTGGTAATACTACTAAATACAATGGCCAAAGAAGCTAATTTTGGTACTTCAGAATCAGGAAGGTAATATCAGAGAAACACACAACACAATGAAGAAAAATGAGTACAAGAGCTTTGTTGAGGGGAAAAAAAAAATTGAGTCAATACATACAGTGTTTCCAATAAATGCTGGTGCATCAGGAGGCTGAAGACAGAATTGATAAGAATTTTCACCTTCAGCCTGAAAGTAGTAACGTAATAAATAGTATTTACCTAAAACTAAAACATTGCCACGGAAAAAAATTGACTGAAACAAAACTAAGATGAGTAAAAGCACCTGTAAACAAGCCAACCATGTTAGGGGATCAATATCAGTAGCAGTCACAACTCTGGTGCTGCGTGCAAGAACAACCTGAATTTCCAGGGAGAAGTTGAAGCAAGGAAAGCAACATAAGATGGTGACAAGAAAAAGAAACAAGAGAAGAAGAAAAGGAAAAAAAAAACCAAAAAAAGAAAAAAGAAAATAGGAAATGATAGCACAAAAGCAATCATGATGAAAAAAATGGATTTTGAATTTCAACACTAAAGACTCAAAACTTGCAGATGTGAGCAACACATAGACTGGTTGCCAGAGGCAATTAGAACTACATGAAGCTAATGCAGAAACTGTTGCAAATTATCATATTATGTATTACCTTAATGAGCGGTGAGTTGTTTCTATTTATCATCTGCAGAGCACTCTTAACAGCAAGATCCCAAGATGTCTTATTGGGCATGTACTTGTTGCTGAGTATGAACGTATTAGGAACTTCTTTTTGTAATCTTGTAACAATAGAGGAAACCTACACCATCAAAGTCTGAGATAAATAAATATATCAATAAAAGCAGTACACAAACCATGCATTTGTTTCACCGACGGAAGAAGCAAAAGAAAACACAAAACTAAACAAAAGGGAAACAAACAAAATATTAACAAATCTTGCCAGTAGGGACCTGTTGCAGAGTGGATTGAAGTGCAGTTATTGCTTTTCCATATGTATACGAAAGAGTGTTGTCCCAAGCAACAGTTGTGGCAAGTATGGAACTTCCTTCAAGCTCATCAAGCTCAACCTGTCATTTAAATCCTATCAATGGGTGTTTATATAGGATGGATAAACATGACTTGATGTGTACGCTGTAATTGACAATAGCTACTCAATGAAAGGAAAACTATATATTACCTGAGGAACAATAAAGTAGAACGAACCAAAAGACTTCCATTCAGGTGATATGTCAGCCCTTGCATCAAAGCGGATAGCCCCATAAGCTCGAATCAAAGGGCATTTCTTAGAGAGGAACCTGCAGTTAAAAAATAAATAAAATTCGAATTTTAGTTTTATCTAACAAATTTCAAATTACACAGATAACTGTCTAATCAGTTTCAAAATGCCTGCCTCACAAACTGCATCATTTTTTTTTCAATATATATTTACACACACACACATATATATATATGTTGGTGTGGCTTTTTATTGTCCGCAGTAACTACATGGGTACACATACTACATAGTACTTGCACCAGCTCACAATATGCAGGGCTGGCTCACATGTGAAGCCACTAAAGCATAAGCTTTAGGCCTCATTTTGCAGAAGGCCCCATTTTAGAGAAGATTCTAAACTCTTCAAACATAGTTGTAATACATATATATATACGACAGTGCTAGAGGCCTCAAATTTGCCTCGATTTTTTTTTTTTTTTTTGGGCTGTGTTAGTTTTTTTTTTTTTTTTTTTGGTTTGTTTTTTTAAAGGGTGGTTATGTCTAGGGATGTGTCAAAAAATTAGATATCTCGTATCAACTTATCGTATAAAATTATATGAAATTAACAAAATTTAACCAACAGCCTAACTGACCAGTCAATTTTATCACTCAACCAGTCCAACCTAATTGACTGATCAGTTAGGTTGCTGATTAAAATTTATTAATTCCATAAAATTTTATACAATGAGTTGGTGCAGGATGTCTAGTTTTTTAACAAACCCCTACACATAATCACCTTTAAAAAAAAAAAAAAAAAAAACCACCATAGCCTAACAAATTAAATTAAATTAAATTAAAAAAAAAAACCAACACAACCCAACAAATAGAAGAAAAAAACAACTCAGCCTATGTGGTTTGATAAGGTGAGTGAGTTGGATTGGACTGGTTGGGTGATAAAATTGACTGATCAGTTTTTCCTCCGAGTCTTCCTGATTTGAAATAAAATATAGTATAGACTCGTACAAAACTAGATGAAATTAATAAATTTTAACCAACAACCTAACTAATCAGTCAATTTTATCACCCAATCAGTCCAATCCAACTCACTCACCTTATCAAACCATACAGGCCGAGTTGGTGCGGGATGTTTAGTTTTTTAGCAAACGCCTACATATAACCACCCTTGCAAAAAAAAAGAAGAAAAAACTTAACACACACAGAAAAAAAAAAAAAAAAAAAAAAAAAAAAAAAAAAAAAATTCGAGGCAAATTCGAGGCCTCAAGCATTATTGTTATTATTATTATTATTATAAGCACTAACTATTCACTTTAAAATCTATAAGCACTATCTATTAGATAACTAATAATATTATTTGAATTTATATAAAAAAAACCTCTCATTTGAGATTTCGCTTTAGGTCTCATTCAAAGTCAGGCAGCCCATGACAATATGGGATTCAAAACTTAAGAGAAATTATTTCCCAAAAAAACAAATAAACAAAAATAGAAGAACTTCTGGAGAACAAAATGTGATATGCCACTGCATCGTGAGGATGATCGAGTAGGCCTTATTTTAAGTAGATAGAACATATGTCAAACTACATTCAGAATGGTCTACTCTAACAAATATTTTGCCCTCCAAAAACACTAAAAAAAATATTGGAAAATTGTGAAATGATTAAAATCTTCAACCTCTCTTAAATATTTATCACCAATACTCACTCCAATGGTTGGAACCTTGCTTGAATGGTAAAAAGTTAAAACCCTAGATTACCAGAAGAAACAGTTCCAACTTCCAAGTGTTCATTTAAGAAATAAAGTACACAAAAATATTTCTCCTTCTAAAACCATTTAACCAAAAAAAAAAAAAAAGGGGAAATCTATTATGTGCAACCCTAAAAAAGGCAAATTGTAAAAAAGTTACAATTTTTGGTGACAAATTTAGGAATATTTGTGGTGTTTGTTATGCAAATTTATCACAAAAATTACAACAATGAATTTATGTATGCACATGAGAAAAGTTATGTCATTTTACGATTCATGTTACAAAATTTATTGTATTGTTACAAAATTCAGGGTACATACACATAGTAGCATCTCCCGACAACACAAAACACAAAACTCTACAATTACACAGGCAAAAAAAACACATTTATTATCGATATATGTATATATTAAAACATTTGGGAGTGAAATGGAGAAGAGGATTGAGTGTAATACCTCTTAATGGAGCGCCAATCATCGAAGGAAAATGGACGGGAATGGCGAAAGCAGACGGCGGAGCCGACACCAGCCACGCTGACCAATTGATGACCAGCTGAACCATTTCCATTCCCAATCCCATTCGTAGTGTAATCAATGAAGCGATCGTGATCGCGATCGCGATCGGACCAGTTGTACAAGTTTCTTGTATTTCTACCTGAGAAAAAGCACCGAGGAAGCAGAACCTCCTTCTGCGCATGCAGCCAATCAATTGCTTCAATTTGTTCCTCAATCGGCACCTTTTTTTTTTTTTTTTTTTTTTTTTGAGAAGAAGAAGAACAACAACAACACAAAGTGAAGAAGAGTGAGAAATTATGTATTTGTCTGCAAAAAAGAAGTAAATTGTGATTCCAATTGTGACTATCTCTTGGAGATCATCAATGGAATGCTCAATTCGTTAAGAATTCTCGTCAGAGTGACGTTACGTTAGGGTTCTTGTTAGGGCTTTGAGCCGTAATTTTGGGCGGGAAAGGAGCTTCATATGGAAACTATAAATTTGTATTGTTAGATTTTAATGTAATTGTTGTTTGTACCTGTTTATGTGAAACTATTTTAATAAATAAATAAATAAAAAGTCACTGAAAAAAAAAAAGGGGTTAATTCTTCTAGGTAAATTACACTTAAATCTTTTCTCAGGCTTCGTTTGGAAACTTATTATTTTAGTAATTTTTTAACTTTTTACGGAAAAATATGTAAAAAAATAAAAAGTGTAATGTAGTAATTTATAATGATTTTTTGACTTTTTAACTAAAACTGAAAGTTGCTAAACGAAACCTTAGCCCTGTTTGATAAAGCTGTGGGAAAGTGCTTATAGCTTATGCCTAAACAGCTTATAGCTTATAACTATGAACATAAGCTGATTTCTGACTTATAAATTAAGCATCTCATGCCCCACTCAAAGAATAAGCTGATTTCTGACTTCTAAAAAGTTATAAGCTATAAGTTATAAGCTAAACCAAACACATCAAAATAGCTTAAATTAAGCTGAAAGTTGAAATAAGCAGCTTTTAAGCTGCACCAAACAGGCACCTTATTACACTTAGACATTTTTTCATTAGGATTCTCTAGGGATTTAAATGAAATGATATGACATATTTTTTGATTTTTTAAGATAATAATATTTATTATTAATTTTTTTAGGACAATAATATTTTAATCTGGTGATGTCATCTGCACGATCTCCTTATCTTAGTAACATAGTACAAACTAGATGTGGTATCACCTTAAAAATTCAATAAATGTGTCATACGCTTTACACATGATCTGATTTTGTGTGAATTTCTAACAAAATTTTAACAAAAAGGATTAACTATTACAAAATAATATTTTGAAATGGTTTATCTATTGAGTTTTAAAGTTCACACGAATGAAAAGAATCATAACTTAAGGAGATTAGTGTAATTTATCCTATGGATGGCTTTCTCTCCAGTTCATTTTATGGACTGGACTGTACTGTTGGGCCCATGTGACCCATTATAGGTCTCGTTTCAATAATCTGAACTGTTCAATATGTAGAGCTCGTAGAGTACTTCATCCATGCAAAAAAACATGTTGATTAGATATCGACAACCTCTTGATCGAAACATATTTTTGCTAACAATTTATTTTTAAAATCATATTTACCATTGATAAAAATGTGGTCAATCAAGAAGCTATCGATATTCAATTAATGTCATTTTTTGTAGGGATGAAGTACTCAACGAGCTTTACACATGAAACAATTTGGATCATCAAAATGGGGCTCATGGTAAACTTCATAAGTCTAACAGTATGATTCAATTCACAAATTGGATTGAAAAAAACCTATTTCTTTTATCATATTCTTTTTTGAAATGGGACATTCTTGTGTCCAGTGAATGCTTTTGACACCCAAAAACCTTTTAAAAAAAAAATAATAAATAATCCAAAGAAAAGTACATGTTTAGAACTATCTTTCTTTTTATTATATTTTTAGATTTTGAGAGAAATACTTGAATTTAAAAGATTTAGGATAAACAGAATTAAGATAAAGTACATGAAATATAATTTTAGTCACAATAACAATAGAAGTAAAGGAAAAGTGAAAATTGAGAATCAAGAGCTACCTAAAAGTGAACATTTTCGTTATTTATGATCGATTATCACAATGGTTGAGGAGATTGGAGCGGATGTGGTCCATATAATTAAGGCGAGATGGCTTAAGTGAAGGAATGTGCTTGGGGTACCGCATAATAAACAAGTACCCACTAAACTAAAAGAAAATTCCTATAGAATGGCTATTAGACTAACGATGTTATATGAGATGGAATATTTGGCAACTAAGAAATAATATATAAATAAGATGAGTGTTGCTAAGATGAGAACGTTAAGGTAGATATGTGGCAAGATTAGAGCATTCACAATGAATACCTAAGAAAGAGCATTAAAGTGTGTTATATGACAAAAAATGATAAAAGTGGGACCCAAAAATGTGTGATAAGGTGTGTCAAGAGTTTGTTACTTTTAGAAAGTGGGTGATGATCTAATGGATATGTTAAAGTGTGTTAAAGGGTGTGTTAAGAATATATATATATATATAAATAGTTAGCAGAAGCTGCAGAGGAAGATGACCGGACATCCGACCAGTCAACTGCAATTTATTTTTATTTTCTTTTTACTTGAAAGGTCCGAACTTTCGGCTAGATGACCCCGTAACACTTTCCCACGTCTAGGAATGGCAACGGGGCGGGCCGAGGCCGGGGATCACACTCCCCTTCCCCGATCCCCGAAGCTACAGAATTCCCCATCCTCGTCCTCACCCCCGATCCCCGACAGGAAACCCATCATCCCCCCCGCCCCCGCCCCCTAACGGGGATTGGGTTTCCCCGACCCCGGAAAATCCCTGCAGCCCTCTCTCTCTCTGTTTAGCTTTTTCCCTCAATCATAAATCATCAACAATAACATATTTTCATCAACAACATCAACGACAACATCATCAACAACAACATCAATTTCATCAACAACAACAAACATCAACAACAACAACAACAACAACAAAAATGGAGTCAGATCGAGATAGATAGACACACACACATCTACTCAGATCGATATATACATACACAGATCTGCTTAGATCTGCCGTGTATGAAGGTTCGGCAGTGGTACGGAGGAGGAGGAGGCAACGAAAGATGAGGAGGCGACAGGGGACTGTGTACTGCCGCGGAGGAGGAGACGACGCCATCACCGACTGCAGAGAGAAGAGAGAGTGAGAGAGAGCTTTCATCGACTGTAGAGAGAAGAGATCTAAGAGAGAGTGAGAGAGAGCCGTCGCCACTGCAGAGTGAGAGAGAGTAAATGAGAGAGAGAGAGAGAGAGAGAGAGAGAGAGAGAGAGACATATGAGGAAGAAACATATGAGAGGGTTATATTATTATATATATATATATATAATATATGAATAGATAGAGGGGCATTATAGTAATTTTATGTCTGGGGAGAAACGGGGCCGGGAACGGGCCGAGTCCTGGCCTGTGAAAGCTATCCCCGTCCCCGGCCCAAAACTGATCGGGGATTCAATTTCAAATACCATCCCCGGCCCGTGGGGAGTATTTTTCGAGAAAAACCACTCTTATCGGGGACGGGGGGTCGGGTCCCCGTCGGGCTGGGTTCAAATTGCCATCCCTACCCACGTCTCTCTCTCTCTCTCCCCCTAGCTAAAATGCTAGCCACAATTAACACATAAGTTAACAACTGACACTAACACATGACACACTCCTTAACACTTCCATTGTGAAGACAAAAGCGATTGTGGCTAGCTTAAAATTTGGCCACTGACACTAGCACACTCACTAACACATCCATTGTGGATGCTCTTAGAAAGACAGAGTTAGGAATGAGTGTATTCATGAATGAGTAAAAGTAGTATCGATGAAAGATAAGTTGAGAGATAATAGATTGAGATAGTTTGCTTATATACAACGAAAACCAACAAAGGCAGTAGTGAATAGATACGATACGATGACCGTAGATGAAACTATTAAAAAAAATGGCAGACCTAGATTAACGTGGGTTAGTATAGTAAATAGAAACATAAATCTCTTTGATTTTACTAATCAGAGTTGTTGATAGAGTCGAGTGGAGAAGAAAAATTCATATAACAAATCCCATTAGATGGAACTTAAGACTTGGTTTTGGTTTGGTTTGATTTTTACTAATTGTTAATTTTGACTTTTGAAAAAATGTAGCCCTAAAAAGCTACAAAATAATTGTCAATTAAAACAAAACAAAAAACATTTATTTAAAACTCCAACTTTTACATTAACTCCAAATGAGTATTTATTTATTTTTTGAAATGAATAGCTTAAAGCAGTGATATTGGTACATTTTACAAAATGAAAAAAAATAAAAATATACAAGGAAGAGATTCTTCATTAATACTCGACAATAATGTTTAAGTAAAGCGGTGTTTTTTACTGAATTAGATAATATTATAATGCGACATGTGAGATAAAAGATGAAATCCCTTAACAATTTTAAAGCTGACTGAATAGTTCTACTAACACAGAAGAGGAACACAATGATTCACAAAACTTGATGTGGCTTTATTCAACAGCAATGCTAGGCATTATGAAAAACTTTTCATGAAAATAATCATGAAAATTTTGTGACCCTTGGATTACACTTAGAATAAAGCACCACATACTAATCAAGAGAATCCAAGGATCATAAATCTTTCATGATCATTTTCATGAAAAAATTTTCATGATCCCTAATTTTTCTCTTTATTCAATAAGTAGGCGGAAAAAAAAAATGAAAAGTAAAAATACAATAGCATGTTTTCTGTGAACAATTCTGACTTTAGGCAAGCTGAATTTTGGCTTCAACCTGCAAATTTCTCCTCTTTAAACAAATACACTATTGTTTTGTGTCACTGAAATTAAAAAATAATAATAATAAGAAAAATAATAATCTAATCCTATCCTTTTCTGACACTACTACTCAGCCAATCTCTAAATGATATTGTAGTATTCTTTGTAGGATAAGGTCTAAGATGATATTGTCTGTGAACCAACCACGTGGCATTTATTCTTCCTTCTCCTACATTACATTTTGCGGCCAACACACTTTGGCCTTTTTACTCTTGCTTGATGAATTCAACACTAATAAAACTTTAAAAACATTTCTCACTAAGCTTTTAATTAATTATTACTTTGTTAAGACTTGCTATATCAAATTTTAAAAAGTTGAATCAAAGGAAGAGTAATACTATAATGATTATCTATTTCTACAGTCTTATCTTATCATGTGACGTATCAGTTTAGTTGTTAATACTGAATTAGAAAGAGTGGTGTGGTGTTGTGAGTTGGAGTTACCTCTAGGCGGATGATACCGGAGTGGAAAGGAGGCGGCTCGGATTTCATGTCGGAGATGGCAGAGTTAAGGCGGTCCATGGCCAATGCAGGCGTCAAGACGGCAGGAAAGGTGCGAGTTTCAATGGTTCCAATGGGAGGAGCAGGAGCAGGTCTAGGGTCAGCTTGGCAACCATTCATGGAGAGTGAACAAGATTGATATCTCTGTTCCAAGTCCAATAACATAAATCCCAATGGCAGGCTCAAATATATATATCTACTATACAATAATATAATATGCTGTAATTTCATATTAGAAGAAATAAAAAGGCAAGGCTATACTATACTTGATTACAGAAATGGAGTGAAGAATAATGTCTAGTAGAGAGTGGTGGGGTAGAGATGGTGCACTTCATTGATTCCGGGTCCATGAATCTTGCATTGCACCTCCCTGCACTCACAGCCATCACAAAAGAGAGAGAGAGAGAGAGAGAGAGAGAGAGAGTTCTTTAAGTATGAACTCTATTTTTTGCCAATGAAATACTGTCTGTCTGGACAAAACGATACACATTTGGGCGTATTGAATTTCATGAAATGCTTGGCTGTTTAAGTGACACGTGATGTATAAAACGGTTAATAGTGATCAATTAAAATAGCATTTCATTAGTCAAATTAAGGAGGTTTATACCTCTATACTATACTAGCCCATGTTAATATAAATCTGCCTCTTTCCCTAATATTTTCATCTACCGTCACTGTACCGCATCTCTTTATTATTGTCTTTATTGGTCTCCGTTGTATATGACCAAACCATCTTGATCTATTCTCTTAACTTATCTTCTATCGATACTACTCCTTATTTTTATTCCGTAATTAATACTTAAATAATTTATTTTTATTCGATAATTGATATTTGAATAGATAAAATGACGTAAACCGAGAAAGAAAATGGGGTGGAAAGAGAAGCTTCCTCATTATTATAACAATACAAGTGGAGAAAATTTTCAATCTAAATAATAGTAACACTATTGTATATTGGATAACCATCAAAATTATAGTAATTTCCTATTACTATTTGCCATGTGGGTGTGTCGGTGAAAATGCTTGTTGAGCCGCATTAATGCAACAATGTTTGTACTTAACCACGGGTTTTGATTGCCTATAAAAGGCAAGCCCACATTCCCATCGTATACATAAGAGAAGTAGAGCAATCAGCAGAGATAAGAAGAATTATTATCCTTGACCCCTTATTTCCATCTATTCTCTTTTGATTCTTCCTTTTTTATTTTCTTTAATTTTATAACAAACACATAATTTTTAATGACATGATGTGTCATTATTCAATTATAAATCACTATAATAAACTCCGCTATACAAATGTTATACTTATTAAATTCTTTTTAATGTAACTTGCATTTTAAATAATAAAGATTAACCAATTACACCTGATATTTTATTAAGGAATTGTAACACAAGTCAATTATGATGATGTAACATCACTATTACACTGAATTTTAACAAATTCACGTGATGTGACATATCCTCTTTATAGCTCGCTATGATTTATCCAGTAAAAAATAATAATAAAACATTTAGAGGCCTTTCACTAGTATTTAAATCATTTTTGTTTTGCTAACCCAATTTGTGAGCAATGTGTGTTGAAACCAGTGTATCAAAAGATCAAGTGCACAACCCATCAACTTTCTATCATTCAATGGCAGCCTTTATTAAGCTTTTACAATTACAATGACACAACTAATTGCTCCTTCTTCTTCCACAGACTATAATACTACAAACAACTACTACAATGGCATCGCACGAGTAAGGGATCGGGGGTGTTTAGTCAAAGGGCAACTTAAATGTATCATTCCTCCTCCAAGCCAAGCCCACCAATTTGCCGTCTCCTCTTGTCAAAAACAATTCTAAAAGACTCGTGTTCTGCACGAATTCTCTCTTGGAATACGCTTTGCCTTTTTGACTCACCAGCATTCTGGGTTGAAGCACCATCTTCAGGTAAGGGGTTAGATTTCTGCAAGTGTTCAAATAAAATATAACTTGGTCACAAGAAATACTCCCCCATTCAATAGGAAACAAAAGACAGTAGTTAGAGAGACAAGAATCATGAACAATAAGCTGTCTTATTAATGCGCGCGTACTAGGAAGTAAATTCACCAAACCAAAAAAAAAACACACTTGCTGACTATAAAAGTGAACCTTCCCCCATCACACTCAACTGAAAAAATATTTTTTAAAAATTAAATCATGCCACTTGGAGTAGGTGAGTACTCACAAAGTTGTAGCCAGCACCAGGCCCAATCACCAAGGATGCATTAACCTTTCTTACTGCACCTATGGAGAAGCCAGTATTGCCAACCTGCAAAATAAAAGAAAATGCAAGCAGCAAAGACATGAGGCACAGAAAGTGGTAGGCATTCCAAAAGCAGAGCATGCTTCATTGCAAAAGGCAGAAACAAGGAAACATCATAGGCAAGATTGGCACAGAACAAAATCAAACTATCAAAAACTATCATACAGCCTTCAAAGAAATTAGACAAGCTAATCCATTAACAGGCTGGTCAATTATCATACATCTTTTGGGTGCAAACATCGAAAGAATCCCAACCCAGTATCAAGCTACTCTTCACACACCCTTCAGATGTGTGCAACCCAACCCAAGTGACATGTTTAATGCCTTAGTGAGCTTTAAATTCCCATTAAACAAAAAGCTTATCAATATCCTTCAGGGACTCATCACTCAAGATGACAAGCATCCCCAAATCCATATTATCCCACACTTCAATTACAGCTGCTCCTTTTTTTTTTTTTTTTTGTAAGAACATTAAGAATACAAGTCTCCTCTACATCACAAACTCGTTTGCAATGAAGACTGAATATCTTTCTCAAACAAAAGCTCCTTGAGATTGAGAACCTGTGATGATATATATATATATATAATTTTTAAATAAATAATAATCTGTGGTTTGAGAGATTTTTTTATTTTTACTTTTTTGCCGGAAAGGGAGCCCTATAGCTTGATTGAAAGAAACTAGGTCACAATCTCATAAAGACTAACCACAAAATAAAAACCTTTGGATGCAAGAACTCCTTGAGAATCAACTGATAAATGTAGAAATTTTGCATTTGTAAGTTAAAAAAAAAAAACACTTGTTCCAAGGCCTAAAAGTTTTCTGATTAAAAAAAAACAAAAAACAAAAAAAATACTAAAAAAAATTAGAATTTGCCTTTTCATCTCTTCCCCTCAAAATGTTCGCTAGAAGCTGAACTGTTGCTTCATCGCATAAAGTTACCGATCAAGCAATCAACCCTTTCCAGTCTTGCCTTCTTCTCTTCTAAAGTATGGTAGATATTACAGAAGTTAGAAAATTTTCATTAATGTATATCGATTACCTTTTAAACAACTTTGCACCATGCAGTATCCTTTCCCCATAATGGTGAATGAAAAACAAATATTGAGTTTATTGGCAATTTTTATTTTTTATTTGGCAGATTTACTAGCATACATCTTAATTTACCACCCTTAATCCATATTGCTGCAACAAACAGGCAAATAATAATGATAATAACTTAAACCTGAAATGTCAATCAATATGGAAACTTTAAAAACATACAATACCACACCAAATAAAAACAAAAAAAATAAATAAATAAAAGAACACCATGGAGAGAAATTTTGAATGTGGTTTGACCTATAACACAAGAAGAATACTTGTATGAATGTGTTTAATAACAAAATAAAAATATGATATGCAACACGTACCTGGTCACCCCAATGTACAGATTTAACTTCCTTGGTGTAAGCCTTAATTAGCCCAGAAAGAGCATTTAAATTCCCTTTATTAGCTTCAGATCTTTTGGTGATATCATCATCTAAATCATCTGACCATTTACTCCTGCCCAATTCATTCACTTCTTCCCTTGGATGGTATCCTTCAGCATCCCATTTTTTCTCTTCTTTCGAAGAACCTAAATATTTAAAGGATGATGAAAATGGGATAAAATGTGTCCCAGATGCCAAATTTGAATGACGTAAGAAATAATCAACAATGCGAGCTACAAAAATGTTGAAACTTGAAAACAAATTCTTTTCATATGTATTATTAAGTAGTTGTACCACATGGCTAAACTGTTTTCCAAAAGTACGCAAAACATAATGCTAGTATGTTCAATGTTCATACAATCGTACCAAACTTTTTTATTTATGTTTTCTGTCTAATAACTATAATAGTACCAAACTACCACTAAACAAGATACAACACACTAAAAGGCAACAAGCATCTAAAGAAGCCAAAATAAATCTCAAGGAACTACAGGCCTCAGCATGTATTTCCCAAAAAGCTGCCTTCTCACACATCTATTGGACGTATAATCCTGTCAATGTGGGAATACACAAACATGCAAAGCCCCATGGGCAATAATGCTCCAACTGTTCACTCAGTGACATAATTTTCATTTATTATGACAATGTTATTGTTCTCTGCAAGCCAGGATCTTTGAGGAGGAGCCTGATGGGAGTTTTAAACGCTTCTTAAACAGCACTCATACTGCAAAAGGTGGAGCAGGAGATACCAGGGACTTCATTCCAAGTAGTTTGATGGGATTTGTTTAAAAAACATTGGTCAAAATGCTAGCTTTAAGATCAGGGACACAGGCAGAGGGTGATACAGTAACAGATTCTCAAAACGAGTCTGTTGAAGACAACCAAACTTTGTAAATGGCTCTAGTGGATGATAAGTATGTGGATTCTAGCATTTAAGATAAATGTCTGGGATATTTATGGCTGGACATTGGGAAGGCATACAACCATGTGTTTTCCTTATCTTGATCACTCATTGGGTTCAACTTGCAAGGCCAAACCTGTTCAAGACTCAGTGGGATAGAGCATGGTTTTAAATTGTGATCATAGACCCCATTGTTAGTATCTGTGTGCTGTTACGTAGTATCAGCCATACCAATGCACTATAACAAAAATTATCAAAAATAACATAACATAACGTAAAGTGTGAATTGATGCTGAAACATCTGCTACCATGGCAAATGATCACCTAGCATCTGGCTGACCTACCATAGGCTTCCAAGATAGAGCATTTGTCAGACACCATCATACCATGGCTATTGTCTTTATGTTTTGAAACATTGCTTCGTTGTTAAACTTACCACTGACTGACACGGTCTTTCATAAAAATAGAAAATAACCAATTAAAAGGCAAAAGAAATATATATATATATATAGTGCTAAATACAGTTTGCTTAAAACATACCATCAGGTGAAAAATCTCTTAGAGGTACTGTGATCTGACTCCTTTCTTCTGATCCAGATAAGGTACCTGCAGCATCTCCATCTTCTATATCCATATCTACCTGAAAGATTTGATATGAGAAACCAACAGACTAGTAATAACATCTACAAAAATTATGAACTCCAAGGGGTTAAAAAAAAAAAGTTACAAACTACTGTTAGATTAAAATTAGACATCGTTAACTTGGTGAATGCATAATAAGAAATTCTTGAGAAAGAAATTAATAATTTTATTTCTCTTCTCTGTTTCCTTTCTCATTCATAGTACACTCTAGTCTTCTCTTTTCAGTAGTTTAAATATTTCCAGTGGATAAGAGACACTTCCCCATATTGATGGTCTGCTGGAATCATAGCATGAAAAACACGTCCACATATAACACTAGTTTAGACAATAATAACAAGACAAGACACTGCTTTTATTACTCTGACAATGTCCACAAGAACAAAGTGTATCTTGCCTCTTCATTACAAACTGAAGTGTGAATTCAGCTATAGAGTTCCTACTTATCTCATTACTTTCACTACTCATGACAGAAATGTCAATTTGGTCTAACATTGCAAAGATGCCACCATATTCAAATGCCACTTCCTGTGTTAAACATATGTAGTTGTGAAATGTATGATAACCACAGGTTACCCCCCCCCCCCCCCCCCCCCCAAAAAAAAAAAAAAAAAAAAAAAATTTGGTCCCAAAAAAAATGGTGAAACTGACATGAATAATATAATTAATGAGCTTCAATTTAGAGTGGTAAAAATTACGACAACCTATTCATGTTAATAATTAACTATGTGAGGAAGAAACAGAGAAAAGTCTGCCCAATGTAGAATTTTACCCATAGTGTCTCACTCAAACATATGAGCAGCAAGAATTTTGAAGATAATTATTAAAATAAATTACATTGACACCCCCTGAGGTTTCTAACAAATACAGGGTAACCCTGAACCAAACCAAAAATTACACTAACATCCCTTGTCAAGGTTGTCGATTGACGGGCATTAAAAATTAATATCCATCCAAGATACATATTCATCTGATCAAATAACATAAAGAGAACTACCATATAATAAAATTGGCATCTCAATAAATTTATCAGGCTGCCTAATGTGAAGTTAATCTGGTGTTTGCCAAAGCAACATACAACAACTTAGAATTAAATGTTTTATATTTTATTTAGCAAAAACCAAAACTACCTGATAATAGTATTGGTCATTAATTTTGGTCTATCACACCTCCTAAATTTAGCCCCTTTTTTCTTGTTGGTTTGATAAAGTGTGATACATTTATATATTATTACCATATTTTCATTTGATTTTTTTATGAGGATATGAATTAAGATGCATACACAACTAATTTTTATTTTTTATGCGAACCTAATAAATTTTAAATTGTACTTAGGATGTTGCATTTTATTATTAAAGACATAATTGTCTTGTCATTTTTATCTAATTGAGGGCATTCTCGTATCTTATAAGTTATATAACATTGGCCTAATAACCTTGAGGTTATGGGTTTAAGTCTCGGAGCAATCACTTTGTGCACTATGTCAAAGGTTAAGTGTGTACCCAATCTTTTTTTCTTTTTTCTTTTTTTTTTTTGATAAATAAGGTATGTACCCAATCTTTCTCCTCCCAAAGACACATAAATGTGTATTAATTGGGACTTTTTTTTTTTATATCTTAGAAGTCATATGTAATAAGAACATTGTTTTATATTTTAAAATATCAAATTGCTGACAACACCATCCTTAGTTATGTTTTTTTTAATGTTTAGTTACCATAAGGGGTGTTCTCGCATATTATTAGAAAAAGTAAAGGGTGATTGTAATTGCCACTGAGATTTGCCTAAAATACTAATCGCCCTCTGAGGTTTGCTGACAACACTGAGGTTGAGCTCAACAATGAAATCTACAAGAAGAAAGGAGGATCACAAAAATAACAATAAAAAAAAAAAAAAATTTAAAAAAATCATTTACACCAAAAATGATAATTGTGCAAAAGACTCATCTTAATTCTATAAATGAAGAACAAGGATCTGGTGAATCAAATTAATTCATAGAAAATCATATCAAGGAGATAACATAGCCATAGTTTTAAAAGAGGAGAGAAAGGGTTTGTTTGGCACAATTCAAAATTAAACCGGAAACTTTTGATAGCTAATAGAAATTGAAAATCTAAGGATTAAATTTTTTGTAAAGATTTAATATAAAATCAGTTTCATTAGGTGTATTAAGCATTTAGTGATTAGTCAAAATCTCTCTAACAATTCAAACCCCCTTCTAAGATGACGTAGATTTAAGTGGCAGCTGATCATTGCCCATCAAAGACACTTAACCTCGCAGACTCATTGAAAGTTTTAGACAACATCCCTTAATATAGTTTACCCAACAACTTCTATGCATCCTCTTCTAAGGAAGATGTCAACTAAAAAGACAAAATATGCAGGATAAAAAACTAGACATATAATGTAAAATGATAATCAGGCATTGGATTGCGCTTCAAGATATCTACATCGGACCTCACCTTGGAGGCATCAGACAGAGTGTAGTCTGAGGCCAACAATATACCAACCCAATAATGTCCCACCACAAACTTGGGGATTGAGGGGGTGTTATTTATAGAGAACCACAACAGATATAATCTTTTTCTCAACAAGAATCAAAACTACATCATGTTTTAACTATTCAAGTACGAAATTAAAGTAACTTCAAAAGCACTTTCTTAGTCTAGGTAACTCACAAAAGCATTCAACTGGTATATATTCTATAAAATTACCTCTTGAATCCCGCTTTCCTTCGAATCCTCTCCGTGGAACAACAACTGCCATGCCAGCAAAAATTGCACATAAAACGAAACAAATATGTCAATATATGTCAAAGCAAGGTTTTAAACTTTTTAAGGAAACATAAACTGCCACAAATCAATTCACTTTCTCTTATCTAAGAAACACGGACACTTCGAAGGTACTATGTCAATGTCAAACACTGACACTCATTTGACATTTCCAACTTATGAAGCACGAATACTTTGACAAAGGGGTTGTATCCGTATAGTAACCATATCGAACATTGATACTCATCGGATACTCGCATATACAAATCTGATACATCCTAAACATGTCCACAATTATAAATTAATTTTCTTTAAATTTTTAATACTTTTTTTTTTAATTAAGTTTAGTATTGAGTAAGTATCGAATACTTTCTAGATACTCTACATATCCAACCCATCTTGAAATTAAGATGTAGTATTTCTCGTGTAGCATTAGAGTATAATTGTTAGAATAAATGAACGAATAGTTTTCAATATGTTGCATACAGAAAAATCGGGAGTTTAAAACATGTCAAATCTGGTCAAAGCTTGTATATAACATAACATAACATAATTTGTTATAATAAAATTGAAATGGAGAATATTTGATAGATAATTAATTAAAGATAAATAATTTGTTATAATATATGGATATAAAATTACTTATTTATTTTTATATATATACATGATATAAATATACACATATCGCTAATCCTCAATGCATCCATATCTTACTTACTTAGAAATTTTCGTATTAACACATTTGTATTGTTTCGTACCGATTTCGGCATATCCCGTATCCATATCAAACTTCATAGCTTCCAACACATGTCCAAACAATCATGCTAGTTTTAAACTTTAGAACTAAACACGCTTCGAACACTTGAGGGACATCCATGTCCATTAGTTAGACATCCAATAAACACACAGCAAATTTGAAGAAGTAACTTGGGAACTAATGATTAAACCCAGACAATGTGAATGTATACCTATTAAATTTCCAACTTATTTAGAAATAAACCTTCTAAAATAAATACTTGAATTTTTTGTTCACAGATCTTTTTTAATATATACAATTTAGAAAGTGATTTCTTAATATTTTGATATAATAAAAAGAAATTTCTAATTATTGCCCATTGGGCTGTCATTCGTCTCAGTGGATGTGCAAAAAGGTATATTGAAATGTGTGAAAAGCTAAGAGCAACGACATAGGATAGCAATTTTCAAAAAAAAAATGGCAAAAGAAAAAGGATACAGACACGTCGGAGATATTGTAAAAAAGAATATTTTTTTAATATTTTTATGTTCTACGTATACAAATATAAATTTAGGATATAGAGATATAAGAGACATTGATGCATATGCATTACTTTGACCATGAATCATAATTATATATATATATATTTTTTTTTTTTAAAACACAACACTATCATTAGGCATATCCAAACATTGGACACACATGTTTGTAAAATATTCCCAAAGTGTCCTACAAAAAAATAATAATTAAAAGATTGATACCCCTACATGGCATGTCAGCCATGTGGACATGTGTTCGTGCTGCGTCAGTATCCAATGTCTGTCAAACACAAGCATGACACCCATTTTCGAGTGCCCATGCTTCCTAGGTGAAAAGTAAATAGGAACATGTGAATGTTCTTTGGGAAGTGTAAAAAGTCCCTTGAAATACTTAATTTTTTGGCATTTTCCTCCCCTTATTGACAATTGATTGGGTTGTCATTAGCATGACCCATAATAAAATATGGGCGTTAGTTCCTATAGTTTGGGACTTTTGTCATTTTGGTCCCTGACCTTTCAATTGTGACACATTTGACCCTGAATTTTGAATCTCGTTCCAAATAAGGGCAATTGAACACACTATTGCTCCATTTCAAGGGCAAAATCATCAATTTGATAGAAACACAAACTAGTTTGACAAAAATAAATATCAAAAAATTATTTCTACCCACCAGAGATAAAATTATATAAAAATAATAAATCTTTTATATTTTTATTTTTATTTTTATTACCAAATTAGTTTTTAGTATGGGTTTAAATGATGATCACATAATAGATGATTATTTTTGTTGATGTTTTTGGATGGTTATCATGTAATAGATAGTTGTATTTATTGTTAACAGATATTTTTGGATAGTTATCATATAATAGATGGTTATTAGGCTTTTAATGTGCAATCGATATGTTTAATATATGAAATTTTTTTAGTTTTAGATTTTTTGATTTAATGGATTGGTTAATAATGACATCAAATTGTCGCCATATTTCACTTTTGAAAAAATAGAAACTAATTTAACAAAAATAAATATAAAAAAAAAAAATCTAAAATTATTTCTACCCTCCTGAAAGATAAAATTATATAAAAATGATGTGTTTTTAATTTTTTTTTTACCAATTTAATTTTTAATTTCTTAGAAAAAATTTCTGAAAATAGATTCTGAAACCCTAACCAAATATAACATTATAACCAAGAAAATTCCAACATTATTCATTAAAAAAAAAGGCCATTACAATTCAAATAACATACAAGTTAATAAACACAAAATAAGTTGTATGACGACTTTACTTTTGAAATGGACCGTTTGCAAAGGAAACATCTTTGATCATCATTATTTGGAACACAATTCAAAATTCTGGGTCAAATATATCACAATTAAAAAGTCAAGGACCAAAATGACATAAGCCCCAAACTGTAGGGACTGTTAGTGTAATTCGCCCATAAAATATCTATTGTTAATTTTAAAATGAAAAAATTGTTATTAGTTTCATGTATATATGTAAGTTCTTGTGTTGTGTCATGTCGTGATATTTTAAAAATTGTTGTATTGACATGTCTATATCATGTCATATCCATCTCCCGTGTCCTGTTCGTATCTGTGGTTCATATTCTTATCCGTGGTTCTTATCAATCTCTCATAATTCGTGTTTTTTTTTTTTTTTTTTTTTTTTTTTTTAAGTTTAACACAACCCATACCCATAGGTTTTTTACCTACAAGAACTTTCAGTATTTGTGACCAGAACAAAATCTGAAACCCAATTCAACAAACCTTGACGTCTAATTTTAAGTACAAGGATGGAGCTTCTTCCCATTGTCTCGCCATCTTTTGTATGTCATCCTGGGTGAAACCATGCACATTCCGAGCTGCACAACCCTGTAATTCCACAAAAAAATAAAATGTGAATTTCTGATTTGGGAAGAGAAATTTCGGTCCAATGTCTATTATTACACAGGTAACAACAATTACCATTAGTGCAAGTAAAATCAAAATTTGAACATTTTAGGCCTTCCAAATCCTAATCAGCATGAATTATAATATAATAATCAAAGTACTAGTACATGATAGATACTGACCGCTGGATCCTTGTAGGTAGCTTCTAATAGGTACACTTCATAACCCAATCTCTGAAATGTAAGCAACAAACAATGAGCAAAGCAAATAACAAACAATCACATCTCAAACAAGCACTCTATAGTTGAAACATCGTTATAAAAGCAACAGTACAAACAGTACTAGTACCAGGAGCATTGGCAGTAACAAAAGGTTAGTAAAAAAGACAGTTTCCAGTACAGGCAAATTAGTTGAAGAGGTCTCAAAAGTAAATCCGAACAAATGAGTTTGCTCTGGAATGGTTTATTATCTATTAACAGCACCCCAATAAAATCTGGTCATTTTGGTCCAGACATAAGCAAATTGGTTGAATAGGTCTTAAAATGTGCATATGAACAAACAAGCTTCGTAGAAAAATTATTGTGTTTACAAAATCCATACAATCTGGTTATTTTGAATGAGGCCAAATTTACAGTTGTACATAAAGCTCAAAATTCTTGAATTCATATATTGCATCGAATTTAAATTACAAAGATAATTTGGGGTAGAGAACTGAAGTATACTTTATTGTTGGTTTGACAAATTTGCAATTTTTTCAAATATTAAAATTCAGATGAAAGCTTGAGCAACAAATTGAGGAAGCACTTGCGGTAAAGATTCTACTCAAGCAACCAAACAAATACCGATACATTTTAAGCCATCTTCAGCCTATTCAGCCAACCAAACCAAACCAGACAGACAAACAAAAAAAACCAACGTAAGAAAATCTATAACAAGGCCACCATCACCAGACAATACCAATTGGCACCCACATATGTTTTCACTTTTTCTTGTCCAAAAATGAGCAAACAAAGCCTTCCCTTCGTCCATTCATTTGGGCATAGGTCCGCAACATGGTGTATAATAAACATTAAAGCAGCATAAACTCATCGTCAATCCAAGGAACCATATCAATTTCCTTATATGTCATTAAAAAATAACACTTAAAAAGTATAAGAGTAGCAGTTTGGAGATTTTGTTATAGCTTGCACTATAAGCTTCTGACAAGGACGCAGCATTTAATGTGCAGCAGTGAACTCATTCAAAAAATAAAAATAAAAAAAGATCAAGGATTCACAAAGTATCTTTCTTATTGAAACAGGCACTAGTAAAAATAGAGAAATAGCGTGTAGACACAGGCTTCAAAATCAAGATTTCTATCCAAACTAGAGTTCATGGAACCAGGTGGAAGAGTTAATTACTGACCACACCAAGAAATAACATAAGTAAAAAATTGGGAAAAGAGAAAGGGGAAATATCATTTCAATGGAACTTCTAAAAAATATTTTCATCTTAATGAAAAACTTTGCAACATTAAAAGATAAACCTATAAAGTTTTCCATCAAACTGATATTATTTTTGTTACTTATCACTGAAATGATATTTTCCCAAAGTGAAAAGTTAAAATCTTAAAATAGTAGCTCTGCAAGTTAAGCACCCTACACAGCACTATTGATCCCTCCACCGCCATGTAGGAACAAGATTGACAATATTAAAAAGAAACTGCATCAACAATATGAATGTGCAATTCTTTTCCTATACAAGAAAAATCAGCCAATAATGATCTTCAAGGCCACCACCAACTGAACAAGTAAAATAATGTGTCCAACTAAAGGAAATCTACATACAAGGATGAGAACCCTCAGACCTTTAAATCCCCAGAAAACAGGATAATGAGAACAGAAATACTCGCAGAGGTTGGGAGATGGAGAGAATTGAGGGTATACCTTTGCAGTTGCCCAATACTGAGCAAAATCAGCTACCCGCAGATTGCGGTCATCCACTAAGACGAGGCACACATACCAGCAACAAATGAGTCAATTGCCGAACAAAACTGCATCCGTGGTTAGTGAAAATGAAGGCAGTGCATAAGCACTGCATCACCTCTTAATCTATAATCAAACTAGATCTTTGAACTTGTACACCATGACAAGCCAACATAATCTAGAATAATTTCTTCAAATTGTCTATTAATGCCTTAGGCTTAAAAACTTAGAAGGAAAGTTAAAAGTTAAAGCCATTCTTTTCCCAAACTAAACAAACATAGCAACACAAACAAGCTCTAAGAGATACAAACATCACCAAGTTGAAGAAATGAATAAATAATTAATGCCCAAGCTCATCCAAGCAAAAAGAAAATTCATGTCAATCAATGTATTGTAAAATATAAATTTAAAAAAATGTAAGCGATTCAATCTCAAAAGAAATGAAGATCTTGACAACACCAGTACCAACAACCTTGCAAACAACTAGAAAATTAAGGGGAAATTAAAACAAAGAAATACAAACACTTAAAGAACTAATATAAAGCTTCTACTTTTCAAATAATATGCCAATTTCACCACAGAAAATTCTTACCAATTACAAAGGAGAAAATGTTGTCATCAAGGGTCTTTTTAAAGGCCTTCAACATGCTTGACCGATAAGCCTGTTGTAGAGATAAAATTTCAACATAGGAAACTAACAATGAAAGCCACATATCATATGAAGGGCACTACATAACAAGAAGTTGTGACTAACAAGAAAGTCAAAAAGATGAATGTAGTTGGCATACTAAAAAGGATTGTGCAAATTTATATAGGTCATTTGAGAACCTCGATAGGATTACGAAGTAGAACCAAAACACCTCCGTGAATATCAGCCACTATATACAGCAGATGTAAATAGAAGCTACTCAGATATCTCGTCTTGCAGACAAAACATGCACTTTTTTTCATGAAAAAAGATTATATTATTAACTATGAGTCCATGACACATTAATATTGTCCATTATCTACTATTGGTATCTTGCAAGTATGTGAGGCAGCATAACTGTTGAGGCAACTTGAATTTCCAATTTTAAATTTCGCGCACAGTAACTTCCAAACATGAGATATTTACCACAAGATATTGCATATTACATAAAGTCATAAAGGTTTTGCAACACCAAATAGTTTCTCACTATAGAAGAGGAACAGGGCACTTCACCGAGGAACAAGATCATTATTGTCAAATATATGGATGGATATTTGCTTTCCATGTCCATGGACCAAGGGACAGTGCCAGTTTAATAAAGTCAGCATACTGTATAATCATGAGCTAAAATTAAAATACGGCCCGGAGAAAACTTCCCTGATTAATCAATAAGTATTTTTTTTTTAAAAACTGTTCACACAATTTTGAATGTGGAGGAAGCTAGAAAGCCGACCAAATACTTTATGCCACATGCAGTAAATTTTGATTTTTTAACAAGTATTATGTTCACTTTTTTTCTTTTCTTTTTTCTTTTTAATATGTAGCAAAATCCATTAAAATATCTAAATCGAAATTTCTGCTGCATGAAAGACATTTTCCTGATGGTAACTTTATCAATGAAGTGAACGGTAAACCATCTAGCATTAGCTAAAACATTTCCTTTTTGGTGGAAATATACCATGCCATGTAGAAGATTTCCTTTATTTCTTAAAAGAAAAGACATCCGAATACGGATTGGTGAAAGATCCACCAGTTTTAAAATTAGTTGACATCTAAAGTCAAAGATGCAATGTCTTTTTATCAAAGTATACTGCAAAAATGTTCAAATTAGATGAAGCCAAGCTCAGACCAACTCAACTCGAAAAATTCTCAAGTCCCTTTTACTAGTTTTCAAGAAAACTCCTTTACATCATTCAAGCAAAAATTCAGCAGTCTATGAACTCATGAAATGTGAAAAGGACTTCATGTTTTCTATCAACCACTCAAGATAAAATCCAGTTACATTATTAGATTGCACAAGCTAGCTCAATTTCAAGCAAAACAATGTCGCAGGTTTTCAGCTATAAGGCTAACCCAATGACCAGTATTGTCATTTTCTTCTACAACAGTTTAAAAAAAAATTAAAATTAAAAATCATCAGCCTTCAAAAAATAAGAATAAATAAATAAGCACATGCACACACAGGTATAAGCTATGGACAATATATCAAACAATTAAATCTCTAAGACTTTAAGATGTGTTGGATAACCTCCTCCATCTCAGGTTCAAAACAGTACTCCATGACTTTCTTCATAATTGGTTTCTTCCCTCTGACAAAACCTGACGACTTTGAAACATCACTCTCCTCAACCTATGGAGTAGAAAACAATACTTAATTCAGATATCTACTACTTTTCTCAACTCCACTTGGATTAGAAGTCTCAGAAAGTAAATGACAGACAGGGAAGGGCAGTGCAATGATGAGTAGGAGGATAAATCTAGCATAGCCAGCAAGAGTAATAAGTCAATAATAAAAGTTGAGGACCAACCTTTTCAACTTCAACCATGAAATAATCATCCATGGAATGAATTCTTGGTGCATCAGCCCCATTTTCAACCTCAAGATCACGCAACATCTTTGCTAAGTAACTCTTTCCGCTACCTGAAAGAACAATCCCACTTTGAACTCTCCAAAACGTTGTAATTGTAAATCAGTTACACAATCATTCATTTTACAAAATCAGATTCCATTTGCTATGGAAGACCAAATGCTCATATACAGTATTGCATTTTTTTATTTTTTATTTTTGATAAATATATTGCATGTTACGAATCTCTACATATATAATATAAAAGAAGTGCACCAAACACAAGAATTTTTATGGTTATCCAAGTCAAATGAAATTTCACATTAATTCTCATCACATTTCCTTCCCATTGAAAAGTAAAATCTAAAGATCCAATGAATTGAGGAATATTTCTTCTGCTTTAGTTGCTCTCCAAGAAATATACCAAGAAATTTTGCTATACTCATAATGAGGTTGGTTTTAATTCCTGTACTCATGATTCATACAGTGGTGCTCATTGGTGGCCTACGAGCTACACAACAAGATAACCATAAGCAGATATCAAAATATTCTACATTTTCTCATATATCAAGTAGAATTAATGATGTGCAATACAACATAAGTATGATGAGTACTCAGGCCTCGTTTGGCAACCAAACTTTTTAGCCAAAAAGTCAAAAAGTTACTAAATTAGCCAAAAAGCCAACAACCCATACCAAAAAGTCAAAGATTCTCTTTTCTTTTTACTTTTTGCACATTTTTTCGTAAAAAGCCAAAAAGTCATCCCAAACATACTAATTTTTTTAGCTCATATTTTAGCCAAATAGCCAAAAAGTTACTAAATTAACCTGTTCCCAAACGAGGCCTCAATAAAGAAAAAGTAATTCAAAACAAAATGACAGGTAAAAATAACAAGATGCTTAAATAAAGTTCAACATTATCCCATCAAAATCATGCAAAGAGAAACAATTAACAAAGATGCATAGATTAAAATGAGCTACCTGGAAGCCCCCGAAGAATTATCACAATATGATCAGGGCGGGTTGCTCGATGTGGCTGCTTAAATATGTGAGATGCGTCAATGACTTTTTGTTTATCCGAGGATATCGGTGGAAAAGGTTGGCCCTCTCCCATATATTTCCTAGATGATGCTCGTTTAATGGTTTGAAATTCCTACAAAGCACAATGGTAGCTTTCAAAAATACATTACAAGTCTATTGTAACACTTGTAATGAAATTTAAAAGACCCATGATAAACAAAAAATACTAGAACAAGAGACTCATTCTCAACAAAAGGTACAAGAAACTAATAGCTCCACCCTTCATATTGTTCTAGTACATTATTGCACTAATCAATGACAAGCAATTGTCAGTCCAAAAATCAGATTCCTAAAATTGTCAATCCTTTGTCTAAATTGCAATGTAATTCACAACCAAAGTTAAAGTTAGGAGAGTCCAAATTCTGTTAGGATTAAAAATTTCCATTTGGAAGTCAATACCACAATACAAGGTGTCACGACATGAAAACAGCAATTAGTCCCTTACTATTCCTTAACTTATTAACGAAGAATCTAAACATTTCGAAACATTTGAGCAAGTGTTGATGAACTTTTGTTACAGAAAATATGAAAGCCTATATTACTAGACAGCTACCTATGCAAAAAAGAGTAGTCAAGTATGATTCACAACTATTGACGTCTTTTATTGAATTTGTTTCTGTTGAGACTAGTTCAACATTAGATTCCATTCTCAAATGAATTTTGTGAGAACCAATTATTATTTTTTTGGGATTTCCGAGAACATTTTTACATTTATCATTTATTATGTCTTTGGAAACTATTCTAATTTTTATTTCTTAATGCTTGGGTGCGTTCTTTATGGCTTCCTAAAATTGAAATCATAACATTCTTTACATGAATTTAACTTGGAAGGGTACTCAACTTTGTCTCTTTCACTGTTTTTGTGATCAGGCTAGGCAAGCTAATCCGCAACTTAAGCAACCTATTCTAGCAAGCTACTCTGTTTTCTAACCAGGAATTCACATACTATTTGCTAAAACAGATTGTAAGACATAACCCTCTCCCTCCCCCTTCATAGAACACCTACCCAATCGCCTATTGACTGAAATGGTAGAGTTGCCAGCTATCCAATGACAGGGATATAGTAAAAGGGGTAAAGTACAGTGCCACACTGTTGTAGATACTTTAACTAGTATAATGCCACGCTGTTATGAATACTTCAAGTAGTATTCTCTTTTTGAATTTTTTAATTATTGTCAGGCTGTTGAAGTTGTTCAATTGTCATTCTAATTTAATGTTTGATTGTTGAAATTGCTAATTTTTCATTTTTACTTGTAAATTGTAATGGTTATAGGAAAACTTATCTTCTTCTACTTGTGCTAGTAGAAAACCCACAATTTCTAATGTTGATGAAAGCAAACAACTCAGATGTAATGGTTTATAATTGATATGATAATATTTTCTATATTGAATAAAATTTAAATAATAAATTGAGAGATTTCTTCATGTTGTTAAATTAGTTTTAGTTTTTCATTATTTTTAGTTGTTTATGAGTGTATTATTAAAATACACAGAAAATAAAAATATAAAAACTTGATTGTGATGTTGATCTTACGGGGTGAACAAAACTTTTTTTTTTTTTTACCAACAACATCATTCATTAAAATGAAAAAAGAGGTACAAGGAGAGAACAAGATGTCCTCTTACACAACGTGAAAAAACATGCTGAAAAATATAACAAAGGAAAGAAATCAAGGTTCACAAACCGCTTTCCAATCTTAGGAAATCAAAAACAGCAGAACCACTTTAAACAATGGTGAGACGTGAGCCCAAAATGAAGCCACACGAGACAATCTCTCCCAAATTGAATCCAAATCACCTTGTCCGTATCTTGATTTTTCTCGAAACCACCATGTCCATTTCTATGTCCACGCTTCCTAGACTAACAGATTCTGTCCATATTACACTTCACAAACCATAAGGGGGTTATGTGTTCACTTTTGAACCACATGGGATTTGTGTTTTGGGGCCAAATCAAAGTGTTATTTTCCCCTAGTAAATAAGGTAATCATCTTCCGAAAAATTACGAGTACAAAACAACAGTTTTTTAATGGTGCAGAACCGCAATTCATCTAAAAAAATATACTCTTCTATTTTTATTTTCATAAAAAAAGAGCATAACAAACCATGAGAAGTGCCACTACATAAATGATGCAAAAGAAAATAAAAAGAAGTTAAACACTTGGCCATCATACCTCAGTAGCAAAGCCAGTTGAAGCATGGAGATGTGATTTATGAAGAAGATAGGGTTGTGCCAATGAGTGGGCTTCATGAATTGGTGCATATGATGAAGGTATGGTAGCTGTGGAACTAACAGGAATTGGGAACAATAAAGATGATGTTTTGGGGGGTGGTAATGGGTGCCCTGCTGATCCCACTGTAATCGGTGGCGGTGGAGAAACAGGAAGAGGAGGCCGGACATTAAATACTCCAGAAGTTTGCATCTGAGTTATATTTTCAGAGACAATACTACTATCACCAGCGGGAACTGATACATAACCACCTTGTTTGTTAAGATTCCGTGAACCATATTGGGATGCTAGGGGCATATTCTGATGCCCAACTGTATCCTGATTGCCATCATGATTTTCATGGGAATAAAAATCATGATTTGGCTGCATATGGTGTTGCATTGCATATGGTTGGGACATATGACGATTACTATTGCGGTTCTCCATTGCAAAATTACTTTGCTCATGGTGTGGTGCACTTGAAGCAGACCACCCCTGCCAACTAGTTGGATGAGAATGATAGTTTCTATTATTATGTAACTGATCATTCAAATCACCCTTCTGTGAAGCAGATAAATAACTGCCACCCGAACCCAAATTCTGCAGAACTCGCCCTTCGCCATAAAGAGTTGCCACATCTTGACTTTGTCAACCCTGCTCGACATCAGTCGAGTGTCCATTAGCCTGCAAACAATCCTCGCCTTGACTATATCGATAATGCCCAATTTCTTCCTTACTATAACTATGCATATTCTGTTGGCCAAAGGCTAAACCATGTTCCTCTCTATAATTATTTGGGTGAAAAGATGTCCCTTTCCTATCAAAATTATCGAAATTACTTTGTAATTTTAATGGCATATCATTTCTACATACTCTCAATTCATCTAAACCATCAACATTCCCAAAATGCCTATCGAAAACCGAGTTTTCTTCAACAAATTCATTTGTTTGGCGATTAAAATCCATACCTTGCGATGAACCACTAGATACAACACCATGATCGCGAATCAACTTCAATCTACGCTCATCCTCGGAGGAAATTCTCGACGATCCAGCATCAATCTCATCATCTCTCATCCTCTTAAATCCAACACCCCCATGGAACTGGCCGTACTCCAAGCTAGGGTTTCGAAGCCAAGGCCGAGGATCGGAAAACGGACGGTGGAGATTGCCGGGAATACCATGATGATCGATAAAACGATCGTAGAAGGGGTGAGGGATGTGGGGTTGAACATTAGGGTTTGGATTGAAGGAGGTAGGGTGTGGAGGTCGATGACGCCATGGATGGTCCATCTTCGATCTTGTTGAGCTTGACTCTGGTTTCGGTTTCGCTTTCGTTTTGGTTTTCTGTTTTATTTTAGGTAATTACACTTACTTACCTGAGATTTACATTTATTACAGAAAAGTCTTAATAATCTGACAAAATTACGCTTGGCCTCTCCTCAATAACACAAAAACGTCACGTTGTTTCGCGGGTTGAGTGGTCAGATTGGACTATTATGGTTGTGAGTGCTAATCACAGCATGTTTGGTAGAGAAATGGAAGGACAAATTGATAGTCCAATTGGCTTACTAATCCCCCTTAGGGGATTAACAGCTTGGCTAGATAGAGGGTGAGATTAGAAAAATAATGAGCGAATTGAGTCTATTCAGTCATCCGTCCGAACATCTGAAACAATGCATTTTTTTTATACCAATTACACCTGTTTATTTTAGTTTTTTAAATATAAAAATAATTTTTTATTTATTTTATATAAAAATAATTTAACAATCTCATTACTAACCATCTCCTACACTATCATCAAAACAAATACACTTTTACTTAATCCTCACATTAATAATCTCTTCACTAACTATCCCTTCACTAACATTCTCATCCAACCTAATCTGCCAACAAACGTGGATTTTGCTCATGTTTGGCTCTAAAGTACTTCGCCGTTTATCTTTCAAAAATAGCCAAAAAAGACTTGAGTAAACTACCAATAGGTCTTAATAGCTGGACTTAATTCTCACTAACTCCTATTGAAAATAAATCTTAATAAAATCGTTACTAAAAATAAATTTTTTGACAATTTTTTACACGTTGCTAAAAATTAACAATTAATAATTTTTCTGTCACGATTTTTTCAAACTGTCGCTAAAAGTTAAAAATTAATAAAAAAATTTGTGACAATATTTTTGACCTGTCACTAAAACTTATAATTAGTGACATCTTTTGTGTAAAAATTTTAAATTGCCACTAAAAATTAACAATTAGTAATTTTTTTTCATAGTGTTTGATGAAAAACGTCATTAATTATTGTGAAACCTATTAAAAAATAAATTCACCTATTAGGACTTATATGTAAATTTCCCAAATAATTTCATATGATTTTTGATTAAAATGTAATATTAACACCGTTAATAGTATGTGAAAAATAACCTCAATACCCTTTTTCTCTCTCTCTCTCTCTCTCTCTCTCTCTCTCTCTCCTGTTCTATTATTAACTTTAATTCTAATCACTAGAGGTGAGCAGCAGATATACCGATCCGCTCAAATCGACCAAACCAAACTGATCCGCCGTATTTTGGACGGATGCGTGATAACGAGCGGACGGTTGCAGATTGATTTTTTTCAATCCGCCTAGTTTTGGACGGATGGCAAATTTGAGGTTCCTTTTACTGCAACTGAACCGCCAAACCGCGTGCACACCTAGTAATTTGTACGACTTTGTGTTTTTAATTTGTTTAGATATTTTGTTTGTGTTTTCAATTGAAAAAGAGTTTAAATATTCTATTTTTTTTTTAACTTGAATATATTTTGAATTTAAAAAAATAAATGTATTATTCATCTATATTTTTTGGTTTTTAAATCTAATTCTAAAAATAATAAATAAAAAAGATAATATATACTGGTTGGTTTTTGTTTTCAAAAATAGATATAGATGTAACAATACAAAGGCATACAATTTTTACTATTGCTCTATTCATGATTTTGGTGGTTTTATGTGAATAATGCATGTTGTGATTGTGACATGTGAATGAGGTATACAGTGATTTTAATATTTTAAAATTTCAAACTTTCTTTCTTTGGATGAGACATGCAGTGGTTGTAATACTTTTTTAAGTCATCGACTGTAATACTTTTTTTTTTTTTGAGGAAATGTACAAGTTGAATTAAGTTGAAAATTTATCAAATTTTAAACCGCCAAACCAATTCGCATCCATCCGCCAATTTACTCAATCCACATCCGGCGGATTGGTGGACGGATGCGGATTGATTTTCTCCAATCTACTGTGGGAGCCGAATAAGTGGAATAGCCGGGATACGCGTACCCCAGAAACTAGATACTGCTCGGCTCCGTATTGCGTAACTAGGGCGCCGAATGCATTAGTAAGGCCGAATAGACGGGGGTCAGCAGATCCAAATGAAGATAAGGTGAATGGGATAAAAATAGGCTCAGGGCCCGAGGCCTAGTAAAGTAAGTATAAATACCAGAACCACAAATCTAGAAAGGTATGTAAGAATCACTCCACTTAACTTAGACAAAAAGCTATCTTAAGTGTCTGAACTAACTTGTCCGTCGGAGTGCTAATTCCGGCACCCCCGACCGGAGTATTTCCATCTTTTCAGGTGACTCGCTGAGGATCCCCAGCGTCTCCCAGGATCAAAAGAGTATTTCCAAACCACTTCTCCACAACTGGCGTCGTCTGTGGGAATACTCAACTACATCCATGGAAGGCGTGACTGAAGATCCTTCGGTAGCTACCGACAAGACCGCACAGAGAGGTGATCTCATTCCAGCAAACTCGCTTGGACCAAAAACTATCGCAGCAAGACTTGCCTCGGACCTCCGCTCATCTTCAAACTGAATGCAAACGACAATACAAGCGACCATGGCTCAAGCTAGGCGAACCGAACAGAGCTTGGACAACATCATTGCTGAGAACGAACGCCTTCGTCGCGATCTGGCCTCGGCAATAGCAAAATCCAAACAAACGGTGCGCCAGGCTTCTGAGCGACCCCCGAGGGAAGATGATCAACGATCTCGGGTCCGACAGCAAGAAACTGACAGCCGCTATACCTCAACGGATCATTTTGAGGATTTCGCAAAGGACGAACGTCTCTACCAACACATCCGGAAGAGTGTGGTCGAAACACCTGCCTCTTCGCAGGATGCACTTCCCCTCAATACCGTCCACATGATATACAACCTACCTGCAGCCCCGGCCGTGCATGCGATTCAATCGCATCCAGGCCCCCAACAACAACTCACGCCAGCAAAGCGGCCCCGAGTGACGCCAAGTATCACCTTTGACGATTCTGATCTGATCGGTGTAACACTCCCTCACATCGATCCGTTAGTTGTTGAGCTGCGCGTAAACCGGTTCACCGTCGAACGCGTTCTTATCGACCAGGGTAGCACCTCGAAGGTTATATATTATAAAACCTTCACCAAACTCGGCTTCAACGAGTCAGATCTTACTCCGGCCCCTTATCCACTATTTGGCTTCAATGCCACTCCAGAGTACCCCTTGGGAAAGATCAGCTTACTCGTTCGAGCAAGCTCCAGAACGGTGGATATGGAGTTCTTGGTCGTCCGGCTGCCTTCACCGTACAATCTCATCATGGGACGATCGTGGTTGCATACATTGTAGGCCGTCCCAAGCACCTATCATCAATTGCTACGTTTCCTAACAGAACATGACATTGAGCAAATCCGCGGATCCCAGAAATCGGCACAAGCATGTTATCTCCTTGCCGCCAGAACGCCAACGGAATTGCAAGTAAACTCCATTGAGGTACCGAATCGGGAGATCCTGGATGACGTTGGGCGGTGTCCAAACGAGAAGGCCACGGAAGATCTAGACCGAGTTGACATTGATGGAAGCCCAGAAAAGTTCTTTATGATCGGCGCCTCTCTGAATCAAGCCGACAGGCAGCAGCTGATCTCTTTCTTGCTCAACAACCTTGACGTCTTCGCGTGGACTCCGTACGAAATGCCAGGAATAGACCCGTCAGTCTCACAGCACCATCTAAATGTCGATCCGAAATGTAAGCCGATCATTAAGAAAGGCCGACGGTCAGCCGCAGAACACACTGCCGCCGTTGTTGAGGAGGTAGATAGACTGCTTGACGCCGGGGCAATTAGAGAAGTCACTTACCCTACGTGGCTCTCCAATACAGTGGTGGTGAAGAAGAAAAATGGGACTTGGCGAGTGTGCGTCGACTTCACGGATCTGAACAAAGCTTGCCCCAAGGACTGTTTTCCTCTACCTAGAATCGACCAGCTTGTCGACGCGACGGCACGTCATTAACGCATGAGCTTCCTCAATGCTTATAGAGGCTATCATCAAATCGCCATGCATCCGGATGACCAGGACAAAACTGCCTTCCTCACCCCAAGAGGAACCTATTGCTACAAAGTTATGCCTTTTGGGCTGAAGAATGCAGGGGCAACCTACCAAAGATTGGTCACCGCCATGTTCAAAGAGCAACTCGGCCATACCATGGAAGTATACATCGACGATATGGTGGTCAAGTCCAAAGAAGAACAGAATCATATAGTCGATCTAGAGAAGACATTCAGCATCTTACGCAAGTACAGAATGAAACTGAACGCTTCCAAGTGTGCGTTCGGAATCGGCTCTGGCAAATTCCTGGGTTACATCATCAATCACCGAGGAATCGAAGCCAACCCGAGGCAAGTCATAGCAATCTTGGAACTCGGCTCCCCCCATTCAATAAAAGAAGTCCAAAAGTTGATGGGGATGACCGCCGCACTTAACAGGTTCATCAGTCAGTCTACAGATCGCTGCCGACAATTCTTTCAGACACTATGGCAGGGTAAGGCTTTTGAATGCTCCGCCGAATGTGAATCAACCTTCAACGGACTCAAGACGTACCTCCGCTCAGTACCTCTCTTGACCACACCCGCCGCTGGTGACCCGCTCATCCTGTATCTGGCAGTTTCCGATAGGGTCGTCAGCGCCGTACTGTTAAAAGAGGAGGAGGGGGAGCAACGGCCAGTGTATTATGTGAGCAAGGCAATGGTTGACGCCGAAACATGCTACCTATCGCTGGAAAAACTCATCTTAGCCCTAGTCATGGCGGCAAGAAAGTTGATGCATTACTTCCAGGGACATAGCATTGGGGTGCTAACAGATTATCCCCTCCGATCAGTACTACGGAGTGCAGAAGCATCGGGACGTGTTTCAAAATGGGCTCTTGTACTCGGCCAATATGACATTCGGTTTTTACCTAAAATTGCAATCAAGGGGCAGGTGTTGGCCGACTTCGTTGCCGAATTCACCGGCGAGCTTGCCGCCCTCAAACCTGATGTTCGACCAAAGGCCGAAGTTCTACCGAAGCCGAACTGGAGAATTTATGTCGGGGATATTTGGCAACTATACTGTGATGGATCATCTAACCAAAGGGGTAGTGGCGCCGGATTTGTAATCATGTCTCCGGACGGCGCAGTAATTGAGCAGGCCGTCAAGCTTGGCTTCGAAGCATCAAATAACGAAGCCGAATACGAAGCCCTTCTAGCCGGTCTGCGGAATGCGCACCTTCTCGGTGCACAGCGTCTGCTCGTGTTTTGTGATTCAAAGTTGGTAATCAATCAGCTAAAGGGGGAGTACGCGGCAAGAAACGACTGTATGGCGGCCTACATTAAAATGGCCAATTCCTTGCTGGCAAAATTTGACCATAATGAACTGAACCAAATAACACGCGACCAGAACACACCCGCGGATGCCTTGGCATGCCTAGCGTCCGCCATCAATTCTGAGATCAAACGGACCATCGAAGTAGGCTTCGTCCCGGAGCCGAGTATCGGCCCTTTGGAGGAAATCCACGTCAATGTTATAGAATCTGCACCAAGCTGGATGGACCCCATTGTTGCATTCCTCTCTTCTGAGCAACTCCTAGAGGACAAAAAAGAAGCACACAAGCTGCGAAATAAAGCCCTGCGATACTATCTGGATCCACGATGAGGGCTTTACAAAAAGTCCCTCTCTAGCCCATATTTAGAATGCGTGCACCCCGACAAAGTGGAGAAGCTTCTGACAGAGATACATGAGGGCAGTTGCGGTGCCCATTCTGGCGGACGCTCCCTGGCCCATCGAGCTATAACGCAGGAATATTATTGGTCGACAATGAGAGCTGACGCGGAGAGCTATGTAAAAAAGTGCGAACAGTGCCAAAAGTTCTCCCCATTAACCCATCTGCCTGCCGAAGAGTTGAGCTCTATCACCAGCCCCTGGCCGTTTGCACAGTGGGGACTTGATATCGTAGGGCCATTGCCCAGGGCCCCAGGGAACAAGCGATTCTTAATCGTCGCCACGGACTACTTCACAAAATGGGTTGAAGCGGAGGCCCTAACACATATACGAGATGCCGACATTAAACGCTTTGTATGGAGAAACATCATAACACGATTCGGCATTCCGAGAGCTCTCATCTCAGACAATAGCACCCAATCCGATTGTGGCGTGTACCAAGAGTTATGCACCAAATACGGCATTCGGTCTTACTTCTCGACACCGGCCTAACCCCAAAGCAATGGTCAAGCCGAAACCTCTAACAAATCCATCTTGGACGGCATCAAAAAGAGGCTGGAAAAAGCTAAAGGCAAATGGATCGAAGAATTGCCGAGTATATTGTGGGCCCATCATACTACGCCGAGGAGGTCCACTAGAGAAACGCCGTTTGCTCTATGCTTTGGAACCTAGGCAATCTTACCCCTGGAAATCGGGCGCCCGACTCTGAAATCGCAAGTTTTTGACACAGGCCGAAACGACATGATGCTTGCCCTAGATCTGATTCTAATCGAGGAACGAAGAGACCGCGCCCTGGCATCCATGGCACGCTATCAGCAGCAGCTCGCCAAGTTGTATAATCAGCGAGTTCAGTTACGCCGATACACGCTAGGAGAGCTTGTCCTAAAGAAGGTACTTCCTGCTGACCGGAGACCGGCCGATGGAAAATGGGGTCCAAACTGGGACAACCCCTATCAAATTGAATCCATCCCAGGAACAGAGGCATATCAGCTCTCAGACATGTCAGGAAGAAGCCTGCCACGGCCTTGGAATTCTACACATTTACGTAAATTCTATCATTGACCCGACTTGTGGGCTTGGTACTTGTATATGTTCCACCTTTGCAATACAAAGTCTTTCGTTTTCTCATGCTCGCTCCCAAGCGTTGATTAATGAGGGCCAATTAAGCCTTCCATGGCCAAAATAAAGTCTCCAGATTCGGAGCGCCCTTCGTGGATGTCACGATTGGCCAAAATAAAGTCTCCAGATTCGGAGCCCCCTTTCGGTGCATGACACCCTGAAGCTGATTAAGACTCCAGATTCGGAGCGCCCTTCGTGGATGTCACAATTGGCCAAAATAAAGTCTCCGGATCCGGAGCCCCCTTTTTGGTGCATGACACCTTAAGGCCAATTAAGCCTATTAAGGCCGAATAAGATTCCGAATTTGGAGCGCCTTCGTGGATATCACGATTGGCCTTTCTGAGGTTTGTATTCGGACCACTTGATTGGCCGAATAAATATTCAATAAGAATCATTCTTAATTCAGACCGGTCAATGCATGTCTAAACATTTACACCATACAACACAAAACTTGCCAGAAAGATGAAATAATATGATTAGTTAAACACATAACATTTCAAGACCAAATACAAACGCTGAAAAAAAAAAGAAATTCTGTTTATTCAGCACAATGTCTATTCATTCGGCACCCTCATCGTCGCTCTTCTCAACTCCAAAACCGGGATAAGGAAAGTGATGGCGATGATACAGGGGTAAGGCCGAATCAATTCCCACGGCTTCAAGAGATCCCTTGGTTTGAAGGGTCTTAATCCAGCCGTGCTTAAATCCACGATTTTCACATCGACAGACCTCATCGGCAAGGTCCTGTTTGGTCGTCTCTATCCCAACCTTCAGGCCATCCTGAAACCCCTTTTCATAACCCGAGGTCCGTTGAGTTCCTTTCTCCGCACCAACCATTTTAGATTGATCGGCCGCAACCGACGCGCTCGCTCAAACATTCTTCAGTTCCCGAAGCTCACGCTCAGCCTTTTCCGCGCGAATCTCCAAACTGCGATTCCTTTCGTCCTTTTTCTCGCTCTCACGTCGCGCTTCCCGCAGACGCATGCCGACTTCGTAAGCAGTATATAGTCCTTTTACGGCCCCGTGGATGCCGTCTCGAAATACTTCGAAATCTCGACGTCCGACCATCGATTGTTGGACTTCCAGCAGGAATATCTGTTGAGCGAACTCGACTGCCACATCTGGGTCTTTAATGATAGAGTCTGCCTCCGTCATTGGTTTATTCCTCACAGAAACCGCAAAACTCAACGGCCGTGGCGTCGCATCAGGCTCGATTCTCGGTTGACTATCCTGTCGAGGCGATCTGCTTCGATAACTAAGGGGCTGCTGTGTTACCCGATCCTTGGACGTTCTTCTTCCTGAACGCGTAGGCTCGCTACTGCAACTTATTGCAACATCTGATTCAGTCAATCTTCGTCCCTCCCCAGTTGCCTGAATAGAAATAAGTAGGGCCTTTGGTGTGCACCCGCTCCATTATCCTTCAATGTTTGCAGCTTTCTCGAGGCAACGTCAACACTCCCAAATGTCAACAGTCGGATGACAACTGTCCAACCCGCGAGTTAGGCCCATTCGGCTTCCCAAGCTCGCGCCCTGGCCAAGGCAAGGGCAAACTTATTAATCTTGCTGGCCGAGTTTTCAAGCGTAACGGTCGATCAATCTGTGCCTTAGCCAGCCCGCGAGTTGGGCCCATTCGGCTTCCCAAGCTCGCGCCCTGGCCAAGGCAAGGGCAGATTTATTAATCTTGCCGGCCGAGTTTTCAAGCGTAACAGCCGATCAATCTGTGCCTTAGCCAGCCCGCGAGTTGGGCCCATTCGGCTTCCCAAGCTCGCGCCCTGGCCAAGGCAATGGCAGATTTATTAATCTTACCGGCCAAGTTTTCAAGCGTAACGGCCGATCAATCTGTGCCTTAGCCAGCCCGCGAGTTGGGCCTATTCGGCTTCCCAAGCTCGCGCCCTGGCCAAGGCAAGGGCAGATGCCGATCAATCTGTGCCTTAGCCAGCCCGCGAGTTGGGCCCATTCGCCTTCCCAAGCTCGCGCCCTGGCCAAGGCAAGGGCAGATTTATTAATCTTGCCGGCCGAGTTTTCAAGTGTAACGGCCGATCAATCTGTGTCTTAGCTAGCTCGCGAGTTGGGCCCATTCGGCTTCCCAAGCTTGCGCCCTGGCCAAAGCAAGGGTAGATGCCGATCAATCTGTGCCTTAACCAGCCCGCGAGTTAGGCCCATTCGGCTTCCCAAGCTCCCGCCCTGGCCAAGGCAAGGGCAGATTTATTAATCTTGCCAGCCGAGTTTTCAAGCGTAACGGCCGATCAATCTGTGCCTTAGCCAGCCCACGAGTTGGGCCCATTCGGCTTCCCAAGCTCGCGCCCTGGCCAAGGCAAGGGCAGATGCCGATTAATATGTGCCTTAGCCAGCCCGCGAGTTAGGCCCATTCGGCTTCCCAAGCTCGCGCCCTGGCCAAGGCAATGGCAGATTTATTAATCTTGCCGGCCGAGTTTTCAAGCGTAACAGCCGATCAATCTGTGCCTTAGCCAGCCCGCGAGTTGGGCCCATTCGGCTTCCCAAGCTCGCGCCCTGGCCAAGGCAAGGGCAGATTTATTAATCTTGCCGGCCAAGTTTTCAAGCGTAACGGCCGATCAATCTGTGCCTTAGCCAGCCCGCGAGTTGGGCCTATTCGGCTTCCCAAGCTCGCGCCCTGGCCAAGGCAAGGGCAGATGCCGATCAATCTGTGCCTTAGCCAGCCCGCGAGTTGGGCCCATTCGGCTTCCCAAGCTCGCGCCCTGGCCAAGGCAAGGGCAGATTTATTAATCTTGCCGGCCAAGTTTTCAAGTGTAACGGCCGATCAATCTGTGTCTTAGCCAGCTCGCGAGTTGGGCCCATTCGGCTTCCCAAGCTCGCGCCCTGGCCAAAGCAAGGGCAGATGCCGATCAATCTGTGCCTTAGCCAGCCCGCGAGTTGGGCCCATTCGGCTTCCCAAGCTGGCGCCCTGGCCAAGGCAAGGGCAGATTTATTAATCTTGCCAGCCGAGTTTTCAAGCGTAACGGCCGATCAATCTGTGCCTTAGCCAGCCCACGAGTTGGGCCCATTCGGCTTCCCAAGCTCGCGCCCTGGCCAAGGCAAGGGCAGATGCCGATTAATATGTGCCTTAGCCAGCCCGCGAGTTGGGCCCAAATGGCTTCCCAAGCTCGCGCCCTGGCCAAGGCAAGGGCAGATTTATTAATCTTACCGGCCGAGTTTTCAAGCGTAATGGCCGATCAATCTGTGCCTTAGCCGTGGCCAAGGCAAGGGCAGATTTATTAAGCAGCCGATCTAACCACAACCGAAAACAATAGCATTCAACATTTCCCTTAACCAGTTGAGCACAACTCATGAAATTTTTTATATATACGCAAGTTACTAAAGAAAACGATTTACTCATAACTGTAGCAACAGATGAAAAATAAAAACTGTAAAAGTACATTCGACGTCCCAAAAACTGCCAGTCGGCCAGATCAGCCATCAGAATCAGACTCCAATGGCTCAACATCCACTTGCTCATATGGTATTGGCATAATCAACGCAGCGTTAGCAGCAGCAAGGGCCTTACGCCAGCCATGTTTGAATCCCCGATTTTCAAACTTCGGGACTTGGTCAACGTACTCGGCAAGCCTAGCATTTTTTCCGGCCTCGAACACTTTGGAAGACTCCGAGTCGGCTGCTTCCTTTGCCGCCTTCATTTCAACCAACTCAGCCTCCAGTCTGGAGATCGCCTTCTGGGCCAATTTGAGCGCATCTTCGCTCGCGTCCGCCTTCTTCTGGGCATCCGATCTCAACTGATCCGCGCTACGAGCCCTCTCCATCTCGGCGTCGGCTCTTGAGGCTTCTTTATTCGCCCTCAAAGCCTCGAACTCAGCCCTTCTCCTCTGGCCTTCAACTTCCTCGCGTAGGTTGCCAATCTCTTTGACGGCGTCGCGATGGCGACGGCCCAAATCGGCTATCCATCCGACGGTCTGCAAAACACGCATTTTAAGCCTTAACTTCAACAGTATTTGGATTAAGTGAAGCTAAGTTCGAATATGTACCAAAAGCGCCGATTGGGCGGCTAGTGCTGTCGCATTTAGATCCGTTTCCACCCGGAAAGCCTCATTGTCAGACGGCAACGACACGGACGTGGCCAAGCTGAATGCGAATTCTGGATCTTTAAGCGCCGAAGCATCAGAAGAAACCGGCATGTTTCTTATCATCGGCTGAATGACGAAAGGAACGATCATGTCCGATCCCTCTAATCGAGGACGTTTGCTGCCGTGTTCCGCTGAGCCGGCCTCAAACTCGGCAGGGTGTTTCTCTACCTCAACTTCTTGGCTGGCCTGCACGATCACAGCAGATTCGGCATTCCGATTTTCTGCTGTTTCCACCTCAACAACGCGCATGGACTCTAATCTGCTGACAGGCAGGAAGAATTGAGATTCGGTGGTGGGCGGTATTTCAGACGTAAGGGACTCCGCTCTTCTCCGCGCAGCCAACCTTTCAGCATTCGCCTTCTTGGCAAGTTTTGTCAGGCTTAACCCTGCCATATCTTCGGGGTCTGCGGCGGGAATTGTAACGCCCTCAAAATTAAACCCATAATATATAATATTACCATGCGTCATTATAAGAAAACAAAGAGTATTATTCCATTCATCAGAGTAAACTTGTTAAAAGACATTACATGTAATAAAGAGAGTAAATGCCCTACGGGCTTACATCTTTCCAAGCCAATACTTGGACACAAAAATATGAGTACTAACTCATTTACAAGTAAAACCCTTGGCTTGAGTCCTTACATGTAATAACGAATAAAGCAAAAAAAAAAAAACAACTAATCGAAATGAGTCTTCAACTCTAAATCCTTCCAAGCTAATTCCTTGGAGGTAGCACGTCACCTGAACCTGAAAATGATGTTCCCGTATAGGGTGAGCCACAGCCCAGTAGAAATATACTAAACCAAATATAAGCATTGAATAAGGCAATAACATTCAATAGATGGTTAACTCAAATATCAATTTTTACTTTCCATTATTTATTCAACTTTTCATTTTTATCAATATGGCTCAGAACCTGGCCAAATTATAACAGTGAACTACACATCACATTAACATTACTTCCAATATCAACAAGACAAATGAGACTAAGGCTCATATCAAAACACTTCATACTTCTCATTTGATACACATTTTAGTGCTGTATCAACAACATATAGAAACACTTCTATAAATCAATAAGCACACATAATAGTGATGCTAATGGAGTCCATCCCCTATCTCCTCCCAAACAAAGTCCGGTTTAGAGGTCCATCCCCTATCTTCCCCTAAACCGTGGAGTACATCCCCTATCTCCTCCCAAACAATATGCGTATGCAATGCTCAATCAATACACGTATTTTCTGTATTAATTCAATAGTCAAAATTAATGACTTAACCAAATTGATTAGTTTCAATTTTCCCTAATCCACATGCAATGTCTACAACAATCACGACTATCCTCCACCGATAGCCCAAAACAGTTATTTCTAAACAAGAATTAAACATATCAACAATTATAATCTCAATAATTCAGTAGACGAGTGATTAAATTATTCAACTACACCATTTAGACTTACAATTGCCCAATTCCATGAATTCAATTAAATTCCCCAATTTTCTTTAAATTAACTATACAGATTAATTTATTAAAACATTTAGGGTTTTTCCCAAAATTACCAAATAACCCCCAACATATCAAAATACCAAAACTTAGAACAAAGCCTATAATATGGAGTAGGAAATCCCTACCTCGAAGAAAATAACCCGAATAGAGAAGACGGAGATGATGACCCGAAATCCAAAGTGCTCCAAATCCAAGATTGTTCAGATTAAACAGAAGCCCTCGACCCACACTATCTTTTTAATAAAGGATCTAGGATAGAAACGCACTCTAAGTAGATCAAACCTAAGGGAGAAGGTGTGTAGAGGGAGAGAGAAGACGAACCTAGGGTTTTGGAATCAAAAAGAATGTGAAAAAGTGATTTAAAACCCGCTGCTGGCTATTTAAATCTGACAGGCTCGCTCGAGCGAAGACATGGTCGCTCGAGCGACCAGACACAAGAAAGCCTCGCTCGAGCAAAGAAAAGCTCGCTCGAGCCAACAACTCGATGCTTCAGGTCTGCAATCCAGAAGCACGCTCGAGCGACAGAATGCTCGCTCGAGCGAAGAACTCGAAAACATACACCTTGCTCGCTCGAGCGAAGAAAAGCTCGCTCGAGCGAAGAAACACTGCTCTCAGGTCTATACTAGATGCAATCGCTCGCTCGAGCGAAGAAAAGCTGGCTCGAGCCACCAGACACAAAATACAACCCTCGCTCGAGCGACCAAGTCCTCGCTCGAGCGACCAACCCAAAAACTGGACAGCAACACTTGGTTTCCGAACCCAACCAACCTGAAACAAACCTGCCCAACACATCTTACAACTCCAAGAGAAAATAAAGGATGACAACAACAATTATACAATGACAGAATCTACGAAACCTAAGTCCGGATACAATAATCAAATGGGAAAAGACCGGGGTCGTTATAATACTCTCCAAACCGTGAACAGTGCCGTCAAGTGAAAGATCCCCTCGACCCGAAGCGGATGGGGGATCGGCCGAATTCAATACCTCGTCAGATTCAGTTTCAGACTGATCTGATTCGCTAACATTAGCGACGTCCCGCTCTGAATCGGACCCTTCAAAACCAACCTGCCTCAAGTTTTTGAAGTTGGACAAAATAAGAGCGATAAGAGAATCTTCACCCTCCGGAACAGGGATATTTTCCGCTGCCGAGAAGGTCGTATATGTCGGCTCGTAACGAAGTAGAATATGTGCCGACCTCCCTTGTTTCTGAAGACTTCGATGGCCGAAATATTTGAGTGCGACTTCTATATCCGAAAGAATGGCACTATCAGTTGAAGGTAGAACTTTATTCAAAATGCTCCCTGCACAAGACAAACCGTCACATTTCAAAGAAGAGGCTTCACAATAAAAACGAACAAATAATAAAGGCGAGAAGGCAATCAGCCACCTGGCTCGCCCCTCCGTCTAGGAATAGGGTCGACGTGATCCTCTCCTTCGCCAAATTCCCAATTACCCTGGACAACGACCATAACGTGATCAACTCGTTTTCCAGAACTGGAAAGCATAGTAATCAGCTGATGGTCGATATCCTTGGCCCTAAGGAAGAAATGCCCATGCCGACCAGAAGACTTAGCCAAGGCATAACAATGCCGGATGGCTGGAATGCCAAGATTAATTCTTAGGCGACGGTTGAGCGCTATAATCCCCATTATGATTCTAAAGAAATTCACATTAGGTTGGGAAGGGATTAAACCCCAGTAGCGAAGCACAACCCTAAGAAACGGGTGAAGGGGGAAACGGACTCCACCCTTTGCTATTGATAAAAGGGGAAAGACAATTGTGGTTTTATCCTCCCTCACCATATCAAGAGTGTCGTCTGCCACAAGCGACAGACGGACATCATCAGGAATGGAGAAATGACGTTTAAACCAGCGATCCGATCTGACGAGAGGAGGTCTTTCAGATGTTTCGCCATGTCCTACAGTTTGTGAAAATACGCCAAGGAAGGAACAAACCAGAAAAGATCTTCAAAACAAAAGAAGAGAGAACTTACAAAGGACGAAGGGGATATCGGAAAACAGAGTTGCAGGGATTATCCAAAAGGCAATCCAGCGATGAGCGTCACGAGATACATGAAAGGACGTCAAAATTTTAAATCACAATAAATAAACATATGCGCGGAGAGGAAAAGTTGACACGACAACTGAAAGGGGTGCGCTTAGATATCCGCATGACGATAAGGCCGGCCCCCGAGTTTTGGCTCTGACCTTTCGAAATTCAAAACCAAGCACTCCAGCCAACTGTCGTCGGCAAAGTGCTTGGGGGGCAATTGTGGGAGCCGAATAAGTGGAACAGTCGGGATATGCGTACCCCAGAAACTAGATACTGCTCGGCTCCGTATTGCGTAACTAGGGCGCCGAATGCATTAGTAAGGCCGAATAGACGGGGGTCAGTAGATCCGAATGAAGATAAGGTGAATGGGATAAAAATAGGCACAGGCCCCGAGGCCCAGTAAAATAAGTATAAATACCAGAACCACAAATCTAGAAAGGTATGTAAGAATCACTCCACTTAACTTAGACAAAAAGCTATCTTGAGTGTCTGAACTAACTTGTCCGTCGGAGTGCTAATTCCGGCACCCCCGATCGGAGTGTTTCCATCTTTTCAGGTGACTCGTTGAGAATCTCCAGCGTCTCCCAAGATCAGAAGAGTATTTCCAAACCACTTCTCCACATCTACCAATTTGACGGACGAATTGTGGATTGGAGGTTCTATAGCCACAACCAACCCGCGCCCATCCCTACTAATCACATATTAACATAAAATATTTTTAATTTTATAAACTAATTTCAAAGCTCTTTTATCTTAATTTTTAATCTAATAGCATTTCTAATTATATTTATATATAGGTCAAAAAAAAAATATTTATATATATCTATACTATATATATAAGCAAATATACTTATACTTATACTATATATATAAGCAAATATATTGAAGTACAAGAATTCTCCAAACTCTTAATACTAAACTCTTACGAATTCTCTCTCCTACGTGTCACCTCTCAAGTCTCCCCTCGCACTTTCTTAATTTTTAATCATATGTCAATTATCTAAATCTCAAAAGTCAAAAGGATTATATATATTTAATTAAATAAAATGATAACTACTTAGATATAAACAACAAATATTTAGATATGAACAACAGAGAAGTAGACATAAAAATATAAAATAAAATAAAATAAAATAAAAAGATAACTATTCAAATTTCAACCAATAATATAAAGAGCCAAATAAAAGATTAAAAAATAACTACATAAAAAATATTACAAGCGAATTAATTTTAAAAATGAAAAGTTAACTATTTATATATGAACAATTAAAAAATATTTAAATAAAAAAAGTCAAATAATTTTAAAAATAAAAATCTATACTATATATATAAGCAATACTTATACTTACTATATATAAACAAATATATTGGAGTATGAGAATTTTCCAAACTCTTAATACTAAACTCTTACGAATTTTCTCTCTTACGTGTCACCTCTCAAGTCCTCCCTCTCACTTTTCCTAATTTTTAATCATATGTCAATTATCTAAATCTCAAAAGCCAAAAGGATTATATATATTTAAATAAAATGATAACTACTTACTAAACTCTTACAAATTCTCTCTCTGACGTGTCACCTCTCAAGTCTCCCCTCTCACTTTTCCTAATTTTTAATCATATGTCAATTATCTAAATCTCAAAAGCCAAAAAGATTATATATATTTAAATAAAATGATAACTCTTTAGATATAAACAACAAATGTATTGGAGTATGGGAATTCTCCAAACTCTTAATACTAAACTCTTATGAATTTTTCCTCCTACGTGTCACCTCTCAAGTCTTCCCTCTCACTTTTCCTAATTTTTAATCATATGTCAATTTTCTAAATCTCAAAAGTCAAAAGGATTATATATGTTTAAATAAAATGATAACTACTTAGAAATAAACAACAAATATTTAGATATGAACAATAGAGATGTAGAGATAAAAATATAAAAAAATAAAATAAAAAGATAACTATTCAAATTTCAACTAATAATATAAAGAGCCAAATAAAAGATTAAAAAATAACTAAATAAAAAATATTACGAGTCAATTAATTTTAAAAATAAAAATTTAAATATTTATATATGAACAATTAAAAAATATTTAAATAAAAAAAATTCAAATAATTTTTAAAATAAAAAGGTAATTATTTATATATGAACAACAAAAAAATAGAGATAAAAATATATACAAAAAAAAAATATAACTATTTAGATTTGAATTGAAAAATAAAAATTCAAATAAAAGATAAAACAATATTTAAATAAAAAAGATTAAGATTGAGATATAAATTCCAAAAATATGATAAATTTTTTAACGATCTATATTTACCTTATTTGAGTTTGTTGTAGAATTCTCATATATTTCGGCTTAATCTTTTTAAAATTTATCTTCAAGTTGAACTTAATATTTTATCTTTTAAAATCATTAATTAATTATCCGTATAAATTTTAAATATAATAAAAATTTAAATAAAATATAAAAAACATTTAAATAAAAAATATTAAGATTGAGATATAAATCCCAACAAGATGATAAACTTTTTGATCTAAATCCCAAAAAGATGATAAATTTTTTGACCATCTATATTTATATTATGTGAGTTTGTTCTAGAATTCCCATATATTTCAACTTAATCTTTTTAATTTTAAAATAAAAAGATAACTATTTATATATGAATAACAAAAAACCAGAGATGAAGAAAATATACAAAAATAAAAATATAACTATTTAGATTTGAACTGCAAAATAGAAATTCAAATAAAAGATAACAAAATTTTTAAATAAAAAAGATTAAGATTGGGATATGAATATCCCAAAAAGATGACAATTTCTTTAACGATCTATATTTATTTTTTGTTAGTTTGTTATAGAATTTTCATATATTTTCAGCTTAATCTTTGTAAAGTTTAATTTCAAGTTGAACTTAATATTTTATCTTTTAAAATTATCAATTAATTATCGATATAAATTTTAAATATTATAGAATTTCATATATATCTTTTGTCTAAGCATAATCTTTTCAATATAAAAACAAGTTCCTGCAAAAAGAACAATGAACAAAAGATTGGAGGGAAAAACAATCAACATTGAGCCATTTTATAATCCCTGCCTAAATATCTTAAATATTTGCTTTACGTTTGAAATGTATACTTTAATGAGTTTTTGTATTTGTGTGAAAGTGAGTTTATATACATGGATATTAATATTTTATTTTTAATTTTTTTTTGTTACAATCTGTATTTTTCTTTATTTCTTTCTTTTTGCTAATAATGTGTCATTTAATTGAGATTTTATTCTCTCTTCTTTTTTCTTTTTTTTAAAGTGCTATTATTATCAATTTGTAACTTTCTTACTTATTGACTATTTATGTTTCATTTTTTTTGGTGCAGATTTAGATTGAAAATGAAGAACACATCAAAATTTATTGGATATGGGTTTACACTTTAAATGTATTCATCAGTTGATTTTTTATTGTTGATTATCCTATTGAAATAACTCATGATTAAATTTATTTTCGGAACTCATTTCTTTTGAGAACTAAGTCACAAATTTCTTTTTAAAATTTTTTTTTTTTAATTCAAATTTAAAGTTTGAGCAAATGGAAGAGATCTCATATTAAAAATATTAATTTTTTTTTGAATAATTTAAATATTTATACTCTTTATGTTTGTCAATTCAACTTTAATGCATTTTCAAACCCTTTTTTCTTTTTCTTTTTATTTTTTTTGATCATTCCAAAACTATTTGTGTTTAATGAATCAATATAACCAAAAAACAAATAGCATGCAAAAAATTTTAAACCACTAACTAAATATATTGGGAATTAAAATTAAATTTATTTTAATTCATTATACTATGTGGCATGATTAATGTAATATCTACTATTGATTAAACAAAATTAGTATTACTTTTATTTAGGCCTTGTTTGTCATAACCTACAAAAGTTAAAAAGTCAAAAAGTCACTATTCTAAGTTACATCATCTCTCTATCATATCACTTCAAATCTAACTCATACCCAACCTATATTTCATAAAAAGTCAAAAAGTACACTTATTTAGATCATCTCAAATATTTACTTAATATTAGTCATTTTGATTATTTATGATATGCCTTTGTTACTCTACTTTTGATTGTCTGAAATAATTTTTAAATAAATTAGCTATTATTTATGTGATGATTTACTTAATGTATGATAGTTTTTTAAAAAAATTTAATAATGTGAAATATTAAATATTTTTAATGGTGTGAAGTAAGATTTATATACACAAACTAAATAAAAATATTAAAAAATACAACCAAATAACAATTTTTTTTTAATAATTATTGACTTTTTAAAAGGACCGTGGTAGATCCCCCGAATTTGGGCCCCCCCTAATCCCCCGAAAATTCAGAACAAAGCAAAAAAAAAAAAAAAAAAAAACCCAAAACGACGTCGTTTTGGGCATTAGGGGGATTAGGGGGGACATTTTTAGGGGGACAAATCATTTCCTTTTTTAAAATCCCATGCATCGCACGGGTGACCACTAATATATATATGCATATGTATAAATCCAATGCTTATATATACACTGTTGCAAAAAATTGACTCTATTTGGTTTAATTTTTGAAAGGAGTTTTGAATTATATTTTGAAAAATAAATTGTTGAAAGGAGTTTTGAAAATTGAAAATTTATTAGTTATGAGTTTTGAAAATAATTTTAAGATGATTTGTAAAAAGAGTAGGAGTGAGAAAAAATTATTAAGTTTTAAGTTGTATTTTAAAAGTTTGTTAACTAAATAAACTTTTTTATTTTTTTTGAACCAAATCATGTTTTAAAAACTAAACCAAACATTATCTTCGATATTAACATCAAATATTGCATCAATTTGTTCGCACCGTGTTTCGGTGCAGAGAAGTGAAGAGGGAAAGTTTGTCATTTTGCTATGTAATTTGACTCTACATTTTATTTTTAGACATACCCACTTTCATAATTGATGCGTGAAGTTCAAAATCTGTCGGTTTTGATGAAATTAGTGACAGGAAGGAGGTAAAGTGTAAAATGACTAAGATTATATGAGTTTTCTTTAATTATTTTTAAACATTAGGGAGGTGATGTGTTACGGGATCTAACCATAAGAAGGTAAAATAAATTTTATCCTAACACAAATAACAATAATAAAGTATATAAAAGAATGACTTTTCTTAGGTGTGCCTTGCATATGGTATGCAAGGCACTTACAGCCTTCTATTTTGTATTTACACATTTGTATGTATTGGGTTATATCAAAATATTTGAAAACTTATACATTGATGACTTGCTAAGCAGGTCATTTTGCAGGTAAATTAATAAAATAATATATTATATGACTAAAGGTGTAAATGGTCACAAAAAATGTATAAGTTTTCACAAAAGGCGTATATTTTCACGAAAGGCGTAAGGAATTTCAGAAAAAGGCGTAACTGATTTCTGAAAACTTACGCTTTTTGTGAAAACTTACGCCTTTTGTGAAAATTTACACATTTTCTGAAAACTTCCACCTTTTTTTGAAAACTTACGCCTTCTGTGAAATTATTTACACCTTTTATGAACACTTACTCCTTTTGTGAGTTGACTTACCAAAGGTGTAAACAAACGAAAACTTACACATTTTGCTTAAGCTTACACCTTTTCGTGAAAATACTTACACCATTTTTGAAAAGTTACTCCTTTTGTGTAAGAATTTTTGGCATAACATTTATACTTTTTCTTTGAACTTACACCTTTTGTGAAAGCCGAACTTAAAGCTTTTTCGGAAGTCATTTATACCTTTTGTGAAAAAAAAAATTCATCAAATTTACACATTTTGCTTAAGTTTACACCTTTTAGTGGAAATGCTTATATTTTTTTTGAAAAGTTACTCCTTTTGTGTAAGAATTTTTGGCATAACATTTATACTTTTTCTTCGAACTTACACCTTTTGTGAAAGCCGAACTTAAAGCTTTTTCAGAAGTCACTTATACCTTTTGTGAAAAAAAAAATTCATCAAATTTACACCTTTTGCTTAAGCTTACACCTTTTTGTGGAAGTGCTTATATTTTTTTTGAAAAGTTACTCCTTTTGTGTAAGAATTTTTGGCATAACATTTATACTTTTTCTTTGAACTTACACCTTTTGTGAAAGCCCAACTTAAAACTTTTTCGGAAGTCACTTATACCTTTTGTGAAAAAAAAATTCATCAAATTTACACCTTTTGCTTAAGCTTACACATTTTCGTGGAAGTACTTGTATTTTTTCTGAAAAGTTACTCCTTTTGTGTAAGAATTTTTGACATAACATTTATATTTTTTCTTCAAACTTACACCTTTTGTGAAAGAGTATATAAGCACACCTTTTCTTCAAAATTCATCAGCGCCTTGAGGCTCTTTCTCTGGTTCTGCTAACAGGGGAAAGTCATGAGGACCTTCAAGTTCTGTCTCGCCCATTGGTCGTGGAGATGAGTCCTGTATTATGTCCATCCCTATAAATTGGAGAACAATACTAGTTACTTAAAGAGAAGTTTTTTTTCCCAAAACAAACAGTAACATTTGTATTTCTATTTACCTTGGTTGTGGTGAACTTCTGGTTGAGGGGATTTTGTGTTGTCATCTGTTGGAGAGGATTGGCTGTTGATTGAAATGTCAAATTCAATCCTCTGTGATTCTTTGTTTGAAGTTTGGGAATTGGAGGGGTTGGATGGTGATGGTTGAGGGCTAGAGACAGAAGGGACAATGTGTTGAGGAGAAGTGGAAGGATGTTGTGATGCAAATTGTGTAGATTGCTGTGGCGAAGACTGTGAAGCAGGTTGTAAGGAAGTTTGTTGCGATGCTTCAGGTGGTGGTGGAGTTGGTTGTACAGTGGGTTCTGTGGGTACATTGCTGATAGGATTGGGAATTTGATGAATGTGTTGAGGAGAAATGGAAGCATCGTCATCATCAGCAGCAGCAATGAGTAATCTCCTTCTTTTTCTCTACACAAAAGTAAGTGATCAGTCGGGCGTGAATGGAAATTGAGATGATGTAAATATGTAAAGTGAAGGCTTACTTGGTAGAGCTGCCCTGAAGGATTTGATGTTGTTTGGCCAACCATTTGGCTGAGAGGGATATCCCACTCACTTAGGTCTGTGCTTAGAGCAGGAGCAGTGGAAGGCTCTTCTCTCTTCTTCGCTATGACCTCTGTCTCGGCAGGGGTACGGGTGGTAGTTCCTCTCTGTGCTTATGTCTGCGCGGCTGCGAAAGAGTCTGCCATTAATTTCGGAACTGCGGGGGTGTTTGTCTGAGTAGTTGCATCCATTGGATCCTTGCCTTTACGTTGGTCCCTAACCAATGGTTCAGCAGCAAGCCCAATTTTGGCTGTCAAAGGTTAAACAAGTTAGTGTTGTAGAGAAAAAAACAAAACAAATTGCATGACACAATCAGGGATATGAAGTATATGAAGGAAGGATACATGTAGCCTTAAGCTTGGAAGGCGAGGATATGCAGCCCTGAATATGAATACACATATCGTTAAGGTAGCTTTCAAGTGGCTTGCAGAAAATAATGGCAGACATAAGTCCTCACCAATGGTCAAAAGCATCCGAGCAGTCCGAAGTAGGTTTGAAGAAGAAAGGGCCAAAATCTTGCAAAAGTTTGGCGTTCTCTGTCAGAATGGATTCAGCTTGTGTAGGATCTTTGAAGTGGATTCTGGACCCAATCTCCTCATGGATGGTTGGGTGGAAATAAGGATAAGGGATAGCCTGGGAAAGACCAAATTGCCTGGACCATTGATTGGGACAGTATGTCTCAAAACTACAGCTGGATAGCTTGGCGGAGGATATGGAACAGCCAACCAAGACATGTCTAGAGGTGAGAATGTGTCTCCAACTCTCATTTTGTTCTTGGACTTGCTCATTGTGTAAATCAGAAGGGTCTGTGAAGAAGAAGCGAAGTCTACTGGAGGAGAATTCAAAGTTTTGAAATGGCATGTACAGGTTGGAAGGTCTCTGCGAAGGAAGGTTGTAAAACATGGTAAGATGATTTCTGAAAGTGAGGATGGGTTAGCTGTTATAAGTGAGCAGTTGCTCAGCATAGGAGTAGCAAACAGGTTTCAAGGTGTTAGGTGGTGGGGGTCATGCCTCAGGGAAATAGGCATACAACTAGGCCTGGAAGAGCCAGAAGGGGCCACCACAGTTGCCAGAAATCTTCTTGTCGACAAAGGAAAATAGGGCCCTGTAAAGGGTGGCAAGAAGATAAGGGGCTAAAGCCATAAGTTGGCCATCTTGCATACACAAGGCAAGGGGGAGGTATTCTTTCGTGATCTTGTACCCAGGGACACAAAAAAGAAACTCACAAAGCCAAAGTAAGTAAAAAGCAGTTCTTTCTTTGTCATCGATAGGGGAACCAGGCTTGTCTTGGTATTTTTTGGCAAAATCTGAATAGCACATGTCAGTGTTTAAAGTAAATGTCACTTTTGGAGGCTCAATGAGAGCATTAATTGGATTGCCCAAGATTGGGAGACCAGTCAAGTGAGCTACATCTAAGATGGTAGGAGAAATCATACCAAAATTGAGGAGTAGGGAGTTACTAGACTGTGACCAAAAGCATGCAGCAACAGCAATCAGCCCTTTGTCCACGTCATAAATTTTAGTCGACAGTCTAATTGCTTCACCAATGCCCTGGTGCTTCCATACTTCAGCGTCGTGACCTTCAATTCTCCTGGCCCAGCTTCGCCAATCAGAGTCTGGTGACCTCCACCCTCTGAGTGGGTTTTTGCTGACATTCCAGTTAGTCCACTTGAGTCCAGCTTGGTTGAGAAGAAGGTTCTCACCATTGCCAAGGGGGTAGTATAGAGCTAGCTCGTCTGGGAAGTAAGACGCGAAGGTAGGGCCTAGTGTAGCCTTAGCGACAGAGCTTGTGCTGGGCAATAGGGTTGCACCAAATTTTAGAGGAGCGATACGTGCTCTGATAGGGTCTGGGAAGCGGAGTAGGTCTTCATTGTTCTCCTCAGATGGAGATGGTTGAGATTTTTTCGGCGCCATGGCTTAGGGTTTTGTGGTGCTCTGGTTTTCAACGGCAATGGTTGAGAAGGAGGAGTACAGTCTGGGGAGTTCGAATCAGAGGGAAATGAAGTGGTTTGATGTTGAAAGGGTGGATCTTTTATAGCTTATGATGGGGCCAATATATTTAAAGCCTCTTATATTGGGCTGTAGTTTATGTTTGTTTTGGGCCCGTAGTAAGAAATTTGCTATTGCGCCCAAACAATGGCCCCCTCGTTGAAGTTAAATATCATATGACTTGGACCCCCACAAGGGGGGACCCCCATGACCCCCTCTCTCTCTGATTGGCCACTTTTTTTTTTTTTTTAATTTTTAATTTCTTCTTTTTTTTTCCTTCTCCAATCAGCAGCCCCCACGTGTGTGTGTGGGGGAGGGGTGTGGTGGTGCAGGTGGTGATTAGAGGGGGTCTCAATCACTTCCGCAATATTTAACTTGAACATGGGGGCCATTGTTTGCACCAAGTTTTCCCAGTCTCTGTCGACAGATGGTCCACTTAATCGAGGGCATGTAGCCAAGTCTAAAGGAATGTCCACCACCTGAAAGTGGGCTCTCTGCATGTGGGTCACCTAGAAGTGATAGGGGAAGTTTTTACCACCAGTCATGGAGTTAGTGGGCACACTTTCAGGAGGAAGCATGAGACAAAGCAGGAGCCTTGCTCTGTCGACAGAAGTTTAAAACAGTTGGTGGCCATGAAATAAACACAAGAAAAGGGAGCTGGACAGATAGAAGTGGAGGTTTAGTATTGATATTCGTATACCGTTTTTGTGGCCCATCATTGCATGATCCCACACGTCTACACCATAACTGCCACTGTAACTGCCCCCTGACTTCGAATCTTCAAGTCCCCTCTGCCAAATATTGACTCTTCCCCGTCGACCTTCCTTTTCACCATTGTGGGGCATGTCCCTCATCATTATGAGACAAAAATCGACAGAATATTGTCCACTAAACACAACCACAATCCTTGCAAACTGGGCCACTGAACCACAACACTTGGCCACTCACTGTTACTGCCCCTGACTATGAATCATCAAACTCTGCCAATTGAATTTTCCCTGTAATTTAATCAAAATATATTCAATGTCGGTAAAGTTGAAAATATGTTTGAAATAACCTTTTTCTGTATTGCAATGACTTAAACACAATTGTTGTCCTACATTTTACGTAACGAAAATACACAACTTATTTATATCAAAAACAAAATATACATCTCGGGTTTATAATCAAAAAAATGGGAACTACTTTTTTTTAAAAAAAAGTTCACTCATATTTTCAGCTAAATTATGATTGGATATTAGATTAAAAATTCCTCTTTGCACCTATTTTTCTCACATCCTCCCAGCTGCTCCATTCAACTAACATTGAATCTTGCATGCCACCTGTCTTACACGCTGGAGCATTACTGGCAGTGCTCATGGATTTAGTGGCCACCCTCCAAGAGGAAACATGAACGAATTGGGAGTCTGTATCTGTCGAGGAAAGGCTAAAAGGACCTGGGCACAGGTGGCAACTTCAATTATATGCACTTCGACAGATACAAGTGAAGCTTTTATGTGGTTTCAATACATAGAAATGACCGTGCAGTTACAGAAGTTGCACAGAAGCAGATGCAGAATTGGCAGATCATGGGGTCGTGGGAATTTTATAGCTATAAAGGGCAGAATGTTTGCAGAGAGAGAGGACATGAACAACAACACAACTTACTTTCTACATTGTAACTTCTGTGTAGTTTTTTCCCTTCTATTTTCTACTTTGTTACAAACAACACAACAACACAACAACTTACTTTCTACTTTCTACTTTCTACTTTGTTACTTTCTACTTTGTTACCATCAGTTCATCGAAAGAAGTCTTCATCCATTTCAGGCATTCGAACCAATACCACAATTGCTTGATTTTCTTCTTGAACTTGTCAACTTTAAATTACTGCTTCGTTGCTGTCGATATAGGCCCACCATAATTTTACTAACAATAAACCCATACTTCCATAGTAAACATTAAATAATTTCACAACTCCTATTCATAACTCGTAATTCATATACCAATCGGCATGGAGATAAAGTAACGAGTTCGTTGGGTTACTTTCTCCAAGTAACACCCAAAATTAACTGCCACTTGGATTATATACAAAATGCATGTGCTGGTATGTAATTTTGCAAACCCACTTGGACAAAATTCGTATTTTACTCGAAATATAATACTAATTTACCGACACAAGTCATAACAAATCAATACGAAGCGAAACATATCGTTAGTTGATAAACCACACCGCAAAAAACCCTTCAGTTAGATCCAACCAAATATGGAACAGAAACAAGCAACCCGCAATAGGAATCTTGTAATACAGACATAAGCCAATTTTCCACCCCAAACAATACACAGACAACCCATATATATCTCACCTCACCTTCAATTAGTTTTCAAAATGACAAGTCACTGCAAACACAAATGACAACATCACTCTAAACAATATGGGAAATTTACAACTCGTGGCCTTGTACATAAGTAACGTTGTGCCATTTCCTAGCATTGTACATAACCAATTATTTACACGTTACGTACAACAATCCGTGCAAAATGAAAACTACATACATTATTTCCATGTGTTTTCAATAGCTAGTACTGTCTACCTAATAAATTAAGGGAATAAGTAAATCATACAAATTATACAATTACCTGATTCACCTCATCAATTGTGTTCGAATCATTTTTCCACACTGCTGCTTCAACACTACCGTATTGGCCCACAGGCTGCTTGGAATCAGGAGAAACATCGAAAAATAGTCGCCGTTGCTTAATGTGCGGTGTACTTGGATCCACAAACCCAGTTTTGCAGCGAACGGGCGATGACTCCGCATTGTACTCACGGTCAGTTATGTGGGGTGTATCTGCATCTGAGTTAGTACCCACTGTTCGGCTAAACCGAACCTTAGGACACGTTCGTTTTGTGTGCCCAATGCATTTGCAATTCCCACATTTTCTTGGTCTTCGACAGTTGGACGAGGCCCGTCCTGGGTTCCCTTTTGTCTTCACAACATCAGGATCTTCTACTCCAAATTGTCGACGGAATGAATGTTTCCCTTTGTCTCCATTCCCACCGTTCAAATTCCTCTCATATAACTCCTTCATCCGGCTCGTCATCGGAAGACATGCATCCCTAGCCTCTTTGAAACCTTTCGTTGATTGCGAGGCATAGAAACACATTTCGTTGTAGGAAGAACTCAATATCCCATACCGGGTCGTCTGTGTTGTAGTGCTATCAATTGTTGGTTGAGGCTATTGCTGGCCATCCTTGCTTGCAGCCCTTGTCCATCTATGCAGCACACAAGTTGAGGGAATTTGCGTTAAATTTTCGGCTTTCATAACACATATCATGTGGTAGCAAGGTAGCCCCAACGACTCAAACTTCATGCAAGAACATCTCATTGCATCATCTACTAGACTATGTGTTACTATCCATGATCTGTCATTCACTTTGTACTTATGAATATAGTAGCATTTCTGACCATCTGGCAAAGGGAACACGTCCTTGACATTCAACTTCCCCTCTTCTAAGATTTCATCACGGAACATTCTAAATATATTTCGGGTGAATAGCTCAGCTCCATGTCTCTCTATATCTCGCAATGGAGTAATCAATACCGGAAAAGTGTTATTTGTTTCAGCATCATCTCCAGCCTCGTTATACCTTATCCTTGCAAGAGCCCGATCATAGTGCCTAACAAATTCATATAGCTTCAATTTGTGTTGGAGGAAGGGATTGAAATAAGCATTCATACACTCCGAGCGCTGAGTGCTCTTCATCCCAGCAAAGAAATGTCCACGCATATATGTCTCAGCCCACATATGACGCTTCTCATATGTCTCCAACACCCAACTGTTGGTTTCAAGTCCAAATTTTTCGACCATTGTCGTCTAGCCATGCTCAAACTTTGTCTCCTCCGTTTCCATGTCCATGCACTGCTTGAAAGCATGTGCAAAGCCACTTATGTGAACATTTGAAACAGCATTTTTCCCAAGATGCCAATTACATAATCGATGTCTTGTGTCTGGAAATACTCTTCTGATTGCCTCTCGCATCGCCTTATCCCCATCTGTCAGTACGGACATAGGTGCTTTATTGCCTATCACCTCCATAAATGTTTCCAAAACCCATGTGTATGTCTCAATTGTCTCATTAGCTAGCAAAACACATGCAAATATCGTGGTCCTAAAGTGGCTAGTCACACCAGCCAACATGACAAAAGGTTTCTTGTATGCATTGGTTCTGTAAGTTGAGTCAAATATCAACACATCACCAAACTTTGCGTAGTCGGCCCGCGATTTCGAATCTGCCCAGAACAGATTTTGTAACTTGTTATCGTTACACACATCATACTTGTAAAAAAAACATGCATCAACATCAAGTTTTGCACATAGGTAAACCAACGCACCCTGCGCATCACCATCCTCAACTTCTGCTCTACGTTCGGCTTGAATATGGTTGTGCAGATCCGTACGGATGAAACCAACATTCTCATAAGACCTGGACTGATTTACCATATAGTCCATGATTTGGCTAGTCTTCACACCGACATTGCGCATAGCCATTGCTTGAGCTTTGTCAGCGCTGTTTAAACTACAATGTGACCTCAGATACATCACACAGTGTTGTTCGGCCAATTCATGGTTGTGGTCTGCGACGAAGTGAGTCACAACATACTTTCCCCCTTCACCAGCATCCGCATCGTACCGTATGCGAAATTGGGCTTTGCAACCTACTCTTGTTAGTGCCTTGGGAGCTCTACTCTTCTCAACAACACGGTCCAAGTATTTTGGTAATCTCTGACCTTCCCTTGAACACAACCACAGCCTACTAACGACCTTTCCCTCTTTATTTGTGTTAAATCTGGATTTTCGTATACTAAATCCCTTGGCTTTAGCATACGCATTGTAGAAATCTTCTCCATCTTCGACCGAATCAAATTTCTGTTCCAGAATAGCACGTTCAACATCACCAACCATGTCATTGCGATGAGCATCGTCAACTATTTCTTTTTTCACATCGGCTCCGCCATCTTCAACATTTATGTTGGTTGCTTTTTCATTGCTCGGACCAGCTTCGCAACCATGATCAGGTTCTGCCCGACTTTCATTCATCAAACGAATCTCATCTGCTTCATTTGGAATGTCATAATCATCACCTTCCCTTTTAACTTCCGCTGGGGCCATACTGCACATGACATTACTACAAACAATTACTTGATGACCGAAAATTGTTAACACAAACACAAACATGACATTTTCACACGGTTTAGCTGTTTGTGCAAACACAAACACTCGCTTGAGAAAGAGAAAGAGAAAGGTTAGTTGCCAATGGAGGGGTTTCCGTTGGAGCGAAGCGTAGAGCGGTTGAAGTTAGGATGGGGGTTTAGTTAAGGGAAAATAACTGAAGTGAACGGGCCACAGAGACAGAGAGGGAGACAGAGAGAGGGAGACAGCTCCATACCTCATATCTAGTTCGAGAGAAGGGCTTCACTTCAGCAATGGAACCAACATAGCCTTGTAGTTACGTTGTTGTTGGAAATCGCCCATTATACTGTTCCCTACAGAGCTTCGTCAATGGAACGAACCCAACAGGGGCTTCTCCCTGTTAATGGAAATCAACAGTTACACTGACTCAACCTTACACACAGGAGAACAGAGAGAGATGGAGACGAAATACAGAGAGTGAGTGGGATGCAATCATGCAAATACAAGCATTAACCGGTTGCCCTGGTTTCAACTTTTTCACGATAAAACAATTCATTGGTCTTGATCAATTATTGTAATCTAACGGCTAACAATTGGGTTGCATATGGTGTGCAACCTTAAGGGGGTTGCACACTTAAGCAGTGCCCAACACTATAACCTCACAAATTTGATATAATTATATTATATTAAACTCTCTTAAAATTTTATTTTACATAACACTTAAACATATTTTTATGAGTAATTCATAGTCATATGGATAGAAAAATAATTATATCATCTCTTTCACACTTAAATATATATATTTTACTTTGTTTATCTTTGTGTTTTTACATTATTTGTATTAATTTTGATTCTTTAAACTTTACTAAAAATGAGGTTAGTGTAATTATTTCAAAACTATATTTGGTCCAAAATTTAAAGGAGGTCAGCATAATTCAACTATGCTGCAGACCCCCAGTGAGGTGGCGAGCCCCCACTGGCTGAAACTCAAAATAAATAAATAAATAAATAAAACAGTTTTTTTTTTTGCCCAATCACGGCGCGCCACCTCACTGGGGGTCGACCCCCAGTGGGGGTCCGAAGCATTTTTCAGCATAATTTATCCCCCAAAATTGGCTACAATATTAAAAATACTAAAGATTAAAAAAAAAAAATTTGCACAAATATTTTTTTTAGTTGTATTTAAAAATTTGAAAAAAAAAAAAAAAAAACTAGAACATGAAAATAATTCACTAAAAAACCCCCGAAATACATAGTTAAAAAATAAAGCAATATTATTCATCCATCCCCATCCTCCAATTATATCTAAAAAATGAAAGAAAGTCAGAGGAGAATAACTATCTAATTAATAACTAATAATAACGATTTATCCGTTGAAAATGATTTAATGGATAAGTTAAATTATTCAAATTTAATTAATTAAAATAATATTTTATTACAGTTTGTTAAGTTTTATTTTGTCACTTGTGCTTGAATTATTTTGATTTTTTTATTGTAATTTTGTTATATATTTAAGTAAATTTAATAAGTCTCAAAATATTACACATCATTATAGAATTTTTTTTAAGATCCTTAATAATAGCAATTTAGAGGATAAAAGACACTAAAAAAAGCATGATGCCTCAAGTCCCTGAAAGAAAATTGTGCGCATTGTATTCAGATGTTGGACCAAAATACCCTCTACAATCAACATAAAAAAAAAATGGACAATGTTGGGACTGGAAATTTAAGAACTTAAAAATTCAATAACTTTTGATTTAGATGTCCATTTTCAACAAAAAAAATTATATTTTTGAAATGCTCTCGTCAAGATCTATCAAACAAGATCGATGATGAATATGAAATTTTGAGAGAAAAATTTGACAAAATTTCGTTGAATTGACTATCTTTAGTCAATGAAATTTCTCTCACTTAATTAGAGAAATTTCATTGATCCATGAGAGATGAAGAAAGACATACTAAGGAATGGAGAGAGGGTAGAAATAAAGAAAAAAATGAGATACACATCAATGAAATTTCACTGACTTAGGTCCAATGACATTTGAGACAAATTTCTTTTTGAAGAAAAATTCAGAGAAATTCAAAAATAGACAAAGAAAATTCAAAAAAATTATCTAGGGAAATTTAAAAAATACACAGTTTCTCTGGTATAGGTCCGGTGAAATTTCTATGGTATAGGTCTAGTGAAATTTCTGGTATAGGTCTAATAATGAAATTTCAAAAAAAAAAAAAAAATCTCTTCACAAAGTAATTTCTTTGGTAGATGTCCAATGAAATTTTAAACAAATTTCTCTGTAAAGAAAAATTCAGATTAATTTTACCTGGTAACCAAGCTTCCACCAACCCCTTGCACTCCTCAAGCTTCCATGGTAACCAAGTCTTTCTCTCTCATCCAACCCCCAAAACTACCAAATGTTCAAAGCTTCTAATTCCATAATCAATCCTCAACAGAAGACCCACTAGTACTAATCTAAAGAATCTACCATTACAAGCCACTTTGGCTACTTTACTCTTCTCAACAATTACCACACAACAAACCCTAGCCCTAGACACCACCACTAACCCATCCAATCCTCTATCCATAATTCAAGCCAAATCCCCCCAAACCCATTTCATTTAAGTCGAAAAGGTCCGATTCAGCAAAGACGGAATTGCCCTCCAACTCACCGCCGTTGACGGTCTCTGCGCCATCGTTCATGTCCCTAGTGACCCCGTCCTCATCGACATTCTCGCCACCAACAACATTGATATATTGGGGTAACGCCCCCAAATAATTGGCATAATGATAAGTATAATTAATTCATTCAATTACACTAATCTCAAATCAAATGGTCAAATCTCTATATTTGTATTCCATTTATGTGAGGGAATTACAAAAGGAGTCCACATGCAATATATATTCAAATTTCTTAAATGGTGAATCTATAGCATGTGCGACAATGAAAACAAAAGAAATAATGCAAAATAAATGCCCTAAAGGTTACAAGCTCCAACGCTTAAATCCGGTTATACAAAAGATGGTTATCCAAAAACCCATACAATTAAAGCCCTTCACTTGTCAAAACACACAAATAAAACATAAAAAATAGAAGAGCCTCGTGCTCTCAAAATAGTTTTCCTCACTAAGGCGGAATCACCACATCATTTCCTACATAAATCTAATAGGGGTGAACACAAAGCTCAATAAGAAGATCTTAACAAAGTATATATGCTTAAGTAGTCTCACAATATGCATGCCATGCATTGACATGCTCCAAAAATCTATACCTTTATTTCTTTTTGAAAATCATATGTAATGCTTTTTCAAAAATACATCATCGCATCAATTTTCATAATACACAGCAGGGTGGTAAATACAACTCAAGTAATCCCTAGACTGGTGTTTGCAAATAGGTATATCAAACACTACCAATCCTCACTTTACTGGCTCCTAACCGGAAAGCACGTCATACCTACTCGCACGTGTTTTCATTCTTTTACCCTAGACACTCAAACCAACTTAAACAATACCAATCTACACTTCATATCCCGACTTACCAACATATTTACCCCAAAACCTTTTCAGGATCAATTAATTGTTTTATCAAAACAATAAATTCATTTCCAAAACATGGCCATAATAATCGGTATTCAAAGCTATGCAAATGAATGTATGTAAATGAAATTTTACAATTTCCATAGTTTTCAACATTATGCCTTCAATATAATGCAATTATCAACATCTCTCAATTTAATGACCAATAATCATATCCATGTGGCATATGACACAATATGTATTCACAAATGCTACACAATTTCCAATTATTCCATGATCCAAGTATTCTCATCATACTATCCATGACAATTCCTCAACAAAAATTCATCCATTACATAGATGATTTAACAACTGTTAGACTTATTTATTTTGATGATTTATTTAATTATGTTTTAATTTATTTGGAACAGAAAATAGAATCAAAATTTATTTTGATGATTTATTTGAAAGAGAAAAATATAATCAAAATTTATTTTGATGATTTATTTAAAAGAGAAAAATATAATCAACATTTATTTTGATGATTTTAGGTTTTAATAAAATCAAAATTTATTTTGTCCCATTATTTCTCACCTAAATCTTTATCCTAAATGTTGTTAGAATGTATTTAATATTTGATTAAATCAGGAGTTCAAACAGCCTAGCACAGCAGCAATTCAAAAGGTTCAAATGGAAGATATTCAAATTTGTAATAATGGAGTGGAAAATATTCAAATTAGTAATGATGGAGTACAATGACTATAAATTCAAATGACTACAATGGCTATAAACAGCTATAATTTTCATTATATATACCAAAATCTCTAATGTAAACCAGTTACAAAAACCTAAAAATTTTCTTTGATCTATAATCACTCACATCTATTTCTCAGAAATTATACACTGGGCCTTATAGCTTTTAGCCCATCTTTCCTGTGTGAGGTTTACAGAAAAACCAAAGCTTCATCTTTAAATCTATCTTTGAGAGATAATTCTTGTAGCGTTCTGTGAAAGCAAAAGCACATTCTTTTCAACCTTGTAAAAGTGTAGTGCACTCAATATTCTTAACTTAGAAAGTCTGTGTAAAATCCGTGGAGGATTGCTTCATTTGTAAAGAGGTTGCTAGCACCCCCGTGAAGCTAGAGCATAGTGAAAAATCTCAAGTGAAACTTGAGGAGTGGACGTAGGCCGAGTTGAAACCGAACCACTATAAATTTGTTTGCCTCTCTCTCCCTTATCTCTTTATTTTATTTAAATTGCTGTAACTATATTTCACATTTTCACCGTGCTAAAATCATTAACTGACATAGTTGTTAGAACACTTGTTTTAATTATTTTTATTTCATTAACTATATTTATCTGTTGTGCTAGTCATAATTTTTATTAGGATATTATTAATTTTTAATTGTAAAAACCTAATTTACCCCCTTTCTCCCTCTTAGGTTGTCTTTTGGGTAATAACAACATAATAACATATGATCTTTCTTCTATAATTCCAACATTTTCTTCAAATTTCAAAATCTAGGGTTTCCACCCAACATGAATTTTTTTCATTTTTAAGAAGTGTTTTAATCAATGGACTTCCAAGAGTTACACATTTCATAAATAAAAATCAATTTCATGGGAGGGAAGAGAAATACCCATTTTTAAAACATATTCAAAACCTTCACTCAAATCCCAATTCATAACCCAAAGATAACATCAAGAAAAAGACTAGAACATGCCAAAATCATATATATAACTCAAAGAAACTCCCTACCTCAAGATTGAGAGAAGAAGAGAGAAAAAAATCTCAAAATTGATAGTGTTGAAATCCGATCACCACTGCACAAAATGTAACCATTGATGAGCTCTCCAAAATTAATGAAGAAAATTGGGTCAAATCTTCAATAGATTTGAAAAAATCAAGAATTTATGGTAGTGAATGGTCTCTGTAGAGAGAAGGGAGAGGAAACATGTTTTTAGAGAGAGAGAGAGAGAGAGAGAGAGATGAGAGGAAAAGAGATACACTTAGCCCAAGGAGAAGAAAAAGAAAAAAAAATCGGACATCAACATTTCGTGCACGTGCGGAGCATACTCTTTCGTATGTGCAACACTCACCGTCGCACGTGCAGTTATGTCAAGGACCAACCTCACAGAAACCCCATCTCTCTGCACGTGTGTTGCCTATTCCCCAATGTGCGGTTATTTCAGTCCCCAACTGCCAGAAACTCTTCGCACGTGCGGTTTTGTTATAGCCCAACAAGCCTATGACCACCCCGACTCCAACTATACTTCCGAAACAAGAAAAACTCAACTTCATAACAAAATTGGAGATGTAAATCCGAGAAAGGTTTCAAGAACGATGGACCTAAACGGTCGATGAGGCCTCAGATTAGTTCTCGACATTTGCAACACGAGTAAAATAAACACAATTAAAGTAGAACAATACGAGTTAGATACCCAGGCATCAAAGAAATGGATGTGAGAGAGAGAGAGAAAGAGAGAGAAGAAAGACCCAAATAAGTAGAGAGAGAGAGAGAGAGAGAAAAGTGACCCAAATATGTAAAGAGAGAATAGAGAAGAGTGAGGGTAAAGTTGGTATTTTTTTTAAATAAAGTAGAAGTAAATGATGTAAGGGACCTTATCTAACATTTTTTTTTTTTTTTTTTTTGTAGACTATTCCGACTACTTAAAGTTGGAGAGGAATGTTAGATTAATTTTGCCATCATTTTATATCATTATGAGTAACGTGTGTCTAAATTTTTTCTTTAGCTCTAGGTGTCGAGAGCGGGCTCTGACTTTTTCAAGGTGTCTATCGCACCAATATTGAAAAAGGAAGTAACGTTGAGGATTGTACTACGTGATTAGTGGGTATACTCTTTACATAATGATTCAGGATTCAATTCTTAGGTTAGATCATAAGAAATTTCTCATTTGACTAGATTGTGAAAGAATTAATCGATATTGCAGGTCGAGTCTTGTCACCGGTATTCTTGTGGCCATCTGTTTTTGAAATAGGCCCTAGAGTAGCATGTGACTGGTGGCCACCAAGTGTTGAAAGCAAATTGACACAATCTACTTTGAAAGTCACCCCAGGCCCAACTATTTGAAGTACTTTCAAATGTGTCCTCAAAGCTAACATAAGGACATATTTATATTTGTACTACAATTTAAAAATGTTCCAGTCAACACTACATTCCATTTTTAGCACTTTTTTTTTTTTTCCCTGAATTGAGTCGACAATCCTACTACGCAAAGCCCGACAAATGGCCTTCGTGTTTCCTTATCTAGGCTTAGGCCTAACAGAGGAAAAAGACTAAACTTACTTGTTACTTGTAGTCTCTCATTAGATTTTATACACATAAAAAAATAAAAAAATAAAAAAAATTAATTGAGAAACATTATACCTTAAATTAGAGATTTTCATATTCAACAAATAAATTAGAGGGCCATGATAAAATTATGTGGTATGATATTGTCACAATCCAAACTCGTCCCTAAAGGTTTAGGCCTCGATCGGCCTGTAATCTGACCTCAAAGACAAAATTTCAAAAATAAATAATTAACATCAGGACCTGAAATGGAAGCAAAACAAAAATAAGAATGTGTATTGAGCTGTGTATACATGGTAAACTGAAATAATTAAAACATTCATATTACACATACAAAGACATATCTTATACATATCTCACACACACTTAAAAATCAAAATACAAAACTCTGACAAAGCAAAACTAAAGCCTCAACACAGAGGCGCATCATGGGTGGCTTGACCAAGGATTGACCCCAAGGCAAACTCTAATGCTGATCCTCCAATTACTCACTTACATATATATAAGGGAAATGGGTGAACTAAAACCCAGTGAGTAATATCAGTATACAAAGATTAAATGAATGATATCTATCATTATACAAAATCAAATCACATGACTTCGAATCATATCATAAGCGAATACTTGTCATAACAAAGTTCACAAATCATATTCATATATGGTACATCTAGTAATGCACGATGGAACCATATAGGTCTAACATAGGGACCCTTTGGGTCAACATAGGGACCCTTTAGGTCTACATCAGAGATCTCCGTAATGATGGGCCACGGTATTATTACCCCCAAACAAGGGCCATGTAGCATAGGCCGCAGTATTGTTACCCCAAGTGAGGGCCATAGGCCGCAGTATTGTTTTTCCTGAGCGAGGGTCGTAGGATGCGATATTGTTTTTCCCGGGCGAGGGCCGTAGGCCGAGGTATTGTTTCCCCCGAGTGAGGGTCGTAGGCCATGGTATTGGTCCCCTCAGGCAAGGGTTACACTAAGGATGCCACAATTACATTTCAAAAGAAACAATCATTCATTGTAACGAAATAGCATTTTAAGATAATGAACTTACGGTAATTCAAAATACACGTTAATAGCACATCTTTACAAAAGTATTACTCACAGTGGGCTGGCACAGGTGTTGGACCTCGGATGACTACCGACATAGAACACACAAACAAATATATTGAAACACAATATTATTCGCTTGATCACATATAACTTCTCTTATTATTTTCTCTCCAAATAAACCGAATTCTTATTTCACGTATTCTTACTTTACTTATTCTCTCTTTTCAAATAAACTGATTTCTTACTTTGCTTCATAATCAATTAACTTATGTCAGTTCTTAACTTATTAATCCTCAATGAGTCATAATTTATGCCTAAGAATGCTTAGAAAGATATGATGATGAAAATATGACAAAGATGTAATTTTTTAAAATATACTGAAAAGGCTTGACCACTCGAGTCATCACTTGGTCGCTCAAGCAGACTGCATAGTCTGCAAAAATACTAAGAGCTCGAAATGTTCGCTCAAGCTACTAGTTGGTTGCTCGAGCGGTCTGTAAATTTTCTGAATTTTCAAAACTGAAGATTTAGTTCCCAAACTTCATTTCAAAACTTAGGCTCATGCTTAACTCCATTTAAATATGTAATTTCATTAATAAACATGAACCCATGACTAATTTTAAATTATAATACAAAACCCTATTTGATTTGTCAAGAATAAAACCAAAACTTCATGAATATTATGATATCATAACTTTTCTTCCTTTTTCTTATAAAACATGAAATTAAAATTATAAATCTCTTAGAAGAATATTTGCATGTATGAAATTCAAATTAAAATCAAACCAATTCTTGATTATCAAATTCAAATCATAATTTATTTCTTAATTTGTCTAAATTTAGAATTAATTCATTTTCTTCATGTCAAACCCAATTTCAAACTCATAAATTCTAAAACATGAATTAAACTTTCAAAATATAATTTCAAAACTTGGGTTCATACATGGCTTGTCTAAAAACATACAAACTCTTAAATAATTAAGAAAATATGATCAATTTTAAACTATTTACATCAAAACTCCTTTAATTTTAAAAATTAAACTCATTTGTTCATAAACTTATAATTGTCAAAACTTTATTCTTCTTCTTTTAAAAATTTGAATTAAATCTTCAAAACCCTTGAAAACCTATGATGCATGTAAAGATGAAATCCAATTTCATGATAAATAACAAAAATCAAACTTAAATGATGAATTACAAAATCAATCTCTTAGAATTTGAACTCAACTCAATTTGTAACCCAAAACTTAATTCATAATCATAGATGTTCCAAAATATGTTTAATTTGAATAAAACTCTTAAATTACATTACATGCATGGATTAAAGATCAAAATTAAATCAATTCTTAATTTTCATTATAAAATCAAAACTTTATCTAACTTTAAGATTAATTCCAAATTTCTATAAACTTGATTTTCATAAAACTTTTCATTTTTCTCTTCAAAATATGAAGTTGAATAGCTCAATTTCTTCAAAATTCATGATGCATGTAAATATAAACTCAAATATTCATAGAATTCACTCAGACATGTAACAATGAAACCTATTAAAATCAATTACTTCTTGAATTCAACTTTTAGATGAGTTTCCTATAAAATTTTAGCTTAGATTTCTTACCTAAAGCTTTAATTTGTGGAAATCCTTTAATTTGTGGAAATCCTTGAGCTTCCCCCCTTCTCTCTCTCTCTTTTTACTTCCCATCTTGTATTCGTCTTTCCTTGACGCTGGTTTGAGTTCCAGCACAAACTCTCTCTCTCTCTCTCTCTCTCTCTCTACGTCCAGGATGATTTCAAACAAATGAATGGTTGAACAATACAAAATATAGACTTAAAAGGTTCTAGAATTTACTCCAATATACATTTCATTTTAATTAATTTGAGAAGGCTTAGAATAGTCACTAATTATTCATTAACTTAATTAATCATTTCTTAATTTTAATTAATCTTGATTAATCAAAATTTAATTAAACATAATTAATCACAAGTCCCACATAATTTAATTAGTCCAATTGACTTCAATTAAGGCCCAATTAATTATAATTAAATTTATCAATCTAAATCAAATTTTTAATCAAACTCCCAAAAGGCTCCAAATACCAAATCAAACTTATTGCTATCATCGATTTTGGTTTCTCAAATCATTAAAGCCTTCAATTTCAAATCAAACTCAAAATCTCCATCAATAAATTACATATTCAAATTGGACACCTTATAATTAAATTTAATTTATAATAATCTCAATTTTCAATTCTCATAACTTAATTAAATTAATTAACTCTAATTCAAACCCAATTAATCAAATCTCAATTTTACTAAATTGAATCGAATATTTATTTAAACTCCCATATGGTCCAATACTCAAAATTAAACTGATTCCACTCATCAATTTCACATTCTCAAGCTATTTGGACATTCAATTTCTAATTTCAAAATAAATCCTTAATAGAATTATACACGAATTAGATTGCATAATGCTCATAAATCCCAAATTAAATCAGAATAATGACTAATTACAATCCAAATCTCTTTAATTAATAAAATGTAAAATATTACACGTGGTGGGGTTGTTACAGTTATTGTTGGAACAATCTTCTGTGTAAATAAAATAAATTAAAATAAAGCCAAATAAATAAATAAATAAATAAATAACGTTCCGAATTTATTTATCGAACTGAATTAAAATTCAAAGACCAAGTCGAGTGTGTGACACTTTGTCCTTAAGACAGATTCATCCCGTTACGGTGCTTACGGTTGAGTGGCGTCTATCTCCCAAGATACAATGATCTTAACCACTTTGTAGTAACACTCCAAAACAAATTATTCGGCAAACCAAACCTGTGTTCTAACTCTCTGAATATTTATCCCTAAAATTGTATATGAAGAATAATGCACTAAAAGGAAATGGACAGCAAAAGGACAAAATTTCAGACTCAATATTTTTCCGGATCCGGACTGCTGGAAAAGTGATATGTATATATATAGCCCACTTGGTGACCTTTCAAACATACCCGAAAAGGTATTTATTTGAAAAGAAAAGGTGCACCACTATATCAAACAAGGTTTGACCATTGCAAAAAATTCAAACAATTTGAAAAAAGTTCCGTTAGTGGAAATTTGAAAAGTTTGTCCGTTAGTGCAACTTGTTCCAAACTGATGGAGCTTTATTAATTAAACTATATGGAATATATATATATATTAAACTATTTGAATAGTTTAATAAATAATGAAAGAGGTATAAATTTTAGGAAATCATTTAGGAACCTAAAATTTGAATTTAAAATTAAATTAAATTTCCACAATTACAAACTTTAGGAAACCACTCAGGAATCCAAAATTTGAATTTAGAATTAAATTAAATTCCCACAATAATTTTTATTGAAAAAATTCAGAAGAATTTTATCTAAAAAATTAATGTTAGACCTGAAAACGACGTCAACTTCCCATTCACTCAGAAATGGTTTTGACGTACCGTCTTCACTGTGTGACTTGCCACGCGGCAAGGAACACTTCACCTCTTCGGACCCACCCAAAAGACGTTTGGGACCCACTCAAATTTGGGCTCAAAAATATGCCTATATTAAACCATTTTTTCCAACAATCCCCCACATGAATGGAATTTGACGAAGAGAAAATGCAACAATATGATCTAAATACAAAGAGTACAGAAATTGAAAATATTCTGCAAAGGATAGGTAGCTTTTGGCTTTGAACCTTTCCTTGTGAGACACTATCGGATTTACTAGCTAACCAGTGAACATGATGTCTTGAACTGATCAGCCGTTTGTGTAAACCAAGACAATAGAACTCACACAGTATATTCTCAGACACAGTTTAGTTCTCACTATTGTGTTCATTTTGGCCCTGAACAACCTGGTCTTTCATGAGTGCTCTAGAGAATTGTAGCCCTTTACAATTCTCATAGAAACGGCCCAGTTCACACTCACATAGGTGATACTTATGAAGAGTATCCTGCCATACTCCACTAGGTTTACTTAGATATAAGAATCATTAAAATTTACTTAACCTGAAACGCTGCAGACATCACTATTTCATCATAGAAATGGGTAGGAGTTAGACTCCCCAAAGATCCTTCTGAGTCATTCACAACTCGATTGTCCCTTTGAACCTAGATCTTGGGATCTCCAGTCAAATAGGCTGGGTTGCCGTTGTGGTAACTCTTATTTAATAGGCTTAAGTCCCATTCCCCTCGATGAATTCTCGACTAACTCTCTTGCTAACCCTTTGGTTAGTGGATCCGCTATGTTGTCTTTAGACTTAACATATTCTATGGAAATAATTCCATTAGAGAGTAGTTGTCTCACGGTGTTATGTCGACGACGAATGTGTCGTGACTTACCGTTATACATATGACTTTGTGCTCTACCTATAGCTGATTGACTATCGCAATGTATGCATATAGCAGGCACCGGTTTTGGCCAAATTGGAATATCTTCAAGGAAGTGGCGAAGCCATTCTGCTTCTTCCCCAGCTTTGTCTAAAGTTATGAATTCTCATTCCATAGTAGACCTAGCAATACAAGTCTGTTTGGAAGATTTCCAAGAAACAGCCGCCCCACCAAGAGTAAAGACATACCCACTGGTGGACTTCAAGTCTTTAGTATCCGATATCCAATTTGCATCACAGTATCCTTCAAGTACTGCTGGATATCTAGTATAATTCAGCCCAATATTACGAGTAAATCGGAGATACCTTAGAACCCTTATAATTGTTTTCCAGTGTTCTACTCCCGAATTACTCGTATATCTACTTAATTTACTTACTACATAAGTTATATCTGGGCGAGTGCAGTTCATCAAGTACATTAAGCTTCTAATAATTTGAGCATACTCTAATTGAGAAATACTTTCATGTACATTCTTAGAAAGATACAAATTAACATCTACAGGTGTTCTAGCAAGATGATCATCATCTTTGCTGAATTTGTCAAGTATTTTCTCAATGTAATGAGATTGTGACAAAACATAACCTTCTGATGTTTTGGTAATTTTCATACCAAGAATTACATCAGCAATACCCATGTCCTTCATGTCAAAATGTTTATTCAATATTTTCTTGGTAGTTTTAATCATGTCATTATTACTACCAATGATGAGCATATCATCTACATAAAGACATACAATGACACAACATTTATCTGTGTTTTTAATATAAACACATTTGTCACACTCATTAATTTTAAATCCATTTGACATCATTGCCTTGTCAAATTTCTCATGCCATTGCTTTGGCGCTTGTTTTAAACCATATAATGATTTAACCAATTTACACACTTTCTTTTCTTTTCCTGGAACAGAAAAACCTTCTGATTGTTCCATGTAATTTCTTCATTTAACTCACCATTTAAGAAAGCGATTTTCGTATCCATTTGATGAATTTCTAGATTATATAGAGATGCAATGGCAATTAGCATTCTAATGGATGTTATTCTAGTAACCGGTGAGTATGTGTCAAAATAGTCTAGACCTTCTTTTTGTCTAAATCCTTTGACCACAAGTCTTGCCTTGTATTTGTCAATTGATCCATCCTCTTTCATTTTCCTTTTGAAAATCCACTTGTACCCAAGAGGTTTACAACCTGGTGGCAAGTTCACTAATTCCCAAGTGTGATTTTGCAAGATGGATTCAACTTCACTGTTGACAGCTTCTTTCCATAAAGGAGCTTCAGGACTGGACATAGCCTCTTTAAAAGTTAAAGGCTCATTTTCTAACAAATATGTTAGAAAATCTGGACCAAACGATTTTGAGGTTCTAGCACGTTTACTACGCCTAGGTTCCTCTTCCTCATTTTGATCTAACTCTTGTTCTTGATCATGTTCATGATCATTACTAGTAATAGCATCAAAAGATCTTTTCTTATTACTAGTCTCTTATCCAGTCTTATTTGGAAATACATGTTCAAAGAAAGATGCATTCCAAGATTCACTAATAGTATTTACATGCATTTCAGAATGTTCTGATTTATGAATCAAAAACCGATATACACTACTATTCTTGGCATAACCAATGAAAATGTAATCAATGGTCTTAGGACTTATCTTAGTCTTTTTAGGACTAGGAATAGCTACTTTAGCCAAACACCCCCACACTTTTAAGTATTTGTAGGATGGTATTCTTACATGCCACAATTCATAAGGTGTTTAATTTATTTTCTTTCGAGGTACTTTATTTAAAATATAATTAGCAGAAAGTATTGCTTCCCCCCACAAGTTCTGAGGTAATCTAGAACTGATTAACATAGCATTCATCATTTCTTTTAAAGTCTTATTTTTCCTTTCAGCAATTCCATTTTGCTGAGGTGAGTAAGGAGCAGTAGTTTGATGAATTATTCCATGTTCTTTACAAAACTCACCAAAAGGTGATTCATATTCACCACCTCTATCACTTTTCAGTTTCTTGATTTTCTTACCAAGTTGATTTTCAACTTCATTCTTATATTGAATGAAAGTTTCTAAAACTTCATCCTTGGTTCGAATTAAATAAACATAACTATATCTAGTATAGTCATCTATAAAAGTGATTACATACTTTTTCCCACCTCTGGTTTGAATTGATTTAAAATCATAAATGTCACTATGAATTAATTCAAGTGGTTCCGTACTTCTTTCAATTGAATGAAAATGAGTTTTAGATAATTTTGCCTCAACACAAATTTCACATTTATGATTTGAATCAATGTCAAATTTAGGTAAACATTCCATATTAATTAATCTACGCAAAGATCCAAAATTAACATGTCCTAGTCTACCATGCCATAAATTTGAAGACTCAAGCAAGTAAGAAGAAGATGTAGTATTATTAATAACTGAGGGTACAACGGTCATTACATTTAACTTGAAAAGGCCATCAGACATGTAACATTTTTCTTACATACATCCCATTCTTAGTAAGAACAAATTTATCACTCTCAAATACTAGCCTAAACCCATTCTTACTCAACAAAGATCCGGAAACAAGATTCTTGCGAATGTCCGATACATGCAGCACATTGTTGAGAGTGAGTTCCTTTCCAGATGTCATCTTGAGTACAATCTTTCCTTGTCCTTCAACTTTGGAAGTTGAGGAGTTGCCTATAAAGAGTTGTTCACCATTGTCCACTGTAAAATAAGATGTGAACATCTTTTTGTCGGCACAAATATGGCGAGTAGCACCAGTGTCCACCCACTATTCTTTAGGATTTCCGACAAGATTTACTTCGGAAACAACTGCAGAAAGATTGATGTCATCGACACCATTGGAAATATTGTCCACTTCGGTTATATGAGCTTGAGCAGGCTTCTTGCTTGTTCTTCTTTTGTTTTTGCCTTTGCTACGGCAATCTTTGGCCCGATGTCCCTCTTTGTCACAGATATAACATTTGCCATTGAACTTGTACTTTTTATTTTCCCCCCCTTTAGAGCCTTGTGATGAACTTTCTCCAGAAGACTTTCGTTTCCTGGTTTTTGAAGCATGTTCCACCACATTTGCCTTAGACTCCATAGGAAGCTTACCAGCCCGCTTTTCAGAATTACGGTTGTCCTCCTCAATCCTCAAATGCACAATTAACTCATCCATAGAAGTTTCTTTGCGCTTGTGTTTGAGGTAGTTCTTGAATTCCTTCCAGCCTTTTGATAATTTTTCAATTAAGGCTGCAACTTGGAAGGATTCACTGAGAGACATACCTTCTGCGTGAATGTCATGCAGAATGAGTTGGAAATCTTGAGTTTGGCTGATCACAGTTTTTGAATCAACCATTACAAAATCCAGGAATCTGCCAACCACAAATTTCTTTGAGCCGGCATCTTCCGTTTTGTACTTTTTCTCCAACGATTCCCAAAGTTCCTTTGCTGTCTTGATTGGACTGTAGACGTTGTATAATGTGTTGTCAAGTCCGTTCAAGACATAATTCCGGCAAAGGAAATCGGCATGTTTCCAGGCATCAACTGCAACAACCACTTACCGGTCGGTTTCATCCTCTTTCAGGATAGGAGCATCTTCACGGAGGAAACGAGCCAGGTTTAGAGTTGTAAGATAGAACAACATTTTCAGTTGCCATCTTTTAAAGTCAGTTTCTGAGAACTTCTCTGACTTTTCACCGTGATTTACCGGTACTGTTACAACAGGAGAGGGGGTTGGTGTCATTGCAGCCACCACAGTAGTACTTGTTTGGGCATTAGTTTCAGTAGCCATCAATTCTAATTTATAAAACAAAATTATAATTAGAATTTACACTACACAGAAAATTAAACCAAATTCACAGAATTAAATTCTGTAAAAATAAAAGTAACAAGAATGTAACTTTTATTTCCAATTAATTTGAAAATAAAATAAAATTTTATTTAAACAAATTAATTCTACACAGAAAATTAAATTCTGTAAAATAAAAGAAATAAAAAATATAACTTTTATTTTTTCAATTAATTTGGAAATAAAATAAAATTTTATTTAACCAGAATAATTCCACACAAGAAATTAAATTCTGTAAAATAAAAGAAATAAGAATATAACTTTTATTTTTCAATTAATTTGGAAATAAAATAAAATTTTGTTTAACCAACTTAATTTCACACAAAAATTTAAATCTCTTGTTACACTCCAATAATTAAAATACTGAAACAGAATTTTAATTAATAAAAACTCAGAAAATAAATTCTAAAAACCAAAATTAATTTTCTGAGAAAATTCCACAAAAATATATTCTGAATTGTTAATGACACCAGTATCGTACTACTAGTTGTAAAAAAAAAGAGACAGTATATTAATACTATCTATCAAATAGCATATAATCACTATTTGTTTCTCCAACCAGAATATTATTTTGTAAATCCACAGAAAATAATTTTCTTAAAAGAAGAAAGAGAAAAGGAAACAAACGAAAAATTCTGTAAACAGAATAATTCGAATATGTCTTAAGATTGTTAGAACAATCTTCTGTGTAAATAAAATAAATTAAAATAAAGCCAAATAAATAAATAAATAACGTACCGAATTTATTTATCGAACTGAATTAAAATTCAAAGACCAAGTCGAGTGTGTGACACTCTGTCTTTAAGATAGATTCGCCCCACTACGGTGCTTACGGTTGAGTGGCGTCCATCTCCCAGGATACAATGATCTTAACCAATTTGTAGTAACACTCCAAAACAAATTGTTCGGCGAATCAAACCTGTGTTCTAACTCTCTGAATATTTATCCCTAAAATTATATATGAAGAATAATGCACTAAAAGGAAATGGACAGCAAAAGGACAAAATTTCAGACCCAATGTTTTTCCGGATCCGGACTGCTGGAAAAGTGATATGTATATATATAGCCCACTTGGTGACCTTTCAAACATACCTGAACAGGTATTTATTTGAAAAGAAAATGTGCACCACTATATCAAACAAGGTTTGACCGTTGCAAAAAATTCAAACAACTTGAAAAAAGTTCCGTTAGTGGAAATTTGAAAAGTTTGTCCGTTAGTGCAACTTGTTCCAAACTGATGGAGCTTTATTAATTAAACTATATGGAATATATATATTAAACTATTTGAATAGTTTAATAAATAATGAAAGAGGTATAAATTTTAGGAAATCATTTAGGAACCTAAAATTTGAATTTAGAATTAAATTAAATTCCCACAATTACAAACTTTAGGAAATCATTTAGGAACCTAAAATTTGAATTTAGAATTAAATTAAATTCCCACAATAATTTTTATTGAAAAAATTCAGAAGAATTTTATCTAAAAAATTAATGTTAGACCTGAAAACGACGTCAACTTTCCATTCACTCAAAAATGGTTTTGACGTACCGTCTTCACCGTGTGACTTGCCACGCGGCAAGGAACACTTCACCTCTTCGGACCCACCCAAAAGACGTTTGAGACCCACTCAAATTTGGGCTAAAAAATATGCCTATATTAAACCATTTTTTCCAACAGTTATAGATATGCATCTTTTTTTTTTTTTTTTTATTTATATTTGTTATACACCTAATGATGCAGACTCCAATTCTATTATCATATCATTTTGGGTGAATTTATGAGTCTTTAACATTTCTTCCGAATTATTAAAAAAAAAATTATGGTGTGTAACTTTTCTCAACAGATAAATATAAAACAAATACTAAAATAATTCTTCTATCTAAAAAAACTGCTACGATAATTCACTGAACTAATAAAAAAGCAGAAGAAAATATACACATATATATACACAAATGACTAATTTTATTAATACATAAATCATACTCGTACAATAAATGACCAATTTTATTAATAAGTAAATCATTAAGTAAATTAACAATTTTTAATGATATGAAAAATATTTTTCAATTAACCACTTTGTTAATAAGTAAATCATTCAATAAATTAACAGTTTTTAATGATATGAGAAATATTTTTCAATAAACAATTTTGATAATTTATTATTGAATAGGATAATAGTTTTTTTTCCCCCTAAATATTGTGTTAAATTAAAATTTATAACAAATGATAGTTCTAATTTATAATATTATAGAACCGATTCATATTTTAAACAAACCTTATGGGTGTATTTGTAATTTGTTAAAAAATAAAAGATTTATGTTTCATAATTGACCAAAAATGTTTACATAATCACGAAAAAAACCTGTTTCATAATTAATTAAGAATGTTTACGTAATTACGAAAAAATCTGTTACATAATTGACCAAGAATGTTTGCGTATTTACGAAAAAACATTCACTCAACATATAGGCCACCATTAATAAATTATTCAAAATGAAATGACAAAATCGAAAAGAAAAGACGAATCTCAGGCAACTAATATATATATATAGATAGTATATTTTCAAATTCAGAAACGTGGACAAACATGTGTATATTTGCATTTTTAAATTAAAAATAATTTAAGTTTTAGGTCATTATGAAAAGAAAAATAGATCCTATATTTATAATTGTGCATTCTCAAATTAAAAATAAGAATATATATGCATATTTGAAATTAAAAATTGAAACCAATATGCATATGTATGCACTTTCAAATTAAAAAAATTGAGATAGATATTTGTAATTACACACTTTCGAATTTTTTTTTTAAAAGAAAAGAAGTATCTTTGCAATATGTCAAGATTTTGTACTTTCCAATTAAAGAATTTTCACTTAAAACCATCTTTGACTACCAGAAAAGTCAGCAATTTTTAAAATAATGTTTAATTTCTACGTTATCTTCTAATCTAATCAAGTGGGGCAGCTGTTGCAATCAACCTGCTATGCAATATGTTTCACAATTATTTATTTGTTTTCTGTGTCCTCATCTAACCCTTACTTTTCACACTCCAATTTCTTAAAAAAAGTTATGTTTATGTCTTGTTCAGATCACCCATTAGGTTACTTCTTGAAAACTTAATTATTTTGGTCAACAAATATTAATAGAAAAATCTATAAACTTAAATGACTGAAAGTGAATTTATACCCAATTCGCCCTAAAAATATGTTTTAATTGTTTATTTTATTTATACTAACAATTAACTCATGCAATCCCCAAGTGAAAGAAAAATTTTCAGAATAAAATTTTATATAATTTAGTTAAAATAATTATGTGTACGTATGTATAATTATTTTAAACACTAAACTTATGCAATACAAGAGAATAATTTTGAACCAACTGTCTAATGTAACTTAAATAAATATATAATATAGTTTATATAATGTTAAATTTAAAATAGCAAAGTAACACTCAATCTGACAGTAGAAAAATTGATTAAATTTGAAAAATAATTAATAACTTAAAATAAAAGAGTAATTCTGATTATTGAATTAATTCTTTTATTTTATTTTTAATTAAGAGATAAATAGAAACTTAAAATACATAATAAAAAAAATCATTTTAAGAAATTGATTAGAAAGTATATTAATATATATATATAGGTATAAATTAGTAAAAAAAAAATCGTAGACTTATTTGTAGAATAGCTTTAAATAAAGACTGCAAAGAAACTTTAGGGGAAATTGAAGGAAAAAAAAAAAAAAAACAGAGTTATTGGCCCCGGTTAAAAAGTTATTGGTAATCTCACATGTGAAGTTTCTTTTGCAACAACCAAATAATATAGTACATGATGGACCATTTTTTTTCCTTTCTAAAAGCAGTGAAATTTTATTAGAAAATAGAAAGGAAGAAAGAGATTGGTCTCTTATGTTGATTATTATAATTTTTTTAAGTGAATTGCTTATAAAATATGATTATATTTTGTACTACTTTATTTTAGTAAAAGTATCTAGTTAATAATAAGTTTTTTTTTTGTGGTGTTAGTAAAAAACTATCCATTTAATAGTGATAAGTTTTTTTTTGGGTGTTAGTAAAAAACTATTCATTTAATAGTGATACTATTCAAATTTTATTGTGTTGATAAAAATCAATATTTTAATTTTTTTTATCCCACCTTCTTGGTGTTCCCACATCGTTAAAATTTGAATTAAAAAAATTAAATTTTGAAAGTCTAATAAAAACATACATAAATTATAATGAGATCAGAGCGTTAAGAGGGGCAAGATATGTTAGGATATAGAATATGGATAGAGGATCTAAAATTGAGGTCGGGCTACATGATACACCCGTATTTGTGTATTCAATGTGCATACAGTATTACTAGCATAAAATTCGTGCTATGCATGAGTGCCAAAATTTTATTTATAATTAACAATAATGAAACCTTTTAAAATATGTGTATATTGCTCAATCTTAATTTATATTTCTCATTGTTTTTAATATTTTATTAAAAATATTTAAATTTGTTATAAAACTAAAATTTGAAAGATAAAGAGAGATGTGATTTTAATTGTGGGGTGAATATAATATGGTGGTGTTAGTTGATTTTGATTGTGATAGAGATTTGACGTGGTAATTTGTAGTAGTGTAAGATAGATTTAGATACGAGAGAAAATCAATAATAGTACAAGGTAGATTTAAATATGGAAGAAAATCACATTTTTATTATCATTTTGGGTTTCAGTGGCTCTCCCGTTTAAGGGGATTCCGCCTTTCTTGATTTCTAGTGATGGCAAATCTGTGTGTGAATCTTAGGTTTTTGTTTTCTGCTTCTGAGGACTTCTTTGTCCTCCTTTCTACAACTTTTTCTTTTCTTTTCTTTTCTTTCTCTTCTCCTTTTTTAATAAAAGTTTTCTTTTGTCATTGATAAAATAAAAAATAAAAATAAAAAAGAAGAAAAAGATAGATTTAGATTAGTAGTGATTCAAGATTTTTGATATATCAAAATTAGGTCTTATCTTGTTGGGTCCTTATGCAATAAGTATTTTTTAAAAAAAAATTAGTGAACCTTGGGTGACAGGATAAATATCCCAATGGTTATGAAAAATTTAAATTTTTTGTATTTATTATATTTTTTATAATCAAATAGTTATGATTGAGATATAGTCAAATATCTAACTCAATTGATCATGACCACATATGCCAATTAATTTAGCTAATATTCAATTAGGTGTTTTCACCATCTAGACCCAAAAAAAAAAAAAAGTTAGATGTTTTTGTTTTTTTTGTAGTAGAATAAGATAAGTATTTTTAATGTTCAATTTTTTTTTTATTATAAAATTTAATAAGTAGTTATGATTAAGTTACCGTCAAAATATTTAACCCAATTGAATTCTGCCCCATGAAATAAATGTTTATTTTAAATTTACTAAACATGATTAAATGATGATTCAATAGGAACCAAATTAATAATAATAGTTGATCAGCTTTTCCTACAAGGAGTCTCATGTTTTTTATTAATCATTTAATAAAAAGAGCCATAATATTTCCTACTTAAGCTAAACAATATGAATAATTATTCAAACTAAATATTGAAAATTTTCATACCACACAATTTATTAATAAAGTTCTCATATAAACAATACAATAGACAAAAGTTAGAATAAAAATAATACCCAAAAAAAAAAGAAAAAAAATCATATATCAATTAAATAATTGCAATCAATCATTAAAATGAATTTCTAAAATATCATACAGAACTAATAATTAGACCAATAGAGACTAACAGTGTATCGTAGTAAGTTATACCAAATATTATAGAACAAATGATATATTTGAGAAACATGCATTATATATATTTATGATAGTGAGTTAAAATGAAGTGGTTAATAATTGTAATATGCATGAATTATTCAATAAAAATTCAGGTATTGCCACAAATTACATGCAAAGATCTATAAATCTAGAGCAATTGCATGGAAAAATTTATAGACCTATGTAGATTTTATGTAAAACTATATAGACTATGTAAAGTTATATGAATTTGAATAGATTGCTTAAAATGATCCATCATTGAATATATAATAGAATAAAGATGAAAAAAAAATTTGCATGGAAGTTTTATGGCTCTAAATAGATTTCAATTAAAAATATGATGGACCTTGAGGGATTGCTTGTAAAACTCTATGTATATTACAATCTTCCCTAGAGAGGAAAAACAAATAAACTATTGGAGTAAGGAAATATAAAATACTAATACCTTAATACTGTGTTTGGTTGAGGAATTTGAAAAGGGAAATGAAAAAGGTAGGTGAAATATAAATAAAATATACCTATATTTCACCTAGTTTCACACACTTTTTTCATTATTTTTTCCAAATTCCTCCCTAAATCCTCCAACCAAACACAACGTAAAGATATTTTTATGATCACAACTGCATTAAGGAAAAAAAAAAAAAAAACATATAGATATTGTTGGGGTTTGTTTTCAATGTTGGGTTTGGTGGTTGCTCAAATTTATATGGAAACTTTAATTCAAGGATAATGTATTTTTGAGGTTTAGAATTTAAATTCAAATTTAACTTTGGTATAAAGGTAAGGAGCTAAGGATATCATATAAAATTTAAATTTAAATTTTTAACATCACATTTTGTTAAATAAAAATCAAATTATTTTATTTTTTAAAAAGCAAACATGAATCAGATAAATGTTAACACTTAAGGTCTGTTTAGTAACGTTTACATTTTCAATTTATATTTACAAAAATTTTACAAACTGGTTTTGTTTATTTTTAAAAAAACATAAACTACAAACGCGTTTGGTAATTGACAAAATGTTAAAAATTTTTAAAAATATAAAAAATAATGAGAAATGGCAAGTGGCGGCAGAAAATGGTGGTGGAAAGTGATGACGGTGGGTGGTAGGTGATGGACAGCAGGTCGTGGTGGGTGGTGGCGGGTAGGTGGTGGTGGTGGGTAGGTGGGTGACGGTGGCGGGTGGTGGGTGGGTGGGTGACGGTGGCGGGTGGTAACGAGTGGGTGGTGGTGGTGGCGGTGGCGGTGGCGGTGGCAGGTGGTGGTAGTAGTGGTGGTGGGTGGGTGGGTGGTGGTGGCAGGTGGGTGACGGATGGTGGGTGGTGGTGGGTGGTGGGTGAGTGGGTGATAGCAAGTGGGTGGTGGTGGTGGTGGGTGGTGGTGGTAGGTGGGTGGCGGGTGAGCGGTGGTGGTAGGTGGGGGGTAGTGGTGATGGATGGATGGCAGATGGCTAGTGGTGGTAGCGAGTGGTGGATTGTGGTGGCAGGTGGGTGGTGAGTGGTGGTGGCGGGTAGGTGGCGGGCGGTGAATGGTAGTGGCGGGTGGTGGGTGATAGCGTGTGGATGACAGGTGGGTGGTGGTGGTGGTGGTGAAGGGTGGGTGACAGTGGCGAGTGGGTGGCAGGTGGCTGGTAGTGCGTAGGTGGTGGTGGCAGGTAGGTAGTGAGTGATGGTGGCAGGTGGTGGTGGTGGGGGGTGGGTGGTGGGTGGCAGTGGCGGAAGACGGTGGTGGAAAACGATGGCGGGTGGTAGCTAGTGTTGGGTGGTAAAAAAAAAAAAAACTCAAAACTCAAAACGGAAACACATTTTTTGAGTTTATATTTTTTGACCAAATTTATAAACTAAGATCACTTATTTATAAATAAAAAATTTACCAAACAAGTTTTTATTTGAGTTTTTTAAATTTTTATAAATATAAACAGAAAACTGAAAACGTAAGTGTTACCAAATGACACCTTAACTTTTTATTTATTTATATAATAGGTGGGAATAAGAGTTGTGAGAGTTGTAAGTTCCTTTTTTTTTATTATTTAAATTTACGTGATACGGTGGTAGACATGTGGGGTTCAATATATATATATTTATTTATTTATATCCACAACTTCCGTGAAAGATATTTACCTGATTTTCTTAAATATTTTTCTTATATAAAGAGGGAGTGAATTCACCCCCCCCCCCCCAAAAAAAAAAAAAGAAAAAAGAAAAAAAAAAAGAGAGTGAGTGAGAAGAGTTGAATAATGAGAAGGGAGATGAAGACACATGCCACGTATTTATTTTATTTTTTCAAAATTATGAGAATTTAAGAATAAACATTTGAAAACTTTTGACATAACACTACATTTGCTCATATATATACTAGTGGTAATCCGTGCTATGCACGGAGTAAGTAGTAAAAAGCGATGAACAATGCTAAACATGTTAAAAATTAAGTACTAAATACTATGATACTAATTTAGATGGTTATATTTGATTGATCTCACTATGTATGGAAAGAAAAAAAAAAAAAAAAAAAAAACTAGTTTAAATTTGAAGATAAATTATAAAAATATAGGAAGAAAAAATTAGATGAATCCTAAAAAAAAAGAGGTAGAGAGAAATTCAATAAACGCCAAATGAAGATTGAAAAATAAAATAAGATAAAATATAATATAACTCTAATAATAGAAGAATTGGAGATAGTAGTAGCTTAAAAATTGGATAAGAGTGAAATGCCATCTATATATATATATTTAAATTTATAAATAATAAAAAAAACTCAAAAATCAGAGAAGAACTGAGGTAGTAATTAAAAATTAGAAAAGAGTGAAATGTCACTTATAATTTTTTAAAATTTAAATTTACTTACTACAATGACATTATCACATCATTCTTGTGATACTTTTAATATGAATTTTATTTATGTATAGCATTTTTCAATCATCAAATGTAAATTCAATCAAAATATGTAAACACACCTAAAAATATATAATTCTACTATTTTGTCATAGGTATCCAAATAAATTTGTTTTTCATTGACTACCAAAACTATTTTCTGTTAAGTTTTGCTTTTCGTCATACCTAATCAAAAAATTAAAAAAATTTAACAATAGATGTATAACTCAAGACAATATTTTATATAATTTTATTATTTTTAAATATATATTTTATTCCGTACATAGTATATTATACTACTAGCATCAATTATTAGAAATATTTATAGTCATGTAAATTTTACGACTGTAGAATGATATTCCATGACGGCATAGATCACAGAGGAGACTCAATTCTTAAATTGATTCAATTTGGACATTTTGGAGCCGAAAAAAAAAGAAGAAAAAGATGCGCATAGATTGACAATTTGACTTCAAATGTCCTGCTCTCTCAAAAAAAAAAAAAAACAAAACAAAACAAAATAAAACAAAACAAAAAAAACATACTTCTCAGTGTGCATGTCTATATAATAGGTGTTTGTACGTATAAATTTGAATCTGTAATCAATTGTATACATTTAAATAGTGTGCAATCCTCTACAATCTTTATAATCAAAATATAAAATCACAAATGTTTGGAACCCAAAAAAAAAATTATTAAAGCAAAACAAAAAGAAAAACCAAGACATGTATTCGATGAGTCTTGACTGGTGATTCGAGAGGCGGGGTGGTGGGTGGTGGTCACCGTCAACTACGTTGAGCTAATCATATGGCCACTGATAAGGAGTTAATGAAGTACATGTATGGATATTTGTAGTAGTAGTAGTAGATTGCTGGGATTATTTGTAGTAGTATAAATGTATGGAGAGATTAAGGGACAGATGAGAGGTTTTAGAGGATATGGATAGATGTGTGGTTTTTCTTTTTCTTTTTCTTTTTATTTCTAATATCTATCTATTAGTTTTATTTTCTATTAGGGAGATGGATAGATATAGAACGTTTCTGAAGAGTTTCAATTTTAATGAAAATTGTGGAGATAGAGATGACTGTAATCAAAATCACATATAAAATTGTGAGTATTTATTTTAAAAGAAAACTTAGGGAAGAGAAGTGCCAGTAGATTGAAAAATTAGCTTAAAGCAAGTGCCACATAATTTTTTATATTTTTAGAATTTACAGAAAATTAGGAATTGAGATTTGGAAGTCTATGAGACTTCACTACATTTGTATATAGATATAGTAAGTATATAGTATAGATAGTTATATAGAGTTGTTGGCTACATATTTTGTATAAGCCAATTATGGTTCAACACGTGGCAGAATAAGGGCGATGCGAGAAGACAATTCAAGTTTTCGATCGTGATCGTACACGTGACAGTTAGTATTGGTTCTTATAAGATCCGAGTAGCATTGGATCAGCAAAGAGATGCAAAGTGATGTGGCTTCAACGGTTACTCACATTCAAATTCAAAATTCGGAGAGAAGCCTAACTGCAAGTGATGGCATAGTGGAACTAACTATAAGGCAACATGATCAGCGATCATGGAGGAACAATTCGACGATTAGAAGTGCAGTTCGATGGCCATCCTTAAGAAGTATAAATAGCAGAGAAAGCCCCAGAAAAAACCCCAGAGTCAGATAAAAAAAACCAGTTTTATGCTATTTTATTTCCTTTCCAGTTTTTACATTTCCTGTTCTTTACATTTCTATACTTTAATTCCAGCACTGCACTTCGTTCATATGAGTAGTTTCAAGTAGATTGTTGATGTAAACCTCTACGAGGCTGAATTGGATCATTGTAAATTTTCATTTTAATGAAATGCTTCAATTGTTCTTCGTTTGATTGTTATTTGCTTAATTCTCCTAAATCAAGTCACCAATAAAAGTCTTCTTCATTAAGGCTGAAAGAACTAAAACACAATCGTCTGATAATTGGTTGGCAATTAATTTTCTATAAGGACTGATTGATCCTTACTGGCACGCTCATAATTACAATAATAACCTTCGAAAGCCAAAAAGCCAACATATATTTTTGGCACGCCCAGTGAGACTAATTGAAATGGCTAGACGTAGGAGATGAGGAGAAAATGAGCGCTTGGAAGAAGGCATAGAAGAAGAGGTAGAAATACCTAATCCAGAGGATAATGTGATATCACATACTGTGGAAACACCCATTTTATCAGAACCTATGGTCGAACAGACCAGCACTTTAGAACAACTACCGCATGTTCATAATATTGGACAAGGCTAAGGAATTAGACCATCCACTGTTCCATCTACTCAACCGATGAATCCATGGAGTGGCCTAGTAGATGCCATAGGACAGCAGTTGATGAACACAATGAAAAAATGGGCAACATCCTTTTTGGATCGAATAAATACCCATCAACCAACAAACACAAGACACATAGAAGAAGTTCCAAATGTCCCTCAGCAAAGATTGGCTAGAGATAAACAACCTATGCAAATTAATGGACTTTTTAATGGTCAAACTAGTAGTCAAAACTATGAAAGGCCATCACCTTAGTCTTGGTATGAGCCTATTTCGAGGCCTATAGCATGTCAAAATGCATCAGTACTTAACAGTGAAGCCATGCAAATTGGTGGATCTGACCTAGTACAAGAAAATGGCATAAGAATTGTTCTAAATCCCATGTTCGAAGCCATACCTAGCACGAGGGGATTCACTAATCCTTTATTTGAATATATACCCAGGGGGGTTGGAAGGTTTTCCTGCAACTGGAAGAGACACAACACCTGTTCCAGCACTTTTCGCAGGTCCTTTTGTAGGACAGGCTCAAAGAGGTCATTTATACCCTCGACAGCAGCTAGCGTCACAGGAACAACCAGTCCCAAACATACCACCCTATGGACCAAGAGGACCTCAGGCTCAAGGTTGTCCACCAAATCCTGCGTTTGTTCCTCCAGTAGTGGTTCAGCAAGCACAAAATATGATCCCTAGGGACCAAATTGTTGACATCGTTAGAGAGATGTGTGGACCAATGGCTTGGGGGGTTCAGACTCTTGTATACAAGAAACCGTACCCAAAATGGGCAGATAGGGTACATGAATACCCAAGAGGTTTCAGGATACCAGATTTTGTTCTTTTTTATGGGAATGGAAACCAGTCAACGGTTGAGCATATTGCTAGGTTCGCGGCTCAGTGCGGTGAATTTACTAATAATGACTATATGAAATTAAGATTATTCTCAAATTCTCTAACTGGAGGAGCATTTGCATGGTACATTAATCTTACACTTGATTTTATCCAAACTTGGTAACAAATGGAAGAGGCATTTCATGCCCAATTCTTCCAGACAGAGCGAGAGGTTTCCATGGCAGACTTGGCAAGATTGAATCAAAAGCCTGATGAGAAGGCTACTCAGTTTGTTGCCAGATTTAAAAGAGCACGAAATAAATGTAGGATCATCCTACCAGAGCCAGAATTCATGAGATTGGCTCAAAATGGCTTAGAGTTTAGACTTCGAAACACTCAACTGAGTTTAGAGACTTAGTGGAACTAACTTATAAGGTGTCTAGGTATGAAACATTACTAGAGGAAGAACAAGATCGAAATAATGCATCATACAAGTCATATTATAGAGATCCTAATTATGAAATTGATGCAGCAGAGATTGTGGGGAAAGAACTTGTGATCTGTGAGGCATTAATTCATAAGGACACAACAATTGACCAGCAGTTTAAAAAGAAAGACCTTCATAAGAAATACTTTTTCGATTTAATAAAGGCAGATGACATATTTGATCATTTGCTTGTGGCCAACTTCCTTAAGTTACCGAAATGAGTCAAAATTCCATCTCTAGATGAACTTAAAAGAAAAGTGTATTGTAAATGGCATAATTCTTGATCTCACTCGACTAAAAACTGTATTGTTTTTCGAAACAAGATCCAAGAACAAATTCGGAAAGGATGTTTAAAATTCCCAACTAAAGCAGAAAAGGCCATGGGGATTGACAGTAATCCATTCCCAGAAGTTGGAGAAAATGTAGCTAATGTTGTTGTACCAGACTTCCAGAATTTATCTTTGAAGGAATTGGAAGAGGTCAATGTGCAGATGCATGTTGCCAGCCAGACTACTATCAAGAAAGACACTAGAAGTTCACCAGTTGTTGGACAAGGCTCTACAGGTCAAGAAAATGACTCTGATGAAGAAGCACTGGATGATGATTCTTTGGAGGCAGCAGTTTTCCAAAGAATGTGTCCCAGATGTAGATTGAGCTATAAATGGCTGAAAGGGCTTTTAATTGATAGGAAGCAATACTACAAGAATGTGCAAAGACGTCCTAAGCCAACCAGTGCTCATAACAAAAGGCCATATCCAACTGGTCCTAAGCAGCAGCCACTCATGGCTGGATCAGCAGCTACTAGAATGCAATCCAAGGGTAAGAGGCCTTTACATGAGTCCAGACCTCCCAACTATTACAGAATGGAAGGCAAACATCCTGAAAGAAGGACTGAAGTAGGTTCAAGTTATAGGAATAAAGCCAGAAATTGGCCCCCTAGACCAGCCTCACACAAGATGGAAAGTGGCCACCTTCATGGAAGGCCTGAACTAGGCCCAAAACAATGAAGGCCTGAATTAGGCCCTAAACAAGAAGTCAGGGCTAAGCAATGGCATTCGCAGACAGCTTCGAAACCAGATTCGAAGGAAGAAAAAAACAGCTTAACGACTGAGTTAGTGGATTCATGGATACCTGGAGTCCCAAATTGGTTTGTCATGCAGAACAAACCTAGGGAGATACCTACCCAAAGAAATGTTGTTGGAGATCAGGGTAGGATGGTTAAGCCTCCCCTGGTAGCCCCAAATAATTGGGTGTTACTAAAGCATCCAAAAACAAAGGAATCAAACATGGTCACAGTAATTTCTAGATCACAAAAGAGGAAGATTCAACGTAGATACACTTAGTACCAGAAAGACCTGAAAGAAAGTGGAGAAAGCTCTTCATTGGTCCAGACAAAGGGGCAGACAGAAAGAATGAAAAATCCAAAGTCAAACCATAGTTCAAAATCAACTCTACAAGACAATGGGTTGCAGCAGAGAACAGTTGGCCAAAGTTCACTCTGAACTAAAAGCCAAAGAGAGGTCCAGTTTAGCAGGATTAAAGAAGGCTTTGATGGAGAGTGATAGCGAGATAGAAGAAGAAATTGGCCTAGGCCAAAAGAAAGAAGTGGTTGAGGAAGAAATGTTCGAAGCCTTCATGGCCGAACAGACATTTTTGGTTGAAAAGCCAACAGAAGCAGACCATTCGAAGGAGTTTGTTAGTAATGAAGTGCCAGAATGCAACATGGAAGATGCTTATGAAGTAATTGAACAAGGTGGCCAAGAAGAGAAACAGATACAGTCAACCATCCAATTTGGCTCGTTTCCTCCAGTATCAGTGAATATGGTACATATACTACCACATGAATTCCAAGCTGGAAATGAGAACCAAGAGGGTCAAGAAATTGATCCAATTCCAGTCTCTAGTGAAGACTCACAAGTGAGTATGGTGCAAGATGAATCCGAAATGGTTACCCCAATGGAAACTGAATACGAGAGTGAAGAAGAGATGAGTATTAACCTCTCATATCTTTTTGAGTATCCCACAACATCTATGACACAACATGTCAAGCCTTTGTATATCAAGGCTTTCTTCGATGGGATATAATTGAACCGAGTCTTGGTGGATAATGGGGCAGCAGTGAACCTGCTTTCGAAATCTGCCTTGAAGAAACTAGGAAAGAGAAACCCCAGGTTAATCCCAACCAGCATAACCATTGCTGGCTTCGCTGGAGACAAACAGATGGCTCAGGGAATTTTGCCCATCAACCTGAGTGTGGGAACCATGGATTGCATGACGGCATTCTTCGTTATCGATAGCAATGCTAAGTACAATGCTTTATTTGGAAGAGATTGGATTCATACTAACAAGTGTGTGCCTTCCTCTTTACATCAGAAGATAATGATGGCATTGGGCAATGGAGAGACAGAGGAAATCGATGCAAATCCTCAACCCTTCATAGCTTGTGCAGACTTCGTAGAGGCCAACTTATATATTGAGGGAGTGACACCACTCAACATACTGAGAAAACCTGATGGATCAGCCGAAGTGACGGCTGATGAGGAATTGGCATACCTGAAGCACGTAGTCCAGGAAAGTGCTGATGAAGAGTTCATCGTTAAAGATGACAATGATGCCTGGTTGTAGGCAAAGAGATGAAGCCCAAGAAACCAAGTCTTTGGCTCTAATTAAGTTCTCAATATTGGATGTCAAATCAATAGTCCAGAAAGTGCAAGAGAAAGAAGCCATGATAATTGGCTGTAAGCAAGAGCAGCAACAGGCCGGGGTTTTGGCCCTTGATAAATACTGTGCATTGGACATTGAAACAAAAGTCCAAAAGATACAGGAAGAAGAAGCCTTATGGATAGACTTTGTCTATGAGGAGGAGGGTAAAAATGTTGAATCAAAGAAACAGGGAGCAGAACAAAGCAAGGAGATTGCTTCGAAGGCAGAAGGAATCAAAGAAGGAGCTTCAGTAAGTTCTCAGATACAAGACCCCTTAGAAAAAGTAAATTTAGGGGAAGGTTCTATACAACAGCCCACCTATATAAGTGCTTGGTTGAATGCTCTTGACAGGGACCAGTTGTTGGTTGTTCTGAAGAAATATAAAGATTGTTTTGCATGGTTTTATATGAACTACCAGGATTGGATAGGTCATTAGTAGAACATAGGCTTCCTATGAGGCCTAATTTCAAACCATATAAGCAAAAACCAAGAACAATGAGTCCAGAAGTGATTCAGAAAGTTAAGGAGGAAATTCTTAGACTACTCAAAGCAGGCTTTATTAGGACAGCAAGTATGTTGAATGGCTATCCAATATTGTGCCTGTAGTTAAGAAGAATAGTAAAATGAGGGTATGCATCAATTTCAGAAACTTAAATCTAGCAACTCCAAAAGATGAGTATCATATGTCTATAATAGATTTGTTGGTAGACAGTTCAGCAGGGTATCAAATTTTATCAATGATGGATGGACACTCTAGTTATAACCAAATCTGCATTGCAGATGAGGATGTCCACAAGACAGCATTCAGATGTCCTGGGAATATTAGCACCTTCGAGTGGGTTAAAATGCCATTTGGCCTGAAGAATGCTGGGGCTACAGATCATAGGGCTATGAACACTATCTTTCATGACCTCATTGGAGGGTATTTAGAGTGTTATATCGATGATATCATAGTGAAATCCCAATCTATGGAGGAGCATTTGTTTCACTTAGAAGCAGCTTTTGAAAGAATGAGAAAGTTTAAGTTGAAACTCAATCCTCTTAAGTGTGCTTTTGGCGTATCATTTGGAAACTTCTTGGGCTATGTAGTACACAAGAAAGGAATACAGATTGACTAGAATAAAGCCAAAGCCATCATTGAAGCCAAACCTCTATCAAGTAAGAAAGAATTACAAAAATTCCTTGGACAGGTTAATTTTCTTCGAAGATTCATTTCTAATACTGCAGGGAAAACTAAAGTATTTTCTTCCTTATTAAGGCTAAAAGGTGAAGAGGAATTTGTGTGGGCAGCAGAGCATCAAACTGCTTTCGAAGGAATCAAAGCCTACTTGGCCAACCCTCTAGTGCTGATGCCACCAAAAGGTGATAAACCCTTGAAGTTGTACATAGCTGCAGCAGAAGATTCATTGAGAGTTTTCTTAGCCCAAGACAATGAAGAAGGCAAGGAGCAAGCTGTTTATTACCTTAGCAGGTTTCTAAATTCTTGTGAATGTAAATACTCAGCTGTAGAAAAGCTGTGCCTTGCATTGTATTTTGCTGAAATGAAATTAAGATACTATCTTTTGCCTACAACTGTCTTGGTAATTACAATCACAGATTTGGTTAAGTATATGTTATTTAGACTTATGTTGAAGGGAAGAATTGGCAAATAGATACTAGCCTTATCAAAATTTCATTTAGAATATGTTCCCCAAAAGGCAGTAAAAGGACAAATTTTAGCTAATTTTTTGACAGACCATCCATCTCAAACAGAAAGTCAAGAGATAATGGAACTTGGCATGGCTAGTGTTGAATCATGGCAAATGTGGTTCGATGGATCAAAAGTCAATGGTTTAACTGGAATTGGTATAGTAATTAAGTCACTATAAGGGGTAGAAACTACACATGGTTTCAGAATAGATGAAAGTACTTGTTCTAATAATCAAGCTGAATATGAAGCCTTAATAATGGGACTGGAGACACTTATTGGATTACAAGCTCATGTAGTTGACATATTTGAAGATTCTCAGTTGGTAGTTAACCAAGTGAAAGGGATTTTCAAATATCAAAGTATAAGCATGTTGACATACTATGGTGTTGCATTGCATCTGCTTTCTCAATTTCAGATAGCAAATGTAACTCATGTCCCAAGGTTCTTGAATAATAAAGCTAATGATGTGGCTCAGAAAGCTTCAAATTTCAAGATAAAAGGTAATACTCAAAGGGACATAAGCCAAACAACATATCAGAAATTAATACCACTCTTAAATAAAACGAATGTGGTCTTACAAGTCAATCATAATGACTTACAAAAACAAGATTGAAGACATCCAATAATGCAGTATCTGGCTGGCCCATCTTCGAAGGCTAGCAGAAAAATTAAATTGCAATCTATGCAATACATGATGTATGGTAATGCTCTCTACAAAAGGGGGGGAGATGGTTTATTGTTGGAATGTTTAGGTCCAAAAGAAGCATTGACAGCTATGGCTGAGGTTCATGAAGGCATCTGTGGTGCTCATCAGCCTGGTGTGAAAATGAGATGGTTGCTTCGAAAGCATTCCTACTATTGGCTAACTATCCTTAAAGACTACATAGAATATGCAAGAGGTTGCCAGGCATGCTAAAAGCATGGCACAATAAGGCATGTGCCCATAATTGACCTGCATGCAGTTGTGAAACCTTGGTCATTTAGAGGATGGGCCATGGATATGATGGGGAAAATACACCCACCCTCTTCGAAGCATCATTGTTTCATTTTAGTGACCACTGATTACTTCACTAAGTGGGTCGAAGCTAAGCCATACAAGGCTGTAGACCAGACTAAGGTCATTGGATTCATTAAAGATTTAATCCATAGATTTGGTATCCCACAGACTATAACTGTTGATAATGGGACTATATTTGATGGCATTAAGGATTTAATCCATAGATTTGGTATCTCACAGACTATAACTGTTGATAATGGGACTGTATTTGATGGGAAAATGGTAAAGTCTTTTGTGGCAGAGTTTGGAATTAGCCTTGTTAATTCCACCCCCTATTATGCACAAGCCAATGGTCAAGCTGAATCATCCAATAAGTCTTTGAAAAAAAGAATACAAAAAGTTATGGAAGACAATCTCAAGGATTGGCATAACCTATTGTTGGATGTATTGTGGGCTTATAGAACTTCTCCAAGGTCAAGCACAGAAATCACTCCTTATGCCTTAGTATATGGGCATGATGCAGTGCTACCTGTGGAAATTAATGTTAAGTCATTGAGGGTGAAATGCCAAGACCAGTTAGATCTTGAGTAATACCATCAGAGTATGTACTTGGAGTTAGAAAGTATAGATAAAGCTAGAATTCTGGCATTAAATAGCATTCTTTTCCAAAAGAAGAAAGCAGTCAAAAACTATAATAAAAAAGTCAAACACATTGGCTTTGATGAAGGTGATTTGGTATGGAAGACAATGCTCCCAATAGGGATTAAAAGCCATAAGTTTGGCAAATGGTCACCTAACTGGGAAGGACCATATCAAGTTTATAGAGTCCTGCCTTTTGAAGCATACCATTTGAGAAATTTGAATGGATATGTACATCTCAAAAAGATTAATGGCAGATATTTGAAACTTTATTTTCCAACCATATGAGAAACACAAGGAATATAATGAATGTTAAGTAAAAGAACATGAGAATATTCAAATGATAATTGAGAATTTACTTTTCATAACGAGTTGAATACATTTTATCATAAATTGACCTAAAAGTCAGTACAATGTCTCAGTTGTTCTTTTACAATGGATATTCTATTCTTAAATGATGAGAACAACTGGATGGTTGTGGTCATCTCCTGCTTTCGGTCGGCCAGTCCTTGATTAGTAATCTGCAATTTGGTGACAGTTCGATCTAAGGCCTGGTTAACCGCGGATAGCTCCTCTTCAAGTTGAGCTTTCTTCTCCAATAATTGAGTTCGAAATTGGGAGACAGAGGAATGCTGTTCCTTTAACCCTGATACTTTAGTATGAATTCTTAAAACAAAGCTCTGATCTTTCACCAATTTCTCTTCTGTAGCCTTGGCAGCATGGCAAATGTTGATGTAAAAATCAATAGTAGCAACCGCTTGAGACAAATGACCTGAGACAGTCATGCCGGATTGTTCAACAATCTTGCAGCACTAGAGGAAGCCATTTCTTATTATAGGCCTCTATAAGGCTTCGAAAGGGATCCTCGAAAAGAATGTCAGCAGCTCCAGACAGCTGTCTAAGTCTATTGGAGGCAAAGAAGTCTTACTGTTGGTGAAACAGCTCTAAAAAATTTCTAGCAGAGAATCAGCCAGAACTAATGGCTCAGTCTCATCGCTATCCATTGGAGAGGTAGAAGGTATGTCGAAGAGACTAGCTAGTCTAGCTTTGAAGATGTCTACTTCATCTGTGGACATGAAAGGTGCATAAAGAGCTTTGGTGGAAGGAAGAAAAGACTATATATGAATAGGAGAAATGGGTGGAGCATCTTCAGCAGTCTTTATAGTTCTAGCCACTAATAGGTCGAGGGAAGAGGGACTGGAACTAGGCAGAGGTAATAGACCATGAGTTGGAGAACTACCAGTACCCTCCATAGGAGAATCAGCTACCATCAAAGATCAAGTAGCAACTGGAATTTCCTCAGGAGGAGGAGGAGAAATAAATCTCAAAAGAGAACCAAATTGAGTAAAATCAAAAGATAAGTAAGGGAGGTATGGTGTTAAGCCAAAGGGAAAAGGAGCAGGAATAGTTGGCCTCAAGAAGGGTATGGAAAATATAGGGCCAGGAAGTGAAAGAATTATTTGAATGGGCTCCACATCTTGAGGTTGTTCAACTTCAACTGAAATTAATGGAGTCCTTATTGGAAGAATTGGCAAAGTAGTTGCGGCTGCAAATAGGGGTGAGCATGATCCGGATTGAACCGGATTAGAGTAAAACCAAGACCAATCCATTATTTACGGATCCTGAAAAATTGGAACCAATCCAATCCGTTTAAATCATAGAACCAATTCGTTTAAATACGGATTGGATCGGTTTAGGACCACGGATTTATATAATTAAATAACAAAAAAATATATATAACATTTTAATTTCATAAAAATATAAATATAGCACCATATTAGTTTCATAATAGCAACATGTCTTTTTATAATAGCAACAAACTGATCTAGAATTTAAACACCCATAAGAAAACTAGTTCCACCATAAGTATTTAGACCATTGCAAATTAAAACTAAAAACTAGCAAACAAAAGTAATAAAAGAAGATACTATGCAAGTTTAGGTTTGGATTTAAGTTTTATATGAAATAAGAGAAGATATTATGCAGGAGGGTGTATAATAAAAATATAGACTATTTGTATACGGTTCGGATCGGTTCCAATCCGAAACCGTGGCATTCAATCCGGAACCAATCCGTGAATTACGGATTTTTAATTTTTCAATCCAGAACTAAACCACGGATTCAAAAAACCAATCCAAACCTACTGGATTGGACTAGACTGGATCGGATTACGGATTTCACGGATTCCTTGCTCAGCCCTAGCTACAAAAGAAGAAATACAAAGTAATGTCAAATCTCAATACCAAAAATTCGACAAGGAAAAAGAATAGAAGCATGAGAGAAGTTACTTGTTTCAAAAGTGGTAGCAATAATGGGAGAGCTACGAAGGGAATAGCGCTCAGTAATATGCTGTCTTCTAGCAATTTCTCTTTGGATTGCATCAGCAGCAGCAGCTTCATCTCTTAATAGTTGTTGTTGCCGCCTTTTTTCAGCTCTGTGGAAAACAATTATGGCCTTAGAATATTCCTGCTCTACTGCTTTGGCAGCTGCCTCATGAGTAGGGTCTTCGACCAAATCAGAAGGAGAAACAGTCATCTTCTTTCTCTTTTTTCTCTGTATTGGTATTTCCTGCTCTTTCTCAATCTCTCTCTCTTCAATCTGGGATTCAGATTCCTCAGGAGTGAGTTCTTCTGTTACTACTTCGGTAGTTGCCTCATGAGTAGGATCTTCAACCAAATCAGAAGAAGAGACAGTCATCTTCTTTCTCCTTTTTAAGGGTGTCTCTTACTCTTGATCTGCCTCTTCTTCTTCTGCTACTTGAACCTCAGGTGCTTCCTTTTCAAGATCAGGTAAAAGTTTCCTTTTCTTTTATTGTTGTTTGCTCCTGAGAATGTTTAAAGCTTGGGTCTTCTGAGGAGAATCTCTCTGTGAGGCACCCGCACCACCTTCACCAAAGAAGAACTAGAGATAAGGCTAAAAGCATTGTAAAGCAAGAGAAAAGAGAAAAAACAAGGGTATATATCTTTCTTCGAGACAGCTCGAGTAACTTTAGGAGTTGAGGCAGTAGGAGTAGACTGTTTGGTGGCAGGCACAGGAGCTGAAGTGGTAGGAGCAGTGGAAGAAGTGACAACTCCAGCTCCTTTGGGCTTGGCTTGGGGCACATCCAGCACCATGAATAGATCTTGAGGAGGAATGGCCAAGTATACCTCTATATTGGTCACCCACCAATTTTGGCACCTTTTCAATAGGTTACCTTGAGGAATGAAAGTGATGTACTCAAACTCAATCAAGTCCTGTATAAATTTAGAAGTTGCTTCTTCTAGTTTGGATCTTCGAACCTTTAAATCCCTGCTGGTAAGACTTAAATTGGTATTGCTGCAGAGAGGTATTGGAACCCCTTGTGAGAGGCCAAATTGCCTAGCAAATTGAGCAGGACAATAGAGCTCAACAATGCAGTTATAAGCTCTGGGTTTCATAGTCCCAATGAATAACTCTCTGGGGATCAAAATAGAGGCCCATATGTTCTTGTGATGAGATGAAGCACAGAACCTATCACTTAGAAAGTTTTTCAACCAAGATGGGCCAATGGTAGTAGGTTCGAAGGGACAAAAGCTGTAAGAAGGAAGGGAAGCTGGAAGTTGATGGAAGAAAGAGAAGTACAAAGCAAAGGTAGAAGGATAGAGTGAAGCATTGGCTAACCTCATGTCATGAGTAGTAGGGTTTGGCTCAAAAAATTTAAGACATTTAGAGTGTAACTCTGTGAAATAAGCAAAAAGCCAAAGCTGAAGAATCTAAAATGGACCCCTTGATTGGCATCCAAGGGTTTCTCACGAAAAAGAGAACAGGCTTTATATACGTGACCTAGAACGTATGGATCTAAGGTCACCTTTTTCTGGAAAACAAGGGCTTTGGCAAAAGAGGCGAATTCAAGCATGATTCTTTAAGAAGAGGTCCAGAAAAAGAATTTGCAAAGCCAATATAGTATGAAAGAAAAGAATTCCCTATCAATCACAGGGCCCTCCCTTCTATTCTCAGCCTTGACAAAGTCACTATAGGATGAGTTAAGAGAGGGAAGGAAAAAAGGGGTTGGTAGGTCAGGATAATCAGGTCCAATGGGGGATAATCCTAATAGATGGCAGATGTCAAGAACAGTAGAGGCCATCATCCCACATCTAAATTGAAAGAAATTAAAAGCAGAATTCCAAAAGCAAAGAGCAACAGGTATTAAGAAATGGTCCTCTGAGATAGTGAACCTGGATAGTTGGAGGGCATCGAAACAGTAGAGCTCTTGAAGGTTCAGAGTCCTATCAGGGACAACCCAATCATACCATTCTTGCCACTCCAGTCTCACCGTGGGCCAGCATCGGTAGGGGCGGTTCATCCTCCAGTTTCCCCAGTCAAGACCACCTTCGTAAAGGAAACAATGGTCTTCCAGACGTGGATATAAAGCTGGAAGCTCAGTAAGAATCTCCTTGAATATGGGCCCAAGCTCATAGTCTTGTTGCTCATGACGACGAGGGATGAAAATGTGTCCATCGATGGCGCTTTTCTCACCAGCTTTGTACTTCTCACATTCTGCCTCAATGATCCTTTTCAGGGTTACAGACGGACTCGCACGCTCTACGACTGGTACATTCAATGAAGAAGAAGCCATTGATAGAAAAAATTTTCAAAGGACGAAGTTGAGAAAGAGAGTAGAGAGAAGTGGAAGGTCGGTAGAAATAAAGGGTTTGTGCGACAGACAAATAGGTGTATTCCGAGCACGAAATAAAAGGGTTTTTAAAAAACTTTTCTGTCTGAAAATATACCTGGTCGTGTGACACGGACGAAATTCACAAAAAAATACTAAAAATACGGATGCGAAAGGTTTCCCTCAATATTGATAGTTTTGGAGGGAAACATATCTCAAATACTGATATCAGCTTCGAAAAACAGCATTTGGCTTCGAAACACATCCCACACCTGAGGATCCAAGAAAGCTCAAGTATTTGTATACCTCAACAGGATTGAGAGCCTGTTTTAGGGTTTCTTAGTGAGAATAAATCCTTCAAAGCAAAACTTGAGATCCCTTAAGGATGGAAATTGTTGTTCGACGTATCAAAACCAATAGTTGGTTTGAAGATTGCTTTTTGGATTAAAGCAGTACAACCCTCGAGGGGGCTTCCATATTTTTGAAAGTATGGACTGTTGTTCGAAACAAAAAATTGTCAATTTGAAACTAATTGATCGTACTAACCATGACCACATGTTGGATATAATTAAGACAAGCTTTAATGGGCAAAGTTATTACATTCGAAGCACTGATTCTAAATGGAAACCAGCAAAATTTGTCAACTGTATTCCATGAATTGGAAAAGGTCATATTGGTTTTTTTTAGCATTTCATTTGAGATGATTGAATCAGGATTCGAAGGATAAGATTGTTAAGTTCGAAGCCCCCAATTTTGCTTGTCAAGGCAAACGGAGATAAAATCAAACAATGCCAAACAAAGAGAACAGTCTTAATTGTATTAAAACAAAAGCAATTACATCAAATGGCCCTCTTTGGGTACAAATTCGAGTTCATAAAAGTAAGGAATAGAATAAATCACAAGACCATGGAATTTGGTCCAGCTATGGTCAATAAATTTCTGTTCCTTTTTTATTCTATCCTCTATTTTCTCCAGGCTCGGCTGTTGAAATTGATGTGCTCTCACTTGATAAAAGAGCTCTTCAACCTTTATTTCGAACGCTGTTTCTTTTAACCCTTGTTCTAGCTCGTCCATATCCAAGTCATCCCAGTACGCAGAGTCTTTATTCTTGAAGTCATCGTATTCTTCGATGAGGTTCTCTGCTTCGTACTGGGCATGAACTCGAAGGGATGAAAGTTGGTCCAAAGATCGGGTGGTGGCCACAGAAGTCCGGTGCCAATGAATAAGCAACGGGAGTTGTTCCAAAAACATTTGAAGTTCTACTTGGGCGATGAGGTTGAGGACTTGACCCCGAGTCATAACATCACAAGCCTATCAAAAGTTCTTGTGAGAACATCGTCTTCAAGAACATTGAAAGGCAAGTGAGAGAAGGCCGCGAGCAGAAATTGGGCTTGCTTTCGTTGAGCTGAAGTAGGGGGACGTGGAGGCTTATAAGGAGGAAAAACCTTGTCCGCAGAGAGGGTAAGCCTCAGTCTCTCTGTCCAGCAGGGATTTTGCGGGGGAGGAGATATAAAGGCTTCTATTTCGAAAGAAGGAGGAAGGGCATTAACACAATCAAGCCAGTCAAAAGAGCAAAGCCTCGCCTTCTGGGCTAAGAACGATGGGTTATACCCTTGTGCCTCTTTTGGACGTTGGGTAGCTCGTACTATCTTTATAGGCATAGAGGATGTGTACCATGCTACAAGCAGATTGTTCTCTAAACTGCGTCGGCAGTCGATGGATACGTAAGGATAAACCACCAAACTTCGAGCATCAAAAGGGAATTCTAGAGGATCAGTGAACTCGACAAAGTGGTGATTAACTTGCTCCCTTAACTCACATGCCTCAGGTTCCGACCAGCTTCTCCAACCAGAAGCCTCAGAGGAAGAAGAAGCCACAGCATCATCCCATACAAAAGATTGTGGAGTAAAAGAAGAACTTCCCGTGTCTATATTTGCAAATTTCTGAATCAAAGAATTGTGGACAGTGTGTTCGTAGTCCCAAGGGTTGATGATTTGCAAAAGCTTCCATGACTTGAATATAGAAAGGTGGGTAAAGGTGGCTAATCAATACATGAAGGTTCTTTCGAGGAAGAACAATATCATCAGATGACTCTTCGTATACTCGATCAATAGAAGAGAGAATTGGTTTGGCCATAAAAGATGTGTCAGTCTGTTCGAATACTAAGGTGGTGGGGATGTTCAAAAGATTAAAAGAAAATTTAATGCAAATGATGAATGACGGTTGCATTTCTAGAAGGATGCAAAGCCCATGCACGTTCTAAGACGTGGATAAAAGACCTTGATTCACTAATATCACCAAGTATTGGGTATATTAGTGCGGGGGGTAATGTTGGCTACATATTTTGTATAAGCCAATTATAATTCAACACGTGGCAGAATAAGGGCAATACGGGAAGACTATTCAAGTTTTCGATCGTGATCGTACACGTGGCAGTTAGTATTGGTTCTTACGACATCTGAGTAGCATTAGATCATCAAAGAGATGCAAAGTGATGTGGCTTCAACGGTTACTCACATTCAAATTCAAAATTCGGAGGGAAGCCTAACTGCAAGTGATGACATAGTGGAGCTAACTATAAGGCAACATGATCAGCGATCATGGAGGAACAATTTGACGGTTAGAAGTGCAGTTCGATGGTCATCCTTAGGAAATATAAATAGCAAAGAAGGCCCCAGAAAAAGCCCAAGACTCAAATCCAAAAAAACAATTTTATTCTACTTTATTTCCTTTCCAGTTTTTACATTTCATGTTCTTTACATTTCTGTACTTTAATTCCTGCACTGCACTTCGTTCATAGGAGTAGTTTCAAGTAAATTGTTGCTGTAAACCTCTACGAGGCTGAATTGGATCATTAAAAGTTTTCATTTTAATGAAATGCTTCAATTGTTCTTCGTTTGATTGTTATTTGCTTAATTCTCCTAAATCAAGCCACTAGTAAAAATCCTCTTCATTGAGGTTAAAAGAACTAAAACATAATCGTCTGATAATTGGTTAGCAATTAATTTTCTGTAAAGACTGATTGATCCTTGCTGGCACGCTCATAATTACAATAATAACCTTCGAAAGCCAAAAAACCAGCAAGAGTATAGATTACTTCGGCTACAACCAAGAAGTTGAATTCATTGTCCACTGACCTCTCTCTCTCCCCTGTATGTATTAGATTGCTATGAATCGTGCATTGATTTCAACATGAAATTATGTCATTATATTGCTAAAAGTTCTTGATGCTTTCTTGGTACTTTTCTTTGAAGAAATACATTATAAAAGCATGCATGTCACTCATTGATTGTAGTGTATATTAACTTTTTAGTTCGTAATTAGACGGTGTATATTAATAAGTGTCCCTAAAACATTATTTAATGTTAAAAATTAGGTAAAAATTATTTTGAAATTGAAGAAATGGCTGAAAAAGCTTTGAAATCAATGAAAAAAGTTTTGAACTTTAGTGAATTTTGTCTTAAATTTTTTTTTTTTTATTTTGTTATTTTTTACACGTGCTAGCAAGCAAGACCCTCACTAGAATAGTATTGAGGAGACTCATCAAGTCCACCTGTTTGGGTTTGGGTTATTTATTAGCAACTGTTAGGGGTACAACTTGGGCGGGCTCAACCCGAGCAATCCGAGCCCAACCCGAATTTTTTTACGGTTTGGACAAAATATTTTCAAATTCGGAACGGGTTTAGACAAAAATTCAGAAGCCCGAATTAAATTTGGGCGGGCTTAGGCAAAGACGTCAAGCAACCCAAGCAACCCAAAACCCGAATTATACATATATAGATATATAAAAATATTAAATATACATAAAAATTATTAGCCATTACATGATATTAAAGTAATTTATATTATTAAATCATATTGAATATATATTATATATACAAATAACATAAAATCTTACTTTTTTTTCTTTTTATTTTCACTCATAAATTGTAAGGACTACTATAGTGGTATCTCTCTTACATTATAGAAATTATTTGTTTTGATGGTATTAATGATTTTCTATAAAAAATAATAATAATAATAATAATAATAATTGTAAATATAGTCAAATTTTAATAATTTCATAGTGTAGCTGCAAAAAAAAAAAAAAACTGAAATTCATTTACAATTCGGGCAATTTGGGAACTCGGGCAATTCGGGTTTAACTCAGGTCAGGCTTGGGCAGACAACCTCGGGTTACAATTCGGGCTTGGGCAGGTCTCAGCACAACTTGGGCTGGGCTTGGACAACCTCCCAACCCGACCGAACCCGCCCAAGTTACACCCCTAGCAACTGTTACTATACACACCATATATAGTATGCACCTACAATTTGAGCCATAATATTTCACAATTTACCAATTCTGGTCATAATAACAAAATCAAATTAATTTAGAACAAAACCTCACGAGTAAGACCACTTAGTTCTTGACCACAACACAAAATATCATAACTAAAATTGACTTAGTCATAACCAAAAATACCACAAAAATTTCATAACCAACTACCACAAGTCTAATAATTAAGTACAACACAAATTTGACTACTAAAAAATTTTGCAACTACACACTAACATGATCCATAGCCATAACTAGAGCTTATGGTATACATCTAAAATTTTTCAATTTAGAATTCGTGGTTCTTTAAGATTTTCTATAACAACACGTGTTGAACATAATTTTGAACAAATACAATTTGTTGAACTCCTTGAATTAGGAAATCAACTGCCAATTATGGCCTAATTTTGGATATATCATCCTGAATCATTTGCAAGAAATTTTTTAGTGTGCATAACAAAGCATACATAAGTGCAAAATGTGTATTAATTTTGAGGATATTGATGTTGAAGTGATTAGGAAGTGGCAATCATTTTAGAGATCTGTCTAAAGGTTTGGAATTTAATCCTTTAATCAAGAACATAACCATGTTTTGTATACTTGATTCTATGTTTTGAATGACATCCATCAACAAACATGACATCCACCAATTTTGGACCTATTAAACAAATGTAGTGATGATATTTCACATAATAAACTACATATGATTTAACAATATGATCATTGTAAATATATGTTCTTCTCGACATGCCCAACTCAGGCTCTTATTGGCTTTTCACGTTTGTTCAAAATATGTGATTAAAGAATGTCGTTTAATTATGAGATTTACATTCTTGGGGTGGGTCCAAAGAATCCTACCTAAAATATGATTCCTAGTTATAATAATAATTGTAACATTGTTGATAAATTATTGCTATTCATAAGTGTTGTACATCCTGTTACAACTAGTGACCGCAAAAAACAGAGTACACAGACAAACAAATTATTTCAAATTTCAGGGACACCCACAAATTGGTGAACACTTCCTCATATAGTACTTTCTTTTTCTTTTTTTGGGTGGCCAAAATGTAGTACTCAAAATTAATCATCAAATGAAACTCCTCAAATTAATTAAAACACCAACATAAATGTGATGATCCTACCGTATTATACCAATCAAAATAAAGAAAAGAACCACATAAAAATACCCAATAATTACTCCAAAAGACTCACATCTCAGATTCTCATGGCACTAGTACTGAGGCAATCAAAGTGAATGTCAAAACAGAACTAAAAAAAGAAAGTGTCACCAACTTCGATTTTCAGTGAATTTCAAAACAACCCTTTCCCTTCAGTGGTTTCGAGCAACAATCTCCTGCCCATTCCACTCCCTGAGCTTCTTCCTGTAAAAAATTCATGAAACAACCCTCTCAAAATATATCAACTGCAACAAAACAATGTGTACATAAATATATATAGTGGTAAAAAATAAAAAATAAAAAACTTACCGACGTAGGAGGAAATATCCAGCTCTCACTACTCCATCATCATTTGCAACTTCAATCTATACAATTTTTATTTTGTCTGTTTAGGAGACTCGATGAGAAATACAATACAGAGAATGTCAAAATTTGGAATTTTTTTTGATCGTCTTACAAATTTTACTCCCAAAAGATTGCCACAGTTGTTACAGTAAACATCTGAGAGAGTGCGTGCTCCAACCGTTCGATCCTATTCTGGGCTGAGCGTGTGCACATTCACACTGCATATGTATGATGCACATAGTTTTTTGAAGCTAAATGTAAGCTATATTGGTCATTTAATTAATTTTTAAACTTACTTTTTTCAAAAAAAATTTCAAGTCCACAGGCACACACGTGTGTTTAGATATTGGATTTGTAGAGAAAGAAAAGAGAAAACTAGAAATCCAAGATCGAAACACAACATTAAGGTCTCAGCCAGTGAAGGATTTTTATAAAACTTTGATAAAATTTTCAGAACCAAATTGCAAGAGAGTATAAATGGGAAACAAAATAGCTTGTTCTGATTTATCTATCAAAATCAAAACCATTGCTGCTTTCAAGAGTGGTTGATGAGTTCTTACACATTTCGAAAGATGCCTCCAGCCAACTCATTATCCTGAAAAACATAATAGAGCCACTTTAAGAAAATAACTATAGTTGTTTTTCAGGACAATGAGTTGGCTGGAGGCATCTTTAGAAATGTGTAAGAACTCATCAATCACTCTTGAAAGCAGCAATGGTTTTGATTTTGATAGATAAATCAGAACAAGCTATTTTGTTTCCCATTTATACTCTCTTGCAATTTGGTTCTGAAAATTTCATCGAAGTTTCATAAAAATCCTTCACTGGCTGAGACCTTAATGTTGTGTTTCGATCTTAGATTTCCAGTTTTCTCTTTTCTTTCTCTACAAATCCAATATCTAAACACACACGTGTGCTTGTGGACTTGAAATTTTTTTTGAAAAAAGTAAGTTTAAAATTAATCAAATGACCAATATAACTTACATTTAGTTTCAAAAAACTATGTGCATCATACATATGCAGTGTGAATGTGCACACGCTCAGCCCAGAACAGGATCGAACGGTTGGAGCATGCACTCTCTCAGATGTTTATTGTAACAACTGTGGCAATCTTTTGGGAGTAAAATTTGTAAGACGATCAAAAAAAAATTCCAAATTTTGACATTCTCTATATTGTATTTCTCATCGAGTCTCTTAAACAAACAAAATAAAAATTGTATAGATTGAAGTTGCAAATGATGATGGAGTAGTGAGTGCTGGATATTTCCTCCTTCGTCGGTAAGTTTTTTATTTTTTATTTTTTACCACTATATATATTTATGTACACATTGTTTTGCTGCACTTGATATATTTTGAGAGGATTGTTTCATGAATTTTTTACAGGAAGAAGCTCAGGGAGTGAAATGGGCAGGAGATTGTTGCTCGAAACCACTGAAGGGAAAGGGTTGTTTTGAAATTCACTGAAAATCGAAGTTGGTGACACTTTCTTTTTTTAGTTCTGTTTTGACATTCACTTTGATTGCCTCAGTACTAGTGCCATGAGAATCTGAGATGTGAGTCTTTTGGAGTAATTATTGAGTATTTTTATGTGGTTCTTTTCTTTATTTTGATTGGTAAATACGGTAGGATCATCACATTTATGTTGATGTTTTAATTAATATGAGGAGTTTCATTTGATGATTAATTTTGAGTACTACATTTTGGCCACCCAAAAAAAGAAAAAGAAAAAGAAAAAGAAAAAGAAAAAGAAAGTACTATATGAGAAAGTGTTCACCAATTTGTGGGTGTCCCTGAAATTTGAAATAATTTGTTTGTCTGTGTACTCTGTTTTTTGCGATCACTAGTTGTAACAGGATGTACAACACTTACGAATAGCTATAATTTATCAACAATGTTACAATTATTATTATAACTAGGAATCATATTTTAGGTAGGATTCTTTGGACCCACCCCAAGAATGTAAACCTCATAATTAAATGACATTCTTTAATCACATATTTTGAACAAACGTGAAAAGCCAATAAGAGCCTGAGCTGGGCATGTCGAGAAAAACATATATTTACAATGATCATATTGTTAAATCATATGTAGTTTATTATGTGAAAAATTAGGAATTGGGCAATGATCATATATGTTTGTTGATTTTGGGACATCAACATCACGAATTCTAAGTTTCTTAAGAAACTAATTTGCCTAAACCAAAATATGGCTCTAACTCACCAAAAACCCGATTCGAGTCTCGTCTTCTCCCACAAATCTTTCGTGCCTAGGCAGACATGTGTGTCAAGTTTCGTGCTAATCCGACGTCGTTTGCTGATTTTGGAAATTCAACACATCGAATTCTAAATTTCTTAAAAAACTAGATAGCCTAGACCGAAATTCAACTCTAACTCCCAAACCGGGAAACCGATTTAAGTCTCGTCTTCTCCCAAAAGTCTCTCGTGCCTAAGCGGTCGTATGTGCCAAGTTCCATGCTAATCTGATGCCGTTTGGTGATTTTGGGACGTCAACATCTCAAATTTTAAATTTCTTAAGGAACTAACTTTCTTAGACCGAAATCCAACTCTAACTCCCAAATCGAAAACCCAATTCGATTCTTGTCTTCTCCCACAAGTCTCTCGTGCCAAGGCGGTCATGTGTGCCAAGTTTCGTGCTAATCCACCGCGTCGTTTGTTGATTTTGGGAATTCAACACCTCGAATTCTAAATTTCTTAAAAAACTAGATAGCCTAGACCGAAATTCAACTCTAACTCCCAAACCGGGAAACCGATTTAAGTCTCGTCTTCTCCCAAAAGTCTCTCGTGCCTAAGCGGTCGTATGTGCCAAGTTTCATGCTAATCTGACGCCGTTTGGTGATTTTGGGACGTCAACATCTCAAATTTTAAATTTCTTAAGGAACTAACTTTCTTAGACCGAAATCCAACTCTAACTCCCAAATCGAAAATCCAATTCGATTCTTGTCTTCTCCCACAAGTCTCTCGTGCCAAGGCGGTCATGTGTGCCAAGTTTCGTGCTAATCCACCGCCATTTAGTGATTTTGGGGCGCCAAACACCTCAAATTCTAAGTTTCTTAATGAACTAGATTGCCTAGGCCGAAATCCGGCTTTAACTCCCAAACCGGAAACCTGATTCGATTCCCGTCTTCTCCCACAAGTCTCTCATGCCTAGGCAGTCGTGTGTGCCAAGTTTCGTATTAATCCGACAACGTTTGATGATTTTGGAGCGTCAACACCTCAAATTCTAAGTTTCTTAAGGAACTAATTTGCCTAAACCGAAATCCAACTCTAACTCCCAAATCGAAAACTCGATTTGAGTCTCGTCTTCTCCCACAAGTCTCTCGTACCTAAGCGGTCATGTGTGCCAAGTTTCGTGCTAATCTGGGCCGTTTTAAGTTTTTTGGGGGGTCAACACCTCAAATTCTAAGTTTCTTAAAAAAGTAAATTGCCTAGACTGAAATCCAAGTCTAACTCCCAAACCGAAAACCCGATTCAATTTAATAAATAGTTTGATTCCTTTTAACCCTATAATTTAAAGAGAAACATTAGGTAATTGAAAATCCCAAAAACAATTCGTTATCCATTCCTTACATCTTAATCTCTCTTCAGTTACTTGAAAAGACCACTTAAAATTAAATTTGGATAAATTACAATGACATCCCCCTAAAGTTTATATTTATTACAATTCCCCCTCACCTTTTGAAAATTACATCTCCCTCTTTGAGATTTAAAGTTTCATTACAGATTCCTCCCCTCCGCAATTTAATTTTTTTAAATACCAATTTTGCCCTCATTGAGTAAATTACATTGACATCCCTCACATTTTAGAAATTACAATCCCCTCCCTAACTCCCTCGGTTAATATTAATTGGAAAAAAAAATCATTAAAAAAAATTAATTGAAAAACAAATTATTTGAAAAAAAAAATAATTGAAAAAAAAAATTTGTTAATAAAATTTTTAAATTTCTATTTAAAAACCAACATAAACTCATTTTTTGAATTTACGTTTTTTCCTCAAATTTACAAACTAAGACAACCATTTATAAATCAACAAAATTATCAAACAAATTTTTATGACAATTTTTTATATTTTTTTAAATATAAATTAAAAACTAAAAACGAAATGGCTACCAAACAGGCTTCAGATAATAAAAATGTCATAAAATTAACAAATAATTAAATAAATTACCAACATAAGAAATAACTAATCAAAAGATTCTTAAGCTATGTATAGTTTGATTTTTTTAAAAAAAAAATTAAAAATTAAAAATTAATTTGGTTAAGAAATAAAAAATAAAAAATAATTATCATTTTTATATAATTATCTTTCGAGTGGTTAAAAATAATTTTTTACAAATTAAATTAAAACAGTCAAATGTATTTATATAACCTGCCCAAAAGTTAAAACGATAATCATTTTTTACCCTTAAATGATAATTATTTTTTCTTTTTTATTTCTTAACCAAATTAATTTTTAATGTTTTAAAAAAAATTCTAAAAATTAAACCATATATAATCTAAGAATCTTTTGATAAGTCATTTCTTACGTTGATAATTTATTTAATTATTTGTTAATTTTACAATATTTTTACCATCTAAGACCTGTTTGATAACTATTTCATTTTTGGTTTTTCATTTATATTTACAAAAATTTTAAAAACTGTCATAAACTTGTTTGATAATTTTTTTGATTTATAAATTGTTATCTCACTTTGTAAATTTGAAGAAAAAACGTAAATTCAAAAAATGAATTTATGTTGATTTTAAACAGAAATTTAAAAATTTACTAACAAAATTTTTTTTCAAATAATTTTTTTTTCAATGAATTTTTTTTCCCAACTAATACTAACTAAAGAGACAATTGGTAATACTACTTTAAACCTTAGGAAGGGGATTGTAATTTTTAAAATGTAAGGGGTATCAATGTAATTTATCCAGTGAGGGCAAAATTGGTATTTAAAAAAATTAAATTGCTGAGGGAGAATCTGTAATGAAACTTTAAACCCCAGAGAGAGAGAGATGTCATTTCCAAAAAGTGAGGGAAAAACTATGATAAACATAAACCTCAGGGGGTATCGGTGTAATTTACCCATTAAACTTTAACAAAATTCAACTTTTATGCAGTTACTTCATCAAAAATTTTGGCATATATATAGAGCTCAGAAATGTTGGCAAGATACAGGGCATAACTGGTACAATGATCTAAGCTTGCAGTTTAAAAATTGCATCATTTAATATTTTTTGTGATGCTTCTAAAATTCCTGTAAAACTGTTCCCACTGAAGAAGAAACTTAATCATTAAAGGTTGTTATGATTTAGAATCCAAGATTCCCATTTATGAGTAACGAAAGAATACTTCCCACTTCCCAACCACTTATGACCTTTAAATGTATCACAACACACGAACATCCACCAATTTTGTGCTTTCTCTCATTTATGTTATTCTTCTACCATTTTCTAACTTTATGTGCATTTAGTGAAGCTTTCCCCCTACTGCTACATGGTGATGATAAGCCACACACCAAACTCACTTGCAGAAAGAAGAAGCAAAGATAAGTAGCTCACGTTAATTGAATTGTTGGTTGCACCGATACACTAGATATTTTGTACCGTTTAACATCCTTGCTATGAATAAGTTCTACCTCAACCATTTTTAGAGCTTTCTTAACTTGGAATCACCCAAAAATATATATATATATATATTTGTACAACATAATGGGTCAACTGTTGGGTAATGTGGGCAAGGAATATAATATGCAACGACAAAAGCAGAAATTAATACATATTGACCAAAGTTACATAGGAGAAAATTATTGACAAGTTGGGTAGCGGAAAACAAACTCCATAAAAATTTCACTAGACCTTTATATTTTACCATGACAACATAACAAACAAAAACCTCATTTTTGGCAAAATTTACTATGGCATTTTCCATCACATAAAATATAAATGAACAATTGTGTACTGCACTAGAAAGTTAGAGATAATACCTTAATGCGATCTTGATCGGAAAGAGGACTACTTAAGTCTCTAACATTGTAATATGTTGCAACAAAGTCAGAAACTAGAACAGGTTCATAAAATGCTGTTGCTGAGATATCTGCAACACAAGAATCAGATTCTTAAGGCAAGGATGCAACATAATCTCAATGAAGCATGTGAATAGAAAAACTACTGCTCTAAATTTGGAACGGGAAAAAAATTGCAAAGAAATGAAGGCCAACAATTAAAGAAATTCATACCAATATTAAGGGAGAGACCCATTTGTGTTGGGCGAAGGCTTTGATAGTAACCTTTCCAATATTCTATACCATCCCCAAGATGACATGTATCACCCAATTGGGGAGAGAAGAAACAGCATAACTGCAATCAAGAGTTTATGCAGTTTAGCGGAGCCACCATACTCCTTAATCTACATAAATTGATATGTAGAGGAAAATACATAAAAAAATTACTAAATATATTTCGCATCTCCCTCGGTAAACCCCTGCTTCCTATTTTGGCATATACATGCTGCCTGCAGCTTTCAAATGAGATGCGAAGGCATAGGTAATGAAATAGGTAAGGGCAGACCTAAGCATGAAGATCTGCAGCTTGGTAGAGCATTTGCCAAATTGTTTTTAGGTCAGATGAGACTCACTTATTTGAAGGAGTTGATCTAAGAACTACATCAAGAACTTGTATAGTTTCTTGGGGGACATCAAGTTGTCTGCAGCGTAGGAACTGTTGCAAGTGATGGAGGTCAGCTTTGGCAGCAAATTTGATTGCCACCCTGAACTCACGTTCTCTCCTGGAATTAAAACAAACAGGACATTAAATACTAATTGAACCACAAGCGTAATTTTCAAAAACAAATAAATATATAATTCGCAAAATTGACTAACAGATGTAAAATACTTCATCAGATTGAAAACAGTTTGCCTGACACTCGCTGGAAAATGGACAATAGATTCATTGTCTCAACACTTCTAAACACTTTTAGGAGGCCAACAACTCACAGAACTTTGTGGTAGAGGGGTTTTGGGTTGGACAATAGATTCATTGTCTCAACACTTCTAAACACTTTTAGGAGGCCAACAACTCACAGAACTTTGTGGTAGAGGGGTTTTGGGTTGGGGGGGGGGGGGGGGGGGGGGGGGGAGGAAAGAAAATTATGTTTATTATCTTCAGTCACCAAAAAATAATCAAGGACCCCTCTGCAATCGGACATAGAAAATTAAACAAAATCCATAATAAATTAGCAAATACACAGTAAGCCTTAACCTTTTGTCTACATTTCAAGAATAGCTGCATAATGCACTATAATTGTGCATGCATCCACCAATAGCAGTAGATGCTGAAGGAAAAAAAGGGAATCACCTTGAGGTAGTCTCTCTTTCAACTAGCTTCACGACAAAGTCCTGAGAGACAAAAGGCAATGGCCCTGCTGTGTACAAACTTTCCTGCCATCATAAGCTGGACATCGTTTGCCCAAGTGAGACTCCTGATATGATGCAATAAGCTCATTCACAATTTCCCTGCAGACTTTCTTTGAGGTAACTTCAGGTGTGATCGTCACCTAAACCATCAATTGGAATTGTATAACTACAGTTGTAGAATAACCACCAAAGAAACTAAGTAGAAAGAAACCAATTATAATGCAACCCAAAGCAAATAGAAAACCAAAGACTCAATACATTTGACTGGCCACAAAATTCAAGCCATTACACATTTTCTACCTTCGGAGTGAATGAATAGAAGATGAAAACGCCACACAAAATAATCAAATAAAAAATGCACAGTGAGCGACAAATAATAATATTCAAATCCACATGAAAAAATACAGAAACAAATAGTTAGTTTGTTACACAAACAAACACTAAAAAAACAAATATATAGATCAAAATCTGCAACTATCAGAGCATACAAATAGAACAAAACTGAACACAAACTCTATCAAAACAAAATCAAGTGCAAACCATTCCTCACTTTCACCACCATTACACGAGAATTCACCACCAAAGCACATTCATTTCCTCTCTCTCTCTCTCTCTCTCTCTGTGCCAACATCCCAGAGATTGATTCTCAGCAATCAGTGGGTCCTGTAGTAGCTGCTTAACAGTCTCAATTATATACGTGGATCCTTAAAAAAAAAAAACTATAATCAAGGAACACAATCATGAATCATGAATTATAAAGCAATTGTCTCATTTTTTCTTCCTTTTCTTTTCCCTCCATTTAGAAGTTTCAAAGCAATGGTTTTGAATAAACAAATTAAAGGTTTCAAAAATCCAAAGGAGTGCTGTATGAAACAACAGGCTTTTGCAATCTTCAAATTATATCTTTGACATATTAATATATTGAACAGGGTACTATTTGCACAATTTTTGCTCAGTTTAAGGACGAACACGGAAAAAAACCTAAGGAGATGGACAACATGCCCACCGGCCTATCCAAGCTCTACCAGGTTTGAGGTGCTGAATTCAGACTCCCTTCTGTAACTAATGTTGATCACCATCATTGATAATGTTAAACGGAAGAAAATTTATTTAATTGAAAAAAAATGCTCACAAAAAAGAAAACTGCTCAATCTGCCAGAGTCATAACCTAAGGTTAAACCAGCCAGGCAAAGATTAAACCAGCAAGATGCCATGTAAAAAAATGATGGACATCAACTTGTTAAATGATATGGCAGACATGTTAGATGTTCAGAGAGTAATATACACATTGTAGAAAAGATTAAAAAATAAAAAATAAAAAAGAAGAAGAAGAAAGAAAAGAAAAGAGAGAAGCATGCCATAAATGAAGCTGTCTTTATTTAAACTTACTCAAAATATCACCAATTTAGCAATTCCCTTGGTGCCTGAAGTTGGTGCTACTTGACAATAGAAGAAGCCAGTTAAGTTCAATGCATATACAGCCACTTTGCCTAAAAACGACAGCACATCTGTTGCTTTGCTGGAAAAAAGAATCAGGTCACATTCATGTCAATGATACGTGTTACATAGTATCAAAATTGAACATAAGAAAGGAGAAGCCTATGTACATTTTAGAGAATTTGTTCAGGTCCCAGTGAAGGAACTTCAAGCGATTCTCCTCTGTTAAATCTTTATTAACGGATATTGGATAGACAAACACTTGAAAAGCAAATTAATTTAGTAGCAATTGAAGAAATTCTTCAAAGACCATATAAAACACAAATAATAAAATACATAAATATATGTACTACTTCATGAAATCAGGCACATATAAAACTGCTGATTAAAAAAATAATGAAAACATAAAACAATTTGCTCTGTAAACTGATTTGGGGGAGTAATAATTTTAGAATTTCGCAACTAATAATTTTACTTTGATTTTTATTGAGTGAGCCAAATTGATCGTAAATCTTCCAAAAACAAATTAATCGAAATTTTTTTATAATGAAAACAAAATCATGAAATCACTAAATCAAAAGGGCAAGAGGAAAAAAAAAAACCTAGTTCCACATATATTGGGATAAAAATTTCACAGGAATTAATCGAAATTTTTTTATAATGAAATGATGAAAACCCTAAATCAAAAACACAAAATCACAAATCACCACAAATTGACAAATATATATATATACACAAACAGTAACAGCGAATTCAGTCAAGTTTAGTGAACGTAATAAAAGATAAAGAACAGATGTAGAACAAAAATGAAGGCAAAAAGAAGAAATTCAAAGAGTAAATTAAGCAAACACATATATAAACCATGAAACAAAGGAGGGAGCTTTTACTTGAGGGAGTCGAATTTGGGGATTAAGAGCGAATTTGGAGATCACATAGGGTCGTCGACCTAGAGCATGAGATTCAAGCCTTGAAGATAAAAAAAATAAAATATAAATAAAGTGTGTGTGGGAGAGAGAGAGAGAGAGAGAGAGAGAGAGAGAGAGAGAATACATACCAATGTTAGGGTTTACGAGGGCAACAACTTGCTCAGCAAATTCGAGCTCTCTAGAATCCCTGGTTCCTTATATTATAGTGTGCTTCGACATTGATGCTCTGCAGATTCGAGCTCTTGCCGGTGGAGGAGTCGGAATGAGAGTGAGATGGAGATGGAGATGGAGAGAGAGAGAGAGACAGAGAGAGAGAGAGAGAGAGAGGGATTTGAACGTGAAAATGAGAGGAGGGAAAAGGAAATTATAGACGCCAAAACTTTGAGGAAATTTGGGAAAAAAAAAATGGTTGAGGACCGCAAAAAATTGTGGCTTAAATAGTTTAAATTTGTCAAAACGACGTCGTTTTAGGCTCAAAATTTGTCAAAACGATGTTATTTTGGCAAATTTAAGTCATTTGAGCTACACTTTTTTTTGCCCTCAACCATTGCCCTTTGGAAAATTTGGGATTTTGGACCATTTCTGATAACATATATTGATCACACTTAAACAGACGTTGTGATTAAAAAAATTATCAGTTCCGATTCGTAACTCGAAATTCGGAGGCTCGAATTTAGCTCGACACCAAAACAACGTCGTTTTGGTGTCTCTTTTTTTTTTTTTTTTTTTTTTTTGAAGATGAAGGTGAAGAAGAAGCTACAGAAAAAGAAAAGAGGCGAGGGAAAAATTTGTTCAGAAAAAATTTGTTTTCGGAAAATTTGCAGACCCAGATCTTGTTCATTTTATTTATTTTTTTTTCCCTTTGTTTTTGGAACATCTTGAAGATGTTCAGAACTTGACACAAATTTTTCCCTTTCTTGTTGATGTTGAACTTGACACAGAATTTGCAGACCTGTGGGAAGATGAAAGTAAAGGAAGAAGAGGAAGAGAAGAAGAAGCTGGAGCTGGAGCTGGACAGTTTCATCAACATCAACAATTTTTATTTTCATTTTTCATTCAGATCGGTGATACAATATTCTTATAATTACAGAGAAAAAAAAGAGAGATCTGGAAAGGGGACTGTAGTATTTATAAAACATAAGTATTCTTACAATCCACATCTTCATCCTTTAGGAACAACCCATATCTAGGGACTGCAGTACATCTTCACAACAACAACAACAACAACAACAACAACAACAACAAAAAAAAAGAAAGAAAGAAAACAGAGAGATTGGTGATACCCACATCTTCATCATCTTCATCAAATCCAGATCTACTGGAAAGGGGATCACCGACATCAACATCTTCATCAACAATTTTTTTTTTTTTTTTTCCCTTCATCTTCAATCCAGATCAACATCTTCATTAACAATTTTTTTTTTTTCCTTCATCAACAATCCAGATTTTTTTGATCATCATCGTCGTCTTCATCATCTTCAACATCATCTTCATCAAATCCAGATCTACTGGAAAGGGGACATCACTGACCGCCATCACCGGCGATCACCGACCGCCCCTTCTCTCTATCTCTCTCGCCTCCTCTCTTCCTCTTCTTTTCTTCTCCTCCTCTCTTCCTCTTTTCTTCTCTCTCTTTCTTTTTTGTCTCTCTATTCGAAAAGCAAGAAAAGGAGAAGAAGGGAAAAAAAAAAAAAAATCGAAGCCCAAAACGACGTCGTTTTGGGCTTCGAGCCAAATTCGGGCCACCGAATTCGAGCTACGGATCATTTTTCAAAAATTATATATAACCACACTTATTTAGAAAGTGAGATTAAAATCTATTCTATTATTAAAAGAGAACAGCCATTTTGGTGTCATGAAGCTTTTGCCATCTGTAAATTATATATATTTAAAAAAAAAAAACAAAACTACACTTGCACGTCTGAATTTCCCTACACGTTTTGTTCCTACAGTTACACGTCTGTCAACTGCCCTCACTTGAACTGCCAATTACATATTTTTTACTTCACCCCTCACGTTTGTTCCCTCACTTTTCGCTGTTAATCTCAAATACAAGTCTCCAAAGTTCAACAACGCACATCGACCCCATTCTCCCTCACTGCAAAAAATTTCTACGCCGACGCCTTCAATCCACTGCTTCAGGATGACTCATATCCTTCAGATCTTCTCTTTGTACTCCACTTTCATCAATTTATTCTTCAACTTTTTGTTTTTGATCAATTTTTCATGTTTTCGATTCAAATTCACATTCTAATTCATCAAATCAATTCCTAATTCTCAATTTTGATTGTATATAAATATGTTTGTTTATGTATAGGTAGATCTGTATATATATATGTTTCGATTTGAGATGGGTTTTCCTTCAATCGATCTAAAAAATTTTTTTGCCCCTAAAATTCAAATAGTTTTCATAGTAATTGGTTGCTTAATTAGGGTTCAGATTTGTTTATATTCATGTATATGTGTAGGGATGGGAATGCACTTCAAGAGAAGGCTGCGAAGAAGGCGGCCGAGGGGGCAGGAAGTGGCAAAAGCACCAAGAAATATCAGAATTGGAAACATATATTATTATGGGTTTGCTTTAAATTTTTCATATTTTGTTTGATGAGAATGGTATTTGGGCGTTTGTGAATCTATGTTTAATGGGTTTGTGTTTTTTTGCATCTATTTTTTTTTTTTTTAAAACATTACTGTCATTCTTTTTTTAACAAATTATTTGTAGATAATAAGAAGGTTTCAACAAATATTAAAATTGAAAAAATAGTAATTTAAGATACCTTGAAAAACTATGTATGAGTATAGTTTAAAATTTGATTTAGCAAATAAAAAATAAATTTATAGATAACAAGGAGGTCACCAAAATTATTAAAATTAAAAATACATATTAAATTTTTTTTTTTGGTGATCTTTCTTTCCAGTTCTCTCTCAATTTCTTTTTATTTCTTTTTATTTCTTTCATTTTTCTTTTTGCATGATATATAGTAAAGTGGTGAAAATTAGGAAATATTGTATATTTTTAAAAGATTTGTGTATATTATATTGTTCATATTTTTGTTTGAAATATATACCAAGTAAATGTTATATTACACATAGTTAGAAATATTTAGCTTACATTACATTACACTTATAATACATATGTATATTATTATTAAAAAATATAATAAAAGAATAATATAATTTTTTGCTGAATTTGCACACGCATCGCGTGTGCCTCGGCCGCTAGTATATATATATAATCACATTTAATTAAAAAGTAACATAAAAAAATAAATATTATCACACTTAATTAAATTAAGTGTGATTAAAATATCAATCTAACTTTTTTTTATCATATTTTTCAATAAACGTAAAATATCTTTATTTGTCAAAATGTAATCTTTAACTGTTTTTATAGTAGTGATATTTCACTCTTCAAATCAATATAGGTAACATTTCTTTCAACAAATAGCTAACACCAAAGGAAAAGTATAAGTACAATAACACCGTACACATAATGATTTTTTTTTTTTTTAGTTACTAAGGTTGAAAATTTATTTGTTTTATTTTTATTTTAATGAAAAAAATTATTATTATTTTTTATTTGGTAGAAGTAGGGGTAATATTTTAATGAAAAATATTTTATGTTAAAATAAAATTAATTTTTTTTGGTTAATGAAAAATATTTTTCTGCAGCCCATTTTTTTTTGTTACTAAAAAAAAAAACCTAATTTTTTGTGGTAGAGAAGAATGAGCGGCAATAATGGTGAAGATGGTGGATAAAAGGTGGTGGTGGTGATGGCAAAGAAGGTTAGTGGTGAAGTTGTGGTAGTGGTAGTGGTAGAGGACATAGAGTGGCGGTGGTGGAGGAGAGGTAATGGTAATAGTAGTGATAGTAATAGTAGTGGTGGCAGTGGAGTGGTGGCGATTGTGGTAGTAATGGTAGTCATAGAGGTAGAGTGGCAAAAGTGGTAGTAGTGGTGGTAGTGGAATGACATTTGCAGTAGTGGTGAAGGTAGTAGAGGAGATGGGTGGTGAAAGAGAGAGATGAGTGAGAGACAGATAGAGAAAAGAAATAGAGAGAGACAGAGAAAGAGACAAAGTGATGAGCGAGAGAAAGACAAAGTGGTCGCTAAAAGTGCATTTTCTTGTAGTGGATCGATAAATCGAGAGAGAGCTAAGTAAATAGAGAAGAGGGAAAGGAGAGAGTGAGCAAGGCAAACATAGTGGGGGAGAGAGAAATAGACAGACAGACAGACAGGCAGACAGAGAGAGAAAATAGTGATGAGTGTGAGAGACAGAGACAGAGAGAGAAAGAGACAGAAAAAGAGAGAAACAAGAGATGAACGAAAGATAAACAAAGAGAGAGAGAGAAAGAGAGTGAAAAGAGATGAACGAGAGAGAGACATAGAAAAATAAAGAGAAACAAGAGATGAGCGAGAGATAGAGAAAGAAAGAAAGCGAAAAGAAATGAACAAGATAGAGACATAGAAACAGAAAGAGAAGAGAGCTGAATGAGAGAGAGAAAGAGAGAGATAGAGAGAAGAGATATGAGCAAGACAGACAGACAGATAGAGAAGAGAGATAGAGATAAGAGAAATGAGCGAGAGAGATAGAGAGCGATAAAGAGAAGAGAGATGAGCGAGAGAGATACAAAGAGAAGAGAGATGAGTGAGAGACACAGAGAGAAAAAGAGAGAGAGAGAAAGAGAGACAGACAGACAGACAAGAGTGATAAGTGAGAGAGAGAAAGAGAAGAGACAAAGAGGCGGGAAGATGAAAAAATAAGTGAAAAGAGAAATGTTATATCAAAAGAGTAAGATGGCGTTGTTTTTTTTAATTTTTTTTGCAATGGAAAAATACCGTTGCATTTATTCAAACCATTTTGTAACTGTATATATATGAAGTTGTCTCAAAACCACAATATTTTTTTTTTACTTTTTTTTTTTGCAACGGTACTTATTATAGTCACAAAAACTCTTTTTTTTTTTTTTTTTTTTTTTTTTTTGGCGCTTACAACTAGTGCCATCACAAAAACTCTATTTTTTCACAACAACAATCTCTGCCGTCGCAAATACTCTCCTTTATTTGCGACAGCAATTTCTGCCGTCGTAAATACTCTCCTTTTTCGCAACAGCATTTTTTGTTGTCGCAAATACTCTCTTTTATTTGCGACAACAATTTTTGCTGTCGTAAATACTCTATTTTTCCGCGACAACAAATTGTGCCGTTGCAAAAATGCACATTTTTTGCGACAGAAAGTTGTGCCGTCACAAAAACTCACCTTTTTCAAGATAGCAAGTTGTGCCGTCGCAAAAAGTCACTTTTTGAGACGGCAAGTGTGCCGTCGCAAATGCTTCTGTCTTTTAAGCTCACTTTTCTTGTAGTGAATGCATAATAGAAATCATACTTTAAAACTATAACATTTTACAGTTCCAAAACTTATTTTTCAGTTTGATCAATATTGAAGATTATTTGCTTAAACCCTACAAAAATTGAAAATAACATATGTTTTTCCCATTGTTGTTGTTTGTTGTTGTTACGTTTTTTTTTCCTTATTTCAATTTATCAATATTTAGCACATTTTGCTGTGTTTTTTCGATCTACTTTATTCTCATTTTTTTGGGGTAATATTTTGCACATTTTGATGATTCTCCGACGATATTCTTGGCGTCCAGTGAACATTCTAGACATTCTAGTGACTTCTGGTGACATTCAGAATACTCCGACGATACTCCAGCGAATTTCGAATGATACCCCAACGGCTTCCCGATGATGTTGAATATTCTGACGAGTCTTCAATGAGCGTCTGATGGAAGTTCGATGGTGGTAGAATGTAGCAGCATCTTTAAATTTAATATATATATATATAAGATTTTTTCATAATAATTAAAAATATGCAGGATTAATTGGTGCAAGTATTTTGTTTTGTGATTAGATGAGTTTTAAATTTTGTGTATAAAACCTTATTTTTTTTGGTGAGACTTCATTGTTTTCAGAAATCATGGGCTGCCACTAGGTAGGCCCAAAGCCAAGATTTCTAGATAGGATCTGGGCTTACATTTTAGGCCTAAGATCAGCCCGCAGACACACTTGGGCAAAAAAGCGGAGGGAAAAAAGAAATAGAAAAGAAAAGAACGAAGAACGAAGAAAAAGAAGAAGAAGAAAAGAGAAATTCTAATGTAGTGCATCTTATGTCATTTTATTTTTTAGTTATAGCTAATTTTTTTATTTAGTTATAATATTATTTTAATTTTAATTCATAATTTTTTTAATTATATCTCATATTATATTTAGTTATAATTTTTTTTATTATGACTTAAAAAATATAAAATTATATTATTTTTTTAATATTGTGCTCACTTTTAAAAGATACCATAGTATTTCCCCCAAGAAAATTGGAGGTTGTAATTCTGAGGGTACAGTTAAGCAATTATGGTGCGCACTGTACCATATAGTCTACACCTCGAACAGTCATTTTGGCGGTTAACTGACCATGCTCTCTTTCTTTCTCTAACCTCAGTTCTTACTCAACCTATTAAATATATATTTATATATATATATATACTTCTAGTTTGACAAATCCCATTCACACAATGTTTGGTTGGAAATTTGGGAAAGAACTTAAAAAAGAAAAAGAAATAAATAAATAAAATATATTTATATTTTACTTAATTTAAAATACATTTTTTTTTCTTTTACTTTCTAAATTCTTCAACTAAAGATAGCGTGAGACCTACTTAAATTCCTCATACTCCCTCTCTCTCTCTCTCTAGAACTTGACTCGGTGCCCACATTTTTTCCTCTGTTTTGGCAAGTGTCAATTCAACTTCTTATTTTATTCCAAACCCATGCTCTGTTTCGTATTATTTCTACAATTCAAACTGTTTATTTCTTCATAGTCCCAATGATGACTTTCTTGAATTTGATTACTTGCTCTAGCTGAAGAGTAGGTTCTTTCGAAACAATTTGAAGATGGATAAAGACCTATATATCCATTTATACCTCTGCCGCCAATGTAGTGTTGTGCCTAGGAGGCAGAAAACAAGCACACAAGCAAGAACACACAAAAATTTATGTAGTTCGGCAAATTGCCTATGTCCATGGACAGCGGATTTCACTATATGAAGAGAAGTACAAAATTACAACAATGGAGGAGGAGGAGACACTACTCTCACTCAATTCACACTCACTCACTCAGTTGCTTACACTTTGCTTACACTCTTTGATTTCACCACACAAAACTCCTCCCATGCACTACCCATTTATAGATACATTGGGAGAGCCAAGCCACCGACAATATTAAAGATAGCCACCAACAAGATCAGCCACCCTACCATGAGTAGCTCGGCTGAATCTCTAGCTTCTTCATTTGTCTTCAATCGGCAGCCATTGTTGACAAAGAAAATCTGAGCCAATCTTCAACAAATCTCCACCTGGGCGAGGATTCTCTATCTAACATAGTGATCGATCAACACTGCCAAGCACCCAAAGGTGCTCAGTTCCAAAAGATGTTGACCAAGTCCAAACAGTGTTGGAACTTGATCCCAGAAACCACTTTTGTAAGCATATTGGCCGGATTATCTGTAGTATTAACCTTTTAAAGTAGACTATCCTCTTCATTCACAATTTCTCAGACGAAATGGAAACGGACATCAATGTGCTTGGTGCGGGAATGATGAACCTGGTTTTTTGCTAAACAAATGGCACTCTGACTGTTGCAGTATACCTTAATGTGATTCTGAACAATACCCAAGTCCTTAATCAACCCATGTAGCCAAATAGCTTCCTTAAAGGCTTCTGTCACTGCTATGTACTCTGCCTCTGTAGTAGACAAAGCCATCATTGACTGAAGTGTTGACCTCAAACTCACCGACCTTTTAGCAAGTGTAAATAAATACTTTATTATTGACCAGCATTTGTCCAAGTCACCAGCATAATCTGAGTCCACATATCCAACCAAATTCTGTCCGAGTCCATGATCTCTCTCGAACTTCAAACCCATATTAATTGTGCTATATAAGTACCTCAATATCCACTTAACTGCCTGCCAATGACCTTTTCCTAGATCATGCATATATTTGCTTACCATACTCACAACATGTGAGATGTCAAGCCTTGTACAAACCATAGCATACATTAATGCACCAACTGCATTTGCATATGGAACCTGTGCCATATGCTTCTGTTCTTCTTCTGTGCGTGGAGACATCGAAGCACTAAGCTTGAAATGAGGGGCCAATGGTGTACTCACAGCTTTTGTTTTCCCATTTATGCCAAATCTATCTAACACCTTTTTCAAATACTAGGTTTGCATCAGACAAACCGTGCCCTTATTCCTGTCTCTTTTGATCTCCATGCCAAGAATTTTCTTTGCTACGCCAAGATCCTTCATTTCGAACTCCTGCTAACTGTGCCTTAAGTTTATCAATCTCCACCTTGCTCTTAGATGTAATCAACATATCATCTACATATAAGAGCAAATAGATGAAGGAACCATTGGAAAGCTTACGGAAATATACACAATGATCATTTTGGTTTCTTGTGTATTTCTTTTCTGTCATGAACCGATCAAATCGCTTGTACCACTATCTAGGGGATTGCTTCAACCCGTTTAACTATTTGCTTAGCTTACAGACCTAATTCTCTTTTCCAGCAACTTTGAAACCATCTAGCTGGGACATGTATATTTCCTTTTCAAGATCTCCATGTAAAAAGGCATTTTTGACATCGAATTGGGCGAGCTCAAGATCAAACTGTGCAACCAAAGCTAGCAAGATACGAATAGACATGTGCTTCACAACTGGCGAGAATACCCCATTGTAGTTTATTCCTTCATTTTGGACATAGCCTTTAGCTACCAATCGAGCTTTGAATCTAATGTTGTCTTTGCTTGGGATGCCTTCTTTCTTGGTGTAAACCCACTTACACCCAATTGCTTTCTTGTCTTTTGAAAGTTGCACCAACTTCCAAGTCTGGTTCTTATGGAGTGACTCGGTCTCTTCATCCATAGCCTCATTCCATTTGACACTTTCTGCATTCTGCATGGCGTCTTTGAAAATGCAAGGAATATTGTCTTCAATGATTGGAAGTACATAGGCCACCATGTCAATCATCCAACCGAGTTGCTTAGTAACCCTTTTTCCTTTTTTGATTGCAATGGGTTCTGACTGTTGTGGGGCCTTTGGATCTTCATTCTCATCTGAACTCTCTTCAGGATCTTCTTCAAAGCTATCAACTGAAACTTCTTCAGGATGATGTAGCTTACTTTTCATGCTCCTTTCAAATATGACTAGCCCTACAGTTCGAACTCCCGTGGTTCTGAATCTGATTTCACAAGTGCAATGTGAAATAGTGAAAACACAAAAAGTGTCCAAATCTGAAAATTCTTTTGGAAAATCGATGTTTGAATCAAATGCCAAAAATGGACTACTTTGCCAGATTACAGAGTCGCCACCTAAATATTTTTAGAAAATTTAGAAAACCCGAGACTCGTGCCAAAGGCCATTAGTTCGTCATCACTAAAGTGTCTCTATGACGCCTCAAAAATCGCAAACATGAGAGAATATATTAACAATTAAATACAGGGTTTTTCTAAGGTTAGGAGTCTAGGAAACGACACTAATGAGTCCTATGGCTAATAACTAAGTAAGATCCCAGATCGCCGGAGGAGTCAAGTTAACCTTCCTTCTAAGTCCAGCTTTCTTAGGTAACGCACTACCTTTTTGACAAATCTTAAAAGGCATTAACGCAAGGTCTCATAAGCAAGGTAGAGATAGGCATAGGATTACAAGGTAAATAATAATTACAGTGTCTCAAATTTTAAATTTACAAAACGAGTCCCATTACTATTACAAACCAAGAATAAATAAAAGCACAGTCAAACTAATAAGCGAAATGGTTCCGAACTTTCTCTAAGGCAAACTTAAGTCTTCAAATGTCTTTGACTCTTCGTTGGCTTCGTACATTCTTCGATACCTGGTATGAAACGCCATGAGCTTTGAATGCCCAATAAACACACACACACACCCCGTTCATTTTTCCCAATCTAATACACAATAGCAAATTACAACAATAGGAGAAAAGAGCATGACATTCAAGTAATTAACATAGGTTACAGGGTTAGTTGTTAGTAGTTTAGAAATCCCCCAAAGAGATTTCGTCCTCCTAACCACAAGAATCGGATGCGGATTATTCGGTATGCCCCATCTTTTGCTGCTTTGTTGCAGAACTTACCTCGGATGCCTACCAACGGTTATATACCGCGTAGCGCCAACCGCAGGGCCTCAAAAGAGACGGTAATAATAGGCCTTGCCCAGATCCCTCCTTACACCAAATACCTAGGGTCTGAATACAACCGCTCTGTTTAAGGGTTCTGAAAACCACTTGCGCAAGACTTTAACTTCCAAATAGGGAACGCATCCCGTCAACCAATCAATATCTTAGTAACTTGTCCAAAAATTCGCAACCCATCACCACCCATTAAGTTTCCCGTTTGAGTTAGATAATTTAAGTCAGAGTTAGGACATGCTCTTGAAACAACATCTATTGCATAAGTATGAACAACTAAATAGTACAAATAGAAGGAAATAAAGTTACAACACATGAGATTCACATATGAAGATAGGCACAAGTAGCTCTGGGCATATTCAAGTAGTTAAGGGAATAATTTCGTTCAAGAATATAATTTCCAGATTTGCATAAGTGTGAACACCATCGAAGGAATAAAATAAAATAAATAAACCTATGACATGTGTAATATCATACCGAGACATAATCATAAATTAATAAGCATATTCATGAACACAAGAGCATAAAACACCAATGAAAACATAATTTTCAAATTCAGTACTACCTAAAGATTATACTCAAAAGGTCTATTTCAGATGAATGATGCAAACATGCATAGCATAAGGATGCTAATTGAAAATGACCCTAAACTAACCATCAAAAGCAGGTAAGTAAAAGGGAGAAAGACGTGGGTTGGAAGACATTCACACACTCACGCACACTTATTACAAAATTCGCCCTCTCGACGGAGGGTCCGAATGAATAATACATGCCAACTAATTAACTAACTAACAAGCTAATTAACTATTACAAAGCTGAATTGAATAACTAGCTACAACTAATTATTACAACATTTAAATAATTAACAAATTAACTAATTAAATTACAAATTAAAGCTAACTAACAAGTAAGCATTAAAATGAGATTGCTAGGCCGCCTCAGCTCTACCTTGAAGGAGGAAGGATGCATGCTCGGTTGCCGTCCCGGTAAGCTCTCCGGTTGCTCTTTAGAGGCTCTGTCTGCAGGGTGTCCTTGAGAACTTGTTGCTGGAACTTACCAAAACCAGTCTGGGGAATGCATCAGTGGCCTGTCGGCCATGGAGAGATGCTGTCGATCATCTGCCGGCCAAAGATGGTACACTGCCTGCCAAGAATGAAGGACTGCCGGCCATCTGAAGGGCACTATCGGCCACTGATGTGCTGTGACACCGAGCTGCAGTAGAGCACAAAATAAAGAAAATGGAGGGTCTCCCAAGGGTATGTATGCACTATGCCACCCCATATCACCTCGAAACATCAAGGGAGAGGCATAATCGGATCCAAGACCATCAATCACGCATCCCGATGCATAATGGCCAAAGATCCAACATGTGCAAATCAATGTGAAATGAATGCACAAATAAAACACATAAGTGCCTAGAACTCTATCATGGATAATCAAGAGTATCGGTGACCGAGAATTGAGACACGTTTCATCACTTGAAGTATGAAACGTTCCTCCTTTCTCGTGCTCAGATTAGCACTTAATCCAAACAACAATGCGATGCAAGGATGGCATACACAATGCTAACTCGAACATGTAATCATGCAATATGACTTAAGCATGCAAAATGCAGTGTAATAGACATGCAACAACATGTGATGGAACTAGCATGCGACAACATGCAAAGATGGAGCAAGCATACAACAATATGCAAGACAAGTATGCAACAACATGCAAGGATAGAGCAAGCATACAACAATATGCAAGACAAGCATGCAATAACATACAAGGGTGGAGCAAGCATACAACAATATGCCAGACAAGCATGCAACAACTTGCAAGGGTGGGCTTAAACCAAAATGGGCAGACCTCAACTATGCCCAAATCAGTGAACAAAATGCATCAAAACTAAGGCATGAAAGCATATATAAGCATGCACAATGCAATGGCTTAATAACTAGACCTCAAAACACAAACCTCAATCATGATAAAGAAGCGATAAACATGGAAGTGTGACAACACTAAAGGCTCTGAGATCAAGTGTGAAATGATACCAAATCATTCAAACAACACAAGTAAGGCATGCAAGAGGACTTAAGGCACAAAGCCATCAAAGGGACTACACAAAGGGCATGCAATACATGGCACAAATGATTGAACCAAACATGGATAGAGGTTAAATAGATCTAAACAAAGACCTAAACATGTTGAGATAAAGGCTCAAAGGTCAAGGTATGCAAGCATACAAGCTAGGCCACAAATAAGGCAATAATGCACAACACTCAAAGACGCTTAAAGAGTAAATGAAGTGCTAAAATGGCAATGCTAAAAGCTCTGAAATGAAATATTAAACGATGCCAAATCATCTAAATGGCTCAAAGATAGCATGCATGCGTCATTAAAACATAAAGCTAGCAAGGCCAATTGCACTACAGCTATACAAAGCATGGAGCATATGGCAAAGGCAACCCAAAACAGTCCTATAACATGTTAAAATAAGACTAAAACATGTATGGAGGTAAGCCAAAACAAGCTAGCATGAAGAGCATGAGGCATGATGCATACAAGGCAAATAAGGTGGATTACACTACACCTATTAAGACCAAGCATGGGATGTCTCAACTAAAAAAAATCAGAGTTAAGGCATGTCAAAATAAGCCCAAAAACCTACTGAGATGGCATCCTATAGACCTAAGCATAGAGACATGCACAATGATCCATTCATGAGGCATAAAACACAAACTCTCCAAGACATTGAAAGCATGTCAAATGCAGGTGTATGACCACATTTCATGGACTGAAATAACATTTTAAGTGATGCCAAATCATTGAAATAGTCTAAGTAATGTATGCAAGGAGACTCAATACACAAAGCCAACAAGCTAGATTGAACCAAGGCTATACAAAGCAAGTCATGGATGACCAAGACAACCAAAATCAAAGCTAAATCATGTCAAAACATGGACAAAAGCTTCAGGAAGTTAAGCCAAAAGCATGCTAAAATGACATGTTACAACATGATGCATGTTAGGCAATTTCATGGGATTGCATGGCAAGTGCAAGGAGCATGCAAAGGCTAACCAAACCAAACCAAAACAGAGTCATGACATGGTAAAACATCACCAAAAACATGCTGAAATGGAAAGAAAACAAGCTAGAATGACATGCTATTTCATGAAGCACATAAAGCTAGTTTGTGTGATTTACGTTACAAGTGTGTTATGCATGCATGGAGTGACAAAACCAACCTAAAATAGATCTAAGGCATGGTAAAACATCACCAAAAACCTACTAAAATGGAGCCAACACATGCAAGAAAGACATGCTACTTTGATGAGCCACAAATGGGATTACACTACACATACAAGAAGCATGCAAAATATGACCAAACCAGCCATGGAAAGAGTCAAGGAAGGTCCTAAAAGTCACAAAAAAATGCCTGAACCAGGCCTCAAAAGTAAAGGGATACATGCTCCTTTGATAGACCAAAAACTCAAGCAAACAAAACAAAAAGGGAGGGGGTCACCCCCCTCTGGTTTTGGGCCTCAAAACTACATGCCTACCATTGAAAATCCACTAGATTTCAGTGGCTAAAAGGCCAAACAAAGCCTAGCTCAAAGGCCTTAAAGCATGGCTCAAAACAAGGCCAAACAAAGCATACAAGAGGGTTGTACACCCCTAACACCAAAAAGACCTTAAACAAACTTCAAAAGCACTTAAATACAGAACTTTTTTCAATTGAAAGCAAGGCCTAAAACAATATTCAAGGATGGCCAAAATGAGGTACAAATAAATGCTAAAAATGGAGAGAAACTCACCCTTAAAGACCAACTTCGAAACCTGCAATCTCAGGGGCCAAAAACCAAGTTTCAGAGCTCAAGTAACCCCCTCAAGAACCTCAGCTCAAAGATGGTGGTGTATCTCTACGTGTTGTAGTGCAAAAGTGCAAGAAAAATGGACTTTAGAGCACTATTCTATGTAATATAGAGAGAGAGAGAGTGAGAAATATATATAGAGAGAGAGAGATACAACTCCTTCAAAACTTTTTTCAACCTCTGATATAGAAGAAGGCTCCTTCCTTATATAGAAGAATACAAGAAGAAGCTTGTTAAACAAGCTTGGCAAGAGCTTCATCCCTCCATACACGTGTATGGAGGGGAAATGAGTAAAAACCAGCTGGCTCAAAGATCTGGTGTGAAACCTGCTGAGACAAGGGGTCTGCTGGCCATCAGTGGTGGCCGGCAGTGGCTCATTGATGGCCAGCAGGCATCATCAATGGCCGGCAGTGGTAAAGGCATGGCCGGCAGGGCCAAAAAGGGGCCGGCAGTGCCTTCCACAAAGCATGCAAAAAGGGCCAATACAAGGTCCAAAAAAAAAATTGGGCATGAAGGATATAGGGTTTGGAAAGCTCAAACCTATGACGTTCCGCCGCGGCAGTCGAGTACTCGGCGAGCAATCGAACTAGTTGTTGGGTGTACCCACAAGTACAACCAAGTCTTGAGGACGGTCAAAATTAGGGTGTCTACAGTTGCCCCTCTTTGACAGAACTCGAAAGTCACAAAGTGACGGGAGTGAGTGTCAAAGCCCAGAGACGACCTATTTTTGACAAGGCCGAAGACTCAGGCAAACATTCGATATAACTATGCAGAGATCCTCTCGTAGGCTGGGGCAAAATGCAAATGACATGCAAGATGCAAGAGCATAACTTATGATTATGAAAGAGAGCTGTAACGGAGAAATTATATACAATAAATACAACAGTTTTAAGCAAGTGAATAACAGTCCTACATATTCCAACAGAAAGGATGTAAGAAAATTATGCAATTCTCACTACGTTTCACGTGGAGTGAATACAATACCGTCCAGTTCATCTGGTCACGTCAGTTTCAAATGAACCGTACATACAATATCGTGCCTATAAAAGAAAGAGACTCAACAGGTACAATATCATTAGAAACATGCATAGCAATGTAAGTGAAAGGTGCGTGACAACGCAAGTGAAGGGGTACAACACAATGCAATCCTGAGGGTGCGAGATAACGCGGGTGGAACATGCGTAACAGTGCAAAGAAAATATGCGTAACAGCACAAGATAGAGACATGTGCGTAACAGCGCAAATAAGACATGCGTAACAGCGCAAGTTTAAAGAGATAAAACATGCGTAACAGCGCAAGTAAAACAAGTAAAAACATGCGCGACAGCGCAAGTTAAAGAAGTAGACATGCGTAACAGCGTAATTAAGACATGCGTAACAGCGCAGGTAAAACAAGTAAAACATGCGTAACAGCGCAAGTAAAAGAAATAAAACATGCGTGAGAGCGCAAGTTAAAGAAGTAGACATGCATAACAGCGCAAGTAAAACAAGTAAAACATGTGTGACAGCGCAAGTTAAAGAAGTAGACATGCGTAACAGCGCAAGTAAAGCAAGTAAAACATGCGTAACAACGCAAGTAGAAATAAAACATGCATAACGGCGCAAGTTAAAGAAGTAGACATGCGTAACAGCGCAAGATAGATGTGCATAGCAATATAAGTAACATGCGTGACAGCGCAAGATAGATGAAGTACGTAACAGCGCAAGTAATGAGAAATGCGAAACAACGCAAGTTAGATGAGTGCGAAACAATGCAAGTTAGTGGGGGGGGTGCGAAACAACGCACTTAACGAGCGTAACAGCGCAAGTTAGAGGGGGGATGCGAAACAACGCACTTAACAAGCGTAACAGCGCAGGTTAAAGGGGGGTGCGAAACAACGCACTTAACAAGCGTAACAGCGCAGGTTAAAAGGGGGTGCGAAACAACGCACTTAACGAGCGTAACAGCGCAAGTTAAAAGGGGGTGCGAAACAACGCACTTAACGAGCGTAACAGCGCAGGTTAAAAAGGGGGGGTGCGAAACAACGCACTTAACAAGCGTAACAGCGCAAGTTAAAAGGGGGGTGCGAAACAACGCACTTAACGAGCGTAATAGCGCAAGTTAAAAGGGGGTTGCGAAACAACGCAAATAACAAGCGTAACAGCGCAGGTTCAAAGGGGGGGAAGTGAAGTGTATATAACAATGCAATGCACTAACAAGTGCAGGTAAGGTGCGCAAGATAGCGTGAACAATGCAATGCACTAGCAAGTGCAGGTGAGATGCGCAAGATAGCGCGAATGATACTATGTAATGCACAAAACAGTGCGATGTGCAAAATAGCACGATAAAATGCATGCACAATATAACAAAACAGTGTAAATGATATACAATGTAATGAAACAACGCAAATGAGATGCAATGTATTTGAGATGATCAAACCACAAGCAGTACAAAACCATACAAATATCATAAAGGGATGGAGATGCAACATCAGACTACTTTTAACATAGAAAAGGCAGTGGGCACGAGCCGAACGACGCCTAACACAGGCTAAGTGCTTACATCCTCAGTATTGGCTTCAGCCCAACATGGATGCTTACACATAACAGAACCGTGTTTCAACGTGAAAGGGGTGCGAGCACATACAAAACTATGTGTTTCGCAGAGAGACCACAAAGTACAAGTAATTGGGTGGTATGATACAAGTGAGGAATGATCTGCTGAGGAAAGATCGTGATCCTACATGCTGAATGCAACAAACTAAAATATGATGCAATGGATGAAGTGAATAAGGCGCGCGGCCAAACCACATTTTGCCTAGAAAAGGCATAGACACAAAACAAACCACGTCTAACACAGAAATGACGCCGTCACCCTCAAACCACAATTCCCTTAGTGGAATAGGTGCGTACACATAATTACATAACCATGTTTTAACGCGAAAAGTATGAGCACATGCTAGACTAAGCTTAACATGGAAAGGCGTAAGCGATATAAAGGTACTACAACTCTAGATTCGAGCGACGCCACCGCGTAGACCAAGACTTCCCTTACTTTCACCTTTTTTTTGACACCATCACCGCGAATCAGGTAACAAAATACTAGTCTTTACATTTTCATACTACTGTTTCCATATTGTTGTTGTTCTCATACGGCACTGTTCCCATACTGTACTATTTCTGCTGCACTGTTATTCTCATATTGTTGCTTCTTATACCGTTATTTCCATACTATGTTTCCATACTACTTAACTCCTTGACATTTGACATCTGCTTCCATAGGTTGACTAGCACCCCTAGGCTGGTATCCCTCAGGCAGCGAAGGCGGCCTACGTTGCTGGATGGCACGCCTCTACTATGCGGATTCTGTTTGAGGGCTCCTTTGGCCAAGCTTATTACCTGAGGGAGAGGTTCATCTGCCAGACACGAGGGGTAGTGAATCCAAACATTCCACATCCTTCTCCTCCCGGCATGAGGGCAGTGGACAATCTTCACAACGGTCCTCAGATCGACTTTCTTATGTTGGGAGAGATGGTGACCAACATCATGAGCTCGACGACTTCACCACTGTCTTACAGACTTGGGTGATGGCGTATCTTACCCACAGCGTGGCCCGTGCTATTCCAAAGGTTGTTGCTGCTGTTGCTAGAGGCGCTCTCGCCGCCCCTCTCGATCCTGGGTTTCTTGTGATTCCGACTAAGGTCGTATACATGCGGCCAGACAGGGTGATTGAGCAGATCCCCTTTGAACACATTGAGGAGAGGGATCGCAGATTGGTGATGGCTCCTAGTGTCAAGTAGGTACACACTTCTTCTTATTTTTGCCCATTGTGTTACTTTATGTTTTCATTGCCCTCTGTTATTTCTGTCTACTTTTCTCAAATCCTCTTCCCTTTTGCAGGTGCCCGCGGCATATGCTGATGAGCTCCTTCGGATGATTGACCGACTGCTTCTGATGGTATGAAGGAGACAGACTACTTTGGCCACTCATGGGATTGAGGTATGCTTTTGCTCCCTAGTTTACAGTCATGACAGTCTTGCTCATAACTTTATTAGCCTCTTCTGATATCTGTACTCTCTCTCTCTTTTCAGCTTGAGCCAGCACTAGTTGCACCTGCAGGACCTCTTCTAGCTAGAAGACGGAGATGAGGCCTAGTGAGGGGCAGAGGAGGAGCTGACTCGGGGAGAGGCAGAGTGAGGCGGCGCTCACCTCCCAAGGAGTCCTTCAAGGAGTACACAACTTCTGAGGAAGAGGGGGAGGCAGTTGACATGCAGTCTAGCAGCCCCAGTGATGACAGTGATACACCTCCTCTGCAACCGAGGACAAAGAGAGCGAGAATGGGTTGCTGCTGATGATAATGATTTTCTATTTTTGTTTCTATTTTGCTTTGTAGTTAAAGACTAGCTTTAAATAGACCCTTTTGTTTTAAGGATTTTCTTTTGTTTTGCTGCTTTGTAAAACAATGATCGGGGTTGGACCCGTTAGTTTATAAAAGACAAATTTTTGAATGATCTCTTTGCACAATATGTGATGAATGGCGTAACCTTTGTATGGTAACTTCGCACAAGACTTAAAACAACGAGTATCTGTTCTTGCATTCATTCATCAGTTGAATAGTAACCCACAACGGGACAAAATGTAAAATACAACTCGCTAAATAGGAAAACAAAATGAAAACAACTTGAAAATACTAAAAAACATTTGGTACAAACAAAACAAGACTTAAAACACAACCATGGTACACTAGGATAAAGGCTAGCCTTTTCTAAAATTGCACTGATCTGGGCCCTCATTTAGACCCAGTCGGGCCCAAATAGGCATGGCCGGGCTTCACTAAGGCATGGCTAGGCCGAAACATGAAGTCGGTTAGTGCTGTCCAGCTATCATGCACTACTCCTTCTCAACCTCTATAAATGGTGCTCCTACGCTGTTTTTATGGCAGAATAGTAAGTCTTTGGTATTTTGCTCTCAAGATGGAGACACTGTTCAACAATAGGCTCTGAGACTAGGTAGCCACTTTAGACAGTTCAGAAAAGGTGAACTTTCACAGTTTCAGCCTAAATGCCATTTTTCCTCTGAGCCGCACTTCTCTTTGCTTTCCATTCCTCCATGCTGCTATTCGATGTTGAAACCCGATCACTCATGTGTTTCGCTTTGGATCACAGGAGATGTGTTCGACAATCGAAGAATTTCAAGCATTGACGGAATCCCGGCGCGACGAGAAATCATGCTGCAGCCCCATTTTGGCCACATCCAAGCTTTGGGACAGATGTGTGGGCTAACATTACACGAGGCTCGGTCCTTGGCACATGATGGGGAACTAGACATCCCCGGTTTAGTTCATTGATTTTTTGCTATTGGAGATAGGAATGACCTTTTTTGGCGAGGCCACCGGCAACATGCTCTCTGTTTATGCCTTCTTGCACAATTCCTTCTTGCCCCTAGTTTCGGCGTAGCTAGCATCTGATTGATCAAAGTGGCCCAATGTCTGAAAGAGGGTAAGAGTTGCATAGGTTTGGCACTAGCTGAAACCTTGATGGGCCTAGATGCTTTCCATCAGGGAGAGACTACCTGATTGGCAGGGAGTCCGCTACTTCTCCAGGTATTATTTCCCACCCTGCTAATTTATAATTCTCACATCACTCGACACTCAATCTCTATTTTTCTCTCATAACCTCTTCCTTGCTTTTCTCTCATCGTACCTCTCTATTCTTTAATCTCTCTTATTTTTCATCCCTCCCCAGGTATGGTTGATGGATAAACTACAAGTAGTGGACCCTTGCCCTGAGTACTCAGCCCGAGCTTACTTCTTTGCCAACGGTTGGTCGATTTCCTCTCAGAGGGTTATGGTGTGATTAGATGTATAGCATATCTGGAGCTGACATAACTTGGCGTTGCTCCTAGCTTAATTTGGCTGAGATGAGCTACAGCATGTCCCGGCAGCTAGGCATACAGTTGATTGGCCTCACACACTGCATGTTCTATTTCCCCTTCCGGTTCAAACGCCAGTTTGGCCATGATCAGACACGTCTAGATGAGGAAGTGGAATACCCAGCTTTATTTCCCATTCGTGGTTCACACTTGCCTCAATACCTTATTGCCTGGAGGGCAAGAGAGCTTCTAGCCCCTACCCCTAGCATCAGTTATGCCCTTTCTGACGAGTGTTTAGCTTGGTTTGAAGACAAAGAACAAGTTGGGCCATCTTTAGCTGTGGAAACTTCCGCGAGTGTAAGCAGGAGACATAGAGCTACCTGACTTAGCTGTGCCCCTAGTTTTATTACTTTGATCTTTCTTTTCAAGTTTTATGATGTAAAAACAACTTTGTTAAATGAAAGAGTTGGATAATGTACTTGTGTTGAAATCAATGTAATTAAGGTTGCGAGTACTGAAAATTTTCCTTTCGGTCCCAAAAATGGTCCAAGTTGTAAAAGGGTAAAATTTTAAGAAAAATCAGCTTTTATTAAAACTTTTCAAAACTATTTTTTGGGAATGATCACCACCTGACACGCATGGAATCAACCCTCGAGATGTATAGTCTCGAATTAACATACCACGACTGCCCATAACTGTATCGGCCACACTGGCCCTTCTGCCAACATGAAGACCACACAATCGAGCTAACCGATAATGGAGAAAGATGACCTGATCAAATATGAACGTCTAGGACAGTTGAGTTAGAGATGGTTACGGCCGAACTTCAGGATGAAGTTACCTACGTATCCTAAAGAAGAGAATCAGGCCTTACGTAGTTCGGTTCTGGTTCACTCGGGTATTAACTCTCTTCTTTTGTGCTCTAACTTTTGCCAAAGTCGCCCTTTAGGGTTTTCAACCTTACGAGCTTAGTTTTTCTTTATTTGTAATTTTTTTATGCTCTAACTTTTGCCTAGGTCGCCCTTTCGAGTTTTCAGCCTAGCAAGCCTCTCAAGGGTAATATTTTTTCAACTTGTCCATATTGATTGGCTGTGAAAATTCCAAGCCATCCAGGTCCATGAGAATAACCACCTCGCCTAACCAAATAGATTTGATGATATAAGGATCAGTATAATTGGCTTTGAACTTGCCCCTAGGGTCGTGGATGGGAGCCCGGTTGTCCTTCAGCACCATGTCCCCTTCTTTAAGGTTTATGGACTTAACTTTCTCGTTAAAAGCCCTGGCAATTTGGCATTGGCAACCCTAGACATGATACAAAGCCTTCAGCCTTCTCTCATCAAATAACATCAATTCCTCAAATCTGCTTTGTTTCCAGTCCGCCTTCACTATCTAACACTCAGCCATAACTCGTAGCGACGGGACTTCAATTTCGATTGGCAGAACAACCTCTATCCCATAGACGAGGGAATAAGGGGTCCCCCTTGTAGATGTTCGAATTGAGGTTCTATAACCCCAAAGCGTAAATGGCAATTTATCTAGCCAGTCCCTGTAGGTTTCCACCATCTTCTGCATGATATTCTTGATATTTTTGTTCACGGCGTCAACAACTCCATTGGTCTACGGTTTGTATGTTAAAGACTTGTGGAAAGCCACATTGTATTTCTCAAGCAGATCCAGCACCTATTTCTTGAAGTACGAGCCATTATCTGAAATGATCTCATTCGGGACTCCATACCGATAGATGATATTGTTCTTGATGAACTTAGTCACATGCGACGCCTTTAGCACAAAGTAGGACTAGGCCTCCACCTATTTGGTGAAGTAGTCAATCGCTACCAAGATGAATTCATGTCCGTTTGACCCCTTTGGCGTAACTGCGCTGATAACATCTATCCCCCAAACAAAGAATGGCCATGGTGAAGTCATGTTGTAGAGCTTTGACAGTGGAATGTTCATGCGATTGGCATGAATCTGGCATTTGTGGCAGCGCCGAACAAAACCAATACAATCCTCTTCCATGGTTGACCAGTAGTAGCCTTGTCTAAGGATTTTTTGAGCGGCTATCACACCATTCATGTGGGTTCTGCACTTTTCCCCATGAATGGCCTCCATAAGATGTTTTGCTTCTTCCTCAACACACATTTTATGCATTTCCAAATGGCCTCTTTTGTACAACTTGCCTCCGCAGATGATAAATTGGACATCCAGACGCCGTATTCCCTTTTTATCCTTGGTGTTTGCCTTTAGCGGATACGCCTCATTTTCCAGGAAATTCCAAATATCGTAGTACTATGGGTTCTTGTCTGAAGCCTCATATATCGCGGCAATGGTTTCATAGGCCGACGTGTACTTATGTTCAATAATGATCAGACATATCGTGACTCCCAATGGAATGTCTACCATAGAAGATAGAGTTGCTAGTGCGTTAGCAAACCGGTTGTTCTCCCTTAGCAAATGGGTAAACGTTAGCTTTTCAAACCTCTGAATCAACATATCCAAGGCCTGATAGTAAACCTTCATTTTCTCCTCTTTAACCCACCAATCTCTATTGACTTGAGACACAACCAAGTTTGAATCCTCGATGACGTTCAACCTTTTTGTCCCTAGTTCTAGGGTGGCTTCTAAACCAATACACTCTTCATACTCTGCTTCGTTGTTGGATACTTTGAACCGGAGTTTGAAGGTTAAGGGTATATGGGAGTCATCGGGTACTTTCAGCAACACACCGATCCCATAACCATATTGATTGGCTGCTCCGTTAAACTACATCGTCCACATTTTCTCCTTTGTTTGCAAAATATCTTCATCTAGGAAAAAGTACTCCACCACTTCATCCCCCTCTACTAGGTGATCTGGTAGGAATTCCACTACAACTCTCCCTTTAATCGACTTACGTGTAACATATTTGAGATCAAATTTGGAGAGAAGAAGCAACCAACGGGCTAGCCTACCCGTAACACTGGTTTCTCAGAGGGGTATTTGATGGGATCTAATCTCGAAACCAGAATTATTGAGCGAGCTAACAGGTAGTGCCTCAACTTCGGGGTAGCCTATACCAAGGCTAGGCAAGCTTTCTCGAGGGGAGTGTTACATGTCTCGTAGTCCAGCATTTTCTTGCTCAAGTAGTAAACGACTTTCTCTACCTTAGTCTCCGACTCCTGAGCCAACATACATCCCATGGTTGAATTTATCACTGACAGATACAAAATCAGCGGCTTTCCCGATTTTGGCGGTGATAACACAGTCGGATTTTGCAGGTACTGCTTGACCTGCTCAAAAGCAAACTGACAGTGATCATCCCATTAGAATTTCTTTCTTGTCTTCGGGAGACCAAATAGTGATTCACAAGTCAAGGTTAGTTCTGAAATAAACCGCCTTATGAATTGCACTTTACCCAGAAAGTCGCGCACCTCCTTTTCAGTCTTCGGTGGTGGCATTTCTAAGATGGCTTTGATTTTGGAAGGATCTACCTCAATTCCTCTCTGTGTGATCTGGAATCCCAGCATTTTTCCTGTTGTTACACCGAAGGTGCATTTTTGCAGGTTCAACCTCAATCTATACTCTCTGATCCATTGAAAGAATTTCTCTAGTGCAGTGTAGTGGCCCTCTCGATCTTTAGACTTGACAATCATATTGTCCATATACATCTCAACCTCTTTGTGGATCATGTCATGCAGAATGGCGGTTGCAGTCCTTTGATAAGTGGCCCTAGCATTCTTTAACCCAAACGACATTACTCGATAGCAGTAGGTGCCCCACAGAGTAGTGAAAATGGTCTTCTCCCTATCCTCAGGTGCCATCAGAATCTGGTTATACACGGAAAACCCATCCATGAATGACAACAGCGCGTGGCCGACGGTGAAGTCTACTAACTCGTTAATATGCGACAGTGGAAAATCATCATTCGGACTAACCTTATTCAAATCCCTGAAGTCGATGCAGACCCTGATTTTGCCATCCTTCTTTGGAACTAGAACAATATTGGCCAACCATGTTGGATACTCAAATAAAAACAAGAACCCTGTCTCAATTTGTTTGGTAGCTTCTTCCTTGATCTTTAAAGCCCAATCTAGGCGGACTCTGTGCAGCTTCTGCTAACTGGTCGGGCCTGAGGGTCAAGACGGATCCGGTGCTATACAATCTCAAGATCGATTCTAGGCATGTCTTCGTAGGACCACGCGAAAACATCGTTGAAATCTTTTAATAAAGCGATTAAACGTTCGCGTTCCTCCGAAGACAACGTGGACCCGATTTGGACCAAGCGAGGATCTTCCTCAGTACCCATGTTAATTGATACGATTTCATCTATACAGGGCTTAACATGCCTCTCCTCCTCATGATCAACCAAATTTTTCAAAACCTGAGGAATTTCTTCCTCTTCATTTAAGTCGAAATTTTGAAAATCAATATTAGTACAACAAACCTAAGGCACAGAAAAATAGGCAAAATTCACAACATTCCCATTCAAAAAGTCTGGATCTACAGTTACAGTAGACTCGAAAGAAAAGCTGAAAGATGACCTAGACAAGACTTTGATATCCGGGTTACCACTCCCAGAAGTACCAGACTCAGAGGAACTTGAATTTGACTCTAACTCCACAGACTCAGTGGAATCAGATCCAGACTCACTATTCGATCCAGAACTGCCGATGACACCTTGCTCAAACTTCCATACCAGGCGTGGAGCCTCTGATGCATCCACGATAAGATTAGAGAAATCCGCCATTGGGTTATCCCCGATCATTGAAATAGTAAAACTATCCCCCAAGTTGACGGACTCAGCTTCAGCAGTAGAACTTACCAGTGGGTCAGCCAGTGCTTTTCCCAACATCTCTTCCTCTTCAATGTCCAGACTTGCAGTCCCGCCTTGATCTGTGCTAGGGCTCAAGTCTGCTTGTTCATCCTCATCTTCTGGTAACTGGTGTCCGAAGAAGATCTCGAACCCCGGATACCTTGTTTTTGTTTTCTTGTCAAACCAGAGCTCTGGGAATCCACAAAAGGTCCGTTTAAGGTCCCCTGCATTGGTTTGTGGACTAACTCGTACTGCCTTCCTGTTCTTTTTGCTTTCAACCTTCCTCGAAACTCCTGTCCCTTTCTTTGCCAATCTACAGCGATAGGTTTGTATTCTACCCTAAAAGCATGGGGGTTGTGACTCATATCCTTAGCGACAGTACTTCCCTACCTGCTACTTTTGCCCAATCCTGATCCAGGAATATGCCCCTGTTTGTTCATCATGAAGATGGATTGCGCACTCATGTAGTTCCCATTGCCCTCAGCCATGATGGATTGGACCATCCGGGTTTCTGCCAGAGAGAAGCCAGAAAGGAACACATCCTCCTCCCCATGTATGATTTCCAATAATGGGGCAGGGGTTCCCTGGGTAGGATGGATCGTAGAATTACCATACACAATGGCAATCCCGTCTTTGAAGGGGTACTTTACTAACTGATAGACTGTTGATGATACAACCTTCATCTGATATAGCCAAGGTCTTCCCAGTAGTAGATTAAAAGTGGCCGAAAAGTCCATGATATGGAATTCCACCTCATGTTCAGACGAGCCAATTGGGATATGGCTCTTGAACGTTCCCATAACATCCTGGCTTGTATTGTCATAAGCCCGGATGGCCTGAGTTGTAGGTGTAAAGTCAATCGGCCTCAAACCAATGGCATTGGCAATCCTCACTAGACATACATTGATCGCCGATTTGGTATTTACTAACACCACCGGAATCCACTTTTTCCAGACTTTCTGGGGTTACATATAAGGGTCAGTTGTGGTTGGCACCCTCAGGTGGTAACTCCTTATCTGTAAAAGATATCACTGGAGTAACGTCCCCAAATGTGACCAACTATACCAATGGGTCAGCAGTGGTGTCGATAGGAAATTTGGTCTGGTTCCTTGCCTCTAACAGTGCTTGCCTATGCTCTCGAGAAGCCATTATCAATGCTCAAATTGATATATCCGCCGGAATCTTCTTGAGCTGTTTCAAGACCAGGTTTTCTTCAACATCCTTCTATTTTGCTCTTTTAGCCTCCTTTCCAAAGGTCTCTAGCTGATCTAATGTCATGGGTTTGAAATACCGACCACTCTGGGTCATATGATTGATCTCGTCAGTATACTAGGTGTCATTCGGGGTATCATCTTTTCACCCTTCGTCAGTGTATGCATGACTTAGGTCGCTGTCTTCCCACCACTTTCCTGCAGTCATGGCCGGGCTAGCATCAGGTTCTACTTGGAGCATGTTAACATCATGCACCCCATCATCATACCATTCTTCCTCTACCACAGTCTTGGTTTTTGAATCCCGATATTTTTTGAGCTTCCTCAACATCCTTTTCCGATCGCTAGGCTCCCATTCGACCTTTTTGGTAGTTTGAACATCACCCACCGTTGTCTCGGGTTCTTCTTTCTCTTTTCCTTTTCCCTGCTCCAGAGCTATGTTTATCTGGATCTCTTCTATCATTACCCTTTAAAATTATTCCAGTGCCTATTCTTTCTCAGTCAGAGGTGCAGCCTCAGCCTTGTCACTAGCACTAATTTTCTCTTCCTTCCCAATCTCTCTTATCTCTTCCTCTACATCTGACTCTTCCTCACTTAACCATCCATTGCTTGTTTCTGTAGCTCGGATCCCACTATCCCAGTTGTACACTGCTTGTATCCTTTTCTTTAAAGAAGTAAAGGTTGTCTAGATCCTCTTTCAGCTCGGCCAGGTCTTCTTCCAGTTCAGCCAAGTCATTTAGGTCCTGTTCCGGCCAATCATTTGGATTTTGTCCTAACTGGTTCTCTTCAATAGCATTAATGCTGGGAAAGTCTAGCAAGATGACTACTGGCTTTAGCTGATTGATTGCCACAATGTATAAACTGGGATCGTATTCCTCTGTGAACGAGACCCCTTTCTCTATCACACAGGTATCAAACGACCCTGTCTTCAGTACATTCTTCTCTTTCTCCATTTTTACTGCCACGGGCCTGGATTGGGTTTGTGGTGTTAGATCCATCATGCACATGTCTGTGCCTTCTAGAATAACCACCTCCGATTTTGGTAGGTAGGATAAGGTAATATATGTGCTAGGGTTGAAGGTGAGCAGTAGTGTATGGATGTGGTTAATATTTTTGGGTGGGTAATTTGGTTATGTGTAGGAAGTGGGTTGGTTGTTATGTTTGGTTTAGTGGGTGGGGCGATGATTTTGTTTTCGATGAGATCTTGGATCTCATGACGTAAACGATAGCACAGGTCCGTGGGATGGCCATGTTATTGGTAGAAAATGCAATACTAGGTAGGGTCATGTTTGGGTGGCAATGGGTCTGGAAGTAGACGAGGATTGAGAGGCTTGAGATGTCCCTTTTCCATTAATAGTTTGAGGGCACGGGTTGGGCTCATATGGAGGGGAGTAAAAACTCTTCGATTAAGGGATGGGCTGGTGTTTTGTGAAGGTTGTGAGGTTGTGGCAGTAGCAAAGGGATCAACCATCTTGGCTGTTGAAACAACATTACTGACATCCGCAGGCCGTGGAATAACGTTATTACTAGCATTGATATTCCGAGAGAATGGCCTTCTGGCAAGTTCACTCGTTCTGTGGATGATACTCTTTTTGAATACACTCTCAATCTAGACCCCCAACTCATGTAAGGAAGCAAAGGTGGATAACAGTGCCACTTTCATCCTCTGTAACATATCTAGTTCAAGATTCTGGACCACTAGTTGGACTTGTTCTCTTTCAGCAAGTCTATTTGTCATTCGGGCTGCCTTGGCTCTCCACCGGGCGACAAAATCAATGAATGATTCTTTGGGGTTCTGGGTAGTAGCCTCCAGCTCACTAATGTTTACCTCTATCTGAGTGTTATATGAATACTAGTTGACAAATGCCTCGACTAACTTCTCTCAATTCCGCTTTGTAGAGTCCTCCAACTTAGTGTACCAGATGGCCGCCACATCAGACAAGGTGCTCCCAAATAACGAGAGCTTCTGTGCCCGAGACAAACCCATGGGCCTCAATACGTCTGAAAACAACCAAACATGCACAATCAGATCCCTACTCGAATCTATCGATGTGGGACATCTTAAATTTCTCCGGTAATTTGACCGAAGCCTCAACGTACCCGTCTTCAATATCTGAAATGGAATTGAAGCCTTGGGATTTTTCCAATGCTTTCTCCAATCTAGCAATCTTAACCAAGGTTGGATCAATTTCATGGATATCAAAAGGAAAGATTCCTGCGGGGGATTGAACCGGAGGCCTATAAGCCGGGGGAAACATTTCCTAAAGATTTGGGATTTGGGGATTTTCTACTGGTGGGGAAAATCCAAGTTTGGCTGAACAGCCGGGATCGGATGCACGGTTGATGCGAATAATTTCATCGTAGATCGGATACACGTTGTAGATCGGCGATAATTTCATCCTGTGCAGCCATCCTTTGGTTTACAGTATCCATGGTTCTCTGGAAAGCCGCCATCATGGCAGCAAATTCCTCCGCGTTCTGTGTTGTATTCTGTGCCATTACTGGTTTGGGCGAACTAGATGCTGGTGAACTGATTGAGTGAGAACATATAGGTGTTTGCAGAGTGCTTTGTACTGGTGCTGCTGACTGTCTATTCCTTCTTCGTCAAGTAACTGCCAGAAGTAAGACTAACACTAGCCGGCCACCAACAAGGTCTTGATGTAACGCCTCAAGTTTTAATTATGCAAAAACATTACCAAAGCCTTTAATTTAGGTCCTTTTTTTTTATATTTATTTATTACCCTTGAGTAATAGATATATAACAATACATGTTCTCTCTCTTAATGAATACAACAAGAACAATAATAAATGTCAAGCTTCCACTGTGGAGCTACAAATCAATAATTACAAACATCAACGTATGATATTCATTTTTTTCACATCTACGATGAAATTATACATAAAAGATACATGGACTCCATAACTCTTTGACTAATCAATCCAAATTTTTTTTCCTCAAAAAAAAAAAATAAAACAACAAGGGGTGAGCACTAATGCCCAGTATGAATCTCATAGTTCTACAACAATAGCTAACACATAGATAGAAATGATCATGTATGCAAAGTGATACCATATAGTAAGGTGACATTTTGTAAGTTCAAAATATTATATGAAGAGTATCTTTTTCTTAAAATTTCACTTGAACCTTTAAGAAAACTCCCTGCCATAAATGTTATCTCTCATCGTCAGGAAGCCTCAAATTCTCTTTGAAAACAAGTACACTTAGAAAGGACATCATCTTAAATTTATTTACTCGATTCCAAATGATTACTCATTTCATTTCCATTTTAATATTCCTCATTTCATTTCCGTTTTTCCCTTATACTACTTCCAATTACCATACTCCATAACATCGAAATCCAAAGGATTGGAGTTCAAACATAATACAAGAATAACAAACCCTTTTTAATTCAACTTGTCAATTATTTACAAAACAAAACTCATAATCTTCCCTTATAGTCACAAGCAATTCATTGAGTTCATCATCACCAACCCCTAATCCAATTACCCTTTCATTTTCCATTCTTTCAATTAATTTCATATCAAATTAATTTCATATCAAATACCGGATCCATTAACAAGTCATCTCCATGAGTCACACGCTTTACCGGTTACAACCCGGAAGGAATGCGGAACCTCACGCTTTACCGGTCACAAGTCGGAAAGAACGCGGAACCTTACGCTTTACTGATCACAAGCCGGAAGGAACGCGGAACCTCAACATACCACATGCTTTACCGAGCGCTTCTCCGGAAGGAAGGCAGAACCTCAACATACCATACGCTTTACCGAGCGCTTCTCCAGAAGGAAGGCAGAACCTATTTCAAGCGCCACACTTTGCCGGCTCAAAATATGGTGGGAAATGGACCCCAAGGTAACATCACAATCCATCATTATAATTAGTGGGCAATGCCAACACATCTTCCATTATTTCTGTAACATATTAGTTCAATACACATCTACCATATATTAAAATTCCATTCACATAACAAATACACAATATGTTCCATCACCTTATCCATTATCCATCAAATCATTCATTGTTTTTGTTACAAAAATATAACAACACATCCATAGAGGCATAAAGATTCATCCTTAAAGGGGTTCAAAATTCTTGGGTTCAAACTATTTCTTGACTTTTCCATATTATTATGAAGTCTTCAAATTCAATTTTTACAACAAATTGATTATCAATTACTACCCAAGGTTATAAATTAAATCTCCAACATTAATTTCTTTGATACAACTCTTTCATATAACACCATCATATTTCACAATCTCTCGTTTATCATTACTCACACTCATCTTAACCCAACCTAGACTTAACACAATTTTAACATAACTCAATGCAATTCAACATAACACAATAAAATTCTTAAATATTCACTTCATCATTTTATAACAAATCTCAAATCATCCATACCATTAACAAATTTATTTACCCAAATTTAGTTTCATGTTATAACATAAATTTAGTTCAATCACAACTTTTACATAAATTTCCAACCACTTCCAAAATGCAATTAAATTTGTATATGTACAATTTAACACCCCAATTTCATAATATTACTTTTAATTTAAGCAAAACCATCTTCTATTTTTATGAACCAAATTAGGGTTTTAAGAGAAATTAAGCTTTTCACCCAAACACTTTTTATTCCAACTCTTCTATTAATTATACACCCAATTTCATAAGGCCATAATCATAACCCAACAATTAAACCCCAATATTTCAAACCCTAAACCCCCAATCTCATGATTTACCACAATATGCTTAAAAATATAAATTTTGTGTCTATATAAGGAAAATACCACAAATCTATCTATAAATGAGAGTATTGAAGGAGAACTAGAAACCCCTACCTCAAGGATCAAGCAAGAAAGCTAGATCAAGAGCATCCTTTTGAAAATCCAAAATCCAATCAGGTGAAAATGTTGAGCTTCATGTATTCTTCACTTTTTGGTGAGAGATCTTGGCCAAATCTTTGAGAAAGAGAAGGTATTTGGGCAAAAAATCTATGGTTTTTCGGACTTAGGATGAGAGGAAGGAAGAGAGAAAACAAAAGTAGAGAGAATGATCTAGAAAAACGCTTTTTGAGTTGCTGAATTCGTGTAGTCCGCTCGAACGCCACTTTTTGCGCTTGAGCGCACTTGCTTCCAGCACAGATACTAAAACTTGAAACAAGCATAACTCTCTCATTCGAACTCCATTTTAGGTCATTCTTGTGTCCAAATCGAAGCCCCGGAAACAAGATTTCTAATGGTTCTAGCCTTACATCCAAATTCAAAGTGTGGAAAGAGAAAAGGGAAAAAGAGTGATGGTTGTTCATAGGAAAATTATTTGAATCAAAATTCTTGGTTCACTCTTACTTTACCATTATGTTACCACTTCGATCAACATCCCAAAATGGAACAAGTCTGATTCTGATATGATCCCCAAGGTTTGAAGAGGTCCTCCTCCATATTAAGACTCTCAGAGGATTGTGTCACACATTCCCAACAAGTTCACATTCTGCACAAAAGCACTCAAAACACCCCTATGAGAGGTTAGGGTTTCCCTGTCCTATTTTGTCGGGAACTAGGGGTTCACTATGCAAACACGCAGTTTCACATAGTCCTGCATTCGGGTAAGCAACCTGTCCTAGTTTGGAATAGTCTCTAAGGCTTCCGATATGCAACTAGGTCGAATGGTCAAAAAGGGTGCCTCGGGAGAACCAAGGTTTGTGTTCCCATCGTGGCAGAGCCCGTAACCGGTCAGCCTTATGGCACGCTTTTCCAAGCAAGCCTCCAGCAAACCGTTCAGGAATACAAATGGCAAACACTGTGACTTAGGAGCACCTATGCAAATGCAATACAAAGAAACACATAAGTGTAGATAAAACAACATATCATGATGTTCGAGTCAAGTTCTCTAAATCCCCAGCAGAGTCGCCAGAAACTGTAGACCGCCCGAACTCCGCTCTGCACATGAGGGCGCAAATCGTGTTCATAGCTACTACAGTTCGGACGCCTGTCACGGTTCTGAATCTAATCTCACAAAGTGCAATGTAAGACTGATAAATCACCAAAGAGTCCAAATCCGGCAAATCGTTTTAGAAAATCGATGTTAATCAAAAAGCGCCAAACATGGACTGCTTTGCCAGATTTCAGAGTCGCCACATAAATATTTTATTTTGGGAAATTTAGGAAACCCTGACTCGTGCCTAAGGCCACGTGTCCGTCATCACCAAAGTTGCCTCGGCTCGGGAACTTGGGTACGAGAGGGGAAGGTCCTGAAATGAGCACCCCCGCTCGCCCGATCAAAGATCGGCCTCTACTAACATGATATGTTGTTTTGAAAACACATGTGTTCTTATTCCGATTATTAATCTAGAATTACTATGTGATGCGCATAGCATACAAGTATAGACCAAATCAATCAATTTGGAACAAAACATCTCATGTTTGTTTTTCGAAAATGGTTTGAAGTTGCTACGCTCCAGTAGGCTAAGACGCGGATTTGCCACCCTCTAGCGGGCTTAGAAAACATGATTTGCCACGAACAAGTGGGCTTAAAAGGCACATTTTGATGAATTGTTCCAATTCAAGCAATGAAGCCTTCATCCACAGGCATTCATACAGTTTATCAACTAAGAAAATAGCCTCATGGCAAGCATGCTAACATGGCAATATACACATCTCATGCAGTATGCTAAAGCGTAAACACTCACAGTGTACTCCAAGCCAAAACAGAAAACTAGTTAGAAATCATGCATGATCCTAGCTATGTTCAAAATGCCTAATGCAACGCATGCAAAATGCAACTAAATAGGCTCGGCTATCTAAGATGGCATATGAATGCTACAATTTGATACATGTACTCAAATAGGAATTGAAATACAATGCAGTTTGAATGATGCGCCGAGCCCGGTGCATACAAGACAAATGAATGATGCACGCATGCAAGCATAAGTATGCTAATTGAAATATGCCCTAAACTAACCACTGAAAGTGGATAAGTAAAAGGGAGAAAGACGTGGGGTTGGAAGACATTCACACACACACGCACACTTATTACAACATTTGCCCTCTCGACGAAGGGTCCGAATAATAAGCTAACTAGCTACGCTAATTAAACTAATTATTACAAACCAACTAATTAACTATGCTAAGCTAATTAATTATTACAACACCAAATTAAACTAATTAATTACAAAACATGCAATTAACTACAACTAGCTAGTAAAGGGTAAAATGGCCTCGCGGGCGAGGGAGGCATGCATACTCGGTCGCGTCCTCCCGGAAATCTACCGCCTTGCCTCAAGATGCCTCTATTTGCACTCTTTTGTACCTCTGAAAATTATGCCAACTTCCAAATTGTTTTTGACCCACCTTAGGAACATGCTGAGGGGTGATCGGCCAAAAATGGTGGCCATCGGCCAGAGTTGATGGCCATCGGCCGCTTCTGATAATCGATCGACATACTTGGTGGTCGGTCGGCAGTCCTAATGGCCGGTCGGCCACTACTTCCTGCAATTTCTCCTTTTGCTCTTAATGCACAGCAGCAAAAACAACCTCTTTCTTGGCTCAAATGACCCTTCAACAGCCCAAAAATAGGTTTCAAGAGACCTCAACCCAATGATATGCAACTTTGATGAAGGATGCCTAGGCAAACTAGAAGTATTTCTCTACTTCTATGCACAAAAGGGACAAGAGAGAGTGAACTATAGAGAGAGAAAGGCAGAGATTTAGCTCTGAAATTTCTAGAGAGAGAGGTTCCCAAAATTGCTTCAATGTTCTAACCCTTGAATTATATGAGATATGGCTTCATATATAGCAAAAGCAAGAGCTTTGGTTGAAAATATCTGAATTGGGACAACTAGAGCAAGCTGGAAACAGCTGGAGGAGAAATATCTTCAAAAAAAATGAATTTGGGTCACTCTTGGCCGACCGGCCATCTTTGGTGCCGACCTGCTACTTGTGATGGCCGACCGGCCACTTTTGTGGCCAACTGCACACATTTGTGGCCGACTGCAAATTCTGCTCTGCAAGTCCAATTTCAAACGACCATAACTCCTTCATATGGACTCCTTTTCAGGTCATTCTTGTATCCAAATTGAAGCCCCGGAAGTAAGCTTTCTAATGGTGGTAGCATTGTATCAAAATTGCAACTATGCAAAAAGTTATTCCTGTTTTGGTGAAGCCGCTCAGTTTCGATCTTACCCGGATTGATGCCCAACTTCAACCAACCATATCTCCCCCATCCGGACTCGGCTTTAGGAGATTCTTCAGTGAAAAATGAAGCCCCAGAAGTCTTCTTTCTAATGGTGGTGGCGTCATAGCTGAGATCCAAGTGTACAAACAGATAGGCCTGATTTAGCGAGGACCGCTTGACTCTCTCTTAGCGATTCATGCCCATCTTCTTCTCCAACTTGGTTTCTTCCCTTTTCTCCTCTTTTCTTCAACTCCAAACCTCTAAAAAAGATGTTTTGGAAGATTTTTCACAGATTTCACCTCTCTTTTATTTATTCCACTTTGTCCTTGCTCGGTTTACCGAAAAGTGCAACATTTAACAAAATGCGAGTCTCGGAACATCGTAGGAACTTTATTTCAAAAATATTTTGAAAGAGAGGGTTTTAAGATCTAAAATATTTTTGGTCCAACAATGGGGTGTGAGGTTTGGATTTGGAGTTCTCCTTGCCAAAGAAATCGAACCTTTGTATAGCCTAGTCTGCATCACTAAGTAAGCAATCAGTAGTGCCCAAGCCTTAAGGGCGGTCAAAAATGGGATGTCTACAATAATTTGCCCTCGTGCAAGAGGGTGCGAATCAAAGTCCGAAAGTCCGAATTAAACTACTTATTAGAAAACTGAATGAATAAATTAAAGAATTAACTAGCTAACTATGCTATTAGAACAAGGATAACCATGACAAGTAATCTAACTATCTAAGTTTAATTAACTACAACAATTACAAATAAACAATAATAAATTAATTAATTACAACATTAATAATTAACAATACTAATTATAACAAACAATATTAAATAAATTAATTACAACGATGCACGGAGCATTAATACACAAGGGTTACATGCACAAGGTCCAAGAACATCACTGTCTGCCTCAGGTTTGCTCTGTTTCACCTTCAGCCACTGCCTTATGTTCTCTGCAAAATACACTGCTGACCAAACATTGATGACCGGCCGACCCACAATGAAGCCCGGCCGGGCCTAAAGAAGACCGGTCGTGCCTCAATTTCATGCAAAATTTTGTCTTGTGCTCTGAAGTGAAAATAGTGCAGACAGAGTGTTTTGGACTCTGTTTGTTCCTCTCACACTTCTCTGTCATGGGAAAGCCTCGAGAGAAGGTTAGAATTGTTTCCAAAACCATCAATGAACAAGTTGATTGCTTGATGATTTCAATGTACAATTTGGACAAAAATCAATAAATGAAATGAACAACAACCACCCCTCCCTCCTATCATAGAGAGAACTCAAAGAGGGTGGTAGAGACGCTTCAAAGTTCATCCAAAACATCATGAATTGATATAAGATGACTCTTGACACAACAGATTCGGCATAACGTCTGGCCGAACCCCAAGCAATATAACTCATTTTCTTTATGTGAGTTGGTTCATTTTAAGCCAAATTCATTAGGCTTTACCATCCTTTAATCTATTAAGTCCAAGATGATTATTACATCCACTAAAGATTACGTCCACTAAGTGAGAAGTATGTCAAACGGGAGGTGATTCTCAACATGAAAAAGAGACTACATTGTTGGCAATGAACCTCTGTAGAGATTAAGCCATTAAGCATAAATCGCTAGTTCACGTTTTGAATAACCGTCAACCGGTTGAAATAATTCTCAAATGAAATAGGTGAATGGCAACTTGATTATTAAAATGAGGTTCTCAAACATGGAAATGAGTTAAAGAAAAGCTAAGAACAATGTATAACATGCTATGTATGCAAACTTATGAGACAACAACCAAGCTAATCAAAGCATGAACTATTTAAACAACTTAAGAACAGCCCTAAACAGATTAAAAAACAGTGGCTTAGAATGCATGAAAAGAGCCTAAAAAGCTAGACAACAAAGAGAAGAAACAAGACGAGTAAGCAAGAACAAGGAGGGATGGCTAACCCCTCCACTTTTGAAACCTCAAAGCATGATTTTTAACCCTTTTTTAACTCTAAAAATCAGTGTAGAGAATAAAGAAAAAGAGTGTAAAAGTAAGGGTTTGAGCTATAGGTAAAGGTGTAGAAAGAGTGTAAATTCTCTTTACCCTTTTAGTAGCTCTCCAAACCCAAACTCAAACACTTGGAATAGAATCAAAACCACATAAAACTACAAGAACTATATAGCAAATGAAAGAACAAGAAGTAAAAGATAGGATAACAAGTTTATATCTCTCAAAGAAGTAAGTTTTGCTTGTGATTCAAATTAAGTCTCAACACACTCTCAAGCTTGAATTATGGTATTCAAGGCTCAACCAAGGTTCCTAGGCTAAGGTATGAAAGTGTATATGGTGTATGGATATAAGTTCAAGGTGGTAGGTTAGCTCAAAGTGTTGCTTGCACAAGAAAAAGTAGAAGAAGGAGCTCTCAAGGTGTTATAGAGGCTTTCTTGGAATTCTTCAACCCTCAAAACAGAGATATATGGTTGTTTTTATAGAATTTGAGCCAGAAATATCATAAATATCTTCAAAAATGGACAGTTGGCAGCCTCCCGCCCAGAATAGTGTTTCTCGCTACTAAGGCCCGACCGGCCTTCAATAGCCACGGCCGCCCCTCACTGAGGCACGGCCAGGCCTTAATGTGTTCCCCTGTTTTTCTGTTTTAGCCTTATTATAGGGTGGCACAATGTGTAAAAATGGATTTCTTGGGTATAATTAGTGGGAATATGGAAGGTTTGGGATTGTTTCGGAGCTTAAACATTGCCCCTTTGTTGAAACCTCGAACCATGCACAACAACACTTTCATCATGAAGTGTACCGGACAAAGCGCTCGAGCCTTGCGGGCGGTCAAAAAATGGGGTGTCCACATCCCTATAATTCTGATTGGTTTGATTTTGATCATGAATTTTTGATTTTGTCTTAATTTGATCCAATTGATTACAATTTTTAGCATTTTCTTATAGAAAATACATAAATAAGTGGCATGTGTCATACTTTTAGAGACAAAATTATAAATTTGCTCAACTTGGTGAGTTAACCTCAATCAACTCAATGATAATTTACTATCAAAAACCTTAACGGTTTTATCAATTGGACCAAACTGACATGAAATCTAAAACTAACAGTCAAAACATAGGGACTACTGGTGTAATTTGTCCAATTAATTATAAAGTTGATCAATTTAGTGAATTAACCTCATTAACTCAGTGATCATTTTCTGTTAAAAATTCTAATGTCATCATTAATTGAATTAGTGAGCAAACATTATCTCCTACTAATTCAACAATATTATGATTAGGGGTGAGCAATGGATAATTCAATCCGCCAGAACCGACCCGACCCAGCACATTTTGGGTGGATACATGACACATGGCGGACAGATACAGATCCAAAATTTTTATTTTCACAAATTTGGGTCAGGTCTCAAATAAGCCGCCACTTTCATTCACTTACTCGACCCAACCCAACACATTTTGAGTGGACACATGACACGTGACGAATGGATATAGATCAAAAATTTTCATTTTGGCGAATTCAGGTCAAGTCTCGGATAAGCTGCCATTTTCATTCCCTTACCCGCCCGCCCGCCAGCTGCCACTTTCATTTACTTACCCTCCTTTTTTTTTTCCATTTCACATTTTGTAGTCCTATATAATACTCTAGGGGTGTAAATTTGGCCCAGTCCGGCCCATGTTGGACATTGCGGGCTCTTGCAAAAATTAGGCCCAGGCCCAGGGGGTATTTGGGCCTTGGGCGAGCCAGTCTAGTGGGCCTGGGCATGGGCTTAGGCTTGGACGGGCTTGAACAAATTTTTTTTTTCCTACCAAAATTTTATTATTTTTCATTAAAAAAGACATTGGGTCTCGGGCCAGGCCTTGAGTGGGCCTTAAGCGGGTCGATGGGTCGGGCCAGGTGGCCGGGTCGATGGGCTGGGCCAGGTGGCCGGGCCCACAACCAGGGCCGGGCTTCAAAATGATTGCCCAGGTCCAGACCTAAGGTCTCGGGCTAGGCTTAGGCCCGGGCCCAAATGGGTCGGGCTCACTCGGGGCCGCGGGCGAGCTTCGGGCCATTTTTACACTCCTACAACACACACACACACACACACACACTCTCTCTCTCTCTCTCTCTCTCTCTCTCTCTTGAATGAAGGCGAGCAACGAACGGCGATCGGCGATAGTGGCGGCGAACGACGATTGACTATCAGTGGCAACAAGCAGCGATCGAAGCATCGATTGAAAGGTCTTCTTCTCTTCTCTTTGATGGATCTTCTCTTCTCAACCTTTGTTCTGTGAGTGTATTCAGTGTTTGTTTTTTTTAAAAATTTTAGTAATTAGGGCTTTTGATTGTTTTTTCAGTACTTAGGGCTTCGTTCGGTAGCGAGCGGCGGCAGTGGCGACGAACGGCGACAGTGGCAATCGAAGGTGATACCGATGGGCCCGCAAGAGGACGGCTCAGGACCCAATCCACAGACTATATATTAAAGCCTAGTAACCTTGGGAAACCAATGATGGACCATGACCAATTGTATTCAAACACTTGTTAGGCAGGGAATCAGCCATATAGGCAGACAAAGATCCTGCAAAGTTATTGCACCCACACATCAGCCATTAATGAGGCTCTCATAGCATTAAATGCGACAACCCCTCCAGGCCGGAAGATACAGACTTACCATGAACGATGCGAGCTAGAATATAGACTTTCGGCCAATAAGACAATCTGGAATGGACAAGGAAATAATGAGCAAAAGATATAAGGAAGCTTCTGAGATGAGTAAAAAGTTAAGTTCTTCATCCCTCTCTTCTCTCTATACTACTAATCTACTATTCTAACTTGATCGTCAGAGGGTCCGCCGGAGGATTACCTTCCCCTTTTGGACCTTTTTGCAGGCACACTCCGTGGACGCTAAGGCCAGCAGACTCGTCAGAAGCATGGATCAGCTCGACCCATCTTCCTGTTAGAATAGTTGCACTATTAGTTGGCTCCGTCTGTAGGAATTTCCACCTCTGGTCGATAGTTGTGTTCATTGTCACCGAAGGGAACTTAGTCCTCACCCATCTCCTATTTCAGGGTAGATGGTAACGACCAGGTCTATGGCTTCCTAACACAATGCTGGTAACCTTGAAGCTGAGTCCTCTAACCCAAATAACCCACCTCCATATTTCACAGAACTCACTAATAGCATCAACCGGTTGTCCGAACAAAATTAAGCCTTGATCAACGCCTTACTGCGGCATGACTTGCCTAACCCCCCTTCCACCACCACCAATAGTTCCCCCGAACCCGGAACATGCCCATAATCACCACAAATTCCCACCACATGTATCCCAAGGAATATATCCACCTTTCGTCCCATGGCCTCAACCGTCAAACCTTGACGGTCTACACCCCCTCCATCAAGCTTGCAGCTTCGCCAAGATATATCGCCACCTTTTCATAACCACTCCCTACCACCCCACACTGCCGCCCATGAAGGCGAGGCTAGCAATGTTCAACCCCCGCTTCCTGTTTGTGGGGATAATACCCTCGTATGGGACGCGGAGCTGCGGGCCATGAAGCTACAGTTGTAGGGGGTTATGCAAAATATGCAGCACAAAACTTCCTCTATCGTCAACTCTCCATTTACCGCTTCCATCAGGGACAAAGCTTTCCCCCTCCCCTCCAAGTTCAAAATGCCATCGATCGACACCTTCGATGGCACCACCGATCTCGTCGACCATGTAGAAGCATATCAAACACTCATGATCCTCCATGCCTTCCCAGACGAAATCATGTGATGCGCCTTCCCCGTCACCTTAAAGGGGTTGGCGCGCCTCTGATTCAGTCAGCTTCCCCCAGACTCGATCATTTCATTCCGCCAACTCAGCGAATCCTTCTTAAGCCATTTCATTGGTGCTCAGCGACAACGACATCCAGCAACCCAACTGCTAAACATCCGGTAGACTGAAAGGAAGTCATTACGCAGCTATGTCACCCGCTTCAATATCGAAGCCTTACAAGGAGAGGAAAACAACGACAAGGTCATTCTCACAGCCTTCATGGCTGGCTTGCGCTCATCCGACTTTCTTTTCTCCCTTTACAAAAATCCCCCAACTGCCATGGTCGTTCTTCTTTCCAAAGCCCAAAAATACATGAATGCCGAAGACTCTCTGGTAGCCCACCAAGACTAGGGATGGCAATTTGAAACAGACCCAACGGGGATCCCCGGCCCCGATCCCGATTTGAGTGGTTTTTCCCTGAAAAATACCCTCGACGGGGAGAAGACGGTATTTGAAAATCAATCCCCGATCTATTTCGGGCCGGGGACAGTGATCAGTGTTCAAGCCTTGCCTGGCCCCGGCCCTATCCCCGAATTTCCCCGAAATAAAATTACTTTTCTACCCCTTATATATATATATACAATAAACCAAACCCTACCTTACACACAATACAAAACCGTGGTCTCTCATCTCTCTCTTCCTTCCTCGCCGCCCTCTACTCCTCCCCTCTCTCCCCACCCATCTCCGATTCCCACTGTCGCCGATTGAATCACCACCTCTCTCTCTCTCTCTCTCTCTCTCTCACTCTTTCTCTCTTTCTCTCTCGTTCTTCTCCCTTTACTCCAGATCTGAGCAGCGATGAAACAGATTTGCTGCTGCCGGCCGTGATGATCGCACCATCGTCATCTTCTGGTCTGGCATTCGTGTTTGTTTTCGATCTCATTTCTGAACTCTTAGCCATGGCTTCTTCGTGTTTATTCTCAAGCTGCAACTGTTGCTCGGCTCTCCTCTCCAACGTAATATATGTACATATATATATACATACTGGTTGTTGTTAATGTTGATGTTGAGGATGATTGTTGATGAAATAGATTTTTTATTGTTGAAACATAATTTTTTTGTTCTGAATTTAAATTTTCTATAGATCTATGATGATGATGAGCAACAGTTGGGATGAAATTTTTTGGTTCTAAATTTTGTTATGATTTTAAACATAATATATATACAAATAATTTTTTTTTTAAATTTTCCCAACTCTTAAATTTTTTTGTTGATTTTGATGATGATGAGATGAAATTGTTTTTTTTTTTTTTTGGCTGGGGAATTTGCGGGGTCGGGAAAACCAAATCCCGTTAGGGGGCGGGGCTGGGGGCAGGGACGGTGATAGGGTCCCCGTCAAGGATCGGGGCTGGGGACAGGGAGATTTTCACTATCGGGGATCGGAGACGAGGAGTGTGATCCCCGGCCTCGCCCCGCCCTGCCCCGTTGCCATTCCTAGCTAAGACTCCACGTCCAAAACCCCATCCTCTAAGGACAAAAGAAAAGAGCCCGAGCCCCAGTCCTCGCAATATATACACCGACCCCCACCGTATCCAGATCACCCAATACACTCGGACCGACCGGCTCCAACCCGCCCACCTGGTCAGTTCGAACGATACACCCCTCTCAATTCACCCATGGAACAAGTTCTGAACCAAATTCAACATGACTATAACCTAAAATGGCCTCAACCCTTAAGATCTCCCTACAACAGAAAGGATCAATCCAAGTATTGTCGTTTCCGTCAAGACCATGGCCATAACACTGAAGAATGTGTCAACCTTAAAGACCAAGTCGAGGATCTGATCCACCAGGGATGTCTCAGCTGATTCACTGTTGCTCGTCCCCAGCAAAGGCCTAGGATTGACCTCCCAAGGAATAACCACCGACACACCTCCCCGGCAACCTGCACAACCTGAACGGAATGACAATCGGCCTCAACACCAACCCCGAGCACAAAGTGATCCTATTTCCCTGCTAGGTGAAATAAGGGTCATTGCTCACAGACTAGCGTACGGCGGACCGTCACGGTCGGCACAACGGGCTGAGCTCTGAAAAATTAGACAAGGCTCTGATAAGGCAGTGGCAACGGGAGAACGACCCTATAAGCAACCCAGGCAATGATCTAAGCCGGTCACCTTTACAGCAGCAGACTGCACTGGTGTTCACTATCCACACGACGACCCCCTGGTCATCTCTGCTCTCTTATCAAACTACAAAGTCAGAAGAGTTCTTGTTGACAACGCAGCTCCTTGGACATCATCTTCCACAACGCCTACTGCCAACTCAAGGTCAAGGAAGAGAAGTTGTCACCCCTACAAACCCCACTGGTCAGTTTCACCGACGATCGGGTGATATCCATAGGCTCCATCGACCTCCCCATCACCATTGGAGAGTATCCCGGCAACCTACCAAACTACTCACTTTTCTCGTCGTCGATTGCCCTTTTACTTACAACATCATATTAGGACGCACCACCCTTAATGCCTCAAGCCGTAATATCCACGTACCATTTGCCATGAAGTTTCCCACTGATCAGGGGGTCGGCACAGTAAGGGGTGAACAAACGGTAGCCAGAGAGTGTTATGTCGCCTCGTTGAAGGAAGTCAAGATGAAGAAGGCTATGATCATTAAAGGCCTTGATGTTAGAGACGAGGAAGAGTTAGTTAGAGGGGAACCAGTAAAGGAACTTGTTGAAGTGCCTATTCATCCTACTGATTCAACAAAAACTGCTAAGATCGGCAGCCAGAGTCCTCTTAGGCCAAGGCTAACCTCATAGATCTCTTAGCCGAGCACAACGATGTCTTCGCTTGGACCCATTCAGATATGCCACATATTGACCCTTCTTTTATCACTCACCGTCTCAGTATGGAGCCCTAATTCCGACCGTTCTGCCAAAAACAACGTATTTTTCATCCAGAATGCAACAACCTTATCGCCACTGAGGTAGACAAGTTGTTGAAGGCACAATTCATCAGAAATGTGGACTACCTCAGATGGTTGTCTAACATGGTTTTAGTCTGCAAAAACAATGGCAAATGGCAACTTTGCGTTGACTACTCCGACCCCAACCGAGACTGCCCCAAAGAGAGTTACCCCTTTCCCAAGATAGATCTATTGGTCGACCCAACGGCGGGACATCAAATGCTTAGCTTCATAGATGCTTTCTCCGGCTACAACCAAATCTTAATGCACACAGTTGACTAGGAGCACACCTCTTTCATCACTGATAGAGAGACTTATAACTACCATGTTATGCCGTTCGATTTGAAGAATGCAAGAACCACTTACCAACGACTGGTTAATGCTGTTTTCAAACACCAAATAAGTTGAAACATGGAAGTCTATGTCGATGACAAGCTCGTCAAAAGCAAACTCTCCACCGATCACTTGGCAGACCTGCGAGAGACTTTCCAGACCTTGCGCAAGTATCAGATGAAGTTGAATCTGGAGAAGTGCGCCTTCGATGTTAGGTCTGGTAGTTTTGGGATTCATGGTCAACCAAAGAGATATTGAGGCCAACCTAGAAAAGATCAAGGCCCTGATCGAAGTGCAGTCTCCCAGAATGGTCAATGAGGTTCAGCAGCTCGCAGGCAACCCCTCTTTCCTCTCTTAAGCATTGCCAGAAGAGACTTTGCCTCTACTTAGTTATGTCCAACACTGCGGTCAGTGTTGCCTTCGTCAAGGAAGATGGCTCAGTACAGTGCCTGATTTAATACATCAGTCGCACACTCAGGGGAGCCGAACAGAACTACCCTCTGTTAGAAAAAATGGTTCTAGCCCTGGTCATCGCCTCCAGACGCCTTCGACCCTATTTTCAGGCTTACTCCATAGTGATCCTCACTAATCAGCCCTTGAAAAAGGTCATGTAGCAACCAGAATCATCAGGCAGGCTTATGCAATGGTCTGTTGAACTAACCCAGTACGACATCTCCTACCAACCCCGAACAGCCATCAAAGGCAAGACTGTCGCAGATTTTATCTTGGAATTCACAAACCTTACCCCGCAAGCACCCCTTCCACCAACACACGTCACCATTGAGGTGGAAGACCCCTACTCCTGAACTCTTAGTGTCGACGATTCATCCTGCAAAGAGGGTAGCAGAGCTGGTTTAATCCTCACCACCCCAGAAGAAGAATACTTCAAGGATGCCCTCCGATTCCTATTTGCAGCAAGTAACAACTAGGACGAATATGAAGCCCTCATAGCGGGTCTCCGATTGGCTAGAGACATCAGAGTTGATCATCTCTAAGTGTTTAGCGACTCTCGGTTAGTAGTCGGACAAATAATTGGCAAGTTTGATGCAAAGGAGGAAGCCATGCGATCATACAGGAACATTGCTCTTCCTCTGACCTGCCTCTTTAATAGCTTTCATATCAGACATGTCCCCAGGTCAGAGAACTCCCAAGCAGATGAAATGGCACAGTTAGCCTCAGTGGATCAATCAGACCTTTGCCATGGCGTCCGGGTTGAGTACCTGACCCATCCTGTAATTTCACCAAATCAACAAGTGATCCATCTACTCCAGAACGAACCTATCCCGTGGGCCCAGGACATTATCACATTCTTAGAACAAGGAACACTACCCGCAGACAAGTAGGAGGCCGCCAAGGTCAAGGCTCAGTTGTTAAATTATGTCCTTATCGAAGACATCTTGTATAAAAGAGGAATCTCACGGCCATACCTCACACGCCTCAATAATGATCAAGCCACCTACGTAATGAGAGAAATACATAAAGGAGTCTGCGGCAACCACTCTGGGCGACTGTCTTTGGCTCATAAGATCCTTTGCACGGAGTACTTTTGGCCCACGCTTAATCGAGACACCATCGACTTTGTACTCAAATGTGACAAATGCCAACGTTTCGCCAACATCCCTCATGCCACTCTAACAAAGCTGATCACACTCAGCAGCCTTTACCCCTTCGCCAAGTGGGGCATTGACCTTGTGGGCCCCTTGCCAACTGGCCGCAGCCAAGTAAAGTTCGCCGTGGTCGCCATTGACTACTTCACTAAGTGGGTAGAAGCAGAACCCCTTGCCAAAATTACTGAGCAAAATACTACCAGGTTCATTTGGCAGTCTATTGTATGCCGCTTTGGGACACCTCAAGCCATCGTCTCCTACAACGGCAAGCAGTTTGACAACGCCAAATTCAAAGAATTCTGTGATGAACTTAACATCAAGACCTATTTTTCTTTCCCAGGCCATCCTCAAGCTAATGGTCAAGTGGAGGTCACCAACCACTCTCTGCTAAAAATCGTCAAGACCAAGTTAGAGACCGCCAAGGGCCTCTAGGCAGAAGAGTTGCCAAACGACCTCTAGGCCTATTAGACGACCGCCAGAACTCTAACTGGGGAGACCCCGTTTTGCTTAACATACGGTACTGAGGCAGTCATCCCAGTGGAAGTTAGCCTACTGACGCCTAGGGTCATCCACCCCGATCCACAACTGAACGAAGACTTTCGGAGGGTCGACCTGGACCTCATCGAAGAGCTACGAGAATCAGCTGCCATCCTACTAGCTTCATACCAGCAGAAAGTAAGGCAGCACTACAATCGCCGAGTCTAACCTAGGAAGTTCACAGTCGGAGATCTAGTCTTACAAGAAGCAACCCTTGCCACCAAAAACCTGACTAAAGAGAAGCTAACAGCTAAGTGGAAAGGACCTTACATTGTCAAATCCAGGTCGCGACCCGGCACCTACCGACCATAAGACATGGAAAGCCGAGACCTCCCCCACCCGTGAAATGTTGAGCACTTGAAGCAATACTTCCAATAACATGTAGCTCTTTCTTGTTGTTTTGTTTATTTTACTAGCAGATCCAAATGTTCGTTTTTGACATTTCAATGCAATGTATACGATGACAGTGGCACCACTGCTCGTCAATGACAAACACATTTTACTCTCTCTAGTATTTGTACTATCTGAGTTAAGCAAAGCCTCAACCAGACTGAGCCCAAAAAGCTCAGCCAGACTAACTTAAGCAAAGCCTCAGCCAGACTGAGCCCAAAGAGCTTAACCAGACTGAGCCCGAAGAGCTCAACCAGACTGAGTTAAGCAAAGCCTCAGCTAGACTAAGCCCGAAAAGCTCAGCCAGACTGAGTTAAGTAAAGCCTCAGCCAGATTGAGCCTGAAGAGCTCACCCAGACTGAGTTAAGCAAAGCCTCAGCCAGATTAAGCCCGAAGAGCTCAACCAGACTGAGTTAAGCAAAGCCTCAGCCAAATTGAGCCCGAAAAGCTCAACCAGACTGAGTTAAGCAACGCCTCAGCCAAACTGAGCTTGAAGAGCTCAGCCAGACTGAGTTAAGCAAAGTCTCAGCTAGACTGAGCACAGTCCCAAAGACAAAACATATAGCAGTTTTATATTACAAACTATAGTAACAAGCCATTTTGTCAAATTATTGACAGATAGTCACATGATTCATGTAGTTCACCTTTAAGTCTCCTTAGCCAAATTACTTTATAAACCACCTCATCACCCACCACTTAAATCTTTCCATGCACAGGTTTATTATATACCAAGTACAAAAAAAAAAGAAAAAAAAAAAGAAGACCATTAAAGCAAATAAAAACCAAACTTCACAAACCATCCTCAAAATTTAAACACAAATTCTTTACAAATGTCAACCATTCTTTACAAGGAGCTATGTCAATTCGACAACAAAACAAAGCAAGGGAAAAACAAAAACACCAACAGAAAACAAAGGAAAACAGTACATCCGGCTGTACATCACTTTCCCCCACCTCCATCTCCTTCCTCCCCACCAGACATTAGATTTTCTTCATCAATACCCTCATCCAGCGGGGTCTGAGCAATGTCCTCCTCTCCTGGCCTTAGGAGCCTAGTGTCGATCTCTGGGAAAATTTCTGCAGCCCTCCGCTGACAACTCACCCATCCACTATCCTAGTACTGACTCATTTCATGCTTATAATAGTCTAACTGTTGGAAGTTCTAGATTATTTCTCCTTTTGTTTGGCCCTCCACTAGTTCGGTAGTACCCACAGTCAACGGCCCAGCATCAGCCTCCCCCTGTCTGGCAATGCTCCTCGCCACAACTACGTTGATCGCCATTTGAAACTCAAGCAATAGCTTGAACTGTTCCACTGCCGCCGTGCACAGGTTTGGGTAAGCAACCCTCTCTAATGCCTCATCTTCTCCAACTCTACTAATTTGGCATTTTCTTCCTCTAAGGCCTTCGCCAACTCTGCCTCTCGTGCGTCTGCCTCTTCCTTCTCCTTCAGAGACGCCTCACGCAGCTTTTTATTATTCACCAAGGCCTTCTCTAACCTTTCCTTGGCAATGGCACAGGCTTCTTGAGCTTCATCACTCTTTTTTTGCTCACTCGCCAATTCAAACTCCCGCAACACCGCCCTACGACGTGTCATTTCCAGTTCTGCCTTGACAGCTAACAGTTCAGCAGCGACCTCAGTTTGGTCGATTTTGGCATGTTCCGCCAAAAAACTCTGCACCACCGCTAACACCTCCATCTTCTTCGCTCATTGAGCATACGCTAAGCCCTTAGTGTATGTGCTTCGCGCCGCTTTCCTCCAGCCGACTACCTTTACCCTTACACTTTGCAATTGCTCCCGCGCCTCTTCCAACTGGGCCCTCACTGGCTTCACTTCCACCTTCGCCCCCATTGCCTTGCCCAGCAGGGTGGCTAGTAAGGTTGCTGCTTCCATTTGTGCCAAGTAGAGTCCCCTCATGAGACCGACCTCCGTTAATTGTGCAACACCTCGCATGGCCGCATCCTTTATAACCCCTAACAGCCGATCGGCCCCAGCTCTAACATCCCTTTGCACCTTCGAGGAGTCTCCACCATCCATCACCAAGTGGCCAGCCACCGCTTTCGCATGATAAGTCGCAGTTCCCAGTGACTCCACAACAATGTTCTTCTCTGGTGAGTTCGTCCGATCTCTTCCCAATTTATGGCTTGGGGCCAACTCTACTGAGGGTAACCCCTTGGAGGGCAGGTCTGTAGGATGCTCAACAGTTGGCCCCCTTCTTTTCCTTCCCCTCCGCTCATCGCCTCAACTTTAGGGGTCTCAGCTCTATCCCTCTCTACATCCCCCCCAGTCTTGGTCTCCTCACCTCCCACCGCAAAGGGCATCTCCACCACCCCCTTCTTCCTCTTCTTCTCCAAGGGCCTTTCTTCACCACCTTCCGCAGTCCCTTTCCTTTTCTTATTCTTCAATACCTGCTCCACTTCCCTCCTATTTCTCTCCCTTAGAGGATCTATTGGCGCTTGTAGGGGGACAAACGTTGCTAAGTCCTTCTCTCCTGACGGCTTCGGTCGTGGTCGGATCGACCGCTTCACGACCAGCTTAAGTGCTGGACCTAACTGTTTTTCCTTATATCCATCTGCCCTTGTAAACACCCGCTTGTCCTCTGCCTCTTGAGCTTTCCTCCTAGCCTCCGTCTCCTTTGGCGACAGATCTCCCTCGGATGGTTGCGGCCCCAACTTCAGGGCAAATAGGGCTGAGGGTTGGACAAGGTTGTTCCATTTTAACCCCTCATTCTCCCTTCACTCCTTCACCCATTTAACCCTCCTTTTCTCCTCAGCGTCTAACTTTGGCTCCACCAACTTAGCAGGGACTTTCCAACTTGTGCGCACCTCTCTTCCACCACTCGAAGCCACAAAAAAACCACTTCGGCCACCAACCCTTTATTGACGAGGGTAGTCCCACCACCAATCCCCTTCCTGCTATGGCTTGCAGAGTCACTCATGTCTCCTGTTGCCCTAACGCCTGGTAGCAGAAGAAAAATTCGTCCACTGTCATTCTCTCTTCTCTGGTCACTTGTGGCCATGTGATTACGCAGGCAAACAGAATCTTTCACGCGTTCAATATTAGTTGTCCTGGGGCCACCTCCAGGCGCTTCAGTACGTCAACCACAAGCTGTGGGAGGGACAGCCTCAGTCCCCCCTGCAGCGCTTTTTCGTACAGCGTGAACTCCGTCGGTCATGCATCCAAAGCCCTCTCCTTCACCATGGGCACTCTTAACTCTACCTCTGCCAGAATTTGGTATTTACTCCGCAGCTCCTCTAGATCCTCTGCCGTTTGCATGGATTTGTCCTCCTTGGTATGCCAGTGGTCAAGCACCACTTGGCTAATCAGCTGAACCGTCATAATCATTATCCTTAGAGGGGGTCGCATTGGCTGCTCTACGACCCTCTCTTCACGCCTCTCTACTCTATATTGTTCCGCTAGTGCCACCCCGTCATCCTCTCCTAAGGCATCCGATGTTAGAGTTGGCGCTCTGTCTTGTGCCATCTCTTTCATGTTTTTATATATCACCTTGGTTGAGGGGGCGAGGAAATCTGCAATGTGAAAGAAGGAAGAGTCCACCGAGATGTAGGCGCTAAAGTTTGGAATGTGTTGATTCTTTGCAATAAGGTACGTAAATCGCACCAGTCCAAATGCCCAAGGTTTGCCTATGTTCCAAGGATCAAGGTTAAAATTCGCCAATTTAAAATGCGGCAAACAAGTACAAACCCCCGCCTTTTCCACATCTCCACTACCAGCCCCTTCACATCCTCCCATCGATTCGTATTTCCTATCCATGGCGTAACATCGCGCCACGTGTATGGCTATGATCTAGCCCTCTTCCCACTAACTCTCTTTCCTCTCCCTCATCTATTCCACTTCACATCATCACATGCTTACTCGCTCCTCGAGCCTCGTACGCTGTCATTGCATTTTCGCAGTTAGCCCTCTTCGTGCCATCCCGTTCGACTACTTCCGCGGTTGCCCCTCCTTATGGTCAGCCATCCCGCTCGACTACTTTCACCGTCGGCCCTCTTCACGATCAGCCATCCCGCTCGACCACTTCCACGATCGCCCCTCCTTGTGGTTGCCCATCTTCACGATCAGCCATCCTGCTCGGCCGCCTTAACGGTCGGCTTTCCTCACGGTCAACCATCCCGCTCGGCCACCTTTGCGAATCCCACCCAACCACCATCCCGGTCAGCCACCCTTGCTAGTTGGTCATTCCTCTCGACCCCCTGCCTTGGTCTGTCGTCTTCATTCCATCACACTCCTCCCACCTTTCCTATTCCTTTCGTTAGTCTAAAGCTACACTTTGGAATTGGGGACTACTGATATCGATGGGCCCGCAAGAGGGTCTGGCCCACGACTCAGGACCCAGCCCACAGACTAGGTATTAAAGCCTAGTAACCTTGGCAAACCAATGATGGACTAGGACCAATAGCATTCAAACATTTGTCGGGCAGGGAATCAACCATGTAAGCAGACAAAGATCCTGCAAAGTTATTGCACCCACACATTAGCCATTAATAAGGCTTTCATAGTATTAAATGCGACAACCCCTCTAGGCTGGAGGATACAGACTCACCATGAACGATGCGAGCTAGAATATAGACTTTCGACCAACAAGACAATCTGGAATGGATAAGAAAATGATGAACAAAGGATATAAGGAAGCTTCCGAGATGCATAAAAAGTTAAGTTCTTCATCCCCATCATGAACGATGCGAGCTAGAATATAGACTTTCGACTAACAAGACAATCTGGAATGGATAAGAAAATGATGAGCAAAGGATATAAGGAAGCTTCCGAGATGCATAAAAAGTTAAGTTCTTCATCCCCATCTTCTCTCTATACTACCAACCTACTATATCCTAACTCGATCATCGGAGAGTTCGCTAGAGGATTACCTTCCCCCTTTGGACCTTTTTGTAGGCACACTCCGTGGAGGCCAAGGCCAGCAAACCCGTTAGAAGCGTGGATTAGCCCGACCTATTTTCCCGTTGGAATCGTTACACTATCAAAAGGTATTGTTCTCTTCTTTTGTCTTCTCTACTCTGCTCTGTTTTTCTCTTCCCTTCTCAAGAATCATTATTTGATATTTTTTCAATTCATGTTGGTGTATTCATCAAAATGATTTTTAGCTGTTATATATTAAAAAGGGTTGGAGTGAGTGATTGTGCATTGTTAATTTTTTCTATTTTTTTCAGTTCACTGTCATCCACTCAAAACACTTCACCTTCACTGATTAAGCATTTTAATAGGACAATATTTTAAAGAATGATTATTTCAAACCAAACATATGAGAAATGTATGGGTGTGAATGTATATATTTGTTTGTTAGTTTGATTTTTAATGAAGAATCATTATTTCATATTTTTTTCAATTCTTGTTGCTGTGTTGATCAGTTGATATTTTTTCAGTTCATGTTGGGTGTGAATATATATATATGTTGATATTTTTTTCCCAATTTTCAGTTCATGTTGGTGTGTTAAAATTTTCTTATATTTATTTATTATTGGTATTTGACATTTTACTTGATAATTTTTTTTATTATGAATAACTTTGCCTTTCAGAAGTGTCAAATTATTTTATTACTTCTCTCCCTTGCTTGTTTATATGAATTTGTCATTAGTTTTCATCTTTTGGGATTTTAACACTTATTTGATGAAGAGAGACTTGCTATCTGGGTTGTATTTGATTTCTTGTTTCTGAGTCTCTTTGGTGGGTATTGTCAATGAAAGGGAGTTGCTTTGAAAGAGAGATCATTCTTTCTTTGTCTGTTTTCACACATCTCATGTGCAATGTGCTTGACTTCTTTGTCTGTTTTGAGAGGCTTTGAAAGAGAGATCATTCTTTCTTTGTATTTCAGTGTAGTTTTTGGCTTTTTAGCATGATTATGAAAAACATACTTGGAAATTTTATTGAAAATATAGTTTCTTCTATTAAAAGTTATAGAAGAGAACTACACCATGATTATTTGTAATGGGAATGAACTATTTCCAAGCATATAAAGAGTATAAACAGAAAAACTATATAATATATAAACTTTCCAAGCATGTGATGAGACTGTTTTTTTTCCCAATCTTTGTTCATCATTGTAGTACACGTAGTAAATGGCCAAACCAATTCGCATCCATCCGCCAATCTGCTAATCCGTATCCGCCAATTCAATGGACGGTTGTGGATTGATTTCTCTAGTCCGCCAATTTTCGGACAGATGGTAGATTGGAGGTTCTGAGGCTGCAACCAATCTGCGACCACCTCTAATTATGATCCTTAGTGCAAATTAAAAATATTTATTGAATAGTGATAATGCAATATGGTCAATGGTAGATGGGTCGGACTCGTCCGCTCCTTCAATCGGGTTTACTGGTTATGAATCCTCGACGCGTGCTTGCAAAAAGTTCCAGAGGGGGTAGCTCCCCCGACAGACACTCCGGCATTCAAGTCAGGTTAGGGTAGAGAATTAACGGTAAATAGAAGTTGGTTTTAGAGAGAGGGAAGAAGAGGAAAAAAATATATCCCCAAACGTACCTCAAAAGCTTCCTTATATCCCTTGCTCATCATTTCATTTTCATTCTAAGCTGTCTTGTTGGCCGAAAGTCTATATCTTCATTCATGGTGATTTGCATACTCCGGCGGTCTTGTTGCATTTAATACTGTGATGGCCTCATTAAATGGCTGATGTATATGTGCAATAACTTTATAGAATCTTTGTCAGCTTATGTGGCTAATTCCCTACCTGATAGGTGTTTGAATGCTATTGGTCCTGGCCTAGCTGGCCCAGTATTGGAAAGCTTAGGATAGGGGTGGGTTGAGTCTTCCTGGATCGTGAGCTGGATCCTGGGCCGTAGGCTAGGCCCTCTCAGGCCGTGCCCATTAGTAGTTTTCCATTCTCGAGTGTAGATTTAGTCCAACGAAAGGAATATAAAAGGTGGAGGTGGTCCCCCAAGGCGGGGAAGGTGGGAGAGGGTGGGTAGGAGAAGGCGGCGCTATGGTCGATCGTGAGGGGGGTTGACCGTCAGGATGGCCGACCGAGAGGATGACCGAACGTGATGAACGTTCGACCAACAAGGGTGGGCGGCCATCAAGATGACCAACTGCGAAGGTGGCCGAGTGAGGTGAACGACTGACCGACAAGGTTGGGCGACCGTCAGGATGGCCAACCACGAAGGTGGCCGAGCAAGATGAATGACCGACCAGCAAGAGTGGGCGACCGTCAGGATGGCTAACCACAAAGAGAGAGCCCTGGCTTTGACACCGGATGCATTAGGCGAAGACGACGGGATTATTTCATATAGGGTGGGAAGGTTAGAACAAAGAACGCGGAAAGGCCACCACAGCCTGTTCTGACAACAATGATATCAGTCGTCCAACCACTAAGCCAAATGGCCCCCGAATATTGGCACACAAAAGCAGATAGGTCGACACTAACAGTGGGGGATCTGGAGGGACTACGGATTAAGTATCAAATCCCAACAAATGTGGAGTTGAGATTGCCATTGGCAACAAAGAGGGTGTTGGATGTGAGGCCCTGGGAGTTTACATTATATGAAGAGGCACTTCGCGAGGGTTTGAGGTTGCCAATTCCCCAAATCATCGTCGATATGCTAAATCAGCTAGAGGTGGCACCTGGCCAGTTGATGCCCAACGCATGGAAGATTCTGATGGCATACATGATCTCCTGGCTGCGGGCGATCGACGGGAGAGCGATGTCTGTGGAGGAGTTGTTCTCTTGTCACAAGGCGTCCGATCAGCAGGAGACGTAAGTAACCCTGCAAGTAATGGGAGGCAAAGGGTTGGTCGCAGGGTTGCCCTCGTCGGTCAAAGGGTGGCAGACGAAGCGGTTTTTTGTATCGAAGAACAAGGGAAGAGGGGTACGGACAATGTGGAAAGTCCCACCAAGTCGCTGGAGCCGAAGTTGGACACCGCGGCGGAGGGTAGGATGAAGCAGGTGAGGTGGTGGAGGGAAAAAAAAGGAGTTAAAGTGGGATGACTTGGTGAAGCCCTCTATCCTTTTTGCTTTGGGCTTGGGGCCAGAGCCTGCAGAGGGAGATCTGACGCCGGAGGAGGTGGAGGCGATAAGGAAGACCCGAGAGGCAGAAAATAGGAGGATCCTAGCAGTGGCAGAGAAATACAAGGAAAAGGAGTTGGGATCAGCGCCGAAAGCGGTGGTGGAGAGGGTAGCATGCCCAAGGCCTAAACCGTTGGCAAGCAAGGACTTAAGTGCTTTCGGGCCACTGAAAGCACCAGTGGACCCGCTAAAGGAGAGGAGTAGGGTGGAGATGGAGAAGGTGTTGAGGAAGAAAAGAAAGATGGTGACAGAGAGTGAGAAGAGAGGGGCCGTTCGAAAGAAGAGTAAAGAAACGGTGACGGTGGTGAGCGGCGAGGTGAAAGTGGGGCCCAGGCTAGGGATCGGTGTTGAGGAAGAGTCTGAGCCCCCAATTGCAGAAATGGGGGAGGTGCGAGGGACAAAGGAAAGTGAGGTGAAGGAACAGACTGGCAATGTTTTGGCACTAGAGGAAATGAGAGGGAAAGAGAGTATGGCAGAGGGAAGGTAGAGGAGGAGAGGCCTGCCTAAGTGAACACAATGGCTAGGGCCAAGAGGATGGCTACTCGCCATCTATGGGCAGTAGTTGGTCTCCCGCCAATAGGGGGAAGAGCTTGCCAACGTGTTAAGTAATGCGCGAATGGCAACAGAACGCGTATTGGGAACGATAGAGGATGTAATAGTCAGGGACGTCTCTAGGTATGGGGAAGCTGACCTGATGAAAGCATTCTGTTCAACCCAAATGGAATCGCTGACACTGGCAGCGACATTGGTGGGCAAGGGTGTAGGAGCAAAGATGGAGGTGGCCCTAGTGAAAGCTCAGTTTGAGAAAACCCAGGCAGAGCTGGGGAGGGCGAACGTGGAGTGTGCACGCTGGCGAAAAGCGACACGAAGTGTTTTCTACCAAGGGTTGAAGCACGCGCAAAATGCCAAGAAGATGGAGGTGTTAGCAGTGGTTCAAGGCTTCGTAGCAGAACTCACCAAGTGAATAGAGAAGGAAACCAAGGCGGAGTTGGCAGAGGCTAGGGCGCAGCTGGCCGAGAAGGCAATAGAGTTGGCTGCGGAGCTGAGACGAGCCCAAGAAATCTAGGCAGCATTTGAGACCGTAAATGAGAGGTTGGAAGAAGCCCTAGTCAACAATGAAGAGCTACGTGAATCGTCTCTGATAAAAAAAGAAGAGACGGATGCATGAGCTGCAGAGTTGGCGAAGGCCTTAGAAGAGGAAAGGGCCAAGACAGCAGAGTTAGCCAAGATGATGGCGTCAGAAAGGGCTGCTTATCCAGATCTGTGCACTGCTGTGGTGGAATAGTTTAAGCTATCACCTAAGTTTCAAATAGCAGTCACTACAGCTGTGACGAGGAGCTTGGCCAGAGAGAAAGAAGGTGGTGCTGGGCCGTCAAATGTGGCGGTTGTCGAGCTGGTGGAAGGATAGACCAAAGGAGAAATAATCCAGAGCTTTTAGCAGTCAAACTATTACAAGCATGAACTGAGTATATACTAGGATAGTGGGTGGGTGAGTTGCCAATGGAGGGCAGCAAAGATCTTCCCAAACATCAACGTCAAACTCCTAAAGCCAAGAGAGGGAGATGTTGCTCAGACAAACGTAGATGAGGGTATTGAAAAAGAAGATCTAGCATCCAGTGAGAAGGAAGGAGATGATGGAGGTAGGAAGGATTGAAGATTTTTGCTGCCAACAGTCTTACATACTTTGTTTTGCTGCATATTTGCTTTTGTAAAGATGTAACTTGCGCGTGTGTAAAGAATTTTAGATTTTGTGAGAATTTTGGTGTTAAATTACTAAGACTATTCTTCTAGTTGGTGGTGTAATAAATTGTTTCGGTGGCTGTTTTGCCTTGCGTAAAGATGAACTGGCTTAAGGCATATTGTTTTATGTGAAAAAAAGAACAAAGATGGATTTGTTGTTTTGTTTGTTTTATTTATTTATTTATTTATTTTTGTTTGTTTTTTGTGTTTGGTTGGACCTATAAAAACAATCTTTGTAAGTACAAAAACGTGAAAAAACTGGATTTGTAACTTTGAAAACTGATTAGATAAACATGTGAGTATTATTGTATATACATCATGCGTTAACTGGGAGGCGTGGTAAAATTAGTTTGATTGAGGCTTGGTTGACTCAGTCTGGCTGGGCTCATCAGGCTCGGTCTGGCTGAGGCCATTTGTGGTGTTCAGGCTGGCTAAGCTTTTTAGGCTTAGACTGGCTGAGCTCTTCAAGCTCAATCTAGCTAAGGTTTGGAGCGCTCAATCTAGATGAGGCTTGTGTCGCTCAGTCTGGCCGAGGTTGACTTAGTCTAGCTAAGCTCTTCAAGCTTAGTCTAGCTGAGGTTTGGAGGGCTTAGTTTGGCTGAGGCTCGTGGCGCTCAGTCTGGCTGAGGCTTGTTTGGCTCAGTCTGGTTGAGCGCTGCAGGCTCAATGTAGCATGTCGCTGCGCATATTATACAACACAAATAATAGAGGGGAAATATGTTTGTCATTAATGTGCAGTGGTGCCGCTGTAAGCATATACATTGTATTGAAATGGCAAAAATGAACAAGTGGACCGAACAACAAAATGAACAAAACAACAAGGAAAGGCTCCGTCTTATTGGAAATACCGTTTCAAGTGCTCAGCATTTCATGGGTGAGGGAGGTCTCTGCCTCACATATCTTGTAAACGGTAGGTGCTTGGCCGTGGCCTGGATTTGACAATGTAAAGTCCTTCCCACTTAGCTGCTAACTTCCCTTCGGTCGGGTTTTTTGTGGCAAGAGTTGCTTTTCGTATGACAAGATCTCCCACTGTGAATTCTCTAGGTCGGACTCTGCGATTATAGTGCTGCCTTACTTTCTGTTGGTATGAAGCCAATCGGACGACAATTGTTTCTCGCAGCTTTTCGATGAGGTCCAAGTCGACCCTTTGATATTCTTCGTTCAGTTACAGATCGGGATGGATGATCCTGGCGGTCGATAGGCCAACTTCCTCATGGATAACTGCCTCAGTGCTGTAGGTTAACTGAAAAAGGGTCTCCCCAGTGAGGGTTCTGGCCGTTGTCTAATAGGCCCAAAGTGCGTTTGGCAACTCCTTTGCCCACAGTCCCTTGGCAGCCTCCAATTTGGTCTTAACTATTTTCAACAGAGAGTGGTTGGTGACTTCCACCTGGCCGTTAGCTTGGGGGTGGCCAGCGGAAGAAAAACAGGGCTTGATGTTAAGCTCTTCGCAGAATTCTCTAAATTTGGCGTTGTCAAACTGCTTACCATTGTCGGGGACAATGGCTTGAGGAACCCCGAAGCGGCACACAATAGATTGCCAAATGAACCTGGTGGTATTCCGCTCGGTAATCTTGGCAAGGGGCTTTGCTTCCACCCACTTAATGAAGTAATCAATGGCGACCATGGCAAATTTTACTTGGCCTCTGCCAGTCGGCAAGGGGCCTACGAGATCGATTCCCCACTTGGCGAAGAGATAAGGACTACTGAGCTTGATCAGCTCTGTTGGAGCAGCATAAGGGATGTTGGCGAAGCGTTGGCATTTGTCACATTTGATTACAAAGTTGATGGCGTCTTGGTTGAGCATGGGCCAAAAATAACCCATGCAAAGGATTTTATGAGCTAAAGACTGTCCTCCAGAATGGTTACCCCTTCATGGGCTTCTCTCACCACTGTAGCTCAACTTTTCGTGCCCCCTTTCAGAAGACGAATAAGCCCTACAGTATCAGATTCCCGCGGTTCTAAATCTGATCTCACGAGTGCAATGTGAAATAGATAATGTAACACCCTCACAAATAAACCCATAATCATACATTCATGATACAAGAAAGAGATATCATATTCCCAACATCAGAGTATTCTTACAAGAGATATTTCATGTTGACAACAAAAGTAAATGCCCTATAGGCTTACAACTTTCCAAGTCAATACTTGGGTTCAACAAAAATAGAGTTCTAACTCTTTACACAAAAATATGCCCTTGGCTTGATATACATGTAATACAAAAGATAATCACAAAAAGATCTCTCAGCCTCTAAGCCTCCCAAGCTACGTCCTTGGAGGTGGCATGTCACCTGCACCTGAAAATGATGTCCCGTATAGGGTGAGCCAACGCCCAGTAGAGATATGCTAAACATAATATGAGCAATAACTAAAACATTAGTATTTGATACATGTTCAACTCATATAAACCAACGTACATCTTTATCATAACCAATTCATAATCATCGATACACATATATATATATATATAAATGATTTCCATTCTTTTCTATTCCATAATCCAAACCAAGTCATAGTTATGTTTCTCTGTTCATCCAGACAGTATATAATGAGACTACAACTCATATCAACAATACTTCAATTTCAAATGAGATAACAACTCATATCATTAACACTTCAATACTTCCATTTATCTACGTTACGCAAACGCAATAAGGATTTTGGGACTTTCATCCTGGACACTCCGGCCAACTTAGTTATCACTGGAGTCCATCCCCTATCTCCTCCCAAACATCCTGTTTAGGAGTACATCCCCTATCTCCTCCCAAACTGTGGAGTACATCCCCTATCTCCTCCCAAACAACATACATATACAATGTATTAAACACTTATCATATAAAATGATCAAGCAAAGCACATATTCAATGTATTAAGTCATCCGTCATATTCAATGACTTATTCAATTGAATTGGTTTTAATTCGCCTAATCGTCATGCAGTATCTACAACAATCAAGACTATCCTCCACCGATAGACCAAAGCAATTATTTCTAAACAGATAATAAATGCATCAACGAATAAGTTATCAACATTTTCAAAGGTGAGTGACTAGTCAAACCAACTCCACCATTCATTCTCATAACTTCTCGATTTCATTATTTCCAAACCAATTTCACATTCTCATAATAAATGTCATTAATTACACTAATGACCCAATTAAACCCAACCAAGGTATTTTCCCATTTTTCTCAAAATTGACCCAAAGTTCCAAATATCATCAATAGACCTCAATAACTTCTTTTTAATGCTCAAATACATATATATAGCTTAAAGAAATAAAAACCCCTCTTTACACATTTCAAGATTTAAAACCCTAACTCCCAAACTTTCCCGACTTCAACATTTAATCAAAATGACCACATGTTTATGTCAAAGACCATAAATATGAGTAGTTATCCCTACCTCAAAAGAAGAAACCCAAAGGAGATGATGAAGAAACTCGAAGGTGCTCCAAACCCACAACTTTTTGGATCAAAATGGAGCCCACGCGAAGCTCAAGCTTTTTAATGAAGGAAGGGGGGTGAAGAGATCACTTGATCTTAGCCAAAATGTAGAGAGAGAGGGTATTCTAGAGAGAGAAGCTCTCAAAACTAGGGTTTTGAAATGTTATAGAGAGAGGAAGAACCGAAAAAGTGATCCAAAATGACCCAGCTGCTAACTGATATACGTTTAGTCCGCTCGAGCGGAGAATAGAACGCTCGAGCGTAAGACACAAAAAACTACACCCAATTGAGCTCAAAAATACCCGCTCGAGCGCCAAGGCACAACACCAAAGCACTACCCGCTTGAGCGCAAAGGGACCCGCTCGAGCGTAGAATACGCTCATCTAGAACTTTTACAGACTTCAAACACCCGCTCGAGCGCGACCCACTCGAGCGTAATGAACTCCGCTCGAGCGTGAAAAACACACCTGCAGTATTTTTGCAGACGGGCAAAATGCTGAAAGGATGCAAACTCCGCTCGAGCGCAATAAGACCCGCTCGAGTGGATCATCAAAAATCTGGGCAACAAGAATAGAGACCAAAGCTCAAATAACATGTTCGAAACACGCCGAAGACATTTCTAAACTCAAATTCAAAGAATTAAAGGACGGAATTGAAACATATACCACAACAGACATCCACGAAACCGAGTCCGGAATACAAAACCAATGGAGGGAAAACCGGGATCGCTATAACCTCCCCCCTTAAAGAATTTCATCCCCGAAATTAGCAACATAAGTTTCAAAATTGTGATTTTTCAATTCTCAACAACATTACAATTCAACATTCAACACCCTGACCCATTAGCGGTCATTCCATCTCTATTCAAGAGGCAAATTACAATATATGTTACAACATGCATTATTGTAGACACCCCATTTTTGACCGTCCTCAAGATTTGGACGTCACCGCCCGAACACTCGGTGATCATCCATGTGTGTGTTCGTTTGGAGTTCCCGGAGCTCTCGGCTCGCGCGCCTTGCCTCAGGACCTCCGAACTTGACCGTTTTGTGTCCGGTTTTGCACCAGACGCCTGTGTTTTGCCTTAGAGGGGCAGGGAATACTTTGTGAGGCATTCCCACATACCACCGGCTGTGGCTAGAGGCCACCGGCTGGCTGTATTTGCCACCGGCACTATATTGTGCCGGTCGGCACTATTTTGTGCCGGTCGGCACTTGTTTTGGCAAAATGACCAATTTGCCCAGCCGACCACTGTGCACTTGCTTTCTGAGATATTTTCAGACAGCTTTTGAGCTTTTTCTTCCCCTCCATACACGTGTATGGAGGGATGAGCTTGTTTGGTAACTTAACTTGTAAGTTTGGTTGCCTAGACAAGGGGACTCTCTTCTCTTGGCTCAAGGGAGAGACTTCTTGAGAGATTTCAGCCATTTTTAGAGAGAGTAAGCTCTGGTTTAGGTTAGAATTGTTATATCTATCCTATCTCTCTCTTTTCTTGCTTATTTACTACACTAGGTGCTTTAGTTCACACTATTGCACACAAGCACCTAGTGTTACACCTTCTTCTTGGAACTAAGGCTCCAGCAGGTCGTACTTGAAGTTCTTGGTGGTTTTTGAGCTCAAGGGACCAAGCACAACAACCTTTGTGAAGATAGTCATCAAGGGTAAGAAACTAGTCATTTTTTTACCCCATTCTTGCATTCCATTTTTACCTAGCTTAGACCTGTTTTTGTGCTTGGTGATCAACACATAAAAGTTCTGTTTTTTTAGCCTCTTGATTGTTTATTAAGAGTGCTTAGTGGTTTGGGGAAGTTTGACCCCCTTTAGACCTTGAAAAGGGTCACTTTTTGTGCTATTTTGGAGAGATCCGGGACTTGTGTGTTTGGGCCTCTCCACCACTGAAATCTTGAGGGATTTCAGTGGTGGAGATGGTGCCATAAAGTCCTAGAAAGGGGAGGGCCACCCCCTCCCCTTGATGTCCTTGAAAAGGACAAATTTTGCTTCCTTATGGAGCCTCATGCTTGAGTGTGTGTTGAGCATGTTTGACTTGTTTTCCATGCTTATATTGCCATGATATAACATGCTTTCAAGATGGTTTTGGTCTCCTATGCATGTTTAGTATAGTTGCCTTGTAATGCCCTTTTATGCCTTAACATGCCTAGGTTGTGTGCCCTAGTTTCTAGCATGTTTTAGGCTTGTGTTTGTGAAGCTTTTGTGCTTATATTATCATGTTTTAGGTCTGTCCATAAGTATTTGGGTCAATCTTAGCATGTTTAATATAGCCTCTTTGTATTTGGCTTGTTGGCCTCAAAAGCATGAATATGTAGTATGCCATGCTTGCTTTATTTTTTTTTGATGGTTGGAACCATCTAGCATGCCATTTCAGTCCTTCATACATGCCGGTTTGATTGCCTTGCATGCCTCTTTAATGCTTTAAGAGTGTGTGTTAAGTACCCCATGTTTTGGCTTCGATGCATGCCTTTAGCTTAATGATTCTTAGATGCCATCTAAGTAGCCATTTGGCTTTGTTTTGACATGCTAAGAACCTGTTTTTGGTTGTTAAGTGCATGCCATAATTGCCTCGCATAAGTGTGGTTTGATCCCCCATTGACTCGCCTTAAGCCTAGGCCATTTGCATGCTTCGTTTGGCATGCTTCATTGCATGATTTGGCATCATGTTTAACTTGAATTTCAGAGCTTTAAATGCATATTAGTTGTCCATGTTTGGCCTCTTTAAGTGTGCATGAGAGTTACTTTTGTATGCCTAAGTCTTGAGCCTTAACACTTGCATGTGTGTGTGTGCATTTGGTCTCATTTTCTAGGCACTTTGGCTACTGATTTTAGGCCTTTTTGAGTTGCCTAATTCATGTCTAAGTCCATTATTCCATTGGTTTGCATGCTTGTATTATATGCTTGTTTGTATGCTTGCATAAATGCATCGCATAGTTCATGTTGCATCCTAGATAACATGCTTAGGATTGCATCACATTGATATGCATACCAAGCCTCTTGAAGTGAGTTTGATAGAGGTTTGGTACCCCTTTTGTGCCTATGTGTTTTGCATGCATTTGAAAGTGAAGTTGCATTCTTGACTCTTAGGGCCATCATGCATGGAAATGCGCGATTGGTGGTCCGGGAATCGAGGCACATGCCCCCTTGAGTCAATAACATGATAAGGGGTATGTTTTGTGCACACATGCTTTGAATTGCATTGCCATGCATTTTGTTGTCCTCTGCTGCTGTGAGTTGCAGGATCTGCAGAACATTTTGTGCCGACCGGCACTTTTTAGTGCCGACCGGCAGTATTTTCCCAGCCGATGGAACAATTCAGTGCCGGTGGCCTTATCCTTCAGCCGGTGGTGTTCTACCCCAGCCGGTGGTACTCCCCAATGCCCTGAGAGGCACTCCTGGAACTTTGGCAATTTTCTGAGGAGGATATCAGGGGAAAACAGAGGCACACTTGCATGACAGTGCGATTCCGAGCGAGTCCCGGGCACGCGCCGCACTTGAGCCCTCCCCCCGAGGCACTTACTGCTTTAATTAGATTAATTATTTGTTTAATTAATTTAGTTGATTTGTAATATTTAATTAGCTAGAATAGTCAATTATTCCGGTCTGTATTATTATTTTGGTCCCTCCGAGCGAGGGCACAAATGTAATAAGTGTGTGTGAGTGGGTGCATGTCTTCCAACCCCCATTTCTTTCTCCCTTTTATTTACCTGCTTACGATGGTATATTAGGGCATTTTAAATTAGCATACCTTATGCAATGCATGCGTGCATTCATGCATTTGTTTACATGCATTCGGGCTCGGCACATCATGCAAACTGCACCGTACTTTCAATTCCAAATTGAATACGTGATAGTTGTCGCATCTCATGTGCCATGTTTAGGGTTAGCCGAGCCTGCTCTAGATTACATCTCTGTGTGTGATGCATCAGCCACTTAACATGAACTAGGTCACGCATGTTTGCTAACTAGTTTACTGTTTTGGCACGGAGTACGATGTAAGTTTTTATGGCTTTAGCATATCGCATGCGTGTGAATGTTCACCATGACAGTATGCTCGCCATGCGGCTAAGTGCTTACATGATAAACTGTTTGAATGCCTGTGGGTGGAGGTTGGATTACTTGAGTTGGAAAAACTCGTTGAAATCCGTGTTTTAGCCTACTTGCGAGTAGCAATTTCAAACTGTTTTCCAAACAAGACGGATATGCAATGCTTATTTCCAAATTAGGCGATCTAGTCTATACTTGTTTGATGTGCGCACAACATAGTAATTCTAGGCTAATAACCGGAATAAGAACGCATAGAGTTTTCAAAATTGGATATCACGGTTAGTAGAGGCCGGTCTTCGGACCGGGCGAAAGGGGGTGCTCATAGCTGACCTTCCCCGATCGTACCCAAGCTCCCGAGCCAAGACCACTTTGGTGATGACGGACACGTGGCCTTCGGCACCGAGTCAGGGTTTCCTAAATTTCCCCTTTTAAAATATTTAGGTGGCGACTCTGTAATCTGGCAAAGCAGTCCATGTTTGGCACTTCTTTTCTAAAACAAATCTATTTTTCTTCAAAACGATTTGCCAGAGTTGGACTCTTTGGTTCAGATTTAGAACCGTGACAAATTGAGTCCTTTGAACTGTAGTGAACCCAATGTGAACAGAACGGGACTAACCCTCCCGGGATGCGTTCGGGGACGTCTACAGTTTCTGGCGACTCTGCTGGGGAGTTTAGAGAGCTTGACTCGAACTCGTGATATCCTGTTTTGATTTCATCTATGTGTTTCTTTGCATTGCATGTGCATTGGTGCGCCTAGGACACCGTGTTGGCCATCTGCTATTCCTGAGCGGTTTGCTGGAGGCTTGTCTTGTCAAGGCATGTCCATAAGGCTGACCGGTTGCGGGCTCTGCCAGTATGGGAACACAAACCCCGGTTTTACCGGGGCACCCTTTTTGACCATTCGACCTAGTGCATAATCGGAATCCGTAGTGACCATTCCAAGCTAGGACAGGTTGCTTACCCGACATAGGTTGTTTGAAACCGCTGCGTGCGTAGTGAAACCCTAGCTCCTGACAAAATAGGACAGGGAAACCCTACCCCAATATAGGGGTGTTTTGGTTCTCATCTATCTGCTATGTGCTTTAGAGTGTAACTCTGCAGGGAACGTACATATCAGTTTGCGAGATTTGGGTATCCGGCCCGAAGGCACCGGTATCAGTGTTGTTGAGAGTTAGCTGTGTCTGCGGGTATCAGTTCAGTTTTGATAGTGACTCCGGGGAATAGTGTTCAGTAGTAGAGCGCAGTTGTCCGGCTACACCCGTGTTTGATCTGTTTGGGGCTGAAATACTGCTTGTTTTCCGTTTCAATTCAGAGATTCAGTGAGTTGATCCAGAACAGTTAGTGTCTTCCCCTTTGCTGAGGCAGGACTGAACATGACGCAGAACTCTGAAGAGATTGTGGTCATGACGGCCGCGTTGAGTCAGGAAACCATCCCACAGAATGATGCTACTGTTGATATGCCGCACCCGCCCAGGTCGCCCGCTGCACACCCAATCTGGACCCCCCAGTTCTATCAGGCTCGCGAGCCCACTACATTCGAGTTAATGGGGATGATAGGTGATCTTCAGAGGTCCGTGGCGGATCTCGCTTACGGAATGTCAACTTCACCACCGGTTGCACCATATGCTGGGAATTTCGAACCCCAAGAACCCCCGTTACTGGGGCGGATTGTGATTGAGCTTAATCAGCCGGAGATGGCCTCTACATACAACAGTGATGTACCAGTACCAACTCAAACCTCTCATCAGGCCGAGGCCAAAGGCAAAGATAAAGCAAAGGCAGATGCCGATCCCGTTGAACATCTGCTGTGGGCAGTAGAGGCTTTGAAAGCCGGGGGAATGAATAAGCAACAGGTATCCGCAGTTATGTCAAAAGCTGTGAAGAATGTCTTCCCCACTCCGCCTGAGGGCAGTACCAGTCAACCAGAGAATCGGGACAGGTCCCGTCATGCCAAAACAGTCCTTCCCACCCCCACCCTTGCATCCGGGAAGAATCAGAAATCCAAAGCCGCACCTGCCGACCCATTCGCCAGTGCATCTAGCAGGAGTGTTCAGGCTCCAAAATACCTGCCCCGAGGGCGCAGGGCCTTCCATCCTCTTCACATGCCTTTGTCTAGGGCACTTCTGATTTTGGCCAAAAAGGGGCATCTTACACCCCTCGAGCCTAGGCCGCTCCCCAAACCCCTTCCAGCAGGCCATGATGCTACACAGTACTGTGCGTACCACCAGCAATCCGGCCACTCCACCGATAACTGCTTTCGCCTCCGCCACGAGGTACAGGATTTGATTGATAACGAGATTATCCTCCCGCCCACTTCGGCCAAATCCGTCACTACAGAGTTCTTGGACTTTAATGACACGGATACCGAAGGCACAGATACCGCGAGTATGTGATCAGAAGGCGAATCGCCTGCGGGCAGTGTCTGGTACATTTTTGGGTGTGGCGTGTGGCACGCATTTTTTGAGCACCTGCCAACGCTAGTTTTCTAAATCCTGACTTGGGTGTCGAGTCAGTCTTTTTGTTTTGTTTTGAGCCTGTCTCTCTGTATTGAGTCAGTCCTTTTGCTTACAGGGTCTGTCTTGTTGTAACGAGTCAGTCCCTCTTGTATAGTATACCAGGTGATTTCGGGGTTGTTGCCTCAAACACCGTTTTGTCTTTCAATTAGTTGCTTTTGAGTTTGTTTCTGCTGAGGAGCCAGTTATACCAGCAAATCTGAATGAAACAGCTGCGGCTATCATGGGTCGAATTTGTTGCTATTTGAGCCAGCCGTGCCAGAGAATGTGAATGGAACGACAGTGCATTTCACCTGCTCTCTTGTGCCTTAAACATCGTCATAATGACCTAAGCTTTTCATAAAAACCCTTTTCGAACACTGCGGTGATGAAAACGAAGGGGAAGGAATTCCTCGGGTTTTTGCAAATTTTGATCATTTTGAGAAAAAGAAAGGCATGCTAAGCTGTTAATGAATGAAATCATGCTTGTCAGCGTGAGTACTGAGAAGGACCCTAACCTGATCCAGACTGGTTCCACACTATCTTCAACACGAGCGACTTGTCGCTTTCTTAAAAAAAAAAAAACTTTCAAAAACAAAACATTTTGTGCAGTCTTGCGAAGACTGGTGTGGAACCGCTCTTGAGATTGTGCAGCCCAGGATCACTCTCGGTCTCAAGTCTCAATTCATCTGTTACAAACTGGATCCGTTCGAAACGATCAGCACCATGAAATGCCTGTGTGGCCAGATTTGAAGCAGCCCTCGAACAAGAGGCATCAACGTCAGATCAAGAAGATCAGATCCCGCCAGGTAAGGCTCGTGAAGCAACCGTGATGGACCTTTCTGCAAGTCGATACAACAGCCACTCCCTTGGATACGGATGGCTTCGATCTCAAAAACCATTTGGCATGGACCTGTTACACTTTTACCCTTTGAGAGGCTCGCTGGGCCGAAAACCCGGAAGGGCGACCCAGGCAAAAGTTAGAGCAAGCAAAAAATACATACAAAAGGAAAAGAAGGAAAAAAAAAGAGAAGAAAAAAAATTGAAAAAGAAAAGAAAAAGAGGCTCGCAAGGTCGAAAACCCGCATCGGGCGTCTTGGCAAAAGTTAGAGCAAGCAAAAATACATACAAAGAGAAAGAAAAAAAAGAGAAAAAAAATGAAAAAGAATTGAAAAAGAAAGAAAAACAAGGCTCGCAAGGTCGAAAACCTGCAACAGGCGCCTTGGCAAAAGTAAGAGCCTGAAAATAGTAAAGGTTAAAATACCCGAGTGTACCTTAACCGGAACTACGTAAGGCTTGATTCCCATGTTTGGGATACGTAGGCAACTTCATCTTGAAGTCCAGCCCCCAACGCTTTCATAGCGTCTCAGTCCATGTCATGGTTTTGATCACTTGCCTCCTCCTAATCCGACGTCTCGGTTACAACGGCTGGAATGGAGTGATCAGCTTTCTCTTAAAGCCTAACCACTAACACCTTCCAGGTGACTGTGTCCATATATTGATTCAAGCCGTCTCCGTCTCCTTCGCGCCCGAGGGTCCGGTCGTCACCAATAAGGAGTGACGCACAGCATGCCGCGGCACCATCCAAACAAGGGGCAACTTTCCGTTGCCCTACGTTGCCAAAAGTTGCCCTAAGATTACCAGTTAAACTAGGGGCAACTTTTCGTTGCCTTATTCCCCCTTCAAGCAAGGGGCAATTTTCCATCACCTTCAATCCGAGGTCGCGCATCTCGAGGGTAAGTTCCGTGCTCGTCGAGCATCGTCTGTTTGCAAAAATAGTTTTTGAAAATTTTTACTGAGGTTGACTTTTTCTTGAAAATTATTTCATTTTCCAAAATCGGACCATGTTTGGACCCCAAAAGGAAAACTTTCAGTGCTCATAGCCTGACTTGCATGATCTCAAATCAAAAATTGAACAAGCATGTTAATCTGGCGTTCATTTTGATCAAAACTGTTTTAGAAAGAAAACGAAAAAAATGGTCAAAGTAATGAACTAGGGGCACAGTATGAGCCAGGTGTTCTGCCTCTTCCTTGTCATCAACGCGCCTTCCAGGAAAGCACTTTATCTATCAGAAGAAATAGCCGTGAGCTAGCTGTATCGGGCGTGAACCCGCGACTTCCTATTCACTCATTAACCACCCAGGGGAGGGATAAAAAAAATGAGAGAATAAAGAATAGAGAGGTGTAAGTCGAGAGAAAAGTGAGCAAGAGGGTTTGGAGAGAAAAACCGAGTTCGAGGGCCGAGTGGCGTGAGAAATCACACAAATCAGAAAGGGTGGGAAACCTCCCCCGAGGAATTGGCTCCTCAAGGTCTTTTATTTTCAAGCACGTCCGTGTGTCGTATCCTTTAATTTGTCGGTCTCAAGTTAGCTTTGAGTCTTTTCCGAGTGTGTCTCGTTGTGTTTAGGTCGTGTGCCTTTTATTTTCTTCACTTGAGTCCTTTCCATTGTGTTCAGTTGTAGGCTCGATACCCTGGTTGTGAAATCCCTTTTCTAAAGACAATCGTTTGTGCTCAGAATGCTGTGCCATTCTCTACATTTATGCGAGGCAAGAGAAGAAAAGGAAATTTTGGGTCATCCGAATGTGTTTCAACTTCAACTGTCTCAGTTTTGGTGATCCGTCTTGTCAGATTGGGCCAATTGTTCAAAGTTTGCCGTGTGCAGAATAGACCGGATATTGTGTTATGGGCTGTGTGCAGATTGATCCCCAGCAGAATATGGGCTATTTGTTCAGTTTGAGCAGTAATTTGTCTGGGTTGTTTGCTGTTAGTTGGTTGGTTATCCGATTATTACAGTGCAAATGCTCAATTTTCAGACAACAGATCCATATCATTTACATTTGAGGTGTAATATGATGTAATGCAGTGCAAAGTATGGAATACGCAGATATATGTAAATGCTACACTCTTTCAGATAAGAAGTTCGTTCCATTTCATAAATCTTTTCAAGTACATAAGTTCTGAAAACAAAAACCTGCCTGTGGCAGTACAAAGTACTCTATCTACCAACAAAAGAGAAAAGTACAAGAAAAGAAATGAAAGAAAAACAGCAGAAGTCTGTAATCGTCATCAATGGCCTCGCGCCGGAGGATCTGTCCTCGCCCTCTTCCTGGGCAGAAGCCCAGGAGCGCCGCCAGAAGTATCGCTGCCTGAGCCCGAGCCCGAGCTCGAGCTGTCTCCGGCCTCCTCCTCAGACAAGTCCGCCTCTGCCTCTGACTCACCGTCGCCCGGAACCGGAGCTCGTGAGCTGCTCCCCACGTGACCACGTCCCCCTCTGGTGCGAGGGAATCTCCTGCCATCTCGAGTAGAAATGGGAGGCCCAGCTGGAGCGCCGCCACCCACTGGAGGAATCGGGAAGGGAGGCTGAGAAGTACAAAAGGCAAATGCATCAGTATACATGAAGCAGTGTATGAGTACAGTGTGTGAATGCCGTGAGCAGTTTATCAGTACAGAATGCAGTGTATGAGTGCAGTGCATGAGTGCCGTGAGCAGTTTATCAGTACAGAATGCAGTGTATGAGTGCAGTGCATGAGTGCCGTGAGCAGTTTATCAGTACAGAATGCAGTGTATGAGTGCAGTGTATGAGTGCCGTGAGCAGTTTATCAGTACAGAATGCAGTGTATGAGTGCAGTGCATGAGTGCCGTGAGCAGTTTATCAGTACAGAATGCAGTGTATGAGTACAGTGTGTGAATGCCGTGAGCAGTTTATTAGTACAGAATGCAGTGTATGAGTGCAGTGTGTGAATGCTGTAAACAGTGCATCAGTGCAAGATGCAGTGTATAAGTACGGTGTATGAAAACCGTGAATAGTTTATCAGATTTTTGTGCAGTGTAACAGATTGTGCGAAACAGAGTATGATTTGAGACTGTGGTCAGTAGAACATACCGGCAGGCTGTAGACGGCCAAAGCGTCGAGAGTCCGCTGCAACATCCCCATCAGGGAGGCATTCAGCTCCACAGACTGACGGGTATACTCAGAGGAAGCCTGCAAAAGTATTAAATACATCAGTATTCTGTGGGATATCTGAATGAACTGAAATGGAATAACAATGCAAGATGCAGAAATAAAGTAATACATACCGGAGGCAAGTCAGGAATACCAGCCAACTCATGACCAGCCGGGGGAGGAGCAAAAGGGATCTGGTAGGTCTCCCCACTCTGCCCCCTATAAGTCAACATGGTAGGCAGAGCGGGCCAGCCCGTCCCTCGTCCCCTCTGCACTCCCCTCCTGCCGCGAGCTCGAGCCCTCTGTGATGACCCCACTCCTGCTCCTGCCTCTGCCCGGGCCGCTGGCACCGCAGGTCTCGCTGGATCAGCTCGGGAGCCCCTGCTCAAAGGCCGCATCAAGAAGGTCCGGACGTACTCTGAGTAGTCGCCCTCGCCCCTGTCGGCATCTACGTCCACGGCCCAGCCAAGGGTATAGTCCTCCATCTGCTGGAAGCTGTACCCCTCAGTCTCTCTCATGCGCTCGGGAGGAAGGATCGGAACTATCTGCTCCGGCAACCCTAGGGTCTGGCGTATGAAACGCTCACCCAGGTACCAGGCCCGACAGACCGGCCCCTCCAGGAGAATCCGGTAGCGCGAGGTCTCGATGGCGCCGGCATACCGATCTCGTATCACCGCTGGTAGTGGAGCCCACGGCTGCCAGGTGACCTGAAATGAAGTACAGTTGATTATCTACTGATACGGAAATGTACGCTTGAAAGCGAAGCTTAAACGGACTGTAAGTAAAACATACCTCGGTGGGGGTGATGGTGTCGAAGAAACGGCAGAAGAAGCTGAATGTGTCTCGGGGCCTCCGAGTGCACCTCCCATCGTAGCGGCGGGAAAAGGGAACGACCAGAGGGGTCTCCGTCTCCGGCACTGGCTCTAGCCTGGGAAAGTAGGCATAGACCCACAACTGCGAGACAAATGTCAGTATGATCATCAGATAAAGCAGAATACAGAGTAAAGCAGAAATAGCAGAGCTGCATGTGGTGCAGTGTATTGAGCAGAGTGTACAGTGTGAACAGTGTACAGTCAGTGTAAAGCAGGAGTATGTGTGTGCCGTGTGTACAGTATACAATCCGTGTGAAACAGGCTACAGTCTGTGCAGTGTGCAGAATATAGAAAGTATAGAGCAGAAATGTAAAGCAGAGAAGAAGACATACCTCCCAAGCTCGCCAGTAGCCCCCGAGCAACTGTCCGCTGGCACGGGAAACTGAGCTCATGTAGCCATAGAGAGTGGCCAAAGCGGCGCCACCCCAGTCATAGCGCAAAAGATCTCGGACATCCACCAGTGCACTCAGAAGGCAGAGAGGCACTGTGTTCGCCCGGTCGGCGAAGAGAGTCGTCCCAAATAGAAACATCAAGAAGCCACGTGCATACTGATCCACGGCCTCCTGGGTCATCGGGGCCGCGTCAGCAAGAAGGGGCTCCACCCGAAACTGCACCTCAAACCAAGAATAGCGGACAAAGCCAGGACGCGCCAGAGGCGGCGCCTCGCCAAGCAAGTAGACCTGAGCCGCGGTCCACTCGTCCATGTCTGTATCGAAGGGGATCGGATCACCCCCCACCCCGATGTCGGTGAGCATCGAGAAGTCGTAAGGGGTCATCGTCATGTCCCCAGTCGCCGATAGGTGGAATGAATCGGTGGTGTCCCACCACCTCTCTGCCAGGGCGGCAAGAAGAGGTCTGCAAGCAGAGAGCCTAGAGAGTCCCCGGCAGAAGGAGCCAAAACCCGCCTCATCGACAATGTGGCGAACTGCGTCTGGAAGCTCGCCATACCACTCGCGAGCAACGATATTCCCATACCCACGGATGGTATGGGAATCTCCCTGTTTACAAACAAATGGTTGCAAAGCAATATGAAACATGCAGTTCTGAGGAAACATGTTAAAACTGATATAAGTCTAGCATATATGCAGATTTTCAGATTCAAACAGAAACCGGGTACCGGTGTGCTTACAGTAAACTACAAGCGCGTGATGCGTCAGTGTGTTTTAGATGCTCCAGTGTAAACTTGGTGCATGTGTGCCCATTTTTCAGATTCAAGCAGATATCGGGTTTCAGCGTACCAGTGGGTGGGCTACGGCCCGTGATATGTCAGTGCTCCTATGAGGATCAGTGTAAACAGCATGTGTGCGTGTTTTTCAAAGTTCAAATAGAAGCCAGGTCTCGGTATGTTTCAGTGAACTACAACGTGTGATGTGTCCGCGTGTTGGTGTAGTTTTGTGCAAATCTGGCATACGTGCGAGTTTTCAGATTCAAGTAAGCACCGGGTGTCGGTGAATTTGCAGTGCAATGTGTGCCGTGTGTTTGAGTGCTTGAGGCTAGTGCAGTGCGTGTGCATGTGTGTCGGTCCTAAGCAGATATCAGTTATGAGTTTGTCTACAATCAACTACAGTACAGTCCATCAGAACTAAGCAGTTAATGGGTTCAGTTAGCTACGGCAGTTGACAGGAAATCCTACATTGCAGAAAATAAAAGACGAGAGTGTTACCTCGGCGGCACCAAAAGACAAGTGGGAGGCCGGCTCGCGCAGCAGAAGCTCCGGGTCCAAAGCCCTGTCAAAGCCGCGGAAGTGGCGGAGTCCGTCGGGCGGTAGCACGTGGATCGCCGGGCGGTAGGTCGCCGGGTCGAATGGTCGCTCACTCAGTGGCAGGAGCTCGACCCCGGGATCCATCTCGTGGTCCGGGGGAGTCCCGACATGTGGAACATCATCGGCCATAGCAATGGAGATGAGAAAAATGGCCGGAAGAAGAAAAATGGGCCGGAATGCGAAAAGTCAACTGGGAAGTCAACCCCGAGAGGGTCGGAAATGGCCGGGAAGGTTGGAAGAGGAAAATACACGGAAATGTAGAGAATACCAAGGGGAACAAGTCCCGAAAAAGCGGAACTAGCAAAAAGTGCACCGAAATGAGATTTCAATCGGTTCAAAATGTCCGAAACACAAAGAATATCGCGAATCCGACGACGAAAATGGCGCGAAAACTCAAAGAAATGAGCAAAAGAGGAGGAAAAGAGACTCGAGAGAGAGAGAGAGTGAAAGATTTCGGCGAAGGAAAAGTGAGGAAATAGGGTTTCAAGCCCTATTTTATAAAGCCCAAGGTGAAATGGCAGTTCTGCCCCCGATCAGGCATTTTCTGCCGGTCGGCACTATTTTGTGCCGGTCGGGACATTATTGTGCCGGTAGAGAAGTTTAGGCAGCCGGTGGACTTCCCACCCAGCCGGTGGTGTTCCTAATGCCATGTTTAGGCAAATTGAGGAGTTTTGGGTCTTCATAGCCCAAGAAAGTGCCAGAAAATGCACCCCCGATGTTCAACCGGCCTCCGTTTCGACTTCGGACTGTGTCTACTGTGAGTGGCACTCAAATTCAAGTGAAGATTGTATCCTTTTGTATCCTTTTGTCATTTACAGAGATTCAAAAGTTGCCCCATGTGCGTTGCACGCATCCATCGCTTTCTCCGGCGCATCGTATCGCGCCATCTTGCACGTCCCTTGCGACTTGCACTGTTTTGCATTATGGCATGCGTGTCATATTCTTTCATTTTGCATTTCATCGCATCTCGAGGTACGTGTGCCTCATTTTGCATTTCATTTTGCATTCCATTTGATTCACGTGAGGTGTACTACTTCACGTGTTTCGTTCCGCATTCCATTTTGATCCACGTGAGGTGTACTACCTCACGTGCCTCATTTCACATTTCATTGCATCTCGAGGCACGTATGCTTCGCATTGCACTTCCTTTTCCATTCAGTGAGGTATGCGTGCCTCATGAGTATTCCATTTTGCCGCGGTCTGACGAGACCTTAAACACGTATGATCCGGCGGGACCAAAAACACGCGCGGTCTGACGAGACCTTAAACACGTATGATCCGGCGGGACCAAAAACACGCGCGGTCTGACGAGACCTTAAACCCGCTTGACTACATTGTCCCGTGCTCTATTACAAGCACTATCATGCATTTGTGCTTTGTACCGTTGCCCCTCACGGTCTGACGAGACCTTAAACACGTACGGTCTAGGAGACCTTAAATCCTCGGGAGGTGCAAGACCTTCGGTGCATTAAGATGTGCACCTCATTGCATTTGGCATGCATTCGCTCGCATTGTTTCGCGCACCTCATCGGTTGCCCCCCCCTCGGTCTGGCGAGACCTTAAACACGCACGGTCTAGGAGACCTTAAATCCTCGGGAGGTGCAAGACCTTCCGTGCATTAAGGTGTGCACCTTGTCGCATTTGGCATGCATTCATTCGCACTGTTTTGTGCACTCGCGTTGTCTAACGCATCGCGCTATTTCGCGCATCATATTGCATATTGCATGCATTCCATCGCGCTATTCTGCGCATCTTATTGTTGCCCCACACCGGTCCGGCGAGACCTTAAACCCGCTCATTTGCATTATCATGCATCTCAAAAACCGCGTGTTGGCGCGCATTTCAAACACATGCATTGTCATGCATACATTGTACATCCCGGTCTAGGAGACCTTAAATCCTCTGAAGGTGCGATTCCTTTGGTGTTTGTCGTGCCCGAACGACTTTCGGTGGTCTGGTAAAGCCACCTGTCTGTGCTCGCGGTGAGTTCCTAGAAGATCAACTGGGACGGTGAAAACTAGAGTTCGAACGGCTTATGCCTAGAACGCAAAGGTTCGGAATTTCCAAGACTAAAGTCTGGTTTAAATACCCAGGGGGATGAACCCTCGGCTTGAAATCTGTATGGAAGCCCCATAGGTTGAGGCGGCGTGTTTACGCCTCAACTCTGGATACTGAACCAACCTAGTGTATCGCCCGGTTGGTAAGATAGGGAAAGCCACAATCATAGCCATTGCATCAACATGCATTGTCATGCATCATTGTAAATATTGCATGTGTCATGCATTTCAAAAAAAAAAACACATGCATGTGTCATGCTTTTCATTGTAGTATAGTGCATCTGTTATGCATTTTCTGTAAATATCCATATCCATTGCATTTTAGCTGCATGCATCTATTGCATCACTTCCATCTATGGCTTGCGCCTTTCCAAGTTGAGCTTGGTCTGGTATGTGCCCATATTTTTCGTGTCAAAACACAGTTGTCGAGCTTTTGTGTCCGAGCTTTGAGGGTAGCGGCACCGCTTCTGTGTTAGACATGGCCTGTATGTGTATATGCCTTTCCTAGGCAAGATTTGGTTTGGCCCGCGTGCCATATCCATTGTATCCATATCCATTGCATTTTAGTTGCATGCATTCATTGCATCATCCTCCATCTATGGCTTGCGCCTTTCCAAGTTGAGCTTGGTCTGGTATGTGCCCATATTTTTCGTGTCAAAACACAGTTGTCGAGCTTTTGTGTCCGAGCTTTGAGGGTAGCGGCACCGCTTCTGTGTTAGACATGGCCTGTATGTGTACATGCCTTTCTTAGGCAAGATTAGGGTTGGCCCGCGTGCCATATCCATTGTATCCACTCCCACTGCATTTAGTTGCATGCATTTACTGCATCTCCTTCCATCCATGGCTTGCGCCTTTCCAAGTTGAGCTTGGTCTGGTATGTGCCTATACTTTTCACGTCGAAGCACGGTTCTGTATGCAGAAGTTCTGTGTTAGACATGGTTTGTATGCGTACATGCCTTTCCTAGGCAAGATTCGGCTTGGCCCGCGTGCCACATCCACTGTATCCATTTCCATTACATTGTAGTGTAATTGTTGCATCCGGCATTAGGATCATTATTCTTTCGTCAGCGGGTCGTCACCCCACTTATGTCAATCCACCCAATACTTGTTCTTGTGTCCGTGCGAAGTACTCATAGATCAGACATCGTTCTATGGGAGACGGACTTGTTACCTCCACCAATCTATTTGACATTTGTGTGGTTTCGAACCGCTCATGATTGAATCATGATTCAATTGCCCTGCGTGTAGTTTGCATGTAGTTTTTAATTACATTGCATTTTCATTTGCATTAACTATACATAGTTTTGTATATATTGCATACCATTCAGCATTCACATTGCATATGACATGCATGTTGCTAATCATATTGTACCTGTTAAGTTTGCTTTCTTTTCAGGCACGATATTGTATGTACGGCTCATTTACCGCTGGTGGAACCAGACGAGTCGCACAGGTATTGTATTTCTCCGAGTGAGACGTATTGAGAATTCCATAATTCTCTTACATCCTTTCTGCATTGTAGTGTAGATTGTTGCATGTTAGCTTATAACTGTCGCATGTGTGCTTCATTACAGCTTCCTTTGCATGATCATAAGTTATGCTCGGCTTCTTGCATGTTCAGTTGCATTTTGCCCCCGCCTACGGGCGCATATCTTATCCTTGGCATGTGTGCCTCCCGTATGAACTACGCTGGTTTGATTCCCTGAGGGATACGTAGGCAGCTTGCGAGTTCAACCATTTGCGCTTTGTATGTTTGTCCAAGTCTTCGGCCTTGTCAAAAATGGGTCGTCTCTGGACTTTGACATTCACTCCCGTCATTGTTATGACTTTCGAGTTCTGTCAAAGAGGGGCAACTGTAGACACCCCATTTTTGACCGTCCTCAAGATTTGGACGTCACCGCCCGAACACTCGGTGATCATCCATGTGTGTGTTCGTTTGGAGTTCCCGGAGCTCTCGGCTCGCGCGCCTTGCCTCAGGACCTCCGAACTTGACCGTTTTGTGTCCGGTTTTGCACCAGACACCTGTGTTTTGCCTTAGAGGGGCAGGGAATACTTTGTGAGGCATTCCCACATACCACCGGCTGTGGCTAGAGGCCACCGGCTGGCTGTATTTGCCACCGGCACTATATTGTGCCGGTCGGCACTATTTTGTGTCGGTCGGCACTTGTTTTGGCAAAATGACCAATTTGCCCAGCCGACCACTGTGCACTTGCTTTCTGAGATATTTTCAGACAGCTTTTGAGCTTTTTCTTCCCCTCCATACACGTGTATGGAGGGATGAGCTTGTTTGGTAACTTAACTTGTAAGTTTGGTTGCCTAGACAAGGGGACTCTCTTCTCTTGGCTCAAGGGAGAGACTTCTTGAGAGATTTCAGCCATTTTTAGAGAGAGTAAGCTCTGGTTTAGGTTAGAATTGTTATATCTATCCTATCTCTCTCTTTTCTTGCTTATTTACTACACTAGGTGCTTTAGTTCACACTATTGCACACAAGCACCTAGTGTTACACCTTCTTCTTGGAACTAAGGCTCCAGCAGGTCGTACTTGAAGTTCTTGGTGGTTTTTGAGCTCAAGGGACCAAGCACAACAACCTTTGTGAAGATAGTCATCAAGGGTAAGAAACTAGTCATTTTTTTACCCCATTCTTGCATTCCATTTTTACCTAGCTTAGACCTGTTTTTGTGCTTGGTGATCAACACATAAAAGTTCTGTTTTTTTAGCCTCTTGATTGTTTATTAAGAGTGCTTAGTGGTTTGGGGAAGTTTGACCCCCTTTAGACCTTGAAAAGGGTCACTTTTTGTGCTATTTTGGAGAGATCCGGGACTTGTGTGTTTGGGCCTCTCCACCACTGAAATCTTGAGGGATTTCAGTGGTGGAGATGGTGCCATAAAGTCCTAGAAAGGGGAGGGCCACCCCCTCCCCTTGATGTCCTTGAAAAGGACAAATTTTGCTTCCTTATGGAGCCTCATGCTTGAGTGTGTGTTGAGCATGTTTGACTTGTTTTCCATGCTTATATTGCCATGATATAACATGCTTTCAAGATGGTTTTGGTCTCCTATGCATGTTTAGTATAGTTGCCTTGTAATGCCCTTTTATGCCTTAACATGCCTAGGTTGTGTGCCCTAGTTTCTAGCATGTTTTAGGCTTGTGTTTGTGAAGCTTTTGTGCTTATATTATCATGTTTTAGGTCTGTCCATAAGTATTTGGGTCAATCTTAGCATGTTTAATATAGCCTCTTTGTATTTGGCTTGTTGGCCTCAAAAGCATGAATATGTAGTATGCCATGCTTGCTTTATTTTTTTTTGATGGTTGGAACCATCTAGCATGCCATTTCAGTCCTTCATACATGCCGGTTTGATTGCCTTGCATGCCTCTTTAATGCTTTAAGAGTGTGTGTTAAGTACCCCATGTTTTGGCTTCGATGCATGCCTTTAGCTTAATGATTCTTAGATGCCATCTAAGTAGCCATTTGGCTTTGTTTTGACATGCTAAGAACCTGTTTTTGGTTGTTAAGTGCATGCCATAATTGCCTCGCATAAGTGTGGTTTGATCCCCCATTGACTCGCCTTAAGCCTAGGCCATTTGCATGCTTCGTTTGGCATGCTTCATTGCATGATTTGGCATCATGTTTAACTTGAATTTCAGAGCTTTAAATGCATATTAGTTGTCCATGTTTGGCCTCTTTAAGTGTGCATGAGAGTTACTTTTGTATGCCTAAGTCTTGAGCCTTAACACTTGCATGTGTGTGTGTGCATTTGGTCTCATTTTCTAGGCACTTTGGCTACTGATTTTAGGCCTTTTTGAGTTGCCTAATTCATGTCTAAGTCCATTATTCCATTGGTTTGCATGCTTGTATTATATGCTTGTTTGTATGCTTGCATAAATGCATCGCATAGTTCATGTTGCATCCTAGATAACATGCTTAGGATTGCATCACATTGATATGCATACCAAGCCTCTTGAAGTGAGTTTGATAGAGGTTTGGTACCCCTTTTGTGCCTATGTGTTTTGCATGCATTTGAAAGTGAAGTTGCATTCTTGACTCTTAGGGCCATCATGCATGGAAATGCGCGATTGGTGGTCCGGGAATCGAGGCACATGCCCCCTTGAGTCAATAACATGATAAGGGGTATGTTTTGTGCACACATGCTTTGAATTGCATTGCCATGCATTTTGTTGTCCTCTGCTGCTGTGAGTTGCAGGATCTGCAGAACATTTTGTGCCGACCGGCACTTTTTAGTGCCGACCGGCAGTATTTTCCCAGCCGATGGAACAATTCAGTGCCGGTGGCCTTATCCTTCAGCCGGTGGTGTTCTACCCCAGCCGGTGGTACTCCCCAATGCCCTGAGAGGCACTCCTGGAACTTTGGCAATTTTCTGAGGAGGATATCAGGGAAAACAGAGGCACACTTGCATGACAGTGCGATTCCGAGCGAGTCCCGGGCACGCGCCGCACTTGAGCCCTCCCCCCGAGGCACTTACTGCTTTAATTAGATTAATTATTTGTTTAATTAATTTAGTTGATTTGTAATATTTAATTAGCTAGAATAGTCAATTATTCCGGTCTGTATTATTATTTTGGTCCCTCCGAGCGAGGGCACAAATGTAATAAGTGTGTGTGAGTGGGTGCATGTCTTCCAACCCCCATTTCTTTCTCCCTTTTATTTACCTGCTTACGATGGTATATTAGGGCATTTTAAATTAGCATACCTTATGCAATGCATGCGTGCATTCATGCATTTGTTTACATGCATTCGGGCTCGGCACATCATGCAAACTGCACCGTACTTTCAATTCCAAATTGAATACGTGATAGTTGTCGCATCTCATGTGCCATGTTTAGGGTTAGCCGAGCCTGCTCTAGATTACATCTCTGTGTGTGATGCATCAGCCACTTAACATGAACTAGGTCACGCATGTTTGCTAACTAGTTTACTGTTTTGGCACGGAGTACGATGTAAGTTTTTATGGCTTTAGCATATCGCATGCGTGTGAATGTTCACCATGACAGTATGCTCGCCATGCGGCTAAGTGCTTACATGATAAACTGTTTGAATGCCTGTGGGTGGAGGTTGGATTACTTGAGTTGGAAAAACTCGTTGAAATCCGTGTTTTAGCCTACTTGCGAGTAGCAATTTCAAACTGTTTTCCAAACAAGACGGATATGCAATGCTTATTTCCAAATTAGGCGATCTAGTCTATACTTGTTTGATGTGCGCACAACATAGTAATTCTAGGCTAATAACCGGAATAAGAACGCATAGAGTTTTCAAAATTGGATATCACGGTTAGTAGAGGCCGGTCTTCGGACCGGGCGAAAGGGGGTGCTCATAGCTGACCTTCCCCGATCGTACCCAAGCTCCCGAGCCAAGACCACTTTGGTGATGACGGACACGTGGCCTTCGGCACCGAGTCAGGGTTTCCTAAATTTCCCCTTTTAAAATATTTAGGTGGCGACTCTGTAATCTGGCAAAGCAGTCCATGTTTGGCACTTCTTTTCTAAAACAAATCTATTTTTCTTCAAAACGATTTGCCAGAGTTGGACTCTTTGGTTCAGATTTAGAACCGTGACAAATTGAGTCCTTTGAACTGTAGTGAACCCAATGTGAACAGAACGGGACTAACCCTCCCGGGATGCGTTCGGGGACGTCTACAATTATCAACATGCATCCCTTGAAATTCAACAAATTCCAATACCATAATCCACAATTCTATAACATATTCAATGTTAATAACATACTTGCATTTCCGTAATACGTTCAACATATACAATGTTTTACAACTTAAGACATATTCAATGCTCTTAAAGTTTATCAATACAACAAAATTCCCAATACATGGTTACACATTAGCAAACAAGTCCAGATATTTTTCACGGACATCCAACTCACGTTCCCATGTGGCTTCTTCCACCCCGTGATGTTTCCACAAAACCTTCACCAAGGGTATCGTCTTGTCTCGCAAGACTTGATCTCGCCTATCCAAGACCCTCACCGGTCTCTCCTCATACGAGGCATCCTCATCAACCTCTAAGTCAGTCCAATCCAATACATACGACGGATCCGGCTCGTACTTCCGAAGCATACTAACATGAAACACGTCATGCACTCCGGACAACTGCGGCGGTAAAGCTAAACGGTAGGCAACCTTGCCAATCCTCTCAAGGATCTCAAAAAGGCCAATAAACCAAGCGGACAACTTCCCACTCTTACCAAATCTCATCAAACCCCGCCTAGGTGATATTTTCAGAGAGACGTGATCACCCACCTCAAATGAAAAAGGCCTCCTCCTACAGTTGGCATAACTCTTTTGGCGACTCTGGGCAGTAACGAGTCCCTTACAGATAAGCTTAACTTTCTCCGTCGTTTCCCGTACCAACTCCGGGCCCAACAAAGGTGAATCACCCACCTCGGCCCAACACACTAGAGACCTACACGGTTGGCCATACAAGGCCTCAAACGGTGCCATACCAATACTCGATTGGAAACTGTTGTTGTAGGCAAACTCCACTAAGGGCAAGTGCCTCTCCCATGACCCACTAAAGTCAAGGACACAGCCTCGAAGCATATCCTCAAGGATCTGAATAGTACGCTTGGACTGCCCGTCAGTCAGAGGATGATAAGCCGTGCTAAACGTCAATCTAGTGCCCAAAGCACTCTGCAAACTCTGCCACAACCTAGCAGTAAAACGTGGATCCCTATCTGAGACGATCGACACTGGGACCCCGTGCAATCTCACTATATCCTGAATATATAAGTCGGCAAGATTATCTACCGAATCTCTCACGCGCATAGGGATAAAGTGCGCCGACTTAGTCAACCGGTCTACAACCACCCAAATAGCATCACTACCCCGCTGAGTCCTCGAAAGACCTACAACGAAGTCCATCATGACATGCTCCCACTTCCACTCGGCAATAGGCAAGGGTTGCAACAAACCCCCTGGCCTCTGATGTTCGGCCTTCACTTGCTGACAAGTAAGGCACTTCGATACAAAAACTGCCACATCTCTCTTCATACCCCGCCACCAAAATTGGCGACCCAAATCACGATACATTTTAGTGCCTCTCGGATGCACCGCAAGGCGCGAATGGTGAAACTCTCGGAGTACCTCCTCTCGGCAAGACTCCGGCACAAACAAACGATCTCGGTATTTCACACTCAGGTCAAGATACACAGTCAAACCCTTCTCAGCCTTCCCACTGGAGATCTTCTCCCGGAGGGATTCTACCTCAAGGTCACCTCTCTGTGCCTCTAACACTCGATTCACAAGTGTAGGCTGCGCAACTACAGAAAACAAGGCCGCAGTCTCAACAGATTCACCCAAAAGCAAATCAAACTCGCCAAGTGCACCCAGCATTTCCCACTCCCAGATGGCTATACAAGCTACATCGCTAATGGATTTCCTACTAAGGGCATCGACCACAACATTGGCCTTTCCCGGGTGATAGTGCAATTCGAAATCGTAATCCTCAATGAACTCCATCCACCTCCTCTGCCTCAAGTTCAAGTCTTTCTGTGTAAACAGATATTTCAGACTCTTATGATTCGAGAACATCTCGAATCTCTCACCATACAGATAGTGCCTCCAAATCTTCAAGGAAAAAATCGCAGCTGCTAACTCTAAGTCATGCGTAGGGTAATTCCTCTCGTGTATTTTCAACTGCCGCGAGCCATAGGCTACCACTTTCCCTCTTGCATCAGCACACAACCCAAACCCTCTCGTGAGGCATCACAATAAACCGCATAACCCAAACCTCGCTCCGGAATAATCAGAACTGGAGCAGTAGTAAGTCTAACCTTATGTTCTTGGAACTACTTTTCACAAGTCTCACTCCACACAAACTTGACCCCTTTCCGCGTCAATTTAGTCAACGGCGAAGCTAGCCTGGAGAAATCCTTCACAAACCGGCGGTAATACCCAGCTAACCCCAGAAAACTGCGAATCTCAAAAACACTCTTAGGCTGTGCCCAATCCTACACTGCCTCTATCTTGGATGTATCAACAGACACCCCTTCCCCAGAGACTACATAGCCTAAGAACTTAACCTATCTTAGCCAGAACTCACACTTCCCAAACTTTGCATACAGCTTATGGGCTCTAAGCAACTCAAGCACCACTCTCAAGTGCTCCTCGTGCTCTTCCTCAGAAGGTGAATAAATCAGAATGTCATCCACAAAAACGACCACAAAGCGATCTAAGAACTCCCGGAAGATCCGGTTCATCAAGTCCATAAACACTGCCAGTGCATTGGTGAGCCCAAAAGGCATCACCAGAAACTCATAGTGGCCATACCGCATACGGAATGCCGTCTTCGGGATATCTTCCTCCCTGACCCTCAACTGATGGTAACCCGATCTCAAGTCTATCTTAGAGAAACAACGGGACCCTTTCAACTGGTCAAACAGATCATCTATACGGGACATAGGGTATTTGTTCTTAACCATAGCCCGATTCAATTTCTGGTAATCGATACAAAGTCTCGAGGCACCATCTTTCTTTTTAGCAAAGAGGACCGGTGCTCCCTAAGGCGAAGTACTAGGGCGGATAAAGCCCTTATCTAGCAACTCCTAGAGTTGAATCTTCAACTCACTCAATTCGGCTGGGGCAAAATGATACAGTGCCATAGAAATCGGTGTCGTGCCAAGCACTAAGTCAATAGAGAACTCAATCTCTTGATGAGGTGGTAAACTAATAAGGTCCTCGGGAAAAACATCCGAGTACTCACAAACCACACTGGGTAACTCAATCTGAACCTCATCACACTCACTACTCATAAAGCTAGCGAGAAGACCACTAAGCTCACTCCGCCCTCGCGGATCATACACTGGTGGCAAAACACTACCAACCCGATCCCCCAAGAAATTAAAACAATCCTCGCTCAAGGTACATATAGTAACCCTCTGGCGGTAGCAATCAATAACAGCCCGGTATGATGATAACCAGTCCATACCCAAAATCACATCAAAACCCGACATAGCCATTACTACAAAAGAAAATGGAAGTCGGCGGTCGGCGACCTCTATATCACAACCTCTACACCCTTGTTTCAAAACCAATTCACCCCCAACAGGCGATACAACACAAATAGGAGAAGCTAATTGCGCCAACTCCAACCCCAAAATAGATGAAAATGCAACAGATATAAAGGAATGGATGCACCCGTATCAATCAACACATTGGCAACCGAGTTACAAAACAAAAAGGTACCTCGCACAACAGATGAAGCCGGTACAAGATCCTATGCGGTAACAACATACACGCGCCCTGAAGGTCTCTGATCTACCTGCTCACCTCTCGGAGCAAAAGACTGCTGCACAGACTGAGACGATGAAGCCCCCTGGTTGGCCCTCGAGGCCTGAACTGACTGTGCGGGCTGAAAACTCTGCGTCTACCTCGAACCAGACGCACCAGATGTGCCACTCAACTGTGGGCAAAACCTTTTCAGGTGCCCCGCCTGACCACACTAGTAACAAGAGAGTGGCTGGCCTCTGCCCTGACTCTGGCTCTGAAGTCGAGCCGAAGATGAAGTTGCTCTCTGACCTCCTCCCCTTTGCGGGCAAGCTGGAGACTTGTGGCCCAGCTGACCACATTTATAACAAGTAATGTCTCCCTAACTGCCTCTCCCAGAGCCTGAACTCGGCACTGGAAAGGTAGATCTCGCAAAAGCACCCTGGGACTGCTGAAGGTTAGAACCCCTCTGCCTCCTACCATCCCCCTGGCGATCCTGACTCCTCTTGGAGCCCCTCATCCTCTTCTCCTCCTCGTGCATAATAATCTCCAGATGCGCTGTAGCATCCACAAGGCATCCATACTCCCGAGTCATGGACCCAGCAACCCTAACCTTGAGTCCGTGTCTCAACTTCTTCTCGAACTCAAGACAACGGCATTCCTTAGACGCCACTAGCTCAGGTGCAAACCTAGATAAACTGGTAAATGCGGCCTCAAACTCGGCCACTGATGAACTCAGCTACTTGAGCTGACAGAATTGATCCCTCAACTTCTCCCTGACAACGGGAGACAGAAACTTCTCTTGAAAGGCACTAACGAACGCCTCCCAAGTGCCTCTAATACGGCCCCGAACAAACTTCCACCACTGACCCGCGTCTCCCTTCAACTGGAAGGACGCCAAGGTCACCTTCAAGGCCCCGTCTACGATGCCAAGCATCTCAAACGTCTTCGTCATCTGCTCAAGCCACTCATCAGCCTTAAGTGGCTCTTTCGGATCTCCCAGAAACTCGTCCGGGTTAGACCAAAAAACTCCCTCTTCAGAAAGAAGGCCTTGCCTCAGCAACATGGGCCTGGACTGGATTCTCAGCCTTGAGAATGTCCATGGATTCCCTCAAAGCTCTTGCCATCTCGCGGGCTAAGGCGCCCATGGCCTGCTGGCCTACTGGCTCGGCCACATTGGCCTGACCAACACCCTCCTACTGCGTCGGAATCTCATCCGGTGTAGGCATTTCCTGCCTCCTAGGCCTACCTCGCCTACCACCACGTCCTCGTCCTGACATCCTAATAAAGGTAACAAAGACATTAGCACATTGACAAATGTGCCGAAGCTATTTCACTCGCGTTCTAATACATTGGACAACAGTAATTCATTCTACGTAAACACACAATCACATAAGCACTTACGAATTTCATTTCCGGATAATGACAGTCCCATGGCGTTGCTAAAGTTCCAGTTAGAAACAGCATTGATCAAGTACTTTTCCAATAGGACTCCCAGAAACCCAAGGATCCAATCAATATCCTAGAAACTAAATCCCATACCTATATAGTCACATAAACATGTTATCACATAAGCACATAACATTACATCTAAGTCTCTAACAAGCGAGACAAACCCATTGTGGTACTAACCACTTCCCACGTACCCGAAGTATTCAAACCCGGTATGCTCTGATACCAAGTTGTAACGCCCTCACAAATAAACCCATAATCATACATTCATGATATAAGAAAGAGATATCATATTCCCAACATCAGAGTATTCTTACAAGAGATATTTCATGTTGACAACAAAAGTAAATGCCCTATAGGCTTACAACTTTCCAAGTCAACACTTGGGTTCAACAAAAATAGAGTTTTAATTCTTTACACAAAAATAAGCCCTTGGCTTGATATACATGTAATACAAAAGATAATCACAAAAAGATCTCTCAGCCTCTAAGCCTCCCAAGCTATGTCCTTGGAGGTGGCATGTCACCTGCACCTGAAAATGATGTCCCGTATAGGGTGAGCCAACGTCCAGTAGAGATATGCTAAACATAATATGAGCAATAACTAAAACATTAGTATTTGATAAATGTTCAACTCATATAAACCAACGTACATCCTTATCATAACCAATTCATAATCATCGACACACATATATATAAATGATTTCCATTCTTTTCTATTCCATAATCCAAACCAAGTCATAGTTATGTTTCTCTGTTCATCCAGACAGTATATAATGAGACTACAACTCATATCAACAATACTTCAATTTCAAATGAGATAACAACTCATATCATTAACACTTCAATACTTCCATTTATCTACGTTACGCAAACGCAATAAGGATTTTGGGACTTTCACCCTGGACACTCCGGCCAACTTAGTTATCACTGGAGTCCATCCCCTATCTCCTCCCAAACATCCTGTTTAGGAGTACATCCCCTATCTCCTCCCAAACTGTGGAGTACATCCCCTATCTCCTCCCAAACAACATACATATACAATGTATTAAACACTTATCATATAAAATGATCAAGCAAAGCACATATTCAATGTATTAAGCCATCCGTCATATTCAATGACTTATTCAATTGAATTGGTTTTAATTCGCCTAATCGTCATGCAGTATCTACAACAATCAAGACTATCCTCCACCGATAGACCAAAGCAATTATTTCTAAACAGATAATAAATGCATCAACGAATAAGTTATCAACATTTTCAAAGGTGAGTGACTAGTCAAACCAACTCCACCATTCATTCTCATAACTTCTCGATTTCATTATTTCCAAACCAATTTCACATTCTCATAATAAATGTCATTAATTACACTAATGACCCAATTAAACCCAACCAAGGTATTTTCCCATTTTTCTCAAAATTGACCCAAAGTTCCAAATATCATCAATAGACCTCAATAACTTCTTTTTAATGCTCAAATACATATATATAGCTTAAAGAAATAAAAACCCCTCTTTACACATTTCAAGATTTAAAACCCTAACTCCCAAACTTTCCCAACTTCAACATTTAATCAAAATGACCACATGTTTATGTCAAAGACCATAAATATGAGTAGTTATCCCTACCTCAAAAGAAGAAACCCAAAGGAGATGATGAAGAAACTCGAAGGTGCTCCAAACCCACAACTTTTTGGATCAAAATGGAGCCCACGCGAAGCTCAAGCTTTTTAATGAAGGAAGGGGGGTGAAGAGATCACTTTATCTTAGCCAAAATGTAGAGAGAGAGGGTATTCTAGAGAGAGAAGCTCTCAAAACTAGGGTTTTGAAATGTTATAGAGAGAGGAAGAACCGAAAAAGTGATCCAAAATGACCCAGCTGCTAACTGATATACGTTTAGTCCGCTCGAGCGGAGAATAGAAGCGTAAGACACAAAAAACTACACCCGCTCGAACTCAAAAATACCCGCTCGAGCGCCAAGGCACAACACCAAAGCACTACCCGCTCGAGCGCAAAGGGACCCACTCGAGCGTAGAATACACTCATCTAGAACTTTTACAGACTTCAAACACCCGCTCGAGCGCAAAGATACCCACTCGAGCGCGACTCGCTCGAGCGTGAAAAACACACCTGCAGTATTTTTGCAGATGCACAAAATGCAGAAAGGATGCAAACTCCACTCGAGCGCAACAAGACCCGCTCGAGCGGATCATCAAAAATCTGGGCAACAAGAATAGAGACCAAAGCTCAACCAACCTGTTCGAAACACACCCAAGACATTTCTAAACTCAAATTCAAAGAATTAAAGGACGGAATTGAAACATATACCACAACAGACATCCACGGAACCAAGTTCGGAATACAAATCCAATGGATGGAAAATCGGGATCGCTATAGATAACACCAAAGAGTCCAAATCCGGCAAATCTTTTGGAAAATCAATTTTGAATCCAATTTCCAAAAATAGACAGCTTTGCCAAATACAGAGTCGCCACCTAAATATTTTTGGGAAATTTAGGAAACCCATGACTCGTGCCAAAGGCCACGTGTCCATCATTACCAAGATTGTCTCGGCTCGGGAACTTAGGTATGAGAAGGGAAGATCTTGAATTGAGCACCCCCCGCTCGCCGGATCAAAGATCGGCCTCTACTAATCATGATGTGAATCTTATTTACATTATATGCTTTTGTTCTGATTATTAGGCTAGCATTACTCTGTGATGTGCACACACACAAGTATAGACTAATTTGCAAAAACTGAAACACTTGATTTCATGTTTGTTTTTTAAAAGAGTTTACACATGTGCCACTTGAAAAAGTGAGCTCAAATGTACATGAATCAAACTATTCCAATTCAAGCAATTAGCCTTTATCCACAGGCATTCAAACTGTTTATCATTTAAGCAATTAGCCTTATGGCAAGCATGCTAGACATGGCAACAATCACATTCGTGCAATATGCTAAAGCATAAAAGAGCTCACCTAGTACTCCAAGCCAAAAAGATGAAAGAGTTAGGAAAAATGCGTAATCCTAACTATGCAATGTGACTAATGCAACGCATGCGATATGCAATCTAAATAGGCTCGGCTACTTTACATAACATGTGAATTAATTTGATAGCATGTGGTCTAAGCACGTTTTCAAAGAAGCGTTAAACTAACAGTGCAAGTTAGAGTAATGAACCGAGCCTTGATACATGCAAGACAAGTGGATGCAAGGCATGAGAGATGCTAAACAAAACATGATGCCCTAAACTAACCAACATAAGCTAGTAAATAAAAGGGAGAAAGACGTACACATTATTACAATTGTGCCCTCTCGCAGGAGGGTCCGAATAAACTAACTAGCTAAACTAATTAACTAGCTATTACAAAACAAATTAACTAATTATTACAAACCGAATAAACTAACTATGCTAGCTAGTTATTACAAAACCAATTAATTAATTAACTATTCTATAGAACTAACTAATTAATTACAACATGAATACAGCATGAAATAAGTAGCTAAGCTAACTAATTAACCCTGGGAAGCGAGGAATGCTCATGCATGCACGGATTTCCACCTGAAAAGCCCACTGTTCTGCTGCCAGAATGCTTTTGTTGCACAGTTGGAACATCTTTCACCTCAACCGCTACTCTGTTCTATTCCAAAAAGGTTGCTGCTCAATTTGACAAAAGTGGCCAGCAGGCCAGAAGTGGTGGCTTGCCGTCCAGAAATGGTGGCCTGCCGGCCACAAAATCCTGGTTCCTCTTGCTGCAACATAGAGCAAACAAAGCACAACCAAGGTATTCTCAAGGGTTGTTTGCACAACTTATCCCTCATTGTCATCAAACAACTCAAAGGAGTGGTAAGTTTGATTCACAAACCATCAATCGATGCAATTTCATTGCATGATAGCCTATGAACCAATGGGTATAATTTCAATAAATGCAACAAGAAAGACTCTCAAACCTCTTTCCTATCATGGATTGATCAAGGAAAGTGGTGACAATGACTCTTGAATCGTTTCATCACGAACAAGTATGAAACGATTCAAGACTCAAGGGTTCAGGTTCAATTAACATCCGATTGAACCTTGACCAAGTTATCATCTTACATCATTTTTAGTCCTCATTTTATTAATCCATTTTAATTACCAACCATTCTTTAACCAATTAAGTCCAAAGGTGATCTTTAAGTCCTTTAATGGAAAGGAGCACCAAACCAAGAGTTGTTTTAGGCATGAGAGAAGTGTCATGTCATTGGTAATGAGCCCCCAAAGGGATTAAATCATTAAGCACAATACCTCAATCTCATGCTTTAAACAAACAACTAGTTTGAAATAACTTTCAAAGCAAAACAAAAGCCAAGAAAGGAGAGAGGTTGCAGTGGTGATTAGATATGAACAGAAGTATAGAAAGCAAGAAATAAATGCTATCAACTCAAATAGGTTGGTGGCTAAGGCCTAAACCACCAAACCTATGAGGACCATTACACTACAAGCATGCTATACAAAGCTTAAATGCAATGAACAACCAAAAATAGTCTAAAAATAGTCCTAAAACATGATGGAATTAAGACAAAAATAGCTAGAATAATAAGCTAAAACATGGAGCTATGTAAGCTAGTAAACAAAGCATAAGGAGGGGAGGCTACCCCCTCCATTTTTGGACTTCAAAACATGGTTTTAGCCATTGAAAAAACTCTGAGATTCAATATTTAAAAGCTAAAAAAAAGTTGACAAAGAGATGGGAAACACAAGGGTAAAGGCCAAGGAAGCTAGGTGAAAGGAATGGCGAGCCACCCCTCCACCCTTATTAGCCTTAAACCACAAGTTTCAGCTCAAAATTTTAGAGCTTAGATAGCCTAAAAATAGTCTAAAAACAGTAAGAAAAATAGAAACTAAAGCAAAGAAATAAGCAAAGGCTTATACCTCTTGAAGAAGAGAACTCTTTCCAAGCAACAAATCAACACTTACACACCCTCAAGAGCTCAAAGTAGGCTCAAAAGTACCTCAGCTCAAATACCACAAGGTTTGGTTTAGAGTGTATAGGCAAAAACTTGCAAAAGCTTAGAAATTTGCAAGAGAGAGAGAGAATTGTAGAGAGAGAGAACATATTTGCTCCAAATTTTTCAACCCTCAAAAATGGAAAGAGAGGTCTCCTATATATAGAAAAACATCAAACTTCCTCAAAAATATCAATACATACACGTGTAGGCAAGTGTAAGCTTCTGTGGAAACAGCTGGCACAGTTGGCCAAAATATCTGCCAAAACACACTTGTGGCCGGCAGGTCCCAAGGTTTTTCAGGCTTGAAGAACTATGGTTGTGGTCCAAAACAAGGCAAGAGGTGTATAGAGTTTGAAGGCTCAAAGCTGTGACATTCTACTGAGGACTTCGAGCACTTAACAAGCATATACACATTCATCATTGGGTGCGCAAGCGGTGGCATCCAAGTCGTAAGGGCGGTCAAAAATGGGGTATCTACAATCACATAGGTAGCTTGGTCAACATTTAGACATCTGAGGTATGGTCATGAGAATCCCCGCTTGTACAAGATGCCATCGATAATGACATAATTAAATGACCGAGCCTTGATCTCGTCGACTTCCTGCTTGTTCGCTGGTAGGATTCCGTGTTCTAAGAATGAGATGATGTCTTGGGCCCATGGAATAGGCTCATCCTAGAGCAAGTGAACCTCTTGTTGATCTGGTAAAACTACTGGGTGGGTTAGGTATTCACTTCGGACACCATAGCTAAGGTCTGATTGATTTGCTGAAGCTAACTGGGCCATTTCATTTGCTTAGAAATTCTCTGACCTGGGGACATGATTGATATGACAACTATTAAAGAGGCAGGTGAGGGGAAGAGCGATGTATAAGATCACATTATTTCCTTTTTTACATTGAACTCACCGGTTATCTGTCCGACGACCAATCGGAAATCACTAGACACTCGAAGATGGGCGACCCCAATATCTCTAGCCAGCCGAAGACCTACTATTAGGGCCTCATATTTGGCCTCGTTGTTACTTGCGGCAAATAGAAAGCGGAGAGCACACTTGAAGTACTCACCCTCTAGGGTGGTGAGGATCAAGCTAGCTCCACTCCCCTCTTTGTGGGATGAACCGTCAATGCTAAGAGTCTAGGAGTAGGGGGTCCTCTGTATCAGGAATGACGTGTGCTAGTGGAGGAGGTATGTCTGGAGTGAGATTGGTGAACTCTAGGATAAAATCTACAACCGCCTTGCCTTTGATAGCTGTTCTAGGTCGGTAGGAGATCTCTTACTGGCTTAATTCAACAAACCACTGCATGAGCCTAACTGACGACTTTGGTTGTTGCATAAATTTTTTCAATGGTTGGTCAGTGAGAATCATGATGGAGTGGACTTGAAAATAGGGTCAGAGACATCTGGAGGCGATGACTAGAGCTAGAGCCATCTTCTCCAATAAGGGATAATTTTTTTTTTTGCCCCTCGAAGTGTACGACTGATGTAATAAACTGGGTGCTGGATTGAGTCTTCCTCTCTTACTAGGGCAGTGCTGACAGAAGTGTGGGAGACGGCTAAGTAAAGGAAGAGGGTCTCCCCTAGGATTGCTTGAGAAATGAGGGAAGGGTTTGCCATGCACTGTTTTAGCTGTTGGAATGCCTCCTCGGACTTAGTGTTCCAATCGAAAGCCCTTCTAAGCACTTTGAAGAACGGAAGACACTTTTTGGTTGCCCTTGATATGAAGCAATTGAGGGCGGCTACTCTGCCCGTGAGTCGCTGAACCTCCTTTACCGTTCTGGGAGACTGCATTTCTATTAAGGCCTTGATCTTTTCTAGATTGGCCTCAATACCTCTATGGCTGACCATGAACCCCAAAAACTTACCAGACCTAACGCCGAAGGTGCATTTCTCTGGATTCAGCTTCATCTTATATTTGTGCAAGGCCTGGAAGGTCTCTTACAGGTCTGTTAAGTAATCTGAGGAGAGTTTGCTTTTGATGAGCATGTCATCAACGTAGACCTCCATATTCCGACCTATTTGGTTTTTAAAAACGACATTAGCTAGGCATTAGTAAGTGGCTCTCGCATTCTTCAAACCGAATGGCATCACGCAGTAATGATAAGTCCCTCTGCTAGTAATGAAAGAGACATGCTCTTAGTTAGATGCATGCATTAAGATATGATTATAGCCTGAGAAAGCATCCATGAAGCTAAGTATTTGGTGTCCCGTCGTGGCATCGACCAATAGATTTATCCTGGGTAGTGGGTAGCTATCTTTAGGGCAAGCTCGGTTGAGATCGGAGTAGTTGACGTAAAGTCTTCATTTGCCATTACTTTTGCGGACTAAGACCACATTGGATAACCATTTGGGATAGTCCACGTTTCGAATGAACTGGGCCTTCAACAGCTTATCCACCTCAGTAGCGATGAGATTATTACACTTTAGATGAAAAATGCGCTGCTTTTGGTGGAACGGTCAGAACTAAGGTTCAATACTGAGGCGATGAGTAATAAAAGAAGGGTCAATACCTTGCATGTCCGAATGAGTCCAAGCAAAGACATTGTTGTGCTCGACTAAGAGAACTGTGAGGTCGTCTTTAGCCTGAGAAGACAGCTGTCTGCCAATTTTACCCATCTTCGTTAGGTCAGTAGAATCAATGGGTACTTCAACTAGTTCCTCCACTAGTTTCCCTTTAATTAGCTCCTCCTTGTCTCTGACATCAAGGCCTTCGATGATCATAGCCTCCCTCATTTTAACCTCCTTTAACGAGGTGACATAGCATTCTCTGGCCATCGTCTGTTCACCCTTTACCATGCCGACCCCTTGATCAGTCAAAAATTTCATGGCCATATCGTACGTGGATGTTATAGCTTGGAGGGTATTGAGAGCCGTGTGGCCAAGTATGATATTGTAAGCGAAAGAACAGTCAACGACGAGAAAGGTAAGGAGTTTTGTGGACTATCGTGGATACTCTCTAATAGTGATTGGGAGGTTGATAGAGCCTATGGAGGTCACCCGATCCCCGGTAAAGCCGACTAGAGGGGTTTATAAGGGCAACAACTTTTCTTCCCCGACCTTAAGCTATTAGTAGGCATTGAGGAAGATGATGTCTAAGGAGCTATCATTATTGACAAATACTCGCCGAACATTATAGTTTGATAAGAGAGCGAAAATGACCAGAGAGTTGTCGTGGGGGTAGCGAATGCCTGCGCAATCCGCATCCGTTAAGGTGATCGGCTCAGACCATTGCTTGGGTTGTTTGTAGGGGCGGGCCGCCGTCGTCACTTCCTTATCGGAGCCTTGTTTAATTTTTCTAAGCTCAACTCGTTGTGTCGACCGGGATGGTCCGCTACACGCGAGCCCTTCGGCAATGACCTTGATCTCGTCTATTGGAGGGGCGGGCCACCTTGTGCTCAGGGTTATTGTAGGGCTTGGTCCTCATTTCGCCTAGGTGGTTTAGGTTGTCTGGGAGGAGTGTGCCAGTCGTTACGCCTTAGGAAGTCAGCCCTAAGTCTTTGGTGGGGACGGGCTATTGTGAACCAGTTGAGGCGTCCTTGGCAAATCAAATCCTCTACTTGGTCTTTAAGGTTAACATATTCTTCAGTGGTATAGTTGTGGTCACGATAGAAACAACAATACTTGAATTGGTCCTGCCGGGTGGAGGGGTTTTCGATGGTTGGGGCCACCTGAGGTTATAGTCATGCTGAATTTGGTGCAAGACTTGGTCCATAGATGAGTTGAGAGGTGTGTACCGTTCAAACCGACCAAGTGGTCGGGTAGGAGTTGGTCTATCTTAGCGTGGGGGTCGGTCTGTATATTGAGGAGGTTGGTGAGTATATTGTGCGTTACTAGGCTCGGGTTCTTTTCTCTTGTCCCTAGATTGCGAGGCCTTAGATGTGGAGTCTTGGCGAGCTGTTAGAGAGTCTTCAGCATTCATGTATTTCTGGGCTTTGGCAAGGAGAGTGGCCATTGTAGTTGGGGGGGTTTTTGGAGAGAGAAAAGAGAAAGTCCGATGGGCACAAACCGGCCATGAGGGCTGTGAGAATGACCTTGTCATCGTTTTCCTCCACTTGTAAGGCCTCTGTATTGAAACGGGTGACAAAGCTATGCAACGATTCCCCCTCGGTCTGCCGGATATTCAGCAGTTGAGTCGTCGGATGTCGTTGCCGCCAAGCACCGATGAAATGGCTCAGTAAAGATTCGCTGAGTTGGTGGAAGGAAGTGACAGAGTCTGGGGGAAACTGGCTGAACCAAAGGCATGGAGGATCATGAGTGTCTGATATGCTTCTACGTGGTCGACTGGATCGGTGGTGCCGTCAAAGGTGTCAATCGATGGCATTTTGAACTTAGGGAGTAGAGATTTAACTCTAATGGAAGCGGTAAAAGAAGAGTTGATTGTGGAAGAAGGTTTGTGCTACATGTTCTGTATGACCCCTTGTAGCTAAAACTTCATGGCCCGTAGTTCTTCGTCCCAAATGGGGGCATTGTCCCCACAAGCATGAATTGGGGGTTGAACATTGCTACCCTCTCCTTCATGGACGGTAGCGTGGTGCGGTGGAGGGTGGTTATGGAAAAGCGGTGGTCCATCTTGTCGGAGCTGCAAGCCTGGAGGAGGGGCACACAGATCATCAAGATTCAGCAGTTGAGGTTGCGGGACGAAGGGTAGAAATATTCCTTGGGACACATGTGGTGGGAGTTGGTGATGATTGTGGGTTTGTTCCAGGTTTGGGGGGACTACTTGTGGTGGTAGAGGAGGGATCGGTAAGTCACACTGGAGCAAAGCGTTGATCAGTGCTTGGTTTTGTTCAGTCAGCCGGTTGATGCTGTTAATGAGTTTTGCGAAATATAGAGGTGGGTTATTTGGGTTAGAGGACTCAGTTTCAGGGTTACCAGCATTATATTGGGAGCCATGGATCTTGTCGTGACCATCCACCCTGATGTAAGAGATGGGTGATAAAGGAGCTCCCTCCGGTGACAATGAACACAATTGTCTATCAGAGATAGTTTCCACAAACAGCGCCAACTAATAATGTAATATGGTCAATGGTGGATGGATCGGACTCATCCGCACCTTCAATCAGGTTTGCTAGTTATGAATCCTCAACGCATGCCTGTAAAAAAGTCCAGAGGGGGTAGCTCCCTCGATGGACACTCTAACGGTCAAGTCAGGTTAGGGTAAAGAATTAACGATAGGTAGAAGTTTGTTTTAGAGAGAGAGATGAAGAGAAAAAAAATATATCCCCAAACGTACCTTGAACGCTTCCTTATATCTCTTGCTCATCATTTCCTTATCCATTCCAAGCTGTCTTGTTGGCCGAAAGTCTATATCCTCGTTCATGGTGATTTTGCATACTCCGACGTGAAGGGTCTTACTACATTTAATGCTGTGATGGCCTCATTAAATGGCTGATGTGTAGGTGCAATAACTTTACAAGATCTTTGACTGCTTATGTGGCTAATTCCCTGCCTGACAGGTGTTTGAATGCTATTGGTCCTAGCCCAGCTGGCCCAACATTGGAAAACTTAGGATAGGGGTGGGTTGAGGCTTCTTGGGCTGTGAGCTAGACCCTAGGCCGTGCCCATCAAATAGTAATACTGTCAAACAATACCGCCAAGATTTTCAATATTTACTCGTACATGTGATTTCACCAGTCACTTAAAAAAACTTTAATAAAAAAAAACAAAAAAACAAAAATAATAAATAGAGGAAATTGGCATTTTGCCTTGCCTTTCTTAGAGTTGGGATGCCTATCCAAGCCGTTGATTCCTTTCCTTTCTCTTGAACCTCAAACAAAAAATTGATCTCCTCATTAGTTTGACTAAAAGTGTGTTTGGTTTATTAATTTGGGTAAAAATTTTAAAAAATTAAGAAAAAATGTGTGAAATGTATTTGGAGACAGATTCCTCCAGTCTAAAATTTGGAGTAGTGGGCACTGTTAAGGGTCGTGGGGCTCAACACTAGCTTCATTTTGATAATTCAAACCGTTCATTTTGTTAGGTATTTCGTATATTTTATTCACACAAGAAATTAAATTGATCCGATAATCATAATCTATTCAATTTATCACGTTTGTCATCGAAAAAATGGACGACAACTGTTACAATTGAATAAATTGAATAAGTTACAATTATCAAAAGTTTCATATAAAATGAACAGTTTGGATCATCAAAACGAGGCCCATGTTCAGCCCCACAGACCCAAATAATGCCTTCTAGTCCAGATTTTGAATTGGATGGGATCCTGCTCCAATGTATTTTATTCATATTTGACTCACTTTTTTTATTATTATTTTTTTCTTTTTAAATCTCTACTTAAATCTATAAATCAAATACAACATAAGAGCTTCGAATCAAACAACATAAACTAAAGATTTTAAGACCATGAATTGCAACTAGGGCTGCAAATGAACCAAATTGTTCATGAACAAGCTCGGTTCGGCTCAGCTCGTTTAGTAAACGAGCCGAGCTCGAGCTCGAATATTAGGCTCGTTTAATAAACGAGCCGAGCTCGAGCTCGCATAAGCTCGGTTCGTTTATCTTTATTTAAATTATATAATAAATATATTATTTATATATTAAGTAATATATAAATATATATATAATAATATAAATACATTATTTATATATTAAATAATATAAATAATATTAAAAAAAAATTATCGAGCTGAGCTGAGCCGAGCTCGAGCCCAGTTCCTTATCGAGGCGAGCTCGAGCTCAATAAACGAGCTTGATAAGTAAATGAGCCGAGCTCGAGCTCAGCAAAGCTCAACTCGGATCGGCTCGGCTCGGCTCATTTTGTTTGCAGCCCTAATTGCAGCTCTCCTCCTTTTCAATCTTTTGATTTCGATGCTGCCAACAAAAGGTCAGGGAGAAGACATGATGCTCTATCTTCAAACCAATGATTTAAGCATTTTGGAATTATTAGAAATACAAAATGAAAAGAGTGGTGATATATAGATAGAAAATTTAAATGAAAAGCTTAGACATACTAATTTAGTTGGGTTTCGAGTTTATCACTTTAAAAGAAAAAGTCTATTGAGATATCTTTTAATTACATGAATAATAATGTCACATTATTATTGTGCAAAATTCTCTTTTCTATAAAATTCCAGTTGTGGGATAGCATTATCCAAATAGGAAAAATAAATAAATTAATAAACAGACAATTCTAATTTCCTTACAATTTCAAACAAAAAAATTATTCAAATTGTGACACAAAGCTTAGAAATCAATCGAATGATGTTATTCAATATTAAATTTTACAAATTAATATAAAAAATAACTTAGAAAAAAAATCAATGAGATGCAAGTGTCTTTTTTATTTTTATAATTTCAATTGATTTGATTTTGATCTTTAATTTTTCTACTGCCTCAAATTGGTCTAATTGATTTCAATCGTTATTATTTTCTTATGAAAAATGTGTACATGAGTGGTATGTGTTATGTTTTATGCACAAAATTATAAACTAGATTGTTTTAGTGATTTAACCTCTTTCAACTCATTTGCCAAAAACCCTCCAACGAAGTTGTCAATTAGATCAAATTGACATAAAATCTAGAATTAAGGGACAAAATTGAGCTAATTAAAATTACAGAAATCAAAATGATACAATCTACGAAATGTAAGAATTACTGTTATAATTTTTCCAGAAAATATTGAGCACCGTCCTATGTGACATTACCAACTAATAAGAAACCACAAATGAGATTTAGTGGACAACCATTATCTCTTGTTAATTCAATAATGTTGTGATCCTTGTTGTAAACTAAAAAATGTTAATTAGATAATAATACTACCACATCATATCACTGACAAATCCAATATTTACTACCCGTTACTTTTTTTAAAAAAAAAAGAGAAAGAACAAATTGCAAACCACATGCAAAATTAAATGAGTTTGTTGAATATTTTGTCAATTTTGAACCAATGATTTGAACAGATTGGGAGGATTATTAGAAGTATAAAATGAGAAGACTTGGTGATATATAAATAGAAAATTGAAACAAAAATCTTATACATGATGACTTGGCTAGAGTATGACCTTTTCACTTTAAAACAAAGAGTCCATTGTGATGCCTTTAATTACATAAGTATTATTGTCATATTATTATCATATTATTCTTGTGTAATTAAGTTCTTTGTAGAATAGCATTTTGCAAATGAAAAAAAAAAATCAATGAACATACGATTTTAATTTTCTTACAAGCGCAAACAAAAAATTTATTATTTATTTTAAATTCTGACATAGTTCATGATGATACTGCGAGCTCCAGATGAAACGGGTCGGGCTGCTCCATGCTTCACAAACCGTTGTTCAATTGCCGTCGCCGCCGAGAAACCTGCACAAGAGTTCAACGGGGAATGAGAGTCCCCCAGCGAACCCTCCGACGACCAAGTTAGAGAAAGGATCCCAACGGAGTATAGAGATAGGAAGATAATAAAGAACTTAACCTTTTCTTGTCTTAGAAACCTGCTTATATCCTCTGCTAATCATTTCCTTGTCCATTTCGACCTGTCACGTTGGCCGAAAGTCTATGTTCTAGCTTGCCTTGTTCATGGTGAGGCCGTTCTGTTCCGACATGAAGGAATTATCGCAATAAATGCTGGGTGACCTTGCAGGCGATGGTGGGCAAAGGGTTAGTAGCCGGGCTACCCTCATCTGTGAAGGGGTGGAGGCCGAGGTGGTTCTTCGTATCGGCAAATAGGGCGGAGGGAGTGCGCGTGACATGGAAGGTCCCTACGAAGTCGATGAAGCCGAAGTTGGGGGAGGGGAGGCAGAAGGTAGGGCCAAAATGGTGAAGGAGTGGAGGGAGAACGAAGGTGTTAGATGGGACGACCTGGTCCGTCCTTCAGCTTTACACGCCTTAGGGTTAGGACCGCAGCCGATAGAAAGGATCCTGCAATGGAGGAGTTGGAGGCGCGGAGGAAAGTGGAGGAGGCAGAGGATAGGAGATTGTTCACCAGAGCGGACAAGTATAAGGAGACAAAGCTGGGGCCAGCCCCAAAACTGGTGATGAAAGAACGGGTTCGACCTCGTCCCAAGCCGTTAAGGGACAAAAACCTAACTGACTTTGCCCCGTTGCCACCACCCGTAGACCCGTTAAAGGAGAGGGGCAAACAAGAGGTGGAGGCAGTGCTGAAGAAAAAGAAAAAGAGAGCTGCCACTGAGAGGAGTAAGGATGCCCCAGTTTTGAAGAAGTTGAAGCAGAGTCAAACGGAGGGGGCTCCAGAAAAGAAGAAGTCAGAGGAGGGGAAGGTGAGAGAGGCTTCAAAAAAGGAGACCGTCCAAGCCGCGAAGGAAGACAAGGGCCCAAGCGCCCAGGTGTTGGAAGCGCACTTGGAGACTGCCCAGGTGGTGGCGGCAGTTCCTGCACCAGAAGTAACCCCCAGTCCAAGTGAAGGGAAGACTGGGTCCAGCACTCCAGGGACGAGTGTCGCTGGGACCAGAACTCCAGGGATGAGTGCCGCGCTGACGACGGCGTTGTACCACGCGCGCGTGCGGGCGAGTCGCTCGGCGGATGAAGGAGGGAAAGACAGGGTGGCAGCCGACCGCCTAGTCGGAGTGTTGAAAGAAGCTGCCGTGCGGTCGATGGCTGTAGACGTCCCCGAACGTCCCGGAAGAAATCTCATTTTGTTCATTGGGCTCACTACAGTTCGGACTGAAATGTCACGGTTCTGAATCTAATCTCACAAAGTGCAATGCAAGATCAATAAATCACCAAAGAGTCCAAATCCGGCAAATCATTTTGAAAAACTGATTTTTAGAAAGAAGTGTCAAACATGGACTGCTTTGCCAGATACAGAGTCGCCACCTAAATATTTTATTTTGGGGGAATTTAGGAAACCCTGACTCGTACCTAAGGCCACGTGTCCGTCATCACCAAAGTTGCCTCGGCTCGGGAACTTGGGTACGATTGGGGAAGGTCATTTCATGAGCACCCCCACTCGCCCGATCAAAGATCGGCCACTACTAAGCATGATATCGAGTTTTTGAAAACACATATGCTCTTATTCCGGTTTATTAGCCTGGAATTACTATGTGATACGCACAGCATACAAGTATAGACTGGATTGCCTAAGTTGGAACAAAGCATCGCATATCCGTTTGTTTTGAAAATGGATTGAAGTTTGCTACTCGCAAGTAGGCTAAAACACGGGTTTCGACGAATTATTCCAACTCAAGCAACCCAACCTTCACCCACAGGCATTCAGGCAATTATATCACATAAGCACATAGCCTCATGGTAAGCATGCTATCATGGCAGTCACTCATACACATGCAAGGATGCTAAAGCATAAACACTTACCGAGTACTCCGAGCCAAAGAAAGAAGCTAATTAGAAATCGTGCATGAATCCTAACTATGCTAAGAATGCCTAATGCAACATATGCAAAAATGCAACTACAATAGGCTTGGCTATTCTAAGATGGCATATGAGATGCAACAATCGATACATGTATTCAACTTGGAATTGAAATACAATGCAGTTAGAATGATGCGCGAGCCCGATGCATGCAATACAGATGAATGAATGCAAGCATGCGAACATATAGATGCTAATTGAAACATGCCCTAAAACTAACCATCATAAGCTGGTAAATAAAAGGGAGAAAGACGTGGGGTTGGAAGACATGCATCACACACACGCACACTTATTACAACATTGCCCTCCTCGGAGGGTCCGAATAAATAATACACAACCGAATGAATAACGGATTACAGCTAATTATTACACAACCCTAATTAATTAACAAATTAACTAAAATAAATAAGCTAGCATGCAAAACATATGAAATGAATTGTCTCAGCTCGGTCTTGAATAATGAGGAATGCATGTATGCTCAAGTCGCCTTGTCGGGAAATCCATCGCGATGCCCCGATTTGTCTTTGTTTGCAACTGGTCCCAGAACACTGTACAAATCTCCAGAAGGCTACTGACCAGTTTTTGCTGCTGGTTTCCGGTTCGCTGCAACAGAGAGCGAGAAAGGGGCATGGCAAAATATTTTCAACATATGTGTGCATGACCACTTTCCCCATCATTGCACAAGCTCCAGGGAGTGTAGTCCTCGATCCTCGTGCCACCAATCACACATCTCGATGCATGATGGCCGAGGAGTCAGATTGCACGACTCGATGCAAAATAAATGCACATATAAACACAACAAGGCCTAAACTCCATCATGGGTAATCCGGAGTGTTGGCGACCGAGAATCGAGGCACGTTTCGTCACTTGGAGTACGAAACGTCCCTCATTTCCCGTGTTTGGACTAAACCCTATTCCAATCACAATGCAATATGTATGGCATACACAATACGACTAGCATGCAACCCTAAACGCAATACAACCTAATCATGCTAGCATGCGAGGGATGATATGCAAACATGCAACTAGCATACACAATGCTATGAACTAAGAATGGCATACTCAATGCACATGAACTATATGGCATACGCAATGCACATACGAAGATGGACATGCACAAAGACATGAACAAAGCATACACAATGCGACGATCCAGCATACGACAACATGGATATGGCATACATAATGCAAGATGGACTTAAACTAAAATGAATGAGCCTCAGCCACACTCAAATCAGTGGCCATACATGATGAAAATAAAGCAACAACACACATGCAAACATGTACAAATGCAAGGGACCAAACCTAAGGCACAAAGTGCAACTCCACCAAAGCATGGTAAGCATGAAATATGGCATACAATCACATATTTTCCAGCTCTAAAATAACATGCAAGATGGTCCCGAATCATGCAAACACCTCACACAATGCATGCTAGATGGCCCAAATATCGAAACTAGTGAAGTGGATTACACTATAGGCATGCAAAGCCATGCGCAAATGGCCAAACCAGCTTCTAACTGTCCCTATGCAGGCCAAAATAGTAGCAAATATGGACTAAAATGATGGCTCGCAAAGCATGGAAATGAAGCTCATGCAATGGTCCAAAAATGAGGTATTCATGCATAACTCTCAAACACATTCAAAGAGTGGAAAACATGGGAATATGGCATACATATAAGCTCTGAAATATGATTCACAATGATGCCAAAACATGGAAACACCTCAAAATACGCATGCAATAGGCTTCAAAACTCAAAGCTAGGCAAGGGTATTGAACTACAACCATGCATAGCAAACACCATTCGACCATGAGGACCAAAAATAAAGCTAAGGAAGTCCAAAACATGCACAAAATCAGTTTAAGGCATGGCCAAAAAGTGCTAGACTCAAAGGCCAAAATAGCATGCAATACAAGCTAGTGAAGAGGGTTTACGCTACAAGTATATGAGGCATTCAAAAGGTCACTAAACCAGAAAAATTTAGAGGTATAACATGCCAAATAAAGCCCAAAAAATCATTGAAACATGGTCAATGCATGCAAGAATGACATGCTTCTTTGATAGGCTATGAAGAGGGTTATTCTACACATGCAAGATAGACACCCAATATGGCCAAACAAGCTCTGGAGAAAAACTATGCAGGTCCTAAAACTCACCAAAAATGGCCTAAAACATGGCTTGGAAGCATGCACATAAGGGCTTCTTTGTAAGGCCAAAAATGCTAGAAAACAAAACAAGGAGAGAGAGGGTCACCCCTCTCTGATTTTGGCACTCAAAATAGCAATTTAGCCACTGAAAATCCACTAGATTTCAGTGGCTAAAAGGCCAAACAAAGGCCAACACAAATACTCTAAGTCATGGCTCAAAACAAGGTAAAATGAAGCATGCAAGGGGGTAGATGACCCCCAACAGAAAAATGATCTTAAACAAACATGTTAAGGGCCTCAAAACAAGACTTTTTTCAGTTTACACCAAAGCTCAAATATACTTGCAAGTATGGCTAAAAGATGGAGCAAAATAAAGCTTAAAAGAGGGAATAGTGTGTTACCCTTGTAGCTTCAACAAAACCAGCAGCTTCTTGGACCAAAAACCAGCTCTTTGAGACCTCTCAAGACCCTCCAAGAACCTTAGATCAATGGTGGAGGTGTGTGGCTATGAGGTGTGGTGTTAAAGGCCAAGAACAAACACCCTTTCTAAACCTAGAATGTAGAGATATAGAGAGATATGTGCTTTTCCTTAGACAAATTTTTTTTAACCTCTCTAAAGGAGAGGGAGGCCCTCTCTTATAGAGAAACAAAAGGGTTCAAGCTTCTTGGAGAAGCTAGAGCAAAAGGTTCAAGAGGTTTAAACTTTCTCAATAAGCTAAAACAAGGGTTCAAAAGGCTCAAGCTTCCTCAAGAAGCTAAAACAAGGGTTCAAAAGGTTCAAGCTTCCTCAAGAAGCTAAAACAAGGGTTCAAAAGGTTCAAACTTCCTCAAGAAGCTAAAACGAAGGTTCAAAAGGTTCAAGCTTCCTCAAGAAGCTAAAACAAGGGTTCAAAAGGTTAAAGCTTCCTCAAGAAGCAAAAACGAAGGTTCAAAATGTTCAAGCTCTCCAAAAATCGTGCCAAACGGAGAAAGTTAAGCGGTCCCAAACCGAGGCGCACGGCCGATGGCTCCGAAAATCGGAAACTGGTCTCCAAACGGGAAAAATGGCCTACGACCACGAAAAGTAGCCTATGGCCACCGAGAGATGGTCTACGAGACCTCTTCCTCCCTTCGGGAAGAGAAAATAAGACCTGGTTCGCAAGCCGAGGTAAGGCACAAAAGGGTCCCGAGGTCCGGGGGTAAGGCTCTCAGCCGAAACTCCGAAACCTCAGAACGAGCACGACATGCACCATCACCGAGCGCTCAATCGATGACGTCTGAGTCTTAAGGTCGGTTAAAAATGATGTGTCTACAATGGCACGGCTGGGGGAGGTCGAGCTCTTGAGAGGGTTTTGCTCGGCCTAGATGGAGGCAGCCACCTTGGCGACTGCCCTGCTGAACAAAACGGCGCGTACGAAGATGGAAATAGAGCCGCTGAGGGTTCAGCTGGAAGGGGTGAAGGGGCAGCTCTAGAAACTAACGGAGGAGACAGCGGGCTGGAAGAAAGCCGCTTGGAGTACATGCGCAAAAGGGTTGAAGAGTGCGCAAAGAGTGAAGAAGATGGAAGTATTGGCGCTAGTGCAGGGCTACGCAGCAGAGCGCGCTGGTGCTGAGCTCCTCTCAACCAAATCAGAGCTGGACGCGGAGCGTCGTAAGGCGATATCGCTAGAGTTTGAGTTGGTGGGCGAGAAGAGGAAACTAGGACAGGTCCAGCAAGCCTGCACCATCGCCAATGAAAGGTAGGAAGAGGCCATGGCCAACAATGAAGAGCTACGCGCCCAGTCGATCAAAGACAAGGAAGAAGCGGATCGGCGGATCGCTGAGTTGGAGAAGGCTCTGGCGGAGGAAAGGGTGAAGTTGGCATCTGAGAGGGCGGCATACCCCGACCTTTGTGTGGTGGCGGTAGAGTAATTCAAGGGGTCCACCGACTTCCAGATGGCCATAGATGCGGCTATAGCTAGCAGCTTGGCAAAGGAAGGTAATGGGGAGGCTGGGCCATCGGGAGCGACCGCTAGAGGCAGGAGTGAAGAGGAAGTGATCCAGAGCTTCCAGTGGTCGGACTTCTATAAGCAAGAAATAACGGAGTTCTGGGACAGCGGCTGGATGACCTTCAAAGATAAAGCACAAGAGTTGTTCCCAGACGTGGACTTCAGCCGTGTGAAGATACGCGAAGACGACGTTGCCCAGACCCCCCTAGATGAGGGGATTGAAGATGAAGAGCTGGTGTCTAGTGAGGAAGAGTGATCTATGTAAAGAATTTGTGTTTGTGTGTGTGTTTTTTTTTTTTTTTTGTACGGAAATTTGACCTCAAATTGTATGAAAAGCGTAAGTTTGTGAATAAAATCATGAGATTTCTTTTGTATTGTTGTTGTCGGTACTTGTTTTGAGTTGTAAATTTGGAATAATGGAAATGGCTAAGCCGAATTTAATGAAAAATGGGTGTGAAAGTTTAAAAGGTTTAAGAATGTTAGTAAATTGCAGAATGTTTGTAAAAGTTTCAAAATGTAAAGAATGAAAGTTGGCTTGTACGTCTACTGAAAATGTTAAAAGTGTTAAAAAATGGGGTAATATGGACTTGGATTATTTTACAAGTATGGGAACCATACCGTGATATTAAATTAGGAAATTACGAAAATGGACCAACCAAATTCTTCATTGGAGTTCTGACTAAGACGGGGAAGGCTCTATCATGTTGAAGCTTTAATTAACTCAGTTTGGCCGAGCTCTTCATGCTTAGGCTAGCTGAGGCGTAATTAACTCGATCTAGCTGGGCTCTTCTTGTTTAGTCTGGCTGAGGCTTAATTAATTCAATCTGGCTGAGCTCTTCATACTCAGTCTGGGTGAGGCTTAATTAACTCAATCTAGCTGAGCTCTTCGTGCTCAGTACGGCTGAGTCCTTCGTGCTCAGTCTGGCTGAGGCTTAATTAACTCAGTCTGGCTGAGCTCTTTGTGCTCAGTCTGGCTGAGGCTTAATTAACTCAGTCTGGCTGAATTCTTCGTGCCCAGTCTGGCTGAGGCTTAAAGTAACTTAGCCTGGCTGAGCTCTTCATGCTCAGTCTGGTTGAGGCTTAATTAACTCAGTCTGGCTGAGTTTTTTGTGCCCAGTCTGGCTGAGGCTTAAAGTAACTTAGTTTAATAAGTCGGTATTGAAACACAACGCAGATAACGGAGATGTAAAATCATTATCATTGAAGGCGTAGCCAATTGATTACCAATTTACACCATGTATGGAAAGGACTGAAACAATCAAGTGTGTAAATTGTCAAAAGAACATACAGCAATTGATCAACACAAAAATAGGACATGGCACTTTACTGGAAATAACGCTTCAAGTGCTCGGCGTTCTACTGGTGGGGGAGGTCTCGGCCCTCCATATCCTGGAGTCGGTAAGTGCCCGGGCGAGGTCTAGCCTTAACAACGTAAGGTCCTTCCCACTTGGCTGCCAGCTTGCCCTCGGCAGGATTTTTGGTGGCAAGAGTTGCTTCGCACAAAACTAGGTCCCCCATTGAGAACTCCCTCGGTCGAACTCTGCGGTTGTAGCGTGTTCTCATTTTCTATTGATATGAGTCCCGTCTGACAGCAATGGTCTCTTGGAGCTTTTCGATCAGGTCTAAGTCAGCCCGTCACAATTCATCGGTTAGTTCCGGATCCGGGTGCAAAACCCTCGGGGTTGGCAGGCCGATTTCCACTAGGATAATCGCCTCAGCACCGTATGTTAAGCGAAAGGGGGTCTTCCCAGTGGGGGTTCGGGCCGTAGTGCGGTAGGCCCAGAGTACGTTTGATAATTCCTCAGCCCAGAGTCCCTTAGCGGCTTCCAACTTAGTTTTGATGATCTTCAAAAGAGAACGGTTAGTAACCTCAACTTGCCCATTGGCTTGGGGACGACCTGGAGAAGAGAAACATGGCTGAATGTAAAGCTCTGCACAGAATTTCCTGAACTTGGAATTGTCGAATTGCTTGCCGTTGTCTGAGACGATGGCTTAAGGGATTCCAAATTGGCATACGATCGACTGCCAGATGAATCTGGTTGTGTTTCGTTTGGTGATTGTGGCGAGGGGTTCCGCTTCCACCCACTTAGTGAAGTAATCAATGGTGACGATAGCAAACTTGGTTTGGCCCCTACCGGTGGGCAACGGGCCAACTTAGTCGATCCCCCATTTGGCAAATGGGTAGGGACTAGAAAGTGTGATCAGTTCTGTAGGAGAAGCATGGGGGATGTTGGCAAAGCGTCGACATTTATCACATTTAAGCACGAATTCAGTGGCATCTTAGTTGAGAGTAGGCCAGAAGTAACCAGTGCGAAGTATTTTATGGGCTAGTGACCTGGAACCCGAATGATTACCACATACACCCTCATGGACTTCCCTCATCACATAGGTCGCTTGGGCAGGATTGAGGCATCTGAGGTATGGTCGTGAAAATCCATGTTTGTACAGGAGGCCACTGATGAGGATGTAATTGGACGACCGGGCCCTGACTTTGGTGGCCTGCTGTTTGTCGTCTGGCAACTCCCCACTTGTCAAAAACAAAAGGATGTCTGTCACCCATGGGAGGGGTTCATTTTGGAGGAAGTGGACCTCCTGCTGGTTTGGTGAAATGGCCGAGTGGGCCAGGTATTCAAGGCGGACGCCACGGCTGAGGTCGGACTGTTCGGCCGAAGCTAATTGAGCCATTTCATCTACCTTGGAGTTTCCTAATCGAGGGATGTGTTTGATGTAGAAAGTGTTGAAAATGCGAACAAGGGGGAGTGCAATATCCCTGTAAGCTCGCATTGTGTCTTCCTTTGCGTCGAATTCCCCGTAATTTGTCCAACGATCAGTTGAGAATCGCTGAACACCTGGATATGGCTTACACTAATGTTGCAGGCTAGGCGAAGACCTGCTATCAAGGCTTCATATTCGGCCTCATTATTGCTGGCGTCGAACAAGAAACGGAGAGCACACTTGAAATAACCACCCTCGGGGGCGGTGAGGATGAGACCAGCCCCACTGCCTTCTTTGCAGGATGATCCATCGACATTGAGGGTCCAAGAGTGGGGATCGTCTGCCTCAGTGTTGAATTGCCTGGGCGGGGGGGTCGTGGTTGGAGTGGGATTGGTGAATTCCAAGATAAAATCGGCAACAGCCTATTTTTTGATCGCTGTTCGAGGTCGATAGGAGATTTCAAATTGGCTGAGCTCAACAGACCATTGCATAAGTCTGTCGGACAACTCTGGTTGTTGCATTATCTTCTTCAAAGGTTGGTCAGTGAGGACCACTATGGAGTGAGCTTGGAAGTAAGGTCAGAGTCGTCTTGAGGCTATAGCCAAGGCCAAAGCCATTTTTTCTAGCAATGGGTAGTTCTGTTATGCTCCCCTGAGAGCCCGGCTAATGTAATAAACCGGACGCTGGACTGAGCCGTCCTTCCTGATGAGGGCCACACTGACTGCGGTGGTCAATACGACTACGTAGAGAAAAAAGAGCTCACCCGTGAGCACCTGAGAGAGCAGGGGGGTTGGCCATATACTGCTTCAATTGTTGAAAGGCCTCTTCGGATTCGGTCATCCACTCAAAAGCCTGCCGAAGGACTTTAAAAAATGAGAGGCACTTGTCTGTTGCGCGAGAAATAAAACGATTGAGAGCGGCGACTCTGCCAGTAAGCCTTTGAACCTCTTTAACCGTTCTGGGTGACTGCATTTCTATCAGGGCCTTGATCTTTTCGGGGTTGGCCTCGATACCCCGTTGGCTGACCATGAAACCCAAGAATTTCCCAAATCCGACGCCGAAGGCACATTTCTCCGGATTCAGCTTCATTTGATACTTACGCAGGGTATCGAAGGTCTCCCGCAAGTTTGCCAGATGATCTGAGGAGAGTTTGCTCTTGACAAGCATGTCATCGACGTACACTTCCATGTTCCAATCTATCTGGTGATGAAAAACAGAATTGACTAACCGTTGGTAGGTTACTCCAGCATTTTTCAACCCAAATGGCATGACACGATAGTGGTAGGTTCCCCGGTCGGTGATGAAGGAGGTATGTTCCTGGTCAGACGGGTGCATCAGAATTTGATTGTAGCTAGAGAAGGCGTCCGTGAAGCTGAGCATTTGATGTCCGACCGTGGCGTCGACATACAGATCTATACGAGGAAGGGGATAACTGTCTTTGGGACAAGCTCGATTGAGGTTGGAGTAGTCGACACAGAATCACCATTTACCGTTGTGTTTATGGACCAAGACCACGTTTGACAGCCATCTGGGCTAGTCCACGTTCTTGACAAACTATGCCTCCAGTAGCTTATCTACCTCAGAAGCAATAAGAGCATTGCGTTTCGGGTGAAAGATGCACTTCTTCTAGCGGAAGGGTCGAAAATGGGGCTCGATACTGAGACGATGAGTGATGAAGGAGGGGTCAATACCTAGCATGTCGGAATGGGTCCAGGCAAACACATCATTGTGCTTGGTTAGCGGGGTTGTAAGATCGGCCTTAGTTTGGGCGGATAATTGGCTACCGATCTTGGCTATTTTTGTTGGGTTGGTAGGGTCGATGGGGACTTCAACAAGTTCCTCCACTGGTTCCCCTCTGACTAACTCGTCTTTGTCTCTGACGTCGATTCCTTCGATGATCATAGTCTCCTTTAGCTTGACCTTTTTGAGTGAAGCGACGTAGCATTCTCTGGCCACAATCTGCTCTCCCCTCACGGTGCCGACTCCAAGGTCGGTAGAAAATTTCATGGCCAGATGGTATGTGGATGTGACAGCTTGAAAGGCGTTAAGGGCGATGCGGCCGAGGATGATATTATAAGCAGAGGGACAGTCGATGACGAGGAAAGTGAGTAACTTAGTGGTCTACCTTGGGTACTCTCCGATGGTAATGAGGAGGTCGATGGAGCCTATGGAGGTCACCCTATCCCCAGTGAAACCGACCAATGGTGTTTAGAGAGGGGACAAACTTTCTTCTCTGATCTTGAGCTAGCGATAGGCGTTTAGGAAGATAATGTCTAAAGAGCTACCGTTGTCGACAAGCACCCGTCTGACTTTGTAATTGGATAGGAGAACAGAGATGACGAGGGGGTCCTTATGGGGGTAACGGATGCCTGTGCAATCGGCCTCCGTAAAGGTGATGGGCTCCATCCACTGCTTGGGGTGTTTGAAGGGGTGGTCCATTGTCGCGACTTCTTTATCGGAGCCCTGCCTGATTTTTCTGAGTTCTACTCGTTGGGCCGAACGGGAAAGTCCTCCACATGCAAGTCCGCCGACAATGACTTTGATCTCTCCAACCGAGGAGGCGGGGTTGCCTTGTGCCCGGGGCTGTGGTGGGGGTCCATCATTGCCTTGGTTAGGTTGTGCGGGTTGTCGATGAGGGGTCTGTCGGTGGTTGTTTCTGGTAGGTTTGGTCCTTGGTCGTTGCTGAGGGCAGGCTGCCGTAAGCCAACTGAGACGCCCCTGGCGTATCAAGCTCTCGACCTGGTCTTTAAGGTTAACACACTCCTCGGTATTGTAGCCGTGGTCCTAATGGAAACGGCAGTATTTGGACTGGTCTCGTCGGTTGGAAGGAGACCACGATGATTGGGGCCATTTAAGGAGATAATCCCGTTGGATCTGGTTCACGACTTGTTCCATGGGGGAATTGAGGGGAGTGTACCGTTCGAACCGGCCAGGTGATCGGGTAGGTGCCAACCGGTCGGCTCGAGCAGGTCGATCGGTATACTGAGGTGTTTGCTGTGTGTACTGGGTGGTTCTGGTTTCAGAGTCCTTTCTCTTCTCTCTGGGGGTCGAGTTTTTAGTTGTAGAATCTTGTCAGGCGGCTAAGGAATCTTCGGCGTTCATGTATTTTTGGGCTTTGGAGAGGAGAGTTGCCATGGAGATTGGAAGGTTTTTGGAGAGGGAGAAAAGGAAATCGGATGAGCGCAGACCGGCCATGAAAGCCATGAGAATGACCTTGTCATCATTTTCCGCCACCTGCAAGGCTTCCGTGTTAAAGCGGGTGACGAAGCTGCGAAGTGACTCCCCCTTCATCTGACGGATGTTGAGGAGTTGAGTTGCCGAAGAACGCCGACGCTGGGCCCCAATGAAATGGCTGAGAAATGAGTCACTTAAGTGCTGAAAAGTAAAGACAGAGTCTGTCGGCAGCTGGCTAAACCACAGTCGGGCCGACCCCTTAAGTGTTATGGGGAAAGCCCGACACATGATTTCATCGGGGAATGCATGGAGGACCATAAGGGTCCTGCAAGTTTCCAAGTGGTCGACTGGATCCGTCGTACCGTCGAAAGAGTCGATCAAAGGCATTTTGAACCTATAAGGTAGGGGTTTGTCCCTGATGGAGGCAACGAATGGTGAGTTGGCGGTGGTAGAGGGTTTGTTCTGTATGTTCTGCATGACCCCTTGAAGCTGGAGTTTCATGGCTCGGAGTTCTGCATCCCAAAGAGAAACGTTGTCACCACCAGAATGCAATGGAGGTTGGACACTACTGGCCTCTCCCTCAGGGGCGGGTGCATATCTGGAGGCGGGGGTCACAAGCCCTCCAAGTTGGATGGGTGGGATTATTGGATGGGATGGCTGGGGACTAGTTCTTGGTTGGGTGGGATATCTTGAGGTGGTGGAGGAGGCATGGGAAGGTCTCTTTGAAGCAAAACATTGATCAGGGCTTGGTTTTGTTCGGCTAAGCGGTTAATGCTGTTGGTGAGTTCTGTAAAATACTACGATAGGTTGTTTGGATTAGGAGAGCCGGCTTTGGGGTCGACAACATTGTGTTGAGAAGCCATGGATCTAGTTGTGACCATCCATCTTGGTGGATGGTAGGTAAGGATTATCGGGAATGGGTCTCCAGCAACAATGAGTATAGTTGCCACACGGAGTAAAAAGATTCCCACAGACGGCGCCAACTGATGATACTGCGAGCTCCAAAGGGAATGGGTCGGGCTGCTCCACGCTTCACAAACCGTTGTTCGATTGCTGTCCCCGCTGAGAAACCTGCACAAGAGTTCAATAGGGAACGGAAGTCCCCCAGCGAACCCTCCAACGACCAAGTTAGAGAAGGGATCCCAACGGAGTATAGAGATAGGAAGATAATAAAGAACTTAACATTTTCTTGTCTTAGAAACCTGCTTATATCCTCTGCTAATCATTTCCTTGTCCATTCCGACCTGTCACGTTGGCCGAAAGTCTATGTTCTAGCTTGCCTTGTTCATGGTAAGGCCGTTCTGTTTCGACGTGAAGGGGTTATCGCAATAAATGTTGCAGGGAACCTCATTAATGGCTGATGCAATAACTCTGCAGGATCATTGTCTACTCATGTGGCTGATTCTTCTCTTGACACGTGTTTAGATGTCATTGGTCCTTGATGCCACGTTGAGTTCCAGCAACGTTGGGCTTTAGTGTTTGAATTATATACTAGGCTCTAAGTGGAGGGCCAAAAGCTCCTATAGGCCCACCTATGTCAGTTCACAAATAATCAAATGCATAAAGTTATTCAAAATCATATTTTACAAATTAATAGAAAAAAAAATGCAATGAAAATAAGATTTGGATATCATCAGATTAATTATATTAGGATTAGGAAAAAATTGTGTGCGGGCAAGTTGATAAAATTGGGAAGAATTTATGCGTATCAATTTATAGTCTACTATTAAATTTGAGTCCACCATGCATGTTTGGCATTTCTCTATGTAAATGATGTCATAGTGTTTGGTTAAAAACTGTTTTTAAATTTTATTTTATTTTTTTTAGGTAGTAAATTGTTATTTTTATTGTAGTAAATTAATGAGATTTGATTTTGCAATCATGATTAATCATACTTAGTAAAATTTGATTTTGCAATTAAAATTATTGCATTATTAATTTGAAGATATTTTGATCATTTGCTGTGATGGAATTCTTGGGTCAATTAAAAAATGAAGACTATATTAAAAATACACATCTTCCTAAGTTTGTTTAAAATACGGATTATCCTATATAGGCTTCGTTTGAGAATAATGGTTGGGTTGGGTTGGGTTTAGAGCTATTTTAGCCACAAAAAGACAAAATAGGCTTTTTAGCCCAATAAGACAAAACATCACATCCAACCCATAATCATTACATTCTTTTTCTCACAAAAAGTCAAAAAGGCCAGAAAGCCCTTCCCAAACGAGACTTTTTAGCCCCAAGACAAAATAGCTAAAAAGTCAAAAAGCCAACCCACTTTCCAAACAAACCCATAGTTTAGAAAATTACAAATATTTTCGTATCAAAATTTAACATAATTAATTGAAAACATGAAATTCCTAACTGCTCTCTTAGATACAATAATAAAATTACTTAAATTATTAATTGAAATAAATTTATGATATTATTAAAAAAATTTAATTAATTTGATGGTTTTATTAATAGATGGACTGTTTGTTAAAACCAAATAGGGTGATTGTCATTTTCTCTAAAATGACATGAGCAAAATATCTATATTTGTTTTATTAGTTTCCACATCTAAAAGTTGAGGTGCAAAAATGTCTTTTTCATCCCAAGGTTAACTCCATCAAAATAATTACACTAATAAGGGGTCAATGTAATTTTCCAAATATGAGGGGAAGAATCTACATTCAATCCAATTCTTAGGTGTTAGTGTAATTTATCCATCCATACTTCTTCTCTCCATACTTATCTACGCTCATTTTGTGAGTCTCAATTTGGACTCACTTTAGATGTATCAGACAATTATAAAAATAAAAACAAATCATGTTTTATTTTAAAAAATGAATGATTTAAATTTATAATTATATTTATTATTTATTTTATAAAATAAAATGTGATTTATTTTTATATATATTTATAAATGTATGATGAAATTAATTTTTTATATCTATACAATATATATATAGATATATAGAGCACCAATGTATAGTGAATAGTTTTTTGGGCCTCGGATGGACAGTAATATCTCATGTGTTGAAATGTCTATTTTGCCCCTTGGTATTTACTTATAATAAAGCCTAAAAATAAAGGGGTATGCTAGAGATTCCAAATGATTTATCAATTTTTTTTATTAAATCTCTCACAAGCATATGGGACCCACACACATGTAAATTTGTGTGAGTCTATGTGAGAAGTTTGGTAGAGACCCAAATGATTTATTAATTTTTTTTATCAAATATTTCACATGAGTATAAAATCCACGTACATATGAATTTCAAAAATGCTAGAGACCCAAAAAATGCTACTAAAAGTTTTATCAAATGTCTTACATGGGTGTGAGACCTACATGGGACCCATATTGTGTGGGTTCACACCCATATAAAATATTTGGTAAAAATTTTAATAATTTTTTTGAAATCTCTAGCATTACTTTATGAATTTATATGAGTCACACAGCATAGGAAAAGTTTGGTAAAAATTTTAGGCATGGTTTCAGAAGAGGGTTTGGGGGCTTTTTTGGCTAAAATAGTCACAAAAAACAAAATAAACTTTTTAACCTAATAAGACAAAACATCACATCTAACCTATAATCAATATATTCTTTCTCTCATAAAAAAGTCAAAAAAAACCAAAAAAATCAAAAAACCCTTTCCAAACTAAGCTTTCTAACCTGAGACTAAAATAGTCAAAAAAAAAAAAAAAAGCCAACTCACTACCTAAACCATACCTTCATAAATCAATTGGGTGATGGCATTTTCCAAAAAGAAAACCAACAAAACACAAATCACGAGAGCCTCTATTTATCCACCATAATTTATCTCAAGGCAAACAACTTCTAAAGACACACCTACAATAATTTGATAAATAAATATTTTTCTCATTACACACCACAAATTTGCATATTTACCCTTACTCACACACCCACCCACAACAATATACACACAAAGTTCCATCTTTGCTCCTATACACCCCACACCCATGATATTCATCTCCCCCTCCATTCTCTATTCAAACCGGTGAACACCATTGCTCAAAACACTCATTGACGTCGTCGATGGTGGTGCTCAACACAGTTGGAACTTCACATTGGAGATTTAGTAGGTGAGTTATCATTTATTTTAGGATTTTATGTACTTATCTTGTGATGGCCAGGTCTTGTTTCCCTTTCTTTTATTTTCTTTTTCATTTCGTTTCCTTCACGGTCTTTTTGAGTTCGAGACGTTCGGAGGTTGTTTCCGAACCAAGTCCTTAGTTTTGTTTTATTTGGTGTTGAAGTTTCTTGTTTCGAGAGGTATAGGGGTCAGGTCTGGAGTGCCCGGAGGCAAAGCAGAAGATTTTTTGGGCTGTTGGGCAGGGCCACACGTGCGGAGGCCCAGGGTCGCACGTGCGGGAGGCCAAGCCACACGTGCGGGAAGAGGGGGTTTCTTCGAGTTGCATTCTGCTTAAAAAACAGGTGCGGAGAGGGAGTGCGAGGGCCAGTCGCATGTGCGGGGATCAGTGTCGCACGTACGGGGGCACATGCCGCACGTGCGGGGCAAGGCAGATCCGAAAACTCTATTTTTTTATCATTTTGGAGCTGAAGTTCTCTCATTTTCTAACCCTTCTCTCTCACTCTAAAAGCCATTTTCTCTCCTCCTTCCCTCTAAAAACCCTAACCAAAGCACATAGAACCTTTGATTCTTGCTCCATTAGGTTTGATTATCATCATCATCTTTCTCAAGCTTTAAGATTTAGAGCTAGGGCTTTCTTGGTATAGGAGAAAGTGAAGAGTTTCCATCTTGGGGCTAGGGTTTCTTCTTGCATTCTTCATCAACCTTGAGGTAGGGACATTCTTGAGTTATATATATAAGTTTTGCTATATTGTTGATGATTTAAAGGGTTTTATAAAGTTTTGTGTTGATTTTACATTTTTGATAAAAAGAGTAGAGGGTTTCAAATGTGGGTTTTCAAAACTCAATCTTTCTTTTACTCCTTGAGGATTATTCATCTATAAGCCTAAGAAATGTGATTTTACATGGGTTTTGCTAAAGAAATGTGAGGTGTTTTGTCTTGATGAAAAACCCTAGAAATTGGGGATTTTTAGAACATATGAGAAAAATCATGAAATTCATTCTTTCCTCCTTGTGTATAAGTGAATTAATGAGTGTGGGTTTCACAATGTGATATAAAGAAATGGTACCTTCCTTGATGATAGAAAATGGAGGATTCCTTAAGGACTATTGTTAAATGCATGGATATAATTAATTGTAAGATGATGATTGTTGTGCACCATGAAAATGTAGAAGTTATAAATATTGGAATTTATGTTGGAAAACCTACATGAAGTCCTGATGGGGCTATATTGTTAAGAATTGTGGGAAGCATAATTGTGGCTAAGTGTAGATAACATATGGTTATCTTGGAGAAGAGTATCGAAAAGAGGTAATGAACCAAACGATCGTTGGCATTGTTGTAGAGAACTTGAACTATGAGAAATGTTTTGAGATATGAGAATTCATTGCATGGCCTACTCACTTTTGTTATTATTACTTTTGCATTGTAAAATTTCAATTGAAGATAACTGCTTTGAGAAATAACATGTTTTTGTAATGAGAACTATGGTAATGTGAAATGGGTAAATACGTGGTAAGTCCGGATAGGGGGTGTAGATGAAGTTGTTAAGTTGGCCTAAGTGTCCTTGGTGAAAGATCAAAAAACCACGCGGATAGGTGTCGAGCCTTCCGGTTAATACCGGTAAAAATGACAGTTTGGTAATACTTGTAGAGTCTACTTGCAGACACCAGCCTAGGGATTACCAGTGTCGTATTTACCGCTCCTATTGATTAAAATTTGGAAGTTGTTTGAGTGAGTTGAGATTACTAATTTATATTGTAATGGAAATTTTAAAAGAGCATGAAATGGGAATTTTCTTTACGAAAGCATAACATTGCATGAGCATTGCATTTTATTAATAGTATGCATAACTGTATATACTTTGTGAGAATTCTGTACTGGGCTTTGTGCTCACCCTTATGGGATTTGGTGCAGATAAAGATGTGGTGATCCCGCCGAATTGAGGGCGTAGATACTTTTGTGAAGAGTAGATGACTCTCTCTTTTGTTGTAATTTTGTAAAGCCAAGGGCTAACATGTATGGATCCGAGAGACCATTTTGTGAAACCGGGCTATTGCCTTGGAAGATGTAAAGCCCTTAAGGGCATTTTATTTGTTTTTTAGACTAGTTTCTTCACATGCTATGGATTCATGTGATTTCTTTTATCATTTGAATGTGTATTCGCATGTGAACTTTTGTATAAACTCTCTCATTGATATATAAAGATGGAAGGTTTATTGCTATGGTTTGGTAAATGTTATTTGATGTGGGTAGTTCATGTCGGAATATTTTCGGGGCGTCACATATCTCCATTGGCATGAAGTTTGTATTTGAATGAATCGTTCGACACTGGGTTTTCGGACCCTAAATTCGTTCGACACTTGATTTTCGGACAATACCATTTTGTACGGTTGGTGACTGTCGAACATGTTCGGATGTAGATTGCCGAACATATACAATATGTTCGGACAGATACTGTCGAACATGTTTTTTTTTTTTTGAACATTAATGTAGGGAAACAATGTGAATGAACCTTACATTAAATGAATAATGAACTCAAATTGTGTAGCTTGCATTTTTCTAGATTTTCAAGCAATGGGTTCCTATCTTCGCCTACATTAGTTTTATTGTTTTATGTTTATTTTTGTGTGCTTTTCTAGTTTTTTCTCACCTCAAAGGTTTGTCAAAACCTGCAACTCTGTACTCATTCTTGTCATTATGATAATCATGGTTAATATTGTCCCCCTAGGGACCCTAGCGGCTTAGGTAGCATTCCCTCAATAAAGAGATTCAATTTTGAGTCTCCTTGCCTTACTTGTGAAGCAATAATCATGGTTTATATTATGATGGCATTATGGTTGTTAAGGCTAAACAAATCCTTTTTTGCAATTCAAATCTACAAAAAAAAAAAAAAAAAAAGGGTAAAATAAGATTTAAAAAATGGTATTAAGATGTAGAAGTTGGAATTTGAAGTCTAGGCTGAATGAGAGATGAGCACCACTAGGCAAGAAAACTCATGGATAGATCCAGAATTCTTATGGTTAGGGAAGCTATACCATAAACTTATACATGTATTGTCCTTGTGTAGCCATAGTAGCATTACAATGTCCCCAACTGACATCGATTCACCTTGTCTTGTCAGATATGGTTGTGTCATTTAAAGTAAGCTTATTTTAATACATGTAATATTCAGGACATTTGTACACTGCACACAAATTTTCTGCACTGGTAGATTTGTGAAGTTTTATTCATTTGAAGATTTAACCACCCGCTTGTGGATCTTCCAATATGTTGATTTGAATTAAGCTTTCTAATCATGACTTTCCTCCGAATCAAATTTTGGTTTCGAAAACCTGTCATGATGGCCTCAACTGCTTCTCTCCCTCACTTGCTTGTATACTAATTTTTGCATACAATTGAACTTAATGACATTAGCATATTCCTTGCAGCATTTAAAATGATGTGCTTTGCCTCATGACAAAGGTTCATTTTAGTGATTTGACAAAAGTCTCAAAACACACTTCTGTTAACTTTATTGTTTTCTGTTTCATTTTCAGAAATGGATGACCCTTTGCGTATTCCACCCACTACCTCAGAGAGACGACGTCGTGCATTAACTAATACTAGTCGTGGCCGAGGTCGAGGTCGGGGTAGAGGTCGGGGTGATGATATTGTGTTGGAGGAACCACCTCAAATCTTGGAAGAAGATGTGATCGATAAAGGTTCAGAGGATGATGATGATGCTGCTGATGTAGATCAGGCTGAGGAGGTACTCTCTGGTCTATTTCCTGGGGGGCCATCATATCCATTAGTACTGAAGAGTTTCAAGGCACATATTACAGCAGCTATATGGGAGCAAAAGGTAGTATATTTTTTATATATGTTTGTTTCATTTAATTATTTGTTGAACAAAATTATTTATGTAAATTATTACTTACCTTGCAGGAGAGGAATCCCTTAAGGTGTTATAATCATGAGTCCAAGATTCTTGAGTGGCGGCGGTGGTCAAGAACTGACAATAGAAGGTTTAGAGACATTGTGCAGCTGTTAGGCCTATCTTCTTTGGTCTATTGCACATATCGGTTCGTGAATAGGATTGTCATATTTGCATTTGTTGAGCGATGGCAACCAGAGACAAATACTTTCCATTTGACAGTTTGTGAGATGACGATGACATTGGATGATGTGGGTACTATCTTGGGGATCCCTATCACAGGTAGATCAGTTAGTGCTGCAACTTTAACAGATCAACAGGCACATGTACTTGTGGTAAATGCCTTGGGAGTTGATGATGCTGAAGCAACTGAGGAGCTATCATCTGCTAGGGGACAATCAGTGAAGCTGGAGTGGTTACGAAGCAAATTCAATGGTTGCAAAGATTCAGACACCGAGGAATCCATAACTTGTGCCGCTAGAGCGTATTTGCTATTTCTATTGGGATGTACACTGTTCAGCGATAAGAGTGGGACGAGAGTTCCTGTTGTGTACTTGCAGTTGTTAATGGATTTGTCTGATATTCATACATATGCTTGGGGTGCAGCTGCATTGGCATATTTATACCGACAGTTGGGATTTTCCACGAGATCAGCTATTCGATAGATGGCTGGTTACATGACATTGTTGGAGGCATGGATTTATGAGCATTTCCAGCCATTTAGACCTCACCAAAACATGAAATATACTGTATAATTGCCTCGCGTGCATTGATGGACTCCTCATCGGGAAGCTGGCTCAACGATATCACAGCTATAGGCGTTACGGGAGGAGCTTGACAGATTGGCATTTGATGAGGTATACCAAATTAATATTAGTTTCATTAAGTTTTCTCATTACATGTCACTCATCAAGATTTCATTTGTGCTTCTCTCTTAGGTTACTTGGGATTCATATCAACATTGTCGTCAACATCACCCATGTCATGAGATCACATTCTATACTGGCTGTTTGAAGTGTTTGGATGTAGTTGAACCCTATTATCCTGAAAAGGTTCTTAGACAGTTTGGTAGGGTTCAGACCATCTTACCTGCGCCACTTGACCCTGTTCGTGCTGCTAGAGTGTGATAGCAGGCCGATATAGAGTGATGTATCAGCATCTTGATCAGATATGGGAGAGTTGGGATAATCATGTTTTATCTGCTCGGAGGAGGAATACCCAAGTCAGACGTCCAGCTGATTGTGTTGATGGTTACATGCAGTGGTATGCAACCATCACACACTTATATATCCAAAACCCCACACAGCGGTCTGGTTTTGACCCACATGCACAGAATAGTCGATCTGACATGCAAGATGCTGAGGTATGACAATACTGCTCACACATTGTTTACATTTTTTTTGAAGATGACACGTGTTAATTACAATTGTATTTGTTCTTAATGCAGCGTATTGATCACGCACTATGGATTGCCCATCCTATCATCGAGGTGGGCATGATGCTAGTGTTCGTGAGCCAGATAAGTTATATGAGGCCATTGAGAGGATGGCACGTGTTCTTCAGGGTCAACAAATTGATGAGGTTGGACCTAGTTCCATTCCACTTCGAATATACAATCGTAGGAGACGAGTAGATGATAGGTAGTTGGTTATGTGGTAATCTTATTTTGTTATTTTATAATGGAAAAGAAGTACTATTTTGATGTTTTTGTTGGTTTGTAATGAACAAGAATTACTCTACCAATATTTTCTAATGAACAATTATTCATGGTTTGTATTTTTGGTAATGAAGAGAAAGCATTATGCCATTGCGTTTGATACACCGCAATGACAAGTAGACCCATGTGCATTAAATTAACTAAAAGTTTAATCCAACTCAACTATTTAATTGTTAATCATTACAAAAATGTATCGGTAACTTTTTGAATTGCATAACTACAACTCAACTCAACTCACATACAACATTACTCATCAAGGTCAATACAATCAAATGTCTCTCTAGTTGCTACTCCTGAATGAACAACTTGTTTAAAATGCTCAATTCGACAACTATATGCAGTATCCCATCCAGCCGCACAAGAATGAACATAATTAAGTTTAAATAATCAAAATCATAATGCCTAATAGTATAAGGTAGACAAATATATATTACCTGTTGGTTGTAACATTCCCAAAGTGCATACAACTATCTGTCCATACGACAACAAACTTATCCTTATATGGAATTAACCAACTTTGTGACATATATTGCACTGCCTCAGGATATGTATCAAAATCCGCAAGTAGCCTAACAAGGTGTTCATTGTATTCAAGCTCAGTTGAGGAGAGTACTAAGAAATTCCATAAAGAGATAAATTTGTCCCATTCCTTCTTACTCTTAAACATTTTCTTGCATTTCGCCAGTACATTTCTACTAATATGCCATCGGCATAATAAATGTCAAGATGTAGAAAATACCCTGTCAATAGCATTCATCAAAGCAGGCTCCCTGTCCGTGACAATCACCTCGGGAATAACAATGTCATCCAAGAGACTACGCAATGTAGTTAACACCCAAATGTAGTTATCAATCCGCTCAAATTAGAGATATGCAAAGGCTACGGAGAATGACATATTAGTGGATGTCACACCAACTATCTCAAGAAGAGGAAGACGATATCGATTTGTCTTATATGTGCAGTCCATGATCAACACCTTTGGAAATGAACGGAGCAAATCTAGGCTAAGTTTGGCAACCCTGAAAAAAGCCAAAAAGTTACTTAAAAAGTGAAAAAGTTATCACTATTCACCAAAAAAAATATAAAAAAATTACTTTCCCATACATCATACAACTCAGCCATCATGAAAAAGTCAAAGGGGCTGTGCAGCGTTTGTCCCAAGTATTAGATAGTTTGGGGCAATTTTCACACACTGATGTTCGGCCCGTGGGGGCCTATTACGGTTCCCGTTTTGATAATTTGAACCGTTCAATGTGTAGAACTCGTCGAGTACTATATGTCTGTAAAAAAACACATTGATCGGATATCGATAACTACATGATCAAATTAGTTTTGTATGAAAAAATAGATGGTGTTATAATTAACGATTGAAAAAAAACAAATCTGATCAGATAGCTATCGATATCCGATCAACGTGATTTTTTATAGGCATATAGTGCTCAACGAGTTCTACACATTGAATGGTTCAGATTATCAAAATGGGACCCGTGATGGCCCCCACGGGCCGAACAAAACAGTCCACTACAATGCCCGAAAAGTACCCAATAATTTCTTACCAATAATTCAGCTGGCAGATTGTACAGCTGTCATTCACTCATCTCTAATCTTCTCCTACACACTTCTTTATACAATTTTTTAATACACATTTTTCCATAAAAAGTCAAAAAGTTAACCCAAACATCCATATTTTTTTCCTCAACTTTTTAGTCCAAAAAGACAAAAAGTGCACTTATTTAGGACACCCCAAACAACCCTCTAAAGTGACAGGATGTACCCAAAACAAGTCTGTGACAGTCATCGTGTTGTTGTCACACCTATGCCGCTCAATGTAATTATGCTTTTCTCACTCACCCAACAAATGTTACATTTGTGATCTCCCAACTTTCTCAATAACATTATTCCTATGACGTACATTGTAAATGGTTTTCATAGTGGTTACATTCAAAGCATCCTTTCATTTCAATGTAACCAAAATCTCTTTTGGTCTGATCATGCTTTTGGACATATCCACTAATAATAATGTTTCCTCCTCAGATAATCTCCCTGCAAATGAATGTCCTTCAAAATGTTTAGCAGGAGCATGGTTATGCATTCCACATGCTACATCTACCATCCAATCATCATCAGCCATCAACTTACGAGCCCTCAACTCAAAGGGACACCCACATTTCTTTGTACCCATTATCTTCACAATTTTTTTGCTTGAATCATCTCATTTTAATTTCTTATGAGCTCTGTATTGACCACTTCTCTCACATGCAAGATATATCCTTGGTGTCCTATGACCACCACCATAGTCCGATGTCTTGATGACAATCACAAACTCATTTTTCCTTCCAATATCCCATACCTAACCGAGCAATTCTTCTTTGCTCTTGAAAACCTACAAGTCAAATTCAACAAAGTCATTAAACATCTGAAAAGAAAAGGAAAAAAAATACTAATTTTCGACATGAGACTACCTCATTAGTAATAAATTGACTCATGTAGTCAACAAGACCCCCCAGATCCAACATTACTGCATTCCACGGATGCACAGTTCTGGAAAAAAAAAATTATAAATGTTCGGCAGTACAGAGTCGAATTAAATGAAATTGTTCGATTTTTGTTAACCGAATATATGAATATTGTTCGACTCTTATGAACCGAATATTTTGAAAATGTTCGACTGTAGTAATCCGAACAAATGCAACTTGTTCGGTTGTAGTTAGTCGAACAAATGCAAGTTGTTCGATTGTAGTTAGTCGAACAAATATAAATTGTTCGGTTGTAGTAAATCGAACAATGATATAATATCCACCTCTGGTTAACCGAACTGTACCAACGATTTACCACTCAGCAAGTAAACGAAAACGAAAACAAAAACAACAAAAAAATAACCTTTTCTTTGCTCCATTGTTCCGAATCAAAATTGTCAGATGCATCCTTCATTGAATCCATTCAAAATCTTCAATAATACTATATTTTTTATTATTTGTTGAAGGGTTTTTGGTTTTGATTTTGGTTTTGGTTTTAGGGTTTTTGGATTCTTGACAGAGAAGATACGTAAGGAACAAGTTTGAAATTGATGATTTATATTATATTCATTCTTGTCTTTTATGGTAAATATACAAATGGTATGTATCATAATTTGTCCTCTATAGTCATTTCACTTAAGGTTAAAATTGTAATAATAAATAAATAAATTAATGGCTTGCATTGAGAGAAAAGGTGGTGCGTAATATATATATAGATATATAGAGCACCAATGTATAGTGAATAGTGTTTTGGGCCTCGGATGGACAGTAATATCTCATGTGTTGAAATGTATGTTTTGCCCCTTGGTATTTACTTATAATAAAGCCTAAAAATAAAAGGGTATGCTAGAGATCCTAAATGATTTATCAAATTTTTTTATTAAACCTCTCGCAAGCATATGGGACCCACACACATGTAAATTTGTGTGAGTCTATGTGAGAAGTTTGGTAGAGACCCAAATGATTTATTAATTTTTTTATCAAATATTTCACATGAGTATAAAATCCACGTACATATGAATTTCAAAAATGCTAGAGACCCAAAAAATGCTACTAAAAGTTTTATCAAATGTCGTGTGAGACCTACATGGGACCCACATTGTGTGGGTTCACACCCATATAAAACATTTGGTAAAATTTTTAATAATTTTTTTGAAATCTCTAGCATTACTTTATGAATTTATATGAGTCGCACAGCATAGGAAAGTTCGGTAAAAATTTTAGGCATGGTTTGAGAAGAGGGTTTGGGGGTTTTTTTGTCTAAAATAGTCACAAAAAATAAAATAAACTTTTTAATCTAATAAGATAAAATATCACATCTAACCTATAATCAATACGTTCTTTTTCTCCTAAAAAATTTTAAAAAATCAAAAAAAATTCAAAAACTCTTTCCAAACTTTTCTAACGCTAGACTAAAATAGTCTTAAAAAAGAAAAAAGAAAAAAAAGGAAGCCAGCTCACTACCCAAGCCATACCTTCATAAATCAATTGGGTGATGGCATTTAAAAACCTACAAAACACAAATCACGCTTGTGTTGCCTAGGAGCAAGGATCCTCTAGAGTTTTTTTTTCCTAAAGTTTCCTAAAGTGGTGTGTTGTATGGTTGAGATTTAATGACAAGTCACATCAATTTTTTAGCATTAAATCTCAACCATACAACACACCACTTTAGGAAACTTCTGGAAAAATAAACTCTAGAGGATCCTTGGTGGTTGCGTAGAGAAGAGAGAGGGAGAGAGAAGAAATCGAAGGAGACGGAGGAGGAAGACCCATCCGTGGCTACCGCCACCGTTGACATCCGCCCGCTTCAGCTAAGCAACGAACGAGCTCTTGCACTTCTCCCTCCTGCCAGAGTTCTCACACTCCGCTCTCCCATCGTTCAGGTTCGTTTTTCAGAAGTTAGGGTTTTCATACATACAATATCTGATTTTTGTTTTTAATTTCTTTTTCTTCCCTGTTCATCGTTTTTCTCTTCTTGTGAAAATAGTTTTTTTGGAATAGTTTTTGTGAGTTGCAAAAACAGATTGAACCAGATTGAATTTGTCATTTTTTCCTCCTTTTTCGTTGAAGTTAGGGTTGTCTGCTTGTGAAATGTCTTTTTTTTTTTTTTTTGTTAACAATTGTGAAGTCTCCTAACAGTATATATAATACAATCTGATCTTGGGGCCAGATTGTGGTATGGTTAGAGCAGAAAAGCAGGGTTATGATGTTAGGATGGGTGTATAATTTGAATGGTAACACTAAAGACAACCTAAAGACAACACCAAGTGGATATAAAATAAAATGAAGGTGGAAATATTGAGATTGAAACATCATTGACAGCAACAAGAAGAGAACAGAGGCATAATATAACTTCAAAATATCAACAATATTTATTACCTGGTCATTCAGAGAATGAAACTTGGATTGCCAGGAGATGACTTTCTAAATTTGCTAGTAGGAGGGTAAACATCAAATAACTTCATCAATCCTTATATTATTGATTATCACTTCGATCTTCAGTGTGCCTTCACCATTGCAACGAGGATAAGAGTGGAAAATTCAAAGAACATCATTACATCACTTACAGAGTCTCTTCAATTGAGCAATAGATCTTGCTGCTGCGAACTATTCCTATTGTTGTCCACATGCTACCCTTCTTTCCAACTACCTCAGCCATTCCCATCTCATTATCCCAATGGGCCCTCGAAATATTTTTCCTAATGAAAAAATACACAATTAATTGTTAAAACAGAATGATCTAAAGAATTTATAACCAGTTTTTCATCAAAAGTTCTACCTAAACTACAACTTGGGTATATCACCGGATGTAAAGTAATGTTCTTCATCATTTGTGTCTGGCACACAAACCTCAGAATCACTCATTCCACTTGAAGAACTTGCCCATTCCTGAACCTCCATCCCACTAATATTTGTCAAATAACTTATCAACAATAAATGCAAGATAAAAATCCCATAAAGACTTTGGTTCTCAAGGACAGAGAATCATAGTATAAGATTTCCCTCAGTATAGTGAAGATACTGGATTGTAACATTGAATAGCTCACCTTGGCAACCTCTAATTGCTGAATTAGAATCAGTAAAGTGAACCTTTTAATTCATACAGGCCACAATAACGAAAAACTTCCTATTGAAACTCACAAAAAATATATATATATTTTTGAACATTTTCACAACATTTCATACAAACCAAGACAACCAAAAACATAGAAAAAAACTATGAAAATGATAATTGCACAAAGTCCCAAACATCTAAGCTGTTGACTAATACTAATTTGATAGGCCTTCTCTGAACAAAGTCCCAATCACCTTAAATAGTGAGTCAAGTCTAAGATTTTTTATTTTTTTTAGTACACTAAAAAAATTCATTTTGAAAAGAATTCTTCAAATTATTATCTTTTTAATCCGAGATTAATCTTTTCTTTTCAGTCTCAAACAAAGGAATGAATTGTTTATCTTTTCTTTTCTTTTTTTTCTTTTGCACTATGAAAGAAAAATTCTTTGATAAACTTATTGACTTGGAATCGCATTCAGATTCAATCAAGGAAATTGACTTTTCTTCTACAAAGGGTTTTTCGGTGGATTTTTGAGTTCTGATACGGTAAATTTCGCGATTTTGTTATTTTTTTCTCTTCCTTATTTGTTCTTTGTGTTGTTAAATGTTTGATTTCATTATGATTTTGTTGTGTGTTTTAGAGCTAATCCACAGTTTCGAACCATATCTTCAAATTCAATCAAAGAAATTGATTTTTCTTCTATAGAGGGTCTTTGGAAGATGGATTTCTGAATTCTGATATGGAAAATTTCGTTGTTTGTTTGTTTTTTTTTTTTTGTTTGTTTTTTGTTTGTTTTTTTTTATAATTATATTCTTATTTGAAAATCAAAGTGTACAAAATAAAGTAAGTATTGCAATATTTTTGGGTAAGTTCTGATTTTTCTATCGTTCTTCTTGTTATTGATTCCATTTTCTTTGGTTTCTATGATTGCCATGATGTGTGGGTATTTTTACTTTGGGCATTCATCCAGGTATGACTCCTAAATTTTTGAGTTTTGTGTAAATCAATAACTTAATTTGTGTGATTCAGAAAATTTTAAGGGTTTATTATTTAGCTTTGTAATTTTTGTCTATAATATTTTTTTTGATTTTTTAGTTAATTTTTATGGATTTTATATGTTGTTAAACTTTTAGAGTTTGTGCAGATAAAGAATTAAAAGCTCAATTTGTGTGATTCAAAACTTTTTTGGTGTTTTTCTATTTGGCTTTGAAATGAATTTTGAAGACGTGTTTAATGCCAACGATTGAACTTCAAAACCCAATTCTAGCTCTGACGAACTAAACATATAATCAATATTGTGATGGAATTTAGTTCTTTAGGTTTAATATTGGAGATTTTGTTCTTTTCAAAGATAATATCCATTGGGTGTTTGAATTTTGTGCTTGAATCATTTGATAAAATACTTGGAAGACAAATTGCAACATAATCACTGATGTGGTCAAAAAGTAGTAGGTTAACATAGTTCACTTCACCAACAAGTATGTTCTTGCTAATTCTCTTATTGGAAAAGTTTTGTATTTTGTCCTATCTTTGATGTTTGAGGAATTGAATAGATGATTGATTTGTTGGTGCAATTCTATTTTTGTTACTTGCTTTGTGTGGTAGCTATGCTTTGTCTTTGTCTTTGTCTTCATCTTCCTTCTTTGATCATGAACGGAGGTATTTTGAGAGTTTGCCTAACAAAATTAGGGTTTCTTCTTTTTTTCCATGCACTAAACATTATGCTCTTTTTTTTTTTTTTTTGGGTGCATAAGATGGGGGTTTTCAATTTTTTTTTTGGTTTACTTGCTTTAGGATTGTGGGGTTGTTGTGCTTTGTCTTCGTCTTCTTGCTTTGATCATGAATTTCTATGAGAGTTTGCCTAACAAAATTAAGGTTCTTGCCTTTCAGCTACTGTACATTATTTTATTTATTTATTTATTTGCATTAAAAGGGGGTTTGATTTTTAATTTTTCTTTGTTAACAATTTTTTTTGTTTGCTTGCTTCTTTTTCTATTTCTATTTTGAAGGGTTGTGTGGTGGTTGTGCTTCGTCTTCGTCTTCGCCTTCCTTGTTTGATCATAAATGGGAATTCTATGAGAGGTCAACTAGCAAAGTTAGGGTTTTTGCCTCTTTTCCAGATCCTATACATTTTTTTTTTTTGTTGCTGTGTAAGGGGGTTTTGATTTTTATTTTTCTGCCTATTTTTCATTTTTGTTTCTCACAATTTTTTTTGTGGAACTTGCATCTGTTTTGTTTCTATTTAGAAGGGTTGTGGGGTGGTTTTGCTTTGGCTTCGTATTCCTTATGTTCATCAGCTAACAAATTGTGTCACTATATTTCTTTACATGTTCCATAAACGTCAACAATTTCTTAAGATCATTTTTAAACGTCGATTTGAACCGTTAAAGATCCAATCTTTTCTCTTCATTGCCTTTTTTTTTGGGGGGTTTGGAAATGACTTTTGTTTGAGTTTCATTCATAAAAGAGAATTATACCACATTAGGATGAATCATGTTTTAATTTGATTGGGGGTCAGTGCCTTGTGCCATTATGAAGGGTTAAATAGAAATGTGAGGAAAACTATACATAGCCATTGGAGTCTTGGCCAATGGTTTGCTTCATATTTAGTGGTTTCATATTTCTTTGTGATGTGGGTTTGTAATAAGTTTTATAATTTCCTCTGTTGCCTTTAGCAGATTTTGTTACTTGCTTGATATTTTTTTCATTTGTGTATCATTTAATAAACAAATTCTAGGTGTATAACAGCAATCATCTAGACATGGATATGCATTTCTTCTTTCTCTGGTTATGTGTGCACAAATATGGGATTTGAGAGAGTTGTAGGCTAAGATTACACTTTCTCGGTCTCTATTACAGGGAAATAATGGATTTTGTGACAACAATATAGTTTACCAAATACATAGGATTAACAAGATCGAGGTACTTTCTAATTTTTAGCTACCATAATTTCTGAAACCACAAATTAAAGGTAATTGTTACTTGATAATTTGTACACATAATATTTCAGATAATCGTTATAATGATCTCAAGCATTATATGTTCATTATTTCAACTTAGACAAAACAAAAACTGCATTGAATAAATTATACAACAAAAAGTGTACCCTTTATGAAGTAGGCTACTTTTAAGTTAGAAAACAATTTGTTAATTTTAACAAACAAATGTTTGCATTTCAAATGATCAAGTCTAAAACATTTAGTATAATTTCACAATTGCACTTCTGTTTTCGTTTTTCTTATTTATCCAGTGCATTTCTAATTATGTTTAAAATACATATTTTGTTTTGTGTCTACATGTTGGGAGGTGGGAAAGAGAAATGTGATGTTTGGAAGAAGTTATTTCACAATTGATTACTCCCTCTGTCCCAAAATAATGGTCTCTTTTGGGGAATCTAACTTTTTGTGGGAGTACAATCATTACACTTTAAAAAAGTTGATTTTCTAAAATTACCCTTTTGATAGTACATTTTTTGGGAATATCAATGTCATAATTGTACTTTTTATATTGTTTATTAATTTAAAAGAAGGGCAAAATAGGAAATTTATATTATTTTTGTACTTGATTTTTGAACAGGGACTAATATTTTGGGACAATGAAAAATGGAATAAGGGACTAATATTTTGAGACGGAGGGAGTATTTTATTTTTTCTTCTACCAAATATCTTAAATTAATATGCAAACTCAGTAATACCAATTAAATTTTCATGCTTAATGTTGATTGTCCATTTATTTTTTTTGTTCTTTGTTTTTAAATACATTTTAAAAAGCACTAGAATGTGTATTTCATACCTGGGATTATTGATGGGCTGTTACATTGGTGGACTGGTTTTGATCACAAAAAACTTGAATGAATGTGCTTAAAACATAGGGAATTAATGTGTATTTCAAAGTGTACAACCAAACTTTGAGTTAAGAGAACTGGGTGATTACATGAAAGGCCTGGCAACAGTTTAACTGCTTCGACTTGCTGTTTAAGCTTGGTTGTTGTGTTGCATTCATTGCTGGTTTGAGTTGAATCGTTATCAACTCTATTTGTATTTGTTTGTTTGCTGCTAGGAGTGCACATGATTGGTCCATCACTAGGTGCCAACACAGTTGGGATGAGGTGTTTTGGACAATGATGCAATTTTTTTTCCTCCTAGATCATTGTAATATATTCTCCCTTTCTTTTGCCGCTCAAAAACAAATCTGTGGAATAACCTTGGTTATGTTACTGTTAATCTTTTCAATAACCATTATGAACTGTTTTTTCCCTCTGGCAAATATTTGAGTTTATTACGAACTTTTTCTTTTCTTTTTCATGGCTGAGCAAGTAAGCGAATCAAAACTACATGCCAAGCTAAGAAGGCTTCCATCTGGAATGTAGTCGGTTCACTGTGAGGATCACCCTTCCAATTCTACGAGTGTGAAAAATGACCTCAGTTATTTTGTCACATTTCTTTTTTCTTTTCCAAGTCAGTTTACCATGAGGATCACCCTTCCGAGTCTACAAGTGAAAAATGGCCTTGGTTATTTTGTTACACTTATTTTGGAGTATTACCAGTTATGTTTATCTCTTGTGATATATTGAAATTTAGAGAGAAATTCTCTTGCAATTGTTTTCCACTAAACAGATAGCTCAATTCTAATATGTACATAATGTTTTTTTCTCCGTATAATTTTCTACTCTAGACTTAATATGGTTATAAATTTCAGTTCTAAACACAAATGTAATGGGCACTAGCTGGACATTAGTTAGCGTGCCTTGCACGTGGCCCTTTAACTAGTGTATATATAGAGCACCAATGTATAGTGAATAGTGTTTTCTGTCTCGGATGGACAATAACATTTCATGTGTTGAAATGTCTGTTTTGCCCCTTGGTATTTACTTATAATAAAGCCTAAAAACAAAGAGGTGTGCTAGAGACCCAAATGATTTATCAAATTTTTTATCAAATCTCTCATATGCATATGGGACCCACACACATGGATTTGTGCGGGTCCTACATCCATGTGAGAAGTTTGGTAGAGACCCAAATGATTTACTAAATTTTTTATCAAACCTTTTACATGAGTAGAAAACCTACGTACATATGAATTTATGTGAGTCCCACACCATGTGAGAAGTTTGGTAAAAAATTTAATAAATCATTTGGGTGATAGCATTTTCCAAAAAGAAAACCAAGAAAACACAAATCACGCTTGTGTTGCCTAGAAAAGAGAGAGAGGGAGAGAAGAAATCGAAGGAGCCGGAGGAGGAAGACCCAGCGGTGACTACCGCCACCATCGACATCCGCCCACGGCAACTAAGCAACGAACAAGCTCTTGCACTTCTCCCTCCTGCCAGAGTTCTCACACTCCCCCTCTCCCATCGTTCAGGTTTGTTTTTCAGAAGTTAGGGTTTTCATACATACAATATCTGATTTTTGTTTTTAATTTTTTTTCCTTCTTTGTTCATCGTTTTTCTCTTCTTGTGAAGATAGTTTTTGTGAGTTGCAAAAAAAATTGCAAGGACCAAACCCTAATTTTACCTATTTTTTGGGGCCTCAAATCATAATCCGACTGAATAATATGATATTTTATACCTAAATCGACTAAAGATTAGCCACATTTCCATTCTTGTTATCTGAAAGTTGGAAAAATCTGCAACTAGGGTCTCTCATCAAGCCATTTGTCCTACCAAAAATTAATATTCTCGCTATCCCCCAACTTTAGACTAAAATTTTCCCTGAAGAGTTGGAACTTGTCAAAAAATTTCTATTGGATAGAAAAAAACTCCTTTCACACGTTGCAAAAGATCTATTTTCAAACGAAGGTTCCAACGATTAATTAGATCATTGGAATCATTGTACCAGTAAGTACTTTGTAGTCCAGTGTGATCATTAAACCTAACCCAAAACATCACTTGCATTCATGCACTCAAAATCTATTTCAAATATTAAAGAAAACACTATTATGCTCCAATGATGATTTTTTTTGTTTTTTCAAAGATAGAATCTAATTTTGCTTCTGCTTCTTGTTAATCTAGAACTAATGTTGTGGATTGACCATCCGTGTTACATGGACTCTTCTATTTCCCCTACGAATCTACGATACCCGTGTCCACCGGATATTACATGGATAAGGGGTGGGATATATGTCCGACGCTCGTACCCAATTTAGACACTCAGATTTTTTAATTTGTGACAATACATGAAGAAAAAGAAACTCACATTTGTTAGTAAAGCAATATTTTTAAGCTCCCACATGAATTAGATATAGAAATTTCATATTTTTTTCTGAATCATATTTAATTTCTAATATATTTCTACATAATATAAATCATCTCATCCGAGAATATTAATATGCAATATATATGTGCATATGACGTGTCCTTGTACCCATATCCAATTTTGGATATGTACCCCCAAGATTCGAAGATTTAAATTTATGAAGGTCTGATGCTTGGATACACATCCGCACCTGACACTCGTATCCAAGTCCATGTAACATAGGATCCAATTTAGTGAATGCAAGTTGCTAAAAACATTTAATAGCAAACTAGACCTTATTACCAGAAGCTAATTATCAAATATGAAAGGCTAAAAAAACTAAGCTTGTAGGTTTGGTCTAGCTTTTAGATGTGAAATTCCCTCGCTATGTAATTTGCACCATCTTGCTGATTAATTTTCTCTTTGAATTTTGAATGAGTTAATTTGCATGCATGCTCAATGTTTGAACTGCATAACAATGATTTGAATCTAACCCTCATAAGAATTTGCTTGTAGGTATGTTCTCTATTTCCTTCTTTTCAGGCAGATGATTAGCTACTTATCTTATCTCCAATCCATGCAAATAAGGATGTCTGATAATAGTTATTATGGTCTACCTTTGTATTGCTTTTTTATTTTATTTTATTTTCCCCATTAAACAATTAAATAAGAAGGGTTGATAACCTTTCTATTTATTGTTTTTGAATTATTTTTTTATGCTTTAAGCAAGTAGAATAAAAGTTCTGCAAACAAATCATGTTTGATTATTCACATGATCTTGATCTATTTGGTATGCATTTAGATTGAAGGAGTTGATGGGATCTAGATGGTAGTATTTGATTTGAAATGCTAAATTATGAAAACTTGATATTTCTTTCTAACAAATATAATGTAGAGCAACTCTGGCTGAGGATTTAATAGAAAATTCAGTTCATGGAGGAGATGGTGTGGTAGGTCTCACAGAATTACATACAAGCATGGTTTGGCTCATCTTACTCATAATATACCAAGTAAAAGTGGGTTCACAATTGATGAGGGATTTCAAGTCCTGCCATTAAGGATGATTGAGTACTTGTTCATTTGTCAAATAGAGAAACAATTGCTTTATTTTTATTACATCATATTTTTAGGAATGACAATTTTGTTGGGGAAATAGATCTTGTAATAGTTTTTTTTTTTTTTTGTTGCTATAAGTAATAGTATTTGTTAAAAACTTTGTATTGTTCAGTCAATGTTGTTGTATTCATGATCGAGTTGCTAATTTTGTGTGTTCTATGCAATAGCTCAAAACTCATTTAAATACACAGATGTAATGGGCACTAGCTGGGCATTAGTTAGCGTGCCTTGCACGCGGCACTTTCACTAGTAAATAATAACATACAAAAGAGGTTTGAAAAGCAGCGAAACTCCCCTTCTTCATCCTCACACGTGCTTGCCCTCGCCTCAGTACCAACTTTGCTCTCTCCGGAACTTGTCTTAGGACATTGTAGTATTATTCTAAAGCCCTCCAATCCAACACTCTCTGCCTTTGCCCCCAATACAATCAATCATTTTCATAAAAGGTGATTCCCTGTTATTAGTTTGAATTTGGTAACTCTGATTTATATTGATTTTTTTTGAATTTCAACCTCTTCTTTTAGTTTATTGTTATTGGTAGGTGGTTGGTGCAAAATTTTAAATTTCAAGTTGTGTATATGCTTGTATTATTGTTAAATTGAATTACGTTTCTTAGGTTAGAATCAAAATTTCACAGTTTGTATAGCCCATAAAATTGAGGAAATAAAAGCCAGAAAAAAACCTGATTTTTTCCCCCCATTGATATTATGTCAATAACAGTTACATTAATCGTCTTGCCCCCCAAATCAAGAACAAGCCTCAAAAAAAAAAAAGAAAATCTTTGAAAAATTGTGTGTGTGCATGTACATGGGGTATCTAAGGGAGATAATCCATGGATGCAATCAGTGCAAGACGAAAAAAATCTATACATGCAAATAAGCCTTTGTCAGAGAAAGAAGGATAGAAAAACAACTGAACAATCTAGTGGTATGTATGCCATGGAGGCAGGTTGACCGTTTGATGAATATAAAATTTTGTGTTGTTAAGCCTCATGGGTGTCCCCATGTACTCAACTCAAAGTTGCCTCTAAATTGAGCAATTTTGAAAATTGAAGCATAGATTGAATTTGTTGGTCACCCAAATTTTTTTCCCCCCAAATAGTATCTTATATTTTAAGTAATGAAGGTTTAAGTGATAATTGATATGTTTATTTACATTTTAAATAGAAATGTTAACTCTCATTCAATTGGTGTTGTCTGATTTAGTGAGAATTCCTTTTTCCCTGATATTTGATGTTATAATTCTGTCTACTGATATTAAGTTTTGCTTTGAAATAAGTGTATCTCTTGTTTCAATTGGACTTGTTTTGCTTTTGCTGTTGTAAATTTCATTAATGTGTACAATCACATTTTAGTCATTTAGACATAAAATTTTAGCCATTGTAGCACTTGAATAGGTATAACCAAACATTGAAATGAGAATGGTTATACCATTCACATGTCATTTTCAAGTTGTCAACCAAACAATGAAGTGGGTATATCATTCCATTCTCACAACATTTCATTACCTCATACCAAATGTGGTCTAAGGACTTTTCTCCTTCATTTTCTCTATTATCTACAGACATTTTCCAAGTTTAATCCAGAGTTTTGGGACTTGTTTGTTAGTGAAATGGAAATAAAGTTGATAAGTTCAAAATCAGAAGAGAAACACATTGGCGATGACTCATCTTCAGGTTTAGTTTTGGAGAAGAACAAGGAGAAGAAGAAGAAGGGAATGACCATAGGAGGTTACCCAATTGAGGGTCTGTCAATAGCAGGGCATGAGACATGTATAATCCTCCCAACCCTCAACTTGGCTTTTGACATCGGCCGGTGCCCACAACGCGCCATTTCTCAACAATTTATCTTCATCTCTCACGGTCACATGGATCACATTGTAAACAGTTCTGCTTACCCTTTTCTATATATACAAATATACGATGTACATACACAAATGTATACAAAATATATGTTTGTGTTTGTATTTATGGTTTTTTCTGTTATCTTATTAATCTCAGTCTATACTAGTACTTGCAATTGAAATTTTGTTTGTTATCAGAACCATTTTTATCATAAATGAAAAACTGTTTCAGTCAGTGAAATTCGGTTTCATCTTGGCTAGTCTAATATTTTGCTAGTTCCAAAATGTGCAACTTTTTGAGTTCTCCTTTTCTTTGGTATGTAATGCACATATGAAATGCAACTTTATTCATGTCTATCTATTCAGGGCTATGTGTGTATACATGTATATGTGTTTCTCGATTAGTATATGTGTTTTAGTAATTTGCATCTTCTATCTACTTGTTATTTAAAATTTCATCTATGGTTGGAATAACTTGTAGGATACATACAGAGATGTTTATACTTAGTGAATTATCTTTTTGTAATATTAAAAAAATAAAAAATAAAAGGTTCTGTTAGTCCAGAGCTGTGTGATTCTTTGACGAATAATGTATACCGGACGATTTTTCTTTTATGATTGAATGATATATGCCAGTTATCAAGCTCTTTGATATGTACTTCCTGCACTTTTGTGCAAGAATGAGAAATTTTTTGGGTTTATATCTAAATAATCTCAAAGAAGATATAATTAATTTTCTGGCGCATTGTTTTAAAGGTACTTCTAAATACAACTACTTCATTTTTTTTTACACTCACTTTTCTTTAAGGTACGGTGTTTCTCAGATTTACTATTTATGTGGAGGCTGTAATGAGGAATTGAAAGGGTGTATTTAGAAGCTTCATTGTTTTGACTGCGTGGGGAAGATATTAACCACTTACTACGGCATGTTCCCCTACTTAATGTACATTCATAAAGGAAGGATTGTTCTCCAAGGAGTCCAAGCATAAATAACACAAACTTTTTTTATAATTTATTACGCAGGAAATTGTGAAGGATAGCTCACAAAGTTTTCAAACTGTTCTGATACAATGCAACTAAGCCAACTCAACCCCTACCCTCTCCCATGTGCAAATTAAAAACTTTATTTGAATTGATACTTCCTTCTTGATATTTTTCCTCTCCAGATTGTTGTAATTTTAGCATCCCGGCTGTCTCCATCACTTAAGGAATTTGATATAAATTATATCTCCTGAATTGCCAACCTCAGTTTCTCTGTTAATTGTAGTTTCCAGACTAAATTTTACACTTAAATATATTTTCTGGGTACCAAAATTTTATTATTTTGATGGAAATAAATGTTTTTCATCTTGTGGTACTGCTACTTCTGACATTAGTTTTTTTTCCGCAGGGAGGACTGCCTATGTATGTGGCAACTCGTGGCTTATACAGAATGACACCCCCAACAATTATTGTACCAACAGCTATAAAAGAGAATGTGGAAAAACTCTTTGAGGCACACAGAGCAATGGATCACTCAGAGCTGAAGCATAATCTAATTGGCTTGGGTGTAGGTAATGTCTAATTTCTGGATTGTTTTTGTCACTTGAGTAGCTTAGTCTTCTGTGCTCCCTTCTTTTGGCTTAACTTTAGATAATGCTATATTTGAAGAAGAGTTTTATTTTATTTTATTTTTTGGATAAATTGAAGGAGAAGAGTTTTATTTGAGAAAGGATCTTAAAGTAAGAGCATTTAAGACTTACCATGTCATACCAAGCCAGGTAATGTTATGTTTTCTCTTCTGTTTATCCGTAATATACACCCAGGGATGATATTTTTTTTGAGCCCTAATTATGTACCAGTGGATGTTCCACATGTCCCAGCAGGGTTATATAATTTACTCAGTAAGACAGAAACTTAAGCAGGAGTACATTGGTCTCCCAGGAAGTGAGATTAAGAACTTGAAGTCATCAGGTGTGGAGGTTTGTCTTGACTATGGTTGCTTTTAGCATGTTAGAATAATGTTTTTTGAGTTTTTAGGATGTTAACTATTTTAAGTATCATCATAAATGAAACACTGTGGCCACCTATATCACTATTTATTTAAGTTCAATTTTTTCCTCTCATGTTTTCTTTCTTTCCTTTTCTTTTTATATCTTAGAGAAATATTGAAAGAGATATGGAAAAGTAGTGGCCATGAAGGAAAACCGGAGAACATTTTCCATAACTTCTTATTTTTTATTATATTTTAAATTCTTACAAGTTCTGTTCTGCCATCTTGTTTTACCTCAAACTATTGTATTTTAGTATATGCCCTATTCCAATCATGGCACGTTCTTGGTGGTCCTCAAAAAGATTGAATAAAAGTTGAGGAAAATTCATTTTCTTCTTTCTTTCATGAGTTAAATGGAACTAAAATTTAAGGTTTTGAATTTCTGGATTTCGTCATTATCGAAGAAAGGAATTGGTTTTTGTCCGTTGCCAGACTCCTCATAGTAGTCTTTTAATATTTTGTTTCAACCAGTTCATATATGGTCTAGTATCATGGCTTGTAAAGTATTCCCTTTCTTATAGACCTGATCAGAGATAGAAGGTTTTATTTATTTATTTATTTATTTTAAAAAAATATTTGATCAGCAGAAAGAATTGAATCCATTACTCGCCCCCTCCATGTTACATGACATTTTAGCACTGTACTGTCGTGCTTTAACAGCATTGGAAAGTTTACTTTTAGAACTGGTTGGGAGCATAAAGACCAATTTCAGCATCACCTTTTCCGGAAAAAATAAAAAGGGAATGGACGATAAGATTTTTAAACTATGTTGAAGCAATTCTTTTCTAATTGCAAGACAACATAGATGAACCTTATGAAGTTCCCCTGGCACCATTATTTTCTCACCCATGTTATACATGATCGGATTTTCACTTTGGCAGATTACATATGCTATTACAATGCCTGAAATTGCTTTTACGGGGGACACCATGTCTGACTTCATTGTTGATGACACAAATATTGACGTCTTGAGGGCAAAGGTTCTCATTATGGAGGTACAACTCATTGGCTGTTATTTAGTCTCTTACTCACTCATCTGCTTAAGCTTAATGATTGCTCCTTTTGTTCATATCGTCATAAAATCCATTTTTCATTTTTATTTTGCATAACGATTTAATATTGTTTTTTTAATTTCTAAATTTATCCACATTTTAGTAAGGTAGAAGTAGGGTCAAACTAATAATAGGAGCTTCGGCCAGTGGAAGAAGCATGTAACTGTCCAGTGCTTTGGCGTATATGATGTATGATGAGGGAATTACAACTTTCTCCAGATAAATCTATGGCGGTGTTTGGAAAGGAAGTTTTTTGATTTTTTTTTCACTAAAAGACAAATTGGTTACAAAACCAAAAAAAATAAATCCAAACAAAATATCACATCAAACCCCATAATCATTTCACTTTTTCTCTCACAAACATCACATCCAACCACAAAAAAGCCAACTATCTTCCCAAACACAAATTTTTTTTTCTACAATAATATCCTACAACTAAAAAAACCTACAAAAAAACTCACTTCCCAAACACCCACTATCATAGGTCCACTAGGTCTAACAATTTGAGATAGGAAGTTAGTTTTACCATTCATTTTTGTTTTTTCTTTTTTTCCACGCACTGGTTGGGTTACATTCTATGTTTTGGTTGAACCTGGAGTAACATGATCTGTAGATAGAAAGGAATTTGAAGTTAAGAATTGATTCTAATCGCTATTGGATGTGAAGGACAGAGGGCCCATAAATCAGAAGAATACCCAAAATTTACAAACTGCACTAAATCTTGCAATAATGTAGGAAGACACTAAGATTACAGGAGTGATGTAGTCTTTGATCTCTTAAATGGTTTAGAGCTTATAGTCTTTTATGGTTTTAAGGTTTGTGTCTTTTATGGTTTTAAGGTTTGTGAAGACAAAAGGACATATAATGGGTTTTCAATGATTTTGTTTTTTAAGAATGGATGACACTTGGTGGATTATAAACTGCTATTTTTCTGGAAAAATATCTTGTTGGGGGTTTTCCGACAGCAATAAAGAGAAGTAGAATAACAAGGTGAAGGAATGGAAGCAGACAAAAACCACACTCTTTGTCAACCAAACTTTCCAAACTTCATCAAATTACTTCAATATCATTTGGCATGGTAGCTTCAGTAGGAGATGTAAGATAAGGAGGAGAATTTCAGAGTGGAAAAAGGAAGAAGAAAAGAAAACACTATTGATAAACACAAAAGAATTGCCATTGTCATTAATCTAATTTCATTTTGGTATAGCTGACCTCATAAAATTCAGTATGATACATTTCTAAATTATATGCGAGTCGGCATCACTTCTTTGAATAACTTTTCTTTGTTTCCTCTCCTTGTTTCCAGAGCACCTATGTTACGAACTTAGAGACAGTGGAGAACGCAAGAGATTATGGACATACTCATTTGTCTGAGGTTGAGTATCTGAAGGCTTTTTGTTGTTTCCATTATTTCTTATTCCTTGTGAACGTTTTAATCTGTATTCCTCTGGTCATCTAATGCTTCTCTATTTTTGTTTTTACCTTTTTGCATTATAATTCCAGATAATCAGTTATGCAGACAGGTTTCAGAATAAAGCAATTCTTTTAATCCATTTTTCTGCTCGATATCAAGCGGATGTAAGTTTCTATTTTCTCTAGTATATGATTATTTATTTCTTCTGTGCCTTTTTTTCTTTTATATGGCTTAAAACAAGGAATATGATTTAATGTTTAAATGAATATTTATGGCTGGCACACAATAATTAAAAATAAAACATGTGGACAAATTGGCCGGGTTGAGGTGGTACGATTAGAGTATTGCTCTCTGCTTGCCACAATTGATCCTATAAAAAAACTTTCTTTTTTCTGCTTTGGTAAAAACTTTCCTTTTTCTGCTTTGGTGCTGTGCTCATTGTACAGATCCATCCGGATTAAGCAGATAGGTCAACAAAGTAGTGACTTGTACATATGGGTTGTTGGGTGATAGTCACAAATATGCTCATTTAATTTATGTTTTGTCATAATTAAGCTGTCAATATAATTTGTCAGGAAATCCAAAATGCTACGTCTATACTGCCTCCGTCTCTTGCTGACCGGGTTTTTACGCTTACAGAAGGTTTCTGATGAAAATGGGACAACTCAATAGTAGGATTCCATTCTATCCGTCAAAATTTTGCTTATATATTGAGCCAGTCTTATTTACTATTTTACAACTATTTCCCCCTATGTAAAGAAATTTGAACAGCAGATTTATGCGTAATTCATTACTTAAAATTTACTTTCGCTCGTATTGATGGCATTTTAAGCTGTGCTGGTTTTTTGTGCAGATGTTTTTAGAGGCACCTTGTAGTAGTCATTTAGCAGTAGCAACTATGCATATATGAGCTAGAAGATTAGGTGCAGAAAAATGTGTAGTTCTCGATAGCAAACCAAACCATATGTAATGAGGCAATTTTGTACTAATTAGATGTTAGCCTTTTGAAGAGTTTTAGCCCTCATAAACCTTAAAATTATCATGTCTCTAGTGTCGATTTGTTTTGATTGATGGCAAAGGGCTCCGTTTTTTCTTGAGCCAATCTACTACATGTTTTACTCTGAATTGTCACAGCTTGCTTTGTGTCTTAACGAATTTGCTTCATAGGATTAACAAGTGCTGTTCTGTCATGATATTTTCAGTCACTGGAACTGTCTTTGAATTACTCTATTCCTTTGGCATCCTCAACAGTGAAATTTGATCTCTATAAGACCCTTCAATTCCAGCACCTAGGCCCCCCTACAATCCAAACTGTACTTGACAACAGACTATTTCTAGGTTTTTCTCTGGCTTTGCGACTGTTGCCTTTAAGACACAGATGGTTTCTCCAGAACAGGATCCGATTTTCCTTATTTTTTCTTCAATATTGGGAGAGCAAGTTAATCCATATTTGCCGACCATGAAATCACTAGAATGAATTTTTGGTGCAAGCCTTGTTTGTCTTGGAAAAGATAGAGAGGCAATTAATTAGTCAAAACTTATAACAAACTAATGACCAAATATTAATGCCATATCTAATTTGATGCTGTTACTCGGTTCTCTTCATGAAGTATTTTCTGTTCAGCATTACATCACTTTTCCCAAATGTTAAAATTACTCACAAAACAAAATATAAAAATTACCTCGTAAAGTTGCGCATTTTTATTTTAAAAAAAAAATTCATTTATAGGTAAAACATGGTTAGTCAATACCCTAAGTGGAACTAGCTACTTATCTGTCTCAAATACAAATCACAAACTCCTCACGCTGTCTTCTAAGACAAAGCAACATCACATCAATGAACTCACAAGCAGCATGCGATAACAGGTGCCGCTAATGAGGCTTAGCCGGGTCACCCAGATGGCTTCAGGTGAAGATAAGCAAGAACAGAACTTGTGGCAGCAGGATTCTGATAAACAACTGTCAAGAATGATGAACTCAAAATTTAAACATGAGACTTTTACCCAATAAGCAACTGTTGTGAATACTGGTCTCAATTAAAGACTTTTAATGGAGGAAAACAAGAATCAAATGTAACTGAGTTTTCAACATGGCATGGTTGAAGAGCAAACTAGCTTCTATTAAATGTTTCTATCTTGCCAGTACTGCCAGCACCAAAAAATACAGCTGAAAACCTCAGGGGAATCGCTCTCCCCTTTTTCAGTCACTTTCCAGAGCCACCAAGTGATGGTTAACCTGCAAAAAATAGTGTGCATTTAGATTTGATCAGTGATCTGAGGTTACAAACAATACGCAATCTATATTCAGAAGAAAAATATTATAAAAAAATAAAGAGAAAGAAAAGGAAAAAGAGAGTAGAGTCAGGAGCATTTCTTCTTCCAATTAAAAAACATGTTTTTTCGGTGCAAAAAATCCTCTATCCCAGCATACTACATGGAATACAGAAAGATTAAACCACAAATAATAACCCGACATACTTAAACTTGTTCTAGAATGCCATGTTATGCTGTTGAAATTATATAGGATTATACTTGCAGTACAAGTGGCATCACATGAGCAATAATAAATGATAAGATAGATTACACTAATCCGTTCCAGGTTTCTAACAACAGTAAGGGCCTCACCTTAAGTTTCTAAAATAACACTGACTTCCCAATCAAGTTTCAGTTCAATAGAATAAGCCAGAGATGTTTTAATTCTTTTATCTACGACAGAATCATCAAGAGTCATAGTCATGCATGCCATCAACGCTACAAGACCATTTAGTCATTGACATCATGTCTTTTAATTCTCCCAAAAACATAGTTACCATGAATCTATTTTCCAACTTATATGGTATTAACACACTAACATTAATCATTAGTATTGTCCTGATTTTTTGCATCTTGTAAGCATGTTTCCATCTTGGAAAATCCAATTCCATTGTACAACAATCAATCCATGTATCCCAAGTCAACTACAAAATTGTTGTTGTTAAGTACAAAAAAGAGCATTCCCCATTTCATTTTCAAGTTAAATTAAGGAAGAAGTTTAAGGAGCACCTGAACATTAAATCTGCGGCGTCTACTATTAAAGCTGGTGGAGAGACATAGAATATGATATTTGAAGCCCAGAAAACTCCTCCTGTGAAATTGTTGGTGTGGGAGCCGAATAAATAGAAGAGTCGGAAGGTGCGTACCTCAGAAATCAGATATTATTCGGCTCCATATTGCGTGACTAGGATGTCGAATACGTTAGGAAGGCCGAATAGCCGGAGATCAGTAGCTCCGAATAAATAAAAGGGGAATGGGATAAAAGTAGGCTCAGGCCCCAAGGCCCAGAAAGCAAGTATAAATACAAGAACCACAGATTTAGAAAGGTATGTAAGAATCACTTTACTTAACTTAGTAAACAAGCTATTCTGAGCGTCTGAACTGACTTGTCCGTTGGAGTGCTAATTCCGGCACCCCCGACCGGAGTGTTTGTATCTTTTCAGGTGACTAGCTGAGGATCACTAGCGTCTCCCAGGATCTGAAGAGTATTTCCAAACCACTTCTCCACAGTTGGTTTATTAAGGAATTTTGTTGTAGAGAGTGGATGTTATTCTTTCAAATGTTTTAGGGGTGTTGGATTTATTTATTTTTTCCAACCAACTCTCCTTAATCCTATTTTTAGCAAGTCCCTGGTTCCCTTCCATTTTTCTAACCCTTACACTGTAGAGATGATCATTCTGATGACATGCAAGAAACTACTTGTTCTAAACACAAAATTGGCTGCTCTTCAACTACCATGCCAACTAATAAGCACAGAAAATTATATAAAGAAAATACAAAGGCCTTCCACTAAAGTCAAAACAACAATTTTGAAGTATAGTACTCACTTGATGACAACACACTCAAAAATAAAAATTGTAATCTCAAAGATGGGAACAAAAACTAGAGGGAGTTCTGAACATTCATGTGTTAGTAGTAGAATCCAGCAGCCAAGCAATTTTAACTTTCACTAGCTCCAGTTCATATCAAAAAGTACCTCAACAACACCAATAGTTAAATATCATACAAAATATATCAAGAAGTATATGATGTAGCAATACGAGATGTGAGTTCAGGTTACGTACGTCTAACTTCAGTTCTCAAAGTTTCGATTAGATTTGCCATGGAACAACAGAGTCTAGCTTCCAAAGCTAAAGAATTAACAAGTCCCTCTATAGACCTCAACTCTTCATGAAACTCGGGATGCAACACCAACGAAGAGAAATGCTCGTCCACCGCTAGCCCCAAACATTTCACAATGTCTTCAAGCGTAGGGACCCATTCACAAGCTTTCAACCCCAACATAGATGGTGCTTTAGGACACGGACCTACTTGAGGAAATCTCTCGTACCTCTTCAACCACTTTCCCAAGTACTGAATCAATCCCATCATCTCCGAACCATTCAACTTGCTAATACAAGAAGACAAAATCACCTCATCGAGGTTTGAAGACGCAAGCAGATAATGCAAACACAATTCAGAATTTGAAAACTCATCATGTGCTGCCATGAGCAGAACCGAGGCCTCTTTTGCCAGGTTCAGTTTCTTCCCACTAAGTTTCTTATCCATCGCCTTTTCCATAGCCAATAAAGCTTGGCTCTCCCATTCCTTCCTCACACTTAGCATACTACTATATGCACCTCTACACGGTGAAAGAAAGTACTTCAAAATTGAAACTACATCCGATGTTTGAAGGTCTGAAAGATGCTTAACACATAGACAAATCAAATTCGACCTCCAATTTTCGATCAAATTATGAACTAAATTTGAGGAACACGAATGTTCAACAAGTCCACAAATTATTAGGGTTTCCAACAACTCCCAAAGCTCCAATACAGTACAAGCCTCCAAAACCAGACCCTTAACTTGACGACTCATCAAAAACCCCACCTTTGCAATACTTCTGTTAAATATTTTGGACACTTTATGCATTACTTGTTGCCTCTCAATTTCTTTTTACACACTTTGGTGTCACTTTATCACTTAAAATTAATAAATTAATCTTTTTAATCCGTTGGTTTAGCCCACTTTATCAAAAATTTGAACAACATTTTATGCTTAGTCCATTTAAATAAAAAGATCCAACTTTTCATTGTCTAGGGCAGAGTTGTTGCCTGAAGGCGGCAAAGAGGGATATGCATGGCTCAATGAGAGGGCAGTCTTGGAACTTCCTAAAGTATCAGTTTAGACACTCTTATCAAAACGTATCAAATGGACCTTTGCATTCTCCTTGAACCACGCATCAGTAAGTATCAGTTCAACTCTCTAAGGTATCAAATCCACCTCTTAATCTATAAAAACGTATAAATGAATTTCTTAAATTATAAAAATATACCAATTAGACATCTTAATAAAAAGGGTTAAAGTGAAATGGACCAAAAATTTAAGAGATCTATTTGTATGTTTTTATAGTTTAAGGGGCAAAATGATAATTCTTAATAATTTAGGATGTTCATTTGTACACTATTATAGTTTAAAGGGTTAAAATGATACATTTTAATAATATAGAGGGTTTTCATGTAAATACCATCTATAATTTTACTCTGAAATTGCACCACCCACAACCCTAATAGACACTTCAAAATCAGTGTCTATGTTATTATTGGACATGTATAGAATAAAGATATGTTGAAGATATGCATGTTCACATGTCCACCACATAGATATCCTTTTTTTATTATTATTTATTATTACTATGTTTTTTTTTAGAACACTTCACAATATAAGTGTCATGTGTTTAGATATGTCTTACGACACCTTTGTGAGTATTTATTTTATAATTTTTAAATTTTAATTTGAGATCAAAATAAAATTTATTAAAACAAAGGAGGAGAGTGAAAAAATAAAAATAAAAACATATTCACATATACATTGATTCCTATAATATCTATGTACTATTAGATTTAGATTTATATACATAACCAAACCACCCCCCCCCCCCCCCCCCCACCCCAAAAAAAAAAAAAAAAAAAAAAAGGGGTCACGTCCACCCTATGTTCTATGTTCGCGCTCTAATTTTTTTTAAAATAACTTCTTTTATTTATCCATGTGCTTCTTAGCCAGCCCTATTACAAATACACAAATTCATGCACAAACTCATCTCAATCCTCTACTGCTCAGAGAAATGGTTAGGGTACTTCTTTTGCTCTCATGATGCTCCCAAACCAATAAAAGCACTAGTCATGAATGAATGAGGTTGCCTTATGTCACCTGACCCAACTTGATTGGTTGGGTGGAAGACAAAGTGAGCTCCATTGGTCAAAAAGATGCTGACCAGGCTTATGGAGCAGTTGATCTAGTAAATCCTAAACCATATATCCTGGTTCTTGCATTCAGTTACAAACAGCAAACCAAAAAAAAAGACAAAAAATAAAATAAACCTTGAATTAACAGGAAATCCCAAAACAAAATTTCCTTTTATTTTTTCCAGGATCGAAGAACATGCTTTGATGTTTGAATGTCATTTGACTCATTTATCTGTGATCATTAACCGCCCACCACTTCTTCCTTTTTCACTTACTTTTTTTTTTCTCTCTCTCTCTCTCGTCGATTTCCTTCTTGGGTCTTTGTCTATACGGTGACTTAGGTACTAGCAGGGGTTTCCCAATTTTGTGGCAAGGGACCAATATCATATATGATTTCTCTGTGGCATGACCAAACAAGCTTTATTGCTTCAGGAGTCCCTATTCCCGCTCCCCTTGGATCTCCAGATGGCCCAAACCTGTGCCATGTCATTTGTGTTCGGCATATTAAGCACTCAAAACATTCCCCGTGAAGGAAAAAAAAAAATTTACTTATAATTTTTAAACTTACCAGTGATTTTGTGGAGCCCCCGTTGTTCTTGCTCTTAATCCAGCATAAGTAGTTCCGTTAACTGATTTTCCAATAACTTCCTGCAAATTGAGTTAAATAATTACCCATTGTTTAAGATCATCAGACTATCAAACATGCAACATGGTACCTTAAATGAATCACAATTCGCCAAAAACCAATGATATAGAATATGAATATGTTTACTCAGATAATCATCCAACGATACCAAAAACTTGCAAATGTGTCAATTTTTAAAGTGATTCTCATAAGGAGATCCAATTAGGCGAACCAAAATGTAAATCTTAATTCTTTCAAAGAATAAGAAAATAGTCCTCAAGTCTTGCCTGCAGAAACAGCACATCATTTGAAACAACAGCGGCTGTTAAATGGGCATGCATCTTTTCAAGGGCATCCAATACCATTGGGAGCTGATGATCCTTGTACTCGGTAACAACCTGAGATTTAAGAAACTGTAAGCTAGAAGTAGCTTTCATATATGACAAAACAAGATTGATCAAATAAAAAAGAAAAATCTCTCTCTATCGCTCTCTCAACACTTGTATAACCACTCCCCAACACTTGTATCCTTTGGTATATCTAATGCTCCTTTTGTTTCGTCGGAAAATGTTTTCCATAATCATCGGAAGAAAACTTATTTGGGCGGGAAAAGGGAAACATTTTCTGGATTAAAGTCTTACTACTACCACCCCACTGCTGCCGCCGTCACCACTTCCACCAACCCATTACCAGCAGCACCACCACCCTGCCGCCGCCACCACCACTAATACAATTAGTAGCACATTATTTTCAAGGTTGTAACCAAACACTGGAAAATATTTCTTTGGATCACATTTTCTGGAAAAAGTTCTCCATTGGAAAAGGTTTTTAGCCCAAACAAACAGAATGTAAGAAACTTCAAAGAGTGAATTTATATTGATTCATGCTTGTTGCACATAACAATACCATTGCACCAGTCAAAAGGATCAGAGAAGCTTGCAACTCGTCATAGCCTTTACAAGTTGCAAGAAACTGACAACATTTATTTCGATGTTTACTACTCCAGTTATCAGGATAAACTTCTATTTTCTACCTTTTTTTTAAGTACCCATCAAACAAATTAGACTAAAAAATGCTGAAACATTTAGCTGTATTGTCCTCTTATTTACCTGGAATGGTCCAAAAATTTCTCTTGTTACAAGCTCATAATTGTTGTCCTTCAGTATTTCTTCTATCGGAACAAAAACAGCAGTCGGTTTTATAGCACCGTATATTGAAGGAATAGAATGGTCTTTTAAGGCTTCGCCTCCGAAGAGTACCTTTGATCCCGGTATCTGAAGCAATTTATTCATGTGCTCTAACATTGCTTCAGTTGTGAACTGCAACAACAAAAGAGACCCCAACTTAGGTATAAAATTTCAAGCATTGATATATGAAATGTGTGAATTAAAAATCCCATTCTTATCTTATTCAGATGAGCTAATATAAATTGATTCAATCATAAATATATAGTTGGGTATAGGCCAAGAAGCAAAGATAGGGCACATGACACGGATATGTATGATATGGTAATCAGGACATGGATATCTCAATACATAATGATAAAACAAATATCCATCTTTAAGACAATTTTTTATACCAATCAGTCAACTCTTTTAACCATCTCTTTTAAGCAATCTTTGTCAAGCAATTAAGAAAGATGATTTATGATAACTACCAAAAAAAAGCATAGGCAGACTTACTGTAAGAACAGGGCCAACAGTTAAATCGTCTAATTTTCTTCTTGCAGCAAGTTCATTCATTTGACTTAACAGTGAACTCTTAGACCAGTTCTGCATAAGGATACAATAAACAATTGTAAAAAAATCAGATATTTTGATAATTCATGAGATTTTTGGTACTCTCAAAAATTAGAATGTAGAAAACGATAGAAACATGATACTACAAATAATTACAAAAAAAATATAAAATAAAATAATAATAATAATAATAATAAAAAACTGTAAACCAGTAATCATAAATCTCAGAAGCCTAGCACACGAAACTGAATAGCTATCAGAATGAAGAAGCTTACCTCATGCATAAAAAGAATTGATTGTGCCGAGCACTTTTGACCACTACAGGCATATGCGTCTTGATCACAGACCCATGCGACATAATCCACCTGCCATTTGAGATTGAGAACCATAAAAGATGCATTATCCATGCCTAGAACTCGAGGATCTATATACAAGGGGATTATGAAATATGAAAGTTAAAAAGTTCTAGAAACAATTAACAAACCTCTTGGACATCTGGCCCCAAGATCTTCCAGTCGAATCCTGCATCTTCCAATTTGATGCGCCCCTTTAAGTCAACGGCCAACTTGTCTGCCACCCTTGAGCTACCAGTAAAGAGAGTCATTCGTGGATTTGCCTGCAAAATGTAATTCAATAGGTCAAAAAAAAAGGATACAATTACTATTTTCAGTTTTCACAAACCAATCTACTTATTATATTGTTAAGGTTCGTGAAATTATCAGGCAAAAATGTAAATCTATGGATGATATAGTGCCCAAAAAAAATGTAACCATTCTTGATTAATAATTAGGTTGTCTTGCCAATTGATTTGCAAAGCTAAAGAACTGTAGCATTCTACTTTATGAACAATTAAACAAGCATTACATATAAACCAGTCTTCTCTTTGGTGACTAATAGCTTCCCATTATGAGTTCAATAATGGCAATATAAACAACTCTCAATGCAATAATATTTAAATTCAATAATATCCAAAACAGAATTCAAATTATATCATCAACAATCAGTACAATATTATTAGTATTACCAGTTCATGTCATAAATAGCTTAACAACCTCATTTTTATCAGAAATATAACGGTCAATAATTTGGAACCTTAGTTTAAATATTTTTTTTTTTTTAAATATAAAAAAATAAAAAAAATAAAAAAGGTTTGACAACTAAGATTGAAAGACCCAAAACTTGAAAGGCACAAAAAATAAGTGACAAGGTTAATGAGATAATTGGTGAATTAGCATGAGACAGGATAAAAGGGCTCTGACATTAATTTAGTATTAGCTATTCTCATTTTGGCGAAAACCAACCTCCAATAATAGCTTGTTCATCGTCTTCCCATCAGCATTGATGAAGTCAACATCCTCCACAGGTAACCCACATTCGTGGAGCAACCGAAGCATTTGTTCCATAACAACGCATACCTAAGAAACATTTCAGTCAGTAAATAGTGGTCACACACAGAAAATATTGGAAAGAAGTACAACACAAAAACACAAGTAGAAATTCTTAAAAGTGAAGCTAATAAAACAAAAACAATATATATATATAAACAGTAGTGGGCATTCAAGAGCAGTTGGCAATTCTAACACAACTAGATTTATTAAAATCCATTTGTTGGTTTGTTATCTCATTGAACACCCTTATAGTTGATTCAATGGAAACCCCTCATTAACTTGTCACCAACAAAATATATTGATTCGTGTCACATGGCCTCAAAAAACTAGAATCTCATACTACTTTAGAGTATCATTTTTTTCCCTTGTTATTTAGTATTTAAAAGAACTTGTAAGAGCTCACCTTGCTATCAACTTTTAGAACAGGCTTATTTCCCATATATAGTGCACCCATCAATTGAAGCACAGGAATCTCTAAAGGAAAATTGAAAGGAGTAATTATCACTGTCTGCACAAACAATTCTTTAAATTTTCAGTTGGTACAGAAAATGCATATCATCAGAGGTAATCTACTGTTGTGAAAACAAGAATTTCTAGCTGATCAAACAGAAAATTATGACGGAATCTGTAGATCCATTAGATGTTTCTATATATAGAAAGATTGGAACTTGGCCAAAAAGAGTAAACATCATAAATGATGAATTAAGTATTCCTTGTCCGAAATGAAATCTAAATTGTCATTAAAAGATTAAAAAAAATGAATACATATGACACAACAGTTATATAAATGAATAAAAGATTCAGTCATGTTCCGTTGCTTATGTGCCTACTACCTAGTTATTGAATTTTGAAGAAGGAAAGGTTCTACCCAGTCGAGTAGAGCTCTTCACCAAACCCATATACCATAAAAATCACTCATGCTGGCATTAGTTACTATTCTTTCAAAAATCATTGTAACAAGAGCTCGATATAAAATTAAAATGGAGTGTTTGTTCTTCATAGCATGTCCTTAAAACACAATAAGCATATATCAACTTTTTCTTGTCAAAATGGTATGAAGGAAATAGAGTTTTAAAAATCGGCCATTACATATCGTATTGGCCGTTACGTAATGGGATTTTGACCTTCCGATACCATTATTCACTGATATATCAGTCGACACTTTCTGTTACTTTCTGATATTGGCTGATATATGACCGTATCATCGATACCGATACATATCTTGATACCTATATTTAAAACTAAATAACAAACTCATTTTATACCGCTATTAAGTATAAGGTGGATTGTCTCCATGTATATGGATACAGAACATTATCCTAAAAGGTTGTGTAACATAGTTCTATTAAAATCAATTGAGTAAGTTGACAAAAGGGTGACTTACAGGACCATAAGGCCAACGAAAACCATGACTTTGCTGCCCAAGATGATTCCCAGGTACTGCAAAAGACCTAGCCAGGAAACGAACCTGCCAAACATGTGGAAATCAAGATGTAAAGGTAAACAGATGTAATAAAAAAAAATTAAAAATTAAAAAAAAGCTTGGCAGTGTCCTTCAATTTTATTGAGATTTGTAATAATATATTCGGTCAGACAAGGCAAGAAATTCATAAAAAGAAAAAAGGAGATTTGAAAAAAACAAAAAATAATTAGATAGAAAGAAAAAATTGATGATTATATTAGGCTTTGATGCCGAAAAAGATTACAGGAATAATCTGATTAATAGCTTAACAATTTAAAAATGAATACAAGCATTACAAGTATTCAGATACCATATACATATATATATACCTCTCATTCTCTTTTGGTTCAATGAAACAAAAAATAATCAATACAGGATCACTATGTACCTGATCACCACCAAAATTCTCCAGAAATTTTTGAGTAACATAAACTTCACCATGAGCCTGCTGGTAGCTCTTCGGAGCCACCCTCTGTATTAATTTGCAGAAGAAATCGGAAACCTGAAATGCACACATAAGGCCAAATTAGTACAAAAGTAATGCGAAACATTATCTAATATTGATAATAAAATAAAATAAAAAGAGCAAGAAAAAGGCGTCTTTTTTTTTTTTTTGGAGGGGGGGGGTTATGTATGTGTGTACACGTGTGCTTGAAACATATTACCTTTGGCAGGGAAAGCATGTGAGCTGCCTTTACAGATACATCTCCGAGCATAAGATACCTGAAAATTATGGTTTTTTTAGGAGAATCATATCAAATAAACAGTAATTAAAAAATTATGATTTTCTCTACCAAGGCATCTCTGTGACCATCCAATAACAGAAAACCCAAACAAGAACAGGAGAAATTAACAAAAGGAAAAAGAGGATTAGGAAGCACAAACCTCTCTGGGGCTTTGAACGGGTTGTGTAGACCATGTTTGGGACACTTTGACAGGCTCTCCACAAATGGCTGTGTAAGCAGTCAATGGTTGGAAAAAATTTGCGTAATTGTATTTAGAATGAGAAATGTATAATCTTAAGTGTTTGCATTAGTGAGAGAAGTGAAAATCGAGATAAGGAGAAGATATGCCTAATTACGAGGACCAAGATATGCATTCAGTAAACTGGGCAATCCTCTGTATGAACAGAAAACAATAATATCACTTTGTAAAGAACACAGAAAGGCCGTTGCAGAATGACACATTCAGATAACATACCTGGATTCCTGTTTCTTCTACTTCCGCAACTTTAATGAATGATTCCCCATTTAAAGGATCGAGAATCGTATTCCATTTAGAGGATCCTGTCCATTTGCCCTGCACTAAAAACGATGACAACCAGATTCATATTATTTGATCTTTTAAGGTGCTTAAGTAAGACCACAGTATCATCAAATGAGTCTTGTTGCTTTAAATTACAGGGAGAACAAGTACTAGCTGCATGTGTTTTATACCCGTCAACCATATTTAATCTAGAATCTAGTTACTTTCCAATAATAGTTAAAATCCCATTAACTACGCATTTTGGAAAAATATAAAGAAACAACTTAAAGATAACCAGATTAATCATGTCAATATTATTGTGATTTTAGAGGTACTAAGCTGTTATATTGTAAGGTACTTTGTGTCCCTTTTCCCTCTCCATTTTTTCTCCTTTAACTTGCTATATGTCGAATATCTTCTTCTTGTTGTTCTTTGTTCTGTTTTGTTTTTTGTTTTGTTTTGTTTTTTTTTTTTCCTTATCAAAGTATTATTGAATTGAGTTTTGGGAAATGAACAAACATGCTGCTTAAGTTGGAGCAAATACCCAAGTTTTGTACTTCAGCTGGTTTGGAACCTGAAATTTCTTCAGCATTTACAGTTGCAAAAGGTAATGAATGAACGAATCTGCATACAGATAAAAAGGGAATAAACTATATGGAGAAAATCACAAAATGAAGAAGCCAGAAAATCACTATACTAATTCTGTTTCACACATATACAAGCAATAAACACGTTATTCCAAACAAAGTATTTATGCTCTCAAGCAATGTGACACTAGGTGTAGATACTTTACACAATACCATGCGAAAATATTTTGACAAAATTTCGTGCATAACAAATCTACTATGCAGAATCACTAACGGTGGCAGAATTGCAAGTGGACATGATTCTAAAATTTGAATCAAAAGGTTAAGGTCACGAAAAAAATGGGCAACTAAGGGATTTGTATTACCATAGGAATATGAAAATATTCAATATCAAAAGTTTAGTACTAATTTCTAGTTCTGAAGTATTTAAGTACTGAATTTTAAGACTAAAACTCTCACGATAAGATTGTCAACTAAAAAGTTACATTGAAAACTACATCCAATGAGTGCATTCAATATTCAGCTGCAAGTCAAGTCTTTCTTGCTTAAAACTTAGACCAATTTGGAGTGAATTTACATTTTTAAGCGGTAGACAATCATGCATTATTAAACACACTTAACTGCAAAACAACTTGTAAGAGGAGCTAATTTGAGCTCATTAAATTAATTAGACCCAATAGTCTAAGGTTGGTGGGCCCAAATTTATCGCAAGTTCAAGATTGGTGGACCCGGATTTATCGCCATCAAACGGGCTGAATCGCTCTAAGCCTCGAAAGGGTTCGGATCCACGAACTTAGAGACTTACTCGGGTCCGGACTCAAGAGGGTATTAAGCAAGCCTAGAGATCCGAGGCACTCGGACTCGAAAGGGTTTGGATTCATGAACCTAGAGATCCGAAGCACTTGGCTTCGAACGGATTCAGATGCAATCTAGAAGTCGCTCCGTTAATGAGTCCCAGAACACTTGCGAGCTCGGAGCTTTCCGGGATCTACGCACCAGAACCATGGGCGTAATGGAGTTCGAACAAAGGACCCGATCCCGAGGATGGTGAGTGGTGATAAATTCACTCTTCGGTTAAACTAGCCTATACCCTGGTCGAGGTGGCACGATCTAGGGGGTCCCTGAGACTCGACAATATTTGCAACAGGGCGTTCTCTTAAACTACCCCTGACCCTTATGCGGCAGGACGTCCTCTGGGACTACCCCTGACCCTTTGGGATGATTGGGGATCATTGGTTAGGTGTAACTAAGAAGAAGGGTTCGCCGAAAGGTTGATCTCCTCTTCGGGGTTTTCCTTATCCTTGGAGAGCTCACCTCCTCGGACAAAGTAGTTAGAGAGAATATTTCCCATGTGCCTTGCACATGAGTTCCATCCTACATCATGAGGTGCCTATAAATAGCACCCGCCCATAGCTTTACAAGGGATGGATTTTTGAGAGAAAACTCTTAGGAAAGAACTAATTTCCCTTCTCCATTATCAACCTTGAGAGTGAAAGTGGGAGAGCCTTGCGATTATTCTCTCTCTAACTATTTTGCCTTCTTCTTCACCCAATCTCTTATCTCGATCATCTCTTTGCTTTTGTATTCTTAGTTGAGACTATTGAAGAATCTAAGCCTCTCATCATCTTCTAGAGAATTCGAATTTTTCTTCAAGGATCTTCGAATTTTCCAACAACGTTCTTAAACCCTCTCATACATTTGGCGACTCCACTGGGGAGGCGGATTGGTTAATGGTCTCAACAAGATCCGGAATCTACACAACTCCGGTGAAGATGGCGGGAGAAGAAGAAGTTCATCAACAAGGTTCTTCCAATGGTGGTGATGAGAGAACTCAAGTTCAAGACCCACCTCTTATCCTTGAAGCCATTCAAGGACTCCAACACATTCAACAAGAGATTCTCACGACCCTTCAAAATCTCACCCACACCATGTTGGTGATGGGTTCGCATTTCGCACCACCGGCAATAAATGGAGGTCAAATCGGCACCGACAGGCATCAACAACTTCATGAAAATGTTGGAAATGGTCAAAAACATCAAGATCCACTCCAAATTCTCCCTGAAGTTGTACAAAATGGGGTGCAAAATCAAGTACTAAGAGGCACAAGTCATGACCAACCTGCGACCCATGGAGCACAAAATCACGCACCTGGAGGATCGAGCCATGGTCCAGCGGTGGTTGGAGGAGTTTTCAACGCGATGAATGGTGTTCCAGCAGCTATGGAAATTCAAGGAAGGCCTACAAAAATCCCTCTACAAAATGTTGCTCCATCCATGCCTAATTTTGTTCCACCGATTGTAAATTCTACTCATGTATTGAGTGGGTCTCCTTTGCCTCCGACGCCAAGTTTGCAAGTCCAACCCAATATAGCCATGGCGTGCAATGAACTTTATGGGACCCAATGCAACGTCCCATCACCAAATGGCATGTCCATAGGTGCCGATGGCCAATATCGTCAAATGTCCTCACAAATGATGAATTCGCAACATCAGTGTGACCAAGTTGCTCCTAGTTTAGTCCTGGGGTCCATAAGCCAAGTTCCGGGAATGCCATCATCAAACCCTCTCCCTCAACGGTTTCTCACTCTCGCCGATGTGCAAGCCATGTTCGATCTCAAACGGGGCAAGAGGACTTTACCCTCTTTGCCTGATCCGGATGTCAAGCCGCCTTACCCTATCGAGATGTTGAGTTATCCACACCCGGAGGGGTACACGGTGCCGAAGTTCATCAAATTCGATGGCAAGCAAGGAAATGCTCGAGAACATGTTGTGCGGTTCATCGAGACTTTGGGGATTCATGGTTCAAATCATGTCCTTCGACTGAGAGAATTCTCCAAGTCCCTCACCGACCGAGCATATAGTTGGTACGTTAACTTGACCCCAAACTCTGTTCAGAATTGGGAGGAGATGGTCAACAAATTCCACACCAAATTCTTTCAAGCGACTGAGAAGGTAACCGCACTTACCCTATGTAAGGAAAAGCAACAAGAAGGTGAAGACATTCTCGAATATGTGAAGAGGTTCCAAGACAAAGCCGTGGACTGTCACGAGGCTGTAGAGGAAAACTGCTTGGTCCAAATCTATGTTGAAGGGGGATTGAACGGGTACAAAATGCTTCTTGTTAATCACAAGTTAGCCACTTTCTCGGCACTAATTGAAGCATCTCGGAACATCAACATACCTCAGTCTCAGAAGATCGAGTTCGACACTAGTTATAAAACCAGCTTCAAGACATCCCGAGGACCTTCTGTTACCGCGGCTTCCGCGTCTTCTACTCGAAAGTCACAGGGGGAGGAATTCAGAGGTCAGAAGAGGAAACACTGCGAAGATGACACTTTTTTTCCATGTAGTGTTGAGGAGGTGAAGGCCTTAGTTAAAGAATGGGTGGCAGACGGGGAACTGAAGTTGCCTCGTATCGAAAAGCTTCTGCCAAAGAAGGACCGCGAGGGCCCTAATTATTGTGTTTTCCACCGATCACTAGGACATCCTACAGAAAAGTGCCGGACGCTTAAGAAGATCTTTAGAAAGAAAGTCGAAGCAGATGACCTAGAGTTCAAAGAACAGGGGCCCCAGGATATCTTAGAAGACGTGGCTATGATGATGTATGACGGCCACAGCCCGACCAGCTGGTGAAAGCTTTCCAAATGACCTTGCAACTCTAGGGGCAAATGTCAACATTCTGTAGAAGAAGTCTATCCATGACAGTTACAAATTGTATTTATTGCATTATCCAAGAAGTTCTATATTTCTTTCTTATGTTATGAAGAAATTTATTTTCTCTATATATATTATGTATCTTCATTGTGTTATGTTGCTTGAGATAGTTTTCAATTTTTGTTGGCCCTCAAAGAAAAAAGAGAAATAGTGGACTCAGTTACCAACCTGAAGGAACTTTTCTTAACGCAGTAGAAGTGTACTTCCACTCAGAGAGGGACAACCTTTGCTTCCATTAGTTGCCGAAATAGTGTGTGCTCCCACTCGGACCTCCGAAGAGCAGCCATTGCTTCTATCAATGCAAGCTTTGAGGGTTTTTTCTTGCTGAAGTAGAGTGTGTGCTCCCACTCGGACTTCCGAAGAATAGCCCTTACTTCCGTTTGGACTTCTGAGGGACAACCCTTGTTTCCATCAGTGCGAGCTTTGAGGATCTTTCTTGTTGAAGTAGAGTGTGTGCTCTCACTCAGACTTTCGAAGAACAGACCTTGCTTCCATCAGTGCGAGCTTCGGGGATATTTCTTGTTGAAGTAGAGTGTGTGCTCCCACTCAGACTTTCGAAGAACAGACCTCGCTTCCATCAGTGCGAGCCTCAAGGATCTTTCCTGTTGAAGTAGAGTGTGTTCCTCTACTCAGACTTTTAAAGAGTGTCAAGGATCTTTCTTGTTGAAGTAGAGTGTGTGCTCCCACTCGAACTTCCAAAGAACATCGCTTACTTCCATCAGAGCAAGCTTCGAGGGTCTTTCTCGATTGAAGCAGAGTGTGTGTTCCTACTCGGACCTCCGAAGAGTAGCCATTGCTTCTATTAACGCAAGCTTCAAGGGTCTTTCTTGTTGAAGTAGAGTGTGTGCTCCCACTCGAACTTCCAAAGAATAGCCTTTACTTCATCAGTACAAGCTTCGAGGATCTTTCTTGTCAAAGTAGAGTGAACTCCTACTCGAACTCCCGAGGGATAGCCTTTGCTTCCATTAGCTACCGAAGTAGAAGTGTGCATCCACTCGGACTTCCGAGGGACAACCTTGTTTCCGCTCGGACTTCTGAAGGACAGCCTTGCTTCCGCTCGGACTTCCGAGAGACAATCTTTACTTCTGTTGGTGCAAGCTTGGTAGACTCGGTTGCCTTCCAAAGGGATCTTTCTTACCGAAGTAGGATGTGTGCTACTATTCGGACTCTTGAGGGACAGCCTTGCTTCTGTTCGGACTTCTGAGGGATAGCCCTTACTCTCATTAGTGCGGGTTTTGAGGGCCCTGAGGTCGTGGCTTTTGCTTCCATTAGCTGCCGAAGTAGAAGTGTGCATCCACTCGAACTTCCAAGAGGCAGCCTTGCTTCCACTCGGACTTCTGAGGAATGGCCTTGCTTCTACTCGAACTTTCGAGAGACAATCTTTACTTCTTTTGGTGCAAGCTTGGTAGACTTGATTGCCTTGCAGAGGGATCCTTCCTGCCGACATAGGGTGTGTGCTACTTTCGGACTCTTGAGGGACAGTCTTGCTTCCGTTCGGACTTCCGAGGAACAACCCTTGCTTTCATTAGTGCGGGTTCTGAGAACACTGGGGTCGTGGAGCTGTTACAAGAATTTGTTCCCCTCAAATAACAAAACCGACAAACAAGACGAGCAATATCAATTTCAGATCATGATTCAAGCATTACAGAATGGGGCAACATCAACAAATAATAATGATCTATTTAAGCTACAACAATTCTACTCCTCCGAGCAAGTTCATGAAAATGCAACAATCAAGGTGTTGTCTCCCCGGGCCAGTTCCTCTCTAGCCGACGTAAAGCAACAATGTTCAAACAAAATCTCGGCATCAGGCATCAACTATTTATCTTCTGAGCATCCACAAGTTAAACAAACAACAATATATCATCTTTATTATTCAGCAAGGTATTTCATCATATCAACAAGTCCTACGATGAATTCTACATCAGGAGTTCAAGCATGATATCTAATATTCTCGGGGTTGCAACAATCAATCATTCGATAACAAGATTTATATACAGTGTGAGGGGTTTATTTCATCGGGTTTCATCGACAACAACAATATTTATTTTATTCATCCCATGCAAGCAAAGATAGCAACAACACTCACTTGTAGTCCATGTTCTCTCTCAACATCAATGACTCAATGCAAGCATCAAGCATTCTATAAATATCAGAATGGTCAACACAAGTGCAAAAAAAAAATTGATGCTCAATACTCAACATAGTCCCATCGTGCCTTCTCTGAAATGATAAAAGCCAACAAGCCATATTCAAGTCAAGTTCATCAATGGAATTTCAGAGCTCAGACATGGGTTTGAAATTTGTTTTCTTCAAGAAGAAGTTATATAAATCGGGGCAGGGTCAACAAAGTACTACCTATCTCAAGCAAAAAATTGAAAATTCTCAGAGTGTTAGAAATTACAAATTCTCAGAGTATTAAATCAAGTTGTACAAGGGCCAAAACTTACCCGGATTTTTGAAACCCCAAATCAAGAGAAAAAAAGGTTTTGAAAAGAAATGAAATTAGTTGAGAGGAAGACCAAGGCCCACCAAAAATGGGTTTCAGAGCAGATCGGTGGCGGCGCGAGCAGCGTGCGTGAACAGTGGGCTAGAAGGATGCTGGGCAGGTCTATGTTACACGGACTCAAGTACGGGTATCGGGTGCCGGTGCGTATCTAGGGGTCGGGCACTTCAAAATTAAAAATTAAGGATACGTAGATATGTATCCAAATTTGGATACGGATACGGGGATACGTTAAATAGTTTTTAAAAAAAATAGATATTTATTATATGAAGATGAGTTATATTATATAAATAACAAATAAAAATCTATAAAGATGAGTTATATTATATATATATATTTTATAAATATTTTTATTTTAATATACATTAATTATTTAATTTATTTATTATATTTTTTAAACAATGTGTTCTAATTAATTTATTTTATTTTATTTTACATACATGCATTTATTTATTTTTTATTAATATATATAAGTATATATTATCTTATAAATATATTAGATGTTATATAATAATTATTATATAATATATGATAATAATAGTTATTATTATAGTTATTAACTATAGTTATTAATTATTATATATTATTATAGTTATTAATTATTATATAATATATCATAATAATAGTTATAATAACTATTATTATTATATATTATTATAGTTATTATAATAATAGATAGATACGAATAGATAGACAGAGATATGAATCAAGAAGAAGATAAAAGGATAGAGAGGGAGAAAAAGCGACGCGATCGCGAGGGAGAGAGAAGGCGAGAGAGAGAGACCAGATGGAGCTTCGATCGACTAATGGAGCTTCAATCTTCGTCTAGATCGACCGGATAGAGCTTCGACTGGAGGTCTTCGATCTTCGACTGGACGGAGGTTCGACTATATCGACTTTTCGACCAGGTTCTCTCTTGCTCTCTTGCTCTCTTGCTCTCTCCTCTTTCATTTCTTTTGCTGTCTGTGAAGAGCCGTGTCCGAGAGAGAACAGGCGAATCCGACACAGATCCCACACCCGCACCCGTGTCGTGTTATGTCGTGTTGACACGGGTACTTCGCCCCAAAGTGCCGAGTCCATGTAACACAGGGGCAAGCCAACACCACGCTGAGTGGGCGGCATGGCCAGCGCTGGTCGGTCGCAGCTGGTAGCAACAGTGAGGTCGCAGATGTCGAACACAAGGCACGCAGGTCGTACGAGCTGGTGGTTGCGCGCGTAGGGCAGGTGCGAACTGAGCCGCAAGCAAGCAACAACTGTGATACCGCAACAAAGCTGGTGTCGGAGCTGGCCAACCGTAACAGCAGCAGTGGCGTCGCAGAAGAGTCGGTGTCGGCGCTGGTCGGCGAAATCGAGCTCCGCTGTGCCTGGATCTCTAAGGAGTTGCGTCGCTAAGCCGAAGTAAAGCACCGATGGTGAAATAGAGCCTCTGGTTTGTTGAAGAAAGAGAGCACGACAGTGGCCTCTAGTATTGTAGAAGCAAAGTTTTCTTGAAGAAGAAGAAGCTGGGTCTCTCTTTTTAGAGAGAGGAAGTGTGCCTGCCGAGTAGGTTTTGCCTAAAAGAGAATTAGGGTTTTTGTCCTTATCTCCAAAAGGGCAAAATATATATATATATATAAAAAGAAAAGAGAAAAGTTTGATTCTGGTGACCCTCAAAAGTGATAGGGCTATGGCTATATATATATAAAATAGGCCACCAAATATTCTGGAGAATTCACAAATTTGAAAATATGTATGTTGATTGAAGGCAAAACAAAGTCAAGTTTGACTAAAAAAAAATGTTGGGCTTATTTTTCAAAAATAAAAAAATGATTGATGATAGGTGTTTTATTTTGTCTTGGAGTGGAGAAATATTTTTCAAACGTTAAGAAAAAAAAATCAGTGGCAAAAAAAAAAAAAAAGATGTTTATTTATTTAATATTACTCGTCAATTTTATCCGTAATTTACAGTGAGTCATCAGCTTCATCCATAGATTCTATCAAGACCAAATATTCCCGAAGACGTAATGTGAAGCATGGCTAACAAGGTGAAATTATGCATGTCTGAGAAATTAAAATTTCTCATACACGCAAGGGGCAAATGTAAGAGGAGCTAATTTAAGCCCATTAAATTAATTAGGCCCAATAGTCTAAGGTTGGTGGGCCCAAATTTATCGCAAGTTCAAGATTGGTGGACCCGAATTTATCCCCATCAAACGGGCCGAATCGCTCTAAGCCTCGAAAGGGTTTGGATCCACGAACTTAGAGACTTACTCGGGCCCGGACTCGAAAAGGTATTGAGCAAGCCTAGAGATCCGAGGCACTCGGACTCGAAAGGGTTCGAATCCACGAACCTAGAGATCCGAAGCACTTGGCTTCGAACGGATTCAGATACAATCTAGAAGTCGCTCCGTTAATGAGTCCCAGAACACTTGTGAGCTCGAAGCTTTCCAGGATCTACGCACCAGAACCATGGGCGTAATGGAGTTCGAACAAAAGACCCGATCCCGAGAACGGTGAGTGGAGATAAATTCACTCTTCAGTTAAACTAACCTATACCCGGGTCGAGGTGGCACGATCTAGGAGGTCCCTGAGACTCGGCAATATTTGCAGCAGGGCATTCTCTTAAACTACCCCTGACCCTTATGTGGCAGGACATCCTCTGGGACTACCCCTGACCCTTTGGGATGATTGGGGATCATTGGTTAGATGTGGCTAAGAAGAAGGGTTCACCGAAAGGTTGATCTCCTCTTCGAGGTTTTCCTTATCCTTGGAGAGGTCACCTCCAAGGACAAGGTAATTAGAGAGAATATTTCCCATGTGCCTTGCACATGGGTTCCATCCTACATCATGAGGTGCCTATAAATAGCACTCGCCCATAGCTTTACAAGGAATGAATTTTGGAGAGAAAACTCTTAGGAAAGAACTAATTTCCCTTCTCTATTATCAACGTTGAGAGTGAAAGTGGGAGATCCATAGGAGAGCCTTGCGATTATTCTCTCTCTAACTATTTTGCATTCTTCTTCACCCAATCTCTTATCTCCATCATCTCTTTGCTTTTATGTTCTTAGTTGAGACTATTGAAGAATCTAAACCTCTCATCATCTTCTAGAGAATTCGAATTTTTCTTCAAGGATCTTCGAATTTTCCAACAACGTTCTTGAACCCTCTCATACACAACTTAATCAAACATACATTAAGAGCACTACGATTACCACCAAAACCGATCTTGTATAACATTGTTTAAAGAAATGAATCGTCATTACGCAAAATGATCATAAAAGTGGAAAATGTTTACTAGCGTTGATGGATTGAAAAATGAAAGGTCCAAGACAGTAAAAATTCTGCTATCCATTAAAAATCATAACAGAGAGATACTGGGACAAAATTGTAGTAGACAAGGAAAGACAATTGAACACAATCCAAAGAAAACAAAGCAGAAACTCAATGGCAAAGACTTCCCAAAAATTCCATTTTTAAAATATATTTTTGATTCTTTCCCACAAAATTTTTGAAATTTCCCTCACTGAAATTAAATAATATTATTATCTTTTACCTATAGTTCTAAAAAAGAAATTCCCCCAATTTGCCTCCACTAGACAAAAATCCTTGCTCTGCCCATGCAAAACTCTATAAATAATAATCAATAGCTCAATCATGGTACTCAACAAAACTTCTCGCTAACCGCCAAAGATCTATTACAAGAATCCTAAATCACAATTCTGCTCTACACAAAAAATTATATTATGTAAAAAATGTTCATGATGAATTCTTAAACTTGAATTGACATGGCATTAATTAAACTGGTATGAAACACACATACATGTTAGATCACCAACTTTACCCAAAACTCAAGCTATTAGAAAATGGGTCTTGCACGTGAGTATGCAAATATTCATACGCACAGAGAAGAAAGAATGCAAGATGCAAAAGGAGACACTTGAACTCAAGACCTTCATAACCTGTGCTCTGATACACAGATCAACAATTGTCCCAAAAAGCTTAAGCCCTGGGAAATGAGTCTAGCAATGCATATGAAACATATAAATGTTGATTAATCTGACATGATTCAATGAAATGATTCAATAGTTAAAAATTGAGATCATTCAGGAATACACATTGGATGCTGAGGTTACACACATTGAATTCATAGTAGTAGATCAATAATCAAAAAGTGTTTGTGATTTATCAAGCTCTCCAACAACACACACCCAAACAGGACTGACATAAACTCTAAAAATGCCCCACAAAAATAAGAATTTTTTTCTTTTTTTTAAATAAAAGATCAGATTACCTTAACTAACAACTAAGAGCATAATTGATTGATTCAACAATATCAAAAGAAACCCAATAATCAGAAAACAGGGATTTGAGAAGAGTCATTAAAAAAACAGAAAACCCAGAAATGTTTTAACCTATTTCAACAGACCCATGAACTGAAACCCAAAGATTTTGCAGAAAAGACAGTACCTTGATGAAGCCAACCATTTGAAAGCCGTTTGGGGAGCTCTGGCTCTCATCTCTCTGTAGACTTTCAATCTGTACATAGTGTTGTGACTGAGTTCCAAAGAAAATTTGATCAAAACCTTATATGCACACACTTTCTTTTTAATGAGAAAAACTTTACAAATTGAATGGCTAAGGACGTGTTCTTAGTGCTGCCATTTCATTTCCCAATAACCTTGCGATCCTATTTGTTTACAAGGAATTTTTTATCCAGTGTGTTGACACTCTGTTGCTCTTCATGTAGGTAGCTCTTAGTTGTGGACCTCTCTACCTAGGTCGGGTCGGGTCAAATCCAACCAATGTCATTTTAAAGTTAATTTGATTCGATATTAAATCTAATCTAATCATCCCCAACTTAATTTTAAAAAGATTTCAAGTCTCAAATCCATTCACTTTAACTTAATAAGCATCAGTTATTAATTTTTATTTATTTAAATTATTTAGATCCTTTTATTTATTAATTAAATTTTGAACGTTAACAAAGTTAAATAGTAAAATAAATATAACTTTTAATAAATATTTTAATTTGAGCCCAAAAAAAATTATATATGCCTTTTTATGTTTTATATTTTTTTACTTTATTTTATAACTAAAATAATATAAAATTATAATTAATATTTTATAAATGAATAAACTAAGCTAGATTGAACTGAGTTATAACTGTTTATCTCAAACTCAACTCGAATATTAAATGGCCATAAAATCTTAGCTCAATTTAGCTTATAGGTAAAATAAAATTTTCAAATCTTAAAAATAGCTATATTGAGTTGAGTTGGGTAGGTTGGACGCGCTGGGCTGGTAGCCACCCCTACCTTTACCTACTGTGTGGTGTTATTGTGCCCTCTGTTGGACTTATTGGGAGTTATCATAAGACCGATGACCCGTTCAACTCGCTTAATCCACTATAATATTTTAGGATTTGAAAAAAAAATATTTAGTGCATGAAGTCGGGTTTGACTAAAATTTTGAATCCATTTAATTTTCGAACTGAGTTTGGAATAAAAAGTTTTAATCCAACTCAGTCTCTCTTGCCATTTATAAAATATTAATTTTAATTTTTATATGATTTAGTTACAAAATAAATTATAAAAATAATAAAAGATAAAGAAAAGTACAGATATACATTTCTCACTAAAGTTTAAATTAAAACACTTCTTAAAAGATTATATTTATTTTACAATTGAATTTTGTTAAATTCAAATAATTATTAAAAAGTCTAAATAATTTTATAGTCTTTCAAGAATAAAATAAATAAATAAATAACTCATATTTATTAAGTTAAGTGGGTATAGACATTTTTGTAGGAATGGGTTTCGGATGAGATGTCGAGTTGTGTTTAGAATGACACATATATTCGTACTATATAATGTCAGTCCAGCCCGAACTCAACCCAACTTTGATATTTGTCCATCCTTAAGGCCTATTCAAGATTCAATCATTTAAAATGTAATTTGTGTGTTATAAAATAAATATAATTTAATCATAAAATTACTATCAAATTATTTTTTTTTTAAAAATAATCTATTGAATGACCTATAATTAAGACGAACAACCTCAATCACAAATGATGTTGAATGACCTATAATTAAGATGAACAATCTCAATCACAAATGATGTTGAAATTAGAGATTTGGAAGAATTTATAAATAATCGTCTGGTTGGGGGTTGGGATTAAGCGTGGGCATGAGGGAGTATGATAGTAGTTAGTAGCATGTTAGTATATCAAGGTAAATGCAGACAAGAATTAGGATATGGATAAGGATGATTTTCACACTAAACTAATGAGCAATTTTACACTTACGATATTATTAATGGAGCACTTCTATTTTCACATGCTTAATTATTTTAGTATATATTTTTTCTTAGTGTATATATTTATTAATTTGATTATTAATTAATTTTTTAAATTTATATATTAAAAGTTACAATTATATCATTTACTTATAATCATTGTACACACCAATCAACTCTCATTTTTACACACTTAGGGATTGTTTGAAATATCCTAAATAAGTGCACTTTTTGACTTTTTATGAAATATGGGTTAGGTATGGGTTGGGTTTGAAGTGATGTGGTAAAGAAGTAATGTGACTTAAATAGGATAGTGACTTTTTGACTTTTTGACTTTTTTAAGAGATGACAAACAAAGTCTTAGGCTTCATTTGGGAAGCTAACTTTTGAGCTTTTTTTACTAAAATAGTCATAAAAAATAAAATAGGTTTTTTAGCCCAATAAAACAAAACATCACATCTAACTCATAATCATTACATTTTTTCTCTCACAAAAAAGCCAAAAGCCTTTCCAAACTAGGCTTTTTAGTCCCAGGTTAAAATAGTCAAAAAAAGCCAAAAAGTCAAAAAGCCAACCCACTTTCCAAACAAACCCTTATTGAGTGACTTTACTTCCAAATTTGTAGATCTACGTGAAGACCATTTAAGACCACAGTGTGAAGTGAAGTGAAGTGAAAGCCCTCCATTGAAAACCTCCATTGAAGACCCTATTAAGGGGTGTTTTGGGAAGTTGGTAAAAAATTGATTTTTGACTTTTTACCAAGCTTTTTAGCTTTTTGGAAAGTGATTTGGGAAGTTGGTAAAAAGCTGGCTTTTGACTTTTTAGTTTAATATTTCTTTATGGTGTCAAATCAAATTAAAATGACCAAAATACCCTTACCCAACATAAGAAATTTATTTTTTTGTCATATGCCCCAATTTGTAATTTCACACTTGCGTTTTTGGCACTTCCCAAACCAATTTTGTTGTGTTTTTGCCACTTGCATTTTTGGATATTTTAACAAAAACATGGCTTTTTATTTTGGTTCTCAAAACAGCACTAAACCTCCATTGAAAATACCATTGAAAACCTTCCAAAATATTATTGAAGATAAGACATCTTTCTATTTTATTATTGCATTTATCATTTTGTTATTGCATTTATCATTTCCAAATCTCTATGCACTACATTGCCATAAAACTCTATTTTTTCTTTTTCTTTTTTCTTTTTTTTTAATGTTTTTCGGTTTGGGGATTTCAACACTGATTTTTCGAAATTATACATTTAATTTGAAACTTAATTTCTGACTAAAAGTGATCAATTCGACAAATTTGTTCAAAAAAAAAAAAATTTAAAAAAAAAAAAAAAAAACTTTCTGTAGTTAATGTCCGAATATAATGAAATAATTCGGCACTAGTTGTTTGACTGAAAACCGCGAAAGGAAAAAAAAGAAAAAGAAAGTTATGCATGAAAAAACTAATATTTTCATCACTAATAGAGTAAACCTAGAGATTAAAGTAATATGAGAGTATTGCTTTGCAAGTAATAGAGGAGTATAGAGTGTGTAGCAAGCAAAGTGACAATAACGGAAAAACTAGGGTTTAGTTTTTTTTTTTTTTTTTACTCAAAAGGTGTACATTGAGATTTTTTTTATTTTTAAAAGATGTATATAGAGAATATTTTCATATAATGGGTGTTGGTGGATGTCAATTATGGTCATTTGAGTTTAGGGTATAATTGCCATTAAAATAATATTTCATTAAGTGTGTGCACTGAAGTAACTAGGTGTGTAGAAATAGAATTTCTCATATTCATAATTTTTTTTATTACAATTTTATCCTTCAATCAAACATTCAAATTGCCCTCATCTCTATTACATTACTTTCATCCACAAACCCTAACTTAACCTATTACTGCCAACTGTCACCACCGCTATTGCCACTGCAACCCCTTGCCTCCAGTCGCCTCTGGTCGCTTCCTCTCCACAACTGTAATAACCCTCACACTGATTACCGATAAGTCACTGATTGAGTACCGATTACTGTTAAACTAAGACTGACTATGATTGATGATTAAACTGACTGAATTACTGAACTGACTGGCTAAATCTGAAACTGAATCGATTGACTGCTGTAGACACCCCATTTTTGACCGGCCTCAAGACTTGGACGTCACTGATTGAACACTCAGTGATCACCCTTGTTCGTGTTCGTTTTGAGTTCCCGGAGGCCTCGGCTGCGCGCCTTGCCTCAGGATCTCTTAACTCGTTCGTTTAGTATTTGGTTTTGCACCAAACACTTGTGTTTTTGCCTTGGAAGGGCAGGGAATGGCTTGTTGGCCATCCCCACATCCCACCGACCTTCCCCTGACATCACCAGCTGTTTATGGGTGCCACCGGCCATGGATTCTTAAAACCAATGGCCGGTCGGCACTATATTTGGCCGACCGGCACTTTATTTTACCGGCGACCTCTTTTGCTGGCCGGTGTGACTCCTTTGCACCCTTGAGGCATAGTGCATGCCAGCTGTGCCAGCTGGAATGCACCATCACTCCTCCCCGTGCAGTTTTTGGCTGGTGTGAACCTTTGAACTCCCTTTCCTTCTAGTAGCTTGAACCCTTTGGCCAAGCTTCTTGGGGAAGCTTGGCCAGCTGTATTAGCTTCTCCAAGAAGCCAAGAACCCTTTGCACCCTTTGCCCCTTTCATCTAGCTTCTTGGAGAAGCCTAGAACCTTGGCCTTTGCCTATATAAGCACTCATCCTCTCCCTTTGTTAAGGGTTAGAGCTTTTGAATCAAAAAAAACCAGAGCTTCTATATCTATATATCTGATATATCATCCTCTCTCTCTATATCTCCCTCTCTCTCATCCTTAGGGTGTGTTTGGAAGCCTAAAAGTGCATTTTGACTTCACTTTTGCACTAACACACACACCATTACACCTTGCTCCGAGATTGAGAGGCATTGAGGGTTGTTTGTTGGGGTTTTGGACTGATTTTGATCAGTAGAGGGTGGCTGGATCATCTGTTCGTCAAGGTTTCTTCAAGGGTGAGACATTTGCTTTAGTTTCCCCAATCTTGCACTAGCTTTCTACCTGTCTTGCATGCTGATTTAAGCTTTGTGTATAACATGAAAAAGTCTTGTATTTTCGTGCTTAACATCTTTCATTAAGGGTGTTTTGGCATTGGGGGTCGAACTCCCCCCTTAGGCCTCTTTTGGCCCATTTTGGTGCCCTTTTCTTTAAGCTTTGTTTACTTTGTTGTGTTGGTCTTCTCACCACTGAAATCCAGCGGATTTTTAGTGGTGATGGAGTGATTTTGAAGTCTTGTGTAGGGGAGGGACACCCCTCTCCCCTTTGTCCTTCTTTTACCTTTGTTTCTGGCTTAAAGGGCAACATGCATGCTTGGTTGTTTTGGGTCCCATCTCAGAGGTTTTTTGGTGTCTTTTAGTCATGTTATATCTCTGTCTTTGGTTGGATTTGTAGCCCTTAGCATGCATCTTATACTTGCTTTGTAATTCCTTATCTTGCCTAGAAATGTGCCATGTGTTTAGCCTAGTATATCTTCATGATTTGGCTTAGCTTATTGAAGCTTTTGGTCATGATTTGTCTTGCTCTAGGTCTGTTGGCCACTGTTTTTGTCATGTTTGACATGTTTTACATAGCTCCTTTGCATCCTAGAAGTTTGGCCTTGAGTGAGTGAGTCATTAGCATGCTTTGGTTAGGTTGTTTAAATGATTTGGAGTCACTTCTTATGATATTTCAGTCCCTATATCATGCTTGTATGATAGCATTTATCATCCCTCTCATGCCTTGAGGTGTTGTAGTTTTGTGCCTTGTAATGGGCATTGTGCATGCTTTTAAGTTTAAGTCACTTGGGTTGCCATTCATGAGGGTTTTGGGGCGTGTTTTAATGCATTAAAGCTCTGTTTTTGGTTGTTTCATTCATACCACGTGTGGTTATGATAGTTGTGGTAGAAGGCTTCTTTTTATGCCTTAGCCTTATGCTCTTTGGTATGCAAGTTTGCATGAGTATTTGCCCATCATTCCATCACTTTTGGCCACTGTTTTGGGGGTGTGGCTGAGGGTCCTCCATCTTAGTGTAAGTCCGTGGATCATATATTTGCATCTTGTAGTATGCTCATGACATTGCATGTTGTGGTATCCTTATGGTTTGTGCATTGTTGCATGCCCACCCCTTTACATACTTGCCTATCTAGTGTGCATCGTAGTGTTGCTTATAGTGTTGCATGCTAGTGGCATTACCATGTTGTTTGCATGATAGTTTGCATTGCATCACATTTGACATGTTTTGCATCTTAGCTTCTTGTTGCATAACTTGAGCCATATTGCATACATGCATTACATTGTTTGGTTTGGGGTGTCAAACCAAACTTGAGGGATGAGGGGTGTTTGTACTTCAAGTGACAAAACACATCTCAACCCTCGGTCACCGAGGCCCTTGACTTTGGCATGATAGGGTCTTGGTCCTCATTTGTGTGTTGCATGCATTTTACATTGAATGGCAAGCTTAGTCCCTTGGGCTATCGTGCACAATTGATGGCCCAATGATCGAGGGCCATGCTCCCCTGAGTTCTATACATGATAGGGAACATGACCATGCTTACATGTGCCTGAAATCCCATGCCATACACTGCCTGTCCTCTGTTGCTGTCAAAACTGTTTTCTGCAGGAAGTTTTTGCCGACCGGCAACATTTAGTGCCGACCGGTCATTAGTGAATGGCTGATAACTTCATTAGCAGCCGATGGCCATTTACCATAGCCGGTGGTCATTTCCCTTAGCCGATGGTGTTCTGCAGTGTGCATAGAAGATACCCTGGGATTATGGCAGTCTTCAGAGAAGCAAGGCAATGAAAACAGAGGCAGTAGTGCTATGGCAACGAATTTCCGGGCAAGACAGATCAAGCATGCATCATTCGCGCATCCCGAGGCAGGGTTGCGGCCACCTTCTTTCTGCATTTTATTTTGTTAATTAATTAGAAATCCTGTAATAATTAATTTAGTATTATTTATTCGGACTGTAATATTTATTCGGACCCTCCGAGCGAGGGCAATTGTGTAATAAGTGTGCGTGAGTGTGTGTATGTCTTCCAACCCCACGTCTTTGTTCCCTTTTATTTACCAGCTTTCGATGGTTAGTTTAGGGCATATTCAAATTAGCATATAGTATGATAGCATGTTTGCATTCATTCATCTGTTTTGCATGCACCGGGCTCGGCGCATCATTCTAACTGCATCTGTATTTCAATTCCAAATTGAATACGTGTTAATTGTAGCATTTCACATGTCATTATAGATTAGCCGAGCCTATTCTAGTGACATTCTGTATGTGATGCATTAGCCATTTTTAACATGAACTAGGATCATGCATGATTACTAACTAGTTTCTGTTTTGGCACAGAGTACTAGGTAAGCTTTTATGCTTTAGCATACCGCATGCATGTGAGTGTTGCCATAATAGCATGATTACCATGAGGCTAGCTGCTTATGTGATATAACTGCTTGAATGCCTGTGGATGGAGGTTGAATTACTTAAATTGGAATAATGCATTCAAACTGTGAGTTTTAAGCCCACTAGATAGTGGCAAAACCATCTTTTCTAAAGCCCACTTGAGGGTGGTAAAATCTGCATTTTAGCCTACTTGCGAGTAGCAAACCATTTACAAAACAAACATGTAATGTTTTGTTCCAATCTAGGCGATTTGGTCTATACTTGTTTATTGTGCGCATAACATAGTAATTCTAGGCTAATAACCGGAATAAGAACACATAATGTTTTCAAAATAAGATATCATGGTTAGCAAAGGCTGATCTTCGGATCGGGCGAGAGGGGGTGCTCATAGCTGACCTTCCCCAATCGTATCCAAGTTCCCGAGCCGAGGCAACTTTGGTGATGACGGACACGTGGCCTTTGGCACCGAGTCAGGGTTTCCTAAATTTCCCAAAATAAAATATTTAGGTGGCGACTCTGTATCTGGCAAAGCAGTCCATGTTTGGCACTTCTTTCAAAAAAAAATCTGTTTTCTCAAAACGATTTGCCAGATTTGGACTCTTTGGTTCAGATTAAGAACCGTGACAATTTGAGTCCGAACTGTAGTAGACCCACAAACGAACAGAACGGGACTCACCCTCCCGGGGCGTTCGGGGACGTCTACAACTGCATCTGTTTAATTTCATGTTTATCTGTTTGACTGTGTAATTATCTATTCAGTTCTTATATTTAAACTGTTAATTGAAGGCCTTATCGGCGGCCGAATCTGAAATCAATTAGTGTTTTGTGATCATCATGATTTATGTAAATTTATGGTATATTTATCTAAAATGTGATTTAACATGATTAAATTAGATTAAAATAAGCTAATTGGCCAAGTTGGACTTATTTACCAAGAAGCCATGTAGTGGCCCACTATCTTAAACCATTTTGAGCCTTATCACACATTCAAACAAATGTTTCATCAGCCAAGCTCCTTGTTTCCACCGAATTAGAGAGAGAGAGAGTAGGAGACTAGAGTGAATTCATCTTGCATGCTTGGAATTTGAGAGGATTGGAAGAGTTCTTGATCAATTGAGCTTACTTACCTTTAATCCAAGACCTAGGTAAGGTAATTGAACCTCTCATTGTTGTATTTAAGATTGTTCTTGCATGATTCATGCCAAATTTGAGAGTTGAGCCATGAATTAGTTCTAGCATGTTGGATTAGGACTCATTCCATGCATGCATATGCGTATTGATGAATTTTGAGTTGATTTCATGGCAAATTGTCATATGCATGTTCATAATTAAGCTTGAGTCCATGTTTTCAACTTGTTTTGAAAGGAAGAAGCTCATTAGAGCAAGAATTGAAGCTTTGAAATGGTTTTAACCCATGCATGTTCTATTTGAGCATTGCTCTTGAAAAATGGTTTTGAATTGGAGTTGAATTAAACACCCTTGGGTCTTGATTTCTTAAATTGAGTTTTGAAACATGTTATTCTATGTGTTTACAAGAGTTTTCCAGAAAATGGGCCCAAGAGGATCGATTTTGGTGTTTGAAAACTTGGTTTTGAACTTGGAGTTCGAATCTGGGTTTTCCAGATTTTGGTCGTTCGCTCGAGCGGGGGAAGTGCCGCTCGAGCGGGGAAATCAAGCTCCTAGCACTTTGGCCTTGTTTACAGTCCGCTCGAGCGGGGCCTTGTGTCTCACACTCGAGCGGGAGTCGAGCGGAGAATTCACCCATCCAATACTTTTACAGTACGCTCGAGCGGGATAGTTGCCGCTCGAGCGGGTACCTTTGTTGCATGTCCGCTCGAGCGGGGGAAACCTGCGCTCGAGCGGGACCCTATTTCACTGAAAATTCTGAAAATATTTTCTGTGTACATCTTTGCATCCTCATTCCATCCTAGGCATTCTTAGGCCTAGTTTTAGACATCTTAAATAAGGATATAGATGTAGAACACACCGAGGTATAATAGGGAGTTAATAATTATCTTTCCCAACTATGAAACTTAGAGTGTGTTCAATTTGTTAACTGTATAGGGTTAGCATTCCGAGGAGACGCTCTAGCCTGCTGTAGCCCAGAACTCTGTGAGTAACAATTGTGTAAAGATATGTTCAAAATGATTATCTTCTGAATACTGAACTGAACTGTTTACTAAACTATTTACTGTTTACTGAATGAATGTATGTCCTATATTCTGAACTGTACTGTGGCATCCTTAGCACCTACTGTCTACTGTTACTGTTACAGAGATCTCTGTCGGTTCCCTTGTGAAACCACTACTGTTTACTGATTGATGGCCATCATTACTGTTTGGTCTTTAAGACCTACTGCTTACTGTACTGTTATGCTAACGGGTGTACCACATATGACTGATTGACTGAAAGACTGGAATACTGATTTAATGAACTGTTTTCATTACCGTAAGGGCATTCATTCTAAACCTCTTTACGTATTATGTTATTCACTGGGCTTTAGCTCACTGCTCATATATATATATGTAGGTATACAGGCACCAGACCGCAGCTAGGAGCGTCGGGGTAACTCCAGTTTTGTCAAGCCAACCACTGTGCCTCACTACGAGGTTCCGAGCCTGCCAAGCTATGGCTTAGGGGTGTTTTTTATTTCCCCGTCTGTCTTGTACTGTTTTTGTAATACTGTATAGACGGTTACCGTACTGCTTAATAGGGATTAAGTCCCTGTACTGTATATTGTAAATATTGTGCATACTGTTTGGTACTGTTCCGTATAAATGTGTGAAAAATCTTTTTGGCATACAGACTGTCACAACTCATTGGACATTGTTTATTTACTGTATTGGCTTCCGCCATGCCCCTGTACTCTGTTTTACTGTCTTACTGTTCAGTAGGCCTTCGGTAATCTCGGATTACTGGCCGGTTACGGTGCTAAACCCATAGGGGCGAGTTTGGGTCGTGACAACAACCTTCCTTTATACTCTCCAACAGCTTCCTAGACTCTGTTTTCCTAACCCCAACATCACTACACACCACTGTCACCGCCATTAACCTCCACTGTCGCAGCCACTACTAACCCCTCTCTCATACCACGTTGCTTCTCCTCCAGCTCCATCATCCACCCCTCTGTCGTCGTACACCCTTATCTTGTCATTGCGAACAACCCTGCTCCTCCCTTTTGCCATCGCGAACAACTCCACCCCTACCCCGCCATTGCAATCCCTCTCCCATGTCTTTCCATCGCAACAGTCCTCTTGTATTCGGGCCTTCTCCACTACAAAACAAGAGAGAGAGAGAGAGAGAGAGAGAGAGAGGCCTAGGGTTTCTAGATCTAGACAACGAAGAAGAAGAAGAGGAAGATAGAGAATGAACTGGAGGGGTGATGAAGGGGTAAAGGTGGAGGTCGGTAGCTGATGACCAGCGATGGGCAATGTAACAAGCCCGCGAGGGGACCTCGCTACAGCTCGGACTCGATTCGTGTTACGGTTCTTAATCTTGAACCAAAGAGTCCAAATTCGGCAAATCGTTTTGAGAAAACAGATTTTTGAAAGAAGTGCCAAACATGGATTGCTTTGCCAGATACAGAGTCGCCACCTAAATATTTTATTTTTGGGAAATTTAGGAAACCCTGACTCGTGCCTAAGGCCATGTGTCCGTCATCACCAAAGTTGCCTCGGCTCGGGAACTTGGGTACGATTGGGGAAGGTCACTTCGTGAGCACCCCCGCTCGCCCGATCAAAGATCGGCCTCTACTAACCATGATATCTAGTTTTGAAAACATTATGCGTTCTTATTCCGGTTATTAGCCTAGGATTACTACGTGATGCGCACAGCATACAAGTATAGACTGGGTCGCCTTAATTGGAACAAAACATTTCATGTTTGTTTTTGAAAGATGGTTTGCTACTCGCAAGTAGGCTTAAAATGCAGATTTTGCCACCCTCAGGTGGGCTTAGAAAACATGGTTTTGCCACTATCTAGTGGGCTTAAAACTCACAGTCAATGGTTTTGTTCCAATCCAAATAACTCAACCTCCACTCATAGGCATTCAGGCAGTTATATCACATAAGCACATAGCCTCATGGTAAGCATGCTATTCATGGCAGTCACTTACACGTATGCAAGGATGCTAAAGCATAAAAACTCACCGAGTACTCCAAGCCAAAACAGAAACCGATTAGAAATCATGCATGATCCTAACTATACAGAAATGCCTAATGCAACACATGCAAAATGCGACTACAAGCAGGCTCGGCTATTCTAAACATGGCATATGAGATGCAACAGTTGACAAGTATTCAATTTGGAATTGAAGTACAATGCAGTTAGTATGGTGCGCCGAGCCCGGTGCATGCAAAACAGATGAATGAATGCAAACATGCTATCATACTGTATGCTAATTGAAATATGCCCTAATCTAACCATCATAAGCAGGTAAATAAAAAGGGAAGAAAGACGTGGGGTTGGAAGACATACATCACACTCACGCACACTTATTACAATTATGCCCTCACGCAGAGGGTCCAAATAAATATACAGTCCCGAATAAAAGAATAGTACAGTCCAAATAAATATTACAGTCCAAATATGTACAAATTCCTAATTAATTAACAAATTAACTAAGAAATAAATAAACTGGCATGCAAGCCAGGGACTGCCTTGATTCCATTCCGGATGATGAATGATGCATGCCCGGGTTGCCTTTGCGCGGAAATCCATGACGATGCCCCAATTAGCCTCTGTTTGCACCTGTTCTTGAAATGCGTGCCAAACTTCGAAAAGTTACTAATTCTTCATTTTGCTGCAACAGAGAGTAGGAAAGCGGCATAGCAATGTATTTTCACAAATGTATGCATGCCTCGATCCTCGTGCCACCAATCACGCATATCGATGCATGATGGTCGAGGAGCCGAATTGCACAACTCAATATGAGATGAATGCACATGAAAATATAGCAAGACCTAACTCCATCATGGATGATCCGGAGTGTCGGTGACTGGGGAATTGAGACACGTTCCGTCACTCGGAGTACGAAACATACCTCGTTTTCCGTGCCCGGGCTAACTCCTATCCCGAACACGATGCAATATGCATGATATGCATGAAATGCAACTAAGATACAACCTAACATGCAAAATGTTATGGAATGGCATATACGATGCACGAGGTAACATGACATACACAATGCGCTAATATACATCCTAGCATACACAATGCTATGAAATGAAATGGCATACACAATGTAATATGGACTTACACCAACACAAGTGGACCTCAGTCACACTCACATAGGAGGCCATAAGATGAAAATGAGACAACTCGAAGTGCGTGCACGCGTGCACGCAAACCGAGGACCGAACCTACGGCACGGAATGCCACTCTAACAAGACATGGCAAAACATGGAATATGGCATATGATCATGCAATTTTTAGAGGTAAAATGAGATGCAAAACAGCTCCGAATCATGGCAAAATGATACCCGATGCATGGAACGAGTCCCGAAACATGAATTTTGGCGCATGAAATGGCCTATGGCTATGCAATGCATGCATAATTTGAACATGAAGTATGAAGACAGAAGCTAGGCAGCCCCAAAAAAAGTATGTTTACAGTTTAAAGCATGGCCAAACAGGGAACACAAATGAGGCTAGATTAGCATACAAAAATGGGGCCAAGAGAGGGGTAATGAAGCAACTCACAAATTCTGGCCCCAAACAGGGAAGGGGCCTTCTACAATATTGAAGAGGGGCCAAAAATATGATGTATTAAAGTTTATGAAAAACCCCAAAAACAGATACAAGTATGCTCAAAATGCTATGCAAAATAAGGGCACCAAGAGAGCTATAACATGAAGTATAAAAAGGATGTCCCAAACAGCCATAGACCCTTAATGAAACATGAAGAGGGGGTCAAAATAGGGCCATTTTCAGTTTGGACCAAGGTCCAAAAATAGAAGCTCAATAGGCTAATAAATCATGCAAAAATGGGGACCAAAGAGGGGTGCAATGGCAAGTGATACATGGAGGTCCCAAACAGTGGTGAGCCCTTCTTCAATGTTGAAGAAGGGCTCAAAATAAGCCTATCTACAGTTTACATCATGCTCCAAAACAGATTAAACATAGGCCAAAAATACTATGCAAGATTATGGCATACAAAGGGGTAAGGAAGCAAGTGCAAGATGGGGGTCCCAAACAGGGTAAGACCCTTAATGAAAGATGAAATAGAGCTCAAAAAAATGCCACTTTCAGTTTTGGTCAGAGCTCAAAACAGCAAGCAAAGAGGGCTAAGAAACGGTACAAAAATGAGCTAGAAAAGAGGGAAATAGTGCTTACCCTTGAAGACCAAGCCTTGGCTGCCTCTTGGACTGAAAAATGGTGCCTCCTAGCCTCTGAGAAGAGCTCTAAGCTGCTGGAAATGGAAGTGGTAGTGTAGTGCTAGGTGGTGATGAAGAAAGGGGTGTAGAACTTGATGTTTTGAAGCTTGAAGGGAGAGAGAGAGAGGAGGGATATATATGCAAGCTCAAGGCAATTTTTTTCAACCCAAAAACCAGTGCTGGAGGCTGGTTTTTATAGACAAATGAGGGGGAGAAAGAGGGGGAAAAATGGGGGGGAAATGGATTCAAGTTTCCCCCCAAAAATTTGGCCCCCCGGATACAAAATCTGGGGGGGGGGGAAAGGTCACATTTGCAATGTACACACTGTAGGGGTTCAGGCCGGCCAGTATTGGAGCTGCAGGTGGCCGGCCGGCCACCCCCCATGGCCGGCCGGCCGGCCAGGGGTCAAAAAGGCCAAGGTGAATTAATGGCCGGCCACCACAAATTGGTGTCCTCCCAGATGCCCTCAGCACAGCCCTGTGGTCCAAAATTGGAGGAAGTGAAACAGGAGAGAGAACAAGCCATTTTTCAAAGGGGTTCAAAAGGTTCAGATGGAATTACTGGCCGGCCATGTGATATTTGTGTCCTCCCAGGTGTGCACAACACAAATATGTGGTTTGGAGCTGAAGAAAGTGGCCTTAGGGTGCTCAACATTGGCTTTGAAGTGAGAAAAACGGGCGTCGGAGGGCGATGAAGGAATATAACTGGTTGCTGAAACAATTACTGGCCTCCCACCCTTCTACGACCTTCCTGGTGATGAAACAGAGGTCCCTGCCAAAAATGAACGAAAACCGATGCAAAATGAAGGTTCGGGGGCCGAAATGCGCAGTCCGAGGCCCCGAAAACTGACTGTTAGACACCGGGAGTGGTGTTTGACCACGAAGTGGGTCTCTCAGACCACAGTGTCCCTCAAAAGGGAGTAAATAAGACGCATGCCAAAAACCGGAGCAAACGGGGGTAGTTAGGCGGTCCCGAACCGAGGCACACGGCCTGACGGCTCCGAAAACCGAGAACCGGGCTCCGAAATGAGCAAAATGGCTTGTGACCACGAAACGTAGCCTACGGCCACCGAGAGATGATCTACGAGACCTCTCCCTCCCCTCAGGAAGAGAAAACAGATAAAACAGAGCCTGGTTCGCAAACCGAGGCAAAGTACAGAAAAGCCCAGAAGTCCGGAGGCAAGGCTCGCAGCCGAGACTCTGAAACTTCAGAACGAGCACAATATGCAATATCACCGAGCGCTCAATCGGTGATGTCTGAGTCTTAAGGTCGGTCAAAAATGGGGTGTCTACAGTTGCCCCTCTTTTACAGAACTCGAAAGTCATAAATGACGGGAGTGAATGTCAAAGCCTAGAGACGACCCATTTTTGACTAGGCCGAAGACTTAGACAAAGCAGACAAGATAGACAAAGATGTGCCCGCAGGCAGGGACAAAATGCAACTGACAATGCAAGAAGCCGAACATAACTCGTGATCATGCAAATGCAGCAAGCTGTAATGAAGCACATATTCACAATAGATGCAACAGTTTTAAGCAAGAATGCAAAGCAACAACTATATTTCATGCCGAAAGGATGTAAGAGAATTATGCAATTCTCATTGCGTCTCACGCAGAGAAGGCTAAAAGTGACTACCGAGAGTACCCGGAGTCTCACACACAACATCTCTCCGCGTATCACACACAGGAGGGGAAGAAGGTAAACCTCTCAGCGTATCACACGCAAGAGAGGAAAGGTAACTTTCTCAGCGTATCACACGCAAGAGAAGAAAGGCAGACCTCTCAGCATATCACATGCAAGAAAGGAAAAGATCATCTCTCAGCGTATCACACGCAAGAGAGGAAAAGGTAGACTTCTCAGCGTATCACACGCAAGAGAAGAAAGGCAGACCTCTCAGCATATCACATGCAAGAGAGGAAAAGATCATCTCTCAACGTATCACACGCAAGAGAGGAAAATGTAGATTTCTCAACGTATCATACGCAAGAGAAGAAAGGCAGACCTCTCAGCATATCACATGCAAGAGAGGAAAAGATCATCTCTCAGCGTATCACACGCAAGAAAGGAAAAGGTAGATTTCTCAGCGTATCACACGCAAGAGAAGAAAGGCAGACCTCTCAGCATATCACATGCAAGAGAGGAAAAGATCATCTCTCAGCGTATCACACACAAGAGAGGAAAAGGTAAATGAAGACCGGAACTCGTCCAAATGTTCAAAACCGAAGATGTCCTAACGCACCGCATGCGAGAGGAGAAAAGACGACAATTGCAAGTGAAAAGGTGCATAACAATGCAGGTGAAGTGTGCATAACAATGCAAGGAATGGGCATAACAATGCTAGATAGATGTGCATAACAATACAATGAATGAGCATAACAATGCTAGATAGATGTGCATAACAATACAACGAATGAGCATAACAATGCTAGATAGATGTGCATAACAATGCAAGTAATGAGCATAACAATGCCAGTGGAATGCGTGTGACAACACCCGTTTGAATCAAAAATACCGAATAAGGAAATACAAGCCTTAAGGAGACCAAACTCCAAACGCAACCTCCGATTTACCTCTTGGAGGGGTCACGATTCATTCCAAAAAGGATACACCTCGTGCGCACCGACTGACGATGAGCTACACATCGAAGACATGATTTGAAAATTCCGCAGAAACATTTTGAGCTGAAAAGAGTGGGTTCTTCTTGCACTTTCTTGATTGTACTTCCAAACCGCAGTTACTACTTTTCCTTCCTGGCCATGTTCACAACTTTCCCTATTCTCTAACGGGGTGACAGACTAGGTTGATTCAGTATCCAGAATCGAAGCGCATTTACATGCTATCTCAATCTATGGGGCTGCCATACAGATTTCAAGCCGAGGATAGACCCCTGGGTATTTAAACCAGACTTTAGTCTCGGAAATCCCGAACCTTTGCGTTCTAGGCAATAGCCGTCCGAACTCTAGTTTCCACCGTCGCAGTTGGTCTCCTAGGAACTCATTGCAAACACGGCCAAGATGCCTCTGGCAGGGAACGGTACTCGAGGAGAGCACTTCTGATCGCCATTCTGACTTGAAGCAGACTCAATCTTGAGCTTGAGGTAAAGGCACACTCATACTTTGAAGCGTTGACAAGGCTTGACGAAGTGCATACGGAATGCGATCTCGGAGCTTACTGAAGTTGGAACAAACTCAGATGCCCGACATTTTTCCTCTTTTGCTTTTGTTTTGCAGTCCGGAACCATTATAGCTTCAGATAGGTCCTGGTTCCATTGTTCTCACATGACCTGGGTTGAACCCTGCGATTTTTGAGAAAACAAAATCTTGTTTTGCACAAATGTGGAGAACGACATGGCACTCTGAGTACAAAACGATTTTTGAAATTGAAATGAGAAAAGGGTTCTCAACCGGGTATTGAGCCTACAACTGACCACAGCCAAAACGATTCAACAATGGAAAACAAAGGTAGAACAACCAAAACACAACTCAACAAAGGAAAAACAAGGTAGAATGACCTAAACACATCTGTTGACACTTAAACGACTCAAAACAATAATCGAGACAAATAAAAAGACACGACACTCAGACGTGCACAGGGAGCCTGTTCCACCGGGTGGTGTTTCCCACCCTTTCTCATTTGTGATTCTCACATCACTCTGGCACTCAACCTCTTGTTTTCTGAAAAAGCTCTTTTTCTCACTTTTTCTCTCATCGCGCATCTCTCTATTCTTTAATCTCTCATTTTTCAATCCCTCCCCTGGGTGGTTGATGGATAAACAGGAAGTTGCAGGCTCTTGCCCCTAACATGCTGCTAGATTCTCTTTCTTCCGTTCACAGCTAGTGAATTCCCCCTATAGAAGGGTTGCGCTACAACTGGGTGTGTAGCAAATCCGCAGCTAACATCGGTTGATGATACTTTGCTGGGGAGTTTGGACGTGATAAGATCTGTCCAGATGATGGAGTGGAATATCTTGCCCGATTCCAGTTCGTGCTTCGCACTTGGCTTGATACTTCGTTGCTTGGAGGGGGAGAGAGCTTTCAGCCCTTTGCTGTGCCCTTTTCTGGCGAATACGGTGCCCTTTCCGGCAAGTAAAGTGCCCTTTCTAGCAAGTATTTTGACAAAGGGGAAAAGACAGAACACCTGACTCAACTGTGCCCCTAGTTCATTATTTTGACCATCTTTTTGTTTTGATTTTTCTACTAAAACAATTTTGACCAATATGAGAGTTAGATTAACACGCTTGTTCAATTTTTGATTCAAAATCATGCAAGTCAGGCTATGAGCACTGAAAATTTTCCTTTTTTGGGTCTAAGAAATGGTCCAGTTTTGGAAAAATGGGATAATTGTCGAGAGAATTAGTCAACCTCAGTAAAAATTCTCAAAAACTATTTTTGCAAACGGCCACTGCTCAACGAGCATAGAACCCACTCTCGAGATGCACAACCTCAGATCCGAAGGAAAATTACCCCTTGCTTGAAGAGGGCTGTATGGCAACGGAAAGTTGCCCCTTGTTTGAATGTCGCCGCAGCACATTGAATGGCAACGGAAAGTTGCCCCTTGTTTGGATAGCACCACGGCGCATTGTAGTCAGTCCTCAGAGTGACGAACACAACCAAATCCTCAGATACAAAGAAGACAAAGATGACCAGAACCATTTCATGGACACAATCAAATTGAAGTGTTTTACGGCTGGACTTCAGGATGAAGTTGCCTACGTATCCCAAAGATGGGAATCAAGCCTTACGTAGTTCGGGGTTAAGGTACACTCGGGTATTTAACCTCTCATTTTATGCTCTAACTTTTGCCAAGGCGCCCGTTACAGGTTTTCAACCTTGCAAGCTTTGTTTTTCTTTTCTTTTCAATTCTTTTCTTCTCTTTTTTTTCTTTTTTTTTTTCTTTTCTTTTTTTTTTTCTTTTTTTTGCTTTTCTTCTTTTTCTCTTTTCTTCTTTTTTTCCTTTTTTGTTTTTTGTATATATCTTTTCTTGCTCTAACTTTTGCCTGGGTCGCCCTTTTCGGGTTTTCGGCCTAGCGAGCCTCTCAAAGGGTAAAAGTGTAACAAGTCCATGCCAAATGGTTTTAGGATATCGAAGCCATCCGTATCCAAGAAAGTGGCTGTTGTATCGATTTGCAGAAGGATCCATCTTCGGCTCTTCGAGCACATCTGACATCTTTGTCCCTAGTTCGAAGGGTACTTCTGTTTTAGCTTTGCAAGCTTCTTCTGATCTTCTTGATCTGACTTTGGTGCCTCTTGTTCGAGGGCTGTTTCAAATCTGGCCACACAGGCCTCACATTGTAGTTGACCGTTGAACATTCTGAATTCAAGTTCAAGGTTTGGAAGCAAAGGGGTTGAGTCTTGAGGCTGAGAGCGATCCTAGGCTGCACAATCTCAAGAGCGATTCCACACAGGTCTTCGCAGGACCGCGCAAAACATTTTGTTTTTGAAAATTTTTAAGAAAGCGACAAGTCGCTCGCACTAAAGATAGTGTGAAACCAGTCTGGATCAAGCCAAGGTCCTTCTCAGTACTCACGCTAACAAGCATGATTTCATTCATTAAGGGCTTAGCACGCATCTCTTTCTCTCAAATGATCAAAATTTTGCAAATCCCGAGGAATTCCTTCCTCTTCGTTTTCACCGCAGTGTTCAAAAAAAGTTTTGAAAAACTTAGGTCAATACAACGACTTCAAGGCACAGAAAAACAGGTGAAAAGCACTGCCATTTCATTCAGAACTTCTGGCACAGCTGGCACAAGACAGAAGCGAGCACAAGAATGTGAAAATCACTGTTGTTCATTCAAATCTGTTGGCATTACTGGCTCCAAGGCAGAAACAGACTCAAAACAAAACGAAAAGACAAAAAACAAAACAAAATGGTGACGCCCGAGGTAACACCCCCCTGAATCACCCGACTCCTATAAAATAGGACTGACTCAGTACGACAAGACAGACCTAATTGACTCAGTAAGAAAAGACTGACTCTATACAAAATAAGAAGACTGACTCAATACCCAAGTCAGAAAGCACAAAAACTGGTGTTTGCATATTGTTCAGAACAGTGCGTGCCATTCCCACGTCTGGAGTTAATCGAGCGCCACACGCGGCTGGTTCATCCCCCGATCACATGGTCACATTATCCCCCAAGTTCACCGATCCAGTGTCGATAGACTTTGCAGAGCTTGGCGCGGCAATGACCCCGTTGTCAATCAGATCTTGCACTTCGTGGCGAAGACGAGAGCAATTATTGGTGCCATGACCGGTTTGCTGATGGTATGCGCAATACTGGGTAGCATCATGTGTAGCCGGAAGAGGGTTCGGGAGAGGCCGAGGCTCAAGGGGTTTGAGATGGCCTTGTCCAACAAGGACTTGGAGAGCTTTGGACAAAGGCATATAGAGGGCATGGAAGACCCTCTGACCTCGGGGTTGGTACTTCAAGGTTTGTGGATTTTTGCTAGACGCACCAATAAAGGGATTGGCAGGTGCTGGTCTGGTTTGTTGATCTCTTCTGAGTGCAGGATTATAGCTGAAAGGAACGTTTCTGATACAACGACCCTTCTCCCGGCTTGCCCCTTGATTCAAATTGCCCCCAACTTGAGTGGCGAAAATGTCGTCCACCGTTTTTGCAACGACTACGAGCACTTGCTCTTTGTTCAGTCCCTCGGCTTTCAAAGCCTCAACAGCCAACAGAAGATGTTCATGGGGATCCATGTCCGCCCCTATCTTGTTCTTTCCATTCGCCTTTACCTCGCCAAGGGATTGGCATTCCTCAAATACAGCCCGTTCCAAGATTGGGAAACCTTTTGTCGTGAACCTCTTAGCATGTGCTGTGGTCGATGATGGAGCCAATGTCCCGGAGGCCAGATCTGTCACAGTTCTCTGAAGATCTTCGATCATTCTCTTCAGCTCAGAAGTAGTGGGCTCACGAGTTTGAGATGATTGGGGTCCAGGTGCATCCATCATGCATAAGTCCATGCTTTCTGGAATGAACAACTCAGGCTTGGGTAGATGGGCTGGGGTGATGTATATGCTGGGGTCGTAGGTGGACGGCAGTACATGGATGAGGTTGAGATGTAGGGGTGACGGGTCAGTACTAACCTGAGGTCCTTTTGGTGGAGCTAGGGTCTCTTCATCAATAAGATCCTGAATCTTATGACGGAGGCGGGTGCAACGGTTCGTATCATGACCGTGCTGTTGATGGTAGGCACAGTATTTAGCTGGGTCGTATCTTGTTGGAAGAGGGTTTGGAAGGGGTTGGGGTTCTAGGAGTTCTAGGTGCCCTTCTTCTTGTAGCTTTTTCAAAGCTTAGGAGAGACTCATGTAAAGAGGATGGAATTTTCGGGCTTGGGGTCGAGTTGAAGTGGTTGGTTTTTGGTCATTGAGGGAAGTGGTGATAGTATCTACTTCTGAGCATTTCGCAGTTGTGCTACCATCAGTAGTAGCATTGGAACTGCGAGCAACATTCCTCTTCAAAGGCTCATTATCTTCTGCAAAGATCCCTTGTCTGATGGCATCCTCGATTTGAACCCCCATCTCATGCAGATCTGAAAAGGTAGGGAAGAGAAGAACAATCATCTTCTGCATAAGCTTGGGCTGGAGATTGCGCACAATCATCCGAATCTGATCTTTGTCAGTGGGCCTAGTGGTCATCATTGAGGCTTTTGCTCTCCATCTCGTCACGAACTCTGAAAAACCCTCCTTTGGTTCTTGGCGGGTGACTTCGAGATCACGAGTTGTGACCTCGATCTGTGTGTTGTAAGAGTATTGAGCAATAAAGGCCTCAGCCAGCTCTTCCCAGTTCCGTTTCACAAAGTCCTCCAATTTCGCATACCAGATCGCGGCCATCCCAGACATGGTTCGGCCAAAGAGAGACAACTTCTGAGCTGTGGTCAAACCCATCGGCCTCAAGATATCAGAAAATAGTTGGAGGTGCACCGTTGGGTCTTCGGAGCCATCGAATCGATCGATATGCGGCATCTTGAAACGATCCGGTAATGTCACCACTGAGTCCGTATATCCATCTTCAATATCCGGGATGGAGTTGACTCCCTGAGATTTTTTGAACAACTTTTCGAGCTTGCTCAACTTCAGCGCTGTAGGGTCCAACTTGGACTCAAAGGGTGAACTAGGCAAGTTGATCGGTGCTTTGGATAGCTGGGGTAGAACCGGGGGCGGAGGTGGCCTTGTCGGAATGTCCGTATCTTCCTGGACATTAGCTGTCTCCCTGAGCGTTGGAACTCTGGGTGGGGGAGGAACCTGGTGTGAAGTAGATACTCCAGTTTGCTGCTCTAGCCTGGCAATTGTCTTTGCCTGTTGGGCTATAATCTCGGCCTAGCTTTTGGCGAATTCCGCTTGACGGGCAGCGTCCTGCTGCATGAGTTTCGTACTTTCTTGGAGTTGACGCATCATTTCCTCCATCCCTGCCATATTGCCCTGGTCTAACTGAACAACCGGTATAACTGTCCCTAACTGGCCTTTTTACCCTACCTCTGGCGAAGGAACACTGATTACCCTTGAACTGAATCTCTGACCCGACAAAGTCTATCAGCACGAGTCTAATGAACCTCGGAGGATATCGGAGCCTTCTGAAGCTATGGTTCGCAGACTACCTAGAAAAAGAGAAAATATGCAGCATCTCAGCCTGATTTCACCATAACCAATATGAGCAAAGCTGAATGAGTGTGCTCTCCACTGAATTCTGCCTAAATCTCTGTCTTGCAAACTGATACCTTTAGGTAAACTGAATCCCAAAATACTAAACCGGTGCCCGGAGGCCTGATGCCCAAACTCGCGAACTGATACATGCATTCCTGTAGAGACGCACTCTAACAAGCACATAACAGATAAGTGAGAGCTAAAACACCCCTATGTTGGGGTTGGGTTTCCCTGTCCTATTTTGTCAGGAACTAGGGTTTCACTACACACACAGCGGTTTCAAACAACCTATATTGGGTAAGCAACCTGTCCTAGTTTGGAATGGTCACTATGGATCCGAATATGCACTAGGTCGAATGGTCAAAAAGGGTGCCCCGGTAAAACCGGGGTTTGTGTTCCCATACTGGCAAAGCCCACAACCAGTCAGCCTTATGGACATGCCTTGACAAGACAAGCCTCCGGCAAACCGTTCAGAAATAGCAGATGGCAAACACGGTGTCCTAGGCGCACCAATGCAAATGCAATGCAAAGAAACACACAAGTGTAGTCAAAACAAGATATCATGAGTTCGAGTCAAGTTCTCTAAATCCCCAGCAGAGTCGCCAGAAACTGTAGACATCCCTGAACACCCCGGGGAGGGTGCGACTCCCCCTCCGTTCCGTCCGCTTGCGGGTCTACTACAGTTCAAAGGACTCAAATGTCACGGTTCTTAATCTTGAACCAAAGAGTCCAAATCTGGCAAATCGTTTCGAGAAAATAGATTTTTAGAAAAGAAGTGCCAAACATGGATTGCTTTGCCAGATACAGAGTCGCAACCTAAATATTTTATTTTTGGGAAATTTAGGAAACCCTGACTCGTGCCTAAGGCCATGTGTCCGTCATCACCAAAGTTGCCTCGGCTCGGGAACTTGGGTACGATTGGGGAAGGTCACTTCGTGAGCACCCCCGCTTGCCCGATCAAAGATCGGTCTCTACTAACCATGATATCTAGTTTTGAAAACATTATGCGTTCTTATTCCGGTTATTAGCCTAGGATTACTACGTGATGCGCACAGCATACAAGTATAGACTGGGTCGCCTGAATTGGAACAAAACATTTCATGTTTGTTTTTGAAAGATGGTTTGCTACTCGCAAGTAGGCTTAAAATGCAGATTTTGCCACCCTCAGGTGGGCTTAGAAAACATGGTTTTGCCGCTATCTAGTGGGCTTAAAACTCACAGTCAATGGTTTTGTTCCAATCCAAATAACTCAACCTCCACCCACAGGCATTCAGGCAGTTATATCACATAAGCACATAACCTCATGGTAAGCATGCTATTCATGGCAGTCACTCACACGCATGCAAGGATACTAAAGCATAAAAACTCATCGAGTACTCCAAGCCAAAACAGAAACCGATTAGAAATCATGCATGATCCTAACTATACAGAAATGCCTAATGCAACACATGCAAAATGCGACTACAAGCAGGCTCGGCTATTCTAAACATGGCATATGAGATGCAACAGTTGACAAGTATTCAATTTGGAATTGAAGTACAATGCAGTTAGTATGGTGCGCCGAGCCCGGTGCATGCAAAACAGATGAATGAATGCAAACATGCTATCATACTGTATGCTAATTGAAATATGCCCTAATCTAACCATCATAAGCAGGTAAATAAAAGGGAAGAAAGACGTGGGGTTGGAAGACATACATCACACTCACGCACACTTATTACAATTATGCCCTCACGCAGAGGGTCCAAATAAATATACAGTCCCGAATAAAAGAATAGTACAGTCCAAATAAATATTACAGTCCAAATATGTACAAATTCCTAATTAATTAACAAATTACCTAAGAAAATAAATAAACTGGCATGCAAGCCAGGGACTGCCTTGATTCCATTCCGGATGATGAATGATGCATGCCCGGGTTGCCTTTGCGCGGAAATCCATGACGATGCCCCAATTAGCCTCTGTTTGCACATGTTCTTGAAATGCGTGCCAAACTTCGAAAAGTTACTAATTCTTCATTTTGCTGCAACAGAGAGCAGGAAAGGGGCATAGCAATGTATTTTCACAAATGTATGCATGTCTCGATCCTCGTGCCACCAATCACGCATATCGATGCATGATGGCCGAGGAGCCGAATTGCACAACTCAATATGAGATGAATGCACATGAAAACACAACAAAACCTAACTTCATCATGGATGATCCAGAGTGTCGGTGACTGGGGAATTGAGACACGTTCCGTCACTCGGAGTACGAAACATACCTCGTTTCCCGTGCCCGGGCTAACTCCTATCCCGAACACGATGCAATATGCATGATATGCATGAAATGCAACTAAGATACAACCTAATATGCAAAATGTTATGGAATGGCATATACGATGCACGAGGTAACATGACATACACAATGCGCTAATATACATCCTAGCATACACAATGCTATGAAATGAAATGGCATACACAATGCAATATGAACTTACACCAACACAAGTGGACCTCAGTCACACTCACATAGGAGGCCATAAGATGAAAATGAGACAACTCGAAGTACGTGCACGCGTGCACGCAAATCGAGGACCGAACCTACGGCACGGAATGCCACTCTAACAAGATATGGCAAAACATGGAATATGGCATATGATCATGCAATTTTCAGAGGCAAAATGAGATGCAAAACAGCTCCGAATCATGGCAAAATGATACCCGATGCATGGAACGAGTCCCGAAACATGAATTTTGGCGCATGAAATGGCCTATAGCTATGCAATGCATGCATAATTTGAACATGAAGTATGAAGACAGAAGCTAGGCAGACCCAAAACAAGCATGTTTACAGTTTAAAGCATGGCCAAACAGGGAACACAAATGAGGCTAGATTAGCATACAAAAATGAGGCCAAGAGAGGGGTAATGAAGCAACTCACAAATTCTGGCCCCAAACAGGGAATGGGCCTTATACAATATTGAAGAGGGGCCAAAAATATGATGTATTACAGTTTATGACAAACCCCAAAAACAGATACAAGTATGCTCAAAATGCTATGCAAAATAAGGGCACCAAGAGAGCTATAACATGAAGTATAAAAAGGATGTCCCAAAAAGTCATAGACCCTTAATGAAACATGAATAGGGGGTCAAAATAGGGCCATTTTCAGTTTTGGATCAAGGTCCAAAAACAGAAGCTCAATAGGCTAATAAATCATGCAAAAATGGGGACCAAAGAGGGGTGCAATGGAAAGTGATACATGGAGGTCCCAAACAGTGGTGAGCCCTTCTTCAATGTTGAAGAAGGGCTCAAAATAAGCCTATCTACAGTTTATATCATGCTCCAAAAAAGATTACACATAGGCCAAAAATACTATGCAAGATTATGGCATACAAAGGGGTAAGGAAGCAAGTGCAATATGGGGGTCCCAAAAAGGGTAAGACCCTTAATGAAAGATGAAATAGAGCTCAAAAAAATGTCACTTTCAGTTTTGGTCGGAGCCCAAAACAGCAAGCAAAGAGGGCTAAGAAATGGTACAAAAATGAGCTAGAAAATGGGGAAATGGTGTTTACCCTTGAAGACCAAGCCTTGGCTGCCTCTTGGACTGAAAAATGGTGCCTCCTAGCCTCTGAGAAGAGCTCCAAGCTGCTGGAAATGGAAGTGGTAGTGTAGTGCTAGGTGGTGATGAAGAAAGGGGTGTAGAACTTGATGTTTTGAAGCTTGAAGGGAGAGAGAGAGAGGAGGGATATATATGCAAGCTCAAGGCAATTTTTTTCAACCCAAAAACCAGTGCTGGAGGCTAGTTTTTATAGACAAATGAGGGGGAGAAAGAGGGGGAAAATGGGGGGGAAATGGATTCAAGTTTCCCCCCAAAAATTTGGCCCCCCGGATACAAAATCTGGGGGGGGGGAAAAAGGTCACATTTGCAATGTACACACTACAGGGGTTTAGGCCGGCTAGGTATTGGAGCTGCAGGTGGCCGGCCGGCTACACCCCATGGCCGGCCGGCCAGGGATCAAAAAGGCCAAGGTGAATTAATGGCCGGCCACCACAAATTGGTGTCCTCCCAGATGCCCTTAACACAGCCCTGTGGTCCAAAATTGGAAGAAGTGAAACAGAAGAGAGAACAAGCCATTTTTCAAAGGGGTTCAAAAGGTTCAGATGGAATTACTGGCCGACCATGTGATATTTGTGTCCTCCCAGGTGTGCACAACACAAATATGTGGTTTGGAGCTGAAGAAAGTGGCCTTAGGGTGCTCAACATTGGCTTTGAAGTGAAAAAAACGGGCGTCGGAGGGCGATGAAGGAATATAACTGGTTGCTGAAACAATTACTGGCCTCCCACCCTTCTACGACCTTCATGGTGATGAAACAGAGGTCCCTGCCAAAAATGAACGAAAACCGATGCAAAATGAAGGTTCGGGGGCCGAAACGCGCAGTCCGAGGCCCCGAAAACTGACTGTTAGGCACCGGGAGTGGTGTTCGACCACGAAGTGGGTCTCTCAGACCACAGTGTCCCTCAAAAGGGAGTAAATAAGACGCATGCCAAAAATCGGAGCAAACGGGGATAGTTAGGCGGTCCCGAACCGAGGCACACGGCCTGACGGCTCCGAAAACCGGGAACCGGGCTCCGAAATGGGCAAAATGGCCTGTGACCACGAAACGTAGCCTACGGCCACCGAGAGATGATCTATGAGACCTCTCCCTCCCCTTAGGAAGAGAAAACAGAGCCTGGTTCGCAAACCGAGGCAAAGTACAGAAAAGCTCGGAAGTTTGGAGACAAGGCTCGCAGCCAAGACTCTGAAACTTCAGAACGAGCACAATATGCAATATCACCGAGCGCTCAATCGGTGATGTCTGAGTCTTAAGGTCGGTCAAAAATGGAGTGTCTATAGGCAAGAGTTTAGATTAAGGTTAGGGTTAGTTAGAGAAGATGAGGGTAATTTGGTATTATTTAAAAATTAATGGTGTGTATTGAGACAAAATTAAAAGCTTTAATTTATGTGTGGTGTAAACTGAGCAAATGGTGTATACTGAAAAGATTTATAGTGTGTAAATAGAATCACCCTAAACTAATTTATGGTGACTGAGTAATAGGCATGTGCTCAACCACATTTGAAAATTTATATTGAAAAAAAAAAAATTAAATTTTTTTTTTTGAAAGATAATGTTTTTTTAATGATTAAAAGGTACCATATATTAAAAACTTAAAATTGTAAGAAGCTTATTCTCTTCCTATATTGGGTTTTGAATTTGTGGACACCAAAAAAATATATAGAAAAAAAAGAAGAGAAAAAGATAAAATAAAAAAGTGGAAAGTTGAAAAAAATAATTACAAATTTATGACAGTACAAGGAGTTTATGCATTAGATTTGTGCAAATAAGTATTGAATTTTCACAAATTTGGAATTATTTTTTTAACTTTTAACTTTTTTGATATTTCTTCAAAAAAATTCCTTCTATTTTGTTCCTCGTTTCTCTTTTCTTCTTCTTGTTTTTTTCCTAATACAAAATTCAAACATGTCCTAAATACTTTGAGAATTTTGTATTAAAAAAAATATATGGATCTTTAAAAAGTATCTTTTAATTTACTTACAATGATATAATAAGTTACATGTCAATTTTTAAATTATTACAAATTCAATCATATAAAATTTAATTCCCTGTCTTATCATCGTAGTTGAATTGTGAGTTATAAATGATAAATCTCCAGTATTTTTCCTAACCATCACTCGGCAGTGATTAATATAGTACTTAATATTTTTAATGTGTAAAAACTATTAAAATATGTGGAAATTATACCAAAATACATAAATGTGTATAAAGATATATAAAGTGTGTGTAAAAATTTGAAATTTTTTTATTCAATTGTCTAGAAAATATTTTGTATTAATTTACGAGCAACTAAAATATACTTGTTTAGTTTAAGACATTATCTTTTTTTGGACAAAATTACCTTTATTCTAGTCTTATTATTCCACCACCTTCGATTGTCACTGCCACACCTGATGAAAAGCATTATGAATTATTTTGGTGAAAAAAATTTACAACTTATTATAATATTTATTATAAGCTATGTTTGGCATGCCTATTTGGGCTAAAATAGTCATATAGGACAAAATTTATTATTTTAGTCAAATAGGATAAAATGTCACATTTAAATTATAATCATTTTTTTTTTTTACAAAAATCAAAAAACTTATCACAAACGAGACTTTTTAGCCCTAGACTAAAATAATTAAAAACTTAAAAAGCCAAAAAATTAACCCACATCCCAAACAAAAGCAAAATGGTATAATTATGCTATATATGTTGTGATACAAACACATCTTAACAACTCTCCTATAAATATGAAATTATTGTCCCCTGCAATTGAATGATCTTCAGCACAATGCAGTTGATAAAAGTATTCATTAAATCATCTTGTTCTATGGAAACATGATGAGAGGATGGATGAGCATCTTCACCAATGTCTCCTAGGTGACATATGTTCAAATGATGTGGATTATCTCAAATTGGTATCTAACTTGAGAGGTGAGTCATTTGAGGGTCAACTTCAGTAATTTGAATAGTTTATTTTTTAGAATTTGTTCAGTAAAATGTCTATGTAAAAATTGAAAATGATCGGATATCGATACTTATATATTTGAATTACATTTATATTATAAAAAATAAATAGATATTCTTGAAATTATATTTGTGGCATAATTTATTATTTTTTTTAAATATGATTTAAACCTATAACTATCAATATTCAATTATATTAATTTTAGATAAATATCACACTCAACAGATTTTAAAAAATGAAGGACTGAAATTACTAAAATCAATCCCAAAATGGGCTACTAAGCTCAACCACCCCCGCAAATTAGATGGATTTGAGAGAATCCAAATCTATATTGGGAAACCAATGCATAGTTATCTCGGTGGATAAAAATGGTTCACAAAATTTGTTGGGCCAAAATGTTGTCCATAAAAAATGGGCCTCCGCAGAACAATGAGGGAGCCCATATAAGTGACCCAACCAACCATAGCCGTTTGAAACGTACTCTGGACCAAATTATGGTTAGTGTCCCAAATGGGCCTATTGGCCTGTTTGGAAATGCATTTTTTTTTTTTTTTTTTTTGGTTTTGGGTTTCTTTTATGTTTTTATTTTCAAAAAAGTTTTAGAAGTGGAAATTGTTTGGTACAATTTTGGGTCAAAATATTACACAACAATTTTCAAAATATTTGAAAAAAAGTTGTAAAAAATTATGTTTCACTTGTTTCGAAAACAACTCTTCCTTAATCTTCCTCTCCGCCGCAACCCTTCCAACAACTCTCCATTCTCCTCTAGCTCACAAAACCTTTTTTCTTAATTTTATTTTTAAATTTGTTTTGAAAACATGTATTTATCAAACATATTATTTGTTTTTTTACATGTTTCTTATTTACTAAGAAAATAGAAAACACAAACATACGATAAAAAAATGCAAACATACATATATATATATAACACTGATTTATACCCCCAGTGGGGGTCGCACCTCCAGTGAGGTGGCGCGCCCCCACTGGCTGACAGCCCCAAAAAAAAAAAAAAAAAAAAAAAAAAAAAAAAAAAAAAAAACAGTTTTTTTCCGCCAATCATGGACCTCCACCTCACTGGGAGTCGACCCCCAGTGGGGGTATAAAGCATTTTTCTATATATATATTTGACTTAGTAAGATACAGTACAAATTGTACATATAAAACTTTGTACTCACAGTTGACATTTGAGGTCTTGTGACATCCACAACCATCCTATATACATTTATAATACAAAAATAACAATATATATTGATTTCTAGTGGGAAGCTCTTGAGAAAGTTGACTAATTACACAAAATATTATGATCAAATGCACAACCATTTGGTTATTGATTGCCTTCATGTGCAATATCCAACTCATTGACTTAAATTTATTTAAGCAAACAGCTTAGCATTACCCATGAATGGTGTGTCAATTGACGACATTCATATATACATTTTAAAAATGAAAATTTATAATGACTCATTCTCAACCCTTCTTTCTTTTTTTCTTTTTTTTCTTTTTGCTTTTCAAGAAACAAATAGTAATTGGGTATCCATTATGTAAATCTACTGTAAACTTAGATAAGTACAACCATTTTAACATATATATTGCATTATTTACTATGCACACTTTTCATTTTTGTTTAGCAGATTAATGTTGTATTTCATCTATACATATAGGCAGGGCCGGTTCTGACTTTTTGGGGGTCCAAAGCAACTTTCAACCCGGGACTTTTCATACATATTTAAAAAATAATAACTATGTGTCTAATTTTTTTTTTTGGTATTTGACAGTACTCATAAAAAGGTTACTTTCAATATATATCTATTAGAATTTACTTAAATATGCAATAAAGTTTACAATAAGAAAAATGACTAAAAATAATCTAAATCGAAAAGTATCAAATAAACTATAACAAAAATCACTTAAACATCATTTTTCTTGCAGTTTTAGCTGTAAAATTACTAATCTAGTTCGCATAATCCAATTTATAAGCTACATCATTTTCGATGGATAAAATTGCTAATCCATTCAATATTTAATTTGACATAGTTGAGCAAAGGTAAGATTCAATCAATGTTAATTTGAAAAGAGTAATGATAAGTAGTATTGTCACTCGTATTCTATTCAATAATTTCAAACAATTCACTATATCAATAAGTTTTTTGGTTTCTTCCAATAAAAAATAACTATCTATTAGTTTTAAATAATGTACCACATCAACCATCTATTAATTTTAAATCATCTATTAATTTTAAATCATAACTCACTACAGGAAAAAAATACTTTTAGCGACGTTTATATGTTAGTCACCAAAAGTGTAATTTTTGTAGTTGAAAGTACTAGCAACCAAAAAAAAAAGTTCACCGAAGCCAAATACTAGATTTTGTTGAGACTCTTTAAATTCCAGTGAAATTTTTTTTATATGCTAATATAATAATTAACAGAAGTTTGGGATCTATTTTTTTGTCAATTTTCTTGTGCCTAAAGCAACAGCTTCGCCAAGTTATGCCCAAAGTTAGCCTTGCATATAGATAGAGGGGAAAAAACAAAAAAAAAACATGGTTGATATGTTTATGAAGTTATTTTGTCATGGTGGTTGGTTGAATTATCTCTTAATTACTCTCTCTCTTTTTAAAAAAAAAAAATCAGAAAAAGCAAAAATGTTATTAAAAACAGATGCAATACAAGCCCTTGAAAAAAGAAAAGGCAGTACAGCAAAAGCAGAGCCAGATAGAATCAGAGAGAGTCCATTATGATTACTATAGTTCAAGCAATTTTGAAGAAGTCTTCATAAGTTATAAACATTGCCAATTGCCAAGAATAAGTCTTCAGAATAAGTCCTGATTAGCCTGATAGGCTGCCGAGATGTTTGCAAAGGCAAGAAAACACAAAAAAGTTCATCCGCAAGCCTAAACAATAATAAGCAAACAAGCAAACAATGCAAGTAAAAGGACAAGTAAGGGATGGGCAAGATCAAGCAATGAAATTTAAGCTTTATACTGCATTAGCTAAACACAAGGGGCATGCACCACATGCAAGCGAAACTGGTAACGCGTAATTAGGACTGAAACTCTCTTTTTTTGATCGACAAAAGAAAAGTAACATTTTATTAGTAATAACAAAATATTACAAAGATAAGGAAAAAAGAAACTAGAACAAAAAAAATGCCCACCAACAATCCAACAATAAAGCATCACAATTACAAAAAATAGGTATGTCTAAGGAGTCATACTGGTTTGTAAAATAAAAATAAAAGAAGAAAATTACAAGTTTTTGGAACCAGAATTTAGACCCCCTTAACCTATTTACAGTTGAAAAAGAAAAAAGAAGAAAAAGTCCATTGGAGAATAGTTGAGCTACCTCATGTGTGTAAGTCTATGGTCATATTTGTTATACTGCTTGATAGAATTTCTTTTGATGTTATGTATTATTTTGCTTAAATATTTTAACGACTTGCTTATTTTTTTAGTATAATTCTATCAAGTAGAAGCCTCTCTCTCATGTCAATGAAATACAAAAAAAAAAATAAAAAAAACTCCCCCCCCCCCCCCCCCCCCCCTTCCCTCTCTCTTGTCAATGTTACCTGCTATTTTTTTAGTTAAAGAAATGCAATGTCAGAATATTTGACAACATTGACTTCCATATTAATGGACACTGGCATATAAAAGTGCTAATATTTAGAGTCTTCTTGGAAATTGCATAAAAGATAATTAAATAGATACAAATTAATTATCAATGGTGTCACACATATCAATTGATATATCAATTAATATACTAATATATATTATAGTATTGTAATTTTAAAATTATGAATCTCACTATTATAAACTATTTAGGTCAAGGCTGCCATAAGTCATTATCCGATTCTCACTAAGATTACTTAGACTTTAAAGTCTAAACCCACTAACACCTACTAAAAATTATAATTTAGTCACTTTAAGCATTATTTTAATCTTTAAAACTTACTAAATTTGCCCTCTAGCTTAATAAATTGGCCAAGGTAAGACCCAAGACAAAATGGCAAGCAATTAAACAACTTGTTGAACCAATCTTATTTGTATTTCATTTTTTGTATAATTTATTTTTTTAATTGAATATTACTTAAAAGGTTAAAGATCAGAGGATATGCAACTTAGTTGTGTTTATTCTCTCTGTTGTTTTTTATGTTTTGTTCTGTTTTAGGTTGGAAGCTCTCCAACCTAGGTTTTGGATTGTTGCCTTCATATGATTGCATGTTACCTCATATGCCAACGTAATTGGAATGAGTTGTTTTGTTACGATAGAGTCTGCATTTTCTAGTAGTATTCTTTTGTTTGTTCATATTGTTTTTCTTTTCTTAATAAAATTTCTTCCTTGTATTGATTAAAAAAAAAAAGAAAGTCCCTACAAGGCCATTTTTAAGATGAAAATTTTAAATTTACGTTCTCAAGCTAGATTTGCACCCAAGATCTAAAAAGAGCATAAGTGACTAATTTATTGAGTTTAATTTAGAACACCACCCTTTCAAATGAGAAGTCAAGTGAATTGAAGTAAAAATTGTAATGTGCATTAAAAAAGAACTCACATCAGAATTATAAATCAATGCTCGATTAATTCGATGCGAACCATTGACCTACATCAATAGAATAAATGAATAACACCACCAAATATTTAGTTTTTATTTATTTATTACATAGCTTAAATTACCAAAATTCTAGCAAAGGTCCCAAGGTTTGGATATTTTTTTAAAATGTGAATTCCTCCCAATCCATTATATTATTATACAGCCACCATACCATTGATTTAAGTTGTTTAATCAATTTGTGTGACTTGTTAGAAGCCAAGTTTTTTAGTATAACCTTAAAAAAAATATTTTCCATAGATCATATTTGCAATTAAAGTAAGCAATTTGTAAAAGTATTTATTTTATTCCTACCTAGACTGAGATGATGCTTATAAACTATTACAACAATGATTAAAGTACCAATAGTTGACCCAATTAGGATGTTGAACCCAGATCAAGGCAATTTGTTGGGTACATGTACTACTCAGTACAATATCTTTCTTTCTCCCCCCTCTCCCCTTTCTTTAGGGCTATTTTAAGAATCACCTAAAATAACTAAAAACTCATTTCTTTTTTATTTTTTATACGTCTTTTCGTAAAAAAATTAAAAAATTAATTAAAATAATCACTTTTCAAAATAACCCTTAGTATAAATAAAATGGCTATTTATTCAAAAAAAAAAATTAATATTTATTGCAGATGTGGTCCACATCTCACTAGCACACTCATTTTCGAAGTAAAATTCCAAAAAAATTTTCACAATACATTGTATTTTTGTAAATAAAATCTTTTTTTTTTTATGTACACATACATACGTATGTATATGTAGCGATTGACTATGTGTTCTTTTTTAATTGCTAGATATATGGGTTGCTATTATTAAAAATTAGCAAGAAGTTCAATTTTTCTTCTTCAATGATAGTTATATTTTAACATTGATATGATTTGTGTCAAATTTGGCATAAGGTTTAGAGTTCTCTAATTGGCATATTTTAGTGATGAATGGTGTCAAAATATTATATTATAACAATGTTTTTGCAACGGTGCAAATTCTATTTCTTCTATTTCTCTCACAAAATGTCAAATAAAAATGTTATATGTGGGTCATATTATGAGAGATGTAGAAACAACAAGGGTTGTCAAATTTTAGCTATGGTTAAATTTTTGTGCCAAATTTGACACAATTTAGTAATGCTGAAATATAACACAAATGTTTAGCTAGCTATTACAGTGCTCAAAATTGAGTTTTATGCTTTTTTTTTTCTTTTTTTTCTTTTTTAACGGTAACATGTCTTTTACCATAGTATGGGAGAAACTCATTATAGGTATATTTTGGCAAATCTTTTTGTCTCTACATTCCTCACAGTGGAGCCTATTTATAACATTTTAATTTGACATTTTGTGAGAAAGTAAAAGAAATAACATTGCTAAAACAGAACATTTTGTCACTATTCATTGCTAAAAAATTATAATAGCTAGTCAATTTATTTATTGAATCAATGGAGATGCTCTTAAACATGCACAATATCTTAGAATTTAATTTAACTCCTCTTATTATAGGAAAAAGTTATGAATTTATAGTTACTGATAATGCAGTTTCATCGGTGGGAAATAGGTCAGATTGATCCAAACACTCCACGAGATGATTGACCTTCATCCTCCTAGTTAAGCCTGCAACAAGCTAGTAGAAAGGTTCCGAAATGGGAATGGTTCCTTCCTGTGGACCCTCTGACGATCAAGTTAAATAAGCATATGGAAGGAATAAAAACTCAGAGGAAAAGCTTTTAGTGGAGAGAGACAGAGAGAGAGAGAGAGAGAGTGATTGAGCAACCTTCTCCCAAATGTTCCCTTGAAGCTTTCTTATGTTTCTTACTAATCATTTCCATGTTCATTCATGCTGTCCTATTGGTCGAAAGCTTGCAACTTACTTGCCATCGGCCACGGTGGTTTCATCACATCCCAGAGCGAGAAGTCTTGTTGCATTTAATGCTTTGACAGTCTCATTTAATGTTTGGCTCGTGGACTCGATAACTCTGCAAAATCTTTGTCTGCCAGGTGGCTAATTCCCTACTCGATGTGTGCCTAGCTGTAACTGGGTTTAAACCACTATAGGTTCTTTGTTCTTTATTGGGCTTTATAATGGTAACTAACCAAGTAATTATCTGGACAATCTAGGATAACCATGGGTCGGACCCTCCTGAACTATGCCTATCAGTTACGATTATAAATCATTTTAATCATGTTACAAACCAAATGATTATATTAATAACATTAAAATTATAAATTATTATGATTTTATTTCAAATCATTGCTAAATATGCATCTTTTTAGAGCTGTCTACCATAATTCTTCCCTTTCACTATAATCAAAAGTTGTGTTCCCAATCAATTACCTTATAGGGGAAAATGTATGAGCATGTGATAATATGTATTTATAAAACTTTTATGTGTAATAACTAATTTAACAAATTTAAATTACGCATTGATTTTTTTTTTTTAATACTTTTCTATGTTTCTTTTTCTTTCTATACACGTGGTGAATGACCAACTCGGATTGAATCTCAATTATAGTTTGATTTTTCTATTTATTTTTCAGTATTACTGTCAAGTTAAATTAACGGTCAATTCCGATCCAAAAAAGGGTCGAGTATACTAGTCTGTCTCGAGATTAGAAAAGAAACACATTGAATCTTATAAATTTGATATAATGATATTAGACTCTCTAAAAGTTTTATTTCACATAACACTTTAGTCTCTTTTATTAATAATTTATTAGTCATATAAATGAAAAATGATATTATCATCTTTTTTACATTAAAATACATATATTATATCTATTTTTATTAGTGTGTCTACAAGCTATTTGTATTAGTATAGTCTGTCGAATTTATAAAACTTATTGTATTTTTTTTAAATCTCATAAATGATCAATATAATTTACCTTTAAATTAAAGAACAATTGTCCGGTTTGGGCCAGTAGGTCCACCACATACCCTACTTCAATTATTCAATCCGTTTAGTTTTTAGGTTATTGCATCATCCATAAGAAATTAAGTTGGTTTCATAAGTCACTTATTTTAATCACATTTGACTTTTAAAAAAATGAACTATTTATTTTTAAAGTTATACTTGTCATCTAATATATTGAAGACAAATATACACTACAACACCTAAGAGTTTTAGAAACCAAATGTTTTAGCCTCTAAAAGTGAAAATTTTGTTGCAAAAAACATTTAGGAATCAATTTCTATCGTTATGAAAATAGTGGCTAAAAGGTCGTTCCGAAAAGTCCAAAGTAAGACTTTTAGTGACAAAATTTTAAAAATGTTACTAATAAATAGACTTTTAGGAACAAAATAATTTGGTATCAAAAGGATAATAATTTATCACTAATGTCTAATTTTTGTTGCTAAAAATATAATAACGGCACTTTTCGTAACAAAAATATTTGGCTCCTAAAAAATAAATTTTGGTCTCTAAAACCTTAATTTTTTGTAGTGACAATTAAATCATACACTATAGATCAATCGGATTTTTGCTATGGATGATCTAAAGATTGGGACTTAAAAAATCAAATAATCAAGGTTGGCCTTTGAACTTAAGATAACTTGAGGGGCCAGTGAGGCCCATCACGGGTCCCATTTCAATCATCATAACGGTTTATTTTGTAAGACTCTATGTATTCATTTATGAAAATAAAAAACTAAGTCAAGCTTATAATGAATGTCTTTTCATTTTATTGTGTTTGCCACAAATAAAAAATAAAAAATTTACTTTTAAAAACGTACTTGTCATTTATTTTTTTCATTTTTGAAAACAAACGTGATAAAAAAATATAATGATTATTGAATCGATCTAATTTTTTTTTTCAAAAATAATATATACGGTGAATTTTACAAAATAAACGATTTGAATTATGAAATGAGATTAATAATGGCCCCCCATAAACCCCTTAAATTCTTTGAACTTGAGAGAAACTCAAATCATAAATATGTCCCGTGATAAACGGACGGACCAAAACTAGACCGGCCCAACCGAGAGACCTAAGTTACATAAAGGAGGTGGATCTCCTCCCATCCTTAATCTAGACTAGAGGGTGTTGTTCGAGCTTGTGAGGACTACCATAGGTCCCGTTTCAATAATTCGAACCGTTTATTTTGTCGGAGACTTCATATATATTAATTACACAAAAAAATTAGATCAATCCAATAATCGTAGCCTATTTAATTTGTTGCATTTGTCACCAAAAAAATTAATGGTCTATTTTTAAAAGCACAATTGCCATCCATTTTTTTGATAACAAATGCAACAAATTAAATATGTTACGATTGTTGGATTGACTAATTTTTTGTGTGATTGATATACTGTACATGAAGTGCTCGACAAAATGAACGGTTCGAATTATTAAAATAGGACTCACACTAAACCCCACATGCCCAAATAGCGCCCACCAATCCAGATTAATGGCTGAAGTGGCTACATGTCCTTAAACGAAATAGTTAGAAACTAGTCATTCAGAGAGGGGCGTGGAACATGAAACAGTTCAAGAAGGAAGAAAAAGAAGATTCAAACGTTTTAACGTCTCTCACCAGCAACTGGATGTTCCTCCCTTCTCAATTTTGACGAAATATTCCAAACTTGAAAACCTCAACTTCACACGCCACAAATTACAATTTACAATTACTAGATATCTATAGGATGAGAATTCAATCGTGTTTAAAATATGAATTTCATCGTCAAGATCCTTGGAGCACATTACAGGTCATTTTGATAATTCGAAATGTTTATTTTGTAAGATTTTCAGTATATATCATTCTTCAAAATAATTAAGTCGATATGATAATCATAACATTTTTATTTAGAATAAATTACACTCATCTCCCTCGAGGTTTCTGATAATTATACTGACTTCTCCTCCTTTTTTTTTAAAATTATACTGATCTCTCTTGAGGTTTACTTTTGATTTGTAAATCTCTCTTTCCTTTAGCTGACTGTTTGTTTGTTTGTTTGTTTTGCAAAAGACAGTGATTAGTTGTTAGATTAGTATATAGTCGGATTTTATTTTGGTTTGTATACATTTGAAGTGTTTATCTGTAAATTAAAAATAAAATAAATCAATTAATTATTTTTTAGGTAAACATATTAGAATGAATAATTAAAGTCAAATGAGAAATACAAATCATGTGAGTATTTAAGAATATTTTTTAATACTATTCAAATAAATATATGTGATTTCCCAATTTGATTTTTATTAATCTAGATAGTGAGACTTATCAATTTTATCTTCTTCTTTTTTAAGACAACTTCACTGTATGATGCCAAGTATTGATTAAAAACTATGAAATAACTTCTCTTATATTTGTGTAATTAAATTTTAATTTGTTTCATCATTATTTTTTGTCATAACAATATGTTATTTTAGAAAAACACACCATTTTATGTGTACTATATACAAGTTATAATATTTGTGGGGTTGATTACCACAAATATCATTTTTTCAATCATAACTATAAAAAAATTAAAAAAATTAAAAAATAAAAAGTCATAACCAAACACCACATAAGATATAACTAAAATAATAATCGCACATTTAATGGTTATCAACAAAATTATTCCTAATGTTAAAATTACTAAATTTACCCTCTCATTAACACCGTTTGTTATAGGGGGAGGTTAGTGTAATTTCAAAAAAAAGAGAAGAGATCAGTGTAATTATCAAGAATTTCAAGAAAGGTGACTGTAATTTACTCTTTTATTTAATTACATTTGTTTTAAATAAAATAAATGATCTATTTTTAAAAATATACTTGTCATTTATTTTTTTTAAAATAAGTGCGATAAAATAAAAATGTACAATTATCAAATAGACTTAATTTTTTTTAAAGATAATATATATATAAAAGACTTTACAAAATAAATAATTTAAATTATCGAAACTACCTATAATAAACTCATAGAGCTTAATATAACAGTCAAGTTAAAAAAAAATAAAAAAAATAAAAAAAAAGCCCAATCCTAGCATTAGGAAGTTTTGCTGACTCTTTCATGTTGTTGTTGTGTCTTCTTTCTTTTTGTCCTTTTTCCCTCCATATGCGATATATATGAAAGTTGAACTTCAGCCGCCGGATGAAACTGCCGTAAAGGTAGGCATATTCCAAGCCATGACCCCTATTATTATTATTCACGAAAACCAGACTTTTGAATTGTAGTGTCAAAATTTGAATCAAATATGTGACATTTGATTCACGCATCTGGTGGTGACAGTGGCGATGAGAAAATTAGACAATAACGATGTAGACGATGTAGATAGAGATGATAGACTTTTAAGTAAATTTTACTTTTCAAATTACATTTTTAAGAAGATTGGTAATTTTTCTTAACCCGTAACTATTTTTTTGATAAATTTATTTTTATTTCTTATTTTTTATTTTATTATTTAATTGGAATGACCCTTTAAAATCTTCTTTATATAATATTATTTATTGATATAATATTTTTCATATTTTCAAATATATATATATATATATGTCACATTCACATAACAGATGATGATGACCAATGCAATATTTTCCAAGCATTTTTATTTAATTGTACAAAAATATTGAGATTAGAATTTTGCACTATAAAACAAAAAGGGAAGAGGGGTGAGTCAAATCTTTAACCAGTTTTATTTTTTTATATATTTTTTTTTCAGGGTGCCACAAATAGCACCTAGATAACCTCTTTGGACCACCACCTATCTAAATTGCTTTGTCCTCATTTATTTATTTATTTGTTTGTTTGAACCTCAACATAATACCAATTATACCCTTTCTTCGAACCCCACCCTACTACATTCTTCTTTCGACAGTCCCCTTAATAATTTAAGATTATATTGAAGTAGACAACAAATTAATTGAAAATTTGGTAGTATCAAAAAAGTTATCAAAAATTTACATCTAATTCCCTATTGTGAGAGAAGTTATTCCAAGAGTTTGTAATTCCACGCCAGTGATGTGTCCGATCAATTAAAAGAATGCATATAAGAAAAAAGCCACAAAATGTGAAGTAATTTTAAAAATTTTGTCAAAAACTATTATATTCTTTAAAATTTCATTAGTTAATTGGTATAGAATATTAGTATAACGACGTAGTGTACTTGACCTGTTGAATAATCTTTCCATTTTTTGGGGGGTTACATAAGTGAATATCAACATTAATATTACATTTTAAGCATTACTTATTTGTGTATTATGATAACACTAGTGTAAATTAATCTGGTACGAAATTCATTACCCATCCCATAATTAAAATAGTTGCATATAAAGATTAGAGTGATCGAAACCAATTATCAGATGTCAACGGACTTGATCCCGAGATAGGTTGACATTGGGCATGCTGCTAAATCACTATTAAATTTACAAGTGGATCATCAGAGTACACTGCTTTTTGGAATTTGTTGGGGCTTGTTTGGTGCACAATATTTTCTGATTAATCTTCCCTTTTATATTGTATTTAGTTGAGAGATTTGAATACAAATTTGAAAATAGAAATGAAAAAAGATAAGTGAAATGTGAATAAAATATACTTATATTTGACTTAATTTCACACGTATTTTCTTTTTTTTTTTTTCAAATTCCTCTTTAAATTCTCCAACCAAACACAACGTTTGAGTTTTGATTTGAGTGCACTTATGTTTTATAAATAGGGTCTGACTTTTAAGACACATGAATTGTAATTATAGCAGCAATGTTATTTAGAATTAAATTTATAGTCAAGATTTACTTAAAAAGTAGACCGGCAATAATTTTTAATTAATTGAAAATTCTTGATAAATTTATGAAGAATTTTCTAATCCCATAAACTTTCTAAGGATTGTTTGGGATGACCTAAATAAGTACACTTTTTATCTTTTTATGAAAAGATGTGCAGAAAAGTAGAAAGGTGATGTGATGAAAAAAAGATAAAAAGATAAATTATTTTTAACTTCCCAAACTTGGTCTAATAATTAGTGTATGTCCTACAACTTTGGCATTTTTTTTTGCCGTATCTGTTTTCATGGTATAAAAAGTATAGGGACATTTTTTTTTTTTTTTTCCTTTTAAATGTACAAAATGCCGTGTTAATAGTAATAGTGATGGGTCTCATGTTCAGTCTACGGGAATCCATGGCATATTTTTTTATACCATCGACGTACATTTGAAAATATTATCTATGTATTTTTTTGATTGATTATTTCTAAATAAAAAATGAAATAATAGCAACCAAAAAAAAAAAAAAAAAAGATTTGACCTTTGGAAAAAAATAAAATTTGAATTTTTAATTTTATCAATTAAATCATAATCTTTCGATTTGTTTTCAATTTAAACCATTTGACTATTTCGTTAATTAAAATCAACAAAAAATAATATTTTAATCATTAAATTCAATATAAGATATATATATATATATATATAATGTCTAAAATATTCATTTTTATTGAGTTTAATAGCTAAAATACATATTTTTCGTCAATTTTACTTAAGGAAAATAGGCAACTAGTTCATATTGAAAACAAATCAAAACTTTAGGATTTAAATGGACCCAAAAAAAAAAAAAAAAAATCAGAATTTATTTTCTTACAAGGATCAAACCATGGATTTTTTATTTTTTATTTTTGTAATTTTTCCATAAAAATCAATCGCAAGTGTTCATCTGGATGATGATAAAAAAAATATAAAAACATAGGAACAATTATAAAAATAAAAAATAAAAATCTTAGGATTTAACCCTTATAACAAAATAAACCCTAAATTTTTTATTTTATCAATTTAAACTCTTGAGAGGGTAATTTATAAACAAATTGGGCCGAGCTAGGAAAAGTCTTCTTTGGAAGTTGGGCCGCACAGTGGGTTGAGATAAGGGCTGGTATAGCTCGGTCTTAGGCCAAGAAGACATCTCATATTTCGGATTTAGGCCGAACTATGGGCCGAGGTATTTGGGCTTCGCAAGTTGGACCTCGTCCTTGTTAGTTCGGTTGAAGATTGCTGCAGTTACCTCCGTCTAAACAAACAAAACCGAGGTAACATCAATAGCGAGGGCCGAGCTGTGTATAACTCGGTAGGGTGGCATTCGATAGATCAGCTTTCGATCACACGGTCCGAATGGCAGGGGATCGAGATAAGGCAGTTTGGTCAAAAATGTATAACCGAGGTAAAGGGTTTAGCCATCTCACTTGGCTTGCAGTGATGAGACTCCTAGTTGGACTCTGCTAAGGAGAGTTAGAGACCTACTGGGATTGTGTAAACCTTCTCACTTGGTTGGTAGTGAGTAGGAGTGTGACTCCTAGGAGGACTCTGCTAAGGAGAGTTAGAGTCCTACTAGGATTGTGCAAAACCATCTCACTTGGTTGGTAGTGAGTAGGGTGTGTGATTCCTATGAGGACTCTCATAGGGAGAGTTGGAATCCTACTAGGAATGTGCCAAGCAGAGTCTATAAAAGCTCATGATCAGACCTATGTACAGGTATCCCAATTCTTACTCTAGAATTCACAGAGTTTTTTGTCTATTGTCTATTTGCTGACTTAGGCATCGGAGGGGTTTCCGGCACACACCCGCCGGTTAGCTCACGTTTGTGTTTTCAGGTGGCTAAGCAACATTGTTTGGAGGAGCGCAAACTTGATCAATAGGATCATACGAGAAGAATTATTTCGTGCTCGTACAATTGGCGCCGTCTGTGGGAATTTCACAAAGAGCAAAACCTCTTGATCAAGTTTTCCTCTCTAGTTGAAAGCAATAGCACACAATGAAGACTTGCCACAATCTGCTATTGATGGGCAAACACCGGAAGGGGGTGGGAGGCGCGAAGGTTTACCTTCTATCCCACCCATGGCGGAATTAGATCCCCAGTGAAGGAATCCGCGGAGAGAAGCAAGAGAAAGGCAGGGCTCAAGTCCACACAGCTCTCAAAGCCCTGATAGACAGAGGCGGAAGATGGATCCTCAGGTTCTCGAAGATCGCGTAAGAGAGCAAGACAAAGTAATAAGAAGAATGGCGACTGACATAGAGTCTATGAAGAGCCAGATAAAAGGCAAAGGGAAGAAAAAAGAAGTCGGAGACAGAGGAGGAGGATTCGAAGCAGAGACAGTCGAAAAAGACGAAGACAGAGAAGGAAGATTTAAAGAAAAAGAAGAGCAGTGAAGAAGAAAGACGAGTTAAAAAACGGACTTCTCAGGATGATGATGATGGTTCTGAGTCGGAGGAAGAACAATTGCGTGACCAAAGAGCGGGATGCAGCAACAACAAGGAAGCTACTGAGCCAAAATTAACACAGAGGGAGGAAGAAGAAGCTGTTCAGAGATCTAATGCTTTGGAGGAAGATGGCATTGGAGCTATTAGGAAAGTTTCAAGGCAAGAGTATTTAAAGAAACTGAAGGAGCTCAGAGATGATATAGAAGACGAGCAGTATCTATTTGATGGTGTAAAATTGACTGAAGCAGAATATCGTGAACTGAGTTGAGGGATTCAATGACAATGACGCTGCCCCTTACTATGGAAGCCCTGATGGAGAGAGTGCACCAACACATCAGGGTAGAGGAAGATGGGGCGCGCATCAAGGCAGAGTCTGGCACAACAGTGATGTCGGACAAAACACCTTCGGCAAAAGATAACACGGTTGACAAGTAGGACCGACCGCGCAAAAATCTTTGCCTAACTAAGGGCAAAGTGGGTTGGCAGGTTTGACCAACTCTTTCTGAAAAGTCTTTGCCCGACTAGGGGGCAACAGAAGAGGTTGGCTGGAAAAACCAACACTTCTCCTAAGCCGAGGATAAGGATCCAGGCTGCAGGACGTTTGGCAGGAAAAACCAAACACTTCGCTCAAAGTTGGCCGGAATAACGAACTTTGAGCTCTCTTCAGCTAGGATTAGGATCTGGGCTAAAGAGGTTGGCTAGAAAAACCAACACTTTTCCTAAGCCGAGGATAAGGATCCAGGCTCCAGGACGTTTGGCTGGAAAAACCAAACACTTCGCTCAAAGTTGGCCGAAATAACCAATTTTGAACTCTCTTCAGCTAGGATTAGGATCTGGGCTGAAGAGGTTGGCTAGAAAAACCAACACTTCTCCTAAGCCAAGGATAAGGATCCAGGCTGCAGGACGTTTGGCTAGAAAAACCAAACACTTCGCTCAGAGTTAGCCGGAATAACCAACTTTGAGCTCTCTTCAGCTAAGATTAGGATCTGGATTGAAGAAGTTGGCTGGAAAAACTAACACTTCTCCTAAGCCGAGATAAGGATCTAGGTTGCAGGAAGTTGTCAGGTTTGACCAACAAGTCTTTACCCGACTGGGGGGCAACCAAGAAGTTTGGCAGGAATGGCCAAGCATTTAGCTCTTCTTCAAGCCGAGATAAGGATCTGCGCTGAAGAAGGTTGGCAGGTATGACCAACAAATTTTTGAACTCTTTGGCCGGGATGATGGTTACCTCGGCCAAAGCAAGTTGGCAAGTATGACCAACAAAATTTTTGGAACTCTTTGGCCGGGATGATGGTTACCTCGGCCAAAGCAGGTTGGCAGGTATGACCAACAAATTTTTGAACTCTTTGGCCGGGATGATGGTTACCTCGGCCAAAGCAGGTTGGCAGGTATGACCAACAAAATTTTTGGAACTCTTTGGCCGGGATGATAGTTACCTCGGCCAAAGCAGGTTGGCATGTATGACCAACAAAATTTTTTGGAACTTTTTGGCCGAGATGATGGTTACCTCGGCCAAAGCAGGTTGGCAGGTATGACCAACAAATTTTTGAATTCCTGGACCGAGATGGTTATCTCAGCCAAAGCAAGTTAGCAGGGTTAGTATAGACCAAGTTAGTCTACTCAGCGAGACACAGAAAGAACGACTGGCCATACAATTGCAAACTCGAAGGATATATACGTTGAAGGCAAAAAAACAGGGCTATTCAAATTTTTGACATGACGGTGGTAACAGGAGAACGAGGATATTGGGGGTACGCCATGTATCCTGGGAATGACGTTGTACCAGATTAGTGGAAGAACATATTGAGCAACTGACAAGGCTTATTGGGGGCCGAACAAACTTTTTAGCTCGGCAGAGTAGGACGTTCTTAGCTAGGCTGGAGGAAAAATAATCCCAATCATGCTACGCAGATGGAATTAAGGGGCAATTGAGAGGGTAATTTATAAACAAATTGGGCCGAGCTAGGAAAAGTCTTCTTTGGAAGTTAGGCCGCGCAGTGGGCTGAGATAAGGGCTGGTATAGCTCGGTCTTAGGCCAAGAAGACATCTCATATTTCAGATTTAGGCCGAACTATGGGCCGAGGTATTTGGGCTTCGCAAGTTGGACCTCGTCCTTGTTAGTTCGGTCAGAGACTGTTGCAGTTACCTCCGTCTAAACAGACAAAACCGAGGTAACATCAATAGCGAGGGCCGAGCTGTGTATAACTCGGTAGGGTGGCATTCGATAGATCGGCTTTCGATCACACGGTCCAAATGGCAAGGGATCGAGATAAGGCAGTTTGGTCAGAAATTTATAACCGAGGTAAAGGGTTTAGCCATCTCACTTGGCTTGCAGTGATGAGACTCCTAGTTGGACTCTGCTAAGGAGAGTTAGAGTCCTACTGGGATTGTGTAAACCATCTCACTTGGCTAGTAGTGAGTAGGAGTGTAACTCCTAGGAGGACTCTGCTAAGGAGAGTTAGAGTCTTAATGGGATTGTGCAAAACCATCTCACTTGGTTGGTAGTGAGTAGGGTGTGTGATTCCTAGGAAGACTCTCATAGGGAGAGTTGGAATCCTACTAGGAATGTGCCAAGCAGAGTCTATAAAAGCTCATGATCAGACCTATGTACAGGTATCCCAATTCTTACTCTAGAATTCACAGAGTTTTTTGTCTATTGTCTATTTGCTGACTTAGGCATCGGAGGGGTTTCCGGCACACACCCGTCGGTTAGCTCACGTTTGTGTTTTCAGGTGGCTAAGCAACATTGTTTGGAGGAGCGCAAACTTGATCAACAGGATCATACGAGAAGAATTATTTCGTGCTCGTACAACTCTAATCTTTTAATTTATTTTCAAGGGCAAATTATACCAGTGGTTTTTACATTCCTCTTGTCTCATTTTGGTCTCTACATTTTTAATTGGCACAATTTTGACCATTAATTTTAAGTTTTGTGTCAATTTGGTCCAATTAATAATGTCATTAATATTTTTGACTAAAAATAATCATTGAATTGATTGAGATTAACTCACTGAGATTAGTAAATTTATAATTTTACTCTAAAAATATGATACATGCTACTTATATATATATATATATATTTGGTGGGTCTTATATGCATATTTTTCATAAAAAAATTAGACCAAATTCAGGGTCAAAATCAAGTCAATTGAAATTGTAGAGACCAAAATGACACAAGGACCAAAGTACAGAGACTATTGTTACAATTTATCCAGCTTTCAATCTAAACAATTTGCCTATTTTCATTAACTAAAACCGATAAAAAAATACTATTTTAGTTATTATACTCAACATAAAATGTCTAAAATACTCATTGCATTGAGATTGTCACGACCCACTCCCCGTACCCAAGGGTTAAGCATCGTGATGGCCAGTAACTAAGGTTACCTCCGGCCAATTCTAAAACAAATAAATAAACGCAAGCGGAAGTAATATTTAAATAAAGGTACCAAAATAATCATTGGAGCTTCTATTTTTATTACAAAATTTATTGACCAAAAAGGCCGATATTTACATATAAAAATATCATAAAAGTGCTGTGTGTGTCTATTCCGCAGCCCCACATCTAAGACTTTCCAGAAGCTATTTCTAAATTGCCTGTTTCCTGAAAATTGGTAAAAAACTATAAGCACATGGCAGAGTGAGAAATATTATACCAAGAGTATAAGGGACACGAAATAACCATGGATCGTTAGTTAGGCCAAAACATTTACATAAACAAATCATTTAAGTGGCAGAAACTGAAATACAGATACTATATAAATATATAGCCATAACCACGGTACAGAACAGAGGTCATAGAAGTGACAGTCAGAACAGATGTACGGATTCAAGAGGTGGCTCGTACGGATTCTAGAGGTGGCTCCCACAATAGTGTAGCACTTAGTTCCGCACAGCACTTTGGTCCACACATAACCGAGGTACGGATTCAAGAGGTGACTCGTACGGATTCTAGAGGTGGCTCCCACGATAGTGTAGCACTTAGTTCCGCACAGCACTTTACTCCGCACAAAACAGAGGTCAATGGATCAGAGGGCTACAAAGTAACCAAACAGAGGCCAATGATTATTTAAGTCCCCCAAGGCATGGGACTCCCGTGGTGGTACTTACAAAACATAATTGTATATAAGGTCATAGCCAAATATTCTTTAAAAGTAAAACAAACATATCCATGGGTTTCTTTTTAGGAAAATAGGGTTCAGAAGATAAACCACGTAGTTGAAACCTTTGTAAAACATAACTTTTATTAAAAACATAACTTGTATAAAACAGATTTTAGTAAATCAAAACATATATAAAATACATTTTGGTGACTCAAGGTATAATATAACTCACCTTAATTTTAATACCTTACCCTTTCTTTCCACTATCAAAGATCCTTTTACCTTCCACCATTCTTTCCTTCCTTCCCTCTCTTTCTTTTCTTCCCTTTCCTTTCTTTTTCTTCCTTCTTTTCTTTCTCTCTTTTTCTTTCTCCTTTTCCTACGCAGGTTGATCACTCTTCCCTTAAATAGGGAGAAGACAGCCACAGCATGCCCAACACGTGGCAAGACCCAATCATTTCACAGATTCGATAATTAATTATATAGATTCGTTCTTATCCTTAATAGATATTTAAGATAATTACCTTTTGACCCAATATTTTAATATAATTATATAAATAAATTAATTCCTAATTAAATTACACTTTATCTTATACTAACAGAAAATTAATTATTTATTTTATTACCACACCCATTATTATTATTATTTATATTATCTATATTATTATTATTTATATTTTAACCCCTAAACTTTTAATAATTATATTATTTTACAAAATTACGCATAATAATATATAATAAATTATATATTTTCTGAACTGAGATTAAATAATATTAGTATAAATTCTACAGAATAATTAAAAATCTGGATTGTTACAGAGATTATAACTAAAATATTCATTTTCTCGTCTATTTTACTTACGAAAATTGACAAAAGGTTCCAACTAAAAATAAATAAATAAAATCAGAATTTAAATTGATAAAATTAAAATCTGAATTTATTTTGTTACAAGAGTTAAACCTTGGGCTTTTGTTTGTAATTTTTCCAAAAAATATCAATTACATACAATACTTTTCTTAGGAAAAAATAAAGAGAAATTTAGCAAAAATCCCTCCATTGGACCTTTATTTGGTGGAAAGGAAAGGACAACTCAATTTATTTTGCTTCATGAACCTCCTAAGGAAAAAACATAAAATTGAGTAAGGACAAAGTAAATTTTTTTTTCTTAGACAATATTGCTAGAGTAACTTGTTACTGTGAACCAGAGTAATATATTATGTTTAAACAGAATAATATGTTACTGTCAAATAAAGTAACATGTTACTGTTACTGTTTACATCAATTTCGACAGTAATATTATTATTTTTTTTAAGAACTTCATAGTCAACATAGATCTTATTTGATAGATCTTGATGAGAGGATTCTAAAAATACTAATTTTATTAAAAATCGACATTTATATCAAAAGTTATATTTTTTTTTTATCAGTAAAAGAAAAACTTTATTGATGACGACAATATACATTCATATGAGATTACATCAATAAAGGAGGGAAGTGCATAAAGCTCAATCACGAGCTAGCACAACTACAAAGGTTGGAGAGGAATCAACACAAGCCAAAGGAAGAGAAAAGAAGAAAAAAGAAAAAAAGAGAGGTGCAGACCCACACTACTGCTGCAACATGGTGCTGCTGCCACAATGCTACACAGCAACAAAGCACAATGCACAATACTGCTGCTACCACAACACACTTGCTTCAGGACATCAGTAAAATCAACAATTCTATTAAGGCTTTCTTAACAGACCAAGAAGGTACCATCTCTGGGATTCTGATATACAGTATAAAGCAACAGACCTATGTCATACAACCTCTCACCTGAGCATAAATAAGTGCACTATAATCCAACACAGAACCCAATTCATCAGCAGCCCTTAGCATACATCTACTGATCCAAAGAGTCACCAAGGCTTCCAGCATCTAATGACATCAAAACAACCCAACAAACAGATCAACAATCAGAGCAAAATATTAGAAAAAAAACACCAGAAATTCACCCTTCACCTCCACCATAGACTAACCATTTGCCATTCTCAACTTAACACTAGTGATAGCAAGAAACCAAGCCGAATCTCTTGAATGTTGCAGATAATCTGCTGCACTGAGTAACATCAATCCTGAGCATGAAATTTGGCCCACAATGCAATCCTTGTCTTGATTAATTCACACAACTCCTCCAAGTGCATTTGCCTTTCACAAAAACTTTCTCATTCTTAAATTTTCATAACGACCACAATACCGCAAATGATATAATTCGCCAAATCTTATTCAGTTTATTTCTCCACTTGAAGCCCCCTCCACCAATTAAGAATTCCTTGCACTGTTTGTAGGATTACCCAAGTCAATCCCCACCACTTCATCAGATTACACCAAACTCTCCAAGCAAACGGGCACCAGATAAGAAGATGAAATACATATTCAAGCACTCCATTACATAACACACATATAATAGAGGCTTCTGGCCCCAACACACCAATCCTCTGTAGAAAACCAATTGTTTTTAATCTCCCATTCCAAGCTAGCTAAACGAGAAATTGAACCTTTGGAGGAGAAAAATTATTCCAAATTAACTTTGTTACCACTATTGGAGATAAAGGCATATCCAAAGAATACAGAGATGAGACAGAAAACTCAACAGATGGAGATGCCAACCACCCAAGACCATCCTCCCTATCTGAAAGGCCAACCAAATTCTGATCTAAAAAGGTACTCAATCTTCTAAGCTCATCATCCTCCCAACCTAATAACCGTCTTCTAAACCTGAAATTCCACCTAGGTGAGACTTCATTCCTTTGTGCCACCACTCTCAAAGACACCTCCTTTTCAGTTGATAAACTATACAACCTAGGAAATTCATTCTTAACACAGCAAGCTCCTATCCAGTAATCAGTCCAAAATTGAATTCTATTCCCATTACCCACCACCACCACCCAACTATTATCCAGGAAAACACTCAAAAACTGTGGATTTGATTGACCTATATTAATAATTCCATCCCAGATTTTTGAATAAGTACCAGTGAAAGTAGTAATAGGCAGCCAATTTCCACCCAATGACCCATACCTACTACACAAAACTCTTTTCCAGAAAGTGTTTGATTCAGCCCCAAACCTCCACCACCATTTAGACAACAAGTAATCATTAACCACCTTGATTCTTCTAATACCCAACCCCACATTCTCTTTACTTTTGGTTGGTTCCAGCCAACTGACCAGGTGGACTTTTCTCTTCAATTTAGACCCTCCCTAGAGAAAATTTTCTTGAATCCTTTCTATTACCTTAGCCACAGATACAGGAAACTTAAAGATAGATAAGTAATAGATAGGCAGACTAGATAATACAGATTTTATAAGCGTCAATCTCCCACCAAAAGATAAGAATCGCCTCCTCCAAGAAGCTAATCTGACTCTGCATTTTTTGATGACTGGTTTCCATGTTTTCTTTAACCTGGGACTAGCCCCCAAAGGCAGACCAAGATACATCATTGGAAGCTTCTGACTTGCACAGTTAAGTCTAGAGGCAAACTCCTTCACCTCGTTATCAAACACTCCAATTCCACATAGGGAGCTCTTATGAAAATTAATCTTCAACCCTGAAACCAGTTCAAAACACCTCAAAATTCATTTTATTACCATGATCTCCTCCATGTTAGCTTCACAAAAAATTATTGTATCATCCGCAAATTGGAAATGTGAAACCACCACTTCATCTTTACCCACTACAACTCCCTTCACCAACCCCAGAGATCTGGCTCGATCCATCAACATGTTCAGACCTTCAGCTACCAAATTGAAAAGGAATGGATACAACGGGTCACCTTGCCTAAGACCTTTTTCAGGAATGAACTCAGCTGTAGGGGAGCCGTTCACTAACACAGACACTCTGGCCAATGCTAAACACTCCTTGATCCATCCTCTCCACCTTGCCCCGAACCCAAATTTTTCCATTATAGATAATAGGCACTCCCAACTGACAGGATCATATGCTTTCTGAAAATCAAGCTTGAGAACCAACCCTTTTCTCCGACTCCACTTCCACCAATCAACAATCTCATTCGCAATGAATACACCATCCAAAATGTTTCTACCACTCAAAAAGGCTAACTGTACCTCTCTAATCACCCTAGGCATCACCTTCTTGATTCTATATGACAAAACCTTAGCTACAACCTTATACAAAGCCCCAATAAGACTAATTGGTCTAAAATCTGATAAACTAGTTAGGCATTCAATTTTTGGGATCAAAGTGATAAAAGAATTATTCACACCAACCACCAATTTTCCATTTTCATAAAATTCTTTGAAAAATTGAAGGACATCAGACTTCAAAATTTCCCAACACTTCTGAAAAAAAATCATATTAAACCTATCAGGACCGGGAGCCTTATTTCCATCACAACTCTTAATAGCAGCCCGCACCTCATCTTCAGAAAAATCTGCTTCTAGAATTCTAGCCACTTGATCCTGACCAATAGATTTATTTTAAAATTTAATATTTTGATAATAGTAGTATATGTTAGATTTTTTAAGAAATATTTTTTGAAAAAATGCTAAAGACCTCCGAAGTTTTACCAAATTTTTTACCAAAGGTTTCACATAGGTGTGAGATAGCACCATGTGCGTTCTATGTGTGGGTCCTATGTGTAGTTCCTACATTTATGTGAGACATTTGATAAAAAATTTAGTAAAAATTTTAGTATATCTAGCATTACTTTTGTGCCCGTTCTTAATGCATTAAAGTTTTACTACGATGAGGTTTTGACCAAATCTCCCATCATATATTAATTAAGATTATAAATTCTAAATTCCAAAATATGTTTTTTTTTTATCAATAAAAAAAATTATTAATAAAAATCAGATAATGTTTTACAAAGACAAACTTCAATATACGAAGGAGAGTGCAAAAAGTATGAAAGTAAAGTAAATTCTTGCCAACAAGATTTACACCGAAATGAAAGATCAATCATTTACCAACCCAACATAATACCAAATTCGTAAGAAACCAACCAAAATAAAATAAAACAAAATTTTAAAATACATAAGAAGCAATATTTAAAACCATGATTATTAACATGATTTTACATTTGAGTTACTGCAAGTCATGAGAAACAGAAGGTGTGAATGGAAATGAAGTCAAATAGCATCAACAACAAAGTAACCATCTTTGACCTTTACACAATCAAAACCCTATTCCTACAGTGACTACCGTTCAAGCAGATAAACTCCGGTCATCATCCGACGATTAAGATCGAAAATGACGACGATAGGACAAGTTTGACCGATATGGCCAACCCCATGTGACTTTTTTTTTGTAATATTATACTAAGAAACTTCAATGATATATAAATATAAATATATATAGTTGTTGTTGTTGTTGTTGTTGTTGTACGCGGTAGGGACCGGTTATTGCGGCCAAATCTCTTTATTTGTGTGACATGTTTATCTACAAGAAAGACTTAAACGTTGAAGTTGAATTCTTCAAGTTGTTAATTTTTGTTTTTTTTTTTTTTTAATGTTTATTGAGGATGAAAATATATTATAAATATTGGGTTAATTTGCTTGAATGCAACTGGACCATTGACATTTTGTTGTGGTGTGTGTGTGGTGTGTGTGTGTGCTAGGTGGAGCCATTTGAATTTTAATTAATTTTAAGGAGTCAAATACAGCAGGCTCTCCCTTATAAGAAGAGAAGAAGTGCAACTCATGGTTATGAGATAAGAACTTAGAGAGAGATAGAGATTTTGAGAGAGAACAAGTTAGAGAGAGAGAGAGAGAGAGAGATGGAGGCAGCTTCTTTGAGAAAATCTTGTAAAGGAGGTGGAATCAAGGAAGAGAAGCGAGTTGAATCGAGCGGCAATGAAGAAAGTTTCAAGGAAGAGATTTTTCTCGAGGTGAATCATCTTCTTCCCCTCCTATGAGTTTCTGTTTTTTTTTTTTGATCGGCAAAGGGAAGAAATTTGGATTAAAAAGAAAGTAAAGTACATCACCATGAGCTTGCAATATATATTTTTTTCTTTCTCTTGCTTGTTCTTTCAATTTATGAACCTCTTCAAATCACCACCTTTTGGGAAGTTTTCAATTTTCAAATGAATTGTATCATTGTATGAGTCTACAATCTATATGAAAAAGCTCCAAACTTTTCAAATGACAAACGAGGACTGGGTAGAAAACATTTGCAGATTTGACATGAAGAGAACTCCAGAATTTTTCTTTTCTTTTTTTTTAAATAAAAAAAAATAATAAAAAAAAATCCTGGCTTAAATTTTGTGGATGATAACATGCACTGGTGGGTTATCTCAAAATATGTTGATGGTCTTTATCTAAATCTTATTTCATTTGACTATTTTTTATATCTTTCGTGAAATTTTGTGGACCACTTGTCTAATGCTTAGACACATCTATATATATACTTCAACACAGTTCAAACTATCTATAGACTATACTGATAAGCTGATTGATTTTAATGTGCTTCAGTTTGGAAATGGAAGGGATGATCATGAGGATCATAATTTGAAGCCATTGTCACCTAATCGAAATGACAATCAGGTAACAAAATTTTAGCTGTTCTTTGGGTCTTCGGGCTATTTTTAAGAGTAATAATGAATTAAACAAAAAATATTTCAGCATATAAGTTGGATTATCAACTATGCATATGTATTTTATAATTAAACTTCTTTGATTATTTTGTCTTTCACCTAAATTTATAAGAAACATTCGTTGTAGATATGACAAATGAATTTTATATTCATTATTAACAGTTTGACCTGTTCGTTTAAATCTTTGATCAATTAGCTATGCTGGGTGCTTCTTCTTGTATTTGTGTTTCTTATATATACATTCTCCCTTTGTTTGCTGATCAAAAAAAAAAAAAAAAAAAAAGAAGAAAAAATTGATGGCTATATTCATCCATGGAACCTCATTAATAATATGTTGATGATCTATAACGGTTCAATGATCGGCATAACTGTATATAACATTTTGAGATGAAAGGAAATATTTGACCATAATCAACTAAGAAGAGATCAAACTCTATGACTTGTAATTGAAAAAGATTTTTCAGCACATAACCGGCAATTCAATCTGATTGGTCCTCAGTTAGACCACATGACTTCATAGACAAAAATATTGAATTTGAATTTTCTTTTTTTGGATTCATGAAAGAAAAGTAAAACCAATATCGATAGCATAACCCTAGCTAGGATCATTAACTATTTCGTTATGGATCTTGTTTGCATATTTTAACTTTTAACTGCAATTCTCAAACAGATGTCTGTTATGCCAACAATGGATAGATCATCTGCAGAACCCAATTCAAGAGCATCTTCATCGGTCCAAAAAGATCAGGTTTGAAGCATTTTCATCTTTGTTCTTAAGAAGCATGAAAGTAATAGTTAATTAGCTTGAGTAAACCCACGAAATAATTTTTCTCCTAGTAGAAAGTTCTTGAAAATTAAATTTAGTTTCAGATTTGAATTAAAATTGAATATAATTTAGCTCTGAGATTCCATGAAATGATATGATTTTTGTTTTTGTCTATCAATGGTCACCACTGCTCAATTTAGGGATATACTCCCCCTTCAAGTTCAACTAAAAACAATATAAATCAATTCCAATTTCATACATGCAATGTTCACACATGTACCAAGAGTTAATTACATTGGTACATGTTTGTTTTTCAAAAAATAAAAATACAAAACAGAAGACAAAAACACAATGAAATGTACCCTAAATTCTACTTCAAGAATATTTAGAGAGAGTTGAAAGTATCATACAATTTAGATCTTTCACAGAACACTTGTTATATGTTAGTACTAAATGCAATTTCTTGAATGGGTATGTAGGATAATCAGCTTGAATCTGCCAAAGCCGAAATGGGTGAAGTGAGAGAAGAAAACAAAAGATTAAGAATGAATTTAAATCAGATTATTAAGGAATACCAGACCCTTCAGATGCAATTCTATGACATTGCTCGACAAGAATCGAAGGAATCCACAAATACAGCTCGTGAAGAAACCGAGGATCCTGATCAACTTGTTTCCCTCAGTCTTGGAAGAACTTCAAGTGATTCAAAAAAGGACATTGAAAAACCTAGAAAAGGCAAAGAGGATATTCAACAAGACGATAAAGAAGGGTTGGCTCTCGGACTGCACTGTGATTTTGACATGTCTAAAACAAGACCGATTGAGACTCCGGTGAAGCCAAGCCCAGAGAACAGCTTAGAAATGAAGGAAGAAGAAGCCGGAGAGGGATGGGTACCAAATAAAGTTTTGAAGACGACAAGAAGCGAAGATGATGAAGTTTCACAGCAAAACCCTGCAAAGAAAGCTAGGGTTTCTGTGAGAGTTCGATGTGATACCCCAACGGTTAGTATAATATAACTTCTCATGAATAGGGGAAATTATTCAATATTCTCGGAAAACCACGTTTTCATACTCCAAATCAATTACCAATTACTTAACCCCATGTTGTTCCCCCATCACCAACATAAATCGTGGACCCTTGTGTCTTTCCACCAATCAAAACTTTATGGAGTACCACATGTTCATATTCCGGGAGTACTGAATAATCACCCATGGAGTATAGTGCAATGGTTAAGGATTTTCTGTTGTTATTTCAGTGAAAAGAAAAATTTATTAATGAAAATCAATAAATATAGAACAATGTCTGGTGAAATAACATGTATTGATATTTATTTTATTTTATTTTTTTAAATATAGATGGTGGATGGATGCCAATGGAGAAAGTATGGACAAAAGATTGCGAAAGGAAATCCATGCCCTCGAGCATACTATCGTTGCACTGTTTCACCATCATGTCCTGTAAGAAAGCAGGTATATAAACAATGTGTTCCCATTATCTAATGTTTATGTTTAAATAGGATTAAATGGAAAAAATTATTCTGGGATAAATAATTGTAAGATAACTTTGTTTGGGAAAATATTTTGGTTATTTGGCCGCAAAAATAAAAAATTCTAGGATGACTTATTTGTGGAGGTTATTTCAGTTATTCAGCCACACACACACAAAAAAAAAAAATTATATATATATATAAGCATAAATTGCTACACATTTTCTTTAGAACAAAATAATCAAGCATATGTGGAATAAAATAGCCTCTTGAAATTAGTTTTTTTATGGTCTACAAAATAAAATTCAATTGATGAAGTAAATAGTACTCATCAATTTAATGTTACCAAATGCGAGATTATTTTATCTTGAAATTATTTAGTTGAACCCTACCTTTATTTGTGAATCAGAAATGGTCAAATAATTGTTACAAAATTTTTCTTTGATCTCTGTAATTTTAATTCTATCAATTTTAGTCTTATACTTTCATTTCTATTTTAATGTTATCCTTTTGTCATTATCTCTTGATATATCAACCCAAAAAAGCAACACATGCAAAATTATAATAATTAAAGCAAAATTTGTTTAAAATTATAAGGACCTCTACTATAAAATTTTTATGTTCTTTCTTGGAATGGAATTGCTAAAATATTGACATAAGTGGCATGTAACATTTTTTCGTCAACGAACTGAGGGGCTACATTTAAAACATCATTAGAAGTATGGAATTTAAATTGATAAGATTCAAATTATGAAGATGAAAATGAACCATTACTTAAACTATAGTGGTGGTGCTACAAGTATCAATTAGTGTACTAATTAGTGTACCAACACTAAATTATGATATTATTATTGACTCTACTCATTATACAAATTACAAAGATAAAAAATCTCTTAAATTATGTCACATCATCGGTACACTAATTAATACACTGGTTAGTGCATATAGCATTATTCAAACTACAGAGATCAATGATTATTTCCCCATTAATAATCCCTCTAAGTATGGTTTCTTCATGAATTTCAGGTTCAAAGATGTGCTGAGGACACATCCATCTTGACCACCACCTATGAAGGAACACACAACCACCCACTTCCTATTTCCGCCACTGCCATGGCTTCCACCACCTCCGCTGCCGCTTCCATGCTCCTCTCTGGCTCATCCACCTCATCAGGTGGCACCATCACCTCTGCCACCGCCGCTCACTTCCGTGGACTCAACTTTTATCTCTCTGATCATTCAAAATCAAAACAGTTCTACCTACCCAATTGTTCAATGTCATCTTCACCTTCATACCCAACAATCACTCTTGACCTCACTACTCCAACCCCATCCTCTTCCTCTTCCTCTTCCCATTTCAATATAACCTCTTCTTCAAATTTCCTTTCAACTCCAAGATATTCTTCCACGAATCTCAACTTTAGTTCTTTTGAATCCAATCCTATACCTATGGGGGTCCTTAACTATGGGTCTCAAACCTACAACAAGAATCAAGTTAATTCATTGAGCTTTGCTAGACAGCCCCAAGAAAACTTCTATCATACTTTCATGCAAAAAGGTAACCCTAACCCTAACCCTCCTCAACAGCCCCTAAAAACAGATGCCATTGCAGCTGCAACCAAGGCAATCACATCCGATCCAAGTTTCCAATCTGCTCTAGCTGCCGCTCTCACATCGATCATTGGTGCTGGTGGTAGTGGTGGTGGAGGGAACCCAGAATATCAAATTGAAAGTAACAAAGTTGGTCAGAATTCAAAGTTTGGCGAGCCCTTTCCAGTTGTTTCTAGCTTCCCATCGGCTACACCAAATGGAATCAAATGCTCTTCAAGCTACTTCAACAGACCACCTTCATCGGCAAATTCTCAGCCGGGAAGCTTGATGTTTCTGCAACCTGCATTGCCGCCGCTTTCTACCTCTAAGGGCAAATCTACTTCTCCTAGTAGAGACCATGTCCTGTGATTGGTTTTAGAGATTTTTGTCTATTCATTTTGGCTAAAGATTTTCTGTCCTCAAATGTTCTTATCCTTCTGTCCCAAAATATTTACAACCATTAAATATATTTCAAGATTTTCACATGGTTCAATGATTATAATTTTTTTTGGAGCATGAAGACATAAACATTTGGAGATAGTGAATCCTTGGCCATTTATGTTCTTGTATACTTGTACTTTGTATTGAAGAAATAGTGCATATGAATTTTTAGATTTTCTTGTTTTTTTTTTTTTTTTTTTCTGTGGATTTTGTAGTGATGTATGATGAAGAAAATTGTGCATAAAGAAGGCGCCTGTATTGTAAGCATATGGAAAATTGAATGAACACACTTATCATTGTTTTTTGTTCTCTTTTTTCTACTCTGTTGACAAACAATTGATAATTGTTGTCATATCCATCATGCGGATAATTTTGTGGCGTTTGACTTGGCCATGAGATTGGAAATTGGCACATCTTTTGTGAATATATATATATATTTGTAACTTGGTATCCGGCCTAATGATTGACTAATTTGAATACTAATCTTACCGTCCACTAGTAATGGGCTCAAGTAAAATCAAGATAAAATATCATATGGACTCGTTTCAAAAAATTATTTAAACTCAAGAAATCTCGAACCATGAAAAAAGCACGTCCCAAGCTCAGGCCTTCCCCACCAACATCGTATATATATATATATATATTTAAATATCGTGTCTTATCTATATATAGGTAGATCTATGACGAAGATGTTTCTAGTGTCAAAAAATGACGAGGTCAAGCTTTAATTGTTTATGACTTCAATCGTGAGGAAGAAAAAGAGTTTTGTGCATGTGTGGTTCAAAGATGTCATTGCACACTTGGACAAGTAACTAGAGCAGTTTTTTTAAGTCTTTGTATATATATATATTTTTTGTTTTGTCTGTTTTCTATTATTCAATGATTGTTAAGTGGGTAGGGACCTTTTATTTTATTTTATTTAATATATTTCTTTTTCATTTCCTGTTTATGCATGCAAGTAGGTTGGAAATTTGAAGTCAGGCGATATATAGAATTTTAGGTCAGAAGTGTTAAATAAGACATTTTATTTATTACAAAAAAAATATAAAAATATGATATGATTTAAATAAGTAAAAAAATTAATAAGTTGGTTTATAAGTCAGTTTTTAAAAAAAGTCTTAAACTAAAAATATATATATATATATATAAATATTTTTAAAAAATGTACTGTTCAACATGAGAGTAGTTCGGGCCCATAGGTCAACATGAGAGTAGTTAGGAGGCTTATTCTGATTTTAGGCTTATTCTGTTCAACATGGAAATCATTTGTTTGTGATTATTCATTAATAATTTTTTTTTAAAAAAAAAATTATATTGATCTCATAATTTTAGGTCAGTGATTTCATTAAATTTTTATCTAAAAAACATAAATAATAAATTTAATTTTAAAAATATCGTTCAGTATTTGGAAGATAAACCAACCAAAATTATATGACTATAATTATCATATTATCAAAGCGAGGCTCACAACATACTCGAGACAAACACACCCTAAATTAACCATTTCATTTTATTCTATTTTATTTTATTTGGTGATGATGAATAAGAACCCTTCAAGACATGGCTACTTTCTTTTTTTTCTTTTTCTTTTTTATTGGCAAAAAGAGATAAGATTTAATTATCTAAAAGTCCTACATTTATAAATGCTATAGTAACTCAGGTCCTGTCAAAAAAAATTTGAATCAATAAATCCTATTTAGTAAAATTGAGAATATTATTAGTTTTTCCTATTTTTAAAATTAAAAACATTATCAATTTTGCATAATGACATTTCAGATAATTGTTTCATTAACTGATGAAAAAAATAGAGCATGAGATTAAATATTTTTGTCCTCTACTTATTAGTTTAATTCAATTATCCAATAAAACCGAGAATATTATCAAATTTTTTTCAGTTTTAAAACTAAAAACATTATCAATTTTTTTATTTTTAAAGTTTTTTTTTTCCAGCTTTACACATCAATGTTTCATATTCATGTTCCTTTATAGACACAAAATTTTCAGCTTTTTACAAAAAATAATTCATTTTTTTTAAAAAAAAAATAGTTTTTCTTCTTTGCACATATATATATATTTTTTTCAATTTGAAAGTTGATTTTAAATGTTTGAAAATCAAAATAAATTTCAAATTATCATGTTCCTTTATTTAATCATAAATGATAAACAATCATTATTTGAAGGACAATTCCAACTATAAAAAATTTAATAGGACTTAAAAGCTTAAAAAAATTTTAGTTAAGACTTAATAGAGTATAAATTCATAAATTAAAATTTATGTGTAAATATCCCAAAAAATAACTTTATTGATGTAAAAAAACAATGAACGCATCGAAAAATATATCAATAAAGAAAGCAAGTGATATAGCATCACTGCTAAATAAAACCATTCCAACTATGTTGACACCAAATTGATAACTCAATCATGTACAAGCACCAAGCCATGAGTTGAAGAGAAAACAACTCAGAGAGGGAAACACAGAGCAACAAAATAAAAGCAACACACCCAAAAAGCTTGCTGCCACCAAAACCAAAGCAGGGCAACAAAAGTCACCCATCCTAGACATGGCTACTTGGGGCAACCTTGAACCTCTATACAATAAGGCCCCGTTTGGGGTATAAATTTTTTTGACTCAAAAAGTCAAAAATTTAACCCCAATAGTAAAAAATCACATTGTACACATCAATCAAATACTTTTTTTTCACAACTATTAATTCATTTAAAAAAATCATTTCCAAAAGCATTCACTTTTTTCACCTCATAAAAAAGTCAAAAAATTACTCAAAAAACTAAATTCCCAAGCAGAGCCTAAGTCTCCATGACAACCTTGAACTTCTCCGGACACCATGGATGACAAGTGAATATGAATGAAAATCTAGCAGTTTACTTTGATTATTTCCATATATATATGAAAATGGTCTAGATCAGGAAATCCCTGGCATGTAGATATCTCAGGTAATTCAAGCTTAACCTTCTCATTAATTAAATTATTTACTAATTAATTTAAATATAAAATTACAAATATATGGTGTTTGGACACATCATTAATAATACACATAGGAATCAAGAGCCATCATGCATATGATCAAAGCTAAGTAAAAGGAGAGCTAGTCATAATTATAGCCTCATCAGTAGTTACCCTATTTCCCCATTATTGCTTGACTAATGAGAAAATAGAGCTAAAAGCAATTGAAGAGGCGGCTGAGGGTGAAAAGGGGCTGCTGGAGGTGGTGTAGCTGGAGGGGGTCAAGAATATGTGGGGGTGAGGGAGTGCAGAAGAGGGGGGTTAATTGGAAAAAGTGCAAAGTTCAAGGACTTCAGCTATAATTTACTCATAAATAAATAAATAATAACCAATTTCTAATATTAAATTTTTACCATGACAGAATTGGGGAAACGAGTTTGAGTGAGACAGTACCAGTGGTTAAATTGAACTATTTTTTTGGCCGTGAGTCTTCATTTCCAATCAACAAAACAGGCATAATAGTAGGGAACCAAAAATCTTGTTTCAGCAGCGGAATGGCATCATAATTAATCAAAATCGCAGCGCTCTATTTTGTATGAAATCATATTATATCATATGGACACAAATCAAGACTTCAAGAATTACCAAATCAGGCAAAAACCATCAAGTTTAATGATTCAATACAATCTCAAATCACCAACATAATATATATAATTGTATAATACTAAAGGCAAATAAGAAAATTTTAAAATGATGACTTTATCACGAAACTGAAACACTTCCACCACAGCCCTATTTCTATACAAAATAAAATCCCCCCACTTATAATTCAGCATGCTTGGTGCAAGATTCTGTCTAGACTTCAGTCAAGTTGATCTCTTCCATTGGAGGAGCATCCTAAAACAATTAAGAGAAAGTAAGAGGGGCATATATGTAAATATACAGTCTAACAATTATAGACAGACTACAAACAAAGGTACAAGCTCCCCCTCTTACAGCAGGTATAAGAGAGGTAGAGTAGGTAAACAGCCTCCCTCCTTTTCTGAGGAGAGGTTGATTCTCATGACACAAACATGTGCCAGAACATTGAGAGCAGGGTAAGGATTCTCTATCTCCAAATCTCTGTCTACTATCCCAAACCATTTACAACCACTAGATCATTGAAAATCACAAGGTGCGATAATCTCAAGACCTGATCCAATCGACATGAATGTTTTGGGACAAAGAGACTGGGAGAATTGGGGACCGAGGATCCCATGCACTGGGAGAGGATGGCACTTCCCATGGCTCCAAGTCACAACCTCTTAAGTATAAACAAACAACACTAATTCAAACTACCCATGTTGGTATGTGCAATTGTGGGTTGTGGTAGGAGAAGCAACATTATCACCACTACCAAGGAAAAACAAAGGGTAAGAATGAAGTGAGCATAACTTGATACTCAGGGAAAAATGACAACCAAAAGTTCAGTATATTATCACAATGATATTTCCAAATTGTATTTTACCATGTTTTCTTTGTTTTCTTGGAGTGGTTCATCTTTGGGTTTGTCAGTGGGCAGAGGACTGGCTGGACCTGTAAAAGTAAACAAGTCAATTTACATAATAGAAAATGTAGTATGAAATTGATTATCTACACATTGGCTGTGGGTTACCTTGTTCACAGGCAGCTTTCTTTCCCTGTTTCTTGATCTTATCCTCGTCTTTATTTGATTCTTGCTTGATTGGCTTTTGGGATATTTTTGATATGCTACGCCCAGCAGTTTCTGAAGTAGTTCGACTGTTAGAAGGATTCTTATTCAAAGATCCCCTATTCTTCATTCGAGGATTATCTTTTTGAGTAGTAACCTTCTTGGCTGATTCTGTGACTGGAGAAGCTTGAGCGCTAGCATCAGTGTTCAAAACCTTTGGTTTCAGTTTTCCAGTTCCCATAACAGAGGAAGAGCTGTTGACATCATCATCAGATGAGCGAGTTCCCTCTTCAAGCGCTTGGGAACAGGTTTCAGAGACTTGCAACTGCTCAAAGTTTTCTAATATATTGTAGCTCTCAAATAATTCTTTTGCAGTTTCGCCAAGTTCAGCCATGTTATGTCGACGCGTGTAAGATTTCAGCTCATCCCTCATTTTTTGAAGCGGCTGAATCAATTTTTTTAAACCAAAAAAAAAAAAGAAAAAAAATTAAAACAAAAAACAAAGGAAAAAAAAGAAAGAAAGAAAAGAGTGAAGACAAGATAATGAAAATTTATGGATAACAAAACTAAGACATGAACATAAGCACTGTAAGCCAACTTTACAACAACAAAAAATATTTTGAACTAAATGATATTATCCCAAACAAAAGCCAATAAGAATCCATCTTAGTTATGTTATGAATTCATGCAGGGGGAATATGATCTGTCATACCTCACATCCAGCCTCTAAAGCAAGTTTGAAGAAACCAAGAGAGATTGTGTGCTTCGCAGCAGATTCAGACAGCTTAATCTGTGATAGCCAATACGATGCTGATGACAGAACAGCGAACTTCTTTCGGTTTGAAGATTTGGAAACATCAGAAACTGGTGTGTCATTTTTTGCTTGACTATCAACAGACTTTTTTGCTTTAGCCTCAAAAATTGGAGTAATATTACCAACTGATCTTCGACCAGTGCTGACAGTTGGCTTGGCAGGAATAGAAAGCCTTCTAGCAGGCTTCCCCAATTTGTCCTTTGCAGAGAGATCAAGGACACCCACACTCTTACTTATACTTGGTGCAGGTCTTCCTCTGAAAAGATGCATCCCAGGAACAAATCAATAGACTGCAACTTTAGTTAGAAAAGTTGCCATATGGGGAAAAAAAACTTAACATTCCATAAACTTCGTGTGGCTAGCCCCTAAGGGGATTCTGAAATAATAGTGTTTAGCAGCCCCTAAACACCCACAAAACCTTGCACGGTGTTGTACACCAGCACAAGCAACAGAATTTGCACCAACCATGTTTTAAGAATTGCAAAATTTTCATTTCAGGAAGAGAAGCCATATTGAGATTTACTTTTTTTCTAAATTTGAATGGCAGTAAGACCGAGCAAAAGGCAACTCAAAAAAGCCTTTATTAATGCTAACTTATAGAAGACTGAATGCTTTTTTAGCTTATAAGTATCTGAATGCTAACTTGGCATATTCTGTACTAATCAAACAAATATACAAAACCAAACAAGTAACTCTCCATTTTATTTTGCCAAATCATAGTATTTTCACCCAGAAATGACAACAATAACTTGTAAAACTAACAACAAATCACCAATACCATACCATCAGTACAATCTCTCCTCTAAACCTTTTAATTGATTTTTGTTACAGTTCATATCAAGTGCATGCCCAATATCATGCAACTTGTCTCAATGAAAATAACAACCACGTGCAAGCAGGTAAACAATACATCCATAATCTATCACGGGTAATTTATATACTTCTCAAATCATGATAATTTCTTAACCATCTAATCTTTTTTTTTTCTCCTTTAAATACTTCCCCATCAATTACCACAAATTACCACAATCAAATCACAAGCCACATTACTAAAAGACTGAAATGCGAAACAGAATACCGTTGTGATAAAATGTTAGTAAAGGTTCCATGTAAAGCACTAATCAAAAGCTTTTTTCTATTTCTTTTCTTTTCTTACAGCTTTGACTCACTCCCACACTCTTTCCCCTTCCACTGCCTTTGGGGTTTAGAATTGTTTCATGTGTTTCTTGGAAACAACTTTATTTGGAGATGAGGAATCATGAAATTCTTTGAATTTTGGATATTTTTTCTTGTTTCTGTTTTTGTCTTTTGTATTTTGTTTGTTTTTTAGTACACACGTCTTGCTGGCTTAAACCACGCTTGCTTCCTTCTCCAATTTTCTCTATTGACTTTCAATTTTCTCTAATTTTGGGATTAAATTGCCGGCAAGAATCAACTCAAATCAATTCCACAAAAACTCTTCCTTCTCCAAATTTTTAACTTTCCAATCTTCTCTAATTTTCAACTTAATTTGCCAGCAATAATCAACTCAAATCGTAATTCCGCAAAATTTGTGGTGAAAACTACATGAAACTCTAAGCAGTTTGAGGATATCATTCTGAATACACAAAACCTAGAATGACAAAACCCAAAGCATATGATGAATATCTCTCTAAGATATATTTTTACATATGTATATAAGCTTTCTCACTAACTCATGCTACTTGTAGGGCAACCGATGTTTCCTCACAGTAACTGTACAATCAAATTGAATTCTTAATACCTAGGGAATCACCATACCATTCCATTCCATCTCATTCCAACAAAACAAACAGAGCATTAAATTAAGGGCAAATTTCACTAGTAATCCCTATATTTTACTTCTCGTATTATTTTGGTCTCCACACTTTCAATTAGCTCAATTTTGACCCTTAATTTTAAATTTTGTATCGAATTGGTCCAATTGATAATATGATTAGTATTTTTTAAGAAAAATTATTACTAAATTGGTTGGAGTTAAGTCACTGAGTTGAGTACATTTATAATTTTACCTTTAAAAATATGATACATGACACTTTTTTGCATATTTTTCATATATATATATATATTAAAAAAAATTGCTAAGAATTGTAATCAATTGGATAAAATTGAAATAAAATCACAAATTCAGAATCAAAATTGAACTAAAGGAAATTACATGAACTAATGATACAATGACCAAAGTACAGGACTACAGTTATAATTTACCCTTAAATTAAATACTGTAGAGGCTAGAAAAGCAGGATTCTCTTACAAGTAAGTACATATGGATCAAAAGGGAAAATCGAGAGGTTTTTACCTCTTAGGCGCAGAAGAAGTTGACAATTCGGCTGCTGGTGGCTTCTCCTCCTTCGATTTGGTGGCGGATCGCAGCGGATACCGGAGTATCGATGAAGATCTCCGCGCGTTCGCTGCAAAATCGGGATTCAAATTATACATGACAATTAACACACACACACACACAAGTAGATACAAACACATTATAGAGGGCGATTAGGGCATAGATTTTGGTACCAGCTGCAGAAGATTGATCATTGACTGAGTCCTCCATTGATTCTTCTTCTTGAGAGAGAGATTACAGAAAATGTAGAAATGCGTTGGTGAGAGAGAGATTTTTATAGTGCAAGGATTGGAAGTTACTGCGTGGAATGGTTGGGTTAGGGCAGTGATGTGTGCCGCTTGCCATTTGGGCGGGAATTTTGAGAATACTCAAAATTTCATTTTCTTTAAAAACTATTTCATTTCTCTTTTTTCATTTGGTGATTCAAAAAATTAATCAGTCTGTTTGGTTAATTTATTTTTTTGAAAATTGAATATTTTATTTTTCATATTTTTTTGTTTTTAGTGAAATTTTTTAAAAATTTTAGATAATTTTTTACTTTTTAAAATGCATCTTACTTAGATGTATTTAAATAAAAAAATATTTTAAAAATTAATGAATACACAAAAATATGAAAAATGTATTGAATTTTTTTTTTTATATTTTTAATATTTAGTGTATTTTTTTAAAAAAAAACACAAATATTATACTTTTTAAGTGTATTTATATTAAATGTGTCTAAAAATTAAAAAATAGCTTAAAATATTTTTAAAAAAATCAGTAAAAACAAAAAATATATATATGGAAAATGAAAAACAAAATTTCTGAAAATTGAATTCTAAAAACTGAAATTAAACAGAGTGAATCATATTGTTTGATTTCAGAAAATTGAGTTCACTCTTCAGAAAATTGAGTTTTTTTTTAGTCAACGATTTTAATATTTTTAAAAAAAATATTTTTTAGATGCACCTAATTTTAGATACACTTAAAAAGTATAATATTTATTAAAAAAATATTTACAAAATTCATTAAATACAAAAATTACAAAAATATATATATCCGTATGCTTGTATATATTTATTGAATTTTTAAAATATTTTTTCACTCATATTTTTATTTTCTAGGTGCATTTAAGTTATGTGTATTTAGAAAATAAAAAAAATTAAAATATTAAAAAAATCACTAAAAATAAAATGAAAAATAAAAAATTCAATTTTTAAAAAATAATCAAAACCAAACAAGATGAATATCTAAGGATTTTTTTTATTTTTGAAAATTTGACAATATCATAATTTTGAACAATTATACTAATAATAATTTTAAAGACATATCAACCAAAACAAAAAAATTAAAGGCAACAATGTGAATGAAACAATCTTATTGATAGCAAGTGTCACTCTAAATTTAGGACAAATTACAAACACCCCCTTCGAGATTTGGTAAAAATACAGATTCTCCCTGAAGTTTGAGAAATTACAAATTACCCCATGAGGGTCAAATTTTCATAACAAATTATGAAAAATTATGGGGGAATCTGTATGAAAATAAAAACCTCAGGGGGTAATTTGTTATGAAAATATAAACCTCAGAGGGCGGGATGTAATTTCTCAAACCTCATGGGAAAATCTGTATTTTCACCAAACCTCGAGGGGGGTGTTTGTAATTTGCCCCTAAATTTAAGTTGGTGCCTCTTTATAAAATCCTGAATTTCTCATATTTTTTTATCTAGATTTTTTTTATAATGAAAGAGGAAGATGGCAGTAATTTTTCTACCTCTCCGATCTCCCTCTCCTCTCCTTCCCCTCGCTTCGATCTCTTCTTAATTTAGATTTAATATATGTCTCATCAGTTTGATAATTATCGTTTTATTTTCTCTACCCATAAGCTCAAAACTTAAGATATGGTTTCAGATCCTTTCACAACCTCAATATTGACGCTGGATAATGTATTTGTTTCATGCTAGGTGACTACTTTAACCTTAATATTCTATCTTGACCAGTGAATGTGGGGTCTTCAGATTCCAAGTTGAAAGCTGCAAATCAATGAAATTTTAGATAAGTTCAGTGGCAACTTAGATCTGTTATTTTTTTTAGTTTTCTTAATTTTTAGTTTGTTAATGTAATAATTCTTCTCGTGTGAATGCTTGTTTCCCTCCCTTGTAAGGGCAATTTCTCCTCCTCTCTGGAAGTTTATATTCTTCCTTTTATGAAGGTTGTTTATCTCTTTTTGAGATATTGCGATATTGTTATATTAGATTGATCTGATCTTTTATCTATTTTGTAATGAAGATTTACTTCTCAATCTTTTTTTAAAAAAAATCTCACCATCTAATGTTGTGATTAAATTTTTTTTTTTTTTTTTTATAGGGTTAAAGAGCAATACTAGGTTCATATAATTTGTACTTAGAAATTTAAATAAAAAATAAATATGTGGTTTATATTAATTTTAAAGATAGAGTCCGATATAAGAGTAAGGGTTGTTTGGGATGACCTAAATAAGTGTATTTTTTATCTTTTTATGAAAAGATGTGCAGAAAAATAGAGAGGTGATATGATGAAAAAAAGATAAAAAGATGAATTATTTCAAATATGCCAAACTTGGCCTAAATTTGAACTACATAATAAACTTAATTATAAATTTAATCATGCATAAAATTAGAAACGCGTATAATTGCTGCACCAAAAAATGGATTAAATTTATTGTTATGTTGTATATTTTAGGGCTGGTTTGGGACGTGGATTGGCTTTTGATTTTTTGGTTTTTTTATTATTTTAGCTTGGGATTAAAAATCTCGTTTGGGATAGGTTTTTTTGACTTTTTTTAACTTTTACAAGAGAAAAAATAAAATGATTATAGTTTGGATGTGACATTTTGTCTTATTAGACTAAAAAACCTATTTTGTTTTTTTTTGTGACTATTTTAGCCCCAAAAAAAAAAAAAACACATTTTAACTATCACTCTTTTTCTTTAATTGTGAGGACATATAGGATTCATTTGACATATCTTTTGGGGGTTAAAATAGTTATAAAAAGACAAAATATGTTAAAAAGTCAATAAGATAAAATATCACATCTAAATCCTAATCATTTTATTTTTCTCTCACAAAAATTTAAAAAGCCAAAAAACTCATTCCAAATAAGACTTTATAATCCCAAACTAAAATAACAAAATAATTTAAAAACTAAAAAATCAACTTACATCCCAAACTAACCATACTTGTTTTGATTCTGTGGCCCTACTTTGAACGCCTCTTCCTACTGCATACCAGTCTCCGGCGCTCATAAATCATGGTAATTCAAATTTCAAATTTTAAATCATTTTAGACCGTTACAACTTACAACAGACCGTTACAACTCACAACTGATAATTAGCGTCCAGATAGGAAGCTAATTGCAAATTTGCAAATGTTTGGCCCAAAATATTTTTCCATCCTTATCCTGCCTCATATGATGGACGCCCACAAAAACAAAATACAAAATATTATTCAGTATGTTTATTTTCAGTTTTTAAAATTTATTTTTCAGAAAATTTTATTTTCTTATTTTTTATATTTTTTTATTTTACTGAATTTCTTTCATATTTAAGCATTTTTTTTTATTTTTAAATACATCTAACGTAAATACATTAAAAAATATATAATTTTGGTGAAATTTTTTTGAAAAATTCACTAAATATCAAATATACCAAAACAATATAAAAATTCAGTATATTTTTCATATTTTTGTGTATCTATTAATTTTTTAAAATATTTTTTCACAAATATTTTACTTTTTAAATACATCTAAATAAGGTGCATCTAAAAAAGTAAAAAAATATTTAAAAATATTCACTAGAAACAAAAAAATATGAAAATAAAAAACTTAATTTAAAAAAAAAATAAAACCAAACACACCTTATTTGGGAGCATGCTATTTTAGTAACTTTTTGATTAAAATACGAGGGTTTTTAATTTTTTACGAAAAAATATATAAAAAATAAAGAGAAAATATAACATTTAACTTTTAGTATAAATTATAAATTTTTTGATTTCTTTATTAATTTTTTAACTTCTAAACTAAAATAATTACTTGCCAACCGAGGCCTGTTTCCTTTTTGGCCCACATCTACCTTTCAAAAAGTTATTGCATGTTAATCGAAAATACAACAATGCTATAGACCTCTAAAAGTAGAGCTCTAAAAGAGCTCTAATGAGTTGGCATGTCAAAAAAAAAAAAAAATTTCAAGCTAAAACATCACATCAGGCTGGACCCCACACACTTCCATGTCATTAGTGCATGGTTTAGAGCTCTTATTTTAGAGCTCTCAAGCATTTTTCTCGAAAATATTTGAACCATTTCGATCATGCCATTCATTCATGGTAATTTCCATGCACATAAGTTAGGGTGGACATCGGTCCAGCCCTATTTATTTAGGTTTTGGAAATGTTACTTTAGCTTATATGGTTGGATTGAAACAACATTTTCAGTCCAAAATATTAATCGATTGGGTTTGGAATTTATTCTTTCAACTCGGCCCTATTTAATTATTTATTTATTTATAATACATTAAAAAAAAATTGGATCTACAAATTCTTTTTGTTAATTTTATTAAAACTCACATTTATAGTGATGTATGATTGAATTTATTTAAAAAATCTTGTAATTTATGCACACAATTTTTAAATTTATAACGATGTCAGTATATTTATTTAAGAAATATAATATGTGATTGAATTTAATTATGAAATGTTTAAATTTTTTTAAAACATATAGCCCGATGGGTGAGTTTGGAATTTATAATTATTTTTTGGACCTGCCTTAGGCAAATAGGGTCGGGTCGGGCTTGGAAAGACGTAAAGTCTTGGGTAAATTACAATTACATCCCCTAAGTTTTACTTAAAGTACAGATTGTTCCATGTGATTTGAAAAATTACAAATAGGCCATTGTCAGAATTTTTTATTTAACAGACTTAACTAAAAAAATGAAATTCATATTGCTCTCCTATACAATAATAAATAATAAAATTACCTAAATAATTAATTGAAACATATTTCTAACATAATTAAAAACTGTTAATTGACTTGATAATTTATTAATAAAATGGGCGATTTGTTAACTATAAGTCTCAGGAGGTAAAATGTAATTTCTAAAATCATAAGAGACGATTCATATTTTAATTAAATCTTAGGGGTGTATTTATAATTTACCCTAAAGTCTTTTATTATGTAGTGTCGATCCGGCCTGATATTTATCCACTTCTAACATAACCCACAAAAAATAAAATAAAATAGTGTGATTGGTTTTATTTTATTTTTATTTTTTTTGGGTTGTTCGACAAAGATTAAAAAAAATGAAAATTGGCAAGAAAACTTGTTCGCAAGTGTTCGAGCTGAAATTCAAAGATGCCGGTAACCGTGATGTGAGGAAGGACCCTTATCCTAACCACAAGGAGAAGGGGAAGAATGTACATATGATTGGCTATCTTGAGCCTGTGTGCGATCAAGTGCACGTGGCATCCTACTATGATGAGTTAGAAGAAATTGCAACTGGCCAGCTCCCTACTCGCAGAGGATACTCATGCTCATGCCTTACAAAACTCTATCAAGTTTCGTACATTCTTTGACCAGCTGGGGCTGAGCCAAGCCACTAGGTTAGAAGCAACAAAGCCCCTCATCAACATCTCTGAAGTGCACCATACTGAAGTTGCTAAGGCTAAGGAGTATATGCCTTGGCACATCCACGAAGATTATGGAGCCAATACTTTTTCAGAGGCAGACAGAGCATACCCATTTCCGTATAACTGTCCTCTTTTTGTCACAACTTATATCAATGATGTAGAGTTCAAGCGTGCTTTTCTTGATGGTGGAGCGTCCATAAGCATCATCACTATTAACACCTTTGCAAAGGCTGGTATTCCAGAGTCCATGATGGTCCACCAACCCATTACCGTGACGGGTTTTGATGGCAAGAAAAAAGTTACTAAGGGCCATGTTGTAGTGGACTTAGTAGTTGGCAACATCTGCTCCGCAACCAAGTTCCATGTGATTGAAGTGGACACAAATTACCACAGGATACTTGGCAGAGCTTGGATACACCGATATGGGGCTATCCCGTCGAGTTATCACCAATGCGTAAAAGTAAAGTTGGAGAAGCACACAGTGACCATAAATTCGTCTGAAAAGCTATTTGGAGTAGAAGAGGCACACTATTCTGATGTAGTTTTCTTTATTGAGCTATCAACGGATGAAACTCTAAGGACTGGTAAGGTTGTAGGGGTAAAATTGCCGAAGTTGGAAAACATTTGAGATGTAGAGGCTGCTCTAGAAAGTAGTGGGCAGAAGAGGAGCAGCGAGTCCATAAGTCCTCCGCCCAAGATTGTCAAGGTGCGCGAGGGCAGCAAGATAGTTTACTACCTATAACGGTTTTGGGGGCCAGACTTCATACCTTAAAAGGATGGCCTCGATACAAATAAATGTGATGGTGATGAGTCCCAAAAATGATTGGCGGAGATGCCTAAGCCTGTCCCTGAATGCATGCAAGATAAACCCAAACCGCAGCAGGAGGTTATTGCAGAGGTCAACCTCAACGACTTACCAGGGCAAAGTAAGCCCGTGTTTATCAGCGATACAATGGCTCAAACAGCTAAGGCATAATTGATAACACTACTAAAGCGGTACAGTGACATCTTTGTTTGGTCATACGATGAGATGCCTGGTCTTGACCCATCTCTTGTCACCCATCACCTTGACACTTTCCCCAACTCTAAGCCAATAAAGCAGCATGCTTGAAAGTATCACCCTGATCTCGAGGCAAAGATTAAGGTATAGGTAGAGAAGTTGCAAAGGGCCAAGTTCATTGAGTCTATACAGTACCCAACTTGGCTAGCAAATATTGTGTTTGTGAAAAAGAAGAACGGCCAGATCAGGGTCTGTGTAAACTTTCGTGACTTGAACAAGGCCTGCCCAAAAGATGAGTTTCCATTGCCCCATGTTGACACACTTGTCAATTTTACTGTGGGCCATCAGATGTTCTCCTCCATGGACGGGTTTAGTGGTTATAACCAGATCAAAATGGCACCAAAAGATGCGGAAAAAGATAGCTTTCAAAACGCCCTTGGGAAATTTTTTCTATACACTGATGCCTTTCGGTTTAAAAAACACGGGGGTAACCTATCAACAGGCTATGATTGCAATGTTCCATGACATGTTACATCATGAAGTGGAAGTGGAAGTGTATGTGGATGATCTGGTGGTAAAATCTATTGAGGCAAACCACCATCTCTGTGACTTGGAAAAAGTTTTTCAACGTTGCCGAAAATTCTGCTTGAAGATGAACCCTCTCAAGTGTGCCTTCGGAGTTACCGCAGGCAAGTTTCTTGGCTTTCTGGCACACCAATGGGGGATTGAAATAGATGGGGATAAAATCAAGTCAATCATGGAGATGACACCGCCACACTCTCAAAAAGCCTTGAAGAAATTCCTAGGCAAAGTGTTATACCTTAGAAGGTTCATCCTAGCCCTTGCTAAGATAACCTTTTCCTTTGGGACACTACTGAAAGGGAATCACAAGTTTGAATGGTTGCAAGAACACCAACAGGCATTCGATATGGTGAAGCAAGTACTTACCTCTCCACTTACAATGATTGCCCCACAACCTGAAAAACCTCTGCTACTGTACCTCACTTCTACACCTTGGTCTATTGGAGCTCTACTTGTCCGAAGCATAGATGGTGTTGAGAAACCAGTCTATTATATCAGCTGCAAAGTCAATAGTGCTGAATCACGGTATACCCCAATTGAGAGGCATTGTTTAGTCTTAATCTTCACGACGCAGAAGTTACGCCACTATTTTTTGGCACACCCGATCCAGGTTGTAACTAGGAGTGATCCAGTTCGCTACTTATTGAGTAAGCCCGCTTTGACGGGAAGAATGGCACAATGGATTTTGGCTCTCGCAGAATATGACATCACTTGCGTTATGCCTAAGGCTATGAAGAGCCAAGCACTTGCGGACTTGCTAGCACAATTCCCATCTAGTGAACATGAACTTGCAGAGGTACCCCTACCTGGTAAGGTCCACGCCTCAGCAGCAACGGTTGAGACTTATTGGGATTTAAAATTTGATGAAGTCTCTAGAGCTGGGAAAGGTGGAGCTGGCATAACACTAACTAGTCAAGAAGGAGAGAAGTTTCATTTATCATATAAGCTTGACTTTGCGTGTTCAAACAATGAGGCTGAATATAAGGCGTTGATACTAGGTCTAATCGCTGCTCAAAAGAAAGGCCTCCGTAAGTTAAAAATTTGGGGTGACTCCAAGTTAGTTGTCAAGCAAACAATGGGTGATTTCGCTTTGAAGGAGCCCCTGTTGGCCCCTTATCACACCATAGTTCAAAAGTTGCTCACTTAGTTTGAGGATGTCCAAATCCAGTACACCCCTCAAACACACAGCCGTTTCCCCGATACCTTAGCTACACTGGGGCAAATGTGGATATATTAGATAATAGTATATCCATCATCATCGAGAAAAGAATAACACCAGCAGTGTTAGCCGAAGAACATACAGAGCAAGATCCTGAGGGATGGAAAACTGATATAATCCAACAGCTGAAAACAGGCCAGGGAACAATCAGACCAACAGAACTTGCATCATTCTTACTCCTCAAAGGAGAGTTGTATTTTCGTGGTCCTAACAACCTGCTAGCAAGGTGCGTCAGTAGACAATAAGCAACTTACAGACTTAAGCAAATTCATGCTAAGTCTAGCGGAGATGGAGATATCAGTCTATACCGACAGATGCAGAGGCAAGGGTGTTACTAGCAAAAAATAGAAAATGAAAGTACTGAGTTGTAGAGGTAATGTGCAAAATGCCAGTCACATCCTAAAGAAGAAGAAGCCCATTTCTTAAGCAACGAGGAATGGAGGCAGCCGTATATTAACTATCTTGGAAATGCCACACTACCTGAGAACAAAGCCAATGCAATTAGAGTTAAGAGGTTGGCCCTCCGCTTCTTCCTTGACTAAGGCAAGTTGTACCGCAGAAGCTTTGAAGGGGAACCTTTAGCGTGTTTATCAAAAGATGAGGCAAACGAAGTGCTGAGGGAAGCCCACTAAGCAGAGCATTAAGGAGCGCAGCGATCATATGGGCACCTTATTCACCTCGGCTACTACTGGCTGACAATGGAAGAAAACGCTAAAAATTTTGTAAAGAGATGGCAATCCTGCCAGAAGTTTGGAAACTTGATACATGCACCGACGATTGAACTGCACAACATCAAAACCCCTTACCCATTTCATACTTGGCATTTGATCTTGTAGGTCCTATAGTGCAGCAATCCAAATGCCACAGATGGATAGTTGCAACGACTGAAGTTAGTACCAAGTGGGTAGAGGCTATATCAATGAAGAAGGCTGATAAGGCAGGAGCGGCCAACTTCATCAAAGAAAACATAATTTGTAGGTTTGGCATGCCCAAGGTGATGTTGTCTGATAATGGGACCCCCTCTGTGAACTGCCATGTGGGAAGATTGTTGGACACTTATTAGATCAAGCACCACAAGTCTACCTTGTACTACCCGCAAGGGAATAGACAAGTTGAGGTAACCAACAAAACCCTCATCCGAATACTAAGTAAAATGATGGATGAAGCATGGGGTACATGGTCTGAACAACTTCTCGTAGCACTCTAGGCATATAGAACGTCAAAGAGGAAGCCAACTCAAGCAACCCCATTTTCCCTAGTATATGGGTCTGAAGCTGTGTTACCAGTTGAGTTAGTAGTACCCTCAGTAAGGATGGCTATGTTAGCACATTTAGTTCCAGACAGCAGGAAGAATGACATAGAGGCAGCCGAAGAAAGAAGAGATCAGGCCTCACTAGCAATGGAAAAGTATCATCAATCTATAGCTTGCGCCTACAATCAATCTGTTCTACACAAGGAGTTCAATGAGGGGGACTTGGTATGGAAAACAGTAGATTTCATCATGTGGGGGCAACGAATCTCCAAGTTCTCGCCAAGATGCAAAGGCCCCTACAAAGTTGTTGAGGTAAGCAGTAACGGGTATTACAAGTTGACAAGAGTAAATGATGGGTTTAGAAAAGGAGTTATAAAGTTTCTCTGTTAATACTTCGAAAGCAAAGTGTAAGAAAGTGTCATACACTTAATAAACTTGTTACTCTCGTAAACACTTAGTCTGGGAAAAGTTTTTCATACTTAGCAAAATTTCATCCTTGTAAAAACTTAGTCATGGCGAAGTCCTATTCATAGCAAGAGTTCTGCTCATCCTTAGAAGACATGTAAAGACAATGAAAGGAAGGCAATGAAGTAAGACTCAATATCTTTGCTTCTCATAAACATCAAAGTTTTCCATAGCATGATTACAATGTTCAAAAGGAAAAGAAGAAAGAAAAAAAGATAGCAAAAGTACAAAGAAAAAGAGCCATAACAAAGTTACAATACATCAAATCAAGCCCTTCATGAGGGAGTCCATCAGGGTCACATCCCGAGGCAACTAAGCAACCAGTGCAGAGTCCTTTTCTTTGAACCGAGTTAGGTTCTGCCAATGCTGCTCCAAGGCACCCTTACACTCTTTGATAGTCTCCTCTAAGGATGCAATCATCGCCACATTGTCTGCATGCTCAAGGAAGCCATCGATTGCCTGAAGCCTATCCCTTATCCATGATAGGTCCAAACCATTCCTCTCAAAGCCGCTCAGATTGGCCTCAGCACTTTCCATGAACTTGCTGGGAGTTGTTAGAATCTTCTTAGTAGCAAGGTCACAAATGAAACTAACAAGTGACTCCAGTAGCGTTGTCTGCACTATAGAGCCAGGAACGTTAAAAGCAGTAAATGTGCCAGGGTATAGCGCCTGGATGCGGACAAAAATAGGAACAACTTCGGAGGAGACCCAATAACTTAGAAAATAAACTTTTCTTGAGGACTGAGGGGACTCTCTCGCACCGCCGCCAGCTTTAATTACTGAGGGGAGACTGGCAGAGCGACCAAAGGTCTGAAAGCGATGCACCTCCTCTGAAGATGACTGTCCAGTGGCATTAGAATGAGTAGATGCTGGGAGGCGACTGGGCGAATTGACCTCACGAGAAAGGCTAAAGCTGCATGAACCATCATGTCACTCCGAAAATAGGTCGTCCATATGATAGTCCTCAACATTCAGATCTGGCACAACAGTGGTGTCCATGTCCACATAAAATTCTAGTGATCCCCCAAGATTAGTTGGCACCTTAGGGAAGTGAATGAGGTACAGATCAGTGAGCTGCTCAGAAGTTGTTGAGGCAATTGGGCTAGAAACATCAGCAGCAGCAGTAGCACCATGAGTGGCCAGGTTGGTAGCTACCTCTGCAAGTTAGGCCAAGTTTGAGGTGTCCACAGCAGGAACAATTGCTACATCTGCACCTCTCTCAGCAACTTGAACATTAGGAAGTGGGATCTGTGGAACTAGTGGAGACTTAGTGGACTGGGAAGAACCCCCAAATACAGCTCCCAATGGGGGTGGTGTAACTTCTAATGGCTCTCTTACGCCACACTCCTCTCTCGAAGTCTCTAGAACAAAATCATCCCCGCCGACGGAGGAACAGTCAGAATGAACAGAATCAGCAAGGTTTGGAGGTTCTACACCCTTAAGAACTACACCGCCCGCTGTAACTTCCACAGTACGGGAGACTTGTTCATTTTCAGCAAAGGGGGTATCACGACCTCCGTCTATGTCTGCAACTTCAGTATCTGGCGCAAACTTAACAACTAGCTCAGCCTCAGTAGTTGGTTCGGCTTCAGCACTTGGTTCTTCTTCAACGTCTGGAAGTACCATTCTGCGAGTTTTGAGTCTTATGACCCTTGAAGCAATGGGAAGGTCATCATGGTTGTCTGAATCTGAGGAAATTCCGATGGCAGTAAAAGAACCTCCGGGGCCCAAAGGTGTGTAGACACCCCATTTTTGACCGACCTTAAGACTCAGACGTCACCGATTGAGCACTCGGTGATGTTGCATGCTGTGCTCGTTCAGTAGTCTCAGAGTCGCGGCCGTGCGCCCTGCCTCCGGACTTCCGAACCCTCTTCTCTACCTTGTCTCGGTTTGCGAACCGGGCTCGGTTTTCTCTGTTTTCTTTCCTGAGGGAAGGGAGTGGTCCCGTAGACTATCTCCCAGTGGCCGTGAGCTACTTTTCATGGCTGTAGGCCATTTTGCCCATTTCGGAGCCCGGTTCCCAGTTTTCGGGACCATTAGGCCGTGTGCCTCGGCTCGGGACCGCCCAACCATCTCCGACTTCTCCGGTTTTTGGCGGAGACCTCTGTTTTAATATTCCGAGGAACCCTGGGGCCCCTGATGCCCACTTCGTGGCCGTATGCCACTTCCGGTGCCTGTAGCCGGTTTTCGGGACCCCAAACTGCGCGGTTTTGGTCCCGAGCATTCATTTCGCATCGGTCTTCTCCGGTTTTTGGCAGAGACCTCTGTTTTAATATTCCGAGGAACACTGGGGTCGCAGATGCCCACTTCGCTGCTGAACACCACTTCCGGCACCCGCAGCTCATTTTCGGGATCCCGAATTGCTCGGTTTTGGCTCCGAGTGTTCATTTCTCATTAGTTTTTGTTCAAACTTGGCAGGGTACCTCTGTTTCAACATCAGGAAGATCACTGGGGGGGTGAGAAGCCAGCAATTATCCCAGATAACCAGTTTCGCTCCTCCGGAGCCCGTTTTGCTCACTTCCGGGCCAATGTTGAACACCCTAGGGGTATTTTCTTCCAACCAAAGCTACATATCTGTGATGAGGGCATCTTGGAGGACACTTTGGCATAGTGGTCGGCCAGAAACTGTGGGTTTCATTTTTGGGCCTCTCCTTCAAGCTCTATGTTGTGACTCTTGGTTCAATGTTGCCAAATTCAAACCTTGGATCCTTGTTCTACACATCTGGGAGGACACATTGGTATGGTGGTCGGCCAGCAATGGTTGGTTTCATTTTTGGGCCTCTCCTTCAAGCTCTATGTTGTGACTCCTGCTTCAGAGTTGCCAAATTCCAACCTTGGGGCCTTGTTCTACACACCTTGGAGGACACTTTGGTATGGTGGTCGGCCAGAGATTTTACTGTTCATTTTTTGGGGGTGGCCGGCCGGCCATGGTGAGTGGCTGGCCGACCAGGTGGGGTGGCCGGCCGGCCACCTCCCACAAATTTACCTGGCCGGCCAGCTTCCTGCTTTCCAGCCTGTCCCAGCTGTCCGGATATCTTTCAGCATATCCCGGGGCATCCGGGGGATATTTCGGGAGGGAAAGATTGGGTGCTTTCCCTCCCCTTCTACACCCCATTTCTTGCCTATTTGAAGGGCCCTCCCTCTCCTTCTTCAAGGTTGGCAAAACTTGTCTCAAGAACACTTCTCCAAAAACCTCCATTTCCTTAGCTTAAAACTTCAAAAAAGCTTCAAGTGTCAAGGCCATTTCTTCATCAACACCTAGCCTCACCATCCCCACCATCATTTCAGCAGCAAGGAGGTAAATTTCAGAGGTTGAGAAGCTACAAATCAAAGTCAAGAAGCAAAGAAAGACAAGTCTTCAAGGGTGAGTATTCAAAACCAACTTTTAGGGCTTTTTCTTGGTTCATTTTTATACTCTAATTGGTTGAGAATTGGGGCTCCGACCCCTACTTCTTTTGTGCTTGTTTTGAGCCCCTCTACAACTTTGTAGAAGGGCTCAACTTCATTTGATGCTTCTATGGTACACTTGTTTCAATACCTAGCTTTTATGCCATTTTCTTGCATGCTAGTTTTGGTCTATTTGTGTTTGTTTCTAGGGGTCCGACCCCTACTGCTTTTGTTCTTATTTTGAGCCCCTCTACAACATTGTAGAGAGGCTCAACCCCATTTGGTGCTTGTATATACCACCTCCTTCAATATTCATCAAGTGTACCACTTTTTGCATGCAATTTTGACCTATCTCTATTTGTTTTTGGGGCTTCGACCCCTACTGACTTTGGTCTTATTTTGACCCCCTTTACATGTTTCATGAAGAAAAGTTTGCTGTTTGATGTATAGTTTGGCATGTCTCTTGTTATAGCATATTTGGAGCCTATTTTGCATGGATCTTTTAGCATGTTTTTGTTCTGATTTTGAGGATGTAATCTTCTGCATATATGCTTATTTTTAGCTAATCTTAAATGTTGTAGAAGAAATTTTGTCCATTTGGGGTTTTCATATATCACTTGTCTCAATACCCCTCTTTTGGCCACTAACTTTGCATGCTTTGTTTGATCTATCTATGCTTGCATTTAGGCCATGTTTATTACTGAAAATATGCCATATTTGGGACTGCCTTGCTACTGTTCTTGCTTCCATGATCATATTTTGCATGTATAGCATGGCTATAGGCCATTTCGGGGCTTAATTTCACACTTTCGGGATGAATGCATGCTTCGAGTGTCATTTCGAATTGTTTCGGGGCTGTTTTCCCCTTTATTTAGGTGCTGAAATTCCATTGCCATGCTTGCATATCATTCCCTATGCCATTTGCATCTTTTTTTGCATTGCCTCGGTTTGCGTGCCAAGGGGCACGCACTTCGAGGCATCTCATTCTTATCATTCTGGCAGCCTATGTGAGTGTGGTTGAGGCCCTCTCATGTTGGCGTAAGCCCAATTTGCATTTTCATGCTTGTATGCCACTGTCTCGGTTTGCGCGCCTGCGGACACGCATTTCGAGGCACCTTCACTTTTACCCGACGGCCTCCTATGTGAGTGAGCTGAGGCTCTCCCATGTAGGTGTAAGCCCATCGTTGCATTCCGTATGCCATTTCATCCCATATCATCGCCTCGGTTTGCGTGCCTGTGGGCGCGCATTTCGAGGCACTTCGGTTTTATCCGATTTTGCATCGCATATCATCGCCTCGGTTTGCGTGCCTGTGGGCGCGCATTTCGAGGCACTTCGGTTTTATCCGATTTTGCATCGCATATCATCGCCTCGGTTTGCGTGCCCGTGTGCACTCATTTCGAGGCACTTTGGTTTTATCCGGTTTGTATTTCACGCCATCGCCTCGGTTTGCGTGCCCGCGTGCACGCTTTTCGAGGCATCTCATTTTCATCTCATTCGCATCAGCATTGTGCATACTAGGCTGTATCTTAGTTGCATACCATACACATTGCATCGTGTCCAGGATAGGTGTTAGCCCGGGCACGGGAAACGAGATACGTTTCGTACTCCGAGTGACGGAACGGGTCTCAATTCTCAGGTCACCGACACTCCAGATTACCCATGATGGAGTTAGGTTTTGTAGCATTCATCTGCATTCATCCGATATTGAGCTGTGCAATTCGGCTCCTCGGCCATCATGCATCGAGATGCGTGATTGGTGGCACGAGGATCGAGGCATGCATATATTTGTGAAATACATTGCTATGCCCTTTTCTTGCTCTCTGTTACAGCAAAATCGAGGAACAGCAACTTTTCGGAGTCCGGCGCGCATTTCGAGAAATACTGCAAACAGAGGCTAATTGGGGCATCCCAGTGGATTTCCGCCCGAGGCAGTCCAGCATACACTATTCATCAGAAGCAAGGCAGCCCCTGGCTTGCATGCCAGTTTACTGCTTTCTTAGTTAATTGTTAATTAATTAGAAATCTGTATTATTCGGATTGTAATATTCTTTTATTTTGGGTCTGTATTATTATTTATTTGGACCCTCTGCGCGAGGGCAATGTTGTAATAAGGGTGGGTGAGTGTGATGTATGTCTTCCAACCCCCATTTCTTTCTCCCTTTTATTTATCTGCTTACGATGATTAGATATAGGGCATATTTCAATCAGCATAACAGTATGACAGCATGTTTGCATCATTCATCTGTTTTGCATGCACCGGGCTCGGCGCATCATACAAACTGCATCTGTATTTCAATTCCAAATTGAGTACTTGATAGCTGTTGCATTTCACATGCCATGTTTAGAATAGCCGAGCCTGCTATAGTTGCATTTTGCATGTGTTGCATTAGGCAATTCTGTATCTAAGATCATGCATGGATTTCTAATCGGTTTCTGTTTTGGCTTGGAGTGCTCGGTGAGTTTTTATGCTTTAGCATCCTTGCATGCGTGTAAGTGTTGCCATGATAGCATGCTTGCCATGAGGCTATGTGCTTATATGATATAACTGCCTTGAGTGCCTGTGGGTGGAGGTTGAGTTATTTGAATTGGGACAATGCACTGACTGTTTGTTAAGCCCACTAGATAGTGGCAAAATCACTGTTTTTCTAAGCCCACCTGAGGGTGGCAAATCCGCATTTTAGCCTACCTGCGGGTAGCACCATCAAACCATTTTCAAGCAAACAAACATGAAATGTTTTGTTCTAATTCAGACGGCCCAATCTATACTTGTTTGTTGCGAGCATCACATAGTAACCTAGGCTAATAACCGGAATAAGAACTCACAATGTTTTCAAAAACAGATATCATGGTTAGTAGAGGCCGGTCTTTGACCGGGCGAGCGGGGGTGCTCACGATGTGACCTTCCCCAATCGTACCCAAGTTCCCGAGCCAACTTTGGTGATGACGGACACGTGGCCTTTTGGCACCGAGTCAGGGTTTCCTAAATTTCCCATTTTAAAAATATTTAGGTGGCGACTCTGTTATCTGGCAAAGCAGTCCATGTTTGGCACTTCTTTCAAAAAATCTGTTTTTTCTCAAAACGATTTGCCGGATTTGGACTCTTTGGTTCGAGATTTGGAACCGCAACATAAAACCGAGTCCGAACTGTAGCGAGGTCCCCCGCGGGCGTTGTTACAAGGTGGTATAGCCGATAGGCCCTGAAAAGGAAAAAATCATGTGATTACTAAAGTAAAGATAAAAAAGCCCAAAGAAGTATAAAAAAATGCAGAATATTTCTAAGTATGGATACCTTTCGGAGTCTCTTCCTACTTGGTGAGGCATGGGCCTATAGACATCCCATTTTTTACCGTCCTCAAGACTTGCACGTCATCGTTTGAACACCCGATGATTGCGCATGCTCGTGTTCGTTTTGAGTCTCTGAAGGTCTCGGCTGAGCGCCTTGCCTTGGAGCCTCTCAACTTGTCTGTTTTGTCCTTGGTTGTGGACCAAGAGCTTGTTGCTTTGAATATGGAGAAGATGATGGCTTGTCGGCCATCTCCAGTGTCCATCGGCCATGGCTTATGCCTGCCGACCATCAGTGGTGGCCGATCGGCCACATATGTGGCCGGTCGGCCACTACTGATGACTGACGGCCATTTTTCTCCTTTTTCAGATATTTATTTGCCAGTTGGTGCCAGTTGTTAATCACTAAGTGTATACTCCATACACGTGTACGGAAGGATGAAGCCAAGCTTTTGGCTTGTTTTTCTATATAAAGGGAGGTCCCTCCCCCATTTTGAGAGTTCAAAAATTTTAGAAGCAAAATTTCACTCTCTCTCTCTAGAATTCCCTTTCTCTTCCTATTTAGTGCTTGAAAATGAGTTTTCTTTACATATTTGCATACAACCCCTTAGCCAAACACCTTCACCTTGGAGCTGAGGTCTCTTGAAGCTTGGTTTGAGGTCATAAGCTTGGTTTGAGCTCAAAATTAGTGTTGTTTGTTGCTGTGCTTCAAAGGTAAAGCCTTACCCTCTTTAAATTTTGTTTTAGTTGCTAGTTTGGTCACCTTTGCATGTTGTTTTTGGCCTACTTTTCAACTACAAAAACCTCTGTTTTTAAGGTTTAAAAATGGTAGTTTAAGGTCTTTTGGAGTTAGGGGTGGTCCACCCTCTTTTGTTGCCTATTTGCTAAGAGTTGTGCTATCTTTTCAAGATTTTCAAACAATTCTTTTTTGGCCTTTTAACCACTGAATTCCAAGGGAATTTTAGTGGTAGAAAGTTGGTTTTGAGGTCTAAAGTAGGAGGGGGTGGCCTCCCCTCCTTGTATCTTGTTTGCATGTGTTAATGGCCTAACATATGTGCATGTATTTCTACCTTTTTGAAGCTTAGTTCAAGCATGTTTTAGGCTTTACTTCGACATGCTTTACTCTGTTTTTGGCTAGTTAGGTCACTTGTTGCTTGCTTTTTGTACTTGTAATGCAATCATGCTTACTAGCCTAGCATATTTGATGATTTAGCCTATTGTTCTAGCTTGTGTTAGCTTAACTCCAACACATTTTTGCTACTGATTTAGCATGCTTTAACTCTGTTTTGAGTGGTCTTGGTCCTTTGAGTCTTGCATTGTATGGCTATAGTGTAATTGGCTTCACTAGCTTTGTGTTTCAAGGCCTCCAACATGCTTTGCTTGGGTTGTTTGCATGCCATAGCATCATTTAGCATGTAATTTCAATGCATAAACCTCTATCACACTCTCACATACTTCATTTCTTCATTGCTTTTGAGGGTTGTGCATTATGCCATGTTTATAGGCTAACATGTGTGCATGTTCTCCTAGTCTTTTAAGCTTTTATCTCAGCATGTTTAGACGATTGTTTTGGCATGTTTTAGCTCTGTCCAGAGCTGGTTTGGTCATTTAAGTTTAGTATTGCATGCCTCTAGTGTAGTGTTCTTCACTAGTTTCAATGCTTTTGGCCTTTAACATATTGTGTATGTGTTGCTTACATGTTTAGCATTATTTGCCATGCCATTTCAACACTAAAAGTCTGCAACCCCCCTCATTTCTTCACTTTTCCTTTTATTTTGAGGGTTTGTTGGCCCTAAGGTTGTGTTTAAGCATGAGTTAGAATTTGTGCTCAAATGGCTTTAACCCTCTTTTGAGGGTTCCTCCTAGCCAAAGGCATGATCTCTCTCATGTCTTAAATCATTCATTGGTTGACCCCTCTCCAATTAGAGGACTTTCACATTGAACTTAATCGGTTAAAGGATTAATCGGTAATGTAAAATGTGTAAACAATATGAGGAAAGTAAAACATAAACAAAATAAGCATTTGCGTTGCGTTGCATTGCATGTGTTTGGATCGGACGTTAATCCAAACACGAGGAATGAGGGACGTTTCATACTCAAAGTGATAAAATGTGTCGCATTTCTTGGTCGCCGTCACCATTAATCATGTATGATAGGGTGGTGGCCATTCGAGTCTTATGTGTGCATTTATTAAGCTTGTACAAGCTTGGTCCTTTGGCCATCATGCATTGAGATGCTTGATTGGTGGCTTAAGAGCCAAGTGCCATACTCCTTTGAGCTTGAGACATGATAAGGAGGTGGCAGTACACACATTCCTTGAAGAATACACTGCTTTGCCTCTGTTTGCTCTCCATTGCAGCAAAAAAGAGAATTCCAAGGAAAGGGTGGCCGACCGGTCACCAGTGGTGGCCGATAGCCACAAATAGTAGCCGACCAGCCAATGACAATGGCCAACAGCCACCTATGGTAGCCAACCGGCCACCAATTAAAGAGTTGTTCAAAGTGTTCTTGTTTTGGAGCAAAGGCAGTCTGTTAATTGGTATGAGGTTTAGAGGTCAAAGCAAAGTGCAAACAGAGGCATCCAAAGGCAAGGCGAGGGATTTTCGGGAAGAAGCCAACGGAGCATGCATATCTCCCTCACCCACGAGGCCACTTTATTGCGTTATTAGCTAGTTGTAGCTAATTATTACATGTGTTGTAATTAATTAATTCAATTTGTTTTGTAATATTTTAATTAGCTTAGCATGGCTAGTTATTCAATTGTGTTGTAATAATTAATTAGCTAAGTCAGTTAATTAGTTTGTTTTGTAATAATTAGCTTAGCTTAGCTTAGCTTAGCTTATTTATTCGGACTCTCCTTCGCGAGGGCATAATGTTGTAATAATGGTGCGTGCGTGTGTGCATGTCTTCCAACTCCACTTATTTCTCTTTTTTACTTAACCGCTTTCGATGGTTAGTTTAGGGTCGTATTTTGATTAGCATACCTTATGCTTGCATATTTACATCATTCATTTGTATTGCATACACCGGGCTCGGCGCATCATTCAAACTGCATTGTATTTCAATACTTATTTGAATACGTGTTTCAAAGCATATTATCAAATTGTTGCATTCAAATGCCATATTAGTAGCCAAGCCTATTAATTCATATTGCATATGTTGCATTAGGCATTTTAACATAGTTAGGATCATACTTTGTTTCTAACTAGCTTTTGTCTTGGCTTGGAGTATACTGTAAGTTTTACGCTTTAGCATACTTGCATGAGTGTGAGTGTTGCCATGATAACATGCTTGTCATGAGGCTATTTGCTCAAGTGATTAACTGCATGAATGCCTATGGATGAAAGCTTTATTGCTTGAATTGGGACAATTCATCGATTGTGAGTTTTAAGCCCACTTTGCGAAGTGGCAAAACATGTTTCAAGCCCATCTTGTTTGATGACAAATCCGCGCTTTAGCCCACTTGAGGGTGACACTTTCAAACCATTTTCGAAAGACAAACATGAGTTGTTTTGTTCCAATTCTTGTGATTTTAGTCTATACTTGTATGCTGTGCGCATCACATAGTAAAGTTAGCTAAATAACCAGAATAAGAACACATGTGTTTATAAAACAACATATCATGCTTAGTAAAGGCCGATTCTTTGATCGGGCGAGCATGGGTGCTCATATCATGACCTTCCCCTCTCGTACCCAAGTTCCCGAGCCGAGACAACTTTGGTGATGACAGACACGTGGCCTTTGGCACAAGTTAGGGTTTCCTAAATTTCTCAAAAATAAAATATTTAGATGGCGACTCTGTAATCTGGCAAAGCAGTCCAGTTTTGGCATTATTTGATCTAAAATCAATTTTCCAAAAATGATTTGCCGAAATGGACTCTTTGGTGTTTATCAGTCTCACATTGCACTTTGTGAGATTAGATTTAGAACCGTGGCAGGAGTCCGAACTGTAGGAGACCAATTCGATGCTCTTCGAAAAAGGGGCGCGAAGAAAGTCGAGTCTACAGGCCCTCAGCAACTGATGCCTCTACTTCTTGGATTGCCCTCAAGCAGAAGCGAGTCATACGCACTGGTGTACCAATTGAGGGGAGAGCAACTTGCAGAGGTTGGACAGATATTACCCCAGACAGATGAGACTCCTCTACTGCAAGCAATGACAAAAGCTTGAAACGGCAAAATACACTGGTCTGCTTCTGTGACCAGAGGGGAGATGAAGGGATAGATCAGGTTGCGGAATGGGTTCCATTGTAAGAACAATTGGATCACTGTTGCAAAAATTAAAGAAAGAGTTGAGGTTGCGATGCCAAAACAACCTGTTGCTAGGGGTGAAGGCACCTTTCTTTCCAAGTAAGGGCAACTCCATAAGGCCTAAAACCCTCTACAAGTAAGGCAGTATAATCACGGGCAAACTGCTGGAAGCTCTAATGAAAATCTACTTGAGGTGGAGGGGCTTGTGGAACACCCTGATCCATACTAAACTATCTAAGGACCCTGTTCGGTCGATAGACAACGCTGGACATGCCCTTCTTATTCTACACGGGCAGAAACCCCAAGCCTATCATAGCAGTAATAAGAAGGGAGTTTGCCTAGACGCTGTCAAGAGAAAAATCAACATGACGAGCCTCGAAAAAATAGAATGGAACATTAGAGATGCTTGGAAGAAGTTGGATAAAAAGATGGAACACACACTCCTCTATGCGGTCGATGTAGTCCACGAAGGGTTTGTTGGTGCCAACACCAGACCACCTGGAAATACAAGGAAAGGAATGGCGCACTTGCCTTGTGACGGGCCATCCCTTTGCATCTAGGACAGGACGACCCTCTACATCAAGGACTTTGTCAGTAAAAAAAGGCTCATACTCTTTAAGGACGGGGCCCATGGCAGGAAATGACTCGTAGAAAAATGCGGTCAGGAACTGGGTATGAACAAAGCTCCATACATCAGAGCGGCCCATGGATCTCTCCATGTTCGGATGAATGAGGTCCAGACGAAAGTATAAATTTCCCAAGAAGAGGGGAGCCAAGGGGATCTGACTACCGTTGCAAAGTTTAACGGCAATGGGGAACACTAGAGGATTGATGCTCTTAGCAGGGTTGTTGGGGAGGACAAAAAAGGAGATAAAATAGCTAACAAAAGCAGCCAGGTACAAGTTGTCGCGGTAGCCCGGCCCAACTATGGACTCGCGATTGTTTTCAGTAATGTCGGCCATAACCAGTTGCAAGCCCTTAAAAAAATGCTTCAACCAAGAGAGGTAAGTGGTCTTGTCCCTCTTGGGCCTCTCTTGATGTGACACCCCAAATTTTTGAAACATCATAAAATTTAAATAACAAATAACTTGCTAAATAAAAAGTTTAACATCTAATTAGGAAAATTTAAATTCTCACATGCTCAAAGTTCAACAAAAAAAAATATATTACAAGTTCACATTCAACGTTACAACATTTTTAAATACTAATACAAGAGATAATAAAATTTTATTTTGATAAAGTATTGACTTTAAGTTAGCCAAGGTTCAATATTAGCAACAGCTCGAACTTCAGTCTCAGTCCCTTCTTTGACATAATCTAGCATAAAACGCCAGGGTAAGAAAATATATGTCATAAGTTTTGCAACACAATAAGAAAATATAACCAACCTACCATTCTTTTTAAGAGAAAATACTCAAACCATAAGGGTTTAAATAAGTCCTGTGCCATTTTAGGGTTTTGCGACACAATTTACGTAAAAATTATTAAAAATCAGGGCTCACCCTGAACAACTGGTATTAACCCTTTATCATTAACTTTATATATACCATTAATCATTTCGGTTAGTTTTTATATTAATCACAAATTATTCAAATTTCAATCACCAATAATGTTATACCAACTCATTAAAATTCCCAACATAAAATATTACACATGTCACACAATAATAATTCAATGTACAAAATTTAAATAAACAGTTAATTTTGACCATGGTATGAAATAATAATTTGGATATAAAGAAAATAAACCATAATCACACACATGCATGGATTTTTAATTTACATGATTAGACTAGCACAAATTTAAATAAACCACAACACAACCATACATGGATTACTAATTTACAATATTTGATGAATTAGACCAACACAATAATTGATTTTTATCCAAATAAATAATTGAAGTGATGATCTCAAACCTGTCCAGAAATTTCCAAGTTATACCTTAAGTAATAAAAATTATAAATAATTTATTTTCACAATTCTAAAATTCGTGAAAATGTACAGAATATTCAATAAAGATGTTTAGGTCATTTTTCAAAAATAATTTCCCAAAAGTAAGTTATAAATAATTCTTTAAAATTCTCAGAAATTTTATGACACAGATTTATCACATTTTCTTAAATTAATTCCATACTTAAATTCATAGATCAACTCCATAATCTAAAAATTTATCATGAAACTAGACTTCTCAAATTTCATCTTTTAGTTAGAAATTACCAGATTTGGCTTAATATAGAATTCTTAATAAATTTTCAAACAGATAGTAAAATATGTCTTACAGTTTCAAATTTAATTAAAAATTTGTGTAAATTCGTAAAAAGCTCAATAATTGTTGCAAAACTTCCTGGGTGAAGTACACATGATTCTCAACAACTTTGTAGAAGAAATCATCTTCAAATTTTGAGTATAAAATTCTCTAAAAATTCATACAAATTTTCTAGCAGATTTAAGGGCCAAATAAAATCTTCAATCCTCTCTTTAATGGTATAAACTACATATGCAAGCCTATTTCCACAATAATACCATGACTTTAAGACTATCGATATCTTCAAATATTTGATATACACATCACAAATTTATATACCTATATATAAAAATTTCTATCTATAAGTTAGTCATTTTATCATATGAATATAATCTGAAAATTTCAACAATTAAAAAAAATGAGAGGGTTGAGAGGGTTTTCTTACTTAAGATTGAAATGGATTAGTGAAATGGTAGGAAAATATGCAACCTTTTTGACCTCCTCCTCTTATTCTCTAACTCCACTTCGCAGATTTTCTTTCGCAGGTTTCTTTACATTTTCTAATCAAAGAGTAGCATGCATATATATAAACATGCTGAGGCTTTTCCCCCCCCCCTCCCTCTCTCTCTCTCTCTCTCTCTCTCTCTCTTCTTATCATTCTCTTCGATCACTTCGTATCTTCTAAATCCAAAAAGTATGATGAGGTTATGGTTCCTACATTAACATACAAACAAACATGTGGCATTATTCTGCCACTGAGAATTCGATTCTGATTTTTTTTTTTTTTTGTGTGTGTGTGTGTATTTGTATGGGTTTCTCAAAATTGATACACTAAGATTTTTAACTAAGGTATTTAGTAAGAATAATTATCATGTTAAATCCTAATTAAAATAATTTATAAATAATAAATATTGAATACCCACAAAATTATTATTCTTAATAATGTCTTTGTTAGTGATTTAATTAGATTAATTTAAAACTGACTTATACACTAATATATTTCAGACATACTCTAGATAAAATTAATTAATTAATTAATTAATTTTTATTTTTTTAAAGAATAATTAAATGCGAGTTTTCACACTTGAAGCAATTCCCCAATCCTCAAATTGTACCAAGAGCCATGCTTTCATGTCTCTCGAAAGGCGCCTTGAAGAGCAGTGACAACAGTCTATTTCACAGCAGTCAGAAATGCGGGATCAAATGGGGAGTCCACACGGGTGCTCAACTGAAGGAGAACAGCAACGCCTTCAAGGGTTAGGGCTATCTCCCCCCAAGCCAGCACGAAGGTGTGAGTGTCGCGGCTCTAGCGGGAAACAATTGTATCAGTATTAGTCTGTACCTTGCGCACAGACAACTCCCTCGAGATCAAAATGGCGTTGAAGAGATGAACATCCCTCAAGCGCTGCTCGAAGCCGTCATCTGCAATGATGTCATCAACCTAGAGAGACCAGTCTGCTGGAAGGCCCAAGTGAGTGCGGTAATAAATGTATGAATGAGGAAAATTGCCATGCTCCACACAAAACCGCAGCACTAAGTCTGGGTTCACCATGTCAGCATCATCCAAAGAGGCCTCACCAAAAACGAGCAGATGCTCTTCCAAAGAAAGGACATCAAGGACAAAAGAATCACCTGTCTTCCAGAATGGGTCGGCAAGTCCCCCAAAATATGGGGCCCTCCTCCACTTAATACTGGGTGGGACAACCCTGTCTGGTAGAAACTTGGTGGCAGCCATGAAGGAGAATAAAGAAAGAGAAGAAAACTTTGGAAGGTAAGAAGGCAAGGAGACAAGAAAGTGTGTTGTGGCAGAAGTGGGGGACTAGTGGACCCAAGAGGCGCTATTTATAGAGAAAGCAGCAAAAATGCGCCAACACACCTCCCTAGGCTTATCATGACTATCAGTCAAAAGGCACCTTTTCAGAGCCATTATAACTTTGTAAAAAATCGACGCAACTTCTGACCTAATCGACGTAACCTCTAGGTTATTTGCTGACGTCATGCATACGTGGGAAACAAGGAGCATGTCCCTCATACGTGCAGGAGGAAAATGTAGAGGGTCAGAAATTAAACCCAAAATTAAGTATGGGCCTAAGTGTTGAGGTCGCCCTTCTGAGGCGATTAAGAATGAAAAAAGAGCATGGGCTAAAGCCCAAAAGAAGTGGCCAAAGTAGGGTCGACCCACCAAGAGTTCAGACAGACTCCATGAAGGAAAATGCCTAAGTCAAGTTGCAGAGGCAACATATGCAACGGTCAAGTTACAGAGGGAACACTTGCAACGGTCAAGTCGCAGAGGGAACACTTGCGGCGGTCAAGTTGCTGAGGCACTTTGCCTCAGCATTGCTATTCCCTAATAATGTCGGTTCAGCCGCCATTTGAAGTTACTAAGGAAAAGAGAAAGCTGAAGCAACTAAGTTGCAGAGGCGACACTTGCGACGGCCAAGTTGTGAAGGCACTTTGTCTTAGCACCGCCATTCCAAGTATTGTCAGTATCGTCGCCATTCCAAGTATTGCCGGTTCCGCTGCCACCTGGAGTTGCTGAGGGAAGGAGAAAACCGAAGCAATTAAGTTACAGAGGCATTACTTGCAGCACCCTAGTTGCAAAGGCACTTTGTTGGCGCTGCCATCTCCAATATTGTCGGTTTTTCCATTTGAACTTGCTGTGAGAAATGATTACCGCAGCAACTACAGCCGCCGCAACCAACTTGCAGAGGAAACATCCCACCAAGGTGATAATAACCTTTGGGAAAAACTTCCCCTCTACAAGTAGAGGCTAATGCTCGGCGCTGATAGCATGCCCCAAGGCATTACTAACCTAAGGTTGATAGCAAGCTCCAGAGTTCATTACCTTGGCGGTGATAGCAGGTCCCAAGATTTACTAGTTGGAGCTAATAGCAGGCCCAAAGATACCAATTTACCGCTTTAGCCCGTGAAGATGGGAGTAGAGCAGCCCGAGCACAAGGGACTCCCTTTCCATTTACCTAGGTCATGGACTTGCCTTAGTCACACAGGCAGGACTAAGAAAGCCCCCTTGGGCTTGGTATTAAGGCACAGCATGGCTAATAGCAAGCTTGGCTGTGGTCTTCGCTCTGAGAAGTTGGGGAGTTTGAGGTTAGGTGGCTAAGGGTGAAGGCTTCGTTGAGGTGAACACAAACATAGCCGATAGCAGGCTAATATAGTCCTGAGAATGCATATATTGGCTTAGTGGAACTGAGAAAGCGAGTGCAGCAGCAAGGTTTATTACTGTAAGTGCACTTGTTGAGGTTCAAGCTGAGAAGATAAGTGCAGCGGCAAACACTCCCGCCGCAACTGCATTCACTGAGACTTAAAAGGGAGTTGTAACGCCAAACATTCCTGTCGCAACTACACTTGCTGAGGCTCAAAAAGGTAGTTGCGGAGGCAAACAGATAGTACATAGTACATGCAGAGGGACACATGGCACCTTCAGCCTGGTGGCTCAAGACAGAATATTCCATGTGATCCTCTGGGACAGTCTTCTCTCTATTTGGCCACTTGGTGTCCTCTTGGTACTAAGGAAAAACCTATAAATAAGACCCATTTCCTAAGGTCCAAGAAGAGAAATTTTGGATATTTGGGGGAGATGTTGCCCATTTTGGCACTGCCATGCATTTCTTCTTGAGCTACCTGCTTCATCCTCACCCAGCTAATCACTCTTCAACCTCCCAGACAATTGTTGCTGCTCATCCTCTAGTCATTCCACCATTGTTGGACCATTAGCATAGTTTTGCCTCTCTAAACATCTTCCTAACCTTGAACTCCCCTACACTAAACATTTTAAAAATTAACTAAATACTATGATATTACTTTAGATGGGTAGTTAAATAATAGATTTGAGTGATTTCATTATGTTTATATAAATATGTAGGACTAATTAATTTAAGTTTAAATATGAAGATGAATTTAGAAAGAGAAAATTAAATAAATCTTTCAAAAAAAAAAAAAAAACTCAACCAAAAATCAAGAGTGATAGTGAATTCTGTAAATATAAGATAAAGATAAAAAAATTAAGTTTAAATTTGAGGATGAACTATAACAATATAAAAAGAGAAAATTAAATAAATTCCAGAAAAATGAGCTAGAGAGAAATTCTGCAAATATCAAATGAAGATTGAAAAAAAGAAATCAAGTTGAAATTTAAAAATTCAAAAAAAAAAAGAAGATAAATCTTTAAAAAAAACTAATATAATTCTAATAATAGAAGAACAAAAGAGGGTAGTAGTTTAAAAATTGGATAAGAGTGAAATGTCACATATAATTTGTTAAAATTTGTAAAAAAAAAAAAAAAAAAAAAAAAAACCCTCAAAAATAAGAATTGAGGTATAGTAAGTTAAAAATTAGATAAGAGTTAAATGGCAACAATAAAATTTTAAAATTTAAATTTTGTATAGTTAAAAAATAAGCATTTATGATATCTTATTATACAAATTTTAACTCTATTTTGTGCCTACTACTAATAATTTTTAACAAATTTTGTATTCTAAAACTATTTAATTAAAAAAAATAATAATAATTCAAGGGATCACCTTTTTATTTATTAATTTTGTTTTGTGTCAATAACCTATAAATTTCAATCACTATTCTTTTCAAAATCTTAGTTTCATTTTAATTTTGTTTTGTGTCAATAATCTATAAATTTTAGTAACTTTGGTATTCTGAAACTATTAAATAAATATAAAAAAAAACATCACTTTTCTCTTTAAAATCTTAATTAATTTTATTTTGAATTTGTGTTAAGAGCCGGTAAAGTGGCAATTGTAGTGCTATGTACGAGTATAAATAAATACTCAATAATTAGTTTTAAAATTAAATAATAATATAAATTTATCTAAAATATGTAGTAAAAATGATTTATAATCAATTAAATTTTATTCATTTTTATTAGAGCTACACATAAATGACTTATATATTTATGCCAAACTGATCTTTATCTAATCATTAAAAATTGTCTTGATCTATGCCCAACTTATGAATTATTTGACCCATTTATTTATTAAATTAGTAAATAAATGTCTATAATTATTTTTTATTTTTAAATAAGAAAAATGAACATATTTATGCATATCTATTAAAAATTTTGAAATTAAGTAAAAAATTATATATTTATGTTAACACTATGAAATATATAGTTACATATATTCATATATTAAAAAATTATTTAAGATAGAGCCGCCCTAAATTATATATCATATTTTAGCTTTAATCTTAATAAAAATATTTGATAATAATAAATTTAAATAATATGTATAAATTATATCATAATTTATCGATTCGTGATCGGTATGAATTAGTTTGAGGGTTCTAATATTGGATTAAACATTCAATAGGCCAATTTTTGGGCCTCATTTTGATTATTCGAACCATTCACATTTTAGGATTTGTCGATTATATCATCCTTGCAAAAAATCAAGTCGATTAGATAATAGAAATCACGTGTTTGGATCAATTTTGTATAAATTGTTCATTTGTGCACCATCAATTTTTTTCCATACAAAACTGATGTAAACGCATGTTCACCGTTATCTGATCGACTTGATTTTTATAAGAATGATGTACTTGACGAATTCTAAAATATGAATAGTATAGATTATCAAAATGTGGCCCAAAAGTGAGCCACAAGGCCCAACAACACCTTTCCAATCTGATGGAGGACTGAAAAGAAGCCCAAGCCATGTTAAAGATGCAATAATGTTTAAATTTTAAGTTAAAGAATTAATTATTTTCCATATGTGTATGTATGAATGTATCAAAATCATGCATTAATGCAATCTTAGGGAAACAATTTTGAAAATAAATTTGGTATGGTAAACATAAATTAAGGAAGTAATTTGAAATGGTAATTATGGTATCATAATTTGAGGGTTTAATATAAAGGGGAATTTTTTTTAAGGTCCTTGGTATTAAGATTTTACAGCATAAAGGACACTCAATATTTTCATAAAGTCTAAGGTCCCTCAAGTTGATCCAGAGAAAATTGGTCCAGAGAAATTTCTCTCCAGAGAAATTCTGGAAATTTCTCTGGACTTCGGAATTTCTCTCCAAAGAAATTCTGGATTTATCTCCAGAGAAATTTTGAATTTCTCTAACTTTAGAATTTCTCCGACTTAGGAATGTGTTTTAACCAAATTTCTCTGACTTCGGAATGTGTTTTAACCAAATTTCTCTGACTTCGAAATTTATCAAATGTGTTTTCATAATGTGTTTTAACCAAATTTCTCTGACGATGTTGTTTCTCATGATATCAAATGTGTTTATCAAATGTGTTTTCATAATGTGTTTTAACCAAAATTCTTTGAAGATATTGAAAGAAGCTTTGGCAAAGCACAACAGTGAATTGCAAGCTTCCAGGAGTATTTGGCAATGGAACTGAATTTTCTATGGGTTAAGAATTTTCTCTGGATTGAGAATTTCTCTGGTAATTTAGCTCACAGAATGTCTATTTCGATTATTTTTTTTCATTTGAACTGAATTTTCTCTGGGTTGAGAATTTCTCTGGAGAAAATTCAGTTCAAATGAAAAAAAATAATTGAAATAGATGTTCAAAATAAAGAGAGAGAAAGCTCTTCCCGGTAACAATGGTGTTCTGTTATCTCCTTCTCCTCATCCATGAGTGAGATTGAGCATGTGAGTTTGTTCTTTCGTAAGTTCATTTTCTCGCTTTTGAAGTTTTGGACCCGATTAAGAGGCAGAGAGATAGAGTTCTGCTTGGTTTTGCTTGCTTTGAGTTTTGTTGGTGTTGTAATGGTGTTACCATTTTTGAGGGTGCTCTGGGCTGTGTATGGAGGTATCTTCCAAGCAGCTGCCATATTACTCCAGTTATGAGGTGCCGTTGGTATTTGTGTGGAGGATATTGCAGGTCTGGACAATGGCCGAGATTAGTCCATCTCTGTTCCGGGGCCGAAGTTATACATGTCCGAGGTGGGTCTGTTGCTCTTCTTGCGCTACGATGTGAAGAGTGAAAACAAGCAGACAAATCGTTCGCAGAGTTCATACGCTGTTACTTGTAAGTGGATTCTCTTGTGTCTATCATCAATCAAGCATATATATATATATGTATGTATGTATGTATGTATGTATGTTACATTTATCCTTGATTCTGCAAAATTTAAGGTTCAAAAGTCTTCAAATTTGAGTTCTAAATCTATCTCAGGTTCTATATCAATTTGTTTATCACTTGCAGGCAAGGTTTTGTAAGAGATTGATTGAGAATGGCAACTGAACCCAAGGCAGCAACTGAAGAGTCAAAAATCAACCTATTCGAAGATAAATTTCTATGATATATGTTTAGGGACTTTAGACATCAAAAAATAATGTTGTGGATCTCTTTCATTACGAAAAGTAAGAGAGGGACCCTAGACTAATTTTTCCTAATATAAAACTCCATGAATTTAATTATGAACTAATTGAAATGCAACACATAATGACATTTAGTATTTTCATTATTTAAAAAAAAAAATTTGAATTGAGAGTTTGAACATTAAAGAACCATATTAACATTTATTGTGTATAAAAATAATGAGATTTGATATGTACATTGAGTGGTAATGGCCATGGTGGGAGGGGAAAAAAAACATGTTACGAAATTTTAATTATATAAATTGTTTTATACTTTATGGTAAAGAATTTAAAATATTTTAATAGAAAATATTTTTGAGTTTGTGATTTGTTAATTTTTTTAATTGAAAAATCTCATTTTTTGAGTGTGTGATTTATTAATTGGAAAACTCTTTCCTTGTTTGATGGTAATGAAGGAATGATTTTGGGAATAAAAAATACATTCTCTGTTTAAAAAAGAAAGTGTTAGTGTGTGATTTATTAATTATTTTTTTAAATTAAAAAATTAAGAAATTTAAATTGAGCACTTAGAACTTTCTTAGTTCTTCTCACTAAAAATTCTATTTTACTTATATAATATATAGATAGATAGATAGATATGGAATTGTTCCCACACCTATGATCATTTTTTCATTTCATAAACAAATGTGTCAAGTGCATCCCATTTAAAATTGTAATGAATATTTTTTTTTAATAAAAAATATAGGATATGACTATTGTAATAAAATAAGATTTTAAATTTTAATTTTGTTAATTTAAGTTATAATTTTTATTTATTTATTTTCAATATAAATTATCTATCTATTTACCTATTTTTATTACTTAAAATTGACGAAAAAATATATTTTAGTCACTCAATTCAATAAAAAATAATATTTTAAACATTTTCCGTACACTTATTGGTTTACTTCAAGTTTAATAAGATATAAAATTATTATTTTACCCAGACTAAATTTTTTATCCTTAAATCTTAAATTCTAAACCCTTAAAAATGAAGTTATTGTAATTATTTGTTCATTCCTTACATGGGTTCATTCCTATTGAACCTTGGCAAGTTAAAATATTTTCTTAGGACAATATACTAATACATTGTGAATGTTTCACAAATTCAATAATTATATTCTAAAAAAAACATTTTAATGTGAATATAAATAAATTTTTTAAAGGAGGCTTGTTTACTATTATAATTAATCTCGTCCTATTTTATTTTCTCTAACAGACTATTACATTGATTATTTTAACAAAAAATTTTCTAAGTTATTTATGTTTGAAGAATTCTAAAAGACTCTCTAAACAATTTGTATGAATAAATAGGTAAATAAAGAATAGCATTGAAGCATATAAATAAAAGAACAGCAATGCTACATTCACATAATTTTTTCCTGAATGAGATGGTAAGATAGAATGCATGTAAAGGGAGTTTTGAGGGAATGTTAGAATGTGAGTTAATTTTTTAAGTTTTGCTCGTCACGTTATTTGGGGGGTTTGGGAAAAGAAATTGTGTAGATGAATCATTTTTTATAAACGAATTAGTTAGTTAAAATAAAGAACATTCATTTTTTAAACTTTAAATAATGAAAGGATAAATTATTCTGTACCCCTTTTATGTCTAGTCACTTTTCAATTTTGGCGTTCAAATTATTTATTTATTTATTTATTTTTATTTTTTTTCATTTTAACTCTTTATGTCTCAAGTTTTTTCTACTTTATTCATAAAGTTAACTTCTGTTCAAAATTAGACAAAAAATTTCACATCAATGGTCATATAATATAAAAAATATATTATTTTCTAAATTATGTCAAAGGTGTAACTCATATATAATAAAATATTTTTATGTCATGTCATTATCAATGTGTCATTTTCTGTTTAATTCTTAATAGATATTAGTTTTATGAGTAAAGTAAGAAAAATTTGAAATATGAAAGGTCAAAGTGAAAAAAATAAATTTTATAGATCAAAGTGAGAAAATGACAAATATAAAAAAGGCAAAGTGTAATTAACCATAATGAAAAATAAAAAGTAACTTTGGAATTACTCTAACATGTTGTTCCAAGAAATATGAATAAATTAAGATATCGTTTGGAAGACATGGTTTTAGCAAAAAAAATAAAAAAATAATTACAAAAAATCAATTAATTTTGGGCAAATTATTCTAACAGTCTTTATGGTTTGGGACTTGTGTCACTTTAGTCACTTACTTTTTAATTATGACACATTTGACCTTGGATTTTAAATGTTGTTTCAAACAAGAATAATTGAAGACATCATTGCTCAATTTCGAAGGCAAAGTTGTCAATTTAATAAAATATAAACTAATTTAACAAAAATAAATGTCAAAAAAATATTTTTGAATTTTTAAAAATTATTTCTACCCACCAAAGATAAAATTATGTAAAATTGATAAATCTTTTACACATTTATTTATTTTTTTAACTAAATTAATTTTTATTATGTGTTTGAATAATGATCATATAATGGATAGTTGCTAGACTTTTAATATGTAATCGATATATTTAATATATGAAATATTTTTAGTTTTAAATTTTTTGATTTCATGGATTGATTTAATAATGATATCAAAATTGTCGCCATATTTGACTTTTGAAAAAATAGAAACTAATTTAATGAAAATAAAAACAACCACCCATTACATGATTATCATCCAAACACATAATAAACATTAATTTGGTAAAAAAAAATAAATGGGCAAAAAATTTATGAATTTTACATAATTTTATCATTAGTGGGTAGAAATAATTTTAAAAAATTTAAAAATATTTTTTGACATTTATTTTTGTCAAATTAGTTTATATTTTATCAAATTGATGACTTTACTCTTGAAATTGAGCAATGATATATTCAATTGTCCTTATTTGAAACAATATTTAAAATTCAGGATCAAATATGTCACAATTGAAAAGTCATGGATCAAAGTGACACAACCCCAAATTATAGGGTCCTTTACATTGTGATTGATTGGGGGATTTAAGGAGAGATTTGGAAAATGAAAGGGAAAATGTGTGTGAAATTAGGTGAAATATAGGTATGTTTTACTCACATTTCACCTACCTTTTCCATTTTCCTTTCCAAGTCTCTCCTCAAATCTCCCAACTAAACACAACATTAGTGTAATTTGCCCATTAATTTTCTTTACTTTTTTTTTTTTATAAAATTTTTCATAAAAATTAATTTCTAAATGAAACCTAAATTAAGCACTCATTTGGGACGTTGGATTGTGGTGAATTGGGGCTAAAATAATTATAAAAGGGTAAAGTAAATTTTTTAGTCTAATAAGATAAAATTTTACATTCAAGTCATAATTATTTTATTTTTTTCTATAAAAGTTAAAAAAGTCAAAAAACCTATTTTAAACGAGACTTTTTAACTACAAACTAGAATAATTAAAAACAAAAATATTAAAAATTTTACCAAATATCTCACATATATATAAAACTTTTAATAAAATTTTTAAAATTTCTAATATTACTCAATTAAAAAAATAAAAAAATCAACCCATCCGAAATGAAATTGTTAGCCTGTCATATTCTTGAATGTCGTCGTGGCTTCGGTGCACCACTCACTAAAGATCCAAAACAGTTTTTCATCCAACGACCAAACAAGTGTCCTAGCCTACACTCCCAGATATACCTCACGTGCGCACCGACACGTCACATAAAAAGAGGGCATTTAAGTAACTTCACAACGCGTCTTAAACAAAACAAGTTCCAGACACGTGTCCCACAAATAACTGCATTTATGAAGTACACCTCACTCTACTCATCTGTCTGCTGGTCCTGTTTGCTACCATTACAACGCGGGTCCACCGTGAGTCCCCCCCTTTCTCATCCCTCGATACTCGTGCCAAGCAAATCCCAATAGAATATTCCACTCTAACGGTTCAGATGAAAACCACAATCTCCTATCGTGAGGCCGTCCACACCCTATCCCTTCCCCTCCACCTCTATTCTCCTTTTCAATTCCATGTATTTTTTTTTTTCTTTCAAATGTTAACAAATGCCTTTCACCATTGTTTATAAAATATATAAAAATATTTAAAATTTTATTAATTTTAATAAAAAAATATCTTATTATTTTAAAATTTTTCAAATCCGTGACCTTTAAGAAAATATGTAAAATAAATTTATAATTTATTTGACATCAGTGTCGTCGTTGTTTGGTTGCCCGTAGAATGAATCTTCCACAACACACAAATTGTAATTCGCTTCATTTGTAGGAGATGGTATAAGTAGGGAGCGGGTTCACAGGATTCATGATTTATAAAATGGTCTGAGTTCTCTATGAACACTGCTCGTGACGAATCTTCAGTCCTGATATTTGAAACAGAGAAAGATGAGTAGATCAGTTCACGTGAACCTTTTCAAAGATGATGAACCTGAAAACTTTTCAGAAAGGAAGAGGAAGAAGGCTGAAGAGGTTGAAAGTGAAGAAATGAGTCATAAAGCTGCCAAACAGGTTTTCCAATTATAATTTAAATTATATGATGGAATTCTATTTTGAAAGTGATAGGGAAGCAGAAGTGACAAGGTAGAAATATAATTTCAAGATACATCCAAACGGGAGCTTCTACTTACACACACAACATACACTTTCTACACATCTCCCCTCACTACACTTTCTACACACCTCCTTTATTAAGTGTGTGTATAGAAGGAATTTAATGTGTGTAAATAGAAGCTCCCCATCCAAACATAGGCATTTTTTTTTTGCCCTTTTAGAGGCTCCGTGTATATAAAAATATTAAAAAATTTATTAATCTTAACCAAAAAAATATTTTTTCCCATTTAGAGGCTCAGTGTTCAGTAGAGAGAGATGTGATATGATGAAAAGCAACATTGCATTCCCTTAATTTGCAAGCTCGCTCACATGGTTTACCTTTCTGTCTCTCTACTCTCTCTCTCTCTCTCTCTCTATATCTCTCCCCCTCTCTCTCTCTCTCTCTCTCTCTATACACATTCATTCAGTGTATGTTTCATTTTTGATAAACTGAAGATATGTAGTGATTTTTGATTTTCAGGAATGTTAGATTTGGGGTTTGAAAGAGCTGCATTTGTCTGGTAATACTCAGATCTGATTCAATTTGTGCTCTTGTTGATCTATCACTGTGTTTTGTTGTATTTCTGTAATTAGGAATAGATCTCGGAGGAATTTGGGGTTTTTATTTCTTGATATGTGAATTTGCTTGGAATGTGTGTGATTTTCCATTTTCAAATCAATTAGCTGAATGAATTATAGTGGTTCTGCATTTGTTTGGTTATGCACGATCTGATTAACATTACTTTTCCATCTGATTCATAGTGGGGTTTTTACTGTTTAGTGTGTGAAACTTTAGAGGCAACTCGGTGTAGTTAATGGGCTTTTGTTCTTAATGCTTAAATTTGCATAAAAAGATGTCAAAGATAATTAATTGCATAGCTGTGACTAATGGGTTCTATTTTCATCACAATTGCTGCTTAAACAGCTTTCATGGATAGTTGGGAAGCCCTTTTTTCATTTTTTCTTGCCTTTAGAATGGATTCTAATTATAATTTCTTTTTTTTTTTTTGGCCCTAGAGGTTTCTCTAAAGGAAGTTGGGTGGTAGTGCCCTTTATAAGGTTCTAAATATTTGGATGAGGGAGACTCTCTCAACATGTTTTCCAACTACAGGGATATGTATGTAGGAATATTTGTAAAAGTTTTGGATGAGACAATCTTAGTAGGGAAACTTCTATGTTGTTATTATGTTTGTTGATGTCGAATGCATTGTTGTCAAATCATGAATGATTTTGGTAAGATTCATTTTATTTAATATGTAATATATAATTTTGTATTTTTGTATAAAAATTCATTCATAGTGTTTAAAATGATGTAAATATCAATCTAACTAAAATTTATGAATGTATATACATATAACATTATGTATGTCAATATAACTAATTGATCTCTTCTATATATCTTGATAGTTTGGTGAAAATGACTTTGTTTCTTGCATTATGTAAGCAAAAAAAAAAAAAAACTGAATCGCAGCGAATCGTAATGAATGGTAGCGAATCGCAATGAATCTCAGTGAATTGCATGATTCACTCAATTTTTGATTCAAGAACACGATTCGAATCGTTTTTGTTGAAACTCATATCGAATCGTATGAATCAAATCGTGAATCGTACGATTCTAACCATGGTCAAATGTGTTGAACACTGATACTTCTTGGGTGTTCCTAAAAATATGCAATTTTGTAGAAGAGACACACACACACAAACGCTCATGTACATTCATGTATATCTAATAGAGCGTCAGGGTAGTATGCATAACACAATAATATGAAACTTTGAGTTCTCTAAGTCAAGTTTCATCTTCCACATTGCAAAATTGATGTATGGAAATTTGGAACTATTTTTTTTTTTTTTTTTGATTTTTTGATTTTTGAACAGCAACATAAGTAATTTTATCGAATAAAAAGAAAAACAGTACAAAGGAGGACAAGGAGTCCTCAAAGATCAAAAGAAAAAGGACAAAATAAAAACCACACAAAAATGACACAAAGATAAAAAATTATGCGTCACAAATAGCCATCCAATCTCTAGAGATCAAGAAAAGCAGAATCTATCTCAATGGTGGAAATTTAGAACTTAATTGACATTCTGTAGTCTATATTGGTCTTGCAACATCGGTGTAGGTTTGAGTATGAGAACATAATCCTGCTGCTTCTGCTTATTCTTTATCTTTGCTTTTACTCTTTGAATCTTCCCAGGTTGCATGATATTCAATTGGTTTTGTATCATTCTCAGTTTGCGTTACATATGTTTGAGCTGTAATTGAATTAATGCACAGAATTGAGTTCAGGTTGTTTTGGTTTCAGATTTTGGTCAACGTGCAATGGGTAAATCACCAGGAAAATGGATCAAAACCGTGCTTTTTGGGAAGAAATCATCCAAATCTAATTTTTCCAAAGGAAGAGAGGTACTGTGAATGTATTGATCAATGGGCAGCTAAATTCTTGGATGGGTTGTAGCTTGAGAATGGATTGAACTTAATGAAAATGTCTATTTCTCATAACCCTTTCTACCAGTTGATGCTTTTAATTTATTAGTTTTAACTTGCGTTTGCAATTGCTTCAACTCAACAAGATTTTCCACGCATATAGAAACTGTTTCCTAATATATGCTTTGGTTCTTATGTGAAGAAAGTAGGAAATGAGAAAGAGGTATGGGTTGCTGCAAAGGCACCAGAAGCTGATTTAGCATTGGATCCTCCCGTGGCTTCAGATTTTGCCTTGAATACTGTTGCTACAAATGAAAAGAACTTGGAAGAACATGGAGAGGGTGCAGACCTACCTCTTGAAGCAGGGATATTACTTCCTGGGAATAGAGATACAGATACAGAAGGAACCTCACAACTGGATGCACTGAATGATCCTGAAAGAACCAGACGAGACCAATCTGCCACCAAGGTCCAGGCAGCTTTCAAGGGTTATTTGGTAATTTTCACTCGCCCAAAAGTCCCAGAGTACTATTTTGTGGTGAAAAGTTGTTGCCTTCAATAGGTTAGGGGTTGGGTATCAATTTTCTGCCAACGTTCTGGCTCTGATTGTGTATCAAATTCTCAATCGAATTCAACAAACTCTGATAGTAAAAATATATTATACATATCTTACAAGGAAAAAATGTTTCTTATGTATATTCTCTCTCCTATAACATTTTTGGTAAGTTTTATTTGTTTTAAAAAAATATCACTACTGATTTGAGTGTTTTATTTGAAGGCTCGACGAGCATTTTGGGCCCTCAAAGGGATAATAAGGTTGCAGGCGCTTGTTCGTGGGCACTTGGTGAGGAGACAAGCTGTTTCTACTCTGCACTGTATGCTGGGAATTGTCAAGTTACAGGCCCTTGCTCGTGGAATAAACATCAGGCGTTCTGATGTTGGCCTTCAAGTGCAAAAGAAATGCATTCTCATAAAGCCTCTGGTAACCTCTTAGAAGGACAATGCTAGTAGTTTTAAGATCATACAAAATCTGTTATCATCTGCCAAAGTTGCTCATTATTTTCTTGCATATGTTAAGAGTTCATGTTTGACATTTATGAAAAGTTCATGGCACAAATAGTGACATTCTTTAGAGTCAATCTAATTGGGTGATTTCATACCATCAATCTTGTAAAAGTTGCATGCAACCTTTCCCCTTGCCTTCTAGATTTCTAAGGATAGACACGCTATCTAGTTCATATACTCTATTTACAAATAATGACTTCATTAATGATAGAGCTGTATACAATGTAAATTTGTATTGACTTGCTTACATTCTTCGAAATTTGGTTCTCTTCTCCCCAATAAACACATGGAATTTGGTGCATTATTGTTGTTTATTGCAAGGAAAAAAAAAATCTGTAATGTACTTCAATTCTTAATTTGTCATCCGATGGAAGGAAATTATATATTTATGTTAAAAAAAAAAAAAAAAGAGGGAACAAACTGGAAGTTGGCGCTTGTTTACCAAGACATCTTGGCAAACTCTTCCAGCTATGCTAGTGAAAAATAGAAAATAGAGAAGGAAGCAAGCCCTCCTATAGTGGCTAATGCCCTTGGGCACTGGTAGGTCATCTGTATTGCCCCACCTCACTTGATTGGAGAGAGAAGAGAAGACCAATCTTGCTTCGGCTTCTATGCCTATGGTCATTGGGTCAGCTAGTATTTTTTTCTGAAGTTACGGTGAACTCAGCTGTTTATAGTGAAACTTTGCTTCCCATTCACTGAACAACCCCCCTTTTGCAAGTGTTAACTATGCTTCAAAGGGCAAATTCCACCTATTGTTTGTGCTATTGAATTAGGCGATTCAAAAATCAATTTCTTTCTCAATCCCCTCTATCAGAAAAGGTTAAGGCTGCCATTAGCTTAGTTACAACTCCTACTTCTGAGATGATAGGAATGAACAACCCTCTTGTTGCAACACTTAACGATAGGACATGACATGCCTTCTAAGGGAAGAAAATTAAAAAAACCATATCTCCTAGACTGTTGCTTTGCCAAAGAGTGGCACCATTGTTACCTAAAGGAGCAATGATATTACTACTCATAAAGTAGAAGCCTGTGCGCCTTTTGTTTATATTTCATGTAGTACTTCTAAGTCCGGGGGGTGGCTCGCATTAGGTAGTAGCCAATAAAGAACTTTGTTTTTGTAACCTTTTGTATCATTAATTTGTTAAGAAGGAAGGGTTTGTTGATTGAGATTTGTACATTGCATGCCTTTTTCTGAGGTTACCTTGTTGAAGTAGTATTGCATGTCTCAATTCTAACTCACATGTTTATATACATCTTTTAATCAGGAAAGCACACTTGTGGACCGCATTGGAGTTAACCCATCTGTGAAGATACCAAAGCTGTCAGCAAATGATTTTTTTCGTGAGGTAAGTTCTGCATTGCATCATGAGTGAAGATATGTGGTTGTGATTTGTGAATGTTTCTTTCTCCTGAACTAGCCACAGAGTTATCATAAGTGTAGGTCATATAATTCAAGATAGTAGTAATTTTATTTATAATCGCTCATAGTTTTACTACACAAGTTTCTTCTTCTTCTAGCCAAAGTGATGCATCTATAGTTTCTACCCGAGAATTTCAAGTCACGGATAAGAAATTGAAGTTAAATTTTTAGATTGATCAGGTCTTAATAATTGATCTAGGCTAACATTGTTTACTAGAAAATGGGCATATGAAGTTGCAAACTTAGACATAATTTTTAAAATCTTCTCCAGAGGCTTTTAGAAGTTCAAACCATTCTGACGACATGATTTGGCAACAGATAAACCTGTGACATAACTTGCAAAAAAACACAACTCAATCAAATCAACTATAGAAAGCTCATTAACTTTTGAATTTTTTGCACACCTCATAGTTGATGGTGAGGAAGTTTAAGTTTAAAAAGTAGTAAGTAATAACTAATTGTTAGTATGTACCCATTTCAATTGCGTATTGGTCCCTTGATCTCTGATTTTTTCCTTTGTAGCCCTTTTGTTTCACATTCGGCAGGTGACTGATTACCTCATTTTTTTGGGGTCTTTTATAGCTTCTTGCTTCATCCCCCACTGCAAAGTCTCTACGTCTACAGTATGATTCCACAGAACCAAATTCAGTCCTAAACTGGTTAGAACGCTGGTCAGCATCCCTCTTGTGGAAACCAATTCCCTCAACAAAGAAAGTTCCTGGCTCAAAATCCCAGAAGAAGAAGGTTAACCCACAAACTGTTGACCCTGAAACAGGCAGGGTAAAGCTTAGTGTCCGGAGGATTCCTCCTTTAAACCTTGACAATGTCTCGACTCAATCCACCTCTGAAATTGAGAAACCAAGACGTAACCTTCGGAAAGTCTCGAGTCATCCAGCAGAGTCAGTGCAGGAACATCCACAAAATGAGCTTGAGAAGGTCAAACGCAGTCTGAGAAAGGTTCACAACCCTAATACGGAGGGCACCATTCAGTCTGAGGCTGATAGTGAGAAGCCAAAGTATGGTCTGGAAAAGGTTTTGAGCTTTGCAGATCAAAATACTGCAGAGGAGAAGATCAGTGACTCCGGTGAGAAGATAAAGAAAGGAACAACTGTCACTGTGTCCAAACTGCCTGATATAGAAGCAACTCTAGAACCACCAGTGGTGAGTGAGGCAAATGATTTGTTATGTGATGATCAAACTGCAATAGAATCCCAGCCTCCAGAAAATAGTGGAAAACATGAGGGTATTCCTGTGACTAATGGAGAGTTAAGATCTAGGGAAGATATAACTGTCAATGAGAGTCAGAAATCTGCCCGGAAGGCTTCTTCTGCAGCAAAGCAGGAACGTGCGGAGAATGGGGTACAAAACAGACCTGCAGTGCCAAGTTATATGGCAGCAACTGAATCTGCAAAAGCAAAACTGAAAGCACAAGGCTCACCAAGGTTGGACCAAGATGGAATTGAGAATCAGAATCTCACTAGGCGTCATTCTTTGCCAGCTTCAACTAACAAGAAAACAAATTCGCCGTCGCCAAGGGCACAGAGACCAATACATTCGGGTGGAAAAGGTGGAAACAAAAGTGATAGATCTATGTTGTCATCTAGAGATGGAAATGGTAAGAAATGGAAGAACTCAAAACTTAATTTGTTTTTTTTAATCTTCCCATGCACAACTATGTTCATTTCTGTTTTTTTTAAAAGTCTTTTGGAAGCATTTCCTGAAGCATTTCTGAGGGTGCATTTGATAGAGTGAAAAATATGATGGAAAGTAAGGTGATAGAAAATTAAGTGAAAGAAATAAAGTAAAAGGAAAATTTAGTTTATAGTATGCAATTTTATTAAGATGAAATTTTTATGAGAAAGTTGAAATGGTTTGCTACTTTCACTATAAAAATAAAAAGTAAAATAAAAAAATTCCTGAATTGTTTTCAAGAAACTGGAAGTTAATTTACTATGCTAATATGGATTGTACAAGAAAGATAACTTTCGTGCATTTTCCACCGTTCTCATGCGAAACAAACGCCCTTTCCTCCACTTTCATCCTCCACCCCACCTCACACCACCCCACCCCACCCCACCCCACATTGTCTAGTGGTTTTGTTCTTCCAAACTGAAGTGCAATATCTTGACGCTGACTGAGGTAGATTAACACAGCTTGAACAGTTCATAGACAATAGTCATGTTAATTTCTGATAGGATATTCTTTTTGGGAGGATCTAGAAATTGAGGAAAGAGTCCATTGTTGACCATTTCACATTTGATTCAATCTATCAAACCATTTTTCTACATTGCAGAGGTGATATCTGTTAATCTTAGAACTAATTAATTGTCAAAAAAATAAAAATAAAATAAAACCCAACTAAAATTTTCTACTTTTATCAAATCCTTGAAAGTTGTTTGCTTGTTTCTCTTGATTTCAGTGAAGGCTATCCAAGCAGAATGGCGAAGATGATTTTGACAGAAAATCAGGGTCCCAAAGGTGAGGTTTTAAGTCCATTAGAATTCCGAGTTTGTCTTTGTGGTGTATGATTATGTCATATAAACCATCATATTGACATGTAACTACAGATGTATTTGGGTGTGTTAAAAAAGCCATTCCATATTGTCTTCTTCGCATCAGAGGTGTTTTTTCTGAGTGATGTATATCATATGTTGTGTTGTGCTGTACTTGCAATTAAATTTACTATGAAACTGGTTGGTGTTGACATGATTCTGGCTTTCTGTTCATAATGCATTTTTGGTTTTGACCTACTTCCTTTACTCAGTGAATTACAAATGCAGAATAGTTTCCACAATGGAATCACCTTTTTAAGTGTGTTAGAATGCAATAGCGATGAGCTTTTTCTGTTGTTTTCATGAACGTGCTAAATTTTCACTGGTGCTGATTTCATGCATCTTGTAAACATACATGGAGAAGTATTTTTGAGCTTTACAGGGTTGAATTTGGAACATAAATCCTTTGCTTTCTATCAAAGTTTGTTTATTGAACTTCTTGTGAGCTTATTGAGTTTGTAAAATTTGCAGCATGCTATGAAATTGTAGAAAGTTTAGTGTCTTCTAAATGTTATATGAAACGGGTGGGGTGTCTGTAAAAAATTGTTTGTTGTCAGTTGAAAAAAAGTCAAATATCTAAAGTAACTTTTTCATTCACAAAATAATATTTTATCTACTTTTCAATTATATTTTCTTTTGTAACTTCTAAAAGAGTGGAAAAATTAAACGAAGATGCTAAAAGAATAAATCCCAAACACACTCTAAACATTGTTCCTGGCAAGTTGAAGTAACTCCATTCATATTTCACTACAAATCTATTATCACTCATTCGATTTTGGCAACAAAAATGTATTACAAGAAAGAACACCCAACACTAGGAAAAACTGGACTGTTGACACAAAAGCTTCTTCAAAAACCTCTAAAAACTATCAACACACGGCTCCCATTGTTCTACAATGATATCAGGAATTTCAAAATTTAAAATTCTTACAAGTTTAGCACAATTCCTTGAACCGGCCCTTCATGGCCTAATCTCGTGGGAGGAGATGGAAGTACTAAATTTTGAACTTTATCAGGGATTGGTGTCTCATCCGAGTGTCCGGTAATGCAGAGGTTTCCATTGGAGTCTTGTCCCCAGTATATCTCCACCATCAGTCCTCTAGGGTTATGTGGTGATTCTGTTCTAGGAATTCCTATATGCTTCACTCCCACTGGTATCTGTATAAATCATTTCATCAACAACAAAAATGACCCCCCAAAAAAAGAGAAAAAAAAAGAAGAAAAGATATATCAATTAGGCATGTATAAGAATCCTGATTGAGCCAGGCAGATCCACAAAAATAGTGCCCAAGGCCACAATGGGTTTTTTTTCTAACGTTATAGGGTGCGGGCCAATACTTAGGTGCAAGCCCAGACAGGCTAACTATCCAAGCACACGGGCCAAATCATCAGATTACCTCCCACTTGTCAATAGGCTAGGCTGTCTGAGGTTAACCCAATGATTGTGACAAGGATTTTTTATTTGTTTTTCCTCATATTTTCTACCTAGCTTGAGGTTCGGACTAATAGGCTGCCTCTCACAAGTCAACATGCCACATCACATGGATCAACAGACCAAGCCAACTGCGGGCCAGGCTTCAACTCTAGGCCTAAGCCTAGCCCAATTCTCACTTGGGTCAGGCCAAGTTGCGGGCCTTCAGGCTAAATAATGAGCGTTGATTAATTTGTTTGTTTGTCATTTATAATAGAGGTTAGAGGCACCTACTTACCAACATTGAAGTCCCTGATGTCAAGGTCAGAGTTACCAAATTATTCTCAACAGTGGCAGTTTCTAGTGCTGCTTTGCTTGCAACATTCAAGAAGACTTCTTCAAGAGTTGTGAGGCCGAGTTGTATGTCAGCTATACCAAATTCACTTTCCCTTTCTTGTAGTTCCGCAAAGAAATTCTGATACAAAAAATTCAATTGCAAGAAAATGCAATTGAATGAAAATGCATATCAAAAGCAAGGCAAAGTAGACTGGGAAACTTTTTATTAGCATTTTGGCTTGAAACTCGTATCGAATTGTGCAAATCAAATCATGAATGCTTACCGTCAATAAGTGCTCCTTCTCGTTGGCAATAACATAGCTGAGGAAGTAGTTGGTCTCCTCCTTCGGCACCACATTCAAATGCTGTCAAAATAATCCACAAGTCAAAACAAAGCATTCCACGGCAAAAAAAAAAAAAAGAAAAAAAAGGAAAAAAAAAAAATTCTCAAACCAAGCTTTGAAGCCCAACTTACATGTTTAAAGAACTTCCTTAAAGCTTCATGGCGTGTTTTAGCAATGGCTTCCTCTTCGGATGTAGTGGTATCGGTGAAGCTCATATTAGCAACTATACCAGATCCAAACCTTGACTTCAGTCTGATGGAGGTTCCAATGCAGCGAAGCGTACCCTTTGCCACGATTCCTATTCTGTCACTTAAAATGTCAGCTTCTTCCATTGAATGTGTAGTTAGGATAATAGCTCGCCCTTTCTTCGCATTCTCAATTATGTCCCAGACATGCCTCCGAGTTATTGGATCCATACCGGTTGTCTGCACAATAACGTGAAGTTTCCATAGCCAGATCAAGTAAATGACCATATATATATGAAGAGCAATGATCTTCTAATTTGTTTACCGGTTCGTCTAAAATGACCAACTTTGGGTCACCAATAAGGGCTATTGCAACACTAAGGCGGCGTTTCATTCCTCCGCTGTAGCTACCAGCTCTCCTTTGGGCTGCCTCGGTAAGTCTGACCTCTGCTAATGATTTCTGTGCAACCTGTGTATGAATAAGCATTAGTCTTAGAAAAACATTTGATAATCTAGCCAATCAATTCTGGCTATTAATTTAGCTCATCCAATTGGAAGAGAGTTTGCGGTTTGTTGAGCACGCACCAATTTGATTGAAGAATCCGGCAGGCCTTTGATACTGGCAAAAAGGTGGAGGTGCTCTTCACCAGTCAATATATCCCAAAGGATATCAAACTACGAAAAGTGGAACAAAATTAGTCTCACTTTTTGACCGTTCCTAGACCCTACAGTAACAAGAGTGCCTCGTGCACTGGCTGCCCTTTTTTACGGTTTGAATACTGAAGAAAAATATTAAAAAATGAAGGAAAAAAGTTACCTGGGGACAGACTCCTATAATTTTTCGGATATTTGTCATGCCAACGGAGCTTCTAACAGAATGTCCATATATTAGTGCTGTTGACAAGATACTTATTGTTAGTTGGGTTGTTCCTCACTTTATCCAAGCAAGCCAAGTTAGTTGTAACTCATGAACATAAAAACTTCAAATAAAACCAATATTACCATCTCCACTTGTCACGGGGGCAATGCCAGTCAAACAACTAATTGAAGTGGTTTTTCCAGCTCCATTAGGTCCAAGGAGGCAGAATAGCTGATCCTTTGGAATGTTCAACCATATGCCCTGAAGATTGCATTTATGTTATATGGTTATTCTCAGCAGAAAGTCTTTCCTCCCTCAACTTCTTGTAGTGTTTGGACTAGTTAACATGATTCATGCTAAACAATGAGGATACAAGCACATTATTCTTCTTCTTTCATGGGGTGTAAACACTAAATTTAGCTATGGTGTTTGCAGGAAGTAGGAACAATGAATAATTTAGTTGGACCTCAATTATAGTGTAAATGATACAATATAGTGCTTTATCTCAACCTGACCAACCTGCCCAAGTAGACACTGCCGGGTACTAAATGCAAAAGGTAAAAGATGTTTACCTTAACAGCATGGAAATGTGACTTTCTTGTTAACTTACAGCAACCGATCTCTATCTTCCCAGGATATGTCTTTACAAGCCCACGTATTTGAACTGCAACGTTTGGATCAACTATACCTTCCTTTGCTTGCTGTTTGACCGTGTTTTCCTCTTCAAAGACATCCTCATCATCTGGAGTTTTATGTTCAACTTGTGGGACTGAATTTAGGAAACTAAAAATGCTACCGTCTAAAGAAACAAAGATAAAGGGTGTCACCAAAACTAGCCAACAACAAGAGAGCAGAAGGAAATCAGATAATAATTTCAAATTCAATTACCTTCAACCTTGTTTCCACCTTTCCCTGTCCAGTACCCTGGGTTCAAAAAGTAGATGATAGACTTTCTCACACCAGATGAGTTCAGAATTATATTGTCCAAGTAGAGAGCCAAAACAAACCAAATGCAGAATGTTGCTAAAAACCATATCAAAATGCCATTCTGTCAAAAACATGGAAACGGAATCAACTTCAATGCATGCATTGAGCTTTATTGGAGAGCAAAACCACGAAGAGAACAAAAGAAATTCAGATAAAAGCATTCGTGGGATTACTTTTAAGTCGAAAGTATAAGAGACCAAATCATGCAAATATATCAGGCTAGCAGTAAACATACAATTGTTATCACACAATCTGGCACTGAACACTCAGATCGCTTACTCCAGCTGATCCCATCACTTTTAGCGGTAGCAGTTGCAAATGCAAGTAACTCAATGGCTTTGGAAAGAAGATTTGGAGGGAAGAGTGACCACATGATTCGATATATAACAGCAACTTTCTTCTTGTAGGGAAAACCTGTTAATCGTAGCATCTGCATAGACAAAAACAGATCTGTTATGACCATTCAGTCAATAGCTCACTTCAGAATTTTGAAAAGGAGACCCAAGAACTCTTTCCATTATGTTACAACTATAGTGGAGATGGAAAAAAATTAATAGATAAATAAAACTTGCCTGACCCATAAAGCCAAGAATAAATATTAAGAAACCCATAGTTGTGGCTGCAGATGACCTTTGAATGACAGTTGACAGCGTGAAGGCAAAACCAATCTAGTGTCAGGAGCAAGGGAAAGTAGATCAGCTATCAAAATCTCATACTGAGGCTTGCTCGAGTCTTGATCAGAAATAGGGCTAGGCCTGAGTATGCAGATAGAAAATTTAGACTGGAAGAAAGAGAATTACCATACTGAATTGGAAGAGAAAGAACACAAGAAAGACAATTGCAAAACTGTTGCGCGTGAAAAAGGGAAACTGAAACATCATTCCACAGAGAACAGTGAGAAGCGATGAAAAGAGTGCAAAAAGTGTCTCCCATGTAAGCCATGACAACCAGTAGGCAGTATCATAAAGACCCATCATAGTCATTGCCTGTGAGTCAAATGTGATATGGAAAAAAAATAATAACATATTATTCTGGGAATCAAGGACCAAAGAAGGCTAGTTTCTCTTAAGAACAAACATATAGTAACAAATCATTACCTGGCGAAGTTTGAGTTCCTTCTCTGTCACCAAAGAGCTAATTTGAAAGACAAAACCAAACATTGCAATTGCAAGGAAAAAGGCTGGTCCTGCTTCTTGTATAAGCTTACTTTTTAACTTGGCTTGCTCATTAGGGTCATTAAGAGAAGCTCCCAATCCAGGGTGAGCAAATTCCTTCAGACTAACCACCCAACTAAAGTTGGGATCTGAGCACATTCAAAATCACAGAATACGCGGTACATTTAGCCAAATAAAGTTACATATGTCCAGATATCCTCTGTACCCAAAATTCTGTGATCAAAATCTCTATTTCTGTATACTCAATGCACTCCCAATTAAAGAAATTTGGATACAGAGGATCTTGTGCCTGTTTCAGGCATCAAAGCATCTCAATGCATATTGAAAACAACGGATCTCATAACATGAATCTGCATTTAATACCTCCAATTAAAGTCCTTGCTATTTCACGCTCAGCGGCTATTTGAAGGGGTATTTGGAATTTAAAAGTGGGATCTTCATTTTGATTTCGCTTGGCAATTTGAGTTGAATTGGTTTGTACACCATAGCTTATGACAGTTTTATTTCTTACTGCAAAGTGCAGAGCTCCAGGGCAATGCGTAGGATTGTTATAAAGCCATTCATCTACTTCCTTCTTTGTTCTAAATGATTTAACCTGCACAATTTTATGTAGGGTTATATATGTGATCATATGCACTATTACAAGGGGGAAAGCATAGACAAAAACATTTTCCATGTCACATCTTCTTCAAATGTTGAAGTTAATGCGTTTCATTTCACCAATTAGCCAAAAATGCTAGAGTCTACAGACACGAAACTAACAACCGAAAAACATAAAATGGTTTGCAGTTATCACTATTACTTGAGAATTTGCAAACTCAAAATACAGAACCAGAAAGAAATTTTAAAAAGTATCAGCAAAACTATGAATACCACATCTAACCAATGTTTCTATTTGGTTTCGTTTTCAGAATCTGTTTTCCGAAAAACACCAAAAACTAATCTGGTGAAAAAAACAATTAATTCAAAAGCCGTTTCATTTTCATGTTGTTTTATGCAGAAGTTTTTTTTGGAAAATAGAAAACATATTTTTGACATTAGTTTAACCAAATTACTTTCTAATAATTTAAAAAAAAAAAAAAAAAGATTTTGGAAGCAAAACCAAACAGATTTAACTCAAACCAAAATAGAACTTTTGTTTTACTGTATCTAACAAATCTAAAATTCACAAAAACATGCTATAATGACATGACGTAGCATTTTTCCCCCCAAAACTTGTATCATTACGTAAGCAGAGTTCGCAAACTCAAAATACAAAGCAACAAAAGAAAGAAATTTCAGAAAAATAAGAGCCAACATAGGACTAGGGAAGTCACGTAAGCCCCTAAGTTTGTAATATTTACTATTAATGCTCCTCCTAAAATTACTGTAAAATTATTTTTGTATTTTAAAAATTTTAGAAGTAGTCTATTATATATTGGCCATTCATTCTTGTATACTCTGAAAAGTTAATGGTAAGAATTGAATTAATTGATCATTTGTTTAGTTGATTATTTTTCTCCATTGTGGGGCTGGAGTTGATAGTGTTGAACTTATTAATCGTGGATTCAGTTGAGTTGTTAATTGTGAATTTCTAAGCCATATCGACATAATTCTCGTTATAATTGTAATATTGAATCTCAACAATCTCTTGTTGTTTATTGTGAGCAATTTGTAGCCCCTCTGCATTGAATCAAAACTTCACAAAAAAAAAAAAAAAAATGGAAAATTTGAAATGGATAGGACGATGAAACCTTGTTAGGAGGAATAGGACGAGAAGGATTGTTGTTCCTAATTCGGTGGACAATGGATACAATTAGAGCGGTATCATTGCCGCTCCAAGCGAAGTCGAAACAGGGGAGAGTGATGAAAAACTTGTCCTCGCAGGGAGGAATTGGAGGAGCGAGAAGAGGCTGGGGATCGTAGATGGAGTTTGGTTGATTGGCTAGGGCTTGACTGATGGCGTAGAGGAGGAAGACGAAGAAGAAAGGAGAGAGAAGTTGAGCAATTGTGGATCGCCTGTTACGCCATGAAAGGATAATGTTCTTCTTCAACAGAGCTTTGTATTGTTGAATCAACAGACCCAATCCACTCTGCAACTCCATTTCTCTCTCTCTCTCTCTCTCTCTCTCTCTCTCTCTCCTTCCTCTCTCTGTTTTTCTGTTTTTTTCTTTTCCTCTCTAGAAATCTATGGTGGGGGATTTAGGTCAGTTATAGAGAGGGGGTCGATTCCATTTTCAAAGGCCTTGCTAAAAAAAAAGCGCGGTTTATACGTCTGGTGCATGAGAAGATGCTAGGTTATTTTAATTTTTGATTATTTTATAATTATTTTAGTAAGTGGAAAGTTTTGTGTTTACGATAATGATTAGATTTTTTTATAGTTGAATGTGATATTTGTAAAAGAAAAAATAATGAGATTATAGATTTGATATGATATTTTATTTTGGGTAAATTAAACTGACACCCCTAAGGTTTGTATTTATTACCGTTCTCTCTTACCTTTTGGAAATTACATCTCCTTCCCTGAGCTTTAATGTTTCATTACAGATTCCTCCTCAGCAATTTAATTTTTTTAAATACCAATTTGCCCTCACTGGGTAAATTATATTGACACTTCTCACATTTTAAAAATTACAACCCCCTCGCTAAGGTTTAAAGTAGCATTGTCAATTGTTCCCTGGGTTAGTATTAGTTGGAAAAAAATTAATTGAAAAAAATTTTGTTAGTAAAATTTTTAAATTTCTATTTAAAAATCAGTGTAAACTTATTTTTTGAATTTACGTTTTTTTTCCTTAAATTTACAAGCGGAGGCAACAATTTATAAACAAAAAAAATTATCAAACAAGTTTTTATGACAGTTTTTAAAATTTTTGTAAATATAAATTGAAAACTGAAAACGAAATGGTTACCAAACATGTCTCAGATGGTAAAAATGTCGTAAAATTAACAAATAATTAAATAAGTTACCAACGTAAAAAATGACTTGTCAAAAGATTTTTAGGTTATGTATGGTTTGATTTTTAGAATTTTTTTTTTAAAATTTAAAATTAATTTGGTTAAGAAATAAAAAATAAAAAATAATTATCATTTAAGGATAAAAAATAATTATTATTTTAACTTTTGGGCAGGTTATATACATACGTATGACTGTTTCAATTTAATTTGTGAAAAATTATTTTTAACCACTCGAAAGATAAAAATTATATAAAAATGATAATTATTTTTTTATTTCTTAACCAAATTAATTTTTAATTTTACAAAAAAAAAATTCTAAAAATCAAACCATGCATAGCCTAAGAATCTTTTGATAAGTTATTTTTTACGTTGGTAACTTATTTAATTATTTGTTAATTTTAATTAATTTTTACCATCTGAAGTTTGTTTGATAACCATTTCGTTTTCAATTTTCAATTTATATTTACAAAAATTTCAAAAATTGTTATAAAAATTTGTTTAATAATTTTTTGGTTTGTAAATGATTGTCTCAGTTTATAAATTTGAGAAAATAACTTAAATTCAAAAAATGAGTTTATGTTGGTTTTTAAACATCAATTTAAAAATTTTACTAACAAAATTTTTTCTAATTAATTTTTTTTTTCAATGAATTTTTTTCCAACTAATACTAACCGAGGGGACAATTAGTAATACTACTTTAAATCTTAGGCAGGGGATTGTAATTTCTAAAATGTGAGGGGGTGTCAATGTAATTTATCTAGTGAGGGCAAAATTGGTATTTAAAAAAAATTAAATTGCTGAGGGAAAAATCTGTAATGAAACTTTAAATCTCAGAGAGAGAGATGTAATTTCCAAAAAGTGAGGGGAAAACTATAATAAACATAAACCCCTGGGGTGTCAATGTATTTTACCCTTTTATTTTATTAATTATTTTAACTTATTTTTTTATTTTTTATTTTTTATTTTTTTTTATAGATTTTAGCCTGAAAAGAGGCTAAAATTTTTCTTGGTGTGCTTCATCAATTGAGTTGTAGAAAAAATAAGAAATCATGATACACTCTGTCCTCATTCAGAATGAGCTAATTTAACATGACTAATTTTTTTTTGTTTAAGAACAATTTTGCTTTTTAAAAAAATATTTTTAGTAGTTGATTTGATAGTTATTTTTTTAATAGTTGATTTGATAGTTATGAAAGAAAAAATGAAATAATTATAATTTAGATGTGACATTTTGTATTATTGATTAAATTAGTCTGTTTTGTCTAATAGCTCAAGTTATGTGAAAAACATTTTTTTAAAAACATTTTGTGAATAAAAAATATATATTTTTATGTTTGGTGGTGATGGTAAGATGAGGGTAGAGATGGTGGCATGATGATAGGATAGTGGTAACACTGATAATAGCAATGGTGGTGAGATGGTGGAGTGGAGGTGAGAGGACTTGATGGGTCGGTGCCCGATCCAACGCTTTGCTATGCCCAAGTGTGCAAAATGTCTGCTATGTTTCCAGAGTTAGGCCTTCTGCTTAGTTGCCAGTTAGACATTTTGCCAGACAGGGCCGCCCTGGCCAAAGGCCCAAAACTAGGGTCTTAAATTTAAGGAAAATGTATCGTAGCTCAAATTTTGGAACTCAAAAGTGGCTCAAATGGCCAAAACGACGTCGTTTTGGCCATTTGTATGTTGTTCTGTACTCAAAACGACGTCGTTTTGGCCATTTGAGCGACTTTTGAGCCACAAAATTTGAGCTACGTAGCATTGTCGTAAATTTAATAAAATGTTATAGGTCAATGTCTTTTTTGAAACAATTTAAAGGGGCCCAAAATATTTTATTGGGTCTATGTATAATTTAACCCATATTTATTTAAAAGTGTAGTCTGACCCATATTTATTAAAATGAAAATATATATTAAAAAAAAGTGTTTGGACCTAAGAAGAACAATACATACAATATATGGGTCATAATTTTTTTTTTCCCTTCTTTATCTATTAGATTTTAGTAGAATAAATAATTTTGTCCTAATTTTTTTACCTAGGTCTTTATTAGTTTTAATTGAATAATTTTTTCATAATTTTTTTGTCCTAATTTTGTTTTATTAAATTGTTTTGTTTATGATTTTAATAATTATATGTGCAAGTAAATTTTTTTGTGACTATAAACAAATAAAGAAGTTGTAACTTATCGTTTTATCCATTATTTTTTTTTTTCAATATAAAAGAGACTCCCATTTTTAAAATTGGCCTTAAACCTCCTAAATCTCAGGTCGACCCTGTTGCCAGAGACCTTAATGGTCATCAATCCGGCTGAAATCTCCCTCTCAAAAGCCTGTGAAACTTGACCTTTCTTTTTCAGGTAATTTGATTATCTTTATTGAATTCAATTTCAAGTAAAGATAATAGGGGTTGCTATTACCATATTTAAACATGAATTTAGCTTCTGTCCATAACGTGCTTTGAACAAATATTTCTATTTCAATAAATAAGATTATAATACAGTATTTAAATTTTAAAATTACATTTAAACATTTTCAAATCAAAATTATAATAAATATATATCAATGTTAATGTTATGTAATTATTAATCATAAAAGCAAATATTTTACGTATTATATTAATATAATGAAGAGAATTTCAATCCGAGTATCACAAAAGAAAAGCCATCCTCATGAAAAGTAACTCAAGAATCAGAAAAGCACTATCTATAAAAAAAAAAAAAGAAAAAAAAAAAAGAAAAAAAAAAGAGAAAACTAATCAGTGCATGGTTGATTCTCTGAGGCTTTTTCCAAAATAAGCCAACCTACTAACCTATTTCCCAAACTAAGCCTAATTTGGCCGAAATTCTCAAAATAAGCTGAAGCGTGTTTCCAAATCACGCTTTCAGCATATTTTTGGCCTCACAAAATGAATAAAATCATAAAAACATAGTTATAAATCACGCTTTTGATTAAGAAAACGTTATTCCTATTAGTGTTTTCATCTTTAGTGAAAGCGTGTTTCATAATCACGTTTTCAATAGAAAGCGTGGTTAGAAATCACGCTTTTAAAGAAAATTTGCTTTTAAAAGAAAGCGTGATTCGTAACCACGCTTTTAAAAGTTATATAAAATGGCTCACCCTCCTCATTTGCAACCACGCTTTTTAACTTCGTTTTTTCTCCCTTATCAGTTCTCCCTCTACTCTCACTCTGCTTTTACTCTCTCTCTTCGTGGGTTCTCTGCTCTCACTCTCTCTTTCCGTGGGTTTTCTGCTCTCTCTCTGTGGGTTGCTCTCTGCTCTCTCTCTCTCTCGCTGGTATGTGGATTGTCTGTCTGTCTGTCTGTCTCTCTTTCTCAGTTTGAATTTTATGTGTTGATTTTGTTTGTGAAAATGTGAATGTGGATACAATGTGGGTAGACTAGGGTTTGTGAATGTGAAAATGTTGTAAATTGAAATTGATATCAAAGTGGGTAGAATAGGGTTTGTGAATTGAATTGTGGTTTTGAATTCACAGATTGAACTGTAGCCCTAGCCCTAACCCAATTCTAGGTTTTCAAATTGAACCCTAACCTTAACTCAAAGTTTGTAATGCAAATTGAACCCTAGCCCTAACCCAATTCTAGGGTTTTCAATTGAATTTGAATTCACAAATTAGGGTTAGAGTTTTTTATTTTTTATTTTTTAATTCACTATTGAATTCTAGGGTTTTTATTTTTTGATTGTCAGACAAATGTTCACAAAAATAATAAAAAATAAAAAATTTAAACTCTCTTAAAATAGATAATAAGAATCTTATAAAAATTGTAAATTCTGTATAAAAATGAGTGCAACAGAGAATGAATAATTCTTTTAAACTCTCTTAAAGACTTTTTTTAATATTATTTTTTATATTTATTAGTGTTGTTTGAACATAATTACTAAAATTTGCTTATACGGATTAAAATATTAAGGAATCATTTCAAGAACTCAAAAAGATAAAAATAAATAAATAAATGATTTTGTTACTTCATAGTTTACCAAAATTTAGTACACAATTTTTAAAAATATAAAATTATATGAAAACAATAATTTAAATGCAACAAAATTTTACTTAAATGTTACTCTTCTTATATTTTTAATTGCAAAGTTACTAATTAAACTTGCATAATGAAGCTTATCTATTATATCATTTTCAATGGATAATATAATAAGCTGCAAAATTACTAATTAAACATTACTCTTTTTAATTTTTTTTGTTTGGTTGGCTAGCTGAATTAAAAAAAATAATTTTGGACCTTTTGGATTTAGACTCCATTTGAGCGAGGCTTATTAAGAATATTTTAATTTTGAACTTAGCATAAAATATATAAATTTTTTGGATCCCAATTTTTACATAATCTTGAATTTAAACTTTTTGTTTTAAAATGATAGACTCAAAATTAAGAATGATAATGGGGCAGGCCAATGTACGGATCTACTCATATCAGATTGAGAGAGATAAATACGGACGAGGTAATTTTATAATCTTAAGGATGGCTGTATTAATAAAAATGAGAGACAATATAGTATATTATAGATAATAAGTTATAGGTCATGCTAAGGGTTGTTAATAAGTACCCATAACAAGATCAAAAAAATTATAATCCCAACACATTTTTCCATATATTCCAGAATATTTTTACACATTTCAATACACTTTTAATATACATGTTACACACTTTTTCAACACTATCAATAAGTGTTAGGGCTTATCTATATAAAAAATAATAATAATAATAAGCCTTAGGGCTTTTATTAGCATTTTTCATAAATTATAAAAAATGAGACTTAAAAAATGTAAAATGAAAAATAAAGAAATGAAAATGAGTGTTTTAAGTATAATATTTAAGTGTTTTAGTCTTATTATATTTAAAAAAAATTAAATTATATATATTATATAAAACTATATTTGATTAGTATAATAGAGATGGGGGTAAAAATAGGAAAATGCGTCCCCACAGGTAATTCTATTTAAACATTCTTACTTATCTTAGTATATACCATTTATTTATTTTACACCATACACAAATTAAAATTTTGATTAGTATAATGGAGATGGTCTATGTAATGGATGCCGGGCAAGAGGAGAGGAATTCTATGAAGGTGGTGATGATTGGAAGGGAGGGAGGTGACTGCCGGTGGTCAGAAATGGCAAAGGTTAGGGTTGAGTTGGGAGAGAGGGAGGGAGGGAGGGAGGGAGAAAAGGAGGGGTGTTTTGGTAATTTGATTAAAGGATAGAAATGTAATAATTTTTTTTTTTAAAAAAAAAGATGTGTACTGAATTAATTAAGTGTGTGAAAATAGAATTTCCCCGTCCCCACCCTATTCTGTCATTGAAGTGATATTGGGAAAAATTACCATCTCTATTCAAAACTCAATTAAGTTATTATATTTGAATTTTGTATGTAATTTATTTAATTTTTTAGGTACACTGCACGAAATAAAATAGTGTGGTGTGTTCCTATGGGTTCGATTGAGATTTTTCTTTTAGGTGGACCTATGATGAGTTCTTACCATAAAAGTTCTTGAAATGGACAAGTCACAAGGGTTTTTTTTTTTGTAGTATACCAGTTTTCTAACAAATGTAAAATATACCTAATTCATGTAACTCAGAAGTAGGTACAAATGTTATGAATTTATAATTTTATATTTAAATTTTTAGATAGTTTTTGATAAATAAAAAGAATTATGTAACAATGTTAGTCGGTTTGATTAATAAGAAAAAAAATCATTTAGCAAATATTAAATGTGATAGTGATTGTATGCAGGGACCGTTCCTTTTTTTTTTTTTTTTTGATTTTATTTTTAAATGTGGCACCCTTCATTTATATAATAGAATACATTGCATGTCTATTTGTGTCAAAATTACATTATCAAATTTAAATTTTAGTACAAGTCTTAATTTTTTATTTTTATATTTATTTTTTTTATGAGAAAGCACAAGATTTAATATATTATACATCTAACAATAAGTCATCTAATAAAATAAATCTGAGTACAAAATATAAAATAAATCCTAAATGGAGAAAAATAACCTTCACGCAAAAAACAATATGCCAAAATAATTTTAACTACAATTTGAAAATAATAAATTTTAAATTTTAAATAATTTTAAATACTAATTTTTAGTATTTAATAATAAATTTTAAATAATTTTAACTACTAATTTTTCAATTTTAACTACTAATTTTCAATATTTAATTTTCATTTTTATCAAACACTAGCTAAATTTGAATAATATCTTATGTCTAATTAATGTATTGATTTAATCAACCCATAATTATTGTTTACGCCAATACATTGATTCTATATGATCATTGTTAATTGGGTAAATTGCACCCACCTCCTTTAAGGTTTGGAAAAAATATAATTTGTCTTACACTTTAAAATTATATATAAGAAAATTCTCAATTAATGTGATAAATTTTCATCGTGTCTAAATTGAATAGTGGTATCTAGACTATAGGTTCTACCACAGATCTCATTTTGATGATTTAATTTTTTATTTTTATTTTATAAGCCCTCTTATATATATTATTCATAAGAAAATCAAATTAATTCACATTTATTTTTAAAAAATTGATGACTAGTATAATTTTATTTTTCTTTTAAAAAACAAACATAATGAAATTATATGATTATAATTATCGGATCAATTTAATTTTTATATGAATAAACGACATATAAAGTAAATAAAATAAACAAATTAAATCATTAAAGTGAGACCTGTAATAAACCTCACATGCCCAGATTACATTGTCTATTCTACATTGTGAACTGGATATTAGTCCAATCCTTTATTAACACCTCTCGATATAGTGTTAATCGAATTCAATAATAATTTTATTATTAAAAAAAAAAGGACATATTTAATATTTTTCTTATATATTTTGCTCATTATGTGGGTGTTTGGGAAGTGGGTTTTTATGTAGGTTTTTTTAGTTGTAGGATATTATTAGATAAAAAATTTTTAGTGTTTGGGAAGATAGTTGGGTTTTTTTGTGATTGGATGTGATGTTTGTGAGAGAAAAAGTGAAATGATTATGGGGTTGGATGTGATATTTTGTTTGGATGTATTTGTTTTGGTTTTGCAAAACTTTTGTCTTTTAGTGAAAAAAATGAGAAAAAAATTTGGGAACCAAGTTCCCAAACACCATTGGAAGGGTCACACCAATGATGAGGACAATGAATTATTTTAGAGCCCATCCGCATTGACTAAGAGTTGTTCTATATTTTCTGGTCAATGATTGTTGTCTTTGTTGAACCTTTAGTCACTATGAAGTAAAAATTCGTAATGAGATAATGAGATGTCCATACTCCAGGACAAAGCCTCAAATACAAGCTCAAATGTCGCTAAAGTTGTCTAAATAATTGCACCTCATACAAATATATACTTATTTGTTGCTCTGATATGATATATTTGGGTTTGACTATTACTTTTGTGATGCCAATTTTTCAGTACATCATTAAATGGTCAGTGATTAATATTGGGTCAACCATTGGGTCTACTATAATTATCTTCATATAATTGTACTTCTGAAATATTGGGAATGTAATTGTTTTAGGGCAGGATAAAAATAAAAAAAGTGTTTTCCTTGTCTCAACTCTCATCTTATCATAACTTTCTACTATTTGATAAATCTATTATATTTTTTTATTTGAAAACGGATATATATATATATCCTACTTAAAATAAATGAAAAATATGTGTACCTAGTGAATATGCAATTTAGTATCATTATGTTAATAACTTAAACTGTTTGTTTGATATTAAACCAATTCATTTGACTGAACTTGAAAATATTACGAGATGAAATTGATAAAATTAAAACTTAAAACATAAAAATAGTACAAAACTCATATTTTAACAACTATAATTGCATTCCATCCTTTCTTATTTAGTGGTCTTGAAGTAATGTTTCACATTCTATGGTATATCATTCCATACCATTATACATTTAGTTGTCTTGAAGTAATGTTTCACCTCTAGAGTTCCTTGTACCCTGGAAAATATAAAATGACAAAAATGAGAGGGCTGATTTTATAGGAAAATGTCACTTATGATATGAGCCACATTCATCAACCAGATAACTCAATGAAACCCTCATCTTTTCATAGTGCCTTTCTTGGAGAGTCATCTCCTCAAACTTGTCATGCCCCCATTTCCTATTGTCTTTTGACTCCCACAACTTCCTTCCACCAAGTGTCTGCCTAAACAAATTCAAATAACCAACACAAAAATAAAGCAGGTTAATTTAAAAAAATCAAATCAACATTGAAATATTACCAAAACAAAGAAGAAGAAATATGGAAAAGGAAAAATTTACACTTACCGTGCACAAGAGCATGATGTTAATGGTAATAAATAATGAAAAAGCAGAACACATGAGTTCCATAGACAGTTATGTCAAAACAAACCAACATTCTTTATGTGTTGTAAGCTTTTTTTCTTAAAAAGCTAAAAAGTCCAAAACATAATAATTATTTTGACTCATATTTTAATTAAAAAATCAATAATGATTATTGGATTACAATTGCTGATTACTTAAATAAAGTTCTTGACTCACAAGTAATTGTAATTGAATGAGTTAAAATCCATATAATTCTTTTACAAGTAAAATCCAATATAAGTATATTATTGATATTTTAATGTTTTTTGTTTCATTGAAGCAAGTACATGGAAAGTGTTGCAATTATCTTCTACTGGGGGAAAACATAATTCGGGATCCCGATGAAGGTGTGTCATATAATGCTGAGCCGAAAGGGATATATGGGGTGCAACTTGGCATTACGCTTAACAATTTGGAGGAGATGTTCATGTCCAAGGTGGCAAGTTACGGCGAAAGTGTCCGACTAAATTTCAAATGTAGATATCTTTATCGCCAGTGGCAAGCAATCAACAAATACAAGATATTACCAATCAATGACGATGAGAGGTTGAATACCGTATTAAGTATTGATGCAAGTTTCTAACCACCAAATTGTTTGGAAGTGTACATTGATAAAGAGGTTGTACACAATGTCCTGAATATGACACAGATGGATTCTCGTCTCTTCACTACATTGCTTACACAGGGGGATTGACAAGACAACGTTTCGGTCTCCTATGTATGCATCAAATCAATGTTATGCAGTAGGCTACACACAACAGACATTTGAGGGCCATGGTGTGGAATCAAGTTCACGTGGTGGATATGACTATGAATTTCACAATAACACAGAAGATGTGCCCACATGCAGCCATCATACCACTCCAGTTGAAGTTGCTGGGAATATGACGGAAACGGTGAACTACGTGCAGTTTGCTGACAATATTGCTGACAATGACATGTATGGTCCTAATGTCGCCCTAAACGATGATGAAAATGAAATGTGTGATGAAGAAAATTTATTGGCTGGATCAGATGATGATGATGAAGAAGATGATGCCAACGACCCCGTTGACCCTGAAAATGTCCTCATTCCACCTAGACCTGAAATCCCTTTCTATGAGAACATTTACATGGCTGGTGATTTTGACATGAGTAGCTGTGATGTCGTTCCCCGTAACTGGATCTGGAACGCTAAAAATCCAGAGTTGGACAAAGGGATGGTTTTTGTCGATAAGAAGCAACATGCTGTGAAATTGTACCACGCAATAAATAATCGAGAGTATAAGGTTGTAACCTCCAAGAGAGACCTTTGGGTGTCTGCTTGCAAGCACGATTGCAGTTGGTGGTTGCGTGCATCTCTTAATAAGAAATATTGTCTTTTTAAAATAAAGCAGTACAGGGGTCCTTACCATCGTTTATACCCATGAATGAACAGGGACCACACTAATATTGACTCCAGTTACATTGCTTCTCAGCTTTTGGGACAAGTTGCGGTGAGTATAAAAAATGAATTTATATATATATATATGTTTGTTTATAGTGTTCATACCCACATAATCCAACTCATATTTGATTGTCATATGCAGAATGAACTTCATATGCCAATTAAGAATGTCATCGAAGATATCAAAAAGACCATAAACTACAGCATATCATACAAAAAGGCGTGGCATGCAAGGACAAAGGCAATTAGAATGGTATTCGGGGATTGGGATGAATCATATAGGCAGTTGCCTAAATTCATGCATGCATTACAGACATCTAATCCTGGCGCCATCGTTCAATGGAAACATAGATATACCGGAGGTACAACCATTATGCTCGTCTTCCACTTTGTTTTCTAGTCTTTCAAACCCGTCATCGATGGATTCAGATATTGTTGGCTTGTTATAACCATAGATGGTACATTCTTATACGGTAAATACACTGGTGTGTTGCTTGTAGCAATGATCGTCACTACCAATGGCAAAGTATTACCGCTTGCATTCGCTGTTGTCGACAAGGAGAGTTTGGAGTCTTAGTCGTTCTTCATTTCAAATATCAAGGAACATATTGTCATGGACCGACAGGGAGTGACTTTGATATCTGATCGGGCTAAGAGTATTTTAGCTGCTGTGAGGCGGCATTGGCTGAATCCCTCGCTCCAATTTGTTGGCTATCATCAGCACTGTCTTCGACATGTTTGTAGTAACTTTAACACGAAGTTTAAAAATAAGAAGCTGAAACAACTTCTATGGAAAGCAAGGAGTGCTCATCAACGACGAAAATGTAATGCTTACTTAGAACAAATACAGGTTATTAACCAAGATGCCATTGATTTAGTCCACAAGATGAATCCTGTGGAGTGGCCCCTTGCGTATGACGGTGGATATCGGTGGGGGGTATTGACCAGCAATGACGCAGAATGCTTCAGCAGTGTCTTGAAAGGTGCAAGGAACTTACCTATCTCAGCTATGGTTGAGTTTATATTTCGACGGCTCGTAAAATATTTTGACGAGATGGAAGCCCAAGCAGAAATAGATGCACGGAATGAGTTCCAATACCTTAGAGAGATGCAAAAAACTATCGAGGAGGGCATCGCAGAAGGAAATACTTTCCAGTTGATATCGTACGACAAGTTAGTTTGTAATGTAAACTAAATTGTGCTTATTATGTTATGAAGTTAATTACACCTAAAAACATGAACTTGATTAGTTTCTACCAATATTGTCTGATAGGCCTCGCCGCGTATTTGAGGTGCAAACATCTTTTCGCCATGGACGAGGTCGCAATACACAGATTGTGCACATGAATCAACCCACGTGCAGTTGTGGCAAATACGAGATAAGACACTATCCATGTTCCCATATGCTCACTGTTATGTAATGCTTACATGAGTTTCGTGAATTGTGAAATTGTAAAATGGTTGCGCTTTTTAATTGTGAGATTGTAATTGGACAGCTCATGTGAATTTTTAGCTTGTAATGCAAATGGCCCCATGTTAAACTATTAATTAATTATATTTACTAATATTTTAGAAGTTAAACCAATTGAACATTTTGCAAACCCTAAATCATTTTCTTAATTTGAACTCTAAATAGATCATTTTAATTTTTAATTCTTTATATATTGTAATTGTTTTATATTAAAAAAAATTTACAACCAATATACTAAGCAAATAAATTAAACTAAATATGTATGAAAATAAATTTAACTGTAGCACATAGGCCTAAGTTTTTTATTGTGTACTTGCTTGAAAATGTGTATTACAAAATTCTATACTTAAGCAAATAGTTCTTCTACCATTTGAAAATTTAATATTTATGAAAATTTAATATTACAAACAATTTCCAAAATCACTTTCTCTCTCTTACCTATCAATCAATTACTTTTTCTCTCTCCTCTCTCATTCTCAATCACTTTTTCTCTCACACACAGTTACTCAATTATAACAAAATATCAAATGAGGGAGAGGCCGAGGTTATGGTCGTAGTGGACGTTGCGGCTGAGGTTGGGGTGTGGAAAGAGGCAGAGGTCGAGGTCCAGCTGCAGATTGTGATACAGTTGCACCAGATGAGGGAGTTTCACAGCTCACAGCAGTATTCGATGTTGGGCCAGAGGGAGGATCAAGGGCAGCACAGCCAGGAGAGGGAGGGTCACAGTCACAGGCTCCACAGGCAGTCGTTGGAGGGCCACATGTTGGGGAGGGAGTGCCACAGGATCCACATTTGTGATTAAGAGAGCCACATATTCAGAGAGCCTATGGCAGGAGACCGATGAGGGAGGTCCACGGTCGGGGTTGTGGAACTGGGGGCAAGTTAGGGCATTAAAAGGTGTGATATGGAGTGTATAATATTTTTTATTTATAGTTTTTGTTATAGTTTTTGTAAATCAAGCTTGTACAGAGGATGTAAATGTGCTATATTTATTTATTCCAAAATATAATTTTACAATTTTTGATTCTTACTTATTCTGAGGCTTTCCTACATACTTCAAATATTCAAATCATGATGTCACAATGGGTTTAAACAAGGTGATTATATACATAACAGATTGAAGTTGTGCTGCATTTGGTACCATATGGATTTTCGTTTTACAATAATAAACTATATACTTTTTTAAACAGTTTTTTTTTAAATTTTTTTTTAAGAACAATGAATTATTTCTTTACAAAAAACACAAAAAATAAATAAATAAATAAAATTTATTTCTTATTATGTATTTTTTTTCCCAAAGAATTTGATAACATAATGGAAAATTTAAGAACACTTCTTTTGAAACACACACACAAAAATTTAAGATTAGAGAAACTACCCAAAAAAAAAGGTACAGAACCTGATAATATAATAGAAATTTTAAGAACATTGATTTTTTTAAACAACACGCGCGCACACACACATACAACATTAAGAAAACAAACACACAAATTTTTTATACTCTGCTTTTGTTCCCTCAAAAAACCTGATTACATAATGAAACTTTTTAATGAAGAAGATAAAAATCATAATTAACAATATTACACTTATTGTGCAAGATGAGCAGTAGATATATATTTTGAACAACCACTCTATCAACTTGCAACAAAACTATAAGATTGCAATGTTCTTCAATAGTCTTTTTCCACACCAAAAAAAAAAAATTTAAATAAAAAAAAAAACAGAAAGAAAGAAAAAGTTCTTGAATACTGGAATAGTCTTTCTCCAAAAAAAAAAAAAGAACAAATTTTAGTTTTTGAATAGAGTGAAGATGATGAACTGTGAAACTTACACAGCAGTTTGTTATAAATTTAAAATATAAAATAAAAAAAATTTAAAAAAAAAAGAGAGAAAATGGTGAAACGTGAAACTGCACAGCAGTTTCTAAAATGTGAGAAGTGGAAAAGTGAAAGTTATTTACTGAGTTAATAATTTACGATTTTACCCATAATTACAAATTGATATAAGTTTTAAATTAATAGATTATTTAACAAGTTATGGTCATTTTAGGAAAAATAGAAAAAAATTTGTAAGCCAGGCTTCAGATTCATGACACCAAAATTGGTGTTCCCCTTACCCCCCAACTGGACTAACAACTTGCAAATGAGATTGTTTCTACAGCTCCCAAATTCTGTAATTTGCCAACCCCACATTCCTTCCATCCCATCATCACTGTGGCCCTCTTCACTCGAAGAACCCCAACCCTCTCTACTGAACCCTCAGCCATTTGCCTTTGACGTTGTGTCGTTCCCCAAAATCTGATTTTTGTCAACAGCCTACTTGTTACTACCATTTGACTCGCTATTTTTATTACAACTCCAGATATTAGTGGGTGACTCATTCTCATGCCTAGTTTGAGATTGTATTTCAACTTTACTCCCCTCAGTATTCAAAGAAACCCAAGTAGTAGAAGTTTTTGACTGAGGTACATGCTCTACATCTTCTTACTTGATTGTCACGACCCAAACCCGCCCCTATAGGTTTAGCATCGTAACCGGCCAGTAATCCTTAGATTACCGAAGGCCTTCCTGTATAATTAAAATAATTAGGGCTTGCGGAAGCAATAAAAAAAACACCAATAGTCCAACGAGCTGTGCATCTATATGAACAAATAATCACATGCAAAAGCGTTAATTTACCCACTTACATTACATAACATATAACACAATATCTTATACAAAAACAGATGTACGGGTCAAAAATGTATAACATAACCGAAAGTTTGCTAACGGCCTTCCAGGCCTAGCCCCAACTCGGAGGCACCCAAACACTTGGTAGGCTTCAAAACGGTGGCTCGGTAAAAACCCTCCTACACTTGCCCTCCAGAACGCTCACTTATAAATATATATATATAAATAGTGAGTTAAAACCCAGTGAATAACAACTGTGTAAAGGGGTTAAGAATGAATATCCTTTCAGTAATTAAAACAGTCATTTGCATCAGTAGATCAGTTATTCAATCAGTGGCTCATATTTCATGCCATAACAGTCATTTAGAAATCATAGCAGTCATACGTGGAACATCCAATAGCAGAACAGTACAGTAGGTCTTAACAGACCGAACAGTCAGTTGATGGCCATCGAAACAGTATACAGTATTGGTTCCAAACATTGGAACTAACAGAGATCTCTGTAACAGTAGCAGTAACAGTAACAGTACAGTAGCAGTAACAGTAACAGTAACAGTAACAGTAAGTTGCTATGGATGCCACGAGTACAGTTCATAAAATAGGACAAACATTCATTCAGTAAACAATGTTACTTCAGAAAGCAGTACAGTTGATCGTTCAGAAAATAATTATAATTGAACATATCTTTACAACATTGTTACTCACAGAGGGCTTCCGGAGATGGTTGGTCAGTCTTTGAGTCTTGACCTACAAACATAAATGTACATGGCACAAAACATGTCTCATTATTACTCATTCATGTGGCCATACATAGCTTAGCTTTCTCATTTTAATTTCCCATTCATTCCATGCTACATAACTTGTTCATATTGCCTATATACTCGGATTCAACACATATTTTCTAATTCACTTACTTATGTTATTTCTTAGCTTATTAATCTTTAACCGCTCATAAATCATGCTTAAGAATGCCCATAAAGAGATGAGAGTGAAGATATGTACTTAAAACATCTTTTGAAAACATGCTGAAATAAGTTGGTGGCTAGAGCCAGCTTTTCTTGGCTAGAGCCAGCAGAAGGCAAAACCAGAGCTCGCTCGAGCCAGAACTCCTTCGCTCGAGCCAGCTTCTGCAGAGTTCAAAATTCTAAGAGCTCGCAATGTTGGCTCAAGCCACCGCTTCTTCGCTCGAGCCAACTGTAAATTTCTGGGCATCAAGCTTAACAAAAATGGCTTCCAAACAACTTCCAAAACTTGGGGTCTTGCATGATTTGATCAAACACATAAAATAGCTTTAGAAAACTTCAATACAAGACCCTTAAAACATCTTTTATTCAAAAACTCATCAATTCTTGAAAGGTTTGAACCAAAACTTCTTCATGCAATATTTTTCAACTCTTCCATGGTTTTTCATAACATGCAAATGGTGATCAACAAACTCATGAATTCTGAAACCATGGACATGATTAAAGCTCACATGCATGCAAGGACTTTAAAACTCAAACTCAAAATGATAAAATCAAAGATGATCTACCATGAATACACATAAAAGTAATCTACATGTTCAAAGACCCATTTCTTGCACTCTCATGAAAGTAGCTTAAAGCTTGATAAAATCATGATGCATGGAGGAATAGCTACAGAAATTAGACATAGAATCCTTACCCAAGGCTTTAATTTCAGAAATGTGAGATGAATTTCCTAGTTTTCTTCTTCTTCTTCAAACTTGTGAGCTCTCTCTCACTAAAGCCAAACTCTCTCTCTTAAGCTTGAACTCTCAACTTAATGAAGTATAATGAGCCAAAGAATGTTGCCTGCATTCTCTCATATCTCATCAGAAACTACACAACACACACTCTCACATTTGAATACACAACACGTGCACACACATGCATTATTCCAACACACCCACAAGAGTTTTAATCCTCTACATTCAACACCACAAAATGTCTTAGCACATCATACACTTAATCACATCTTGAATCATTTATAAGATTAGATTAGGTACCAATCATGCATCATTTAAATCAAACATAGGTAACCTTAATTAGTCAAGGTTAGCACAAAATTCAATTACTCAAAAATAGTTCCAATTTAGGCTTAATTTAATCACATGCGATTTTACTAAACTGAATCAGTTTTTTTTTTTTTTAACAAAACTTCTCAGATGGTTCCAAAAATTCTAATTAGTTAATCCATGTGCTCAATTCGGTTTCTAAAAGCATTTAGGCTAACAATTTCAGATTCAAAGCAGAAATCATGACAAATAATTTTCAAATCAAATAGATATGCACAAATTACTACAAAGCACATATCACAATTAATAATAACACATAATTCCATTGTAAACACTTAGTTAGCATTCTTAATTACGAATTAGTAGCTAATTACAGACCGGGCTTGTTACATTGACTGTGTGAGCTCTCAAATTGGACCAACCACTTGCTTTGGACACCGTAGGCCCTGACCCCCAATTATCTCTTCTACCCACATGTCAACTAGGTTACGAGCTTGCAGAACAGGTTCATCTAGTACTATGAACAGATTCTTAATTAATGGAAGTTCAATCATGAAGAAGAAATTTTTTATTTGTGAAACAGAATTGAGCTTCTCTGTAATTTTGAATGATGCCAGTATTCCGTCTTAAATAATAAACAGTTTCTCCAATACCCAAATTTTGTAATTTGCCAACCCCACATTCCTTCCTTCCCATCATCACTGTGGTCATCGTTCTTACTCGACTTCTTCCAAGAATCGCCTGGCAAATCTTTTCGCCATCTTGTTTGCGACTGTAATTCAACTTTACTATGGCCCTCTTCACTCGAAGAACCCCAACCCCCTCTACTGGACCCTTAGTTATTTGTCTTTGACGTTGTGTCGTTCCCCAAAATTTGATTTTTGTCAACAGCCCACTCATTGCCACCATTGGACTCACTATTTTTATTACAACTCCAGATATTAGTGGGTGACTCATTCTCATGCTTGGTTTGAGATTGTATTTCAACTTTACTCCTCTCAGTATTCGAAGAATCCCAAGCAACAGAAGTTGTTGACTGAGGTACATGCTTTACATCTTCTTACTTGACTGTGGGTGACTTATTCTCATGCCTGGTTTGAGATTGTATTTCAATTTTACTCCCTTGCCAAGCAACATAAGTTTTTGACTGAGGTACATGTTCTACATCTAGGTACTTCACTGTGGGTGTGTTTCACAGTGTTGTCTGCGACTGAGAAAATAATTTCGGTTTGATCCTATGTAATTTAGCTCATGGGCATTTTAAGACACTTGAGGGTATTATGGGCATTTTAGTATTTATTTTTGATGACATCAGCAGCTTCGGTTAGTTGGGTGGACAACAGTACAAAAATGAGAGAATCTTGATATCGTCAATTAAAGTAGGGCAAACTTTTGTAATTATTAAAATTACAGGAGAGATTTTTGTATTTGTCAAAAATCTCAAGGGAGGTAAGTGTAATTTACCGAATACAAAAAGAAGTAGAAAATGCAAAGAGGAGAAAAGGGGATGATTGTGAAGTTTCGTAAAGTGAAAATAAGATAAACTATAGGCTGTAGTGCCAATCTTCTTTACATATCAGGTGGCCATTTTATTATTTTGTTTTGTTTTGAACATTGTTTTGGTGAAAAAATCAACGATAGTTTTGTAGGTCGAAATGAGTTGGAAGGTTGTATATTTACTTGCACTCTGTTTCATAGTTGTTTATGAACAGTATTGCTTTAAAACAAAGAAAATTAAAGCCTCTGTTTCATTTTATGATTTAATTTATAATTTTTTGCAAACACCAATTTGTACTGAAATCGTTAGTTCGAAGTGACTACTTACTGTATTAAAAAAGCAAGTATCAGAAAATAGTTTATTGTGGCGATGTGACAACTCATTGCATTACTAATTATTTTGACAACTCACTGCTTGAATATGAAGGGATTGTATTGTGAAAAAGACGGCCCACAATTATTATTTTATTTGACAACCACGTCCGTTCATTTTCTACTTTCGTTTCTAATTTTATGAAATTGTAATTTTGGTTTGCAAGTGCATGTCCGATGCGACTACTCACTGCAACACCAAAACAAGCCATGTTACTTGAGCTTGTCATAGTGGGATGAGGGGTGTTAGAAAAGCAATTATAATGAATTGAATGGCGATTAAGTTTGCCAAAGTGACTGTATCACGGGTACACAAAGTCACGGGTGCTCAGGATTGCATGAAATGAATAAGATAAAATAATATCACAGGTATCACTTCTTCCACAGTGGCCCAACATCTCAATTATCGTCACCATGTCATCTCTTTTGCATGTCTATAAATAGCGCTACCCCCAGTATGATGTTTGTTCAAGTCATAACAATAGTAATATATCTACAATTATTATTATTATTATTATTATTATTTTTTTATTTTATTTTATGAACAATGTCTTCAAGAGGTGCAGGAAGTTCATGCCGTCAAAGAAATCCAAAAGTGTGGCTACTATCTCCATTTACTTATGACTATAAGAGCGAAAAGTACTCGAGTCCAAAGGATTATTATGCTGGTATTCGAGCAGAATGGGTGTTTAGGGTAATAGAGCAAGAAGGATTGTTTAATGATCTACGTAACTTTGGGAGACCGGTACCTCATCGTCGTTCATTGACCATAGCTAGACGAAATGTAAGTGACTATGAAAAAGCAGGTACTAGAATTAAGAAGGAGAACAACAGAATGTTGATGTGGAGATGCCGACATTTCATGCTTCAGCTAGCCACCGAAATGGCAGAAGCAAGCAACAGAGAATTGATAGTGATTGAGCGAAATAATGTCTTAAACAATGAAAAATATCCCTCTGACTACTACATGTCAGATGAGGAATGAGAAATCAAACACCTTTATCTTTCATATATGTTTGTATGTTGTGCGTATCGTCGTTATTGGAGTGTAAGACAATGTTGTTGTTCATCTAGCTTACGGATGTATTTCAACTATTTGTTATATGAACCTGAAGTTTATGAAATCACTACATTTATAAGTACACATGTCAAGATTCATTACAAATTTCTTTTCCTATTGATAACTCATATATAAGCATTGCAAAGCCATTACAATGAATGAAAACGTTTGATCATACATGCAACCAAGTTCATTCAGTAGCATCGTTATATTCCACTTCAATAATGCATAAAATCATGAAAGTCTAGTTTAATTAGCGTTCTTCAAAATAACAATAACGGAGAGAAAGCAAAGGTAATTGTTATTTGTAGAATTACAAGAACGATTCAAAAACTATTGAAATTTCTCCCTTCATTGATAAGTCGTGGATAAGCATTACAAATCCATTACAAGATAAATGGTTTGGTCATTCATCCAAACAATTTCATTCTTTATCATTATCATCTAACATTTCAATATTAGATTCATACATAGCATTCGTGCTCTAGGTGAAGTATTGGTGCGTATTATCCATTAACCTATCTTCGATACGCTCATTTGCAGTCTTCATTAGTTTGGACCTTTGCAAACGTTGGGTCATGCAATTAACTTTGTCGCGGATACGATGCAATGCCCTTTGTAACAACTGTGGAGTGTCAATTGGCATACACATGGCTAACCGGCGAGGAAATTTAATATTAACTTCACAACATAGCTCAACGAGAACCTTTGCTCAAGTTATGTGAAATTCCCACTCAACTCTCATTGTATTGATGGCGGCATGTGAGTAACGCAAATTTGGATTTAATGGGTATTGAAATTCATCTTCATCTGCAACCCAATGGCGACCTATTGCTGAATATAGATCAACCACCGTATATGTCATGTTGATATCGCTCGATATATCTATAAAACTTTTGTTGTGGTATGATGCAATATTTATACCACATATACATAGTTGTTGTAACATGCACAAATTCAAAATGGAGATAGACACAAGTATTCATGTCTTATAAACTCTAAACTCACATGCCGACAATGAAGTACTGATACCTCAGGAAGTTCACATGGTAGTTGTATGTTTCAAATTATTGTAAAAGATTTGTCACGTCAACCTTTATGATCTGAACAACTATGCATCAACTTTATAGGAGTTGTCACTTCGACTTTTATTGACTATTCAGTGCATATCTGAAGGTTTTAAGCAAAGTTCAAATCCATTTAAAAATTTAATTTCACTTTTCCGCTTACAAATATAATTCAATTTATTTTTCATTATACAATAGTTTAATTTCACTTTTTACCTTACATATTTAATTTAATTTAATTTAAAAAATTTAACCAATTTAATTTCAAGTTAACTATGTGTTGATTTAAGTCGGTGTCGTTCTTGTCTGCATACTAGGCTAATTTTTATCTGTAACACTTTCAAGTTCTATACATCGAAAAACTCATTGTAGACACCCCATTTTTGACCGACCTTAAGACTCAGACGTCACTGATTGAGCGCTCGGTGATGATGTATATTGTGTTCGTTCTGGAGTTTCAGAGTCTCGGCAGCGAGCTTTGTCTCCGGACTTCCGGACTCTTTTGTGTTTTGCCTCGGTTTGCGAACCAGACCCTGTTTTCTTTGTTTTCTCTTCCCGAAGGGAGGGAGAGGTCGCGTAGATCATCTCTCAGTGGCCGTAGGCTACGTTTCATGGTCGCAAGCCATTTTTCCCGTTTGGAGCCCGATTCCCGGTTTTCGGAGCCGTCGGCCGTGTTCCTCGGTTCGGGACCTCTTAACTACCTCCGTTTGCTCCGGTTTTTGGCACACACCTTGTTTCCTCCCTTTTGAGGGACACTATGGCCCAAGAGACCAACTCTGTGGTCGAACGCCACTTCCGGTGCCTAACAGCCTGTTTTCGGGGCCCCGAACTGCGTGTTTTGGCCCCCGAACTTTCGTTTTGCATCCGTCTTGGTCCGTTTTTGGCAGGGACCGTATTTTCATTGTTAGAAAGGTTGTGGGAGGATGGAAGGCCAGCAATTTTTCTGAAAAACCAGTTTTATTTCTTCATCGCTCTTCATCGCCCGTTTTCTTCACTAGGAAGCTGGTTTTTCCCACTCCCGGGCCACTTTTTCTGATTTTCCATCACATAATTGTGTTGTACACACCTGGGAGGCCACCAATATGGATAGGCCGGCTAGAAATTGTTCTTGACCCTTTTGAACCCCTCTAAAAAGCTGGTTTTTCTCTCTCCTGGTTCACATTTTCTGGGTTTTGACCATACAGCTGTGTTGCACTCATCTGGGAGGCCACCTTTTTGGGGTGGCCGGCCAGCAATTCTTTTGACCCTTTTGACCCCTGGTCGGCCGACCAGGGGAGGTGGCTGGCCGGCCACTTAGCCCTTTTGAACCTGGCCGGCCATGTTTGTCCCTTCTGGTGCATTCCAGCTGTGCCAGCTGTTTTGCACCAGACCCTCAGCCCGAGGGTCTGTCCTTTTTGGGGGATATTTGAATTGGTTTTTCCCCCCTTTTCTTTGGCCTCTCTCCCTCTATATAACTAGCACCCTACTTCATTTCTAAGGGTTAGAAAAACCAGCTGGGGCATTGATACATACAACCCTATATCTATCTACTCCAAGCCTTCAAACACCTTTGTTCTTGCACCATTTACACACCAACCCATAGCCTACCACCTCCATCCTCCATTCCAACACCTTGAGGCTGATTTTCAGAGGTTAGGAGCTCATTCTCGTGGACCAAAGGTTGCTGCATTGCTGTGCTACAAGGGTAAGTCCTCTTTTCCCCTTTTCTAGCCTTATTTTGCTTCATCTCTTAGCCCCTTTTGCTTACATTTTTGGGCTTCGACCTAAACTGTAAAGTATCTTATTTTGAGCCTCTCTTCAACTTTGTTGAAGGGCTCTTTACTGTTTGAGACCATCTGCTGCCTCTTGTCCTTTATCTCTCTTTTAGGGCTATTTTTGCATCATGTTTTAGCTCTACTTGTGAATATTTTTGAGGCTTGATATAAACTGGAAAAAACCTTGTTTTGACCTCCTCTTTAAGTTTGCTTGAGGTCACTTTTCTGTTTGGAGTCATCTCCTTCCTTGCATGCTTCATTTCCACATGCATTGAGCCATGCATTTGAGCATTTGCATTGGCCTTGTTTTGGCCTCTTAGCCACTAAAATCCAGTGGATTTTCAGTGGCTTTGATGAGGTTTTGAGCTTTGAAATCATAGAGGGGTGACCCTCTCACCCCTCATTCTCTTTACTAGCATGTTTGGCCTTCCGAAGGGACCTTATTTTGCATGCATTGAAGTCACTTTTCAGGCTTTATTCTGAGAGTTTTAAGGTCTGCCTAGGTTCTGTTAAGAGCCCATTTTGCCATATCTTATGTCTATGATGCATGTGTAGAGCAATCTCATTCAAGGCCTCTCAAAGAGGCCTTTCTTTGCATGTTTCCTAGACCCATTTCAGGGCCAATTTGGTGAGTTTTAGGGCTGTCATATTTGATTTCCAGAGTTGGTTTTGACATGCTAAGTGTCTATCTTGTATGTGCTTAACAACCCCTTGCATGGCCCTCCAAAGAAGCCCCTCATTTTTGCATGCATTGGCTGAATTTTAGTGATTATTTGAGCATATTTTAGCATGTTTTATTCATTGTTTTTGGCTGGTTTGATGAGTTCTCATACGCTTCATATACATGCCATGTAAACCATGTTTGCTAGTCAAAGTTGCATGCTATTTTAGTCCATCATGCTAGCATCTTTTGGCCATGCTTTAAACTAGAAATGTGCATGTTTTGGGACTGCCTTGGCTCTGTCTTTGCGCTTCATAGTCAAATAATGCTTGCTTCGCATGGTTATGGTTCAATACATGTGCCTAGTTTTGAGTTTCGGGACTTATTTCATGCATCGGGTGCCATATTTGCATGATTCGGGACCATTTAGCATCATGTTTGAATGCTGAAATTTACATGTTTGAATGCCATGCTTCATCCTTGCCATGCCTTGTTAGAGTTGCACGTTGTGCCTTAGGTTCGGTCCTCGGTTTGCGTGCATGTGTGCATGCATTTCGGTTGTCTCATTTTCATCTTATGGCCGTTGATGTGAGTGTGGCTGAGGTCCACTCATATTGGTGTAAGCCCATATTGCATTGTGTATGCCATCTTAGTCCATAGCATTGTGTATGCTAGGTTGTATGTTAGAGCATTGTATATGCCATGTTTCATCGAGCATTGTGTATGCCATTTCATAGCATTGCGTATGCTAGGTTGTATGTTAGTCGCATTCATGCATGTCATGCATATTGCATTGTGTTTGGGATAGGAGTTAGCCAAAGCAAGGGAAACGAGGGACGTTTCGTACTCCGAGTAACGGAACGTGTCTCAATTCCCGGTCACCGACACTCCGGATTATCCATGATGGAGTCTCGGTCTTATTGTGTTTTCATGTGCATTCATTTCATATCGAGTCGTGCAATTCGACTCCTCGGCCATCATACATCGAGATGCGTGATTGGTGGCACGAGGATCGAGGTGTGCATACATATGTGAAAATACTTTGCCATGCCCCTTTCTTGCTCTCTGTTGCAGCAAATCAAAAACCGACAGTCTTTTGGAGCTTCGCGCAATATTCCGGGCTCAATTGCAAACAGAGGCGAATTGGGGCATCGCGATGGATTTCCGCACCAAGTAACTCAAGCATGCATCATTCATCATTCGGAGCAGAGCTGAGGCAGTCCATAAGCTTGCATGCTAGTTTACTGCTTTTCTAGTTAATTTGTTAATTAATTAGGGTTTTGTACTTATTCGGACTGTACTATTTATTTGGGACTGTATCATTTATTCGGACCCTCCGCGCAAGGGCAATGTTGTAATAAGTGTGCGTGTGTGTGATGTATGTCTTCCAACCCCACGTCTTTCTCCCTTTTATTTACCAGCTTATGATTAGGGCATGTTTCAATTAGCATACAGTATGATAGCATGTTTGCATTCATTCATCTGTTTTGCATGCACCGGGCTCGGCGCATCATACTCACTGCATTGTATTTCAATTCCGAGTTGAATACATGTTAGCTGTAGCATTTCATATGCCATGTTTAGAATAGCCGAGCCTATCTTAGTTGTATTTTGCATATGTTGCATTAGGCATTTCTGTATAGTTAGGATCATGCATGGATTTCTAACATAGCTTCTGTTTTGGCTTGGAGTACTCGGTAAGTGGTTATGCTTTAGCATCCTTGCATGCGTGTGAGTGACTGCCATGATAGCATGCTTACCATGAGGCTATATGCTTATGTGATATAACTGCCTGAATGCCTGTGGGTGAAGGTTGGGTTATTTGGATTGGAACAATTCATTCACTGTGAGTTTTAAGTCCACTAGATAGTGGCAAAATCATGTTTTCTAAGCCCACCTGAGGGTGGCAAAATCCGCATTTCAAGCCTACTTGCGAGTAGCAAACCACTTTAAAAAATGAACAGGAAATGTTTTGTTCCAATTCAGGCGACCCAGTCTATACTTGTATGCTGTGCGCATCACATAGTAAATCTAGGCTAATAACCGGAATAAGAACGCATAATGTTTTCAAAACTAGATATCATGGTTAGTAGAGGCCGATCTTTGATCGGGCGAGCGGGGGTGCTCACGAAGTGACCTTCCCCAATCGTACCCAAGTTCCCGAGCCAAGGCAACTTTGGTGATGATGGACACGTGGCCTTAGGCACGAGTCAGGGTTTCCTAAATTTCCCAAAAATAAAATATTTACATGGCGACTCTGTATCTGGCAAAGCAGTCCATGTTTGGCACTTCTTTTAAAAATCTATTTTCTCAAAACGATTTACCGAATTTGGACTCTTTGGTTCAGATTGAGAACCGCGACAATTTGAGTCCGAACTGTAGTGAGCCCAAAACGAACAGAACGGGACTCACCCTCCCGGGACGTTCGGGGACGTCTACACCCATCTATAAGTATTCTACTACAAATTAATCTTCAATACATTCCAACTCTATAATATTTTCTCTTCAAGGTTTATGAATCTATTTGAAGCTGCAAAGGGTCTAATTGCTTTGTTGTTTTGTTCTGACACCCCCTTATCCCATTATGAATTGCTGAAGTTCACATGGGCACAGTAGCTATGGTACGACCTCTTGCTTTTTTCATATAGTGAGTAGTCTCATCAAAGTCGTCGCAGTGATACGTCCAACATTTCTCAGTCATGCAGTGATGCAGTGACTTTCACAGACGCAATAAATTAAAGGACTCAATGAAATGGCCAAGTTCACATGGCCACAGTAAACAACGTACGGATGATTGGTTTTTTAATGGCATGTGACTTTGTGCAGCGCGACTTAGATGCTTTGTTTTTTCCTCACATTTCAGATTTGAATTATTAATCACATTAATACGACCACATGGTAATAGTGTTGACAAACAAATATATATAAGTGATGGTAAACACACAACCTTTCCACTCAATTCTTCCTAGGAAACTATCATTCATTTATTAAGAAAAAATCAAATGGAGTATACATTCACGGCAAGGGATAGGAATCGCAGAGGTGAGAGTTCACGACGAGGAAGAGGAACGAGAAGGGAAGGGAATTCGCAGGGGGTAGGAACTTCGAAAGAGGTGAGAGTTCATGCTAAGGAAGAAGAACGGGAAGGGGAAGTGGCGATGCTAAAGCTGAAACACCGTTTGCTTTGTTAGATGCCTCTTGTGCTTATCATGATAGGTTTGGGAAGCGACATTTTGTCATGCCCAAGTACTATCGAGATCCATGCGGTTTCGTGGAAGATCCATCTGTTAATCAAACAGGATATGGTTTAGCAGATGCTACACTTCTAAAGTAGCCTGCACTATTTATAGAGCGTGTGCAAATGGAAAGATTATGTCGGGAAAATCGACTGAAGGCGCCGAAAGCACGTTCAGTTAAGATCCAAAAGGAAGATCCAGATAATGTTGATCGACTATGTGAGAGACTTCGACGTGAGATTTCTCAAATGCGCCGTAGGCCAGCCCGCGATATGAAACTATCTATACTTAAGTCGGATGCCAAGAAAAACGAAACAGCACCAAATGGTGAGGTTATCAAGGCTGTCAAGGAGGATCCTACACTTCTCTTTGACCTTGAGCTCTCAGATTGTTCGGACTCTGAGATTGCCGATTTGAGCGAGGATTAGGCATCTATCTGTCTACTAAATTATATTAGGTTATCCATAATTATGTATTGTGTGTGTCAAAATAACTCTTTCGACAATGAGTTTATGAAAGGTTTGTCTAATGTTTGTCTATGTAACTGTTAAGTATTGTATTCGTCGCTTTATTTTATGTATTGTGTTATGTTGAATGTTTCCACAAATTATTTTTGTGGGATACTTATGTTTGAATTAGTTATGTCGTTCTGAAGTGTTATAAGTGTTATAGTCATACTTTTATTTTGTTTTCCTGTTCGTAGTAGTAATTAGCAAATTAGATACTTTATATATGTTGTGTGAAGTTTTATTTAAATATTTCTTGGCAACAAATATTTAAGGGAACAACAAATATTTAGTTTCGAAAATTCCACGAAAGTAGGTTTAGTTTGGGAAATAAATTAGTATAGGGGCTTAGTTTGGGAAAAGCCCTGACAAAATCTCTCCGAAATTGCGCAAAATGTTCTCTGGAGAGAGAGTGCGTGTCTCGATGCCATTATTTTCTTATTCTTTTTTAATTTTTAATTTTTAATTTGTTGTTTTTATTTTTGTCCATCATATTTGAATTATAAATTTAAATAAAAATTTTAAAAAACAAAATAATTAGGTAAATTAAGCAAATATTTAATTTATATTTTTTCATATTTTTTTTTACTTTTATATTTTTAAAGTCATAGCGGTGATCATTGATTCAATGATAAAATCTTAATCTAATAATCTTTGATATGATGTTTATGCACGCTTGTTTGGGGTTTTCTTTTTATTATTTTTTGCCACATCATTACAGTTTAAATCAGAATTCTAGTTTTAGAGCTCTTAATCACTACTCTTTAGACAATTCAAGCTGTTTATTTTTTAAAAAATTTATATATAAATTATTTATGTAAATATCAAATTGATCTGATAATCGTATATATAATTTTATCATTTTCAAAAAAAAAAATAATAATGAATGAGAAACATAATTTCAAAATTACATAATTTATTTTTAAATATTAAAATAATAAAATTTGGTAGCTAAGATTGTTTATCAATACGATATTTTATATGAATAATTATATATAGAGATCTAAAAGATGATTGAGTGAATTATAGAATGTGGATTGAAGAGAAATTAATCAAAATAATAATAATAATAATAACAATAATGATAAACAGTTGTTTACTAATTTCAGTTTAAAAGCGTGGTTACGAACCACACTTTCTTTTAAAAGCAAATTTTCTTTAAATGCGTGGTTTCTAACCACGCTTTCTATTGAAAGCGCGATTCTGAAACACGTTTTCACTAAAGATGAAAACGCTAATAGGAACAACGTTTTCTTAATTAAAAGTGTGATTTGTAACCACACTTTTATAATTTTATTCATTTTGTGCGCTTGGGCCCGAAACATGCTGAAAGCGTGTTTTGAAAACACGCTTCAGCTTATTTTGGGAATTTCAGCCAAACTAGACTTAGTTTGCGAAATAGGTTAGTAGGTTGGCTTATTTTGGGAAAAGGCCCTGATTCTCTTTAATTTATTTATTTATTTTTTTTCAGATTCATCCTAAAATTAACAAATTTTAATTATTGAAGTTATAAATTTTTTCATGAGGATGTGATTATTTTTGAAAATTACACCTGATTTGTAATTTTTCTTACAAATAAATTAAGGTGGACCCATATTAATTTGTTTTTTCGGACTTAATTTTTTTATGGAAATATAAAATACAAGTCTAATTGATTGATAATTAGAGTAGATACGGAAAAGAAAATTGCGATATCATTGAGTTTAAAAAATAAATTTAATTTTTGAATTTGAGTAACATCACCCTTATATACAAGGAAGCACTTGAGCTTGAGACATCATCAAACACCATAATTATTAGTGCAGAAGAACTGAAGAAACAATTGTAGTTGGCAGGACCTTTAGTCATAGTTGGTTTTTTGCAGTATAACATACGGAGGATATCGGTTGTGTTCTTAGGGCACCTCAGAGAGCTCTCTCTCTCCAGTACAACTATGGCTACTTCATTTGCTGGAGTCACTGGTTACTATTTCATTGTAAGCTTCACTCTTATTTTTCATTCACTCACATTTTGCTCATCTCATTTTGTGTTAGAATTAAAATTTGCAATATTTCCACTTCTCACCACCGCCACCACTACCACCACTACGAGGTTACTATATTGCTGGACACCATTTTTGACAACTCATTAAGAGCATGTTTGTTTGGATGGACTGGATAAGGAGGGATTGTAATCTGTCGGACTATTAGTTCTGAGATACAATTATCCCTGGACTATTTGGTTGAACTGGATTTATATCCTATATTTGTTTAACATGAGATTAAAGGTCCAGATCGGACTATTCTATTAAATCCCATGTTTGTTTGGGATATTATGGAGAAGAATAAATACTCAAAAGACTATTCTGCCCTTTTGAATTATTTACTAAATAATAGGAATATTAAATCTGAATTATAAATTTTATTTAATTTTTTTACTAGAACTTTTAAAAAAATTAAATGAATAGAATATTAATAAATATTACATAAATTTATTTTAATTTGTAATTGAGATTTTTAAATTTTATGACTACTTTATTAAGTATAATTAATACCATAAATGCACCAAATATGAATTTTTTTTTTACTTCAAAGCAAACCCAACACCTACACAAATGTAGGATCAAAGAGCCGACTTGATTCACTTTGTTAGCTAGATAATAGACAAGATTAGCCCCATGATGATAATCCAGCACTACTAAATAATTTTCTAGATCTTTGAGATAAGAGTAAAATAAATTTGCTTTGTTTGTCACGTGGGAAGAAAGTATTAAATAAAAATAAAAATAGAACACAAATGCAAGAAGTTTCCTTGGACTCTGTCATGCCTAATTCTAGTAGATCAGGACAAGCTAGCAATTGTGATAATACTGAGGGTCAAAAATGTAATTCATTGGCTAATCCTATGTGATAACTCATCTCACAAATTCTGTCCGAACCCCCCCATACAATAAGCCAACAAATATAAGACTAATAATCCGGAGCAAAAATTTAATACCAAACAACGGACTATTAGTCCATCCGGACTAATAGTCCAATCCCATAGTGTAATCCTTCAAAACAAACACACCCTAAATATATTCTATTAGTCCATTGAAGGGTGTTGTTTGGCTCTGTGGGCCTAGCACAGATCTTGTTTAAATGATTCGAATTGTTCATTTTGTTGGTCCTTTCGTGTATATCATCTAAAAAAATAAGATCAATTCAATGATCGTAATCTATTCAATTTATCATGTTTGTCTCCAAAAAATTGACAACAAGTGTGTTTTTAAAAAGGGGGAATTACAGTGCAGTTGGAGAGAGAAAAAAATTACAAAAATATATGGGGTGCAAGTGAAAAACTATAGGGGCAAGTTTCATTTGCACTCTTCTATATTTTTATAATTTTTTTATTTTTTATAATCCCACTAGGGTGTAGTTTCCCTTTTTAAAAATAGGCCATCTTTTTCTTTTATTTTTAGTAACAAATGCGATAAATTGAATAGGTTAAAATTATAAGATTAACTTAATATTTTTGTGTGTGTAATATATACGAAGAATCTGACAAAATGAATGGTTCGAAGAGCTCAGCAAACTATGTTATTTTGTATGAATACCAATTCATGTTTTTGCTTTATATAATATAATAAATATTTATATATAATAATAAAAAATATTATATGTATATAAAATATATCTATTTTTGTGTCCTTTTAACGTTTCAAGTTTAAATTTTGTCAATTTTGTCTCGGTCGTCTCATTTAATTAGAAACAAAATTGGCAAAATAAAAATTTTGAAAGCCAAACTGACATTGAGCACCTTCTTTAGTGATCATATCTATTTGTGATTCACACGTGATATATGTGTAATTCAAATAAGTAAAAGGGAAATAAATTATTTAATATATGTTGTGTTTTGGTCAAGTAATCAGAGTCTTATTTGTCCAACATTAGGTCTAAGGTTCAAGTCTAGCTTATTTTTATTTAATTTTTTTGTTTTAAATTAAAAAAATAGACACTTGACAAAAGGAAAGAAGTTTCAAGATAACAAGTGACTTGTTCACTTCATATATTCACTATATATATATAGAATCCGGATCCTCGGTGCCCCTTTCCTGGCGCGCTTCTTGTAGCCCTCCAAAACGACGTCGTTTTGGAGGGTTTTTTTTTTTTTCGTCTTCTTTCTTTTCCTTTTGACTTCCTTATCTCCACCTTCATTCCCCTATTTTCTCCCAGATCCCTACACTCCAATCAGTCCCAAACTCTCTCCATGTAGCCACACCACCGAGCTTGGCTCCATAGCCTGCGACGACCTCACCGAACTGGGTTCAGTCAAGGAAGGCTGGCTCTCCGACAACCCTCACATCCTCACCGCCTTCGACACCCACTCTCTCGCCCTTGCCAAACGCTCTCTCGTCCTCATCCTCGACTTGTCCCACGGCACCGACCCGGCTAGTCTCCGGGTCTCGGGACCTCAAGTGGATATTTGTTGATTTACTCTCTTCAAGGCGATCTAATTCATAAGCAGGTTGATAAAATCATCACTTTTGATTATACAATGTAGAAAAGTAGTGAAATTGATTGTGGGATGTGAATGGAATTGTTAATTGTGTAATTTTAAGTGTTGTTATTGGGTTTGATGGTTTTCTGGGGATTGGGTTAGAAAGATGATGGAGAAAAGGAAAGAAATTGGAATTTAGAGATATATAGTTTAGGATGCTAGTTGGGTGTGAAAATTTGTGTGGAAAAACGAAAGAAATTTGAAATTTTGAAATATCAGATTCGTTCTCAGATAGTGTGATTTTCTGTTTTGTTTTGTGGAATTTTTTTTAGTAAATTAAAGGAATTACAAACTCGCGTGGAATTTTTTTTAGTAAATTTTGAATTTTTTTTTTTCTTTCTTTTCTTCTTCTTCTTGCTTTCTTTCTCTCTCTTCTCTCTTTCTATTGATGGGTTTCGTTGCCGACCAGGCATCACAGACGCCGATATATAAACATAGATCTGTGAGAGATGTATCTAGAAAAAAAAAAATAATTAATTAATGTCTCACTAGAAAAATACAGATCTGAGAGAGATGTCCCAAAAAAACCCATCTTCAATGCCACCATACTTCAAGAATACAAATATGAGAGAGATACCAAAATAATATTGCTCTTTATTCATAGTCCTAGTTTGGTGACAAGTTCCGACGATGACGAGTTCGGCAATAATTACTGATGGTGATGACCTTGGGGCGAGAACATCACGTGGTTAGTTGAGGGAGAGGAAAAACGATGAGGAAAAATGGTGAGGGTAGTTGCAGAGAAAGAAAAAAAAAAAATTATGGAAGAAGATGAAAACAGAGGAGACAGAGTTGAAATTGAAAAGTCAAGCCTCTCAAATAAAACACTTGTTTTGGCCCGGGAAGAGCGATCGGATCTAATTTAAACAGAACAGACATTCTGCAAATCACAGAGAATGGAATCTTCGATTCCGCAATTACAGTTTGCCATTCTTTTTCTTCAACTCTCAAATTGAATTTCTTAAACTCTCATACATTTATGTATGTATGTGTGTATTTACGATACCTACCCTCTCTTAAAAATTTCTGGTAACTTGCTGTAGATAGGAATCCGGATCGGCGACAAAACCCATCAACAGAAAGAGAGAAGAGAGAGAAAGAAAGCAAGAAGAAGAAGAAAAGAAAAAACAAAAAAAACAAAAAAACCCCCAAAACGACGTCGTTTTGGGGGGCTACAGGCTTGTGCTCCAGGAAAAGGGCACCGAGGATCTGGATTGTATATATATAGTATAATATATATTTTCCCTTTAACCATTTAATTTTGTTTTTTACTCTTTTTACTGTAACCGTTTTATAACGAACTATATAACGATAAGGGAAGTGCGATTCTGAGTTGAAAAACAGAGAGAGAGAGAGAGAGAGAGAGAGAGTTCTCTTCTATGGAGGGAGGGACGAGAGAGAACTTTTTTCTGTGACGGTCACATTTGGATCTGGGTCTCTACCTCTAAGCTCCATCCTTCAATGGACAATCCATCGCTAGGTCCTGCCAACTTCTGTACCCAAACAGATGCTTTGCTTCGGAAGAATTTGGCTTACCAGGTCTCTCTCTCTCTCGCTCTCTCTCTCAATCAATCAATCAATCAATTTTTTTACCCAAAAATGTGATAAATCTATTGGGAGATTTGAATTTTTGGTTGAAACCCCAAAATGTGGTTAATTCATGATGATACTCGCTTAAATTCATTAATAATCTTCAATTATTTTTCATTGCTTTTAGATTTTTAAAAATTGTTTGGGATTTTGATATGGGCGATTCTACAAAAATGCTTGCTTGCTTGGTGTTGTTTTTATTTTCATTTTTGTTTTTTTGGAAATCTACTTTTTTGAAAAAATTTCTTGAATCAACTCACCATTTAAGAAACACAATTTTTTCAAATTATTTTTCCTACATATATCTGGATATTCTCAATGTTTTTTTCCTTTTAATTTTTTTTGTTATTGAAATTCTCATGATATTAGGCCTTCTAAAAAATAAAAATAAAAATGTGTGTCCGTGTCAACTTGTGCGCATTTTAATTAGTCTCAGGACTTGAAATTAACGACCAAACAAACTTTCAGGGCCTCTTGGGATGACTCGAACTCAAGACTTTGGATTTTATTCTCAAGTCTTCATGGCTTAGCCAACCTTGGTGTTTTTTCATGAAATTAGGCTTGATAACATCATTTTTGGATATTCTCAATGTTTTCTATTGAATTCTCATGAAATTAGGCTTGATAACATCATTTTTGGATATTCTCAATGTTTTCTATTGAATTCTCATGAAATTAGGCTTGATAGCATCATTTCTGGTTATAAAATTTAGCAACTTTTAAATTATTCTGTTGTAGATATGTCTTGTTTTTGAGATTGTTTTCTGTGTTTTTGGTTTTGTTTTTTCCAGAAACTAAACAAGAAGGCGAACTGTCGGCTCATCTCCTTGCCATTTTTCCTCTGTGCATTGCTTGCTGTTATCAATTATTATGCGAGAAAATATTTTAAGGGAAAGGGGCTAAACCTAGAACCATTTCCACTGTTGTCCAAATTGTGAAATTAAATAAATAGATTTATGAAGAAATCAAAATTATATACCAAAAACATATGCTGATAATTATAACTAAATTTCAACAGAAATATACAAAACAATAAAATGGTAAAGAAACCAAACCGAAGCCTGCACGGTAGCAGTTTCCTTAAAACAGATTTCGCTGCCTCACGGGTCGAGTGCTTGAGGAATCCCGGCGTCTGTCTCCCAAGATATGACGGTCAAAAACCAGTTACGGCAAAAGCACTCTCTGTCTAACTTAGCAAACAAAAACTGTGGCAGCACTCTATCACTGTAGGAACTTTCTGGCAAACTAATTTGTAAAATGGAAGCAAAAATTTCTATATAGAGACTTAACAGGAGGGTCTCAATTTATACATGTATGAGGGAGAGAAGAAGAACCTCCAGCCTTTAAGGCTGGTCATTAAAACACCATTAACCAGCATCCATAGCCCCTTTTCAAAAAATTGAAAAGTTTGGATGCCCAAAAGATTCACACTCTTTAGCCAAGAAAAAGGACTTAAATACCTTTTAAAATTCCATTCATGAATCTAACATCATGAGGCAATTTCTTATTCAAATCTCAATGTGTTTTGGCTCACTTGGACCCAACACAATAGATGGTTGGGACCCACTTTAATATTTAATTAAAGTTACCACACTTTAATATTAAATTAAAGTCACCAAAAAATCATTTTTTCCAACAATTCCCCACATGAATAAAATTTGACCGTATGACTCAACAAACGGACACCGTTCAACAATAATGACTCGGAGAGAGAGTACAACGAATTAACCCTGACATCAGAGAAGGTAGCTTTTGGCTTTGAACCTCTCCCAGTGAAAACCTATCGAGTTTATTGGCTAATCAGTGAATATGACATTTTGAACTGCTCTGCCGTTTATGTAAACTGAGACAATAGATCTCACACGGGAATTACTCCTACCACCATTCTGTTCTCACTGGTGTGCCCTGTATGGCCCTGGGCACTAGCCTGGTTCAGCGAGTGGTTTCAAAGAATCTTGGCCTGCCCAATTCTTCTAGAAGCGGCCCCACTTCAAACTCACATAGGTGACTCTACTTTAGTATCCTACTATATTTAGCTCAATAGCTTAACACACTAGAGTCATTAAAAGCTCAGCTTAACCTCTACACTTGCAGGTATCACTGATAAAAAGAATGGCTGGAGGTTTAACTTCCTCAGTGACATACCACCGTTACACGCAATTAGGTTGTCCCATTGAACCTAGATCTTAGGATCTCCAGTCAACTAGGTTGGGTTTCCATTCTGGTAACTTTCAAAGGCCTCAACCCCATTCCTTTTGACGACATTTCGACTAACACTCGATTTAACCCTTTGGTTAGTGGATCTGCAATGTTGTCCTTAGACTTTACATAGTCTAAAGAGACAACTCCATTCGAGAGTAGTTGTCGTATGGAATTATGTCTACGACGAATATGTCTAGACTTTCCATTGTACATATTACTTTGTGCCCTACCAATTGCAGATTGACTATCACAATGAATACAAATAACTGGCACAGGTTTAGAACAACGTGGAATATCTTCAATGAAATGGCGAAGCCATTCAGCTTCTTCCGTTGCTTTATCCAGAATGTAATTTGCAGAGAGAATTGCTTCCCCCCACATGTTCTGTGGCAATCCAGAACTTATCAACATTGCATTCATCATTTCCTTTAGCGTCCTATTCTTCCGCTCAGCAATCCCATTTGATTGAGGAGAATACGGCGCTGTGGTTTGGTGGATAATCCCAGATTGAGCACAAATCTTAATAAACGGAGATTCATACTCATCACCACGATCACTTCTTAGAGCCTTAATCTTGCGGCCTACTTAATTCTCAACTTCATTCTTATAAAGAACAAACTTGTCAATAGCCTCATCTTTGCTTTTGAGCAAATAGACATAATAATACTTAGTGCAATCATCAACAAAAGTGATGAAATATTTATTGCCACCACGTGATTGTATAAATTTTAAGTCACACACATCACTATGCACTAAATCCAACGGTTCTGAACTTCTTTCAATAGAATGAAACGAAAATTTTGTCAACTTCGCTTCAACACAAGTTTCACACTTGTGTTTCAGATTAATCTTAAAAGATCGTATGTGATCTAACTTGATTAATCTACGTAAAGATTCAAAGTTCACATGTCCTAGTCTACCATGCCACAAATTGGAAGACTCAAGTATGTAAGCAGAAGAAGATGCACCTTTATTCATCTTTGGGATAATAGTCATTACATTGAGTTTAAACATACCCCCCAACATATAACCCTTACCTACATACATTCCGCTCTTGGTTAGCACGACCTTGTCGGACTCAAAAACCATGCGAAAACCATATTTACTGAGAAGAGACCCTGAGACAAGATTTTTACAAATGTCCAGAACATACAGGACTTCGTTCAAGGTTAGCTCATTTCCTGAGGTTAACTTCAGACCACCTTTCATTTCCCCTCAATAATAGAGGTAGCAGAATTTCCCATAAATAACTTCTCACCGTTTGTAACCGGTTCGAAAGTTGTATACAGCTTCTTCTCAGAGCAGATGTGGTGTGCAGCCCCAGTATCAATCCACTATTCTTTTGGGTTTGAACCCACCAGATTCACCTCGGAGACAACAGTAGACAAGTACATATCATCCTCCTCATGGGAGTGCTCTTGAATATCTACCATATGAGCACGAGGTTTGGTCTTGTATGGCTTTTTCTGCTTGCGGCAGTCACTAGCCCGATGCCCCTCGCTACCACAGTTATAGCACTTCCTAAGGAACCGATAACCTGGTTCCTGCGGCTTGTAAGTCGACTTCTTTGCAACACCACCTCTTGGTCCCAACTTAGAGCCCTTGTTCACATGGGGCTTCTTTCTTACCCCAGAAGATTTGCTATGCTCAATAACATTGGCCTTTACTGAGGAGGTACTCCCTCATTTCTTTCTATTATCCTCCTCAATTCGGAGTCGGACAATCAGGTCTTAAACTAACATTTCCTTGCGCTTATGCTTCAAGTAGTTCTTGAAATCCTTCCAACTATTGGGAAGTTTCTCAATGATCACAACAACTTAGAATGACTCGTTCAAAGGCATTCCCTCCACATGAATTTCATGCAAGATCACTTGGAACTCCTGGAGTTGGCTTATCACAGTTTTGGAATCTATCATTTTAAAGTCTAGGAACCGACCAACCACAAATTTCTTTGCCCTGGTGTCCTCAGTCTTGTATTTCTTGTCTAGAGATTCCCATAACTCATTTGCTAAGCCCTTGGCACAAAACACACTGTATAGTGAGTCTGCCAAGCTGTTGAACACATAGTTCCGGCAGAGATAGTCTGTCTACTTCCATGTATCAAGCGCCATGACTTTCTGCCTGTCAGGCTCATTCTCTGCCACGGCTGGAGGATCCTCGCTCAAAACCTTTGCAAGGTTTAGCATGGTCAAGTAAAACAACATCTTTTGCTGTTATCTCTTAAAGTTTACCCCAGCAAATTTTTCTGGGCGCTCATGGTGACTAAGCGGTCCTCCTGGAACAACCGGAGTAACGCCAGGGTTGACCACAAAGGTCACAGCAGTAGGGGTTGGCAACCTAGTTGCCCCGGGGTTCAGATCCTCACCAACATTAGCAGTAGTAGCATTAGTGATAGTTGCCATTTCTGAAAATTACACCAGAATATCACTTTTGTGTTTTTAGAAATTAAACTTAACCCTTAGAAAATCCCTTAGATGAAAAGTTAATTCAAAAGTAGTCTCACCACAAAACCTAAAATCGAACATGGTCAAGAAAGTTCTTAGGAAGACTGGAGGGGTCACATCGGTCCCACTTAAAACCCAGTTAACCTTTTGACAAAACTTTCAAGAGCATGTTGACTCCTAGTCCGTGATAAATAATTTAAAGAATTAAATTTCCTTAGGGATGAACTAGGTTAAAACAAACCAAGGTCCAAAACTTTTACAAGCAATGTAAAATAATTGCTATAACAATATAAGCAAATAAAACTTGCTAATACAAATTGGTACACAAACCAACTAAATCTCAAGCAAAACATGATTCAGACATTTAAATAAAATAGCCAATCCATAAAGATTCTGTTTAGTCCAAAAGCCTTTCCACGCTTAGGTATTCCTATTCAACACAAAGGTTAGTAGTCCAAATATTTTTGATTTTACATCCCAAATACTATATATTTGGTTTTGTATTTGTTTTTCCATTCCCTTTCGCATTGGTATGCCTACAAAGAAAGTTAGTAGCAAACCACAACAAAATACAAATAAATAATCTAAGAAAAAAGTAAATTTAATAAATTAAATGAAACCATCTAGCCAACTATTAATTATATAAGTAACCAATTAATATAAGGTACCAAAACAAAATATAATTTGTAATTTCAAAATTAAATTATAACTTTAAAATAAAATTTAATAGTCATGAGTTATTAATTTACAACAACCATGTAAACTTGTAACTCCAAATAAATAAATTAAAACAAAAAATTAATGCACGCAATTAGATAATTCAGATTAATGCACCCAATTAAATTCAAATTAATGCACCCAATTAGATAATTCAGATTAATGCACCCAATTAAATTCAGATTAATGCACCCAATTAGATAATTCAGATTAATGCACACAATTAAATTCAGATTAATGCACCCAATTAAATTCAAATTAATGCACCCAATTAAATAATTCAGATTAATGCATCCAATAAGATAATTCAGATTAATGCACCCAATTAAATTCAAATTAATCATGTACACAATTCATAAAACTCTATAACTCCAAAATACATTAAACTAAAATTAATAGGCAAGAGTTACAAACCAATAACCATTTAGCAATTAACATATGCAAATAATTCTAAAAGAATTAAATTATGTAATCTAATCTAGAAAATAATAAGCATGTAACAAATTAAAAACTAGAATAGAATTAGCATGTCAAAATTGCAACATTCATAAATTATATTTTTTAACCTTAAAATTCATGCAAATCATGGTAGGGAAATGATGAACCATATGCATAAAATAAGATCATACTAATACAATTAAATATACAAATTATGATAGAGAATAACATAGTATAATTTACAATCATTGAATTTTCAAAGGAAAAACAAATAGTGGACTTTCTCTTTAGTACATGCAGTCTACTTAAATAACAGAAGCAATAGCATGTAATATGTCTAAAACACACATGGATCTATTCACTAGCAAACACAAATATATTAATGTACTTAGAAGGATGAATCGGTGCAAGAAGGCATAAAAATAGTTTTATGTGCATGCAAAGAAGCAAAATCATGAACTGGCAATTAATCTACAGAAAACGGAACAATAGCCTATTCATATAAATTACTCGAATCTCTAAACATGCAAATTTATATTTTGTATCATTGAACCAGTGAGCAATTCCGCAACAGTTTCTAATAATATTATACAAAGCTAACCTAATTGTCTATATAAATCTATTCGATCAATTTCATAGAAAATATATAAATAGTCTATTTTAAGCTTGTTGTCCAAATTGTGAAATTAAATAAATAGATTTATGAAGAAATCAAAATTATATACTAAGAACATATGCTGATAATTACAACTAAATTTCAATAGAAATACACAAAATAATAAAATGGTAAAGAAACCAAACCGAAATCTGCACGGTAGCAGTTTCCTTAAAACAGATTTCGCCGCCTCACGGGTCGAGTGCTTGAGGAATCCCGGCGTCTGTCTCCCAGGATACGACGGTCAAAAACCAGTTACGGTAGAAGCACTCTCTGTCTAGCTTAGCGAACAAAAACTGTGGTAGCACTTTCTCACTGTAGGAACTTTCTGACAAACTGACTTGTAAAATGAAAACAAAAATTTCTATATAGAGACTTGACAGGAGGATCTCAATTTATACATGTATAAGAGAGAGAAGAAGAGCCTCCAGCCTTTAAGGCTGGTCATTAAAACACCATTAACCAGCATCCATAACCCCTTTTCAAAAAATTGAAAAGTTTGGATGACCAAAAGATTCACACCCTTTAGCCAAGAAAAAAGATTTAAATACCCTTTAAAATCCCATTCATGAATTTAACATCTTGAAGCAATTTCTTGATAATTTCTTATTCAAATTTTAATGTGTTTTGACTCACTTGGACCCAACACAATAAATAGTTAGAATCCACTTTAATATTTAATTAAAGTCACCACAATTGTTTTATTTTATTTTATTTTTTTTGTTTTTTTTCTTTCTGAGGACGAATACATCATAGACACTTCATTAATTTTCAAAAGAAAGTCTTACAGAAGTTGCAAGAGAATGAGCAGGGTGGACAATTGCTCTGTCTACCTTTTCTAATAGAACATATGCAAACTGCCTAGTGCATAACAAAATATCGTAAAATCATTTTTCCCAACACCCACCTGGGTATGTCTGCCCCGGCATTGACATGGACAGAGACACCCGATGCAACATCCCTAGCCCACCTGAAAACCCTCCAATGTTGCAAATTCCACTTCCCAATGATCGCGCAACAAGAAATCCTTTTACACCATTTGAAGACTTGCCAGATGAGTCATGCAAGAAGACCAATTCATGTCCTGCAACTATTCTTCTTACTGGGAATAACAAAACCCTTGGATTAGGTAATCCTACTCTCTCTCTCTCTCTCTTCAACAGCAAACATCTATCTGAATTCTGATGTTTTGGTAATAATCAATATTTGAATGTGTTCTAATCTCGATCCTTTAATTTTTGATAGATTTGGGTGGTCGCTTTTTCCCAAGGTCTTCTATTTTTAAATCGCCTGTTGTAAATACTTTACCCAATGGTGTATTTGTAAGTTTTCTTTTTATTTAATTAATTAATTTGTTCTTAATTTTTAAGGTTCCATTTAGATGTATGAATTTCAATAGAAAAATTTGAGGTTAAACTTTATAAAAATTGTAGAAGAGTTAGGTATTATGGATAGATTGAGCAGCCCTTAAATGCAATAATCATCCATAGCTCAACTACCATAATTAAATTTGAGCTATTCTTCTTGAATGATTAGTAAGGCAACCCAACATCTTTCTTTCTTATTCATTAGCGCTCCAAATGTTTTTTTTTTTTGATTCTCTTGTTGTTGCATACTTATTTATTTATTTATAATATCAGTTCTGCTCCTAATGCGAGTAGTGAAATTATTTCAGGGAACAGTTTCCAAGCCTGCACAGACAATGTTCATTGATCCAGCTTTATTGGTTCCCTTTCCTATCTATATCCTTCAACCTACATGCAGTCCAAGCGATGTAGTTTTGATTCCCACTGGAAAACGAACAGCGATGCGTATTGCTCCACAATTCTTTATTTATTTATTTTAGGAAAGCATTTCCCTTTATGTTATCTTCTTTTAAATTCCTGTCATATAAGTTTCAAGTTCGCATCTATATCATGCATACATGGACACAAGTCACAGAATCCACATGTTACAGCCACACTGACAAAGCCTGGCTAGAGGAAATAGGACTTCAACTCATCTTTGGGTAACATATCTAGTAAAGAAAGCTTCCATTTTTGCATTCTGCCTTGGAGATTTGTATCTTTTTAGTCAAATCCTAGCATGTGTTTGATCATGAAAGTCTTCTGCATGATCACTAAACTTCTGGAAGCTCACAAATTAAAGAGTCACTAGAAAGTGTGTTTGTTTTGTTGTTCATTTGGGAGATTCTAAAAATGTAAGTGGTACTCACTTGATGTAGGGTGGACTAGTTGACAAATGGACCCATGTTAAGTACTGTTTTGGTTGTTAACTTGGAAAGGTTTTTGTCTAATTCATCCTCCCACCCTCCCTCCCTTTCTCTCTCTAGTGATACAATGTCTTCAGGGTTTGAATTTGTGGCGCAATAGATCTAATGAGATCAATGATGAGCTTTTTAAGGGTTACTGGAATGGTAATTCAGAGAAGAGGACCAATGAAATAGTAGCAGGTTGGTTTACTGGATACTCCTCATGGTTTTTGCATGATAAATAATTGTATTCTCAATTACCTCATTTGGCCTTTAATTTTTCACAGCCTATGATTTCTTGAACTCGAGCAACAAAAACTTTAATGTGAATATATGGTACAATTCTACCATGAGCGATCCTGCAGATAATGGGGAGTTTGTAGTGGCGCGGGTTTCTCGCCTAGTGAATTTGGTATCTTTTCTAAGCTTCTCAATCTATTTCCAGGTTGCAGTGGTTGCAATGTGACGTGTTGGGAAGCTCAAATTCCAAACCTATTTGTCTTTGCCTTCTTGACCTGTTTTTCTCGGATATAAATGTATCTATCATGCACACAATACAATAAGTGGTATACAAAGGAGTATTATTTTTCGACTGAATTCTTTTATGTTGCCACTACTTTTGTTATTTGCTTGGCTAATGCCTATGAAAATAGAAAAAATATACAAATCTATATAATAAGGAAGCTCGGTTTTTTACTCTAGATGGGACATCTATCCAAGGTGGCAAGGTGATCCAACGGCTGAGATTAATAAGGAAGCTCTCCCCCTTTCAAACCCATTTCAGTCCCCATTTCACCGCCCAAAATTTCAAACCCATTTCACTATTTCTCTCTCTTTCATTTCATCATCACTGCTTTGGTGAAGCTCCCGCAATCCCGCAATCCCCCACCTTCAACACCCACCTTCCTCAGTTTGACGATTGAGACTTCGAGGTCGACGATGACCAGATCGAGGCCACAAATCCAGATCGAGGTCATAAATTCAGTGGGTATCCCTCATCACAAACCCGATCTCTCTCGCTCTCAATCTCTCTCTACCTTTGTGTAAACAGTTTCCAATAATTTTTAAATTTTGTAGGTTAATTTCCATTTTATTTTTTAAATTTTGTGTTGATTTTTGTGTTAATTTTGTAGGTTAATTTCCATTTTAATTTTGTAGGTTAAATTTTGTGTTAATTTTTGTGTTAATTTTTAAATTTTTAATTTTTAAACAATGTATAATCAATTAACCATGTTTCCATGTTGATTTCCATGTTTCCTTCAAGCACGGGTTTTCCATCTACCTCAGCACTAAGCTTTGACTTTACAATCTACCATAAGAGGTAAATTTTGGATCTAACAACTACTATATGTTATTTTTCAAAATGAGCCAAATGGAGAACAGCCTGCAACCTGTTATCATTTCAAAATATGCAATTTTTTCTTCTTCCAGTTTCTGTAGCTCTGTTTTTGTATGTGGATATAATCAATTAATTTTGGATCTAACAACTACTATATGTTATTTTTCAAAATGAGCCAAATGGAGAACAGCCTGCAACCTGTTATCATTTCAAAATATGCAATTTTTTCTTCTTCCAGTTTTTGTAGCTCTGTTTTTGTATGTGGATATAATCAATTAACCACAAACAAAATTTTTTGTGTAAATCTGTAGCTCTGTATTTGTAGGGCTGAAATCTGCTGCAATTTTGTGTTTTCTTCACTCTCTGGAAGGGCTAAAATCTGCTGCAAATCTGTAGCTCTATTTTTGTTGCTTCAGTTCTATTTTTGCTTCAGTTCAATTCTGTTTTTGTTGCTTCAGGCTTTCTTATTTTAATGACATCCAAAAAATTAATCTATTTATGTTTTTGTGGGCCAATCTCCAAAATTGTTTTTGCTTTCAGTTCAGTTCTGAATTAATCTGTTTTTGTTGCTTCAGGGTTCAGTTCAGTTCTGAAATCCACTAAAACGCATTGTGTTTTCTTAGTAGGCTCACATTAGATAGCTTGATGACTTCCTAAGAACAGTGATTGATCATTACAAATCCATTTCAGCGTCTCTGCAACATCATCTCTTCCCGTTTCTCTCTTGCTCTCTCTTCAACGGACCACCATCGCAGGTAATGCCACTTCTCTCTCTACGATTCAAATGGTTTCGGTTTGGATTTTGATTATGAAATGGGTGTCTATGGTTTCAGTTTTGATTTTGATTTTCAAATGGGTTTATATGATTTTCAAATGGGTGTCTATAGTTTGCGATTTTGATTTTGTCTATGGTTTCGGTTTTAAATGGTTTCTTGCATCTCTACATCGACATGGTTTCGGTTTTAATTTTGATTTTTAAATGGGTTTCTATGATTTCGGTTTTGATTTTGAAATGGGTTTCTAATCTCTGTATTTTGGTTTTGGAATAGGTTTCTATGAAATGGTTTTCAGGGCTTTATGAAATGGGTTTTAGGTTGTGTTTAGTTTCATGTGTTTGCTAACTACATTAAATTGTAAGTCCTGACATTCAAACTGTTAGTTTTCATTTCGTCTTGCAAACTATTTGGTGTTCTGCTTGCTAACTCAAACAATCTAGTAATCATAAACATTTAGTGACACTTCTAATTTTTTCACTATGTTTAATTTTTCTTTTTTTGTTTTCAAATTAGAAGGTACTTCCTACTATTTTCTTTTTCCTTTAAAATGAGCGATTTCTTTGCTACATGTCCATGGTGTGTCCAACATCAATATTCAATTTTCTCCATTATCAAATGTTTTGTATCATATTTTACAGTTGGATGATACCAGGAAACGGTAATATTAGGTTCTTATACCAGGAAACGGTAAAAATTATTTTACCTATCAATGACTTTCCATATATATACGGGTTCAATTTCTTCAGATATAATGTCATAGTGATTTTGTTTTTTATTATTTACGGTTCTGCAGATTGTGTTTTTTATTTGTGATTTAATAGTATGTTAATAGTGATTTGGTTTTTTATTTTGTAATAGCCATTATATTTGTTTTTTATTATGTGTTGAAAAGATGGCTCACTGATTTTGTTTGTTTTACTTTTTTGTTTTGTTTTTTTTTTTTTAATTTCTTAATAGTGTAATAGGGAAAAAAAAAATACACAAATATAAAGGGTTACAAATGAAACTTGCATCCCTATAATTTTTTACTTACACCTCATAACAGAATCACTTAATAGTGTAATTTTTTCTTTCTGCTTCACTGTTAAGTAATTCCCCCATTTTTTAAATATATGTACTATATGTAAATTATGATATTTATAAAATTAATCATTATAAATGTCATAATTGAATTCTTTTAATGTTGTAACTAAAAAAAATTGAGTCATAATCAAATATTACATAAGACATACATAATCAAACTAATATTATAATTAATATCACAGTAAATTTAATTTAATTATAACTAATACCAGAATAGGTTATACGTAAACATTACAAACATTGTAATTGGAGCATATGTGTATAGTAGAATTTTCCTAAAGTATTTGGTAAAGTTTAATTATTGGATAACCAACTAGGTTTAGCTTAGCTGACCGCTATAACTTTCCTAAAGGCATAATTCCTAGGGGAAGGTAATGTATTCAACTCTCTTTAGGGAAGTTGAATTAAGGAAATAAACAGTTGGTGCTTTGCAAAGAGCGAGGAGTTTGACTCCCATAAATACTAATATAATAACTACCAACTAACTTTTGCCGATAAAAAAAAATACAACAATAATTCATCCCCCCATTTTCTTTTTCTTTTTCTTTTTTTTCCTGTTCCTCCAATCACCACTCGCCACGTGGCAAAGGGGGTGAGGGGGTGACCCCCAAAAGGGGGTTTCAAGCATTATTGAAAAAAATAATTTAATTATTGGATACTCTAAGCACATTATGTAATATTATTTAATAATGACATAACCAAAAACCTTGATTATTTTGTCAATTTGATTTATGAAATGGGTTTGATGATTTATGTTGAAATGGGTTTTAGGTTGTGTTTAGTTTCATGTGTTTGCTAACTACATTACATTGTAAGTCCTGACCATGGTTATTAAAATCGCGATCCGGATCGTAGGATCGATGTTATAATAGGATTGCAAGTAGAATCGTGTAGGATCGTATGGGATCGTGTAGGATCGTAGGTAGGATCGTAAGTAGGATCGTAGATTTTATGATTTTTCACTTTATTTTTAATATGAATTATTTTAATTTGTTTTTTTATCTTTTTTTTAATAGAAAGTAGGATCTTACGATTTTCGATCCGATCTTACGATCCGATCCACCAGACTCTCTCACCGATCCCAACCTTGGTCCTGACATTCATCTTGCAAACTATTTGGTGTTCTATTTTGGGACAACAAAATGTTCTGCTTGCTAACTGTTAGTTTTCTTTTTATTCTATTAATAAATTTTATCTCTTTTTCAAAAGGATTAAGAAAATGCTAAGGTGTCTTAACAAAAAAAAAATTGGTATGGTTCTTCAATCAAAATTAGTTTGTTTTTGGAATATTTAGCAAGTAAAGCAATCCCAATATTATTTTGGAGCATGCATAACCTACTTTTTCTTATAAACTGAAAGTGTATTTTTGTAGTTGCTATGGTCCATTTCTTATTTTCTCTCTCTCTCTCTCTCTCTCCCCCTCTCTTTATTTTATTATTTATTTATTTATTTTTTTTCAGGACCTCTAAATCTCATTTGTGATTGGCAGCAGTAGGCATTGACAGGTGTGCTTTGTTTGGTGTACTCTACAAAATTTAATCGAGTGTGACATAGGTTTTAAAATTTCTTATTGTTGACATAAATTGAAAAACTTCATTCTTTCTATAAAATTTTGTAGTGCTTCCATTCTATTAGTAATCCATTATATTGTCATTGCTAAGTTTTGGTTGCCAAATCCTTGGACACATTATTTGGAGTTCGGAGATGTGGAGATGAAGATGGGAACATGGTGGATACATCTATTTTGGATTGAAAGAATTAGTTTCCGCTTGCTTAGATGGAAATTGTCACCATAAAGTTACACTCTATCTATAAGGCATTGGTTTAAGTTGGGATTTAAATATATTTAGGAATGGCTTTAGTCACAAGTAAATTATCTATTGGATGGGTCTGGAAACCTTTTACTTTGGCCATTTTGTTGGATCCAATTTCGATTTCTTTGTTAAGATTTTCTATTTAAAGTTTTGATAAATATGTGAGTGCCTTTCTCTCTTTAATAATTAGTTTTCCATTTTAGAATTTTGCCTTTTATTATATCTGTTTCATTACTTATTGGGTCTTTTGTTGGATCTTTTGGTATTTTGTGCTCTTTTTTTTTTCTCTCCCTTTTTTCCCACCCCTCTCCTCCTCTTCTGTCCTTAATCTTTTTTTCTTTTTAATGGTGGTATTGTGGAAGTCTTTGTACCTTTCCTGTGAGTGGTTTCAGTAGATGTATAATGAAATAGAATGACTTTTGCATGATATGAGAAGCCTATTATAGCAGTTCATTAGAATAACTTTTGCATGATGGCTTGGTTTCTATATTTTGCTATTTGTTACGGCTCTGGGCTGTGAACTCCCTAGCATAGTTTCCCACCCATAAAAAAGTGTTGGCTTGACTATTGGGATGACTTCAATTCCATATCAACTAAGAGGAAAATGTGCATAATGAAAAAAATAAAACAGAAAACAGACACACCAATCTTATTAACAAAAAAAAAATTGCATGTCTTAAGATAATATATATCTTTGTAAATTTTGAGTTACTTTATGAATAACGTTGTGCTAAGTTTTGAAATTCATAATGTCAAAATTGATATTTATGTCTAATTGTGATTTTATTTGGGTTTTTGGTTTATATACATTTTATTTACATAGAAACTATAAATTGCAAACATTTTTTTCCCTTCCCCGTCTCTATCACATTTGTTGTCCCATTGTTCTTCCTACATGTGAGCTCATTTTTAAAAAAATATGATTCATGTGTGCTCATTTTTTGTCAAGTGCTTTAGAGGAGAAAGTAGATGAGGAAAATAGGTCAAGAACATGGGAGCATGTACCACAAGAATTAACATAGTTTTTAGCAGTTAGAAAGTTCATTGCTTACTATATGACGTGATTTGGAAATACCAAACATTAGTTATTTTTTATTTCAAAATAACTTTAATCCATTTGACTTTTTCATTTTAATTTTTCTTTTAGGTACTGGCAACTGTTGACTTTCAATTGTTGACTATTGTATGACTTTCAAATCCTTTTAATTTGGGTATTTTTTAGGAATTTTTTTATAGAGAGAGTAAATCTCACCATTTAAGTGGTCTTTATATGAGAGTGCTTTGTGGTTATAGCAGTGCCTTTTTTATAGAGAGAGTAAATCTCACCATTTAAGTGGTCTTTATAGCAGTGCCTTTTTTTCTCTACTTTTCTCACTATATTTCGGGTTTATAATCTGCAAAGAACTATTAAAATGTGATTGGTAGCAGTACCACTAGGAGGTGTACATTGTTTGGTAAGATTGTTTCCTAATGTGCATTTTAATTTTAATTTCATTTTTGGGATTGCAAAGTACTTGCTGGTGTGCTTTATTTGGTGTTTAGTAATTTTTGTTTTTTTTTTTTTGGATTATAAAGCTTTAACATGTGTACAATAGCTCTGGTTTGTGTGTTTTGTTTAGTTTTACCATTTTTCTTGACTTGCTTAGCAGGTGTGTTTTTTTAATTTTATTTTTGTGTTGACGTGAGGTTTATACTTTGGTAGGGCATGTTTTTGTGTTGAATGGGTTTATTTTTTGTATTAGTTTTTGACTTTTTATCTAATGTTTCAAATTTAACCAATATAGATAGGAGTTAAATTAATCTTTGTTTTTTTTTTTTTTTTGTTGTCTTTTCTCCTTGAATGACACTTAGGGCATGTTTGATTGGTAGTATTAGTGGTACTATTTTATTTACCTGTTAATCAAATAAGGCCTTAGTTTGAGTTTTATTTATTACATAAAACACATGTTTATTAGTTTGTAAAATTAATCTATTAGGGCATGAATTAATTTTATTAGGAGTTAAATTAATTTTACAGATGTGGTAAGTATGGAAATATTCTTATTCGTCAAATATGAAAATATATTCGTGTACAGTTTTAGTGTTGAGGAGTGCTCTTACTAATTGTGTTTTTCTTTTTATCCTTCTGTCTCAGATTCCTTTAATTTTGCTTCTCAAGCAGATACTCAGGTTAGGAAGTCTCACCATTGCAATTCTTTATTAGTTCCTTGCTTTCTTTTTCGGATTGCAGTAGGTTAATGAATGTTCTGGATTAATGAATAAACTCTCCTAGAATGTTTGGTCTTCGAATTTTCAATAATTAGATTATACATTAAGCTTTTAATTTGTAATATGATAGGTCTTCTTTTTTTTTTCTTTTTTTTTTCCATCTCTCTTAGGTTGTATTTGGATTTAGGATTTGAAGGGAATTTGTTGATTGAAAGGAAAAGGGAATATTAAAAAGTTAATCCTTTTTATTTGATGACGCTTATTTTTTTTGCTTTTAGTGAATTGTTTTTAATTTGCTTTTAAAATGTTTAGGCTTCTCTCTCTTTAAAAAGAGTCCAGTTTATTTTCCTGTTTCAATTTTATTTATGGAATTTTTCAAACAAAAAAAAGACTTTTTAGATGTTTATCAGAACTTTTGAAAAATAAGTTTAAGTTTTAAAAATTTGTTTTACTAACTCTTTAATGATTTTTATGAGAGTATTACTCCTTGGAGTAAATAAGTTACTGTGTAGTATACTTTCTTGAAAAAGGCATTTGCAATTATACAGATCATACAAAAGGTATTTGTAATTTTTCAGTTACAGTGTGGTGAGCCCTTTTATAAATTTTTATTGTAGTTTTTTACTTATTTTTTTTTTCACATTTTAAAATACAAATTTAGTAATTAAATTTCTGTAATTAAGTTTTGCTAAAATTTTATTCATTAGTATAATTTATATTTTTTTTTATAATTTACTTAGTTGTTAGTAGGAAAAATGGGCAATACAATCCATAAGAATTAACCTTTGTCAGTGCAAAGTTGCTATATAGAATCAATCACAAAATCATGTATTGCTATAGTTCTACATTTTGGTCAACAGAGAAAAATTATGAAGATTTCTATGAGAGTATTTAATTTTTCTTCTATCCTTTTTAATGTAATTTTCCTTCTATCCTGTAGTAGGTCAATTTCTCCATCTGTGATATTCATGCACAAACGAACTTTTTAAACTAGGTTGTTAACTAAAATATGTTAGGAGGTTGTTAATTTTGTAGCGATTAATTTTTCTTTATGGCAATTAGTAAACCTCATTTTGCCTTCATACAGTTATCTTTGTCAAATTTATATAACCAAGCACTTTCAGGTTGAGACACCATTGACCTTCAACCGCTAATTATGGACAACATTACTATATTTGGTCACGTAAGTTGTTTTCTTTTTTATTTATTTCAAAAAAAAAACATTTTTCTTATAAGCAAAAGTCAATTTTCTTTTCTTTTCATAATTCTTTTTTTATCTAATTCCTTATAACAAAATTCTCTTTTCTTATAATTTACAGATGGATGAAGACCTACGTCGAACTGTAATACTGATTCCTTTTACTCATTTTCTTACATGTATAATTTTTTTATTTTTTTTACCTCTAATTCTTTTGTATTTTAGGTCCAATTTCTTCAAGAAAGAAATGTTAATGTTGTTATCCGTGATGAGCGTGGCCTTAATGTCATCCGTGTTCGAGAGGTAGGCCCAATTTAATTATATAGATTTTTTTCATTCAAAGCACCGTATACACCGTATATTCTTATTTATAGATTTTTTAAAAACTATCTACAATTTAAAAGGAAATCAAGGTTCTTTAAACTTTCTACAATTTAATCAAGGTTCTTTAAATTTTCTTTATTTTTTTTTTGTAGGCAAAAGAAAAGGAAATTGCCAAGGCATTGTTGAAGAAAAACGAAAAGACCACCGTTTCGGGCAAGGAAAAGGAAAATGCATGTTCAGTCGTATGGCTCTTCAACATTTCCATTTAAAGTTCTTTTTTTGAAATATTTATTTTGGACCAAGAACCTTGATTATTTATTTATTTTTAAATGTAAAATTGACATACTACTTGCATAGTGACATATACTGTTCTTATAGTAAACAGTTTCATATAAATTTGTGAAATGTTTTTTTTGAAGCATACTAAAATAGGATTTGTACAAAAAACATTATATTTGTTTTAAATTATTATTATTCTTTTTTGGCTTTTTGCTATTGACAAGAGAATAAAAAAGGAATATAACAAAAAAGGAATGAGGGGAGGAGGGATACAGAGTGAAAAAGTTTTCAATTTTTTTACAAAATATCATAAGGAAAAGGAATTAAGATAAAATAAATTTATAGAAATGAAAAATGAAGAGAAAAGTATAAAACAGTAGATGATAAAATTTAGGCATCTTATGAAATTAATCTTCATGTTTTAGGCACATAACAATAATGTTATATCGAAAGCTGCATTGGCTCAACGTGTACGGCGAGAACGTGAAAGAAATGATAAGGCAAGCTCTTCATATCAATTGGGACAACGTTCGCGATGTGAACGAGAAAGATCGAGAGAATTGATTCCACCAAGCACAACTAATACTCCACCGACTCAGAAAGGAGTAATGTTTACACATCTACCTTCGCCAAGCACATCTTTAGCTTCACAAAGGAATTGGTAAAGCATTGTATTTAATTCTACAAATACATATTCTTATTGTTAAGATTTTATTTAACAAATTTTATTTTCTACACAACAAATATTTGTAGCCCTACTCATGCAAACCCATTGCTCCATGAGACTAGGAATATCGGTGTTGTTATTCGTGATGAGTGCAATCTTAATATTATCCGCAATTCTAAAGTAAGTATAAATATCAAGTTCAAAATGTTCTTTTTTCGTAATCTTAATAAATCCTATAAATACATGTTCTTTTTCGTATTCTGAATAAATTTTATTTATTTTTGGTAGGCAAAGGAAAAGGAAAAGGCCAAGGCAATGTCTAAAGGAAAAGAAAAGGCAACTTCTTTTGACAAAGGAAAGGAAAACGCATGTCCAATGGTATATATTCAACATCTTTAAAAAAATATTTATGAGTAAAACAAAGCCAATCATATTGTTTAAGTGAACATTGATCATGTATATTTTTAAAAATATAAACTGTGTTGTTAATTTTTTTTGTGTGCTCTTTGTTTTCTGTACACTCAAACAAAGTATTTTTAGCTCTCTTTAACATTTCCTAAAAAATAATTGTAACCTTTATCAACTCCAAGAAAAACTTTGTCAAAAGGTACAATTTATTTATTGATAAATTTGTTATTTTAAAAATATTTTACTATATGTGTCGACTTTTGTAGGATTGGGTTAAAAAATATATGGAGCTCAAAAATATAAATACAACTAGATTGCTTCGATGGGGATGTAACAAGGTAATTTCAATTTGAAAGTGTTTTGATATATAACTTTTTTATTTGCTAATATACTAACTTTTTTATTTTCATAAATTAATAGATTGTCGTGCATGTTCCTCACTGGGGATACATACAAGTTGATACGAGGACTTTTTGGAAAGTGATGAGGCGCTCCTAGGATTTCTAAGAAAGAACAAGTTTGAATCTCATATTTATTTTTGTGAAAAGCGTACATATGCTAGCTATGATTCATATTTTGTAAAGTTTCTGATCGATGTGAAATTTATTACTTACAATAGTTTTGTAAAGCCTTTTATCTATATGAAATTTATAACTAAGTTTAGATGTATGTTAGATAATTTTCATTTGAATTATTGATTTATGCTATGAGTTTATTTTTGTAAATGTTACACACTAGGTGATATATGTTTTTGTAAATGTTAGATATTTTTTCTTCCTAATATGCTCTTGAATTAGGTTAAACAAAACTAATCATATTTTTATTTGGTTATCTTTGTATTAGGAAGGGTGTTGCATTTTCTTTGTATTACAGAACATTGGTTGGTGTGCTTAATTTGTTATTTGACATTTTTTTTTGTATTGCAGAGCACTGACTGAGGTGCTTAATTTGTTATTTGGCATTTTTTTTTGTATTGCAGAGTATTGGCTGGTGTGCTTAATTTGTTGTTTATTTTTTTTCTATTGCATAGCATTGGTTGGCGTATTTCGTCTGATTTTTATATAGATGTTTTTGTGTTATGGGATTTACATTTTGTTGTTTGTTTAAAATCTTATGCTTTTATTGTGCTTGAATTTTACGTAACAATTATGTGTTTACTTTTCACTATTTCGTTTACCTATAAATTTGGAAAATTTATGTTCAAATTGATTTATTCACCAAGCAGCATACAATTTATTTATTTTTCATTTATTTAATTTTCTACACAATAAACTGTCCACCAAACCATAAAAATTGGTAGATTTTAACCATTACATTAAAATTGATGCAAAACTATAGCTTTGAGATCTCTTTTCTTTACTTCAACCAAAACTCACTATCTAAAAAATGCTTATTTGGGTACTGTTATTGGCTAGGATAATAAAATGCTTATTTTCTATTACAAATTGCAAGTGGGTTACATAAACAAGAACACTACAATACACCAAGCTCTTTTCAAAAATCTAATTATAAAATTCATTGGAAAATTTAAAACCATACGGATCATCTATTTATATTTTCACCTCAAATTTTTTTGAAAAACAAATTAAATAAATTACATTTTAACCCAATAATTTTATATTCAATTAATGGTCACCGTGCCTTCAGGCACGGGTATACCCTCTGTGTTCATTGGGTAAGTCCACTTATCAAACTTATTTGCTTATTAAATTCATTTCTTTTTATTCTGTTAATAAATTTTATTTCTTTTTCGAAAGGACTAAGAAAAGGCTGAGGTGTCTTAACAAAAAAGAAAATGGTATGGTTCTTCAATCATTACTTCTTGAGTTTGTTATGGTTATTCAATCATTACTTTTTGAGTTTGTTTTTGGAATATTTAGCAAGTAAAGCAATCCTATATTATTTTCGAGCATGCATAACCTACTTTTTCGATATGTATATTTCATACTATTATACTAATTTTATCATTTTCATAAATTACGAGATTGTTGTGTTTCAGCCTTATTGGGGATATACATACAAATTTGAAGAGGCATTCATAAGAATTGTGGGAAAGAACAAATTTGAAGACATTGTCAAACACACCTTTTTTTGGGGATATACACACATTTAAATACACCTTTTTTTTTTCTTTTTAGATACACTTTTTTCCCCTCTAATTGTCTTCTAATAAAATTCTCTTTTCTTTTATTTTTGGAGATTTGCACCAAACTGTAATATGGGCTCTCTTTACTCATTTTCTTATTTCATTGGGAAAATTACAAATCAGTGTCAGTTTTTTAATATTTTGTGAAGTTACCACCTATTTACAATTGCTCTTATTTAATTTACTCATCTTCTTACTATACATTTTCTTTTGTATATATAGGTCCAATGTCTGCAATAGATAAATGTTGGTGTTTTTATCTGTGATGAGTAGGATCTGTATTCACGAGGTAAATCCAAAATTCGGTCTTACATTGTCATTTGAAAAGTTTTCTATAAGGTTTGACTTTAATTTATTTTTTATTTTTTAAAATTACATAGCATTGGTTTGTGTGCATTGTTTGTTGTTTACTTTTAATTAAATTTTTTTAGAACTGCCGAGCACTGGTGTGCATTGGCCCTGTTTGGCACTGCTTAAAAGCAACTTAACTCAGCTTTTGGCTTAAGTTAAGCTGTTTCTAAGTGTTTGGTGGAACTTAATGGGTGCAGATTATAGCTTTTTATAAGCTGGAAATGAGCTATTTTTTAAAGTTATAATGTATAAGCTGTTCAGACATAAGCTATAATCACTTTCCCACAGTAATACCAAACAGGCCCATTGTTTGGTATCCAATTTTAAAATCACTAGGGATAACCCGTGCCTGAAGGCACTACGCACAAATGTATACTTTTTTTTACTGTAAAGTTTGTGGAGATGGGCACGGTTCTTTTAATCCTTAATATTACTAATTTTCAAACTAAATTATGCATCCTTAAAAAGCAATACACCAGAACAAATTATAAAGGATCTTTTACAAATAAAAGAGGATTGTGTTTGAAAGTGATGAAAGAAGGAAATAAAGTGTATTTTAATTAAAATTGTGTTTAAATTATGATCAAGTCAAACTTTTGTAGGATTGGGTTGAAAAAGCTATGGAGCTCAAGAGGATAAATAAGACTACATTGCTCCCATGGAATTGTAGTGAGGTATCCTTAGATCATATTGTTTCAATATCTATTTTTCGTATTGTTTCAATATGCTAATGTTAGTGTTTTTTAAATATTAGATTGTTGTGCATGCTCCTCACTGGAAAAAGTACACAGAAGTTGATTCATGGACATTTCAAAATGTGATGGAGAACAAGTTTGAAGGCGTCCAAGCGTTTTAGAGGCGTCCAAGTACTTTTTGTAAAAGAACAAGTTTGAAGACATTATATGGCATACATTTTGTAAAGTTGACAAATATTTTGTAAAGTATATCCATGATGTTAACCACTTTTGTAAAGCTTCCTACTGATATGTACTTCAATGTAAAACATTGGACCTTATGGATGGTTATTGAGTGTGGACCGTAAAGTGCCCTTGAAAATTTACTAAATTTAAGTGCAACAATTTAATTTAGTATCTTTGTATATTTTGGTGGAAGTCACATATGCTTGACATGGATTTTTGTGTAGATTTAGTGTCTATTGTGCAGTATGTTAGAGTTACATTGAAAATGAATAATTTATTAGTGGGTTGAAGGAGGAGGATGTTATAGTATTGTTGCCTCTTAATTTTTATATACTTGACTTTAGTTCCCCCCCTTCTATTTGATCATGGTTATGAATATTATGTTTCTTGATTAAGAAAGACCAGTGTATTTTGATGCACTATTTTCATGGCTTGATTAAGAAAGACCAGTGTATTTCTTTTCAGGACCTCTGACATTTCAACACAGCTGGTTGTGAAAGTAGCTTGGGTTTGTTGTATCATCCATGATACAACAAAAAAAAAAATTTGTGCGTAGTGCCTTCAGGCACGGGTTATCCCTAGTACTGTATGTAGAAAGATGTGGTGGAATTGAGAGCTATCAAATAGCTTAACGTTGGAACTTGGAACTATAAATAGTGACAAGTAAAAAAAGGGGTTGGTAAACAAAACCCTACACGCGCATAAATTAATAAAAAAAAACTTTATTCATGCGTACTGCATCGAAGAGGTGAAACAAAGCTCCTATAACATGATTTTTTTATTTTTAAATTAAAGCTCTGTTTATTACTTTGTATATCATTACTCTTTATTTAACATTAGTATGGTCAAGAAAACATAAATCATAGGGTGCACTTTCCTGTATGCTAGGAAGCACGGATACAGATACGGGATACGGATATGATACGATACGGATACGGCGATATGACAAAATTTGAAAAACTAGGATACGGGTACGGCGGGGATACGTTCGTAAAAAATATTATTTTAACAATTTTTAGTAATGCAGTATGCATAAAAATAAAACCTAAAGCAAAAAACAACTAGATAAAGAAGAAAGATTCCTATAAAACTAAGACTCTTCAAGGTCAATAGCTTCAACTTGTTCCCCTTCATCAGTGAATATCACAAGACCTTAGCTAAAGCCAAAAAACCATTCTTAAATAAAAATTTCAGCAAATATACTTTTTTAAGTCATCAATGATAGCCTAGAAAGCACGGATACGGATATGGTGATATGGGGATGTGGATATGGCGATATGCCAAAATTTGAAAAAATATGATACGGGTACAACGGGGATACATTCGTAAAAAAAAAATTTTTTTATAATTTTAATAATGTGATATGCATGAAAATAAAACTTAAAGTAAATTAATAAATAAAGAGAGAGATTCCTATTAACCTAAAAGTGCTCAAACATTCATAAAACATCCAAAACTAAAAGCAAAAGCAAATGCAAATGCAAATTAAACATCATCCTTACATGCCAACACCAAAAAAAGAATGAGAGTAGAGAGAAGAAACGTGAGAGAGTGAGAAAGCAAGAGAGAAGTGAGAGAGACAACAAGGATACATCAATTTGACAAATGCTATTACTTTAACTCTCACTATATTCCTCTTATCACAGAACTAAACAAAATATTATAAGTAATATGTAACTTTGAGTATCCGATACTTCAAAATTAATAAAAAATTAATTAAGAAGTATCCGATACGTATCCGCGAGTATCCGAGGAGTATCGGTATCCGATAAGTATCCGATACGGATACGTCACCCTTTTTGAAGTATCCGTGCTTCATAGCCTGTACGTCTCTTCAATTTTTGGCAGTCCTAGAATTCATCATAGCTTCCAAGTTTTGCCCTTGTAGGAGCTTTTCCTTTCCTCATTGGTACAAACTTAAGGAGGAGCATGTTTGGAGTGGTCGGGGCTCTTTCTCTACTGGGGTTGAGTTTGGTGCTGTAAAAAGTGTGCAGTCATGTACTGTCATTCAGATTTTTGCCATGTTTTTATTTTATTATAAAAAGTCAGGTCCTACCATTCGTAGTTTTTGCTAAAATAGTAAAATGTATTGCTCTCAAAAAACTCGGTTTGTTTTAAAGAAATTTAACCTTTTGATTCCTCAAACATTTTAAAAGTATTCCAACCGTCAAATCTTTTTGTATAAGATGATATGTCATCTTTAAATGTGACTCATCAAATAATAGTCTCACATCTTTACAAAATGTTAATCTTCATGGCTAAATACTGCTGACAGTTCATGTCTGCATGGGCCATGTTTGCAGTAAAATCATGCCCTCTCTACAGGCTATCAGGTCCAAATTCCAATCATGCTCTCCAAGTTTTGATGAAGGGTCTACTTTTTAAAGGTTCATCTTCCTCTGTGTCCCTCCCCATTCCACTTTTTATACTTCCAAACAATGGAAAGCTAAAACTCGCCTATAGAGGTGGGTTTTGTCTATAATCATCAAAAGTATATACAATGCTATCTCAAGATTCTCTAGTTAATTTAATATTGTGGACGAAAACAATTTATTTTTGTCCTTTCACATGCCTTTGTTCTGATGTACGTTGATTAGTTTACTTCCATACTAGAATATGGCTTCCTTAAGATGCATTTCATTGTTAGTTAGCACTGTAGGGCTTTTTTTTTTCTTCTTTCCCCCCACATGACATATCTCTGCTTTTTGTGTTCATGAATGTTTTGTTTTTGTATATTTAACTGTATTAAATGTCAAACTATGAGAAAAGCTCCAAACAACCAATAAGGGCTGATACTGACTTTCACCATGCATAAATATACAGGCCTCTAATGCCTACCTTGAGTTCCTGCGTGGGCCTGGTGTCAAGATTCTATTTGATTTTGTCAAAGAAATGCCCCCGCATCCAACCATTAGTGGGGGGTTTGATATTTCTTATATTGTTAGTACACTCTTCTTTACATGGGTCATTCTACAACTATATCCGGTAAGCATTTAAATGATCTGCCAGACTAGGAATTTTTTTAGTTAAGTGTTTTGAGTCGTACATGCTCTACTTTATTGCAAAAAATCTATCCATTCTATGAAATTATACTTGACAAGGCTTTTATTTTAAGAATTTCATTAGATTTTGTTCTTCTTTATCCTGACTGAGATATCATGATTTGAATATTCTAGCACAAAGAAAACTGAAGCCACCAAGATAGGTGAGACAAAGACACAGTTGAGATTTTCCTGCAGATATGCCCCATAAAAAATAAAAGGTGTAAAAAATTGAAATGAATATATCTGCTGAAAGTTTGAAATAAATGCATCCTAAAAATTGTCTACATATTGGAGTTGTATGGGACTGAGTGTAGTCATCTTATCATGAATGTGAGCGACTATTCTGTATCAAAAAACTGTTTTTTAGCAAAATCAATCTTCATAAACTGATGCTTTGTGATGATTAATTTGGAGATTAAACGGTCTTAGATATGTTCTTGTTTCTTTCTTGGTGTCGTATATATCTATGTTTATTCCGAAGTTTTCAGCTACAAACTCTTGAAATATTTCCTATGATCAATAATGTTAGGCATTGGCTAACGACATTGACAGCTTCTTTTTTGAGGAAAATGGTCCCCTCCTATTTGTATCTCCGTTTTAGTTTCCTTGTATCAGCTTTATGCTATTTATTTTTCCAATTATTTTATGTTATGTATCTCTTGCTTTTTGATGTAGGTTATGTTGACATCTCTGGTTTATGAGAAGCAAGAGAATTTACGAATCATGATGAAAATGCATGGGCTTGGCGATGGCCCTTATTGGACGATTTCTTACATTTATGTCCTTGTCATATCTTTAGCTTAGATGTTATGTTTTGTGCTATCCTGCTCAATTCTAGGTGATAATACTGAAAATTAACAATTTTCTTCCTGACTCATATTTGATATGCCTCAGTACATCTTGCTTCCTTGCAGATATAGAATTCTTTGAAGCCAATGACTACAGTTTGCAATTTGTGTTTTATTGTGTCTATCTCAATTTGCAAATTGCCTTTACTTTTCTTGCCGCTGGAATTTTCTCAAAAGTGAAGACTGCTTCAGCTTTGTATCTCAAGTTATTGATGCTTTTTAGAGTAATGAGTTGAATTCCTCTTCTCACTTCAGAAAAAAATAAAATAAAATAAAATAAATGAATAACATGAGTGGTCTGATGATAATTTTGATGATTACAGTCATAGCATATGCAATGGTCTTTGGAACTGGGCTCCTTGGATCCTTTTATTTTGGGAAAAAAGTTGATGATCCAACATTCTCAAGTAAGTAGAAGAAATATCGGAAATTGAGCTTTTATTAGTCTATAATGAATGTTGTATGCTTTTGCTCGTTTCTTCTTCCTCTTATTTATTTGCTACCTTTTCTTTTCTCTTTTTTTTTTTTTTTGATAAATAATAAAACTTTATTGAAAAAGCATTAAGATGATGCAAAAAATACAAAGAAACTATAAAAGAAAACTAAACACGCCCAACCAATTATATCATCCAAAAAATCCAAGAATGCAAATAAATCCGGATCAACTCTACTCTCCAACCAACTATACAAAGTAACTAAAAGCCGATTCTCCAACCACGACACAAAATGATGAATTTCTTGAAAAGTTTGCCTATTCCTCTCCAACCAAACCAACCACATTAGATAGAACGGCACCGACGACCACACCCGTCGCCAATGCCGCCCAACTCGAGCCCTCCTCCAACTCCACAGCATCTCCCAAACCCCCTTTTGCTGAACCTAAATAATCCCAAACAACGAACAAATCAACCCCCAAAGACGATAAGCAACAGAACAAAGAAGAAATAAATAATCAACCGACTCCGCAACAGCACAACATATACAACACCGATTAACTAACACATGCCCTCGATGTAGCAAGTTATCAATTGTAAGGTTCCAACCTAAAGCAGTCGTCCACAAGAAGAACACCACCTTAGAAGGAACGCGAGGCACCCAGATACTCCTCCAAGGAAATTCACCCACCACCTCCCCCACCAAACTTCGATAAAAGGACCGAACCGAGAACTGGCCTATAGCACCCACCACATTCCAAACCACCACATCTTCCCCCCTACCCGAAAGCCCCAAACCATACAAATAACTGAGCAACTCCCTCAACTGACCAGCCTCCAAAACCTGAACTTGGTGCCGAAGCTGAATATCCCAAACCACCACATCCCCTCCCCCAAAACGAGAAGCAACAGTGGCCTCCCTATCTCGAGCAATGCCAAAGATCAAAGGGAACCGTACCTCTAACACAACCTCCACACACCATCTATCCTTCCAAAAGCGGACCTTCTCCCTTGTCCCCACCCGAAACTCCATCCTATCCCAAAACTCCCCCTTCTCCAACCAAATCCCATTTCCATAAATCCTGCCCATGAGATCCCATCACATCCTTCGGTTGCCAATCCCTTTCATCCACCCAAACTTGGAAGCCACCACCTTGTGTCATAACCAATCCTGATCCCGCTCCCGTTCCCATACAAACCGCCACATCCATTTCCCTAACAATGCCCTATTAAATTGCACCAAACTCCGCACCCCCAAACCACCCGCTTCCTTTGGACGACAAATCCACCCCCAATCAACCAAGTGATATTTGAAATCCTCTCCGCCACTCCCCCACAAGAAATCCCTCTGAAGTTTCTCTAACTACCCTAGCCACAGAAACCGGAATAACATGCAATGACATAAAATATGTTGAATACTGCTCAACACACTCTTGATCAATGTCAATCGTCCACCTTTCGATAGATATTGTCTCTTTCATCCCGCTAAATGACGTTGCACCCGTTCCACCACCCTATCCCATACCCCTTTCGCCTTAAAACTAGCACCCAACGGCAACCCCAAATAAGTCACCGGTAAAGTCGCCACCTTACATCCCAAAATTGCTGCCAACGTGGACATCTTCCTAACCTCCCCCACCAGGATCAATTCTGACTTGCTCAAATTAACCCATAAACCTGAAACTGCCCCGAAATAAAGCAACACACATCGTAGGTACCCTAACTGCTCCACATCCGCATTACAGAAGACCAATGCATCATCCGCATATAATAAATAAGACACATCAATGACAATCCCAGATGGCGAACCCACACTAAAACCTTCCAACAAACCTCCATGCATAACCTTGGATAACAGTCTACTAAACGCCTCCATAACCAAAATAAACAACAAAAGAGATAGAGGCTCCCCCTGTTGAAGACCCCGAAAAGTCGAAAAGAAACCCGCTGGTGAGCCATTCACCAAAACCGATATCTACACCGTGGATACACAAAATTTCATCCATTGACACCGTTTAGCCCCAAAACCCATCCGGCCCATAATATAAAGAAGAAATTCCCAATTTATATTATCATAAGCTTTCTCAATATCCAACTTGCATATCAAACTAGGCCACCTTTGTCGAATTTGAGCATCAACTTGCATATCAACACACTCATTGCATATCAAAATCTGCCACCCCCCCTACATTTTGAGATTCAGACACCATGTTCTGCAGCACCCCTCAAAGCCTGTTCGCCAAAACTTTTTCCAGCAACTTATACACACTCCCAAGCTAGGCCTGAAATCCCTTACATCCTTAGCCTCCCTTTCATCGGGATCAAAGCTAAAAAGGTCGCATTAAAATCCTCTCAAACTGCTCGGTAGTGAAAAAAGCCACAGCCATTGCCATAACATTCTTCTTAACCACACTCTAGCAATGTTGGAAGAAAGCCATAGTAAACCCGTCCGGACCTGGAGCCTTGTCACCACACATGGTCTTCAGAGCCCCAAACACCTCATTCTCCGTAAAAGCCCGCTTCAACCCCTCCTTATCCCCTGCAGAAATAACATCAAACATAACTCCATCCAGACTTGGCCTCCAATCCCCTTCCTGAGCTCAAAAAAGCCTCTGATAGAAGCCCACAATACCCTCCATAATCTCTTCATCTGTAAGCAAGTCTCTCCCATCTACCCGCATCCTCACAATCTAGTTGGCCCTCTGGTGACCATTTGCCATTCTGTGAAAAAACTTAGTATTCCGATCCCCATCTTTCAGCCACAGATATCGAGATTTTTATCTAAAACAAATCTCTTCCATCTGAGCTATATGAACATAATCCTGCCTAGCCGCCTCCCTTCTAGCAACATCCCCATCTAGAAGCCCGCCAGAGACCTCCTATTCATCCAAGGACTGAAGAAGACCCAACACTTCCGCTTTCTGAACCTCCACATGGCCAAAAACCTCCTTATTTCACTATTTCAAGTCTCCTTTTAGCAACTTTAATTTCCGAGCCAACATGCAACTAGGGGTTCCGCTGACCACATAATTATTCCACCACCCACGGACCTTGTCCAAAAAATCCTCCGACTGCAACCACATGTTCTAAAACGCCAAATTTTAGGTCATGCAGTTAAAACTTGATTCGTAGATGATAAATTCATTTTTGTTACTTTTTCCAGTGGGAGAAATTTGCTACATAAGTAATTTGATACCGTTAAAGGCATGAAATAAGTTTGTATATGCTTTTTCTGTCCAAGCACTGGTTTTCCATTTCCAAGGTAAGAAGAGAAGCCATTGCGTGTTCTTTTATGAACAAATGCGATGCTCCAAATTAGTAAATATAGGGACGACTCAACAATAATGGCATTTAGGAAAAGCTACTGAGATTTTATGTTATATGACTTCCATTGTTGGAGCAGTGTTTCAATCACTTAAATAGAAATGAGTAAATAAACTGTTAAAATAATCAGTTGAGATTGAATTTTTGGTTTAATTGAAGCCCAGTTTAGCTTCCTTTATGTACATCAAATACGTTGTTATGTTGTTGGTGGGGAGAATGGTGTTTGCTTATTGGTTCTTTCAGGGTTGTTTGGTACAACTTATATGAGATGCTTATAGCTTCTTTTTTATTTTTTAGTTTGGGAATCTATGTCAGATTGTTTGGTGTAACTTCTACTTTCAGCTTAGTAGGCAAAATAGCTTACATAAGCTGAAAATAGCTGATTATCTGGAAGTTGGAGGTGGGGTGCTTTTGTCCTTTGCTTTCTAATTATTAGCTTTCAGTTTACAAAAGCTGCACCAAAAAAGCTTTTGGCTTCTGATTTCTCTGTATTTTATGTTTGGCTTCAATTTGTCTTAAGGTTTATGCTTTTCTGTGGAATCTATTCATCACATGATTGATATTTCATTGTTATAGGAGGCTGGATTGCTGTTATGGAATTATATCCTGGCTTGGCTCTATATCGTATGTTATATGAGTTTTCAGAATATGCCCTACAGGGAAGTGATATGAATGCAGGCAGGATGAAATGGAAAGATCTGAATGATAGCACTAATGGCATGAAAGAACTCTTGATAATCATGGTTGTGGAATGGTTTCTGTTACTTTTTGTTGCATATTACGTAGATCAAGTTATATCATCAAGAAGTGGTGTTAGAAAGAGTTGTCTATTTCTCTTGCGAAAGTTCCAAGGGCAGCCTTCATCTTCCGGAAAAACTAGTTTGAGTAGCGATGAATCTAGAGATTTTGATCAGGCGGAGAAAGCTGATGTTGCTTGAGAGGTAACTCTTTTTATTCTTGTTATTTATTCATAAAAGAGCTTTGTAAACGTAGCGTCTATTTGTTCCCCATGCAAGTGTGATACATATTGTTCCCATCACTTGCACATTGTTTATTTGAAAACTTATTAGACAAGATTATCCTAATTTTGCATCAAAGCAATCTAATGATTTCATTTCTAATTATTATTTTTATTTGTATCCTTTGGGATGGGATCGTCAATCATGGTCTTCACCATCCAAAACAGTGATGGAGAGGATGGTTCCATTTACGTGTGTGTTTGCACCCATTTTTGTTAGTTCTTGTTGACAAGTGGACTAGTTGGGATACGACATGTGGCAAAATCAAGTGAGGGTTCAACGGTTGTTTAAGGGGGTAAGCAATTTGAGAGAGGTTGAGAATGTGCATTAAACAGTGTAGATGATGGAGCAGTTTTTGGCTAAGTCATGGGCTTAGTGGGTGACTTGTAGAGGGAAACATGAACAAGGTGGGGATTTTCCTTTGTCGAAGGAAGGTTGAAAGGACCTAGGGACACGTGTCAACTCAAAGGAAGTGAAGATTGACAGGTGGAAGTGAAGGCTTGATGTGGTTTGAGGATTTGGAAGTGAGGAAGCTGTTGTAGCAGTTACACAGCAGCAGTTGCAGATAGAGGAGATCATGGGGTCGTGGTAAAGAAGAGCTATAAAGGCTGAAAACTTTGTAGAGAGAGAGGACATCAACAAATCATCAAACTTATCATAGTTTTTTTTTTTATTATTTTATTATTTTATTATTTTATTATTTTATTTTATCTTTAGGAGTAGTCTACCTTAAGTCTTAGGAGTAGATTATCTTAACTTAGGAGTAATTTTCTCTGTAATTTGTGACTTGTAATTCTTGTGAACTTAGATAATTTCATCTGGAGTTGTCTTTGTTTGTTTGGATACTTCACTCTTTCGATTGTTAATCGTTCTAAAGAAGTCCTTGTACTTTCAAGGCATTTAGAACCTTTATACAATCGTTTGGTTTCCTATATAAATTGTTCGTTTAAATTATTGCTTGGTTACTGTTGATCAAGGCCTAGCATAATTTTTACTAACTATGTCTATCGAAAAAAGTGATTTCTGTGTGGCACTTCTGTTGAATTTCACTTTTGCATGTTTGCAAAATTTGTCACAGTAGGAATGTAAAGTTGATGAATCTTTGTACTGTTCTGTACCTTGTATTGGTTTCTGTAGATTTTGGATCGGCTTTCTCTCACTCTCATGATGTGCTTCATGTAAGTGCATGATTGATTATTTCACCTTAACATTTTATTTTTGGTTAATTTTTAATTATTTTTGATAGAGAGAAAAGGTTGAACAGTTGCTAACTGAACCAGACCCGAATTACGCCATCGTTTGTGATGACCTGAAGAAAGTGTATCCGGCAGTGGATGGAAACCCTCCTAAATTAGCAGTGAGAGGGTTGTCTCTAGCTTTGCCTCGAGGGGAATGTTTTGGTATGCTTGGCCCCAATGGTGCAGGCAAAACCTCATTTATCAATATGGTCAGTATAAAAAACTGCTCTTTAAATAATATGTAGACATTTTTTAAAAATATTCTGTGTTCTCATCAAATATTTCTGAGAGAGATTTGTAGGTCCAAATTCTGTTACTAATCAAGGTAGCTTCATAGTTGCGATCTCTTCAGATCTTGCTTTATATAAGATCCTCAATAATATTGAACCAAGCTTCATTGGGTCTTTTAAGTCTTTGTTCTTCTCTTACAATATTAGAAATAGATTGGGTCTGCTGACATATCCTTGTCGGCAGATGATCGGACTGACAGAGCCAAGCTCTGGCACAGCATATGTTCAGGGCTTGGATATGAGTACTGACATGGATAGAATATATACCAGCATGGGTGTATGTCCGCAGCACGAGTAAGCTTGAAGTGTCTAACCTCAGTAAGCTGTTTCCATTGCTTCTTTTTTCGCAGTCAAGAAAATTCTCATTTTTTTTTTTTCTTTCAATTTCTTGAACAATTATTCAGCTTGCTCTGGGAAACACTTACAGCGAGGGAGCACCTACTTTTCTATGGAAGGCTTAAGAATCTTAAAGGTTCTGCGTGAAACCAAGTAAGTCAATGCACCCTTCACTTTGAGATTATCATGCTTAGATCCATTTCCATTTGAGAACAAACTGATGATTAATAGAGAACAGGAAGTTGCTGGAGGGTTGCCAGGCCCCTCCATAGGTTAATGGACTTTTTCGTTGAGAATGGTAAAAATGATTTAATCATTTGTTAGGATATGAACTTAATGTCCGAGGGCCATTTTACTTCACTGAAGTTTGGGAGACTTAGCTTATATCATGATTTATAGAAAGCCAGAAAGCTTACGTTGTATTTGGATGGCAACAAGATTATGGGCTTGAGGCAAATTTATGGATTAATATGGTTACACATTGTTCTTGTTATGGAACGGTGGCGATTTGGGTATCAAAGTAACAAGCAATAATCAATGGGAAATAAAAACTAGCACACACAAATACTCGAATGATTTACTTGGTTCAGCTTATAGCCTACATCCATGGATAAAATGGACATTTGATTGGCAGCCAGTACAGGTTTATGGGAAGTGTCGAATTGCATGAAGAAACTGGTGACTGAAAAAAGTGGTGTGCTGGGTTTGCACACGGGAGAGAGCAAGAGAGGAGAGGGTGAGATGAGTGAGCAAGGGAAGTATGTACAATTTCAGGGCTTAGGTTTTTAAGGTATTTTATATCTCATATTTGTAATCTCCACTATTTTCTAGTGTATCATCTCTGTTGTCCATGGACGTAGCATAGTTGTGCTGAGCCGAACCACTTACATCTTTGTGTAATTTTCTTGTGTGTATTTTGTTGGTGGTCCTCTCCAAGTTTTGATGTATTGTTATCCTTTCCTATTCTGTTGGTGCAGGCAGTAGAAGAATCTCTTAAGGGGGTCAATCTACATAGTGGAGGAGTTGCTGATAAGGAAGCTGGAAAATACAGTGGGGGCATGAAAAGGAGGCTTAGTGTTGCCATTTCACCGATTGGAGATCCCAAAGTATGTCTCTATCGTCATGTTGTTTACCTAGGCTATTCAAATCTTTTTCGATATTGATTTGTATCCCCAACATGCTAATATATCGATATTTTTGAAAATTTTTGTAAGGTTGTCTACATGGATGAACCAAGTACCGGATTGGATCCAGCTTCAAGAAATGAATTGTGGAATGTTGTAATGAAGGCAAAGAGGGATAGAGCAATTCTTCTCACTAGTACTCTCTCTCTCTCTCACTAGTTTCTTTCTCACTAGTTTTGAACTTGGTCTTAATTGTTTTCCCCATATAATTTCACTGATATAGCTCAATGGTTTCAGCACATTCCATGGAAGAGGCGGAACATCTCTGTGACCGACTAGGAATATTTGTGGATGGCAGTTTGCAGTGCGTAGGAAATGCAAAACAGGTAATGCTTGTAGTATTTTCATTTGTCTAGTGGAGTTCTCCTAAATGCTTCTAGTGTGGTAAAATGTGAAATATCCTCGACATGGTGATGGCATATATAAAGATAAAATCTTCTTTGCCAATGTAATAATAAAAGGGCAAACTACATTTGTAGTCCCCGTTCTTTGTCCCTTGTGTCATTTTGGTCATTGCAATTCCAACTGACTTGATTTTGCCTTTGAATTTTTTGATTTCATCTCAATTTAGTCCAATCAATAATGGGTGTTAGGTTTTTGACGGAAAATGGCAACGTGTGCCTCATGTACCATATTTCTTTTCTAGGGGCAAAATGGTATAATCACTACAACTGCTCATCTTCCCCATTTTTGGAAACTTCCTGCCATTGCTACCACCAGCCACCACCAACCCTGAACCCCCAGCCCCACATTACTCTCCCACAACTCCCAGCCCTGCCACTACCAACAACCAGAAAAACATCCAGCAACCACCATCCAAGCCCACCTGAGATTAGCACCACAACCATTGAAACCAACCTTCACGTTTGTAAGAGGGAGAGAGAGAGAGATCGGCCATCGTCCTTGCAACAAAACCCACCACCGCCATTGAAACCCACAACCTAAAGGTGAAGGAGACTTTGTATCCCACAGAAACTGTATCTACTCCTACAATCCATAACGAGGGTGAGCATCAACTCCAAAGGACTCAAACAGCTGTAGCCCTCTCTTAGATGATCTATTTTACTTTTTGGTACAAAATGCTGAATAACAGTAAATCTTTTGCGCCAGACACAACTTTGGTCATAATTATATAAAAATTCCGAATGTTTTTTTAAACTTCTTTTAGGTACATACTAATTCTTCAAATGTGTAACTGGCAGTTGAAGGCCAGATACGGGGGCTCCTACGTGTTCACTATTACAACACCATCAAACTATGAGCAAGAAGTGGACAGCATGGTACGTCGTCTCTTCCCGAGCGCAAACAAGACATACCACATATCAGGAACCCAGAAGTTCGAGCTGCCCAAACATGAGGTCAGAATTGCAGATGTGTTCCAAGCAGTTGACAATGCCAAGAACAGGTTCACGGTTCAGGCATGGGGTCTTGTTGATACTACTTTGGAGGATGTCTTCATCAAGGTTTCACGCGGGGTCTAGGTGTTCAATGTTGCATGATTCATATAACAGGCATTTTTTTATTTTTTTTGAAAGGATGAGGTGTCCCTCAGGTTGGCGTGCTCAATTTGTGGCACAATTTGGACCCCTTTTTCGGTAGTACATTTCATTTTCGTAACACTTTGGCTTCCTTCAATCCTTTGGCACCATCCTTGTGGTATGAAAACAGCAGACTACTGTCATGCACACTCTTCCACGAAAAATTGAAGCTCACTGAGCTTCGTGAGTGAAACTTAGAAGCCCACTTGATGTTCTTCTTTGCTATTGGAGCCTGAGTGTGTCAACAAAGTCAGCCGCTTTGACAGCTTGATCATCAACACGTTCATCTTCACCTTCACCAGCACCTTAAGCAGAATGGTTTGCACCAATGTCTACATTGATTGTCAACACACCATTCTATGGAGACAAGTTTGATAGAAGCTCACAACATGATTGCAGGACTAGCTCTTGGATGGTTGTAACAAATGGAAAGGGATTGCAAAGAGGAACACAACATAAAGCAGAGAGAGAGAGAGAGAGAGAGAGCATACTTATTTTTTTGACCTGGCATAAGGCAATCAACAATTTGTATACTTGCTCTTTGCTTCTTTCCTTTGTCATATTTTTTTGGAGTTTGAAGGAATGCCAAAGAGATATTTATTTATTTATTTATTTTTTGTGAGATGGCAGATAGAACCATCGATTCATGGAATGCCACGCTTTCTTGTTTTGGGGATAAGGGTATGGGATTGAATTATGTCCTGGTCAACCCTTAATTTGGATATAAAGTGGACTTTTGGATGAGAAGAGTCCTAGATATCCCCATATTAGGGATTATATATGTTGCCCATGAGAGGAATACAAAATGGTAGATTAAAGATGTCTATGCCCTTACATTTTTCAGCAGGCTAGCACACCCCTAAACTACAAGCGCCCCTACCCTTATAATTTTAAAAATGAAAGCAGGCTGCTGCCCTATTGATCGCCACTCTGCCACTGGACTACACTGTCTATTTGGTGATTTCAAACAACCTGTGATAAGGTAAGATTTTACAAATCCTTCCTCTAAATCCAAATGTATTCTAAACCTATGATATGATAAGTAATCATGGGTTTAGGATTCACTGGAATGTAGAGCTTGTGGAGCTCTCCATCAATAAGTTACTAGTACTAGAGCCAGAAAATTGTGAAAACTATGTCCTTTTCCAGCAAGCAACCGTGACACTAAAATCATTGCACTTTTAATTTACACATTGTACTCATTCCATGCTAAAAGTGAAAAAAGTTGGTGTATGAATGATAACAAAAACAATATACAACAATATTATTAATGCAAATTTTGTAATTCTGTGATATCTATATAATAAAATAAATAGCAACTACATCAAACTATATATCAACAATATCATTGCGAATTTATAGAACCAATTTGATTAGGATCAATGACGATTCCTTGAACCGGTCTTGCTCGGCCTAAGATAGCTCTGTTGGAATTGGTTGCTGAAGAAGCCACTAGTTGAACATGAGATGGTATTGGAGTTTCAGTAGAGTTACCAGAAATGCAGAGGGCACCAGAATCGTCTTGATCCCAGTATACTTCAACCATAACACCTCTTGGATTCTCTGCAGATTCTGTTCCTGGAATCCCGATGAACCTGGCTCCAACAGGTATCTGCATAATCATTGTGAAAAGGGAGGGAAATTGAAATCCATTTGTAACAAGTGTGCTAATGTAGTTTATTATTATACAACAGAGATAATCAAATCCATTGCACACCTGAACTGAATTTCCAGAAGTCAAAGTTAGAGTTGCCAAGCTCCCCTCTGCTGCAGCAGATTCCAGCTCTGCTTGCCTTGCAATGTTTAGGAAAACTTCTTCAAGAGTTGTAAGTCCGAGTTGGATATCTGCTATGCCAAATTCTCCCTGTCTATCTTGGAGCTCTGCAAAGAAATTCTGTGGGGACAAAATTGCCAATTAGAAGAAAAAAAAAGAAAAAGAAAAAGAAAAAGAAGAAGAAGAAGAGATTTTTGTGAGTTCATAAATAAATTCTGGGTCTACTATTCATATTCAAAAACACTTTAGTTGCTTTTAAAATCATTAGACAAAATGACAGCTGGGAGAAATGTGTACTAATCAAAAGTGGATGCTGAAACCTTAAAATGGAGGTGCAACAAACTAAAAAATGATGGCTTCAAGAAACATGGGAGCTATGAAATTGCATTGCTAATTGAATCTTGAATCCAATGTCTCCAGAAAAAAAATTGCCAAAACAGAAAAATGAAGATAGACCCAAATAGGAAAAAAAGAGAGACAATAAACGAGGAAAGAAAGAAAGAGCAAACAAGGTGAAAATTCATTTTGAGATTTTTTATTTTTATTTTAAAAACTGATATATCAATCTCTTCCTGCAATAAGCACAAAAGCTTTTAAACAGTTTAAAAAGTGGCTATTTACCGTCATTAGCTCCTCCCTGTCATGGGGAATGACATAGGTCAAGAATGCCTTGTTCTCCTCTTTTGGTACCACATCCAAATGCTGCCAAAATAAACAATCCCAAAATGAAAATTGAATATTTATGGGTTAAACAACATTGTTAAACAAGCTCTGTTATCAACTTACAGATTTAAAGAATTGTTTCACAGTCTCATGATGCATCATGGTAACATCTTCTCCTCTATCAGGAGTTCCACTAGTGCCCCCAGAGAAGCTTATATTAGCAATAAAACCAGTTCCGAACTTTGATTTCAACCTAATTGACGTTCCAATGCAGCGAAGCCTACCCTTTGCCATTATTCCTATGCGGTCACTTAAAATGTCAGCTTCTTCCATTGAATGGGTAGTTAGGATAATGGCCCGCCCTTTCTTTGCATCCTCAATTATATCCCAAACGTGCCTCCGAGTGATTGGATCCATACCAGTTGTCTGCACATTAAAGGAAACTTCTGGTGAGCAGATGAAGTGAATAAATTTATGAAGAATGGAGATTCTCTTATCTGCATACCGGTTCATCCAATATGACTAACTTCGGATCACCAATTAGGGCAATCGCAACACTAAGGCGGCGTTTCATTCCTCCACTGTAACTACCAGCTCTTATTTTGGCTGATTCAGTGAGTCTCACCTCTGCTAATGATTCCTGTGCCACCTGTGCTTGAGAAAAAAAGGACTTATCTTAGAATATAGTAATAACCTTTGAAGTCTATTGTAATTTACACAATATCAAGTGGATACGTAACAAAATGAGTATCCAGAAAATCAGTATCAGGTTTGTATAGCACGCACCGATTCAATTGAAGAAGGGGGCAAACCCTTAATACTTGCAAAGCGGTGGAGGTGCTCTTCACCAGACAATGCATCCCAAAGAATATCAAACTATAAACAGTGAAACAGAAATCAATAGAAATAGTGGGATAATCAAATCTATGATCTCATTGAAAGAGTGAAAACTAAAAAGAAATGGAAAAGTACAAAAGGAATCACCTGGGGACAAACTCCTATGATTCTTTGAATATTTGACATGCCAACAGAGCTCCGAACAGAATCCCCATATATTAATGCTGTACCAAGACATGTAATGGTTGGTTAACTTCCTGTTAAATTTATCCAAACAAATCATAATTGATGGACATGAAAACCTCATTACCATCTCCTGCCGTCACTGGTGTAATTCCAGTCAAACAATTAATTGCGGTAGTTTTTCCAGCTCCATTGGGTCCAAGAAGACAGAACAGTTGACCTTTTAGAAAGTTCACCCATAAGCCCTGAAAGTAAGGTCACTTTCTTTTTATTTTACACATCATTTTATGTCTTACTGTGATAATGTGATTAAATAAATTGGACTATCAAATATCTGAGAATAATAATAAACCAAATGGGAAAATGTGCTATTTGAACAATAAACTCATCTTTCCCTCTAAGCATTGTCCAAAAACTACCAAGTGCACAAGGTTAAAGGACATTTTTACCTTAAGGGCATGATAATGTGAGGTCTTCTTACATTTACAGAAACCAATCTTTGTTTTACCAGGATATAACTTTACAAGACCACGTATTTGAACAGCAATATTTGGATCAACTACATCTTCCATTGCTTGTTGCTTCACAGTGCTTTCCTCTTCAAGTACGTCCTCATCATCTAGAGTAATGTTTTCCAGTGAACGAACTGAACTTGTGCAGCTACAAATGCCGCCGTCTAAAAGAAGAACATGACAAAGCATTAGTCGCCAGCCAACCAACAGAATTTGAGGAACATAGATTATTGGTTTAAATTCAATTACCTGTCACCTTGTTTCCACCTTTCCCTGTCCAATACCCAGGATTTAGAAAGTAGAATACTGGTTTTCTCACACCAGATGAGTTTTGGATAATATTGTCAAAGTAGATTGCCAAAACAAACCACAGTACGAATGTTGATATGAGCCATATATAAATATCATTCTGCCAAAACATATGAAAGTCAATGGCCAGTGTTGAGCTTTGTTGGAGACAAAAGTGATACAAGAATGAGAAACACATACAAGCTCATACATACATAAGAAAAAACGCACAAAAACACACACAGGATTATAAATGTTCAGTATTCATGTTGAAATGAGCGAACATACAATTGAGAACACACACTCCGTATCATTTGGTGCACATTTCGCTCTTCTACTCCAACTGATTCCAGGATCTTCGGGAGTGGCAGTTGCGTCAGAAAGCAATATAATACCTTCTGCAAGAAGGTTTGGTGGGAAAAATGACCAGATAATCCGATAGGTACTTGTGAAGCTAGTACTATAGGGGAATCCAAATTGTGTAACAAGCTGCAAAAATTAAGAGAGATCTGTTATGATGACTGTGTCCATAATAAAATCTGATCTAGAATTTAAAGAAGGGAACTTGCCTGAGCTACAAAACCAATAATAAATATGGAGAAACCCACAGTTGTCGATGAAGATGACTTGCTAATGAAGGCTGACAGCATAAAGGCAAGACCAATCTAGCATTAGAAGAAAGACAGATCAGCCATTAGAATTCAAAAATAAGGTTGGCTTGATCAAAAAGACGATATTGAATTGCGTCAAAATTTTATCTGGTAGAAAGAAGCTTACCATATTGAATTGGAAAAGAAAGAAAAGAAGGAACACAACTACAAAGCCATTGTGCTTGAAAAAACCAAATTGAAACATCATTCCAAAGAGAACTGTGAGAAGTGATGAAATAAGCGTGATGATCCCTTCCCACGTGAGCCACGAGAACCAATATGCAGTATCATAAAGACCCATCATAGTCATTGCCTGTTAAGGAAATGTGACTTTAAAAAAATGAAGACTGTTTTGATTGTGAATGCAAGATTTTGTTTTATGATCAAATTGGGTAAGAAGTCTATACCTGGCGAAGTTTGAGTTCTTTCTCCGCAATCAAAGAACTAATTTGAAAGACAAAACCAAACATGGCAATTACAAGGAAAAAAGTTGGTCCTACTGTACCCACAGCAGAGAAAATCTGCAGCGCAGGGTGTGCAAATTCCTTCAGACTGACAACCCAGCTAAAGTTTGGATCTGAGGTTGTGGAGATTGGAGTTAGTGATGCATTTTGTCACATATTAAGATTTAATTAGTATCACATAAAATTGTGATATTTAATACCTCCAATCAAAGACCTTGCAATTTCACGCTCTGCTGCGATTTGAAGAGGAATTTGGAATTTGAATGTGGGATCTTCAAAATGCCCTTGCTTTCCAACCGGAGTAGAATTAGTTTGTAAACCATAGCTTATTACAGTAGCATTTCTTTCTACAAAATGGAGAGCTCCAGGGCATTGCATGGGATTGCTGAAAAGCCATTGATCCACTTCTCTTTTTGTTCTGAATGATTTAACCTGCTCAAACAAGGCATAGAAGAGTGATTCTATGATTTTATTGAGATTTATTCCTTTTGTAGTATTATTGGAAAGGAAAATGCTAATGAAATTTTTTTGCAATTATAGACACAGCTGTGGGCCTTCTGATATTCTTATGTATGAAGTTTCTGCATATAATTTTGTCTGTGTAGAATTACCCTGAACAAAGAAAGACAATTCAATTTTTTTCTTTTTTTTTTAATTTTTTTTGGGAAAAAAGCTGAAAAGAGGAGCCTTTGTGCCACAAGCTGGTGCTACAAGCTGTTAAATTTTGTAGTACAATTGTTGTTTTTCCACGCAAATCCCAATAGATGCAGCAATTAACAAGTTGTGAAGAGTTAGGGAGCTGATGAAAGCAAAAAAAGATGTTGCATTATTGTTACCTTATTAAAATAACTGAAAAATTATCTCGACTATTGTAGATTACCGTGCAAATTCCAAGACAGTAGATTTAACATTTAAGTTAAGGAGTCACATGATGAGGAGGAAGTAATGAATACAGCAGGTTAGGAAGCCTGCTTGAGGAAACTGAATTAGCAGATATTGAAATTAGTGCTATCGTAGATAGTTTTAGGAAGGGGAAGAGGGTAGAATTACAATGAATTGACATGGAAGCAAATGATTTTGAGGTATAGTTTATGAGGAAAATGTGTATAAAGAGACAAAGTATATCATTGATGTTCTCACAGAATAATTGAAACAATACAAGGCAACAAGACAAAGCCACTTAAAGAGGGGAATGAATGTGAAATCGTGTAAGTCGAAGAAGGAATATTTGTTTTCAAGTATGCCACAAGTGGAAGGTAATGGCCAATCAAGTCAAGGTGCCTAAAAAAAAAAAAACTCAAAGCGAGTGTGTGTATTGAAAGCAGCACCAAGTCACTTCTGATGCATCAGAGGGACTGAGAGTTGAAAAAAGTAGGCCCATTTAAAATAAGGATCAATTAAAATGATCAAATAATCACTATGAAATCAGCGCACTTAAATGTATAGGTATTCTTCACAAAACAAATTTAAAAAAAAAAAGACCAAATGCAATAAAAAATTAGCAGGAGAAGATAAAATTGTGAACAATTAGACGATGACTTTCAAGGTTGCTTTCCATGAGAATAAGATCAAAGAAAATGAGTTAAAGAAATGACACAATGACCCAAATTGAAAGAGCCCTATCCATATAACGGCTAAAGAAGGTATTGCTGGGCAGTGAATTGTAAGATTTCTAGCTCCTTTGTCCCCTTCTACGAGGTGCTTTCATGACTATATACTCTTTTTTTTTTCATGACTTGATACTGAATCTTACTTTGTGTTTCTTTCAACATGTGTTTGGAAAAGAAAAAGGAAAAATTGGAAGTACAACTATTTCTGCTCAATTAAGCTATTAATTCTAAGTAATTTAACAAATCAAACTACACAAACACTAATTTTACCATTTGAAAAAACTGAAAAAAAAATATTTCATGACAATATACTGAATCTTAATTTTCGTTTCGCTCAACACACCTTTGTTTGGAAAAGCACAAAGTAAAATTGCAAATACAACCTACTCAGTTATGCCTAATCCTCAATAAGTTGGTAAATCAAGCTACACAAACACTAAGTTTACAGCTTAAAAAATAAAAAAAATAAAAAAGAAAAGGAAAAATTACCAATAAGTCTTATTGTACTATCGAGTCCTATAAAGTTTTAATATAGATAACTAAATTCTGTTTTTTATAAATTGTTTCAAAAAGTTTAATTCTTTATAATGGTGTATTGTATTCTAATTTTACCCTTCTCATTTAATATGGACAATAATTTCATAAGCAATTTTCATTTATTCATAACTTTCAACACAAAAATCGTAACTTTCATTGCAAAAATCGTAACTTTTCTTACGATGTACACATTTTTAGGGATGCAGATTGTAGCATTTCCCAAGAAGGAACTATGGATAAAATTCATCATTTTCTATTGTTTCAAAATATGAAAAAAATAAAAAATAAAAAATCCAAAAAGGACAAATTTTATTAAAATTCCATCATAGCTACCAATTCATATATTTTCAATGCATAAAATGATTAGTGAATCTTGTACCAATGCTTTTTTTTATGAAAGTATTTAATTTCAACAATTAAAAAAAAATTAAAATTATTTACTATAAATTTTTTTGTTCATATTTTAATAAGAAGGGTAAAATTGAGACAAAGAGGAATTGATTTTTTTTTTTTTTTTTAAAGAATTTATAAAAAAAAAATAGGACTTAATTATCCACATTGAAAAGACTTATGATAATTTTTTCAAAAAAAAAAATAAAAATAAAATAATAATGATTATATCCTAATCACAAAGCAAAATTGGAAATACAAGTAACCTCTACTCGATTAAAGCCTAATCCTCAGTAAATTGACAAATCAAGCAACACAAACATAAATTTTACCATTTCAAACCCTACAAGAAAACAAAAAAAAAAAAAGAAAAAAAAAGGAAGAATTTAAAAAATTTCAAAGCTGTCTAAATTTACCTTATTGGAAGGAATAGGTCGTCCAGGATTATTAGCCAAAATCCGAGTAACAATGGATCCGATTCGAGTGCTATCGTTGCCGCTCCAGACGAAATCGAAGCAGGGGAACTTGATGTAGAACTTGTCTTCGCAGGGAGGAATGGGAGGAGAGAGGAGGGGTTTGGGATCGAAGACGTTGTCGTAGGTGGTGGTGGAGGAGTATCGAGATTGAATGGCTTTTTGGATGCAGAAGATGACGAAGATGAAGAAGAGAGAAGAGAAGAGTTGGAGAAATGTGGAACGCTTGTGTCGCCATGAGAGGAGCATGTTTTTCTTCAACAGAACTTGTCACGCCCCAAGCTCCGTGACAACGCCGCACACTCATTTAGGTGAGCATGCAAGACTAAGAGTCCAACACATAACCAACAATATAAAATACTCAAATTAAATCCTTTAATATCATAATGCTAAAAATCATACAAATAGACAATTCTTATCATATGAAATTGTCCACCAAGTTCACTAATAAAATAATACTAATAATAATGATCCAAATACTTAAATCATAGTCCTACTCTCGGCACTCTCACAAGTAAAAACCCCGCGCAGCTCTACTCCTCAGAATCTGAAAAATAAAATAAGGGTAAGCCAGACAGCCCAGTAAATAACCAACCATCACTGCTAGCTGGATCAAGTATACAAAAATAAATAAATAAATCGATGACCAATAAATATAATTTTTCTACAGTTCAATAAATGAACAAATATTTGTAAGATGGTTTCATAGCTAAAAATAAACAATGTACAATACGTTTTAAATGAAAAGCCAAGGTGATAATTCAAAGTAATTCGTTGTTCAAATCGATGGTTCGATATTCAGATAGTTCAATTATTCGATTCACAAAACCCAAGTCTTAATGACTATGGTCACTTAGCCCGTGACAAGGCCCAGAACCACACATAGGCCGGTGGTAAAGCCCCAAAAGAAACTAGTTTCTGTGCCAATAAATAACCCCCATTGGCTAGGGTCCAAATCATAGTCAGACTAGAGTGATGTTCAAAATTCAAACAATACACAACTTTCAAATAAAATATTTAATATTTTCGGAATAAACATTTGGTACAATTTTCAGAACAGTTTTACAAAATATTCAAATAACTTTCATAATAATATTCGATGTTGTTTTATACTTGACCCATGTTTTATTTTAAGAGAACACGAAGGCTATAAATATATATTTATGATTTTAAACGATTCGATAGGAATAAAAATGAACCAACAGTGATAGAGGGTTACTTACCTCAAACAGCTAAAATAACACTCCAACACCAACTCCAAACACCCAGCTTCACCACTTCAATCTCATAAACCTAATAAATAAAACCTCAAATAAATTAATATTTTTTTACATGTTACATATACCCACAAAAGCCCCACCATATTAGATTAATGTATTGCTTTAATATCCAAGAGATCAAACCATTCAACCCAACTTTATAGCCAAACACACCCTTACCCATGATACAAACTCCATTGTTTCTATTACCCACCCAAAGTTACACTTACACATTGCACCCAATTCTCAAAACCTAAGTAGGCACCTACAGATCTTCCAAATCCCCTTAATGCATTGATTGTTAAATTCCTCAACATAAACTTAATAATTAACAGTAAAGATAGATTTTACCTTAACCAATGGATGTCCCAAAATCACCAGCGTGCTGCCTCCAATCCCTATTGTAGCCTCACTCTTCTCTTTTTCTTTTCTTTTTTTCTTTTACCTTCTCAAACCCTAGCCGCCTATGGAGCAATTCCTAACCTCTGTTTTGTTTGTTTCCCAAGACTTAAAGCCACAATATATAGGTGGGCTTATTAACCTAATTTCTCAAAGTTACAAAATTACCCATCTAAGTAATAGAAAATATAATGCCATCTCATAACTAATTCTTTGATATTAATAAATGACCCATATAAATTAATTTAATTACTAATCTATCCAACAAAATAATTCTACACACAACTTGGGTTTTACAGAACTCTGAATTGCTGTGTCAGTAACCCCAATCCCCTCCTCAACTCCATCCTCTTTCTCTCTCCAAATCTCTCTCTCTCTCTCTCTCTATGTATATGTATATATGTATGTACTGTATGATTTGTTTCTCTGTCTAAATCTGTTTTTTCTGTTTTAGAGAGGGAGAGAGAGAGAGGGTTTGCTGTGTGTAAGTTGAGAATTGTAAAGGTGAGACTGGTTTTTATAGTAGCTACTGAGGAAGATGAAATGCTGACTACGAAAAAAAAAAATACGCGCGGTTTTGTGATGGATTATGCCCTTGGTTTTTGTCCAATTAACGAGATCTGCCAGGGTTGGGCTTCCCGCCAATGGTGGTTAAATTACACTCATCTTGTTTGATTCTCACTTTTATTTTATTTTATTTATTTTTATATTTTTTATTTGAATAAATTATCAATAAGTCTTAATAATTGGATTTGATTTCTATTAAATCTTAATAAAATTGTGGCTAAAAAAAAATTTGTGATGATTTTTTGTATATGCCGTTAAAAATTGACAGTTAATGACTTTTTTGTCATGATTTTTATAAATTATAGTTAAAATTTACAAATAGTGACATTTTTTCATAACAAATTTTTCAACTGTCGCTGAACATTGAAAATTAGTGATATTTTTTGTAATAATTTTCGAAACGTCGACAAAAATTAACAATTAGTAATTTTTTTTAATAGTGTTTAATAAAAACACCATTAATTATTATATGTTTTATTGGAGAATAAGTCGACTTACACATAGGTTCCCCTTTGTATTTTTAGTCAAAATTATTTTATTTTTTATATTCACCTAATTTAAATATACTTATAAAGTATAATATTTTATGATTTTTTTTATTTTAAAAATTCATCAAATACAAAAATATACAAAAATTCAGTATATTTTCATATATTTGTATATTTATTGATTTTTTAAAATATTTTTTCATAAATAATTTACTTTTTAAGTGTGCCTAAGTTATGTACACATAGAAAGTAAAAAAATTACTTAAAATATTAAGAAATTCATTAAAAATAAAAAAAATTTAAAAATCAATTTTTAGAAAATCAATCAAACCCAAACAAGGTGATTATGTTCCTTTTAAGTTTCATAATTTTTTCATTTTAACTCTTAAAATATATATTTTTTTTCAACTTTAGCCACTAGAATTTGTAATTTTTCTCATTTACTCTCAAGACTAACTTGTACCCGCCTAACATAAAAATGAATAAATCATGGTCTTTCTTTAAGTTTCACAATTTTCCAAGGGCATAACTCAAAATCTGAAATTTCAAAGTTCAAATTGGAAAAACAAAATAATTTAAAGGTCAAAGTAAAAGAGTTAATTTAAAGGGCTACCAACGTGGCATTTTCAGTCCAAAATTTGACGAAGTTTGTTTTGTGAGTAAATTAAGAAAAAAGTTTAACATTAAGGATCAAAATGAAAAAAATATGAACTTAAAAAGGGAAAAGTATAATTTACCCTAACTTTTTTGGATTGCAACCTTTTATGAGTATATTACATTTTTACCCATCAAGTATTATCTGTTTCTTATTTTGTTCTTCAAAAAAAAAAGTTCTCATTTGGATTCATCAACTATCAAACTTTTTTCAATTAGTTCAATGTTGAAATGATTCATCAACTATCAAAACTTTTTCAATTTAATTAGTCCAATGTCCAACGAATGTTATGGTCTTGTGACGAAGACACGCAGACTTGTAATTAGGACCACCGGGTGGTGTTCTAGTGGACCTTCACTTTCCCTTCATACAAGATGTTTGGATTTGATACTCAAAGAGTGTAACTTTTTTCAAAAGAATGTGTTTTACGAAACCTTAAAACATTTATTGTGGAATGAGTGTAGAGCCCATTGTTACCTTGGTGGGGGTTCCCTTCCTTTGAATTGAGTTAAATTTGACTATTAACTGGCTACATCGGGACCATGGCCTGCAGAAGGTATGATGTTCCCACGGAGCTTCCTTTTTTTTTCTAGTTAAAAAAAAAAAAACAAAATTCTATTGGTAATTAGGGATAACTTGGGAAATATGAAAAATGAGTAAATTATATTTTGCTCCCTAAATTATTATTGAATTCTTACTCTCGCCTTAAAGTTTATTTTACATAATTAGGGCCTTAAATTTTCTAATTATTTTCAGTTTGGTCCAATTCCAATTTTGACTAAAAATGCTATATTAACAACCAATAACCCACCTAGACTCCCACCTAGACTTGGATCCAAATCAAAAAATATATTTTTTTCTTCTTTATTTGACATAGAGTTGTTTGTCGATTGTGTTGGAGCGAGAAGGAAAGGGCTTAGTGGTGTAGGGTGTTCGGTGATGGGACTTTCAATGGTGGGAATTCTCTCCATTTATAGTTAGATTGTGCTAGATATTTGAAGGACTAATTTACAACATAAGTGTCCAAAGAGGGAAATATAAAATACAAAATATGAAAACTACTCTTTTTGGGTCACCTTCATTGCAAATTGTACCAAATTAAGTTCATTTTGAGGGACCCAATACGAAAGAAACTTTTCTTTGAAAAAACTAGAGTGGGAAAATGAGTAATACTTTACGGGTGAAAATTTAATTTAATCCAAAAAAGAAGTGAAATATAATTTTCATAAGATTAAATGTCTGAGATTGTGAAATTATCAATATTTTGGAAGTTCAAGCTAGATTATTGTTACAATTAAATCATGTGTGGTATAAATAGTTGCAAAACCATAAAGTCCTATATTTGAAAATATGAAGAGTATTTATGGAATACGCATGCATTAATTTCATTATCATTACAAAAAGAAAATTTAAGTTTTGCAATTTATACTTATAACTTACTCACACTACCATATTTGGAATGCATCCTGTTAAGGTTTAAATGAATAATTGAATGTTCTCTTTCTAAATGGATAAGACATTTTTTTGAAATATCGAGATATGTGAGTCTTGCTTTAAATAGTATCTTTTTTCACCTCAAAATACGAGCCAATTGTGAGTTATAAAATATCTTGCTCACATTTTGAGGGCGAAAAAAAGCTTTGCTCACAATTTTTTATATTACATGTAGGATTAAGGTTAAAACTCGAAGTATATATATTATCAAATTTTAATTTATCAAAATGTATAAATAATTTGGAATAAACCAAAATAATAAGTAGGATGTTCCGAAAGAATGTTAATTATCACTTACCATTTTGGTACATAACCAAGGAGCTAGTGTGAAATTTACTACAAAATTGACAACCATATATATCAAAATTGTCATATTCTCAATGACATACATAAAAAGTTGTCTTTCCTTAGTGATAACATTAAGCCTAAACTAACTGTAACTAGTTCAATTGATCAGAACTTCTGTATTTCACTAGGGTTTGAGTTCAAGTTTTACAGGTCAAGAGTTTAAGTTTTGTTACATGTAAGATTCTTATTTTCTGAAACCACAATCTACTATATAGATATATACATTTAAATGCCTAAAGTATGCACTATGCTAACTCCTCCTTTGGAGGTCCCCTAGAGCTTTGAAAACTCTAATAATCTTGAAGTAATGCAAATGCAAAGGGGCAACCACAAGCCATTGGTTTACTGTTAGTTACTTCTCAAGGAGTGAACCCTAAACATCTGTTTCTAACCACTCCTTAAAAAGTTACATGTTATGCGAAAAGTTGCACCTTGCTTTACTAGAGATCCTCCGAAGATGCCTTAATTTATGAATATTCTTGGAGTGAACTCAACAACAACAAAGAATTATTATATCTTTTTGGCCCTTGGCATTTAAGATGTGTGGTGGCTAGTTCCACATATAATTATTCAGTAGTTCCGAAACATTATGTAGTATATTATTTACGTAGTGTTTTAAATCAATTACATAGAAGAAAAATCTATAGGTGGGAGGACATGCTGATTCACTTTTGTTAAGTAGTTGAAAGATAAATAATGATTTACTTAATGTGTATTGAGATTTTTTATTTGTCAAGAGTACCAAATAGACAATGCTACGTGATACTCAGCAAGTATCTAATAATTTTTCTAATTTTACAATAAGAAGGATACACCAGTCATTTAGGTTGAAAATGGTGAAGGGCAAACTTGACATCACACAATGTGCTAATGAGTTATGTGTATGTGATACTAAAAATTATAAAATCAGATAGTTTGGAATAAGTACAAAGGACTTAACTTAATAAACATATAAACTAAGCACTACATCAAAATTTCAACAGTCATACAATTGGGTTAAAAATTATATTTTGGGTTCACTAGTCAAATTAGGTATAAATTAATAATGGGGTGAGTTAAGCACAACGTAAATAAATAAATATATTGCCATGCCATGTTATAATCTAATGGGAAATTTCTCAAGAAATTCTTCTGTGGTTTACTTGTATGTTAAGTCTATATATTCTATATAAGGTGGACCAATAATGCACAAAAAATATATTCTAGTTCTAGTGTTATATCTATTCAAATGTGTTTTGAATATTTGAAAATTAGTTGGTCGCAAACAATGATTGATACTCAACGGTTAGAGTGGGAAAATCTGAAGTGTAGGTGGAATGCCGTTGGATTTCAAAATGCAGTTGGACCTGCTCTGATAAGTTTAAGGAATGCCGTTGGATTTCAAAATGCAATGCCAATGGAAAACTGAACATAATGACATAATACAAGTGGTTGAATTGTAGCTTTTCCAAGTTTGTACAACATTGTGAGATGATCAATTTGACTTGATAAGTATTAATGTATATATTATGGGTCCGGACCGTCTCCAATCCAGGTCTGGGACAGTCTGGTTTAGTTTGGCTCATTGGGCCCACTTCTGGGCCCCTTTTTGATAATCCGAACCATTTATATTTTAAGATTTGTTGAGTACATTATTTCTGTAAAAAATTACGTCGATAGGATAACAGATACTATATATGTATTCGGATTACTTTTGTCTGAAAAAAAATAGATAGTCAGAAAATTAACAGTTTATAAAAAAAAGTGATTCGAATACATAATATCCGTTGTCTGATCGATGTAATTTTTTACAAAAATAATGTACTCAACAAACTCTAAAATGTGAATGGTTCGAATTATCGAAAAGGGACCCAAAAGTGGGTTCAATGGGCCGGATTGGACCCTCCAGTCCAAATGGTGGACTAGAGGCAAGCCCCAACCATATATTATTTGGGTAATTCTATTTACACACTTTATAAAATCTCAATACACACCATCTATGTTGTTTGCATATAAATTTTCAAACAAAAGTTAAATTTTCGGATATAAATTTATGAAAAAAAGTAGTTATTCAGACATAAACAGTTGAACGAATTATATGTATATGAATAATTCAATTTTTTTCCCCATAAATTTCGGTCCAAATATCTAAATTTTGTTTAAAAATTTATATCCGAACGAACAAATGGTGTGTATTAAGATTTCATATAGTGTACAAATAGAACTTCCCATTTATTAAGGGATAATTACATTTTCATTCTAAAAGTATGAATTTTGTATTATTTTGGTCCCTAATATTTAAATTGTATTAGTTTGGTTCCCATATTTGTTGGTTGCATATTTTGTATAGGCCAATCACAGTTCAACACGTAGTATGAAGAGGACAATTTAGGGAGTTAATACAAGTTGCCAACCAAAGTCTGACACGTGTCAACCTGTATTGATAATAATGGATCTGCGTAGCACTGGAACAATCGAGGGATACAAGGTGATGTGGCCTAACAGTTACTCACAAAATTCAAGTTCAAAATCAGGAGGGAAGCCTAACTGCAAGAGTGGCGTAGTGGGACTGGCTGTGAGAGAGCATGTTCAGCAATCATGGAAGGACATTTCGACGGTTAGAAGCTCACTTCGACGGTTATAATTGAAAAGTATAAATAGCAGAGAAGGCCCCAGAATGAAGCATCCAGACTCAGATCAAAAAACTAGTTTATTTACTTCGTTTTTTCTTCTAGTTTTTATAGTTCTTTACATTTCTGCACTTCAATTCCTGTACTGTACTTCATTCCTAGGGGTAGTTTCAAATAGCTTTGTTGTTGTAAACTTCTACGAGGCTGGATCTGATCATTGTAAGTTTTTCATTTTACTTAATGAAATTTTGAAATTATTCTTCATTTGTTGTTATTTACTAAATTCTCCTAAAACAAGCCACCAGTAAAAGTCTTTTTCATTGAGGCTAAGAGAACTAAAACAGAATCGTCTGATAATTAGTTGGCAATTAATATTAGGTAAGGACTGATTGATCCTTGCTGGTACGCTTAAAATTATATTATTAACCTTGGAAAGCCAAAAAAGTCAACATATATTTTTGACATGCCCAGTGGGACTAACTGAAATGGCTAGACATAGGAGACAAAGAGAAAATGAATGCCTGAAAGAAGGTGTAGAATGAGAGGTAAAAGTACTTGATCCAGAGGATAATATGATAACACATCCTATGGAAGCACCTATCTCATCAGAACCTATGGTCGAACAGACCAGCAATTCGGAACATCCACCACATGTTCAAAATATTGGACGAGGCCATGGAATTAGGCCATCCACTATTCCATCCACCCAGCCAATGAATCCATGGGGAGGCTTGGTAGATGCCCCGAGACAGTAGTTAATGTACACAATGGAGAAATGGGCAACATCCTTTATGGATCGAATGAATTCCCATCAACCAACTAGCACAAGGCATATGGAGGAAAATTCAAATGTTCCTCAGTAAAGATTGGCTAAAGATAAACAGCCTATACAAAGTAATGGACATCCTAATGGTCAGACTATTAATCAAAATTATGAAAGACCATCACCTATACCTCAATCCTGGTATGAGCCTCTTTCGAGGCCTGTGGTAAATCAAAATGCCTCATTACCTAATAGCGAAGCCATACAAATTGGTGGATTTGGGCCAACACAAGAAAATGGCATGAGAGTGTTTCCAAATCCCATGTTCAAATCCATACCTAGCACAAGTGGGTTCACCAATCCCCTGTTCGAATTCACACCCGGGGGGTTGGAAGGGTTTCCTGCGGTTGAGAGAGAAACAACACCTGTTTCTCCTATTGTAGCACCTTTTGCAGGTCCTTTCGCAGGACAAGCTCAGAGAGGTCAACCATATCCTTAACAACATCCAGTACCACAGGGACAACCAGTCCCAAATGTACCTCTCTATAGACCAAGAGGACCTCATGCACAAGGGTTTCCACCAAATCCTGTGTTTGTTCCTTCAGTGGTAGTCCAACAAGTACAAAATATGGTTCCTAGGGACCAAATTGCTGATATTGTCAGAGAAATGTGTGGACCTATGGCTCAGGGGGTTCAAACTCCTGTGTATAGGAAACCATACTCAGAATGAGTGGATAGGGTGCATGAATACCCAAGGGGGTTTAGAATACCAGACTTTGCTCTCTTTTATGGGAATGGAAACCAGTCAACAGTAAAACACATTGCTAGGTTCGCAGCCCAATGTGGTGAATTTACCAATAATGATTACATGAAATTAAGACTTTTTCCAAATTCTCTAATTGGGGTAGCTTTTGTATGGTATATTAACCTTACACCTGGCTCTATCCAAACTTGGTAGCAAATGGAGGAGACATTTCATGCTCAATTCTTCTAAACAAAGCCAGAAGTTTCCATGGCAGACTTGGCAAGGTTGAGTTAAAGGCCTGATGAGAAGGCTGTTCAATTTATATCTAGATTCAAAAGAGCGTGAAACAATTGTAGGGTCATTCTACCAGAGTTTGAATTTGTAAGATTGGCTAAAAATGGTTTAGAGTTTAGGCTTCGAAAGAAGTTCGACTCAACTGAGTTCCGAGACTTAGTGGAATTAACCTATAAGGTGTCTAGATATGAATCATTACTTGAGGAAGAACAAGATCAAAGTAATGCATCATACAAGACTTATTATAGAGACCTAATTACGAGATTGATGCAGTAAAGATCGTAGGGAAAGAGCCTATGACTTGTGAGGCATTAATTCATAAGGATACTACAATAGTCTTTTGATTTAACAAAGGCAGATGACATTTTTGATCATTTGCTTGCAGCAAATTTCTTAAAGTTACCAAAGGGAGTTAAAATTCCTTCCTCAAAAGAACTTAAAGGGAAAATGTATTATAAATGGCACAATTCTTGGTCTCATTTAACTAAAAACTGTATTATTTTTCGGGACAGGATCCAAGAACAGATTCGAAAGGGGAGTTTAAAGTTCCCAGCCAAAGCAGAGAAAGCTATGGAAATTGACTCTAACCCATGCCCAGAGATTGGGGAAGCTACAACCAATGTTGGTGTGCTTGACTTCCAAAACCTATCCTTGAAGGAATTAGAAGAGGTTAATATGCAGATGCATGTTGCTAGCCAGACTGCTTCTGAAAAAGATATCAGAAGTTCACCAGCAAATGGACAGCGCTTTGCGGACCAAAAGGAGAACTCTAGTGAGGAGACACTGGATGATGACTCTCTAGAGACAGCTGTCATGCAAAGGATGTGTCCCAGATGCAGGTTAACTTACAAATGGTTGAAAGGTCTCCCAATTGATGGAAAACAGTATTACAAGGATGTGTAGAGATGCCCTGAACCAACCAGTACCTACAACAAGAGGCCATACGCAACTGGTCCCAGACAGCAACCGTTCTTGGTTAGACCACCAGCCCTAGAGTGGACCCCAAGGGTAAGAGACCTCTGTATGAGTTCAAACCACCCAATTACTACAAGATGGAAGACAATTATCCTGAGAGGAGGCTTGAAGTGAGCTCAAGTTATGGAATCAGAGCCAAAGATTGGCCTCCAAGATCAGCCTCAAACAAAATGCAAGGTAACCACCCTGACAGATAGCCTAGATTAGGATCAAGATAGGGGATTAGGGCCAAGCAATGGCCTCCATAGGTAGCTTCGAAGCTAGCTTCGAAGGCAGAAAAAGCTAGTTCAGCAACTGAACTAGTAAGTTCATGGGTACCTTGGGTTCCAAATTGGTTTGTCATACAAAACAAGCCTAAGGAAATGCCTGCCCAGAGAAGTGTCTTTGGAGACTAGGGCAGAATGGTTAAACCTCCTTTGGTGGCTCCAAATAATTGGGTATTACTAAAGCACCCAAAAACAAAGGAACCAGACATGGTTCCAGTAATCTCTAGGTCTCAAAGGAGGAAGATCTAGCGTAGGTACACTCAGTACCAAAAGGATAAAGAAAGTGGAGAGAGTTCTTTATTGGCCTAGTCAAAAGGCCAGACAGAGGAAAGAGAAAGTCCAAAATTGGATCCTAGTCCAAAGTTGGCTCCTCAGAACAAAAGAAGTTTCAGCAAAGAGTAGTTGGCTAAAGTTCACACTGAATTGAAAGCCAAGGAAAGATCCAGCTTAGCAGGTCTTGAAAAGGCCTTGATGGAAAGTGATAGTGAGACAGAAGGAGAAGTTGAACTAGGCTAAAGGAAAGAAATGGCTGAAGATGAGATCTTTAAAGTCTTCATGGCTGAACATACATTTTTGGTCGAAAAACCAATAGGAACAAACCATTCGTAGGAAGTCACTAGTACTGAAGTACTAGAGTGCAGCATGGAAGTTGTTTATGAAATAATTGAACAAGTTAGCCTAGAAAAGAAACAAGTGCAGCCAGCAGTTCAATTTGGCTCATTTCCTCCAGTGTTAGTAAATATGGTGCATATATTGCCACAGGAGTTCCAGGCTAAAGATGAAAACCAAGAAGGTCAGGAGATTGACCCTATTCCAATTTCTAGTGAAGATTTACGGCTCAGCATGGTTCAAGATGAGTCTGAAGTGGCCACACCAATAGAAACTGAAGATGAGAGTGAGGAAGTGAGTATTAATCTCTCATTTCCTTTTGAGTATCCTACAACATCCATGACACAGCATGTCAAGCCCTTGTATATCAAGGCTTTTTTTGATAGGATACAACTTAACAGGGTATTGGTGGATAATAGGGCAGCAATGAACCTACTTCCGAAGTCCTCTTTGAAGAAACTAGAAAAAAGAAACCCCAGATTAATCCCAACCAGCACAACCATTGTTGGCTTCGCTAAGGATAAGCAGATGGCTCAGGGTATCTTGCCCATCAACCTGAGTGTGGGAACTAGAGATTGTATGACAACATTCTTTGTTATAGATAGTAATGCCAAGTATAATGTTTTACTTGGCAGGGATTGGATATACCAACAAATGTGTGCCTTCCTCTCTACATCAGAAGATTATGATGGCCTTATGTAATGGAGAGACAGAGGAGACCAATGCGGACCCTCAACCCTTTATCTCTTGTGCTGACTTTGCAGAGGCTAAGTTGTATACTGAAGGAATGACACCCCTCAGTATATTGAGAAAACCTGATGGTTCAGATAACGTGACGGTTGATGAGGAAGTAGCACACCTGAAGCACTTAATGCAGGAGAGTGCTGATGAAGAGTTTGTCATCAAGGATGATAATGATGCCTGGTTGTAGGCAAGAAGATGATACCCAAGAAGCCAGACCCTTGGCTTTAGTTAAGTTTTCAATGTTGGACATAAAATAGATAGTCCATAAGGTTCAAGAACAAGATAAAGAAGCCATGGAAATTGGTTGTAAGCATGAGCAACAACAGGTCAGGTCTTTGACCTTTGGTAAATACTGTGCATTGGACATCGAAACAATAGTCCAAGAAATACAACAAGAAAAAGCCTTATGGACAGACTTTGTCTATGAGGAACAAGGCAAAGATGTTGAACCAGAGAAAGTGGGAGAAGAACAAAACCAAGAAGTTACTTCGAGGGCAGAAGAAATCAAAAGAGAAGCATTAGTAAGTGTTCAAGTACAAGACCCCTTGGAAGAAGTTAATTTAGTGGGAAGTTATGCATAACAACCCATTTATATTAGTGCTTGGTTAAGTCCTTGTGATAGAAGCCAGTTATTAGTTGTCTTAAAACAATATAAGGATTGTTTTGCTTGGTCTTATAATGAGTTGCCTAGATTGGACAGATCATTAGTAGAACATAGGCTCCCTTTGAAGTCTAATTTCAAGCTATACAAGCAGAAGCCAAGAAGGATGAGTCCTGAAGTGGTTTAGAAGGTCAATGAGGAAATTTTTAGGCTCCTTAAGGCAGTCTTTATTAGAACAGCCAGATATGTTGAATGGTTGTCCAATATTGTGCCTATGGTTGAGAAGAATGATAAAATGAGAGTATGCATCGATTTTAGAAACTTGAACTTAGCAACTTCAAAAGATGAGTACCCCATGCCCATAGTAGACTTATTGGTGGACAGTTCAGCAGGGCACAAGATTTTGTCTATGATGGATGGACATTCTGGTTACAACCAAATCTGCATTGCAAAGAAGGATGTCCATAAGACAGCATTTAGATGTCCTGGGAACATTGGTACCTTCGAATGAGTTAAAATGCCATTTGGTTTGAAGAATACTGGGGCCACATATCAAAGGGCAATGAACACTATCTTTCATAATCTCATTGGAGGTTATTTAGAGTGTTACATTAATAACATTGTAGTAAAATCCCAATCCATAGAGGAACACTTGGTTCACTTGGAAGCAACTTTTGAAAGAATGAGAAAGTTCAAGTTGAAGCTTAATCCTCTCAAATGTGTTTTTAGTGTATCAGCTGGAAACTTCTTGGGCCATATAGTACACAAGAAGGGAATACAGATTAATCAAAATAAAGCCAAAGCCATCATTGAGGCCAAGCCTCCATCAAGTAAGAAAGAAGTACAAAAGTTCCTTGGTCAGGTTAATTTTCTTTGATGATTTATTGCTTGGTTAGGTTGATTTTCTTTGAATATTTATTTCTAACATTGTAGGGAAAACTAAGTATTTTCTTCCTTATTAAAGTTGAAAGATGAAGAGGAGTTTGTGTGGACAACAGAGCATTAAACTGCTTTCGAAGGAATTAATGCCTACTTGGCCAAATCTCCAGTGTTGATGCCACAAAAGAGCGACAAGCTTTTGAAGTTATACATTGCTGTAGCAGAGGATTCATTGGGAGCTTTCCTAGTCCAGGACAATGAAGAAGCCAAGGAGCAAGCAGTTTATTACCTTAGTAGGTTTTTAAATTCTTGTGAATGTAAATATTCAACTGTAGAAAAGTTGTGCCTCGCATTGTACTTTACAGCAATGAAACTAAGATATTATCTTTTGCGTAATGTTGTCTCGGTAATTGCAACCACAGACTTGGTTAAGTATATGTTATCTAGACCAATGTTGAGAGGAAGAATTGGCAAATGGATATTAACTTTGTCAGAGTTTTATCTAGAATATGTCCCCAAAAGGCAGTAAAAGGACAAGTTTTGGCTAACTTTTTGACAGATCATCCATGTCAAACGGAAAACCAGAAGATAATGGATCTTGGTATGATCAATGTTGAGCCATGGCAGATGTGGTTCGATGGGTCAAAGGCCAATGGTCTGATTAGGATTGGTGTTGTAATTAAGTCACCACAAGGGGTATAAACCACACACAGTTTCAGAGTAGATGAAACCACTTGTTCCAATAATCAAGCTGAATATGAAGATTTAATAATGGGACTGGAAATGCTTATTGGATTACAAGCTCATGCAGTTGATATATTTGGAGATTCTCAATTGGTGGTCAACCAAGTGAAAGGAATTTTCAAATGTTAAAGTGCAAGCATGTTGCCATACTATGTTGTTGCATTACATTTGCTTTCTCAGTTTCAGATAGCAAATGTGACTTATATCCCAAGGTTCATGAATAACAAAGCCAATGATGTAGCTCAGAAAGCTTCGAATTTCAGAAAAAGGGATGACACTCAAATGAACATAAGTCAATTAACATATCAAAAATTAATACCACCTTTAGCTAAAATGAATATGGTGTTAGAAGTCAATCATAATGACTTACAAGATCAAGATTGGAGGCATCCAATAATGCAGTACCTAACTGGCCCATCTTCAATAGCCAGCAGAAAGATCAAATTACAATCTATGTAATACATAGTGTATGGTAATGCTCTTTACAAAATGGGAGCAGATGGATTGTTATTGGAATGTCTAGGGCCGAAGGAAGCATTGACAGCCATGGTTAAAATTCATAAAGGCATTTATGGTGCTCATTAGCTTGGTGTGAAGATGAGATGGTTTCTGCAAAGACATTCCTACTATTGGCCAACCATCCTTAAAAATTGTATAGAGTATGCTAGAGGTTGCCGGGCATGCCAAAAACATGGCATGATAAGACATGTACTAATTACTGATTTACATGCAGTTGTGAAGCCATGGCCATTTAGAGGTTGGGCTATGGATATGATAGGAAAAATACATCCTCCCTCTTTGAAGCATCATTATTTCATCCTAGTGGCTACATATTACTTCATTAAGTGGGTTGAAGCTAAACCATATAAAGCTATGGATCAAACTGAGGTTATTGGATTTATTAAAGATCTGATCCACAGATTTGACATCCCACAGACCATAACTATAGATAATGGGATTGTATTTGATGGAAAGATGGTAAAGTCTCTCACAGCAGAATTTGGGATTAGTCTTGTTAATTCCACCCCTTACTATACACAAGCAACTGGTCAAGCAGAATCATCCAACAAGTCATTGAAAAAGGGAATACAAAGAGTTGTGGAAGACAATCCTAGGGATTGACATAATTTGTTGTTAGATGTATTATGGGCTTATAGGACTTCTCCAAGATCAAATACAGGAGTAACTCCTTATACTTTAGTATATGGACATGATGCAGTGTTGCTTGTAAAAATTAATATTAAGTCTTTGACGGTGAAATGCCAGGATCAGTTAACTTTTGAGTGATACCATCAAAGCATGTTTTTGGAATTAGAGAGTATAGATGAAGCACAAATTCTTGCATTAAATAATATTTTGTTCCAAAAGAAAAAGGCAGCCAAGAGCTACAATAAGAAGGTTAAGCACATTAGTTTTGATGAAAGTGATTTGGTATGGAAGACAATACTTCCAATAGGAATTAAAAATCATAAGTTTGGCAAATGGTCACCTAATTGGGAAGGTCCATATTAAATTCATAGAGTCCTGCCTCGGAGAGCATATCATTTAAGAAATCTGAATGGATATGCGCATCCTAAGAAAATTAACGGTGGGTACTTGAAACCTTATTATCCAACTGCGTGGGAAACACAAGGAGTGTAGAAAATGCTAAACAACAAAAGCATAAAGACACTCAAATAATGAATAAAGATTTCATTTCATATAGAATTGAGTACATGCAGCCATAAATTAGCCCAAAAATCAATACAATGTTTCAGTTGTTCCCTTACAATTGATTCTCTACTCCTAAGGGATGGGAATAACTGAATGGCTGTAGCCATGTCCTACTTTCGATCAGCCAGCCCTTGGTTGGTGATTTGCAGCTTTGTATCAATTCGATCCGAAGCCAGATTAACTGCTGATAACTCTTCCTCTAATTGAGCTTTCTTTTCCAAGAGCTGGGTTCGAAATTGAAAAGCAGAGGAATGTTGTCCTTTCAATTCAAACACCTCAGCATATATATGAGAAATAAATTCTTTGTCTTTTGATAGCTTGGTCTCTACAGCTTTGGCAATATGGAAAATGTTGACATAAAAATCTATGGTAGCTACTGCCTGAGACAAGTGACTTGAAATAGCCATGTTGGATTGCTCAATGACCTTACAGCACTGGAGGAAACCATTCTTGATGATAGGTCTTTGTAAGGCTGTGAATGGGATCCTTGATAATGATGTCAACAATTCCAAACAGGTGCCCAAGTCCAGTGGAGGTGAAGAAGCCCTACTGATGGTTGAAGAGCTCTCAAAATTTTTCAAGAAAGAGTCAGCCAAAACCAATGGCTCAGCTTCATTACTGGCTGATGGAATGGTAGAAGGTATGTCAAAAAGGTTAGCCAGCCTAGCTTAAAAAATGTCCATCTCTTCCACTGACATTAGAAATGCAGAAAGGTCTCTAGTGAAAAGAAGAGATGGATGCATAGGGATAGGAGAGGAGGATGAAGTGTCCCTAGCAGTGTCTATAGTCCTGGCCACCAATAAGTCAAGAGAAGAAGGACTAGAGCTGGGTAGTGATGGTGGACAAAGAATTGATGAGCTACCAGTATCTTTTTTGGGAATATTAGCTATCATTGGAAATGAAGTGATAATTGGGATCTCCTCAGGAGGGGATGGACCAGCAAGGATTGTAGGGAGAGTAAAATGGGCTGAGGTAAAGATTAGATGATGAAGATATGGAGTTAAGCCAAAGGATAAAGATATTAGAATGCTTTGCCTCAAAAAAGGTATAAAAAGTGTAAAACCAGGAAGTGGAAGTATTGCTTGGATGGGCTCTACACTTAAAAGCACTTTAGTGTCGATTTTCTTTCTCCTTTTCAAGGTTGCTTCTAATTGTCTTTCAACTTCAGATAAGACTGAATAAACCCTTATCAAAGGAGGAGGTAGAATAACTATTGCTGTAAAATAAGAAATATGAAGCAATGTTAAGTTTTATTACTGAAAACTTGGGAAAGGGAATTACTAGAGATACAAAAGGAAATTACCAGTTTCAGAAGTGGTAGTAATGGTTAGAGAACTGCGAAGGGTATAATGTTCAGCGGTTTGTTGCCTCCTTGCAGCTTCTCTTTGGAGTGTATCAACAGTAGTAGTTTCATCCCTCAGTACTTGCTGCTGTCTCCTCTTCTTAGACCTTTGAAATACAATGATTTCTTTGGAGTGCTCCTCTTCTATTGCTTTGGCAGCTGCTTCATGAGTAGAGTCCCCAATAAGGTTAGAGGGAGAACTTGTCATTTTCTTTCTTCTTTTTGATGGTATCTCTTTCTCTTTTTCTGTTTCTTCCTCTTCCAAGTGAGTTTCAGGTATCTCCTCCTCAGGATCAAGCAAAAGTCTTCTTTTCCTTTGCTGTTGTTGCTTGCCTTTGAGGACATTCAAAGCTTGAACTCTCTGAGGAGATTCTACTTGTGAAGCTCCTGCATTAAAAAAGAAAGCCATAAGTAGATAAACAAGGCCTTATAAACATCATAGAGAGAAGAGAAAGAAAAAAATCAAAATGCATGCCTCTCTTTGAAGCAGTCCTGGTGACTCTAGGAGAAGAAGGAAAGGCAACAAGAGTAGTCTCTAAGACAGCAGGAGCAAGAGTTGTGGTAGCAGGAGCAGTAGAAGGAGTGATGAGCCAAGTCTCCTTAGGCTAGGCCTGAGAAGGTAAGCCTAGACCCACCAGTAGATCTTGAGGGGGAATGGCTAAGTATACCTCCATATTTGCTAACCACCAGTTCTGGTACCTTTTTAGTTCAGTGCCTTGTGGGATGAAGGAAATGAACTGAAATTCAATTAAGTCTTGAATTAATTTGGAGGTTGCCTCCTCTAACCTTGATCTTCGCACCTTCAGCTTTCTAGTGACAAGATTGGGGTTAGTTTGACTACAAAAAGGAATAGGGATCCATTGGGTAAGCCTAAATTACTTGGCAAATTGAGCAGGGCAGTAGGATTCTGCTATGCATTTGTAGGCTCTAGGGTTTAAAGTGCCAATGAAATGCTCTCTTGGAGTTAGAATAGAAGCCCACCTATCCCTGTGCTGGAGCTGGGAACAGTTTCTATCAGCCAAGAAAGTCCTCAACCAGGCTGGGCCAATATTGGTTTCGAAGGGACAGAATAAGGTGGAAGAAGGAGGGGAAGCTGGGAGTTGATGGAAGAAAGTAAAATAGTAAGGAAAGCTGAATGGGTATAAACAAATCCTAGCAAATTTCTCTCCATAAGTAGTGGGTTCTTGCACCAAAAATCTCAAGCACTTGGAATGTAGACCAGTGAAATATGCAAAGAACCAAATTTGTAATACCCATAGAGGGCCTTCTTGGTTGACATCCAGAGGTTTCTCGTAAAATTGGGAGCAAGCTCTATAAACATGGCCTAAAACATAAGGAGCCAAGGTTATCTTCTTCTTCGAGGCAAGAGCTTTGGCAAGTAGGGCAAACTCAGGCATAATCCTCTGAAAAGAAGTACAAAACAAGAATTTACAAAGCCAATACAAAAGAAAGGAGAAGAACTCTCTGTCTGACACAGGGCCTTCCATTGGGTTTTCTGAGTGTGCAAAATTGCTAAAGAAGGAGTTCAAAGGAGGGATGAAAAAAGGCACATTAAGATTGGGATAGTCAGGACCAAAAGGAGTGCCAATGGGGGATAACCTTAAGAGATGGCATATATCCAGAATGGTAGGGGCTATCATGCCACATCGAAATTAGAAAAAATTAAAAGAAGAATTCCAAAAACATAATGCAGCAGGTATGAGGAAAAGGTCTTCAGGAATAGAAAACCTGGCCAATCGAAGGGCATCAAGGAGGCAGAGTTCCTGAAGGTCAAGTGTCCTAGCGGGGACAACTCGATCATACCATTCTTCCCATTCAAGTCGCATTGTAGGCCAGTAACGGTGGGACCAGTTCAACCTCTAGCTTCCCCAGTCAAGGTCCCCCTTGTAGAGTAAGCAATGATCCTCTAGACGAGGGTATAAGGCAGGGAGCTGAGCAGGGGCCTCTCTGAAAATGGGTCCAAGTACGTACTCTTCTTCAGCATGATGGCGAGGAATAAGAATGTGTCCATTAACAGCACACCGTTCACCAACTTGTATTTTTCACATTCTTTATTGGTGAGTCTCCTTAAAGCTACAGAGGGACTCACACACTCAACGGCTTGCACTTTTAAAGAAGCCATTACTGAAGATGTGAAAAAGGAATGTGGATGAGAAGTGAAAAGTTGCAGACAAGATCAAAAGGGAAAGAAAGGAAATTTTGGGCAAGTAGATAGGTGGAATACGAAGGAGAGGGATTTTTAAACCTTTCTGTCCAAAAGTTATGCAAACAAGTTAAGTGAGTCAGATGGATCCGAAATGATTATTTTATGGTTTGGGTCCATATGAAATTAAAACTATTATTTTAAAGTATGGAGGGTCGCAAATTTAAAATGAAGAGAGTTTCTGGGGGGAAACATATGTTGAGAATCTAGCTTGGCAAAGTCTAGTTGGTTTCGAAGTCTCTATAGGTCTTTAAAATAAGAGGCTGGCTTCAAAGCTTGATTGTCAAACAATTTTAGGAGTAAGTAATTGACTTCGAAATAAGAATCATGTCCCAAATTCAAGAGTAATTGGGATTAATTTGGTTCGAAAGACTTAAAAGCATGTTTTTAGGTTTTCAATAAAGGATGAAGTCCTTCGAAGGAGCCTTTTGTAGGAACATGGTTCATGTTTGATATTTTGTGCTTCGAGGTAAACAAAACATTACAAAGCCAGTATTTGGTCAAGTAGTGAAGAAACTCAAAAGAAGCTCACTCTTTAAGAAGTAAGCAGTATAATTCCTAAGGGAAGTTTCCATACTTCGAAGTACATAGACTGTTCTTTGAAGCAAAAATGTTTAAGTTCAAAGCTGATTGGTTATGCAATTAGAATGTGAAGCTTAGGGCAAAAGTTGTCTTCCTTAAGAAAAAATTCCGTCTCCACACTTTGAGAGTAAGTTTGATTGGTTTGAAGTTTTTGTGAACATAATAGCTTCTGAGTTAGAAGTAAGGTCACATCAATCATATAACCAAGCATACAATTGGAACATAAAACCAGACCATGCCAAATAAAAAAAGAAAAACCTAGCTTTATTGATATGTAAATAATTACATTAGAAAGCCTTCTTGGCTACAAATTCAATCTCATAAAAATAAGGAATAGAAAGAATAACAAGGTCATGAAATTTATCCTAGCAGAGGTCAATGAATTTATGTTCCTTTTTTATTCTGTTCTCTGTCCTATCCAAGCTGGGTTGATGTAGCCGATATGTTCTTATTTGATGGAAAAGCTGTTCAGCTTTCATTTCGAACTCTATCTCCTTCAATCCTTGTTCCATTTCGTCCATCTCTAAATCATCCAAATATGCAGAATCCTTATTCTTAAATTCATTATATTTGTCAATAAGATTCTCTGCCTTGTACTGGGTTTGAATTCGTTTGGTCGAGATTTTGTCCAAAGAATTAGTGGTAGCCAAAGAAATTTGGTACTAATAGAGAAGAAGCGGGAGTTGATCCAAAAAAGCCCGAAGCTCTACCATCGAAAGTTTTTGAGAGGAGTCTCATCTCCAAGAACATTGAAGGGCAAGTGAGAAAAGGCTGCAAGCAGAAGTTGAGCTTGGTATCGCTCAAATGTAGTGGGAAAATCTGGAGGTTGGTAGGAAGGAAGAAACTGATTTTCGAAGAGAGTAAGTTTCAGTTCCTCCATCCAGTGAGGATTTTAAGGAAGAGGAGGTGCAGAAGGATCCATCCCAAAGGAAGAGAGGAACTGAGGATTGTTCACACATTCAAGCCAGTCAGAAGAGCAAGATTTTGCCTTCTTGGCCAAGAATGATCAATTGTATCCTTGTGCTTCCTCTGGATGAGGAGTTGCTCACACTATCTTCGTGGGCATGGAAGATGTGTACCATGCCACAAGTAAGTTGTCCTCCAGACTGCGTCGGTGATCGATAGATACATAGGGGTGAACCACTAAGCTCTGAGCAGAAAGAGAGATAGACAGAGGATTAGCGAATTCGACGAATCGATGGTGAATTCGCTCTCTTAGTTTGGATTCATTGGGTTCTGGCTAGCTTCCCCAGCCAGTAGAACTGGAGGAAGATGGAGCAACTGTGTTCTATGCAGAGGGTGGTGGGGTAGAGGAAGAAGCAGCTGTGTCCCATGCAGAGGATGGTGAGGCAGAAGAGGAGTTTCTAAGATCCATTTTTGCAAATGCTTGATCCAAAGGTTCGTAGTTGGCAAACTTTGGATCTAAAGGTTGGTACGTTGCAAAAGCTTCCATAACTTGCATAAATTGAGGTGAATAGGTGTAATCAATAAATGCATTGAGGTTCTTGCGAAGCCTATAATCATCTTCCATAGACTCTTCGTATGCTCAATCATTGTAGGAGAAGGTGTGATTGGCCATTGGGAATGTACTAGTCTTTTCGTCTACTCAAAGAATGAAAGTGCAAGATACAAGGATTTAATGAAGTTCACAGCTTCATTATTCAAAAAACGGTTATGCTACCAGAATACACAGAGTCCATGCACATCTTAGAACGTGGGTGGATTGCACTAGTTCACTAATATTACCAAGTATTGGCTATATTAGTGTGGGGGGTAATGTTGGCTGCATATTTTGTATAGGCCAATCACAGTTCAACACGTAGCATGAAGAGGACAATTTAGGGAGTTAATACAAGTTGCCAACCAAAGTCTGACACGTGTCAGCTTGTATTGATAATAATGGATCTGCGTAGCACTGGAACAATCGAGGGATACAAGGTGATGTGGCCTAACGATTACTCACAAAGTTCAAATTCAAAATCAGGAGGGAAACCTAACTGCAAGAGTGGCGTAGTGGGATTGACTATCAGAGAGCATGTTTAGCAATTATGGAAGGACATTTTGACGATTATCATTGAAAAGTATAAATGGCAGAAAAGGCCCCAGAATGAAGCATCCAAACTCAGATCAAAAAACCAGTTTATTTACTTCGTTTTACCTTCCAGTTTTTATAATTCTTTACATTTTTGCACTTCAATTCTTGTACTGCACTTCATTTTTAGGAGTAGTTTTAAATAGCTTGTTGCTGTAAACCTCTACAAGGCCGGGTCTGATCGTTGTAAGTTTTTCATTTTACTTAATGAAATTCTGAAATTATTCTTCACTTGTTGTTATTTACTAAATTCTTTTAAAACAAGCCACCAGTAGAAGTCATTTTCATTGAGGCTGAGAGAACTAAAACACAATCGTCTGATAATTGGTTGACAATTAATATTCTGTAAGGACTGATTGATGCTTGCTGGCATGCTTAAAATTACATTATTAATCTTTGAAAGCCAAAAAAGCCAACATATATTATTTAAATTATATTTATTTCACATTTCACTCATATTTTTCCTTTCACTTTCAAAATCTCTTCATAAATCCACGATCTAGACGTAACCTTAGTGTACGACTTTTACTAAAAGTGGTATAAAAAGATAATAAATGTAGCATGACTCATTTGAACCTGATCACTAGTCAAGGAGAAACCTTGAACACCGTTGTAATAATAATAATATATATATATAAAAACACTCAAGGACAAATAAATTAAGCATTTTTGCTTCTGCTAAGTAAAAAAAGGATAAAAAATGATGACCAGCAGTAACAATCCATCTTAAGCATAGCCATTGGAACTTCTACCCGTTGGCTGGAATTTGGTAAGCCAGACGGAAGAGGCTTTCCAATTCTTTTTACTTTTTAGTTTTATATATTTTTCTAGGTCAACTACATTCTCATAATGTGACATATAGAGAAGGAACTTCCCAGGAAATTCATGGCATTTTCAAGTTGTAGGTTTTCTCATGTATTCCTTAGTTTCAATACAGTTTTTCAAAGAGGATTGAGAGTAAACTATTAATTTGGGGACTTTTTTTTTGCCTCACTAACACACTTGCGCAGTCACCAAATTCTATTTTTCACTCTTACCCTTCTATCAAAATTTTATTTTGATCTCTCTACGTAAATACATCAATTGATTACCTTGAGAACTTATGCCCATAATTACTTAAATATGTGCAAAATGAGAATCATAATTATATTAAAGAACTCTTAAAGAATCAATGTGAAGTCCTGAACACATTGATATATTAAAGAACTCTTAGATCATCTAGGACAAATAAATTAGGTTTTTTTATTCCTAAACGAAAACGAGTAGAAAAGGAAACCAGTACTTCGTGTGAAATACTTTCTAAACATAATTATAAGAATTCTACCCATTAGAGAGTTGGACAAGAGGAGTCTAAACTATTGATTTATCCAATAGTAAATTTTTAGTTTCCTTCACTACATTTTTAATTTTATATATTTTTCAAAGTCAACTACGTTTATTATAATGTGACGTGTAAATAAGGAGCTTCCAAGCAAACTTCTTAGCATAGGTTTTTCCCATGTACTCTGAGAGGGCAGCAAGAAGGAGAATTTGATTCGAATTTGAAAATACTGTAGAGAGAAAGAGAGAGATAGAGAGAGAAAGCTAGAGAGAGAGACATAAGTGATTCATCGTCGGTGGGTTCGTTGTCGCAGAGATCGAAGAGGAGGGAGGAGTTTTGTCACGCCCTCAAAATAATAACATTAAACCCATCAATTTAGACATGCATTGACATGAGAGACAAACATCATTCTATTCCACAGAGTAATTCTTTACCAGAAGCATTACATATTAACAACAGAAGCAAATGCCTTATGGGCTTACAGTTTTCCAAGCTAACACTTGGTTACAAAGAAGAGAGTACTAACTCAAATACATATTAAGCCCTTGGCTTGAAATTTACATGTAGTACAACAAAAGATAACAAAACCACAAACGTCTGCCTGCTTCTAGCCTCCCAGGCGATGTCCTTGGAGGTGGCATGCTACCTGTACCTGAAAATGATGTTCCCATATAGGGTGAGCCACAGCCCAGTAGAAATACACTAAACTAACTATGAATAATGACTAAAAGATCAGCAACTGAAAGATGGTCAACACTGATACATTCATTTACGCCTTACTACAATTCCATGACAATCAAGTCTATGCTACACTTCACTTTCCATTTCTTATTCAACTTTGAGTTTGAAAATAAGGCTCAGTACTCTGGCCAAAACATTTGATGAGATTTTAGTTCACCACTAGAACACTTTCGAAATCCAAGGTGAATACACATTTTGGTGCTGTATCAACCTAACATAAAAACATTTCTATACTTCACAATTGATAACGATATACATTTTAGTGCTATATCAAATCAATCCAAACGCTTCCGTACTTCACAAAATGATGATGATATACATGTTAGTGCTATATCAAATCAAACAAACAACACTTCAATTGATAAGCATATGAGCTATATCAACACTTCAATAGATAAGCATAAGAGCTGTATCATAACTACAATGGGAGAGCATATGAGCTGCATCCCCGGGTCCATCCCCCATCTTCCCATAACCATTAACCGGTTTAGAGGTACATCCCCCATCTTCCCCTAAACCGTGGAGTACATCCCCCATCTCCTCCCATACACAAGCAATGCATATAAGCACAGAATCATATACGCAATCAATCAATACACAAAGTCAATGTATTCCAACAACCGTCCACACATAATGTATATAAACACATTGGTCGTATGCACAACCAATCAATCAATACATAAAGTTAACGTATTCTACCGACCGTCATACTCTATGACACATCCAATTGATTAGTTTTAGTTTGCCTAATCATCATGCATTGTCTACAACAGTCAATACTACCCTCCACCGGTAGTCCAAAGCAATTATCTCTAAACATGAAATAAATGCACAACTGGATAATATATCAACATTTCAACTAGGTGAACAATGAATGATTCAACTACACCCTTTAGTCCCATACATTCCCAACTTCAACATTCTCAACTCGATTCCTCAATTTCTTTAATTAATTATATACATTAATTAATTAAACCAATTAGGGCAAATCACCATAACTCACAAAACAACCCTAAGGTTCCATTTCTATCAATGTTCCACCATTAATCTCATTTCTCTATGCCTAACTTGCATATAGGTTTATTATAAATAAAACCCCCAACTTTTGTAAAATTACACAAAAGACCCAAACTTCCTCAAAATTACCCAACAACTCCCAACATATCAAAATGCTAAAATTCAAAGACAAAACTCATAAGATGGAGTAGGTTATCCCTACCTCGAAGTTTGAGCTCAAACGGCGATGAAGACTCAAAGACCAATGTGCTCCAAATCCAAAGATTTTCAGATTAAATCGAAGCTCTCAACACCCTCTATCTTCTTAACAAAGGCCCTAGGGTAGATTCACACTCTAGAGAGATGATTTCTTAGAGAGAAGGCAAGTCTAGAGAGAGAGGCTCTCGGATTTTAGAGTTTGAAATCAAAAAGTGGATGAAAAAAGGTTTAAAATCCGCTGCTGCCTCGCTGATAAAGATAGGCTCGCTCGAGCGAAGACCTGCTCGCTCGAGCGACCAGACACAAGAAACACTCACTCGAGCCAAGACAGCCTTGCTCGAGCCAACAACCCAGAAGCTCGCTCGAGCGACCAACTCCTCGCTCGAGCGAAGGACGAACCAGATCACTCGAGCGAAGAAAAGCTCGCTCGAGCCAAGAAATGCTACTCTCAGGTCCAGAACCAGACGCAATCGCTCGCTCGAGCGAAGCCACTCTGGCTCGAGCCACCAGACACAAAACTCTACTCTCGCTCGAGCGACCAAACCCTCGCTCGAGCGAAGGACCAAAAACAAAAGCTCGCTCGAGCGACCAACTCCTCGCTCGAGCGAAGGTCCAAAAATCTGGACAGCAACACTAGGTTTCCAACCCAACTAACCTGCAACCAACCTACCCAATACATCCTATAACTCAAGAAGAAGGAATTAAAGGACAACAACAACAATTATATAACAACGGGATCTACGGAACATAAGTCTGGATACAACAACTAACTGAGAAAAGACCGGGGTCGCTATAACCTCCCCCCCTTAAAGAATTTCGTCCCCGAAATTAAGGGAGACGCCAAGACACAAGGCCAACCGATGACAAGGCTCATAATACAAATGAGTTAAACTCACAACTGATTTCCTACTTACCCCCGCATACGAAGCTTCAACAAAACCAAATCCTCTCCGAGATACTCACCAAAACAACCGACTAGCGCTCCAAGCTAAGTCACTACTCAACAATCACAATCCGAATGAAACAACCAGTACAAGCTTTTGTATGAATATAAAGAAAATTATTCTCTGATTAAAAGGGCATTTTCTAAAAAATAATCAAGTTTTCAACGTTGACAATCCGAAAAAAAATTTATTTTTTTTGCACTTCCCATGCGAAATTCAAGAGTTTCGTAAACATTTTTTTTTCATAGGTACGATGTTACTCACAGCACATAACCATTCCCAATTGATTTGGCCAAGACTTCTCATTGAAATTTTTTCGTAACGTTTAAATTAAATCAATTTCTCCACAATACACGATTTAGTATTCATCAACCTAACCCATTACCGGTTATCTCATCTCTATTCAGGAGACAACTTACAATATATGCTATAACATGCAATATTGACATGCATTTCTTTCAAAATCAATAACTTCTAATATGCATGGTTCAAAATTCCGAAACACATTCAACATTATTGATACATTTGCATTCCACATCACATTTAACATATACAATGCTAAATTAACTTCCAAATTATCACCATAGACTGAAACACATGTAATATTCGTACATTTCATCCATACAACAAGATATTCAACATACACTCAAATACCTACCAATGGATCCAGATACTTTGACTCCACTACGTTTCCACAACGTCTCAATTGATAGGAAGATCCCACTCTCCAAGGCCTGATAACAATGGTACAGTACAACCCACATAACCAATACTGTACTCTGAGACGTTTACTACGTCTCGACTACCGACAGTACCCAAACCAATGTTTGGTACATACTACCCCATAAAATATTCGGGTCTATATCGCCACCTACCGAAAATACGTCATACTCACGTTGATGACACTGCACTTAAAACAGAACTTTCAAGAAAGGGAATCCTAAACGTTTGAAATTCCCAATAACGTAACAATACAACGGATAACATTGTACATCCCCGTGCCTTACAACGCGCAAACAAGGGTCAAACGAGTCAAAGTGACTCTAACAAGGTGCCTCACTCACCTTACACAACCATACTGCCTCACTTGTGTTACCTCTATCCAAACTGGATGACGGACACTTATGTCGAAGTGACCTAATTTCACCAAACATCCAACCTCTCTATTTCAATCAGAAACCAAACCAAATCCTTACTAAGGAATTCCTTTGGGATTTTCTAAGACTGATCCCCTTCTATCCATCATCCAAACACAACATATGAACCACACACTAACACGCATCGTACTGTGCAAAACTCCCTCATTTAGAGATTTCACTCACCACCTCGACTGAACTCGGAGTAATAAAGTTCGCATACCCCTTCCCTCGTACTGAGTCAACTGACAGGGTTTGCTACACCGTGACATTCACCACTACCAAGTAATCGTTCGTACCGAACACAAGCCAACGTAGTACTCTCATTTGTCAACGACCTATAGGGTCCACCCTTCATTCCAACCCTTATTTGTCACTCACCCCGCGAGTACAATCAAGACACCCAGCCTCCGTACCAAACCACTAGCCAATGCTATTGCTAGACAACCACCGTGAACTAACCCCGACACCGTTGCATGTTGCCGATAAGGCTTTCTAAGGTGCGCCATTCTAAATTCCCAGAGGAGTAAAGGTTCTCAACCCTCTCATTACCATCCCAAACCTTCCTTCGCAAAAGACTTACCATAGTGACTCGACTCACGGGTCACACCCCAACCACAGGCCACACACCTAATCAACCCTCACAATAGCATCTCCCGACCTAACCAGTGTTAAGGTACAAACCTATCACTTTTGATCAAAGTAAGGAAGTCCAAAAACTTAGGAAACGTCCATAAACTACTACCCGGGATATAGTACCAGCTGCTCACTACACACTACTCTCGATGCCAATAGCCACGCCCTTATCTAGGGACTAACACTCCCTCTATCGAACGACCAATCATTATACATGCCTATACGGCAACGTTACCCACCACGAAGGTACAAGTCTAATCCTAACAAGATTATGCGCTATGCCCTTGTAAAATACCATGCTAATTACATACCATACCTAGTATTGAGCTTACACTTCACATCCTCCCGAGGTTCCCGCGACAGTAGACTAATATCGCTTCCACACACATAAGAATCAATTAGGTAACACTAATGGGATTTCGAACAATTGGTAAGTATAACCGTTCTCGCCCCCCCCTCCTTGTACTACCAATTAAGGTACGCGTCCCTCAGTAATCCTTTCGAATTTGAAACCATGGCTCATCAGCTCTCATTTTCCCAAAACTAAATCACACGCATAAGAATGCATTATTACCAAAGATTTTATGGTCTCACAACAACCTATTATATTAATAAAACTTTTAGAGCTACAGCATGTTCCAATCCACCCAATCCACAGAAATTAACGAACCAAGCATATATGTATATAAACAAACGGTTTAGATGTTTTCAACATTCTCAAAACACATTGGTTACACAATAGAACCCAATGGCCACAAAACGATAATTCACCGGTTACAAAACGGATTAGTCAAAACAAAACTAACCCCTCGGTATTACCACTACTACCGCCCCTCACTGGACTTCAAAAGTTCGTTATTCTCTGACCCAAGATATTCTATGAGCTTACAAGCCACGAACACAGACTACTGATGTGCCCCAACCTGCCACACCTGGAACAACTGCGAATTTCCCCCAACTGGAGCTTGGGAACTCGACCCCACTGAAGCCCTCGAAATCTGGCCTGTTTGACCCCCAAAACGGTACTGCCCCGGCCCAGTCGAGTAAGGCTGGACCCGACTAGGTTGTAAAACCCCCAAAGAAGCCCCTGGCTGAGTACAGAAACGTCGGATATGACCCGGCTGATTACACACCCAACAAGTAAGCGGCTCCTGAGAACGAGCCTGGTTCGAAATCTGAGCTGATGAAGGCCCCAAAAACTGTCTCCCCACTGAACTTTCAGTCGGCCCAAAACCCGGCTGGTTAGATAATCCTGGTGGTACAATTACTGGTTGAACTGCTAACCCTGCCCTCTTCCCCTGTGGGCAAACCGAAGCCTTGTGGCCCAGTATACCACATTTGAAACAAATGACACTCCTCTGTTTACCTTCTCCCGAACCCAAACCCGACACTGGAAGGGTAGTTTTAGCCCGACCTCCCTGTTGCGGGTTTAAATCCCTCTGTCTCTTAAAAGGCCTATTAACACCCTAAATCACAGGAGTCGCCGAAACGGCCTCCTCTCTACTCTGGCCCATAGCTAGCACCGCTGCCTCCACATGAGTCGCAGCCCTAACAAGCACACTGTAACTCCTATGCCAAGACCCCGCAATCCTTACACGAATGTCGTCACACAGCTTACTCTCAAACTCTGCACAACGCAGTTCCTCTGTCTCCACCAACTCTGGAGCAAACCTTGACAGGTTAGCAAACCATCTTTCAAACCGCACCAAAGGTGTAGTACCTTGGCGTAACTCCACAAACTGTTTCCGTAACTCTTCCCGAGCGGAAGGAGGGAAATCAGAACTTCCTCGCCTAAGCATCCTAGTAAAAGTAACAAAGAATATTAGCACATTCATAAATGTGCCGAAACCAAACACTCGCGTCCTAATGCATGGACAACTGTAATTCACTCCACGTAAGCACATAAACACATAAGCACTTACGAATTTCATTTCCGGATAATGATAGTTCCGAGGCGTTACTAGAGTTCCAGTTAGAAACAGCATTGATCAGGTGCCTTTCCAACAGGACTCCCAGAAACCCAAGGGTCCAATCAACATCCTAGAAATTAAATCCCATACCCAAATAGTCACATAAACATGTTATCACATAAGCACATAACATTACATCTAAGTGTCTAACAAGCGAGACAAACCCATTGTGATCCTAATCACTTCCCACGTACCCAAAGTATTCGAACCCGGTACACTCTGATACCAAGTTGTCACGCCCTCAAAATAATAACATTAAACCCATCAATTTAGACATGCATTGACATGAGAGACAAACATCATTCTATTCCACAGAGTAATTCTTTACCAGAAGCATTACATATTAACAACAGAAGCAAATGCCTTATGGGCTTACAGTTTTCCAAGCTAACACTTGGTTACAAAGAAGAGAGTACTAACTCAAATACATATTAAGCCATTGGCTTGAAATTTACATGTAGTACAACAAAAGATAACAAAACCACAAACGTCTGCCTGCTTCTAGCCTCCCAGGCGATGTCCTTGGAGGTGGCATGCTACCTGTACCTGAAAATGATGTTCCCATATAGGGTGAGCCACAGCCCAGTAGAAATACACTAAACCAACTATGAATAATGACTAAAAGATCAGCAACTGAAAGATGGTCAACACTGATACATTCATTTACGCCTTACTACAATTCCATGACAATCAAGTCTATGCTACACTTCACTTTCCATTTCTTATTCAACTTTGAGTTTGAAAATAAGGCTCAGTACTCTGGCCAAAACATTTGATGAGATTTTAGTTCACCACTAGAACACTTTCGAAATCCAAGGTGAATACACATTTTGGTGCTGTATCAACCTAACATAGAAACATTTCTATACTTCACAATTGATAACGATATACATTTTAGTGCTATATCAAATCAATCCAAACGCTTCCGTACTTCACAAAATGATGATGATATACATGTTAGTGCTATATCAAATCAAACAAACAACACTTCAATTGATAAGCATATGAGCTGTATCAACACTTCAATAGATAAGCATAAGAGCTGTATCATAACTACAATGGGAGAGCATATGAGCTGCATCCCCAGGTCCATCCCCCATCTTCCCATAACCATTAACCGGTTTAGAGGTACATCCCCCATCTTCCCCTAAACCGTGGAGTACATCCCCCATCTCCTCCCATACACAAGCAATGCATATAAGCACAGAATCATATACGCAATCAATCAATACACAAAGTCAATGTATTCCAACAACCGTCCACACATAATGCATATAAACACATTGGTCGTATGCACAACCAATCAATCAATACATAAAGTTAACGTATTCTACCGACCGTCATACTCTATGACACATCCAATTGATTAGTTTTAGTTTGCCTAATCATCATGCATTGTCTACAACAGTCAATACTACCCTCCACCAGTAGTCCAAAGCAATTATCTCTAAACATGAAATAAATGCACAACTGGATAATATATCAACATTTCAACTAGGTGAACAATGAATGATTCAACTACACCCTTTAGTCCCATACATTCCCAGCTTCAACATTCTCAACTCGATTCCTCAATTTCTTTAATTAATTATATACATTAATTAATTAAACCAATTAGGGAAAATCACCATAACTCACAAAACAACCCTAAGGTTCCATTTCTATCAATGTTCCACCATTAATCTCATTTCTCTATGCCTAACTTGCATATAGGTTTATTATAAATAAAACCCCCAACTTTTGTAAAATTACACAAAAGACCTAAACTTCCTCAAAATTACCCAACAACTCCCAACATATCAAACTGCTAAAATTCAAAGACAAAACTCATAAGATGGAGTAGGTTATCCCTACCTCGAAGTTTGAGCTCAAACGGAGATGAAGACTCAAAGACTAATGTGCTCCAAATCCAAAGATTTTCAGATTAAATCGAAGCTCTCAACACCCTCTATCTTTTTAACAAAGGCTCTAGGGTAGATTCACACTCTAGAGAGATGATTTCTTAGAGAGAAGGCAAGTCTAGAGAGAGAGGCTCTCGGATTTTAGAGTTTGAAATCAAAAAGTGGACGAAAAAAGGTTTAAAATCCGCTGCTGCCTCGCTGATAAAGATAGGCTCGCTCGAGCGAAGACCTGCTCGCTCGAGCGACCAGACACAAGAAACACTCGCTCGAGCCAAGACAGCCTTGCTTGAGCCAACAACCCAGAAGCTCGCTCGAGCGACCAACTCCTCGCTCGAGCGAAGGACGAACCAGATCGCTCGAGCGAAGAAAAGCTCGCTCGAGCCAAGAAATGCTATTCTTAGGTCCAGAACCAGACGCAATCGCTCGCTCGAGCGAAGCCACTCTGGCTTGAGCCACCAGACACAAAACTCTACTCTCGCTCGAGCGACCAAACCCTCGCTCGAGCGAAGGACCAAAAACAAAAGCTCGCTCGAGCGACCAACGCCTCGCTCGAGCGAAGGTCCAAAAATCTGGACAGCAACACTAGGTTTCCAACCCAACTAACCTGCAACCAACCTGCCAAATACATCCTATAACTCAAGAAGAAGGAATTAAAGGACAACAATAACAATTATATAACAACGGGATCTACGGAACAGAAGTCCGGATACAACAACTAACTGAGAAAAGACCGGGGTCGCTATAAGTTTGGGGCGACGACGGTAGTGGTGGATGACAGTGAGAGTCCGAACCCGGCGGTGTTTGGTCGGAGAGTTTCCAGATCTAGATCCGTCAGGTGCGGAAGCAAGAGCTTTTACTGGGTTTCATCACTTCCTCATCCTCTTTATCTTCTTACTGGGTTTCATCTTCAATTGAAGAAAATGGGAAGTTAACGGTGGCGACAGCAACACTGGTGGCGGTGGTGGCGTATAGAAGAAGTAAGTCAGCTGGATCTTCATTGAAATCCAAGAAGATTATATATATACATATATATAGCCACAAATTATATACATTGGATTCCACTAGAAAGTTTGCTAACTTGCTCCATTCTTCCTTCTTTCTCTCTCTCTCTCTCTCTCTCTCTCTCTCTCTCTCTCTTCTCTGTTTCTCTCTCTAGATTGATATGTTACTATCATAAGAAATTAAGAGAAAGAGAACAAAATCAAAATCATCACATTTCCCCTACTGTAAATGTGATGATTTATTTTGTGACTGAAAATGTGATGATTTTGTGTGAATTGATGAACTTAGGAAATGTAATTGAAACTCTTCTCAAATGTATAGTTGAATGAGAAATAGTAAATAATGGTTATACATATAAGGGTAAATTGGTCTTTTTACGTCTATCATTAACAGTGTTAACTGTGCATTTTACTCCATCAACCACAGGGAGGTTATGTGGTGATATTCGAAAGTCAGAGGCTAATCCGCAAATGGCCAAAATCATAGGGGGTAAAGTGAAGTTTGCCCATTTATTAATTTATCACAAATTTTTTTGAGCTCTCAATTCTTTTGACCCCCAATGATCAACTGTTTACTTTAATCATTTAATTTCTATAAAAGGATATCTTAGCATTTGAAAGTTACAAATTTTTTTTTTTTCCCCGTAGTCACTAAGGAATATATATAACAAAAATATAAAACAATAGTTCTTTGAATGCACTTCCTATTAGCATTGTGCATAAATTTTAGGGTTAACTATACTTATTATTTATATATTTTTATTAAAATTTCATTTTGACTCTTTCATATTCAAATGTGAATGAACCCATTCCATTTTAAATTAAGTAACGATGTCACCTTTCGTTAGTGTGAAGGAGGCTGACAAAAATCAACAAGTGATATTTTTCTCGCCTTGCTGGTCTATTTGTACTTTCACCAAAATCCTGTTTTGAACTCATATACTTTTATCGAAATTTTACTTTTGGTCTCTCAATTTTTAATTGCACTCTCAAAAAAAAAAAAAAAACCCAGAGCTCTAGAGCACATGCCAATTAATTAACGATGAATAAAACAGTGACAATGAAACCTAACTTAATGTGTAAGGAATTAATTGTCACAATTGAAAGTAGAGAATCAAAATGAAATTTTAATAAAATTATAGGAATATCAAATGTAATTAACCCAAAATTTTAAGTCCATGTTTTGAACATATGAAAAGTAGTTGGCCCCAAGCGAGTGTTTAACCTTAACGATTGGGAATGGAAAATCTGAAATGTGATGTAGCCGACAGTGGTATTATGGACCTTCTCTGATTAGCTCAAGGAATGCCATCCGATTTCAAAATGCAATGTTGACTCTGAACATAAATCCAAAAAGAGAAATGCTACATCCCCTAATTGAAGTCCCCCAATTCCACCCCAAATAACGTGACTAAGATCCATGCGAAGCGGTCCCACACGTCTTTTACTTTCATCTGTAACTCCCTAATCATTTTTTCATCCAAAAATGGTTGAATTGCAACTCCTCCAAGTGGGATTGAGACAACATAATAATACGAATGCTTTGTTTGTCGTGTGGATTTGATTTTAAAAAAAAAAGAAAAAAAAGAAAGAAAGATTGGAAAAATTTGCTTAATGATAAATATTAAGGTTGTAAATTAGTCGAAATGAATTGATTGGTAGATTGTTAAAGCTTGATTTGAAAAACTTAAAAAAATTTGAAAGTTTAATTACATTTTTCACTTTTATAATTTGATTCAAATTTTACTTTAGTTTCTGTAATTTGAAATTGAACAATTTGGTCCCTACACAATAAGTGTACTTTCAATTTGGTTATTTTTTCAAATTGGAGGTTAAAATTAATAATTTTGACACTTGTCAATTTTTTAAGTTGTACACGTAGACAAATAGAAATTTAGATGAAAAAATCAAATTGAAACTGGACTTAAAATGTGGGGACTAAATTGTTAAAATTAAAACAATAAAGACTAAAGTAAAATTTGAATCAAACTATAAAGATAAAAAGTGTAATTAACCAACTTTTAAATCATGTTCAAACTTCAAAAAATTATTGCATACTGGAAGGAGCTTCCACCAATATCACAAATGCATATGTTTTTCTATTGTCTCTCATATACCCAATATAAATGTAATAGATTCTATTTTCACACCAATCACAGCAAAGAAAAGTACTATGTGACATCTACCCTCCCTATACCCGAAAATTTCTTTTAAACTTGCTTGTTTATTTTTCGAACCAATGTGAGAACCTAGCTAAATTTAAGTAGTTTAGTTTTTTGTAGTACATTTGAACTTATCGAGATGACTATTGGTTTTGAAGTTGATTTAGAAACTTAACGAGTTGTTTTTATTCTTGTAGGTGTTTTTCAAAAGTCCAACACAAAAATCAAATTCAAATAGTTTGGTTAATTTCATAACCTTAATAAATATCATTTTCCAACTTAAAAAATTGAATGTTTACTATTTGTAAGCAACCAAAAGCGTGTAATAAGACTTCATTTTTAACATTTGATTTGCGTTAGATTGGTGCTCACTTGTTAAGTTGACAATTATATATTTATTTGTGTTCACATGCTCATACACTTTCTTTTCTTTGTTTTTTTTTTTTTTTTTTTTTTTTTTTTTTTTTTTTTTGTTCTTTTTGTTTGTTTTGTTTTGTTTTGTTTTGTTTTTTTTTTTTAATTTTATACAATTTTGAGAGTTGACTATATTATCAAAATGTGACATTTTTGTAGAGAAGGATCTTAGCATTTTACACTAGCATGTTTTCTGATGTATTCCTTAGCCAATAGTCCTTAGTCAAATGTCCTAAATGTTGTTAGTTATTTAGATAAGGATTGTAGTAGTGTATTTTTTAAAGATAGATTGACCAAATTGTGTTCTAAAATCAATCAAAAGATGATTTCTCATTATTATTATTATTATTATTATTATTATTATTATTATTATTATTATTATTATCATTATTATTGTATGATTATTAAATGAGTAGTTGGAATAGTGTAGTGATCCCTAATATTATCTCTAGTTTTTACTTAAAGCATGTAATTTCAAATGTGAAGGTAGGGAAAAAATTATATGCATTTAGAAAAATGCACTTTAAAAATGAAATGTATAATGTAAACTTAAATTTAATATAGTGCGGGTCACATTCAAAATAAATTTGACCCACACATTTCATTATTTGAGTAATTTTTGAAGTACTTTTTGTAAGTGCGTGGTGTTGTTATGTTAATTTTAGAGTGAATTATAGCCATAGTCCCTCAAGTTTGACACCCGTTTCATTTTAATCCCTGTAGTATCAATTGTATTAATTAAGTCTCTCAAGTTTCAGTTTCAAATCAATTTAGTTCCTAAGCCTAAAATATAAATAATTTATCAGCCCAAAAGTTTGACTAATTACCAAAGGCCCTATCTATTTAGTAGTTAATGTATCAAGTCTTAAAATGTTAGGTTAAGTTTGTTTTAATCCTTCCTATGCTTTTAATTGCAGAATTAAGAGCATGAAATAAATAGTAGTTTAGCATATATTCCTGAAAAATCAATTAAATAAATTAACATTTCTTTTATCTATTGCGTCTGGACAATCCATAGTGATTTATAGTCAAAGAATTGCTAGCATTAAGGTGCAAATAGCCCTTAGAAAAGGCAAGTGTAGAATTCCAAAGATGAGTTTTACAATATTTATTAATAAAATAATCCACATTTGTTAATAAATTAGTCTGTATTTGGAAGCATAGTAGGTCTAAAACCAAACAACTTAAAAATATAATAATAAACAGAGCTATTGTTAAACATATATAAATCCATAATTGTAATTACATATTTTGATAAATAAATAATAAAAAAAAAACAATTTTATAATGCAACAAAACTTAAGCTGCAAGAGTATAATAAACAAAATCTTAGAAAGATTGTTAGGATCAGATTGGAACAAATCGAAAAGTTCAAAGGCCAAATTGCTGAAATTCAAAGTAGAATGATTAAACTGAAACCTTGAAGAAACTAGAAGGACCATTTATTTAATTTTATGAGAAGTGTCGAGAATACTATCACACTCACAAGGATTGTTGGTAGGTCAGGCTTATACCATGTGTTTTTGTGTCTATCCAATAATAAGACAAAGGGCAAATTACGCTAACAGTCTATGTATTTTAGTCTTTGTGTCATGTAGGTTCCTATAATTTTAATTGGCTCGATTTTGATCTTGAATTTATGACTTCGTTTCAATTTAATCTAATTACTTACAATTGTTAACGTTTTTTAATAAAAAATATGCACATAAGTGACATATGCTTTTAAAGGCAAAATTCTAAACTTGCTCAACTCAGCAAGTGTTAATCATTTTTCTTCAAAAATACTAACGGCGATATCAATTGAAATAAATTGACACAAAGTTTAAAATTAATAGTCAAATTTAACCCAATTGAAAGTGTAAATACTAAAATGACGCAAAAAACAAAATGTAAGGACTATCAGTGTAATTTGCTCTAAGATGAATGATCATCTTTTTTGAAAAATAGAAGATCATGTGGTTGTGTGGGGATCAAATAGTTTATTTCTTATTTTGATTCTTTAGAGATGTTCAATTTATCACAAATTTTTGGATCTCTGTCAAATTTTATTTTATTTTTCGCTGGTCAACTGCTTCTCCTAATTGTATGACTTGCGCAGAATCATCTATTAGCATTTGAAAGTAGCATTTTTTTTTTCCTTTCTTTTTTAGTTACTAAGAAATAATACAATATATAAAATGCCCTTACTAGTAGCTACATTCATGTTCAAAAGTATATATTAATTTTAATTAGGTTAGTCTTTTGTGATCAATTTCTTTGTGTATCCTTGCTAATTGTCAAAACCCAACAATGTATATTATTAGAGACTTGAATGTAAACTTTATTTATTAAGAAGGTGACAACAGTTGCGCTTGATTAAAACAATAGGTGATCATTGAGAAGAGGTTTTGTATGTTTAGATCTTATAAATACTAATCAAAGGGAGTACAAACTACATTTACTCACCCCAAAAGAAAAAGGAAAAAAAAAAAAAATTTGTCAAGCACACAAACTCTATACTAACAACCCAAGTGGACTTTGACCTTGTGTGATTGTTTATGATGAAACTCTCTAGTGGAAATTGATGAGGTACTTAAGAGCAATGCTACATAAATAAACAAAATTTACAAGTTTATTTTACAAACTGATGTGGAAAGTTATCAAGTTATAATTTAATCAATAGAATTACAATGGGTTTGTTTGGTGCAGCTCATCAAAGTTGCTTATATATATATATATATTATTTTGGAGTCTGAGCCACATTGTTTGGTCCATTTTTACTTACATCTTATTAGACATAAGTAGTTTAAATAATTTGAAAAAAATTGATTAGTTGGAAGATTGGTGCTTTTGATTTCTATTTTCTAATTATTAACTTTTAATTTATAATAAGCTACACCAAACACTAGACAATCATATTAGTCCAACAATACATATATGTAAACCTAATAACTAACATAAATAATCAACAAGTCCCATTTTACATACCACAGTTTTATTATTGCATGCTATATAAGTTTGTAAAAAAATTAATGTCTACCAAAGTTTTAGCTAATTATTGTTCTCTCTTCATGACCAAGTAGTTGCTTTGAGTTTAATTGGTGGCATCTGTATATATTATTCTTCAAAACAAGAGTTGGGAAATTTCACCTGATGTGGACCTATTATTATTATTATATATTTCTATAAAAAAAATAAAAATAAATAACCTATCACATTGTCTCTCATAGGTTAAGCATTATTCATGAATTAAGCTCGTTATATATTCATATTTCAAGTTCTTACTTATTACTACAGGCTTTTGAACTTTTGTCTGAAAACTAAAGCATCCATATTGAGATAAAGACAACAATTGTAGACATTATTGTTGAGATCAATCCAAGTATTTTAAAACAAAGAAAATATTGAGACAATAAAAAAGCACAAAGTAACAAATAGACAAAAAGGTGAGTGTGAGTAACCCCATACCAATTGGTGGGCTTCACATACCCTTTACGTCTATTTTGTGTATGTTATTTTTTTAATATATATATATATATATTTTTATTTTGTCTATAGTAAAGTTAATTGTCAAAATATTAACGAGAATAAAAAAGAGAGAGAATGAGAAATAAGAGCTAAAATAACGGATGTTATAATCAAATTCCGACAGCTTTACTTCATAAATCCTCTCTAGAGGCCTATCAAAAAGTCTACTAAAGATAGAATTGTCAGACTTTTTGTTAAATTTGACACAAAGTTTGATAATGTTATTTGTCCCAACTCGGCTCACTTAAGAGAGAATTTTAATCAAATGATTTGAATGTGTGACATCTAACATGCATAAATAAACACAAGTCTTATTAATTTGTGTCTTATGACACATGTTAATAAGTTTAAAATGATTGTACATTTTGTATTTTCACATGTATTCTAAAGGTACGATTCAACAAAATTTAATAAACATTTATCTAGATATGGCAAAATGAAATTTACACTATTGGAATAGACATTGTTAAAAAGATAAGCATTATAACAGTTTGACAACAACCAATGGGCTCTACAACTGAAAAAAAAAAAGAAAAAAGAAAAAAGTTCAATCCACCTACACAAAGCTATTATGTCATGATTACTATTGATTCAACCACTGCAATTGTCTCCACCCATCTAAGCTACTACTAAATTTAATATTTCAAATTTTGACAATAAAAATTGTGTAGACACTACAAAAAATTACACATTTGCCAATCATTTTAAAAAAAAATTTGATCGTAAAAAAATGACATTTGCTGACCCAAAAAAAAATTCTTAGCTAAAAGTTGATACTATTACCGACTAAAGTAATTTTGTTGCAAAAAAGTGATTTTTTGCGACCAATTTAAAAAATTTATCGCTAACAATATAGGCGGAAGGCAAAATATTATTTTTAATCTTTGGCGACCAAAAGTTTGGTCGCCAAAAATTTATTTTCAGCGACTAAAAAATAGTCGCTGCATAGTTAGTTTTGGCTACTAAAATTATTTAGTCGCGAAATGAAAAATAGAAAATTATTTTTAAAGTTTGGTAGCCAAAAATTTATTTTCAGTGACTAAAAAATATTTTAGTTGCTGTATAGTTAGTTTTGGCTACTAAAATTATTTAGTTGCAGAATGAAAAACAGAAAATTATTTTTTATCTTTGGTGACCAAAAGTTTGGTCGCCAAAAATTTATTTTTAGGGACGAAAAAAATATTTTAGTCGCTGTATAGTTAGTTTTGGCTACTAAAATTATTTAGTCGCCGAATGAAAAACAAAAATTTATTTTTTATCTTTGGCGACCAAAAGTTTGGTCGCCAAAAATTTATTTTTAGCGACTAAAAAATATTTTAGTCGTTGTATAGTTAATTTTGGCTACTAAAATTATTTAGTTGCTAAATAAAAAACAAAAATTTATTTTGTATCTTTGACGACCAAAAATTTGGTCGCCAAAAATTATTTTTAGCCACTAAAAAAATGTTTAGTTGCCAAATAACTAAAATATTTGGAGGGAGCTTTTTAAATTTTGAAAAGATTTATAAATTAATTCACGACCAAAATATTTAGTTGTGAATGGTGTAAAATGACCAATATATATTTTGCACATACATATATGTATTCGCACATCTAGATACACACCATCTCTCTCTCACTCTCTTGTCGGGAGAGCAACACACAAAGTATCATTTTTTCTTTAATAAACCACACTTACTAGAGTAAAGTCACACAAATCCAAACCACGCTCAAACCACTTCCTTCACCACCGCCGAAGTATCGGCAACACAATACAAGAAATTACATTTTTGGCAACTATTTTTGGAAACAATGCCAATTTTTCATAGCCAAAAGTATATTTTTGGCGACACAATGATCAATTTCGTCGGTAAAAGTAGATCTTTAACTACGCAATATACTACCATCACTAAAAAAATATAACAGTCACCCAATGCCAAAATTATTAGTTGGCGCAAAAATTTCGAAACTTTTAGCGACAAGGGTTATTTTTTGGCAACACAATAAGCGTTGCTATTAGTTTGTTTACTTTTGGCGACAATAAGTTAACGCGGGCAAAGAGTTAAATATTTAGCGACGATAAAATTATATGTTGGCAAAAGTTTTGTCAGTGAAACAAGATGGTTTCATGACTTGCGTTTTTATTAAAACTTTATAAAAGAGTTTGGATTCTCTCAAATTATCCATCTAAATGTGTTTAAAACATACAGTTACCGATATCCGATTTTCTAGATTTTTTTTCTTGAATATTCTAGTCAATAAATTATAAAAAGTGAATGGTTTGGATTGCCAAAATCGGTTTCAAAATGAGCCCACAAAATTCAAAATTGACATAACCAAATTAAGAGAATTGAAACTTTTTCCAAAGTTGAGGTGGTGGCCATGTTTGGTTTGATTGCTTAAACTTGATTCAAATTTATTTTTTAAAGACTAAAAATTAGTTTCATGAAAAATTTAAAAAAATCAAAACTATCATACTTGTCAATTTTATATAATTTTACGAAGAATATGATCAGCTTATTTGGTTTGGATTTTTAGTATACAATTTTTAGAAAATTAATTTTTTTTGTTTTCTATGTCTTTTGTTCTCACTAAATTTTTTGAATATTTTAAGCATATTTTTAATTTTTAGATACACCAAGTATAAATACACTTTAAAACTATAATATTTGCGAAAAAAAAATCTTTAGAAAATTTAGTAAATACTATATATATATAAGAATTCAGTACATTTTTCGTATTCGTGTATATTTATTGATTTTTTAAAAAAAAATTTGGACAAATATTTTACTTTTTAGATACATCTAAAAAAAATTACTTAAAATTTGAAAAATACACTAAAAATAAAAAAAATACGAAAAATAAAAAACTCAATTTCAAAAAATTGAATCCAAAAAATTAAAACTAAGCAATTTTTAAAAATTGAAAAATACATTTTTTTAAAAGAAAATCAACCAAGACCTCAATTTTTTACCTCCCTCCCAAATTTCCTAATGTTCGAATTTCCCTCACCTTCCTTAGTTCTCCCCACCTTCGCGCAACTCATCTCCTCTCTTCTTCCGTCACCACCGCCGATGAGCATGGCTTCTTGTCATCACCGGCCTCTCCATAATAATTGGTGTGTATATCGTTCTTTTTCTCTCTCTCAGTAAACCCTAACGTTTATATATATATATTCCCTTTTCCTTATATTTGCCCTAGCCCCTTCACAAACACTGATCGGTCACTTCGCTCTCTCTATCTCTCTCTCTCACAGTAATACGACTGGTATGAATCTTGAAGGTACTCTCTTCGATTTCTTCTTTCGAATTTTAGCCCCTGTTCTCTAATCAATTTCTGCCTTTATTTTTTATTTTTTTTTGAATTTTTCTCTATACTAGTTTTTATCGATTGATATAATATGTTCCTTCTTTGTTTTTTTAGAATTCATGTTCAATTTGATGTGTTGTTAAATTACATATTTTTTTATGTTTAGCTCTTTTTTTCGTTGGATTTCGCAGAGGTTCGAGTCTGGATCTGTAATGATTGAGCTCTGAGATTAAGTTGATTAATCACTTTTCTATAGCTTTGATTTGCTGTGCTTTTTTTTTTCTTTTCTTTTCTTTCTTTCTTTCTTTCTTTCTTTCTATTGTAGTTCATTTTTTTTGGTTGCTAAGAAAAGGAAATAAGAAAATTCAATGAGATTTCGTATTTTCTGTAGTTTTTCACTAGAAGAGTCAGCTGAATTACGTCTCCTACCTTCTAAATCAAGCCAATTCCAACCCCATGCATCTATAAACCTTACACTTCAAGGGCTGTAGTCATGTGTACTTTTGCACTGAGCTTAGGAAGATCTCATAGATTGATTTTGTTAGATAGAAAAGTATGGAGAGGAAGTATTTTGACAGTATAATATCTATCAAGAGTCCACTTTCTACTCAAGTTCAATCTTAATGATTGTAAATACTCTTTTCTATGATACTGATAGAATTTCATTATTTACTTATATTAAATTATATATTTTTTTCGTACAAGATGTGCCTCACTTCGGTGAAGCCTGTGCCTTGCCTTGTGCCTTGAGCCTAGGCCCCAGGAGACCTTGGCGCCTTGGTGCCTTAGTGCGCCTATCGCCTTTAATAACACTAGTTTGGTGCTTTTAGCTTGACTCTAAAACAGAGCCAGCAAGGTTTAAGGCCTTAAGCATTGTAAAGCATAACACCTTAAGCTTGAAAACAGGCGTTTTAAGGACATAATTGTGAAATAGCCATGGAAATACTTGAGAATTATCATCATCATCTTCTTCTTCTTCTTCTATTATTATTATTATTATTTAGTTGGGAGAGGCTTCTGATGATAAACCACATGACTTCAACCAACAAGGAATTATGATAGCTATGAGATCTAAGGGCTTTTACAAGTGTTTTTGAAATGGTGGATTTTACTAGGCAAGCTAGCAAGGGGATTGAGTTACTGATATGATATTGATGTTGATCTTACAATTTTTTTAAAACAAGTATTATGTTTTCTAAAATATATTTTAGATTTTAAGATCTTTGATGGTGCCTAATGATGGAATTCATTGTAGTGATCCCGGTTTCGATCATTCTTTCATGTTTTGCCACTTCGACTGGGCAGGTCAGGGATCGAGCTGCCCGGTCAGCTCAGGGATCAAGCTGCCCAATCAGCTCGCGGGGGTCCAAGGGGCAGCACCCCTTGGTGGGTCTGAGGGTAGCGCCCTGGCGGGGTCAAGGGGCAGCACCGCCGAAGCAAAAATGCAAAGTGCATTTGAAGTTGCTTGTCTGCTCAAGCGGGAGAGCAAGCCGCATATGTGGATTTTAGGGGAGCAGCTTGCACACTGTTAAAAAGGCAGGTGAGGGAGCGAGGTGCGGTGGGTTGGTGAGATCCGAATTTTTTTCCCTTTTCTTCTCTCTTTGGGCTAAAGTTGAATCACTTTTGTATATATCTCTCTCTCTAAAAACATTTCCTCTCCCTTCTCTCTACATTTCTTACCAAAAACCTCACAAGATCTTTGATTTCTTCAAATCCTTTGGGATTTGGACCTAAGTTCTTCATCAAAGTTGGTTAGCTCCTCGAGGGCTTCGTTGTGTGCGGTGAAGATCGTGTTTCGACGTCATTGATTTTGGGTTTCATCTCTATTCTTCTTCAATACTTGAGGTAAGGATTTTCTTAGAGTTATATATATATTTTTGCAAGATCTATATGATTTTCGAAATCATCTTTCGATAGCTTTGAAAATTGATTATTGATTCGAGAAGTTGAGCGATTTTGAAAGTGGGTTTGTCTCTTGTTCTTTTAAAATAATCTTATGGGTTTTGATCTTCGTTGATTGAAGAAAATATGATTTTGGAAAGTTTTCTTTCAAAAGATTTGAGTTGCATAGTTTTGGTGAGAAAACATAGAATTTGAGGATTTTTTTTTAAGAGACTGAAAATCCATGAATGATATTGTTATATTTATTTTGTGTGTCAAAATAAATGGATGTTTGGAAAATTTCTTATTTATATTTATATAAATGATGAATTTCAGGGAATATGAGAATTATTGTTCATTTTGGGAATTATTGTTCAAAACGTTGAAATAGTCTTGAAATGACTAATTGTTAAGGATACTTGAGAAGATGAAATTGTGTTATTCCTTGGATGATGAATTGGAATAAAAGTATTTATATTCATCTTGTGTTATTGGCATATCAATTCATTTGGTTACATTAAACTTTGAAAGTTGATTTAAAAACTTGCATTGAGAAAAGAATGTTGAGAAACAAGTTTTCATTGAATGGTTTTGGAATAAATACGTTGGTAAGTCTTGATAGGTGGTGTAGATGATATTGAATAAGTTGGCTTGAGAGTCCGGGATGAAAGACCGAAAACCCACGCGGATAGGTGTCGAGCCTTCCGGTTAATACCGGTAAAAATGACAAATTAGTAGTACTTGTATAGTCTACTTGTAGACACCGACCTAGGGATTACCAGAGTTGTATTTACCGCTCATGAAATGAATTGTTAAGTTTTGAAGAATTGAAATTGCATAACATCATTGAGCATGATGGTTTTCAAAGATGAAGATGTGATTTTCTTTCCAAAGGGCATAGCATGACATGTGCATTTCATGTCTTGAGACTTGCATAAAATGTATATACTTTGTTAAGGATTTCCTACTAGGCTTTATGCTCACCTTACGGGATTTTTGTGCAGGAAAAGATGTGGTGATACCGCCTAACTAAAGGCGAGGAAATGTGTGTTGAGAGTACGAGAGTCTCATTTTTTTGTGACTCTGTGTGTAAGCCAAAGGCTGTATGTGTGTGGGTTTGAATACCATTTTGTGTAACCAAGCTCAAGCCTTGGAAACTTGTAAACCCTTGAGGGTATTTATTTGTTTATTTACTTGTTATTGGATTAATGTATTGTTGCATGAAGAATTATGATATCATGTAATGTAAGTTTAGAGATTGATATTCGGTTTTCCTTGAAAGAGCCATGATTGTTGTATTATCATTTGGGCTAGAAATTTGGGGCGTTACAACTTGGTATCAAAGCTACCGGGTTTGAATACTTGGAGCTCGTGGAAAGTGGTTGTTTAACCACAATGGGTTCATTTAGCATGTTTAGGAAGTGTTATGCATTTTGTGATTATGTGATAACATGCTTATGTGACTATATGGGTATGGGATTGGACTTTTGGGATGTTGTTTGCGCCTGTTAAATTCCTTGAGGTCTCATTAGAATGGTACTTGATCAATACTCGTTCTACTAAGAATTCTTGGTTTTTCGTGGGACGGATTTCATCGTAAAAGAATATTCCGTATGTGTTTACATGACTAAGTGCTTATGTGGAGTGAAATTGAATTGTGTATATGGTAAAGAAATATATGGAATTGTTGTAGTCGAACGTGTGAGTCAAGTTACGAGCACATATGAGTTAATGTGCTAAATTATTTCTCTTGTGTCCTTTATTAGGATGTCAGGAAGGGGTCAAGTCCATGGTAGTAGAGCGGGAGGCGTGGTAGGGCTCGTCGAGGTGTGTATAAGGTACCGGTCCATAGGGTTCCAGTGCAAGAAGAAGTGTTCGGCCAAGCTAATATGGCCAAGCAAGCAGGCCAAGCTAATGTGGCCGAACAGATGGGACAAGTAGGTCAAACCGCAATGGGGACCTTAGCTCAAGAAATGGCAGGGGCTTTAAGAGAGCCTATGAACTTGTTGAGGGTGGAGAATCAAGCCCGAGAGAACACTGCGGAGTCAAGGGTGAGTTTCGTTACTAGAGAGTTCTTGCGGGCCAAACCAGATGAGTTCCATGGTGGCCCCGAGCCCAAGAAAGCGAATGAGTGGCTCAAACAAACTGTGAAGATATTTGAAATGCTTCACATCGAAGATAGTGAACTAAGAGTGACTCTAGCGAGTTACTACCTTAAGGAAGACATGGGTTAATGGTGAAAATATGCTCAGGGTAGAGTGGAGCCGACATGGGAAGCCTTTGCGGTTACTTTCCAAGATAAGTAAATACCCCCCACTGCTAGGAGAGATTGAGGCAGGAGTTTAAAGACCTCAAACAACTCGACATACCCGTGGCCGAGTTTGAGGCGGTCTTCTCTAGTTTGTCCAGATTTGCACCGGAGTTGGTGGCAACGAAAGAGCGCCGTTGCATTGAATTTGAAAAGAAATTAAAAACAAAAATTATGTTCAAACTTGTCGGAAATATGATTCGGGAATATGACCATCTTGTGGAGATGGTGACACAAGTAGAAATTTCCATACAAGCCGAGGAGGAGAGGCTTCAGAGTTCGAGGTCTAGGGGCCAAGAGTCTCAAGGAGACTATAGGTAGAACAAAAAAAGTAGGAACACCTATCCATCCCAATCCTAACAACAATAGTCTAGATCCACTTTTCCTTTGCCTAGTGTGGGTCCGGGAAAAAGTGCATCGAGTAGCTTCTCGTGTTTCAACTATGGCCAGCTGGGTCACAAAGCCTTCTCATGCCCATAAAGGGAGGAGGGCAGTTAATATTACCACCACCTAACCGATCTCAAAGTCAGTCTCAGTCTCAGAATAAAGGTCAAGGGTTTAATTGTTATCAGTGTGGTCGGCCGGGCATATGAAGAGAACTTGCCCACAGTTGGGAGGCACATCTGGCGCATCAGGGTCGAGGCAGACTCAGAGCCACCAGCAGGCTCAATCAGTCCAAGCTTCGTGAGTTAATCAGGAAGCCACTTCGGCTCAGGCAGTACAACAGGCATATGCTCCGAAAGGGGAACAAGTTAATCAGGGGCCACAGGGGCGTGTGTATGCTATTATCGTGCCAGAGCAGTTGCCAGAATCCTCAGTTGTAAGAGGTATTTTTGTTGTATGCAACTCTTTGGCTAATGTATTGATAGACACGGGTGCATCTCATTCATTTATATCTACTGCATTTGCTTTTGCATTGGGGTTAGAGGTAGCACGGTTAGTGCCTCCACTCAGAGTAGAGTTACCTGTTGGGGGTACAATTGATTTACACCGGGGTTGTTGTGATTGTGAAATAGAAGTTGCCAGGCGTCGAGTTCCGTTTGCTTTTGTGTTGCTAGATATGTCAAGTTTTGATGTCATTTTAGGATGGATTGGTTATGCTCTTATCAAGCTATGATTGATTGTTACCGTCAGAGAGTTACGGTGTGCACTTCGGGTGGTGATCGTTTTTATTTTTTGGGGAACCGAGTTGATAGAGCCTTGTCGCCAGTTGTTGACCCTCGTAGTAGGAGCAAGCTTAGTGGCCTTCTTGCAACTCTCTTGGATAGTAAGAGTGACGAGGCTCGTGTTGAGTTACCAAGAGTAGTTTGTAAATAACCGGATGTCTTTTCAGAATATCTTACTAGTTTACCACCTCATTGGGAGATCGAGTTCTCCATTGAATTAGTGCCTGGCACGGCACCAATTTCCATGTCACCATATAGATTTGCACCCGCCAAATTGCATGAGTTGAAGATTCAACTCCAAGAACTTTTAGACAAGGGCTTCATTCGCCCTAGTACATCGCCTTGGGAAGCGCCGGCTCTCTTTCCGAAGAAGAAGGATGGGTCATTGCGGTTGTGTATTGATTACCGCAAGTTGAATAGAGTTACAATTAAGAACAAGTATCTCCTACCCAGAATAAATGATTTGTTTGACCAACTTAGAGGGTCTCGTTGCTTCTCAAAATAGATTTGAGGTCGGGGTACCATCAGTTGAGAGTCTGGGAGGAGGACATTCAGAAGATGGCCTTTCGTCCTCATTATGGCCACTATGAATTCCTTGTAATGCCTTTTGGGTTGACCAATGCACCGGCTTCCTTTATAGATTTGATGGACAGAATTTTTCGGGAATACTTGGACCATTTTGTGGTCGTCTTTGTGGACGACATCTTGATTTATTCAACCTCTGAAGAGGAACACGAGACTCACTTGCGGGTAGTGTTGGGTTTACTTAGTGAGCACCAATTGTATGCCAAATTTGAAAAATGTGAGTTTTGGTTAACGGAAGTGAAGTTTTTAGGGCATGTAGTGTCTAGAGAGGGAGTAACTATGGACTCCTCAAAGATAGATATCGTACAAGATTGGGAACAACCCAAGAATGTTTTTGAGATCCAGAGTTTCTTGGGATTAACGGGGTATTATCGACGTTTTGTAAGGGACTTCTCTAGACTAGCTGCACCTTTGACTAGGTTGACTAGAAAGGGTATCAAAGTTGTGTGGAGTGAGGCTTGTGAAAAGTCATTCCAAGAGCTTAAGACTAGATTGACTACCGCACCGGTTTTGATAATTCCGAAAAGGGATTTGAATTACACTATCTATTGTGATGCGTCCGGGGATGGACTTGGTTGTGTCTTGATGCAAGAGGGAAAAGTTGTGGCCCACGGTTCACGACAATTGAAAACTCTCGAGAAGAATTACCCCACCCATGATCTAGAATTAGCAGCGGTGATTTTTGCTTTGAAAATTTGGAGGCATTACTTGTACGGTGAGAAGTTTGAAATCTTCTTCGATCATAAGAGTCTAAAGTATTTGTTTTCTCAAAAAGACTTGAATTTACAACAACGGAGGTGGATGGAATTTATGGAGGATAATGACTTTGAGTTACACTATCATCCAGGGAAGGCCAATGTGGTGGCCAATGCTTTGAGTCAAAAATCTATGAGTAGTTTGGCAAGTGTGGCCATTCGGGAATGCGATATGTTAAATGTTATTGGCAAGTTTGATTTGTACTTGGGTGAGTCCGGAGAGAACGCTACCTTGTTTACTTTGAATGCTCAACCTACCTTGGTTAGTAAAGTCATAGAGGCACAACGAGGAGACTGTGATGTAGAATCAATCCGTGTTAAGATTTCCAATAGAAAGGAAGAGAGAGGTTTAAACGTTCACTCAAATCTAAGTGTACGTTACCTAGACCGTTTGTTTGTACCAGAATCTTGTAGAGAAGAAGTACTTCGGGAGTTCCATCACTCACGCCTTGCGGTACACCCAGGAGGCACTAAAATGTACCATGATCTTAGTCGTCAGTTTGGTGGAGGGGTATGAAACGAGATGTCGCTTTATTTGTATCGAAGTGCGTTGCTTGTCAACAAGTGAATGCCAAACCCCAAAGACCAGTGGGTTTGTTACAACCCTTACTGATAGCCGAGTGGAAATGAGAGCGTGTTACCATGGATTTTGTAGTTGGGCCTCATAAAACACAATGAGGCAATGAAGCCATTTGGGTGATTGTTGATAGGCTGACTAAGTCTACCCATTTTATTCTGATGTGCACCAGCGACTCAGTTGAACGCTTGGTAGAGTTGTACATTAGAGAGATAGTTTCTCTTCATGGAATCCCTGTGACTATTGTGTCGGATAGGGATTCTCATTTTACTGCCCGGTTATGGCAAAGTCTTCAAGAAGCATTGGGAACTAAGTTGACTCTTAGCACTGCTTATCATCCTCAAACCGATGGACAGTCAGAACGTACCATTAAGATTTTGGAGGACACGCTTAGAGCTTGTGTCCTTGATTTTAAGGGGCCTTGGGAAAGGCACTTACCATTGATTGAGTTTTCTTACAACAATAGTTACCAAGCTAGTATTGGGATGGCACCATTTGAGGCCTTGTATGGCCGACCTTGTAGATCACCGGTTTGTTGGGCCGAAGTGGGTGATGCACCGTTATTGGGTCCAAAAATTGTTAGAGAGACAACCGAGAAAGTTGTTCTAATTTGGAAGAGGTTAGCTACGGCCCAAAGCCGACAAAAGAGTTATGCCAATAAGAGGAGACGACCTTTATCTTTTGAAGTTGGTGACCATGTGTTTCTAAAAATCTCACTAAGACGAGGTTTGATGAGATTTGGTAAGAGTGGTAAATTATCTCCAAGGTTCATTGGGCCTTTTGAGATCTTAGAGCGAATTGGGGAAGTGGCATACTGGTTAGCTTTACTGCCACAACTTTCGGGAGTTCACAACGTATTTCATGTATCTATGCTGAGGAAGTATGAACCCGGCCTTTCTCATGTTCTTGATTGGGTTGACTTGGAGGTAGATGAGGATGTCTCTTACAAAGAATGATCGGTTCAAATATTAGATACCCGGGAGCAAGTGCTACGGGACAAAACTATACCGTTGGTAAAGGTGTTGTGGAAACACCATAGGGTTGAAGAAGCAACATGGGAACGGGAGGCGGAAGTCTGCTCCAAATATCCAGATCTGTTTGAAAAGGCTTAAGTTGCTTTTCTTTGTAATATTCCCTAGTGTTGAGAAAAATGTATTTAAAGTTATTAACCACATGTTGATATCTGCGTTATTGTTTTAAGCATAAGCTTGTTGAAAGTTGCCATTACTTTTTAGGAAATTTCATGTTTATGCGTATTTGGGAGGTTGTTGTTAATGAGATAACCATGGTGGAAATGGTGGAATTTGGTTGAGAGTTAGTATTGTGATTTGAAAATGAAATAGCGTGGCTTTGATCGCTAGAAGCCCCCTTGTTTAGGTAGTTTGATTTGAAATTTTGGGGACGAAATTCTTTAAGGGGGGAAGGTTTTAGCAATCTCAGTTTCGATCCTTCTTTCATGTTTTGCAACTTCGACTGGGCAGGTCAGGGATCGACCTGCCCGGTTAGCTCGTGGGGGTCTAAGGGACAGTGCCCCTTGGCCGGTCCGAGGGCAGCACCCTGGTGGGGTCGAGGGGCAACGCCTGTAGACACCCTATTTTTGACCGTCCTCAAGACTTGGACGTCACCGCTTGAACACCCGGTGATTATCCATGTTTATGTTTGTTTTGAGTTCCCGGAGGCCCCGACTGCGCGCCGTGCCTCAGGATCTCTCAACCGGCTTATTTTGTGCTTGGTTGTGCACCAAGTACTTGTGTGTTTTTGCATTTGAGGGTAGGGGAAGGCTTGTTAGCCATCCCTAAAGCCCACCGGCTGCCCCACACCTCCACCGGCACTCCCTAGTGGCCATCGGCACTCTTTTATCCAAATCCTTGGCCGGTCGGCACTATATGTTGCCGACCGGTAGTGTTTTGTGCCGGTGACTGTTTTGGCTGGCCGGTTTGACCTTTTTGCACCCCTGGGTCATGGTGCATTCCAGTTGTGCCAGCTGGTGTGCACTATCACTCATCCCCGTGCATGGGATTGACCCCCTTGCCCTTTGAACCCCCTCAAGCTTCTAGAAGCTTGACCCCTTTTGGCCAAGCTTCTTGGAGAAGCTTGGCCAGCTGTTTTGGCTTCTCCAAGAAGCCTTGCACCCCCTAGGTCCCTTGACCCCTTTCCTCTTGCTTAGCCTTTAAGCTTAGAGCCTTTTGTTGCCTATATAAGCAAGCCTTCTCTCCCTTTGATTAAGGTTAGACATCTAAGGGCAAAACCAGAGCTTATACATATATTTCTCTGATATACATCCATATATATCTATATCTCCCTCTCTCTCCTCTTGTGTGTGTGTTTTTGGACCAAAAAGTGTGATTTCGACTTACTTTTGCACCACACACTACTACACCTTAATCCGAGATTGGGAGGCTTGGAGGTTTGTTTTGTGTGATCTTGGACTGGTTTTGATCACTAGAGGAGGGCTGCTCCACCTGTTCTTCATTGGATCTTCAAGGGTAAACTTTTTGCTTTAGTTTCCCCATTCTTGCAACTAGTTTCTACCCCTCTTGTCTTGTGTTTTGAGCTTTGTGTTTAACATAAAAAAAACCTTATTTTTACTTGCTCAAGAACATTCATTAAGGTCACTTTTGTATTTGAGTGAAGCCTCACTCTTTTAGGCCTTATTTTGGTCCTTTTGTGCCTTTTTTTGGAGCATTGTCTAACTTCAGTGTTTTTGGTCTTCTCACCACTGAAAACCAGTGGGTTTTCAGTGGTGAGGGAGGTGTTTTGAAGTCTCATGTAGGGGAGGGACACCCCTCTCCCCTTTGTCCATCTTTGGCTTTCATTCTTGGCTCATGAGGTAGCATGTGTGTATGCTTGCATTTGGCTTCATTTCAGAACTTTTTGGGGTGTTTTAAGTCATGTTATACCTCTGTCTAAGGTTGGTTTCGTGGCCCTTAACATGCTTCCCATACTTGCTTTGTAATGTTCCATTTTTCTTAGAGACATGCCATGTGTTTAGCCTCATGTATCTCCATGTTTTTAGCTTAGCATCTTGAAGATGTTGGTCTTGATTTGCCATGTTTTAGGGCTGTGAGCCACTGATTTTGCCATGTATAGTGTGCTTGACATGGTTGTTTTGTATTCTAGGCTTGTAAGCCTCATGCATTTTGGTTCCTAGCATGTTCAACATTGATCATCCTCATGATTTGGCATCATTTGTGACCCTATTTCAGTCCATAAATCATGTGTGTATGTTTACATATGTGACCATTTTCATGCTTCAAGGGTGTCCCCTTTTATGTCTAGGAATCGGCATTGTGTATGCTTGCATGATTAATACATTTTGGGGCTGCCATATGTGGGTTTTGGGTGTCATTTTGTATGATAGAAGTCTGTTTTTGGTTGTCCAACATGTGCCATGAATGGTCATATTGATGGTAGTTAGATGCTCTCTTTGGTGCCCTTGGTTTTGGGCCTATTTACTTGCATGCTTGTATAGCATTTTGCCCATGTTTCGGGGCACTTTTTGCCACTGTTTTGGGGAGATTTGAGGGCCACCCCATTGTAGTTAAATACACCATTGTATGCTTGCTTCATGTTTGTTGCATACTTGTTTCATTAAGTGTTATAGCATGATGAGCCTATGCTTGATTTGTCCATGCTTACATTGCATTTGCGCCTTGCATGTTGCATTACATTTGGCATGTTGGCATTTTAGCATTGGGTTGCATTATGGAGTCATGTTTGCATAACATGCATTGCATTACTTGGTTTGGGGTTGTCAAACCAAGCATAAGGGTCGAGGGAAGTTCACACTACAAGTGGTGCAATTGTTTCAACTCTTGGTCACCAAGACCTTTGATCTATACATGATAAGGTTTTGGTCTCATTTGTGTGTTGCATGCATTACCATTAAAATGCAACCTTGGTTCCTTAGGCCACCATGCATCAACATGCATAATTGATGGTCCAAGAACCAAGGGTCATGCTTCCTTGAGTCCCCAAACATGATAGGAGGCAATGGCCGTGCATACATATGCCTAAAAAACCCATGCCATGCATTGCTAGTCTGCTGCTGCTGTCAAACTGTCCCCTGCAGGAACTTTCTGCCGACCGGCAGTATAATGTGCCGACCGGCACTACATTTTCAGCCGATAGCCTCCAGATGAGCCGGTGGTCAATTTGAGCAGCCGGTTGCCATCTCCTCTAGCCGGTGGTGTACTTCAGTGCATTTGGAAGATTCCCTGGGACTTTGGCAGTGTTTCAGAAAGGCAGGGCAGTGGAAACAGAGGCAGCAGTGGTGCGGTGTGGGCTTTCCGGGCAAGTCGGATCGAACATGCATCATTCGCGCATCCCGAGGCAGGGCTGAGGCCCCTTTCTCTTATGATAACATTTAATTTGATAATTAGAAATTTCTGTAATAATTAATTTATTCTGTATTTGGACTGTATTATTTTTGGACTGTATATTCTTTCGGTCCCTCTGTGTGAGGGCATATTTGTAATAAGTGTGGGTGAGTGTGTGTATGTCTTCCAACCCCCATTTCTTTCTTCCCTTTTATTTACTTGCTTTGATGGTTAGTATTAGGGCACATTTATTTTAGCATACCTTATGCAATGCATGCGTGCATCCATACATTTGTTACACATGCATCGGGCTCGGCGCATCATACAAACTGCATTGTATTTCAATTCCAAATTGAATACGTGTTATTTGTAGCATTCCACGTGCCATGTTTAGGATAGCCGAGCCTGTCTAGATTGCATCTTTGCATGTGTTGCATTAGCCACTTAACATGAACTAGGATCATGCATATGATTACTAACTGGTTTCTGTTTTGGCTCGGAGTACTAGGTGAGTTTTTATGCTTTAGCATATCACATGTGTGTGATTGTTGCCATGATAGCATGATCACCATGAGGCTAGCTGCTTATGTGATATAACTGCTTGAATGCTTGTGGATGGAGGTTGAATTACCTAAATTGGGACAATGCATTAAAAACTGTGAGTTTTAAGCCCGCTAGTTAGTGGCAAAACCATCTTTTCTAAAGCCCACTTGAGGGTGGCAAAACCTGCATTTTAGCCTACTTGTGAGTAGCAAACCGTTTTCAAAACAAACATGTAGTGTTTTGTTCCAACTTAGGCGATTTGGTCTATACTTGTTTGCTGTGCGCATAACATAGTAATTCTATGCTAATAACTGGAATAAGAACATGTAATGTTTTCAAAATCGAATATCACGGTTAGTAGAGGCCGGTCTTCGGACCGGGCGAAAGGGGGTGCTCATAGCTGACCTTCCCCGATCGTACCCAAGCTCCCGAGCCAAGACAACTTTGGTGATGACGGACGCGTGGCCTTTGGCACCGAGTCAGGGTTTCCTAAATTCCCCCATTAAAAAATATTTAGGTGGCGACTCTGTATCTGGCAAAGCAGTCCATGTTTCGCACTTCTTTCAAAAAATCTGTTTTCAAAACGATTTGCCGGATTTGGACTCTTTGGTTCGAGATTTAGAACCGTAACATTTGAGTCCTTCGAACTGTAGTGACCCAATATCGAACCAGAACCGGGGGGGGTTCGCACTCCTCTCCCCGGGATGCGTTCGGGGACGTCTACAGTTTCTGGCGACTCTGCTGGGGATTTTAGAGAGCTTGACTCGAACTCGTGATATCCTGTTTTGACTACACTTATGTGTTTCTTTGCATTGCATGTACATTGGTGCGCCTAGGACACCGTGTTGGCCATCTGCTATTCCTGAGCGGTTTGCCGGAGGCTTGTCTTGTCAAGGCATGTCCGTAAGGCTGACCGGTTGCGGGCTCTGCCAGTATGGGAACACAAACCCCGGTTTTACCGGGGCACCCTTTTCGACCATTCGACCTAGTGCATATCGAAATCCGTAGTGACCATTCCAAACTAGGACAGGTTGCTCACCTGATATTAGGTTGTTTGGAACCGCTGCGTGCGTAGCGAAACCCTAGCTCCTGACAAAATAGGACAGGGAAACCCTACCCCAACATAGGGGTGTATTGGCTCTCATTTATCTGCTATGTGCTTTCAGAGTGTATCTCTACAGGAACACACATGTCAGTTTGCAAGATTGGGTATCAGGCCTGAGGGCACCAGTAACGGTATTTTGGGGAATCAGTTATCTGTGGGTACAAGGTTCAGACTTGGGGGCAATGATTCAGAAACAGTGATCAGTATTTGAGGAACAGTGTATCGAGTTCAACGTGCTATCTAAACTGTGTGTTGTATGTTTATTTTATGCCGTTGTGCTGTCCAATTGTCTGTTTATTTATACGCTTTATTTATCTTTTTATTAGGTAGTTGAGCATAATTGCTTCTGACCCGATAGATATCCCCCAAGCACCCTGGATTAGAGGACGTCGACTCCTTCGATCTGAGGATCTGATAGACGGACAACCAGTGTACTACTCACTACCCCCGGTTACTAGACGGAGGTCAGTCAGGTAGAGGACATCAGTACAGCAGTCAGTTCAGAGGGCCTTATCTACCCCACCTGTGTTCAGTAGGGATCAGGATTCCGTGTCACCAACAGAGGAAGAATATATACCGACAACTCAACCAGAGCAGGATAGTATGGCTAGTTTGGAAGAGATGGTGCGCCACCTCCAAGAGAGTATGAAAACAATGCAGCAGGATGCCGTCCGTCAGGCAGAATTCTCCAGGCAACAGGCTACAGTTGTGAGGGAACAGGCAGAGACAATTGCCAGACTAGAACAGCAAACCGGAGCATCTGCTTCGCATCAAGTTCCCCCCCACCAGGAGTTCCAAACCTTGGGGAGACAGTCAATGTTCAGAATGATACAGAACTGCCCACGGGACCACCCCCACCTCTAGCCCCGCCTCAAATCCAACCCCAGCTATCAAAGACGCCCACCAACCTACTGGACTCTCCCTTTGAGTTCGAGACTGATTCTACCGCACTGAAACTGAGCAAGCTTGAAAAGCTGTTCAAGAGATCCCAAGGGGTCAAGACTATCCCCGATATTGAAGATGGTTATACCGACGCAGCTGTGACGCTGCCCGACAGATTCAAAATGCCTCATATTGATAGGTTCGACGGGACCGGGGACCCCATGGTGCACTTAAGATTGTTTTCAGATGTCCTAAGGCCAATGGGCCTCAGTAGGCTTCAGAAGTTGTCTTTGTTTGGCCGGACCCTGTCTGGTGTGGCGGCTATATGGTATGCCAAGTTGGAGGATGACGTCAAGAGGAATTGGGATGAAATGGCTGAAGCCTTCATCGCGCAGTACTCATACAACACACAGATTGAGATTACGACCCGTGATCTCGAGACGACTAGGCAAGAGCCTAAGGAAAGTTTCTCAGAGTTTGTAACCAGATGGAGGGCCAAGGCTTCGATGATGACCTTGAGGCCTACAGACAAAGACCAAATTCGGATGATTGTGCACAATCTCCAACCGAAGTTGATGCAAAAGATGATAGTACTCCCCTTTCCTACTTTTTCTGACCTGCATGAAATGGGGGTGCAGATTGAGGATGCCTTGAAGCAAGGCTTGATCGATAACGATCGGGAGCAACCCCGACGAACTTTCAATTGTGGTGGCAATGCAGGCCCGAGTGGCGTTACGACTGCAAGAGCTCAGGAAGTGAGCATGGTCACCACTAACCCCCCTCCAAGAAATACAGCAGCTTCACCATTCTCCGGTGCGTCCGGAAGCAACCCGCAAACAACTAAATACCCACCCAGAAACACCAGAACCTTCGCCCCACTTTATATGCCCCTATCCAAAGCTCTGGGGGTTTTGATCAAAAAAGGGCATCTGAAGCCCCTGGAGCCGCGGCCCCTACCAGAAAAACTCCCTCCTACCCATAACCCAGCCAAGTATTGTGCATTTCATCAACAGCACGGCCATGATACCGACCTATGTTTCCGGTTACGTCATGAGATTCAAGATCTCATCGATAACGGGGTGATTCTGCCTCCGGAGAAACCCAACGTTACTACAAACCCTCTCCCCGCACATAACCAAGCTCCACCGCCCAAAAGACTCAATTTTATCTATACCAGGGCCGTGTCCTACGACCCTAGCATTTATATCACATCTACCCACCTGCCTAAACCAGAGGTGTTCCTCCCTGATTGCACCGACCTATGCATGATAGACATCTCCAAAAGCCAGCCCAAGCCAGTAGTGGTGATTGTCAAGAACAGGAGAGAGGAGATCCCAAAGGAAAAACAGGTTGTTAAGCCAGAGTCTGCGGAATCTGGGGGTTGTACTAAAAAAACATATAGTCCGGGTGACTATATTTCGTCAATAGACCAAGATAGGCCCGGAGTGGAATAGCCAACGGAGGCAGAGTTATGTGTAATTCAAGGAGAGAGTCTGGGACCGGGAACAGATGGTGTAACAGCTATGGGGGAGGACCTTGCCGATCTCCAGTTTTACAGTGACCAAGACCCAGTGGATGCGGCAGTCGCATGGTTCGATTATGAGGATTCAGCAGAAGTTACCGGGTGGTTGGACGATCAACCCGATGTGATAGGAGAGTTTCAGTCAGAACAAGGCCCAGCAGGGGCGAGAATATCAGTAACGGCCAGGAGGGTCGAAGAGCAGAGTATCTCGCCGGAGAGCGCCGGTGTCAAGAATTTCGCTCGAAACTGGAGTATTTTGAGTACAGGGATTCTTGAACAGTCAGTCATGTCAGAACAAGTAAGTTTTGAAGATTCCGAGAGAATCAGGAAGGCAAAGGCCCATGTGGGAGTTGAAACTGCTGTGTGCACAGGGACCGAGAATACTGCAGGTATGTGGACGGAAGGTGCTGCGAGCGCAAAAACAGTCATGCCAAAGCCGGACAGATGTTTATCAGCTGCTGATGGTATGTGGTGGGAGGATGAAGATTTATGCCTCGCCCATACAGACGAAGATTGGGGAACAACCAACCTGATAACACTTGGTACCTTGGAGAGGTAGATCACATGACACGAAGTGGGCGGTATTTCAAACCTCCACACTTAGATCAGCCAGAGGCTTCTGGGAAGGATAGAGAGGCTGAAAAGCAAAAAGAAAAGCAACTTGAAGAGGAGGCTGTGCTCAAACAGCTTAAAAAGATACAAGCGGACATCTCTATATGGGGACTGCTCATGGCGTCACGGGTGCATAGAGAGGCTGTCCTTTCAGCCATGGACAAAGCCAAACTTTCCACAGAAACCACGCCAGAGCAACTGGTAGGATTGGTCTTTCCGGGGGGAGCCACCCCGATGTTGACCTTTTCCGACAAGGAATTGCCACCCGAGGGGGCAGACCATAACAAGCCCCTCTACATCTCTGTGGAGTGTAGGGATAAATGGATACCGGTGGTACTTGTTGATACCGGGTCCGCCATCAACGTCTGCCCGGCAAGAACGGCATACGCAATTGGTTTGAAAACCGCAGATTTTGTACCAACAACCCAGGTTATCCGGGCATACGACAACACAAGTAGAGAAGTGATGGGAACCGTAAAAGTTCGGACAAAGGTCGGGCCGGGGCAGCATGAGATAGATTTCCATGTCTTGGAAGTGCCTGCGACTTTCAACTTGCTTTTGGGGCGGCCGTGGCTGCATCAGGTGAAGGCGGTGTCATCTACTTTGCATCAAATGGTGAAATACCCCTATGGAAAGGGAGTAGCCATTGTCTTTGGAAACTCATCAATCCACCCACCACCGGAGGTATCCACGCATGTTCTAGAAATCGAGCATGGCATGGAAGATATGTTCATATCAGGGTTTACCCTAGCTGAGGCTCAGGTTGTACAAAACATCATGGCTGCCAACGACGGGATCTATGTTAGTGCCCAAGCAGTGTATCTCATGAACAAGCTCCAACATATCCCTGGGATGGGATTAGGAAAGAGCGGCCGCAAAGGCATTGCAGCATTGGCCAGAGTGCCACACAATCCCCACACCTTCGGCTTGGGTTATCTGCCCACTAAGGAAGATTGGGTGAGAAGAGGAAAAGAAATGGCTGGAAGAGCCAAAACAAAACAAATGGGAAGACCTTTTGAGTTGATGCATCGGCCCATCCGGGGTACCCTAAACGGACGCTTCGTCCGGGAAGGGGAGGACTTTCCGTTCTGTGGTTTTCCGGAGCCGTGGTTGAACGCAGAGAAGAAGCGCGTGCCGGGTTTCGAAATCTTCTTTGACTTACAAATATCTGGGGATGATGTTGCTGAAGAGCAGACAGACCCAACAGTTGAAGCTGAGCATAGCAAAGAAACGGAGTCTGTGGGTACAGAGTTTGAAATGGGGGTAGCACTGGCATGTCTACTTTCAGATCCTTCGATCGACCAGTTGTGCTTGGGGGATAACTCCTCGGTGTCCATGATCGGAGATGAGACGGCTGCGAGCCAACCAGCAACTATTCTGGATGCATCCATCACACCCTCCCTCACCTGGCAGTACGAGGAGGGATTTTTGTCAAGCAGCACCGGGTCAAGTAGTGAACCGGAATCTGATTCCACCGAGTCTTGTGAGTCGGAATCAGGTTCCAGCTCGTCTGAGTCTGAGTCCGGTATTCCTGGAGGTGATAACCCGGATGCCACAGTCCTGTCCAGGTCGTCTTTTTCTTTCTCTTTTGAGTCTGTTGTAACAGAAGAATCGGACGGTTTGGAAGTACATAATGAGAATGAGGTGACTGTGGTTTCCGAGTAATTTTCTGTGCCTTTGGTTTATTGCTTAAATCAGGACTTTCAAAATTTTGATGAAAACGACGAGGACGAAATTCCTCCGATTTTGCAACGACTAATTGAACAAGAGCAAGAGAGGTTTGTTAAACCCTTAATGGATGAAATCATTACCGTGAACATTGGTACTGAGAAGGACCCGCGGCTGGTCCAGATCGGGTCCACGTTGTCTTTGGAGGAACGCGAGCGCTTAGTCGCTTTATTAAAAGATTTCAAAGATGTTTTCGCGTGGTCCTACGAAGACATGCCTGGAATCGATCCTGAGATTGTACAGCACCGGATCCCTCTTGACCCCGAGGCCCGACCTGTCAAGCAGAAACTCAGGAGGATCCGCCCTGACTGGGCCATTAAGATCAAGGAAGAGGTCACCAAGCAGATTGACGCAGGCTTCCTGCTGGTATCCGAATACCCGACTTGGTTGGCCAACATTGTTCCAGTGCCGAAGAAGGATCGCAGAGTCCGGGTATGTGTGGACTTCAGGGATTTGAACAGAGCCAGTCCGAAGGATGACTTTCCCTTGCCACATATCGACGAGTTGGTAGATTTCACAGCGGGGCATGCTTTGCTCTCATTCATGGATGGCTTCTCAGGTTATAATCAGATAGTAATGGCACCCGAAGACCGGGAGAAGACTGCTTTTACCACCCCGTGGGGTACGTATTGCTACAGAGTAATGCCGTTTGGGCTGAAGAACGCCGGGGCTACATATCAACGGGCTGCAACCACAATATTACATGACATGATCCATAAAGAGGTCGAGGTGTATGTGGACGACATGATTGTCAAGTCCAAAGAAAGAGAGGGCCACTACACCGCCTTGCAAAAGTTTTTCCAAAGGATCAGGGAATTTAGGCTGCGGCTGAATCCTCAAAAATGTACGTTTGGTGTTACAGCGGGAAAAATGCTGGGATTTTTGATTACACAAAGGGGCATCGAAGTCGACCCTTCCAAAATCAAGGCCATCTTAGAAATGCCACCACCAATGACTGAAAAGGAGGTGCGAGGCTTTCTGGGTAAAGTGCAATTCATAAGGCGGTTTATCTCAAAACTAACCTTAACTTGTGAACACTTTTTGGTCTTCTGAAGAAAGGAAAGAAGTTCCATTGGGACGGCCGATGCCAAGCTGCATTTGAACAGATTAAAGAGTATCTACAGAATCCACCCGTGTTGTCACCACCAAAGCCAGGGAAGCTGTTGATATTGTATCTGTCAGTAACCGAGACTACAATGGGCTGCATGCTCGCACAAGAGTCGGAAGATAAAGTGGAAAGGGCCATCTACTATCTGAGCAAGAAGATGCTGGATTACGAGACCCGCTACACTCCGTTAGAGAAGGCTTGTTTGGCCTTGGTATGGGCTACCAGGAAGCTGCAGCACTACCTGTTAGCTCACTCTGTAATGCTGGTTTCGCGACTTGATCCCATCAAATATCTTTTCGAGAAACCAGCACTTACGGGTAGGCTAGCTCGTTGGCTGCTGTTGCTCTCCGAATTTGATCTCAAGTATGTGACGCGCAAGTCGGTAAAAGGGAGAGCGATAGCAGAGTTCCTTGCCGACCACCCGGTTGAAGAGGATGAAGCGGTTGAGTACCTGTTCCCAGATGAAGCCATTTTGCACATCGAAGACGAAACTTGGACGATGTACTTTGACGGAGCGTCAAATCAGTATGGGTATGGGATAGGGGTGTTGCTGATAGCACCCGACGATTCCCGTATTCCTTTAGCATTCAAGCTTCGGTTCAAAGTCTCGAATAATGAGGCAGAATATGAGGCATGTATCGCCGGTTTAGAAGCTGCCCTAGAACTAGGGGCAAGGCGATTGGACGTCATTGGGGATTCGAACCTAGTTGTGTTTCAAGCTAAAGGAGATTGGAAAGTAAAAGAGGAAAAGATGATAATTTACCACCAGACCTTGGATTTGTTAATTCCTCGGTTTGAAAAGCTAAATTTCACTCACCTAGTAAGAGAGAACAACAGGTTTGCAGATTCGCTAGCAACTCTATCTTCCATGATAGACATCCCATCTGGGGTCCGGATGCGTCCAGTCATTATTGACCAGAAATTTGCACCTGCCTACGAGTCAATCTCTGCCATAGATGAAGTGCAGGATAACAACCCTTGGTATCACGATATATGGAACTTCTTGGAAAAGGAGGCATATCCACCAGGGGCAAATGCCAAGGACAAGAGGGCAATCAGAAGAATGGCTGTTCAGTTTATCATCTGCGGGGGTAAGTTGTACAAAAGAGGTCATCTGGGAATGCACAAGCTGTGTGTGGAAGCCGAAGAGTCGAAGCGCCTGATGGAGGCCATCCATGGAGGAGAATGTGGGGCACATATGAATGGAGTGATGCTAGCACGAAAGATCCTCAGACAAGGCTATTACTGGTCTACCATGGAGGAGGATTGTATCGGTTTTGTTCGGCGATGCCACAAATGCCAGATTCACGCAAACCGTATGAACATCCCGCCATCAAAGCTGTACAGCATGACATCGCCATGGCCGTTCTCAGTTTGGGGGATCGATGTGATTGGAGCTGTTACCCCGAAGGGGTCGAATGGGCATGAGTTTATCTTGGTAGCAATAGATTACTTTACGAAGTGGGTCGAGGCCCAATCTTATGCCGTGTTGAAGGCTTCGCATGTCGCAAAGTTTATCAGAAACAACATTATCTGCCGTTATGGAGTCCCAAATGAGATCATTTCAGACAATGGTTCTCACTTCAAGAAGGAGGTGATTGATTTGTTGAAGAAATATAATGTGGCTTTTCATAAGTCATCCACGTATCGGCCGCAGACCAACGGAGCAGTTGAGGCCGCCAACAAAAACATCAAACACATACTGCAGAAGGTGGTGGAAACCTATCGGGACTGGCCAGATAAGTTGTCGTTTGCTCTGTGGGGCTACCGCACTTCAATTAGAACTTCTACCGGGGCAACTCCGTATTCCTTGGTATATGGGATGGAGGCCGTTCTACCCATAGAGATTGAGGTTCCGTCTTTACGAGTACTGGCTGAGTGTCAGATAGTTGAGGCAGATTGGCAGCAAAGCAGATTCGAGGAACTCATGCTCTTTGATGAAAGGAGATTAAAAGCACTGTACCATGTCCAAGGATATCAACGCAGAATCGCCCGGGCTTTTAACAAGAAGGTTAAGTCCAGGAATTTGAAGGAAGGAGATTTGGTGCTCAAAGACAACCGAGCTCCCATCCACGACCCAAGGGGCAAGTTCAAACCTAATTGGACGGGTCCTTATATCATCAAGTCTATCTGGTCAGGTGGAGCTGTGGTTCTGATGGACCTAGATGGCTTAGAGTTCTCCCAACCGATCAACATGGACAAGTTGAAGAAATATTACCCCTGAGAGGCTCGCTAGGCCGAAAACCCGGAAGGGCGACCTAGGCAAAATTCAGAGCACAAAAAAATAGAAAATATAAAAACTGAGCTCGCAAGGTTGAAAACCCGCAAAGGGCGACCTTGGCAAAAGTTAGAGCGCAAAAGGAGAGTGAAAATACTCGAGTGAACCCAAGCCTGAACTACGTAAGGCTTGATTCCCATCTTTGGGATACGTAGGCAGCTTCATCCTGAAGTTCAGCCATAAACATTTTCCCCGATCAACTTTGTTCATTTTGATCATCTCAGTCATCCTTGTCCATCAGCATTCATCGTAATCTCCGGTGCAGTGCTATTCAGACTAGGGGCAACTTTCCGTTGCCAGGAGGTGCTGTGGTACCATTCAGACTAGGGGCAACTTTCCAGTTGCTGGGATCCGGGGTTGTGCATCTCAGTGACAGATCTCAGGCGTGTCCAGTTCTGATCCATATCGAAAATAGTTTTGAAAAGTTTTAATGAAGATGACTTTGTTCAAATAAATCTTTTTACAACTAAGACCATTTCTGGACCAAAACGGAAAATTTTCAGTACCACAACCTTCAATTTCATTGATTTCAAATAGAGTTCTCTTGCTCTTGCATGCAATTGAAGTTGCTTTTTATTACATTCATAAAGAAAACTTGAAAGTACTAATAAAGCAATAAATCCGGGGCATGGTCAAGTCAAACGTCCCTGCGCCCCCTCCCAGAGCTGGTCGAAGCCTCTGATGCCAAAGTAGGCCCCTCCTGTGCCTCTTCGTTAAGCCAATCTAAGCACTCATCAGACAAAGTGCAGCTGAAAGTGGGAACGGGGGCCAGGAGTTCTCTCGTCCTCCATGCTGTGGCATATCGGGCCAGCTGTGCGCCTCGAATCGGGAATGTGGCCGGGTACTCTATCCCTTCCGGCGGGCAAGTCTGATTATGACCAAACTGACGCAGAATACGGAATGGAAAGTAGAAGACACAGTGAGTCAAGCCAATCAATTGGATCCCGGGTTGACGGGTCATACTGTAACTCATCATTGGGAGATTGAGCCAAGGGCATCGCCACGCAATGCGGTCTGCGGACAAACTGCACATCCATTCAAACCACCAACCCTCGTCAAGGGCATCAACTAGGCGCTGCCTGAAGAAGTAACCACGAGCTGAATATGTTGGGCAGGAGTCCACAACTCGCAGTTTATCCATCAACCACACCTGGGGAGGGATAGAAAATGAGATAATAAAGAATAGAGAGATGTACGATGAGAGGAAAAGTGAGAAAAGGGTTTTTGTGCGAAAAACCGAGCCTGAGAGCCGAGTGATGTGAGCAAACATAAATGTGAGATTGGTTGGGAAGCATTACCTGCAGTAATAATGGACTCCCTGCTAATCTAATCGTCTCTCGACGATAAAAGGCGTCTAAGCCCAGCAATGTCTCAGCCAGAATCATGGCGATGCAGCTTTTGACCTCCTTCAAGCCTTGGGCAACCTCAATCAACCGGACACTGGGCCCTCCGGAACCAGAGACGAACAGAAAATGAGAAAGCATGCATAAACAGAGGGCGTGTCACCGGAAGCCTTGCCAGTGATGGTCGCCGCGATCACCAGTCTCGGAAAAACGACAAACCAAGCTCGGAACATCTAATGTCCCGTCACAAATTAGAGAACGAGCATCGGGCATTGAGAGCCCACACATTTGTCCTAAGGCTTGGGCATGGCCGAAACGAAGTTGGGGCAAGATCTCCTCATTACGCCCAGATTCCATTAGGGCTTGGAAATCTTCAAAAGTGGGACACACCTCTTGCCCGCTAAAGCTAAAGACATGTGTTACCGGGTTCCAGAACCTTGCCGCGGCATAGAGGAATGGAAAATGCAACGGGGTACAGTGCAAAGTGAATAGTACGTTTATGCCGAAAACCCGGAAGTTCAACTTTTCCGAGCCATCCAAGTTGTTAATCCAAGTTGCGAGATTTTGGGCAAGGAATTCTTCCATTTGGAGTAAATCAGTGTGGAAATGAAGGAAACCACGAAGTAGAGACCCTTTTGAAGAAGATAAGGTTGAGTGAAGGACAGATGTCAACATTCTGCTGGTGCTGACATTTTAAGTGCCGACCGGCCAACTATAGTGCCGACTGGCCATCTGTTTTGGCCGGTGGATCATCTGCTCGGCCGATGGTCATTCCTCAAGGCCGGTGGCTTTTCTGCTCGGCCGGTGGTCCTCTTCCTTGCCCTCTGAGCTGTTTATGCTAGGAATTTGGAAAATCCCACCACTTCCAATACCCTCCGGAGATCAATTCTTACGAGGGCGCGCCCATTTGCTTATCGAGTTGTGGCATATTTGCTTATCGAGTTGCATTTCACTCTCTTTGAGTCATTGTAATGTTTATCAAGGTGTACTCGCATTTGGCTAGTTTGCTGAGTCCCCCTGTTTTGCTTATCGAGTTGTAATTGGTTCACTACCTGATTATTACGATGCGATGCTTCGTTTTCAAAACATAGTGTTCTTTTCAGTCACATTGATTGCGTGATGCCTTGCGATGCGATGCATAGAATGTACAATTGAAACACCTTTTGAACGAATAGTTGTTTCATCTCCATCATATGTTTTGCAAAAACACATGCTTTTGAGAAATAAAACCTGCCTGAGGCAGTGCAATGTGCCTAAACTCCTAGTAAAAAGGAAAGTAAAGCAAAAGAGTAGCAGGGTAGCAGAGTGCTGGGTTTGACACCGGTAACCTCCCCCTTTCGATCATCGTACCTTTTGCGCCCTTGTTCGGGTCAATCGTATGATTTGGCACCCTTATCACTCAAGGCAGTCCAAGAAATCAGGCCTTCAGAACATAAATGGAGCTTCGAGTTGACCTCGTACCACAACTTTCGTGAGCAATGCTCGGGACATGCGAAGGATGTCCCTTCCCGTATCCTTTTGTATCTTGTGAATTCTTTAAATCATTTCAATTATACTGTGTTGCAATACGTTGCATCTCAACATCATGTTTTACCATGTTCAATTTCAAGTTCCTTTTTATACACATTGCATTGCATGCGTGCTCTGCTTTACTTACATGTGTTCAATTACCTTTTTATACACATTGCGTGCACGTGTGCATTGCTTTACTGATATGTGTTCGAGTCCCTCTATACACACATTGCGTGCACGTGTGCATTGCTTTACTGATATGTGTTCAAGTTCCTTTTTATACACATTGCGTGCATGCGTGCTCTGCTTTACTTACATGTGTTCAATTACCTTTTTATACACATTGCGTGCACGTGTGCATTGCTTTACTGATATGTGTTCAAGTTCCTTTTTATACACATTGTGTGCATGCGTGCTCTGCTTTACTTACATGTGTTCAATTACCTTTTTATACACATTGCGTGCACGTGTGCATTGCTTTACTGATATGTGTTCAAGTCCCTCTATACACACATTGCGTGCACGTGTGCATTGCTTTACTGATATGTGTTCAAGTTCCTTTTTATACACATTGCGTGCACGTGTGCATTGCTTTACTGATATGTGTTCAAGTCCCTCTATACACACATTGCGTGCACGTGTGCATTGCTTTACTGATATGTGTTCAAGTTCCTTTTTATACACATTGCGTGCACGTGTGCATTGCTTTACTCATATGTGTTCAAGTTCCTTTTTTTACACATTGCGTGCACGTGTGTATTGCTTTACAGATATGTGTTCAAGTTCCTTTTTATACACATTGCGTGCACGTGTGCATTGCCTTACTTATATGTGTTCAAGTTCCTCTATATACACATTGCGTGCATGCGTGCATTGCTTTACTCACATGTGTCCAAACCTACTACCTTGCTATACACATTGCTTGCATGTGTGCATCCCTTTACTCACATGTGTTTAATCCTACCATTGCTCTATGCACAACTTGCGTTGTCACGTACTTTCGATGGCATTAGTCATGCATGTTGCTAACAATATTGCACCTGTTAAGTTTGTTTTCTTTTCAGGCGCGATATTGTATGTATGGTTCATTTGAAGCTGGCACGACCAGACGAACCAGACAGGTATTGTATCCTCCGAGTGAGACGTATCGAGAATCGCACAATTCTCATACACCCTTTCTGCATTGTAGTGTAGTTTGGAGTTTGCTAGCTTAAAACTGTTGCATGCGTGTTTCGTTACAGCTTTCTTTGCATGATCATAAGTTATGCTCGGCTTCTTGCATCGTCTTGCATTTTGCCCCTACCTTCGGGCGCATACCTTGTTTGTCTTGCATGTTTGTCCAAGTCTTCGGCCTTGTCAAAAATGGGTCATCTCTGGGCTTTGACATTCACTCCCGTCATTGTTATGACTGCCGAGTTCTGTCAAAGAGGGGCAACTGTAGACACCCTATTTTTGACCGTCCTCAAGACTTGGACGTCACCGCTTGAACACCCGGTGATTATCCATGTTTGTGTTTGTTTTGAGTTCCTGGAGGCCCCAGCTGCGCGCCGTGCCTCAGGATCTCTCAACCGGCTTGTTTTGTGCTTGGTTGTGCACCAAGTACTTGTGTGTTTTTGCATTTGAGGATAGGGGAAGGCTTGTTAGCCATCCCTAAAGCCCACCGGCTGCCCCACACCTCCACCGGCACTCCCTAGTGGCCATCGGCACTCTTTTATCCAAATCCTTGGCCGGTCGGCACTATATGTTGCCGACCGGCAGTGTTTTGTGCCGGTGACTGTTTTGGCTGGCCGGTTTGACCTTTTTGCACCCCTGGGTCATGGTGCATTCCAGCTGTGCCAGCTGGTGTGCACTATCACTCATCCCCGTGCATGGGATTGACCCCCTTGCCCTTTGAACCCCCTCAAGCTTCTAGAAGCTTGACCCCTTTTGGCCAAGCTTCTTGGAGAAGCTTGGCTAGCTGTTTTGGCTTCTCCAAGAAGCCTTGCACCCCCTTGGTCCCTTGACCCCTTTCCTCTTGCTTAGCCTTTAAGCTTAGAGCCTTTTGTTGCCTATATAAGCAAGCCTTCTCTCCCTTTGATTAAGGTTAGACATCTAAGGGCAAAACCAGAGCTTATACATATATTTCTCTGATATACATCCATATATATCTATATCTCCCTCTCTCTCCTCTTGTGTGTGTGTTTTTGGACCAAAAAGTGTGATTTCACCTTACTTTTGCACCATTACACACACTACTACACCTTAATCCGAGATTGGGAGGCTTGGAGGTTTGTTTTGTGTGATCTTGGACTGGTTTTGATCACTAGAGGAGGGCTGCTCCACCTGTTCTTCATTGGATCTTCAAGGGTAAACTTTTTGCTTTAGTTTCCCCATTCTTGCAACTAGTTTCTACCCCTCTTGTCTTGTGTTTTGAGCTTTGTGTTTAACATAAAAAAACCTTGTTTTTACTTGCTCAAGAACATTCATTAAGGTCACTTTTGTATTTGAGTGAAGCCTCACTCTTTTAGGCCTTATTTTGGTCCTTTTGTGCCTTTTTTTGGAGCATTGTCTAACTTCAGTGTTTTTGGTCTTCTCACCACTGAAAACCAGTGGGTTTTCAGTGGTGAGGGAGGTGTTTTGAAGTCTCATGTAGGGGAGGGACACCCCTCTCCCCTTTGTCCATCTTTGGCTTTCATTCTTGGCTCGTGAGGTAGCATCTGTGTATGCTTGCATTTGGCTTCATTTCAGAACTTTTTGGGGTGTTTTAAGTCATGTTATACCTCTGTCTAAGGTTGGTTTCGTGGCCCTTAACATGCTTCCCATACTTGCTTTGTAATGTTCCATTTTGCTTAGAGACATGCCATGTGTTTAGCCTCATGTATCTCCATGTTTTTAGTTTAGCATCTTGAAGATGTTGGTCTTGATTTGCCATGTTTTAGGGCTGTGAGCCACTGATTTTGCCATGTATAGTGTGCTTGACATGGTTGTTTTGTATTCTAGGCTTGTAAGCCTCATGCATTTTGGTTCCTAGCATGTTCAACATTGATCATCCTCATGATTTGGCATCATTTGTGACCCTATTTCAGTCCATAAATCATGTGTGTATGTTTACATATGTGACCATTTTCATGCTTCAAGGGTGTCCCCTTTTATGTCTAGGAATCGGCATTGTGTATGCTTGCATGATTAATACATTTTGGGGCTGCCATATGTGGGTTTTGGGTGTCATTTTGTATGATAGAAGTCTGTTTTTGGTTGTCCAACATGTGCCATGAATGGTCATATTGATGGTAGTTAGATGCTCTCTTTGGTGCCCTTGGTTTTGGGCCTATTTACTTGCATGCTTGTATAGCATTTTGCCCATGTTTCGGGGCACTTTTTGCCACTGTTTTGGGGAGATTTGAGGGCCGCCCCATTGTAGTTAAATCCACCATTGTATGCTTGCTTCATGTTTGTTGCATACTTGTTTCATTAAGTGTTATAGCATGATGAGCCTATGCTTGATTTGTCCATGCTTACATTGCATTTGCGCCTTGCATGTTGCATTACATTTGGCATGTTGGCATTTTAGCATTGGGTTGCATTATGGAGTCATGTTTGCATAACATGCATTGCATTACTTGGTTTGGGGTTGTCAAACCAAGCATAAGGGTCGAGGGAAGTTCACACTACAAGTGGTGCAATTTGTTTCAACTCTTGGTCACCAAGACCTTTGATCTATACATGATAAGGTTTTGGTCTCATTTGTGTGTTGCATGCATTACCATTAAAATGCAACCTTGGTTCCTTAGGCCACCATGCATCAACATGCATAATTGATGGTCCAAGAACCAAGGGTCATGCTTCCTTGAGTCCCCAAACATGATAGGAGGCAATGGCCGTGCATACATATGCCTAAAAAACCCATGCCATGCATTGCTGGTCTGCTGCTGCTGTCAAACTGTCCCCTGCAGGAACTTTCTGCCGATCGGCAGTATAATGTGCCGACCGGCACTACATTTTCAGCCGATAGCCTCCAGATGAGCCGGTGGTCAATTTGAGCAGCCGGTGGCCATCTCCTCTAGCCGGTGGTGTACTTCAGTGCATTTGGAAGATTCCCTGGGACTTTGGCAGTGTTTCAGAAAGGCAGGGCAGTGGAAACAGAGGCAGCAGTGGTGCGGTGTGGGCTTTCCGGGCAAGTGGGATCGAACATGCATCATTCGCGTATCCCGAGGCAGGGCTGAGGCCCCTTTCTCTTATGATAACATTTAATTTGATAATTAGAAATTTCTGTAATAATTAATTTATTCTGTATTTGGACTGTATTATTTTTGGACTGTATATTCTTTCGGTCCCTCTGTGTGAGGGCATATTTGTAATAAGTGTGGGTGAGTGTGTGTATGTCTTCCAACCCCCATTTCTTTCTTCCCTTTTATTTACTTGCTTTGATGGTTAGTATTAGGGCACATTTATTTTAGCATACCTTATGCAATGCATGCGTACATCCATACATTTGTTACACATGCATCGGGCTCGGCGCATCATACAAACTGCATTGTATTTCAATTCCAAATTGAATACGTGTTATTTGTAGCATTCCACGTACCATGTTTAGGATAGCCGAGCCTGTCTAGATTGCATCTTTGCATGTGTTGCATTAGCCACTTAACATGAACTAGGATCATGCATATGATTACTAACTGGTTTCTGTTTTGGCTCGGAGTACTAGGTGAGCTTTTATGCTTTAGCATATCACATGTGTGTGATTGTTGCCATGATAGCATGATCACCATGAGGCTAGCTGCTTATGTGATATAACTGCTTGAATGCCTGTGGATGGAGGTTGAATTACCTAAATTGGGACAATGCATTAAAAACTGTGAGTTTTAAGCCCGCCAGTTAGTGGCAAAACCATCTTTTCTAAAGCCCACTTGAGGGTGGCAAAACCTGCATTTTAGCCTACTTGCGAGTAGCAAACCGTTTTCAAAACAAACATGTAGTGTTTTGTTCCAACTTAGGCGATTTGGTCTATACTTGTTTGTTGTGCGCATAACATAGTAATTCTATGCTAATAACTGGAATAAGAACATGTAATGTTTTCAAAATCGAATATCACGGTTAGTAGAGGCCGGTCTTCGGACCGGGCGAAAGGGGGTGCTCATAGCTGACATTCCCCGATCGTACCCAAACTCCCGAGCCAAGACAACTTTGGTGATGACGGACGCGTGGCCTTTGGCACCGAGTCAGGGTTTCCTAAATTCCCCCATTAAAAAATATTTAGGTGGCGACTCTGTATCTGGCAAAGCAGTCCATGTTTCGCACTTCTTTCAAAAAATCTGTTTTCAAAACGATTTGCCGGATTTGGACTCTTTGGTTCGAGATTTAGAACCGTAACATTTGAGTCCTTCGAACTGTAGTGACCCAATATCGAACCAGAACGGGGGGGGTTCGCACTCCTCTCCCCGGGATGCGTTCGGGGACGTCTATAACGCCCTTGAAGCAAAAATGCAAAATGCATTCGAAGTTGCTTGTCCGGTCGAGTGGGAGAGCAAGCCGCACGTACGGATTTCAAGGGAGAGCAGCTTGCACACTGCTAAAAAGGTAGGTGCGGGAGTGAGGTGGGGTGGGTTAGTGAGATCCAAATTTTTTTCCCTTTTCTTCTCTCTTTGAGCTGAAATTGAATCATGTTTGTATATCTCTCTCTCTCTAAAAACATTTCCTCTCCTTTCTCTCTACATTTCTTACAAAAAATCTCACAAGATCTTTGATTTCTTCAAATCCTTTGGGATTTGGACCTAAGTTCTTTATCAAAGTTGGTTAGCTCCTCGAGGGCTTCGTTGTGTGCGGTGTAGATCGTGTTTCGATGTCATTAATTTTGGGGTTTCATCTCTGCTCTTCTTCAATACTTGAGGTAGGGATTTTCATAGAGTTATATATATATTTTTACAAGATCTATATGATTTTCGAAATCATCTTTCGATAACTTTGAAAATTGATTATTGGTTCAAGAAGTTGAGCGATTTTGAAAGTAGGTTTGTCTCTTGTTCTTTTAAAATGATCTTATGGGTTTTGATCTTCGTTGATTGAAGAAAATATGATTTTGGAAAGTTTTCTTTCAAAAGATTTGAGTTGTATAGTTTTGGTGAGAAAACATAGAATTTGGAGATTTTTTTTTAAGAGACTGAAAATCCATGAATGATATTGTTATATTTATTTTGTGTGTCAAAATAAATGGATGTTTGGAAAATTTCTTATTTATATTTATATAAATGATGAATTTCAGGGAATATGAGAATTATTATTCATTTTGAAAATTATTGTTCAAAATGTTGAAATAGTCTTGAAATGACTAATTGTTGAGGATACTTGAGAAGATGAAATTGTGTTATTCCTTGGATGATAAATTAGAATAAAAGTATTTATATTCATCTTGTGTTATTGGCATATCAATTCATTTGATTACATTAAATTTTGAAAGTTGATTTGAAAACTTGCATTGAGAAAAGAATGTTGAGAAACAAGTTTTCATAGAATGGTTTTGGGGTAAATACGTTGGTAAGTCTTCATAGGTGGCGTAGATGATATTGAATAAATTGGCCTGAGAGTCCAGGGTGAAAGACCGAAAACTCGCGCGGATAGGTGTCGAGCCTTCCGATTAATACCGGTAAAAATGACAAATTGGTAGTACTTGTATAGTCTATTTACAGACACGGACCTAGGGATTACCAGAGTCGTATTTACCGCTCATGAAATGAATTGTTAAGTTTTGAAGAATTGAAATTGCATGACATCATTGAGCATGATGGTTTTTAAAGATGAAGATGTGATTTTCTTTCCAAAGGGCATAGCATGACATATGCATTTCATCTCTTGAGACTTGTATAAAATGTATATACTTTGTTAAGGATTTCTTATTGGGCTTTATGCTCACCTTACGGGATTTTTGTGCAGGAAAAGATGTGGTGATGCAGCCTAACTAAAGGCGAGGAAATGTGTGTTGAGAGTACAAGACTCTCATTTTGCTGTGACTCTGTGTGTAAGCCAAGGGCTGTATGTGTGTGGGTTTGAATAACCGTTTTGTGTAACCAGGCTCAGGCCTTAGAAACTTGTAAACCCTTAGGGGGTATTTACTTGTTGTTGGATTAATGTATTGTTGCATGAAGAACTATTATATCATGTAATGTAAGTTTGGAGATTTATATTCGGTTTTCCTTGAAGGAGCCATGATTGTTGTATCATCAGTTGGGCTAGAAATTTGGAGCGTTACATTCATTCTCTTGAGATGCTGCTTAGATTTTGTTAACAAGCCTTCTTTATCATCTTTGTCATTTTCATCATAATCAATGTGGTGGTGGGAGTTATTGTAATATCATTATTATTATTATAATTGGTGTGGTGTTGTGTTGTGTTGTGGTTGTGGTGTTGAAGGGCGTCAATAAAAATCATAAGAATTCAAGATTGATGAATTATGATAGCTATGATATCTGAGGACATGTTCTGCACTAATAATGTGAAGCTTATAACCTGCTTTTCTTGGGGGTTGGTGACTTGATATGCAATTGTGGTTTTACTAACCTTCTATTCTTAGCTTGATGAAGAAAAGAAAACCCATTTTTTATGTCATAATTCAATGAAATCAAATTCTTTTTTTGGTGTTCTCAGGGTTTTTTTTCATCAATATCTTGAAGCACCCCAACTATCTTTTATTTTGTATTATCATTTTACTTATTTACATATTGTTTCTGTTTTGGTGGTTTATCCAAATTCGTTGGAGGAAAGTATTACTACACACAAACCCTAAAAAGGATACATATAGTATGCACTCAAAATTTCAGTCACAATTGTTTATGGGTTGCCCAATGAAGCAGTTTAAAGGTATTTATCCATCACTGGCCTTTATGAATGGTTTTCATCTATGTGGGTATGTGTGATGACCCAGAATTTAAAAAAAATAATAATAAATTTTAGTTAGTGTAGAATTTAAAATTGAGTTTTGGGTGTTCGGACCATGATTTGAGAAAATAGAAAATAATAAAAAAGAAAAAGAAAAAGAAAAGATAGAAAGATCAGGATCAGGATATGTGGGGCGGGCGTTGGAATATATTCTTTAGAGAGAAAAAGCTGGAACAAGAGTGAGTGGGAAGGGTTTGGTTTAAGATATCTCTCTCTGGTCACTCATTGACCTGCACCACTATTAATGATAAACATAACATAACTCAAGTGGCTGAACCTATCATTTTACTCTCTCCCCCTTTATCCACATCCTCCAAGCCATCCTCAATCGGCTCCTCCGTTGTAATGCCCCAAATTTCTAGCCCAAATGATAATACAACAATCATGGCTCTTTTAAGGAAAACCAAATATAAATCTCCAAACTTACATTACATGATACAATAATTCTTCATGCAACAATACATTAATCTAACAACAAGTAAATAAACAAATAAATTCCCCCAAGGGTTTACAAGTTTCCAAGGCTTGAGCCCGGTTATACAAAATGGTTATTCAAACCCACACACATACAGCCCTTGGCTTACACACAGAGTCATAGCAAAATGAGAGTCTCGTACTCTCAACACACATTTCCTCGCCTTTAATTAGGCGACATCACCACATCTTTTCTTGCACAAAAATCCCATAGGGTGAGCATAAAGCTCAATAGGAAATCATTAACAAAGTATATATATTTTATACAAGTCTCAAGAGATAAAATGCACATGCCATGCTATGCCCCTTTTTGAAGATAAATCACATTTTCATCTTTTGAAAACCATTATGCTCAATGATGTCATAAAATTTCAATTGTTCAAAACTTAACAATTTATTTCAAGGGTAATAAATACAACTCTGGTAATCCTTAGGTTGGTGTCTGCAAGTAGACTATACAAGTACTACCAAATTATCATTTTTACCGGTATTAACCGGAAGGCTCGACACCTATCCGCACAGGTTTTCGGTCTTTTACCTCGGACTCTCAGGCCAACTTATTTAATATCATCTACACCACCTATCTAGACTTACCAACTTATTTATCCCAAAGCCATTCCATGAAAACTTGTTTCTCAACATTCTTTTCTCAATGCAAGTTTTCAACTTCAAAATTTAATGTAATCAAATGAATTGATATGTCAATAACACAAGATGAATATAAATACTTTTATTCCAATTCATCATCCAAGGAATAACACAATTCCCTCTTCTCAAATATCCTCAACAATTAGTCATTTCAAGACTATTTCAACGTTTTGAACAATAATTTCCAAAATGAGCAATAATTCTCATGTTTCCTGAAATTCATCATTTATATAAATATAAATAAGAAAATTTCCAAAGATCCATTTATTTTGACACACAAAATAAATATAACAATATCATTTATAGATTTTCAGTCTCTTAAAAAAAAATCCCCAAATTCTAGGTTTTCTCACCAAAACTATACAACTCAAATCTTTTGAAAGAAAACTTTCCAAAATCATCTTTTCTTCAATCAACGAAGATTAAAACCTATAAGATCATTTTAAAAGAACAAGAGACAAACCCACTTTCAAAATCGCTCAACTTCTTGAATCAACAATCAATTTTCAAAACTATGGAAAGATGATTTCGAAAATCATATAGATCTTGCAAAAACATATATATAAGTCTAAGAAAATCCCTACCTCAAGTTTTGAAGAAGAAATGAGATGAAACCCCCAAAATCAACGGTGTCGAAACTCGATCTTCACCGTACACAACGAAGCCCTTGAGATGATAACCAACTTTGGTGAATAACTTAGGTCTAAATCCCAATGGATTTGGAGAAATCAAAGAGATAAGATGACTTCTAGAGAGAGAAGCTCCCGATCTGGAATTCTGGAGAGTTTTAGAGAGAGAGAGGACTGAAAAAGTGATTTGAAATATCAGATTCACGAACTGATATAACATGGTCCGCTTAAGCGTGGAAAGCCCCGCTTGAGCGTCAAACACACTAACCTAGTACTTTTGCAGGCAGGTCAAACTTCTGAAACCAAACATTCTTCGCTAGAGCGCATAAACGGCCGCTCGAGAGGACAAGCAACTTCGAATGCATTTTTCATTTTTGCTTCGGGGGCACTGCCCCTCGACCCCGCTAAGGGGCGCTACCCCCTGGACCCCCACTGTCACAACCCAAACCCGCCCCTATGGGTTTAGCACCGTAACCGGCCAGTAATCCGAGATTACCGAAGGCCTACTTAACAGTAGAACAGTAATACAGAGTACAGGGGCATGGCGGAAGCCAATACAGTAAATAAAACAATGTCCAATGAGCTGTGACAGTCTGTATGCAAAAGACTTTTCATACATTTATACTTTCAGTACATAACAGTATGCATCATATATACAATCATTCAGTACAGGGACTTAATCCCTATTAAACAGTACAGTAAACGGTACAGTACAGTGCTATCAGTCTATACAGTTATACAAAACAGGTACAGAGATATATGGGGGAAATAAAACACCCCTAAGCCCCTAAGCCATAGCTTGATAGGCTCGGAACCTCGCAGTAAGGCACAGTGGTTGGCTTGACAAAACTAGAGTTTACCCTGACGCTGCTAGCAACGGTCCGGTGCTTGAACACCTACGTATATATATGAGCAGTGAGCTAAAGCCCAGTGAATAACACAATGCGTAAAGAGGTTAAGAATGAATGTCTTTTCAGTATTGAAAACAGTTACTTCAATCAGTTTATCAGTCATTCAGTTTGTGGCTCATATTTCAGGCCATAACAGTCATTCAGTCAAAACAGTGATATGTGGTACATCCATTAGCATACAGTACAGTAAACGGTAGGTCTTGAAAGGCCGGGTCTTAACAGACCAAACAGTGAATGATGGCCATCAGTAGCAGTACAGTAACAGTAACAGTACCATTTCAAAAAACAGTACAGTACTTATGGATTCAAGAGGTGTCTCGCACAGACTCTAGAGGTGGCTCACTCTGTAGCACTTAGCTCCGTGTAGCACGTTGTTCCATATCAGAAATACAGAATGGCCATCATAACAGTAAACAGTAGTGGTTCCAAACTTGGGAACCGACAGAGATCTCTGTAACAGTAACAATAACAGTGAACAGTAGGTGCTAAGGATGCCACAATACGTTTCAAAATAAAGGACATACATTCATTCAGTAAACAGTATCAGTTCAGTAAACAGTTCAATTCAGTAAACAGTATCAGTTCAGTAAACAGTTCAGAAGATAATCATTTTTGAACATATCTTTACACAGTTGTTACTCACAGAGTTCTGGGCTACAGTAAGCTAGAGCGTCTCCTCGGTAAGCCAACCCTACACAATTAACAGATTGAACACACACTAAGCTACACAGTTGGGAAAGATAATAACTTAATCCCTAATTTGCCTCGGCGTGGTTCTATATCTATATCCTCATTAAGATATCTTAAACTAGGCCTAAGAATGCCTAGAATGGAATGAGGATGCAAAGATGTACTCAGAAAACAGTTTCAAAATTTTCAGAAAAACAGTTCCACGCTCGAGCGAAGCTTTCCCCGCTCGAGCGGACATGCAACAAAGGTCCCCGCTCGAGCGTGTGACACAAGCCTCCGCTCGAGCGTACAATACCCCGCTCGAGCAGACTGTAAAACAGTGAGAGATGCTGGGAGCTCGATTTCCTCGCTCGAGCGGCACTTCCCCCGCTCGAGCGAACGACCAAAATCTGGAAAATCCAGATTTGAACTCCAAGTTCAAAACCAAGTTTCAAAGCATCAAAATCGATCCTCTTGGGCTGAATTTCTGGAAAACTCTTGTAAACTCATAATATTACATGATTCCAAGCTCAATTTATAAAAATCAAAGCCCAAGGGTAGCTTAATTAAACTCATTTGAAACCAAAGTTCAAGAACAACAATTCAAATGTGACATGCAAGGCTTTAATCAACTTCAAAGCTCCAAAGCAAGTTCAAATGAATCTAAACTTCCAAAAACATGATGAAATCATGGACATAAACATAAATATGAGCATGCATGTAACATTTGCCATGAAAACAACTTCAAGCTTATCAATACAAGCATGCATGCATGGAATGGGCTTCAACTCAACACTATTGAACCAATTCATGCCTTAGATCACTAAAGACCCATGAATCATGCAAGAATAAACTCGAATGCACAATAAAGAAGGTCAATGATCTACCTTAGGTCTTCAATTACAAGGGTAGAAGTTCAATCAAGCAAGAACTCCCTTAATCTTCATAATTTCTAAGCAATGTACAAGATGAAGACGAATCTTCTAAGTTCCTCTCTCTCTAAATTCGGTGGTGTGCTCAAAATGAGCTGATGAAATGTTTGCAAATGAGTATAACAAGGCTCAAATATGTTATAATAAAGGGCCCACTAACATGGCAATTTCGTAAATAACGCAACTCTTTGATTTAGTTTATTTTAATCTAATTTAATCACACCAAATCGATTTTCAGATAAATATGCCATAAAATCACATTAATTATGAAGAACACAGAACATCAATCAATTTCAGATTTGGCCGTCGGTAAGGCCTTCAATTTGCAGTTTAAACATACAAATTTGAACAGATAATTAAACAGTCAAACAGATAAACATGCAATTGAACAGATACAGTCAATCGATTCAGTTTCGGATCTCAGTCAGTCAGTTCAGTATTTCAATCAATTCAATTATCAATCATAATCGGTCTCGGTTTAGCAGTAATCAATAACTTATCGGTAATCAGTGCTGAGGGTTATTACACCCACGAGCTGACCAGGGAGCTTGATTCCCGACCGGCCCAGTCAAAGTGGCAAAACATGAAAGAAGGATCGAAAATCGAGATCGCTACATTCGTAATCCCCAGCATCAACAAGCTTCAAGTCATCTTCGCTCCTCACATCAGCGGTGCCTTAAAGTCCAAACTAGTCGTTAGCAACATTTGATTTTCTTTTTTTGAATATTTCGACTGTTGGTTCATCAGAGTAGAGCAGAGAGACGCTGGAGATGAAGACAGAGAAGAAGGTTGAGCAGGAAGATAAGGCGGTGAAGGGAGGAGAGCTGTTGTTCTGTGGCGCCATGCGTCGGAGTGCTATTGGCGGCCGCAATGTTGGAAACTTCGTCTCTCTAACTCGACTCTGGCCTCTCGTTGGTGCCAACTTTTGTTTGGTCGTGTCGGGTTGTGCATCTTTTCACTGTGTGGCATTGGTTGTTGAAGGACATTGCTATACTTGGGGGTGCAACGAGAAGGGGCAACTAGGCCATGGAGATACAATGCAGTGTGATATGCCAGCTGTTGTTTCAAAACTTTCGCAGCATATAGTCGTTGGAGCTGCAGCTGGAAGGAGCCACACTGTGTTGGTAACTAAAGATGGACTCTCTTTCTCCTTTAGCTGGGACAAACATGGGCAGTTGGGCATAGGTTCATCAAAGAATGAAGTTGAATCATCTCCTGTACACAGTCTTGTTTCTGATGTTAGAACTGCAGCTTGTGGGGCTGATTTTTCAATGTGGTTAACTTCTGTTTAAGGAGCTTCTATTCTGAATGTTGGTCTTTCACAATATGGTCAACTTGGGCATGGAATAGACAATGAGTTCTTGAGGCCAAAGTGAAGAGCTTGGTGAGAGCAACATTTTGATCGGTGGAGATCAAAATCCGACAAAAATCGAAAATTTGGATTTTTGCTGGTTTCCTCTTCTAGTTTTAGGTAGGGATTTTTCCTACACTTCTTTATGCACTTTTACTTGATTTTAAGGAGTTTAGAGTTGTATATAATTTAATTAGAATTTTTTTAAAAAAATTGTGATTTATTTGCTTAAAAGAGAAATTTTGAGAAAAATAAAAAGTTGTTGCCCAAATTGCGAAAGTATAAACTTGGAATATGTTTGTGAGGTTATGAAAGAGTTATGTTTTAAATTTGAACAAAAACGGATTTTGATTCGATTGATTTTGAAATTTTTACCGGTTTGTGACCAAAAGAGCATTTTTAAAGAAAACAAAGGAATTATGTTTAACTTTTGGGGCTTTTGATCAAAATAGGATTTCATAGTTGAATAATTCTTAGAGAATGAGTTTGGAAAGAAAATGATGTTTTCTTGGGCATTAACGGTATTATTTTTGCTTAATGTATCTATTGGAATAAAATCGACACGATTAGAAATGGACTTTAAGAGGTCACCGGACATGATTGTGATATGAAAACTAGTGTAGTTGTTCATATTTAATGAGATGTGGAATAGATTGTATTTATTGAAATTTTTGGAATTTAATTGTTTAAATATCTATTTAGAAATATATGTTTGGGCTATCGGTGGGGGATAGCCATGATTGTTGTAGAAAGGCATGAGACTTAGGTAAATTGAACCACATTTCTCATTTGTTGCATTGGACATTGCATTACATTCATTTCATTAGAAATGTATCTATTTTTGAGAAATGTTTGTAAATGTATCTGTTTGCGAAAAGATAAATACTTGGTGAATCTGGGTAGGGGGTGTGGAATCGCGCGGTTAGTGTCGGGCCTTCCAGTTTATTAATAAAAATGACAGTGGTAGTACATTAAGGCCTACTTGCAGACACTCACCTAAAGATTCACAGAACCTGTATTCATGTAATAGATATGGTTTAAAATGGAAATGGTTTTATATCTGTTGTTGCATCTCAATATTGCATGCTTTATAAAAAGAGAGATAAATTGTTTTATCATGAGCATACTCCTCTTTAGTCTTGTCATGGTTCATATGTTGTGTAGTATATCTCTACTGGGTTGTGGCTCACCCTATAAGGAAAACCATTTCAGGTACAGGTACTATACCTCCGCCCCGGCATTGACTTGGGAGGACTCGAGCTGAGGCTTCATTTTTCTTTTATTGTTATTTGTTGAATGTAAGCCCAGGGCTGTATTTGCGTTGAGTTGAAACTCCATTTTGTGTAACCAAGAATGTTCTTGGATAAATTTGTAAGCCTGTAGCATACTTATTATCTGTTTGGCTTCCATTTCATACTTGTTGTAAAATGTATGCTTGGGATTGGAACTGGGGCATTGAGATGTAAATAGCATGCATTTGGTATTTGGGATTTAATGGAAATGGATGTATGGAATAGTTAGCTATATATATGTGTTTGTCTATCAAGTGGGTTTTGTAGCATAAATAGGTATACCTTGCCCAATTTTTGAGGCGTTACAGTATATCAATGTCATGTACCCTTTTTTTTTTATTTATAATTCACATCTGTTTGATGGTGTGCAAAGGCTTTTGATGAATTCCATCTTCAAAGCATTGACTAGTCACTCAAGAGTAATTATATCCAAGGCTTTCCTTAGTCACTTTGTTTCTATAGTGCCCCAAACTATTTAGACTTACTCATGCTTCCTCCAGTTTGAACTCTTGCTAAACAATAAAGCGAATTCTAGTCTTCTAGTCAGATCATGCACGTAGGGAACACAATTTGTTGTATCACTATACTTGGTTCTCTTGTTTTATATGTGGTTGCATTGTTAACGAAGGTGTATGGATATTGCAGTGTCGTGTAGATATATTTCTTAGTGTTAGAATAATGATTATGTGCTAGCTGTTCAGCATCGACTTGGATAAATCACAAATACTGAATGATAATTTATTATCACTTGGCTGTGAGAGTAGTTTATTTTTTGCAATTTTCATTTGAAATGCAGCATATAAAGCCAAGTCTGTCTAAATTGCATTTGATAATTTTTCTTGTATCCATTCTTAATTTGAGGATGCTTCATGTTGCAATAATTTGTCATTTTGGTCTTAAAAAAATAACTTTTATATTTAAAAAATATCAAAAACAAATATATATATATATATATATTCAAATAACAGGTGGAAATTGCAAAAAAAAAAAAAAAAAAAAAAAAAAAAAAAGCATTGTTCTGATCAATTGGCTGGACGATTGGCCGAATGTCCGGGAGGATGTCCGAACGAACCATCGGGTAGACCAAAAAATTCAAAAGCTCTCTAGTTTATCAAACATGTTTTGAAATGTGTTTTAGAATCATATTTTGAAAACTATAATCGAACAGAGGGTTGGAATATGATGGTGAAATCATGATTTGAGACCCAAACCAAACAAATATATAGACACTTTAAATGATATTTAGCATATGTTGGAGAATACTCACTGGATTGTTCAAATATCTAACATTCTGTGATTAAATCTCCTATTTCATTTTTTTTTAATGTGTTAATCTTGTCCTGAATTCCTATGGATTTTGCAATCTGATTGTTCAGACCGTTTGAATTTTATGCCTCCAATCTAATGCTTTTAAATGTTTCCAGGTAAGTGTGCGAGTGAGAGAGATGAGGGATCTTAGAGATGAGAGCATCGAGGACTTGCTCAACCTGCTCAAATTCTTTAGGGACGAAGTTGCTGCTTTTCGTTAAGGGTGTGCTTGTACAGAAGAAGGATACTGATGAGACAATCAACATCATATCTCATTACAATTTATTACCTGTATTCCTTTCTTTCTTTGGTTCCTCATTTTAATCTCATTATGCTCATCTTCTATTATATATTTATTTAATTTAATTTTCTGATTTCCTAATAGTTGTTTACATACGTTCTCATAATTGTAACCCGGAAGTTATTAAAAACATCATTTAATTGTTAATGTTTAATCTTGAATCTATCCCACATTTCTTTATGGTGTTTTCGTGTATGCAATGCACATATTCGTGTTGAAGTTGAGATATCAAGTAGACCAGATTGTATTGAATGGATTGGATGGATTATTATGAATTATAGATTTATTTTGTTAGATGTTCGTGCAAACATTTCTTTTGGCAACCAAACTTTTTGGTCGTGGAATGTAACAATTGGCGACCAACCTTTTTGATCGTAGAATGTCACAGTTGGCGACCAAAAATTTTTGGTCATGAAATGTCACAATTGGCGATCAAATTTTTTGGTCATGGAATGTGACAATTGGCGACCAAACATTTTGGTCATGGAATGTGGTAATTGGCGACCAAACTTTTTGGTCGTAGAATGTGACAATTGGCGACTAACATGTTTGGTCGGGAAAATATCACTTTTTACGACCAAAGTGTTTTACCTACTAAATGGATTAGTCGCAGTAATGATAGATTTAGCTACCAAAAATTTGGTTGGCAAATCCAACTTTTTTCCGACTAAGAAAAGTTTTAGTTGCTAATTACTATTGCTGACCCTCAATTGGCGACCAAAGTGGCGACCAAAAAAATTAGTCGCGGATAACTTTTGCCAACTAAAAATGAACTTTTACCGACTAAATTTTTAGTCGGCAAAAGTGTGATTTCTTGTAGTGAGAGCAAATAGTTTTCTTTTAATAATGATATATTTATATTATATTAAGCCTATTATTTTATTTGTCAACACAATATTTATGTAATAGGTCTCACAACTTGTGTATATTTCTAATGTAGCACAAAAAACTAAACTCACACATTAAATAATAATATAAGATTGCAGAAATAAGTAAACATTATAATATTACTCATTGTGTCTTTTTCTTTTTAAAATTTTGTCCCTCAATAGTCAAATCTATATTGATTATGCTAACAATGGCATTAGACCTTTTCATGATACCTTCTAAGAAAGCACATATATTTTCAATCTATATTAAACTGTGTTATTTTAATTGCCATGATCTGTATTCTTGGAAGGATAGACATCTAATATTTTATATGTTTCTGCAATTTTTGAATAGCACCATTTTTCAAAACTTTTCATGGACATTCAGTCTAAAAGCCCATAAAAAAAAATGGAGGCATTTAAAAAAAAATCATAAAAATGATTTTAAAAAATTAAAAAAGCCTAAAAAATGACTTAAAAGCACTTAACAAACCACATAATATAACCCCCACAATATATTATTCTCATTTAAAGAAATTATCCCACTTATTCACACTTGTAAATACACACTATAATTCAACAAGTATTTGTTGTGTAGAATGATGTTGAATAAAGTAAGATCCATGATGAATGGTTTAGCACAACAATTCCTTTCTTGTTTGAATCAACAAAAGAGCTGAGTCTTTTCTACCATATTTGACAAAGCCTAAACTAAATTTATTTTTGTGTTTAATTTATGTATTCATAATAAAACTATTGTGCAATTAAAAGAAGTTTCATTCATGGACACATACTCAGTGGCGGACCCAGAAATTTGGGATAAGGGGGCACCTATTAATTACAATTTCAAAATTTTTCTTCCCTGATTAATAATAATAAAATGTTCATAATATTTTGAGTTAATATTAATCATAAAAACTTAAATATTCATTACAAAAATATCAATAAACTTTTACAATTGACTTCGACAAGTTTTCATTCATTACAAAAATATCACTAAACTTTCACACCCCGACGAGTTTTCATTCATTACAAAAATATCACTAAACTTTCACAATTGACCCCGACGAGTTTTCATCTTTTGAAAGTTTTCCATGATAGTATCATTATCAACGCCATCAAAAATATCTCTTTCTATGTAAACAACCAAGCTATCATTCCTAATTTTAGTACAAATCACAACAAATCAAAACCCCTAATTTTAATATAAATCAAAGCTAATCAAATCCCTAATTTTAGTATAAATTAAATCTGTAATTTTAGTATAAATCACCACAAATCAAATCCCTAATTTTAGTACAAATCATCACAACAAATAAATCTTTTTCTAAATTTAACAAATCAAAACATATCATTTTAACCACAAATAACCATAAATGAATAAACCATAAATGAATATATTTATTTATTTTTTAAAGGTAAAAGATTAGAGAGGAAGATTACTTGTAAATAATGGAGAGAAAAGGCTGAGAGTCGTAGTCATAATGTGGTCCCCCCGTGTGGTGTGGTCCCTGTGTCACTGTGTGAGTCGGCCAAGCAGCTTCGTTCGTCGTCAAAAAAGAAAAAGAGACGCAGAGCAAAATGTGTTTGTAGATTAGGAAATAAATAAAGGAGAGGCACTCACTCACTGATTATATATATATAATATATGTCAAGAGGAGAGGTTGAGTGGGGATAGGCTACGGTAGGGCCCACTCTATTTCTTTCTTCTCAAACCTGCTGCTGCTGTGTTTGAAATTTTTCATTCACGTTTTTGTATTTTTTTTTTTTTTAAAATCTGTCTTTGTGTTGAAAAATAAAAAATCAAAAAAAAAAATTCTGAAAAGTCAGGGGGGGCACGTGACCCCCCTTGGCCCCTTGCTATGTCCGCCCCTGCACATACTTGGAATATCGTTGGTTGATGAGGTGATATCCTGAAGAATTAAGCCTCTGAGTTGTATTAAAGAATTAATGACAACTTTGACTTGAGATATATGTCCATTATCGATGATTAATGATGCAGCTAATCTCTGGCTAGATGTGCCCAAGCAAATGCCTACAAGCTTTGCTACAGTTACCAATTATTTTACTAACCGTTCATATGTTAGTAGGTAGAATAATTGATAATTTAGTTTGTATCTCTATCTTTTTTGAATGCCAAGAACATTAACTTAGCTTTCGATGACATAATGTCTTGGCATTTATTGACTTTTAACTTTCCTTTGACACGGATGAATTTGAAATTGATTCTTTTTAATGAATTTTTAACTTTTTTAGTTTTTTAAAAAGTAGACACGGATGAGTTTGAAATTGATTCTTTTTAATGAATTTTTAACTTTTTTAGTTTTTTAAAAAGTATACATGTTTAGGAATTTGCTATAATTTTTTGTGAGTGAATGATTGATCTAATTTTTGAAATTTTTAATCGATGATAAATTGACATTTTATATTTCTGACTTATTGACTAATATAGCCAAAAGTAATTTTTTATCTACATCCTTAACACAACGTTAGGAATTTAGGTGATTTTATTTAAGTCCTTAAATCCCTTAAACATATTACTTTGTGTCACAGTAATATGTTGTCCAACCCTCATAATGAAGATTGAAGGTTCGAGCCTCGTGTGTAGTGTTGGGATGATTTTCTTTCCTTTTTCGAGAGGAGGGCATTATCTATATACACAAAAGTATATTAAAATTTAAAAATAAAATAAAAAAGAGAAAGAGAGAGAGAAAAATAATATTTCATTGTTTAGTGTATATAAGCCTAACACGAGCTATTATGATTACAGATGACAAAATTACTCAACCCAATTATATTTGTTCCAATTCAATTTTAATAAAAAAAAAAAAAAAGTTTCGGAGAGCACTGATAAGGTAGCGTAAAGTATAAGGGTAGGTTGGTCAAAACCATCAACATTAGAGTAAAGTACGAAATCATATCATTAAAATAGTTGAGTTTAAAGTAAAAAATTCGCATGTGAAACTCGAAAAAATTCAACCCGTTGCCATCCCTAATTATGATAGACCTATGAGCCAAGTCTTAGATTGGGTTTTGAAAAGCCCACTAGATTAAACTGCTGGGCTAGCCATAGGCTTTATCCTTCTTCTTTTTTTTTTTTTTTTTGTTACAGGAAAATCCTATCACTCCCCTGTAGATACAAAGTAGCATCCATTGCAGATATCACAAAGGTGTCCTGTTGTCCGTTCCAAGCAAGAGACTATAATTTGAGAACTTGTCCTGACCCCTCAAGATAAAATTCGTTTAAGTCAGAATTCGCACAACAGGAAAACATCGAACCCATAGGCCCTATCCCTTTCACTTAACCCAAGATACATATTTGGCTCATGAGACCTTGGTTTCTTTTGAGAGTCTGAGATTGTAAAAATTATGTACATTATATTAGTAATAGTAAAATAATTTTAAAATATAAAAAGATACATGTATTTGTCCTCCAAAATTTGAAATTGCCTGTAAATAGGTACTTACAAGGAATTCAAATGTAAATAAATAAGCATGCAGGGCAGGGCAGGGCAGGGCAGGGCACTATTGTCATTTCATTTAATTAAGAGTAGTTATTGAAAGGATAATACCGTCATTTTACCATTGGATATGTACACATACATGCCTTATATATAGTCAGGTAACGCATAGATGGCTCATGCTTCTGTTCTGAATCTCGAGTTCAACAGATAGAAATCACCGAAAACACTTGCTTGGCGCCAAAATTTTTATTTTAACGGTCACATTTCAGTGTAGAAACAGAGAAGCAGATAGTAGAGAGAGAGAGAGAGAGAGAGAGAGAGAGAGAGCTATCAATCACCCTGTCAATGGCGGATTCATCACATGATCGTGCGAGCTTCAGCAATCAAGCCAATGCTTTGCTCAGAAAAAACTTGACTTTTCAGGTCTCTCTCTCTCTCTCTCTAGTTTTGAATTTAGGGTTGATCTGTTTAAGATCGCTTTGTTTTGCTTCCTTTCTGATTGTTTGGTTTTTTCTTTTTTGACTTTTTTTTTGGGGGGTAAAGAGCCAATAGCTCCTAATAATTTGATTTAATTCCTATGAAATGTTATTGAAAATAAGACTCAGTAAAATCATCCTTAAAAATATTTTTTATAACGATTGTTTTGCATATGTTGCTAAAAATTGCTAATTAACTTTTTTGTATGATTTGTATAAATTGTCACTAAAACTTACAATTAGTGACGTTTTTCTGTGACAAATATTTCAAACTATTATTGAAAGTTGAAAATTAGTGACGATTTTTTTAAACTATCGCTAAAATTTATAATTAATGATATTTTTTGTGACAAGATTTTCAAACTGTCTCTGAAAATTAACAATTAGTGTTTTTTTTAATAGTGTTTGATGAAAAACGACATTAATTATCATAAGACCTATTGGAGAATAAGTACATCTATTAAGACCTACACGTAAGTCCATTTTTTTTTTAGCTTTATGGATTTGTATTTACAGTTGATTGGTAAATTACTTGATTATTAGTGCTGATTATATCGAATTACGTGTTCATAATACTTGAACTCATTATTAATTTATTGAAATTTGGATCTGTTTGTAGATTGAGTGATCTTTAACACACACACACACATATAATTGATGAGATTTCAGGACCAATTGATGTTAACCCCTAATGAATTGATTGTTTTGTATGTCGCATGAGTGTCTGATGTTTGAAATTTTGAATTCACTTCTCAGAAAATTTGATCTTGAAAGGCGATAAATTTATGTTGAATTGTGAAAGTAAACCCTGGTTTGGCAAACTTCTTAGGCTAAATAATCATAAAAAGACAAAAGAAAAGTCAAAAAAGCCAACAAAAAATTTGTCATTCCAAAGCCAAAAAAGTCAAACAAAAAAACCAAACAAACAAAAAAGTCTCAAGCTAAAAAGGTAAAAAAAAAAAGTCAAAAAGTCAACTAAAAAAAGCCATTACCAAACGATCCTGGACTTCCCTAGGTAGCAAAAACTTAATAATTTCAATTTCTAATACCAGAACTTATGGGTTTTACAATTATTTATCATGGATTTTTTAATGATATCTTCATATATTCTTTTTTCTTTCATTTTTTTATTTTCTCTTTGCAGAAACGAAATATCAGGACAAATCTTCGGCTCATCTTTTTCCCATTTTATTTCTGCTTGATACTTGTTCTGGTCCAAAATTTGGTTAACAAGGAACTGGATAAACCCAGAAACAAGTGTGGGTGCACTTGTACTGATACAAATGGGGATGGTCAATGTGAGAGGGTGTGTGGGATTGAGTACTCGACTTTGGATCAAGTGAGCAGCTGTTCGATTCCTAGTCCCCCAGAGTGGCCTCCCTTGTTGCAAATACCAGCTCCTGAGTTTCGTGCAGTTAGAACCGATTTTCTTTCATTCACAGACTTGCCTGATGAGTCTTGCAGGAGTTCGGGGTCCTGTCCTGCAACTATTCTTTTTACCGGGAATAATCAATCTCTTGGACAAAGTATATCCTCTCTCTCTCTCTCTCTCTATCTCTCTCTCCCCCCTTTTGTTTTATCTTATTTGGGTTGATTATTACACTAATGGTCCCAAAGTATGTGCCTTTTTACACTTTAGTACTTAATCTTTTAATTGTTCCACTTTGGGACCCAAAACATGTGATTTGTCACACTTTAGTCCCTAACGTCAGCGCCGTTCAAAATTAGTAACGGGATGAGATATATTTTTATAATTTTACACAAAGCCTCAAGAAAAGCAAAATGACCAAATACACACATGGTCTAAAATGTGCATTTTGTAGAATTTGGGTTCTTAAAATATCTGTTTTGTTTGATTTTAGTCTATCTTGCATTTTTTATCCTTATTCTTTTAATTTTGTTGCCTTCTTTTTTTTTAAATTGAAAATACTCCTCCCATACTCATTTTGAACTGTGTTATTGTTATGGGCTAAAGTGTAATGAATCGCATACTTTGGGGACCAAAGTGAAACAATTAAAAGATTGAGGACTAAAGTATAACAACAGAACATGTATAGTAGGGACCAATTGTGTAATTAACACATCTTATTTTATTGCACTAAATGATTATTTGATCAACAAATCTTGTTAGGTTTGGCTGGAAATATGTTCCCTAGTTCTTCTACTTTGAATTCCTCTGATATTTTGTATAGCTTAGCCAATGATGCCTCGGTAAGTTGTCCTTCCTCTTTTATTTATTTATTTATTATTATTATTATTTATGTTTTCTTTCTTTCTAAATCTTAGTTTCCTTGTTATAACAATATTTGTTTATATCCATCTTATTTTCTCTTGATTTTTATATTCATTTTGCTGCTAATATGAATCTTTGAAACATTTCAGGGATCAGAAACAATGACTGGATATTCCAATTTTCTTGACCCAGCTTTCTTTTCAAATTATCCACTTTATCGCCTCCAACAACAGTGCCCTACAAATTCTAGAACTTCTGTTTCAATCCAGATTACATCCATTTCAGTACCGGCGGGTATAAATCATATGAATAGGAACTCCAATTTTATTATTGTCATTAACATATTTGAGATTCACATCTATGTCACATCACACGGAGGCACTGGACACATTTAATGCTTTTCAGTCACAGTGACACAACATACTCAGAGAACATAAACAAGAACTAAGCTAACTTAGAGTAAGGAAAACTTCCATTTTGTATCATCCTATCAAGAAAATCTTCTGCATGATTAGTAGACCTCTAGAAAACTCACAAATTAAAGATTGGTATTTAAAAAAATGTACAAACACCAGTATTGGTTGATTTCTGAGACCTATGCCTCAGACTTATATTTGGCATATGGACTATGTTAAATTATACATTGTTCAATATTCTCTTGTTTAGAACAATTTTGTCCAATTGATATTTATCAAACCCAAAAAAAAAAAAAAAAAATTGTTCAATTGATGATCCCTCCAAGTGTGTGTTTGCATTTATGTATGTAATTTGGGTAGAATCTTTATGATTTTTGCTTATTGGCTTTTTTTCCTTGAATCTAGAGATTAGATGTGCTCAAGGTCTACATTTGTGGCGCAATAATTCTTCTGAAATTAATGATGAGCTATATAAGGGATTCTGGAAGGGAAATTCAGAACGGAAGATTGATGAGATGGTAGCAGGTGGTCTGCTAAAGTATTCCTGACTTCCATGTTTTATGTTATTATATGAGACTAGGAGTGACCTTATGAATTTTTTGTGGCAGCCTATGACTTCTTGAACTCCAATTTGAATAACTTCAATGTGAGTATATGGTACAATTCTACCTATAAGAATGACACTGGCAATGGTCCTCTAGCATTGATGCGGGTTCCTCGCTCAGTGAATATGGTATCTATTCTGAACTTGATAACTTAGCTACTTTCCTTTTCTGCTATGTAATCTTTGCCGGGTACAAAATCTGATTCAATTTATTTTTATCTCCTTCTTTCACTTTCATTAAATATGTCGGTCATAAAGGTGTCATCACAGCTAAAATATTGGCTACAAAAATATAAGAAATGTACAATGTTTTTGCAGAAGAGTAAAACCTTTTTTTTCCATTTTCTAGTCATACTGTAGTCTTTATCTGATGCCTCTTGATTGATTTCTAATCCATGAATATAAGTCTGTGTTGCTTTAACTCACTTTTGCAATTTTGGTATTTTTTCTCTCAAAATAAAGTTCACTTGGTCTCTTCTTGGCTTCACAAACGTTTTCGCTTAATATGTATCTGACAACATAAAGTAAAAAAAACTATGTAAAGTAGTGCTGCCTCCATTTGTTTTGGCAGAAAACATTATCTGGAAAATGTTTTTTGTATTTTTTGGCGTTTGGTAGAATGGAAAACGAAAGTCAACAGAAAACAAGCCTTGGGAACAAAATATTTTCCACTTTTAAAAGACAGAAAATGTTTTCCGGACTAAAGTTTTTCCAATGTCACCACATTACCACTGCCATTATCACCTCAACCACCACACCATCATCACCACTATCACTGCCACCATCACCGTCGCCATTACCACCACTGCCACCCCACCACCATGCCACCATCTCCACCTCCACCTCCACCTTCGTCCCACCACCAAACATAGAAAAATGTTTTCCACTAAAAAATGTTTTCTGCCCAAACAAACGAGCATAAATGAAAAACAATGAGAATTATTGACTTTTACAATTCATACATGTACAGGTCTCAAATGCCTACCTCCAATTTTTGCTTGGCCCTGCAACAAATATGCTATTTGATTTTGTCAAAGAAATGCCCCAGCATGAAAAACAACTCAGGCTGGATTTCGCTTCTCTCCTCGGACCACTCGTCTTCACATGGGTTATTATCCAATTATTCCCTGTGAGCAATTATTATTATCATTTTTTTCACTAATAGTGGAGTTTGGTTGAATTAGAGTCATTTGAGGCATGCATGTTCTTCCAAAGTTTTATTCAGTTACAGTTGTAACTTGTAAGCTGCTCTCAATTATTGATCATTACCTAAAAAGCATGGAAAGAGTAGGGATATGAATATGGCATCACTGGAAAACATACCAATACCACAAACCATGCAAAAATAAGATATGAATGCAGTGGGAAACAACAACATTCATTTTTTAAAGCAATTATGTCGAGAATTTATCAATTATACTCAGTTTTCAACTAAGGCTACTAAAAATCATGTAAAAAACCAACAGTTTAGACAGATAAACTTAGTATCAGATTTGACACAATTTTCAAGTAACATGTCACATATAAGAAATGCTTCAAAACATTAAAACCCTTAATATGTTTTTTTTACATGCATGACACGACAAGTGGGTGACAGGCTTAAAATATTTAAGTTTATATATTTTTTAGATGTCATACATATGAATACTTTATTCAAAGATAATAAAAGAAAAAAATACTACACAACATTAATTTCTAAAGTTTAAAGGAGGGATTAATAGGTATAATATCTACATTGTTTTTCTTTTATCGTTTGATCCTAAGTTATTTTGTTAAACTTGTAGTGTGTTTCATTTGTATCTAAGTGATGGACTCGTATGTCCCCCAAGTGTCTGTAGCATGCAACTCCATCATCTATGAATTTTTTTTAATTTAAACACTTATGACAAAAATACCATTAAGGATTAAAAAATAAAAGAAAATATTTTTTTGAAAAAATAATAAGATACATTTGGAGAAGTGTCCAATGAGTGCCCATGTCCAACATAGAACAGATACATCACCTTCTTAGAAGTGTCCGTGCTTCTTAGAATGGTATGTGTCATGTGGACAGTGAAATGATTGCTTTAATTTAGGAAGATGTTATTTATTTTGTTTAATTGCTTTAATTTATATATTATAATTGACTTCAATCATTTTTAATTTTAATTTTCTTTATCTAGGTCATATTGACATCTCTGGTTTATGAGAAGCAACAGAAGCTAAGAATCATGATGAAAATGCATGGGCTTGGCGATGGCCCTTATTGGATGATTTCTTATGTTTATTTTCTTGTCATATCTTCAGCCTATATGTTATGTTTTGTGATATTTGGCTCAGTTGTAGGTAAAAAGACAACGAATGAACTGTTTTCCTTCTTCTGACTTTTAATCAAGTTGCTTTAATGCAGTTGATTTCCATGCAGGTTTAAAATTCTTCACACTCAATGAGTACAGCATCCAATTTGTGTTTTATTTCATCTACATAAACTTGCAAATTTCACTGGCTTTTCTAATAGCTTCCGTTTTCTCAAATGTGAAGACTGCTGCAGGTTTGGTCTCAGATAATTGATTTTATTCAACAAACGTGTCAAATTCTTTCCTTTTCATTTGAAGACTAGTTGAACAATAAGTGATGCTGCTTGTAATTTGATGATCACAGCTGTAGCATACTTTATCGTCTTCGGAACTGGGCTCTTAGGAAGCTTTCTTTTCCAGTTTTTTATTGAAGATCCATCATTCCCAAGTAAGTAGAGTGAACCTTAATAAAGATTCAGCTGTAATTCTTGTTCACCAGATCTTGCATGTGTACTCTGCCTTCCTATCCATCTAAGCACACATATCATTTCCTAAAAGTTCATATTGCTGCTAGATACCCGTCTAAACAAGTTAATTTCAGATCAATGCATTTATGACTACGTTTTTTTTTTTTTTTTTTCAAAATATTTTAAAATTGGCATCAACTTCTTTATTAATATTAGGATAAAAATAAATTTCTTTTGCTATGTCTAGAAGGAAGAGAAATGCATGCATAACAAATTTCGTAATTCTGAAAATTGTAGCCTCTCTTTGGCGTCAGCTGTAATAAATTTCTTTTGCTATGTCTCTTCGTTGGTACTTCTGCTTTTCTTCCATGTTCTGTGTTGTCTTTACATTTGTACTTTTCACAACTCTAATCAACACGATACTTACCTTTCAATGTTGTAGGAAGCTGGATTGTTGTAATGGAGTTATATCCTGGCTTTTCTCTATATCGCGGGTTATATGAGTTTTCACAATATTCCTTCACAGGAAATTATATGGGGACTAAAGGGATGCGCTGGGGAGATATAAGTGGTAGCAGTCATGGGATGAGAGATATTTTAATAATTATGTTTGTGGAGTGGTTGGTGGTTCTGTTTGTTGCATTTTACATAGATCAAGTCGTATCATCAGGAAGTGGTGTTGGAAGAAGTCCTCTATTTTTCTTGGAAAAGTTTCGAAAGAAGCCTTTGTCATCTTCGTCCATGAGGAAACCAAGTCTGAGAAGGCAAGGATCTAAAGTTTTTGTTCAAATGGAGAAACCTGATGTTGCCCAAGAGGCAAGTTGTTCTTGGTTATGATCTGTATTCTTATCTTTTAATTTAGGAAAACTTTATTGACTAGAATACAAAGCAAGTTGCTCTCGTCGCTCCAAGATCTCTTGTGCTTGAATTTTAGACCCTTGATCTGTCTTTACTCTCACTCAAATCAGTCTCACGATTATATTACCTATATATAAGAAACCTCTTGGTGATGTGTAAATTCATGTCCTCAATGGGTCTGCATTAAACCATCTAACATTTTTAAATTTTTATTTCATGTGTACCTTTTATAGGTGCATTCTTGATTTTACTCACTAAAATGTGTCTAGTGTTTGTTCATGATTCCACTTTTATATGTTTCTCTTTCCCTTTTTCAGACCGAGAGGGTTGAACAGTTGCTACTTGAACCGACAGCAAGTCATGCTATCATCTGTGATAACCTCAAAAAGGTGTATCCAAAAAGGGATGGAAACCCTGAAAAATATGCAGTGAGAGGGTTGTCACTTGCTTTGCCTCAAGGGGAATGCTTTGGTATGCTTGGCCCCAATGGTGCTGGCAAAACCTCTTTTATTAATATGGTCAGTATAAAATGGTCTTGGATCTGCAGATGATATACTTAAGTGACTTCTCATTTCTTTTTTTTCTTATGATCAAGTGTTTCTCAAGGTATTTTGACATATGGTTTCTAAATTTGTTATCACGAGGTCTTGTCTTGATTGGTCATCCCTTTGTAACCTGTTTCATACATGCTTTATTTTTATAACAACCACGATTCATTACATGAAATCATTCTGGAAAGGGATTTATTCCTTTTATTTTTGGTTTTATTTATTTATTTTTGCAATACTTTCGTATGTTTTTGTTGATAGATGATTGGGCTTCTAAAGCCAAGCTCTGGCACGGCATATGTTGAAGGTTTGGATATACAGACCCAGATGGATGAAATATATACCAGCATGGGCGTTTGTCCACAACATGAGTAAGCACAGATATTCTTCAATTTGAAGAAAGTAGTTTCACTGGTCCTTGTTTCCTCCAATTTTGGAAGTCCGACTAATTTCGAGTTTTTTATTTTTATTTTCATTTCATGGACAATTATACAGCCTACTCTGGGAAAATCTAACAGGAAGAGAGCATTTACTTTTCTATGGAAGGCTTAAAAACCTTCGAGGGTCTGCATTAACCCAAGTAAGTAGACATTGTATCACTCAAAAACATTTCATGTAAATTTCTATTTGCATTTGAGAACGAGTGTTGTATCACTATATGTTGCTTTGCATCGTCTGATTTATAGAAAGATGAAAATAAATTGCTGAAATTAATATGAGCTTAAGTGTATTTACTTCATAAAAATGATTGTGATCTTTATTTTGTAGTCATCCCAAGCAAGAAAACTTTTGAATTTTTTTCCTACTATCATATTCGTTTGCTATAGGCAGTGGAAGAATCTCTTAAGAGCGTTAACCTATTTCATGGAGGGGTTGCTGACAAACAAGCTGGGAAATATAGTGGAGGTATGAAGAGGAGGCTTAGTGTTGCCATTTCACTAATTGGGGATCCGAAGGTATGTCTGAAAATTTCCATATGATCTACTATGCTGTCTAATCTTTTTCTAGTACGTCTCTTTTTTTTTTGGGTAAGTAACTAGTACGTCTCTTGACGATTGATAAAATGTCTAATTCTTCTAAATTTTGCAAAGGTTGTCTATATGGATGAGCCTAGTACTGGACTGGATCCAGCTTCAAGAAAGAGTTTATGGGATGTTGTGAAGCAAGCTAAACAAAATCGAGCAATCATTCTCACTAGTAATCTCTCTCTCTCTCTCTCGTGGATTTTTATTACCTGAAGATCTTTTCTTATATATGCTAATTTTGTACTATCCCATCAAACAGTTTCAATTTTATTTCCCAAGTACTTTCATTGACTTAGCTCACTCAAATGATTTCAGCACATTCAATGGAGGAGGCAGAACATCTGTGTGATCGCCTAGGAATTTTTGTTGATGGAAGCCTGCAGTGCATAGGAAATCCCAAAGAGGTAATTTTGAATTATACAATGTTAATTTGTATAATATTTTGGGTATAGTCTCCATAATTTCTCGACAAATGATATAGTGTTGCCAGATCTTCAACAATATATACCCACTTCTCCTAATTAGATTTTAGGCGGTTCTTATTAAACACGTCCTAATAAACAATATTTTTGAATGACAGTTGAAGGCTAGATATGGAGGGTCTTACGTGTTCACAATGACGACAACATCAAATCACGAAGAGGAAGTGGAGAACTTGGTACAACATCTGTCCCCAAATGCTAACAAGATATACCATTTATCGGGAACTCAAAAGTTTGAGCTGCCAAAACAAGAGGTCAGAATTGCAGATGTTTTCCAAGCAGTTGAGAATGCAAAGAGCAGATTCACCGTTCATGCTTGGGGTCTGGCTGATACTACCTTGGAGGATGTCTTCATCAAGGTTGCTCGTGGGGCTCAAGCGTTCAACGTGCTCTCATAATTCTCAAATATGATCGCCAATATCTCTACTTATATATATGTGTGTGTGTGTGTTCATATGGTTTTATGCATTATGTATTTTATGTTATTTTGATTCAAAAACAGTGTATATATTGTAGAATTGTATTCTTTAATAACATTATTATGAATTCCCCAAAGTTTGAAGTTGTATGAGCAGATTCAAGAATGTTGTCGAAAAATTCGAATTCTCTAGAAATGATGAAAGGCTTAGATTCTTTAACGGGTCACAACTAGAAACATGATAGCAAAGAGATGATGGAGATAAGAGATTGGATGAAGAAGAAGGCAAAGTAGTTAGAGAGAGAATAATGGCAAGGCTCTTCCATGGATCTTCCACTTTCACTCTTAAAGTAGATAATGGAGAAAGGAAATTAGTTCTCTCCCAAGAATTTGTTGAATATACCTTCTTAGTAGAGTATGGGACCCAATTGATTTATTAAAATATTTAGTTTGGTTTGGTGTTAGTTATAATATATTTTTAATATATTATACCTAACTTTTGGAGGCCCAATGGATATTTTATAATCAATTTGATAGCAGCTAGAGTTTTGATAAAAAGAAGTCCAAGAATCTACAATATATGGGATATTGTTTATTTTCCGAAGTAGTGGGCAATGGCGTGAAGATCAATTCGATGGGTTTGGAATTGGTGAAGATCATAGTGCTGTTGTTTGTTCTTGGTTTAGTCAAATCCAGTGCTTTGTGCTTTTGTTTCGGCTTTACTTTGAAGCTGATTTGGTTCGTTATTTTGGATCTTCTACAATTCCATTTCGAAGACTTTTGTTCATCTATTTGGTGAGGTCTTTCCTCTTGATTATTTGTGATTATTTTGAATTCACCTAAAGGCGGTTTTGCGAGACCATTCGTGTCTTGTTTGTAATTATTTGGAAACTCTTTGGTTGATAGTGGAATCGGATTTCGATTCCATGAACATACCTCACATTGAGAGAACCACGTAAAATTTTTGTGTCACTATTGATTTAATTTTTTCACATTAATTTTTATTCTCGTTGATTGATTACTTGTGGGAAATCATATATTTTCCCTAACATCTGGTATCAAAGCTTACAGTTAATTCTGGTTTATTTATTTGTACAAATCAATGGAGGGGAATATGGGTCACATGTCTAGTTTCAATGGAAGCAATTGGGTAACTTGGAAAACTAAATTGGAGGACCTATTATTTTGTAAAGATTTGTATGGGCCTATTGAGGATGACACTGACAAACCCAAGGGTACACAAGATGATGAATGGAAAAGGCTTAATCGAAAAGTCGTTGATGTTATCCGTCAATGGATTGATGACAGTGTGTTTCATCATGTTGCTACTAAAACTTCAGCACATGATTTATGGAAAAAATTAGAAAGCCTTTATGACAGGAAATCAGCCACAAATAAAACTTTTCTGTTTTGTAAGTTGGTTAATTTGGAATATAAAGATGGCAGCCCTATTTCGGAACATTTGAATGAAATAAAGAGTATTGTTAACCAACTTGCTTCTATGAAAATTGTTTTTGATGATGAGTTGCAGGCTTTGATGCTACTTAGTTCTTTGCCTGAAAGTTGAAGAGACTTTGGTTATGGCAGTTAGTAATTCAGCACCCGATGGAGTTGTCACAATGAGCCAAGTCACTAGTAGCTTATTGAATGAAGAAACTAGAAGAAAATTAGCAGGTTCTTCTTATTCAGAGGCATTTGTTTTGAGAGGCCGAAGCAAAACAAGGGAGAGGAGGAAGACTCCTCATGGTCGTGATTAAAGCCGTGACAAATCAAGAGATGGTTCTTTTTCAAAGAAAGACATTGAGTGTTATTATTGCCATGAGAAAGGACACATGAAACGGGAATGCCGAAAACTCAAGAACAAGGAGAAAATGGGTCACAAAAGTGTGGATAAAAAGCAAGAAGATACAATGGCGATTACTACCGATGATCTCATAGTTGTTTATGAAGATGATTGTATCAATTTTGTGGGCCAAGAGAGCAATTAGGTGATTTTCCAGTGCTTTTTTTTATGTGACTTCTCGAATTGATTTCTTCACTACTTACACCAAAAGAGATTATGGTTCTGTTCGAATGGGTAATGAAGGCTTGTCCAAGATTATTGGCATAGGTGATGTTTGCTTGAAAACAAATTTGGACTACAAGTTGTTGTTTAAAGATATGAGGCATGTTCCCAACATTCGCCTCAATTTGATCTCTACGGGGAAACTAGATGATGAAGGCTACAACAACAAATATGGTGATGGAATATAAAAGCTCACAAAGAGTTCTTTGGTGGTGGCTAAGTGCAAGAAGACTCATACACTTTATTCGATGCAAGGAAATTGCACTTGAAGATGATACTTCTACCGAATTATAACGCCCCAAATTTCTAGCCCAAATGATAATACAACAATCATGACTCTTTCAAGGAAAATCAAATATAAATCTCCAAACTTCCATTACATGATACAATAGTTCTTCATGCAACAATACATTAATCCAACAAGAAGTAAATAAACAAATAAATACCCCCAAGGTTTTACAAGTTTCCAAGGTTTGAGCCTGGTTACACAAAATGGTTATTCAAATCCACACACATACAACCCTTGGCTTACACACAGAGTCACAGCAAAATGAGAGTCTCGTACTCTCAACACACATTTCCTCACCTCTAGTTAGACAGCATCACCACATCTTTTCCTGCACAAAAATCCTGTAGCTTGAGCATAAAACCTAGTAGGAAATCCTTAACAAAGTATATACATTTTACACAAGTCTTAAGAGATAAAATGCACATGCCATGCTATGCCCTTTTTGAAGATAAATCACATTTTCATCTTTTGAAAACCATCATGCTCAATGATGTCATGCAATTTCAATTGTTAAAAACCTAACAATTTATTTCAAGGGCGGTAAATACGACTCTGGTAATCCCTAGGTCAGTGTCTACAAGTAGACTATACAAGTACTACCAAATTGTCATTTTTACCAGTATTAACCAGAAGGCTCGATACCTATCTGCGCAGGTTTTCGGTCTTTCACCTTGGACTCTTAGGCCAACTTATTCAATATCATCTACACCACATATCAAGACTTACCAACGTATTTACCCGAAAACCATTCCATGAAAACTTGTTTCTCAACATTCTTTTCTCAATGCAAGTTTTCAAATCAACTTTCAAAGTTTGATGTAATCAAATGAATTGATATGCCAATTTCACAAGATGAATATAAATATTTTTATTCCAATTCATCATCCAAGGAAAAACGCAATTCCCTCTTCTCAAGTATCCTCGACAATTAGTTATTTCAAGACTATTTCAACGTTTTGAACAATAATTTCCAAAATAAACAAAAATTCTCATATTTCCTGAAATTCATCATTTATATAAATATAAATAAGAAATTTTTCAAACATCCATTTATTTTGACACACAAAATAAATATAACAATATCATTTATGGATTTTCAGTCTCCTTTAAAAACAATCCCCAAATTTTAGGTTTTCTCACCAAAACTATACAACTCAAATCTTTTGAAAGAAAACTTTCCAAAATTATCTTTTCTTCAATCAACGAAGATCAAAACCCATAAGATCATTTTAAAAGAACAAGAGACAAACCCATTTTCAAAATCGCTCAACTTCTTGAATCAACAATCAATTTTCAAATCTATCGAAAGATGATTTCGAAAATCATATAGATCTTGCAAATATATATATATAACTCTAAGAAAATCCCTATCTCAAGTTTTGAAGAAGAAATGAGATAAAATCCCCAAAATCAACGGTGTCGAAACTCGATCTTCACCGCACACAACGAAGTCCTCGAGAAGTTAACCAACTTTGATGAAGAACTTATGACAGAACTCTAATGGATCTTGAGAAATCAAGGTTTTGATCCAATTTGGCATAGGGAAATGTAGAGAGAAGGGAGAGGAAAGGGTTTTTAGAGAGAGAGAGAGATATATAAAAGTGATTTGAAATATCAGATTCACGAACTAATATAGCATGGTCCGCTCGAGCGTGGAAAGCCCCGCTCGAGCGTCAAATACACTTTCCCATTACTTTTGCAAGCAGGTTAAACTTCTGAAACCAAACATTCTCCACTCGAGCGCATAAACGACCGCTTGAGCGGACAAGCAACTTCTAATGCATTTTGCATTTTTACTTTGGGGGCGCTGCCCTTCAACCCCGCCAGGGCGCTGCCCTAGGACCCGCCAAGATGCGCTGCCTCCTGGACCCCTGACATACTCAGTGAAGTGGCAAAACTGGGATCGCTACAACCTTCCCCCCTTAAAGAATTTCGTCCCTGAAATTTCAAATCAAACTACCCAAACAAAAGGGTTTCTAACGATCAAAACCATGCTATTTCATTTTCAAATCACAATACTAACTCTCAACGAAATTCCACCATTTCCGCCATGGTTATCTCATTAACAACAACCTTCCAAATACGCATAAACATGAAATTTCCCAAAAAGTAATGGCAACTCTAAACAATCTTATGCTTAAAACAATAACGCACATATCAATATGTGGTTAACAACTTTAAATACGTTTCCCTCAACACTAGGGAATATTAAAAAGAAAAACAACTTAAGCATTTTCAAATAAATCCAGAGTTTCTTGGGATTAGCGGGGTATTATCGACGTTTTGTAAGGGATTTCTCTAGACTAGTTGCACCTTTGACTAGGTTGACTAGAAAGGGTATCAAATTTGTGTGGAGTGAGACTTGTGAAAAGTCATTCCAAGAGCTTAAGTCTAGATTGACTACCGCACTGGTCTTGATGATTCTGGAAAGGGGTTTGAATTACACTGTCTATTGTGATGCGTCCGGGGATGGACTTGGTTGTGTCTTGATGCAAAAGGAAAAAGTTGTGGCCTACGGTTCACGACAATTGAAAACTCATGAGAAAAATTACTTCACCCATGATCTAGAATTAGCAGTGGTGATGTTTGCTTTGAAAATTTGGAGGCATTACTTGTACGGTGAGAAATTTGAAGTCTTTTCCGATCATAAGAGTCTAAAGTATTTGTTTTCTCAAAAAGACTTGAATTTACAACAACGGAAGTGGATGGAATTTATGGAGGATTATAACTTTGAGTTACGCTATCATCCAGGGAAGGCCAATGTGGTGGCCGATGCTTTGAGTAGTTTGGCAAGTGTGGCCATTCGGGAATGGGATATGCTAGATGTTATTGGCAAGTTTGATTTGCACTTCGGTGAGTCCGAAGAGAGTGCTACCTTATTTACTTTGAATGCTCAACCTACCTTGGTTAGTAAGGTCATAACGACACAACGAGGAGACCGTGATGTGGAATCAATTCGTGTTAAGATTTCCAATGGGAAGGAAGAGAAATGTTTGAACGTTCACTCGGATCTGAGTATACGTTACCTAGACCGTTTGTTTGTACCAAAATCTTGTAGAGAGGAAGTACTTTGGGAGTTCCATCACTCACGCCTTGCTGTATACCCGGGAGGCACTAAAATGTATCATGATCTTAATCGTCAGTTTTGGTGGAGGGGTATGAAACGGGATGTCGCTTTATTTGTATCAAAGTGCCTTACTTGTCAACAAGTGAAAGTCGAACACCAAAGACCAGCGGGTTTGTTAAAGCCCTTACCGATAGCCAAGTGAAAATGTGAGCGTGTTATCATGGATTTTGTAATTGAGCTTCCTACAACACAACGAGGCAATGACGTCGTTTGGGTGATTATTGATAGGTTGACTAAGTCTACCCATTTCATTCCGATGTCCACCAGCAACTCAGTTGAACGCTTGGTAGAGTTGTACATTAGAGAGATAGTTCGACTTCATAGAGTCCCTGTGACTATTGTGTCAGATAGGGATCCTCGTTTTACTGTCCGATTATGGCAAAGCCTTCAAGAGGCGTTGGGAACTAAGTTGACTCTTAGAACAGCTTATCATCCTCAAACCGATGAACAGTCGGAACGTACCATTCAGATTTTGGAGGACATGCTTAGAGCTTGTGTCCTTGATTTTAAGGGGCTTTGCGAAAGGCACTTACCATTGATTGAGTTTGTTTACAACAATAGTTACCAAGCTAGTATTTGGATGGCACCATTTGAGGCATTGTATGGCCAACCTTGTAAATCACCGGTTTGTTGGGCCGAAGTGGGTGATGTACCGTTACTGGGTCTAGAAATTGTTAGAGAGACAACTGAGAAAGTTGTTCTCATTCGGAAGAGGTTAGCTACGGCCCAGAGCCGACAAAAAAGTTATGCCAATAAGAGAAGACGACCTTTATCTTTTGAAGTTGGTAACCATATGTTTCTAAAAATCTCACCAAGGCGGCGTTTGATGAGATTTGGTAAGAGTGGTAAATTATCTCTAAGGTTCATTGGGCCTTTTGAGATCTTAGAGCGAATTGGGGAAGTGGCATACCGGTTAGCTTTACCGCCATAACTTTTGGGAGTTCACAACATATTTCATGTAGCTATGCTTAGGAAGTATGAACCCGACCCTTCTCATATGCTTGATTGGGCTGACTTGGAGGTAGATGAGGATGCCTCTTACGAAGAACGACCGGTTCAAATATTAGATACCCGGGAGCAAGTGCTACAGGGCAAAACTATACTGTTGGTAAAGGTGTTGTGGAGACACCATGGGGTTGAAGAAGCGACGTGGGAATGGGAGGCGGAAGTCCGCTCCAAATATCCAGATTTGTTTGAAAATGCTTAAGTTGCTTTTCTTTGTAATATTCCCTAGTGATGAGGAAAACGTATTTAAAGTTGTTAACCACATGTTGATATGTGCATTGTTGTTTTAAGCATAAGATTGTTGAGAGTTGCCATTACTTTTTGGGAAATTTCATGTTTATGCGTATTTGGGAGGTTGTTGTTAATGAGATAACCATGGTAGAAATTATGGAATTTGGTTGAGAGTTAGTATTGTGATTTGAAAATGAAATAGCGTGGTTTTGATCGCTAAAAGCCCTTTGTTTGGGTAGTTTGATTTGAAATTTCGGGGACGAAATTCTTTAAGGGGGGGAGGTTGTAGCGATCCCAGTTTTGCCACTTCGTTGAGTATGTCAGGGATCAAGCTGCCCGATCAGCTCGTGGGGGTCCAGGGGACAACGCCCCTTGGCGGGTCCAAGGGCAGCGCCCTGGCGGGGATCGAGCTGGCAAAATGCATTCGAAGTTGCTTGTCCGCTCGAGCGGCCATTTATGTGCTCGAGCAGAGAATGTTTAGTTCTAAAAGTTTGACCTGTTTGCAAAAGTACTGGGAAAGTGTATTTGATGCTCGAGCGGAGCTTTTTACGCTCGATCAGACCATGTTATATCAGTTCGTGAATCTGATATTTCAGATCACTTTTGTATATATCTCTCTCTCTAAAAATCCTTTCCTCTCTCTTCTCTCTACATTTCCCTACACCAAATTGGATCAAAACCTTGATTTTTCAAGATCCATTAGAGTTCTGCCATAGATTCTTCATTAAAGTTGGTTAACTTCTCGAGGGCTTCGTTGTGTACAGTGAAGATCGAGTTTCGACACCGTTGATTTTGGGGGTTTCATCTCATTTCTTCTTCAAAACTTGAGGTATGGATTTTCTTTGAGTTATATATATATATATATATTTTTGCAAGATCTAGATGATTTTCGAAATCATCCTTTCATAACTTTTGAAAATTGATTATTGATTCAAGAAGTTGAGCGATTTTGAAAGTGGGTTTGTCTCTTGTGCTTTTAAAATGATCTTATGGGTCTTGATCTTCGTTGATTGAAGAAAAGATGATTTTGGAAAGTTTTCTTTCAAAAGATTTGGGTTGTATAGTTTTTGTGAGAAAACCTAAAAATTGGAGATTTTTAAAAGAGATTGAAAATCCATGAATGATATTGTTATATTTATTTTGTGTGTCAAAATAAATGGATGTTTGAAAAATTTCTTATTTATATTTATATAAATGATGAATTTTATGGAATATGAGAATTGTTGTTCATTTTGAAAATTATTGTTCAAAACGTTGAAATAGTCTTGAAATGACTAATTGTTGAAGATACTTGAGAAGAGGGAATTGTGTTATTCCTTGGATGATGAATTGGAATAAAAATATTTATATTCATCTTGTGAAATTGGCATATCAATTCATTTGATTATATTAAACTTTGAAAGTTGATTTGAAAACTTGCATTGAGAAAAGAATGTTGAGAAACAAGTTTTCATGGAATGGTTTTAGGATAAATACATTGGTAAGTCTTGATAGCTGGTGTAGATGATATTGAATAAGTTGGCCTGAGAGTCTGGGGTGAAAGACCGAAAACCCGCACAGATAGGTGTTGAGCCTTCCAATTAATACCGGTAAAAATGACAATTTGGTAGTACTTGTATAGTCTACTTGCAAACACCGACCTAGGAATTACCAGAGTCGTATTTACCGCCCATGAAATAAATTGTTAAGTTTTGAACAATTGAAATTGCATGATATCATTGAGCATGATGGTTTTCAAAAGATGAAAATGTAATTTATTTTCGAAAAAGGCATAGCATGGCATGTGCATTTCATCTCTTGAGACTTGTATAAAATGTATATACTTTGTTAAGAATTTCCTACTGGGCTTTATGCTTACCCTACGGGATTTTTGTGCAGGAAAAGATGTGGTGATCCCACCCAACTAGGGGCATGGAAGTATGTGTGTTGGGAGTACAATGCTCTCATTTTGCAGTGATTCTATGTGTAAGCCAAAGGCTGTGTTTGTGTGGGTTTGAATAACCGTTTTGTATAACCAGGCTCTAGCCTTGAAAACTTGTAAACCCTTGAGGGGTATTTATTTGTTTATTTACTTGTTGTTGGATTAATGTATTGTTGCATGAAGAACTATTATATCATGTAATGTAAGTTTGGAGATTTATATTCAGTTTTCCTTGAAAGAGCCATGATTGTTGTATTGTCATTTGGGCTAGAAATTTGGGGTATTACAATTGTACAAAGAACAAGGTGTCTACTTTCACATGCTAAATTGCCAAGATCCTTTTGGGGTGAGGCAATGAGGATAGCGGTTGACGTGATCAATTTGTCTCCTTCCTATCCTTTGAATGGTGATGTTCCTGAAAGAGTTTGGACCGACAAAGATGTGTCTTATGAGCACTTGAGAGTGTTTGGTTGCCAAGCTTTTGTTCACATTCCAAAAGATGAAAGGTTCAAGTTTGATAGTAAGTCAAGACAATGTATTTTTCTTGGCTATGGATGTGATGAATTTGGTTATAGATTGTGGGATCCGGTTGACAAGAAAGTTATTCGAAGCCGTGATGTTGTGTTTTTTGAAGACCAAACAATTGAAGACTTTGGCAAAGGTGATCAACCGGAGTTAAAAACTAGTGATCTTATTGACATTGATCTATCTCCTTCGTCTTCGGTGGATAATGAAAATGGGGGAGATGTGCAGCCACCTCTTGAAGATGTAGATGATGATGTTATTCCAAATGAAGTTGAGCCTGAAATTGAGGAAGAGCATCCAACTCAAGAACTGCCACCACAACTTGAGTTGAGAAAATCTACAATGGACCGGCAACCTTCGAGAAAGTATTCTCCCAATGAATTTGTGTTGATTTCTGATCAAGGGAAGCCCAAGAGCTACCAAGAAGCAATTGAGCATGCAAAGAAAGATGATTGGAAAAAGACCATGGAAGAATAGATGAATTCCTTACTTGAAAATCACACTTATGATTTAGTGAAGTTGCTTAAAGGGAGGAAAATTTTGAAAAATAAGTGGGTCTTCAAATTGAAAAATGATGGCAAGAATCTGATGTACAAAGCACGTCTTATTGTGAAAGGCTTTGGGCAAAAGAAAAGTATTGACTTTGATGAGATTTTCTCGCCAGTTGTGAAGATGTCATCTATTCGGGTTGTACTTGGCATGGCTGCAAGTATGAATCTTGAAGTTGAACAACTTGATGTGAAGACCGCATTTGTTCATGGTAATCTTGAAGAAGAAATTTACATGGAACAATCGGAGGGTTTTGTGGAGAAAGGAAAAGAGAAATTTGTTAGCAAATTGAAGAAAAGTTTATGTGGCCTCAAGCAAGCCCCGCGGCAATGGTACAAAAAATTTGATTTTTTCATGATAAATAATGGTTTTTCTAAAACCACTTTGGACCATTGTGTGTTTGTAAAAAAAATTTCGGATGGCAAATTTATTATTCTTTTGCTTTATGTTGATGACATGTTAATTATGGGTCAAGATTCTACCATGATTAACAAGTTGAAGTTAGAGTAGAGTAAATCTTTTGCTATGAAAGATTTGGGGCTGGCAAAGTAAAAAATTGGTATGAAAATTGTTCGTGATTGCAAAAAGGAGCTGATTTGGTTGTCTCAAGAAAGCTACATTGAAAAAGTTCTTGAGAGGTTCAACATGGATAAAGCAAAGTCGGTTGGTTGTCCACTTGCGGGTCACTTCAAGCTTAGTTCAAATCAATGTCCTACAAGTGAGAAAGACAAGGAAGAGATGCAGAAAATTCCTTATGCTTCAGCGGTTGGTTCTTTGATGTACACCATGGTTTGTACAAGGCTGGATATTGCTCACGCCGTTTGTGTGATGAGTCGGTTTCTCTCTAATCCAGGTAAAAAACATTGGGCAGCAGTAAAGTGGATTCTAAGATATCTTCGAGGGACTTCAAAGGTGTGTTTGTGTTTTAGTGATCGTAAGCCGATGCTTGATGGGCTCACGGATTCTGACATGGCCGGTAATGTTGATTCAAGAAAATCTACTTCTAGGTATTTGATGACATTTGCAGGGAGAGCTGTGACATGGCAATCTAAATTACAAAAATGTGTTGCTGTCTCAACTACCGAAGCTAAAATTATTGCCACTACGGAAGCTTGTAAAGAAGAGTTATGGTTGAAGAAATTTTTGCAAGAGTTGGGTTTAAAGCAAGAAAGATATGTGCTTTATTGTGATAGTCAAAGTGCTATTCATTTGAGCAAAACTTTCACTTTTCATTCGAGATCGAAACACATTGATGTAAGATACCATTGGATTCATGATATGTTATATTCGAAATTGTTACAACTCGAAAAGGTTCACACGGATGATAATATTTCGGATTTGTTGATTAAGACTTTGTCGAAGGACAAACATTTGAAGTGTCGAACTTTGGCAGGTATGGTTGATGTCTCCACCTAAGTCGGTAGGGGAAGAATTGTTGGATATACTCTCTTAGTGGAGTATGGGACCCAATTGATTTATTAAAATATGGGGTACTTACATATAGGTCTTAATAAGTGGACTTATTGTGTAATAGGTCTTATGAGAAAAATTTGTCATAACAAAAGTCACTAATTATAAGTTTTAGCAACAATTTATAAAAATCATAACAAAAAAAATCACTAATTGTCAATTTTTAGCGACATCTATAAAAAATTGTCACAAAAAAATTATTTTTAGTGACAATTTTACCAAGACTTATTTTCAATAGGACTTGATGAGAATTAAGTCCAACTATTAGGACATATTGGTAATTTACTTTTAAAAAATATTTAGTTTGGTTTGGTGTTGGTTATAATATATTTTTAATATATTATACCTAATTTTTGGAGGCCTAATGGATATTTTATAATCAATTTGATAGCAGCTAAAGTTTTGATAAAAAAGTCCAAGAAGCAATGAGTAGTAATAAACAATGCTGCCAAAGAGTGGCACCATTGTTACCTAAAGGAGCAATGATATTACTACTCATAAAGTAGAAGCCTGTGCGCCTTTTGTTTATATTTCATGTAGTACTCCTAAGTCCGGGAGGGCGGCTCACATTTTGTTTATGTGACCTTTCGTATCATTAATTTGTTGAGAAGGAAGGGTTTGTTGATTGAGATTTGTACATTGCATGCCTTTTTCTGAGGTTAACCTTGTTGAAGTAGTATTGCATGTATCAATTCTAACTCACATGTTTATATACATCTTTTAATCAGGAAAGCATACTTGTGGACCCCATTAGAGTTAACCCATCTGTGAAGATACCAAAGCTGTCAGCAAATGTTTTTGTTCGTGAGGTAAGTTCTACATTGCATCATGAGTGAAGATATGTGGTTGTGATTTGTGAATGTTTCTTTCTCCTGAACTAGCCACAGAGTTATCATAAGTGTAGGTCATATAATTCAAGATAGTAGTAATTTTATTTATAATCGCTCATAGTTTTACTACACAAGTTTCTTCTTCTTCTAGCCAAAGTGCTGCCTCTATAGTTTCTACCCGAGAATTTCAAGTCACGGATAAAAAATTGAAGTTAAATTTTTAGATTGATCAAGGTCTTAATAATTGATCTAGGCTAACATTGTTCACTAGAAAATGGGCATATGAAGTTGCAAATAATTTTTAAAATCTTCTCCAGAGGCTTTTAGAAGTTCAAACCATTCTGACGACATGATTTGGCAACAGATAAACCTGTGACATAACTTGGAAAAAAACACAATTCAATCAAATTAACTATAGAAAGCTCATTAACTTTTGAATTTTTTGCACACCTCATAGTTGATGATGAGGAAGTTTAAGTTTAAAAAGTAGTAAGTAATAACTAATTGTTAGTATGTACCCATTTCAATTGCGTATTGGTCCCTTGATCTCTGGTCTTTTCCTTTGTAGCCCTTTTGTTTCATATTCGGCAGGTGACTGATTACCTCATTTTTTGGGGGTCTTTTATAGTTTCTTGCTTCATCCCCCACTGCAAAGTCTCTACGTCTACAGTATGATTCCGCAGAACCAAATTCAGTCCTAAACTGGTTAGAACGCTGATCAGCATCCCTCTTGTGGAAACCAATTCCCTCAACAAAGAAAGTTCCGGGCTCAAAATCCCAGAAGAAGAAGGTTAACCCACAAATTGTTGACTCTGAAACAGGCAGGGTAAAGCTTAGTGTCCGGAGGATTCCTCCTTTAAACCTTGACACTGTCTCGACTCAATCCACATCTGAAATTGAGAAACCAAGACGTAACCTTCGGAAAGTCTCGAGTCATCAGTGCAGGAACATCCACAAAATGAGCTTGAGAAGGTCAAACGCAGTCTGAGAAAGGTTCACAACCCTAATACGGAGGGCACCATTCAGTCTGAGGCTGACAGTGAGAAGCCAAAGTATGGTCTGGAAAAGGTTTTGAGCTTTTCAGATCAAAATACTGCAGAGGAGAAAATCAGTGACTCCGGTGAGAAGATAAAGAAAGGAACAACTGTCACTGTATCCAAACTGCCTGATATAGAAGCAACTCCAGAATCACCAGTGGTGAGTGAGGCAATTGATTTGTTATGTGATGATCAAACTGCAATAGAATCCCAGCCTCCAGAAAATAGTGGAAAACATGAGGGTATTCCTGTGACTAATGGAGAGTTAAGATCTAGGGAAGATATAACTGTCAATGAGAGTCAGAAATCTGCCCGGAAGGCTTCTTCTGCAGCAAAGCGGGAACGTGCGGAGAATGGGGTACAAAACAGACCTGTGGTGCCAAGTTATATGGCAGCAACTGAATCTGCAAAAGCAAAACTGAAAGCACAAGGCTTGCCAAGGTTGGACCAAGATGGAAGAGAATCAGAATCTCACTAGGCGTCATTCTTTGCCAGCTTCAACTAACAAGAAAACAAATTCGCCGTCGCCAAGGGCACAGAGACCAATACATTCGGGTGGAAAAGGTGGAAACAAAAGCTATAGATCTATGTTGTCATCTAGAGATGGAAATGGTAAGAAATGGAAGAACTCAAAACTTAATTTATTTATTTTTTTGTAATCTTCCCATGCACAACTATGTTCATTTCTGTTTTTTTCGAAAGTCTTTTGGAAGCATTTCCTGAGGGCCATTTCCCTAAATAAGCCAAAATAGTAAAGGAATTTCCAAACTAAGCTTAGTTTTGAAAGAATTCCCAAAATAAGCTAACTCGCGGTTCACAATCGCGAGTTCAACACTTTTCCACCCCTCTCGCGTGAAATCTGGCAAATCTTAAACTCGCTGTTACGAAAAGCGAGTTTGATTAAGAACTCGCGGTTACGAAACGCGAGTTTAATTAATTTTTTTTTCTTTTGAACTCGCTTTTCACAAGCACGATTTCATCCAAATTTTTTTTTTTCTGAACTCGTTATTTCTAACCACGCTTTTTGGCCAAAATTTATTTGTGCTGAACTCGTGGTTCCCAACCACGCTTTTTGGCCAAACACATCCACTCACACAAACACTCTCACTCTCTCACTTTGATTACTTTTTGGCCAAACACATCCACTCACACAACCACTCACACGTCACACTTAATATATATATATATAAATTTTATTTTATAAAATTGAAATCAATATTAAATATATATAATAATTTATAATAACAAATAATAATCAACTATATAAAATGATTACTTTTTATTTTAATTCTTAATTTTTTTTATTTTACTGTTTAAGAATAAAATTTATTTTTCTTATTTTAGGGTTTAAGGTTTAATTCTTAAAATTTATTTTTTTTATTTTAGGGTTTAGGATTTATAAAAAAAAAAAAATTTTAAGAATTAAACTATAAATTCTAAACCTTAAATCCTAAATCCTAAAATAAAAATAAATAAATTTTAAGAATTAAACCCTAAATTCCAAAAATAAAAATAAATAAATTTTATCCCTAAACAGTAAAATAAAAAAAAATTAAGATAGTAAATTCTAAACCCTAAATTTTTTTAGGGGAAAAAATTTAGATAGTAAATTGTAAAAAAAATTAAGATTGTAAATTCTAAATCCTAAATTTTTTTTAGAATTTACTATCTTAATTTTTTCCCCTAAAGTTACTATCTTAATTTATTTTTTTATTTTACTGTTTAGGGATAAAATTTATTTTTTTTATTTCAGGGTTTAAGGTTTAATTCTTAAAATTTATTTATTTTTATTTTAGGGCTTAGGATTTATAAAAAAAAAAATAATAATTTTGAAGAATTAAACTATAAATTCTAAACCCTAAAATAAAAATAAATAAATTTTAAGAATTAAACCTTAAACCCTGAAATAAAAAAATAAATTTTATCCCTAAACACTAAGGTAACGTTTGGTAACATTTACGTTTTTGGTTTATGTTTATAAAAATTTTATAAATTGGTTTCTGTTTATTTTTAGAAATAAATAAGTTATAAACCAACGATTTTTCCAAAAAAAAATTTCAATAATTTTTACAAACCACGTTTTTTCCAATTAAATTTTTTTCAAATATTTTTTTTAATTAATATTTTTTCAATTATAATATGTGTGATCCCATTGTCATAAATAATAAATATAAATATAAATATTTTAGACATGAACAAAATGTTTAAAAAAATCTTAAAACATAAACTAAAAAATATGTTTGTTAATTTTAGCCTTGAACAAAATGTTTGCTATCTTAATTTTTTTTTTTATTTTACTGTTTAGGGATAAAATTTATTTATTTTTATTTTTAAAATTTAGGGTTTAATTCTTAAAATTTATTTATTTTTATTTTAGGGTTTAGGATTTAGGGTTTAGAATTTATAGTTTAATTCTTAAAATTTATTTTTTTTATAAATCCTAAACCCTAAAATAAAAAAAATAAATTTTAAGAATTAAACCTTAAATCCTAAAATAAGAAAAATAAATTTTATTCCTAAACAGTAAAATAAAAAAAATTAAGAATTAAAATAAAAAGTAATCATTTTATATAGTTGATTATTATTTGTTATTATAAATTATTATATATATTTAATATTGATTTCAATTTTATGAAATAAAATTTATATGTATATTAAATTATAAATATATATTAAAATTTATATATATATATTGAGTGTGACGTGTGAGTGGTTGTGTGAGTGGATGCGTTTGGCCAAAAAGTAATCAAAGTGAGAGAGTGAGAGTGTTTGTGTGAATGGATGTGTTTGGCCAAAAAGCGTGGTTAGGAACCACGAGTTCAGCACAAATAAATTTTGGCCAAAAAGTGTGGTTAGGAACCACGAGTTCAGAAAAAAAAAAAAAAAAAAAAAAAATTGGATGAAATCGTGCTGGTGAAAAGCGAGTTCAAAAGAAAAAAAAAATTAATTAAACTCGCGTTTCGTAACCACGAGTTCTTAATCAAACTCGCTTTTCGTAACAGCGAGTTTAAGATTTGCCAAATTTTACGCGAGAGGGGTGGACTCGCGATTGTAAACCACGAGTTAGCTTATTTTGATAATTCTTTCAAAACTAGGCTTAGTTTGGAAATTCCTTTACTATTTTGGCTTATTTAGGGAAATGCCCCATTTCCTGAAGCATTCTGAGGGTGCATTTGATAGAGTGAAAAATATGATGGAGTGTAAGGTGATAGAAAAATAAGTGAAAGAAATAAAGTAAAAGGAAAATTTATTTTATAGTATGCAATTTTATTAAGATGAAATTTTTATGAGAAAGTTGAAATGGTTTGCTACTTTAACTATAAAAATAAAAAATAAAATAAAAAAATTCCTGAATTGTTTTCAAGAAACTGGAAGTTAATTTACTATGCTAATATGGATTGTACAAGAAAGATAACTTTCGTGCATTTTCCACCGCTCTCATGCGAAACAAACACCCTTTCCTCCACTTTCATCCTCCACCCCACCCCACATTGTCTAGTAGTTTTGTTCTTCCAAACTGAAGTGCAATATCTCGACGCTGACTGAGGTAGATTAACACACCTTGAACAGTTCATAGACTATTGTCATGTTAATTTCTGATAGGATATTCTTTTTGGGAGGATCTAGAAATCATGGAAAGAGTCCATTGTTGACCACTTCACATTTGATTCAATCTATCAAACCATTTTTCTACATTACAGAGGTGATATCTGTTATTCTTAGAACTAATTAATTGTCAAAAAAATAAAAATAAAATAAAATAAAAACCCAACTAAAATTTTCTCCATTTATCTAATCCTTGAAAGTTGTTTGCTTGTTTCTCTTGATTTCAGTGAAGGCTATCCAAGCAGAATGGCAAAGATGATTTTGACGGAAAATCAGGGTCCCAAAGGCGAGGTTTTAAGTCCATTAGAATTCTGAGTTTGTCTTTGTGGTGTATGATTATGTCATATAAACCATTATATTGACATGTAACTATCGATGTATGTGGGTGTGTTAAAAAAGCCATTCCATATTGTCTTCGTCGCATCAGAGGTGTTTTTTCTGAGTGATGTATATCATATGTTGTGTTGTGCTATATACTTGCAATTAAATTTACTCTGAAACTGGTTGGTGTTGACATGATTCTGGTGTTCTGTTCATAATGCATTTTTGCTTTTGACCTACTTGCTCTACTCAGTGAACTGAAAATGCAGAATAGTTTACACAATGGAATCACCTTTTTTAAGTGTGTTAGAATGCAGTAGTGATGGGCTTTTTCTCTATTGTTTTCATGAACGTGTTAAATTTTCACCGGTGCTGTTTTCATGCATCTTGTAAACATACATGGAGAAGTATTTTTGAGCTTTACAGGATTGAATTTGAATTTTTGAGCTTTACAGTATTTCATGCTTTCTATCAAAGTTTGTTTATTGAACTTCTTGTGAGCTTATTGAGTTCGTAAACGCTATGAAATTGTAAAAAGTTTAGTGTCTTCTAAATGTGATCTGAAGCGGGTGGGGCGTATGTAAACAATTGTTTGTTATCAGTTGAAAAAAAGTCAAATATCTAAAGTAACTTTTTCATTCATAAAATAATATTTTAACTACTTTTCAATTATATTTTCTTTTTAAACTTCTAAGAAAGTGAAAATTAAAAAAGACGATAAAAGAATAAATTCCAAACACCCTCTAAACATTGCTCCTGGCAAATTGAAGTAACTCCATTCATATTTCACTATAATTCGATTTTGGCAACAAAAATGTATCACAACAAAGAACACCCAACACTTGGAAAAACTGGACTGTTGACGCAAAAGCTTCTTCAAAAACCTCTAAAAACTATAAACACACAGCTCCCATTGTTCTACAATGATATCAGGAATTTCAAATTTCAAAATTCTTACAAGTTGAGCACAATTCCATGAACCGGCCCTTCATGGCCTATTCTTGTGGGAGGTGATGGAAGTACTGTATTATGAATTTTATCAGGGATTGGTGTCTCATCCGAGTGCCCGGTAATGCAGAGGTTTCCATTGGAGTCTTGTTCCCAGTATATCTCTACCATCAGTCCTCTAGGGTTAAGTGGTGATTCTGTTCTAGGAATTCCTATATGCTTCACTCCCACTAGTATCTGTATAAATCATTTCATCAACAACAAAAACGAACCCCCAAAAAAAAGAGAAAAAAAATAAGAGACATATCATTTAGGCATGTATAAGAATCGTGATTGAGCCAGGCCGATCCACAAAAATAGTGCCCAAGCCCACAATGGGTTTTTTTTCTAACGTTATAGGGTGCGGGCCAATACTTAGGTGCAAGCCCAAACAGGCTAACTATCCAAGCACATGGGCCAAACCATCAGATTACCTCTCACTTGTCAATGGGCTAGGCTGTCGAGGTTAACCCAATGATTGTGACAAGGAATTTTTATTCGTTTTTCCTCATATTTTCTTCCTAGCTTGAGGTTCGGACTAATAGGCTGCCTCTCACAAGTCAACATGCCACATCACATGGATGAACAGACCAAGCCAACTGCAGGCCAGGCTTCAACTCTAGGCCTAAGCCTAGCCCAATTCTCACTTGGGTCAGGCCAAGTTGCGGCCTTCAGGCTAAATAATGAGCATTGATTAATTTGTTTGTTTGTCATTTATAATAGAGGTTAAAGGCATCTACTTACCAACATTGAAGTCCCTGATGTAAAGGTCAGAGTTACCAAATTATTCTCAACAGTGGCAGTTTCTAGTGCTGCTTTGCTTGCAACATTCAAGAAGACTTCTTCAAGAGTTGTAAGGCCGAGTTGTATGTCAGCTATACCAAATTCACTTTCCCTTTATTGTAGTTCTGCAAAGAAATTCTGATACAAAAAATTCAATAGCAAGAAAATGAATGAAAATGCATATCAAAAGCAAGGCAAAGTAGACTGGGAAACTTTTTATTAGCATTTTGGCTTGAAACTCATATCAAATTGTGCGAATCAAATCATGAATGCTTACCGTCAATAAGTGCTCCTTCTCGTTGGCAATAACATAGCTGAGGAAGTAGTTGGTCTCCTCCTTCGGCACCACATTCAAATGCTGTCAAAATAATCCACAAGTCAAAACAAAGCATTCCACGGCAAAAAAAAAAAAAAAAAGATTCTCAAAACAAGCTCTGAAACCCAACTTACATGTTTAAAGAACTTCTTTAAAGCTTCATGGCATGTTTTAGCAATGGCTTCCTCTTCGGATGTAGTGGTATCGGTGAAGCTCATATTAGCAACCATACCGGATCCAAACCTTGACTTCAGTCTGATGGAGGTTCCAATGCAGCAAAGCGTACCCTTTGCCACGATTCCTATTCGGTCACTTAAAATGTCAGCTTCTTCCATTGAATGTGTAGTTAGGATAATAGCTCACCCTTTCTTTGCATTCTCAATTATGTCCCAGACATGCCTCCGAGTTATTGGATCCATACCGGTTGTCTGCACAATAAAGTGAAGTTTCCATAGCCAGATCAAGTAAATGAGCATATATATATGAAGAGCAATGATCTAATTTGTTTACCGGTTCGTCTAAAATGACCAACTTTGGGTCACCAATAACGGCTATTGCACACTAAGGCAACGTTTCATTCCTCCGCTGTAGCTACCATCTCTCCTTTGGGCTGCCTTGGTAAGTCTGACCTCTGCTAATGATTTCTCTGCAACCTGTGTATGAATAAAAGCATTAGTCTTAGAAAAACATTTGATAATCTAGCCAATCAATTCTGACTATTAATTTAGCTCATCCAATTGGAACAGAGTTTGCGGTTTGTTGAGCACGCACCAATTTGATTGAAGAATCCGGCAGGCCTTTGATACTGGCAAAAAGGTGGAGGTGCTCTTCACCAGTCAATGTATCCCAAAGGATATCAAACTACGAAAAGTGGAACAAAATTAGCCTCACTTTTTGACCCTTCCTAGACCCTACAGTAACAAGAGTGCCTCGTGCACTGGCTGCCCTTTTTTACGCTTTGAATACTGAAGAAAAATATTAAAAAATGGAGGAAAAAAGTTACCTGGGGACAGACTCCTATAATTTTTTGGATATTTGTCATGTCAACGGAACTTCTAACAGAATGTCCATATATTAGTGCTGTTAACAAGATACTTATGGTTAGTTGGGTTGTTCCTCACTTTATCCAAGCAAGCCAAGTTAGTTGTAACTCATGAACATAAAAACTTCAAATAAAACCAATTACCATCTCCCCTTGTCACGGGGGCAATGCCAGTCAAACAACTAATTGAAGTGGTTTTTCCAGCTCCATTAGGTCCAAGGAGGCAGAATAGCTGATCCTTTGGAATGTTCAACCATATGCCCTGAAGATTGCATTTATGTTATGTGGTTATTCTCAGCAGAAAGTCTTTCCTCCCTCAACTTGTTGTAGTGTTTGGACTAGTTAACATGATTCATGCTAAACAAGGTTCTGAAAAGCGGTTGCGGTCGTCGTAACGGTGGCGGTGGCGCGGTTGCGGTTGCGGAGTGTAAAGGCCGTAGCGTAACGGTTGCGGTAACCGAAACCGTGAATTTTTTTATTTTTCGCACAATTTGAAAAAAACTTACCGATACGCATATTTTTTTTCCATGATCATGTTTATTGGGTTTAAAATAAATATTTATCAATTTTTGTAAATTTTTAAGTATAATCTAATATATTTCATATTTTTAAATCACTATAAACTGAGTTTTTTACATTTTATTTTAATAATTAATGACTTTATGTTATACAAAAAATCAATCACTAACTATTATATATAAGATAAACAATGACAAAAGTAAAAGAATAAATAAGAGCCTAAATATATATATACATATTTTAACCAAGCTAAATAGATAATGACCATACTTATTATTATTATTATTATTATTATTATTATTATTATTATTATTATCAAACAATATATAGATAGACACACAAAAACAAAATGGTTGAGTGATAACAGCTAATTATCAAACAATATATAGATAGACACACACAAACAAAATGGTTGAGTGATAACAGCTGATTATCAAACAATATATAGATAGACACACACAAACAAAATGGTTGAGTGATAATAGCTAAATAGAATAGCATAGGTCTTACAGTTTCAACAAATTAATAATATTTTTTTCATCTTCCCTCTTCTCTCTCTCTATCTCTTGCTCCTCCATTTTCTCTCTTTATCTTTCCTATTCTCTCTATCTCTCTTCCCCCATTTTCAGTTTTTTTTTGTGTTTTTTCCAAAAGAAATAGTTCGGAACCGTTACGTAACGGTACCTAACAGACCGTTACGGGACCGTTACGACCGCTACGGTAGCCGCTATGGCCGACACACCTGTGAATCTCAATCACACTGCAAAAGCGGCCGTAACGGGTGGCGGTAACCACCAAAACCGTTATGTAACAGTTGCGGCCACTTTTTAAAACCTTGATGCTAAACAATGATGATACAAGCACATTATTCTTCTTCTTTCCTGGGGTGTAAACACTAAATTTAACTATGCTGTTTGCAGGAAGTAGGAACAATGAATAATTTAGTTGGACCTCAATTATAGTGTAAATGATACAATATAGTGCTTTATCTCAACCTGACCAAGTAGACACTGCCAGGGACTAAAGGCAAAAGGTAAAAGCAGATGTTTACCTTAACAGCATGGAAATGTGACTTCCTTGTTAACTTACAGCAACCGATCTCTATCTTCCCAGGATATGTCTTTACAAGCCCACGTATTTGAACTGCAACGTTTGGATTTTGACCGTGTTTTCCTCTTCAAAGACATCCTCATCATCTGGAGTTTTATGTTCAACTTGTGGGACTGAATTTAGGAAACTAAAAATGCTACCGTCTAAAGAAACAAAGATAAAGGGTGTCACCAAAACTAGCCAACAACAAGAGAGCAAAAGGAAATCAGATAATAATTTCAAATTCAATTACCTTCAACCTTGTTTCCACCTTTCCCTGTCCAGTACCCTGGGTTCAAAAAGTAGATGATAGACTTTCTCACACCAGATGAGTTTGGAATTCTATTGTCCAAGTAGAGAGCCAAAACAAACCAAATATAGAATGTTGCTAAAAACCATATCAAAATGCCGTTCTGTCAAAAACATGGAAACGGAATCAACTGCAATGCATGCATTGAGCTTTATTGGAGAGCAAGACCACGAAGAGAACAAAAGAAATTCAGATAAAGACATTCGTGGAATTACTTTTAAGTAGAAAGTATAAGAGACCAAATCATGCGAATATATCAAGCTAGCAGTAAACATACAATTGTTATCACACAATCTGGCACTGAACACTCAGATTGTTTACTCCAGCTGATCCCATCACTTTTAGCGGTAGCAGTTGCAAATGCAAGTAACTCAATGGCTTTGGAAAGAAGATTTGGAGGGAAGAGTGACCACATGATTCGATATATAACAGCAACTTTCTTCTTGTAGGGAACACCTGTTAATCGTAGCATCAGCAAAGACAAAAAGAGATCTGTTATGACCATTCAGTCAATAGCTCACTTCAGAATTTTGAAAAGGAGACCCAAGAACTCTTTCCATTATGTTGCAACTATAGTGGAGATGGAAAAAAATTAATAGATAAATAAAACTTGCCTGACCCATAAAGCCAAGAATAAATATTAAGAAACCCATAGTTGTGGCTGCAGATGACCTTTGAATGAGAGTTGACAGCATGAAGGCAAAACCAATCTAGTGTCAGGAGCAAGGGAAAGTAGATCAGCTATCAAAATCTCATACTGAGGCTTGCTCGAGTCTTGATCAGAAATAGGAAACCAGGTGTCTAGGCCTGATTATGCAGATAGAAAATTTAGACTGGAAGAAAGAGAATTACCATACTGAATTGGAAGAGAAAGAACACAAGAAAGACAATTGCAAAGCTGTTGCACGTGAAAAAGGGAAACTGAAACATCATTCCACAGAGAACAGTAAGAAGCGATGAAAAGAGCGCAAAAAAGTGTCTCCCATGTAAGCCATGACAACCAGTAGGCAGTATCATAAATACCCATCATAGTCATTGCCTGTGAGTCAAATGTGATATGGAAAAAGAATAATAACAAATTATCCTGGGAATCAAGGACCAAAGAAGGCTAGTTTCTCTTAAGAACAAACATATAGTAACAAATCATTAAAAGTGGGATCTTCATTTTGATTTCGCTTGGCAATTTGAGTTGAATTTGTTTGTACACCATAGCTTATGACAGTTTTGTTTCTTACTGCAAAGTGCAGAGCTCCAGGGCAATGTGTAGGATTGTTATAAAGCCATTCATCTACTTCCTTCTTTGTTCTAAATGATTTAACCTGCACAATTTTATATAGGGTTATATATGTGATCATATGCACTATTACAAGGGGGAAAGCATAGACAAAAACATTTTCCATGCTCACATCTTCTTCAAATGTCAAAGTTAATACGTTTCATTTCACCAATCTAGCCAAAAATGCTAGAGTCTACAGACACGAAACTAACAACCGAAAAACATAAAATGGTTTGCATTTATCACTATTACTTGAGAATTTGCAAACTCAAAATACAGAACCAGAAAGAAATTTTAAAAAGTATCAGCAAAACTATGAATACCACATCTAACCAATGTTCCTATTTGGTTTCGTTTTCAGAATTTGTTTTCCGAAAAACACCAAAAACTAATCCGGTGAAAAAAACAATTAATTCAAAAGCCGTTTCATTTTCATGTTGTTTTGTGCAGAAGTGTTTTTTGAAAATTAGAAAACATATTTTTGACATTAGTTCAACCAAATTACTTTCTAATAATTTTAAATAAATAAAAAAAAAACAGATTTTGGAAGCAAAACCAAACAGATTCAACTCAAACCAAAATAGAACTTTTGTTTTCCTGTATCTAACAAATCTAAAATTCACAAAAACATGCTATAATTACATGATGTAGCATTTTTTTCCCCCAAAACTTGTATTATTACATAAGCAGAGTTCACAAACTCAAAATACAAAGCAACAAAAGAAAGGAATTTCAGAAAAATAAGAGCCCACATAGCAATCAGGATCCTCTGGAGTAATTTCTCTGGAGTGATCCCTGGAGTGAGTGATCCAACGGCTCAAATCGTTTTTGTTATTATCTTACCGGTAAGATATATTATCTTACCGGTAAGATATATTAATCAAAACGACGTCGTTTTGATTAAATTATATTATCTTACCGGTAAGATAATAACAAAAACAATTTGAGCCGTTGGATCACTCACTCCAGGGATCACTCCAGAGAAATTACTCCAGAGGATCCTGATTGCCCACATAGGACTAGGGAAGTCATGCACGCCGTAAGTTTGTAATATTGACTAGTAATGCTCCTCCTTAAATTATGTAAAATTAATTTTGTATTTTAAAAATTTTAAAAGTAGTCTATTATATATTGGCCATTCATTCTTGTATACTCCGAAAAGTTAATGGTAAGAATTGAATTAATTGATCATTTGTTTAGTTGATCATTTTTCTCCATTGTGGGGCTGGAGTTGATAGTGTTGAACTTATTAATCGTGGATTGAGTTGAGTTGTTAATTGTGAATTTCTAAGCCATATCGATATAATTCTCGTTATAATTGTAATATTGAATCTCAACAATCTCTTGTTGTTTATTGTGAGCAATTTATAGCCCCTCTGCATTGAATCAAAACTTCACAAAAAAAAAATGGAAAATTTGAAATGGATAGGACGATGAAACCTTGTTAGGAGGAATAGGACGAGCAGGATTGTTGTTCATAATTCGGTGGACAATGGATACAATTAGAGCGGTATCATTGCCGCTCCAAGCGAAGTCGAAACAGGGGAGAGTGATGAAAAACTTGTCCTCGCAGGGAGGAATTGGAGGAGCGAGAAGAGGCTGGGGATCGTAGATGGAGTTTGGTTGATTGGCTAGGGCTTGACTGATGGCGTAGAGGAGGAAGACGAAGAAGAAAGGAGAGAGAAGTTGAGCAATTGTGGATCGCCTGTTACGCCATGAAAGGATAATGTTCTTCTTCAACAGAGCTTTGTATTGTTGAATCAACAGACCCAATCCACTCTGCAACTCTCTCTCTCTCTCTCTCTCTCTCTCCTTCCTCCCTGTCTCTGTTTTTTTTTAATTTTTTTTCCTCTCTAGAAATCTATGGTGGGGCGTTCAGGTCAGTTATAGAGAGGGGGTCGATTCCATTTTCAAAGGCCTTGCTAAGAAATTATGCTATGGTTATAGAACAGCTTTGTATTGGTGTGCTTCACCAGGCCTGGTTTGGCACCTACTAGGTAAGATAAAAAGTCAAAAAGTTATCAAAAAAGTCAAAAAGTTACCTTATCTTGGAAGATTGGGCGGCAAAACCCTAACTGACTCTGCAGAGGGTAAAATTACGTTTCTGCCCTTCCTTTTTGAAATTGCATCTGAGTCAAATATATCACAAAATATACGCGATCAGAAAGCCCCTTTCCTTCTCCAACCTCACAAATCCCTCAGTCGGTTGAACAAGTCTAGTCCGTCGAAGACACACCGCCCACGGCCGGAGATCCGTCACACCCTTCACCTTGCACCACCGCCACAGCCGTGCCGAAGGCAGACCTCGACGCGATCACTTGAAAACTGTAACCGACAGGAAGGACCATCTCTCGTCCAGATCTGCACCACCGCCGATCAGATCTACACTACTTCGGCCCATATCCCCCAAAGAACAAGGTAACATCTCTTCCACGCCACTGATTTTGGGCATGTGAACCAAATCTATACATTTCCCCATTTTCGGCGATTTGGTAGTTGCGAAGAAAATCAATGATTTTTCCTGAATCGCCCTGTACTCTCTCCACTCTCACACTTCCACTTTCCAACCTTTTCTTTTCTTTACCTTCTTCATCACTCTCTCCTCTGTTCCTCCACTTTTCTTTGTCTTTAATGGCTGCCCCATAACCTAACCCCTCTATCATACTATATGCGTGGTTCGATGTTTTAGCCTTCTGGGTCTCTCTCTTTTTGGTCAGTGAAGATGACCCACACAGCCCTTCAAAAAATTTGTAGATTTTTTCTTCTGGGTGTGTGATGGTATTGGGGATTTTTTCTTCTATAAAGCTTTTGTTTTCTCAAATACCCATTGAGAAAATATTTTATATTTTGACAATTTTTTTCTTGTTTTTTTTCTCCTGGTAATGTTGGGCTTCTATGATTGTAATGTTCACAATTTTCGGTTTGGATATTTCATAGTTGCTTGAGTTTGTTGGGTCTTTAATTGTTCAATGATGTTAAACTTTTCTAGCATCCAAAGCATATAGTGGAAAATTTCAGCCCTCATGTAAGACCGTTAGTTGTTCAAAATTTCTAACAAGGACTACAATTGAATTAATTATTGGTCTTAAGTGTTAGTTGTTCACCTTATAGATATTGTAGGTGGAGTGTAATTATTGGTGTTAAGTGTTAAGTGTTAATTGTTCAGCTCACAAATAGTGTTGTCCAGCTTATAATATAATTCTTCTCATATTTATAAATTATCTCATACGGTCAAAAAAAAAAACATAATAATGGTATTAACAAAATCCTCTAACTTGATTTGTTAAAGAAATGGAGTAATGTTATATAATTCATCTCGTGTTATTATTAAGAAATTCTATAATACACTCTTTCATAGGATTTGTTATATGTCTTCTTTTTTTTAATAGAAGGGTTTATTATATGTTTGGTTATGATCTTTTGTGATATTTTAATTTCTCACTTGATGTGTCAACCATTTGGGTCTGTTTCTTTTTTGCTTCTTCTAACATCTACAAAACAAAATGGAGATTAGTGTTTCCAGCATCGTTAGTGTATGAAAACAATTTTTATTAATGAGACCTTATCTGGATTTCATAAAAGGAGAAACAACTGTGCACATTGCTTAAAACATGAATGATCATAGTAACAGGAGAAACAACTGTTTTTCCTTTTCCAATTATCTCGAGTAATAAGCACATGACAAGCAATTCTCAGAAACCAATTTCGAGACAAAATTTAGGTTGATGCTCTAAAGATAATATATATTGCATTTCATACAGAGTTATATTCAGTACAATTTAATAAACAGTTCAAAGCTTAAAAGATCTTCCGGGTGAATAGCATTTCAGATTTAGGAATAAACAACTGACAGCTTTTGGTAATGGTAGATAACAACTTCTTCTAAATGGAAGCGACAAGGATGAGTTGGTTTGGAATGGATAAATGAATCCATGGATATTCATGATGCATCTATATTTTCTCACAGGCAAGTTGCATAAATACCAGACACTATAGCAGTAGAGCTCCAATATCGAATGATTCAAAAAAATGTACAAATACAGAACAAGTACGTAAGGTGATCAAATTCTGTTTTGATCAATTTTAATGGGCAGAACTCCATACTATTGAACTAGCTAACTGGGACCATGCTAGATAGGCACAACAGAGGCTACATTTGATGTATCACTGCAGTGAATATATATCTATGCATGTTTATATATGAAAATCCTTTTTCAGAGCAGTAATCCAACAATATAGAAGGCATGAACAAGAAGAACCGCATCAAGAATGAACATGAAACTATGAAATCCAGATAAGGTCTTATTTGCTGATTCAATTATTTTAACTAAAAGGAGATGGATGGGAATTTCTTAAATACATATTGTTATTTACCATTTTCATGTTGTGACAATGTTGCTTTTTGACATTTTCACAATTACTGTTGCATTGTAGTACCGCAATGGAGCACTCACAATCGCCATCCACACCTTCGAGACATTTGCATAAGCGTGGTGGTAAATAGTCTCAACCGCAGTCCAGACTAGCTCACAAAGCAAATTGGGACTCTGACACAGTGCGCATGTTCTTGCAACTTGTTATCAAAGAGTTGGACTCAGGTTTCAAGGGCAGCTTCCATACAATGACAATGCACGGATACAGGGCTATCGCCAAGGCCTTCGAGGAGCGTACACATAAGGTCCATGAGGTGAAGCAACTGCAAAACAAGTACGCGTCACTGAAAAAGGATTGGCAGTCGTGGTCACGCCTGATCGACAGCAGGCATGGGCCAACCGGCATAAGTTACAATGAAGCAACTGGTTTGATACAAGCATCCGACGACTGGTGGGCCCATTATGAAAAGGTAACAATTCCATATTCTTCTTTGTAACATCCAACGTGAAAATTATTCATATGTTACAATATATATTTATAAAAATTCTTCAAACATATTTTAATGTAACCAAAAACAAGAACTAAACTTGGTTAGACTTTTCACCCCAATAACCGTTGTTATACTTGCCAAGTTGCCTATCAGTCTCTCTATCTCCCTCCCTATGTATGACTGTTTTGTGAAATTTGTTTAACTGCTTTGTGAGTTTCTGTGGCCAAGTACTTGACTGACTTCACTTCATTAGCTAATGGATTCACTTCACTAGCTAATGGATTCATTGGTACGTAAGCATGGGCAAACAATCTTAACTTTCAATTTGTATTTCCCTTATTGGTGCCACCTCTAGCTTTCCAAAATTGTGTACATGTCTTCTTTTCTATAAGGCTCTTGGCTGCGTTTAATTGATAGAAAATGAAAGAAATACGAAAATGAAAACTATTTTCCTTTTCTGCATACGAAAACGTGGGTTCCACCATTGTCATTTTGTTGAAGAAAGTATTTTTGCTTAAATCATTTCCTATATATAAAAATTAAGATTATGCATTGTGGGAGAGTTATAAAAATTTCTGACTGTCATAAAAAGTAATCTGTCCCACTGACTGTCATAAAACAAGCCGGAGTTAATTCCTTATCATATATTAGGTATGAGCTAAATAGCTCTGAAATTGAAGGGCTTATCAGTAAATTTGGTTTTTGGGGTTTCTGTGAGTTGGGTTGTGGAGGGTGAAAGAGGGAGGATGGGGGAATTTGGACACCTTTGATGATTTCTGGGTTTGATTATAGGGCTTGTGAAATATGGGATTAGGAAAGGGAGAGTCTTGGGATGTGGGCAAACCAGGTATGAGCTAAATAGCTCTGAAATTGAAGGGCTTATCAGTAAATTTGGTTTTTGGGGTTTCTGTGAATTGGGTTGTGGAGGGTGAAAGAGGGAGGATGGGGGAATTTGGACACCTTTGATGATTTCTGGGTTTGATTATAGGGTTTGTGAAATATGGGATTAGGAAAGGGAGAGTCTTGGGATGTGGGCAAACCAAAGAGTAGGAAGAAGACAAATGATGCTGTGGAGGAGACTGGGTGTTGGGTTAGGTTGAGGTCTATTGGCAGCTGTGCTGTATTTCTTCAACATCTAAAGTGGATAGCTTTATTAGTGGCATCAGTACTCATTGTGGTAATCCTTTATTTCCCTCTGAAAAGTTTTTATGTTGTGCTAAAACAAAATCTTTCTTATTGCCATTGTTTTTTTGGTCTCAATCAACTTTAATTTACTTCATTTGCTTTTCACATTGGAATTACAGGTAATTGCTGTATGTTCATATTGAATGGATATATGTTGTTTGTTTTGCTCCTGCTGTTTGTCATTAGAGTTAGAACGCATCAGTAGTACTATCTAAGAGTTGCACATATTGAAAACAAGTTTGCTGGAATGTGGTAACAACTTATAAATGTGCACTGATTAGAGGGATAGTATACACAAAACAATGAACATAATCTGGCAATCAGTCTGTAAACATCACTGCAAGAATTCATGCAATCTGGTAACAACTTGTTTTTTACTAAACCTGTAACATAAACATCTCTTCCATGGCTGCTGTTGTGTTTCTCCTCCTTCCTTGATTCACTTCATTATGCTTATGTGTTTTGGTTTTCCCCAGATTGACAAGAATGCACTGAAGTTCAAAACGAAACAGTTGGAGCATATGGAGCTAATGCGAACGGTGTACGAAGGTGCAACTGCAACCGGGAAATTCGCATGGACACCAGGGGCAGCGTTCGAACCTGTGGCCACGGAGGACAATCCGTTGCTGGTAGACGAAGAAGACTGCGAAGACAGTAGTGGTTTGCCCATTTTCCAACCATCCGCGCAGCATGGACAAACTGTCCACCACAGTTCTGCGCAAGAGGAGGACATCCCGGTCAGTGTACATGCTGCGGCATCGGCAATTCACGCTGATGACACACCTACGAGTGGCCAGAGCAAACGCAAATTCAGTCGCACAACACACTCACAGCGGAAAAAAGGGCAGAGTGTCGGAGCATCACTCTTGGCAAGTAGCATGGAAAACCTTGCGTCTTCAGTTAAATTACAACAACGAGAAGTCCGCGTGCATCATGAATATGGAGATTCGGCCTCGGACTGCATTCGCAAGTGTATGGCAAGGTTGTACTCCCTACAAGGCTTGGACCGGCAAGACCCACTAATCCTTTACGGTATGTCGCTAATGGACAATCCGGCAAATCAGGCAATACTGTTGCAGCTTCCGACGGACGCAGACGTCATTACTTGGCTGCGAATCAAGAAGTCCCAGAATATGGGTGGCCCATCAGCGCCAACTCATGGCCCCTGGTTTTGACGGCCTTAGTCACCGGAAAGGGCTCATGTTTCATTAATATCCTGCATTAGTTTTCTTAATTATTGCTACCTCCTATGTTTGTTTTATGTTTATTATTTCCCCTATGTTTGATAGTGGCTGTAGGATTTTTTTTTAATTACGGAATCGGTGTGTGATGTGTTAGATGTTGTATTACTTTGTATGCAGCAGGCACGTTATTTATAAATGTGGTGGATGTTTTCTTTTCGTTCCCTTATAAATGTGTTTCGATTCCTGGGTTTTAAGGGATGCTAACAAAGCAGCTTATTGAATAGTGATGACCCACCTTTTATGAGTGTGTTGTATATCTGTGGTCTATGCATGAGTTGGGTTTACATTTATGGTTTGAACTGTAAATTTTATTGAATACACATTCATGAGCAGAGCAGCTGAAAGAACATGGCTATTCAGAGCTGTAAATGAGGATTCTAACTTCATGTTTAAGAGATGTCATTTGCCCCAACTCGGCAAGACTATTGATCTTACAGGACTTTACAGATTGACAACACAGAGCATTGGGGAAATTTTGCGGTGGTGCTCTCAGATTAACCTGCGAATCCATATTCTCTCTGCATTTTGATCTTATTTTTGCATTGGAATTTGACAAGAATACTTGTTTTTTGAACTCGTCAAGTTTTTAACTTTCAGCTGTCCAATATGTGATGCTGTGTTCCGGAGATGTCTTCAAGGAAAAACTGTTAAATTAATTGAAACTTTTCAGAGAATTCAACTTTAAGGCAGATGTGTTAATTTTAATTGGAACTGTTAATGGATAGAGCTTTTTTAATAATGGAATTCAATCCTTTGTAGTCTGTAAAAAATTAAAAATGACAATCAGAAATGAAAGAAATATTTGTAAAAACGTGCTTCTTAAAAAATTAAAATATTCACACAAAAATAAGAAAAATGTACTAGTAATTTTGGTTTTATTTATTTTTTTTGTATGTTTAGTATTAGTTTATTTTTTTTAGAAAAATTAACAAATATTATATTTTTAAAGTGTATTTATATTAGGTGTGCTTACAAATTTAAAAAAAATGTAAAAAAGATGATAATAATGGATGTAAGTGTAAAAAATATACATACATTTTCGGACAATAATGGAACTGACAGAGGGAGCCGTAGGCAGATGGACTGGTGCTAAAATTGTACCTAAAGATTTACCCAAAGATTGTTGTGAACTTCCTTCAATATTGTCCATTTGTGAGACTTGGACAGATGCTACAATTGTAGACCATAGGTTTTTCATGGCAGGTTGTCTTTTTTTTTTTTTGTAATGGATGTACCCCTCACCTGACTTCTTAGTTCACATGAACACTGTTGTGTTCATGGGAATTTGGACGTGTAAAAATTACATTTTCAGTCAATATGTGCGTACCCTGTATATGATGGACAGCTTTTGTTATTTTACATTATTAAAATGTCCAGTTTATTATCATGGCAAAAATTAATATGCAAAATAGGTTTTTTTTTTTTAATTAGGCAAGTTGTCCAATTTATTAGCATGGCTGCACAAAAGATTATTTTGTGGACATTATTAAAATGTTTTTTGGTTCCCACAAAAAAGAGAATCAAACGTGATGGCACCGTTGACAACAATGTAGAATCCCTTACATAAAAAAGCTACGCATTTGTGTAAACATGGCCCCCACAACCTTGGCCATTATATTCTTCCCCTCTTGTCTATTTTTTTCCTTCAAGAGTTCACTGTGTGGTTTTCTCTCTGTCCCTCTCTCGCCATCAACTTGAATTATTTTATTTGCTTGGAAGTTTTTGAAGTTGTTCACATTTTTCGCCAAACTCAAAAAACAAATGGCAAACGACGTAGGTCCGAGTCACCGCGTTGCACTTTCCATGCCCGCCCGGGAAGCTATCAATGAAATTGCGAGGGAACTGGTGGTCGAAACTGATCACAACTTGGTAGAACCCTATAACAGTGGGGCAAGATATTATTACAACAATTATTACAAAGTCCCTCGAAATACGTCAATACTTTCGGGACGTTTATGGATGTTTGAGTTGTTTAACGGCCACCAGGGCCGGTTTGAAGATAATGTCAGTATGTCACGACCAGTGTTCTTCTTGTTATGCGATGCGCTTCACAGTTTCGGATTGACGTTGCCGGAGCGGGAGCATGGCGTTTCGCTGGAAGAGAAGGTAGCCATTTTTATTTGTGCGTTGCAGGGTCTATCTTGGAAACATTTGCAAGAACGGTTCCAACACTCAAAGGAGACATTGTCACGCAATTTTCATGAGGTAATGCAAGTTATGATACCGTTTACATCGGTTCATAGTAGGAGTCTTACGCCCGAACAAGTACAACAAGGGGGCCATCCACATTTACGGTCACAGCAGCGGTACCGGGCATTCAAAGTGACAATTTCCATAAACGTGCAAATTTTTTAAAGCTTACAAAAAAACCATGATGAGGCCAAAATAAAAGAGGCTATCAATCACCGTCGGCCCAATGGGTGGTATGTATGTCAAACAAAATTAAAAAACAAGTACTAAAATTTTAACATGAATAAAGTATAAAGAGTAGCAAAATAATTTATTCAAAAAGAATTGAAGTCAGCTTGTATATTTGATTTTAAGATAAATTATATTAACATCTGTCAAATAATGAACAAATTACCATTAAACGTGTCAATTTTAAATAATTATTTTATTTTTTCTTCACAGTAGTTGTAATTTTGATGGTATTAATAGATGATGAAATTATTATATTATGGTTACATATTTTACATTTCAAACTCTGTTTAACAATAGCTACAAATTAGGTAAATTATAAATATACCTCATGGAATTTGCTTAAAAAACAAATTGTTTGCTGTGATTTGAAAAACCAGAACTACTCCTTCATTTAAAAAATTTATTTTCAACAGAATTAACTTGTCACAATAAAATTTACAATTGCTCTCCTATACATTCTATAAAATTACCTAAATTTAAATGAAACATATTTTTAACATTATTAAAAATTGTTAATTATAAATGATGATTTATTAATAAACTGTTTGACTAACAGATGTGCAATGGTATTATCAACTAACTAACTTTTATACTTTAAAAACAGAACAATATAATTGTATAAAGTTGAAAGATTAATAATTGTAATTTTTTTTATTGGGAGAGATTTTTCTCAAGTCAAAAACCAATTACAGAATAATGTTGGCTTCTACGGACTAATCAATCTCTAGCTTACATTGATTGTGCAAACTGTTCGATATATAGCGCTTGTTGAGTACTTATGTTAATTTGTTAAAAATTGGTGCGTTGTGTAGGACTGCATCGGTGCATTGGACGGGACGCACGTGATGGCTCGTGTCTCGCAGGAGCACGCCACATCATACTATGGCCGGAAAGGCGTGCCGACACAGAATATAATTGTTGTATGCGACTTTAATTTGTGCTTCACATTTGTCTCTGCTGGCTGGGATGGGAGCATGCACAACAGCCGGGTTTTGCACTACGTGACAACCGAAGAGAAACATTGCTTCCCACACCCCGCACCAGGTACAAAATATTAAACCGAAATATGAATACGTAGAAACTATAAATATAAAAAATTTCAATAATGTATTTTGTTGGCAACAAAATTGTGAAAAATATTGTCTTTTTTTTTATATTGTCAACAAAAGCAGTTGTCTAATGTAGTTTATTTTCCAAAATTCAAAATTTTTGCAAACAACTTAAAAAAATGAAACAAATGAAAATGAAAAGTTTTCAAAAATAATGAAGTGGTACATAAGAATGTGAAAATGAAAATGAGATGTTATAATTTATTATTTACAATAACTGAAAAAGTACTCCAAATAGAAATGCTATTGATGAATTAGAAAGTAATTAGAAATATGTTTGCGTAATTGGAATTATAATTGTTCACAACAAAAGAACTTCACAATGAAATTATAATTGAAAACAAAATTGGGATAAGAACAATTTTTATTAATGAAAATGTAATTGTCATAAAAAAAAATTATTATAATTCACAAACAATGCTGTAATTGGGAATATAATTTTTGAGAACAAAAGGAATTGGGAGAAGGAGTAATTGAAAACAAAATTGGGAAAAAATTAATTTAGAAATGGAGAAATTATTCAACAAAAGAATTAATTATTGAAAAAAAAAAAACATTACAAACCAATGCAAGTTAATTGAAGAATAATTTAAGTAGTACAGAATACTGTCAAATTGAAAATGAAATGAAACAAATTTTGCAGGAAAATACTATTTGGTGGATAGCGGTTACAGCAACAAGACAGGGTACCTAGCCCCCTACAAGGGGTATAGGTATCACCAAAATGCCCATCAAAATCCAACACCGCAGAATCAGTTCGAAATGTTCAACAAGGCACATTCGTCATTGCGTAGTTGTATTGAGCGGACATTCGGTGCCTAGAAGGCTAGGTGGGGGGCATTGCGGAATATGCAGAAGTTAAGTTTTTCTAATCAAGTTACGTTTGTATGTGCATCGATGGCGTTACATAACTTCATGCGCCGACATAGCGAACTTGATGAGGTCATGATGGGTATTCCAGACAGTGACGATTACGTAGCCCCCCAAATGCCCGACCACGACGAATACACACGGGTTGCTGATGTGATGGAGGAAGAGGACTCGAACCCAGCAATGGCCGCTGTAAGGGTGAACATTACTAACGCATTGGTACGGCAAGCACACCGGTAGGGGCGAATTGGAAATACAAGAATATTGGTTGAAGGTTGTTAATATCAGTAACTGAGATTCATATTTGTAAACACGTTTGGTTTTAATAGTCTCATGTGTTTCGGAGCGTAGACATTTTCATAATAGTGTATTTTTAAAGGAAGTATGTCCACTAATTAACTTGTATAAACATGGGGGAAGTTTTTGCAATATCTTTTATAATAATTTGTTCTCAACCTGGCTATGCCAAAAAATAATTTCTAGCCATTGGTCAGAAAAAAAACAAAAAATAAAAAAAAAAAAAAAAAAGGAAAAAGCTACTGACTGGGCATATACGTGGTTTATCTTTTTTTATTCACATGTTATGATATGCATTCCCGAAAATACAAAGCAGACCTGTTCCACTCGGTTCCAATTTTCGGACAATAATGGAACAATTGCAACCTCTGCTTGAATAAAAAAATTTAATAGGGAATACAAAAAGGAAAACAATGAAAAAAGAAAAAAATTCCACGACAAATGAAAAGAATACCAAAAAATGACAAAAAAGGAAAACAATAAACCAAAATTAATAATGTTAAAAGAGTAAAAAATAAAATGAAAATGTTAAAAGGAAAATAAAAAAAAAAGGAAAAGAATAAAAAAAATTATTGACTAAAAAAGGAAAAGAAAAAAACCAAAATTAAAACGAACAAAATGGAAAAAAAAAATTGAATAAAAAAGAAAAAAAACAAAAAATTAATAATGTTAAAAGGAAACGAATAAAAATTTAATAATGTTAAAAGGAAACGAATAAAAAAATAATAATGTTAAAATGAGAAGAATACTGATAGAAATCCAAAAAAAATTATGTTAAAAGGAAAAGAATGGAAACGAAAAAAAATGAATACAAAAAATAATAAAAATCTTTAAAAAAGGAAAAAATATTTGTTTTCGTGCTTGTGAAAACAAATAATAATGGTATTAAAAAAATAAATTCTTTCAAAAAGGAAAATAAAAAAAACAAAAATGTTAAAAGGAAAAAAAAAATGACTATAAAAGAAAAAAAAATTAATGGTAAAAGGAAAAGAATGAACATAAAAAATAATGAATGCAACAAAAAATTAGACCGTTGCACAGTGCTTATTTGCTGAATAAAAAATTTTGAATTATTCTGAAAGTACCGTTGCACAGTGTTGGTTGACAGCCACGAATCCCAAACCATGCGACATGTGTTCCTGTTATTGTGTCAGTTGGGAAGGGTAAAAGAGACATTTTACCATGTGTAATAATATTATATTGCACACATTTTCATGAAAAGTCAAAAAGTTAACCCAAACCTCCATATTTTTTCTCTCAACTTTTTAGTCTAAAAAGACAAAAAGTACACTTTTTTAGGGCATCCCAAACCAGGCCTGAGTTGTAGAAAAAATAAGAAACCATGATATATCGTTTGGGATGAGCAAATTTAACATGATTAAAAAAGTTGTGTTTGAGATCAATTTTGAGGTTTTTTTTTATAGTTGATTTGATTGTTATGAGAGAAAAAATAAAATGATTATGATTTAGATATGACATTTTGTATTATTGATTAAATTAATCTGTTTTGTTCTTATTGACTAATTTAGCCAAAATAGCTCATGCCAAGTGAAAAACATTTTTTAGAAAACATTTTGTGAATAAAATATATAGTTTTTTTTATATTTGGTGGTAGGGGTGGTGAAACGAGGGTGGAGGTCGTAGTATGATGGTAGGGTGGCGGTGACAGTGATAATAACGGTGATGATAACAATAGTGGTGGTGGTGGTGGTGGTGAGAGGCCTTGATGGTCTTTGTCCGATCCAATGCTTTGCTATGCTCAAGTGTGCAAAATGTCTGCTATATTTCCAGAGTTAGGCCTTTTGCTTAGTTGCCAATTAGACATTTTGCCAGAGACCTTAATGGTTTTTACCCAAACAACCCTACTAGGTAGCTCGAAAATTAGAGGCTCGAGTGGCCCGAAATCCCAAAATGACGTCGTTTTGGCGCTTTTTTTTTTTTTTTTTTTTTTTTCTCTTATTCCTTTCCATAACTCATAGAAGAAAAAGAAAGCAAAGAAGAGAAGAGGAGAAGAAAGAAGACCCATAACTCGCAGAAGAAGAAGAAAGAAGAAAGGAGAAGACATGATTAATTGGGGACCTCTTTTGTCATTGCACTTGCACAGAGGCGTTGCATAAGCACAAAATTACCACTGAGACCAGTTCCAGAGTTCCATACTTTGCTTTCTCCGTAGAAACCACAAATCTTGACATTAACATGTGAACATGTGAAATGGAAGCTCAAAAATCAATCAAAACCCATACATATAGATTCATGAGGGATGTTACGTGAATATCTCCCTCTCTCTCTCTCTCTCTCTCTCTCTGGGATTGATTTCCAAAGAGTAGGACAAGGTCGAACAAGTCATAGTGGATTAGGAAACGCAGCAACTCCGAAGACTAGAAATTTTTGGGCAAGGACTCCATATTTATCAAGTGAGGGAAAAACAAGTAACTGGTCCTCCCACGGCTTGAATGAAGATTACATTTTTCGAGAAAAGTACCCTAAAAAACAAATAGAGAAATCAATACAAATCAAACCTAATACAAATCAAAACCAAAAATCAAACCCAGAGAGATTCAAATCAAAACCAATCAGAGAGAGAGAGAGAGAGATACACAGATCAATACAGATCTGTGTATACATACACAGATCTGTGGAGGATGGCGGTGCCAGTGATGGCGCCGATGGGTCTCTTTGTTCCCCCTTCCTCTTCTCTCTTTCTTCTCTCTTCCTCTCTCTTTCTCTCTTCCTCCTTCCCTATGTTTCACAGATAAAAGAGAGGGAAAAAAAAAATTCAAAACGACGTCATTTTGAATTTGGGCCACTCGATCCTTGGAAATTTCGACCTCTAAAGCATTTTTCTTGCCCGAAAAGACCACTAATTTCTAGTAGCTCGAGAGATTAAGTCACAATTTAGCTCAAATCTTATCTGGACATCCACTTCACTAAATCAAAGCCGCCTTAGTAATCCTTGTCATCTATAACTTCCATAAAATTATAAATTGACCCAATAAAAAAAATAAAATAAAATAAAATTACAAAAATTATACATAGTAAATAAAAATTATATTTTCAAATAAACTTAGAATTAGTAATTATATGCTTTTAATTATAACACTTAGAGCTGAAATAAAAGATAGTTTAGATTATATTTCTGAATTAGAAAGCGAGTTAAATATATTAAATTCTCTTTTGGCTATTGCCTCAGGACAATCTATAATATTTTATAGTCAAAGAACTGCTAGTATTAAAAATAAAATATTATTAAAAAATTCGAGTGTAGAATATCAGTGAAAACTATTACAAGAGTTAATATTAAATTAGATTCATCGCAAATTGGTATCAGAGCCCGGTTTTTCGGCCTTGCCAATAATATTTACATGCGTATTAAATATAGTAAAGAAGTAGAATCTGATAACTTAAATAATAATACTTCTTTACAAATAATAATAGAACAAAGTAATACCTTAATAGGCTATTGAAAGAAATTAACGAAAAACTTAGAACTAATCAATTAGAAATAATAAACGAAATTCGACATTTTGTACAAGATCTAGAAAAAACAAGTAGCCTTATTTGAAGAAAAACAAAAAGAATTAGATCCATATTCCTATCCATATAAAAGAAAATAATTCGGAGGAACCTTTTGAATTAATCTCACCTACAAAACAAAAAGATAATAGAGCTAAGTAACTATAGCTTAAAACAATTAGAAGAAATGGTTGAAAAAGAAAATGATAAAGAAATAAAATATAAGATAATATTACAAATAGCTGAACTATTAGATATGGTAGATGAAGAAATAATAGAGGAAATAAATAATGAGAGAATATAATTAGAAGAAGATATCTATAAACAATTAGGATTAATCAGTTTGGGAGAAATGGAGCACATTCCCCTTAAAGAATTAGAACAAATAATGGGAAATAATGACGCAGAAAAAGAAAAAGAAAATAATGTACTAGAAAAATTTAAAGACATAGAAAAAGATAATGCCTTAGAAGAAGAAACTAATAACGTTAATGATATGGATATGGCAGTAGTAAAACAAGAAGGAAGTAGCTTGTCTGCTCCACATAATCCAAATCATCCAGATTTTAGAAATTTTACCAGACAACAACTATAAAATGATACCATAAATTATGAATATAGAAGAAGAACATGGCATTATAGTTATTTAAATAGAGGGTCTTTTGCTAAAGGAACATCCAATTATGTTAATTTTACCCCTAGGAAGGAAGTATTCTTAAAGGAGATACCATTAAAACCAATAAGTAATACAGGGTATTTATTAGATATTGATTATGCTACAAATACAAGTGAGGTAATAAAACAACGGAAAAGAGACATGCACCATGTCTTAAATATCCATAGCAGCAGTTGAAGCACGCAAAGTTTTCTAAATTATATTGAGCATAGCTTTACGGGTATAGTAGCAAGCTGGTATGACAACCTAAGAGAAAGTGATAGAAAAATTAATGGTAGAAACTACCTCGAAAGGTATGTTAAACATATTTGTAAAATATATTGAAGAAGAATTCGTAGGAAAAGAGCAGGATGAAGATAAAAGAAAAAGAGAATGAGTTAAGAAATTAAGTAACATAGAAATATGTAATATGAAATATATAGAAAATTATACATGTGAATACTCCTATTATTATTATTATCAAATAGGTAGAAATACAATTCATTTAACCATGTTTTTTCATAAATTACCATATCCTATAAATGTTACTATAAAAGAAAAATATGAAAAATGGTTAAAAGAATTAAGGGATGCCACAAGTGACACTTTGAGTCATAGAATTAAATATTTAAGAAAATGGGTAGAGCATGAATGCATGAAAATGAAACAAAGAAGGAAAATGAAAAAAATAATATTTACATTGCTGGCAAACATCTAATTCATGGGGATGTGAGCCTTCAAGAAGACAAAACATACAATAAGAAAAAGAAAATATTTTATAAAAGAAAAGGTTTTAATAAGCAAAGAGGAGAAAAATATAAGAGAAAAAAACCCTATAATTTCTACAAAAGAAGAAGGTTTTAACAGAATACAAGGCGCCTCCTGGTTCTCCAAAATGAACTGTAAAAATGGATACTGGAAAATAAAAATGGATAAAGATAGTATCCTACTAACAGCCTTTAGTGCATCACAAGGATATTATGAATGGCTTGTAATGCCATTTGGGTTAAAAAATGCACCTCAAATATTTCAAAGAAGAATGGATAACATTTTTAAAGAATTGAATAATATTTGTCCTGTATATATAGATGATACTTTAATTTTTTCTAGATCCATAGAACAACATAGAATAGATATCAAAATAATAACAAAAAAATGTGAAGAACATGAAATAGTGTTAGGTGAAAATAAATGCGTATATGCACAAAAGGAAATAGAATTTTTAGGACTTGAAATCAAGGCATGATCAATACAAATGCAAAGTCATATTCTTGAAAAAATTAATAAATTTCCTGATAAAATCACGGATAAAAAACAATTAGAAAGATTTTTAGGATGTTTAACTTATGCCTCAAATTTTATAAAAAACCTAGTCAAAATAAGAAAACCTTTACAAAAGAAACTAAAAAATGATGAGAGTTGGACTTGGAACTCCGCCGACTCTACTTTAATAAAATTCTTTAAAAAAATGTAAAGATTTATCTACCTTAACTCTTCCTAATGAAAATGATAAGTTAGTACTAGAAACTGATGCAAATAACAATCACTAGAGCGTAGTGCTAAAAGTAAAAGAAAATAATCAACTATGTAGGTATTATAGTGGGAGTTTTAATCAAGCTGAATGTAATTATCCCACCATGTAAAGAGAATTATTAGCCATAATAAAAGGCATAGAATTTTTAAAAATATTTTTGGCACCAAAACTGTTTTTAATAAGAACTGTGTAACGCCCTAATTTTTATACCCAAATGATAATACGATAACCATGGTTCTTTAAAGTAAAACAGAAAATAAATCCCTACACTTGCGTTACATGATACAAATAGTGTTCAGGCAATAATACATTCACTTCAAATCAAAATAACATAAACAAATAGATACCTCAAAGGGTTTACAAGTTTCCAAAGCTTAGGCCTGGTTACACAAAATGGTTATTCAAACCCATACAAATACATCCCTTGGCTTACAAACAGAGTAACAGCAAAATGAGAGCCTTGTACTCTCAACATATATTTCCCCGCCTTTAGTTAGGCGAGATCACCACATTTTTTTCTACACAAAAATCCCGTAAGGTGAGCATAAAGCCTAGTAGGAAATCATTAACAAAATATATACATTTTATACAAGTCTTAAGAGATGAAATGTTCATGTCATGCTATGCCCCTTTTTGAAAATAAATCACATTTTCATCTTTTGAAAACCATCATGCTCAATAATGTCACGCAATTTCAATTGTTCAAAACTTAACAATTTATTTCAAGGGCGGTAAATACGACTTTGGTAATCCCTAGATCGGTGTCTGTAAGTAGACTATACAAGTACTACCAAATTGTCATTTTTACCGGTATTAACCGGAAGGCTCGACACCTATCCGCCCGGGTTTTCGGTTTTTCATCCCAGACTCTCATGCCAACTTATTCAATATCATCTACATCACCTATCAAGACTTACCAACGTATTTACCCCAAAACCATTCCATGAAAACTTGTTTCTCAACATTCTTTTCTCAATATAAGTTTTCAAATCAACTTTTAAAGCTTAATGTAATCAAACGAATTGATATGCCAATTTCACAAGATGAATATAAATATTTTTATTCCGATTCATCATCCAAGGAATAACACAATTCCCTCTTCTCGAGTATCCTCAACAATTAGTCATTTCAAGACTATTTCAACATTTAAAATGAACAACAATTCTTATATTCCATAAAATTCATCATTTATATAAATATAAATAAGAAAATTTCTAAACATCCATTTATTTTGACACACAAAATAAATATAACAATATCATTCATGGATTTTCAATTTCTTTTAAAAATCCCTAATTTTTAGGTTTTCTCACCAAAACTATACAACTCAAATCTTTTAAAAGAAAACTTTCAAAAATCATCTTTTCTTCAATCAACGAAGATCAAAACCCATAAGATCATTTTAAAAGAACAAGAGACAAATTCACTTTCAAAATCACTCAACTTCTTGAATCAACAATCAATTTTTAAAGCTATCGAAGGATGATTTCAAAAATCATCTAGATCTTGCAAATATATATATATATAACTCTAAGAAAATCTGTAACGATCCCAATTTTGCCACTTCGCTGAGTATGTCGGGGATCAAGCTTTTCGGTCAGCTCGCGGGGGTCCAGGGGACAGTGCCCCTTGGCGGATCCTAGGGCAGCACCCTGGCGGGGTTGAGGGGCAGTGCCCCCGAAGCAAAAATGCAAAATGCATTAGAAGTTGCTTGTCCGCTCGAGCGGCCGTTTATGCGCTCGAGCGAAGAATGTTTGGTTCCAGAAATTTGACCTGTCTGCAAAAGTACTGGGAAAGTGTATTTGACGCTCGAGCGGGGCTTTCCACGCTCGAGCAGACCATGTTATATCAGTTTGTGAATCTGATATTTCAGATTACTTTTGTATATCTCTCTCTCTCTGAAAACCCTTTCCTCTCCCTTCTCTTTACATTTCTCTACACAAACTAGACCAAAAATCTTGATTTCTCAAGATCCATTTGAGTTTTGCCATTGCTTCTTCATCAAAGTGGGTTATCATCTCGAGGGCTTCATTGTGTGCGGTGAAGATCGAGTTTAGGCAACGTTGATTTTGGGGTTTCATCTCTATTTTTCTTCAAAACTTGAGGTCGGGATTTTCTTAGAATTATATATATATTTTTGCAAGATCTATATGATTTTCGAAATCATCTTTCGATAACTTTGAAAATTGATTATTGATTCAAGAAGTTGAGCGATTTTGAAAATGGGTTTGTCTCTTATTCTTTTAAAATGATCTTATGGGTTTTGATCTTCGTTGATTGAAGAAAAGATGATTTTGGAAAGTTTTCTTTCAAAATATTTGAGTTGTATAGTTTTGGTGAGAAAACCTAGAATTTAGGGATTTTTTTTAAAAGAGACTAAAAATCCATGAATGATATTATTATATTTATTTTGTGTGTCAAAATAAATGGATGTTTGGAAAATTTCTTATTTATATTTATATAAATGATGAATTTCAGGGAATATGAGAATTGTGGTTCAGTTTGGAAATTATTGTTCAAAACATTGAAATAGTCTTGAAATGACTAATTGTTGCGGATACTTGAGAAGAGGGAATTGTGTTATTCCTTGGATGATGAATTGGAATAAAAGTATTTATATTCATCTTGTGTTATTGGCATATCAATTCATTTGATTACATTAAACTTTGAAAGTTGATTTGAAAACTTGCATTGAGAAAAGAATGTTGAGAAATAAGTTTTCATAAAATGATTTTGGGGTAAATATGTTGGTACGTCTTGATAGGTGGTGTAGATGATATTGAACAAGTTGGCCTGAGTGTGATGACCTAGAATTTTTATTTATTTTTTTAAATAGCTAGTGCATAATTTAATTGAGCAAATTTTTGAATTTGATTGTTGTGTAAATTCTGTGAAAACAGTTCGATTTTGTATTTTTTAAAAATAGTTCCCGATCTCATAAAATTATGAAATTTTTATATGTTGTTTCCATATGAGTTTAGCACGTTGGATAAAAATTTCAGAATTAAATGATGAGTATTTATTTTATGAAAATTCATGGACTGATTGGTGTTCAGTTTAATTTATAGTAGAATTTTGTTATTTAATTTTGAATGTTTAGATCATGATTTGGATAAATTTGTTGGGTCTATTTTGGTATATAATTGGATTATGTTTGGCTTATGGGTGGGACCCATGACTTAAATTTAATTTAATTTGAGTTTGTTTAGTGACTCATATTTAACTGTTTGGTCCTTTTTAATTATGTGATTGGTAGTAACCACCACGGGAGTTGTTATTATTTATTATATAGGAGTTATAATAAATATTTAATGTTGATTTTATGGTGTGTACCATATGGTGAAAAATTATAGATTTTATAAAGAATGAAAATCTAACTATATTTCGTAGTAAGCAAAATATTATATTTTGTGGTGTTCAAAAATATTATATTTTGTGGTGAGAAAAATTATATCATTTTATAATTTTTATTATAAAATTTTGAGGTATTATTACAAAAATTATTATTATTATTTTTTGTTGAAAAACCCAAGCATTGAGAAGCCAAACCACGTGGGGTTGTTTCCCCCACGCCTCTCTCTCCCTTCCTTTCTTCTTTTGCTTTTCTTTCTGGTTGATCAGAGAGTCCAACACTCTCTCTCTCTCCCAGCGTCTCTCTCTCGCTCTTCCTTTTTTTTTTTTCCCCTCAATTGTTGCTCAATCTTTGAGCTTCAAATGGGAGTCCTTAGAGTGAGATTTTGCAAAAGTGTTGTAAATGAAAGTCGGAGAGCTCGTCGTGATCTTCGCAATGGTAGTCTCGGATCCATGATCGGGTGATGTTTTCATTTTCGGATTAGCTTTTCTTTACATTTGAGGTAGAGACTTTTTTCATATTTTTACATTAATGCTATGTTAGGGTTATTTTGAGAAAATATATAATTATAAGAGGTATTGCATATATATATATATTTTTTCATATTTTTGTTTTGTAATTTTTGGAAGAAAAATTATGTTAAAATGTTAAGAATGTTGGTATTTTGATATTGATTTGGGAAAATCATTTTGTGTTGATAATTTTGCAAAGAAATCCGAAAATAAAATTTAATAGTTGTATGGATTGTCTCTACATCATATTATGATTAGATGATTTATTTTGAGAAATATAAAGTTGAAATATATTTTTTTTATCTTTGATTTGGAATTTATTTTTGAGAAAAATAAATTGATGTTAAGGAATATTATGTAGATTGTTAAGTTGGGATTATAGAGTTGTTTTGGGATTAGAAACTTTAAAAATGTTATATTCATGAAACTTTATGGAAGATGATATGTTGATGATTAAGTTGTGTTTTTTTTTTTTTTTTTTCCTTGTGAAAATGAAAAATGTGAAATATGGACTTTTGAACTCATAACCTTGAAAATGTTACTCTTGGGCATATTTAATAATTTTTGATGTAAATATCATGTTGGTTAGGTAATTTTAGAAAAAAGTGATGGAATTGTTATTGGTAGAGAATTTGGAAAAAATATTAGCTCTTTAAGTTGGTATGAAAAATGGTTATGTTGAAATATGGTTATGTTTGAGGGATGAGGCATGTGAGGTTAAGTTGGTGTTATTAATTCGGAAGATGGTAAATATAGTGAATTTACTAATTTGATGAATTAAATTGTAATTATTGTGTTTTTAATTCATAGCTTTAATATTATGAGATTAAAAGTGACAAAGTTGACCAAGTATGAGATTTGGAGAAATAAGCGAGATTAAGTTGATGTGGTATGACATGTAGTACTTACATGAACATTGACATTATTATATTATCTCTTGGGATTGTTTTATGATATTACATTGATAGAGATATGGAAATTGATCACAATGGAGTATTGTGTGGTGGAATTGAAATTGGAACTATCTTAATGCATTGTTACATATTGCATTGCCATTCCATTTCATTGTTATCATGGATTTCGAATTGCAATTGAAAACTATTGTTTTGAGAAAGGAATTGCTTTCTTTTTTTTTTCTTTTTTTGGGTAAAACAAGATCATTTTGAATTGTTTTGGGTAAATACGTTGGTAAGTCCGGCTAGGGGGTGTAGTTTGATATTGGTTAAGTTGGCCTGAGTGTCCATGGTGAAAGACCAAAAACCCGCGCGGATAGGTGTCGAGCCTTCCAGTTAATACTGGTAAAAATAACAATTTGGTAGTACTTGTATAGTCTACTTGCAGACACCAACCTAGGGATTACCTGAGTCATATTTATCATATTGGAATTTTATTGAAATTGTTGGATTAATGTGTTTTCAAATTGGCATTGTGCGTAAGATTTTCAAAAGATGAGAAAAAATATTTTGAGCATGACATGACATATGTATTCATCTCATAAGACTGTATAAAATGGATTTGATGAATTGTTTAATTATTTGATTCAATTGATAATGAGATAATTGAATGAATTGAAAATGATGTCTTGTTGCTATTGAAACATGTTTATTTATTTAAATTAACTTGTTGTGATTAATTAAATAAATTGGATTTAAGAGATTATGTAATAAAATTATATGGTTTTGACATGATATGATTTCACCTATATGTATGAGTATTTTGGTACCCGCATATCTTCTAATGTTTTAATATGGGATTGTTTGGTGAGCTAGTGGTTGCTCACCCTCTGCCTGTACATGTGTACATGGAATGCTTTTCGGATTTGAAGATCGAACAATGGGTTTTACCATTTCATAAGTGTAATGTAGTGATGGATTGTACTACTTCATTTGTTTATTTGGCTGAGTGCTATTTTTTTGTAAAGAGTAATGTCCTCTCTTTTGTTGTAAGCCTCAGGGTATTCCTTTTAGTCGTATGTAAATGTCTTTATTGTATCACGAGAGGGAACACGCATATTTAATTATTTATCATTTCATTAAAAGATGAATTGTCATTTGTAAATGAACTTAATTAATGAATATTGGTAATGTTATCCGAGTAATAAAATACCGGGTGTGACACTAAGAGTCCGGGATGAAAGACCGAAAAACCGCGCGGATAGGTGTCGAGCCTTCCGGTTAATATCGGTAAAAATGACAAGTTGGTAGTACTTGTATAGTCTACTTGCAGACACCGACTTAGGGATTACCAAAGTTGTATTTACCGCTCTTGAAATGAATTGTTAAGTTTTGAAGAATTGAAATTGCATGACATCATTGAGCATGATGGTTTTCAAAGATGAAGATGTGATTTTCTTTCAAAAGGACATAGCATGACATGTGCATTTCATCTATTGAGACTTGTATAAAATGTATATACTTTGTTAGGATTTCTTATTGGGTTTTATGCTCATCCTACGGGATTTTTGTGCAGGAAAAGATGTGGTGATACCGCCTAACTAAAGGCGAGGAAATGTGTGTTGAGAGTACGAGACTCTCATTTTGCTGTGACTCTGTGTGTAAACCAAGGGCTGTATGTGTGTGGGTTTGAATAACCATTTTGTGTAACCAGGCTCAAGCCTTGGAAACTTGTAAACCCTTGGGGGTATTTATTTGTTTACTTACTTGTTGTTGGATTAATGTATTGTTGCATGAAGAACTATTGTATCATTTAATGTATGTTTGGAGATTTATATTCGATTTTCCTTGAAAGAGTCATGATTGTTGTATTATCATTTGAGCTAGAAATTTGGGGCGTTACAAAATCCCTACCTCAAGTATTGAAGAAGAATTGAGCTGAAACACCAAAATCAACGATGCCTAAACTCGATCTCCACCGCACACAATGAAGCCCTCGAGATGATAACCAACTTTGATGAACTTAGGTCTAAATCCCAATGGATTTGGAGAAATCAAGGAGAGAAGATGACTTCTAGAGAGAGAAGCTCTAGATCTGAAATTTTGGAGAGTTTTAGAGATAGAGAGAGAGAGAAAACTGAAAAAGTGATCTGAAATATCAGATTCACGAACTGATATAACATGGTCCGCTCGAGCGTGGAAAGCTCTGCTCGAGCATTATACACAGCCTTCCGCTCGAGTGCGGAAAGCTCCGCTCGAGCGTCGAATACACTTTCCCAGTACTTTTGCAGACAGATCAAACTTATAGAACCAAACATTCTCTGCTCGAGCGCATAAACAGCCGCTCGAGCGGACAAGCAACTTTGAATGCATTTTGCATTTTTGCTTCGGGGGCGCTGCCCCAGACCTACCAAGGGACCCCGCGAGCTAACTGGGCAGCTCGATCTCCCGACCTACTCAGCGAAGTGGCAAAACATGAAAAAATTAACTTCTGATACAACTCTGCAAGGCACAATTCGGGTTGGATTCGCATCTAAAGGTTTGGAGACATTACTTGTTCCAAACACATCGCTACAACCCGATAACCAAAGTAAGAGGAATACAGGGAAACTAAGATATGTAACACTGTTTAAAACCATACCAACCTGAACTCGGAACACCACACAGAGACGGGTCAAAACTGGGATCGCTACAAATAGATTGCAAATGCCTACTAGAATTCGTAAATAAGAATTTATCTAACATGCAGGTGCAATGAAAGCTTTTACAATGGCAACTTTGGTTAAAATAATTTACCTTTGATATAGAACATATTAATGGTAATAAAAATAGTTTAGCCGATACTTTAACTCGAGAACTTTCAAATGACATCCACATCCACAAGACTTACACCGCCAGAGAAGGAAACACTCTTAGCAGAAACACTCTTGGTAGAAACTCAAGAAGTGCTGGACTTGGTGACACAAGATAGTGCTGAAATTATTAGAAAAATGCAGGCTGCAGGAAAGAACCGTTCTGTAAACGAGCTTATCAGAACAACCCATTTAGTAGCAAAAACCTTTTTGAGATTAGAAGTATTATATTCATTTCTTCAACTCCCCAATGACATCCAAGATAAAACAAAAAGATGTACATTTATTAAATTATTTCTGAAATAGTATGAAAAATGTGTCACTTATTTGGAAACTCAGTGATGCTACTTCAACGGAAGGACCGCCTTGTATAATTATAGAATGTTAATTTCATTCGATCTAGACAATGTTATCAACCCAAAAGATCCTTTGGTTCAAATGTGGAAATTGGGAATAATTAATACATTCGACATTCCATCTCATCCACAATTCATGTTTGGAAGAATTTATAAAGTCTTTGAAGAATATCCAAGCATGGCACCTATTATATTTACAACTGCCCAAACAGAAGTAAATAATGAACGTCTAAATGCAGCTCATTATCTAATAAAGTCAAAGACAATAAAGACGTGATCCCCTACAAATGTGATTGGTTCAACGATTGGGATGAACTTCTTATATTATATCTAATAGAAGCAAGGGCAAGAGGATTTTTCCTAATATCTCATGAAACTATAGAATTAGCAAGAGTTGGATTCAAATTAGTTCATTATGGGAGGACTACGTTTGCAATAACACTCTCCTTGGCAGAAAAATTAATTGTTCTAAGATTGCCTTATGAATCAGTATATGATTATTTGGAACAGGTAGAATCAGGGACATATTTATCTAAAAGAGGATGTAAAATTTTGGAGAAATATCTTATAGAACAAGATCTAGAACGATGGGATGAGATGTTTGAAGAGTATGATGAGAACTATGATCTTAGTAATATCATGAGAGATGGAGTGTGGAATCTAGACAATGCAATGGATTGACAAAACCAAGAGCAGTTTGGCAAAACCATGGGATTACACTTCCATGTGACTACTCCACTAGGTTTTTTATGTTCATAAATAAATCAACATGTAGCCATGCTACTTGTTTGTTTGTCTCTTGTACCCTAAAAATAAAAAAAGAAAATCAATAATTTTTCACATTACCGCCACATCATTTGAGCTACCAAGCAATACCCCGAAAAGACCATCAGTATGGCTGAAACTTGACCTTTCTTTTTCAGGTAATTTGATTATCTTTATTGAATTCAATTTCAACTAAAGATAATAGGGGTTGCTATTACCATAGTTAAACATGAATTTAGCTTCTCTCCATAACATGCTTTGAACAAATATTTCTATTTCAATAAATAATATTATAATACAGTATTTAAATTTTAAAATCACATTTAAACATTTTCAAATCAAAATTATAATAAATATATAAGTAATGCTAGAGATCCCAAAAATTTTATCAAAAATTTTATCAAATGTGTGTCTCATACCCATGTGAGACATTTGATAAAAATTTTGGAGTCTCTACTATTTTTATAAATATATATCATTGTTAATGTTATGTAATTATTAATCACAAAAGCAAAGATTTTACTTATTATATTAATATAATGAAGAGAATTTCAATCCAAGTATCACAAAAGAAAAACCATCTTTATGAAAAATTACTCAAGAATCAGAAAAGCACTCTAAAAAAATAAAAAATAAAAAAAAAGGAGAAAACTAATCAGCATGTGGTTGATTTTTTTTTTATTTTTTCAGATTCATCCTAAAACTAACAAATTTTAATTATTAAAGTTATAAATTTTTTCATGAGGATGTAATTATTTTTGAAAATTATACCTGATTTGTAATTTTTCTTACAAATAAATTAAGGTGGACCCATTTTAATTTGATTTTTTCAATTAATTTCTTTTATGGATCCTTTACAAAAAAATCAATTCAAAATGATAATAATTTTACTATTATAGAAATCAATTATAATAAATCAGTTCAAGATATCGTACAATGGCGGTTCGTTTAAGTTAAAATATAATTTATCAAATTCATTAATAAAAGTTTAAGTTAAAATATTAATTTGTATTTGAAATTTTTATTAAACATTTTATAGAATTTCACCATTTAAAAAAGTATAGTATTTATATTCTCTCTCTCTCTCTAATCTCTTTCTCATTTCCTCCTCTCATCCACTCTCATCTCCTAACAAACACTACATTTACTCTCAGAGTTCAAATAACAAACCCTTTATTTCCTCTGTTCGATCTTCCTCTCTCTGTATTTTTTTTTCACTCTATTTTATCTTAAATTTGTGATTTGATTTTGTTAAATCAAAAAAATCAACACCCATTTCAAAAGCTTTTTTTAAAACCATAAAAAATCAACACTCATTTTCCATTAAGAAATTAAATCCATTTCATAAATCAAACTGAAAATAAAAATATATTTTTAAAATCAAAACCTATTTTATAAAGATCAACTATTATGTCAGACCTAAAACTTTTTAAAAAATTAAATCCAAATCCATAAGCTACATTAAAAAAAAAAAAAAAAAATCTATATAAATAACACTAAAACTTGCAAACAAATGATTTTGAAGTAGTAGGTGGACTTGAGGCAGTTGACAAAGAACATCCCGAAGCTTCTGATGATTCTGATGAGGGAATGGATGATGATGCAATGTTCCGCATGGATACTTATCTTGCAAAAATTTTGAAAGAGCGTAAGAACCAGGCTGGGGGTTAAACTGCTCAATCTCAACTTGTGCTCTTCAAACTTCGTGTTCTCTCATTGTTGGAGATTTACCTGCATGACAATCCAGGCAAGTCTGTTTTTGACAAAGTTCAAGTTGTGTTTTAACTCTTTAGGAAATCAGTTTACTGGGCATAAATATATGTTGGCTAACACTGAGATGTTATGTGCTATATTTTCATTTATAACATCATACACATCTATTCTTTTATTAAAAGCACATAGTGCAGAAGAAGAGGCTTCGTCACACTTATCATTTTCTAAGAATGCCCCTCAAATTTCACTGTAAATTTCACATCTAGAAACTGCTCTAAACCATTTTTAAACTGTTGTAAATTGTTTTAAAATTCGACCCATCTTCAATTAGACCGAAAGTGTATAGTAACCATTTTTAAATTGTTTTAAAATTCGACCCATCTTTATAAATAACAATAAAACCGAAAGTATATAGTAATTTTATATCAATATCATGCGACTTTTATTACCCCAAACAGACCTCTCTATTAGACCAATTTCTATAAACCAAAACTTGCATCAATGTACACTGAAACAATGACATTGAACACAAACAGATAATTAATCCTATAAAGTTTTATTCATCCTATAAAGTTTTATTCATCATCAATTTTGATAACAACAACAATAAAAATTACAAAACCCAGATCATGAAAAATCGAGAATAGTTTTTTTGAACAAAACCCAAAACCTAATTGCAATTAAACATTGAATCATCGAAATAAAAACTCGGATCTTGCAAAGTAAAACAACCAAAATGAAATGTGGGTTCTGAGAGAGAGAGAGAGGACCTCGAGTTGGGCAGATTTCATGGCGATGGGGATGCAGATGAGGAAGATACCAGCCATGGCGATGGCAGTGTTGCGCTTCCAGTGCTTGGGTCTGCAGTACAGACCACCAGTCATGCTCCATACTCTGTTTCTGAAGTCTCCGCTGTGTGCTGCATCTCCGTGGTGTCCGTGATCTCCTCATCCTCCACCCATCTTCGCTTTCTCTCTCTTTGTGCGGTGGCGATGACTGGAAGAGGGGAGTTTATAGAGAGAGGCTGATAAGCGTGGGTCTCTGGAGTGGATGGATGTGTTTTGAAATTTAAAATGTGAAAATGGGAGGTGTGATGGGTGGTTGTAAATTTTGTGGCTCTTCCCTTGTTATATAGATGTATATGTATTATTATATAGATAGATATATATATATATTTTCCCTTTAACCATTTAATTTTATTTTTTAATTCTTTTTACTGTAACCGTTTTATAACGAACTATATAACGATGAAGGAAGTGCGATTCTGAGTTGAAAAACAGAGAGAGAGAGAGAGAGAGAGAGAACTTTTTTCTGTAACGGTCACATTTGGATCTGGGCCTCTCTACCTTTAAGCTCCATCCTTCAATGGACAATCCATCGCTAGGTCCTGCCAACTTCTGTACCCAAACAGATGCTTTGCTTCGGAAGAATTTGGCTTACCAGGTCTCTCTCTCTCTCTCTCTCTCTCTCTCTCAATCAACCAATCAATTTTTTTACCCAAAAATGTGATAAATCTATTGGGCGATTTGAATGTTTGGTTGAAACCCCAAAATGTGGTGAATTCATGATGATACTCGCTTAAATTCATTAATAATCTTCAATTATTTTTCATTGCTTTTAGATTTTTAAAAATTGTTTGGGATTTTGATATGGTGATTCTACAAAAATGCTTGTTTGGTATTGTTTTATTTTTATTTTTGTTTTTTTGGAAATCTACTTTTTTGAAAAAATTTCTTGAATCAACTCACCATTTAAGAAACACAATTTTTTCAAATTATTTTTCCTACATATATCTGGATATTCTCAATGTTTTTTTTTCTTTTTAACTTTTTTTGTTATTGAAATTCTCATGATATTAGGCCTTTTAAAAAATATATATAAATGTGTGTCGGTGTCAACTTGTGCGCATTTTGATTAGTTTCAGGACTTGAAATTAACAACCGGACAAACTTTCAGTGGCTCTTGGGATGACTCAAACTCGAGACCTTAGATTTTATTCTCAAGTCTTCACGGCTCGGCCAATCTTGGTGTTTTTTCATGAAATTAGGCTTGATAACATCATTTCTGGATATTCTCAATGTTTTCTATTGAATTCTCATGAAATTAGGCTTGATAGCATCATTTCTGGTTATAAAATTTAGCAACTTTTAAATTATTCTGTTGCAGATATGTCTTGTTGTTGAGATTGTTTTCTGTGTTTTTGAGTTTGTTTTTTCCAGAAACGAAACAAGAAGGCGAACTGTCGGCTCATCTCCTTCCCATTTTTCCTGTGTGTATTGCTTGCTGTTATCAATTATTATGCGAGAAAATATTTTAAGGGAAATGGGCTAAACCTAGAACCATTCCCACCTGGGTATGTCTGCCCCGCCATTGACATGGACAGAGACACCCGATGCAACATCCCTAGCCCACCTGAAAACCCTCCAATGTTGCAAATTCCACTTCCCAATGATCGCGCAACAAGAAATCCTTTTACACCATTTGAAGACTTGCCAGATGAGTCATGCAAGAAGACCAATTCATGTCCTGCCACTATTCTTCTTACTGGGAATAACAAAACCCTTGGATTAGGTAATCCTACTCTCTCTCCCTCTCTCTCTCTCTCTTCAACAGCAAACATCTATCTGAATTCTGATGTTTTGGTAATAATCAATATTTGAATGTGTACTAATCTCGATCCTTTAATTTTTGATAGATTTGGGTGGTCGCTTTTTCCCAAGGTCTTCTATTTTTAAATCGCCTGTCGTAAATACTTTACCCAATGGTGTATTTGTAAGTTTTCTTTTTATTTAATTAATTCCTTTGTTCTTAATTTTTAAGGTTCCATTTGGATGTATGAATTTCAATAGAAAAATTTGAGGTTAAACTTTATAAAAATTGTAGAAGAGTTAGCTATTATGGATAGATTGAGCAGCCCTTAAATGCAATAATCATCCATATCTCAACTACCATAATTAAATTTGGGCTATTCTTCTTGAATGATTAGTGAGGCAACCCAACATCTTTCTTTCTTACTCATTAGCGCTCCAAATGTTTTTTTTTTTTTATTCTCTTGTTGTTGCATACTTATTTATTTATTTATAATATCAGTTCTGCTCCCAATGCGAGTAGTGAAATTATTTCAGGGAACAGTTTCCAAGCCTGCACAGACAATGTTCGTTGATCCAGCTTTATTGGTTCCCTTTCCTCTCTATATCCTTCAACCTACGTGCAGTCCAAGCGATGTAGTTTTGATTCCCACTGGAAAACGAACAGTGATGCGTATTGCTCCACAATTCTTTATTTATTTATTTTAGGAAAGCATTTCCCTTTATTTTATCTTCTTTTAAATTCCTGTCATATAAGTTTCAAGTTCGCATCTATATCATGCATACATGGACACAAGTCACAGAATCCACGTGTCACAGCCACACTGACAAAGCCTGGCTAGAGAAAATAGGACTTCGACTTATCTTTGGGTAACATATCTAGTAGAGAAAGCTTCCATTTTTGCATTCTGCCTAAGAGATTTGTATCTTTTTAGTCAAATCCTACCATCTGTTTCATCATGAAATTCTTCTGCATGGTCACTAAACTTCTGGAAACTCACAAATTAAAGAGTCACTAGAAAGTGTGTTTGTTTTGTTGTTCATTTGGGAGATTCTAAAAATGTAAGTGGTACTCACTTGATGTAGGGTGGACTAGTTGACAAATGGACCCATGTTAAGTACTGTTTTGGTTATTAACTTGGAAAGGTTTTTGTCTAATTCATCCTCCCTACCTCCCTCCCTTTCTCTCTCTAGTGATACAATGTCTTCAGGGTTTGAATTTGTGGCGCAATAGATCTAATGAGATCAATGATGAGCTTTTTAAGGGTTACTGGAATGGTAATTCAGAGAAGAGGACCAATGAAATAGTAGCAGGTTGGTTTACTGGATACTCCTCATGGTTTTTGCATGATAAATAATTGTATTCTCAATTACCTCATTGGGCCTTTAATTTTTCACAGCCTATGATTTCTTGAACTCGAGCAACAAAAACTTTAATGTGAATATATGGTACAATTCTACCATGAGCGATCCTGCAGATAATGGGGAGTTTGTAGTGGCGCGGGTTTCTCGCCTAGTGAATTTGGTATCTTTTCTAAGCTTCTCAATCTATTTCCAGCTTGCAGTGGTTGCAATGTGACGTGTTGGGAAGCTTTCCAAACCTATTTGTCTTTGCCTCCTTGACCTGTTTTTCTCGGATATAAATGTATCTATCATGCACACAATAAAATAAGTGGTATACAAAGGAGTATTATTTTTCGACTGAATTCTTTTATGTTGCCACTACTTTTGTTATTTGCTTGGCTAATGCCTATGAAAATAGAAAAAATATACAAATATTGTATGTAGAAAGATGTGGTGGAATTGAGAGCTATCAAATAGCTTAACGTTGGAACTTGGAACTATAAATAGTGACAAGTAAAAAAAGGGGTTGGTAAACAAAACCCTACACGCGCATAAATTAATAAAAAAAAACTTTATTCCTGCATACTGCGTCGAAGAGGTGAAACAAAGCTCCTATAACATGATTTTTTTATTTTTGAATTACAGTTCTGTTTATTACTTTGTATATCATTACTCTTTATTTAACATTAGTATGGTCAAGAAAACATAAATCATAGGGTGCACTTTCCTGTACATCTCTTCAATTTTTGGCAGTCCTAGAATTCATCATAGCTTCCAAGTTTTGCCCTTGAAGGAGCTTTTCCTTTCCTCATTGGTACAAACTTAAGGAGGAGCATGTTTTGAGTGGTCGGGGCTCTTTCTCTACTGGGGTTGAGTTTGGTGCTGTAAAAAGGGTACAGTCATGCACTGTCATTCAGATTTTTGCCATGTTTTTATTTTATTATAAAAAGTCAGGTCCTACCATTCGTAGTTTTTGCTAAAATAGTAAAATGTATTGCTCTCAAAAAACTCAGTTTGTTTTAAAGAAATTTAACCTTTTGATTCCTCAAACATTTTAAAAGTATTCCAACCGTCAAATCTTTTTGTATAGGATGATATGTCTTCTTTAAATGTGACTCGTCAAATAGTAGTCTCACATCTTTACAAAATGTTAATCTTCAAGGCTAAATATTGCTGACAGTTCATGTCTGATAGCGTCTCTACAGGCTATCAGGTCCAAATTCCAATCATGCTCTCCAAGTTTTTAATGAAGGGTCTACTTTTTAAAGCTTCATCTTCCTCTGTGTCCCTCCCCATTCCACTTTTTAAACTTCCAAACAAGGGAAAGCTAAATAAAACTCACCTATAGAGGTGGGTTTTGTCTATAATCATCAAAAGTATATACAATGCTATCTCAAGATTCTCTAGTTAATTTAATATTGTGGACGAAAACAATTTCTTTTTGTCATATCACATGCCTGTGTTCTGATGTACCTTGATTAGTTTAGTTACATACTAGAATGTGGCTTCCTTAAGATGCATTTCATTGTTAGTTAGCACTGTAGGGCTTTTTTTTCTTCTTCCCCCACATGACATTAAATCTCCGCTTGTTGGGTTCATGAATGTTTCGTTTGTGTATATTTAACTGTATTAAATGTCCAACTATGAGAAAAGCTTCAAACAACCAATAAGGGAAGATACTGACTTTCACCATGCATAAATATACAGGCCTCCAATGCCTACCTTGAGTTTCTGCGTGGGCCTGGCGTCAAGATTCTATTTGATTTTGTCAAAGAAATGCCCAAGCATCCAACCATTAGTGGGGGGTTTGATATTTCTTATATTGTTAGTACACTCTTCTTTACATGGGTCATTCTACAACTATATCCGGTAAGCATTTAAATGGTCTGCCAGACTAGGAATTTTTTTAGTGAAGTGTTTTGAGTCTTGCATGTTCTACTTTATTGCTAAAAATCCATCCATTCTATCAAATTATACTTGACAAGGCTTTTATTTTAAGAATTTCATTAGATTTTGTTCTTCTTTATCCTGACTGTGAGATCATGATTTGAATATTCTAGCACAAAGAAAACTGAAGCCACCAAGATAGGTGAGACAAAGACATAGTTGAGATTTTCCTGTAGATATGCCCCATAAAAAAAATAAAAGGAAGTGTAAAAAATTGAAATGAATATATCTGCTGAAAGTTTGAAATAAATGCATCCTAAATATTGTCAACATAGTGGAGGTGTATGGGACTGGGTGTAGTCATCTTATCATGAATGTGAGCGACTATTCCGTATCAAAAAACTGTTCTTTAGCAAAATCAATCTTCATAAACTGATGCTTTGTGATGATTAATTTGGAGATTAAACGGTCTTAGATATGTTCTTGCTTCTTTCTTGGTGTCGTATATATCTACGTTTATTCCCAAGTTTTCAGCAACAAACTCTTGAAATATTTCCTATGATCAATAATGTTAGGCATTGGCTAACGACATTGACAGCTTCTTTTTTGAGGAAAATGGTCCCCTCCTATTCGTATCTCCGTTATAGTTTCCTTGTATCAGCTTTATGCTATTTATTTTTCCAATTATTTTATGTTATGTATCTCTTGTTTTTTGATGTAGGTTATGTTGACATCTCTGGTTTATGAGAAGCAAGAGAATTTACGAATCATGATGAAAATGCATGGGCTTGGCAATGGCCCTTATTGGACGATTTGTTACATTTATTTCCTTGTCATATCTTTAGCTTACATGTTATGTTTTGTGCTATCCTGCTCAATTCTAGGTAATAATACTGAAAATTAACAATTTTCTTCCTGACTCGTACTTGATATGCCTCAGTACATCTTGCTTCCTTGCAGACATAGAATTCTTTGAAGCCAATGACTACAGTTTGCAATTCGTGTTTTATTGTGTCTATCTCAATTTGCAAATTGCCTTTTCTTTTCTTGCTGCTGGAATTTTCTCAAAAGTGAAGACTGCTTCAGGTTTGTATCTCAAGTTATTGATGTTTTTTAGAGTAATGAGTTGAATTCCTCTTCTCACTTCAGAAAGGGAAAAAAAAAAAAAAAATGATTAACATGAGTAGTCTGATGATAATTTTGATGATTACAGTCATAGCATATGCAATGGTCTTTGGAACTGGGCTCCTTGGATCCTTTTATTTTGGGAAAAAAGTTGATGATCCAACATTCTCAAGTAAGTAGAAGAAATATCGGAAATAGAGCTTTTATTAGTCTATAATGAATGTTGTATGCTTTTGCTCATTTCTTCTTCCTCTTATTTATTTATTTATTTGCTACCTTTTCTTTCTTTCTTTCTTTCTTTTTTTTTTGAGATAAATAATAAAACTTTATTGAAAAAGCATCAAAATGATACAAAAAATACAAGGAAACTATAAAAGAAAACTAAACACGCCTAACCAATTACTTCATCCAAAAAATCCAAGAATGCAAACAAATCCAGATCAACTCTACTCTCCAACCAACTATAGAAAGTAATTAAAAGCCGATTCTCCAACCACGACACAAAATGATGAATTTCTTGAAAAGTTCGCCTATTCCTCTCCAACCAAACCAACCACATTAGACAGAACGGCACCAACGACTACACTCGTCGCCGATGCCACCCAACTCGAGCCCTCCTCCAACTCCACAGCATCTCCCAAACCCCATTTTGTTGAACCCAAATAATCCCAAACAACGAACAAATCAACCCCCAAAGATGCGAAGCAACAGAACAATGAATAAATAAATGATCAACCAACTCTGCAGCAGCACAACACATACAACACCGCTTAACTAACACATGCCCTTGATGTACCAAGTCATCAATTGTAAGGTTCTGACCTAAAGTAGTTGTCCACAAGAAGAACACCACCTTAGAAGGAACATGAGGCACCCAGATACTCCTCAATGGAAATTCACCCACCACCTCCCCCAACCAAACTTCGATAAAAGGATCGAACCGAGAACTGGCCTATAGCACCCACCACATTCTAAACCACCACATTTTCCCCCTTACCCGAAAGCCCCAAACCATCCAAAAAAACTGAGCAACTCCCCTAACTGACCAAGCTCCCAAACCTGAATTTGGCGCCAAAGCTGAATATTCCAAACCACCACATCCCCTCCCCCCAAACAAGAAGCAACAGTGACCTCCCTATCCCAGGCAATGCCAAAAATCAAAGGGAACCGTACGTCTAACACAACCTCCATACATCATCTATCCTTCCAAAAGTGGACCTTCTCCCTTCTCCCCAGCAGAAAATCCACCCTATCCCAAAACTCTCTCCTCCCCAACCAAATCCCTTTTCCATAAATCCTGCCCATGAGATCCCATCACATCCTTCGGTCGCCAACCCTGCGCCATAACCGATCCCGCTCCCATACAAACCGCTACATCTATTTCCCTAACAATGCCCTATTAAACTGCATCAAACTCTGCACCCCCAAACCACCCACTTCCTTTGGACAGCAAATCTGCCCCCAATCAACCAAGTGATATTTGAAATCCTCCCCACCACTCCCCCACAAGAAATCCGTCTGAAGTTTCTCTAACTGCCCAGCCACAGAAACTGGAATAACATGCAATGACATAAAATATGTTGGAATACTGCTCAACACACTCTTGATCAATGTCAATCGTCCACCATTTGATAGATATTGCCTCTTCTATCCCGCCAAACGACATTGCACTCGTTCTGCCACCCTATCACATACCCTTTTCCCCTTAAAACTAGCACCCAACGACAACCACAAATAAGTCACCGGTAAAGTTGCCACCTTACATCCCAGAATCACTGCCAACGTGGACATCCTCCTAACCTCCCCCACCGGGATCAATTCTGACTTGCTCAAATTAACCCGTAAACCTGAAACTGCCTCAAAACAAAGCAATACACATCATAGGTACCCCAACTGCTCCACATCCGCATTACAGAAGACCAATGCATCATCTGCATATAATAAATGAGACACACCAATGACAATCCCAAATGGCGAACCCACACTAAAACCTTCCAACAGACCTCCATGCATAGCCTTGGATAATAGTCTACTAAATGCCTCCATAACCAAAATAAACAACAAAAGAGATAGAGGATCTCCTTGTTGAAGATCTCGAAAAGTCGAGAAAAAAATCTGCTGGTGAACCATTCATCAAAACCGACATCTGCACCGTGGATACACAAAATTTCATCCATTGACACCATTTAGCCCCAAAACCCATCCGACCTATAATATAAAGAAGAAATTCCCAATTTACATTATCATAGGCTTTCTCAATATCCAACTTGTATATCAAACCAGGTCACCCTTGCCGAATTTGAGCATCAACACACTCATTGCCCACCAGAACCGCATCCAAAGTTTGCCGCCCCCCTACAAATGCATTTTGAGACTCAGACACCACATTTTGCAACACCCCTCAAAGCCTGTTCGCCCAAACTTTTGCCAGCAACTTATACACACTCCCAAGCTAGGCCTGAAATCCCTTACATCCTTAGCCCCCATTTTCTTCGGGATCAAAGCTAAAAAGGTCGCATTAAAAATCCTCTCAAATTGCCCGGTAGTGAAAAAAAACCTTAGCCATTGCCATAACATTCTTCTTAACCACACTTAAGCAATGTTGGAAGAAAGCCATAGTAAATCTGTCTAGACCTGGAGCCTTGTCACCACACATGGTCTTCAGAGCCCCAAACACCTCCTCCGTAAAAGCCCACTCCAACCCCTCCCTATCCGCTGCAGAAATAACATCAAACATAACTCCATCCAGACCCGGCCTCCAATCCCCTTCCTGAGCTCAAAAAAGCCTCTGATAGAAGCCCACAATACCCCCCATAATCTCTTCATCCGTAAGCAAGTCTCTCCCATCCACCCGCATCCTCACAATCTGGTTGGCCCTCCGCTAACCATTTGTCATTCTGTGAAAAAACTTAGTATTCCAATCCGTATCTTTCAGCCACAAATATCGAGATTTTTATCTAAAACAAATCTCTTCCATCCTAGCTATATGAACATAATCTGCCTAGCCACCTCCGTTCTAGTAACATCCCCGTCTAGGAGCCCGCCAGAGACGACCTTCTACTCATCCAAGGATTGAAGAAGACCCGACATTTCTGCTTTCTGAACCTCCACATGGCCAAAAACCTCCTTATTCCACTGTTTTAAGTCTCTTTTCAACAACTTTAATTTCTGAGCCAACATGCAACTAGGGGTTCCGCTGACCACATAATTATTCCACCACCCACGGGCCTTGTCCAAAAAACCCTCCGATTGCAGCCACATGTTCTAAAATGCCAAATTTTGGATCATGCAGTTAAAACTTGTTTTGTAGATGATAAATTCATTTTTGTTACTTTTTCCAGTGGGAGAAATTTGCTGCATAAGTAATTTGATACCATTAAAGGCAGAATAAGTTTCTATATGCTTTTTCTGTCCAACCACTGGTTTTCCATTTCCAAGGTAAGAAGAGAAGCCATTGCGTGTTCTTTTATGAACAAATGCGATGCTCCAAATTAGTAAATATAGGGACGACTCAAAAATAATGGCATTTAGGAAAAGCTACTGAGATTTTATGTTTTATGACTTCCATTGTTGGAGTAGTGTTTCAATCACTTAAATATAAATTGTTAAATAATCAGTTGAGGTTGAATTTCTAGTTTAATTGAAGCTGAGTTCAGCTTCCTTTATGTACATCAAATACGACGTTATGTTGCTGGTCGGGAGAATGGTGTCTACTTATTGGTTCTTTTAGGGCTGTTTGGTACAACTTATATGAGCTACTTATAGCTTCTTTTTTATTTTTTATTTTGGGAGTCTATGTCAGACTGTTTGGTGCAACTTGTGCAACTTCTGCTTTCAGCTTAGTAGGCAAAATAGCTTAAATAAGCTGAAAATAGTTGATTATCTGGAAGTTAGAGGAGGGGTGCTTTTGTCCTTTGCTTTCTGATTATTAGCTTTCAGCTTACAAAAGCTGCACCAAAAAAGCTTTTGGCTTTTGATTTCTCTGTGTTTTATGTTTGCCTCCAATTTGTCTTAGGTTTACGCTTTTCTGTGGAATCTATTCATCACAAGATTGATATTTCGTTGTTGTAGGAGGCTGGATTGCTGTTATGGAATTATATCCTGGCTTGGCTCTATATCGTATGTTATATGAGTTTTCAGAATACGCCCTACAGGGAAATGATACAAACGCAGGCGGGATGAAATGGAAAGATCTGAATGATAGCACAAATGGCATGAAAGAACTCTTGATAATCATGATTGTGGAATGGTTTGTGTTACTTTTTGTTGCATATTACATAGATCAAGTTATATCATCAGGAAGCGGTGTTAGAAAGAGTCCTCTATTTCTCTTGCGAAAGTTCCAACGGCAACCTTCATCTTTCGGAAAAACTAGTTTGATTAGCGATGGATCTAGAGATTTTGATCAGGCAGAGAAAGCTGATGTTGCTCGAGAGGTTACTCTTTTTATTCTTGTTATTTATTCATAAAAGAGCTTTGTAAACGTAGCGTCTATTTGTTCCCCATGCAAGTGTGATACATATTGTTCCCATCACTCGCACATAGTTTATTTGAAAACTTATTAGACAAGATTATCCTAATTTTGCATTAAAGCAATCTAATGATTTCATTTCTAATTATTATTTTTATTTGTATCCTTTGGGATGGGATCGTCAATCATGGTCTTCACCATCCAAAACAGTCATGGAGAGGATGGTTCCATTTACGTGTGTGTTTGCACCCATTTTTGTTGGTTCCTGTCGACATGTGGACCAACTGGGATACGACATGTGGCAAAATCAAGTGAGGGTTACAACGGTTGTTTAAGGGGGTAAGCAATTTGAGAGAGGTTGAGAATGTGCATTAAACAGTGCAGATGATGGAGTAGTTTTTGGCTAAGTCATGGGCTTAGTGGGTGACTTGCAGAGGGAAACATGAACAAGGTGGGGATTTTTCTCTGTCGAAGGTTGAAAGGACCTAGGGACACGTGTCAACTCAAAGGAAGTGAAGATCGACACGTGGAAGTGAAGGCTTGATGTGGTTTGAGGATTTGGAAGTGAGGGAGCAGTTGTAGCAGTTACACAGCAGCAGTTGCAGATTAAAGAGATCATGGGGTCATGGGAAAGGAGCTATAAAGGCCGAAAAGTTTGCAGAGAGAGAGGACATCAACAAATCATCAAACTTATCATAGTTTTTTTTTTTCTTTATCTGTAGGAGTAGTCTACCTTAAGTCTTAACTTAGAAGTAGTTTTCTCTATAATTTGTGACTTGTAATTCTTGTAAACTTAGGTAATTTCAACTGGAGTTGTCTTTGTTTGTTTGGATACTTCACTCTTTCGAATGTTAATTGTTCCAAAGAAGTTCTTGTACTTTCAAGGCATTTAGAACCTTTATACAATTTTCTGGTTTTTTGTTTAAATTGTTCGTTTAAATTATTGCTTGGTTACTGTCAATCAAGGCCAAGCATAATTTTTACTAACAGTGTGTCTATCAAAAAAAGTGATTTCTATGTGGCATTTTTGTTGAATTTCACTCTTGCATGTTAGCAAAATTTGTTCTTTGTACTGTTCTGTACCTTGTATTGGTTTCTGTTGATTTTGGATCAGGTTTCTCTCACTCTCATGATGTGCTTCATGTAAGTGCATGATTAATTATTTCACCTTAACATTTTATTTTTGGTTAATTTTAATTTTTAATTTATTTTTGATAGAGAGAAAAGGTTGAACAATTGCTAACTGAACCAGACCCGAATTATGCCATCGTTTGTGATGACCTGAAGAAAGTGTACCCGGCTATGGATGGAAACCCTCCCAAATTAGCAGTGAGAGGGTTGTCTCTAGCTTTGCCTCGAGGGGAATGTTTTGGTATGCTCGGCCCCAATGGTGCAGGCAAAACCTCATTTATCAAGATGGTCAGTATAAAAAACCGCTCTTTAAATAATATGTAGACATTTTAAAAAAATATTCTGTTCTCATCAAATATTTCGGAGAGAGATTTTTAGGTCCAAATTCTGTTACTAATCAAGGTAGCTTCATAGTTGCGATCTCTTCAGCTCTTGCTTTATATAAGATCCTTGATAATATTGAACCAAGCTTCATTGGTTTTTTTAAGTCTTTGTTCTTCTCTTACAATATTAGAAATAGATGGGGTCTGCTGACATATCCTTGTTGGCAGATGATCGGACTGACAGAGCCAAGCTCTGGCACAGCATATGTTCAGGGCTTGGATATGAGTACTGATATGGATAGAATATATACCAGCATGGGTGTATGTCCGCAGCACGAGTAAGCTTGAAGTGTCTAACCTCTGTAAGCTGTTTCCATTGCTTCTTTTTTCGCAGTCGAGAAAATTCTCATTTTTTTTTTCTTTCAATTTCTTGAACAATTATTCAGCTTGCTCTGGGAAACACTTACAGCGAGGGAGCACCTACTTTTCTATGGAAGGCTTAAGAATCTTAAAGGTTCTGCGTTAAACCAAGTAAGTCAATGCACCCTTCACATTGAGATTATCATGCTAAGATCCATTTCCATTTGAGAACAAACTGATGATTAATAGAGAATAGGAAGTTGTATTTTGAGGGTTGCCAGGCCCCTCCATAGGTTAATGGACTTTTTCGTTGAGAATGGTAAAAATGATTTAATCATTTGTTAGGATATGAACTTAATGTCCAAGGGCCATTTTACTTCACTGAGGTTTGGGAGACTTAGCTTGTATCATGATTTATAGAAAGCCAGAAAGCTTAGGTTGTATTTGGATGGCAACAAGATTATGGACTCGAGGCAAATTTATGGATTAATATGGTTACATGTTGTTCTTGTTATGGAACAGTGGTGATTTGGGTATCAAAGTAACAAGCAATAATCAATGGGAAATAAAAACTAGCACACACAAATACTCGAATGATTTACTTGGTTCAGCTTATAGCCTACATCCATGGATAAAATGGACATTTGATTGGCAACCAGTACAGGTTTATGGGAAGTGTCGAATTGTATGAAGAAACTGGTGACTGAAAAAAGTGGTGTGCTGGGTTTGCACGTGGGAGAGAGCAAGAGAGGCGAGCGTGAGATGAGTGAGCAAGGGAAGTATAATTTCAGGGCTTAGGTTTTTTTCGGTATTTTATATCTCATATTTGTAATCTCCACTATTTTCTAGTGTATCATCTCTGTTGTCCATGGACGTAGGCCTATGCTGAGCCGAACCACTTACATGTTTGTGTATTTTTCTTGTGTGTATTTTTTTGGTGGTACTCTCCAAGTTTTGACGTATTGTTATCCTTTCCTATTCTGTTGGTGCAGGCAGTGGAAGAATCTCTTAAGGGCGTCAATCTACATAGTGGAGGAGTTGCTGATAAGGAAGCTGGAAAATACAGTGGGGGTATGAAAAGGAGGCTTAGTGTTGCCATTTCACTGATTGGAGATCCCAAAGTATGTCTCTATTGTCATGTTGTTTACCAAGGCTATTCAAATCCTTTTCAATATTGATTTGTATCCCCAACATGCTCATATAACGATATTTTTGAAAATTTTTGTAAGGTTGTCTACATGGACGAACCGAGTACCGGATTGGATCCAGCTTCAAGAAATGAATTGTGGAATGTTGTAATGAAGGCAAAGAGGGATAGAGCAATTCTTCTCACTAGTACTCTCTCTCTCTCTCACTAGTTTCTTTCTCACTAGTTTTGAACTTGGTCTTAACTGTTTTCCCATACAATTTCACTGATATAGCTCAATGGTTTCAGCGCATTCCATGGAAGAGGCGGAACATCTCTGTGACCGACTAGGAATATTTGTCGATGGCAGTTTGCAGTGCATAGGAAATGCAAAACAGGTAATGCTTGTAGTATTTTCGTTTGTCTAGTGGAGTTCTCCTAAATGCTTCTACTGTGGTAAAATGTGAAATATCCCTTGACATGGTGATGGCATATATAAAGATAAAATCTTCTTTGCCAATGTAATAATAAAAGGGCAAAATACATTTGTAGTCCCCGTTCTTTGTCCCTTGTGTCAATTTGGTCATTGCAATTCCAACTGACTCGATTTTGCTTTTGAATTTTTTGATTTCATCTCAATTTAGTCCAATCAATAACGGGTGTTAGGTTTTTGACGGAAAATGGCAATGTGCACCTCATGTGCCATATTTCTTTTCTAGGGGCAAAATGGTATATTCACTACAACTGCTCATCTTCCCCATTTTTGGAAACTTGCTGCCATTGCTACCACCAGCCACCACCAACCCTGAACCCCCAGCCCCACATCACTCTCCCACAACTCCCAGCCCCGCCACTACCAACAACCAGAAAAACATCTGGCAACCACCATCCAAGCCCACCTGAGATTAGCACCACAACCATTGAAACCAACCTCCACATCTGTAAGAGAGAGAGAGATCAGCCATCGTCCCTGCAACAAAACCCACCACCGCCATTGAAACCCACAACCTAAAGGTAAAGGAGACTTTGTATCCCACAGAAACTGTATCTACTCCTACAATCCATAATGAGGGTGAGTGTCAACTCCAAAGGACTCAAACAGCTGTAGCCCTCTCTTAGATGATCTATTTTACTTTTTGGTAATTTGGTGTACAAAATGCTGAATAACAGTAAATCTTTTGCGCCAGACACAACTTTGGTCATAATTATATAAAAATTCCGAATGTTTTTTTAAACTTCTTTTAGGTACATACTTACTCTTCAAATGTGTAACTGGCAGTTGAAGGCCAGATACGGGGGCTCTTACGTGTTCACTATTACAACACCATCAAACTATGAGCAAGAAGTGGACAGCATGGTATGTCGTCTCTTCCCGAGCGCAAACAAGACATACCAAATATCAGGAACCCAGAAGTTCGAGCTGCCCAAACATGAGGTCAGAATTGCAGATGTGTTCCAAGCAGTCGACGATGCCAAGAACAGGTTCACGGTTCAGGCATGGGGTCTTGTTGATACTACTTTGGAGGATGTCTTCATCAAGGTTTCACGCGGGGTCTAGGTGTTCAATGTTGCATGATTCATATAACAGGCAATTTTTTTTTTTGAAAGGACGAGGTGTCCCTTAAGTTGGCGTGCTCAATTTGGGGCACAATTTGGACCCCTTTTTCGGTAGTAGTCCATTTCATTTTCATAACACTTTGGCTTCCTTCAATCCTTTGGCACCATCCTTGTGGTATGAAAACAGCAGACTACTGTCATCATGCACGCTCTTCCACAAAAAATTGAAGCTCACTGAGCTTTGTGAGTGAAACTTAGAAGCCCAGCCCACTTGATGTTCTTCTTTGCTATTGGAGCCTGAGTGTGTCAACAAAGTCAGCCGCTTTGACAGCTGGATGATCAACACGTTCATCTTCACCTTCACCTTCACCTTCACCAGCACCTTAAGCAGAATGGTTTGCACCAATGTCTACATTGATTGTCAACACACCATTCTATGGAGACAAGTTTGATAGAAGCTCACAACATGATTGCAGGACTAGATCTTGGATGGTCGCAACAAATGGAAAGGGATTGCAAAGAGGAACACAACACAAAGCACAGAGAGAGAGAGAGAGAGAGAGCATACTTATTTTTTGGACCTGGCATAAGGCAATCAACAATTTGTATATTTGCTCTTTGCTTCTTTCCTCTGTCATATTTTGTTGGAGTTTGAAGGAATGCCAAAGAGATTTTTATCTATTTATTTATTTTTTGTGAGATGGCAGATTGAACCATTGATTCATGGAATGCCATGGTTTCTTGTTTTGGGGATAAGGGTATGGGATTGAATTATGTCCTGGTCAACCCTTAATTTGGATATAAAGTGGACTTTTGGATGAGAAGAGTCCTAGATATCCCCATATAAGGGATTATATATGGAGTCCCATCAGAGGAATACAAAAATGGTAGATTAAAGATGTCTACACCCTTACATTTTCCAGCAGGCTAGCGCACCCCTAAACTACAAGCGCCCCTACCATTATAATTTTAAAAATGAAAGCAGGCTGCCCTATTGATCGCCGCTCTACCACTGGACTACACTGTCTATTTGGTGATTTCAAACAACCTGTGCTAAGATAAGATTTTACTAATCCTTCCTCTAAATCCAAATGTATTCTAAACCTAAGATATGATAAGTAATCATGGGTTTAGGATTCACCGGAATGTAGAGCTTGTAGAGCTCTCCATCAAAAAGTTAGTAGTACTAGAGCCAGAAAATTGTGAAAACCATGCCCTTTTACAGCAAGCAATTGTGACACTAAAATCATTGCACTTTTAATTTACACATTGTACTCATTCCATGCTAAAAGTGAAAAAAGTTATGAATGATAACAAAAGCAATATTATTAAAGCAAATTTTGTAATTCTGTGATATTTTACAACAACAACAACAACAACAAAAAGAAAAGAAAAAAGAAAAGAAAAAAAAAGCAACTACATCAAACTATATATTGACAATATCATTGAGAATTTATAGTACCAATTTGATTAGGATCAATGACGATTCCTTGAACCGGTCCTGCTCGGCCTAAGATAGTTCTGTTGGAATTGATTGCTGAAGAAGCCACTAGTTGAACATGAGATGGTATTGGAGTTTCAGGAGAGTTACCAGAAATGCAGAGGGCACCGGAATCGTCTTGATCCCAGTATACTTCAACCATAACACCTCTCGGATTCTCTGCAGATTCTGTTCCTGGAATCCCGACGAACCTGGCTCCGACAGGTATCTGCATAGTCATTGTGAAAAGGGAGAGAAATTGAAATCCATTTGTAACAAGTGTGCTAATGTAGTTTATTATTATGCAACAGAGAAAATCAAATCCATTGCACACCTGAACTGAATTTCCAGAAGTCAAAGTTAGAGTTGCCAAGCTCCCCTCTGCTGCAGCAGATTCCAGCTCTGCTTGCTTTGCAATGTTTAGGAAAACTTCTTCAAGAGTTGTAAGTCCGAGTTGGATATCTGCTATGCCGAATTCTCCCTGTCTATCTTGGAGCTCTGCAAAGAAATTCTGTGGGGACAAAATTGCCAATTAGAAAAAAAAAAGGAAAAAGAAAAGAAGAAGAGATTTTTGTGAATTCATAAATAAATTCTGGGTCTACTATTCATAGTCAAAAACACTTTAGTTGCTTTTAAAATCATTAGGCAAAGTAACAGCTGGGAGAAATGTGTACTAATCAAAAGTGGATGCCGAAACCTTAAAAAAGGGGTGCAACAAACTAAAAAATGATGGCTTCAAGAAACATGGGAACTATGAAATTGCATTGCTAATTGAATCTTGAATCCAATGGCTCCAAAAAAAAAAATTTGCCAAAAAAGAAAAATGAAGATAGACCCAAACAGGAAAAAAAGAGAGACAATAAACGAGGAAAGAAAGAAAGAACAAAAAGGTGAAAATTCCTTTTGAGATTTTTTATTTTTATTTTAAAAACTGATATATCAATCTCTTTCTGCAATAAGCACAAAAGCTTTTAAACAGTTTAAAAAGTGGCTGTTTACCGTCATTAGCTCCTCCCTGTCATGGGGAATGACATACGTCAAGAATGCCTTGTTCTCCTCTTTTGGTACCACATCCAAATGCTGTCAAAATAAACAATCCCAAAATGAAAATTCAATATTTATGGGTTAAACAACATTGTTAAACAAGCTCTGTTATCTAACTTACATATTTAAAGAATTGTTTCACAGTCTCATGATACATCATGGTAACATCTTCTCCTCTATCAGGAGTTCCACTAGTGCCCCCAGAGAAGCTTATATTAGCAATAAAACCAGTCCCGAACTTTGATTTCAACCTAATTGACGTTCCAATGCAGCGAAGCCTACCCTTTGCCATGATTCCTATGCGGTCACTTAAAATGTCAGCTTCTTCCATTGAATGGGTAGTTAGGATAATGGCCCGCCCTTTCTTTGCATCCTCAATTATATCCCAAACGTGCCTCCGAGTGATTGGATCCATACCAGTTGTCTGCACATTAAAGGAAACTTCTGGTGAGCAGATGAAGTGAATAAATTTAATGAAGAACGAACATTCTCTTATCTGTATACCGGTTCATCCAATATGACTAACTTCGGATCACCAATTAGGGCAATCGCAACACTAAGGCGGCGTTTCATTCCTCCACTGTAACTACCAGCTCTTATTTTGGCTGATTCAGTGAGTCTCACCTCTGCTAATGATTCCTGTGCCACCTGTGCTTGAGAAAAAAAGGACTTATCTTAGAATATAGTAATAACCTTTGGAGTCTATTGTAATTTACACAATATCAAGTGGATACGTAACAAAATGAGTATCCAGAAAATCAGTATCAGGTTTGTACAGCACGCACCGATTCAATTGAAGAAGGGGGCAAACCCTTAATACTTGCAAAGAGGTGGAGGTGCTCTTGACCAGACAATGCATCCCAAAGAATATCAAACTATAAACAGTGAAACAGAAATCAATAGAAATAGTGGGACAATCAAATCTATGATCTCATTGAAAGGGTGAAAACTAAAAAGAAATGGAAAAGTACAAAAGGAATCACCTGGGGACAAACTCCTATGATTCTTCGAATATTTGCCATGCCAACAGAGCTCTGAACAGAATCTCCATATATTAATGCTGTACCAAGACATGTCATGGTTGGTTAACTTCCTGTTAAATTTATCCAAACAAATCATAATTGATGGTCATGAAAACCTCATTACCATCTCCTGCCGTCACTGGTGTAATTCCAGTCAAACAATTAATTGCGGTAGTTTTTCCAGCTCCATTGGGTCCAAGAAGACAGAACAGTTGACCTTTTGGAAAGTTCACCCATAAGCCCTGAAAGTAAGGTCACTTTCTTTTTATTTTACACATCATTGTATGTCTTACTGTGATAATGTGGTTAAATGAATTGGACTATCAAATATCTGAGAATAATAATAAACCAAATGGGAAAATGTGTTATTTGAACAATAAACTCATCTTTCCCTCTAAGCATAGTCCAAAAACTACCAAGTGCACAAGGTTAAAGGACATTTTTACCTTAAGAGCATGATAATGTGAGGTCTTCTTACATTTACAGAAACCAATCTTTGTTTTACCAGGATATGACTTTACAAGACCACGTATTTGAACAGCAATATTTGGATCAACTACATCTTCCATTGCTTGTTGCTTCACAGTGCTTTCCTCTTCAAGTACGTCCTCATCTAGAGTAATGTTTTCCAGTGAAGGAACTGAACTTGTGCAGCTACAAATGCTGCCGTCTAAAAGAAGAACATGGCAAAGCATTAGTCACCAGCCAACCAACAGAATTTGAGGAAAAGAGATTATTGGTTTAAATTCAATTACCTGTCACCTTGTTTCCACCTTTCCCTGTCCAATACCCAGGATTTAGAAAGTAGAATACTGGTTTTCTCACACCAGATGAGTTTTGGATAATATTGTCAAAGTAGATTGCCAAAACAAACCACAGTATGAATGTTGATATGAGCCATATATAAATATCATTCTGCCAAAACATATGAAAGTCAATGGCCAGTGTTGAGCTTTGTTGGAGACAAAAGTGATACAAGAATGAGAAACACATACAAGCTCATAAATACATAAGAAAAAAAGCACAAAAACACACAGGATTATAAATGTTCAGTATTCATGTTGAAATGAGCGAACATACAATTGAGAACACACACTCCGTATCATTTGGTGCACATTTCGCTCTTCTACTCCAACTGATTCCAGGATCTTCGGAAGTGGCAGTTGCATCAGAAAGCAATATAATACCTTCAGCAAGAAGGTTTGGTGGGAAAAATGACCAGATAATCCGATAGGTACTAGTGAAGCTAGTACTATAGGGGAATCCAAATTGTGTAACAAGCTGCAAAAAGTAAGAGAGATCTGTTATGGTGACTGTGTCCATAATAAAATCTGATCTAGAATTTAAAGACGGGAACTTGCCTGAGCTACAAAACCAATAATAAATATGGAGAAACCCACAGTTGTCGATGAAGATGACTTGCTAATGAAGGCTGACAGCGTAAAGGCAAGAGCAATCTAGCATTAGAAGAAAGACAGATCAGCCATTAGAATTCAAAAATAAGGTTTGCTTGATCAAAAAGACGATATTGAATTGCGTCAAAATTTTATTTGGTAGAAAGAACCTTACCATATTGAATTGGAAAAGAAAGAAAAGAAGGAACACAACTACAAAGCTATTGTGCTTGAAAAAATCAAATTGAAACATCATTCCAAAGAGAACTGTGAGAAGTGATGAAATAAGCGTGATGATCCCTTCCCACATGAGCCACGAGAACCAATATGCAGTATCATAAAGACCCATCATAGTCATTGCCTGTTAAGGAAATGTGAGTTTAAAAAATTGAAGACTGTTCTGATTGTGAATGCAAGATTTTGTTTTATGATCAAATCGGGTAAGAAGTCTATACCTGGCGAAGTTTGAGTTCTTTCTCTGCAATCAAAGAACTAATTTGAAAGACAAAACCAAACATGGCAATTACAAGGAAAAAAGTTGGTCCTACTATACCCACAGCAGAGAAAATCTTCAGCGCAGGGTGTGCAAATTCCTTCAGACTGACAACCCAGCTAAAGTTTGGATCTGAGGTTGTGGAGATTGGAGTTAGTGATGCATTTAGTCACATATTAAGATTTAAATAGTATCACATAAAATTGTGATATTTAATACCTCCAATCAAAGACCTTGCAATTTCACGCTCTGCTGCGATTTGAAGAGGAATTTGGAATTTGAATGTGGGATCTTCAAAATGCTCTTGCTTTCCAACCGGAGTAGAATTAGTTTGTAAACCATAGCTTATTACAGTAGCATTTCTTTCTACAAAATGGAGAGCTCCAGGGCATTGCATGGGATTGCTGAAAAGCCATTGATCCACTTCTCTTTTTGTTCTGAATGATTTAACCTGCTCAAACAAGGGATAGAAGAGTGATTCTATGATTTTATTGAGATTGATTCCTTTTGTAGTATTATTGGAAAGGAAAATGCTAATGAATTTTTTTTGCAATTATAGACACAGCTGTGGGCCTTCTGATATTCTTATGTATGAAGTTTCTGCATATAATTTTGTCTGTATAGAATTACCCTGAACAAAGAAAGACACTTCAAATTTTGTTTTGTTTTGTTTTGTTTTTTTTTTTTGGGAAAAAGCTGAAAAGAGGAGCCTTTGTGCTACAAGCTGTTAAATTTTGTAGTACAATTGTTGTTTTTCCATGCAAATCCCAATAGATGCAGCAATTAACAAGTTGTGGAGAGTTAGGGAGCTGATGAAAACAAAAAAAGATGTTGCATTATTGTTACCTTATTAAAATAACTGAAAAATTATCTCGACTATTGTAGATTACCGTGCAAATTCCAAGACAGTAGATTTAACATTTAAGTCAAGGAGTCACATGATGAGGAGGAAGTAATGAATACAACAGGTTAGGAAGCCTGCTCGAGGAAACTTAATTAGCAGATATTGAAATCAATGCTATCGTAGATAGTTTTAGGAAGGGGAAGAGGGTAGAATTACAATGAATTGACATGGAAGCAAATGATTTTGAGGTATAGTTTATGAGGAAAATGTGTATAAAGAGACAAAGTATATCATTGATGTTCTCACAGAATAATTGAAACAATACAAGGCAACAAGACAAAGCCACTTAAAGAGGGGAATGAATGTGAAATCGTGTAAGTCGAAGAAGGAATATTTGTTTTCAAGTATGCCACAAGTGGAAGGTAATGGTCAATCAAGTGAAGGTGCCAAAAAAAAAAAAAACTCAAAGCGAGTGTGTCTATTGAAAGCAGCACCAAGTCACTTCTGATGCATCGGAGGGACTGAGAGTTGAAAAAAGTAGGCCCATTTAAAATAAGGATCAATTAAAATGATCAAATAATTGCTATGAAATCAGTGCACTTAAATGTATAGGTATTCTTCACAAAACAAATTTAAAAAAAAAAGACCAAATGCAATAAAAAATTAGCAGAAGATAAAAGTGTGAACAATTAGACGATGACTTTCAAGGGTTGCTTTCCATGAGAAATAAGATCAAAGAAAATAAGTTAAAGAAATGACACTATGACCCAAATTGAAAGAGCCCTATCCATGTAATGGCTAAAGAAGGTAATGCTGGGCAGTGAATTGTAAGATTTCTAGCTCCTTCGTCCCCTTCTACACGGTGCTTTCATGACTATATACTCTCTCTTTTTTCATGACTTGATACTGAATCTTACTTCGTGTTTCTTTCAAGATGGGTTTGGAAAAGAAAAAGGAAAAATTGAAAGTACAACTATTTCTGCTCAATTAAGTAAGTTAACAAATCAAACTACACAAACACTAATTTTACCATTTCAAAAAACTGAAAAAAAAAAAAAAAAATTTCATGACAATATACTGAATCTTAATTTTCTTTTCGTTCAACACACCTTTGTTTGGAAAAGCACAAAGTAAAATTGCAAATACAACCTACCAGTTATGCCTAATCCTCAATAAGTAGGTAAATCAAGCTACACAAACACTAAGTTTACAGGTTAAAAAATTAAAATTAAAAAAAAAAAGAAAAGGAAAAATTACCAATAAGTCTTATTGTACTATCAAGTCCTATAAACTTTTAATATAGATAACTAAATTATATTTTTTATATATTGTTTCAAAAAGTTTAAATCTTTATAATGGTGTATTTTATTCTAATTTTACCCTTCTCATTTAATATGAACAATAATTTCATAAACAATTTTCATTTTTTCATAATTTTCAAGAAATTAAATACTTTCATTAAAATCATAATTTCATTGCAAAAAATTCACTAAATCATTTTAGTGTCATTTAGGATAGATAGTATGATTTCAGAGGAACTATGGATGAATTTTAATAAACTTTGGCCTTTTTGTGATTTTTTATTTTTCAAAATATGAAAAAATAAAAAATCCAAAAAAGGCCAAAGTTTATTAAAATTCCATCATAGCTACCAACTCATATATTTTCAATGCATAAAATGATTAGTGAATCTTCTACCAATGCTTTTGTTTATGAAAGTATTTAATTTCAACAATTAAAAAAAATTTAAAATTATTTACTATTAATTTTTTTGCTCATATTTTAATAAGAAGGGTAAAATTGGGATAAAGAGGAATTTATTTATTTATTTATTTTTAAGAATTTATATAAAAGAAAAAGAAAAAAAAGGGATTTAACTATCCACATTGAAAAGACTTATGATAATTTTTCAAAAAAAAAAAAAAATTATGATTATATCCTAATCACAAAACAAAATTGGAAATACAAGTAACCTCTACTCGATTAAGCCTAATCCTCAGTAAATTGACAAATCAAGCAACACAAACACAAACTTTACCATTTCAAAACCTACAAGAAAAGAAAAAGAAAAAAAGAAAAGAATGTAAAAAAATGTCAAAGCTGTCTAAATTTACCTTACTGGAAGGAATAGGTCGTCCAGGATTATTAGCCAAAATCCGAGTAACAATGGATCTGATTCGAGTGCTATCGTTGCCGCTCCAGATGAAATCGAAGCAGGGGAACTTGATGTAGAACTTGTCTTCGCAGGGAGGAATGGGAGGAGAGACGAGGGGTTTGGGATCGAAGACGTTGTGGTAGATGGTGGTGGAGGAGTATCGACCTTGAATAGCTTTTTGGATGAGGAAGATGAGGAAGATGAAGATGAGAGACGAGAAGAGTTGGAGAAATGTGGAACGCTTGTGTCGCCATGAGAGGAGGATGTTTTTCTTCAACAGAGCTCTGAATTGCTGTGTCAGTAGCCCCAATCCCCTCCTCAACTCCATCCTCTTTCTCTCTCCAAATCTCTCTCTCTCTCTCTATATATATATGTGTGTGTATGTATGTATTGTATGATTTGTTTCTCTGTCTAAATCTGTTTTTTCTGTTTTAGAGAGAGAGAGAGAGAGAGAGAGAGAGAGGGTTTGCTGTGTGTAAGTTGAGAATTGTAAAGGTGAGACTGGTTTTTATAGTAACTACTGTGGAAGATGAAATGCTGACGGCAAAAAAAAAATACGCGCGGTTTTGTGATGGATTATGCCGTTGGTTTGTCCAAATAACGAGATCCGCCAGGGTTGGGCTTCCCGCCAACTGTAGTTAAATTACACTCATCTTGTTTGGTTCTCACTTTTATTAAATTTTTTAATTTTTATATTTTTTAATTTGGATAAATTATTAATAGGTTTTAATAGTTAAACTTAATTCCTATCAAATTTTATTAAAAATAAATCTTAATAAAATCGTCTCTAAAAAAGAATTTGTGATTATTTTTTACATATTCGTTAAAAATTAATAATTAATGACTTTTTTTATTATGATTTTTATAAATTTTTGTTAAAACTTACAATTAGTGATATTTTTCTGTGATGAATTTTTCAACTGTCGCTGAACGTTGAAAATTAGTGACATTTTTTTGTAATAATTTTCAAACCGTCGACGAAAATTAACAATTAGTAATATTTTTTAATAGTGTTTAATAAAAACGTTATTAATTATCATAAAATCTATTAGATAATAAATCTACTTGTTATGACCTACACATAGGTTCCTTTTTTTATTTTTAGTGAAAATTATTTTATTTTTTAGATAAAACTAATCTAAATATACTTACAAAGTATATTTTATGATTTTTTTTTATTTTCAAAATTCATCAAATACAAAAAAATATAAAAATTCAATACATTTTCATTTTTTTGTATATTTATTGAATTTTTTAGGGCAAATTACATATACCCCTTTCGAGATTTAGCAAAATTACAGATACTCCCTGAGGTTTGAGAAATTACAGATACCCCCTGAAGGTACTATTTGCATAACAAATTAGGGGGGAAATTGTTATGAAAATATAAACTTCAGGAGGTAATTTGTTATGAAAATATAAACCTCAGGGGGTATCTCTAATTTCTGAAACCTCAAGAGGTATCTGTAATTTAGTTAAACCTCGAGGGAGGTATATGTAATTTGCCCAATTTTTTAAATAGTTTTTCATAAATAATTTACTTTTTAAGTGTATCTAAGTCATGTGCACATAAAAAGTAAAAAAATTACTTAAAATATTAAAAAATTCATTAACAATAGAAAAAAAAAAAGAAAAATTTAAACTCATTTTTCAGAAAATCAATCAAACCCAAACAAGATGATCATGTTCCCTTCAGTTTCATAATTTTTTCATTTTGACTGTTAAAACATATATTTTTCAACTTTAGCCCCTAGAATTTGTAATTTTTCTCATTTACTCTCAAAACTAACTTGTACCCATCTAACATAAAAATGAATAAATTATGCTTCGCTTTCTTAGGTTTCACAATTTTCCAAAGGCATAACTCAAAATCCGAAATTTCAAAGTTCAAATTGGAAAAATAAAATAATTTAAAGGTCAAAATAAAAAATTTAATTTAAGGGGCTGCCAATGTGGCATTTTTAGTCCAAAATTTGACGGAAATTGAGAAAAATTTTAAACATTAAGGACCAAAATGAGAAAAATATGAACTTAAAAAGGAAAAAGTGTAATTTACCGTAACTTTTTTGGATTGCAACCTTTCATGAGTAAATTACATTTTTACCTATCAAGTATTATTTGTTTCTTATTTTGATCTTCAAAAAAAGTTCTCATTTGAATTCATCAACTATCAAACTTTTTCCAATTTCATTAGTTCAATGTGGAAATGACTCATCAACTATCAAACTTTTTTCAATTTAATTAGTCTAATATCCAACGAATGTTATGGTTTTGTGACGAAGACATGTAGCACAAAATGACTTGTATTCTACTCGTAATTAGGACCACCGGGGTGGTGTTCTAGTGGATTTTCGCTTTTCCTTCATACAAGATGTTTGGGATTGATACTTAAGAGTGTAACTTTCCTCAAAAGACCGTATTTCACGAAGCCTTAAAATCCTTGTTGTGGAATGAGTGTAGAGCCTATTGTTACCTTGGTGAGAGGTCTCTTCCTTTGAGTTGAGTTAAATTTGATTATTAACTGGCTACATCAGGACCATGGCCTGTAGAAGGTATGATACCTCCATGGAGCTTTCTTTTTTTTTTTGTTAAAAAAAAAAAAAAAATTCTACTTGGAATTAGGGATAACTAGGGAAATATGAAACATGAGTAAATTACATTTTGCTCCATAATTATTATTGAATTCTTACTTTGGCCTTAAAGTTTATTTTACATAATTAGGGCCTTAAATTTTCTAATTATTTTCAGTTTGGCCCAATTCCAATTTTGACTAAAAGTGCTATGTTAACAACCAATAACCCACCTAGACTCCCACCTAGACTTGGATCGAAATCCAAATATATATATTTTTTTCTTTTTTATTTGACATAGAGTTGTTTGTCAATTGGGTTGGAGCGAGAAGGAAAGGGCTTAGTGGTGTAGGGTGTTCGGTGATGCGACTTTCAATGGTGGGAATTCTCTCCATTTAGTTAGATTGTGCTAGACATTTGAAGGACTAAAGTGCAATAAATTTACAACATAAGTGTCCAAAGAGGGAAATATAAAATATAAAATTTGAAAACTATTCTTTTTGGGTCACCTTCATTGCAAATTGTACCAAATTAAGTTCATTTTGAGGGATCCCGTATGAAAGAAACTTTTCTTTAAAAACTAAAGTGGGAAATGAGTAATACTTTACGAGTAAAAATTTAATTTAATCCAATAAAAGAGGTGAAATATAATTTTCATAAGATAAATGTCTGGGATTGTGAAATTATCAATATTTTGGAAGTTCAAGCTAGATTATTGTTACAATTAAACCATGCGTGGCAAATAGTTGCAAACCCATAAAGTCCAATATTTGAAAATATGAAGAGTATTTATGGAATACGCATGCATTAATTTCATTATCATTACAAAAAGAAAATTTAAGTTTTGTAATTTATACTTATAAATTGCTCACACTACCATATTTGGAATGCATCCTATGAATATTTGAACGTTGTCTTTCTAAAATGGATAAGACATTTTTTTGAAATATTGAGAATATGTTTTAATACATGTGAGTCTTGATCTATACTTTATAGTGTATTTTTCTCCTCAAAATACGAGCCAACTGTGAGTTATAAAATATCTTGCTCACATTTTGGGGGTGAAAAAAAGCTTTGCTCACAATTTTGTATATTACATGTAGGATTAAGGTTAAAACTCGAAGTATATATATTATCAAATTTTAATTTATCAAAATGCATAAATAATTTGGAATCAACCAAAATAATAAGTAGGATGCTCCGAAAGAATGTTAATTATCACTTACCATTTTGGTACATAACCAAGGAGCTAGTGTGAAATTTACTACAAAATTGACAATCATATATATCAAAAGAGAAATCACTACAGGAAATTGGGAATTTAACGGCGTTTAATTAATGGCGTTTTATTAAACGTCACATTTTTTAATTTTTAACGGCGTTTTTATAATCGCCGTATATTTTTTTAACCAAAACGGCACCGTTTTGTAATTGAAGGCGTTTAGAAACGCCTCCGAATACTGTGCATACACGCGCCCATTTTTGAAACCCTTATTCTTGAATCTGAGCCCTTTCTCTTATCTTATACCCACACATCTCTCTTATCTTATACGCACACATCTCTCTCTCTCTCTCTCTCTCAGCGACGAAGAAGACGAAGGAGAGTACTCTAGGAAGAAGCTTCGTCTCTCGAAAGATCAATCGGCTGTTCTTGAAGAGAGCTTCAAATAACACAAGCTCCATCGGCTGTTCAAAGCGATTTCGAAGCGATTTCGAAGATTCAGATCGATATCAATCGGCTGTTCAGAGCGATTTCGAAGATTCAGAGCGGCACGTGCGTTGCTGAACTTGTCGTTGATCGACGAGAACAAGATTTCGATCGGAGCTTGCGGAGCGATTCCGCCATTGACAACGCTGTTGATGAATGGATCGAATAGGGAGCAGAAGGACGCGATGACGACGCTGTACAAGCTGTGTACGGTGAAGGTGAACAAGGAGAGGCCGGTGGTGGGCTGGTGGCGGCGGAGTAGATGGCGGAGAAGGCGATAGTGGTGATGAATGGCTTGGCGGCGGTGGCGGAAGGGAAGGAGGCGATTGTGGAGGAAGGGGGGATTGCGGCGTTGGTGGAGGTGATCGAGGATGGGTCGCCGAAAGGGAAGGAGTTCGCGGTGATGACGCTGTTGCAGTTGTGTGGTGAGAGTGTGACGAATAGGGGTTTGCTTGTCAGGGAAGGTGGGATTCCTCCATTGGCAGCGCTTGCTCAAACTGGTACTGCAAAAGCCAAGCACAAGGTCAGTTTAGTGAAATTTCACACTACTTTTTTTTATTTATTATTTTATTAATTTTTTTGGGAGGTAACAGAATCTCCAACGTCAATCAAAAAATTTATTAATTTTGAGTAAAAATTTAATAATAAGGGTAATTTGATATCGTTTATTTCAACGTTGAATTGGAATTTTTATCAGATTTTTTCATATTCTATTGTCTAATAAGACGGCCAAGCAGACGTCATGGAGGTCGGCCGGAGATGAGCAATAAAGACTGTGGACATCTATGTTCGTATCCATTGGCTAACTGTATGTATAAAAATTACCTATAATTTCCTTGTGATGATGTTTGACGGGCATCATGAATTTTAATGCCTAATTGTTTGGTTTTGCAGGCTGAAACACTGCTAAGGTATTTGAGAGAACAAAGACAAGAAGCTTCTACTTTGAGTCCTTAGAGTTAGAGGGGTATTCACATGAGATTAGGTTTTATAATTATACTAGAGTGTTTTATAATCATTGATTGTAAAAAGGAATTGTTTTGATTGTTTGTACAGAATAGTTGAGAAATTTGGAAGTTTATGATAAAAAGAGAGAGTACGAAGAAGAAAAAAAAAAAAATGATGCCAGTGAGGAGGAGGAGCTGACCTTATAAGTTGTATGTATGTTATTGACTGGGTTTTTTTGGGTTTCTGGTTTCCTCTGTCTTAAATTGTTATTTTTGTTGGAAGGTTAAAACTTGCTGGCCTAGGAGTGGGTTTTGGATTGATTGAGGATTTGGGTTATGCTTTCTTTTCCAAATTCTGTTGGAAAGATTGCAGATTGTAGATTCTTCCCTTTATAATGCTATTACTTGTTTGTTATGGTACATGTACAATATTTATGTATATTGCTTCGTCTAGGTGTTGAATTAAGCGACAATCGTATATCAACGGACAGTTTTAAAAAAAAAAAAAATTGCATTAGGTGCTGGCGCTCGCTTTGGTACTTATGAAATTTTGACAGCTTTTTATGATGGTATATTCTTCATTCTATGTGCAGTTAGAAGTTATTGTGTTTGTTCTTAATATTATTCTATGTGCAGTTAGCAGAGGTGCCTGGGAATGTTGATATGGTTATCTTCCCAAATTATGTGAGTGAATTGGTTTTCTTTTAAATAATTATTTAGTACTTAATACTATGAATTTATACTACTGTTATCTGGTAAGTAGTTGTATATGTTGTAATGTCAGTTCTAGCATTCACTTCATTCATTTGAGATTCATTTGATTTTGCTGTGATATCACTCCATTTCATTTGATTTTGCTGTGATGTTGCTGTGGTGGAGGGCCTGGGAGGAGTCAAATGAGATTTTGCTGTGATTTTGCTTTGTTTCAAAAGCCATTTCATTTGATTTTGCTGTGATTTTGCTCTGTTTTAAAACTCTACCCTTCTTATTTAATATTTTTTAAAGCTTTTTTAATAATCAACAGAATTATAGAAGAGTTGTAGTGATCTTATTGTTACAGATTATGCTTCTACACATTTAATATTCTTGGCTTTGTTGTTAATATGATGCTTTATATTATTACAATCTGTGGTAAGATTATGTGAATTTAAGTATATTATTACGACCTTCATGTATATTCATTGCATTGGCATTACTGGATGTTGCCCAACATGTTTTGAATTTAAGAACTATCCATTTTAAGCTACTTGTTGCTGGAAACCTGTGGTTTTCTGATGGTAAATTTGAGAATGAAGTTTTGAGACTTGATCTCTCAACTGCAAACTGTAAAAATTGCACTCAAATTTGTTTGGCTGCCAAAATTTCAGCGAGTTGGTAACACTATATGATAGTATCTATGACATGGTTTTTGGCAAAGTCAGTTTTGGGAAATTTCTTCAAGGTAAATTGTATGGAAAACCATTCTTCCCTGCTATTGGTGATTCAATTCCTATATCATTTATAGAAAGAAGAGGTTCAGCTGAGTTTTCATGGATATAGTTGAATCCTCAGATGTATCCATAGTAGAATTTAGAAGTCTTGTGTTTGGTGGCCTTGAATGATATGTATAGATGGAACTGCACCAAGTGCTATCTTGGACTGGTGATAATAAATGCATAGATTGAACTACTTGGGCCTTATTTGGATGTAGTTACTTTTTCAATTCTGAAACTACATCTGAGTGCCACCGAGAACTATGATGTTTGAATTTTTGCAGACAAAGGTATAGAACAGGAAGCAAAAAATGCTCTCAGAATTGTGAAAAAAGGAACATGAGTGTTTTTTAAGTATAAATTGTGGATCTTGTGTTTATCCAAACTTTCTTTGTTCAATTAGAAGCACTGTGGTTCAGACAACTTCGGAGTTGGACATGGTTAGTTTTCATTTTCTTTGTTAGGGACCAATATTTTCTAAATGTTTGTTTGACTAATTACATAGAGGCCGTTTAGCAAAGCTTTTAAGTGGGAATATTTGGATTATAGCTTTAGAAAGTGAAGAAGAAAATCAAGTTCAGAATAGAATTAGCTTAAATTTATGTGTGTGTTTTAAAAGCAAGGACCATTGATCTCCATTGAGTATGAAATATCATCTAATTGGTTGGTAACTATGTCAAGTTCAGAATAGAATTAGCTTCATTAATTTATTTGTCTATTTTCTTCATGGTTGAGTTAATGAATATTTTTTTCTCACTCATAGTTCTGTGTTTTGTTTAATTTTCTTAATTGCTGTTGCTTATAATCTGTCTTTTACTTAAACTGTTTTGTTCTATCTTTTTGACATATCATTGTTAATTTGGTTGTACTAGCGACTCTCTTTTAGGAGAACACCAATTTTACCTATTCTGCTGTATTGTTGTTCTTGAGTTAGGTCTCACAGATTCATTCAATAAGAATTTACTGATGAAATGGAAAGGAGGCATTTCTAGTCAATTTCTAGTCAATTTCTGAATTTCTTTTTCCTGATGCTTTAATTCTATATCTTGTTTCTCTTTTAATCTTTATATGGTCATTTTTTTGATCTGTTTGGTTTTCTTCTCAGGTATGTTTTAAAATCAGAAAACTGGAAGAATGGCTCGAGTTACTATTGCACTGAGTGTGTTGGTTTTGCTAATGGCAACTTTGATCATCTCTGTTGGATCTATGAGATCTTCGTGGGACAATCACCGCTACAAGGAAGGAGATCGCATCCCATTGTTGGCTAGCAGAGTTTATCCTTCGAATAATAAATGGTAATCATTTCGATTCTCTGTGAAAGCTCTAGTACTCATTCCAAGTTCTTGATTGTTTTTGGGTGAATTAAGTTCTTGATTGTTCTTTCACTGGAATCTATACTATGTTTTCTGAATCTGTAACTCTGTCACATATGTATCTGATTTGATTGATTTCTGAATCTATCACCCTGTCATATAGGTAGATAACTAAATTAGTTTTTTTATTTTTTTATTTTTATGAAGACTATCAAAGTGAAAATTTCCAGAACTCAAGAATTATCTTGTGTGTGTGTGTCTTGATCATTTTTGGATTAAGATTGCTTTATCAGTGCATTAATTAATTCTTTTGTTCTATGCCTGATTGGATTCTTGATCATGCTTTGCAATTAGGTTTACTCACATTCATATTTGTACAGTTTTTATGGAATTTGTCTTGACAACTGTTGTCAGTGACAAACTTCTTGATTTTGATTTGAGAGTAGTATCCAAAAAAAAAAAGAAGATATTTTAGAAATAATCTCTTCGTAGCTTTGCTTTTCTATCCTTTTTTATTCTGCACAGATTGCCTCATTGTGTCTATGTCTGTGTGTGCGCTTTTATTTGGAACAAGTTGAATCCCCTTTAAATTATGTCTTTCGGAACAAGACAATTGGTATTTCTCAAATTGAGAAACAAAAGACGAGACTATTTTGGATTTTCATATACAAAAGAATCAAGAAAATCAGATTAATTCATGCTATAGTATAGTAGTAACCAATAAATGGGTAAAAAGTATGCCCAACTTTAGGTTACTCCCTTCAACATAACTACACAACAAAAGAGCCATTCTTTAGATTTACATGAGTGTAATACTTAGTAGGCACAAAATATAGAGTATTTATCAAACTATGAATGTCTTCAAAAGCCATGTATCTGCGTGTTTGTTTATATGTGCATCAAAATTTTATTGGATTTTATCTTATGGACCCGCTGAGTACTTAGAGTGACAAAAATTTTCTGCAGCTCCAATAACAGATAGGGGGAAAACCTTGGAAGAGGTATTAGAGGGTGACTGCTTCACCAGTATTCTGTACCAGCTAAATTTTGAGGTGGAGAAAATTGAGGAAACACTTTGTGAGAAGAACCTGACCTGAGAAGAAGTTGCGAAGTTTAGGCATGCAGTCCACAATAACTTTGAATACAAGATGTACCATAACAACATCCAGATTCTGGGTATAATTAGTTTGAATTGCATCTTTTGTGTTGATTTGTTTTGTAATAACTTTCAACTTACCACTAGGCACTAGTTTAATTTTATTTCATATTGGAATTGAAATATTTTTGCATATTGAGAAGCATGAATTGATCCGATATTATGTTTACCTAAATTTAGTCAATATATTGAATATTTTTATCTTTATTATAGGTATTTTTTTTAGTTATATCCCACAGATTTAGCACAATTTGAAAAAATAAAAATAAAAAATGAAGCTATAACGGCGTTTTTTAACGCCACTATAGAATAATGCCAATTGATATATATTTTTAAAATAGAAAAGATTTATCACGGCTTTTTAAAAACGTCGCTAAATGTGATATGACGCATTGTACCGTTATGCATTACATTTGGCAGCGTTTTAAAAAACGCCGCCTATACAAATATAGCGACGTTTTTAAAACGTCATAAAGTTACAGCGACGGCTGCATCTTCGGCGTTTGGTACTAAACGTCACAAAAATAATTAGCGGCGTTTTTTAGAGCTATAGCGGCGTTTTGTAAACGCCACTAAAAGCCTAATTTTCAGTAGTGAATGTTAGGGATCATGAAAATTTTTTCATAAAAATGATCATGAAAGATTTGTGATCCTTAGATTACCTTGATTAGTGTGTGGTGCTTTATTCTATGTGTAATCCAAAGGTTACAAATCTTTCATGATAATTTTCATGAAAGACTTTTCATGATACCTAGCATTGCTGCAAAATGAAAATAATCATGAAAGATTTGTGATCCTTATATTACCTTGATTAGTGTGTGGTGCTTTATTTTATGTGTAATCCAAATGTCACAAATCTTTCATGATCATTTTTATGAAAGACTTTTTATGATACCTAGCATTACTGATATCAAAATTATCATATTCTCAATGACATACATAAAAAGTTGTCTTTCCTTAGTGATAACATTAAGCCTAAACTAACTGTAACTAGTTCAATTGATCAGAACTTCTATATTTCACTAGGGTTTGAGTTCAAGTTTTGTTACAGGTCAAGGGTTTAAGTTCTCTTACATGTAAGATTTTTATTTTTTCAAGTCACAATCTACTCTCTCTATATATAATATATATTTAAAAGTCTAAAGTATGCACTATACTAACTCCTCCTTTGGAGATCCCCTAGAGCTTTGAAAACTCTAAGACCCCGTTTGTTTTGGGGTATAAGAGGGGGATTGGGATTAGGATAGCTGTGGGCCTTATTTAATGTGCTGTTTGTTTACAGAGTTGAGAAAGGGACTATTAAGCCAAAGGGCTGAGGATAGGCCTTGCAGATGGGATTCAGATGGGTCTCCAGGACTTGGTATTAGAAAAATAGTTCGGCGGACTAGAAATTTTTTATTTTTATTTATTTTTTACATGTCGGGCATTTTTTTTTTTGAACATTAATGTTTAATTTTTTGTATTTTTTGTTAAGTAAAAATCATTATTTTATTTATTTATTTTTTTTTTTGAATTTTTTTTTTATTTTTATTTTTTAAATTTTTTTTACATGTTGGGCATTTTTTTTAAAACATTAATGTTTATTGTTTTTGTATTTTTTTTTACTTGTTTTATTATTTTATATATAAATAATTTAACAATTCATATACTAACAACTATCATCAAAACAAATACAAATTTACTTAATCCCCTCACTGTCAATTCTCTCAATTTTACCTCTGAAAACAAACGGAGCCTATAATCTTGAAGTATTGCAAATGCAAAGGGGCAACCACAAGCCATTGGTTTATTGTTAGTTGCTTCTCAAGGAGTGAACCCTAAACAACTGTTTCTAACCACTCAAAAAGTTAAATGTTATACGAAAAGTTGCACCTTGCTTTACTAGAGATCCTCCGACGATGCCTTAATTTATGAATATTCTTTGAGTGAACTTAACAACAACAAAGAATTATTATATCTTTTCGCGGCCCTTGGCATTTAAGATGTGTGGGGGCTAGTTCCACATGTAATTATTCAGTAGTTTCAAAATATTATGTAGTATATTATTTACGTAGTGTTTTAAATCAATTACATAGCAGAAAAATCTATAGGTGGGGACATGTTAACTCACTTTTGGTAAGTAGTTAAAAGATAAATGATGATTCACTTAATGTTTATTGTGATTTTTTATTTGTCAAGAGTACTAAATAGACAATGTTACGTGATACGCCGCGAGTATCTAATAATTTTTCTAATTTTACAATTAGAAGGATACACTGGTCAATTAGGTTGAAAATGGTGAAGGGCAAACTTGATATTACACAATGTGCTAATTAATTATGTATATGTGATACTAAAAATTATAAAGTCAGATAGTTTGGACTTCCCTTGATAAACATATAAATTAAGCACTAAATCAAACTTTCAACAGTCGTACAATTACATTAAAAATTATATTTTGGGTTCACTAATCAAATTAGGTATAATTTAATAATGGGGTGAGTTAAGCACAACGTAAATAAATAAATATATTGCCATGTCATTTTATAATCTAATGGGAAATTTCTCAAGAAATTCTTCTGTGGTTTACTTGGATGTTAAGTCTATATATTCTATATAAGGTGGACCAATGCACAAAAAATATATTCTAGTTCAAGTGTTGTATCTATTCAAATGTGTTTTGAATATTTGAAAATTAGTTGGTCGCAAACAATGATTGAAACTCAACGGTTAGAGTGGGAAAATCTGAAGTGTAGGTGGAATGCCGTTGGATTTCAAAATGCAGTTGGACCTGCTCTGATAAGTTTAAGGAATGCCGTTGGATTTCAAAATGCAATGCCAATGGAAAACTGAGCATAATGATATAATACAAGTAGTTGAATTGTAGCTTCTCCAAGTTTGAACAACATTGTGAGATGATCAATTTGACCTGAAAGTACAAAATGCATTAATGTATATATTATTTGGGTAATTCTATTTACACACTTTAGAAAATCTGAATGCACACTATCTACGTCGTTTGCATATAAATTTTCAAATAAAAGTTAAATTTTCGAATATAAATTTATGAAAAAAAGTAGTTGTTCAGACATAAATAATTGAATGAAATATATATATATATGAACAATTCTTTTTTTTTTTTCATAAATTTGTGTCAGAATATCAAAATTTTGTTCAAAATTTTATATCCGTACGAACAAATGGTATGTACTAAGATTTCGTATGGTGTACAAATAGAACTTCCCATTTATTGTGTATTTGGTAACGTTTACGTTTTCAGTTTATATTTACAAAAATTTTATAAACTGATTTTTGTTTATTTTTAGAAAAACATAAACTACAAACGCGTTTGATAATTGACAAAATGTTTAAAAAAATTTAAAAATATAAAAAATAGTGAGAAATGGCAAGTGGCGGCGGAAGACGATAGTGGAAAGTGGTGACGGTGGGTAGCTGGTGGTGATGGGTGGTGGCGGGTGGGTGGTGGTGGTGGATGGGTAGGTAACGGTGGCGGGTGGGTGGTGGTGGTGATGGGTGGTGGCGGATGGGTGGTGGTGGGTGGATGGGTAGGTAACGGTGACGGTGGGTAGCTGGTGGTGATGGGTGGTGGCGGGTGGTGATGGGTGGTGGCGGGTGGGTAACGGTGACGGTGGGTAGCTGGTGGTGATGGGTGGTGGCGGGTGGGTGGTGGTGGTGGATGGGTAGGTAACGGTGACGGGGGGTAGCTGGTGGTGATGGGTGGTGGCGGATGGGTGGTGGTGACGGTGGGTAGCTGGTGGTGATGGGTGGTGGCGGGTGGGTGGTGGTGGTGGATGGGTAGGTAACGGTGACGGTGGGTAGCTGGTGGTGATGGGTGGTGGCGGGTGGGTGGTGGTGGTGGATGGGTAGGTAACGGTGACGGTGGGTAGCTGGTGGTGATGGGTGGTGGCGGATGGGTGGTGGTGGTGGCAGGTGGGTGGCGGTGGTGGCAGGTGGGTGGCGGATGGCGGTTGGCAGGTGGTGGTGGCGGGTAGGTGGTGGTGATGGGTGGGTGGGTGGGTGACGCTGGCGGGTGGTGGGTGGTAGCGAGTGGGTGGTGGTGGCGGGTGGTGGGTGGTGGTGGCAGGTGGGTGGCGGATGGCGGGTGGTGGCGGGTGGGTGGTGATGGTGGGTGGATGGGTGAGGGTGACGATGGCGGGTGGTGGGTGGTACCGAGTGGGTGGTGGTGGTGAGTGGTGGTGGTGGTGGTGGTGAGTGGTGAGTGGTGGTGGCGGGTGGTGGGTGGCGGATGGCGGGTGGTGGCGGTGGCGGTGGCGATGGGTGGGTGGGTGGGTGATAGTGGCGGGTGGTAGGTGGTAACGAATGGGTGGTGGTGGGATTGGTGGTGGTGGTGGTGGTGGCAGGTGGGTGGCGGGTGGGTGGTGGTGGTGGTGGCAGGTGGGTGGCGGGTAGGTGGTGGGTGATGGTGATGGTGGTGGTGGTGGGTGGTGGTGGCGGCTGGATGGCAGGTGGCTAGTGGTGGATGGCGGTGGCAGGTAGATGGTAAGTGGTGGTGGCAAGTAGGCGACGGGTGGTGGTGGCGGGCGGTGGATGGTAGTGGCGGGTCGTCGGTGGATGGCAGGTGGCTGGTGGGTGGTGGTGGCGAGTAGGTGGCAGGTGGGTGGTGGCAGGTGGGTGGTGAGTGGTGGTGACAGGTGGTGGTGGGGGGTGGGTGGTGGTGGCGGAAGACGGTGGTGGAAAATGGTGGCGGATGGTGGCTAGTGTTGGGTGGTAAAAAAATAAAAAACTGAAAACTCAAAATGGAAACATATTTTTTGTGTTTTCATTTTTTGGCCAAATTTATAAACTGAGACCACTGATTTATAAATCAAAAATTTTACCAAACAAGTTTTTATTTGAGTTTTTTAAATTTTGTAAATATAAACAGAAAACTGAAAACGTAAGTGTTACCAAACAGCACGGGTTAATTACATTTTTATTCTCAAAGTTTGAGCTTTGTATTATTTTGGTTCTCAATATTTAAATTGTGTCAATCTAATCTCCATATTATTTAAATAATATTTATTTCACATTTTACTCACATTTTTCCTTTCACTTTCAAAATCCTTTCCTAAATCCACGATCTAAACATAGTCTTAGTGTACCACTTCAACTAAAAGTGGTATAAAAATATAATAAATTTAGCATAACTCATTTGATCATTATTGAATATGTGAATGATGAACTTGGTCACTAGTCAACGCGAACAACCTTGAACACCGTTGTAATATAAATAAGAATAAAAAAACTGAAGGACAAATAAATTAAGCATTTTTGTTTCTGCTATGCAAAAAAAGGATAAAAAAGGATGACCAATCCATCTTAAGCATAGCCATAGGAACTTCTACCTGTTGGCTGGAATTGGAAAACCGTCCGTATAAAAAAAAAAAGGAATTGGAAAGCCGTACGGAAGAGGCTTTCTAATTGTTTTTACTTCACTAAATTTTTAGTTTTATATATTTTTCTGAGTCAACTACATTCTCATAATGTGACATATAGAGAAGGAACTTCCCAGCAAACTTCTTGGCATTTTCAAGTTGTAGGTTTTCCCATGTATTCCTTAGTTTCAATACAGTTTTTCAAAGAAGATTGAGAGTAAACTACCAATTTAGGGACATTTTTTTAGCCTTATTAACACACTTGCGCAGTCACCAAAATTCTAGTTTTCACCCTTACACTTTCATCAAAATTTTATTTTGGTCTCTCTATGTAAAGACATCAATTGATTACCTTGAGAACTTATACTCATAATTACTTAAATATGTGCAAAACGAGAATCATATGTACTCGAGGTGAAGTCTTGAACACATTGATATATATATATATATATAAACTCTTAGATCATCAAGGATAAATAAATTAGTGTTTTTTTTTTCCCCCTAAACGAAAACGAGTAAAAAAGGGAAACCAGTACTCTGTGTCAAATCCTTTTCTAAACATAATCATAAGAATTCTACCCATTAGAGAGTTAGACAAGAGGAGTCTAAACTATTGATTTATCCAATAGTAAATTTTTAGTTTCCTTCACTACATTTTTAATTTTATATATTTTTCAAAGTCAACTACATTTATTATAATGTGACATGTAAATAAGGAGCTTCCAAGCAAACTTCTTAGCATAGGTTTTCCCCATGTATTCCTTAGTCAAATGTCTCAAATTTTGTTAATCACTTAAGGATTTCAATACTGTGTTTTTTAAAGAAAGATTGATAGTAAACTATTAATTTATCACAATTTTTTTTTAGTCAATTCTTTTGACCCCCAGTAATCAACTGTTTACTTTAACCGTTTGATTTCTATAGAAGGATATCTTGCATTTGAAAGTAACAATTTTTTTTTTCTTCTTGCTCACTAAGGAATATATATAACAAAAATATAAAACAATAGTTCATTGAATGCACTTCCTATTGGCATTGTGCATAAATTTTAGGGTTAACTATACTTAGTATTTATATATTTTATTAAAATTTCATTTTGGCTCTTTCATATTCAAATGTGAATGAACCCATTCCATTTTAAATTAAGTTACGACGTCACCTTTTGTTAGTGTGAAAGAGGCTGACAAAAATCAACAAGTGACATTTTCTCGCCTTGCCAGTCTATTTGTACTTTCACCAAAATCTTGCTTTGATCTCTTATACTTCTATCAAAAATTTACTTTTGGTCTCTCAATTTTTAATTGCACTCTCAGGGAAGAAGAAAAAAAAAAAAAACATCTCTAGCGCACATGCCAATTAATTAACGATGAATGAAACAGTGACAATGAAACTTAACTTAATGTGTAAGGAATTAATTGTCACAATTGAAAGTAGAGAATCAAAATGAAATTTTAGTAAAAATTTTAAGTCCATGTTTTGAACATATGGAAAGTAGTTGGCCCCAAGCGAGTGTTTAACCTCAATGGTTGGGAATGGAAAATCTGAAATGTGATGTAGCCCACAGTGGTATTATGGACCTTCTCTGATCAGCTCAAGGAATGCCGTCCGATTTCAAAATGCAACGTTGACACTGAACAGAAATCCAAAAAGAGAAATGCTATATCCCCTAATTGAAGTCCCCCGATTCCACCTCAAATAATGTGACTAAGATCCATGTAAAATGGTCCCACACTTCATTTTCTTTCATCTCTAACTCCCTAATCATTTTTTCATCCAAAATTGGCTGAATTGAAGCTCCGCCAAGTGGGATTGAGACAACATAATAATACGAATGCTTTGTTTGTTGTGTGGATTTGATTAAAAAATTAAAAAAAAAAAAAAAGATTGGAAAATTTTTCTTAATGATAAATGAGTTGAAATGAATTGATTGGTAGATTGTTAAAGCTTGATTTGAAAAACTTAAAAAATTTTGAAGGGTTAATTACACTTTTCACTTTCATAATTTGATTCAAATTTTACTTTAGTTTTTGTAATTTCAAATTTATCAATTTGGTCCCTACACTTTAAGTGTACTTTCAATTTGGTCATTTTTTTTTTTTAAATTGGAGATTAAAATTAATAATCTTGACACTTGTCAATTTTTTAAGTTGTACACGTAGACAAACAAATATTTGGATGAAAAGACTAAATTGAAACTGGACTTAAAGTATGGGAACTAAATTATTCAAATTGAAACAGTAGAGACTAAAGTAAATTTTGAATCAAACTATAAAGATAAAAAAGTGTAATTAACCAAATTTTAAATCATGTTCAAACTTCAAAAAATTATCGCATACTGGAAGGAGCTTCCACCAATATCACAAATGCATATGTTTTTCTATTGTCTCTCGTATACCCAACATCAATGTAATGGATTCTATTTTCCAACCAATCACAATAGAGAAAAGTATTATGTGACATCTACCTTCCCTATACCCGAAATTTCTTTTAAACTTGCTTGTTTATATTTTCGAACCAATGTGTAAACCGAGCTAAATTTTAGTTTAGTTTTTTGTAGTATATTTGAACTTATTGAGATGACTATTTGGTTTTGAAGTTTGTTTAGAAACATAACGAGTTGTTTTTATTCTTGTACGTGTTTTTCAAAAGTCCAACACAAATCAAATTCAAATAGTTTGGTTAATTTCATAACCTTAATAAATATCATTTTCCAACTTAAAAAAATGAATGTTTACTATTTGTAAGCAATAGAAAGCGTGTAATAAGACTTCATTTTTAACATTTGATTTGCATTAGATTGGTGCTCACTTGTTAAGTTGACAATTATATATTTATTTGTGTTCACATGATCATACACTTTCTTTTCTTTTCTTTTCTTTCCTTTTTTTTTTTTTTTTTTTTTTAATTTTAATTTTATACAATTTTGAGAGTTGACTATATTATCAAAATGTGATATTTTTGTAAAGAAGGATCATAGCATTTTAAGCTAGCATGTTTTCTGATGTATTCCTTAGCCAATAGTCCTTAGTCAAATGTCCTAAATATTGTTGGTTACTTAGATAAGGATTGTAGTAGTGTATTTTTTAAAGATAGATTGACCAAATTTTGTTCTAAAATCAATCATAAGATGATTTCTCATAATAATTGTGTGTGTCAATTTCTGACAACACTGCCAATCAAGCACTCAGCTGGAGAACACTGACAGAATAGATGTAGCCCGAATAACTTGTCACAGAAAGAAGAGATTCCGGTGGTGGTTCGTCCACCCGGGTACACTCCGATGATCGAGTCAGTTATCTCTCAAAGATAGCAAAAGTGCTTAACTCACTATTCAGAATATAAAAAGCATACCTTAGACCCATGGGGGTGCCTCTCTTTTATAGCCAGCACTTACCTAATCCCAATAGAAGCCTAGCTTCAATGGACTTAGGATTATTGCTAATCTTGGACTCCCAGTAGGATTGGGATAAACTCTCTAAGAGTCCTATCTTTACCCAAACTGAAGTCCTTTCCCATTCTAGGACTCTTGTCCCTTATTCGCTTATCCCGGATTCCGGTTTCTTCGCAGATAATCTCGGCCTAGCTGAGATCATCTCGGTGTCATGACCAAGACACGTGACACTCGGCTGACTCTTCGGTGTCACCTCGGCCACGTGTTGTCATTGAAAAATTATGCCCCCACAACTGTCCCCTAGGTTCTATTATCTCGGCATCCTGAGGTGATGGAACCTATATCATTCATTCATTTAATCATGACCTCGGTTTAATTTCAACTTGTAAATTTAAAATTTCAACAAATGTTAAACATGACCTCAATTTAACTTCAACTTGTAAATTTTAAATTTCAACAAGTGTTAAACATGACCTCGGTTTAACTTCAACTTGTAAATTTAAAATTTCAACAAGTGTTAAACTAATCTTAGCTTGTAAATTCCAACTCTCAAGCATCATTCTCCAGCCCTCTGCATGGCTTCCACCTACTCCTTTGTGGATCTTATATTAAAAGTCTTTAACTTAGGCTGAGCTTTTCTCTTCTCGGACTTAATCATCTAGGTCGAGATCTTATCTTCTGAAATTTGGGATCTGTTCACTTTAGGTTGAGCTCTTCTCTTCTCGGACCTAATCATCTAGGCCGAGATCGTGTCTTCTGGGATTCTCCATGCCCGACCTCCCGCGAAGGCCGGTGAGAATGTCCCTTAGTCCCGCCATGCTAAGGGACTGCAGGAACCGTTTTCTGCCCCCCTTTCTGGACACCTTTCTTGGCCGTTGGAATCGGCGTATCTTGTAGAGGGAACGGTGGCTGCATGACGTTGTTCTGCATTAGGAAATTGACGACCATTTGCAGGTCTGCCAATTTGTTTTCTATTCCCTTCATCTCGTCGTCCCTTAGTAAGCATCTATCTTTCTATACCTGAAGGTCGTCCTCGTTATAATACTAGCTTCGGTCCAATTTCTTCAGTACGCCACCCTCCTGGGCGACGTCCTTTCCTCCGTGATTCTTATCACGAGTCTCTTCGTTGCAGTTGTCTTTTTCAATGTCAAGGTCAATGTGTTTCTCGCTCCCAGTAGGGGTGTCGTTCCCAACCTTCTCTTTCTGTCCGTCGTTGGCCATCTATTCTCCTTTCTTTCCCACAAACGGCGCCAAATTGTGTGTGTCAATTTCTGACCACACTGCCAATCAAGCACTCAGTTGGAGAACACTGGCAGAATAGATATAGCCCGACCAACCTGTCACAGAAAGAAGAGATTCCGGCGGTTGTTCGTCCACCCGGGGGCATTCCGACAATCAAGTCAATTATTTCTAAGAGATAGCAAAAGTGCTTAACTCACTATTCAGAACATAAAAAGCATACCTTAGACCCATAGGGGTGCCTCTCTTTTATAGCCAACACTTACCTAATCCCAATGGAAACCTAGCTTCAATGGACTTAGGATTACTGCTAATCTTGGACTCCCAATAGGATTGGGATAAACTTTCTAAGAGTCCTATCTTTACCCAAACTGAAGTCCTTTCCTATTCTAGGACTCTTGTCCCTTATCCGCTTATCCCGGATTCCGGTTTCTTCGCAGATATCCTTGGCCTAGCCGAGATCATCTCGGTGTCATGACCAAGACACATAACACCTCGGCTGACACTTCGGTGTTACCTCGGCGACATGTTGCCATTCAAAAATTATGCCCCCACAATAATAATAATTATTATTGTATGATTATTAAATGAGTAGTTGGAATAGTGTAGTGATCCCTAATATTATCTCTGGTATTTAGTTAAAGCATGTAAAGATCAATTTTTCAAATGTGAAGCTAGCAAAAAAATTATATGCATTCAGAAAAAAATACTTTAAAAATGAAACGTATAATGTAAATTCAAATTTAATATAGTGTGGGTCATATTCAAAATAAATTTGATTCACACATTTCATTATTTGAGTAATTTTTAAAGTATTTTTTGTAAGTGCGTAGTATTGTTATGTTAATTTTAGAGTGAATTATAGCCATAGTCTCTCAAGCTTGACACCTATTTCATTTTAACCCCTGTAGTGTCAATTGTATCAATTATGTCCCTCAAGTTTCAATTTCAAATCAATTTAGTTCCTAAGCCTAAAATATAAGCCCAAAAGTTTGACTAATTACCAAAAGGCCCTATCTGTAATGCCCCAATTTTTTAATCCAAATGATAATACAACAATCATGGCTCTTTCAAGGAAAACTGAATATAAATCTCCAAACTTACATTACATGATACAATAGTTCTTCATGCAACAATACATTAATTCAACAACAATTAAATAAACAAATAAATACCCCCAAGGGTTTACAAGTTTCCAAGGCTTGAACCTGGTTACACAAAACAATTATTCAAACCCACATACATACAGCCCTTGGCTTACACACAGAGTCACAGCAAAATAAGAGTCTCGTACTCTCAACACACATTTCCTAGCCTTTAGTTAGGTGGCATCACCACATATTTTCCTGCACAAAAATCCCGTAGGGTGAGCATAAAGCCCAGTAGAGTATCCTCAACAAAGTATATACATTTTATACAAGTTTCAAGAGATGGGATGCACATGCTATGCTATGCCCTTTTTGATCTTACAAAAATATATATATATAACTCTAAGAAAATCCCTACCTCAAGTTTCGAAGAAGAAATGAGATGAAACCCCCAAAATCAACGGTGTCGAAACTCGATCTTCACCGCACACAACGAAGCTCTTGAGATGATACACAACTTTGATGAAGAACTTCGGTCTGACTCCTAACGGATTTGGAGGAATCAAAGAGAAAAGATGACTTCTAGAGAGAGAAGCTCTATATCTAGAAATTTTGGAGAGTTTTGGAGAGAGAGAGAGAACTGAAAAAGTGATATGAAATCTCCCCTTACGGACTGATATAACATGGTCCGCTTGAGCGTGAAATACACTTTCTCGTAAGCAATTTCGAATGCATTTTGCAATTTTGCTTTCAGCGAGCTGTCCGGGCAGCTTGACTCTCGTAAGTTGACCGGGTCAAAATCAGGATCGCTACAACCTTCCCCCCTTAAGGAATTTCGTTCTTGAAATTTCAAATCAAACTACCCAAACAAAGGGGGTTTCTAGCGATCAAAACCACACTATTTCATTTTAAAATCACAATAATAACTCTCAACCATCTTTTTTTTTTTTTTTTTTTTGCCATTTCCACCATGGTTATCTCATGAACAACAACCGTCCACATCAACCTAAACATTAAGCAAAGAAATAACAATCCGTAACTACTTCATGCTTAACATAACAACATGTGGTCAACAATTTTAACACATTTCCCTCAAACACTAGGGAATATTACAAGGAAAAACAACTTGAGCAATGTCAAACAAATCCGAATACTTAGAGCGGACTTTCGCCTCCCGTTCCCACGTCGCTTCTTTAACCCCATGGTGTCTCCACAACACCTTTACCAACGGTATAGTTTTACCTCGTACCACTTGCTCCCGGGTATCTAATATTTGAATCGGTCGTTCTTCGTAAGAGGCATCCTCATCTACCTCCAAGTCAACCCAATCAAACACATGAGAAGGGTCGGGTTCATACTTCCTAAGCATAGCTACATGAAACACGTTGTGAACTTCCAAAAGTTGTGGCGGTAAAGCTAACTGGTATGCCACTTCCCCAATTTGCTCTAAGATCTCAAAAGGCCCAATGAACATTGGAGATAATTTGCCACTCTTACCAAATCTCATCAAACCCCGCCTTGGTGAGATTTTTAGAAACACATGGTCACCAACTTCAAAAAATAAAGGTCGTCTCCTCTTATCGGCATAACTCTTTTGTCGGCTTTGGGCCATAGCTAACCTCTTCCGAATGAGAACAACTTTCTCGGTTGTCTCTCTAACAATTTCCGGACCTAGTAATGATGTATGACCCATTTCGGCCCAACAACCTAGTGATCTACAAGATCCGCCATACAAGGCCTCCAATAATGCCATCCCAATATTAGCTTGGTAACTATTGTTGTAAGCAAACTCAATCAATGGTAAGTGCATTTCCCAAGACCCCTTAAAATTAAGGACACAAGCTCTAAGCATGTCCTCCAAAATCTGAATGGTACGTTCTGACTGTCCATCGGTTTGAGGATGATAAGCGGTGCAAAGAGTCAACTTAGTTCCCAACGCCTCTTAAAGGCTTTGCCATAACCGGGCAGTAAAACGAGGATCCCTATCCGACACAATAGTCACAGGGACTCCATGAAGTCGAACTATCTCTCTAATGTACAACTCTGCCAAGCGTTCAACTGAGTCGTTGGTGCACATCGGAATGAAATGGGTAGACTTACACAACCTATCAACAATCACCCAAACAGCATTATTGCCTCGTTGTGTTCTAGGAAGCCCAACTACAAAATCCATGGTAACACGCTCCCATTTCCACTAGGTTATCGGTAAGGATTGTAACAAACCCGCTGGTCTTTGGTATTCGGCCTTCACTTGTTGACAAGTAAGGCACTTCGATACAAATAAAGTGACATCCCGTTTCATACCCCTCCACCAAAATTGACGACTAAGATCATGATACATTTTAGTGTCTCCCAGGTGTACCGCAAAGCGTGAGTGATGGAGCTCCCGAAGTACCTCCTCTCTACAAGATTCTGGTATAAACAAACGGTCTAGGTAACGTACATTCAGATCCGAGTGAACGTTCAAACCTTTCTCTTCCTTCCTATTAGAAATCTTAACACGGATTGATTCCACATCACGGTCTCCTCGTTGTGCCTCTATGACCTTACTAACCAAGGTAGGTTGAGCATTCAAAGTAAACAAGGTAGCACTCTCTCCGGACTTACCCAAGTGTAAATCAAACTTGCCAATAACATCTAGCATATTCCATTCCCGAATGGCCACACTTGCCAAACTACTCACAGATTTTTGACTCAAAGCATTGGCCACCACATTGGCTTTCTCTGGATGATAGTGTAACTCAAAGTCATAATCCTCCATAAATTCTATCCACCTCCGTTGTCGTAAATTCAAGTCTTTTTGAGAAAACAAATATTTTAGACTCTTATGATCGGAGAAGACTTCAAACTTCTCACCGTACAAGTAATGCCTCCAAATTTTCAAAGCAAAAATCACCGTTGCTAATTCTAGATCATGGGTGGGGTAATTTTTCTCATGAGTTTTCAATTGTCATGAATCGTAGGCCACAACTTTTCCCTCTTGCATCAAGACACAACCAAGTCCGTCCCTAGACGCATCACAATAGACAGTGTAATTCAAACCCCTTTCTGGAATTATCAAAACCGGTGTGGTACTCAATCGAGTCTTAAGCTCTTGGAATGACTTTTCAGTAGCCTCACTCGACACAAATTTGATACCCTTTCTAGTCAACCTAGTCAAAGGTGCAGCTAGTCTAGAGAAGTCCCTTACAAAACATCGATAATATCTCGCTAATCCCAAGAAATTCCGGATTTCAAAAACATTCTTGGGTGGTTCCCAATCCTGTACATCATCTATCTTTGAGGAGTCCACAGTCACTCCCTCTCTAGACACTACATGCCCCAAAAACTTCACCTTTATTAACCAAAACTCGCATTTTTCAAATTTGGCATACAATTGGTGCTCACTAAGTAAACCCAGTGCTACCCGCAAGTGAGTCTCATGTTCCTCTTCAGAGGTTGAATAAATCAAGATGTCGTCCACAAAGACGACCATAAAACGGTCCAAGTATTCCCAAAAAATTTTGTTCACCAAATCCATAAAGGAAGCCGGCGCATTGGTCAACCCAAAAGGCATTACAAGGAATTCATAGTGGCCATAACGAGTATGAAAGGCCATCTTCTAAATGTCCTCCTCCCGAACTCTCAACTGATGGTACCCCGACCTCAAATCTATTTTTGAGAAGCAACGAGACCCTCTAAGTTGGTCAAACAAATCATCTATTCTGGGTAGAGGATACTTGTTCTTAACTGTAACTCTATTCAACTTGCGGTAATCAATACACAACCACAATGACCCATCCTTCTTCTTCGCAAAGAGAGGCGGCGCTCCCTAAGGCGATGTACTAGGGCGAATGAAGCCCTTGTCTAAAAGTTCTTGGAGTTGAATCTTCAACTCATGCAATTTAGCGGGTGCAAATCTATACGGTGACATGGAAATCGATGCCGTGCCAGGCACTAATTCAATGGAGAACTCGATCTCCCGGTGAGGTGGTAAACTAGTAAGATCTTCTGGAAAGACATCCGGGTATTCACAAACTACCCTTGGTACCTCAACATGAGCCCCGTCACTCTCACTATCCAAGAGAGTTGTAATAAGGCCACTAAGCTTGCTCTTACTACAAAGGTCACAAACTGGCGACAAGGCTTTATCAACTCGATTCCCCAGAAAATAGAAACGATCACTACTTGAAGTGCACACCGTAACTCTCTGACGGTAACAATCAATTACAGCTTGATAAGAACACAACCAGTCCATGCCTATAATGACATCAAAATTCGACATATCTAGCAACACAAAAACAAACAGATGTCGATGCCCGGCAACTTCTATTTCACAATCATGACAACCCCGGTCTAAATCAACTGTACCCCCAATAGGTGACTCTACTCTGAGTGGAGGCACTAACCGTGCTACCTCTAACCCCAATGCAGAAGCAAATGCAGTAGATATAAATGAATGAGACGCACCCGTGTCTATCAATACATTAGCCAAATAATTACACACAACAAAAATACCTCTCACAACTGAGGATTCTGGAAACTATTCTGGCACGGTAACAGCATACATACGCTCCTGTGGTCCCTGATTAACTTGCTCCCCTCTCGGAGCATAGGCCTGTTGTACTGACTGAACCGAAGCGGCTCCCTGATTAACTCGCGAAGCTTGGACTGATTGAGCCTGCTGGTGGCTCTGAGTCTGCCTCGACCTTGATGCGCTAAATGCGTCTCCCAACTGTGGGCAAGTTCTCTTCATATGCCCCGGCTGACCACACTTATAACAATTAAACCCTTGACCTTTATTCTGAGACTGAGCCTGACTTTAAGATCGGTTAGGTGGTGGTAACATTAACTGCCATTCTCTTTTCTGTGGGCATGAGAAGGCTTTGTGACCCGGTTGGCCACACTTGAAACACGAGAAGCTACTCAATGCACTTTTTCCTGGACCCGCACTAGACAAAGGAAAAGTGGATCTTGACTGCTGTGGTTGGGACTTGGATGGATAGGTGTTCCAGCTCTTCTTGTTTTGCCTATAGTCTCCTTGAGACTATTGGCCCCTAGACCTCGAACTCCGAAGCCTCTCCTCCTCGACTTGTATGGAAATTTCTACGTGTGTTGCCGTCTCCATAAGACGCTCATATTCCCGAATCATATTTCTGACAAGCTTGAACATAATTTTTGTTTTCAATTTCTTTTCAAATTCAATGCAACGACGCTCTTCCGTTGCCACCAACTCTGGTGAAAATCTGGACAAACTAGAGAAAACCGTCTCAAACTTGGCCACGGGCATGTTGAGTTGTTTGAGGTATTTAAACTCTTGCCTTAATCTCTCCCTAGCAGTGGGAGATATGTACTTATCTTGGAAAGCAACCGCAAAGGCTTCCCATGTCGGCTCCACTGTACCCTTGGAATATTTCCACCATTGACCCGCGTCTCCCTTAAAGTAGTAACTCGCTAGAGTCACTGTGAGAACCCGAATACACAAATCAAGTAAATAATTAAATAATAATAATTTCACAATCTCAAATATTTTGATGGTGAATCCTAAAGTGCAAATTAAATATTTTGAGGGTCTTTTAATTAATTTTAAACCTAAAATAAATTTATGGTGGAAATCTCTAATTTAGAGGCAAGATTTATTATTTTAAAAAAATAAAATAAAATTAAGTGTCAAATTAGTAAGCATATTTTGATCTAATAATATTTGTATTTTATTTAAATTAATGGAGAGAGAAAATAAATTAAAACAAAAGATAATATTTTAGGGCCTTTTGTGTAGATACATAATGTAACCCAGGTTGCCTAATATATTCTATAGCAGCAGCAGGAGGCAGCCACGGGAGAGAGAGAGGTTGAGAGAAAAGAAGAAGAAGAAAAAAAAAAAAAAAAATAGGGGTTGCAAACAAGGAAGGATTTTTGGGTGTGTGGTAGGTCTTTATCTTTCTTCTTCCTTTTGGTTTTGTTCATTATCCTTACTCTATTATTATTTAGTTCATTGATGGAGAGGTTGTAGGTTTATATATTTGGTATATATATATTGTTAAGAAATCTGAGGAGTTAAATTCATGTATAAAGAATGGGTGCCATTCTTAGTCAAAAAATTCTACATAGAATCACAAACTTTAAAAATCAAGAAACTATATCAAATGGATGAATTTTAAATTTAAATTTTTACAGTAGATTAATTACATATTGAATTGCATATATGAATTTTCTCATAATTTTTGGGAGTCAAAATCCATATAAACTGATGCATTCAAATCTGTCCAGAAAACTGGTTTTAAACAGTAAGTTCGGGAGCGTTGCTCTCTTTGGGTATAAATCCGAAAATTATCAAATTAGTGTCATAAGAACCGGTTATGAGTCTAGTTTCGTACGTTTTTGGCCTTGCGTTGATTGCTCATGTAGACTAAGGTAACCATTAATTTCTTTAAAGTGCTGCAGAAAACAACCTGGTTAGATATAATTAATTGTAGATAATTATTTTGATAAGCAAATCAAGTGAAACCATTTGGGTTTGAAACTTAGGATGTATTAGTTGATATCTGGAGGGTATTAGAATTTTTTGAACAACGTGGAGTGGGTTTTTAATTTTCAAAGTTAGCGAATAGATTAGGAAAACTAGTTTAAAATTCTGTTTTATCTTAAAGTTACTTTTAATTAAGTTTCGATTTGAACCCATGTCTTGGATGATTTTAGACCTTGAAGAACAGGAACTTAGATAATATTTAAGAGTAACAGTGAGTTGGGTTGAGCCGTGTTAGTGCGCTTTAGTTTGGGGTTACTTAGTTCTTATTCTTTAATATTTTTAAATTAATAGTGATGTGTAGTGTTCATATTTGATTCAGGGCACTAGTTGGACTTTCATACTCTATTCGAGGATTATATTATTTCATTTTCAGGTGAATAGTTTTATGCTACATATTTTTATAAATGTACCCCTATCCTGAACTGTTGGAAAAATTAAATTGTTATTTCAGGACTAAACTATTTTGATAAATTATTATATTATCAATGGAATCAAATTATTTCTGAAACATGTGTGAACTTGGCATACTGTAAACTATTTGTTTTGGTCTCATGTTTATAATGATGAACTACCATGTTTTGCGAAACTGATGTGTATTGATTATTGGGACCATCTGTGTATTTAGTCAAGGGAAATTATTCCACTATGTGTGGTGACTCTGGCCACTAGGGAATAGATCCGGGTTGGGCCGTGATGACTCTAGTGCTCAACGATTGTAAGGAAAAGACCTAGATTAAGCTAGGTGACCTTTAATCGGATCGTCTTAGAGAAAAGGCTCGGGTTGCCACCCTGAGGATGACTCTTAGTTCGGTATTGGATCCAACGGGGCTTATAGCCTTGAGAACTGTGTGGCATGTTACTTGTTATTTCTTGGTACCTAGAAAATTATTGGTGTTCATGTTGTAATCTGTTTTAAGTGAAAAATGTCATTTATCATGTTCTTGAGAGACATGAGTATTTTAACTATTGAACTGTGGAACCTTCTTTTTGAAACAGATTCTCTTTACCAAATTGTATGCCAATCTAGTTTCTGTGATATATGTCTTATCCCTGTTTCTGTGATATATGTCTTATCCAAATTGTATCCCTGTTTTCAAAACTGTATATACTATACATGTTGCTACTCACTGAGCTATCAGCTGACTTAGTTGTTTACCATTTCCAGGTGTTAGAAGGACTTAGAGTGGACTCATGGCATAGCGGGGACTCGATTGCATGGACTTCTAGGACATTCATTTATTTTAGAGTGTTATGTCAAGTTTGTGCATATTTATTTATTTATTTTTTATTGGGATTCATTTAGGATTATTTTGATATGTGGGCTATTTATATTGCATAAGTTTGGATGGTTTTGATTACGGTTGATTTTGCCGTTTATAATTGTGGCATATCACTGGATTGAGTTTTGATTATTTATTATTGGACTATTGTTTAGTTGTTCAATGTGATTATGGATTCGTGTTTAGGCTTACGTGTGCCTTAGGCTAAGGCCTTGTGGGCCACGACCGATCATACCCGAGTTTGGGGTGTGACAGTCACTCTTAGTTCACTATCTTCAATGTGAAGCATTTCAAATGTCTTCACAGTTTGTTCAAGCCACTCATCTGCTTTCTTGGGCTCGGGGTCACCATGAAACTCATCCGGTTTGGCTCGCAAGAACTCTCTAGTAAGGAAACTTGCCATTGACTCCACGGTGTTCTCTCAGGCTTGATTCTCCACCCTTAACAAGTTCGTAGACTCGCTTAAAGCCCCTGCCATTTCTCGAGCTAGGGCCCCCATTGTGGTTTGTCCCGGGATTCCCGCCTGCCCCACTTGTTCGGCCATATTAGCTTGGCCGAACTCTTCCTCTTGCACCGGAACCTCATGGGCCAGTATCTCATGCACACCTCAGCGAGCCCTACCACACCTCCTGCCTCTACCACCACGGGTTTGATCTCTTCCTAACATCCTATAAATGATAATAGAATAAATTTAGCACACTAACCCACACGTGCCCACAACTTGCCTTACACGTTTGATCACAATAATTATATATATTCATCTACCATATAACAATTAAATTTCACCCCACATAAGCACTTAGTCATGTTAACACATACGAATTATACTCTTATGATGAGATTTGTCCCATGAAAAATCAAGAATTCTTAGTAGAATGAGTATTGATCAAGTACCCTTCTAATAAGACCTCAAGGAATTTAACAAGCGCAAACAACATCCCAAAAGTCCAATCCCATACCCATTTAGTCACATAAGCATTTTATCACATAGTCACAAAATGTATAATACTTCCTAAGCATGCTAAATGAACCCATTGTGGTTAAATAACCACTTTTCACGAGCTTCAAGTATTCAAACCCGGTAGCTCTGATACCAAGTTGTAACGCCCCAATTTTTATACCCAAATGATAATACGATAACCATGGTTCTTTAAAGTAAAACTGAAAATAAATCCCTACACTTGCATTACATGATACAAATAGTTTTCAGGCGATAATACATTCACTTCAAATCAAAATAACATAAACAAATAGATACCCCCAAGGGTTTACAAGTTTCCAAGGCTTAGTCCTGGTTACACAAAATGGCTATTCAAACCCACACAAATACAGCCATTGGCTTACAAACAGAGTTACAGCAAAATGAGAGCCTTGTACTCTCAACACATATTTCCTCACCTTTAGTTAGGCGGAATCACCATATCTTTGCTGCACAAAAATCCCATAGGGTGAGCATAAAGCTTAGTAGTAAATTCTTAACAAAGTATATACATTTTATATAAGTCTCAAGAGATGAACACACATGTCATGCTATGTCTTTTTGCAAATAAATCATATATTCATCTTTTGAAAACCATCATGCTCAATGATGCTATGAAATGTCCATTGTTCAAAACTTAACAATTTCATTCAAGGGGCGGTAAATACAATTCTGGTAATCCCTGGGTTGGTGTCTGCAAGTAGACTATACGAGTACTACCAAATTGTCATTTTTACCGGTATTAACCGGAAGGCTCGACATCTATCCGCACGGGTTTTCGGTCTTTCATCCCGGACTCTCAAGCCAACTTATTCAATATCATCTACAGCACCTATCAAGACTTACTAACGTATTTACCCCAAAACGATTCCATGAAAAACTTGTTTATCAACATTCTTTTCTCAATGCAAGTTTTCAAATCAACTTTCAATGTTTAATGTAATCAAATGAATTGATATGCAAATTTCACAAGATGAACATAAATACTTTTATATCAATTCATCATCCAAAGAATAACACAATTCCCTCTTCTCAAGTATTCTCAATAATTAGTCATTTCAAGACTATTTCAACGTTTTGAACAATAATTTCCAAAATGAACAACAATTTTCATATTCCCTGAAATTCATCATTTATATAAATATAAATAAGAAAATTTTCAAACATCCATTTATTTTGACAGACAAAATAAATATAACAATATCATTCGTGGATTTTCAATCTCTTTTAAAAATCTCCAATTTCTAGGTTTTCTCACCAAAACTATACAACTCAAATCTTTTGAAAGAAAACTTTCCAAAATCATATTTTCTTCAATCAACGAATATCAAAACTCATAAGATCATTTTAAAAGAATAAGAGACAAACCCACTTTCAAAATCGCTCAACTTCTTGAATCAACAATCAATTTTCAAAGCTAACGAAGGATGATTTTGAAAATCATCTAGATCTTGCAATATATATATATAACTCTAAGAAAATCCCTACCTCAAGTATTGAAGAAGAATTGAGATGAAACCCCAAAATCAACGATGCCTAAACTCGATCTTCACCACACACAACGAAGCCCTCGAGATGATAACCAACTTTGGTGAAGAACTTAGGTCTAAATCCCAATGGATTTGGAGAAATCAAAGAGAGAAGATGACTTCTAGAGAGAGAAGCTGCCGATTTGGAATTCTGGAGAGTTTTAGAGAGAGAGAGAGAAGACTGAAAAAGTGATTTGAAATATCAGATTCACGAACTGATATAACATGGTCCACTCGAGCGTGGAAAGCCCCGTTCGAGCGCCAAATACACCTTCCTAATACTTTTGCAGACAAGTCAAACTTCTGGAACCAAACATTCTCTGCTTGAGGGCATAAACGGCCGCTCGAGCGGACAAGCAACTTCGAATGCATTTTGTATTTTTGCTTCGTGGGCACTGCTCCTCAACCCCGCCAGGGCGCTGCCCTCGGAATCGCCAAGGGGCACGAGCTGACCGGGCAGCTCAATCCCCGACATAGTCAGCAAAGTGGCAAAACATGAAAGATACACTACAACCCGATACAAACATGAGACATTACCTATTCCAAACACTGCTACAACCTGATAACCAAAATAAGGGGAATACAGGGAACTAAGATATATAACACCATTCAAAACCATACCAGCCTGAGCCTGGAAGACCACAAAGAATCGGGTCAAAACCGGGATTGCTACAGTTTCCTCCGAAGCTGCTCCCATTCTTGCCCGTATCCAGGCGTTGCACCCTGGTACCTTTACTACTTTAAACGTTCCTAGATCTATGGTGCAGACAGCGCTGCTGGAGTCACTTGCTAGCTTCATTCGTGACCTTGCTGCTAAGAAGATTCTAACAACCCCTAGCAAGTTCGTGGAAGGTGCTGAGGCCAACTTGAGCAGCTTTGAGAGGAATGGTTTGGACCTATTGTGGATGAGGGATAGGCTTTAGGCAGTCGATGGTTTCCATGAACATGCAGATAATGTTGCGATGATTACATCTTTGGAGGAGACTATTAAGGAGTGTGAAGGTGCCGTGGAGTAGCATCAGCAGAACCTGGCTCGGTTTAAAGAGAAAGACTCTGCGCTGGTTGCTCATCTACCTAGGGATATGACCCTGATTGACTCCCTCATAAAGGGTTTGATTTGATTTAGTATGACTATGTTATGGCTCTTTTTCTTTGTACTTTTGCTATCTTTTTTTCTTTCTTCTTTGCCTTTTGAACATTGTAATCATGCTATGGAAAACTTTGATGTTTATGAGAAACAAAGATGTTGAGTCTTACTTTATTGCATTCTTTTCATTGCCTTTACATATCTTCTAAGGCTAAACAAAACTCTTGCTATGAATGGAACTCCGCCATGACTAAGTTTTTACAAGGCTAAAATTTCACTAAGTATGGAAAACTTTCCTCGCACTAAGTGTTAGAAGGGTAACAGGTTTACTGAGTGTATGACGGTTTCTTTATACTTTGCTTTGGAAGTATTAACAAAGAAACTTACAACTCTTTTTTCTAGACAAAAGAAATTAAGGAAAATACTCTTTGACATACTTGGCATTGATAGGGCCAGTTCTGAACCCATCATCTACTCTTGTCAACTTGTAGTACCCGCTGCTACTTGCCTCATCAACTTTGTAGGGGCCTTCCCATCTGGGTGAGAACTTGGGGATTGGTTGCCCCCGCATGATTGCGTCCACTGTCTTCCATACCAAGTCCCTCTCCTTGAACTCCCTATGTTGAACAGACTGATTGTAGGCGCGAGCTATAGACTGATGATACGTTTCCATTGCCCGCGAGGCCCGATCCCTTCTTTTTTTGGCTGCCTCTATGTCGTTCTTTCTACTGTCTAGAATTAAGTGTACTGACATAGCCATTCATGTTGAGGGTACTGCCAACTCAACTGAAAACACAGCTTCGGACCCATATACTAGGGGAAATGGGGTTACCTGAGTTGGCCTCCTCTTTGACGTTCTATACACCCAGAGTGCTACATAGAGTTGTTCAAACCATATGTCCCCTGCTTCATCCATCATTTTACTCAATATTCGGATGAGAGTTTTGTTGGTTATCTTAGCTTGTCTGTTCCCTTGTGGGTAGTATAGAGTAGACTTGTGGTGCTTGATCTAATAAGTGTCCAACAATCTTCCCACATGGCGGTTCACAAAGGGGGTCTCATTATTAAACAACATCACCTTAGGTATGCCAAACCTACAGATTATGTTTTCTTTGATGAAGTTGGCCACTCTTGCCCCATCTGCCTCCCTCATCGATATAGCCTTTACCCACTTGGTATTAACTTCAGTCGCTGCAAGTATCTATCTATAGCCTTTGGATTGCTGCGCTATAAGACCCACCAGGTCAAATGCCCAAGTATAAAACGGGTAAGAAGTCTTGATGTTGTATAGTTCAACCGCCGGTGCATGTATGAAGTTCCAAACTTCTGGTAGGATTGGCATCTCCTCACAAAGTTTTTAGCATCTTCTTCTATTGTCGGCTAATAGTAGCCGAGGTGAATGAGATGTCCATATAATCGCTGCCCTCCTTGATGCTATATCTTGTAGGCTTTCCTCAACACCTCATTTGCCTCATCTTTTGATAAACACGCCAAAGGTTCCTCTTCAAAGCTTCTTCAGTACAGCTTGCCTTAGTCAAGGAAGAAGCGGAGGGCCCGCCTCTTAACTCTGATTGTATCGGCTTTGTTCTCAGGCAGTGTGCCTCAATATATGGTTGCTTTCATTCTTCACTGCTTAAGAAATGGGCTTCCTATTCCTTAGGATGAGACTGACACTTTGCACATTACCTTTGCAACTTAGTACTTTCATTTTCCATCTCTGGCCAGTAATACCCTTGCCTCTGTATCCGTCAATATAGACTAATATCTCTATCTCCACAGGACTTAGCATGGATCTGCTTAAGTCTGTAAGTTGCTTCTTGTCTGCTGATGCACCTTGTCAGCAGGTTGTTGGGACTGCGAAAATATAACTCTCTTCTGAGGAGCAGAAATAATGCAAATTTTACTGGTCTGATTGTTCCCTGGCTTGTTTTCAACTGCTGGATTATATCTGCTTTCCACCCCTCAGCATCTTGCTCTGTATGTTCTTCGGCTAATACTACTGGTGTTGTTCTTTTCTCGATAACGATGGCTATACTATTATCTGGTATATCCACATTTGCCTCCAGTGTAGCCAAGGCATCGAGGAAACGGTTGTGTGTTCGGGGGGTATGCTGGATTTGGACATCATCAAACTGAGTGAGCAACCTTTGAACCACGGTGCAATATGGGGCCAACAAAGGCTCCTTTAATGCAAAATCACCCATTGTTTACTTGACAACTAGCTTGGAGTCGCCCCAAATTTTCAACTTGCGGAGGCCCTTTTTTTGGGCAGCTATTAGACCTAGTATCAACGCTTCATATTCGGCCTCGTTATTTGAACATTCAAAGTCAAGCTTATATGATAGATGAAACTTCTCTCATTCTTGACTGGTTAGTGTTATGCTAGCTCCACCTTTCCCAACTCCGGAAGCTCCATCAAATTTTAAGTCCCAATAAGTCTCAACTGTAGCTGCTGAGACGTGGACCTCACCTAGTAGAGGTACCTCTGCAGGTTCATGTTTACCAGATGGGAATTGGGCCAGTAAGTCTGCAAGTGCTTGGCTCTTAATAGCTTTGGGAGTAACACAAGTGATGTCATATTCTGTTAGAGCCAAAAGTCACCTTGTCATTCTTCTAGTCAGAGCGGGCTTGCTAAGCAAGTAGCGAACTGGATCACTCCAGGTCACAACCTAGATCGAGCGTGCCAAAAAAAAATGGCGTAACTTCTGCACTGTGAAGATTAAGGCTAAACAATACCTCTCAATTGGGGTATATCGCGACTTGACACCATTAACTTTGTGACTAATGCAATAGACTGGTTTTTCAATGCCATCTATGTCTTGGACAAGTAGAGCTCCAATAGACTGAGGTGTAGAGATCAGGTACAGTAGTAGATTCTTTTCAGGGTATGAGACAATCATTGTAAGTGGAGACGTAAGTGCTTTCTTCACTATATAAAATGCATGTTGGTGTTCTTGCAACCATTCAAACTTATGATTCCCTTTCAGTAGTGTCCCAAAGGAAAATGTTATCTCAGCAAGGGCTGGAATGAACCTCCTTAGGTATGATACTTTGCCTAGGAATTTCTTCAAGGCCTTTTGAGAGTGTGGCATTGGCATCTCCATGATTGACTTGATCTTATCCCTATCTACTTTGATCCATCGCTGGTGTACAAGAAAGCCAAGGAACTTGCCGGCGGTAACTCCGAAGGCACACTTGAGAGGGTTCATCTTTAGGCAGAATTTGCAGCAATGCAGAAAAAACTTTTTCCAAGTCGCAGAGGTATCAGTTTGCCTCAGTAGACTTAACCACCAGATCATTCACATATACTTTCACTTCATGATGCAACATGTCATGGAACACCGCAGTCATAGCCCGTTGGTAGGTTGCCCCCGTGTTTTTTAAACCGAAGGTGTCACGACCCAAACCCGCCCCTATAGGTTTAGTGTCATAACCGGCCAGAAATCCTCGGATTACCAAAGGCCTCTAAACAGAATAACTTATAAATAGGGGCTGAGGAAGTAGATATAGAAACATACATAGTCCATTGAGCTGTCGAGACATATATGGGATATAAATTTTAAACCTATTACACATACGTGACGTCATAATGCAGGTCTTACGTCACATTCAATATAGATGTAGCCAAAAAGGGACTTAGCCTAATATACACATAACAGAAAACTTGTTCATAATTCAAAGAAGACAAGGTCTTAAACATATGCCATTTAAACTTGACTTGCTCACAAAAGGGAACCTCCTTGAAGGCACAACGGCTGGCTGAAAAAACTGAGACACCAGATCCTTAACTCTAAGTCTGGTCACGCACCTGATCACCTACATACATAATATAAATAGTGAGTGGAAGCCTAATGAATAATAACAGAGTGAAGAGTTTAAATGAATGTCGTCCATACCAGTTACTGAAAACAAAATTCAGTGGTTATCAGAAATGGATTCACAATCATGTTCATAAATTATAGTTTATAATAGATTCAGAATCAGAATCATATTCATAATTAGAATTTGCAGTTAATCTTACGTGGTATATTCATTAGCACTTGCAGAAACAGTTAACCCATAAAGAGATGGCCGTAAAGGCATATAGTTGACTTACGTGCACGGAGATGGTACAGTTGGCTCATGAGATGTACAGTCGGCCCATAATTGGGACATATACAGAAGGATCCATAACAGTTGGCTCATGAGACGTACAGTTGACCCATAATTTGGACATAATAGAATAGATAACAAATGCCATCTGAAGCTAATGATGCCATGAGTACATTTCAGAAACATTGGACAACCATTCATTCATACAAAAAATAATATTTTAGAAAACATATCATCTTATATCATTTAGAAAATACTTATAAATTAAACATAACTTTACAAAGTTATTACTAACAGATGGCTCCAAAGCAGATGGACAGTATAGATAACCGAATAGCATACGACGTGTGACCTACACAACTCATAACAGATATACATTTGAAACATACGCTGAAGATATACTTTACTCATTACGTTCCATTCTTAGCGTGTTATCAGCCCTTATCCTCATTATTGAGTCTTAATCTTAGCTTAGGAATACCTAGGATGCAAAAATGTATTTGAAAATACTTAGTCAAAAATGCTGGAAATAGGGGCCCCACTCAAGCGCAACTTCCTTCGCTCGAGCGAACACATAAACATGTGAGGGGTTGCTCGAGCGCAACTTCCTTTGCTTGAGTGGTTTGCAAACTTTGAAAAGGTACTGGTTATGTGATTTTCACGCTCGATGGACACTCGACGGTCGCTCGAGCGTGAGACTTAGGTCCTCGCTCGAGCGCAAGTCTTGTCGCTCGAGCGGTTTACAAAAACATGAAACTTCTGGGAGCTTGCATTTCACGCTCGAGTGAGATTCCAGTCGCTCGAGCGGAAGTGTAAGATCACAGAGTGGTCGCTCGAGTGGAGAATCTGTCGCTCAAGCGGAAAAGCAAAATCTATAATTTCCAAATTACACTCCCTAGCTTAAGACTTGAATTCAAAGTTGAAATTTATGATCTTTTGGGCCAAAAACTGAAGGGAACTTGTACAAACTTATTAAACATGGTGAATTTCGCAAAATCAAGCCTAAAAGCTTTGCCAATTGAATTAAACCAAACTTAAAATGGTAAAAATCATAACATTACACATCATGCATTTAAAGATGCAAGTTTAAAGCTTTCAAAATATGATCAAATGAAACAAATTGATGGAAAACAAGATGAATTCTCAAAACTAAGGTAGAATGATAACATGCATCGGAGAATTCTTTGAAAACTTCCTCAAGATGCCATGATATAGACATGCATGCATGATATGATCTATATTATTTCATTTTAGCTCAATTCTAGCATTACACAGCTTAATTCTTTGAATTCATGTGCTAAGTGACTCAATCCCAAAACTAGAAGGTTGAATTCTTATCTTAGATGATCAATTACACTCTAAATAATTAATTGTTTGAAGTCCCAAGCCAAAACCTCCAAGTTCTCTAGCAATTCCCTTGTTGATCACTTCTCTCTTGGCCTCTCTTTCTCTCTCTCTCTCTCTCTCTCTCTCTCTCTCTCACACATTTGTAGGCTCAAGAGATGCGGAAATGAGTGTGTATATAATATTCTTGAGTCATTTCTTGGCCTTATATAGGCTTGTTAGAGAATATCATCAGTGGCGAATTAATTGCTATTAATTATTCTAATTTAATTCGTTCCGAATCGAATCTTAATTAAATCTACCATAAAATTTTAAAAATTCTAACTAACACATAATTCAAGTTAATTTCACAATCGAATGCCAATAAGGCATTCAACTCACAAAATAGAACAAAACGACAAACAGATATTTCTACGATGGACAGATAGAAACACAAATAATGTCGTACACATATACAAATAAATTCATAATGTCATCTTAATTCTTCTTAGGCATAATTAATCCTGGATTAAAGGCTAATCATAGGTCAGGGTTGTTATAGTCTTCCTCCCTTAAAGAGTTTGGTTTTCCAAACTCGGATTACCTTCATTTTGGAAGAATGTTGGGTCCAACGGAAACAAATCTGGATATCTCTTCATCATATCTTCTTCTGTTTCCCATGTAGCGAAAGTTCCTCCGTGGTTTTGCTAATAAACTTTTACCAATGGTATTTCTTTGTTCCTCAATCTTTTGATCCGGTGGCTCACAATCTAAATTGGCCTCTCTTCGTACGTAAAATCGTCTTTCAAAAGCACATGGGTCAGCTCAATTACATGTAATGGGTCTCTCAAATAATCCCAAAGCATAAAAACATGAAAAACATTGTGCATATGTTCCATGACCGGCGGTAAAGCTATCCGATACGTCATCGAGTTGATCTTCTCAAGAATCTCATATGGCCCAACATATCTCGGCGCCAATTTGCCTTTCACTCCAAACCGCGTTTGCCCTTTCATAGGAGTCACTTTGATAAACACGTGATCTCCGATTTCGTATTCTCTGTCTCGTCTTCGGACATCTGCATAACTTTTTTGGTGACTTTGTGCAGTTTTCAATCTTTGTTGAATCGACTTCACATTTTTCTTTGTTTCTTGTACAAGTTCCGGTCCCAACAAAGGTCGGTCACCTACTTCGGCCTAACAAATCAAAGAACGACATTTCCTACCATACAAGGCTTCATAAGGAGCCATTCCAATGCTTGAATGATAGCTGTTGTTATACACAAATTCGCCCAAAGGAAGGTGAGTCTCCCAATTGCCTTGAAAGTCTAATACACACATCCGTAACATGTCCTCCAATGTTTGAATGGTCCATTCAAATTGGCCATCTATCTGTGGGTGATAAGCACTACTTAATCTCAGCTCAGTTCCCAAAGTTTGTTGCAAATTCTGCCAGAATCTTGAAGTAAACTTGGGATCTCTGTCAGATACTATGGACACTGGAACTCCATGTAATCTCACAATCTCATTGACATACAAGTTAGCCAACTTATCCGCATTATACAAAGATTTAACAGGTAAAAAGTGAGCAGATTTAGTTAAACGATCAATAATGACCCAAATAGAGTCTATACCTCGGGAAGAGCGAGGTAGTCCAACAATGAGGCAGTCCAACAATGAAATCCATGGTAATGTGCTCCCATTTCCATTCCAGTATTGGAAGCGGCTGTAGCAGCCCAGTGGGTCGTTGATGTTCATTTTTAACTTGTTAGCAATGTAAACATCTCCCCACAAAATCTGCAATGCTTTGCTTCATTCCTGGCCACTAGAAATTTGGTTTCGAGTCATGGTACATCTTTGTATTTCTCGGATGCATACAAACTTAGAATTGTAGGCTTCAGTCATAATACGCTTTCTCATATCAAAGGAATCTGGTACACAAAGTCTATTATGAAATTTCAATACATTATTGTCAAGCACAAATTCCGGTCTCAGTTTTGAGTTAATTTCATCCACAATCTTTTTCAGAAATGCATCTTGCAGTTGCCTGTCTCTTATCTCTTTAATAATTATGGGTTGGGCAGGAATAACAGCTAGAATTTCACCCTGTTCACGCAAAACCACTTCAATTTCATTTCGTTCCAATTCATACAAGATTTCTGTCTGACCAATGAGCAAACATGATAGATTCCCAATAGATTTTCTACTCAATGCACTTGCAACGGTATTTGTCTTCCCTGGATGATATAGAATTTGCAAGTCATAGTTCTTGATTAATTCTAGCCATTTTCTCTGCCTTATGTTCAGCTCCTTTCGGGTAAAGAAATATTTTAAGCTTTTATGATCTGTATATACTTCACAAGTTACTCCATATAGATAATGACACCAGATTTTCAAAGAAAACACCACGACTACCAGTTCAAGATCATGAGTCTGGTAGTTCTTTTCACGAGGACGGAATTGCCGAGAGGCATAAGTAATTAACTTCCTATTCTGCATTAGCACACAACCCAAACCTTTGTAGGAAGCATCACTGTAAATCTGAAACCCATCAGTTACGTTAGGTAAGATCAGAATTGATGCAGTTACCAGTCTAGTTTTTAATTCTTGGAAGGCTAACTCCTGTTGATCATTCCAATCAAATGGTGCATTTTTCTGTGTCAACTGCGTCAATGGCATAGCAAGTTTTGAAAAATCTTGCATAAATCTGCGATAATAACCTGCAAGCCCCAAAAAACTTTTAACTTCTGACACGTTGGTTGGTCATGGCCAATCTACAATGGCTTTGATTTTCTGTGGGTCAACAGAGATACCATCCTTGTTGATTACATGTTCCAGAAATGCCACACTGTCAAGCCAAAATTCACATTTGGAAAATTTTGCATATAGCTTCTATTCTCTTAGAGTCTGTAATACATTTCTCAAGTGATTCTCATGATCTTCCTTGTTTTTGGAGTAAATCAAATATCGTCAATGAATACAACAACAAATTCATCCAAATATGATTTAAATACCCTGTTCATAAGGTCTATAAAGGTAGCAGGTGCATTAGTCACCCCAAACGGCATTACCAAAAATTCATAGTGTTCGTATTTAGTTTTGAGTGCAGTTTTCTCTACATCTTCTGCCTTAACTTTTAACTAGTGATACCCGGTTCTAAGATCTATCTTGGAGAACACTTGCGCTTCCTGAAGTTGGTCAAATAGATCATTTATTCGGGGCAATAGATATTTTGTTCTTCACAGTTACCTTGTTCAACTCACGGTAGTCAATACACAGCCTCAAGGACCCGTCTTTCTTTTTGACAAACAACACTAGAGCACCCCAAGCTGACGTACTCGGACGGATAAATTTCTTGTCTAAGAGTTCTTGGAGCTGAACTTTCAACTGTCTCGGTTCAGAAGTTGACATTTTATATGGGGTTTTGGAAATCAGTTGTGTTTCGGGTACAACATCAATAGTAAACTCAATTTCCGTATCAATTATGTCTCCCAGCAAGTCAATTGGAAATACATCAAGAAATTCATTTACTACAAGGATGTTCTCTACAATGGGATTGTCAGTAGTCAAAGTCAAAACACAACACATATACCCTCTACATCCTTTCTTAAGTAATTTAATAGATTTCATGGCAGAAATCAATTATGGGGAAGAGACCACCCTATTCCCGGTGAACACAAACTTAGGTAACCCTGATGGACGAAATATAACAGACTTATTCACACAGTCAATATTTGCACAGTACTTCGTTAACCAGTCCATACCCAATATGCAATCAAAATGGTTAATTCCCAAAGGTAATAAATCAACATACAATATCACATCACCAATCACAACATCACATGTCGGGTGCACATATGCACATACCATAGAACCCCCAGACAGAGTAAATACAGACAATAAATAATTCATGGATTTTAATAGTCTAGCTAATTTCTGAGAAAAAGCATGCAACACAAAGGAATGCATGGAACTAGAATCTATCAATACATAGGCATTCTGAGCACAGATAGAAATTATACCTAACACCGCTGATTCAGTATTCTATACGTCGCCAGGCACAAGTGCAAAAACTCTACCCTGTTGTAGACACCCCATTTTTGACCGTCCTCAAGACTTGGACGTCACCGCTTGAACACTCGGTGATTATCCATGTTTGTGTTCGTCTCGAGTTCCCGGAGGTCTCGGCTGCGCGCTTTGCCTCAGGACCTCCTGACTCGTCTGCTCCGTGTTCGGTTTTGGCACCAAACACTTGTGTTTTTGCCTTGAAGGGCAGGGAATGGCTTGTTGGCCATCCCCACACCCCCACCGGCCCTCCCCTACCATCACCAGCTGCATATGTGTGCCACCGGCCTTGATTTCTTAAAAACAATGGCCGGTCGGCACTATATTTGGCCGACCGGCACTTTATTGTGCCGGTGACCTATTTGGTTGGCCGATGACCCTTCTGCACCCTTTGGGGCATGGTGCATGCCAGCTGTGCCAGCTGGAATGCACCAACACCACTCCCCCATGCGCGGGGATGACTCTTGTGAGCCTTTGAACCCCCTAACCTTCTAGAAGGTTGACCCCTTTTGGCCAAGCTTCTTGGGGAAGCTTGGCCAGCTGTCTTAGCTTCTCCAAGAAGCCAAGACCCCTTTGCACCCCTTGACCCTTTCTCTTTAGCTTAGCCATTAAGTTTCTTGGCTTTGTTTTGCCTATATAAGCACCATTCCTCTCCCTTGCTTAAGGGTTAGCCATTTTGAAAAGAAAACCAGAGCTCATATATATCTATATATCTGTCATATATCCCCTATCTCTAGATTTTTTCCTCTCTCCTCTCTTGTGTGTGTGTGTTTTAGGCCTAAAAGTGCATTTTGACCTTACTTTTGCACTAATACACACACCATTACACCTTGCTCCGAGATTGAGAGGCTTGGAGGGTTGATTCTTGAGCTTTTGGACTGATTTTGATCAATAGAAGGTGGCTAGATCATCTGTTCTTCAAGGGTTCTTCAAGGGTAAGCATTTTACTTTAGTTTCCCCAAACTTGCACTAGATTTCTACCTGTCTTGTATGCTGATTTGGGTTTTTTTGTATAACATAAAAAAGTCTTATATTTTTGTGCTTTAGAACTTCCATTGAGGTCATTTTGTGGTTTGAGTTCAAACTCACCCTCTTAGGCCTTATTTGGCCTTTTTGGTGCTTCTTTTGTGTGACTTTGTTTGCTTGAGTGTTTGGTTCCTTTTACCACTGAAATCCAGTGGATTTTTAGTGGTAAAGGAGAGGATTTGAAGTCTTGTATAGGGGAGGGACACCCCTTTCCCCTTTTGACCCTCTTTACCTTGGTTTTTGGCATTAAAAAGGCAACAAGTATGCTTGGTTGTTTGGGTACTATTTCAGAGGTTTTTGGATGTCTCTAGGTCACATATCATCTGTGTTTTTGGTTGGATTTGTGCTCCCTTGCAGGCTTAATATACTTGCTTTACATTCCTCTATTTGGCATAGAAATGCACCTTGTGTTTAGGCCATGATTCTTGTATGTATTAGCCTAGCTTCATGAAAGTATTAGTGTTGTTTTGTCATGTTTTAGGTCTGTTGGCCACTAATTTTGCCATGTTTGGCACGCTTGATGAAGTTGCTTTGCATTATGGCTTGTAAGCCTTGAGTATGTGACCCATGAACATGCATTGGTTAGGCTATTTAGGTGATTTGGAATCATTTAACATGCTATTTCAGTCCCTATACCATGCTTATATACCTCCATTTGTCATCTCTTTCATGCTTTGAAGTGTTGTAATCTTGTGCCTTAAAGGGTGATCATTGGACATGTGTGTATGTTTAGGCATTTGGGTTGCCATATCATTGGATTTTGGGGTGTGTTTTGATGCCATGAAGCTCTGTTTTTGGCCTAATAATCCATGCCATGAGTGGTCTTGGAAGTGGTAGTTGAATGCTCCCTTTTGTACCTTAATCTTGAGTCCATTGATTTATATGCTTGTTGAGTATTTTGTCCATGGTTTTAGGCACTTTTGGCTACTGTTTTGGGGTGGATTGAGGTCTGCCCCTTTATGGTTTAAGCCCCTTATTGCATGCTTGTCTCATGTTCCTTGCATGATTGCTTCACTAGGTATTGTAGCATGATGATCTTATTACTTAGATTGTCCTTGTTTGCATTGCATTAGCATCTTGCATGTGTAGCATTACATACTTACCATGATAGGTTGCATTGCATTTGACATGCCTTGCTTCTTAGCCTTAGGATGCATTGTTGAGCCATGTTTGCATAACATGCATTGCATTACTTGGTTTGGGGTGTCAAACCAAGTGTGAGGGATGAGAGGTGTTTGTATTTTAAGTGACAAAACACATCTCAATTCTCATGTCACCGAGGCCCTTGACTTTGACATGATAGGGTCTTGGTCCCCATTTGTGTGTTGCATACATTTCCATTGAATTGCAATCTTGGTCTCTTAGGTCATCATGCATCAAAATGCATAATTGGTGGCCCAAGGACCAAGGGCCATGCTTCCTTGAGTCCCACACATGATAGGAAACATGACCATGCTTACATGTGCCCAAAATTCCATACCATACACTGTTTGTCCTTGGTGCTGTCAAAAAACTGTCTTCTGCAGGAATTTTCTGCCGACCGGCAGTATAGAGTGCCGACCGGCCATTGGTGTGTGGCCGATGCCCTCATGAGCAGCTGATGGACATTTTACATGGCCGGTGGCCATTTCATTCAGCCGATGGTGTGAAACAGCGTGCATAGAAGGTATTCTGGGACTTTGGCAGTCTTTGGAAAGGCAGGACAGTGAAAACAGAGGCGGCAGTGGTATGGTGCGGGTTTTCCGGGCAAGACAGACTCGAGCATGCATCATTCACGTATTCCGAGGCAGGGCTGAGGCCACCTTCTTTACATTTAATTTGTTAAGTAATTAGAATTTCTGTAATAATTAATTAATTTATTTATTATTCGGACTGTAATATTTATTTGGTCCCTTCGAGTAAGGGCGTATTTGTAATAAGTGTGCGTGAGTGTGTGTATGTCTTCCAACCCCACGTCTTTCTTCCCTTTTATTTACCCGCTTATGATGGTAGACTAGGGCATATTTAAATTAGCATACAGTATGACGGCATGCTTGCATTTCATTCATCTGTTTTGCATGCACCGGGCTCGGCGCATCATGCTAACTGCATTGTATTTCAATTCCAAATTGAATACATGTTATCCGTCGCATTTCACATGCCATGTTTAGGATAGCCGAGCCTATTATAGCTGCATTTTGCCTGTGATACATTAGCCATTTTTAACATGAACTAGGATCATGCATGATTACTAACTAGTTTCTGTTTTGGCACGGAGTACTAGGTAAGCTTTTATGCTTTAGCATACCGCATGCATGTGAGTGTTGCCATAATTGCATGATTACCATGAGGCTAGCTGCTTATGTGATATAACTGCTTGAATGCCTGTGGATGGAGGTTGAATTGCCTAAATTGGAATAACGCATTAAAACTGTGAGTTTTAAGCCCACTTGATAGTGGCAAAACCATCTTTTCTAAAGCCCACTTGAGGGTGGCAAAACCTGCATTTTAGCCTACTTGCGAGTAGCAAACCATTTTCACAAAACAAACATGCAATGTTTCGTTCCAATCTAGGCGATTTGGTCTATACTTGTTTGCTGTGCGCATAACATAGTAATTCTAGGCTAATAACCGGAATAAGAACACATAATGTTTTCAAAACAAGATATCATGGTTAGTAGAGGCCGATCTTCGGATCGGGCGAGAGGGGGTGCTCATAGCTGACCTTCCCCAATCGTACCCAAGCTCCCGAGCCGAGGCAACTTTGGTGATGACGGACACGTGGCCTTCGGCACCGAGTCAGGGTTTCCTAAATTTCCCAAAATAAAATATTTAGGTGGCGACTCTGTATCTGGCAAAGCAGTCCATGTTTGGCACTTCTTTCAAAAAAATCTGTTTTCTCAAAACGATTTGCCGGATTTGGACTCTTTGGTTCAGATTAAGAACCGTGACACAAATTGAGTCCGAACTGTAGCGAGGTCCCTCGCGGACGTCTACAGTTTCTGGCGACTCTGCTGGGGAAATTAGAGAGCTTGACTCGAACTCATGATATCCTGTTTTGATTTTATTTATGTGTCTCTTTGCATTGCATGTGCATTGGTGCGCCTAGGACACCGTGTTTGCCATCTGTCATTCCTGAACGGTTTGTCGGAGGCTTGTCTTGTCAAGGCATGTCCATAAGGCTGACCGGTTATGGGCTCTGACAGCATGGGAACACAAACCCCGGTTTTACCGGGGTACCCTTTTTGACCATTCGACCTAGTGCATATTCGAAATCCATAGTGACCATTCCAAACTAGGACAGGTTGCTTACCCGATGTTAGGTTGTTTGAAACCGCTGCGTGCATAGTGAAACCCTAGCTCCTGACAAAATAGGACAGGGAAACCCTACCCCAACATAGGGGTGTTTTGGCTCTCTTTTACATGCTATGTGCTTTTAGAGTGTATCTCTACAGGAATGCCCATATCAGTGTGCAAGTTTGAATATCCGGCTTGAGGACACCAGTATCAGTTTTGGGAATCAGTTATCTGTGGGTATCAGGTTCAGACTGGGGGGCAATGATTCAGAAATAGTGATCAGTGATTGAGGAACAGTGTATCCAGTTCATTGGCAGCATATTATGATACCCAACCGTGTGTTGTATGTTTATTTTACGCGGTTACGCTGCCCGATTGTCTGTTTATTTATACGTTTTATTTATCTTTTTGCTAGGTAGTTAAGCACAATTGTTTTTGACCCAGTAGATATTCCCCAAGCACTCTGGACTAGAGGTCGTCGACTCCATCGATCTGAAGATCTGGTAGATGGACAACCAGTGTACTACTCTCTACCCCCGGTTACTAGACGGAGGACCGTTAGGCAGAAGGCATCAGTACAGCAGTCAGTTCAGAGGGCCTTATCTACCCCACCTGTGTTCAGTAGGGATCAGGGACCCGTTTCACCTGCAGAAAGGGAATACATACCGGTAATTCAATCAGAGCAGGATAGTATGGCCAGTTTAGAGGAGATGGTGCGCCAGCTCCAAGAGGGTATGAAAATGATGCAGCAGGATGCTGTCCGACAAGCAGAGTTTGCCAAGCAGCAGGCCACAGTTATGAATGAACAAGCAGAGTTGATCATGAGGTTGCAGCAGCAAAATGGAGCCTCTGCTTCGCAGCAAATTCCTCCCTCATCAGGAATTCCAAACCTTGGGGAGACAGCCAATGTTCAGAATGATACAGAACTTCCCACAGGACCACCTCCACCCCCGATCCTACCCCAGATCCAACCCCAGTTATCAAAAACACCTACCAACCTACCGGACTCCCCCTTTGAGTTCGAGACTGATCCCACCGCACTAAAGTTGAGCAAGCTTGAAAAGCTGTTCAAGAGATCCCAGGGAGTCAAGACCATCCCCGATATTGAAGACGGATACACCGACGCAGCTGTGACGCTGCCTGATAGATTCAAAATGCCTCATATTGATCGGTTTGATGGGTCCGGGGACCCTATGGTGCACCTTAGACTGTTTTCAGATATCTTAAGGCCAATGGGCCTCAGTAGACTTCAGAAGCTGTCTTTATTCAGCCGGACCTTGTCGGGCGTGGCGGCCATATGGTACGCCAAATTAGAAGATGATGTCAAGAGAAGCTGGGACGAGATGGCTGAGGCCTTCATTACGCAGTACTCATACAACACACAAATCGAGATTACAACCCGTGATCTCGAGACGACAAGGCAAGAGCCTAAAGAGAGTTTCTCAGAATTTGTAACCAGATGGAGGGCCAAGGCTTCGATGACGACCTTGAGGCCTACAGACAAAGATCAGATTCGGATGATTGTGCGCAATCTTCAGCCAAAGTTGATGCAAAAGATGATTGTACTCCCATTTCCTACTTTTTCTGACCTACATGAAATGGGGGTGCGGATTGAGGATGCCTTGAAGCAAGGCTTAATTGATAACGACCGGGAGCAACCCCGAAGGACTTTCAACCGCAACACTAATGCGGGCCCGAGTGGCGCTACAACTACAAGAGCCTCTAAAGTGAGCATGGTCACCACCAACCCCCCTCCGAGAACCACGGCAGCTGCACCATTCTCCGGTGCGTCTGGAAGTAACCCACCAACAGCCAAATACCCACCCAAAAACACCAGAACCTTTGCTCCACTTTATATGCCCCTGTCCAAAGCTCTGGGGGTGCTAATCAGAAAAGGGCACTTGAAGCCCCTAGAGCCGCGACCCTTACCAGAAAGACTCCCCACTACCCATAATCTAGCCAAGTATTGTGCATTTCACCAACAGCACGGTCATGACACCGATCTGTGCTTCCGATTACGTCATGAGATTCAAGATCTCATCGATAACGGGGTGATTCTGCCACCCGAGAAGCCCAATGTTACTACAAATCCCCTCCCCGCACATAACCAAGCTCCACCACCTAAAAGACTCAATTTCATCCATACCGGGGACGTATCCTACGATCCTAGTACCTATATCACACCTTCCCACCTGCCTAAGCCGGAGATTCTCCTTCCCGATTGCACCGACTTGTGCATGATGGACATCTCCATGACCCAACCTAAGCCAGTGGTGGTGACTGTCGAAGACCGGGGAAAGGAGGTCCCAAAGGAGAAGAGGATTGTTGGACCAGAGTCCGCGGAATCTGGAAATTGTGTTGAGAAAACATATAGTCCGGGTGACTACATTTCATCGATAGGCCAGAATGCGCCAAATGTGGGATTTCCAGCAGGAGGAGAACTGTGTGTAATCCAAGGGGATAGTCTGGGACAGGGAACAGATGATTTAATAACTGTGGAAAAGGACCTTGCCAATTTCTGATTTTACAGTGATCAAGATCCAGGGGATGTGGCAGTCAACTGGTATGATTATGAGGAGTCGACAGAGGCTACAGGATGGTTAGACGATCAACCAGATGTGGTAGAAGAATTCCAGCTAGAACAGGGCCCAGCAGGGGCGAGAATGTCAGTAACAGCCGGAAAGGTCGAAGAGCAGAATGCATCGCCGGAGAGCGCCAGTGTTAAGAATTTCGCTCGGGATTGGAGCATTTCGAATACGGGAATTATTGAACAATCGGTTGTATTGGCACACTCAGAATAGGAAAGATTCGAAGATTCCGAGAGAATCAGGAAGGCAAAGGCCCATGTGGGAACCGAAACTGCTGTGTGCACAAGAACTGAGAATGCTGCGAACATACGGATGGAAGGTGCCGCGAGTACAAGAACAGTTATACCAGAGCCGGACAGATGTTTGTCAGTTGCTGGCGGGATGTGGTGGGAAGATGAGGACTTGTGCCTTGCCCACACAGATGAAGATTGGGGGAACAGCCAACCCGATAACACCTGGTACCTTAGAGAGGTTGATCATATAACGCGGAGCGGGCTGTACTTCAAACCCCTGCACCTAGATCAGCCAGAGACCTCGGGGAAGGATAGAGAGGCTGAAAAGCAAAAGGAGAAACAACTCGAGGAAGAAGCTGTGCTCAAACAACTTAAAAAGATACAAGCAGACATCTCCATCTAGGGACTGCTCATGGCATCACGAGTACATAGACAGGCTGTCTTGTCACCCATGGACAAAGCGAAGCTTTCAATAGAAACCACGCCAGAGCAGCTGGTGGGATTAGTCTTTCCGGGAGGAGCTACCCCGACGCTGACTTTTTCCGACAAGGAATTGCCACCCGAGGGGGCAGACCATAACAAGCCTCTCTATATTTCCGTGGAGTGTAGGGATAAATGGATACCGGTGGTTCTTGTTGATACCGGATCCGCCATCAACGTCTGCCCGGCAAGGACAGCATATGCCATCGGCTTGAAAGTCGCGGATTTTGTACCAACAGCCCAAGTCATCCGGGCATATGACAATACAAGTAGAGAGGTGATGGGAACCGTAAAAGTTCAGACTAAAGTTGGGCCGGGACAGCATGAGATAGATTTCCATGTCTTGGAGGTGCCTGCAACTTTCAACTTGCTTTTGGGGCGGCCGTGGCTGCATCAAGTAAAGGCAGTATCATCCACTTTGCATCAAATGGTGAAATACCCCTATGGGAAGGGAGTAGCCATTGTTTTCGGGAATTCATCAATCCATCCGCCACCGGAAGTATCCACACCTGTTCTAGAAATCAAGCATGGCATGGAGGATGTGTTCATATCAGGTTTTACCCTAGCTGAGACTCAGGTTGTACAGAACATCATGGCTGCTAATGAAGGGATCTATGTCAGTGCCCAAGCAGTGTATCTCATGAACAAGCTCCAACATATCCCTGGGATGGGATTAGGAAAGAGCGGCCGCAAGGGCGTTGCGGCATTGGCCGAAGTACCACACAACCCTCATACCTTTGGCTTGGGTTATCTGCCCACCAAGGAGGATTGGGTAAGAAAAGGAAGGGAGATGGCTGGGAGAGCCAGGGCGAAACAGATAGGGAAACCCTTTGAGTTGATGCATCGGCCCATCCAGGGCACCCTAAACGGACGCTTCGTCCGGGAGGGGGAAGATTTTCCGTTCTGTGGCTTCCCAGAGCCGTGGTTAAACGCAGAGAGGAAGCGCGTACCAGGGTTCGAGATTTTCTTTGACCTACAGTTACCTGGGGATGATGTTGCTGAAGAGCAGACAGACCTAACAGTTGAGGTTAAACAGAATGAAAAAGCAGAGTCTGAGGACACCGAACTTGAAATGGGGGTAGCACTGGCATGTCTACTTTCAGATCCTTCGATCGACCACTTGTGCTTGGGGGATAACTCCTCGGTGTCCATGATCGGGAAGGAAACGGCTGCGGGCCTACCGTCAACCATTTTAGATGCATCCATCGCACCCTCCCTCACCTGGCAGTACAAGGAAGGATTTTTGTCGAGCAGCACCGGGTCAGGTAGTGAGCCGGAATCTGATTCCTCCGAATCTTTTGAGTCAGAATCAAGTTCCAGCTCGACTGAGTCTGAGTCCGGTATTCCTGGGGGTGATAACCCGGATGCCACAGTCCTGTCCAGGTCGTCTTTTTCTTTCTCTTTTGAGTCTGTTGTAACAGAAGAGTTGGACGGTTTGGAAGCACTTAATGAGAATGAGGTGAACGTGGTTTCCGAGTACTTTTCTGTGCCTTTGATTTATTGCTTAAATCAGGACTTTCAAAATTTTAATGAAAACGACGAGGACGAAATTCCTCCGGTTTTACAACATTTAATTGAACAAGAGCAGGAGAGGTTTGTCAAACCTTTAGTTGATGAAATCGTTAATGTGAATGTTGGTACTGAGAAGGACCCGCGGCTGGTCCAGATCGGGTCCACGTTGTCTTCAGAGGAACGCGAGCGCTTAGTCGCTTTATTAAAAGATTTCAAAGATGTTTTCACGTGGTCCTACGAAGACATGCCTGGAATCGATCCTGAGATTGTACAGCACCGGATCCCTCTTGACCCCGAGGCCCGACCTGTCAAACAGAAGCTCAGGAGGATCCGCCCTGATTGGGCCATCAAGATCAAGGAAGAGGTCACCAAGCAAATCGACGCAGGCTTCCTGTTGGCATCCGAATACCCGACTTGGTTGGCCAACATTGTTCCAGTGCCGAAGAAGGATGGCAGAATCTGGGTATGTGTAGACTTCAGGGATTTGAACAGGGCCAGTCCGAAGGATGACTTTCCCTTGCCACACATTGATGAGTTGGTAGATTTCACAGCGGGGCATGCTTTGCTTTCGTTTATGGATGGCTTCTCAGGCTATAATCAGATAGTAATAGCACCCGAAGACCGGGAGAAGACTGCATTCACCACCCCGTGGGGTACATACTGCTACAGAGTAATGCCATTTGGGTTGAAGAATGCTGGAGCTACTTATCAACGGGCAGCGACCACCATATTGCATGATATGATCCACAAGGAGGTTGAGGTGTACGTGGACGACATGATTGTCAAGTCCAAAGATAGAGAAGGCCACTACACCGCCTTACAAAAGTTCTTTCAAAGGATCAGAGAATTTCGGCTGCGGTTGAACCCTCAAAAGTGTACATTCGGTGTCACAGCGGGAAAAATGCTGGGGTTTCTAATTACACAAAGGGGCATCGAAGTCGACCCTTCCAAAATCAAGGCCATCTTAGAAATGCCACCACCAATGACTGAAAAGGAGGTGCGAGGCTTTCTGGGTAAAGTGCAATTCATAAGACGGTTTATCTCAAAACTAACCTTGACTTGTGAACCACTGTTTGGTCTCCTGAAGAAAGGAAAGAAGTTCCAATGGGACGGCCGATGCCAAGCTGCTTTTGAACAGATCAAAGAATATTTACAGAACCCGCCCGTGTTGTTACCACCAGAGCCGGGAAAACCGTTGATATTGTACCTTTCAGTGACCGAGACTACAATGGGCTGCATGCTTGCACAAGAGTCAGAAGACAAAGTGGAGAGAGCCATCTACTATCTGAGCAAGAAGATGTTGGATTACGAGACCCGCTATACTCCGCTGGAGAAGGCTTGCTTGGCCTTAGTATGGGCTACCAGAAAGCTGCGGCACTACCTGTTAGCTCACTCTGTAATGTTGGTTTCACGCTTGGATCCCATCAAATATCTTTTCGAGAAACCGGCACTTACGGGTAGGCTAGCTCGTTGGCTGTTGTTGCTTTCTGAATTTGATTTGAAGTATGTGACACGCAAGTCAGTAAAAGGGAGAGCGGTAGCGGAGTTCCTTGCCGACCACCCGGTTGAAGGGGATGAAGCGGTTGAGTACCTATTCCCAGACGAAGCCATTCTGCACATCGAAGATGAAATTTGGACGATGTACTTTGACGGAGCGTCAAACCAGTACGGGTATGGGATAGGGGTGTTGCTGATAGCACCTGACGATTCCCGTATCCCTTTGGCGTTCAAGTTCCGGTTCAAAGTCTCGAACAACGAAGCAGAATATGAGGCATGCATTGCCGACCTAGAAGCAGCCCTAGAACTAGGGGCAAGACAGTTGAACGTCATTGGGGATTCGAACCTTGTTGTGTCTCAAGCAAAAGGAGACTGGAAAGTCAAAGAGGAAAAGATGATAATTTACCACCAGACCTTGGATTTGTTAATTCCTCGGTTTGAGAAGCTAAGTTTCACTCATCTAGTAAGAGAGAACAACAGATTCGCAGATTCACTGGCAACTCTATCTTCCATGATAGACATCCCGTCCGGAGTCCGGATGTGTCCAGTCATTATTGACCAGAAGTTTGCGCCAGCATATGAGTCAATTTCCGCCATAGACGAGGCTTAGGACGACAACCCCTGGTATTGCGACATTTGGAACTTCTTGGAGAATGAGGCGTATCCACCAGGGGCAAATGCCAAGGATAAAAGGGCAATCAGAAGAATGGCTGTTCAGTTCATCATCTGCGGGGGTAAGCTGTATAAGAGAGGTCATCTGGGGATGCATAAGCTCTGTGTAGAAGCTGAGGAGTCGAAGTGCCTGATGGAGGCCATCCACGGAGGAGAATGTGGGGTACATATGAATGGGGTAATGCTGGCCAGAAAAATCCTCAGACAGGGCTACTACTGGTCCACCATAGAGGAGGATTGTGTCAGTTTCGTTCGGCGATGCCACAAGTGTCAAATCCATGCAAATCGCATGAACATCCCGCCGTCAAAGCTGTACAACATGACTTCACCATGGCCGTTTTCAGTCTGGGGAATTGATGTGATCGGGGCCGTCACTCCGAAGGGGTCAAACGGGCATGAGTTCATCCTGGTTGCGATAGATTATTTTACAAAGTGGGTCGAGGCCCAATCTTATGCGGTGTTGAAGGCTTCGCATGTCGCAAAGTTCATCAGAAACAACATCATCTGTCGCTACGAGGTCCCAAATGAGATAATTTCGGACAACGGTTCCCACTTCAAGAAGGAGGTGATTGATTTGTTGGAGAAATACAATGTGGCTTTTCATAAGTCATCAACATACCGGCCGCAGACCAACGGAGCAGTTGAGGCCGCCAACAAGAACATCAAACACATATTGCAGAAAATGGTGGAAACCTACCGGGATTGGCCAGAAGAGTTGCCATTCGCTCTGTGGGGCTACCGGACTTCAATCAGAACTTCTACTGGGGCGACTCCGTATTCATTGGTTTATGGAATGGAGGCCGTTCTACCTATCGAAATTGAGGTTCCGTCGTTACGAGTATTGGCTGAGTATCAAATAGCCGAGGCAGATTGGCAGCAGAGCAGGTTTGAGGAACTCATGCTCTTTGATGAGAGAAGACTGAAGGCGCTGCACCACGTTCAAGGCTATCAACGCAGAATTGCCCGGGTTTTCAACAAGAAAGTTAAGTCCAGGAATTTGAAGGAAGGAGACCTGGTGCTCAAAGACAACCGAACTCCCATCCATGACCCAAGGGGCAAGTTCAGACCCAATTGGACTGGTCCCTATATCATTAAAGCTATCTGGTCGGGCGGAGCTGTGGTTCTGATAGACCTAGATGGCCTGGAGTTTTCACAACCGATCAACATGGACAAGTTGAAGAAATACTACCCTTGAGAGGCTCGCTAGGCCGAAAACCCGAAAGGGCGACCTAGGCAAAAGTTAGAGCACAGAAAATTAGAAAATAGAAAAACTGAGCTCGTAAGGTTGAAAACCCGCAAAGGGCGGCCTTGGCAAAAGTTAGAGCGTAAAAGGAGAGTGAAAATACCCGAGCGAACCCAAGCCTGAACTACGTAAGGCTTGATTCCCATCTTTGGGATACGTAGGCAACTTCATCCTGCAGTTCAGCCATAAACATTTTCCCCGATCAGCTTTGTCCATCTTGATCATCTCAGTCATCCTTGTCCATCAGCATTCATTATAATCTCCGGTACAGTGCTTTTTCAGACTAGGGGCAACTTTCCGTTGCCATGCAGTGCCGCGGTACTATTCAGGCTAGGGGCAACTTTCCAGTTGCTAGAATTCGGGGTTGTGCATCTCAGTGACAAATTTCAGGCGTGTCCAGTTCTGATCCATATCGAAAATGGTTTTGAAAAGTTTTAATAAAAGTTGACTTTGTTCAAAATTAATCTTTTTACAACTAAAACCATTTTTGGACCAAAACGGGAAATTTTCAGTACCACAATCTTCAATTTCATTGATTTCAATACAGAGTTCTCCTGCTCTTGCATACGATTGAAGTTGCTTTTATTACAATCATAAAGAAAACTTGAAAGTACTAATAAAGCAATAAATCCGGGGCATAGTCGAGTCAGGTGTTCCTGCGCCCCCTTCCAGAACTAGTCGAAGCCTCTGATGCCAAGCTGGGCCCGATCTGTGCCTCCTCATTGAGCCAGTCCCAGCACTCGTCAAACAGAGTGCAACTGAAAGTAGGAGCAGGGGCCAGGAGTTCTCTTGTCCCCCACGCTGCGGCCTGCCGAATAAGCTGCGTGCCTCGGACCGGGAATGTAGCCGGATATTCTGTCCCTACTGGTGGACAAGTATGATCATGGCCGAACTGGCGGCGGAACTGAAATGGGAAATAGAACACACAGTGACTCAAGCCAATCAAGCGAATCCCGGTCTGCCGGGACATGCTGTAGCTCATTCCCGGGAGGTTGAGCCAAGGGCACCGCCAAGCAATGCGGTCTGCGGACAAGCTGCACATCCAGTCGAACCACCAACCCTCATCAAGGGCGTCGACTAAACGTTGCCTGAAGAAGTAACCGCGAGCTGAGTTTACTGGGCAAGAGTCCACAACCTGCAATTTGTCCATCAACCACACCTGGGAAGGGATTGAAAAAATGAGAGAATAAAGAATAGAGAGGTGTACGATGAGAGGAAAAGTGAGAAAAGGGTTTTTGTGAGAAAAACCGAGCTTGAGGGCCGAGTGATGTAAGTAATACATATGTGAGATAGGGTGGGAAACATTACCTGCAGCAGCAGTGGACTACCCGCGAATCTGGTTGTCTCTTGACAATAGAAGGCGTCTAAGCCCATCAACGTCTCAGCTAGGATCATGGCAATGCAGCTCTTGCCCTCCTTCAAGCCTTGGATAACCTCGATCAATCGGACGCTAGCCCCTCCGGAGCTTGAGGCAAACAGGAAATGAGATAATATACACAAACATAAGGCATGCCGTCGGAAGCCTTGCCAATGATGGTCATTGCGGTCACCGGCGTCTGAAAATCGATAAATCAAGCTTGGAATATCCAACATTCCGTCGCAAACCAGGGACCAAGCATCATACATAGTAAGTCCACACATCCGCCCTAAGGCTTGGGCATGGCCAAAATTGAGTTGAGGCAAGATCTCCTCGTCACGCTCAGACTCCATTAAAGCTTGAAAGTCTTCAAAGGTAGGACATACCTCTTGCCCGCCGAAGCTAAAAACATGCGTTACCGGATTCCAAAACCTCGCCGCGGCGTGGAGAAATGGAAAATGTAGCGGGGTGCGACGCAGAGTGAATAGTGCATTTATATCAAAGCCTCGGAAACTCAGCTTTTCCGAGCCATCCAAGTTGTTAATCCAAGTTGCGAGATTTTGGGCAAGAAATTCTTCCATTTGGAGCAAATCAGTGTGGAAATGAGAAAAACTACGAAGCTGGGGCCTTTTGTAGAGGATAAGGTTGAATGAAGGACAGGTGTCAGCATTCTGCTAGTTTCTTCCATTTTTGGCCGACCGGCCAAGTATAGTGCCGACCGGCCAAGAATAGTGCCGACCGGCTATCACTTTTGGCCGGTGGAGATTTCTCATGGCCGGTGGCTTTCCCCTGGGGCCGGTGGCCTTCCCCCCTTTGTCCCTGAGCTGTTTTATGCTGAGAAGATGGGGAATCCCACCATTTTCAATCCCCCCAGTGATCAATTCTTACAGGGCCACGCCCATTTGCTTATCAAGTTGTTGTACATTTACTTATCGAGTTGTATTTCACTCTCCTTAGGCCTTTGATTTGTTTATCAAGTTATACTCGCGCTCAGTTGGTTATATTGAGTCTCTCCGTTTTTGCTTATCGAGTTGTAATTGGTTCACCACCTGATTATTACGATGTGATGCTCTCTTTTCAAATGGATTTCATTCACATTGTTATGTGATGCCATGCGATGCGATGTATAAAGAACACAAATGCAACATCTTTTGAACAAAAGAGCTGTTTCATTTCCATCATATGTTTTGCAAAGTATACGCAATTTTGAGAAAGAATAAAACCTGCCTAAGACAGTGCAATGTGCTTAAACTCCTAATAAAAAAGGAAAGTAAAGCAGGTGAATAGCAGGGTAGCAGAGTATCGGAATTGATACCAGTAGTCTCCCCTTTGCGGTCAATGTACCCTCCGCACCATTGTCCGGGTTGACTGTGTGGTTTGGCACCTTCATCATCTGAGGCAATGCAAGGAAATGCATTTTTGGAACATGAGTGGACCTTCGAGTTGACCTCAGGCCATGACTTTTGTGAAGCGATGCTCGGCGCGTGCGAAAAAACGCCCCTCCTCGTATCCTTTTCATATCTTATGAACCTCACAAATCATTCAATTATACTGTGTTGCAGTACTTTGTGTTTCCATTCTCATACACATTGCTCGCGTTGACCACCTGCTTTACTTACATGTGTTCAATTTCCATTCTCATACACATTGCTCGCGTTGACCACCTGCTTTACTTACATGTGTTCAATTTCCATTCTCATACACATTGCTCGCGTTGACCACCTGCTTTACTTACATGTGTTCAATTTCCATTCTCATACGCATTGCTCGCGTTGACCGCCTGGTTTACTTACATGTGTTCAATTTCCATTCTCATACACATTGCTCGCGTTGACCGCCTGCTTTACTTACATGTGTTCAATTTCCATTCTCATACACATTGCTTGCGTTGACCGTCTGCTTTACTTACATGTGTTCAATTTCCATTCTCATACACATTGCTCGCGTTGACCGCCTGCTTTACTTACAAGTGTTCAATTCCCATTCTCATACACATTGCTCGCGTTGACCGCCTGCTTTACTTACATGTGTTCAATTTCCATTCTCGTACACATTGCTCGCGTTGACCGCCTGTTTTACTTACATGTGTTCAATTTCCATTCTCATACACATTGCTCGCATGCGTGCATTGCTTTACTTACATGTGTTCAAGTTTCTTTCATACACATTGCTTGCACACGTGCACTGCTTTACTCACATGTGTTCAATTACAACTGCCTATACACATTGCTTGCGTAGACCGCAGGCTTCACTTACATGTGTCTGTACCTTCACAGCATTGTTATGCATCCCATTCGACTTGCGTTGCCACGCACTTTCGATTACATTGTCATGCATATTGCTAACAATATCATACCTGTTTAGTTGCTTTCTTTCCAGGCACGATATTGTATGTATGTTTCATTTGGGGCTGGTGCAACCAGACGAACCACAGAGGTATTGTATCCTCCGCGTGAGACGTATCGAGAATTGCATAATTCTCTTACATCCTTTCTGCTTTGTAGTGTAGTTTGGTGTATGCCAGCTTAAAACTGTGGCATGCGTGCTTCGTTACAGCTTTTCTTTGTATGATCATAAGTTATGCTCGGTTTTGTGCATTGTCTTGCATTTTGCCCCTGCCTTTGGGCGCATATCTTTATCTGTAGCTTGTATGCTTTGTCTAAGTCTTCGGCCTTGTCAAAAATGGGTCGTCTTTTGGGCTTTGACATTCACTCCCGTCATTGTTATGACTTTCGAGTTCTGTCAAAGAGGGGCAACTGTAGACACCCCATTTTTGACCGTCCTCAAGACTTGGACGTCACCGCTTGAACACTCGGTGATTATCCATGTTTGTGTTCCTCTCGAGTTCCCGGAGGTCTCGGCTGCGCGCTTTGCCTCAGGACCTCCTGACTCGTCTGCTCCGTGTTCGGTTTTGGCACCAAACACTTGTGTTTTTGCCTTGAAGGGCAGGGAATGGCTTGTTGGCCATCCCCACACCCCCACCGGCCCTCCCCTACCATCACTGGCTGCATATGTGTGCCACCGGCCTTGATTTCTTAAAAACAATGGCCGGTCGGCACTATATTTGGCCGACCGGCACTTTATTGTGCCGGTGACCTATTTGGTTGGCCGATGACCCTCCTGCACCCCTTGGGGCTTGGTGCATACCAGCTGTGCCACCTGGAATGCACCAACACCACTCCCCCATGCGCGGGGATGACTCTTGTGAGCCTTTGAACCCCCTAACCTTCTAGAAGGTTGACCCCTTTTGGCCAAGCTTCTTGGGGAAGCTTGGCTAGCTGTCTTAGCTTCTCCAAGAAGCCAAGACCCCTTTGCACCCCTTGACCCTTTCTCTTTAGCTTAGCCATTAAGTTTCTTGGCTTTGTTTTGCCTATATAAGCACCATTCCTCTCCCTTGCTTAAGGGTTAGCCATTTTGAAAAGAAAACCAGAGCTCATATATATATCTATATATCTGTCATATATCCCCTCTCTCTAGATTTTTTCCTCTCTCCTCTCTTGTGTGTGTGTGTTTTAGGCCTAAAAGTGCATTTTGACCTTACTTTTGCACTAATACACACACCATTACACCTTGCTCCGAGATTGAGAGGCTTGGAGGGTTGATTCTTGAGCTTTTGGACTGATTTTGATCAATAGAAGGTGGCTGGATCATCTGTTCTTCAAGGGTTCTTCAAGGGTAAGCATTTTACTTTAGTTTCCCCAAACTTGCACTAGATTTCTACCTGTCTTGTATGCTGATTTGGGTTTTGTGTATAACATAAAAAAGTCTTATATTTTTGTGCTTTAGAACTTCCATTGAGGTCATTTTGTGGTTTGAGTTCAAACTCACCCTCTTAGGCCTTATTTGGCCTTTTTGGTGCTTCCTTTGTGTGACTTTGTTTGCTTGAGTGTTTGGTTCCTTTTACCACTGAAATCCAGTGGATTTTTAGTGGTAAAGGAGAGGATTTGAAGTCTTGTATAGGGGAGGGACACCCCTTTCCCCTTTTGACCCTCTTTACCTTGGTTTTTGGCATTAAAAAGGCAACACGTATGCTTGGTTGTTTGGGTACTATTTCAGAGGTTTTTGGGTGTCTCTAGGTCACATATCATCTCTGTTTTTGGTTGGATTTGTGCTCCCTTGCATGCTTAATATACTTGCTTTACATTCCTCTATTTGGCATAGAAATGCACCTTGTGTTTAGGTCATGATTCTTGTATGTATTAGCCTAGCTTCATGAAAGTATTAGTGTTGTTTTGTCATGTTTTAGGTCTGTTGGCCACTAATTTTGCCATGTTTGGCACGCTTGATGAAGTTGCTTTGCATTATGGCTTGTAAGCCTTGAGTATGTGACCCATGAACATGCATTGGTTAGGCTATTTAGGTGATTTGGAATCATTTAACATGCTATTTCAGTCCCTATACCATGCTTATATACCTCCATTTGTCATCTCTTTCATGCTTTGAAGTGTTGTAATCTTGTGCCTTAAAGGGTGATCATTGGACATGTGTGTATGTTTAGGCATTTGGGTTGCCATATCATTGGATTTTGGGGTGTGTTTTGATGCCATGAAGCTCTGTTTTTGGCCTAATAATCCATGCCATGAGTGGTCTTGGAAGTGGTAGTTGAATGCTCCCTTTTGTACCTTAATCTTGAGTCCATTGATTTATATGCTTGTTGAGTATTTTGTCCATGGTTTTAGGCACTTTTGGCTACTGTTTTGGGGTGGATTGAGGTCTGCCCCTTTATGGTTTAAGCCCCTTATTGCATGCTTGTCTCATGTTCCTTGCATGATTGCTTCACTAGGTATTGTAGCATGATGATCTTATTACTTAGATTGTCCTTGTTTGCATTGCATTAGCATCTTGCATGTGTAGCATTACATACTTACCATGATAGGTTGCATTGCATTTGACATGCCTTGCTTCTTAGCCTTAGGATGCATTGTTGAGCCATGTTTGCATAACATGCATTGCATTACTTGGTTTGGGGTGTCAAACCAAGTGTGAGGGATGAGAGGTGTTTGTATTTTAAGTGACAAAACACATCTCAATTCTCATGTCACCGAGGCCCTTGACTTTGACATGATAGGGTCTTGGTCCCCATTTGTGTGTTGCATACATTTCCATTGAATTGCAATCTTGGTCTCTTAGGTCATCATGCATCAAAATGCATAATTGGTGGCCCAAGGACCAAGGGCCATGCTTCCTTGAGTTCCACACATGATAGGAAACATGACCATGCTTACATGTGCCCAAAATTCCATACCATACACTGTCTGTCCTTGGTGTTGTCAAAAAACTGTCTTCTGCAGGAATTTTCTGCCGACCGGCAGTATAGAGTGCCGACCGGCCATTGGTGTGTGGCCGATGCCCTCATGAGCAGCCGATGGACATTTTACATGGCCGGTGGCCATTTCATTCAGCCGATGGTGTGAAACAACGTGCATAGAAGGTATTCTGGGACTTTGGCAGTCTTTGGAAAGGCAGGACAGTGAAAATAGAGGCGGCAGTGGTATGGTGCGGGTTTTCCGGGCAAGACAGACTCGAGCATGCATCATTCACGTATTCTGAGGCAGGGCTGAGGCCACCTTCTTTACATTTAATTTGTTAAGTAATTAGAATTTCTGTAATAATTAATTTATTTATTATTCGGACTGTAATATTTATTTGGTCCCTTCGAGTGAGGGCGTATTTGTAATAAGTGTGCGTGAGTGTGTGTATGTCTTCCAACCCCACGTCTTTCTTCCCTTTTATTTACCCGCTTATGATGGTAGACTAGGGCATATTTAAATTAGCATACAGTATGACGGCATGCTTGCATTTCATTCATCTGTTTTGCATGCACCGGGCTCGGCGCATCATGCTAACTGCATTATATTTCAATTCCAAATTGAATACGTGTTATCCGTCGCATTTCACATGCCATGTTTAGGATAGCCGAGCCTATTATAGCTGCATTTTGCCTGTGATACATTAGCCATTTCTAACATGAACTAGGATCATGCATGATTACTAACTAGTTTCTGTTTTGGCACGGAGTACTAGGTAAGCTTTTATGCTTTAGCATACCGCATGCGTGTGAGTGTTGCCATAATTGCATGATTACCATGAGGCTAGCTGCTTATGTGATATAACTGCTTGAATGCCTGTGGATGGAGGTTGAATTGCCTAAATTGGAATAACGCATTAAAACTGTGAGTTTTAAGCCCACTTGATAGTGGCAAAACCATCTTTTCTAAAGCCCACTTGAGGGTGGCAAAACCTGCATTTTAGCCTACTTGCGAGTAGCAAACCATTTTCACAAAACAAACATGCAATGTTTCGTTCCAATCTAGGCGATTTGGTCTATACTTGTTTGCTGTGCGCATAACATAGTAATTCTAGGCTAATAACCGGAATAAGAACACATAATGTTTTCAAAACAAGATATCATGGTTAGTAGAGGCCGATCTTCGGATCGGGCGAGAGGGGGTGCTCATAGCTGACCTTCCCCAATCGTACCCAAGCTCCCGAGCCGAGGCAACTTTGGTGATGACGGACACGTGGCCTTCGGCACCGAGTCAGGGTTTCCTAAATTTCCCAAAATAAAATATTTAGGTGGCGACTCTGTATCTGGCAAAGCAGTCCATGTTTGGCACTTCTTTCAAAAAAATCTGTTTTCTCAAAACGATTTGCCGGATTTGGACTCTTTGGTTCAGATTAAGAACCGTGACACAAATCGAGTCCAAACTGTAGCGAGGTCCTTCGCGGACGTCTACACCTGTCTCAAAGGTTTTCTTCCTGTATTAGTTCTAACATTTGTTCTTGATCCAGAAGCAGATCCTGCTGAACTTGCTACAAGACGGTTGGCATTCTCTGACCCAATTGGAAAATCTCTTATCATGTGGCCCGTCTTGCCACATCGGAAACAAGCACCAGATACCCGATGGCAAACTCCTCTATGTCTTCTTTTACACTAAGTACAAACAGGCGCAGACCCACTGCTTTGACTTGAGCTGCTAGAAGATCCCGTATTTTGTTTCTTATTCATAGCAATTGAACGACCCATTTTTGAAACTGATTCCAGATCTTTTCCTCTTCCATTCAGTTATTGGAGCAGGAGCTTGTTTCTTTGCTACCAAAATGGCTTCTGCCATCAATGCCCTATCAAGCACATTCACATACGTAGGTAGTTTGAGGACTCCTACCTGATCTAATATATCTAAATCCAATCCACCTTCAAATTTTCAAGCTTTCTTGTAGTCCGTGTCTACCATATGAGGCACCAATCGAGCTAGTTCAGTGAATTTAGCCTCATACTCCACTATGGACATGTTGCCTTGCTTGAGTTCTTGAAATTCTGAAACCTTTCAGTCCCCGAAAGCATTGAGGAAAGTACTTGTCATAGAAGATCGTATTAAATTGAGCCCATGTCATATTCCCATTACTATTTCGGACCAATAACTACCATTTCCGAGCTTCGTCTTTCAGGGTGTAGGTCGCCAAAAGGACTTTCTGAATCTCAGAATAGGGAAACACTTCAAATAATTTCTCCATTTCCAATAACCATGTTTTAGCCTTTAATGGTTCTATACCTCCCAGGAAAGTTAGCGGTTTCATCTTCATGAACTTCTGAGTCAGGTTGATTATATCACTGTTATCTGGCTCATGTTGTGCTGGTGGAGGCAAAGGAGGAGGAGGCAAGGGTTGTTGCCTCTGTTGTTGTGTCAGTGTTTCAGTCAAAGCTGCAAGCATTTGTTCCATACGACTCATGCAAGCCTCCGAGGATTCACTTGTATGATTACTTCTTGCATTTTCCATGACACTATAAAGGGACAAGGTAATAATAAACATATGAATAATCTTGTTTGTTTCTTTCAATTTCATTTGTTTAGGTTCAAATTCAGTTTTCACATTTATAAAGATTAGCATACACTCACACATGCAGATGAAATGTCCCTAATTCTTTTCTAGGACATCCTATAGCTCGTATGGACTTGTGTGTGCGGTATAACACGTGCTCTGATACCACTTTGTCACGACCCAAACCCGCCCTATAAGTTTACTGTCATAACCGGCTAGTAATCCTCGGATTACCAAAGGCCTCTAAACAGAATAACTTATAAATAGGGGCTGCGGAAGCAAATATAGAAACATATATAGTCCATTGAGCTATCGAGACATATATGGGATAGAAATTTTAAACCTATTACACATATACGTGACATCATAATACAGATGTAGCCAAAAAGGGACTTAGCCTAATATACATATAACATAAAACTTGTTCATAATTCAAAGAAGACAAGGTCTTAAACATATGCCATTTAGACTTGACTCGCTCACAAAAGGGAACCTCTTTGGAGGCACAACGGCTGGCTAACAAAACTGAGACACCAGGTCCTCAACTTTGAGTCTGGTTACGTGCCTGATCACCTACATGCATAATATAAATAGTGAGCGGAAGCCCAGTGAATAATAACATAGTAAAGAGTTTAAATGAATGTTGTCCATAACAGTTACAGAAAATAGAATTCAGTGGTTATCAGAAATGGATTCATAATCATGTTCAGAAATTATAGTTTATAATAGATACAGAATCATAATCATATTCATAATCAAAATTTGCAGTTAATCTTACATGGTACATTCATTAGCACTTGCAAAAACAATTGACCCATAAAGGGATGACAGTAAAGGTATACAGTTGACTCACGTGCACGGAGATGGTACAGTTGGCTCATGAGACGTACAGTCAGCCCATAACTGGGACATATATAAAAGGATCCATAACAGTTGGCTCATGAGACGTACAGTTGACCCATAATTGGGACATAACAGAACAAATAACAGATGTCATATGAAGCTAATGATGCGATGAGTACATTTCAAAAACATTGGACAACCATTCATTCATACAGAAAATAATATTTTAGAAAACAAATCATCTTATATCATTTAGAAAATATTTATAAATTGAACATAGCTTTACAAAGTTATTACTCACAGATAGCTCCAAAGCAGATGGACAGAACAAATAACCGAATAGCCTACGGCACGTGACCTACACAACACATAACAGATATACATTTGAAACATACGCTGAAGATATACTTTACTCATTACGTTCCATTCTTAGCGTGTTATCAACCTTTGTCCTCATTATTGAGTCTTAATCTTGGCCTAGGAATGCCTAGAATGCAATGAGGATGCAAAAATGTATTTGAAAATACTTGGTGAAAAATGCTGGAAACAGGGGCCCCGCTCAAGCGGACATGTAAACATGTGAGGGGCTGCTCGAGCGCAACTTCTTTCGCTCGAATGGTCTGCAAACTTTGAAAAAGTATTGGTTATGTGATTTTCACACTCGACGGACGCTCGACGGTCGCTCAAGTGTAAGACTCAGGTCCTCGCTCGAGCACAACTCTTGTCGCTCGAGCGGTCTGCAAAAACGTGAAAGTTCTGGGAGCTTGCATTTCATGCTCAAGCAGGATTCTAGTCGCTCGAGCGGAAGTATATGATCACAGAGTGGTCGCTCAAGCGGAGAATCCGTCGCTTAAGCGTAAAGGCAGAATCTTGAATTTCCAGATTGTACTCCCTAGCTCAAGACTTGAATTCAAAGCTGAATTCATGATCTTTTGGGCCAAAAAATAAAGGGAACTTATACAAACTTATTAAACATGGTGAATTCAAAAGCATTTCACAAAATCAAGCCCAAAAGCTTTGCCAATTGAATTAAACCAAACTTGAAATGGTAAAAATCATAACATTACACATCATGCATGTAAAGATGCAAGTCTAAAGCTTTCAAAACATGATCAAATGAGACAAATTGATGGAAAACAAGATGAATTCTCAAAACTAAGGTAGAATGATAACATGCATGTGAGAATTCTTTGAAAACTTCCTCAAGATGCCATGATATAGACATGCATGCATGGTATGATCTATATTCTTTCATTTTAGCTCAGTTCTAGCATTACACAACTTAATTCTTTGAATTCATGTACTAAGTGACTCAATCCCAAAACTAGAAGGTTGAATTCTTACCTTAGATGATCAATTACACTCTAAATAATTAATTGTTTGAAGTCCCAAGCCAAAACCTCCAAGTTCTCTAGTAATTCCCTTGTTGATCACTTCCCTCTTGGTCTCTCTCTCTCTCTCTCTCTCTCTCACACACACACACACACACACACACACACACACACACACACACACGTTTGTAGGCTCAAGAGATGAGGAAATGAGTGTGTATATAATATTCTCGAGTCATTTCTTGGCCTTATATAGGCTTGATTAGAGAATATCATTAGTGGCTAATTAATTGCTATTAATTATTCTAATTTAATTTGTTCTAAATCGAATCTTAATTAAACCTACCATAAAATTTTAAAAATTCTAACTAACACATAATTCAAGTCAATTTTGCGATCGAATGCCAATAAGGCCTTCAATTCACAAAACAGAACAGAACGACAAACATATATTTCTACGATGGACAGATAGAAACACAAATAATGTCGTACACATGCAAATAAATTCAGAATGTCATCTTAATTCTTCTTAGGCATAATTAATCATGGATTAAAGGCTAATCACAGGTCGGGGTTGTTATAGAAGAGCATCACCGTGTAGAAAAAATTTCCTAAGGGTATTCTGAAAGCTGTCTTTTCTGGTGACATTTTGATCTGGTTATAACCACTAAACTCATTCATGAAGAAGAACATCTGATGGCCCGCAGTAGAATCAACAAATGTGTCAACATGGGGTAATGGAAACTCATATTTCAGGTAGGCCTTATTCAAGTCGCGAAAGTCTATGTAGACCTTGATTTGGTCGTTCTTCTTCTTCACAGGCACAATATTTGCTAGCCAAGTTGGGTATTGTATAGGCTCAATGAACTTGGCCCTCTGTAACTTTTCTACCTCCGCCTTAATCTTTGCTTCAAGATTAGGGTGATACTTTCGAGCATGCTGCTTGATTGGCTTAGAGTTAGGGAAAGTGTCCAAATGATGAGTGACAAATGATAGGTCAAGACCAATCATCTCGTTGTATGTCCAAGCAAAGACATCATTGTACCGTTTCAGTAGTGTTATCAATTCTGCGTTAGCTGCTGGAGCCATTATATCACTGATAAACACGGGCTTGCTCTGCCTAGGTAAGTTGCTGAGGTTGACCTCAGCAAGTACTTCTTGCTGCAGTTTGGGTCTATCTTGCATGCATTCAAGGGCGGCCTTAGGCGTCTCCACCAACCTTTCTTGGGACTCATCACCGTCACATTTATTCATCTTGGGGCCATCCTTCCAAGGTATGACGTCTGGCCCCCCAGACCGTCATAAGTACTAAACTGTCTTGCCGTCCTCGCACACCTTAACAATCTTGGATGGAGGACTTGTGGACTTGCTGCTCCTTTTCTGCCCACTACTTTCTGGAGCAGCCTCTGCATCCCGAATGTCTTCCCACTTTGGTAATTTTACCCATGCAACTCTACCAATCCTTGGAGTTTCATCCGTTTACAACTCAGTAAAGAAAACTGTATCCAAATAGTATGCCTCCTCCACTCCGAATGGCTTTTCAAATGCATTTATCGTTACTGTACGCTTTTCCAACTTTTCCTTCACGCATTGGTGATAACTTGACGAGATAGCCCCATATCGGTGCATCCAAGCTCTGCTAAGTATCATATGGTAATTTGTGTCTGCTTCGATCACATGGAACTTAGTTGCGGAACGGATCTCACCAACTGCTAAATCCACAATGACATGGCCCTTAGTAACCTTTTTCTCACCGCCAAAACCCGCCACAATAATGGGTTGGTGGACCATCCTGGACTCTGGGATGCCAGCCTTTGCAAAGGTATCAATAGTGATGATGTTTATGGACGCTCCACCATCGAGGAAAACACGCTTGAACTCTACATCATTGATGTAAGCTGTGACAAAAAGAGGACGGTTATGAGGAAATGGGTATGCTCCATCTGCTTCTGAAAAAGTAATGGCCCCATAATCTTCCTGGATGCGCCAAGGCACGTACTCCTTAGCCTCAGCAATTTCATCGTGGTGCACTTCAGAGATGTTAATGAGGGCCTTTGTTGCTTCCAACTTGGCGGCTTGGCTCAGTCCTAGTTGGTCAAAGAAAGTGCGAAACTTAACAGAGTTTTGCAAGGCCTGAGCATGAATGTCCTCTGCGAATTTTGCCTCTGCAGGTACTGTCTCAGGGAGTTAGCTGCTAGCGATTTCTTTTAACTCATCATAGTAAGACGCGATGTGTACTTGATCGCGCACGGGCCCAAGGTACCCAATCATATGTACATTTTTTCCCTTCTCTTTGTGGTTAGGATAAGGGTTCTTCCTTACATCATGATTACCGGCATCTTTGAACTTCAGCTCATTTGCGTCAACTTTCTTCTTTAAGATACTTTTCAAAGTCCAACAGTCCCTAGTAAGGTGTCTGGTAGTTCTATGATAGATACAATAATCTGGGCTTTCTTTGTCTTTTTTGGTTGGAGGGACATCAACTGGAGGCAAAGTAAGTTCACCATCGGCTACCCATTCTTTAACCCAAGCCTTAACATTCTCAAGGCTGCAAGGATATGGATTTTATCCTCATAACTCTTTCTCTTCCGAGAGGACGACGCCTCCCCTTGCGAGCGGTTCCCTCCTGCAGAGGTTACCGCAACAACTCTACTACTGCCCTTGCGAGCGGTTCCTTCCTGCAGAGGTTACCGCAACAACTCTACTACTGCAGGAGTAGTGGTGGCTATCATGAGATCTGTGCAAAGGACCAGTGGAATTGAGGTTCCTAGATGCCTCAATCAAGGCTGAAAAGGTAAGCAGACTATGGTTCACCAAGAAAATTTTGTAGTCGCATATGGCACCCTTTACACATATACTGACTAAATGGGCCTCATCCACTGGTTCATAACAGTCAATAACCTTATCTTGGAATCGCTTAACATAGTCCAGTATATCTTCGCCTTCTTTTTGGACATCTCGCCCAAGTGTGAAGGTTGTAACTTTCTCTTGAACTTGGAAGAACTTCGTGTGAAACTTGTTCACCTTCTCCTCCCAAATCTTGATCGAGTTGGGAGCCAAGTTCACATAACAATTGTAAGCCCTTTCAGTAAGTGATTTGGAGAACTCTTGAAGGCGCAGAGAGTGGTCACTGCCATGGACACCAAGGGTTTCAATGAACCTCACCACGTGTTCTCTGGTATTGCCTTGTTTCCCATCAACTTAATAAATTTAGGCACTGTATACCCAGTTAGGTATGGCATGGTCAATATCTCTTGAGAGTATGGGGGCTTCACATCTAGGTCGGGAAGAGATGGTAGTTGTTTTTTGCTACGCTCTTGCTCGAGCATAACTTGTTCATTGGCTAGAGTAACGAAGTGAGTGGGCTAGAATGGTCCAGTTTGCTCCTGGGTAGCTGAACCAGCGGCTGTACCGTTCACCTAAGGTACTACCAGAGGACCTAGATCGGAGCCCAATCCTCAAGGAACAGGTTAGACACTGGGTTTGGGACTGCTATAGGTGGAGGCGTTTGTAATAGGGCTGGTCTGGACGCTATGGCCATAATAGCCTCAGTGAGAGTTTGCAAAGCTACCAGGATCTCCCTCTGCGTGTCCTGGAGTGACTGGACTGCCTCAACTACAATATTATGGTCATGGTCCTCCATATGTGCTGCCCCGCCATTGGAAGAGCCTTGTTGCCGTGGGGGTTGCTGAACTTTATCCTCTGCCATTTTTTCTAGTGAAGTGTGTAAACCACTGCAGGTATGAACCATCAACAGAGCAGCCTTCCTAACAGAGTCGCTAGAAATGTAGGGGGGTTCAATGTTAGGAAGGTGATTAGAGAGGCAAAACTATGCTAATGGTCCAACAATGGTGGAATGGCTGGAGGACGAGCGATAACAACTGTTCGGGAAGTTGGAGAGTGTGCCGCTGGGCGAGGGTAAAGTAAGTAGCTCAAGAAGAAGACAATAGCAGTGCCAAAATGGGCAGCATCTCCCCCAAATCCCCAAAATTCCTCCTTTTGAACCTTGGGAAATGGGTCCTATTTATAGGATTTTCCTTGGTACCAAAAGGACACCAAGTGGCCAAATAGAGAGAAGACATGTGTCCTAGAGAATCACATGGAATATTCTGCCTTGAGCCACCAGGCTGAAGGTGCCACGTGTCCCTCTGCATGTACTGTGCACTATCTGTTTGCCTCTACAACTACCTCTTTTGAGCCTCAACAAGTGTAGTTGCGACGGGAGTGTTTGGCGCTATAACTCCTTTTTTAGCCTCAGCAAGCGTAGTTACAGTGGGAGTGTTTGCCGTTGCACTTGCCTTCTCAGCTCAAACCTCAGCAGTGCATTTGCAGCTGTAAACCTTGTTGCTGCACTTGCCTTCTCAGTTCGAACCTCAACAAGTGCACTTGCAGCAGTAAAGCTTGCTGTTACACTTAGTACAATGCATTCTCAGGACTCTATTAGTCTGCTATCAACTATGTTCATACTCACCTCAGCGAAGCCTCCACCCTTAGCCACTTAACCACAAACTTCCCAGCTTCTCAGGGTGAAGGCCACAACCAAGCCTACTATCAGCCATGTTGTGCCTTAGTACCAAGCCCAAAGGGGCTTCCTTAGTCCTGCTTGTGCGACTGAGGCAAGTCCATGACCTAGGTAATGGAAAGGGAGTCCCTTATGCTCAGGCTACCCTGCTCCCATCTTTGCAGGATTGCAGTAGTAAACTACTATTTTTGGGCCTGCTATCAAATCTAACCAGTAAGTCTTGGGGCCTGCTATCAGCGCCAAGTTAAATGAACTTTGGGGCTTGCTATCAGCGCCAAGCATTAGCCTCTACTTACAGAGGAGAAGCTTTTCCCAAAGATTGCTATCACCTTTGCGGGATGTTCCCTTCGCAAGTTGGTTACGACGGCTATAGTTGCTGCGGCAACCATTTCCCGTGGCAAGTTCAAATGACAAGACTGACAATATTAGAGATGGCGGCGCCGACAAAATGCCTCCGCAACTTGGGCGCTACAAGTATTGCCTTTACAACTTAGTTGCTTCAGTTTTCTCTTTCCCTCAGCAACTTCAGATGGCGGCGGAACTGAAGATATTAGGAATGGCAGCGCTGAGGCAAAGTGCCTCAATTACTTTCCCGCTGCATGTGTTGCCTCTGCAACTTGACCATTGTATGTGTTGCCTCTGCAACTTGACTTAGGCATATTCCTTCGTGGAGTCCATTTGGACCCTTGGCAAGTCGGACTTGCTTCAGCCCATTGTTGGCCCACTTCTCCTGGGCTTTAGCCCATGCTCCTCCAGTCATTCCTGGTCGCCTTAAAAGGGCGACCCTAGCGCTTAGGTCCATACTTAATTTGGGGTTTAATTTCTGACCATCTACAGTGATCAATTTCTTTATGTATCCTTGCTAATTGTCAAAACCCAACAATGTATATTATTTGAGACTTGAATGTAAACTTTATTTATTAAGAAGGTGACAACAGTTTCACTTGATTGAAACAATAGGTGATCATTGACAAGAGGTTTTATATGTTTAGATCTTATATATACTAATTCAAAGGGAGTACAAACTACATTTACTCACCCAAAAAAATAAATAAATAAATAAAAATTTGCCAAGCATACAAACTCTATACTAACAACCCAAGTGGACTTTGACGTTATGTAATTGTTTATGATGAAACTCTCTAGTGGAAATTGATGAGGTACTTAAGAGCTATGTTACATAAACGGGTTTGGTTATGGTGTGCAACTTACACCTTACACCTTACACCTTACACTTACACCTTTTGTGAAAAATTAAACCTTACACTTTCACCTTTTTTGAGGTTGCACACCATATGCAACCCACTTACACCTTACACCTTACACCTTACACTTACACCTTATACTTATACTTACACCTTACACTTACACTTTTTGTGTAAGTGGCACATGGTGTGCAATTGCACACTTAAGAAAACTCCTACATAAACAAACAAAATTTACAAGTTTATTTTACAAACTGAAGTGGAAAGTTATTAAGTTATAATTTTTTTGGGGTCAGTCAATAGAATTACAATGTGTTTGTTTGGTGCGGCTCATTAAAATTGCTTATATATATATATATATTATTTTGGGAGTTTGATAATGTTATTTGTCCCAACTCAGTTCACTTAAGAGAGAATTTTAATCAAATGATTTGAATGTGTGACATCTAACATGCATAAATAAACACAAGTCTTACTAATTTGTGTCTTAAGACACATGTTAATAAGTTTAAAATGATTGTACATTTTGTATTTTAACATCTATCCTTGAGGTACAATTTAACAAAATTTAATAAACATTTATCTCGATATGGCAAAATGAAATTTACACTATTGGAATAAACATTGTTAAAAAAATAAGCATTATAACATTTTGACAACAACCAATGGGCTCTACAACTGACGAAAAAAAACAACTATTGTGTCATGATTTCAATTGATTCAACCACTGCAATTGTCTCCACCCATCTAAGCTACTACTAAATTTAATATTTCAAATGTTGACAATAAAATTTGTGTGCAGAGCAAATAGTTTTCTTTAAATAATGCTATGTTTATATTATATTAAGCCTATTATTTTATTTGTCAACACAATATTTGTGTAATAGGTCTCACAACTTGTGTATATTTCTAATGTAGCACAAAAACTAAGCTGACACATTAAATAATAATATAAAATGGCAGAAAAAAATAAACATTATAATATTCCTAATTTTGTTTTTTTTTTAGTTAAATCTATATTGATTATGCTAACAACAACACAGAATCGCATTGGACATGGGGTCACTGTTGTACTAAAGGCACAATGTTGCGCCTCAATTTGAGGTGTATTATGGGCTTATTTTTATGATAAGTTCTAAGAAAGCACGTTTATTTTCAATCTATATTAAACTGTGTTATTTTAATTGCCATGATATGTATTATTGGAAGGATAGACATCTAATATTTAATCTGTTTCTGCAATTTTTAAATAACACCATTTTTCAAAATTTTTCATGGACATTTAGTCTAAAAACCCATAAAAAAAAATGGAGGCATTTAAAAAAAATCATAAAAATGATTAACTTTTTTTTAAAAAAAAGCCTAAAAAATGACTTAAAAGCACTTAACAAACCACATAACCTAACCCCCACAATATATTATTCTCATTTAAAGAAATTATCCTACTTATTCACACATGTAAATACACACTATAATTCAAAAAGCAATTGTTATGTAGAATGATGTTGACTAAAGTAAGATCCATGATGAACGGTTTAGCACAATAATTGCTTTCTTGTTTGAATCAACAAAATAGCTGAGACTTTTCTACCATATTTATGGGATGATATCCTTTTATGGTGACAAAGCCTAAAACAAAATTCATTTTTTTTTTTTTTTAATTTATGTATTCTTAGTAAAACTATTGTGCAATTAAAACAAGTTTCATTCATGGACACATACTTGGAATATCGTTGGTTGATGAGGTGATCTCCTGAAGAATTAAGCCTCTGAGTTCTATTAAACAATTAATGACAAAATTGACTTGAGATATATGTCCATTATCGATAATTAATGATGCAGCTGATCTCTGGCTAGATGTGCCCATGCAAATGCCTACAAGCTTTGCTATAATTACCAATTATTTTACCAACCGTTCATATGTGAGTAGTTGGTAGAATAATTGATAATTTAGTTTGTATCTCTATCTTTTTTGAATGCCAAGAACATTAACTTAGCTTTCGGTGACATAATGCCTTGGCATTTATTGACTTTTAACTTTCCTTGACACGGATGAGCTTGAAATTGATTATTTTTAATGACTTTTTAACTTTTTTAGTTTTTAAAAAAGTAAACATGTTTAGGAATTTGCTATAATTTTTTGTGAGTGAATGATTGATCTGATTTTTGAATTTTTTAATTGATGTCAAATTGACATTTTATCTTTCCGACTTATTGACTAATGTAGCCAAAAGTAATTTTTTACCTGCATCCTTAACACCTCGTTAGGAATTTAGGTGATTTTATTCAAGTCCTTATTAGATTGAAGGTTCGAGCCTCGAGTGTAGTGTTGGGGGTGATTTCCTTTCCCTTTTTGAGAGGAGGGCATTATCTATATACAAAAAGTAGATTAAAAAATTTTTTTTTTTACAAAAAAAAAGAAAAAGAGAAAGAGAGATAGAAAAATAATGTTTCATTATTTAGTGTATATAAACCTAACACGGGCTATTATGATTAAGGATGACAAATTTAATTGACACAATTATATTTATTCCAATTGGATTTTAATAAAAAAAAGTTTTGGAGAGTATTGATAAAAGTAGCATAAAGTATAAGAGTAGGTTGGTAAAAACCATCAACGTTAGAGTAAAGTGACTTGTAAAAATTATGTATATTATATTAGTAATAGTTAAATAATTTCAAAATATAAAAAATTACATGTGTATTTGCCCTTCAAAATTCAAAATTGCTTGTAAATACGTACTTACAAGGAATTCAAATGTAAATAAATAAGCATGAATGGCAGGGCAGGGCAGTATAGTCATTTCATTTAATTAAGGGCAGTTTCGGCCGGTAATAACTGAATAAATGATATTGAAAGGATAATACAGTCATTTTACCATTGGATATGTACACATACATACCTTCAATATATATACAGTCTGGTTACGCATAGATGCTCACGCTTCTGTTCTGAATCTTGAGTTCTACAGATAGAAATCACCGAAAACACTTGCTTGGCGCCAAAATTTTTATTTAAATAGTCACATTTCAGTGTAGAAACAGAGAAGCAGATAGTAGAGAAAGAGGGAGAGAGAGAGCTATCAATCACCCTGTCAATGGCGGATTCATCACATGATCGTGCCAGCTTCAGCAATCAAGCTGATGCTTTGCTCAGAAAAAACTTGACTTTTCAGGTCTGTCTCTCTCTCTCTCTCTCTCTCTCTCTCTCTCTCTCTAGTTTTGAATTTAGGGCTGATCTGTTTAAGATCGCTTTGTTCGCTTCCTTTCTGATTGTTTGGTTTTTTCTTTTTTGGCTTTTTTTTGGGGGGAACAACCAATGGGTTCAAATAGATGAACTTAATTCCTATCAAGTCCTATTAAAAATAATTCTTAGTAAAATTGTCGTTAAAAATAATTTTTTTTGACTATTTTTTGCATATGTCACTAAAAAATGACAATTAGCTTTTTTTCATGGTTTTTATAAATTGTTACTAAAACATACAACTAGTGACGTTTTTATGTAAAAACCTTTTCAAACTGTCATTGAAAGTTGAAAATTAGTGACGATTTTTTTAAACTGTCACTAAAATTTATAATTAGTGAATTTTTTGTGACAAGATTTTCAAACAATTAGTGTCTTTTTTAATAGTATTTGATGAAAAATGCTATTAATTATCATAGGACCTATTGGAGAATAAATACATTTATTAGACATACACGTAAGTCTATTTTTTATTTTATTTTTTTAGCTTTATAGATTTGTATTTACAGTTGATTGGTTAATTACTTTATTATAAGAGCTGATTATATCGAATTACGTGTTCATAATACTTGAACTCATTATTAATTTATTGAAATTTGGATCTGTTTGTAGATTGAGTGATCTTTAACACACACACACACACATAATTGGTGAGATTTCAGGATTAATTGATGTTAAGCCCTAATGAATTCATTGTTTTGTATGTGGCACGAGTGTTTGATGTTTGAAATTTGAATTCACTTCTCAGAAAATTTGAGCTTGAAAGGAGATAAATATAGGTTGAATTGTGAAAGTAATTTTTCCTGGACTTCCCTAGGTAGCAAAAACTTTATAATTTCAATTTCTAGTACCAGAACTTGTGGGTTTTACAAGTATTTATCATGGATTTTTTTAATGATATCTTCATATATTCTTTTTTCTTTCATTTTTTTATTCTCTTTGCAGAAACGAAATATCAGCACAAATCTTCAGCTCATCTTTTTCCCATTTTATTTCTGCTTGTTACTTGTTTTGGTCCAAAATTTGGTTAACAAGGAACTGGATAAACCCAAACACAAGTGTGGGTGCACTTGTATTGATACAAATGGGGATGGTCAATGTGAGAGGGTGTGTGGGATTGAGTACTCGACTTTGGATCAAGCGAGCAGCTGTTCGATTCCTAGTCCTCCAGAGTGGCCTCCCTTGTTGCAAATACCAGCTCCTGAGTTTCGTGCAGTTAGAACAGATTTTCTTTCATTCACAGACTTGCCCGATGAGTCTTGCAGGAGTTCAGGGTCCTGTCCTGCAACTATTCTTTTTACCGGGAATAATCAATCTCTTGGACAAAGTATACTTCTAAACCCCCCCCCCCCCCCCCCCCCCTCCTCTCTCTCTTATTTGGGTTAATTAAACTAATGGTCCCCAAAGTATATGCTATGTTACACTTTAGTCCCTAATCTTTTAATTGTTCCACTTTGGGACCCAAAACATGTGATTTGTTACACTTTAGCCCCTGACATCAACACTGTTCAAAATTAGTAATGGGAGGAGATATATTTTTATAATTTTACACAAAACCTCACGAAAAGCAAAATGACCAAATACACACATGGTCTAAAAATGTGTATTTTGTAACATTTTGGTTCTTAAAATATCTGTTTTGTTTCACTTTAGTCTCTAAAAGTATGCACTTTCTTGCATTTTTTATCCATATTCTTTTAATTTTGTTGCATTTTTTTTTTTTTTAATAAAAATTTGAAAATACTCCTCTCGTACTAATTTTGAACTGTGCTATTGTTATGGACCAAAGTGTAACGAATCACATACTTTAGGGACCAAAGTGGAACAATTAAAAGATTGAGGACTAAAGTATAACAACAGAACACGTATAGTAGGGACCAATTGTGTAATTAACAAATCTTATTTTATTGCACTAAATGATTATTTGATCAACAAATCTTGTTAGGTTTGGCTGGAAATATGTTCCCTAGTTCTTCCACTTTGAATTCCTCTGATATTTTGTATAGCTTAGCCAACGATGCCTCGGTAAGTTGTCCTTCCTCTTTTATTTATTTATTTATTATTATTATTTATGTTTTCTTTCTTTCTAAATCTTTGTTTCCTTGTTATAACAATATTTGTTTATATCCATCTTATTTTCTCTTTATTTTTATATTCATTTTGTTGCTAATATGAATCTTTGAAACATTTCAGGGATCAGAAACAATGACTGGATATTCCAATTTTCTTGACCCAGCTTTCTTTTCAAATTACCCGCTTTATCGCCTCCAAACACAGTGCTCTACAAATTCTACGACTTCTGTTTCAATCCAGATTACATCCATTTCAGTACCGGCGGGTATAAATCATATGAATAGGAACTCCAATTTTATTGTTGTCATTAACATATTTGAGATTCACATCTATGTCACATCACACGGATTCACTGGACACATTTAATGCTTTTCAGTCACAGTGACACAGCATATTCAGAGAACATAAACAAGAACTAAGCTAACTTACAGTAAGGAAAGCTTCCATTTTGTATCATCCTATCGTGAAAATCTTCTGCATGATTAGTACACCTCTTGGAAATTCACAAATTAAAGATTGGTATTAAAAAAATGTACAAACACCAGTGTTCGTTGATTTCTGAGACCTACGTCTCGGACTTATATTTGGCATATGGACCATGTTAAATTATACATTGTTCATTATTCTCTAGTTTAGTACAATTTTTTTTCCATATTTATCACAAAATAAAATAAAATAAAATAAAATAGTCCAATTGATGATCCCTAACGCTGTGTTTGGTTGGGAGATTTGAGGAGGGATTTCGAAAGGAAAAGGAAAAGGAAAAGGAAAAGGAAAAATTTAGGTGAAATGTGAATAAAATACACCTACATTTTATCTAATTTCACACACCTTTTCTCTTTCAATTTCCAAATCCTTTCCCAAATCCCCCAGCCAAACACAGTATAAGTGTGTGTTTGCATTTATGTATGTAATTTGGGTAGAATCTTTATGATTTTTGTTTATTGGCTTTTTTGCCTTGAATCTAGAGATTAGATGTGCTCAAGGTCTACATTTGTGGCGCAATAATTCTTCTGAAATTAATGATGAGCTATATAAGGGATTCTGGAAGGGAAATTCAGAACGGAAGATTGATGAGATGGTAGCAGGTGGTCTGCAAAAATATTCCTGACTTCCATGTTATATGTTATTATATGAGACTAGGAGTGACCTTACTTGTGAATTTTTTGTGGCAGCCTATGATTTCTTGAACTCAAATTTGAATAACTTCAATGTGAGTATATGGTACAATTCTACCTATAAGAATGACACTGGCAATGATTGGCTAGCATTGATGCGGATTCCTCGTTCAGTGAATTTGGTATCTATTCTGAACTTGATAACTTAGCTACTTTCCTTTTCTGCTATGTGATCTTTGCCGGGTACAAAATCTAATTCAATTTATTTTTATCTCCTTCTTTCACTTTCATTAAATATGCTGGTCATAAAGGTGTCACTACAGCTAAAATATTGGCTACAAAAATATAAGAAATGTACAATGTTTTTGCGGAAGATTAAAGCCTTCTCTTTCCATTTTCTTGTCATACTGTAGTCTTTATCTGATGCCTCTTGATTGATTTCTAATCCATGAATATAGGTCTGTGTTACTTTCACTCACTATTGCAATTTTGGTATTTTTTCTCTCTCAAAATAAAGGCCACTTGGTCTCTTCTTGGCTTCACAAACGTTTTCGCTGGATATGTACTTGACAACATAAAGTAAAAAAACCATGTAAAGTAGTGCTACCTCCATTTGTTTTGGCAAAAAACATTTTATAATGTCTTCTATATTTTTTGGCATTTGGTAGAATGGAAAACAAAAGTCAACGGAAAACAAGCCTATTTGGGAACAAAATCTTTTCCACTTTTAAAAGGCAGAAAATGTTTTCCGGACTAAAATTTTTCCAATGTCACCACATTACCATTGCCACTGTCACCACATTACCACACCATCATTACCACTATCATTGACACCATCACTGTCGCCATTACCACCACCGCCGCCACCCCACCACCATGCCACCATCTCTACCTCCACCTTCGTCCCACCACCAAACATAGAAAAATGTTTTCTGTTAAAAAATGTTTTCTGCCCAAACAAACGAGTGTAAACGAAAAACAATGAGAATTATTGACTTTTACAATTCATAACATGTACAGGTCTCAAATGCCTACCTCCAATTTTTGCTTGGCCCTGCTACAAATATGCTATTTGATTTTGTCAAAGAAATGCCCAAGCCTGAAACCCAACTCAGGCTGGATTTCGCTTCTCTCCTTGGACCACTCGTTTTCACATGGGTCATTATCCAATTATTCCCTGTAAGTGAGCAATTATTATTATCATTTTTTTCACTAATAGTGGAGTTTGTTTGAATTAGAGTCATTTGAGGCATGCATGTTCTTCCAAAGTTTTATTCAGTTACAGTTGTAACTTTAAGCTGCTCTCAATTATTGATCATTACCTAAAAAGCATGGAAAGAGTAGGGATATGAATATGGCATCACAGGAAAACATACCAATACCACAAACCATGCAAAAATAAGATATGAATGCAGTGGGAAACAACAACATTCATTTTTTAAAGCAATTATGTCAGGAATTTATCAATTATAATCAGTTTTCAACTAAAAATCGTGTAAAAAACCAACAGTTTAGACAGAGATAAACTTAGTATCAGATTTAACACAATTTTCAAGCAACATGTCACATATAAGAAATGCTTCAAAACTTTAAAACCCTTAATATGTTTTTTTTACATGCATGACACGACAAGTTGGTGACAAGCTTAAAATATTTAAGTTTATATTTTTTTTAGATGTCATACATATGAATACTTTATTCAAAGCTAAGAAAAGAAAAAAAATACTACACAACATTAATTTCTAAAGTTTAAAGGAGGGATTAATAGGTATAATATTTACATTGTTTTTCTTTTATCAATTGATCCTAAGTTATTTTGTTAAACTTATAGTGTGTTTCATTTGTATCTAAGTGATGGACTCGTATGTCCCCCAAGTGTCTGTCGCATGTCTAGGTCAAAAAAAGTTTGAAAAAATAATAAGATACATTTGGAGAAGTGTCCAATGAGTGCCCATGTTCAACACAGAACAAATACATCACCTTCTTAGAAGTGTCCGTACTTCTTAGGATGGTACAAGTCATGTGGACAGTGAAATCATGTGGACAGTGAAATGCTTGCTTTAATTTAGGAAGATGTAATTTATTTTGTTTAATTTCTTTAATTTATATCTTATAATTCCTTCAATCAATTTTAATTTTAATTTTTTTTTTCTAGGTCATATTGACATCTCTGGTTTATGAGAAGCAACAGAAGCTAAGAATCATGATGAAAATGCATGGGCTTGGCGATGGCGCTTATTGGATGATTTCTTATGCTTATTTTCTTGTCATATCTTCAGCCTATATGTTATGTTTTGTGATATTTGGCTCCGTTATAGGTAAAAAGACAACGAATGAACTGTTTTCCTTCTTCTGACTTTTAATCAAGTTGCTTTAATGCAGTTGATTTCCATGCAGGTTTAAAATTCTTCAAACTCAATGAGTACAGCATCCAATTTGTGTTTTATTTCATCTACCTAAACTTGCAAATTTCACTGGCTTTTCTAATAGCTTCCGTTTTCTCAAATGTGAAGGCTGCTGCAGGTTTGGTCTCAGATAATTGATTTTATTCAACAAAACGTGTCAAATTATTTCCTTTTCATTTAAAGACTAGTTGAACAATAAGAGATGCTGCTTGTAATTTGATGATCACAGCTGTAGCATACTTTATCGTCTTCGGAACTGGGCTCTTAGGACGCTCTCTTTTCCAGACCTTTATTGAAGATCCATCATTCCCAAGTAAGTAGAAGGAACCTTAATAAAGATTCAGCTGTAATCTTGTTCACCAGATCTTGCATGTGTATTCTGCCTTCCTATCCATCTAAGCACATTTCATTTCCCAAAAATTCATATTGCTGCTAGATACCCATCTAAACAAGTTAATTTTAGATCAATGCATTTATGACTAGTTTTTTTTTTTGAAAATATTTTAAAATTGGCATCAACTTCTTTATTAATATGAGGATAAAAATAAATTTCTTTTGCCTCCCATATGTCTAGAAGGAAGAGAAATGCATGATAACAAATTTGGTAATTCTGAAAATTGTAGCCACTTTTTGAGGCAATGTGATGCTCCAACTTAGTGATGGCTTCTAAGGTTGCACGGCACAACTTATAGATGAGGCTTATATGACACTTTTGTTACTGTGTTGTTTTGATTGTCCAAATGAATTTGACAGAGAGGATGAACACAATCATCTGATCAGGTTGAGTTTCTGGGTTAACTGTACTAGGAATACCAGTCATATCATTTAAACCATTTTCAAGTTTGCTCACTGACCTTTGTGTCTCTTCGTTGGTACTTCTGCTTTTCTTCCTTGTTCTGTGTTGTATTTACATTTGTACTTTTCATAACTCTAATCAACACGATACTTATCTTTCAATGTTGTAGGAGGCTGGATTGTTGTTATGGAGTTATATCCCGGCTTTTCTCTATATCGCGGGTTATATGAGTTTTCACAATATTCCTCCACAGGAAATTATATGGGGACTAAAGGGATGCGCTGGGAAGACATAAGTGGTAGCAGTCATGGGATGAGAGATATTTTAATAATTATGTTTGTGGAGTGGTTGGTGGTTCTGTTTGTTGCATTTTACATAGACCAAGTCGTATCATCAGGAAGTGGTGTTGGAAGAAGTCCTCTATTTTTCTTGGAAAAGTTTCGAAAGAAACCTTGGTCATCTTCATCCATGAGGAAACCAAGTCTAAGAAGGCAAGGATCTAAAGTTTTTGTTCAAATGGAGAAACCTGATGTTGCCCAAGAGGCAAGTTTTTCTTGGTCATGATCTGTATTCGTATCTTTTAATTTAGGAGAAAAGGGTCTTTGAAATGGAATGATGAAAACTTTATTGACTAGAATACAAAGCAAGTTGCTCTCATCGCTCCAAGATCTCTTATGCTTGAATTTTAGACCCTTGATCTGTCTTTACTCTCACTGAAATCAGTCTCACGATTATATTACCTAGATATAAGAGACCTCTTGGTGATGTGTAAATTCATGTCCTCAATGGGTCTGCGTTAAACCATCTAACATTTTTAAATTTTTATTTCATGTGTACCTTTTATAGGTGCATTCTTGATTCTACTCACTAGAATGTCTAATGCTTGTTCATGATTCCACTTGTTTATGTTTCTTTTTACCTTTTTCAGACAGAGAGGGTTGAACAGTTGCTACTTGAGCCGACAGCAAGTCATGCTATCATCTGTGATAACCTCAAAAAGGTGTATCCAAAAAGGGATGGAAACCCTGAAAAATATGCAGTGAGAGGGTTGTCACTTGCTTTGCCTCAAGGGGAATGCTTTGGTATGCTTGGCCCCAATGGTGCTGGCAAAACCTCTTTTATTAATATGGTCAGTATAAAATGGTCTTGGATCTGCAAATGATGTACTTAAGTGACTTCTCATTTCTTTTCTTTCTTATGATCAAGTGTTTCTCAAGGTATTTTGACATATGGGTTCTAAATTTGTTATCACAAGGTGTTGTATTGATTGGTCATCCCTTTGTATCCTGTTTCATACGTGCTTTATTTCTATAACAACCATGGTTCATTGCATGAAATCATTCTGGAAAGGGATATATTCCTTTTATTTTTTGGTTTTATATATTTATTTTGGCAATACTTTCATATCTTTTTGGTGATAGATGATTGGGCTTCTAAAGCCAAGCTCTGGCACGGCATATGTTGAGGGTTTGGATATACGGACCCAGATGGATGAAATATACACCAGCATGGGCGTATGTCCACAAAACAAGTAAGCACAGATATTCTTCAATTTGAAGAAAGTAGTTTCACTGGTCCTTGTTTCCTCCAATTTTGGAAGTCTGACTAATTTCGTGTTTTTTTATTTTATTATTTTCATTTCATGGACAATTATACAGCCTACTCTGGGAAAATCTAACAGGAAGAGAGCACTTACTTTTCTATGGAAGGCTTAAAAACCTTCAAGGGTCTGCATTAACCCAAGTAAGTAGACATTGAATCACTCAAAAACATTTCATGTAAATTTCTATTTGCATTTGAGAACGAGTGTTGTATCACTGTATGTTGCTTTGCATCGTCTGATTTATAGAAAGATGAAAATAAATTGCTGAAATTGATATGAGCTCAGGTGTATTGACTTCATAAAAATGATAGTAATGCTTTATTTTGTAGTCATCCCGAGCAAGAAAACTTTTGAATTTTTTTCCTACTATCATATTTGTTTGCTATAGGCAGTGGAAGAATCTCTTAAGAGCGTCAACCTATTTCATGGAGGGGTTGCTGACAAACAAGCTGGGAAATATAGTGGAGGTATGAAGAGGAGGCTTAGTGTCGCCATTTCACTAATTGGGGATCCGAAGGTATGTCTGAAAATCTCCATATGATCTACTATGCTGTCTAATCTTTTTCTAGTACTACGTCTCTTGACGATTGATAAAATGTCTAATTCTTCTAAATTTTGCAAAGGTTGTCTATATGGATGAGCCTAGTACTGGACTGGATCCAGCTTCAAGAAAGAGTTTATGGGATGTTGTGAAGCAAGCTAAACAAAATCGAGCAATCATTCTCACTAGTAATCTCTCTCTCTCTCATGGATTTTTATTACTTGAAGATATTTTCTTCTATATGATAATGTTGTACTATCCCATCAAACAGTAACAATTTTATTTCCCAAGTACTTTCATTGACATAGCTCACTCAAATGATTTCAGCACATTCAATGGAGGAGGCAGAACATCTGTGTGATCGCCTAGGAATTTTTGTTGATGGAAGCCTGCAGTGCATAGGAAATCCCAAAGAGGTAATTTTGAATTATATAATGTTAATTTGTATAATATTTTAGGTATAGTCTCCATAATTTCTCAATAAATAATTTAGTGTTGTCACATCTTCAACAATATATACCCACTTCTCCTAATTAGATTTTAGGCAGTTCTTATTCTTGTTTTGAACGACAGTTGAAGGCTAGATATGGAGGGTCTTACGTGTTCACAATGACGACAGCATCAAATCACGAAGAGGAAGTGGAGAACTTGGTACAACATCTGTCCCCCAATGCTAACAAGATATACCATTTATCGGGGACTCAAAAGTTTGAGCTGCCAAAACAAGAGGTCAGAATTGCAGATGTTTTCCAAGCAGTTGAGAATGCAAAGAGCAGATTCACCGTTCGTGCTTGGGGTCTTGCTGATACTACCTTGGAGGATGTCTTTATCAAGGTTGCTCACGGGGCTCAAGCGTTCAATGTGCTCTCATAATTCTCAAATATGATCGCCAATAGCTCTACTTATATATATATAGGTATATGTATGTTCATATGGTTTTATGCATTATGTATTTTATGTTATTTTGCTTCAAAAACAGTGTATGTATTGTAGAATAATGAAGCACGGATATGGATATGGATACGGAATACGGGATATGGATACGATACGATACGGATACGGCGATACGACAAAATTTAAAAAATTAGGATACGGGTACGGCTGGGATACATTTATAAAAAATATTATTTTTACAATTTTTAATAATGTAGCATACATAAAAATAAAACTTCAACAATTTTTAGTAATGTAGCATACATAAAAATAAGACTTAAAACACAAGACAACTTGATAAAAAAAGAAAGATTCCTATAAAGTTAAGAGTCTTCAAGGTCAATAGTTTCAACTTGTTCCTCTTCATTAGGGGTGTAATTTTGGCCCGGCCCATCTGGGCTCGGGCCGGGCCTGGCCCGTGTCGGGCTTTGCGGGCTCTCGTCAAAAAATCGGGCCGGCCCACGGGCCAGAAAACTAGGCCCAAGCCCAGGCCCAGGGGTATTCGGGCTTTGGGCGGGCCAGTGGGCCGGGCCCCTGGGCTCAGGCTTTTGTGCGGGCTTGGGCGGGCCTAAACAAATTTTTAATTTTTTTAAAATTTTTTCTACCAAAATTTTATTATTTTCCATTAAAAATAACACCGGGCTTCGGATGGGCCGGGCCTCGGGCCGGGCTTTTGGGCGGGCCGATGGGTCGGGCTTCAAAACGATGGCCCAAGGCCTCATGCTGGGCTTGGGCTTGGGCTTGGGCTTGGGCTTGGGCTCAAGCCTTAACGAGCCAGGCCCACCTCGGGCCGTGGGCGGGCTTCAGGCTGCCCGTGAGCCACGGGCCAAAATTACACCCCTACTCTTCATTAGTGAATATCCTTAAATATGTATATGAACAAATAAAGTGACATATATTTGTTTTAATTATAACTTTTTAGGACATTTTTGATATTTTAAATTTGCACAAAAAAAAAAAAAAAGACAATTTATTTAGCCAAATAGGTTCGACTTTTTTCATAACCAAACACATTTACAATTACAACTTATTTTAATTCTTTTAAACTAATAATCAAAAATTTTATAAGTATAAAAGTTAATATATAAATGATATCAAATGGGGCTAAAACAATAGTATACTTATAAAAAAAAAAATGTATCCAAACTAGAGAGATCGAAAGGGAGAGCGAGACGATAGAGGGAGAGGGAGAGATCGACCAAGAGGGAGGGGGGGAGAGAGAGAGAGAGAGTGAGATCGAGCGAGATCTATCTAGACCAGAGAGATCGAGCGAAAGGGAGAGAGAGAGAGGGAGCGAAAGGGAGAGAGAGAGATGGACGAACCTGATCAACGAGCTACTGTTTGTGAACTTGATCGACGACTCCTTGCTGATTGGTTGATAGAGACTCCTCCTCCTCCTTTCCTGTTGCTGTTCGCGACCTAGGTAGGGCTTGGTTGACTGATTTTTTTGTTTTATTTTACCTAACTTTTGTTGTTTTATAGTTTGACCCCTATTATAAGTTTTTAAAATTATTTTTTCGCCCCACCGTATCCCGAAAAGTATCCTGACCGTATCCCTAAAGTATCCTCGCGTATCCGAAACGTATCCGAAATTCAAAAAATTAAAAAATAAAATAGGATACTTCTTTCTCGTATTTGATACGTATCCTGCCGTATCGGGCGTGTATCCATATCTGACACGTATTCAACATGCGTACGGGGGCCATTTCGGAGTATCCGTGCTTCATATTGTATTCTTTAATGACATTATTATGAATACCCTGAAGTTTGAAGTTAAACGTCAATCATGAAATTCATTATTACACATTGATTGAAATTTATTATTATGCACTTGTGCACTGCTTCGATCAAATTCTCCCTCATAATTTTGGTGTCATGATCTTGCTAAGCATGACACATCAACAAAATGTTATAATCTAATGGAAAATTTCTCAAGAAATTCTTCTGTGGTTTACTTGTATGTTAAGTCTATATATTCTATATATGGTGGACCAGTGCACAAAAAATATATTCTAGTTCTAGTGTTGTATCTATTCAAATGTGTTTTGAATATTTGAAAATTAGTTGGTCGCAAACAATGATTGAAACTCGACGGTTGGAGTGGGAAAATATGAAGTGTAGGTGGAATGCCGTTGGATTTCAAAATGCAGTTGGACCTGCTCTGATAAGCTTAAGGAATGCCGTTAGATTTCAAAATGCAATGCCAATGGAAAACTGAACATAATGACGTAATACAAATAGTTGAATTGTAGCTTTTTCAAGTTTGAACAACATTGTGAGATGATCAATTTGACCTGAAAGTACAAAATGCATTAATGTATATATTATGGGTCCGGACGGTCTCCGGTCTAGATTTGGGACAATCTGGTCCAGTTTTGGTTCATGGGGCCCACTTTTAGACTCTTTTTTTATTTCATATTTTAAGATTTGTTAAGTACATTATTTATGTAAAACATTACATCGATTGGATAACGGATACTACGTATTTTGATCACTTTTGTCTAGAAAAAATGAACAGTCAGAAAATTAAAGGTATATAAAAAAGTGATTCGAATACATAGTATCCGCTATTCGATCGACGTGATTTTTTACAGGAATAATAGACTCAACAAACTCTAAAATGTGAACGGTTCGAATTATCGAAAAATGACTTAAAAGTGGGCTCAATGCGCTAGACTGGACCCTCCAGTCCAGATGGTGGACTGGAGGCAAGCCCCAGCCATATATTATTTGGGTAATTCTATTTACACACTTTATAAAATCTCAATACACACCATCTATGTTGTTTGCATATAAATTTTCAAACAAAAGTTAAATTTTCAGACATAAATTTATGAAAAAAACTAGTTATTCAGACATAAACAGTTGAACGAAACATATATGAATAATTCAAATTTTTTTTTCATAAATTTGTGTCCAAATATCTAAATTTTATTCAACATTTTATATCCGAACGAACAAATGGTGTGTACTAAGATTTCATATAGTGTACAAATAGAACTTCCCATTTATTTAGGGTTAATTACATTTTTATTCTAAACGCATGATTTTTGTATTATTTTGGTCTCTAATTTTTAAATTGTATCAGTTTGGTCCCCATATTATTTAAATTATGTTTATTTCACAGTTCACTCACATTTTTCCTTTCACTTTCAAAATCTCTTCATAAATCCACAATCTAAATGTATTAGTGTACCACTTTTACTAAAAGTGGTATAAAAAGATAATAAATGAAGCGTGACTCATTTGATAATTGTCGAATATGTAAATGATGAACTTGGTCACTAGTCAAGGCGAAACCTTGAACACCGTTGCAATAAAAATAAAATAAAATAAAACTCAAGGACAAATAAATTAAGCATTTTTGTTTGTGCTAAGTAAAAAAGGGATAAAAAAGGATGACCAATCCATCTTAAGCATAGCCATAGGAACTTCTACCTGTTGGCTCGAATTGGAAAGCCGTACGGAAGAGGCTTTCCAATTGTTTTTACTTCACTAAATTTTTAGTTTTATATATTTTTCTGAGTCAACTACATTCTCATAATGTGACATATAGTGAAGGAACTTCCCAGCAAATTTCATGGCATTTTCAAGTTGTAGGGTTTCTCATTTATTCCTTAGTTTCAATACAGTTTTTCAAAGAAGATTGAGAGTAAACTATTAATTTAGGGACATTTTTTTAGCCTTATTAACACACTTGCGCAGTCACCAAAATTCTAGTTTTTACCCTTACACTTCCATCAAAATTTTATTTTGATCTCTCTACGTAAAGACATCAATTGATTACCTTGAGAACTTATACCCATAATTACTTAAATATGTGCAAAACAAGAATCATATGTATTCGAGGTGAAGTCTTGAACACATTGATATATATAAAAAAAAAACTCTTAGATCATCAAGGATAAATAAATTAGTGTTTTTTTTTTTTTTCTCTAAACGAAAACGAGTAAAAAAGGGAAACAGTACTCTGTGTCAAATCCTTTTCTAAACATAATCATAAGAATTCTACCCATTAGAGAGTTGGACAAGAGGAGTCTAAACTATCGATTTATCCAATAGTAAATTTTTAGTTTCCTTCACTACATTTTTAATTTTATATATTTTTCAAAGTCAACTACATTTATTATAATGTGACATGTAAATAAGGAGCTTCCAAGCAAACTTCTTAGCATAGGTTTTCCCCATGTATTCCTTAGTCAAATGTCTCAAATTTTGTTAATCACTTAAGGATTTCAATACCGTTTTTTAAAGAAAGATTGATAGTAAACTATTAATTTATTACAAATTTTTTTGAGTTCTCAATTCTTTTGACCCCCAGTGATCAACTGTTTACTTTAACCGTTTGATTTCTATAGAAGGATATCTTAGCATTTGAAAGTTACAAATTTTTTTTTTTTTCTTCTTAGTCACTAAGGAATACATATAACAAAAATATAAAACAGTAGTTCATTGAATGCACTTCCTATTGGCATTGTGCATAAATTTTAGGGTTAACTATATTTAGTATTCATATATTTTTATTAAAATTTCATTTTGGCTCTTTCATATTCAAATGTGAATGAACCCATTCCATTTTAAATTAAGTTACGACATCACCTTTCGTTAGTGTGAAAGAGGCTGACAAAAATCAACAAGTGATATTTTTCTCGCCTTGCTAGTCTATTTGTACTTTCACCAAAATCCTGCTTTGATCTCTTATACTTTTATTAAAATTTTACTTTTGGTCTCTCAATTTTTAATTGCACTCTCAGGAAAAAAGAAAAAAAAAAAACATCTCCAGTGCACATGTCAATTAATTAACGATGAATGAAACAATGACAATGAAACTTAACTTAATGTGTTAGGAATTAATTATCACAATTGAAAGTAGATAATCAAAATGAAATTTTAATAAAAATATAGGAATATCAAATGTAATTAACCCAAAATTTTAAGTCCATGTTTTGGACATATGAAAAGTAGTTGGCCCCAAGCGAGTGTTTAACCTCAACGGTTGGGAATGGAAAATCTGAAATGTGATGTAGCCTACAGTGGTATTATGGACCTTCTCTGATCAGCTCAAGGAATGCTGTCCGATTTCAAAATGCAACGTTGACACTGAACATAAATCCAAAAAGAGAAATGCTACGTCCCCTAATTGAAGTCCCCCGATTCCACCCTAAATGACGTGACTAAGATCCATGTGAAGTGGTCCCACACTTCTTTTTCTTTCATCTCTAACTCCCAAATCATTTTTTCATCCAAAAATGGCTGAATTGAAGCTCCGCCAAGTGGGATTGAGACAACATAATAATACGAATGCTTTGTTTGTTGTGTGGATTTAATAAGATTGGAAAATTTTGCTTAATGATAAATATTAAGGTTGTAAATGTGTCGAAATGAATTGATTGGTAGATTGTTAAAGCTTGATTTAAAAAACTTAAAAAAATTTGAAGGGTTAATTATACTTTTTACTTTTATAATTTGATTCAAATTTTACTTTAGTTTTTGTAATTTCAAATTAAATAATTTGGTCCCTACACTTTAATTGTACTTTCAATGTGGTCATTTTTTTCAAATTGGAGGTTAAAATTAATAATTTTGACACTTGTCAATTTTTTAAGTTGTGCACGCAGGCAAATAGATATTTAGATGAAAAGGCCAAATTAAAACTGGACTTAAAGTATGGAAACTAAATTATTCATATTGAAACAGTAGAGACTAAAGTAAATTTTGAATCAACCTGTAAAGATAAAAAAGTGTAATTAACTAAATTTTAAATCATGTTCGAACTTCAAAAAATTATTGCATACTAGAAGGAGGTTCCACCAATATCACAAATGCATATGTTTTTCTATTATCTCTCATATACCCAACATAAATGTAATGGATTCTATTTTCAAACCAATCACAGCAGAGAAAAGTACTATGTGACATCTACCCTCCCTATACTCGAAAATTTCTTTTAAACTTGGCTTGTTTATTTTTTGAACCGATGCGTAAACCTAGCTAAATTTTAGTTTAGTTTTTTATAGTATATTTGAACTTATCGAGATGACTATTTAGTTTTGAAGTTTATTTAGAAACACAGCGAGTTGTTTTTATTCTTGTAAGTGTTTTTCAAAAGTCCAACACAAATCAAATTCAAATAGTTTGGTTAATTTCATAACCTTAATAAATATCATTTTCCAACTTAAAAAAATGAATGTTTACTATTTCTGAGCAATAGAAAGCTTTTTAACATTTGATTTGCATTAGATTGGTGCTCACTTGTTAAGTTGACAATTATATATTTATTTGTGTTCACATGATCATACACTTTCTTTTCTTTTCTTTTCTTTTCTTTCCTTTCCTTTTTTTTAAAATTTAATTTTATACAATTTTGAGACTTGACTATATTATCAAAATGTGACATTTTTGTAGTGAAGGATCATAGCATTTTAGACTAGCATGTTTTCTAATGTATTCCTTAGCCAATGGTCCTTAGTCAAATGTCCTAAATGTTGTTAGTTACTTAGATAAGGATTGTAGTAGTGTCTTTTTTAAAGATAGATTGACCAAATTGTGTTCTAAAATCAATCACAAAATGATTTCTCATAATTATTATTGATACTGATGGGCCTCCCAGAGGGTTCGGCCCACGGCCTGCACCCAAGGCCCAACCCATGGCCTGGATATTAAAGCCCAGCAACCTTGAAATACCAATGATGAACCAGGACCAATAGCTTTCAAACAGATGTCAGGCAGGGAATCAGCCATGTAGGCAGACAAAGATCCTGCAAAGTTATTGCACCCATTCATCAGTCATTAATGAGGCTCTGGTAACATTAAATGCGATAACCCCTCTACGCCGGAAGATGCAGACTTACCATGAACGACGTAAGCTAAAACATAGACTTTCGGCCAACAAGACAGGATGGAAAAGACAAGGAAATGATGAGCAAATGATATAAGGAAGCTTTAGAGATGTAAAGAAAAGGTTAGGTTCTTCATTTCTTTCTTCTCTCTCTACACAGTGAATTCTATCCTATTCTAACTCAATTGTTGGAAGGTCCGCCGGGGGATTACCTGCCCCCTTTGGACCTTTTTGCAGGAACATTCTGTGGGCTTCAAGACTAGCAAAGCAGTTAGAAGTGTGGATCAGTCCAACCCACCCTTTGTCGGAATTATCGTATCATCAGTTGGCGTCGTTTGTGGGAAAACCTTTTCAGAAAGACAGTTGTGTTCATTGTCGTCGGAAGGAATCCCATAATCGTCCACCCCTTGCATCAGGGTAGATAATCACGACTAGATCCATGGCTTCCCAACACAACGCTAGTAACCCCGAAGCTGAGCCCTCCAACCCAAATAACTCGCCTCCATATTTCGCAGAACTCACCAACAGCATCAACCAACTGACCAAGCAGAACCAAGCCCTGATCAATGCCTTACTCCAGTGTGACCTGCCTATCTCGCCTCTACCACAACCAATAGTTCCCCCGTACCATGAATAAGCCCACCATCACCATCAATTCCCACCACACGTGCCTCAAGGAACATTTCCACCCTTCGCCCTGTGGCCTCAACCGTCGAATCTTGACAGTTTGCACCCTTCCCCGTCAAGCTCGCAGCCTCGTTAAGATATGCCACCACTTTTCCATAACCACCCTTTACCACACCATACAGCCGCCCATGAAGGTGAGGCTAGCAGTGTTCAACCACCGATCTCTGTTTGTGGGGATAATGCTTCCATCTGGGATAAAGAACTACGGGCCATGAAACTCCAACTACAAGGGGTCATGCAGAACATGTAGCACAAGACTTCCTCCACCGTCAACTCTCCTGTTACCGCCTCCATTCGAGATAAAGCTCTCATTCCCAAGTTCAAAATGTCATCGGTTGACACCTTCGATGATATCACCGATCCCGTCAACCATGTAGAAGCATATCAGACGCTCATGATCTTACATGTCTTTCTAAACAAAATCATGTGTCGTGCCTTCCCTGTCACGTTAAAGGGGTCGGTGCGCCTTTGGTTCAGTCAACTCCCCCAAACTCAGTCACTTCATTTCGCCAGCTCAGCGAATCTTTCTTAAGCCATTTCATTGGTGCTCAGCGACAATGGCATCCAGCCACCCAACTGCTAAACATCTGGCAGACAGAAAGGGAGTCGTTAAGCAGCTATGTCACCTGCTTCAACACCGAAGCCCTACAAGTGGAGGAAAACGATAATAAGGTCATTCTCACAGCTTTCATGGCTGGTTTGCACTCGTCCGATTTCCTTTTCTCTCTCTCCAAAAATCCCCCGACCACCATGGCCTCCCTTTTCGCCAAAGCCCAAAAATACATGAATGCCGAAGACTCTCTGGCAGCTCGCCAAGACTTCATATCCAAAGCCCTGCCCCTCCAAGGACAAAAGAAAAGAGCCTGAGCCCGACCCTCGCAATAGATGTACCAATCCCCCTCACACCCAGATCGACCTACACGCTCGGATCGACTAGCTCTAATTCGCCCACCTAGTAGGTTCGAGCGGTACACCCCTCTCAATTCACCCATGAAGCAAGTTCTGAACCAAATTCAACGGGACTATAACCTGAAATGGAGTCAACCATCCAGATCTCCCTCCAACCGACAGGATCAATCCAAGTATTGTCACTTCCATCATGACCACGGCCATAACACTGACGAATGTGTTAACCTCAAGGACTAGGTCGAGGATTTGATCCGCCAAGGACGTCTCAGCCAATTCACAACAGCCCGTCCCCCACAGAGGCCTAGAACTAGCCCCCCAAACCATAACCGCCAACGCACTCCCCCCCTCCCCCGACAACCAGCACAACCCGAGCGGAATGATGACCGACCCCAACACCAACCCCGAGCTCACAGTGATCCTCCCCTCCTAGTAGGTGAAATAAGGATCATTGTCAGCGGCCTTGCGTGCGGTAAACCATCGCGGTCAGCACAGCGGAGTGAGCTCAGAAAAATCCGACAAGGTTCTGATAAAAAAGCAACAACACTGGACTGCCCCTACAAACAGCTCAAGCAATGGTCTGAACCAATCGCTTTTATGGAAGCAGACTGCACAGGTATTCGCTACCCCCACGACGACCCCCTGGTCATCTCTGCTCTCTTATCAAACTACAAAGTCAGGAGAGTTCTGGTCGACAATGGCAGCTCCTCAAACATCATCTTTCTCAACGCCTATCGCCAACTAAAGGTCAGGGAAGAGAAGTTGTCACATCTACAAACCCCTCTAGTTGGTTTCACCGGCGATTGGGTCACATCCATGGGCTCCATCGACCTCCCCATCACCATCGGAGACTATCTATAGCAGTCCACCAAACTCCTTACTTTCCTCATCTCCAACTGTCTTTCTACTTACAACATCATATTAGGGCGCACCACTCTTAATGCCCTTCAAGCCGTAACCTTCACGTACCATCTGGCAAGTTTTCCACTAACTATGGGGTCGACATTGTGAGGACTGAACAGACGGTATCCCAGGAGTGCTATGTCGCCTCATTGAAGGAAATCAAAAATGAAAGAAGCTATGATCATTGAAGGCCCTAATGTTAGAGACGATGAAGAGTTAGTTAAAGGGGAACCAGTGGAGGAACTTGTCAAAGTACCTGTCGATCCTACCAATTTCACAAAAACGGCTAAGATTGGCAGCCAGCTGTCCTCTCAGGCTAAGGCCAATCTCACGGCTCTTTTAGCCGAGCACAACGATGTCTTTGCTTGGACAACGATGTCTTTGCTTGGACCCATTCAAACATGCCAGGTATCGACCCTTCTTTTATTACCCATCATCTCAGTATTGAACCCCAATTCCGACCGTTTCGTCAAAAGTAGCGCATTTTTCATCCGGAACGTAACAACCTCATCACCGTTGAGTTTGATAAGCTACTGAAGGCACAGTTCATTAGAAATGTAGACTATCCCATATGGTTTTCCAACGTGGTCTTGGTCCGCAAAAACAACGGCAAATGGTGACTCTGCATTGACTATTCCGACCTCAACTGAGCCTGCCCCAAAGATAACCACCCCCTTCCCAAGATAGATCTATTGGTCGACGCAACTATGGGACATCAGATGCTTAGCTTCATGGATGCTTTCTCTGGTTATAATCAAATCTTAATGCATGCAATCGACCAAGAGCACACCTCTTTCATAGGGGACTTATCACTACCGTGTCATGCCGTTCGGTTTGAAGAATACTTGAGCCACTTACTAATGCCTGGTTAATGCCATTTTCCAACACTAAATAGATCGAAACATAGAAGTCTACATCAACGACATGCTCGTCAAGAGCAAACTCTCTTTCAACTACTTGGCAGACCTGCGCGAGACTTTCCAAACCTTACGCAAGTATCAGATGAAACTGAATCCGGAAAAGTACGCCTTCAGCATTAGGTTTGGTAAGTTTTTGGGGTTCATGGTCAGCCAAAAAGGCATTAAGGCCAACCCAAAAAAGATCAAGGCCTTGATAAAAATGTTGTCTCCCAGAACAGTCTAGGAGGTTCAGCAGATCATAGGTAGAGTTACCACCCTCAACCCTTTCATTTCGCGAGCGACTGACAAATGCCTTCCATTCTTCAAAGTCCTCTAGTAGGCCTTCGAATGGAACACCAAGTCTGAGAAGGCCTTCTAACAACTGAAACAGTGCATAGCCAACCCCCCTTTTATCTCTCAAGCACTATAAGGTGAAACCCTCTTCCTCTACTTAGCTGTGTCCAACACCGCTGTCAGTGTTGCCCTTATCAGAGAAGATGACTCAGTACAGCGCCCAATTTACCACATCAGCCACGCACTCATGGGAGTGGAGCAGAACTACCCTCTATTAGAAAAAATGGCTCTCGCCCTGGTCATCGCCTCCAGACACCTCCGACTTTATTTCCAAGCTCATTCCATAGTGATTCTCACTGACCAGCCTTTAAAAAAGATCATGCAATAACCAGAATCATCAAGCAGGCTCATATAGTGGTCCGTTGAACTAAGTCAGTACGACATCTTTTACCGACCACGAACAACCATTAAAGGCCAGGCTGTCGCCGACTTTATCTTGGAATTCACAAATCTTACCTCACACGCATCCCCTCCACCAGCACATGGCACTATTGAGGAGGAAGACCCTCATTCCTGGACTCTTTGTGTCGACGGTTCATCCCGCAAAGAGGGTAGCAGAGCCGGTTTAATCCTCACCACCCCAAAAGGAGAATACTTCAAATGCGCTCTCCAATTCCTATTTGCAGCAAGTAACAGCCAGGCCGAATATGAAGCTCTCATAGTAGATCTCCGACTGGCTAAAGATATCGAAGTCGATCATTTCCAAGTGCTTAGCGAATCTCGATTGGTAGTCGGCCAAATAACAAGAAAGAAGCCATGCGATCATACAGGGACATTGCTCTTCCTCTGACCCGCCTCTTTAATAGTTTTCGTATCCGACATGTCCCTAGGTCAAAAAACTCCCAAGCAGACGACATGGCACAGTTAGCCTCAGTAGACCAATCAGACCTCTACCATGGCGTCCGGGTTGAGTACTTGACCCATCCAGCAGTCTCACCAGATCAACGAGCAATACACCTGCTCCAGGACGAGCCCATCCTATAGGCCCAGGACATCATCGCATTCCTTGAGCGAGGAACACTTCCAGCAGACAAACTCGAAGCCGCCAAAGTCAAGACTCAGTCGTCGAATTACGTCATTATCAGTGGCACCTTGTATAAAAGGGAATTCTCACGGCCATATCTCAGATGCCTCAATAATGACCAAGCAACCTATGTAATGAGAGAAATACATGAGGGAGTTTGTGGCAATCATTTAGGGGATGATTTTTGGCTCATAAAATTCTCCGAACAAGTTTCTTTTGGCCCACACTCAATTAGGATGCCACTGATTTTGTGATGAAATGCAATAAATGCCAACACCTCGCTAACATCCCTCACACCCCTCCAACGGAGTTGATCAAGCTCAGCAGCCCTTGCCCCTTCGCTAAATGGGGAATTGATCTCGTGGGTCCCTTACTGATCGGCAGGGGCCAAGTAAAATTTTCCGTAGTCGCCATCGATTACTTCACCAAGTGGGTCGAAGCGGAACCTCTTACCAAGATCACTAAACGGAATACCACTAAGTTCATCTGGCAGTCCATTGTGTGTCATTTCAGGTTCCTCAAGCCATTGTCTCTGACAACCCCAAATTCAGAGAATTCTGTGCAGAACTCAACATCCAAACCTGTTTCTTCTCCCTAGGTCATCCTCAAGCCAACAGTCAAGTGGAGGTTACCAACCGCTCCCTGCTGAAAATCATTAAGACCAAGCTGGAGGCCGTCAAGGGCCTCTGGGTAGAGGACTTGCCAAATGTTCTCTGGGCCTATCGGACGACCGCCCGAACTCCAACTAGGGAGACTCCATTTCGCCTAACATACGGCGCCGAAGCAATCATCCTTGTAGAAATTAGCTTATCGACACCTAGAGTTATCCACCCCAATCCACACTTGAACGAAGACCTTCAGAGGGCCAACTTAGACCTCATCAAGGAACTGCGGGAAACGGCCGCTGTTCGACTGGCCGCATACCAATAGAAAGCAAGGAAACACTATAATCGCAGAGTCCGACTGAGGGCATTCACAGTGAGAGACCTTGTCTTGCAGGAAGCCATTCTTGCCACCAAAAACCCAATGGAGGGCAAGCTAGCAGCTAAGTGGGAAAGCCCTTACATTGTCAAAGCAAGACCCCGCCCAGGTACATACCGTCTCTAAGACATGGAGGGTAGAGACCTTCTCCATCCATGGAATGGTGAACACTTGAAACATTATTTCCAGTAAAGCGGCATTTCCTACTTTTTGTTTGATTTAAATTGTTGTATGTTTCATTTTGGTGATCAGAACGCTTGTATATTTTGGCTTTTGCCATGCAATGCATATATTTATGATCGCAAGACTATGACAACAATTCAAGATTTCCATTGTCTATGTTGTGCCTTAATCCAAAATTAAACATATTCGGCTGAGTTAAATATAGATTGAACCTGAAAAGCTCAGCCCGACTGAGTTAAGCAAAGCCTCAGCCAGACTGAGCCCTCTAAAGCCTCAGCAAGACTGAGCATGAAGAACTCAGCCAAACTGAGTTAAACATAGCTTCAGCCAGACTAAGCATGAAGAACTCAGCCAGACTGAGTTAAACATAGTCTCAGCTAGACTAAGCCTTCCAAAAGCCTCAGCCAGATTGAGCATGAAGAACTTAGCCAGACTGAGTTAAACATAGCCTCAACCAGACTGAGCATGAAGAACTCAGCCAGACTGAGTTAAACATAGCTTCAGCTAGACTGAGCATGGAGAGCTCAACTAGACTGAGTTACGCAATACCTCAGCCAGATCGAGCCTCAAGAGCTCAGCTTGACCGAGCCTCAATAGCTCAGCTAGACTGAGTTAAGCAAAGCCTCAGCTAGATTGAGCTTTAAGAGCTCCACCAGACTGAGCTAAACAAAACTTGAGCTAAGCAAAACCTTAACTAGGCTAAGCAGTTTTTATAACTTAACTTTATTACAAACAGTAGTAACAAGTCGTTTTGACAAATTTTTGGCAAGTACGTTACATGTTTCGCTTAATTCATTTATAGGTCTCCCTAGAAAAATTATTGCAAGTTCTTTACAAATCTTACATCCTACTATACGCACATTCATTATAAACAGAAGTTCTTTACAAATTTCAAGTAAATTCATTATAAACACAACTTCTTTACAAATTTCAACCATTCTTTACAAGGAACTCTCTCAAAAAAAAAAAAAAAAAAACCTACAACCAAAAACAAAACAAAACAAAAAGCCCAGTCTTCATTCCCCTTCGCTAGACGCCAAGTCTTCCTCTTCCACCCCCTCATCTAGCGGAGTTTGGGCAATGCCTTCCTCTCCTGGCTCCACCAGGTTAAAGTCCACCTCTGGGAACAGCTCATGCGCCTTGTACTTGAAGCCTATCCAGCCACTGTCTCAGTACTGGCTCATCTCATGTTTGTAGTAGTCTAACTGTTGAAAAACCTGGATTATTTCTTCTTCGGTCCTCCCAACAGCAGCCACTCCTGACGGGCTAGCACCACCTTCCCCCTCTCTAGCCAAGCCCCTCGCTACCATCGCATCAATGGCCATATGGAACTTAGGGGACGCCTTAAACTGCTCCACCGCCGCAACGCACAGGTCCGGATAGGTAGTCCTCTCAGACGCCATCATCCTGGATAACTCTGTAGTCTTGGCCCTCTCTTCTTCTAAGGCCCTCTCTAATTCAGCAATACGCGCATCTGTTTCTTCCTTGTCCTTCAAGGCTTGGTCGCGCAGCTTTTCATTGTTTGTGAAGGCCTCCTCCAACCTCTTTTTGGAGGTGTTGCAGGCTTCTTGGACCTCGCCCACCTTCTTTCGCTCGCCCGCCAACTCAAACTCTAGTAATACCGCCTTGTGACGCACCACTTCAAGTTCAAACTTGGCGACTGACAGCTCGGAGGTGACCCCAGCCTGGCTTACCTTGGCGCACTCAGCCAAGTAACCCTATACCACCGCCAAAACCTCCATCTTTTTCACCCTCTGCGCATAGGCCAGGCCCTTTGCATAGGCGCTCCGCGTTGCCTTTCTCCAGTCGGCTATCTCTGCTCTTAAGTTCTGCAATTATGCCCACACCCCTTCCAGCTGGGCCTTCAGCGGCTCTGCTTTCATTTTTTCCCCCACTGCCTTGCCTAGTACGGCCACCGCCAAGGTTGCTGTTTCCATCTGCGTTGAGCAGAACCCTCTCATGAGGTCAACCTCCATAAATTGGGCCATGCTTCGCATGGCCGCGTTCTCAACGACCCCCAACAGACGGTCTGCGGTGATCCTAGCTTCACCCCCATCCTCCGCCAAGCAGCCGACCACCGCACGAACGTGATACGTAGCGGTCCTTAGCGCGGCGCTGGTCTTTGCTCCACCCGCACGCTCTCCCCCTATTTCCTAACTTGGGAGCACCTCTTGTAAAGGCACGTCCTTGGAAGGTAGATCGGCCGACCAGTCGGTTTCTGCCAACTCTTTTTGCTCGTCTGTCTCGTTCACCACCTGGCCACTTGGGAACTTGGCCAACCCTTCCTCCGCCCCCATACCAACCCCGGTCTCCCTCTCCTGACTTATGGGCAACTCTACTTCCCCCTCCTTCGACTTCTTCAACACAAGTCCTCCCTCACTTCCCTTACCTTCCTCTTTTCTTTTTTTTTTCAACACCAACTTCACTTCTCTCTTGCTTCTTTGCTTCAGTGGATCCACTGGGGCCCGCAAAGGCACAAAGTCAGTCAGGTCTTTCTCTTCCAATGGCTTGGGGTGTGGCGTGACCAACCTCTTCGCAACAAGCTTCGGCTTTGGGCCTAATTCTTTCTCTTTATATTTATCCACCTTTACAAAAGCTCACTTGTCCTCTGCCTCTTGAGCTTTCCTCCTCGCCTCCACTTTCTCTGGCGATGGATCTCCTTCGGCTGGTTATAGCCCCAGATTCGGGGCAAACAAGGTTGAGGATTGGACAAGGTTGTCCTATTTTAGCCTCTCATTCTCCCTTCAGTCCTTCACCTGTTTGACCCTCCTCTCCGCCTCGGCGTCTAACTTTGGCTCCCATGACTTGGAAGGGACTTTCCAAATTGTACGCACTCCTCTTCCGCCGCTCGCCGACACAAAAAACCACTTTGGCCGCCAGCTCCTCACTGACGAAGGTAGTCCCACCACTAATTCCCTTCTTGCTATGGCTTGTAAGATCACCCATGTCTCCTATTTTCTTGATACCTTGTAGCAGGAGAAAAACTCATCCACCGTTATCATCTCACCTCCGATCACTTGTGGCCACATGATTGCACAAGCGAATAGAATCTTCCATGTGTTCGGCATAAGCTGTCCTAGAGCCACTCCAAGCGGTTTAACACGTCAACCACCAACTGTGGAAGGGTTAACCTTAGGCCCTCACGCAGCGCCTTTTCATACAATGTGAACTCCATCGGTCGTGCGTCCGATGCCCTCTCCTTCGTCATTAGCAGCCTCAACTCTATGTCGGCTAGAATCTGGTATCTACTGCACAACTCCTCCAAATCCTCTACCATTAAAGTGGATTTGTCCGCCTTTGTATGCCAATGGTCTGGCGCCACTTGGCTAATCGGTTGCGCCGCCGAGATCATTGTCGACCCCAGGGGCCGCACTAGATGCTACGTCTTCCTTTCCACCTGCCTTTCCGCCTTATACTGCTCCGTCAACTCCACCCCATCATCCTCTCCTAATGCATTCGCTCTTATGGCTGGCGCTCTGTGTTGTGTCATCTCCTTCACGTTTCTAACTATTACTTCAATTGCGGAGGCCAGAAAATTTGCGATATACCAGACGGGCGAATCTTCTGCGATGAAGGAACTTAAGTCTGGAATATGCTGGTTTTTTGCAATCAAGTAGGTAAAACGCACAAGTCCAAAAGCCCAGGGTTTGCCTATTTCCCAAGGATCGCGGTTAAAATTCGCCAGTTTAAAAATTCGAACAAACATACAACCCCTGCCTTTTCAACATCCCAACTTACCAACCCCCTCACCTCCTACACCCTATTCGTCTCCCTCATCAGCGACCCTTGTTGTGCCACCCTTGTTGTGCCATGTGTACGACCATGATCCCTTCCTCGCCTTACTAATTCTCTTTCCTTTTCTCCATCTATTCCACTTCACATCATCTCGTGCTTTTTTCCCCCTCGAGCCCAACACGTCGTCAATCTTTTCTTGATCACCTTCGCGGTCAGCCCACCTTACGGCCGGTCACCTCGAGCTCGACCACCTTCACGGTTGGTGCACCTCATGATCGTTCACGGTCGGTCACCTTTGCGGTCGACCCACCTCACGGTTGGTCACCTCGCGTTCGACCACCTTTGCGGTCGGCGCACCTCACGATCGGTCAAGCTCGGTTATCTTCATAGTCAGCCCACCTCTCATGATCAATCACCCCGCTAGACCACCTCGCAGTCGGCCAACCTTCCATTCAATCACCCTGCTCGATCACCTTCGCGTTCGGCCCTCCTTACGGTCGGTCACCCCACCCAGTACCCCTCGCAATCGGCCCACCTCCCGGTCAGTCACCTCGCTCAACCACCTCGCAATAGGCCCTCCTCACGGTCGGTCGCCTCATGCTCGACCATCTTCTCGGTCGGCCCACCTCCCGGTCAGTCACCTCATGCTCGACCATCTTCTCGGTCGGCCCACCTCCCGGTCAGTCACCCCGATCGGTCACCTTCACGTTCGGCCCTTCTCACAGTCGGTCACCCTGCCTGGTACCCCTCGTGGTCGACCCACCTCCAGGTCAGTCATCCCGCTCAGTCACCTTCGCGTTTAACCCTTCTCACTGTCGGTCACCTCGCTTGGTCACCTTCGCAGTTCGAACCTCCACACGATCACCGGGCCTGGGGGACTACTTCCGCCTCAACTACTCCCTTCGTTGGGCTAAAGCTACACTCAGGACTGAGGGACTACTAATACTGATGGGCCTCCTAGAGGGTTCGGTCCACGACCTGCACACAAGGCCCAACCTACGGCCCAATCCATGGCCTGGATATTAAAGCCCAACAACCTTGAGAAACCAATAATGGACCAGGACCAATAGCATTCAAACACATGTCGAGAAGGGAATCAGCCATGTAGGCAGACAAAGATCTTGCAAAGTTATTGTACCCACGCATCAGCCACTAATAAGGCTCTAGTAGCATTAAATACGACAACCCCTCAACGCTGAAGGATGCAGACTCACCATGAACGACGTGAGCTAAAACATAGACTTTCGGCCAACAAAACAGGATGGAAAAGACAAGGAAATTATGAGCAAAGGATATAAGGAAGCTTCCGAAATGTAAAGAAAATGTTAGGTTCTTCGTTTCCTTCTTCTCTCTCTACACAATCAATCTATCATATTCTAACTCGATCGTCGGAGGTCCGCCGGGGGAATACCTCCCCCCTTTGGACCTTTTTGCAGGAACATTCTATGGGCTTCGATGCCAGCAAAGCTGTTAGAAGTGTGGATCAATGCGACCCACCTTTTGTCGGAATTATCGTATCATCAATTATTATTGTTATTGTATCATTATTAGATGAGTAGCTAGAATAGTGTAGTGATCCCTTATATTATCTCTAGTATTTACTTGAAGCATGTAAAGATCAATTATTCAAATGCGAAAGTAGCGAAAAAATTATATGCATTCAGAAAAAAATACCTTAAAAATGAAACTTATAATGTAAATTCAAATTTAATATACTGCGGGTCACATTCAAAATAAATTTGATTTACACATTTCATTATTTGATTAATTTTTAAAGTACTTTTTGTAAGTGCGTATTATTGTTATGTTAATTTTAGAGTGAATTATAGCCATAATCCCTCAAGTTTGACACCTGTTTCATTTTAATCCCTATAGTATCAATTGTATCAATTAAGTCCCTCAAATTTCAGTTTCAAATCAATTTAGTTCTTAAGCCTTAAATATAAATAATTTATCAGCCCAAAAGTTTGACTAATTACCAAAAGGCCCTATCTATTTAGTAGTTAATGTATCAAGTCCTAAAATGTTAGGTTAAGTTTGTTTCAATTCTTCCTATGCTTTTAATTGCATAAATAAGAGCATGAAATAAATAGTAGTTCAGCATATATTCCTGAAAAATCAACTAAATAAATTAAATTTTCTTTCATCTATTGCGTCTGGACACTCCATAGTGATTTATAGTCAGAGAATCGCTGGCATTAAGGTGCACATAGCCCTTAGAAAAGGAAAGTGTAGAATTCCAAAGATGAGTTTTACAAGATTTATTAATAAATTAGTCCACATTTGTCAATAAATTAGCCTGTATTTGGAAGCATAGTAGGTCTAAAACCAAACAACTTAAAAATATAATAATAAACAGAGCTATTGTTAAACTTATATAAATCAATAGTTGTAATTACATATTTTGATAAACAAATAAATAAATAAATAAAACAATTTTATAATGCAACAAAACTTAAGGGGCAAGAGTATAATAAACAAAATCTTAGAAAGGTTGTTAGGATCAAATTGGAACAAATCAAAAAGTTCAGAGACCAAATTGATGAAATTCAAAGTAGATAAACTGAAACCTTGAAGAAACTAGGAGGACCATGTAATTTTATGAGAAGTTTTGAGAATACTATCACACTCACAAGGGTTGTTGGTAGGTCAGGCTTACCACGTGTTTTTGTGTCTATCCAATGATAAGACAAAGGGTAAATTACACTAATAATCTATGTATTTTAGTCTTTGTAACATTTTGGTTCTTATAATTCTAATTGGCTCGATTTTGATTCTGAATTAATGATTTTGTTTTAATTTAATCTAATTACTTATAATTGTTAACATTTTTTAATAAAAAATATGTACATAAGTGACATATGCTTTTAAAGGTAAAATTATAAACTTACTAAACTCAGCAAGTGTTGATTATTTTTCTTCAAAAACACTAACGGGGCTATCAATTGAACTAAATTGACACAAAATTTAAAACTAATGATCAAATTTAACCCAATTGAAAGTGTAGAAACTAAAATAATGCAAAAGGTAAAATGTAAGGATTATCAGTGTAATTTGCTTTAAGGCGAATGATCATCCTTTTTGAAAAATAGAAGATCATGTGATTGTGTGGGGATCAAATAGTTTATTGCTTATTTTCATTCTTTGGACATGTTCAATTTATCACAAATTTTTGGATCTCTGTCAAACTTTATTTTATTTTTCGCTGGTCAACTGCTTCTCCTAGTTGTATGACTTGCACAGAATCATCTATTAGCATTTGAAAGTTGATTTTTTTTTTTTTTTCCCTTCTTTCTTTCTTAGGTACTAAGGAATAATACAATATATAAAATGCCCTTCCTAGTAGCTACAATCATGTGCAAAAATATATATTAATTTTTATTAGGTTAGTCTTTTGTGATCAATTTCTTTGTGTATCCTTGCTAATTGTCAAAACCCAACAATGACCTTGTTTGGCAAAAACTAAAATTGGATTTTTAAGGCTAAAATTTATAAAAAGACAAAAGGCTAAATAGTCAATAAGATAAAATGTCACATCAAACCTATAATCATTTATATTTTCTCTCACAAATATCACATTCAACTACAAATCATCTTCCTAAATTCAAGAATTTTAACTTACTAAAATAGCTAAATACTAAAATAACCTACTATAATAGCCAACTTCCCAAAGACTTGAATATAAACTTTATTTATTAAGAAGGTGACAACAGTTTCACTTGGTTGAAACAACAGGTGATCATTGAGAAGAGGATTTATATGTTTAGATCTTACATATACTAATTCAAAGGGAATACAAACTACATTTACTCACCCCAAAAGAAGAAGAAAAAAAATTTTGTCAAGCACACAAACTCTATACTAACAACCCAAGTGGACTTTGACCTTATGTAATTGTTTATGATGAAACTCTTTAGTGGAAATTGATTAGGTACTTAAGAGCAATGTTACATAAATGAGAAATTTTTGGGTGCAAATAGGGTAGATGCCATGTGGTACCTTTCTCTTCTCTCATTGGTTGAGTGAGTGGAGGCTACATTTATGTGTTGGGTGATGAGGAGACAACATGGGAGGTCATAGTGTTTGTGATTGGTTGAAGGCACCATGTGGCATGCCACGTGGTACCCTATTTGCACCCAATAATTTTTCAATTACAATGGGTTTGTTTGATGCAACTCATCAAAATTGCTTATATATATATATATATTATTCTGAAAGTCTAAGCCACACTGTTTGGTGCATTTTTGCTTGCATCTTATTAGACAGAAGTAGTTTAAATAATTTGAAAAAAATTGATAAGTTGGAAGATTGGTGCTTTTGATTTCTATTTTCTACTTATCAACTTTTAGTTTATAATAAGCTATACCAAACACTGGATAATCATACTAGTCCAACAATACATATATGTAAACCTAATGACTAACACAAATAATCAACAAGTCCCATTTTACAAACCACAGTTTTATTATTGCATGCTATATAAGTTTGTAAGAAAATTAATATCTACCAAAGTTTTAATTAATTATTGTTCTCCCTCCATGACCAAGTAGTTGCTTTGAGTTTAATTGGTGGCATCTGTATATATTACTCTTCAAAACAAGAGTTGGGAAATTTCACCTGATGCAGACCTACTATTATTATATATTTCTATAAATAAAAAATAAAAAATAAACCTGTCACATAGTTTCTCATAGGTTAAGCATTTTTCATGAATTAAGCTCATTATATATTCATATTTCAAATTCTTACTTATTACCACACGCTCTTGAACTTTTGTCTGAAAACTAAAGAATCCATATTGAGATAAAGACAACAATTGTAGACATTATTGTTGAGATCAATCCAGGTATTTTAAAACAAAGAAAATCCTGAGACAATAAAAAAGCACAAAGTAACAAATAGATAAAAGGGTGAGTGTGAGTAACCCCATACCAATCAGTGGGCTTCACATACCCTTTATGTCTATTTTGTGTATGTTATTTTTTTAATATATAGCATTATTAAAAGAAAACTATTTTTATTATCAACATTTGAAATATTAAATTTAGTAGTAGCTTAGATGGGTAGAGACAGGTTACACATCAAATGTTGATAATAAAAAGGGATTTTAGGTGAAAACCCCCTTTCATGAGGCCTCTTTTGTGCAAAACCCACGGATGAAAACAATGGCCCCAAAAGTCCCCCAATTAAAAAAATAGCATGATTTGACTGAAATGCCCATCCATATAAGGTTGGAAATACGAAACAATTGCACCGTTTCTCTCCGCTCCCTCTGTTTCATCGATTCAAAACCCTCATCTCTTCTGAATATCATCATTCGAAAACAGTAGGAACAATTGAAACCCTTATCTGTCTCATTACTCTCGCTCTCTGTAGCTAGTTCGTTATAGTTTCTTCGATTGAAACGCTTCTCTGTCTCATTACTCTCACTGTTTGTAGCTACTTCGTTACAGTTTCTTCGATTGAAACCCTAGCAACGAACTCGGCATTAGGCTTTACTCTCTCTCTTAAACCCTTCTCTGAGTCTCATTACTCTCGCTTTGTGGAGCTACTTCGTTACAGTTTCGTCGATTGAAACCCTAGCAACGCTTTACTCTCTCTCTTGGACACACATTTTATAGGTGATTTTTTCCTCTTTCTGCTAGTTTTTCGATATTATGAAGTCTGTCTAGGTTTGTTTTCATTTTGGGAGTGGTGTATGAGATTACGTTGGGTGAGTGGAATTTGGGGATTTTTGGTTGCACTAAGGATCATCTGTTAATTACTAAATCATGTGAGAATGTTAAGGTTTAAAAATTGGTTTGAAAACTAATTTAGGTATTTCGGAATTACAGAGTAAAATTTTACTTTAACTCTACGCTTTGATTTCTGTAGTGTTTTGGTCCTGCAATTTCAATGCTTTGAAATTTACTTGCTTCATGAATTTTTCAGAGTAAAATTTTACTTCCAACCAGAGTAAAATTTTACTCTCAAATGAGAGTAAAATTTTACTTATTACAGAGTAAACTTTTACTTTAACTATAGCCTTTTGCTTATTACACTTTAATTTCTGTAGTGTTTTGGTCCTGCCATTTCAATGCTTTCAAATTCACTTGCTTCATGAATTTTTCAGAGTAAAATTTTACTTCCAATCAGAGTAAAATTTTACTTCCAAAACTAGAGTAAACTTTTACTTATAATGAGAGTAAAATTTTACTTATTACAGAGTAAACTTTTACTTTAACTATAGCCTTTTGCTCATTACGCTTTAATTTCTGTAGTGTTTTGGTCATGCCATTTCAATGCTTTCAAATTCACTTGCTTCATGAATTTTTCAAAGGAAAATTTTACTTCCAATCAGAGTAAAATTTTACTTATTACAGAGTAAAATTTTACTTTAACTCTAGCCTTTGCTCATTACGCTTTGATTTCTGTAGTGTTTTCGTCCTGCCATTTCAATGCTTTCAAATTCATTTGCTTCATGAATTTCTCAAAGTAAAATTTTACTTCCAATTAGAGTAAAATTTTACTTATAATGAGAGTAAAATTTTACTTATTACAGAGTAAAATTTTACTTTTACTCTAGCCTTTGCTCATTACGCTTTAATTTTTGTAGTGTTTTTGTCCTGCCATTTCAATGCTTTCAAATATACTTGCTTCATGAATTTTTCAGAGTAAAATTTTACTTTCAATCAGAGTAAAATTTTACGTCCAATCAGAGTAAAATTTTACTTTTGCCAAACAGAGTAAAATTTTACTGTCTCATTACAATGCTTGTGCATTTTGTTTAGTGCTTATTTGTTTTGTGATATTGTTGTCTAAAGTAAAATGTTACAATGTTGATATAGGGGAACTTTTTTGTGTTTGAAAATGGTTGTCACAAGAAGCAAATTTGGTGATGATCATGATGATGATTTTGAAGTTCCACCAACTGTTTTACAAAAGAAGAAAGTCCCTAAAAAATGGAGCAAAAGTAGTAAAGAAAGTCCTTCAAAGTTAAATATTATACATGGAGTACGGGAGAGGGAGAACTATACGAAACAATATAGGTCAAATATTGTTTCATTGATAAACGTAATGCGAGACACAAGGTTCACTAAAAGACACATTACTACCCTTGAGAGAACGCCTTTTGGGATGTTGTTCAAATGTTTTTGGAAGAAAGATGATTTGGAGTTACAGAAGTTCAAGAAAGTTGATGATAATATCATGGATGTGATCAAATGTTATGACTTTCATGCAAAGGGATTTAAGCTTGGGGGAAAAACATGTGACATACGGGACAGTGACGTTACCTTGATTTTTGGGATAAAATCGGGAACGAAAAAAGTAGATGTGTCATATGGGAAGAAACAAGAATCAGCTTTTGTGCAGAGAAGGTTTCGTAATTTGTCAATAATATCTGTAAAGAATTTGCGAGAGGCGTTAGGAGATGCGCTTGAAGGCACAACGAGAGTTGATATTGAGGATGTTGCACGCATAATGTATCTATTTGTTGTGGCGACTTTGCTATTACCAACAACTGGTCTAACAGTTGGATGGGCCTTTGTTGCCCTTGTCGAAGATTTGGAAATGATGAATTCGTATGCATGGTCGACTGCAGTTGCATCCACGTTGACTACTTCAATCCATTCTTCATTAGGAAGTCCTGAAAATGTCACTGGATGTGTACTTCTTCTGTTGGTAAATATATTGAACTACTTGAAATATTATGCAATCTATCTTTAGAAAATTTAACTAATTTCGATTTTTTATTCTATTGTATTGGTTATGCGAGCATACTACCCTCATTCAACCTGAAGGAAAAAATTTGTGTCCAAGGCTTCTTCGATGGGACTTATCAACATTGAGGAAAAAGCTAATGAAGAGGTCATTGCAAACACTAAAGCCCGAATAGGTATCATCTTTCCAAACTCAGCCTTACTGGTGCACTTTGCTTAAAATTATACTTACATAATAAAATCTTACTCTTGAACAGATTTAGTTACAGTCAGAGTAAACTTTTACTTTGAAACGTAGCAAAATTTTACTTACTCTTGAACAGAGTAAAAGTTTACTTTAAATCAGAGTAAAAGTTTACTTTAAATCAGAGTAAAATTTTACTTACAGTCAGAGTAAAATTTTACTTACTCTTGAACAGAGTAAAAGTTTACTTGAAATCAGAGTAAACTTTTACTTTAAATCAGAGTAAACTTTTTCTTACAGTCAGAGTAAAATTTTACTTAGTCTTGGACAGAGTAAAAGTTTACTTTAAATCAGAGTAAAATTTTACTTACAGTTAGAGTAAAATTTTACTTACTCTTGAACAGAGTAAAAGTTTACTTTAAATCAGAGTAAACTTTTACTTTAAATCAGAGTAAAATTTTACTTACTCAGAGTAAAATTTTACTTACTCTTGAACAAAGTAAAAGTTTACTTTAAATCAGAGTAAAATGTTACTTACAGTTAGAGTAAACTTTTACTTTGAAACAGAGTAAACTTTTACTCTAGTGGTTAAAGTTTGCTTAATTGCTGGCTTCTTTTTTTTTTCTATTTTTGAATTGCAGGTAAATGACAATGAACTGAAGCTCATTTCCAGAGAAGAAATGGAACTCATTTGCAATGATAATGAAGAAGATGCTTTGGACATAGAGGAAAATTTGGAGACTGAAGAAGATGCATTGGACATGGAGGAAAAGTTGGATACTGAAGAAGAAGAAGATGATGTAGCTGAAATTTCAGGAGATGATCAACCCTTGAAGAACTTCATTGATCTTCAAAAGGAAAACAAGAGGCTGAAAAGTGAGAATCTGGCGTTGGTTGAAGAAGTGAAGAAAATGAGGGAAACAATGCAAAAAATAGAAGAGGAACAAGAGGCAAAAACAAAAGAAATGATGGAAAAGATGAGCAATACAAAGAAAGAAATGGAGAAACTAAGAAAGGAGATTGAAGTACTTGAATATGAAAATAAACAGTTGGTTGAACAGATTGAAGAAAATGCAGTTCATGCGGCTACCCAAGGTTTATCTTCTAAAGAAATGCCACATGCTAAAGGAGTAGAACAAGAGCAAAACTTTGGGATTCAAAGTACATTGGAAGAAACACCCGGAGTCGTAGAGCAATTGCAAACATCCATGGTCAGGAAAATCAAAATCAAGGCGAGGAAGAAAAAAGAGATGTCTGATTTTGAATGTGAGCCAAGAGAAGCAAAGAAAAAAAAGACGACAAAACAAGGAATTGAAGTGATGTCAAAAGAAGTCATTTGTGTTGAAAACTTGCCTCTAAGCCAAGCAAAGCCAGTTGAAAGGGTTTTGTTTCCAGATAAGGCTGCAATATGCAAATTGCTTGATGAGAATGATAAGTGTCTACTGAACAAGATTTACGATTTGGAAACCACAGAGTAAGACCATGTTAATTTTATCAAACAACAGATTTTTACTGTTATCAAACTGCAACGTGTTAATCAACATTTTTTTTACCTTATGACTAGTGTAATCATATGGTCCGGCACAAGACATGGAGTGTATGTTACATTGCATGATGTGGATGCAATTCTGAGAGATGGTGATACTGCAAATAATGTAAGTGGCCATACAAGTTTCAATGACTAGTGTTCACTTCAATAACTAAAAATAGTTCATTTTATTAACATATATTTAATTGATTTTTGTTTTTGTAGGTGATTGACAGCTTCATAGAAATGCTTGAGATTGAGCAACAAGTCAAGAAGCCAGAAAAGAATAAATCATTCTTTTTCTCTAGCCTTTGTTGGGTAAGCCATCAATTTGTATTTAGTTTGAATTGATAAATTTTTACTGTGGTTTAGTGTAACATATCAGTGCCTCTTATATGATTAAATGCAGTCTTTAGTGAAATGGGGTTATAGGGAGCTGAGAAATCATTTAATTGATGAAGTCCTTGCACAAGATTTGAGTGGATATAGATACCTTCATTTTTGCATGAATTCCAATGGGAACAAAAAGGAAGAAAAACCCTACCACTGGACACTTCTTGTATTTGACACTGAACTTGATGAGTGGAGACATTACAATTCTTTAAGGCCAAGAGACAACAGAGAAGATGCTTACCTTAAGGATGCAAAGAATATTGTAAGTGCTTTGCATCATATTAACAGTAATTTTTTGCTGTATTTTATTCTTGAATTTAATCGTGACCAAACAATTATGCAATGATGTTAGATAACATATGTGGATAGCAAGTTGGGCAACAAAAAGAAGAAAGGTAGAAGAAAGTTTTCAAACTTGGTTTTGGTGAAAGATAGTCCACAACAACGCCCAACATCGTAAGTATTTCACGCTACTATTACATGCTTGAATTGGTAGTTTTCAAATTTGACTAAATCTAACAAGCTATTAATTTTTATTTAACAGTGTTGATTGTGGAATTATTGTATGTTATATCATGCACCAAATCATAAGAGATGAGCCTATTGCAAATTCTATGGAAGATGATGAAATTAACAATTTCCGAGCGTCAATAGTGCATCGATTTTTGAATGATTATCCAAAAGCATGGACTGAGGAACAGTTCAACCTCAAAAAAAAAATGGGCTAGAGCTACCTCAAGGATGACAATGTGGAGAAGTTCTGGGGAAGTACTGTGAATGATATATGTAATTTCGGTTTTTGTAAATGAAAGAACAGTGAAAAAGTAATTGTAAGTGAAAGAATACTAAGAGAGTGTTAGATAGTACATGCTATGTCTATTGTTCTAGTAAATTTTACTGTGGTTAGGTGATTAATACATTATTATAGAAGGATATTGTTTTGACTGGGAATGAATGTTGTTATGGATAGAATACAATGATAATACAGGTAGAGGCTTAAATTTTTTTTGACTGAATGTTGCTATGAATGTTGGAATGAATGTTGCTACGAATGTTGTTTTGACTGGGAATGAATGTTGATAATAGTAAACTTTGGTGCAGGTTGGAAATGTTTTTCTAAGGGGACTAACATATTTTCTGAAACTGAAGTAAAATTTTACTCTGAAATGAAGTAAAATTTTACTCTGAACTGAAGTAAAATTTTACTCTGCAATAAAGTAAAATTTTACTCTGAAATGAAGTAAAATTTTACTCTGCATAAAAGTAAAATTTTACTTTATATTCTGAAATATGAGTAAATTGTTGCACTCTGAATCTAAAAGTAAAATTTTACTCTGCATAAAAGTAAAATTTTACTCTGAAATAAGAATAAAATGTTACAGCCTGAACATACGTAAAATTTTACTCTGTATAAAAATAAAATTTTACTCTGAACAAAAGTAAAATTTTATTCTGTATGAAAGTAAAATTTTACTCCGAGGGGCGAGTTGAATTTGGACTCTAAATCTAAAAGTAAAATGTTACTCTGCACTAAAGTAAAATTTTACCCTCTATAAAAGTAAAATTTTACTCTGAAATAAGGTAAAATTTTAATCTAAAAGTAACATTTTCTCTGAACATAGTAAAATTTTACTGTCAAACCACAAGCTCATCACACCCATACACAACCATTCAACCACAAAACATATCAGAAAATAGAACAGACAACCATTCAAGAATATAGAAAAAATGTCTTTTATTGCAATGTTTCCTTACAAATCTAGTCTAAAAGACTATACTATTATTGCTATGGACTACTTATTGCAGAAGAACTGCATTATTTTCATACTTCTATTACAAAAATCAATAATGTCTTTCACGGCAATGCCTCCTTGCAAGTCTTCCTATTATGACCGTACTTCTCGCATCTACCACACTGTACTCGTCTTATCTTCTCACCCCTAGATGGGATCCTATTCTTCCTTGGCCTACCAGGTGGCTTCTTACAAATTGGAGGAAGGACAACAAGATCATCCATAGCTACAAGAGGTTTCTCAACAGTGGGTATTGGATAAACGGACTCAGCATAGCAATCTTTGAACTTGCTAGTGTAATAAAATGGTTCCACATGTGCATACAAATCACCTCCGCTCTTTTGGATAGCGGTCACCGCGTGAGCACAAAGAAATCCATTCAATTGCCATTGGTAACATGAGCAAGTTCTATTCGAGAGGTCAACGCTAACCGATGGCTGGGATTGAACCTCAAAAGCATGATCACTTGAACGACTAACCAACCAAGTTCTTCCACTTTTAAGAGCATTTACTAATGTTGAATCCATCTCCGGACAAAGAAAAGTATTCCATTTCTTAGCTTGTTCTCTCCTTCTCGACATCAAATCCATGATCTTCAACCTAATTGAATCAATCATCTTTGTAGTGGGCAAATGGCGAGCTTGACGGATCCATGAATTGAAAGACTCTGCCACATTCGAGTGCATTTCACCGTATTTTTGTCCTTTAAAATATGCATTAGTCCACTTGTCATAGGGCAAATTGGATAGAAACCCACAAACAATCCCTTTTCCCTCATCTTGTAATTCTTTCAAGCACTGATTAAAACATCCCACTGTCGGAGCGTAAGCACACGAAGAAAACAAAAAAACTATTCTACTCCTGAAAGTATTGCTGAAACTTGGACCGGAGAACCTATCCCTCAAATTGGCCTTCAAGTGTTGGAGACAAAAATAGTGGTAAGCAGTAGGTAAAACCTTGGGTAAAGCCTCCAAAAGTCCAGCGTTCCGATCAGATATGAAGGTAATTGGTCTTTCATCCAACAATATATTCGACAAATGCATAAAAAACCATTCCCAACTGTCTGTAGTCTCCGTATCGACAATTGCCATTGCAAGAGGGAAAAAACCTGAAAAATAATATTTTACAATTAGTAACTATATTAAACGAAAATGACAAATATAGTAGATTTTTACTATGAATAACAGTAACATGTTAATCTGAGAATAAGTAACTTGTTACTTTTGAATAAACTATAGTAATATCTACCTTGATCCCCATCCTTCGCTGTAGCTGTAACAAGGTGCCCTTATATTTCCCCTTCAAAAAAGTTCCATCGATAAACAATAGAGGACGGCAATGCCTAAACCCTTGAATGGAAGCATTAAATGCAACAAAAAACCTCTTGAACCGTCCACTTTGATGGTTATAGTCAAGATGCAAATAGCTACCAGGATTTGTGCTCATCACAATATCCATATACCATCGAATCTCATCATAAGACATAGAGAAATCTCCAAAAGTAGTAGTCCTAGCTTTCTCAACTCCCAACCAAGCGTGATTGTACGTAATGGTGAGCCCGTATTGATCTGTAAATTGACGCACAACATCAATTGGACGAGTTTGGAGATTCCCACGAACTTCATTAACAATCAAACTTGCAACCAAATTTGAACTCATCCTTGAGTTTTTAGAAGTACGAACTGCAGCTCCACAAGTATGCTCATCATGTAGAGTCCTAATGTAGAAAAAATTATTAGCACTTTCTAGAGATGCATGTACTCGCCATAAACAAGCTTTCGATTCCCGCATTGAACACACAGCAGTGACCCGACACTTCTCGTTCTTCACATACACAAACTCAAATCCTATCTCAATAGCATATTTACATAATGCAGTCCGGAAATCCTTTGCACCTCCAATAAATCTTTGACCTACATGAGTAATTCCATTCACCCATCCACTAGACAACAAAGTCCTTTCTTCATGTTGACAAAACATAGGGAGTAAATCCATTTCATCATCAGTAATGTTGGATCCAGTAGCGTCCCCTGATTCTCCAACTCCATGTTTTACATTTGAAATGCCCATTTCAGTAATAGTCACATCAACCCGGTCAACACCAAGGGGATAAACAAGCGACAACATATTCTGAAAATCAGAATCATCATCAATCATGCATTGCGAATGTCCAGGCAAACAGTACGATAAGAGTATGCAACCACTATTGTCAAACTTCTTCAATTTACAACTTAAGAAATCAGTTAAATCCTTCAGCGTGCAGTTTGACACAACCTTGAACACAATGGTACAATCACCATACTTGCATAACAACATAAGAGGTGGAACCATTTTACAAATCTGCAAACAATTAACAGTAAAATTTTACTGTCACTATCAAAGTAAAATTTTACTATCAATATCAAAGTAAAATTTTACTGTCACTACAATTTTGGTTTAGTTTGAATTGAAACATGAATCTAAAAGTAAAATTTTACTCTGCACCAAAGTAAAATTTTACTCTGATATAGGAGTAAAATGTTACAAAAGGAATCTAAAAGTAAAATTTTACTGTCCATAAGAGTAAAATTTTACTCTGAAAACAAGTAAAATTTTTGCAGACAATTAACTTGTTTGGTGCAACTTTTTTGCTAGTTAAAAATTGATAACTAAAATGCATAAGCTAAAAGAACATATCTCCCCTATCTTCTCAATAATCAAAATTTTACTCTCATTGTAAACAGAGCAACAGAACCAGAGTAAAATTTTACTCTGGTTCTATTGCTGTGTCTTTTGTCAAAAATAAAATTCTGTCTATTGTTAGATTAACAAATCAACAAAAACAAACGAACTCGATCAAAATAAAAATAAATCAAACAAAAAAAAAACGAACAAAAACAAAAACAAAAAAAATTAATTAACAAATCTGTACAACTCGACTCGAGTAATTGAGAAGAAAAACCTGTACAACTCGATCAACAATCACAAATTTGAATGAAACTCTCGTTTAATTTGAGAGTGTTGATCATTGGCCACCAAATGACAGATGTTCGGCTGCGATATCGTCTATTGTTGAACAAGTGAGAGATGTTCGGCTGCAAGATCTTCAGATTTGGAGCTCGTCTTTATCGATTTTGTGAAGTATGATCGATTTGCAGATCGTCTTCATCGGCTACGAGATCTTTAGCTGTGATTTCAAAATTTTCAAACGTATGATACTATATATATATATAAGGGCAATATTGTGATAAAAAAAAAATAAAAATGATAGAATGTCCTTATTAAGGTAGGCATTTCTTACTCAGGGATTTTTTGAAAGAAAATTAATTAGGTTATCCTTTATTCTAATAAAAAGGCCCAAAAGGAGGTTTTCACCAAAAATCCCTAATAAAAATTGTGTGCAGAGCAAATAGTTTTCTTTTAATAATGCTATATTTATATTAGATTAACATTATTATTTTATTTGTCAACACAATATTTGTGTAATAAGTCCTACAGCTTGTGTATATTTCTAATGTAGCACAAAAAACTAAACTAACACATTAAATAATAAAATAAGATCGCAGAAATAAATAAACATTATAATATTACTCATTTTCTTTTTCTTTTCAAAATTTTGTCCCTCAATAATAATATCTATATTGAGGAATTCGAAATTGCTTGTAAATAGGTACTTACAAGGAATTCAAATGTAAATAAATAAGCATGAATGGCAGGCGGGGCAGTATAGTCATTTCATTTAATTAAGGGTAGTTTCGGCCGGTAAATAACTGAATAAATGATATTGAAAGGATAATACAGTCATTTTACCATTGGATATGTACACATACATGCCTTATATATAGTCTGGTAAACGCATAGATGGCTCATGCCTTAAATCACCGAAAACACTTGCTTGGCGCCAAAATTTTTATTTTAACGGTCACATTTCAGTGTAGAAACAGAGAAGCAGATAGTAGAGAGAGAGAGAGAGAGAGAGAGAGCTATCAATCACACTGTCAATGGCGGATTCATCACATGATCGTGCGAGCTTCAGCAATCAAGCCAATGCTTTGCTCAGAAAAAACTTGACTTTTCAGGTCTCTCTCTCTCTCTCTCTCTCTCTCTCCAGTTTTGTATTTAGGGCTGGTCTGTTTAAGATTGCTTTGTTTTGCTTCCTTTCTGATGGTTTGCTTTTTCTTTTTTTTTTTTCTTTTTTTTTTTTTTAATAAACTACCAATAGCACCTAATAGTAAAATCGTCGCTACAAATAACTTTTTGTGACAATTTTTTACATATGTCGCTAAAAATTAACAATTAACTTTTTTACGATTTTTATAAATTGTCGCTAAATATAACGAATTTTTCAAACTTTTGTTGAAAGTTGAAAATTAATGACTTTTTTGTGACAATTTTTTTTTACCTATTATTAAAACTTATAATTAGTGACATTTTTTGTGACAAGATTTTCAAACTGTCTCTGAAATTAACAATTAGTATCTTCTTTCTTCTTTTTTTTTTTTGATAAAAAACGCCATTAATTATCGTACGACCTATTGAAGATTAAGTATACATGCAAGTCCATATTTTTTTAATTTTATTTTTGCTTTATGGATTTGTATTTACAGTTGATTGGTTAGTTACTTGATTATTAGAGCTGATAATATCAAATTACGTGTTCATAATACTTGAACTCATTATTAATTTATTGAAATTTGGATCTGTTTGTAGATTGAGTGATCTTTAACACACACACACACATAATTGATGAGATTTCAGGATTGATTGATGTTAAGCCCTAATGATTTGATTGTTTGGTATGTGGCACGAGTGTTTGATGTTTGAAATTTTGAATTCACTTCTCAGAAAATTTGAGCTTGAAAGGAGATAAATTTAGGTTGAATTGTGAAAGTAATTTTTCCTGGACTTCCCTAGGTAGCAAAAACTTAATAATTTCAATTTCTAGTACCAGAACTTATGGGTTTTACAAGTATTTATCATGGATTTTTGTAATGATATCTTCATATATTCTTTTTTCTTTCGTTTTTTTTTTTATATTTATTTTCTCTTTGCAGAAACGAAATATCAGGGCAAATCTTCGGCTCATCTTTTTCCCATTTTATTTCTGCTTGATACTTGTTCTGGTCCAAAATTTGGTTAACAAGGAACTGGATAAACCCAGAAACAAGTGTGGGTGCACTTGTACTGATACAAATGGGGATGGTCAATGTGAGAGGGTGTGTGGGATTGAGTACTCGACTTTGGATCAAGTGAGCAGCTGTTCGATTCCTAGTCCCCCAGAGTGGCCTCCCTTGTTGCAAATACCAGCTCCTGAGTTTCGTGCAGTTAGAACCGATTTTCTTTCATTCACAGACTTGCCTGATGAGTCTTGCAGGAGTTCGGGGTCCTGTCCTGCAACTATTCTTTTTACCGGGAATAATCAATCTCTTGGACAAAGTATATCCTCTCTCTCTCTCTCTCTCCTCTTTTTGTTTTATCTTATTTGGGTTAATTACACTAACACTATGTTTGGGAACTTAGGAGAAGAAAGAAAAGAAATGATTACTTAAGTGATAAGAGAAAAGAAAAGAAAAGAAATGATTGTGATTTCTCTCCTTTTTGTTTGGATAAGGAAAAAATAAAAGAAAAGAAATAATTGTGATTTCTCTTATTTTTGTTTGGTTAGGTTTCATTAAGAGAAAAGAAAAGAAATTATTTTATGTTATATTACCAAAATAACCTTTTTATATTTTCAATCATTTTATTTCTTTTATTTTTATAGAGACAAAATTGGTATTATGAAAATAGTGGTTTCTTTTCTCTTCCAATCTCTCCACTTTTGGAAAGATTGAAAATGAGGCTTATAAGAGAAATGAGTTTCTCTCCATTTCTCTTCATTTCTTCCCATTTCTCTCTACTTAGATTATCCAAACAAATAAGAGAAATACATATCACTCCATTTCTTTTCTTTTCTCTCCAAATCACTCAATCCAAACATAGCGTAATGGTCCGCAAAGTATATGCTATATGTTACACTTTAGTCCCTCCCGTCAGCGCCATTCAGAATTAGTAATGGGAGGAGATATATTTTTATAATTTTACACAGCCTCAAGAAAAGCAAAATGACCAAATACACACATGGTCTAAAAATGTACATTTTGTAGAATTTTGGTTCTTAAAATATCTGTTTTGTTTCATTTTAGTCTAGCTTGCATTTTTTATCCTCATTCTTTTAATTTTGTTGATTTTTTTTTTTTTTTTTTTTTTTTTTTTTTTTTTTTGTGTGTGTGTGTGTGTGTAAAAATTTGAAAATACTCCTCCCATACTGATTTTGAACTGTGCTACTATTGTTATGGACTATACTGTAATGAATCGCATACTTTAGGGACCAAAGTGAAACAATTAAAAGATTGAGGACTAAAGTATAACAACAGAACACATATAGTAGGGACCAATTGTGTAATTAACCCACCTTATTTTATTGCACTAAATGATTATTTGATCAACAAATCTTGTTAGGTTTGGCTGGAAATATGTTCCCTAGTTCTTCCACTTTGAATTCCTCTGATATTTTGTATAGCTTAGCCAATGATGTATCAGTAAGTTGTCCTTCCTCTTTTATTTATTTATTTACTATTATTATTATTTATGTTTTCTTTCTTTCAAAATCTTAGTTTCCTTGTTATAACAATATTTGTTTGTATCCATCTTATTTTCTCTTGATTTTTATGTTCATTTTGCTGCTAACATGAATCTTTGAAACATTTCAGGGATCAGAAACAATGACTGGATATTTCAATTTTCTTGACCCAGCTTTCTTTTCAAATTATCCGCTTTATCGCCTCCAACCACAGTGCTCTACAAATTCTACAACTTCTGTTACAATCCAGATTACATCCATTTCAGTACCGGCGGGTATAAATCATATGAATAGGAACTCCAATTTTGTTATTGTCATTAACATATTTGAGATTCACATCTATGTCACATCACATGGAGGCACTGGACACATTTAATGCTTTGCAGTCACAGTGACACAGCATACTCAGAGAACATAAACAAGAACTAAGCTAACTTACATTAAGGAAAGCTTCCATTTTGTATCATCCTATCGTGAAAATCTTTTGCATGATTAGTAGACCTCTAGGAAACTCACAAATTAAAGATTGGCATTAAAAAAATGTACAAACACCAGTATTGGTTGATTTCTGAGACCTACGCCTCGGACTTATATTTGGCATATGGACCATGTTAAATTATACATTGTTCAATATTCTCTTGTTTAGTACAATTTTGTCCAATTGATATTTATCCAAAAAAAAAAATTGTCCAATTGATGATCCCCTCAAGTGTGTGTTTGCATTTATGTACGTAATTTGGGTAGAATCTTTATGATTTTTGTTTATTGGCTTTTTTTCCCTTGAATCTAGAGATTAGATGTGCTCAAGGTCTACATTTGTGGCGCAATAATTCTTCTGAAATTAATGATGAGCTATATAAGGGATTCTGGAAGGGAAATTCAGAACGGAAAATTGATGAGATGGTAGCAGGTGGTCTGCTAAAATATTCCTTACTACCATGTTATATGTTATCATATGAGACTAGGCGTGACCTTGTGAATTTTTTGTGGCAGCCTATGATTTCTTGAACTCAAATTTGAATAACTTCAATGTGAGTATATGGTACAATTCTACCTATAAGAATGACACTGGCAATGGTCCTCTAGCATTGATGCGGGTTCCTCGCTCAGTGAATTTGGTATCTATTCTGAACTTGATAACTTAACTACTTTCCTTTTCTTCTATGTAATCTTTGCCGGTTACAAAATCTAATTCAATTTATTTTTATCTCCTTCTTTCACTTTCATTAAATAAGTTGGTCACAAAGGTGTCACTACAGCTAAAATATTGGCTACAAAAATATAAGAAATGTACAATGTTTTTGCAGAAGAGTAAAAATACTGTAGTCGTTATCTGATGCCTCTTGATTGGTTTCTAATCCATGAATATAGGTCTGTGTTACTTTCACTCACTTTTGCAATTTTGGTATTTTTTTCTCTCAAATAAAGTTCACTTGGTCTCTTCTTGGCTTCACAAACGTTTTCGCTGAATATGTACTTGACAACATAAAGTAAAAAAACTATGTAAAGTAGTGCTACCTCCATTTGTTTTGGCAGAAAACATTGTCTGGAAAATGTTTTACGTATTTTTTGGCGTTTGGTAGAATGAAAAACAAGCCTATTTGGGAACAAAATCTTTTCCATTTTTAAAAGGCAGAAAATGTTTTCCGGACTAAAGTTTTTCCAATGTCACCACATTACCACTGCCACCATCACCTCAACCACCACACCATCATCACTACTATCACTGCCACCATCACCGTCACCATTACCACCCCACCACCATGCCACCATCTCCACCTCCACCTCCACCTCCACCTTCATCCCAGCAAACATAGAAAAATGTTTTCCGTTAAAAAATGTTTTTTGCCCAAACAAACGAGCGTAAACGAAAAACAATGAGAATTATTGACTTTTACAATTCATACATGTACAGGTCTCAAATGCCTACCTCCAATTTTTGCTTGGCCCTGCTACAAATATGCTATTCGATTTTGTCAAAGAAATGCCCAAGCCTGAAACCCAACTCAGGCTGGATTTCGCTTCTCTCCTTGGACCACTCGTCTTCACATGGGTCATTATCCAATTATTCCCTGTAAGTGAGCAATTATTATTATCATTTTTTTCACTAATAGTGGAGTTTGGTTGAATTAGAGTCATTTGAGGCATGCATGTTCTTCCAAAGTTTTATTCAGCTACAGTTGTAACTTGTAAGCTGCTCTCAATTATTGATCATTACCTGAAAAGCATGGAAAGAGTAGGGACATGAATATGGCATCACAGGAAAACATACCAATACCGCAAACCATGGAAAAATAAGATATGAATGCAGTGGGAAACAACAACATTCATTTTTTAAAGCAATTATGTCGGGAATTTATCAATTATAAGTTTTCAACTAAGGCAACTAAAAATCATGTAAAAATCCAACAGTTTAGACAGAGATAAACTTAGTATCAGATTTAACACAATTTTCATGCTACATGTCACATATAAGAAATGCTTCAAAACTTTAAAACCCTTAATATGTTTTTTTTACATGCATGACATGACAAGTGGGTGACAGGCTTAAAATATTTAAGATTATATATTTTTTAGATGTCATACATATGAATACTTTATTCAAAGATAATAAAAGAAAAAAATACTACACAACATTAATTTCTAAAGTTTAAAGGAGGGATTAATAGGTATACTATCTACATTGTTTTTTATTTTTTATTTTTATCATTTGATCTTAAGTTATTTTGTTAAAATTGTAGTGTGTTTCATTTGTCCCCCAAGTGTCTGTAGCATGTCTAGGTCAAAAAAAGTTTAAAAAAACAATAAGATACATTTGGAGAAGTGTTCAATGAGTGCCCATGTCCGACACAGAATAGATACATCACCTTCTTAAAAGTGTCCTTGCTTCTTAGGATGGTATGTGTCATGTGGACAGTGAAATGATTGCTTTAATTTAGGATGTTATTTATTTATTTTAATTGCTTTAATTTATATATTATAATTGCCTTCAATCATTTTAATTTAATTTTTTTTTTTTTTTTTTATCTAGGTCATATTGACATCTCTGGTTTATGAGAAGCAACAAAAGCTAAGAATCATGATGAAAATGCATGGGCTTGGCGATGGCCCTTATTGGATGATTTCTTATGCTTATTTTCTTGTCATATCTTCAGCCTATATGTTATGTTTTGTGATATTTGGCTCAGTTATAGGTAAAAAGACAACGAATGAACTGTTTTCCTTCTTCTAACTTTTAATCAAGTTGCTTTAATACAGCTGATTTCCATGCAGGTTTAAAATTCTTCACACTCAATGAATACAGCATCCAATTTGTGTTTTATTTCATCTACATAAACTTGCAAATTTCACTGGCTTTTCTAATAGCTTCCGTTTTCTCAAATGTGAAGACTGCTGCAGGTTTGGTCTCAGATAATTGTTTTTATTCAACAAAACGTGTCAAATTCGTTCCTTTTAGTTGAACAATAAGAGATGCTGCTTGTAATTTGATGATCACAGCTGTAGCATACTTTATCGTCTTTGGAAGTGGGCTCTTAGGAGGCTTTCTTTTTCAGTTCTTTATTGAAGATCCATCATTCCCAAGTAAGTAGAAGGAACCTTAATAAAGATTCAGCTGTAATTCTTGTTCACCAGATCTGGCATTTGTACTCTGCCTTCCTATCCATCTAAGCACATATCATTTCCTCAAAATTCATACTGCTCCTAGATACCCGTCTAAACAAGTTAATTTTAGATCAATGCATTTATGACTAGTTTTTTTTTTTGAAAATATTTTAAAATTGGCTCAACTTCTTTATTAATATTAGGATAAAAAAAAAAATTTCTTCTGAATCCTATGTCTAGAAGGAAGAGAAACGCATGCATAACAAATTTGGTAATTCTGAAAATTGTAGCCACTTTTTGGTTTGTGTATTTGTGCCAAAACACACTCCACTCTAATGGGTTAAGAAGGGTTTCCAACTAAGCAACTAGAAAGCCATTGCATTTTTAATTTTTGAGGCAATGTGATGCTCCAAATTAGTGATGGCTTCTAAGGTTGCACAGCACAACTTAGAGATGAGGCTTATATGACACTTTTGTTACTGTGTTGTTTTGATTGTCCAAATGAATTTGACAGAGAGGATGAACACAATCATCTGATCAGGTTGAGTTTCGTTGGTACTTCTGCTTTTCTTCCATGTTCTGTGTTGTCTTTACATTTGTACCTTTCATAACTCTAATCAACACGATATGTTTCAATGTTGTAGGAGGCTGGATTGTTGTTATGGAGTTATATCCCGGCTTTTCTCTATATCGTGGGTTATATGAGTTTTCACAACATTCCTTCATGGGAAATTATATGGGGACTAAAGGGATGCGCTGGGGAGACATAAATGGTAGCAATCATGGGATGAGAGATATTTTAATAATTATGTTTGTGGAGTGGTTGGTGGTTCTGTTTGTTGCATTTTACACAGATCAAGTCGTATCATCAGGAAGTGGTGTTGGAAGAAGTCCTCTATTTTTCTTGGAAAAGTTTCAGAAAAAGCCTTTGTCATCTTCATCCATGAGGAAACCAAGTCTGAGAAGGCAAGGATCTAAAGTTTTTGTTCAAATGGAGAAACCTGATGTTGCCCAAGAGGCAAGTTTTTCTTGGTTATGATCTGTATTCTTATCTTTTAATTTAGGAAAAGGGTATTTGAAATGGAATGATGAAAACTTTATTGACTAGAATACAAAGCAAGTTGCTCTCATTGCTCCAAGATCTCTTATGCTTGAATTTTAGACCCTTGATCTGTCTTTACTCTCACTCAAATCAGTCTCACGATTATATTACCTAGATATAAGAGAGTGTAAATTCATGTCCTCAATGGGTCTGCATTAAACCATTTAACATTTTTAAATTTATTTCATGTGTACCTTTTATAGGTGCATTCTTGATTTTACTCACTAGAATGTCTAATGTTTGTTCATGATTCCACTTGTTTATGTTTCCTTTTTCAGACAGAGAGGGTTGAACAGTTGCTACTTGAGCCGACAGCAAGTCACGCTATCATCTGTGATAACCTCAAAAAGGTGTATCCAAAAAGGGATGGAAACCCTGAAAAATATGCAGTGAGAGGGTTGTCACTTGCTTTGCCTCAAGGGGAATGCTTTGGTATGCTTGGCCCCAATGGTGCTGGCAAAACCTCTTTTATTAATATGGTCAGTATAAAATGGTCTTGGATCTGCAAATGATGTACTTAAGTGACTTCTTATTTCTTTTCTTTCTTATGATCAAGTGTTTCTCAAGGTATTTTAACATATGGGTTCTAAATTTGTAATCACAAGGTGTTGTCTTGATTGGTCATCCCTTTGTCATACATGCTTTATTTCTATAACAACCATGGTTTATTGCATGAAATCATTCTGGAAAGGGATATATTCCTTTTATTTTTTGGTTTTATTTATTTATTTTTGCAATACTTTCATATGTTTTTGTTGATAGATGATTGGGCTTCTAAAGCCAAGCTCTGGCACGGCTTATGTTGAAGGTTTGGATATACAGACCCAGATGGATGAAATATATACCAGCATGGGCGTATGTCCACAACACAAGTAAGCACAGATATTCTTCAATTTGAAGAAAGTAGTTTCACTGGTCCTTGTTTCCTCCAATTTTGGAAGTCTGACTAATTTTGTGTTTTTTTAATTTTTTGTTTTCATTTCATGGACAATTATACAGCCTACTCTGGGAAAATCTAACAGGAAGAGAGCATTTACTTTTCTATGGAAGGCTTAAAAACCTTCGAGGGTCTGCATTAACCCAAGTAAGTAGACATTGTATCACTCAAAAACATTTCATGTCAATTTCTATTTGCATTTGAGAACAAGTGTTGTATCACTGTATGTTGCTTTGCATCGTCTGATTTATAGAAAGATGAAAATAAATTGCTGAAATTGATATGAGCTCAAGTGTATTGACTTCATAAAAATGATAGTAATGCTTTATTTTGTAGTCATCCCAAGCAAGAAAACTTTCGATTTTTTTTTCCTACTATCATATTCGTTTGCTATAGGCAGTGGAAGAATCTCTTAAGAGCGTCAACCTATTTCATGGAGGGGTTGCTGACAAACAAGCTGGGAAATATAGTGGAGGTATGAAGAGGAGGCTTAGTGTTGCCATTTCACTAATTGGGGATCCGAAGGTATGTCTGAAAATCTCCATATGATCTACTATGCTGTCTAATCTTTTTCTAGTATTACATCTCTTGACAATTGATAAAATGTCTAATTCTTCTAAATTTTGCAAAGGTTGTCTATATGGATGAGCCTAGTACTGGACTGGATCCAGCTTCCAGAAAGAGTTTATGGGATGTTGTGAAGCAAGCTAAACAAAATCGAGCAATCATTCTCACTAGTAATCTCTCTCTCTCTCATGGATTTTTATTACCTGAAGATCTTTTCTTATATATGCTAATTTTGTACTATCCCATCAAACAGTTACAATTTTATTTCCCAAGTACTTTCATTGACATAGCTCACTCAAATGATTTCAGCACATTCAATGGAGGAGGCAGAACATCTGTGTGATCGCCTAGGAATTTTTGTTGATGGAAGCCTGCAGTGCATAGGAAATCCCAAAGAGGTAATTTTGAATTATATAATGTTAATTTGTATAATATTTTAGGTATAGTCTCCATAATTTCTCAATAAATGATGTAGTGTTGTCACATCTTCAACAATATATACCCACTTCTCCTAATTAGATTTTAGGCGGTTCTTATTAAACATGTACTAATAAACAATATTCTTGTTTTGAATGACAGTTGAAGGCTAGATATGGAGGGTCTTACGTGTTCACAATGACGACAACATCAAATCATGAAGAGGAAGTGGAGAACTTGGTACAACATCTGTCCCCCAATGCTAACAAGATATACCATTTATCGGGGACTCAAAAGTTTGAGCTGCCAAAACAAGAGGTCAGAATTGCAGATGTTTTCCAGGCAGTTGAGAATGCAAAGAGCAGATTCACCGTTCATGCATGGGGTCTTGCTGATACTACCTTGGAGGATGTCTTTATCAAGGTTGCTCGCGGGGCTCAAGCATTTAATGTGCTCTCATAATTCTCAAATATGATCGCCAATATCTCTACTTATATATATATATATGCATGTATATGTATGTTCATATGGTTTTATGCATTATGTATTTTATGTTATTTTGCTTCAAAAACAGTGTATGTATTGTAGAATTGTATTCTTTAATGACATTATTATGAATTCCCTGAAGTTTGAAGTTAAACCTCAATCATGAAATTTATTTATTTATTTTTTTTTTTTGAGCAACAACAAAATTTTATTAAAAATGAGTCAATCATGAAATTTATTATTACAAATTGATTGAAATTTATTATTATTGCTTCAATCAAATCCTCCTTCATAATTTTGGTATCATGATCTTGCTAAGCATGACACATCAACAAAATGTTTAATTCAACAACTCATGTCGAACAACATTACTAAAAAAAATTTGATGACAACATGACAAGTCAACACAAAATTAATCCAATGACTGTCAAATAACATTATTACAAAAATACACATTTCAAAATATTGGAAAAACACACAGGTCAAACTTAGTCTTGGTCATGAATAGCCCATAAATGTTTGATCTTGCAGTTTCACTAATTAAAGGTGCCCATGGCTCAGGTCAGGCTTACACTAGGGCTTTATTTTGTGGGCGCCACTTTGGGCTCACAACAATAACCTGAATCGTTTATCTTGTAAACTTCATAGTACAGACTGTTCGTGTAAAAATTCAGCTTCATCAGATACTGATAAATAGATGAACAAATCACATTTTATTTTATAAAGTGGATGATTTAAGTTTAAACTCATAATTCCTGTTGTCGTACATTCTAAAAAAAACAAAATCCAATTTGTTCATGTGTCCAGTGATATTCAATGAAACAATTTTTTTGCACAATCATGTTTACTATTGAGCCTACAAGATGAACGATCATCATACTACAGGTCCCATCTCATCCGAATCATTTATTTTTTAGACCACAACATGTAGATCATCCATAAAAAAAAAAATTCAGGTTTATTCAATAAATGTAGCCATACTTGTTTATGATATTTGTTTATAAAAAAATGAACGACAAATATTATTTGAAAATTAAACCATTTATTTTTTAGGAGAGAAATGCAATAAGATAACATGGCTAATCTACACATTGTGGTCTAAAAAATAAATAATTTGAATCATCAAGATGTAATCTGTGATGGACCCTACAGGCCGAAACATTGGACCGAAGACAATCTGCCTCCATAGAAAATAGGGGGAGTTATGGGCCGGTCCTTTGGATTGGACTTAATTCCTATGAGGTCCTGACTCAAAAAGATTTAGCACATATTTCCATTTTACCCTTGACATTCAGTCCAAACAAAGAAATCACTCAACCATTCTACTCTCTCTCTCTCTCTATCACAACTGTTCGAATCTCTCTCTCTTAACCGGCCACCGAAGACCACTTCTGACTGCCGATGACCATCATCGACCTCCGATGACTCCTTTGGCCTTCATCTTTGACTGTCAGCAGCCGTTACTGACCTCTAGCAACTACCTCCAAACTTTGACAATTTTTTTGTGTGGCCATTTTCCATCTCCACCATGTCAATACCGCCAGTACCCTCTCAAACAAGGTGGCAACAAGAGAAAAAGAGAGAAATAAGGATGAAGAAAATGAAGGAGAGAGATGAGGAATCCTTATCATAAAATAATTCTTCACATTCATAGATTAACACAAATAATTAAAGAGAAATCTAGTAAAAAAATTTATGATTGACATATTCAGTGATAAATTTAACCACCGTCTGCTTGTTAAAAATTACAAAATCTCATCATCATCATCACAAATCAACACAAGATTCAAAGGCATATTCAGTGATAAATTTATCATTGATTGTTTGTTAAAAAATTACAAAAAGAAAATCTCGTTATCATTGTCACAAATCAACACAAGATTCAAAGACATATTCAATGTTAAATTTATCACTGATAGACACATTCATTGATAAATTTCTCACTAACTGTTTGTTAAAAAATTATAAAAAGAAAATCTCGTCATCATCGTCTTAAATCAACACAAAGATTCAAAGACATATTCAGTGATAAATTTATAATTGATAGACACATTCACATAAATTTCTCACTGACTGCTTGTAAAAAAATATAAAAAGAAAATCGCATCATCATCGTCACAAATCAACACAAAGATTCGAAGACATATTCAGTGATAAATTTATCACTAATAGACACATTCATTGATAAATTTCTCACTGACTGTTTCTTAAAATATTACAAAAAGAAAATTTTATTATCATCGTAACAAAGCAACACAAGATTCAAAGACATATATCAATGATAAATTTATCACTAATATATTAAACCCTTGTTTGCAACAGATTTGGTTTGAAAGAAATAAAGAGAGAGGGAGGGAGGGAGAGAGAGACGAGATTTGGAGAATCAATGTTGCCTGTAGTCTTTTGAAGTTGATTTCACAGTAGAAACAACTAGATCAATGTAGATCTAGGACAGAGTATAGATCGGCGATGGCATAGTGCAAATCAGAGATGGCGAAGGTGGTTGGTAAATAGTGGTGGTGAATTGGAGCTGGTGAAGTATAGATCGGCGACGGCGGAGATGGTTGGTGAACGATGGTGGTAATAGTGGCTAGCGAAGGTGGTGGTGGTTAGTGACAGACGACGGTGGTGGTGGTAGTGGGTGGATGGCCATGGCCATGGCAACGGTGGTGGTATTTTCTAGGGAGAGAGAGAGAGAGAGAGAGAGAGATGGACTGAAAACCCAAATCCAATCTCACATCATAGTATTTTGATGGCAAAAAGCAAACAGAAAAAGCAACAAAATAGGGGAAAACAAAGTAAGGGTAAACGGTACAAAAAATAGAGCTTTAGGACTTATTGGTGCATAAGACCAATGTTCAGAACTAAGAGGGAAATAACTATAAAAAAGCAAGACCAGCCAGTAAAAATCCCTAGAAAATAGTGGTAAGGATGGATCTTTTTGGCTTGTTTGGCTGTGTACCTTTACTTACAAGACAAGCAAAGAAATTCAACCGTTGGATATTTTAAATCGACTCTCTCTAATGTTTGCTCTTCTTCAGCCTTGCTTACTTGCAAGACAAGCAATGAAGTTCAACTGTCCAATTTTTAATTCAATTCTCTCTATTGTTGTCTCTTATTTAATTCTCTCTTGAAAATGTGTTCCTACAGATTATAGGCACAAAATACAAATATTCGGTGTTAGGCCTTGTTTGGGTACTCCCAAATAATCCAAAAAACCAAAAAGTTACTCAAAAAGTTAAAAAGTTAACACTATTCACCAAAAGTCAACAATTACGGCTGCACAACTCCCAATTCAAATTTTCCTCTAAAAACCAATTTTCACAATTTTTTATTACACATTTTTTCATAAAAAGTCAAAAAGTTAACCCAAACATCCATATTTTCAACCTCAATTTTTTAGTCAAAAAAGACAAAAAGTGCACTTATTTAGTCTTCCCAAACTTGGCCTTAATGTTAACATGCCATTTACATGGAAAGGAAAATTTAAAATTAAAATTACCTGCCAAATTATATTTGAAGTATATTTTAATTTTGAAAGGTATATATATATTAATAGAAAATAATAAATTATTTTTTAAATAGCGTGGATTCAATTATTATTTTTTGCTCTTAAATAAATAACACTTTTCACACCACTTTTCCGATTCCAATTTGATTTATCACATTCTAAAATAAATAATCATAAATCACTTTCTTAATTAAATCTGATCCAAACCCTAGAATCATAATACCCAAAATTACATTCTCATCTCAAAACTTAACCTTATAAATAGCAATGTCCTCTTTTTAAAAAAATCGAAACACAAAAACAACCTAAAACCTTTGTCGCTTTCTTTTTCTGTCTACACTGCAAAAAGGTTAGCTATCTTTCAATCTCTTTTAACTAAAAACTCATCTCTTCTTTGCACAGACATCTCTCTCTCTCTCTCTCTCTCTCTCTCTCTCTTCTTTGTTTAATTAAGCTTTAGGGTTAGTCCGTTTCTATATTTGTATATATATATATTATGTGATTGTTGATTCTTTATTAGTTGCAGTGCTTTCATAAATATTCATGAATATTATTGTTCATTGTACAATCATGTATATTAGGTACACAGGTCATGTTTATTTGAGCAGACATGTGCTTGGAATTGGACTAATGATCCAATAAAATTGTTTATCCGATGTTTGGTCTCACATATGATGGACTATTCAATCTGATGGGGGGTGGAATATGAATTGGGAGACTAAACCAAAGTCTTGATTAACTCATTAAAGTATCAAATTAACCCTAATTATATATTAATATTTGTCGATTATTAATCATTCTTTATAATCCTAACTCAATCTAAATATAGGATAAGATACACAATTTAAACGGATTCGTAGTTCTAAGACTATTAGTTATAAGAATGCTAATTCAACCTAATCCAATCTACTTAAACAAATATGGCCTAGTGTATGTTGTTTTTAGAGAAACGATAAAGGGTTTGACAATTTGGGCTGGTTTTACTATGAATATGCAAGATATATTTATATACATAATGTGATAAGGATTCATAGCTACCATTCCGTCGTATTGGTCCCATTTTAAAGTAAATTATGTAACCAGACTATAATTGAATCATGAAAGCTGGTTTGGTTCGTTTCGATTCTATGATTCTAGATTGTTCTTTTTTCAATAACAAATAACAACAATTAGTATGGTTGAGTTGGTTGCAACTTGTTAATTCGACAATCAAGATTTATGTTTGAATCTTGGTAACAACTTCAATATTATTGATTTTACATATAGAAATATTAAAAAATAATAAACAGATTTATATATCAAGGTTCAATTTAGTTTAGAATCACACCGGAAGCCTTTGAATCATAAATTGGACCGATTCAAACGGTTCAAAGATCCCCCTCTACCAAAGCACAAAGCTTCACACACACAATCACTGTTCTTGAATTTACCTTATTTTTTGTGACTTAATAAACCAGAAATTTGATAGTGTGTTTTTAAAGATGAAATATATTTTTATTGCATAAACTGCAATGGGTCCATTTTTTATTTAAGTGTGTAAATAAAAATACTTACAGACTAAAAAATATCATGTAGTAGTCTTGTGTTTGTGTACTCTTCTTCGATAAATTTCTTTTACAAAAAAAAAAAAAAAAAAAAAGCCATTGTTTTGTTATATTTTTCTTATTCTTTGTTGTTGTTCTTCGCTTTCAAGATGCCTTGGGAATGTTTCACTCCATTCAACCATTCTTGTAACGCGCAAGCTGATAATTCTATCATACCCAACAACCTAGTAGTACCTTCGGATGGTCGATCCTACTTCTACATCAAGATTGTTGCAGAGTTTTCAACACCATCAGTGGAAGATGAAGACGGTCTTCCGACAAATAACCCAGAAAGGATCGAGCATGTCAGGCCATTTTTCGTGCCATATGACCAATTGATACAAAACGAAGCTTCTTGGCATACCATATCAAGCATGCTCTCTTCGGTGCATATCCCATTAGATACTCAACCAAACATGTTGCATCGTATCAGCCGGTGTGCTCATGTTATGGCACGCACAGCTAACAACGCGGGACGCAAGGTACTACCTATGATAGTCAAAATCTACCTTGAGAATTGTGTGTATTACAATGAGGAAGATGAAGTCAATGTTTTTTTGCAAGAGTATGGAAGAAATGTTGTCGAGGCAAGTGCCTGCTAGTAAAGCATCGATGGAGGACTTGGAGACGGTGAGAGCTGAAGGCTCGGGTTCGACAAAGCAATGTGTGATATGTCAGGAAGAGCTCACGATCGGTTGTGACGCTAAGCAAATGCCTTGCGCCCATGTTTTTCATGGAAAATGCATTGTCAGATGGCTCGAAGTGAGTAACTTGTGTCCACTATGTCGCTTCCAATTGCCTACTTGAGGTGTTCTTTTGTTTATTATTATTTTATTATCAACAAAAGATAAATTTATTGATGAAACTCAAAAGGTTGTACAAACAGAATACATCAATAAAAAAGAAAATTCAGAGAGTTGACATTGTATTTGGATTATATATAAAGGGGTTCTCTTTCTAAATTTTTCTGACTTGCAACATTTGGGGTTATTGTATGTGCACACACCTTTTAGTAGTCATTGCATTGAATCAAATGGATGATATTTTATCATATAAATGGTTTCATTCTTGCCACAGCATGATAAATCATTGTGTAAGTACTATCAATAGGTTCAACTTCTTGATCAGTCATAATTTTTTAACACTTTGGTTTCATATATCAAAAATCTACAAGTCTGTATTGATGCTGCTAATAGATATGATACACTTAGCCGAATGGTCATTCCACAACTCACAAAACATTTCCTCCAAAAACTACATTTTTGTATTAATGGTTTCTTGTTTTCTTTTTTCGGTAAGTTGTTTCCACATTCATGTTGTGGATGAAGATGATCTAAACGAATGACAAAATTTTGAGAGAGAAAATAATAGAGATGTTGTCATACGATCAAAGATTCTATCCCTATTCTTTGGGATGAACTAAAAAAGCCAGCTTATTGATTTATTTGGATCACATCATCTCTCTACTTTTTTACACATCTTTTGGTAATAAACAAAAAAGCCAGCTTATAAGCCATACCCAAAACGCTAGGCTAAGAAGTATTTACATTGAAGAAGTAAACCGAGTTGAACACTTACCAATCATCGTGCCTTTGGAGATTTCATGTGGGCTGGTAATGGAGATCCTCTAGGGGTTAGGGTGTCATGACATGCTGGGGACTTGGCATAGGGACTAGGTATTGTTGGTTTCTCTAAAGGGGAAGATATGAACATACATTTTGGGGACGGGAGCTCTTCTAGAATGGCTAAAACCTCATCCATGTGCGGCCGGGATTTTGCGTTAGAGCTTACACAGTCCATGGCAAGAGTGGCAGCCATGCAAGCTCCTTTTCGAGGGTACTGGCCGCCCAACCTAGTGTCCATGATTCGGAATATCTTACGTTTATCATCCAAGTGGCCTTGTGCCCACTCCACCAATTTTTGCTCAATGCCAGTTTTCGTTTTATCAACGGCACGACGCCCTGTAAGTAGCTCCAGCAACACAACCCCAAAGCTATATACATCACACTTTGCAGTCAGCCGACCTGCCAGCGGGAAACCAATGGTGTAAGTGTAATGACATCTAAATCACAATATCTAGATCCAATAATTCGAAGTTCAAAGACTACCTAAAGGAACTCATTGGCAACAATCAAAACCTCTCTTAGTAGAATTTTACCTAAACTTACAACTTTTGTAACCATTCAAAATTTTACCAAAAATTTAGTTCATTAAACAAGGTTGAAATCAATCATCATTGCTCGACTCATTTAGAAACAGAGTGGCAATATAGTACAAAGAATCACCATTGATTGATTCATTTTGGAACAGAGTGGCAATAGTACAAAATGAGTAAGGAAAGCTGAAAACAATTCAAGGATCTTGTTAGAAGTACGTGATCCTCTCTTCATTGAAAATATTAAATTCAGTGAAAATAAACTTTAAAACTATAAAAACAAACACTTTAATCTGCAGTAATTGACTCTGAAGTCTAGTCTAAAGATCTTATTATAACTTCAATAGTATTCAACTAACTATCAAATGTTAAATAAGAATTTGATGAAGTGCAAGCTAAAGAATCAAAAGTCGAACATAACAGGAACAGTCATTTTGTTGAATCTACTACATTGCACCATTTAAAGCCACCAACAAAATGCTAGCTACAGAAATGAAATATTGGAAATGCCATAAATACAACTTAGTTATTGAAGCAAAGAAATAAACCTGTAGCAACATATTCAGGGGCAGCATAGCCATGAGTGCCCATTACTTGAGTAGATACATGAGTCTGATCACCAGTGGGCCCAGCTTTTGCCAATCCAAAGTCCGAAAGTTTAGCATTAAACTCCTACATTAAGCAAAGAAGCAAAATAAGTGCCCGAACATTCATTAAATGAACCCCAACAACCCAAGTAACCACACCAGATCTGCAAAGAGAGATGGGTATAGGGGCTCAAGTAACCACGTTTTTTAGCAGTGAAAACAAGTCAAATCTGAATTGACTTAAATCAAGAGGTCAAAGAATCACATGGACCGAGCCCATCCAATTACAAAACTAAAGTAGCGCATTTTTTTTCATTACTGAATCTAGCAGGATGTTGGAAGCTTTAAAATCACGATATATAACTTGTGATTCAGAGCTGTGGAGAAAACAGAGTCCTCGAGCAGCACCTATGGCAACCTTAACCCTTGTTTCCCATGAAAGAGGCTGTGCACTCCCTGAAATAAGGTATCGTTTCAAAATTAGCTATGACAATAGCATTTCTTTTTCTGTTTGGTAAAGTTTTCAGAATGTGTTTTCTGAAAAAATTTCAAAAACTAGTTTGGTAAAAAAAAGAAAAAATCAAGCACAATCATTTTTAGAATTTATTTTTGTCAAACCAGTTACTAATTTTTTTAAAAAAATTCAGAAAACAAGTACTGAAAATTCAACCAAACAGATGTACTTCAAAGATACTGTAAGGGAAAACATTAGAAAAAATAAAAATAAAAACTTTGACTAACTTTTGAATAGATGATTTTCCAAACTTCCCCTGGGCATGAACTCATAGACCAATAGCCGGTTGTCGCCATCCAAGCAGTAGCCAATAAGTTTGACCAGATTTGGATGATGAAGTTGGCCAAGACAATTGACTTCTGACTGTAACCAACTCGCTATTAGTAAATGGAGAAAAAGTGAAAAAATTATGATTGTGTTTGGATCATGGATTTGGATAAGAGTTTAAAAGGAAAGGGAAAGGTGAGTGAAATATGAATGAAATATAAGCTAAATATTTTTCTTCATTTCCCACACTTTTTCCTTTTCCTTTCCCTTTCCAAATCCTCACTCAAATACATGATCCAAACATTGCCTAGGAAGAGGTAAGTGGATTGTAAGAAAAGCCAACCAGCCATTCTTTATGGCCTTGAAAGCCTTGGGGTTTAAGCTTCTTCACAGCAACTACGATTCCAGATCCAGGCTTTGCGGCCGTAAGAGTCTGCTCATCTAGCCATCCTTTGTAAACATAACCAAATCCTCCTTCTCCAAGCAGACCGTCGGGACGGAAGTTTCTAGTAGCGTTCTTAAGCTCACTAAATGATAAGGCTTTCACATGGGGTGATGGCAATATCTCACTCTCAGATATTCGACTTGGCAGTTTCCCAGTTCTACCCTTTTCAATGAATGTAAGGATGCTCAAAACTGGACGACGTTTGGGTGGACATTTTCTGGCCTCTGAATGAGAAAAACAATGGGATGGTATGTGAGAAGTGGAAATTGGCAAAAGAATTGATCGATATTAGACTAATATAAGGTGTTTAACAGTCATTTGCAAAAAAGTTTAAATGTCATTTGCTATTGTATATAACAGGCTCATCTACTTTTGACAGTTGGCATGATAACTACTTGTCAACCAAACACCCATCTCCGTGTTTTGTCAAACTAACCAAAACAAGTATCAAAAGCAACCTAGTTGATCTACCTCAAAAATGTGCAGAAAAATAGAAAACATTAATTTTTATCAGTTATGCACTAGTCAATTGCATAGAAAATCTACTTCCAGACCATTTATAGGAACACAGCATACTTTGACCTAAGACCATAATATTCAGCACCAGAGATTGAGACCACATGCATCAACTAGAAAGTGAACACTAAATATTTTATAGCCACCATTACAGGATCATAATATCAATCATTGTTGCAGCTTCACAGCATCAAGAGTATTAGATGAAACATAATGAGGGGTGGAACCCCAAATCATGAAGCTTTTACAGCATAAAAAACTTGTAGGACTAAACAATATGAATGACTCCTCTTTCTAGTGTTACCAAACTGATTTTATGAATTTCAGTGAATTTGATGCTTAGTTTTTAAAAGTCACTCTTGTAAGTTTTAAGGAAACACTGCCAGTTATCGAGCTTGAATACTGTTAGATTTACATATGAGAGAAGAATGAGAGAAAAAAAAACTGCTGTTGTATTAACAATAGAATCAATTAGGATTCTCCCCTCTTACACATGTATTTATAATGAGTGGTGCTATTAGCACACCATAAATTATTTTGGACCCCCCATTTCTTTGGACCCACACTTACAAATTTTGAAACCCTTAAAATTTCTTTTCTCCCCCCATATAATACCAAAATTATCCTTAAACATTCCACCAATTGCATGCACACCACCCAAACCCCCAAAAAAACATTTCTTCCAAAAAACCCTAACAAAACCCACTAAGAAGAAGAAAAGTCTCATCATTTTCAAAACCCGTTAAGAAGAAGAAAAATACTGTCTTTGCCAGTGTAACCAACTTCCCATTTGAAATTTTTCATCGTTTTCAAATCCAAGCTCTTAATTTGAGTCATAATAATCTTTTAGGGGATGTTCCAATACAAAACTTGTCTATGGTTGTCACCAACCTTACTTATCTTATCCTATCATACAATTACTTCTCAAAGATTAAAATCTCCGATTCCCAGTTCTTAAAACGATTCAGTTCTTTAAGTTTTCTCCATTCTGGACTCATCCCAAATCACAAAAAGTTCAAAATCAATGTTCGGTTACCGGTTACCGAACAAATAAACAATGTTCGAGCCTGTGTTCCCAAATTTCGGTCATATGTTCAGGAGTTCAGTTCCGAAAAAATGATAAACATATTTTATTATTTTTGTCATTTTTTTCAAGAAATTTACCCTTATAAGGCCAATCTCCTCTGAGCTAAGAACAACATCAAAGTTATGAACCTCCTCTAAGCTTTTATTGTTGTACTCCTCTCGTCTTATGGAGTTGTGGTTGCCAAAAAAAATTTCACTCATTGTCATAACCGGAAAAGTGTAGGTAATCAAATGGTTGCTACCGTTATCGTCGGAATATTGCCGCCAACGGGTTTTCAAAGTTTTGAGGGTGAGTAGATTTTGAAGGTGGGATTTGGGAAAGATGGATAGGTGGTGATGGAGGTGGGTACCCTCATAAACCCTAATTCATGATGTAGTGGGTGTGTAAGTTTAATTGTGAGATGGGGTATTCTAAAATTAATGATGTCCTCTGTATTAATTTTATTTGAGATTATTATTGTAATAAAAAAAAAAAAAAAAAAAACTAAAAATTGAGGAGTCCAAAAGAATTTATGGAGTGTTAATAGCAGCACTCATTTATAATATAAGACTAGAGAATAAAATGACATAGCTACCCTTAGACACTAACTCTTAACAAATACTCTTTCTTACTAGAAATGCACTATTATAAGTACAATAAAAAATAAAATAAACATTAATCTAATTGTGTTCAAATAGTAAAATATATGCTCAGGGGCATTAATAATGTGGTCAGAATTATACCTTCCAAAGTTCCAAAAACACTTTATCAAGTTTTGCTTTTAAAGAATAAAAGGTCCACAGAAGGATATATTACTTGAATGTTGACTAACATACGAATCAAATTGAGCATGGAGGATTCCCTAAAAATTTCTATGAATGTTCTAATCTCAGAATTGAGTGAAGATCTTTTCAATTTTTTTAAGTCTAAAAAATATGCAAATCTGGCTAAAAAATAAATAGTAAAAACTCTAAAACTTAAACTAAGAAATAAATAATAAGTAATAAAAAAGTGCAGACCATCTTTTTAATCAAAACTACCATTTACAACCTGTAAAAGACACTAATGGTTGTTGTGAAGTAGTCATAGGAACTTATGATGGTCCTCACAATAACACAACAGGGCAATTACACCATGTATATATTTGTAATACAAGTCCTACAATAGTAACAAAGGACACTTTCACTTCAACAATAATGTTACATGACAGTGTTCTCAAATTTTTCATATCATGACTGCCAATCACCCCATGCCAACAAGAACAAATAATCAATAAGAAATTGGTTTTAATTTTCATTTGAAAGCAATACACACCACCTTGTACCAGAATCAACAAGCACAGCCAAAATGTTGAGATGGTAACCAATGAAAACATCATAGTAATCAGTTAGCATGGTACTTATAGATCTGTTTATAGCTTGGAATCACATCAGTTGTTACATCATGTTACGAAGAAGTCATTACAACTCAAGTTTAAAAATGAATGAGGAACACAAAAAGCATAAGGACACAAAAATTACTTTCCACACTTGCTATAATGGGGTGTCATGAAATGTAACAGTTGCTACGCCATTGTGAGAAGCGCAATAACTATGACAGTTGTAATTTTACTCACATGGATTGATAGGCCTTTATGAAACAATGTTGCAGGAGGGTATTAAAAACTAAGCTGCAGCTATCCAAGGACCAAAATTTATTTTTGGTGAATTGTTTTGATTAGTACAGAAACGGAAATGTTTCAAAAATATTTCAATAAAGAAAAAAGAATTTGACAATATATAGAAATGTTCAGCAACATAGATTGAAATCTATCTATGTGTATAAAAGCCTAACAATTAATTAATTAAACATATTGAGATTTACATAGTCATTCCATAAAATGACAAATGTAAAATAAAAAAGCTAATGTTGAAATGAAACAAAGTTGCTGAGCATTGCCAAATAATAGCTCAATTGTATTAAATAGGGGTGTTCACGGGTTAGGTCAGTTCGAGTTTACCCCTACCCTATCAACCAAACCGAATATGTTACAATATTGATCACCGGCTGTGGATCAACATATTGTTAGAAATCGACCGAACCAAACCTTCGGTTTGGCGGTCAGTTTGGACAGGTGCTTCACACACTAGTCTTCTCTCTAGTCTCGTAACATTCAAACAAAGCTCAAAATCACAGATGCATACAACTCACATACATATACAATGATATAGTTTAAACACAACTCTCATACATACCAGATCTGAGAAGGAGAAAGTTGGGGAAAAAAAAGATAATAGAGAGAGGAAACTCACGACAACATTGCACAACACCACCATCATCGCCACTGCACACCACCATGAGTCTTCATAAATCAAATGGAGAGTCAAAACTAAGGTTGATCAATCTCGTTATCATCATCATCAATTTCAACAATCTGATTAAGATGAGAGTTTTGGTAGATCTAAGAGATTAAGATGAGAATTTTGGTAGATTTGATAAATTAAGATGAGAGTTTTGATCGATCTGAGAGATTAAAATGAGAATTTTGGTAGTAGATCTGAGAGATTAAGATGAGAATTTTGGTAGATCCAAGAAATTAAGATGAGGGTTTTGGTAGATCTGAGGGATTAAGTTGAAAATTTTGGTAGATCTGAGAGATTAAGATGAGAATTTTGGTAGATCTAAGAGATTAAGAGGAGGGATTTAGTAGATCTGAACATCTGAGAGATCAAAAATCACTAAGGGAGTTGAGAGAGAGAGAGAGAGAGAGAGAGAGAGAGAGAGAGAGAGAGAGAGTGTGTGTGTGTGTGGAGACCAAAGGGTTAAGAGAGAGACGAGGAGGCGAGAGGTTTAAAAGAGAGGAAGAAAGGATGGAAAGAGAGGGGGAGACGAGACGGTGAGAGTGAAAAGACTAAAAGACAGAGGGAGACGAGATGGCAGATATAGAGGGTTAAAAGAGAAGGGGAGAGGAGAAGGTCAGAGAGAGAGCGGTAGAAGTTAAAATGATGTCTCAAATGAATTGAGGGCAAGGGACAAGGCTTCTGTCTTAGGGAGATAATCATGGGAACGCAAGGTAATCTAGGGATAATAAAAGTCTCTGTCTCATTTAGGAAACGTTACAAGTCCTTGTTGTATAATTATAATGTGGTTGGGCCCAGTTGGGTTAAACGGGTTTTCATACACCAAACCCGTCACCTAATCGAAATTCAAAAAATTCCATGCATATCAACTACAACATAGCGAATGAATTATCGAAATCATCTGTTCTAGGGTTGGGTTGGACAATTCGGTTCAGGTATTTTAGGTGATTAGGATCCTTGAGCACCAAGAGTTATAGTATTAAACATATTGATGGCACCTAACAAAATAAGGTCTAAAAATTACTTAGACAACAATAATAATATAATTAGTTTATTACTAATACTAATATTTACTAATATAGTATAATATAGCCTTTATATTTTTTTTAAAAAAAATTTGTAAAAACATTTACAAAAAATTCTAAATTTGTTTCGATACAACTTATTGTAATATAATTTTTATTTATTTATTATATATATATATATTTTCTCATAAAATTTGTAAAAACATGTTAAGTCACCAATTGTCCCAAAAGCTTAAGTTGTTAGGAGATGGATCTAACAATGTATATCAAACTATTCAACACCTTCTCTCATGTGCAGTCTCGTCTTGCATGTGGAGAGACAAGTAGAGAACCAAAAAGAGAAGAAGAAACCAAAACAGAGATAGAATACCAAATGCAAACAGAGAGACTTAAACCCTAGAATTCTTTCAACCTGAGCTCTGATACCATTAGGCCTCGTTTGGAGAGCACATATTTTAGCCAAAAAGTCACTATAAGTTGTCACAACACTCTACTTTTCTGCATATCTTTTCGTAAAAAGTCAAAAAATTCCTAAAATAGCATGCTCCCAAACGAGACCTAAGTTATTTATTGTCCCAAAAGCTTAAATTGTTAAGAAATGAGCCCATCAATAAATATCCAGCTATCCAACATCTTCACGTGCAACCCTATCTTGCACATGGATAGACAAACAGAGAACCAAATAGAAAGAGAAAAAGACAACCAAATAGAGAAGAAGAGACCAAACGAGACCAAACGAGACCAAATATCAAATGCCAACTTAGAGACTTGAATCCAAGACCTCTCTAAACCTGAGCTCTAATATCACGTTAAGTCACCAATTATCCCCAAAGCTTAAGCTATTAGGAAACAGGCCCAACAATGTATATCAAGCTATTCAACAGAGACAATGCAACTTATTGTTTCAATATATTGCATGTATTTTGGTACGTTTCACTATGTTCTAGTGTTTTGATAGAAACACTAGAATTTCATTATTTTACTAGTATTTTGTTTTGGTCTATGGAAACATTTCAGTTGTTTTGATGAAAACATATGGAAATTTTGTTCCTTGCAGCTATCAAAAAAATTATTTGAAAGCATGGGGTATCATTAAAAAAGGGAAAAAGTCATTCCAATTGACTCCAAATTCATTAACCAACCCATTAGTTGATGCACCTTTTCAATGGATGGGAGTATTATCCATTCCAAGTGATATTACAACCTCACCCAATTCATTGCATGACCCAATAGTGAGTTAGATGGAGAACTATACCATCTATAGCTTGGCCATGTCATTGGTAGGTACAATGTTATTAAAGGCACGCCTAGGGGTGTGCCTAGGCCCAAGTCCCATCTAGGCCCAAGGTTTGTGCCTTGTAGTGTTTCAGGCCAAGCAACTTTGATAAGGCGAGCCTAGGCGTGCGCCTAGGCCCAAGTCCCATCCAGGCCCAAAGTTTGCACCTTGTAGTGTTCCAAGCAAGATGAGTTCGATAAGGCGCACGATTGGTCCAAGGCACAGTAAGGCCCAAGTCATGAGGGCTTTTTTTAGTGTTGTTTTAATTGATTTTGTTTAGAAGCTAACCATTGATTTAAGATGATGCAACTACAAAAGATCCCTACTCTTATTACACATACTAATGCATTAGGCATTCAACCCTAAATCAATGATAGAAGAAAAATAAGCCCTAATTCCTAATCTCTGAAGAACACTTCACTATACTGCACGCCTTCATTATCCAATCCAGCAAATCCAAAAATTCTTCTTCACATTGTTGTCTTCTTTATCTTCTTCTCTTCTAACGTTTCTGTCTCATTCTCTTCTCTTCTCTTCTTCTTCTCTACGTTGTTGTCTTCTCTACTTTTCTTCTCTACGTTGCTATCTTCTTCCTCACATTGTTGTAATGATGGTGCCTTCTTCTTCTTCTTCCATCTTCTTATGCTTACTCTCCGCTCTCCTTTTCTTTCTCATAACTCTTTAGACTGATCTATTTTTTCCCCCTCTTCTTATTCTTCTTCTCCCCTCTCATTTTATTCATGTTTTATGTTAAATTTTGAAATTGTTCATTTGTCTATGTTAAAATAGTAGTGTTTCTTGGTATATATATTTTTAAATGTTTAAGATTTCATTTTGCTTTTGTTGAACCCTAAATTATTTACTTATATTAAATTATATTTTTTTAAATACAAGGTGCGCCTCACTTCGGTGAAGCCTGCGCCTAGCCTAGCACCTTCAGCCTAGGCCCCGGGAGACCTTGACTACTTGGTGCGCCTATCGCCTTTAATAACACTGCGTAGGTAGTCATCCCGTCTTGCTAACATTTTGGTCTCAGCCAAGATGTTGTCCTTCTTTATCAACCTTTTTGGTCTCTATGTAAGGAAAATGTCTGAAAATTCTTGCAAGATGATTGAAAAAATGGGCTTCATTGACTAGTATATGGTTAGTTAGGTGTTAGAAAATCATTCTTGAACCACTGGATAAAAGGTTGTCAACTGTTATGGCTTTCATTAACAATGGAACTATAAAAGTTCCCATCTCCCTTATAGCCTTTCTTTTCCTTTTTCATTTTTTCTCCATACATGCCTCTAGTAGATTTAAATTTGCATAAAGAAATGTCCATTTAGGAAGAAAGAGATAAAAATAAAAATAAAAAGACAACAACAAATGCACCCCAACACAACATACACTCATTAGATGCTAGTTCTCGTTTAGACAATGGAAACCCTAAACTTCCTATAGGCGGCCTTCATTTATATGTCAAAAAACAATCTAATGCTTTCGTTCACATGTATAAGTTTGAGATTATCATTATAAATTACATTTATAATGCAATTGCAATCACTATCATCACCCATACCAAATCAAGCCCATTTGTCCAGTTGACCTATGCCTCCACAAAAATTTCGGGGAGAACTAAGGGATACTTACGTATAGGTCTTAATAAGTGGATTTATTGTCTAATAGGTCCTATGAGAAAAATTTATAATAAAAAAACTTCACTAATTGTAAGTTTTAGCAATAATTTATAAAAATCATTACAAAAAAAAGTCACTAATTGTCAATTTTTAACGACATACATAAAAAATTGTCACAAAAAAATTATTTTTAACGACAATTTTACCAAAACTTATTTTCAATAGGACTTAATGGGAATTAAGTCCAACTGTTAAGACCTATTGGTAGTTTACCCGAGAACCTAACTACCTTTGAGTTTGAGTGGCTTCACCCCTTGTAACAAACTATTCTTTGATCACATCCAATTAAATTCACCCATGCTCAAGTAATAAAGCAAGGTATTGCAAATTTTTAATCCCTAATTCAAACTAGATGCTGTGTATACTTTGTTGTGCCTTACACAACCAACTAGTTCTTTTTAGTGGGAGTTCACCCCTAAACACAGCTCATCCGCTTAATTTCAGCTGCATAACAAGGCAACATACTGCAAATCCCTTTTACTCAATTTAAATCAACGCCTCTTGAGAATCAATGTATCTCCCATGATTCCACCTTAAAAGTACTCATAGCCAATTGGAATGGTAGAATACCACAAATCGTTTTTCCATGTTCAAATCCATGTGTGACCTGATGAAAAAATATAACTTGTATATTTGAGTAAAAATTCACCAAATTAATTTGTGAACGAAACAAGCCGTAAAAATAGGTACCAAGAGGTATACATATAATCTTAATATGACAATGATTTTAAGTTGCTCCAAACTTAAATCTAGAAATAATTTTCAAGTAATGTCATATTTTATTTCTATATACAATCTTCTCATAAAACTAAATTCCTAATGATGATCCCCATTTAGATGGAAATACTGGAGGATTAGCAATGGCATTACTAGGAAACTCACTCACATTACTAATATCAAGATTCCTATGTCAATACTTTGCAAGTGTTGGAAGTATTCCTATGTCAATACTATGCAAATGTTAGGAACATTCAAATCCTATATTGGAAAATGGTTATTATTATGAGTATTGTGGACCCGCCTTCATTTTGTCATTCTCAAATAATCAATTAATGCAAGTTTTCCATTTTAGGGCGGGCCAATGCTGTAAAAGGCGTGCCTTGGCTCAAGGTGTAGTGAGGTGCAGCTCATGCGACTTGTAAATGGCGAGGCAAGGCACATTCAATAAAGCTCAGAAAGATAATTGAGACGCTGTTTAAGGTGCTATGTTTTAGGCTTTATTTTTTCTTAGTTGGGTTTAGGGGTGCAACTCAGGCGGGTTGAGAAGTTGTCCAAGCCCAACCCAAATTGTGTTGAGAGTTGCCCAGACCCGCTCAAATCGAATTGTAACCCTAGGTTGGTCACCCGAGCCCGACCCGAGCTAAACCCGAATTGCCCGAGTTGCCCAAATTGCACATAAATTTCAAAAAAAAAAATTCCCCGTGTTTAGTGCAGCTAAGTTAATTACTTTGTTAAAATTAGATTATTTAAAAAAAAAATTTATAAAATCATTCATAATATCAAAACAAATAATTTATATAGTGTAAGAGATGCCGTTACGATGGTTTTCACAACTTTTGAGTGAGAAAAAATAAATAAATAAATTCTATATTGTGTTACTTGTGTATATAATATATATTCAATGTAATCTAACGATCTAAATTACTTTAATATCATTTAATAACTAAAAATTTATGTGTATTCAATATTTTTAATATTTATATATATTATTCGAGTTTTGGATTGTTTGATATCTTTGTCCAAACCTGACCAAATCTAATTCGTGCTTTGAATTTTTGCCCAAATCCATACCAAATTTAAAAATATTTTGCCCACGTTGTAAAAAAATTTGGGCTGGGCTCAGGTAGCTTGGGTTGAGCCACCCAAGTTGCACCCCTAGCTAGGTTGCTTCTTTTTCACATTGTTGATTTTGATTTTTTTTTTCCCTCCTATGATCCATTCTTTTTTATCTTCTCCTGCTCCTCATCTTTCTAATTTGCTACTCTTTCTAGTCTACTTCTCTTCTAAATTTTATTTTTTTTTCAACTTTGCAACTATGTAGCTGATCAATTTTCTGATTTTTTTTGGATTTTTTTGTTGAATATTAATTATTTTGCATTTGGAATGATATGTGCTTTTATGGCATTGAAAATTCTTCTACAATTTTGTCACCTTCTCTTTTTTTTTTTAATTCATTGTCTTACTGCTTATATTATAGTTGTGAATTTTTTCATTTGGCTTATGTTGAAGTTTGAATTATTTGTCTATATTAATTTTCTGTTTTTACCAAAAAATGTGGGCCTTGCTTATGTGAAGCCCGCACCTTGCTTTGCACCTTGCGCCCTAAGAAACCTTTGGCACCTTGATGTGCTTTGAGCCATCAAAAACACTCGCCCGGGGGGGGGGGGGGGGGGGGGGGGGGGGGGGGGGGGGGGGGGGGTGGGGGGGTGGCGACGTCTGGATAAATTGATGTTTTTATCTACCATTTAGAGTTTAATATTTAGATATAAGGTTTGATCTGAATAAAATGTTTGTTCTCCATCATTGATTCTACGTCATTCAACTAGTAAATGATCTTGAGCAGCTCGACTTTAGTTGAACATGGATGAGCTGAGTTAGGAATACGATTAGCCAAGCTTGCTTGGATCTCATGATGACTCTAAACATCATCTTAGTTTGAGCAAACATAAAACAGAAGCTCTTCGCAACCCATCTATGCGTAAGAACATTCACTTCTCCTACATGGATGAACATGTCATCTCCACATTAGCATCTCCTAGTACCATGGCACCATGTGTCAACCTCATAATGTGGCACGTGGGTCAATAATATATCTCCAAATGTACCCATTTCTCCTTCTTAATGTCCAGAGCACTTAAGACTAGACAAGCCTAGACACCTCATTTGGCTCAACCAAGATCTACCCAAGCAAGTGATCGTCATAAGTTGATTCCCAGTTGGTTATCTTCATGACTTCTCCAAGATTGTTAATAAGTGATATCGATCGCATCTTGCAATTGGTCATAGTGATCCATTGCCAAAGATCAGCCATTCACCTAATAATTAGACTCAAAACAAGTTATTTAGGTTGGGAGCAAGGCCTAGGGATCTCCACACAGGAGAGGATCATTGGAGGATTGTAACTTGAAGGCTAGGGTTGATGGACTGTCAAGGTTGCTTGACTTATCCCTTTAGGGTGGTATCAAGGTTGCTTGACTCACCTCTTTGGGGTGGTCCCCTCTTGACCAGCCATAGACAGAGAAGTGTTGACCAAGACATCTAAACTTCTTATACCCCTTGCACATTTTGGTAAGGATTATACACACTTTGTGGGGCAAAGAGGGTATCAGAGATCCCCATGTTATGAGATCCAGGTCAGGAGATCCTAGAACAGAGATCTCAAGGTAGGAGATCCCCAATTATTGCACCGAGGGGATTAGGTCATCTATCCCCCCCCCCCCCCCCCCCCCCTAAGTTGACCTCAACAGCCCAACCTCCTTATAAAAGGAGATTCTGCCCATGCATGGAACACACATTGTTCATCCTTCTCTTCAAAAAAGGCCCAAGGCTCTCTCTCCACTGCCATCTTCTCCGTCTCTCTCCCTTGGCTGTTTTCTTCTCCACCTCTGGCAGTCCCATGCCAGCTGAGCGCCTACCATCTTCCCAGATCACCTTGACGTAGCCATCTTGAACACCATCATCCACACCACCTAATAACAAGAGTCTTATAACAAATAGGATCATACATCATGCTCTAAAGGGAAAGTAAGAATCTTTCACGAGAACAAGGTTGACCATGTGAATAAGCCACATCATAGCTTTGCAATACCTTCTTTGATATGAGATTTTCTCTCAAGTCCCAAGCATCACCAAAAATAGCTTTTGAATGAGATTTAACTCCATCGATGAATTGAAAGAGAATGGAACTAACTTTGTCCAAAGCCTATTAAAGGTTGGAGTTAGGAGGCATTTTAGTGGGGTCACCATTAGCATGATAAGATTTTGATAGTAATTGAGTAATCTTTTTTATCTCCTTCCTTTTTTCTTTTTCCTTTTTTAAGTATAATTGAGGGCATTTCCTTTTTTTGTCCCCAAACCAATAATTCCCTTGGGTATGACATAAATTGGTCTTCTTCTAATTTTGGGGGTGTATAAGGATGACAGCTGATGTTGCCAACTTTCCAAGAGGCTCCCTCATTCTGGGTTCTTGGGAAAGTTATTCATTACTCACAACTATGGCCAGATTGGTACATTATAGTTATTTAACAAAACTTAAGAACTAAGGAAGAGCTCATGGCCTAAGAGGAAGTTTATAACAGTGAATAAATGGTGATAATATAGATGAGAGAAAAATATAAAAGAAACACAATCAGGGATAAAGGCTTAATATGCAGCCCATATGGTCATTGTATAGAAAGAAACTTGAAAAAGCAATACAGCTAGTTACATTCAGTGTTGAAAATGAACAGTATAAGTTCCATCAAAGTGCTATCCAGCCACCACATTAGACAGTCATACAAAGATGCAGGGTGCAAGACAACTTCGGAGGGTCAAAACCACCAGGCAACAGAATAGACTGAAGTTTGCCACTGGCGGAGTTAAAGATCCTCCGCTTCCCTACCCCATTATTAGCATGTGTTTAAGTGGCAAATTTCTGCTTGCATAAACATGAGTTGAATAAGACTCAATTCCATCTTTGAGTATTTTTTGTGCATCTCAGGGAAAATCAAATATGTTGCATTTCAACTGAGTACCATGAGATTATTCTCTGAACCCTCCATCCATTCTGGATATGAAATGAAAAAGAATATGGTCCTCATAGGAGACCAAAACAACGCCAAATTAGTTCACATTAATGTGTGTTTAGGAGGGAAAAGATTGAGTATATACCTAACCTTTGGCATAATGCACAAAGTGGTGGTCCTCATATTATACCAAAATTCAATAAATATGAAACTTAGAGTCATCAAGTTCAGGACAAAATCAAAATTAGCATGTACTGCAACTTTCATCTTGATTGCGAAAGAATTTGATCATCTAATATATGAATGACTAAAATCATCAATATTTTTTAATATATTGTGAGTTTACAAGACAAAAAAATGGAAAACTTATGGGGAGAAAATCTCAAAGACAAGAATCTGGTAGTTAATGAATGGGGAAAGTACAAACTTCCAAAGTAATTGACTGATGACATTCCTAACAAATTCGCAACCCAGGAAACTTAGATGCCTCTTTGGATTTATCTTAATACTAAATTTAGATGCCTCTTTGGTTTAATTCTTTCTCTAAAATTTAGTCACCGACAACTATTATCACCTTTACACACATAACCTAATCCTAGATAAAACAAAAGAGAACTATGAAAACTTTAGGCACACTTTAGTAGAAAGTACTAGCTTTATAAAGATATTGTAAACGCAGACGAGTTTAACTCCCGACAACAATTAAAGTATTGTATCCATCCACAAATGGCAAGAAATTTGTCTTCCTAGAAGAATGTATCAACAAATAAGCAACACATGGAAGCACTTTTACAATCAAAATCTAAAACCCAAAAAACAAATAAATAAATAAATATGATTAAAACAAGAAACTAAGAAGCCATAACCAAGAACATCAAATTTTAATTCGAGCTCTTCAATCCATCCACAAATGGCAAGACATTTGTCTTCACAGAATGTATCAATAAATAAGCAAAACATGGAAGCATTTTTACAATCAAAATCTGAAACCTAAAAACAAAATTAACATTAAAATAAGAAACAAGGAGGTCACAACCAAGCCCATCAAATTTTAATTCGAGCAGTCCAGAAGCTAGCCTACTAAACACAATTCCAAACAATAATATGCATTTAAACCTAGAACACCCAAATTTAAAGGTAGAAGCAAAAGTAGCCAAACCTCAACAGAAGAAAATTAAAATATGGGTTATAACACCAATCAAAACCTTAGACAAGCTGTCATCCAGCAAATTTGAGGGGCAGGTTATACTTGCAATACCATTAATTGTTAATTAATGAAGAAGGTAAAAAGCTGCATGAGAAACCATCAAAAGGCTGTAGCTTTAAACCTCAAACACAGATTATGGAAACCAAATGCACAACCAGCCAAACCCCAAAAAAACCCACATATAATTCCCACTTCTACAGCTAACCAAACCCTTTCTCTCTTGACTAATGCTATACAAACAAAAAAATTCATACATAATGATATAGCTTATTGTGGACCTTTCACTTCAAAACAAAACACCATTAAAGATGAGTTTATTTACAAGAATGGTATTGTCACATCATTCTTGTGAAGTTTTTTGTATGAATTTTATGTATGAACAGAATTTTCCTTCTTGCTTTGATAATGAATAAATGATTAATTTCACTTTTATCCCCTAAACTAACACAATTTTTCTGTTATCTCTCTAAACTATCAATTTCATCTATTATTTCTAAAGTTTCTGATTTTATTTGATGTGGTTCAGCAGGAGCTGTTGAAGCTTGATTTGATAGACAAAAAAATCATTTCAAAATTTGTACAACATAAACTACAATCAAGCATTCATAACTTCATTTTTTTTACTATTTTGAACAAATACCACACAATTAATTTTATAGTTGTTTGGTTGTATGGTTTAAGTTGTTCAATTTTTTAAATGACAAATTTGCCTATCAAATCAAGCATCAACAGTTACTAATTTGTACAATTGTTTCCACCAATTTGACCATATGAACTAAAATATATATAAAAAAAAAAAAAAAAAATTGCAATGAAATTGATAATTAGGATGAAACAGTGATAGCTTAGGGATAAAAGTGAAATTAACTCATAAATAAATAAATAAATTTAACCAAATCTGAGCTGTGGATGAGATGTTTCCTTACCAAGCGCGGTTCTTGGGTTCGAATCCTGCTTAGTTTTTCCTCCCTTTTCCCCTCCTACCACTGCTAAAACCCAAAAAAAATAAAAAATAAAAAGGTTGTACAAATTACAAAACCAAGAGACATTAAACCGAGAAAACAAATAAATAAAAAAATATAAAATAAAATAAAATAACCAAAACTTTTTTGAGAAACAACCAAACCCCCCCAAAGAACACACCGATTGTAACCCCATTCTATGTCCTAATCAAAACCTGAATAAACCAAGAAGAATAGAACAACCAATGTACTACGAAACCCAAAAGCCAGAACATTGAACAAAACAAACAGAACACAAACAATTAGCTTCACAAATGCAAACCCAGAACAGATTGAAGAAGAGATTATAGGAACCCAAATTGCATGAAATCGAATAAAACAAAGCAAACCCAGAAAGGAACAATACCAGAGTGACCCTTTGAGCTCACAAAGTCGTCAACTTTTGGAGGTACGTCCAAGCAATTGCCCATGTGAGTACAACTTCTACAAGCTATACGTACAACAAAAATTCATATAAACGGAGCTGTGTAATCTCCCGTCTTGCTCTTCTTCTTGTATCACTGTTTTGCGCCGAGAGAGCAAGAGAGAGAGAGAGAGATACGAAAATCGATACAAATGAGAAAACAGAGAGAAACTCATTGGATAGAGGTCATGAGAAGACGACAAAACCAAATGTGTTATTAGGACGAGAAAGGGGTCATTTGGCTGGTTTTTTTTTTTTTTTTTTGGAAACCACGTGCGGGTGGAAGGGAGGAAAATAAATTATTCATGGAATATACTTGGGACTCCCGTTTAACTTGCATGACTTTTAAGTGGTTGTGATTGGTCATGTGAAATTTTTTTTTTTTTTTTTTTTTTTTTTTTTTGGGTGTAAATCACATTGATATTTTTTGAGATTAATGTTTATTTTAGTTTTTTTCTTTACCTTTTAAAAATTACATTTTCCTCTCTGAAGTCTAAAGTTTCGTTAAAGATTTCTCTCATAGCAATTTAATTTTTTTTAAATATCAATTTTGTCCTCACTAGGTAAATTACATTGACACTTCTCACATTTTAGAAATTACAATCCCCTCCCTAAGGTTTAAAGTAGTATTACCAATTGCCCCCTCGGTTAGTACTAGTTAGAAAAAAAAAATTAATTGAAAAAAAAAAAAAAATTTGTTACAGGAAAATCCTTCCTACCCTCCCGCAGATCCAAGGCAGCGCCCCTTACAGAGATCACTAGGGTGTCCTATTAGCCGTTTCGAGTAAGAAGACTATAACCTGAGAACTTGCCCCGACCTCCCAAGACCAGCTCCGTTTAAGTCAGGACTCGCACAGCAGCCGTTTCGAGTAAGAAGACTATAACCTGGGAACTTGCCCCGACCTCCCAAGACCAGCTCCGTTTAAGTCAGGACTCGCACAGCATGGGAGTATTGAACCCGCAACAAGTGCTGATCAGATAACTTGAGGTCTAACCTATTGAACCCACACCAAGTGCTGATTAGACAACTTGAGGTCTAACCTCCTAACCAACTATGCTTCGCCCAGGAGATTAGCCCAAGGGACAGAAGAATTGAACATGTGACCTTAGGGCTTAAACCCCAAGTCTTAACCACAATGCCGCCCACCCTTGGGTTTGAAAAAAAAAAAAAAAAAAAAATTAGGAAAAATTACCAGTAAATCCTATATGGTAGAAAGTTAAACCATTTAGTCCTACAAGTTTTCTTATGCACCATTTAGTCCCATTATCTACATCAACAACATCAACAACATCATTAACATCATCAAAACATTAGATACATTAGCAACATTAACTGCACCAATCGACAATATCAAACATTAACAAAACATCATAAAAAAAAAATGTGAACATCATCAATACAAATGGGTCTCCCTTCATATATACATCATCATCAAACAAAGCATGGGTCTGGAAACATCATCATCATCAAACTGAATACATTAGATTTTGATAAACTAAATACATCATCATATATACATCATCATCAAAGTGAATACATCATCATCATCAAACATTTGTTTCCTAGTTCAGGGTCTCTCTTTGATTCAATTCATGGTTTCGTATATATATACAAATGGGTCTGGAAACTGAATCTTCGTTTCCTAATGAAGGGAGAAATTCAGATGTTGATAAACATTTGTTTCGTTGTTGAAGGGAGAGATCTGGCAGTGGTGGTGGGTCTGGAAACAAACAAACAAACATTCCATATATACATTAGTGCTTTGATTCATTGATGTTTGTTTCGTTGTTGATGATGTATATATGAAGGGAGAGATTCAGAGAGAGACGCTGAACTAGGGTTTCTGTTCCTTCCTATACACCACGTTGTATGTAGATCGATTTCACGTCTTCCATCGGACGGCCTACAACCGGTCCTATCGCCGCGGCCATAGAGGGTTTGGAGGAGGGGTTCGGGGAGGCGGAAGGAGGAGTGGTTTTGGGATGATCGGTGGCTCTGGCCGTTTCTAGGTTGTTGGGGTCAGGGTTAGGGTTAGGGTTTGCAGAACCCTCCTTCTTGGAGGTGGTGTTGTCGGTGTTCATTGGATCGGAGTCGTTGTTGCCGCGAGAGCAACAGTTACCCATTTGGAGAGGAGGGCGGAGCAGGTCCGAAAATTGGGCACAAGTGTGATATTCATCATTCACACATAGAGATACGGAAGAGAAGACTCCAATTAAGCAAGCATGTTCAAGAAGCCTGTGGAGTCAAGAACACAGCAACGTTTGTCTGGTGCTGACCGTAAGAAGTTGAAGAGAACCGTCAAAGAACGATTCCCCTATGCCTCCGATGCTGATATCGACGTCTTAATCCCCCCCTAAGGTAATCAATCTCTCTCTACACTCTTTGCTCTTTTCAATTTCGATTTGAATTTGGTTTTTTTAATTAACCCATTTCAATTTTCTGGCTAAGAACATCACAGATCCGACATTCAAGAACATCAATGTGTTGAAGAACATCACAGATCCAATATTCGATCCGATTTGGGGGAAGAACATCACTGTGTTGATGATGTTTTGTTAATATTGATCTATTTTGATGATGTTTGATGTTTGATGTTAATGTTGATCTGTTTTGATGATGTTTGATTGTTGATCTGTTTTGATGATGTTATGTTGATCTGTTTTTGTTAATGTTGATCTGCTTTGATGATGTTAATGTTAATGTTTGATGTTTGATCTATTTTGATGATGTTAATGTTGATCTTTTTTTTGTTAATGTTGATCTGTTTTGATGATGTTAATGTCAATGTTTGATGTTTGATCTGTTTTGATGATGTTAATGTTGATCTGTTTTGTTAATGTTGATCTGTTTTGATGATGTTTGATGTTTGATGTTGTTTTGATAATGATGTTATGATGTTTGATATTAATGGGACCTTTTAGTCTATAAGAAAACTTTTAGGACTCAATAGTGTATAAGTTATTAATTTGGGATTTATTGGTGCATCACCCAAAAATTTATTAGTAAAATTTTTAAATTTCTGTTTAAAAACCAACGTAAACTTATTTTTTGAATTTACATTTTTTTCTCAAATTTACAAACTAAGACAACAATATATACACCAAAAAAATTATCAAATAAGCTTTTATGACAGTTTTTAAAATTTTTGTAAATATAAATTGAAAACTAAAAACGAAATTGTTACCAAACAGGCCTTAGATGGTAAAAATGTCGTAAAATTAACAAATAATTAAATAAATTATCACCGTAAGAAATAACGTATCAAAAGATTCTTAGGCTATGTATAGTTTGATTTTTAGAATTTTTTTTAAAAAATTAAAAATTAATTTGGTTAAGAAATAAAAAATAAAAAATAATTATCATTTAAGGGTAAAAATAATTATCATTTTAACTTTTAGGCAAGTTTTATATATAAGTATGACTGTTTCAATTTAATTTGTAAAAAATTATTTCTAACCACTCGAAAGATAAAAATTATATAAAAATGAAAATTATTTTTATTTTTTATTTCTTAACCAAATTAATTTTTAATTTTTTAAAAAAATTTCTAAAAATCAAACCATACATAGCCTAAGAATCTTTTAATAAGTCATTTCTTATGTTGGTAACTTATTTAATTATTTGTTAATTTTACGACATTTTTACCATCTGAAACCTGTTTAGTTGGCCTGTTTGGTAACCATTTCGTTTTCGGTTTTCAGTTTATCTTTACAAAAATTTTACAAACTGTCATAAAAACTTATTTAATAATTTTTTGATTTATAAATGATTGTCTCAGTTTATAAATTTGAGGAAAAAACATAAACTCAAAAAATGAGTTTACGTTTTCAGTTTTCAATTAATTTTTTTTCCAAATAATTTATTTTCAATTTTTTTTTTCAATTAATCTTTTTTTTCAAATAAATTTTTTTCAATTAATTTTTTTTAATTAATTTTTTTTTCAATTAATCTTTTTTTCTAATAAATTTTTTTTCAAATATTTTTCTTTCAATTATTTTTTTTTTCAAATATTTTTCTTTCAATTATTTTTTTTTCAATTATTTTTCTTTCAATTATTTTTTTTCAATTAAATTTTTTAAATTAATTTTTTTTCAATTAATATTTTTTCCCAATTAAATTTTTTCCAATTATTTTTTCAATTAATTTTTTTTCCAATTAAATTTTTTTTCAATTATTTTTTTTAATTAATTTTTTTTCATTTATAATGTGTGTGATCCCATTGTCATAAATAATAAAAATAAATATAAATATTTTAGGCCTGAACAAATATATTTTTTAGTTTATGTTTTTAAAATTTTTTAAACATTTTGTTCAAACCAAACACGTTTATAATTTTTGTTTTTCTAAAAATAAACAAAAACTAGTTTATAAAATTTTTGTAAACATAAACCAAAAACATAAACATTCCAATTTTCAATTTATATTTACAAAAAATTAAAAACTGTCATAAAAACTTATTTGATAATTTTTTTGATTTATAAATGGAAAAATCACCAGAAAATCCTATTTTAGATTTTCTTATACCAATCAATCCATTTTTTTTTTTTTTCATTAAATCCTAAAGTTTACACTTGTAAACCCGGAGGTCCTATTTTGAGTTTTATTATATATTTTTTGACCATTTTACCCTTATATATATAGGTGCTTGTTTGAATATGATTTTTGGGAAGTCGATGATCTGCGTTTGGATTCCGAATTCTTTCCAATATCTGATTTCTCCTTGCCATTTTCGATTTTCGATTTGGTAGTTTCTGAAGCTATAGATTGGGCGCGATTTTGCGATTATTGAAGTTCTAGGTTTTGCGCGATTCGCAATTTCTGGTTTGTCTTTGTGATTTTCGATTTGCGATTTTGTTTGGTTTTCAGTCGATATTGTGGAAAAGGTTAGTTTTTGTTTGAGATTGGTGTTTTGATTTGTTCTGTTCTTCATTGTTGTTCGTCATCAATTTTGTTCTTCATTGTTCTGTTCTGTCATTCTTCTTCGTTTATCATCATTTTTGTTCTTCGTCGTTCTTCATCGTTTATCATCAATTGATTACGGTGATGTTTATGTCATGCGATTAGTGATTGATTTGTTGTTGTGATGAAATCATTGTGTTCATGTGAATTTTTGAATGATGAAGTTTTGTTGCATCAGTGTTTGAAAAAACCGTTGTTTTTGCATTTAGTGAACTGGAAGTTCATGCCATCAGTATATGAATTTTATAATTAAAATTGTATGTATGTGTGTATCCTGTGAGCTTAAAATTTGTTGTATGTTGTGTGTATGATGATAAATGTAGGGCTTATGATTGTTTGTTGAGGAGGTAGAGTTTTTTTTTTTTTTTTTTTTGATGTGAATATTTGAACTATTTAAAAATCTTGATACATTTCATTGATACTATTGATGATTTTGCAGTGTGATACGAGATAAATGGATTTTTTCATGTTGTTGTTGTGCTGCTATGGGTCAAACATGTTTGTGATAAATGTGGTACAATCATTTTCCTTTGATGAGTTAGTGAAATGTGTATGCAACAAATGGTGTGATTTGTCTGCTGATTCAATCACTATGTTTTACCGACTGCCGGGGTATACAAATTGTCATTTGGATAACAATGAGGAATTGCAAAACATGTTATTGCTTGGTAAATCAATTGGAGTTGAATGAATTGATGTTGTTGTTGAGCAAAAATTGGGCACTGATGGACATAGTAGTTTAGTAAATCTATGCATTGAAGATGAGAATCAAACAAATTTGCTTCGTAGATATTGTGGACACAGTGAGAAGGTGTTGTTGTCTTCAGTTTGGGCAAATGGTATTACGCATGTTGGTCAATGTTTCACAGGAGGAGCATTTGAGTTTCGTACTGTTTTATGCAAATATGCAGTGCAATGTGGGTTTAAATTCAAATATTTAAAGAACGATTCACAACGAATTACTGCTGTATGCTCACATAGAGATGATAGGGGATGTTTGTGGTCTGTGCATGGTAGAGTCCAAAGAGCAAACCAATTTTTCTACCTTAAGAGATGGACTAAGATACATAGTTGTGGTGCTGATGTTCGTACTTCAAAAAATCCAAGGCTCAGCTCTGATTTGGTGTCAAATGTTGTATCTGAGCGTGTTAGGGACAGACCACTAACGCGTCCCACTGATGTGGCGTATACTTTCAAGGCAGACTATGGACTTGATATCAGCTACCATGTAGCATGGTTAGGTGTTGAGAAAGCGAGAGAGGCGATGCATGGTGATTACTTTACATCGTTTGACCAACTGAGATGGTATGGTGATACTGTTGAGCATTATAATCCTGGAAGTCATGTCAATATTGACTATGATTTGAAGACTAGTCAGTTTAAAAGGTTTTTTGTAGCATTTGTTGCGTGCATAAATGGCTTCAAATATTGTCGCCCTTTGCTTTTTCTTGATGGAACATTTCTAAAAGGGAGATACAAAGGGCAGTTGCTTGCAGCGACAGCTAAAGACGATAACCAAGGTTTGTTTAGTTTTGTGATATGAAGTTTTACATTTGTTTACTTTTTGTGTGTGAGTTGTGACTGTTAACATTGGTTTTGTTTTTAGGATTGTTTCCAGTAGCCTTTGCAATTGTTAATTCGGAGAGTGAATCGAATTGGTCATGGTTTCTATATGAACTGTCAAAAATAATTGCTGATGATAGACGCATGACATTTGTATCTGATTGCAATCTAGGGCTTTTGGAAGCAATGCCAAAGGCATTCCCATCAGCATATCATGGATGGTGTTTACAACACCTAAAGAATAATTTTAGGGACAAGTTGAAGGGTATGGAGAATGGTTTCAAGGAACACTTAATACGGAAGTTGGGTGATTGTGCATATGAACCTACTGTGACAGGTTTTCATGCATTACTAGAAGAGTTGAAGAGTGAGGAGAAGCAACGAGCATATAACTTCTTGTCAGGGTTAGAACCAGAACATTGGGCAAATGCTTACTTTAGGTAAAGTGTGTACAATTGTCTGTTTCATGGAATATAATGATCGTTATATGTACATTGTTTATATTTTTGTGTTGTTATAACAATGTGAAATGTCACATATGGTATTAAATTGTGACAATTTTTGCTGTTATGTGTTAGGGGACAACGATATGGCGAGATGACATCCAATGCTGCTGAATCATTCAATAATTGGATTAAAGAAGCACGAAATCTTCCAATAACAAAATTGGTTGATACTATCCGGAATCAAATAATGTGTCAAATGTCAGAGCGAAGGGATATTGCAAACAAGTGGAATGGAATTATTTGCCCTACTTTTGAGACTAACCTCCAAGATTCATTCAGTTCTAGTAGGTCATGGAATGTGAGTAAAACTAATGATGATGTGTTCGAGGTGCATTCGTTTCCATCAGTTATGGTTGATATTGGACGCTGTGTTTGTTTTTGCTACCAGTGGCAAGTAAATGGATTTCCTTGTGAACATGCTGTTGCGGCTATCCAAAGGAGTGCATATAATCTTAATGATTGTGTTGAAAAATATTTTCATGTAGAGAATTATAGGGAAGCATATGCAGCGGCTATTTTCCCAATACCATCTGTGGAGAAACCAGCTTTTTGCTCTAGCGATTTCATCATATTACCTCCAATTGTAAAACGGCCAGCTGGTAGGCCGAAAAAGAGTAGAATACCATCTCGAGGGGAAAAAGTAAGTCAAATCAGGTGTGGCAGATGTAGAAAGATGGGCAGGCACAATCGGAAGTCTTGTAAAGAACCAATACAGAGTTATATTGGTTGATGGTTGGTGGACATTGTGAATTTCACATTCAGTTTTGAACATTTGCAGTGTTTTTTTTTTTTTTTTTAGATAAATAAGATACCATTGTGAATGTTACATACATTTGCATTGGATACACATTTTATTAGTTGATACATTGGTGTACTTGTTTTGTATTTTGATACAATTTTTGAATAAGAAGGGATTCATTAATTCTATGCAATTTGTCATTTTGTAGTTTTTTTTTTTTTTTTTTGAATGTTCACATTTTGTAGTTTTTTTTTTTTTTTCATTTTGTATATTTATGAAATAGTTTGTTTATCAGTTTTATCAAAACAAAATATTATGTTGTTACATATATACACAATATGTGTTCATGGATGGAATATGATATATGTTTTTGAACAGATTTGAGGTGTGGTAGATGGAAAAAGATGGGCAGCCACAATTAAAGTTGTTAAAGATCAAATAATAGAGTTCATGTGAATATTATGTTGAGTTGTGAGTATTGGTTCATGTGTTGGATATCATTGTGAATATTATGTTGAGTCGTGAGTATTTATAGTGCAGAATTTGTTTTAGATAAATAACATAGTGTTGTGAATGTTACATACATTTGCATCAGTAAACAATTTAGTAGTTCATGTATGAGTGTACTTGTTGGTGCAAGCTTCTTAATGTTAAATTTCATATTTTGATACAATGTGTCAATAAAAAGTTAACATTGTGAAAGTTCACATTGTTAATGGGTTGTTCTATGAAATTTGTAATCTTGTAGTTTCTTTACATTTTTTTTTTGAAGTAGTTTGTTTTGATGTTTTGCAAAATAAAATGTAGAAAAGTTACATATATTCCCAATATGTGTTGACAGGATGAGCATATGATATACATATGTAAACTTTCACATTGTGTTGTATTTATCAAACACATATAATGACTAATAATATTCATACACCATGAATAAGACCAAGAAAGAACATTGATATTAAAAGTACATTTCTTGGTAGACAAAATGTATATAGCTATTCATATCAACATCTTTGTGGAATGATTGTTTAGTAACTAACAATACCCAAGTTCACACGTTAGTGAGTGGTATATTATATACAAAACATATTATACTTGGACAAAAGCTGATGTTAACATTGTTTCATCACTACATCAAAAGAAGTCTAGTTCTGAGATGCATCCTTGTTGGTGTCAACAACAAAACTTGGATGATTTGTTCTTTCAGGATCATTCAGGAATGCTTCAACTAATAGAGCTCTCATAGCAAGCCAAGCTTCCTTGTCCAGCACAGGTTCAATTGGTTCATGAAGGGCATGTTGCCTCATTATGTAGCAAAGTGCAACTCCGCAATTAAGACTGTATGAGAAAAAGAAGAAGAAGAAAGAATCAATATTTTGTTATATTCACATTGGTTGTAGCTACTATGTCAATGAGAATATTAATTGTAAATACTCACGAATTTGGGTTTTGCTGAGGGCATGCATCAACTGATTGCAATGGCTTGACATAATCTGAGGGTGTTAATGTATCTGCCATATCCGATGTGGAGAGCAATTTCTGAATATGTGATTCGATATATGTTTTCTGTGATTGTGAATATGATTAGATGTGTAGAATAGATAATATTTTATCTACGTTGATATGTAACTCAATATGTACATTTTTTCATATTATTGAATGAAATATTGAAATTACTACTATGTTTGCTTGAGCTAGGTGTATGTCTTCAGAACCATCTCTGGGCCTCATTGAATTGTAGTGCTTCTACACTCCATCATCCATGTCGCTCACTACTATGGTCCAATGATACTTAAAGTGGAGTGGAAAGTGCAGATATCGGTACTGATTTGCTTGCTTGATGTGAGGATCAATGAATTTGGTTTGTAGTTCTGGTTTTTCATCTTTAATCATGCTCTGTAAACATTGACAGCACTTTGTTAGTAATTAGTTTTATAAATAAGGGATTAAACTTGTTTTTAATTCAGGATAAAAAAAATAAAATAACAAATTATACCAAACACAAGCTGTTGAAAAAGAATGATTTGTCAAATTGTTGTGAATCTGTCATCATTGATTCCTACTTTCTTCTTAAAATTTCTGCATATGCATCTATGACCTGTATATATTCAATGTTAATGTGATTATGATGTGAATGTTAATATATATAACCTTTAATGGACAATGTACAAAGCAGCATACATTGTTTGTTATGGACTTGTCTTGAATTATTGACTCAAGATCGTCATAGAAAACATAAGTCTCCTTGGTGCTTCCTCGCCAAACAGTTAGCCTACATTTAGAGTTTAGAAATAATAAGACAAGGATGGCATGTAAAGATATAGAAGTTATTTGAAATATGCTTACCCGTAACCTCCATTTTTGTGCATATTCCTTATCTTTTGCTTGTCCTGTTCAGATATGATCTTCCAAACCTGATATTTGTTGGACAGCCTAAGCTTATTATATTTAGGACGCTTGATGTCTCGAAACTTGTGCAAATAGCCTTCAAAATCTGGATCTAGAATTTCACATTGCTTCTTAATGTCATTTTGTTCCAAATTTTTGAACTTCCTTTTCTGTTTGTCACCCTTTTTGTCTTGATATTCAAAATCAGGCAACTTTAATTCTTTCCTTTTTTTGATTTTGATGCGCTTCACCAAAGATGTAGGAGTTTTTTGGGTCTTCTTCTTCAAATTTTGCTTCAGTTCTACATCCATAGTCTCTTGGTTTATTTGTTGTGTGACAGCATGTACTGCATCATCATCAATTTTATCTTCTAGCATAGTTTTCTCAAGTTGGAGTATAGTCTTCTCAATTTTGAGGTCAATTATGGAGTTACTTTGCCTTTCTATCTCTGCATTCTTGTTATCAATTGTATGTTTGAGAGTGGACAACTCATCCTGAACTGTTGGATTCTCCTTCTGGTTACATATTAATGTTTCCAGCTCCAAGATGATTTTGTCTTTCATGTCATTTGCTGCCTGCAGATTTCGGTTCTCAATTTGTAGTTTCTCGATGAGGTCTAATGCTTTTTGATGGTCAGCAACCATTTTTCCTATAATGTTGTCCTGAGCAACCTTTGACACAATGACTTGATGCACCCCATGTGCATGTAGATATGCAAGAGTCTCTGCACTTTCCTCAATATTGGCTTCATCATATTCATTGCTCTGAAATTCTGCTTCATTGCCAAACTCTGTATCAAATGCCTCATCAATGTCATCGTCTTGTATGCTCATGTCCATTTCTTCCTCAATTTTGAGTTCATGATGAATAATACTCTCAAGTGCATCTTTTTTATTCTCCTCATCCCGAATTATTGTTTGCGCCAACAGTGTGCTCTCACGGTCTGTCAGTATGAGTTTCTCTATATAAACCTGATAATAGAGACTACTGTTAGTTTTAGGACAATAAATAATATTATTCACATTGGATAATGTTGGTATCTAACCTCATCAGCATTGATTGACGAGAAAGACAAATTCTTCACATTCTTGTGAAGTTTTGTTAGATTCCATATGAGAAATCGAGGTGCTGCATTTTGCAAAATTGGTTCCACTATTTTGGTACGCTCACACAGCCAATACTGCATAAAATGTAACAAATTGTCAACTATATGATTGAACATTTTCAATGTAAGATGAAAATTAGACTACAAACATTCACAATGGGAAGACTTATAGTTCAACTATGAGTGTAAAAACAAAACCTTGACAATGTGAGTTAAGATAATCAATGTAATATGGAAAACAAACTCCAAACATTCACAATTTGAAGATTAATACTTCAAACACAAATGTTAGCAATATGACAATTCACTCAATGTAATCAATGAAATGTCAAAACAAATTTCAAATACTAACAATGGTGTTTTGAGTCTATTGGAATATCAACAATATGGCTGAACATAATCAATGTGACAATGAAGCTAGACTCCAATCGTTTACAATGTGAAGATTCACACTTGTAACAGAAATGTCAACAATGGAATATCAATAATGAGATTCAACATAATCAATGTAACATAGATAACAAACTCTAAACATTCACAATGAGAAGATTCATATTTCAAACACAAATGTCAACAATGGAATCTTGACAATGTAACCATTCACCCAACATAATCAATGTGATGTGAATATTGAAATATGAAGTATATGATTGAACATTTTCAATGTAAGATGAAAATTAAACTCCAAACATTCATAATGGGAAGACTTATACTTCAAACATGAATGTCAAAACAAAATCTTGACAATGTGACTCAACATAATCAGTTAATATGCATGTCAAAAAAAAATTATGATTATAAACTAATGTGAATGTATCGTTTCAGACGTACACATTAATAGTTATGTGAGTGAAAGTAGCATTACATACCATTAAAGCCATAACACAGCCAGTCACTCGTTCTGGACGTTCATGATGAAGTTCAATGGAATTCATTAATGTGGACTTGATGGTTTCTGCCCAATCATATTCCCTCATCTTGTCCAAATGCTCCATGTGTTGATAGTATGCCCATCCAATTGTCTCGCCAGTTGTGGAATAAAAGAGCTTTAAACAAGCATACAAACTTATCAACCTAGCAACCTCCTCATTATCTGATTTCTTTCTCCCAACCAATGCATCATCGATCAAAGATCGGATATTTTTCGATGTAAGCCTCTGTGTGTCCTTGCATTTCTTGCCAATAAGTCCAAATGTTGGCTTCGAACCATATGCAGTTTCCATTGGCACAGATCCGCAGTCTATTCCAAAAATTAATTTGATGTCATGTGCAGACAATTTGACAGATTTGGGGCCAATTTTGAAACAATTTGATGCAGGGTTGTATGTCTCTATAATCTTTGCTATCACATCGTCATATTTCATGCATGATGATAGTTCAATTTTTGTGTTTATTAATGCATCAAACATCATCCAAAATGGAGTTCTCTTCAAACATTTCAGCTGCCCATCAGTGAACTTCGTTGTTGACATTAACTTTACCAAGCCAGTTATGTTTGAACGGTAGTTCACTTTGTTCATATCGACGTTGGGTTTCACATTAGGTGGAGTTGTCTCTTCCTCATGGGTTTCTTCTTTTTTTATTTTTGTCTTTGGTGTTAATATAACATCTGTCAAGAAAATGTTAAACAAAAATAGAGACTAGACATTAAGAGGAATGAGTAATTAACAGTGTTTTGAAAATGAATATTGATGAGGACCAAATTTCATAGCATCACTCATAGATAATATGTAAAGAATTAGAGAATATGACAGCATCTAAAAATGTGAACATTCATACTTGAAACACAAAATGTCAATCATGGAATATCGATAATGTGACTCAACATAATCAATGTAACATGCATAACAAACTCTAAACATTCACAATGAGAACATTCATGCTTCAAACACGAATGTCAATAATGAAATCTTGACAATGTGAACATTCACTCAACATAATCAATGTGACGTGAAAATTAGACTCAAAATGCTAACAATGAGAAAATTCCTACTCAAAAACAATTAGCAAATTATTGTGAATGAAAAATGTGAATATTGGAATATCAACTATGTGATTGATCATTTTCAATGTAACTTGAAAATTAGACTCCAAATATTCACAATGTGAACATTCATACTTGAAACAGAAAATGTCAACCATGGAATATCGATAATGTGACTTGACATGATGAATGTAAAATGGATAAGAAACTCTAAACGTTCACAATGAGAATATTCATGTTTCAAACATGAATGTCAATAATGGAATCTTAACAATGTGACCATTCACTCAACATAAGCAATGTGGCATGAAAAATAAACTTGAAATACTAACAATGAGAAAATTTGTACTAAAAAACAATTAGCACATTATTTTGAATAAAAATGAGAATATTGGAATATCAACTATGTGATTGAACATTTTCAATGTAATATGAAAATTAGACTCGAAACATTCACAATGTGAACATTCATACTTGAAACACAAAATGTCAACTATGGAATATCGATAATGTGACTCGACAAAATGAATGTAAAATGGATAAGAGACTCTAAACATTCACAATGAGAAGATTCATACTTCAAACACGAATGTCAATAATGGAATCCTGACAATGTGAACATTCACTCAACATAATCAATGTGGTGTGAAAATTAGACTCAAAATACTAACAATGAGAAAATTCCTACTCAAAAAGAATTAGGACATTATTGTGAATGAAGAATGCGAATATTGGAATATCAACTATATAATTGAACATTTTCAATGTAACCAATGTAAAATGGATAAGAAACTCTAAATATTCACAATGAGAAGATTCATGCTTCAAACACGAATGTCAATAATGGAATCTTGACAATGTGAACATTCACTCAACATAATCAATGTGACATGAAAATTGGACTCAAAATACTAACAAAGAGAAAATTCCTACTCAAAAACAATTAGCACATTATTGTGAATGAAGAATGTGAATATTGGAATATCAACTATATAATTGAACATTTTCAATGTAACATGAAAATTAGACTCCAAATATTCACAATGTGAACATGCATAACAAACTCTAAACATTCACAATGAGAATATTCATGCTTCAAACACGAATGTCAATAATGGAATCTTGACAATGTGAGCATTCACTCAACATAATCAATGTGACATGAAAATTAGACTGGAAATACTAACAATGAGGAAATTTGTACTCAAAAACAATTAGCACATTGTTTTGAATAAAAATGTGAATATTAGAATATGAAGTATACGATTGAACATTTTCAATGAGAAAATTCCTACTAAAAAACAATTAGCACATTATTGTGAATGAAGAATGTTAATATTGGAATATCAACTATATAATTGAACATTTTCAATGTAACATGAAAATTAGACTCCAAACATTCACAATGGGAAGACTTATACTTTAATCATGAATGTCAAATGAAAACTTTGACAATGTGAGTCAACATAATCAATGTAACATGGATAACAAACTCCAAATATTCACAATGAGAAGATTCATATTTCAAAGACAAATGTTAGCAATGTGACAATTCACTCAACATAATCAATGAAATGTTAAAACAAATTCCAAATACTAAGAATGGTGTTTTGAGTCTATTGTAATCTCAACAATATGACTCAACATAATTGTTCTAGCAATGGAAATAGACTTCAATCATTTACAATGTCAACATTCATATTTGAAACACAAAATGTTAGCGATGGAAAACAAAATTTCAATATTCACAATGAGAAACAGAACATTCATAAACATTCCTAAATGTTGAGTCCCTAAACACTAAAGCTGAAAAACAAAGCATTCATAAATGTGACATGAAAAACAGAGCATTCATAAAGAAGAAAATTATAATTTGTAATTTTCAAAGTGTAAATGTCGAATCCAATAAACATTAAACATTAAAACATTGAAATGTGAATATTCAGATTTTAATGAAAGAATATGAACTAGTGGATTTAATGTCAGAAAATAGTATAAAATTGAAGAAAACAACTTACTTTTGTTCACCATTGTAGATATTGGTTGGAGTGAGGATCGTAGTTGCCGGAATGAAGAGTTATCGGCGATCTCAGTTGCCGGAATGGATTGTTCTTGGCAATCAATGTTGCCGGAATGAACAGCGCTTCATGATTTTTGTCGCCGGAATGAACAGGACTCACCGATCGTAAGGTTTTGGTCGAACAAGAAGGAGTTCAGCGTTAGGGTTCTAATTTGGGGAAAAAGAAAATTGTAGAGTTGAAAGGAAAAAGGCGCGTAGGATCTGATATGAAGAAAAGGTTAATATCGTCTTTTTACCTAGGACAGGACTAAGTAGAATATTAAAATAAATTTTGGACTAATTAGAACATAAGTAATTAAAGTTGGATTTATGAAAAAAGCTCCCAATAGTTGTCTCAATTTATAAATTTGATAAAAAAACATAAATTCAAAAAATGAATTTACGTTGATTTTTAAATAGAAATTTAAAAATTTTACTTTTAATTAATTTTTTTTCTAATTAATTTTTTTTTTCAATGAATTTTTTTTCTAACTAATACTAACCGAGGGGGCAACTGGCAATGCTACTTTAAACCTTAAGGAGAGAATTGTAATTTCTAAAATGTGAGTGGTGTCAATGTAATTTACCCAATAAGGGCAAAATTGGTATTTAAAAAAATTAAATTACTGAGAGGGGAATCTGTAATGAAACTTTAAACCTCAGGAAGGGAGATATAATTTCCAAAATATGAAGGGGAGTAGGAATGGCAACGGGGCGGGGCGGGGCGGGGCCGGGGATCACCCTCCTCGTCCCCGATCCCAGAAACTACAAACTTCCCCATCCCCGGCCCCGATCCCCAGCGGGGAACCCCTCACCCTCCCCGGCCCCGCCCCCAACGGGGATCGGGTTTCCCCGACCCCGAAAAATCCCCATCTCTGTTTAGCTTATCATCATCAACAACATCATCCATCATCAACACCAACATCATCGATCATCAACAACATCATTTTCATCAACAAAAACATGATCACCGGTAACATCATCAAAAAAAAAATAGACAGATCTGGTCACGAATCTTCTCTTTTGCTAAGTTAGAAAACATAATTTTTATCTTTTATAGACAGAGTCTCATCCCCAGATCTGACGGTGGCGAGGAAGGAGCCGAGCCGACGGATCTTCTTAGATTTGATGGTGGCCTGGCGGAGAAAGACGGCCGCGAGAGGCGACGGGAGGAGGCCGCGAGAGGCGATGAAGGAAGAGAAAGCGACGGAGAGGCGGCAATGGCCTGGAGAAGGAGGAGACAGTGGTGGCCTGGAGGAAGAGGAGGAGAAGGAGGAGGCGACGAGAGGAGGAGCCGACTGTGTAGCGTCTATGGAGAGAAGAAAGAGAGTGAAAGAAGAGAGAGAGAGGGAGAGAGTGAGAGAAGAGAGACAGATCAGAGAGGAGAGATCAGAGATATATAATAGATTAGAGGAAGGGGGGTTTTATTATCAGAGATAATATAATAGATATATAATAGATTTTCGGAGGGAGAAACGGGGCGGGGAGCGGGGCCGGGGACGGGCCGAGTCCGGGGCTGTGAAAGTGATCCCCGTCCCCGGCCCGAATTTGATCGAGGATTCAATTTTAAATACCATTTCCGGCCCATCGGGGATATTTTTCGAGGAAAAATCACTCTTATCGGGGACGGGGGGTCGGGTCCTCGTCGGGGCGGTTTCAAATTGCCATCCCTAAAGGGGAGAACTGTAATAAATATAAACCTCAGGGGGTATCAGTGTAATTTACCCTCTTTTTTTTTTTTATCTCTTTGACACGTATACGTGGGGTCGTGAGGGTAGGGTGTTTATGGGGTTTGTATCATTTTTGATTATTCATACATGATAGGAGGGGATATAAGTGATATTTGTATCTCTACAAATTTTCATTTATACCCCATTATAGATATAGGGGTGTTTTGAGAACATGGTTAAAAGTAGTTTTTTGGTTTTTTGGTTTTTTTTTGGTTTTTTTTTTTTTTTTGTGAGAGAGGAAAGTGAGTTAAAAACTAAGAAGTGACTTTTAATCCACTTTTAAAATGGCCCATAATTTTTTTTTCTCTTTCTTTCACCTATATATAATTCTTTTTATCTTTTAAATGTGAATTTACCTCAATACACTTTTAAATTTGGTTTGTTAAATTTTTAAATCAATTTAACCGAACTCGAGTAGTTTAGTATTTTTATATAATCTTAACGAGCTGAACGAATAATTGACTATTTAAAAGCTTTTTTAAAAACTTTAACAAATTTAAAATTATGTTCAAACTTAACTTGTTTACTTAGTAAACTAAGTTTGAACAAACTTTTAACTAATCAAACTGGAGCCGAGTTCACACTATTTAGTTCCTTTATCATTCCTATTAACATAGTTGTCGTTTGACAAAAAAAAAAATTTAATTGACTTTTTGGAATTGAAACTTTTTTAATTTAGGACTAAAAATGTCGTTTGAAAAGAATTTTTTGATTTTTTAAATTTTTATGTGAGAAAAATTCAAATAATTATGATTTGAATATAATATTTTATTAACTTATTTAATCTATTTTACCTTTCGTGTTTTTTTAATCATAATTAGGATAGCCAAACGAAGCGATAATAAAAAGATTTCAAGAATTTAAAGGTGGTTGTAAGTATAGGGGTAAATGTGGGAATTTATATAGGAGTCTTTTGAGAAGTTGATAAAAAGTCAGTTTTTAGCTATTTATTTATTTTTGGTCTCATCACCTCTCACATAACTTACTCATAAAAAGACAAAATAAGTTAAAAAAGTCAAAAAGTTAACTTTTTACTAACTTTTCAAAACACCCCACAATCATAAAGACGTTTTTGGCCTGATCAGCTTCTCTTGTAAACATGTGACGCAATGCGTGGTGATGGAGTGTAATTTTGACAGTTGAGTGGGTAATTGAATTTGGTGGTGCTACATACATCAATTAGTGTATTAACTAGTATATTAACACTAATTATAACATTATTATTGAACTCACTAATCATAAATATCAAAAATTTCTTAAATTATGTCACATCATTAATTGATACATTAATTAATATATATAGCATTATTCAGTTGGATTAGATACTTTTTTTTAATAGAAAAACGAAGTGTCCAAATCAACTATTATGAGATGGTCAAAAAAAGGCAACTATTATGAGTAATGTCTTTAATTGCAGTAGATAATGGAAATCCAACCTTTTGTAGATTTTGTTCTATAATAACATTTATAAATTAATTAATTAAATTTATTTACTTAAAAAATTGATTACTAGTATTTGATTGTAGTTTAATTTATTTTATTTTCAATTTATTGTTTCAAAAAAAAATGGGATTTTCTTAAATTGCAATTTTTATATATATTTTATTGAGAAATACTAAAAACAATCTTTAAGACTATACATAAAAAGTATATTGAAATATATAAAAATATGTAAAAATGTTGTGAAACATATGAAATATATATTGAAATTATAAATATTTTGACATTATGCAATGCTGGTTGATAACAGGATAGTTTTCCTCTATACCTTATCTCTTCATACATTTTCATATTCTTTTTGTAGGTTTTAATTTGGACTCGCATCGATAATCTGAACCGTCTATCTTATAGGCTCCACAATAAAGGTTACTTATGTAAAAAATCAATTTCATCAAAAAATTATAAATACAAAAATAAATGAAATTAAATTTAATTAAATGAATGATAAATGAATGAATGAATGATAAATATAATTAAATTTAAACAATCTATTTTATAAAATAAAATTCGATTTGTTTCTATATTTATAGTTGTTCAATGAAATTAATTTTTTACATGAATGACCTTAATTGCAAGACCTACGAGATAAACAGTTTGAATTATCAGTGCAAGTCCAAATTAAAACCTATAAAAAGAGTATAAAGATATATAAAAAGATAAGATATGAAGAAAAGTTTATCCCGTACACAACCCTTAAACCTTGTTTGTTTTAGTTTGAAAATCCGTTTGGGAAGGTGGGTTGAAAGCTTTTTTGGCTATTTTAGCCACAAAAGACAAAATAGACTAGTCATAACAAACAAAACGTCACATCTAACCCATAATCATTACACTCTTCTCTCACAAAAAAAGTTAAAAAACCCAAAAAGTCAAAAAATCCTTCCCAAATCAAACTTTTTAGCCCAAATTAAAATAACCAAAAAAATTAAAAAACCAAAAAATTAACCCACTCCCCAAACCACACCTAAATCGCCTCCAAGGGAGATATTTATTTGCAATCTAAAGAAACGGTTGGGCTCCACATTCCAATTGGAAGTAAAAATATACTTCTACTTTACAAAAATAACGAAATTACCTTTTGCCTATGGACTTTTACTTAAATTTATAGATTTCATTTCAACTAATTAATATCATATATATATATATGTATGTATATATATAAGTATTATTTTTTTCTTTTTTATGTGACACATTTTAAAAACTTATTTTTTTCTAAAAAAGCCACATCAGCGTGTCTTTTCCATTTACATATAAAGTTCTATATAGACTCAATTTCAATTATAATAATTAATTTTATATAGACTCGAAATACTTATTTTTCATATATATAATTATAATTTATTTAATTATTATTATATTTGAAAAAAATTATCTCGATATACAAATAAATAAATAAGATAGAATGTGCTTAATTATGTGTATCGCATAGATCAAATTAATTTATTTTTTATTTTTGTCTATCTTATTGATGTCTTAATATTAATTTATATTTAATTTTTTATTTAACATTAATTATTTATTACAAAAAAATTATATTTAATTTAAATTTTATATTCCTGTATACAATATGTATAAATAATTCAAAAAGAATATTAAAGAAAAATCAATACTCTACATAATTGATTTATGTATTTTCTTCTTAATCCAATCACAACATATTTATATTTAATCTTTTAAATAAATTTTGTGTAGTTCTATTTTTACATATTTTTATTATCCAAATAAATATAAAAATAAAAATAAATCATTAGAATCACCTTTAGTTTATGTTATTAATTCTCTTTCTAATTTAACTATTATTTCTAATATCAAAATGAGTGTTTATTTTACTATCTTATAATTTAATATATATCATATAAAATCATTATATGATAATTACACTTTTATAGCACAATAAAACTAAAATTATCAAGATTAACAAATAATCTAACCAAATTTGTTATATATAAGTATAGTGACACTTTTATAGAACGATAAGGTTAAGATTATCAAAATAAATAATTTTAAATTAAAATTAAAATTATTCTTTTATAACACATATCATAATATAAAATATCATGACATTAATTAAATTTAACTCCAGTGTGATTTTATGTCAGATATGATTTACATACACATATAGTGTCCAATTTGATATTGATTGATTAAAATAATAAAACTTTTTAGAAAATAAATTGACAAATGCCAAATGATAAAATAGTGTGGAGTATTATTTTAAAAAATAATAATTCATCAAAAATGATTATGTATATTTAAGGCACCTATTAATATTTCTTGAATAATTTTTAAATAAGATCATAATCAGGCACAACTTGAAATATAATTAAATATAATTAATGACAAGATGCACTACTTAAATAACAAAAGTTAAGAAAATAGCAAAGATATTTTCGATTAATTACCAAAATAATATACCATGAGTTATAATCAAGTCATAATCTGTATATTATAGAATTTTTTATTATTTTTATTTTTTCCAAAAAAAAATATTTTGATACAAGTGAAATTCATGATTTTTGGTAAAATTAATTGACACAAATGAGAATTTGATTTCAGGTTGAGAATACACTTATTTTTTAAAAAAAACTTTGAAAGAAATTGTTTTTATTTAGTCTTTTACATATGATTACATACACAGTTACAAAAAATTTCATCAATCATTAGCAAATATGTTTCTATTTGACTTTCAATTGTTAAAATTTTCTACACATAAAGTATTAAGACTCAAAATTATTTTTTATTTTAAAAATAAATTCTTATGTATCGCACTGATAGTTACTATACAAACAAATACAATTTATCTCATATTTCCAACTTAATACTATTATACTAATAATCCCCTCACCCAGGGCAGAACCATAAATTATAGTTAGGGGCTGAGGTGTGTGCAAAAAAAAAAAGAAAAAGAAAAAATTGATATACGACTAATCAAAGACAATTTGTTACATGAGCGCCGTGAAAATAATACTTCATAAAAAGAAAATTAAATAAATTTAACAAGTAATTTTTTCATTTTTTTTCTCTAAAATTTTGAAATAATTTTTTCCCATCTAAAAAACAAAATATTTTTTGAATCATTTTGTTAGTTGACATAATCTAATAAATAGAAAAATAAATCATATTAATCTCTTATGAGATTTGAAAATAATACAACAAGCTCCATATTTTAGCATTGTTACACTAGTCGCTCTTTTAATGAAACTAAAGGGATCAAAGCTAATGTTGATGGTGAGAAAATATAAAGATAAACAATGTATAACATTCATTTCAGTATAAAAGATATAACAATATCATTTTTCTACCTATATGACTAATGAATTATTGGTAAAAAAAATAAGCCAAATATTATGCGAACTAAATCTTAGGAAAGCCCAATGTAATTAAGTCAAATTTATAGAGTTTATTATATTTTTTCTAAACTTTGTAAGAGGTTAGTGTAATTTACTCTAAATAAAAAGAAGTGACATATATGTCTTTTACATATAAAATTGACTCGACAAAATTGATACTATTGACTAGATTATGAAATAATTAGAGATCATATCATCAAACATTATAAAATTCTAATGAAATAGAAAATTAATAAGTGATTTTCATAAAATTATGAAATCATTTCATCACATTTTTTATAAATATACATAAGATATAGGGGCACTATTTTGAAATCAACAATGATTTAGACTACTAAAAAATGCACCACTAATAGTACTAATGCATTGGGAATGACAAAAAACAAAAAAAAAACAAAAACAAAAACAAGGCATAGAAAGTGGGCGGGGCTCACTGCCACATCATTAGTGCTCCCTTTTTAGTGCTCCCAAGCATTTTTCTTTTGAAATATAGGGGTACACCCCAATCCCTTTGTGATTTCGCCTTACACTTACCTAATCCATCTTACTAATAATATTATTTAACTTAGTTTGATAAACGAGACCTTTTTTGATAAATCCATTTTCTAAAAGTTTTATTCCATCCAACCCATATTCTTTTTTACTATTCCATTAGGTCCAATTTGAGATAAGAAGACCAAAATACCCTTTTCATCTACTTATGTTCCATTTAGTTCACATTATTTTCTTATGCTTCAATAAGTCCTATAGGTGACATAATTATCAAAATACCCCTAATGTGAATGTTCACACCGTCAATGTGTAGGGGCCCGGCCCATGTTGATCCTCGTGGGTGCCTGGAAAAATTCGAGTCGGGCCGGGCCAGGCCGGCCCATAGGCCAAAAAAATAGGCCCGGCCCGGCCCGTTGATAATGTGAATATTCACATTAACAAGTTAACATTCACATTGATAGGAGTGTAAAATTGGCCCACGGCCCGTGGACAGCCCAAAGCTCGCCCGCCGCGGGCCCGGGCCAGCCTGTTCACAATGTGAATATTCACATTGACATACTAACATTAACATTGATAAGAGTGTAAAATTGGCCCGTAACCTGTGGGCAGCCCGAAGCCCGGGCCCGGGTCGGGGAGGGCCCGGCCCGGCCCGTTGACAATATGAATATTCACATTGACATGTTAACATTCACATTGATAGGAGTGTAAAATTAGCCCGCGGCCTGTGGTCGGCCTGAAACCCGTCTGCGGCTTGTGGGCTACCCTAGGCGGGCCCGGCCCGACCCATTGATAATGTGAATATTCACATTGACATGTTAACATTCACATTGATAAGAGTATAAAATTAGCCCGCGCCCCGTGGCTGCCCGAAACCAGCCCACGGCCCGTGAGCGAGCTTCGGGCAGCAGACAAATTTTACACTCCTATCAATGTTAATGTTAACATGTCAATGTGAATATTCACATTGTCACGGGTCGGGCCAAGCCCGCCTCGGGCTGCGGTCGGTCTTCGGGCCGCCCACGGGCTGCGGGCTAATTTTACACTCCTATCAATGTTAACATGTCAATGTGAATATTTATATTGCCAACGGGCCGGGTCCACCCCGGCCCAAGGTCGGGCTTCGAGCTATCTACGGGTCACGGGCCAATTTTACACTCTTATCAATGTGAATGTTAACATGTCAATGTGAATATTTACATTGTCAACAGGCCAGGCCGGCCCCGCCCCGGGCCGCCCATGGGCCGTGGGTGGGTTTCGGGCAGCCACGGGGCACGAGCTAATTTTACACTCCTATTAGTGTGAATGTTAACATATCAATGTGAATATTCACATTGTCACGGGTGGTGCCAAGCCCGCCTCGGGCTGCGGTCGGGCTTCAGGCCGCCTACGGGCTGCGGGCCAATTTTACACTCTTATCAATGTGAATGTTAACATGTCAATGTGAATATTCACATTGTCAACGGGTCAGGCCGGGCCGGGCCAGCCCCGGGCCGCAGGCGGGCTTTTGGCCGCCCATGGGCCGCGGGTCAATTTTATACTCTTATTAATGTGAATGTTAACATATCAATGTGAATATTCATATTGTCAACGGGCCGGACTGGGCCCACCCCGGGCCGCTCATGGGCCGCGGGCTAGTTTCGCCGCGCCACGGGACGGGGGCCAATTTTACACTCCTATTAATGTGAATGTTAACATGTCAATGTGAATATTCACATTGTCACCGGGTCGAGCCCGCCCTGGGCTTCTGGCCAATTTTATACTCTTATCAATGTGAATGTTAACATGTCAATGTGAATATTCACATTGTCAACAGGCCGGGTCGGGCCCGCCCCGGGCCGCCCACGGGGCGTGAGCGAGTTTCAGGCAGCCACGGGGCGCGGGCTAATTTTACACTTCTATCAATGTGAATGTTAACATGTCAATGTGAATATTCACATTGCCAACGGGCCGGGCCGGGCCCGCCCCAGGCCAGCTTTTGGTCGCCCATGGGCCGCGGAATGTGAATGTTAACATGTCAATGTGAATATTCACATTGTCAACGGTCCGGACCGGGCCCGCCCCGGGTCGCCCATGGGTCGCGAGCGGGTTTCGCGCCGCCACGGGACGCGGGCCAATATTACACTCCTATTAATGTGAATGTTAACATGTCAATGTGAATATTCACATTGTCAACGGGCTGGGCCCGCCCCGGCTCGCGAGCGGGTTTCGGGCCGCCCACGGGCTAATTTTACATTCCTACCAATGTGAATTTTAAAATATGAATGTTCACATCATTAAATTGCTAATCGTTCAAAAAATATTTATAAGGGTATCAAAATTAAATATAAAGGCATAAGTGTCCAAGAAAATAGTGTAAATCTATAAAATGGACTTTATAGAATAAAACTATACATACATGAGACTAAATGGGTTAAAAAATTCCTTCATGGACTTCTTGGGTTAAAACACTTCTAAATTGGACTCATCAATAAAAATCCCTTGATAAACAATCAAGCCTCTATAATTGTCATTAGTAAAGCATTTTTTAATTTATTTAAAACTTTAAATAATATGAACAAAATATAAAAGTGTCTCTTCTTTTTAGAAAAAAAAAAATTAATTTAAAATTTTAATAAGTTAAAAATAATATTTATTAAAATTGTTTTATAAGTGTGAGTGAGTGTTGACATCACAAGTCTTATGAACGAGAAGTTATTTAATATTCTTAGAGTATTGTTTCACACCCCTCATAATTGGACACGTGTCCATTTTTGTTTTAAGAGGGGACACAAAAATGGTGGGTCCACTCTTTTAACCAATCAAATTCACTCACCCAAAAAAAAAACAACCAAATTTAAATTAGAACATCATTTGCCTATGGAGTAAAAGAAAAATATCTAAGATCACATAAAATCTCTCATAATTTGATACACAATGGTGTGACATTGTCATGACCCAACCTAAAACGCCCTCAAAATAGTACATGTAAACCCAGCATTCATGAAATCCATATACATAAGAGAATAAAGCATATTTCCATTTATCAGAGTATTAAGTGCAAAAGTATTACATGTTGACAACAAAAGTAAATGCCGTACGGGCTTACAACTTTCCAAGCCAACACTTGGTTACAAAAAGAGAGTACTAACTCAAAACACCTTAAGCTCTTGGCTTGAATTTACATGTAATACCAAAATAACAAAAAATGATCAATAGAGTCTTCAACTCCCAAAACCCTCCAAGCTACGTCCTTGGAGGTAGCATATCACCTGAACCTAAAAATGACGTCCCATAAAAGATGAGCCAAAGCCTAGCAGAGATATACTAAACCAAGTATGAGCAATAACTAAAACATTAGCATTCGATAAATGGTTAACACTATAAATCAATTTTACAACACATCCCAGTTCCATGACAAATACATCTGTGTTTTATTCCACTTTCCTTTACTTATCCAATTCATATTCATAAACCTAGCTTATTATCTAGCCAAACAATTAAGTGAGACTACAACTCTTATTAAGACACTTCCATTATTCACAATTCACATAAGACTACAACTCATATTAAAACACTTCCATACTTCAATTATCTACGTTATGCAAACGTAATCAAGATTTCGGGACTTTTACCCTGGACACTCCGGCTAACTTAGTTATTAATGGAGTCCATCCCGTATCTCCTCCCAAACAGGTTTGAGAGTACATCCCCTATCTCCTCCCAAACCATGGAGTACATCTCCTATCTCCTCCCAAACAAGATACATATACAATGTATTTAAACAACTTATCATATACAATGATCAATCCACGCACATATTCAATGTGGCAGTTCAACAGTCATACTCAATGACAGAACTCAAATGATTAGTTTTAATTCACCTAATCATCATGCAGTGTCAACAACAATCAAGACTATCCTCCACCAATAGCCCAAAGTAGTTATTTCTAAACAGATGAATAAATTTATCGAACAGATAAATAATCAACAATTTCATAAGTGGGTGATAAATTAATCCAACCACACCATTCTACCACAATTCCATCCAATTTCATGATTCTCAACCCAATTTCATATTTCCATAATTCCCAAATTAATTATACAAATTAATTGCTTAATTTCAATTAGGGCTTTAATCCCTCTATTCTCAAATGTTGCCCCCAAGGCCAAATTTCACTCGTATAACATAAACCACCCCAATTTCAAGTCTCTTACACATATTAGACTCAAACATGGAAAACCCCTTTTATAAATTTCAATTTCAAAACCCTAACCTTCCAAAATTAGCAAAACTTCACTATTTATACAAAATGACTAAAATCCATGTCAAAACTCATAAGAAGGAGTAGGATATTCCTACCTCAAATGAAGAGACCAAAAGGAGAAGATGGAGTAAACTCAAGGTGCTCCAAACTTAATGATTTTCGGATCAAAACGTAACTCACACCAAGCTCCACTTTTCTTACAAAGGGATTAGGGTAGGAGACTCCTAGAACATGGAGTATTTGTAGAGAGAAGGTACGTAGAGAGAGAAGGAGCAGCCGTTCTAGGGTTTGAGTAAAAGAGATGAAGAAAAAGTGTAGAACAAGCTACTGCTGCTGATGCTGATATAATTGAGCCTCGCTCGAGCGAAGGAATGGTCGCTCGAGCGACCAGACACAAAGAAACCTTGCTCGAGCGCGGAAAGCCTCGCTCAAGCCAACAACACGAAGCTTCAGGTTTGTAACCCAGAAGCACGCTCGAGCGAAGAAACCCAAAACATAGTCCTCGCTCGCTTGAGCGAAGGAAAGCTCACTCGAGCCAAGAAACACAACCTTCAGGTCCAAAACTAGACGCAGACGCACGCTCGAGCGAAGGTGCTAAAACACAGAGCTCGCTCGAGCGACAAAATCCTCGCTCGAGCGAAGACACCAAAACTGGGCAGCAACCTTTTGTTTCTAATCATAACTAACCTGTTACAAACCTGCCCAACACATCCTAAAACTCATATACAAAGAATTAAAGGACGGAACGAGACATATACAACAGTACTCAGTCATGGAACCCAAGTCCGGAATATTGTACATAAAGGGAAAAAACCCGGGATCGCTATGCAATCCCCGCCCCAAGGGATTAGAGAAGTGACCGACCAATAATCTGAGATTACCAAAGGCCTTCTTAAACAGACACATAATTATAGGGGCTTGCGGAAGCAATCATACAAAAATAAATCGTCCAATGAACTATGCGGACTTAAATGAGATAAAAGAATTCCATCATCAAATACATAATCATTAACAGAACTTCTTAATATAATACACATATTAAAGTCAAGTCACGAGGGTTAAACCAAACATACAAAAACTTGTCCTCATTTTTCAATCAGCTTAATTACATAGTAAGAGACTAACTCCTCAGCTTATGAGGCCTTGACACTTGGCAATTCTGGAACCTCAACGTAAGGCACAAGGGTTGGTTGACAAAAAATATAATCCAAACAGATGTCTCTAAGTTTGGTTACGCGCTTGGTCACTTACATACATATATATAAAAAGTGAGCTGGAGCTCAGTGAATAACAATAGAGTAAAGGGTTAGTGAATGATGTCCTAGATCATAATTCCAGGAATCAGAGTTTTAGATTATAACAGAATCATATACGTATTCAAACATGTATTCAGTCATAAGTAGTACATCCATTAGCTAAACAGGGCATATGGTCTTATATGACCTGTTCAAATCAGACAAATGATTATGCATAATCGTAACAGATAACCATTAAGGTTTATCAGACAGACAGTTCCAAGAATTGGAACCCACAGAGATCTCTGATAGCAGATAATAGATACAGATGCTAAGAATGCTACGATTACATTTAAGAAAATGGACAATCATTTATTCATTCAAAAATTATCAATTCATAAACAATATATATATATAACTTGTTAATCAGAAAATATTTATAATCAAACATAGCTTTACAGAATTATTACTCACAGATGGCTCCTCAGATAGACTGGACAGATTATTGCACATGACCTACATAAACACATAACAGATCTACATTGAAACACACGTTCGCATCTATATTTTATTTGATTCAATTTCTCTTAGGCCTCGTTTGGCATTCACTTGTTTTAATCCAAAAGCTAAAAAGTTACTAAAAAAATCAAAGAGCCTATAACCTATACCAAAAAGTCAAAGATTCTTTTTGCTCTCTACTTTTTGCATATCTTTTTGTAAAAAATTATTCCAAACATACTAATTTTTTTTTATCCCATATTTTAGTCAAAAAGCTAAAAAGTTACTATAAAAACCTATTCTTAAACGAGGACTTAGTGTGTTTCTAACTTATGTCCTTATTATCATTGCCTAAACAATTGCTTAGGAATAACTATGGTGGAATGAGGATGAAAGCATGCTCTCAGGATATGTTTCAAAAATGCTGAAAATAGAGTAATTCGCTTAAGTGCACATTTGGTTGCTAGAGCGGTCTGCAAAACTTCTGGATGCTGGAAATCTAGGTTCAAGCCAACTTCTTGGTCGCTCGAGCCATATACAATGTAAAATTGAGTTCGCTCGAGCGCACACTTGGTTGCTCGAGCCAACTACAATCATCTACAAAAATACTGAGAACTTATAAAGTGTGCTCAAGCGACAGATTGTTCGCTTGAGCGATGCAGCCGGATTATGGAATTTCTAAAATTGCATCTCAAGTTCAAAACACCAATTCAAATACTTCAAAACTTGTATGGTTGAGCCAAAGCCTTGAAAAACATTTAGAAACTTATCCATGAACATGGACACAAAGTTGATTTACAAAATCAAAGCTCAAAACCTTGGTAATTCATCAAAAGCAAGCTTAAAACTTCATTCTTTAAACATGAATATAAAGAATTTGGATTCTTTACTTTCAAAACATAAACAAATGAGGTGTTAAGTGTAAAATCATGTTGAATTCTCAAAACTAAGCAAGTATAGCTCCATGCATGTAAAGTATTTATTGAAATTCAAACTTAAAGTGATGAATTATGCATACATGCATGAATTTGACCCCAAATTCATCTTCTCAATTCAATTCTCCTACTTAATTATCTACCCCTTTTAAATTCACATAATTGATGGCTTAAATACAAGAATTAGGAGCTCATCACTTACCAAAATCCTTCAATGAAGCTAAATCCAACAAAATTCTTGAGCCTATCCTCCAAATCTTTAAATCTCAAGTCAAAATCTTTAAAATTTAGCTTCTCTCTCTAAGGAATGATCTCTCTCTCTCTCTCTCTCTACAAGTGTTAACCTCAAAGATGATGAGGATATATGAGTGTAAGGATGAGTTCTTGGCCTTATATTTGCCTTATATAGGCTAGATTAATTTAAGTTAATTAATCTTGCTTAAACTAATTAATCTAGCTTAATTCTAATTATTTGGATCCGAATCAAATTTAAATGTTCCATATGATTCTAAATATTCCAAATAACATATTGACCTAGTCAATTTTGTGTTCTAACGCCGTTAAGGATTTTAATTTTCAAATTTTATCAGAGATCACAACAGATATTTCTACATCTAACAAATATGAACTCAAATATCAGAAGAAACAGACAATTAACATAGAATTTCACCTTAAGCACTTATTTAGTATTCATAATTAATAATTAATGGCATGTTACGGAATGAGGTTATTACAAACATAATACATATCAACTTTTGATTTGTCACATTCTCAATTATGTATTTCTCTTGTTACATCATCTATATACTATTATAATTGTAAAACATTGTCATCTTATTAAGGTGTAAAGTTGTAATTGTTTTTTCTCATTTTTTTTTTTTGGTTTTGATTTTGTTTAATTTTTGTTAATATGTGTCACAATATGATTGGTCTATAAAATAATTTTATATTCTTAAATAAAATTTTAAATTTGGATTCTTCCTTAATTTATGTTACTATAATTGGAATAAGATCAATATTCATTCCTTAAATTATGCATCTTTTATTAAATTATAAAATAAAATTTTAAATTTAAATTCTTCTTTAAATTATGTCACTACAATTGGAATAAGATCAATATTCACATGTGTTATAATGATGTGTCATAATATTATTGGTGTAAATATAATATGTTATTAAATGCACATGTTCAAATTATTAATCGCTATTAAAAGTTTTTTATTTTTTTTATTTTTTTGTCCTTTTTGGTTTTAAATTTTATAAAGTTTTTATATCCTTCTAAACTATAAAGACTTAAATAATAAAATTTTTAAAACAAACATATATATTTTTAATAAAAGACAAAAACATTAAGAAAATGAATGAATTTTTTAGCATTTGCGAAACATAGTAGATTCTGTTAAATTTTTTTAATCTCAATTGTCAATTAAACTAATTAAAATAAAAAATGAGAATATTTTTAGCTTAAATAGTTAAGAAGTGAATTTTACTAAAATCAAATAGAAATAAACGTTATTTTTCTATTAAAAGTGATGATTGGTGAAACTTTAAAAAAAAAATGAGGGTTACACGTGATAATTTATTGTTCATCTAAACTTTTTTAGCACTTGCCAATTGTAACAAGCCCGCGGGGGGACCTCGCTACAGTTCGGACTCAATTTGTTGTCACGGTTCTTAATCTGAACCAAAGAGTCCAAATCCGGCAAATCGTTTTGAGAAAACAGATTTTTGAAAGAAGTGCCAAACATGGACTGCTTTGCCAGATACAGAGTTGCCACCTAAGTATTTTATTTTGGGAAATTTAGGAAACCCTGACTCGTGCCTAAGGCCACGTGTCCGTCATCACCAAAGTTGCCTCGGCTCGGGAACTTGGGTACGATTGGGGAAGGTCACTTCGTGAGCACCCCCGCTCGCCCGATCAAAGATCGGCCTCTACTAACCATGATATCTAGTTTTGAAAACATTATGCGTTCTTATTCCGGTTATTAGCCTAGATTTACTATGTGATGCGCACAGCATACAAGTATAGACTGGATCGCCTGAATTGGAACAAAACATTTCCTGTTTGTTTGTTTGAAAGATGGTTTGCTACTCGCAAGTAGGCTTAAAATGCAGATTTTGCCACCCTCAGGTGGGCTTAGAAAACATGGTTTTGCCACTATCTAGTGGGCTTAAAACAAACAATCAACGCATTGTTCCAATTCAAATAACCCAACCTTCACCCACAGGCATTCAGGCAGTTATATCACATAAGCACATAGCCTCATGGTAAGCATGCTATTCATGGCAGTCACTCACACGCATGCAAGGATGCTAAAGCATAACCACTTACCGAGTACTCCAAGCCAAAACAGAAGCTAATTAGAAATCCATGCATGTTCCTAATTATACAGAAATGCCTAATGCAACACATGCAAAAATGCAACTATAGCAGGCTCGGCTATTCTAAACAAGGCATATGGAATGCTACAGCTAACATGTATTCAACTTGGAATTGAAATACAAATGCAGTTAGTATGATGCGCCGAGCCCGGTGCATGCAAGACAGATGAATGAATGCAAACATGCTATCATACTGTATGCTAATTGAAACATGCCCTAATCTAACCATCATAAGCAGGTAAATAAAAGGGAAGAGAGACGTGGGGTTGGAAGACATACATCACACATACGCACACTTATTACAACATTGCCCTCGCACAGAGGGTCCAAATAAATAGTACAGTCCAAATAATACAGTCCAAATATGTACAAATCCCTAATTAATTTACAAAATTAACTAAGAAAACAAATAAACTGGCATGCAAGCCAGGGACTGCCTTGATTCTGCTCCGGATGATGGATGATGCATGTTTGGGTTGCCTCTGCGCGGAAATCCATGACGATGCCCCAATTAGCCTCTGTTTGCACCTGTTCTTGAAATGCGTGCCAAACTTCGAAAAGTTGCTAATTCTTCATTTTGCTGCAACAGAGAGCAGGAAAGGGGCATAGCAATGTATTTTCACAAATGTATGCATGCCTCGATCCTCGTGCCACCAATCACGCATATCGATGCATGATGGCCGAGGAGCCGAATTGCACTACTCAATATGAGATGAATGCACATGAAAACACAACAAGACCTAACTCCATCATAGATGATCCGGAGTGTCGGTGACTAGGGAATTGAGACACGTTCCGTAACTCGGAGTACGAAACGTACCTCGTTTCCCGTGCCCGGGCTAACTCCTATCCCGAACACGATGCAATATGCATGAAATACAACTAAGGTACAACCTAACATGTAAAATGCTACGAAATGGCATACACGATGCACGAGATGAGATGGCATACACAATGCGCTAATGAACAACCTAGCATACACAATGCTATGGAATGAAATGGCATACACAATGCAATATGGACTTACACTAACATGAGTGGATCTCAGCCACACTCACATGAGAGGCCATAAGATGAAAATGAGACAACTTGAAATACGTGCACGCGTGCACGCAAACCGAGGACCGACCCTAAGGCACCAAAATGCCACTCTAACAAGACATGGCAAGACATGGAATATGGCATACAAGCATGCAAATTTCAGAGGCAAAATGAGATGCAAAACAGCCCCGAATCATGGCAAAATGATACCCGATGCATGGAACGAATCCCGAAACATGAATTTTGGTGCATGAAATGGCCTATAGCTATGCAATGCATGCATTATTTGTACATGAAGTGTAAATACAGAAGCAAGTCAGCCCCAAAAAAAGCATGTTTACAGTTTAAAGCATGGCCAAACAGTGGGTACAAATGGGACTAAATTAGCATGCAAAAATGGCCCCGGAAGAGAGGTATGAAGAAACTCACAAATTCTGGCCCCAAACAGGGAAGGGGCCTTCTACAACATTGAAGAGGGGAAAAAAATATGATGTATTACAGTTTATGACAAACCCCAAAAACAGATACAAGTATGCTCAAAATGCTATGCAAAATAAGGGCACCAAGAGAGCTATAACATGAAGTATACAAAGGGTGTCTCAAACAGCCATAGACCCTTAATGAAACATGAAGAGGGGGTCAAAATAAGCCTCTTTTCAGTTCGGACCAAGGTCCAAAAACAGGAGCTCAATAAGCTAATAAATCATGCAAAAATGGGGACCAAAGAGGGGTACAATGGAAAGTGATACATGGAGGTCCCAAACAGTGGTGAGCCCTTCTTCAATGTTGAAGAAGGGCTCAAAATAAGCCTATTTACAGTTTACATCATGCTCCAAAACAGATTACACATAGGCCAAAAATACTATGCAAGATTATGGCATACAAAGGGGTAATGAAGCAAGTGCAAGATGGGGGTCCCAAACAGGGTAAGACCCTTAATAAAAGATGAAATAGAGCTCAAAAAAATACCACTTTCAGTTTTGGTCGGAGCTCAAAACAGCAAGCAAAGAGGGCTAAGAAATTGTACAAAAATGAGCTAGAAAAGGGGGAAATGGTGCTTACCCTTGGAGACCAAGCCTTGGCTGCCTCTTGGACTGAAAAATGGTGCCTCCTAGCCTCTGAGAAGAGCTCCAAGCTGCTGGAAATGGAAGTGGTAGTGTAGTGCTAGGTGGTGATGAAGAAAGGGGTGTAAGAGCTTAAGGGTTTTGAGGCTTAGAGTAGAGAGAGAGGGAGAATTGATGCAAGGCTCTCAAAACAAATTTTGTAACCCTAAAATCTGAAGGGGAGGGGATGTATATATAAGCAAAAGGGGTGGAAAAGAGGGGGAAAAAAAGGGGGGGAAAACAAACCAAGTTTCTCCCCAAAATGGCCAAACCCTCGGACATGGGTGTAGTGGAAAACAAAATTCACTTCTAGGACACACTTGGGGAGGGGGGCATGGCCGGCTAGTTTAAAAGGGCAAAAAATTCATTTCACCAAATAGGTGGCCGGCTAGCCAGATTTTCTGGCCGGCCAGCTACTTTCAGGACAAAAAAAAAGGCTTCCGGGAAGAAAAGTGGCCGGTGGATGATTAGGAAGTCCAATGGTGGCCATTCAAGTGTCCAAATTAAAGCCCCAGAAGTTAGCTTTCCAATGGCACAAACCTTGCACTAAAATTCCTCCTGTGGAAAAAGTTATGCCAGTTTCCGTAAAGCCGCGCAGATTTCGGTCTAACCGGAGTGATGCCCTACTTCAATCAACCATATCTCCCCTGTCCGAAATTGAATTTAGGAGATTCTTGAGTGAAAAATGAAGCCCCGGGAGTAAGCTTTCCAACGGTGGTGGCCTCATAGTTTGATTCCAAGTATCCAAATGAATAGGCCCGATTCGGCGAGGGCCGCTCGACTTTCTTTTAACGGTTCATGCCCATTTTCTCCTCCGACTGGATTTCTTCCCTCTTCTCTTCTTTTCTTCAACTTCAAACCCCTAAGTAAGGTGTTTTGAAAGATTTTTCAAAGATTTTATCTCTCTTTCATTCATTTCCACTTTGTCCTTGCTCGGTTTACTGAAAAGCGTAATTTTTGACAAAATGCGAGCCTCGGAACATCGCAGAAACTTTATTTCAAAAATGTTTTGAAAGAGAGGGTTTTAAGTCTAAAATCTTTTGATCGAGATCGTTCTGGTCCAGAACAGGGGTATGAAGTTGAGATTTGACTCTCTCTTTGCCGAAGAAATTGAACCTTTGCCCTGTACACCTTTCTCCACCATGTAAATCATCAGTCGCGTCAAAGTCTTATGGACGGTCAAAAATGGGGTGTCTACACCAACTATGGTGGATCCTGTTAATTTTTTTTTTAATCTTAATTGCCAATTAAACAAATTAAAATAAAAAATGAAAATATTTTTGGCTCAAATTGTTAAAAAGTGACTTTTGCTAAAACAAAATAGAAATAAACGTTTTTTTTTTCTATTAAAAGTGATGGTTCATGAAACTTTTTGTTTTTTTTTATTATTTAAAATATTAGGATTATAGGTGGAGATTTTAATGGCCATGTAGACATAGACAAACTAAGATATGAAATAGTGCATGGTGGATATGGTTTTGGTGATAGAAATGAGACTAGAGAGAGTATCTTAGATTTTGCATTGACTTCTGACCTGGTAGCGGCCAATACTATGTATAAGAAGAGGGAGGAGCATTTGATAACCTTTAAGAGTAGGTCAGTTAAGAGCCAAATAGATTACTTTTAGAGAGAAAAGTGGATCGCCTAAAATGCAATGATTGTAAGGTGATTCTTGGAGAGAGCCTGGCCTCTTAACATAGGGTTTTGGTACTAGATCTATGTTTTAGAGGGCAATACCAAGCTAGGAATGATGGTGGGCGTCGTAGAATGATATGGTGGGACCTAAAAGGGGATAAACTAGAAATATTTAAGAATAGAATGGATAAGAAAGGTACTTGGGACTTGGAAGATGATGCTAACACTATGAGGAACGCAATGGCCAATTGTATGAGAAGAATCTCAAGGGAAGTGCTTGGAGAATCGAAAGGAACGGAACCCAGCTCTAGGGAAACTTGGTGGTGGAGGGAAAAGGTTCAAGCGGTAGTTAAAGCAAAAAAAAAAAGTGCTTTAAAAAGTGACAGAATGATAGAACTGAGGAAAACCTTAAGAGCTATAGATTGACCAATAAGGAGGTCAAGAAAGTAGTGAGAGAGGCTAAATTGAAAGCTTATAATGATCTATTGTAGCTCGACTTTTTCGTGCCCCCCCCTTTCGAGAGGTCGAAAGAAGCCCTACAGTTCGGACTCCTGCGGTTCTGAATCTAATCTCACAAGTGCAATGTGAAATTGATAAACACCAAAGAGTCTAAATATGGCAAATCGTTTGGAAAATTGATTTTGAATAAAAAAATGCCAAAATTGGATTGCTTTGTCAGATACAGAGTCGCCACCTAAATATTTTTGAGAAATTTAGGAAACCCATGACTCGTGCCAAAGGTCACGTGTCCGTCATTACTAAGATTGTTTCGGTTTGGGAACTTAGGTACGAGAGGAGAAGGTCATGAATACATTTGAGCACTCCCGCTCGCCTAATCAAAGATTGGCCTCTACTAATCATAATATGACTTTTGTCAACATTATATACTCTTGTTCCGGTTTATTAGGTTAGCATTACTATGTGATATGCACATACACAAGTAAAGACTAAATCACAAGAATTGGAATACTTGATTCATGTTTGTTTTGAAAATTGTTTCGAAATATGTATCACTTGAAAAAGTGATCGCATATGAACATTACTCAAATTATTCCAATTCAAGCAATAAGCCTTTATCCACAGGCATACAAGCAGTTTATAGCAATTAAGCAACTAGCCTCATGGCAAGCATGTTGGACATGGCAACAATCACACTCATGCAATCATGTTAAAGCGAGTAAAGACTCACCTAGTACTCCAAGCCAAGATAAACATGAGTTTAGAAAAATACATGATTCATAACTTATGCAATATGACTAATGCAACACATGCGATATGTAATTAATAGGCTTGGCTATTAAACATGGCATATGAATCAATTTAAATAGCATGCGGTCTAAGCACGTATTCAAATAATGTATTAAACTAACAATGCAATTAGAATGATGCACCGAGCCTCGGTGCATGTAATACAAGTGGATACAAACATAGAGTATGCTAAACAAAACATGATATTCTTAAACTAACCATCATAAGCAGTTAAATAAAAGGGAGAAAGACGTGGGGTTGGAAGACATACACATTATTACATTGTGCTCTCACGAAGAAGAGTCCGAATGAATAAACTAACTAATTAACTAACTAATTAAGCTAACTATTACAAAACATTAGCTAATTATAACAAATGAATCGACTAACTATTCTAGTTAATTATTACAACATCATATCTAGCTAAATACTTTAACTAATTAAATAATTACAACACAAGTGCAATTAAAGGAAGTAAGTAAGCTAAACAATTAAATACTAAACTAACTAAGTACTCCGCCTCGGGAAGCGAGGGATGTTCATGTACATGCTCGGTTTTCATCCGGAAATGCCACTATTTTACTTCCAGAGAGCTTCTATTTCACAAAGAACACTTATACTTCTGCCCATTTCCAGAATAACTCTGCTCTACCAAAGGAACACACTGCTGAATTTTGCATCAGTGGCCGGTTGGCCAGTGATGAGGGTTGATAGCCGGCTGGCCATCAAAGGTGGTTTGCCAGCCACCTATCGGCCATGGAATGTGGCATGCCGGCCACTGTTGCCCAGTTCTCCTTGCTGTAACAGAGGACAAACAGAGCATATACAGGGTATTTCAAGGGTTTGTTTGCACATCTGTTTTCATGAGCAAATCAAAGGAGCAGCAAATTCACTTCACAAACCATCAATGAATGCAATTTCATTGCATGATGGCTCATGAAACCAAGTGTGCAAGTTCAATAAATGCAACAAAACAAGACTCATACCACCTCCTTATTATGGAAGAACAAGGGAAGTAGTAACCTTGGAACCTTGAATCATTTCATTACTAATGAGTATGAAATAGTTCAAGCTTCCATGTGTTCAATTAATGTCCGATTGAACACAACCAAATTATTATCTTGCACCATTTTTAATTCCAAGTTTTAATTACTCCATTTTAGTTACCTTTCCATTCTTTAATCAATTGAGTCCAAATGGTGAGTTTAAGTTCTCTAAATGGAAAGAAAGTTCAAACCAAGAGTTGTTTTAAGCATGAAAGAGACATCATACCATTGGTAATGAACCTCCTAAGGGATTAAACCATTAAGAATAACATCTCAATCTCATGCTTTAAACAAACAAGTAGTTTGAAACACTTTCAAAGCAAAACAAAAAGCCCAGAAAGGAAAGAGATTGTAGAGATTATTAGTGCTGAAAATGAGGTGAGGAAAGTATAAATAAACGCTATCAACTCAAACAAGATGGTGTCTAAGGCCTAAAATACCAAGCTTATGAGGACTATTACACTATAAGCATGCAAAATAAAGCTCAAATGCAACTAACAGCCCAAAACAATGCTAAAACGGTCTAAAATGAGTCCTAAAACATGCTTAAATTGAGCTAAAAATAGCTAGATTAATATGCTAAAACATGACACAAACTAAGCTAGTAAGCAAGACACAAGGAGGGGAGACTAACCCTTCTAAATTTGAACTTCAAAACATGATTTTGGCCACTGAAATAGCTTTGAAAATCAGTGTTTAAAATCTTGGAAAAAAATAGTAAAAGGGTGGGAAACACAAGGGCTAAGGCCTCTAAAACAAGGTATAAAGAAGGGTGAACCACCCCTCAACCTTTAATGGCATTAGGACCAAAGTTTCAGCCCAAAAATAAAGAAGTTTTACAGCCCAAAACAATGGAAAAATAGTAAGAAAAAATAGTAGAGAAAATAAGTAAATGGGCAAAGCTTTATACCCCTTGAAGAGAAGAAGCAATTCAAGCAACAAAACCAAGCAAACAACACCCTCTAGAGCTCAAACCAAGATCAAAGACACCTCAACTCAAAGATTAGAAGATTTGGTTAAGGGTGTATAGGCAAAGGTTAAGGAATTATAGGCAAAAGTGTAGAGATTTGCTAGAGAGAGAGAGAATTGTAGAGAGAGATGAAAATTTTTGATCTTAAAATTTTCTAACCTTAAAACATGAGAGAGCGGTCTCCTATATATAGAAAACATGAATTCTCTACAAGGATATCCAGCCCCACACGTGGGTGAAGATGCATGCATCTATGCAAACAGTTAGCACAGCTGGCATAAAATATCTGCAAAAGAAACTGGTGGCCGACAGCCCAAAAGTGATGACCGGCAGCCTCAAAAGGTGGCCGACAGGCCACCAGAAGCTGCAGACTTGAAGGATTAAGGCTTGGTCCAAAAATGAGGCAACAAGGGTGTAGGGTTTGATGGGCTCAAGGCCGTAACATTCCGTCGAGGACTTCGAGTACTTGGCAAGCAAATACGTTCATCATCGGATGTGCATGCGAGGATGTCCAAGTCATAAGAGCCGTAAAAAATGGGGTGTCTACACCTATACACTAGACTAGATAATAAGGAGAGAGAGAGAGAAGAAAGTATACAAACTTGTCAAGATATGGGAAAGGAAAACAAGAGATTCTAATTAAGTTAAGTGCATCAAGAGTGAGGATTTTAAGGTATTGGTGAAGGATGAAGAGATTAAGGAAAGATGGAGGAACTATTTTGAGAAACTATTAAATAAGGAACATGGAGGTACGATAATAGGGGAAGAAATAGCCAGTAATATGATAAACCAAGACTATAGGTTCATTTGCAGGATTAGGAACTTTGAAGTGGAGATTGCATTTAAGAAGATGAAATCAAATAAGGCTTTAAGACCTGATGATATCCCTATTGAAGCTTAGAAGTGTTTGGGTAAAACAGAGGTTGCTTGGTTGACTAGGTTATTTAGCAAAATTTTGTTGACGAGGAACATGCCAGATGAGCGGAGGAAGAGTATTTTAGTGCCAATCTATAAGAATAAAGGAGATGTCTAGAATTGCAACAAATATAAAAGAATCAAGCTAATGTGTCATATAATAAAAGTGTGGGAGAGGGTGATGGAATGCCGATTGCGAGATATAATAGAGGTGTCAGAGAATCAATTTGGGTTTATGCCTGCCAGGTCAACAATGGAAGCGATCTATCTTTTGAGGAGAGTAATAGAAAAGTATAGAGAAAAGAAAAGAGACATTCATATAGTGTTTATCGATCTTGAGAAAGCATATGATAGAGTGCCTCAGGATTTAATATGGTGGGTGTTAGAGAAGAAAGGGGTGAGAAAGCATATGCTGTAACTGTAGATGGAAGTGTTAGGGGATGGGGTAAACCTAGATTAACGTTAGCTAGCGTTGTAAATAGAGATATGAATCTACTTAATTTGATTAACGAAATAACCTTCAATAGATCGCATGGAGAAGAAGGATTCATGTAACCGACCCCATTTGATAAGACTTAAGGCTTTGTTTGGTTATTCAGATACTTTTATCTTGTGAGAAATTATATTTATTCTATTTAAATTATTTTATGCCATTATAAAATGTAATTTTTTTAATATCAACTTATCGATGATCTCTTTAGAAATGTATATTTTCTAAAACATTTTCAAAAAAGAATTCTATTGGAAAAATTAAGCATATTGCTTTTACTTTTGTTCATTAATATTAAATTTTTAATTAATTTTATATATTTATATATATAATTTTGTCTTGGTTACTCAAGTTATTTGATGTCTTTGACCAAGTTCACTCAAATTTAATTCGAATTTTTTAAATTGTATATAGGTCCTCACCAAATAAAAAACTATGTCGTGTAATCTTTAAAAAATTTCAAGTTTCACTCGAGTTGCTTGGGTTAAGCTCGTCTAAGCTTGCAACTCTAGTAAAGAAGTTAAAAGTTACATGATTGAAATTGTGATAAATTAAAAATTAATACATAAATTATGAAACTTAAATTCTAAATTTCAATATATTTTTATTTTCATAATTTGTATACAAAAATCTAAATATTTATATTATTTTATATAAAAATATATTATTAATTTTTTCACATCCCATTCATAACATAGATTTATCAATAATTATAATTATAATTAAAAATCCAAATTGTGAATCGCTAACCTTAATTTATCCTTATAAACCCACATTGGTGCCACGCTGCCACTTTGGAAGCTGGATACATCAACTGACCCGTGTGGATAGGGAAAAGGTGGAGTTTACAAAATCATTGAAGTGTGTTTGAAGTGAACTATAAAAGAATGTTTTTTAAAATTTTTTTTTTTATCTCTCTATTTTTTTTTTAATAATTTTTTTTTTATAAAAAACCAAAAAGTATATTTGTTTAGATTCCAAACAATCCCTTAACTCATCGTAATTTCAAAGCATATTATTTTAGTTATTTTGATAATGATTTATAAGATAACTAGCATATGCCTGGGCCTGAAGGCAGGGTATAAATAATATTAGGATTAAAATATAATTGTAATTCCAACACTATTTAAATTTATTTTTTAATTTGATAAAATTACAAATTTATTATAAAATTTTAGAGTTCTCACAAAACTCTTCACGAAAACTCGCTTTTACTTATATAATATATAACTAGATATAGATAGATGTGCCTAGCATATATACAATTTTCACAGGCATACATGCAATACTACTTTTGCTTATATAATTATATAAAAATTGTATGTATGCTTGTAATGTTCTAGTGTATTACGGCATACATACATTGTATAGAAATATGTGTAAAATGTATTGAACAAAAAGGAGAAAATAAAAAAAAAAACAAATAAAGAGAAAAATAAAAAACGAGAGAAAATAAAAAAATAAAAAGAAAAGAGAGAGGAAGGCGGGATCATGGGATCATGGAAGGAGGGGTGTGAGAAAAGGAAAAGGTAAGAGAGAGAGAAGTAGAAAAGTAGAAAATGTATATGTAGAACATTTAAAAAAATATATATCTCAACCATTGTTTTATAATTTGAACAAATTTGACCCATTCAAATGTCATATGTTGAAGATTCATATGAGGTCTAAATTTATGAAGTCTATCATGTATTCAATATATTTAAAAATAATAATTAATTGCTCAAATTCATTTAATTTGTGGACTAAAAAATTTATTAATATAATCTCCACTACACACAGTAAAATTTGGCTCCTAATTCTGGGATCGCAGACTTTTCTATATAATATGAATAAAAATAAGTGAACAAAAAGGAGAAAATAAAAAAATAAACAAATAGAGAGAAAAATAAAAATGAGAGAAAATAAAAAAATAAAAAGAAAAGAAAGAGGAAGGTGGGATCATGGGATCATAGAAGGATGGGTGGGAAAAGGAAAAAGTAAGAGAGAAAAGCGGAAAAATAGAAAATGTACATGTAGAATATTTTTTGAAAAATATATCTCAGCCGTTGTTTTATAATTTGAATAGATCTGAGCCGTCCAAATGTTCTAGTAAGACAAATGTGTGTAGGACAAATTCAAAAACCATCCTGCTTTATTATATAGATTTTTTTTTATTTTTTATGTATTATGAAAAGACATAAAAAAATAAAGAGATAATGTGATAAAAATAAATCAATAAATCAATAAACAACTTATTTATTAGGAAAATGCTACGAACTCCAAATAAATTATCAAATTTTCTACCAAACCTGTAACGCCCCAAAATAATCCAACATAAATTAGATACATCAATCAACATCCAACCAAGAACAATAGCAAGCCTCCAACCTTTACATTATTAGTCAATAAGGTTTGTACAAAAGTCCCACATGCAAATTATACATTCAATAATATAGAAATATATGAATCTATAGCATGTAGAATATCAAATCCCAAAAATAAATAAAATGCCCTTATAAGCTTACATATTCCAAGGTTTAAGTCCGGTTACACAAAAATGGTTTCACGAACCCATATATTTAAAGCCCTTGGCTAACAAATAAATCACAACAAAAATAGAGTCATTTATTCTTCACAAAATATATCCACGCCCTCAACTTGGCGGGATCACAACATCTTTTCCTGCACCAAAATCCCATAGGGGTGAGTATAAAGTCCAGTAGAGAATCCTTAACAAAGTATATACATTTATGCAAGATTTTCAATATTAAATTCAAATGCCATGCAATGCCAATTAAAAGAAGATTTCATTTACATGCCCTTTAAAAAGTCACAATGTTCAACAAAAGCTTGAAATCTCAACAATCTTGAAAATTTACAATTTTATTCAATGGGGTGGAAAATACGACTCAGGTAATTCTTAGGTTGGTGTTTGCAAGTAGGCTCAACTAGCACTACCAAAAACCCCACTTTACCGGTTGCTAACCGGAAAGGAAGTGGTATCTCTTCCGTGCATATTTTCGGTCTTTCACCTCGGACACTCAGGCCAACTTAATCAGTTTCATCTACACATCCTGTCCGGACTTACCAACGTATTTACCCCATAAACATTTCCATGATTTCATTTCACGATATTATTTTCTCAATGCAAACGTTCCAAACTCATTTCAAAGTGTAAAATTATTAATTGAAAGAGAATATAATGCAATAATTAACAAGCTATATAACAATTCTCATCTTTAAGTGTCTCAACAACAAAATGTTGACCACAATTCCCATTTTTCCTCCCCTTAATGTCATTTTACAAAATGGCCATATGAGCTATCAACACATAACAACATTTCTTCATTTTGCACAATTCTCAACAATTTAGTCCTTTCAAGACTATATGCAATATTTTGAACATCAACTTCCAAGATTTACAATTCTCATATTCCATGAAATTCAACAATGTACCAATCCATAACTACATGTGTATATGCATTTAACAATAATTTAAAGTTTGGTTTCCAAAACCCTCATACGTCAAGAAGTTATCATGTTTACCGCAACAATATAAAATTCTCACTCACTCTTTCATTTAATCCAAGAAAATTTCCATAAATTCCCTCATTATTTCCAAAACCCCCAATTTCTAGGTTTTTTACAAAAACTCCAACATTTCCTTATCTCTTTTCAAAACCTCACTAAATACATCAATCTCAACCCATGTGGTTCAACATTTCAAGAAAATCTTTAAAAAGAACAAAGATAGATTTCTTCTACAAGACCATCAATTTTTTTGTGCCAAGAGCCCATTTTCGAAATAAACCAAGGAGAACTCTCAAAATCAACCAAAAACTTGCAAAAACATATACATAACTCTAAGTAATTCTCTACCTCAAATTTGATGAAGAGATTGATGAAACCATAGGATCAAATGGTGTAGAAATCCGATCTCCACCGTATACAATGTAGCTCTTGAGGAGCTTTTCAACTTTGATGAAGGAACTTGGGTTAGAAATGCAATAGATCCAAAGAGATTAAGAATTCTAAGTGTTTTGGTATATGGAATGTAGAGAGAAGGGAGAGGGAATGATTTTTAGAGAGAGACAGAGATGAGCTTAAAGTGATACACACACAGCCAAATAGAGAAAAAAAAACAGAGGTTTCGGACTGCCAAGGTCTCGCACGTGTGGGCTGTAGCACGTGCCCCCGCACGTACGGCATTGATCCTCGCACGTGCAGCCCTCCAATCTGCACTTCACCCCGCACCTGTATATAATGCAGTGTGCAAGGCTGGGAATGACACACCTCCCCGCACGTGCGGCTTGATCTCCCGCACGTGTGGCCTTGGCCTTTCTAGTCCAGAATTTTCTCAGTTCAATTCTAGGCACTTCGGACCCGACCTCGCACTCTTCGGAATCAAAGAAATTCAACACCGGGACAACGAAAAGTAAAAATTTTGAGGGAAACTCCAAAATGTAACAAACCTGATTAGTTAACAAGGTTCCAAGTACTAACAGGGGGTTGGTTCAGTGGATAAGACTTTCGAATCCCTCGCTCAAGGCTTGGGTTCGAGTCTCCATAGCTCCTTGTTGGGGTTAAACATACTTCTTAGCGCCTGGAGCACGCGGGGGGCCTAAGCTTCGGCCCCGACGTAGGTGCGGTGGGGTTCTCTGCAGATATGCTGTAGGTGCTAAGGGGCAATACTTCCTGGCGGATATGTTGGAGTAGCCTATTTGCATATCCATTTCAAGAATCAAAAAAATAAAATAAAAATAAGGTTCCAAGTCATCCCAACACCCCAACAAGACAAACCCAAGGTTAAACGAGAAAAACAAAACTAGTGACGCCCCCGGTTATCACAAAATCTCTCACATGGGTGTATGACCCACACAAATCACATATGCCATACCCATGTGAGAGATTTGATAGAAAATTGGTAATTTATTTAAAATTCTAACATAACTCTATTTATTATGTCCCTAAAAGAGCTCTTATTATTATTAATTGTTATTACCATATAAAAAGGGGTTTAATAATTACATTAATGATAGGTACCAAATTTGCCTCACACTAAACTTAGTTTGGCATCCAAAAATTTGGTACTGGGCACCATTTGGCATAAATTAAGTAAGGAAAATATTATAGGTCTCACATTTTCTACTAAATTAATGACCAAATGTCTCACATGAGTGTAAGGATGGGTGTGGGGTCTACAAAAATGTGAACCCCACACCTATGTGAAACATTTGGGCTTGTTTGGTTTGTTTTTGAGAGAGTTGTTTTTGAAATTTTTTTCCAAAATTTTGTTTGGTTTGTGATTTTTCTCAAAAAATTTTCAAAATCACTTTTTCTCTCTTACACATCAATCAATCACTTTTTCTCTCTCATCTCTCCTTCTCAATTACTTTTTTTCTCACACACATCTACTCAATTACAACAAAATATCAAATCATCCCAAACTCCCAAACTCCAAAACTACTTTCAAAATATACAACCAAACAAACCAAAAAAATTTCTAAACTCTCTCCCCAAATTTTTTTTCAAAAACAACTCTCCCAAAAACAAACCAAACAAGCCCTTGGTTATTCATTTAGTAGAAATTTTGGTATCCCTAGCATTACTCATTAAATAAGTGCACTTATCTAGATAAGTACATTTTATTGGATCACATCACCTCTCTATTTTTCTACATATCTTTTCGTAAAAAATTTAAAAATATACTTATTTAAATCATCTCAAACACCTCTTTAAATTTGATTTCCATAACATTAGTGTAATATTATATGCCAAATCCTATTTGGTAAAACTTGTTTTGAGTTTTTTTAGTTTAAATTATATATTTCTTGAGCTTGTTAATAGCGTATTGATCAGTATATCATTTTTTGGTTTTGGTAAAGGTATTAATAATTTATTTACTTTTTCAGTTCAAAAATTCAAAATAAGCTTTGGAATGTGCTCTTTTTAAGCATCAAAAGGTTTTCAAAGGGAATCAAAATAATGATTTTTTTTTTTTTATCAATAATGACACAATAATTAATTCGAAATGTTACATTTAACGTTTTTTTAGCTGAATGGATAATTTAGTCATGTTATACATTTTGAGTCAGAAATTCCGTGTAGTACATTTTGACAAAGGTCATATTTGCCACAACACCTAATTACATAAATTAGGGTGGGTTTGACATTAACTTTTTTTTGAGATTTTTAATTTTTTGACTTTTTGATTTTTTTAGAAGTTTAAAAAAATTAATTTGTTTAAAAATTTTCTAAAATGATTTTTTTTTTTGAGTGACAATTTTGATATGAAATTTAATTTTTTAACTAATGACAAATAATATAATGACTTTTTAACTTTTTAATTTTTTTTTTAGTGAAAGGTAATTTTTTTTAACATTACCCCAAAAGCCCACTTAAATTTGAAAAAAAAAAAAACAATAATTGAAATTATCCCAAGCTACATATGACTAATGAACAATGACTAATTATCCAAAACTTACTTGATCTTATCTGTTGATGGACGTGCATAATGATGGAGCTATTTGAAATCTATAAAGGCTTAAAAGGGGAAAAAAACAAAGTTATAGAAAAAGAAATGTTAAGTGCATGAGCAATGGGAGAAGGGGAAAAAAAAAGAAAAAACACTTTTTTTACCAAAATATTTACCAAATGAGTGGAATTATTCCAAGCGACACTGATGTTGAGATGTCTTGCTTTGTGTTTACACAGCTTCTTGGCACGTTAGAGGTGAAACCATAACAAGAGTAATCATTTCTTTTTCCATTTTTATTATGGCAAATTACCAACAAATCCTTGAGGTTTAGCTAAATTATGAAATTTATATTTGCATAATAATTTATCCCTTGCCGTGAAGTTAACGTTAGGAATTATTGATAGAAGCATGCTGACATCACGAAAATATATCTTGATGAACGATATTCCCCTGATACCTTTCCAACGAAATGAACAACCCGAAATCCTTTTAATAAGCTAACAAAATTTACAAAAGAATTATGTTAGATAGAAAAAAAAAATTAAGGCTCCATTTGGTTTAGTTTTTGAATCGTGATTTGAGTTTTGAATTGTATTTTGAGTTTTGAGTTTTTGAAATGAGTTTTTTTTTTAAAAAATTGTTTGGTTATGAATTTTGAGTTTTGAAAAGAGTTTTGAGGTGTATTTTGAGTTTTGAGTTGTATTTTGAAAATTTTTGAGTTTATTTTTTTGAAGTATTTAAAATTTTTATTAATTGTAAATATTTTTTATTGTAAATATTTATTTATTTTTTAATGTGCATTGTATTTACTATATTTGTGCACTTTATTATTTAAAAAATATTTTTTAAAATATTTAAAAATAAAAAAAAATATTTTTATTTTAAATATATAATTTTTTATTTTAAATAATTTTTTATCTTTTATTTTAAATATTTTTATTTTGAATATTTTTTTAAATTAAATTTTTTTTTGGATTTCCCATATATATTTAAATCATAACAAATTATTTGGCCAATACTTAAAAAAATAACAAAATATTTTTTCTGAAAAAATAAAAAATATTTTTCTTCAAAAAAGAAATGTTAAGTGCATGACCAATGGGAGAAGGGGAAAAAAAAAAAAAAAAACACGTTTTTTACCAAAATATTTACCAAATGAGTGGAATTATTCAAGCGACACTGATGTTGAGATGTCTTGCTTTGTGTTTACACCGTTTCTTGGCACGTTAGAGGTGAAACCATAACAAGAGTAGGGAGAAATAAGCCCTCAGGTCATGAGTTTAAATTTTTTATGGGCAATCTCTTGGGCGTAGTACAGTTGGTTAGGAGATTGGACCTCAAGTTGTCTAACCAGTACTTGGTATGGGTTCAATACTCCCCCGCTATGCGAGTCTTGACTTAAGCGGAGCTTGTCTTGAGAGGTCGGGACAAGTTCCCAGACTGTCCTCGCTCGGAACGGCTAACAAGACACCTTGGTAATCTCTACAAAGGGGCGCTGCCTTGGACCTGCGGGAGAGTAGGGAAGATTTTCCTGTAAAAAAAAAAAAAAAAAAAAAAAAAAAAAAAAAAAAAAAAAAAACCATAACAAGAGTGAATCATTTCTTTTTCTTTTTTTATTAGGGCAAATTACCAACAAGTCCTTGAGGTTTAGCTAAATTATGAGGTTTATATTCACATAATAATTTATCCCCTGCCGTGAATTTAACGTTAGAAATTGTTGACAAAAGCATGCTGACATCACGAAAATATATCTTGATAAATGATATTGCCCCTGATACCTTTCCAACGCACTGGACAACCAGATTTAACCTGAAATTCCTTTGATAAGCTAACAAAATTTACAAAAAATTATGTTAGATAGAAAAAAAAAAAATTAAGGCTTCATTTGGTTTAGTTTCTGAATCGTGATTTGAGTTTTGAGTTTTTGAAATGAGTTTTAAAAAGAGAAAAATTGTTTAGTTTTGAGTTTTGAGTTTTGAAAAGAGTTTTGAAGTATATTTTGAGTTTTGAATTGTATTTTGAAATTTGTTGAGTTTATTTATTTTTAAGTATTTAAAATTTTTATTAATTTTATTTTTTTAGGGTAAATATTTTTTATTGTAAATATTTATTTATTTTTTAATGTGTTTTCTATTTACTATATTTGTGCACTTCATTATTTGAAAAATATTTTTGAATATTTTTTTTTAAATTTAAAAAAAATTGGATTTCCCATATATATTTAAATCATAACAAATTATTTGGCCAATACTTAAAAAAATAACAAAATATTTTTCTTCAAAAATAAAAATAAATAAAATAATTTTTCAAAAAAATAATAAATAAAAAATAATTTTAAAAAGAAAATAAAAAAATATTTTTTTGATTTTTTTATTTAAAAAATAGAGTTTTGTAAAGAGTTTTAAAAAAAATTTGGTTATGATTTTTTGATTCAAATCATGATTTGAATTTTAAACCACACACTACCTAAGTTTTTAGAACCGTGTTTTGTTTCCAATCTTCTCAACATCAAAGTTTGAAACTCATAATAGTAGACTACATAATATCCAATCAATCTTCTCAACATCAAAGTTTGAAACTCATAATAATAGACTACATAATTTCCAATCTTCTCAACATCAAAGTTTGAAACTCATGATAATAGACTACATAATTTCCAATCTTCTCAACATCAAAGTAAACAACTTAGATTAGTAGACTACATAATTTCCAATCTCAAAAACAAACAGTTGGAATACATAGAAACTAGTCAAACAAGTCTGTAATATCCAAGCTTCCCGATGCAAAACCATAAATCTGAGTTGGAGCACTCATCAAACTTTCCTGTGTGCCACTTATGAAGTCCGATGGAGTAAGAGATGTGCCTCCAATACCATGGGCCACCTATGACAATTCATTGCAAAAAGTACATGTTAGAACAATACACTTTGCAAAAGTACATGAAGTACTCTTTCGAATACACTTTGTAAAAGTACATGAAGGCCTCTTTGGAACACGTACCGATACATACATACTATTTTCTGTGCCAACCATATAAGGATAATACGGTGTTTGAGCTTGAGCTTGAGCTTCAGGTTCAAATCGGAGCAACTTAGCAGCCTGTATGTTTTGAAGAATAATTACAGATTGAAATTTATCAATTGCTTTTACATACTTCAATAGACTTTGTCAAAAAAAACATTTGAATACACATTTTACCTTTGCTTTTGTTTGTTTTTTTGCCGTTGCCTTGAACCTATTAACAATTTGATCTACTTTGGCAACCTTTCGTTTCGTAACTGGACGACCTCTTCACCGAGCAATCAAAAGACTAATCACCTTCCTACTAGTACCTCCTTGTGTAGAACCGGTGCGAATCGGACTTCTTGTTGAACATGGTAAATTACTCCCATCACCGGATTTTTCTTTCATGACTCTCTCCTTGATTTCATCCAACCCAAGGTCTACAATTCTAGTTTTGCCTTCAGAGTTACCAGCAAGTTGTACAATGGCAATCAATTTTTTGTTCATCCTCTCATAGGTACTTGCATTGAAATCATTCCCAAAGCCGGTGTATGTGGTTTTGATGCATGCGTATTCTCTATCCACATCTTTTCTCCATCGGGGCAAAATGTATTTACTTGGCACCTCATTTATGCATCTTCTGACAAGCACAGCGAGTGAGTGAGCACACATAATGCCTCTAAACTCAAACAACCGACATATGCATTGAACTTCACATTCAGTTGAATTAAAATAGACAACAAAGTCCACATGCTTCATCTTCTCAGAAACTACCATCGCTTCTTGGACATTATATGTAGAAATTGATCCCTCATCTTTCACAATCACCGCCTGACAGTAAACTAATCTCTTCAACTCTCCTTGAACTTTTTTGAATTTCGCATTGATGTAGGTTTGCTAAAATTGCTTCTCAAACCCGTATATAGTTAGGCAATCAAACAATTTGTGTCGAGACTTGAAGTCTGCTTTCTTCTCTTTCTCTACCTTATTTCTCAAGGCATTGTCATATTGTTCAACGAATTGCTTCAATGTAGTTTTTGGATTTACATATCCATCAAAAAACGCATTCATACTTTCACTTCGTTGTGTAGTTGACATGCCAGCCCAAAAAATGTCTTTAACATAGACAGGTACCCATTGATTCCGCTCATCATATAGTACCCCCAACCACTCATTATCATAAAGATTGAATGTTGCAAGCATCTCTTCCCATTTACTCTCAAATTCAGCTCTTGTCAGACAGTCATAAACTGCATTTTGCATAGCCAACTTTATGGCTTCATACTGAGCATATCTTTTCAACTTCTCCGGAATTTTCTTCATGATATGCCATAAGCACCACCGATGGCGAGCTTGTGGGAACACAATTTCTATAACATTTTGCATAGCTCTACACTGATCAGTTATGATAGCTTTTGGCGGATGATTTGACATGCAATTTAACCATGACTTGAATAGCCAAACAAATGTGTTAGTATCTTCACTAGACAACAATCCACAACCAAGCAAAATGGACTGTCCATGGTGATTAACGCCGACAAATGGAGCAAATGGCATGTCATATTTGTTCGTCAAATAAGTTGTGTCAAATGAAACGACATCTCCAAATGCTTCATAAGTCGCTCGACTCCTTGCATCAGCCCAAAACAAGTTTCTAATGCGAAACTCCTCATCAACATCAATCACATAAAAGAATCTCTCACTATGTGCTTGCATTCTCATAAAATAACTTTGAAGTAATTTGGCATCACCTTCCCCAAGCCTCAACCTTCTAGTTCTCTCAATGTAATTTCTTGCATCTCGCTCGTCAAATGTCAATGACTCGTATCCCCCCGCTTCAACAACCATTGAATGAAAGTTTGTAGACACCCCAATCCCTGCTTGATCATTAATTTCTAATACTCTCTTCACAGGAGTAAGAATTTTCTTATTCATTGCAAAATGAAGTGAGTCGGTGGGAATCAAATCATGATTATGCTCAAGGTTAACTGTGGTTAGTTTATATCTCCCATCCTTTTGTACACTACCTCGTACCCTTGCTATGTAACCAATTTTTGTGGACAAACATAGCTTCAGAGGGTTGACTTCTGATGTCTTTTTTTTCTGCCCCGCTCGAGAACATTCAATTGCAAAGTTTAGCAATTGCCCATCATCTCCAAAATGTTGTGCTCTATGAGCTATAGAAAATCCAACATGCTTAGCATATTTGCCATAAAATGTGTACACCTCTTCCCTTGAGCTAAAACATATACCCTTCTTAGGTTCTTCAACGTGTTCGCCCTCATTTATTAAAGGATTCTCACCAACATTTGAATCAACCTCCATTTTTCCACTTTGCGTACTGAAATAACAATTAAACAAGTATCATTTCTGTAACAATGCCCAAACAAAAATACTGTTTACAGATTATGGAACTAAACTCCATATTTCAGACTTTATATAAACTCTTTACAGATTATGGAACTACACAGTTTACAGATTATGGAACTATTCATAATTGTGAACCAAATTTCATATCTCACATTACTTATCTCACAAAATTACTTATCTCACCAACTTTCATATAAACTATTTACAGATTATGAAACTACACTGTTTACAGATTATGGAACTACACTGTTTACTTATATAACAATTACTCATAAAATAACCACAGTTAATCATAGGTCCAAAATGACAGATTATATTTCATATTATGTTTATAGATTATATTTCAGATTTCATAGGTCCAAAATGACAAATTGATTAGAATTAATTTCAGATTTCCTTCCTTCTACCGAATTTACAATTACAAGTAACTATGTGCATAATATGTTTACACACAAGGAATGACAAATTGATTAGAATTAATTTCAGTAATTTACCTAAAAAACACAACTCTTGTCCAAAATGACAAATTGATTAGAGTTTACAGATTATATTTCAAATTTCAGAATTAGCATATAACTGAAAGAGAACTCAAGTTGGATTAGCATATGAAATTGATTTTTTACCTCATAAACCAGATTGATGGACAGAGACAGAGCAGAGCAGAGCAAAACCAGACAGAGCAAAATTACAGGAATTCTGAGGATAGATGAGAGCGAGTAATCTGATATTGCTCAAAACAATGGCCGTTGTCCAGAATACACTTTTGCAGAAATTCCCGGCGAGCTATGGTGGATGAGGAGGATGGTGGCGAGAGGTGAGGATAGGTGAGGGAAGACAGACGAGGATAGACGAGGATGGCTGCGAGAGTTGAGGATAGACGAGGGAAGACGGGGGAAGACATTCAATTCCCGCTTTTTCCATTTTTTTTTTTTTTTTTTTTTTCAGCTGTGTTTACACATCAGCTGCCACCTCATCACCATGTCACTGTGGGTCGCCATGTCACTGGGGGTCTGTAGCAGGATTGTAGAACAAAATGTAAATTTTTTTTTTTGTTTTGAAAAAAGAAACTAATTTAATAAAAACAAAAATGAAAAAATATATTTGATTTGTAAAAATTATTGCTAACCTCTCAAAAATAAAATTATACAAAAATGATAATTATTTATTATTATTTTTATTTCTTAACCAAATTAATTTTTAGGGAAAATTATTTAAAAGTCCTATTAGGGAGACTTGTGCTACATTTGGTCCCACAAAAAAACTTATGTTCCCATAAGTCCTATGGGCAGTTTCTTGACATATTTACCCTCAATATTAATTGTTAATATCATAATTAATAATAAAACCATATATAGGGAAATTGATATAAACGTAACGTAACGTGACACCTACATGAACGTAACGTGACACCTATACATAACGTGACATCGACATAAACGTAACGTGATATATTTACATAAACGTAACGTAACGTGACACCTACATGAACGTAACGTGACATCTATATAAACGTAACGTGACATATCTACATAAACGTAACGTAACGTAACGTGACATATCTACATAAACGTAACGTAACGTAACGTGACATATCTACATAAACGTAACGTAATGTGACACCAAATATGAACGTAACGTGACACCAATATAAACGTAACGTGACACCTACATAAACGTAACGTAACGTGACACATATATAAACGTAATGTGACATTTACATAAACGTAACGTAATGTGTCACGTTACGTTTCGCAAACTTAATAAGTTTTTATTTTTTTAATCCGTTTGTTTTGAAATAGATATATAATCTTAATATATTTTTATTTTGCATTATTAATTGTAAAATTTAAAAAATTATCAATAATATATGTGAAATCTAAATTAATTAATAAAAATTATAATTTTAAATTAATTTTAAATTATCAGTCCCATTTTTTAGTGCATCATTAATATAAGACACTGTATCATCTTGCTGTAGACAAAAGAAACCCATTCTCAACTGTACCAAGTAAGCAACATAAATTTTGGAAAAGTAAAAGAAACTATCAAAGAATCCTCTGGACATCATGGCCATCAGAAGGGCACATTGACCAGAAAAACGAAGGTTGGATAATTACATCTGCTCGAATTTCACAAAGTGCTTTTAAAAGTAGTAGACGAATTGTTGGATCAAGTTTCTAGGGTTCCTTCAATCTCCTTTTCTTCCTCTCTCTCCTCCTCATCTTCCAGACTCCAATGGCGTCCCTCATCTGCATTTGTTCCCATGCCACGCCGGAGAATCTCCACCTCCTCCGTCGCCGCCGCCACCAGCTCCGGCTGCCTCCGTCGCCCGAGGAAGATTGTGGTGATACTGTTCGCGAAGAAGCTTGTGAAGCAGCACTAGATTTATATCAATTCGGTGGTTGGGAGTGGGCATTTTGGGAAGGTGTGAAAATGGGGTAAAAAGATTAGGATCTTGTGGAATACATTCTTATGAAAATAGGACTTGAGACTCTATAAGAAATTACACAGGACTTAACTTAGCATAAGGTTCTGAAAAAGGACTTATAAATAAGTCTCCCTAATTTTTAATTTTTTTAAAAAAATTTCTAAAACAAGTATTGAGCAACTATTGACTGACTTGACATGATATATTAGCCAAATATCATCATTTCTCTACATAACACAATTAGGGGCATTTTAGTCAGTTTACTATCTCCGTCAACAGCGTTAATTGCAATGGAATAAAATGTAATTTCTAAAACCTTAGGGGGAAATCTATTATTCAACTAAATCTCAAGGGGGTGTAGATTATTTGCCCTTTTTATTATTACTAGTTAGACCTCCACGCGCGTAGTGTGAGCGGTCGAATTATCGTTGATAGAAATAATACAAAAAGGCAAAGATACAACTTTTTTTTAGAAAATCTCCAATATCAAATACACAAATATTTTATATTTTCTACTCTAATCCATCATAACTACATCTTTCACGAAGCTGATTGAAAGGATTGTTTTATGTCATCTCTCTTTTCCTTCTTGCTAACACCAATGCTTATGCAAGTCGAAGTTGAAACGGAAAACAAATCCACTTTCAAACTTTCCCTGTGAAATTAATTGAAAAATAACATTAGTAATTTGTGTGGGTATAGATAATTCTATACAAATGTGAACAACTTCAGAGAACAAAATTGAATCATAATAATCAAATTAACTGAACACACGTGCAAGTGTTATTAGAAAATATGAACAATAAAAAAATTTCTCAGAAGGCAACACATGTAGCCAGGCTTCTAATTCAGGTGCAAGTTAGATGTCATATTTGCCTAATCTCCAAAGTCTATAACATATTGGGCAAAATTGTCCACCCTCTCCTTACCCTGTGAGATGTATATGTGAATGAGTAGACAAACCCAAAATTTTTTTAATCTCAACAATCCAAAACCCGAACATGAAGACCACATAATAGTTCTGGCATAGATGTGTTTCACTACCTATATAAATGCAGTTTAAAACTCTTAAGAGACTCAAAAAATAACTTGTCAACTTTTAGGAGCATACCAGCCAAATCAGGAAAATATAAATGACTACAAAGCAAACATGATTTCTGTTATAAGTTAGCTCCCAATAAGAAATCAAACTCATCTCCACAATATAGTGAAAATAAGTATAACATCTACATATACAAGAAGCGCAAAGTAACCATCCATCCAATTTCTAAGAATGACTAAAAGAGGGATGCATTAAAATTTAAGAGAAATGCAACCAGAAAAGATCGACTCATGATCCATTTCTGAAAAGGCATCTGAATTAAAGCAATATTTTCTTTTCTTATTAGAATAAAAACAATCATCCAAAATAAAATATCAAATCCCCTCCAATATAATTGTCACTGATACAGCATTACCCTCTACTCGACAACCATTCACCAGCTTACTAAGACAGCAAAAATTAAAAGGTGGACAGGATTGGGAACAAAGATAATCAGCCTTTTTATCACAAATAATGCAAGTCAGCCCCAAAAGTCACAATGAATAGAGTATATGATCAACCTTGCATCACCTTTGCAGAAAATACAAGAAAGTAAAATACAAAATTTTTCTTCTATCACAAAAAAATATATAAAACTTTTCTGCTCTCATCATCTACAGCTGTGTGATTTCATTTACTTTAGCATATGTCATCCCCTGATTAGTCTACTGTTTGTATTAGAAAGTTCCAGTTGGCAAGCTCCAAAAAATTTCTTGGAATTTGCTTTGTTGTTTGAAATAAGAAATCTAAAAGCTATGTTGTTTTATTCATCTCTGAGGCATATATATCAACATAAACATATATTGCCAGATTTTATTTCTACTCAGAATTTAAAATCCTCTAGCTAATGGAATACAGTAATCTTAAACTGTTTGTATGACATTTATTTGTGTATGCTGTGAGGATTGATAGTTGGGTAGACAAGAAGGCAGGGTAGGAGGTGGATTAATCCTTTCTGTGGAACTGATAAGACATTTTTTTTTTGTTGTAAGCCACCAACTATTGAATGAAAATAGTGTGCTTTGTGTGATTAATATATATAGTTGGATGGTGTTTCTATGGGTGATAGTTGTCTTTATGTGCTGGAACATTTCTGAATTTTTGCTTTTGTTATCAACAAATGTGAGAGGCTACTGTCTTGTTTATGATAAACTTCTCAATGCAACAGTAACATTAAATAGTGTCACAAACAGCCAAAATCATAAAATCAGAACACATAGTTACAAACAAGATGGAATAAGATTCAAGGGGCAATCATTATTAATTTTAACATATGAAATTTGGCTCATTCTGCTCAAACTTCTTCCATTGTTAGCCATGATTAATAACCACTTGTGGAATATCAGAGGAAGTAACAATATATAAAATCCTAGCGAACAAGCCTATTTCTCCTTAAACCTAGCCTAAGTCTATCTTTAAAATTAAAATGGAAAAAAAAAAAGGGCCTTAAGATTGCTCATTCAGTCAAAGAAGAATAAATTGAGCTAATGAGGATATATTGAGACTAAAAAGACCTCTAATAGAAGGCAATCCTTGGCTAGCTTATAATTGCTATCAGCATGATTTTTAGCCACCACTCTTGTTTGCCCAAAATATGTACCACTTCGCCCAATCATCAGTCTCGTTATAAGGAGCTCCATATAGTTTTATGGTCCCAACCATACATACAAACCAAACTCATAAGACCACAGAAAAGAAAACCATCGAACTCCAGAAAGAGTCGGTCAAATCTGTCCTAAGCTCATCCAAACTCATAACCACAATATAGTCTGCCAAATCTGTTCTAAGCTCATCCAAACTCTCATGAATCCTCAACTCCCCTCTATCTTTATGAACCCTTGAAAGAGTTCAGCTTATTTCTAATGACTTATGATAAAGGTGGAAAAAAAATATATTTTGTAGGATGAAGAGAGGGCAAAGTTACGAAAGAAAGATCAAACAATTGCAAAAAAATTAGAAAGAGCATACCTGATCCGGAATCAACACACCATAGCATTTTGAAATTGATTTGGTAAAATCAGAAATCAATGGATACTTTAGATCACCAAGCTCCCCAGATTTTCTATCTGTTTGGACCCATGCAAAATGGGAGAACTACACAAAGAATAACATAAAATCATCATGATTCACAATGCAAATTAAGATTTCCTAAAATGACAGCAACCAACAGGAAAATGGAACGACTACACAGTTAGTGGAACCACAGATAATCTCAACTTACTGAACCAAAAATGTCCTACTCGTCTCACTTCAAAAAGGACCATTGGGTAATTAATTATTGAAGAAACTCTGGACTCTGGTTTTCTACTCTCTCCTCTAAAAAGGTGAAGGACGAAGGACCCTTCAAAACAAAACCAGACACTCTCTTCCTGACCCCGCCCCTAGCAACCATAACCAAAGGCCCATCAAATTAACCCATCCTCCTCATATCCTAACAAAGCTGGGTCAGCAAAGAATAGAAAAAGAAAATAATATGGCACATAATATATAACCAACTAATGAGAAAAAGAAAACAGAAAAATTAAGGGTGGAGCGAGCCAAACCAAAGAGCAGATGTGGTGATTGATGGCTAATTGATGAAAATGGACATGATTGTGGCAATGATTTGTATGGCAACAAATATTAGGACTGCGAGATGATGTTAAAGATCACAATGAGTGGTAACAGCATGCATACAGGTTAATGAAGATGACGGAAATAAGTAACTGCAATGAAGGTTGTGTGTTGTTGATCTTGATGTAAAAGCCTACATGCAGTGCCTAAAAGTATGATACCAAGGCAACAAAAACTAAGAGACTGGATAGAAAAAGGTAGAAGATGAGCAGGGTTTTTTTACTCCTACTTAATGATCCACTCATAAAAAAGGCCCCAATAAAATATTTAGAATTCAGGAAAAAAAGGTAGAATTTGCCTAATTAAATTGGCAACATTGTGCAGCTAAAAGTGAGGTCTAAGCAACCCAAAGTCAAATTGCTAAAAGAAATAAGGATTAAGACACAGGAGGAAAAAATAGAATAATGTCCATGATACACAAACATTGAAATTGACCCTCTTAGTTAATATAATTATATTTCTTTTCTTTTCTTTTCAAATTTATGGTGGATACATCACCCCTAGAATTGGATTCTCCCTTGATTACGTAATAATTCGCTTTTATTATGATTACTTTGAGGTTTACAATACAAATCATTCACAATACAAAGGTTCACACAAATTAAGCTACATAGAGCAATGTTTTACAATTACAGAAGAAAAAAATTACATATCAGTAGTGCTTAAAAAAAATATTTACCAACAAGTAAGAAGGATTATAGACATTAATAATTATAATTATAATTTTTTCACCATTGTGTAAAGAACATAGGTTAGACCACACATAAATCAACTTTAAAAACCGAACTTGCAAAGAAACACCGCTATATTCACTTAAATCAACATACATGTCTTTGATATATATGAACAAAATGTCACAAGAATTCAACTTTTACCATTTTTTAGTCTCCAAATTCTAATATTTAATTTAGAAAGAGATTCCAAACTTGTCTGGGTTACTTAATGGTTCTATCAAAAATTTGAATGACAAGTCTAACAAAAGTTGTAAGGCAAGCCCTATTGACCTCCAAAAATCATTGGTAACATTTTATCCATATCGAGTGTATCAATACAGTTTGATGCACGTAATGTTGTAAATCTTCTGAATCTAATTTCTTCATCATCATATCATTTATCTTTCAGTCTAATTTCATTTTTATATTGATTATCTTTGAAAGAAATGCTTGGGTTTGTAACTTATAATGCCATAGTTAGCACTTAATTCAAAGCCATAATCATATATCCAATAGATAAGAAAATTTAACACCACATACCCATCTCTGTCTGACTACTACACCAAACCTACTAAAATTATCCCAGAGAACTGTCTGGACTTGGACTGCCCATTAAAATAAACATCACAGAAGATCTGATCTATAGCACAACTAAATAAATATTTTTAAATAAAAATAACCTACAAATAGACATAATTTCTCCAAATAAGATAACAAAAACCCATCAAAATAATTTCTCCAAACTGTCATCTAATTCAACTATTCCAAAATTTCATTCTTTTCCCATAAATTCTCAATAACCAAACAAAGATAAAATTTATGAAATGAACCAAAACATGATACAGATCAAATCAAACCCATCAAATAAGATAAGAAAACAAAAACCCATCAAAATAGTTTCTCGAAAATGTCATGTAATCCAACAATTCCAAAAGTTTCACTTCTTTTCCCACAAATTCTCAGTAGCCCAACAAAATATACAAATATATATGTAGAATTAACAAAACCAGAAACAAAATCCATAACTTGCAAGGTGGGTGTAGGGCAAACAAACCCATCATTCACAAGCGAAATATTGGAAGACATAGGAGTACTATTCAATCCAACACCAAACTGGGTACCCACCAAATCGATCTGCGCCGACATCTGAGTCATATCTCCGGCGGTCTTGAGATCCGTGCTCCAGTACCTAGCAGAAACGGTGCTCGGGTACCGTTTCCATGTTCCCTCTCTGCTTTGATTTTCAAAGTTTGAATTTACACTTTGGGAACTTAGTAGAGACAAAAAAAAAAAAAATGATTAAGTTATTAAGTTGTAACGCAGGGGTGGGTGGCATTGTGGTTAAGACTTGGGGTTTAAGCCTCAAGGTCACAGGTTCAATTCTCTCTCCCTGGGCCAATCTCTTGGGCAAACCACAGTTGGTTAGGAGGTTGGACCTCAAGTTGTCTAATCAGCACTTGGTGTGGGTTCAATGCTCCCCCGCTGTGCAAGTCTTGACTTAAGCGGAGCTTGTCTTGGGAGGTCGGGGCAAGTTCCCAAGTTATAGTCTTCTCGCTCGGAACGGCTAACAGGACACCCTGGTGATCTCTGTAAGGGGCGCTGCCTTGGACCTGCGGGAGGGTAGGGAGGATTTTCCTGTAACAAAAAGGAAAAAAAAAAGAAAAAAAAAAAGTTATTAAGTTGTAAGAGAAGAAAAGAAATGATTGTGATGTCTCATCTTTTTGTTTGGTTAGATTTCATAAGGGAAAATAAAATAAAATATTTTATGTTATATTATTAAAATAACCTTTTTATATTTTCAATCTTTTTATTTCTTTTATTTTTACAAAGACAAAATTAATATTATAAAAATATTGGTTTCTTTTCTCTCCCAATCTTTTCATTTTTGGGAAGATTGAAAATAAGGGTTATAAGATAAATGAGTTTCTCTCCGTTTCTTTCCATTTATTCACATTTCTCTCCACTTAAGTTATCCAAACAAGTAAAAGAAATACATATCTCTCCATTTCTTTTCTTTTCTTTTCTTTCCAAATCACTCAATCCAAACATAACGGGAGGAGGTTTGATCTGCGTTGACGTTTTCAAAGTCATCACCGAAACAAGGACCTTCAAGAAGGGAGAGATGGTGGCCTCCGATTGATCGGTCAATTGGGTTGCAGGTGTTGAGGACTGTGGTGTTTGTTTTCAACCAACTAAACACAGATATTAATCACCGCCCGGATAAATTGTAATAAAAAATTATTTGCAGGGCAATTTGGAAATAGAGAGTATATTTGGAGGGCATTTCTGGAAACTGAAGTATTAGACTCATCAATTGAGTTTTGCCACTTTTATATATGTTTATAGATTTATAAATTTATCGATGTAGATTATGATGCATAAATAACTTCAATAAGCTTAAATAATTTGATCATCAAGAAATGGAGAGAGAAGTGTTTTTAACTTCTGCTACCTTCAACTTGTTAAAAGCATAACTAAACAGGCTCGTTGTCTTTCAAGTAAATTTTTTTTTTCATTAGTGCTTAGGATTTTATCCGACTAATTTTCTAGATACATGTAAACTCCCACCTCATATGTGTCTGATAATTATCTAAGGGGTAATTTCTGTTACCCAAAAGGCAACTTAACGGATGATTATCACAATTATATTAGATAAATATCACATTAAATAGGAAACAAAGAGATTTAAGGAACAGAATGCAGACAAGATTTATAGTGGTTTGGCTTCAGCCAAGCCTACGTCCACTCCTTAAGCTTCACTTGAGATTTTTCACTATTCTTCTAACTTCATAGGGGTACTAGCAACCTCTCACAGATTGAGCAATCCTCCACAAATTTACACAGACGGTTCAAGTCTTTAGAACCTTGCATACGTTAGGTGATTCTCAATCTCTCAAGGAATCAAGAAAGATGAGTGTACTACATTCTTACAATATTGTGATGAAGGTTTTTGCTCTCCAAGAAAGCTATAAGGAAAATCTCACAGAAAAATATAAGATATTGAATCTCAGATTTTTCTGTAAAACCTCTCAAAGGTTGATAAGCATAAAGCTTAAGCTCGGTGTATGATTGCTGAAGAAAAATGGAACAAGAATGAAGAACTCTTCAGATTCTCAAAGAATAGAGAGTAGGAGATTGATGAAGAATGAGAAAGATTTTCTAGCTCGTGGTTCTGCTCTCTGTTGTTTCTGCTCTTCACATCAGAGCTCTGTATATAACAGAGTTCAGTGCTTTGCTATCTCTAACAAGCCCATCCTCTTCTTCCCGTTGAGGAGATGGGATGGTGATGGATGAGATAATAAATAAAACTTTGTTAAGAGAATCTCTACTGCCCATGTGAGTTTTGCCCATTGAATGATGGATGAATGATACAAAATCATTCTTTTTCAGCTCTCAGCATCTGTCTGATTCAGTGAGCTCTGTATAGTGTGGTCGTCCATCTAGATGTCCAGAGTGAACATTTACACTGAGTGGTTGTCCCGCCAGTTGTCCTCTCAGTCAACTAGTCAAGTCTCAATCGAGTAGGGTGATGGCCACTGTCGACAAGCTCTCTTTGTGTGCAAAACTGGACCAAAATGCACCACCGGTTGACCCCCCGGTCGACCGGATGACCAGTCGGTTGACCACCAACCTCCTTTGTTTGTTGCTTCTGCTGCTGCTTTAGTTGCCTGGTTCATTGCCTGTTTAAGCTTTAATTTTGGTCTCCAATGAATGTAAATAAGATCAAGAGAGGGTAAATTATGATGAATAAATTAGATGATAAGATTTCAATTATAATTGACATTTTAAAATAAATCAAAAAAATATATTAATAATCATCAAAATTCATTATTTCTAACAATCTCTCTTTTTTTGATGATGGCACTCAAGGATGTTTTGATTTGTTTGGAGTGAAGAAAAACTCTCTCTCAAGTCATGCTCTCCCTGAATGATTGCTTATTCTAAGTAGATAAAACATGTTAGCACAATAGCAATTAATATCAATAACCTGTAAGACATGATTATCAATAAGAATAGCATGATAATTTAGGAAAAACATGAGTAAAGCAAACTAAGATAGTTAGGATAATTTAAAGTTTGCAAAGGTTAAGATACCAAAACAACTAACTAGAAAGATTAAAATAAAAATAGAGCCAATGTTTCCATGTCTCTCCCCCTGAGGAAAACATCCTACTCTTTCTCTCCCCCTGTAACATTATCAAAATCAAAGAGGGTGAAAACTATAGGTGACAAGGTTGGCACTACTTAGAATCAGGTGGTGGTGGAGGGAAGTAGTACTGATAAATGGCATCCACTCGGTGCTCAATATGATCAATGCGTGTGTTCAGTTCTTGATGTCGATTGCTATTGTCCACCCAAAAGTCACCAAACAGTTGAATCAAAGAATTCTGAGCATTTCCAAATTCAACCATTTGAGTGGCCATTTGTTGTTCCCATTGAAGTCTTTGATTGTACCGTTCTTGTTCCATGGCCATAAAATCAGTCCAAAAAGCAGGCGGCTGAGGTGGTGGCATGGCATCCTGATGATGTTCTTCAGGATCCTCCATTGGTGCATCTGGAGCATTTAGACTATTAAGTAATACATCACCGCCTCCAGCTCGGTTGAGTGTATATTCTGAAATATCAGAATCTATTTTTGATTCCGCCTCACCCAAAATTTTGATTTTAAAGTGCTTTAGAATGTTGGTCAAAAGTGCTCCAAAAGCTAATGATTTTCCCCGAGTGATAGAGACAAGATCCATTTCTCTCATAATTATAAAGCTCAAATCCACACTCCGTTCAACTTCAAAACAATAAAGCAGGCAAGCGTTAAAAGTAGGAACAACATCATAGTGACCAGCCTTGGGAGTGACATTCTCTAATAAAAATCGATGGAGAATGCGAAGATGAGGTTTTAGGTGTTTGGCATGTAAATTGGAACCAGTCACTTTGTCAATGCAAATAGTGGAATAAACCTTAGAAATATCACCAACCACTTGAGCCATTTGAGCTTCAGTTTGGAAATAAATTTTATTTTCACTTTGCTTAACTCCAAGAATTTGTGCCAAAGTTGGGATGTTAAATTTAATATGTTTTCCTTTAACATATGATATAACAGTGTAGTCTTCCTCTTCTTAATTCGTATGTTTGAAATGTAAATAGAAGAGAGACACGAGACGTGGATATACCTTCTGGGGCAAATTTACCAAATTTTGCCATCCCATGGCTGCAAGCTTATTGACCAACAGAGCATCATATTTTTGGGCAAGATTTACTCTTCTACCTGAAATGATAGACCTGCTGAGCATGGCGGGAAAAGCTTTTCATGAGCCAAGGACAGGAACTTAGATGTGGGATATTCTTGTTGAGGGTTTGAGGATTGTCCTGTTTCTCTTGCTCTAGGTTTCTTGGTTCTAGAAGCCATGACCTTTTTCTATAAATTAAACCATGAAAATAACAAGCAATGGGAAGCTTAGTATACCTCAGATAATCAAACAAGAAATCAAGTTATGTAATAATTTCTAAATTTTGCTAATGTGGATAGAAAAATATACATAACAGGAATTATGAGGGTGAAACAATATTCAGCAAAAGGTTTATCAATAGGTTGAAAATTTGTAAGAACCTAATCCAATCAATATTGTAGTACTTAAATCTAGAATGTCCAATGATGGTAAATGCTAAACAGTTTAAGCATCAAAAAATTTAGAATGAATAATTTCTAGTAATGAAATAAAGTGAGGATTGGAATTTTATTTAGAAATTCTTCTTCTGATCTATTGATTTTTAGGCAAAGTTTTGATGTTTAACAGCAAATAATGAAGATCCCTAACATGGAGGTTCAATCAAGAGCACAAATCAATGGTGATAATCTTAAGCATGAAAAATTCATGTTATTTTAAGCAATCAACTCAATGAACAAGCATGAATCACAGTGATATGTGAGTATTACATCAATATGAGCAACATTCAACAGTTAGAACGTAGAGATACTGCGATATAATCCCTACGGCAAACTCATGGATTCAAGCAAAGATGGGAATGAAATGCAGTGAAATTTACCTGATATTCACAGGAATGTGATTTGAAAGAGGGTTTTGAGAGTTTTGGGTTTGAGGGCTTTGAGAGTTGAAGAGATAGAAAGGGGCAGAGATAGGGTTGAGAGGGCTTTAAGAGAGGCTGAAATCTGCTCACGTGACTCACCGGTTGACCGCCTGGTTGTCCTCCCGGACGACCGGTTGATGTCCGGCTGTCTTGCTTTGGTGCTGAAGTGCCTGTTCTGCTTATTCAATAACTCAAAGACAATGTGCAAGAGTTGTGTGGTGATGAATTTGAAGACTTCGAGTTATGAAATAGAGATTCAACATACAATTTACCATTCAAACAAACTGAATGAATGTACTGGCATAACAATAACCTTGCTTGTTTCCACTATTAAAAAAAAACACTTTTTAAAAAAAATTTCTTTTTTTTTGTGTTTTTTTGTTGGTTAGTGAATTTTTTAAATATTTTAAACAATTTTTTTACTTTTTAGACACACCTAACATAAATACACTTAAAAAGTAAAAAAAATTATAAAAAAAATCTTTTAAAAATTCACTAAATACCAAAAATACAAAAAAATACAAGAATTCAGTACATTTTTTATATTTTTATGTATTTATTAATTTTTTAAAATATTTTTTCACAAATTTTTTACTTTTTAGATATATCTAAGTAAGGTGCATCTACAAAAGTAAAAAAAATGTTTAAAATTTAAAAAATATTCACTAAAAACAAAAAAACACGAAAATCAAAAAAGTTAATTTTCAAAAAACTTAATTCAGAAAACTTAAACCAAACACACTGAATGGAGTTGGTGGTTGGATGAAGTGACTGTTGTAAGTGAGAGTTAGGAAGAAAAAATTATGAAACAACAATGAATAGCTATCACTATGTTTGGATTGAGTGATTTGGAGGGAAAAGAAAAGAACTTGTTTGGATAATTTAAGTGGAGAGAAATCCATTTTTCTTATCACCCTCATTTTCAATTTTTCCAAAAGTAGAGAGATTGTGAGAGAAAAGAAATCAACGGATTCTAATATTTTTATAATATCAATTTTGCCCCTGTAAAAATAAAAGAAATAAAATGATTGACACCTTTGTCTTTAAGGGCTTTTTATATCCAGCATAAGGACTTTTGGTAATATAACATGAAACAGTTTTTTATTTATTTATTTTCTCTTATGAAATCTAACCAAACAAGAAGGAGAGAGATCACAATAATTTCATTTATTTTATTTCTTACTTATCTAAACAAAAATGAGAGAAATCACAATTATTTATTTTATTTTATTTCTTACTTATCCAAACAAAGAAAGAGAGAAATCATAATAATTTATTTTCGTTTATTTTCTCTTATAACTTAAGTAATCATTTTTTTTTTCTTTTCCCTCCTAGTTCACAAACATAGTGTACAAGTCCAAGCAAGGTGAAAACAAGTTACATAATAGAATTACTCATTAGGAAAATAAATGAAGATAATTTTTTTTAAAAAAAAATGTGTGAGTGATTTTTTGATAGCATTCAAATGAGATGAATATTTTCACATTAATATAATAGTACACATACCTCAAATTTTGTAAAAATTCAGTTTCACAGTCACACAAAACTAGTAGATGGAATTTGACATTCCAAGTTCACCATAATTGGGTGATGGGTTTGGTTGATCGTGATGTTTTGACTTTTATAAATTTTGTGAAGGATTTGATTAATTAGTTTTGTTTGGGCCTGATGTGGAGCAGATTTATTTTTTCTTTGTATTTCTTGCTTCGCATTGATACTTTTCTAATAATTTTTGATTATTTATCAAAAATAAAAAAATAAAAAACACGACGACAAAAGGAAAAATAAATATATTACAATATATAAAGCTTGCACCCAAAAGAAGGGAAACTATTGTACCAAATTAGACTAATCAAAGGAGAAAGACAAAAAAAATTCAAATTGGAAAAAGAGAACAACCTTACTCCCCAAAGGTGCCATTTTTTTGGGGCGAAATGTCCTTTGGTTCCTATTTGCAAATAAAATAACAAATAGAGGTGTAAATAATTAATCAATATAGGTTGAGGATTAGTAAACTTGTCAAGGATTGATAGCAAATTTAACACTAAAGGATAATTCACACTTAAGTACCGTCAACACTGACATTTTTTGTTTATGGAAATTGCCTAGAGGCTTGGGCCTTGTTTGATTTGTCTCTTGAGAGATAATTTTTGTGAATTGAAATAAAAATTCAAAATTATTTTTTTCTTTATTACACATCAATCAATCATTTTTTCTCTTTTCTTTCTCCTTCTCTCACATTTTACACATCGATCAATCACTTTTTCTTTTACACCCATCTATTCAATTGCAAAAAAAAAAAAAAAAAAAAAAAAAAAAAAAAAAAAAAATCATCCCAAACCCCAAAACTATATTCAAAACATACAACCAAATAAATTTTCAAATTTTGTAAACTCTTTCAAAAAAATTATTTTTTAAAATTGTTTCACAAACACAAACCAAATGTGGTCTGATCTCTTAGAGTTAGATTGCTTCTTTTAGGCAACATATGCCAGTACGTATATACTTCCATCATCTTTAGGATTAAGTGTTTCATACCACCATTCAGAACAACAATAAGTGCTTTTCATAAACAAATCAACAATTTCAAACACAGTTACAAGAGAAAGAAATTTGGTAAGTGAACATCATCAATCAAGACAATATTAAAACCTCCAAAAGAATTTAAATGCTAAATGCTACAAGTATAAAGGGAAAAAAAGAGGATTTTATACTTTACATCATGGAAATTACTAGAGAATATAGTGTTGTTATCTATTGTTTGATTTCTTTTTAAGTGTTCTATAAATATACGACTGCTTCACCGCATATATCTCCCTTAATATTTAGCAATATTATATACCACTCATTGAAGATGTCTTGAAGTGAATACACAGAGAGAGATATATAAGCCCTACTACACCAACACATTTATGGTCATATTATAATTCAAAACATTACATATTTAAATGGCGATATCATATTGAGGAAAAGTAAACCCATGTTAATGACTACTAGATTACTTTTATACGAGGCTGAGAATGGGAAATAACTCACACAACGAGCCTCTAAGAATTCTATCACTACCTAATGGGTTATGCCTAGAAAACTGGTAAACCCCAGTTTAATATTTTTTTTTCCCAAGGCAGTAACTCATGCAAGCCAAGATAGCATTTCAAATACCAAAACCCATTTTAGCATCTTCCTTAAATCAGATATTAGGAAACATTGACCGAAATCATTGTTGGTTTTACTAACAGCAGAAACATATTAGGCAAGCATTTCGGTCCCTGCTTTCTAAAACCTAATTATGGTTAGATTAAAGTCCAAATCAGCAAAGCGTGCATAAGAATTCATCACCCCAAAAAAAATGAAAAGAAAAAGAAAAGAGAAGCAAAGAACACCATATACAGAATACATATATTGTGAAAAGCAAAATTCAGTAATGATTGATAGGAAACACACATCGAATTGAAATATGAGATTTTCCAAGCAATCAAAAGAGTTAGTACATGCATAAAGTTCAACCACATATATGATTGAATCTTGATATATACCCCAATCATTAGCTCATATATGCTCATTGAAGAGGTTGTAAAGTGAATTTACAGAGAAAAAGATTGTTGGGATCGGGGATCCCGCCCAAGACCTTATAGAAATTATAACAACCAGAAAACATACACCCACACAGAAAGAGACACAATATTTAACGTGGTTCGGCAATAATGCCTACGTCCACGGGAGAGTAACCGTATACCATTTATGGAGAGATTACAGAAATATTACAGAGAAGAAACTCACACTATTCTCACTCACCCATTCACCCGTCTCCCTCGCTCACACCGAGGGAGACGGTTTCTCACATCTCTCACACTCTTTGTTCTTGGTTTTCTTTCTCTCTCATTTTCTTCCTCTCTATTCCACCTCTATTTATACAGCTTGTTGAGAAGAAGAAGACAGCAGCTGAGAGTGGGTTCAACCACCCCACCATTTGGTGGGTGCAACTTAATGCTTACACCACTCTCTCTAAGTGCACCACTCTCTCTAAGTGCTCCACTCTCTTTAGTGGGTTATTCCACTCACAAGGGGTGATCTAACAAATCACCCCCTCAACCCTTGTGAGATGATCCACTACACACACAGCTGCTAATCTTGTCACGCCCAAGAAAACAATAGAATCTTCATCTCCTCACTGAGACGCTGCATCTCCTGAAGCTAGAGATAATACACCAGAGATACAAGAGGAGGAGGGAATCCTACATCCTCAACTCAACTCACACCACTCTCTGATTTGGAGAGAGCCTCTGCTCCTATCTCCCACAAATCTCTTCCACGCTTCCTGTCTTGGATGTCTTCACCTGCTATGCTTGAACTGGCGTAACCAAGATATCCGACACCCCCTGATTGGATGTCCTGCACCCCCTGCTGAGATGCCCTTGACTGTCATGCCTTATCTCTTTGCATGACCAAAACTGGAGCAACAGAAAACTCTTCATTTGTCTGGTCAAAGTTCCTGGTTTTCTTTGCTCGGAGTTTCCCTTGAATTATCCTGAACTATCAGCATTTGCCCTTTGCACTCTTGAACAACTTCCCAGCGTTTCCACACACTTATTGTTCATGCCTTTTGCAATCCCTGATCTCCAGTTCAGCGATACACGTTACCTGCGTATCTATCACTTGTACTACCGGATAATGGCTGACAGTAGCTCTTTCTTCCAAAGCAACTTCAACAAATTTGTACAAGTCACCAACTATGCAACACCTAGCATAGTACCCACACCCATATTCTTGAGTGCTCATCGTGGCTCCATCTCTCCTCCTGCGCTCGAGCTCGCCTGAGAGATCCGCAACAACTCTGTTTCATTAAGAGGTGCGTTCGCTGCCACAGAATCAAAACCGATACCATAACCCAGGTATCCAACCATTCAGTCAAAACTGAATACCATCTGCTGTACAAAACACAAGCGCTTTTTCCAAAAAACACAGCAGATTCCATTGCTCAAAATCACATTGAGCCAATGCAAAGAACATGCAGAACCAATCGAGCTAGCTCTTCGATTTTCTGCAACTCAAGCTCCACCATAGTGCCAAGTTCCGATTTCCATAGGCGCCAAACAAGTTGTCCTTGACAACTCCAAACAAAACATGGTGAGCAACCCGCTTGAACCAATGCTGAGGAGACTAACCAAAAAAGGGGCTTCAAATTCTCCGTCAAAGCAACTTCGAAAGCGGTACCAAAAACATCATGTCCGATCAACCATCGAACACAATACTGCTCTCTTCAAGCTCGAATTAATCAAGAGAGCCAAACAAATTCTCCGAGAACTGAGGCAAGTTCTCTATCAAACAAAACTGGACTGTGGACGTAGTTAGGCTCTAACCAGTTCAGAAGTATCGGAACAAACTTCAAATGAACTTACAAAATACCAAGAGCCAAAAATTCTGAAGTGTCGAGCAAACTCCAGATTCCTTCAACTGCCATTTCAACCGGCAAACACAAGATGATGCACCATCTTCACAGTTGCCAAAAACCGCCCAAAGGCGCGTGCACCGTAAATGCACAACTCCAACAGTCCCCGCTGACTCCACCGAGTCTGCAAACGATCTATCCCCTCCAAATCCAACGGTAGATTAAGGGATGGATCCTAACACATGAGATTCAAAATCACCATCTTCACGTTTCTCCGCAACAATCTCTTCCAAACTTCAATGAACACCAACGGTCAAACCGCTTCCAAAGAAGCAAACACCCGGAGCCTGAATCGTCACCCAGACTACCAATAGCTGATGTCTTCGAATATGGAACAGATTGTGAAAATGAAAATCCACAAGAAGAAGAAACAATAAAGTCTCACAAACCGGAGACACCCCTGGATCTAATCAGACACGATCATAGATCCCAGCTGTGATAATGAATCTCAATAAACCACGACTCTGAAAGTCGCCAATAATCCGTGAAAGACCGCCAACAACAATGCCTCCAATAGACATTGAACAAAAAATGCCAAAGCTCCACCAAGATCTGAAGTAGATTTTCACACCTTCTTCAAATCGACAAATGTGGAAAAACTCCACCAAGATCTGAAGTAGATTGTCACACCTTCTTCAAATCGACAAATGCGGAAACCAAGGCTTCACCAGATGCGAGTCTTCCAACAACGATCCATGAAGGATCTCCAACGCCTCCACAGAGGCCAATGCCAATAAAGTACTACCATTTGGACTTATTACATATGCCAAATCTCCATAGTACACTCTGCCAATGCTGGTTCTCTCTATCCCCTAGAGAAAAACCCAATGAACTCTAAAGTTCTGCAACTAACCCAAGAGTCTCCAAATGAACTGATAACTTTTGCAACTGACTCTGAAAGGTCTTCAATTGGCTTCCAATTGGCTTCAACCGGGTGAACAAAATAAATCACCCCCATCACCCACATGGATGATAAAACACCGTTGTACAAATATGCCTCAATTCCACTGAGCATCCAGAGTGAATCTGCACCTCCTACTTGGAATGTCTTCAACCGCGACACATCATTTTGTATGGCTCGCACCTCTATCACCAGGTACTTGCATCCTCCAATAGAATGCTCACCATTTCCCTGTTGAGGTGACTTCACCCAAACTCTCTGGGTGCCCGTCGCGACTTCACTGCCACGAACCAGATTCAGGACAAAGAAAGAGATTTGCCTCTCCCTGGGTGCGCACTGCAGCGTCTTATCCCTTTCAATTTCTTTGTCTGGAGCTTTCTTCTGTGAACTAGTTGTTGCTGCTAGGCCAAAATCCGGCACACTGCACCTTTGTACGATTCTGCTACGCACTCTTGCACTGTTGTATATCTGCACCTTGTATGACATTCCTGTATACTCATCTGTGCTATTGTGGCTACGTGCTCCTACACCTTATGTGTGTACTGCTGCAGCTGTTGCCTTTCTACGTTCACATACTACCAGTACTTCTTGTATTATGTTTGACAGTAGCTCCAACTGCCACAACATTCCTCTGAGCCTGCACTAGTTGCCAAACATCTATCTGATGAAGTGGACTTTTCTTCTGATTGAACCAGATCCTCCAATGACATCAACAACCAGGAAAGTTCCCAGGAAAGACTGGTGGGGTCACAATCGGTCCCACTTAAGAACCAGTCTCCTTAGACAGTGTCTTTTTGACAGAACTTTCCTAGACATTGTTGATCTTGAGATAATCATGTGCAATTCTTCTGATCGCCCTTGACCAATCCTGATCTCCATTGATTTGCCATTTGATTAAGCCTGATCTCCTTTGGTCTTCAATGATCTATCTCGATCTGTATCTGGTTGTCCAATCTGGTTAGAATCAGCCCATTCTAACCTCTTCAGTGAATCTGCAGCGTTCCACAATATCCGGCAACCTTCCTTTGACTATTAAAGATGACAAACTCCATGTTTTAACAGTCTTTTTAAAAATTGTTCAGAATTTCACCATTCTGACCTTGCGGTTGCGTCCGGAACGGTCCGATTAGCTAGGACCAATCATCGCTGCACTTCCGGGGACCTCACTGAAAACTTTCTCCAAAACTGGACAAAATTGCAAATTTCCCAAACACTGGGACCAAACTGTAATTTCACAAACTACAGGGGTCAAAATTGCAATTTTCAAAACATCAGGAATATTCTGTGTTCCAACAGAATATTTCGTTTGCCGCACTACCGCCGTCTGTCACTTTAATCTGCCCTCTTTTTATAGAAACTCCAATTCCAAAATCTGACCGTACGGATGTGTCCGGAATACTCCAAATAGTTCAAAACCACTATTGGATCACCAAAAACGGACTCCGAATGGCTTAGATCTAGCCAGAACATTTTGTACGCCTCAGATCTGCGGCTGCACCTTAGCCGCGAAGCACCGGATCCGACCTCCTGCGGCTGCACCATTAGCCGCGTCACACTGGATCTCTTTCTCTGTGCTGACGTGGCATCCACGTGGCAGCCCCTACCTGGCCCACGGTGCCACGTGTCGATGACGTGGCACGCCACACGTCGATGACGTGGCTGGCCACGTGGCGTTGACTGGCTGGCCATGTGGCGTTGACTTGATGACGTGGCGCACTGACCAGGCGTGCGCGTGGGCATGGCGCGTGTCCTCCACGCGCGGCCTCCCCCACTCGTGTTCCTCCTCTGCGCGCGCGTGGCTCGCGTGCGAGCGCGTGATATGACGCGCCGGCAGCTCTCTCGGCGCGTGTGGCGCGTGTCTGCGAGTGGGACTCACGCTCCACCTTCTAGGGGCGCGTGAAGGGCGTCCGGCCTCCTCTGGGTGTCTGCTTTATGTTTCTGGACTCCTCTCGTCGAGCCCTTGCTCCTGGTATGCTCAAAACCTGATTTCGAGCAATCCGATTTCTGGGCAGTTTCAAGGAACACACTGTTTTTGTTCCGAAACGCCACCGACGAGGCTCTGATACCACTTGTTGGGATCGGGGATCCCGCCCAAGACCTTATAGAAATTATAACAACCAGAAAACATACACCCACATAGAAAGAGACACAATATTTAACGTGGTTCGGCAATAATGCCTACGTCCACGGGAGAGTAACCGTATACCATTTATGGAGAGATTACAGAAATATTACAGAGGAGAAACTCACACTATTCTCACTCACTCATTCACCCGTCTCCCTCGCTCAAACCGAGGGAGACGGTTTCTCACATCTCTCACACTCTTTGTTCTTGGTTTTCTTTCTCTCTCATTTTCTTCCTCTCTATTCCACCTCTATTTATACAGCTTGTTGAGAAGAAGAAGACAACAGCTGAGAGTGGGTTCAACCACCCCACCATTTGGTGGGTGCAACTTAATGCTTACACCACTCTCTCTAAGTGCACCACTCTCTCTAAGTGCTCTACTCTCTTTAGTGGGTTATTCCACTCACAAGGGGTGATCCAACAAAGATATGAAGAGGCCCTACTAAACCCACACACTTGGGATCATATACTATTGAGTCTATGACTCAAATCATTAGAAATACTTAATTCATATCTTACACCATTCACAGGAGGAAAAGTAAACTTGAGTCAGTGAGTGACTACCAAATTAATTTTGTATGAGGCTGTGAATGGAAAAACAACTCATACACAAATGTTCATCCAAGAATTCCACAAGTACCACAAACCCTCAAGATGGCCAAGTCAAACACTATCAACCCATGTATGTATGTGTGTTCCTGTAGGAATTTGGAAAACAATAAAGAAACTAGTTTTGGCTTGCTGAAACACAATCATAGTGAGTGAGAATCTTTAATCCCTGCTATCTAGGACCAAATTATGGTGAGAATTAAAGTTTAAATCAACAAACATAGAACATTTCATCACTCAAAAATTAGATGTGATATTAATATTTATCAAAACCAATAGAGATATCAATAAGAAAAGTGAAACCCAGAAAAATAGATTTGATATTAATATTTATCAAAACCAATACATATATCAATAAGAAAAGTGAAACCCAGAAAAATAGATCTGATATAAATGATCATAGAAGATCCATATGCACATCATGAATTGGAAAAATTAATTGAAATCCTTAGATTACCTGCCCAGACCAAGGAGTCTCTATTTTTCTGTACATTTTTTTATAAAAAATTATTAAAATAGCGTCTTTTAGGAGTGCCCAACATAGGCTCTGTTTGGTTTAGTTTTTGAATTGAGTTTCGAGTTATATTTTGAAACTGTGTTTGGTTGTGTTTTCAAACCATGGTTCTACACCTTGATTCAAGTATGATGTTTGGAACGTGTTCTGAAATCACGTTTCCAAAGCTCTGCACAAAACACTCTGTCTCAGACGCGGTTTTCGGAATTTTTTTTTTTCAAATTTGACTTTACCGATCGTCCCACCGGTTGGCTGGCCAGTTGACCGGAACAGTGAATTTTTTTTTTTTTTGCAATTAACATATGTTAATTTTTATATATTCGAAAAAAATAATTTCTGAATTTTTAAATATTTTTTATGCGTTTTAATAGAATTTTGAGTTGTATGTTTGGTTATGAGTTGTAAGTTTTTGTATCAAATATCATATGTTACATCAAAAATTTCCCACTCAATTCAAAACTCTTTTCAAAACTCTTCACCGAACAAATTTTCCACACTCAAATCATAATTCTAAAACTCACAAACTCAAAATACAACTCATACTCTCAAATCATATTTACAAAACTTTACCAAACGCAAAAGTTTTTGAAATAAGTTTTAAAAAGAGAATACTTGTTTTTTTTTATCAGCAGAAAAAGAATTTTATTGATGAAAAGCATACAAAGTATGATACAAAACATCAATAAAGAGGAATGTGCAAAAAGTATCACAGACATACATCAAGATCCCAACCAGGTTAGCACCGAGATGCACACCAAATCGTCACTAGCTTTTATAAATGACCATCAGGGAGGGGTTGTCAGTGTAATTTACCCTTTAATAATATGAGGGGACATCAGTGAAAAGAGAATACTTGTTTGATTATTATGAGTTTTCAAAAAAGTTTTGAAAAGAGTTTTGAATTTTGAATTGTATTTTGAAATTGTTTGGGGTTTATTTTTGTAAAATATTTTAAAATCTTCTTAATTTTATTTTTTTAGGGTAAATATTTTTTATTGTAAATTTTTATTTATTTATTTTAATGTGCACTGTATTTATTATATTTGTGAGCAGTATTTTTTAAAAATGTTTAAAATATGTATTATTTTTATTTTAAATATTTTAAATTGTTTTAAATCTTTTTTATTTTTTTAAATATATATTTTTTAATTTTAATTTTTTTTGAATCTCCCATATATATCTAAACCATAACAAATTATTTGGTCAATACTTAAAAAAATAACAAAATATTTTTTCATAAAAATTTAAAATATAAAAATATTTTTCTTCAAAAATAAAATAAAATAATATATATTTTTTAAAATAAAAAATAATTTTAAAGAACAAAATACATTTTTTTTTTGAAATAGAATTTTAAAAAGAATTTTTAAATTTATTTATTTAATTATACATTTTTAAAAAAATTAATTTTTTTAATTCAAATCATAATTTAAAAACTTAACCAAACACTATCATAATTTCTCCTTGTGAACCCACATTGGTGCCACACTGCCACTTTGGATGGGTACCAAATTTGCCTTTCGCACTAAAATTTGAAAGCGTATTTGGAAAAGTAGATTAAGAATTAAAATTTATTAGATTTTTAGTTTTTTCAGTTATATTATTTTGGGGAACTGACCCAAAGGTCCAAGCCCAACATATCCTACCCCGTTTAAGCCCAAAACAATTTTAGTACTCCATTAAGTCCTCAAATTAACAATAAGACGAAAATACCCACAATACATCATCCAATTTACACGCGCGCAACCATCACCCACATCCCAAACCTCTCAGACTGATCAGTACGCTGTCACGTCTCCGCCGTTCGAAATCGACTCCTCAGTCCTCCATCTCTCTTTCGTTCAACTCCATCGCCTCTGAAAACCCTAACCCTAACCAAAAAACGTAACCGTTCATCTTCATCACCCACAATCATCTCAGTCTGATCAGTACACTATCACATCTCCGCCGCTCGAAATCGCATTCTCAATCCTCCATCTCTCCTCCGTTCGATTCCATTCCCTCTGAAACCCTACCCTAACCACAAAACCAAACCGTTCATCTTCAACACAACACCAAGCCATTCATATTCTCCAATCGGCGACTCTCAACAACACGAAGAACCATCACCACTGTGAAGAGATTTCATAGTTCCTGACTTCCCATTCACAAAAATGGGGAAAAAAAGTAACATCTCTCTTCACCTATTCACTATTTTTCATTCACATTTGTACATATTTCTTATATACACATTTTACATACTTCAAAATGTATAAACCCTCTTTTATATATAATCCCCTGTTTTCAAACATTCTACTCCCCGGTTTTTCAACATTCTAAAACACTGTTTTTACACATAAATCCCTATTTTTACACATTCAACATCTTATTCTTATTCTTGTTGTTCAATATTGGCGTCTCTTATTCTTATTTTTGAATTTTTAATCTTCTCGTCGTTATTGTTGCTTTTTACAAAATACAAAGGGCTGTTACTATTGTTCATACTGTTTATAAAAACTGCAACATCATAATGTTTCATTTCATCACTACACAAGTAACATATCTCAATTTATTCAAACTGTAAATGAAACTGCAAAATTACACAGTTTAACCACTACTCAAAACAAGTAGATAACTTATTATAAAGTGCAAATCAAACTGTCAAATTATACAGTTTCGTAACTGTTACCAACAAAATACATATAACTTCATATGAAACTGCATATAAAACTTCAAAATTATACAGTTTTGTCACTATATTACTCATACCGTGCTGTCGCTTTCATTTTTTCAGAAACAGCTGTTGGAAGATATTGGAAGAAACAAACCCATATGCCCACAAATCCAATAAGGGATTTAACCATCTCCCCTTTTGAAAGTCCATCTCCTGTATCCATTGAAATGCCACCACCATCTCCCCATCCACAAAAAACCAAACCACCACACCCAAAAACAACCAAACCCAACAGACCCCACCAAAAAACCCACAAAACAACCACACCACCAACAAGAAAAAGCCCAAGAACTGCACCATAGACCCCACCCACACAACAAACACCAACCACACCTCCAACCACAACAAGAACAAACAAAAGAAAGCCAACAACAAAACAAGAAGCTCCTCCGACCAAAAAAAGAAAGCTCCAAGAAAGCCAATCAACTCCCAAAACAAAAACCAAGGCATCAAAAGAAAAAAAAGCAGCAGTCCCTGCAAAGAGAGTCCAACAATTTAATTATCGTTCCAACATCGGAACAGTAATCAAACTGTTGAAGGGAGTCAAATTCACAAAAGGCCAACAGACAGAACTGCAAAAAACCCCTTTTTGGCACCTTATAAATGCTCTCTCCTCAACACAACCGAAGGCCTCTTGGTGCAGATGCTACAATTCCATTGTAGCAGAAATGACAACACTCTACAACAAAAGAAAAAGATCATTTCTACTTGGCAAAAAGCAAATGAAACTCAGAAGCAGTGATGTGAAGCTCATTTTTGGTATTGACTGTGGAGAAGACAGCATCACCACCAAATCCTATGCAACACCAAAGGATTTTGAGCTTCCATTTTACAAACGAAGATGCAAATCAGTCAAGAGATTGGATGGCAAGTCTTTGGCCAAAATGTTTCAACAAACAAAAAAAGGAAAATCAACCAATGATCGTCAAGATCTTGCAAGGGTAATCACCCTTTACTTGTGCTTGAAACTTCTCATCCCCACAACAGGCCATACACTCAGTTGGAGTTTCCTCAACTATGTCGACAATCTCAACAACATCAAGAAATACAATTGGGTTGAGGCAATAAAAGACACACTGATGAATTCAATGGCAAATGCAAACAACAACCCAAGGCATGTCACTGGATGCGTCATGTTACTCTTGGTAAACACATTGCTCAACTACTTCCCACAAAAATATCAGACATCCACCTATTTCTAACTATCTAACATATTTCAATTTTTTCTTTTAACAGTACTGGTACTGTGAGCACAGTAAACTCCTCCGGCCATCCAACAAAGAAGGCTTCCCAAGGTTTATGAAATGGAACCTTGGCAGAATGTACTCTAAGTGGAAACACATCAGCCTTGCTCACTTTGAAAAGGTATTCAAACTCTTCTATACTATCATAGCACAAATCTATTCAACTCTCCTTTCACATTCATTGTAGTACAAATCATATTATGAAACTGTGAAAATTTTCAGTTTCAAAGAACACACTTATTTAACATCATTCATGTTATGAAACTGTAACATTTTTCAGTTTCCAAAAACATATTTTGACACTTAACCCACATTACTCACAGTACAAGAAACTAACCAAATTTACAGTACTACTGATATATGCCACATTGTTCCAATGCAGGTTAACCAAAGTCCTTTAACCCCAACTGAACAAGAAATACAGTTATTGCATATCAATCAAAGCACATCAACAGACTTTTCAGCAAAGAAACATGACCACAAAAAGGACAATAAGTGAAAAAAGAAAACAAAAGAAACAAAAAAAAAACACTTCTAGAGAGTGATGAGGATGACTTTCTCGAAGAAGAACATCATTCAGATTCAGAATCAGAATCAGAATCAGAATCAGAACAAGAAGAACAACAAAAAAAAAAAAAGAAAAGAAAGCAAAAACCACAAGAAGAACCAGAAAGTGATGAGCAAGAAGAAAAGAGTGATGATGAAAAAAATCAAGTGACTGATGAAGAAGAAACTGAAGAAGAGGAAGAAGAAGAAACTGAAACTGAAGAAGAAACTGAAGAAGAAGAAGAAGAAGAAGAAGAAGAAAAAGAAGAAGAACCTGATGAACAACAAGACAATGATAAAGCAGAAGAAAGACAACAAACAAAAGCTGATCAACAAGAAGACCTTGATGAAGAAGAACACCAACAAGAAGAACAACAAACAAACCAACAGGAAGAAGTCAATGAACAAGAACTGACAAACCAACAAGAAGAACTGCAAGAGAAATCTGACATATTTCATGCACAAGGTAAACTATTGTCTAATGCTAAAGCATACTGCAAAATTTCATTAAACTACCCAAAACACAATCCAACATTTTATAGGTCATGACCAACCACAAACACCAACCAAAGAGGATGACAAGGACAAGCTCATATCAGCCATGAGAGCACAAATGCAAGAAATGGAACAAAAATTCATGGCTGAACTGCGTAAAAAAGAAGATCAACTGAAGGAAATGTCCACCAAAAAAACTGGCAGTCCCCAACAAAGATCCATGGTCAAGAGAATCAAACAAAAATCAAGAAAACAAGCACATGACCCAGATTTTGAATACCAACCAATGACCAAACCCAAAGAAGATGCAAGAAACAAGACACAAACTGCTGCTGACGTACCCAAACCAACACAGGGTATTGATGAAGAAAAAGAGAAGGAGAATGACAACAACAAAGAAGGTGCTCATGAAGCAAAACAACAGCAGAAAGAAAAGATGCAAGAGCATATTGGCCAAGAGAAAGCAGTTGCTCCTGAAACAAACCCAAAAGAGCATGCCAATCAAGAAAAGACAAAACTTCAAGTATTGGAAAGTGATGATGATTTCCAGGAAGAATCAATCCCAAACAAGCCACTCACCATTTCATGCTGCAAAACAAACAAGGTTTGGCATAGCCTATCCAAAAAAGACCAAGACCAAATTCAACTCATCAACAACACACAATCAAGTGCTTGTGTCTGGTTTGGCAGCGAAGATGAAAACTACGTATACTTTTCAGATATATGCAGATTGACCAACAGGGAACCCTTATATGGGAATGTAGGTCTTGAACTGCACAATTTTACAGTTTCTGTACAAATTCAATAACCTATTCCACAAACCTAACACATTCTCATATATAACATGTTTTAGGTTATTGATGCCTTCTCAGAAAAGCAATTGGCACTCCAACCAACCATTGAAGAATTTGAGAAAAACGATCTAGTCTTTGCAAGCAATCCATATGCAGGAAGATCTTACGTTTTCTCAACACTCATCAATGTAAGCAAAACTTAACATACCTTACAACTGCAAAATTTTCTACTTTCTCAACATGTATTACTACATAGTTTTATAACATATTTCAAACATATATATAACTTACAGACTCCACTACAAAACCAAGATCAAGCACTCAGAGAAAAACTCATGGACAACCATTTTCTAGAAGCAATGAAAAACAGATATATCCATTTCCCAATCAACCACGACAACCATTGGACAATTGTGGTCTTTGACAATGCTGATGGAATATGGAGACACTATGACTCTTTGAGACCTGCAAAAGATTGCCACAACAAGCACTTTGAATTTGCAAAACAAATTGTAAGTTAAAATAAAATTTCATACTTAGTTCCATTCCTTTACAAACATATCAACTTATCACTATAACTAACAAAAACACCCACTAACTATTTTGTAGCAACAACATCAACTGAGATGGAATAAAGCATTACTCAGCAAACAGGGAAACATGTTTTCATCTCAAGAGTGCGAGACAGAAATTGCATCAATTGAGGAATGCCCACAACAAACCCCACACTCGTAAGATACAAAATCCATAAACTAATCTTCCAATATGCTAAATTTTGCAATTTCACCTAACTAATTAACTTCATCTCAAACACTGCAGGAATGATTGTGCAATCGCCGTCTGCAATGTTATCAACCAATATCTTAACTGGCAACCTGTGCAGAAAAAACTTCGTCCAACTGAGTGGGTCAAATTTCGAGCACAAATCATCAATCAATTCCTCAATGATGAGAACCGATCCTGGAAACTCGAGCACTACCAAATGTTGACAAAGCATACCAAACCATAGAAATAATGAACAAACTTCTTGACAATACAAATTTTCAAGGGAACATATCTTTGTACCTTTTTTTTTTTTTTTAATTTTTCTTTTTTAACATGTGACAAGTACTTTATATACTTTTGGGAATGATCTTTTTCTGGTTATTATGGTTATGGTGAAAATGATAGATGTTGTTGTTGCTCTTCTTCTCGTTATTATCATTATTGTGGATGTTCTTCTGATTGTTTGTCTACTTGTTTCTGGTTGCATATATTTTCATACAGTAAAGGTTGTTTCTAATAATTCTTCAAACTGCAAAATTTTGCAGTTTCATCAGCTTGTTTCTAATGATTTTTAAAACTGCAAAATTATGCGGTTCCATCAGGTTGTTTCTAATAATTCTTAAAACTGCAAAATTATACAGTTTTGTCGCTATGAAATATCAACTGCATTTCAATAAGAAATTTTCAACAACCTTCTCTACATTCCATAAAAATAAAAAACAAAACCAGACTGTTACAAAACAACTTCAATAAGTAAAGAACACATCAACAAACAAAAAACAATTCAACCAACTTTATTCATTACTTCCATAATACCAAGTATCACATTTTTTATTCTCATAATTCCTCAAATTCAAATACAAATAGAAAAGAATAGATTGTGGCCTCAAATAGCAGCCTTGCACGTCTTCTTATTGTGATTCCCATATTTCAAGCACCTCCCACACTTGATTTGCTTCACATTCTCACCCCTAGAAGGTATCCTCTTCTTCTTGTTCCGCCCGGGCTGCTTCTTCGTTATAGGAGGTTTGATAACCGAACTACTGGCACCATCAAAACCAAATCTCTCACTTGAAGGCACTGGATAAACAGATTCCTTGTATGACTCTCTAAAACAATCTACATGAAAAAAATGATCAATGAAACCATACACATCTCTACCACTACTACGCAAAGCATGCACAACATGATAACAAGGAAAACCATTCAATTGCCATTCATGGCAAGAACAAGTCTGTCTACCAACATCAACATAAAAAGAAATAGAAGAATGAACCTCAAGCACAGTATCACTAGCAACAATCACATCCCAAGACTTAGCTAGCTCCAAAGAGTCCACCAACTTCTTTTCCATAACTGGACACAATTTCGTACTCCATCTTCTAGATTCAGCTCTTCTATCCGACAATTGAGTCATGATTTGAACCCTAATCATATCAACCATACAAGTAATAGGCAACTCACGAGCCCCACCAATCCAATTATTGTAAGACTCGGCAGCATTAGATGACATCTCACCATATCGTTTCCCTCTAAAAAATGCATTGGCCCACTTATCATTTTGCAAACCATCCAACATACTATCAACTCTACCATTCCCAGTAATATGCCTTAATTTCTCCATATAATGTTGGAAAGAAGCAACCGTTGGCGCATAAGCACATTTGACTAATATTTTCATCAAACACAGCTTATAGGTAGTACGAAGTCCCACCAATTTGTCAATCAAATTTCTCTTTAAATGATTCAAGCAATAAGCATGATGTGCATTGGGGAAAACCACCGAAAGAGCGTCTAGCAATCCATGTTGACGATCCGACACAAAAGTCAATCTCCGGCCTGAACCAACAGCCTTTAACTACTGACTTAAGAACCACATCCAATTATCTTGATTTTCAGCGTCAATAATCGCAAAAGCCAAAGGAAACAGACCTGCAAACAAAATCACATGAAACTGCAAAAATTAGCAGACTCACAATACAATAACACACTGACAAACCAAACCTATACTAACTGCAAGTAAATACATACCTTGATTACCATCCTTTGATGTTGCTGCAAGCAAATGCCCCTTGTAACGCCCCTTCAAAAATGTACCATCAACAAACAACAACGGACGACAAAATTGAAAGCCATACAAACATCCATGAAATGCCACAAACAACCTCCGAAAACACCCGCTACTTTCATCCACATCTAATTCAAACACACTTCCCGGATTCGTTCTCATAGCCGTCTCAAGGTACCATCAAAGCTGGTCAAAAGAAGTTGCAAAATCACCAAACAATCCACCTCTTGCCTTATCAACTCCTAACCATGCAACCCGATAAGAAACATCTATACCATATTGCTTCTTCAACTTTTTTTTAACTTCAATAGGACGAGTCAACGGATTATCACTAATATCATTTTGCACAATATCAGACACAAGTCTAGAACCAACCATTTTGCTACAAGATCTACGAGCCACAACCCCACAACTATGCACATTATCCAACTTCATTATAAAAAAAACACCGGAATCCATCAACACCCTTCCATGCACAAACTATTTACAACCCGTAGACGACTTCATCATACACTCAGCAGTTACCCTTGTTGCATCGTTCTTCAAATAATTTACTGCAAAACCACACTCAACTGCATACTTAGCCAATGCAATGCGGAATGCCGGCACTCCACCTTCAAATTCTTGACCAACACTATGTATAATCCCCTTCCAACTAGTAGACAACAAAACTCTCTCTGGTTCTGGATAAAAACTACGCAACAAGCCACCAACATCATCACAATCATTCACAAAAGAACTCTCACAAGTTACAGAATCAATCCTACAAGAATTACCATCATCAACCTCCACAACTCTCTTATCCCCCACAATAACATCAACAACATGACAACCACTACCACCTACCATTGACAGCATATTCCCCAAATCATCATCACATTCAACAATACAATTAGAATATTCAGGAACAAAGAAAAACAAACAAAAGTTACCAACACTCAACTCCTTGAACTTCGCACATATTTTCTCAACAACTTCATCATAACTACATCCCTCACTAATCTTGATAGCAGCACAACAATTACTGTATTTGCACATTAACATGAAACACCCCTCCATACTACAAAATCACAAACCAACAAACAATTGTTCACCTATTCCAAACTGCAAAATTATACAGTTACAACATATCAATACCAACACTACACAATTCACAATTCCAAAATACAACTTCAAAATACATTACACTATACGACAAACAAAATCAACAAAATCAAAATCAAACAAACAAAATTTCCCAAACACAAACCACATACCACGCAAATTTGCTTATCTATATATACATACATATATGTATCAACAAATACAAACTACATACACACACAGACATATATATATACACATATATGTATATCTATGTATCGACACATACATACATACACATACATATATCTATCACCAGAGAGAGAGAGAGAGAGAGAGAGAGAGACAACGTACGCAGATATATAGCCTGTACACAGAGATTCAGATCGCACAACCAGATCAACCTCACAGCACAATCAGATCGACCACACAGCACAATGAGATCGCCACAACGAACAGAAATCGAGATCGCAGAGACGAAGATTTGATTTCCTTTTTTTTCACGCAGCAAAAATTTGATTTCTCACGTATATATAGATCTCAAAACAAAGGGTAATACAGTCATTTAAAAATACAAAAATAAAAAACGGGACCTCTGGGTATAAAACTTAAAAAACTGTAGACTTATTAATCTATTAAAAATAAATTGGGATTAGAAGGGAAATAGATCTCCTACATAGGACTACATGGTAATTTTCCCTATTATTTTTTTTATTTTTTTTAAAAGAGCTAATCTATATATTATATAAGTAAAAAGAGATTTTTAGTAAAAAAGTCTATAAGGCCTCCACATACCTAACCTCAATTTCTTATTTTTTCAATTTAAAAAAATAATAAACTATGCATATATCTTACGTAATTTTTGAATTAAAACGTAAAAAAATAAAAAAATCTTCAAGCTCATATCCTAAGATCATTGCCTGAAAGATAATCATTTCCTAAAATTAAATATAGAAACATATTTTGTTGACCATCCAATTTATTAGTCCATATTCTAAAATCTACATATAAAATCTTTCATTCCTTAAAATAAATTCAAAAATAACAATTCAAATCTGTTTAAATTGTTTTGTTTGATTGATTTTGTTTCCTTATAATTAATTTGGAAAACTGATTTGGTGTTTCTCTATAATTAAATTGTTTCCCTATAAATAAATTAAAATAGACTAATTTGGTTGTTTTCCACACTAAATTTGTGAATTTTTAAGTTTAAAAAAAAATCATGATTTATGATTTAGAAAATGAAAGATGAAGAAGATTCTTTTTGTCCACTCTTTCTCTAATCAATTAATTCTTTCTTCTATCCCAAAACCCTAACCGTCATACATTATACGTCATCTTCATCCTATAAATATTACATTCATAGAATGATGTAAATCATTATTTTTTATCTATTTTTGAGAGACAATTGACGAAGGTTAGTTAATATTTAGTTTCTTGCATTCTTTAAACATACTCTTTCACCTTTTAAGTATACTTTTTTTTTTCTTTTTTTTTTTTACTTTTGACCTTTTTTTTTTTTACATTTTATATTTTATGTATCATTTCTCCCTTTACTATCTACTGAACAAATTTTTTTTTTTTTGGCTTATAACCATTTTTTTGGTTAAAAAATATTATTTCACTAGAATTTGTATGCAAAATTTTACTCTAAAATGATGTGATAGTGTCATTTGTATAATAAAAAGCAGGACAATGACTCTTTATTATAAAGTGATAGATCAAAATCCAACCAAATCATTATTAATAATTGTTTTTTATATTGATTTTATGTTTGTATATCACTACTCTTATTTTATTTTTTACTTTTAATATTTTATGACATCATGATATGTGTTAATTGACAATTGATGTAGAGTATTACTCCAAAATTACCTAATAATTTTTTATTTAATACTTTTATAACCTTGATTTAATATTTTTATCTGCAGTTGATTTTGTTTAAAAATATCAATTCAAAAAATATTTACATAAACAAAGATTAGTTTAATTTTATTTGAATTAATTTTTGTTTAATTCTGTTTAAAAATATTATAAAAATATCTACAGTTGTTTAGATTAAAGTGAATTTGTGGCCATAATTACAACAATATAAAAAAATTTACATTTAATCTATTTTTTCAAAACTATTAAATATGCATAAATATGTACATTTTATTATAAAAAAAAAAAAATTACTAGTGATGTATGTTTACTAATTTAAAAAATATTTACATAAACAAATTGGTCAAGTTGACTCTTCAATTTGTGTTGATTGACATAAATCTAACATGGCTTAAAAATAAAGTTAAATTTAAAAATACCCCTACATTTTATAGCCAACTTATATTTATCATACTCTATCAATTGGAAAACTAAATTTTACTAATATGAGAATATTTTTCCTAATCTACTTACTGAAATAAATATAAAATTTTAAATATTTCATTTCAATTTTTTTGCCACATTGCCTTGAAAATGAAGAGAGATAGAAAATGAGTGGGAGAGAGGAAGAGAGACTAAAAAAGATAAGTTTGTCATATCATTTGACAAACTGTGATACGATAATTACAATTACAAATGTCATTGATAATGTAATTATATTTGACCGAAAGTATAATTTTTGTAATTTAAAAAAATTGTTTGTTTTAATTTACCAATTGAATTATTATATACATATTTGTTATATAATACTTAGGACAAAACATTAATAGCAACAAAAAATAAAATAAAATAAAAATTGTGTAACTCATGCCATGTTTGGGATTTTATCTTTGTTATTAAAAGTAGAAAACTAAAGAGTTCTAAAATGCCTTCCACATGTACCAACCAAAAAAAAAAAAAAAAAAAATTCAAAAATTTTTGTACCAGTTTGAAAAAACAAAACAATTATTGTGAGTGAGTGTTTACACCTTTGGACAGATAAAACGGAAAATTGAAGTAACAAACAAAAATATTTGCATTCCCATACAATTAAAAAAACTTATTCCTAAATACATTAACTTTTTTTTATCTCTTAAAAAATCTAAAAAGCCACTTAAAAAGTTAATTTCAAACACTCTGGTTAAAAAAAATTAAAACTTACTTAATAGGGCAAACTACAGCAGTAGTCCCTGTAATTTACTTCTTTTTTTTTTTTTTTTCATTTTGGTTCTTGATGTTTCAATTTGCTCAATTTTACCCCTTAATTTTACGGATTGTGTCATATTAGTCCAATAAATAACGGCGGTTAAATTTAATGGATGGATAATCATATAATGTTTCAATTTGGTTCTTTTAGTTTACAGATTGTGTTAATTTGGTCATTGTTATTTTGATTTTCCTATAAACTATAGGGACCAAATTGACATATCCTATAAACTATAGGGACCAAATTGAAACATCATTTGATTTTCCGTCCATCAAAATTAATTGCTGTTATTTATTGGACTAATATGACACAATCTGTAAAATTAAGGGGCAAAATTGATCAAATTGAAACAACAGGGACCAAAATGAAAAAACGGGTAAACTACAGGGATCATTTGCATAATTTACCCTACTTAATATTATTTATATTTTTTAAATTATTTTTAATTATTTTAAAAATAAATTTATCAATCATTATTTAATCATGTATATAATACGGGTGATATACTAGTTATATTAAATTTGAAAGCATATTTTGAAAAGTAGGTTAAAAGTTAATTTATTGGATTTTTAGTTTTTTTAGGTTATATCATCTCTTTATTTTTTTACATATTTTTTAAAATGATAAATTATATTAAACCCCCTCAAACTATCGATCATTTATACTTTGCCTCCTTGATGTTTTAAACCCAACAATTACCCCCCTCAAACTATTTGAATTTAAATTAAGTCCTTCTATTAGTCATCTGTTAGATATCACTACAAGAATTAACACTTTTGGCAACAAAAAAATTAGTCGCTAAAAGTCTATTTTTGGTCGGCAAAAGTTATCCGCGACCAATTTTTTTGGTCGCTACTTTGGTCACCAATTGAGGGTCGGCAAAAGTAATTCGCGACCAAAATTTGTAGTTGGTCGGCAAAAGTTGGATTTGCCGACTAAATTTTTGGTCGCTAAATATTAATTACCGCGACTAATTGGTTTTGTCGCTAAAACACTTTGGTCGCAAAAAGTGATATTTTCCCGACCAAATTTCTTAGCCGCCAATTGTCACATTTCGCGGCCAAAAAGTTTGGTCGCCAATTATCACATTTTGCAACCAAAAAGTTTGGTCGCCAATTATCACATTTCGCGACCAAAAAGTTTGGTCGGCAAAAGTGAGTTTCCACGACCAAGAGCTATTTTGGTCGGCAATAGATATATTTTTGCGACCAAAACTCTTGGTCGGCAATTGTCATTTTTTGCGAAAAAAAATTATTTATTTGTCGCGACTAATAAATTAGTCGCCAAAGCAGGAAAACAACACCTGTAATTCCTAATAATTCATTCAATTCATAATAAACCTATAATTTTAAAGTATCATTCAAATTAATTGAATCATTAACATTCGACGCAATACATAATTCATTAACATTTGACACAATACAACTATTCTAAGTTTTCATTCACAAGTCACATCCATATAGCATAACAATTTGAAACAATACATAATTCAGATTTACAGCATCAGGAAAATTGCTTAATCCACTAAGTTGCCTTGATAGCCAAACAAAAAGATTCTTGCGCCCTTTCGTGCCAAGCTTCGCATCCATCAAAGTAGTAGTGATGTAAGGCACCTAATAAAGAAACAGAATTGGAAATTTTATCAGAGAAACATGATAAATATATAAAATTAATTAATGCATAAACGAAATAGAGAAATTGGAACCCAACCATTTTGTTGAGATGAACAGCAGCAAGCCAAGCATCTAAAGTAGTCAGAGTGCTTCCTCTCATATGGAATTTACTGTCACCAAGGCATTTCAAAACATCTGACAGTATACACTTATTGGTTTTTCCTGTATCCCCTCCACCTGACAGGTTGATTTCCTGTATCCCCTCCACTTGCTCTTTAAGTGAGACAATGGCTGCAACAACAATAGTCAGTGGACAATGCTCTTTACGTATGTGAATGTATTATAAATTTCTCACCTTTATTGGTTTTTCAAAACAATAGTCGAGGCAGGTTTTCTGGTACAGTACAGAACTCTGAGACCACAAAGAAGACAGAGCTAGTGTTAACCGTGTCATAAAGTCGAATTCGAACCAATTCTCTGCTACATGGTTCAGGCGAGTTCACAGATGGAGGGCCATGATCAACTCCCCTAGGAATAGAAAGTGTATTCTCCCAGTATCCTACATAACGGCGTTGGCTTGGTATTGAGACCTGTCCAATACATGCCGATCAATGAACTTCTAAACAAAATACGCATAACTACCGAAAGTCAAGACTGGCTAATGAATCCAATACCATCCTTTAATATGTTCAATTTATTAACATACTTTGTAACAAGGATTAAAAACCTTTGGTGAGACTACATACCAAACACAAGTTTAAAAAAAAAATATATCTCAACATCATATACTCGTATACCACTTAAAAGCTTGTGTTTGGTATGTAAAGCAATCTACAATTCATATACTCGTCATATACTCGTATAGGGGACAATCAGACCAACATAATCATTTCTATTAATAATCTCCTCATGCAAAGCAATCTACGTAGCCTACTTCAGTTAAAAGCACCATAAGACCTTAGATCAAAAAACTATATGTAGATTGTTCAATGCATTAACTACTCAATTTAGATACCAAAAATTTTATGTCTATATAAAGCCTATGAAGAGGGAGTTCAATACCTGTTCAATGATAGCAAAATAATGTGAATTAGCCTGCAAAAAGTTAAAACAAATTTAGTAAGTCAAGCTTGTTCAATATACAATTGCCCAACAATTCTGAGAGAACAAATGAAAGATCAGTTCCTTTAGCCCTTGGCATAAGTCTAAGATTATGTAAATAACTTTATTCAATCTTAGTATTATGATTTTCAGATGTATAATTCCAGTCAGAGACAAAGACATTGAATAAAGTTTTCATAAATTGCAGTCAGAGCACTAGGAGTTAGTACATCAGAGAAAGAATATAGCACAATAGTGGCAATTTTTTAGTGCCCCACAAGCATGGCAATGCACATTCTCTGATTGATTTGAAGATGGTGATGAATTAGCTTGCACAAAACAATAGCCAATAGAACTGCATTTCATGAAACAAGGATCTCATGAACTTAAGTAATAGATTAAGTGATCAGCAAAAATCAATGTGACGTGAAAGACCCAGTATGGTTGTTTGATTGTAATCAACAGGAAGAAAATTTATTACTGATCAGTAATATAACAAGCTAAAATATGACCTCACCTGCGTCACCACAACCGTACAAGCCCCAGCAGCGGCAGCAAGAACCAAATTAGCTTTCGTTCCAATAGATTTTGATCCACTTCTCTTTAAGTATAGCTTCTTAAAGAAGCTGTATCCATAGAAGTAGATAAACAAAAAAATAACAGACTGCAGGTTCTTTGTCCCAAGGCCCTGGTACAGTGAGAGAACTTGATGGTTAGAAATTGCTTCCCAAAACACATCAGAATTGTTCATGCATGGGCAAAGCAGTTGAATTAGTTAACTATATCTCAGGGGTGATTATTTGCCTCCACATTCTCCATCACGAAGGCAAAAGTATGAATTATAGGACTATAGCCTGCCTGCCATAGGAGAGCAGCAGGAGAACAATTCATGGAACACAAAATAAGTCATATTTCAAGCATTGTGTTTAGACTATTCATCATCAGCATTATGCTTGGACTATTCCTCATTGCTCTTGGTTCTACCATGCCAAGTTTTCCCTCTCCTCCTTGTATATAAATTAGCTAAAAAAAAATAAAGCCACATATCATAGACACTACAAATGAGATCCTACTCAATTCTTGTTTAAGGTCCTTAGCGAGACTGAGATTGAGACTCCTATAATCTAGCGATTCTGGCTACAAACTAAATTTTTTTGTTGAAACAAATTTGTTTAGTCAATCAAGAGGCTCAAAACACCTAGTTAGGCTGCCAATTAATTCAAAGCAAGCAGTTGAGTTGATACTGGTATCAGTCCATATGCTGCTATAGCAAACAATTAATTCTTCAGATATCCTTTTCTCATGATTTCCTTTTGTAGGTAAGCTCAAGTTTATTGGACTCATAAAGCGATATTAAAACAATTCCTAATTTTTGTCAGTTAAGGTTACAATTTACATAGACCAATCCATATAAAGCTAAGCTGTGTGATCACATTAAAATATTGGGCATAGTGAAGAAACAGAGATAGCCCAGCTAAAGTTTGAGTCTCCATATCAATTTCCAAAGCTTTATTTAAAATATGGTCTGAATTGAGTCAAAAACACTTTCTTTCTTTTGTCAAGAGACACATACAGAAAACCCAGCTTGAGTTTGGGTGACTAAAGGTCAAACTGAGTGAAAATAAGGTTGATTTATTGAATAAATGGTCTGAATTGAGTCAACATAGGCCAAGTGTTCATATATCACCACATAATCAAATTCATCATATACAATAACACATGGCATAGCATAGCGCTGTGTGAAGAGAACATAGATAGAAAACAAGTCAATAACAATAATTCAAATTGTGTCTTTGTACATTACTTATATGTTTCATTGGGTTTACCATAAAAAAATTAACATAGAATGACTGAAGGAAACTTGTTATTATGAGAATCTCCAAAAGAATCAGATAGTACCTTGGATATACATAAAGGATTTTTTGCAGCATATTCACACAGTTTTCCAATCTTTCTGTCACTTGGTTCTACTTCTTGTAAAAAAAAAAAAACAAATTGCAATATGCTATCACTATGGTGTATCTACATCCTATATGTTGCAAGAAGTAATGTCTCAAAAGTTCAAATAAATTACAGCAATCATATAGTAGAACTTAGTTTATATAATAAAAAGGATTATCTGATTCTATATCAAATATATCATGGTTGGCAGGTACATGAAATGCAAAATAAAATCATATTGTTTAACAGTACCAAATGAAGCTAGCTTACCCAAACAAGAAAATTAACGAGTTTTAGAACACGTTCAAACCTATCTCAAACAAGATGAACACAAATTGAACTTAAGTAGTTTGGTTAATTTTTTATACCTCTAATACTGTATGTGTTTCCAACGTTGTTCTTTAGATGTTAATACCCAACTTTTGTTGCATTGAGCTGTCTTTGGAACTCAAGGAGACAGGAACAAGCCTATTAATCCAAAAAATTCCAAAAAAAATTCAAATAATTTTTTAGCAATGGTAGAGTGTAGGCGGCGTGTGAATATTTTGGAATTGTTTTGGAATTGTCTGCACTGCCGGCGTGTAAGCTGGAGGTGGATATAAAGCTACTAAAAAATGTGAGATTAGTGCACATTCGTCTTGATAAATCAAAGTACTAAAGAATCAACTAAAGAGTGAGAATTATGCATCTGGAAGTCCAGCTTTTTTCTTATACAAGGAATAATATGTAGTAAATATGTGTATATATGTATTAATACATCCAAAATATATTTGTTTTTCAAAAAAACAATTATCCAATACATATGGAAAAAGGAAAGAAAGTTATACCGGTGCTCTCAAATTGTCGATTCTCTATTGATAGATCAAGTCATTGACCAATACAACATTACATCCTTGATATTATCAAAATATTAACAACAAACATCACAACATACCAAGATATCATTTGATATTGCCAACAAAACATTTACTTCTTGTACAGACTGTATTTATATTGTTTCAAACGTCTTATTATTGGTACATCAATTTTATTAGTAGGTTCAACATTTTGCTGTAGTATATGTCTCTTCTTTTAATCTCTTTAGCTTCTTTATTATTCCATCATTTGCACGTCAATATTCAAGTCGTTGCTTTGTCACTGATAATTGTACTTGTCCTTTACAGTTTTACTACCTTTAAGTTTCATCATAAATTTCACATAGTTCTCAATATTACTTCAAATTTTTTTCACAATAATGACAAGTCACTCAACTGTGATATATATGTGTTCAGGGAGCTCAACATATCTATTATCCATTGACATCAATATGCAGAGCATTCTTACTGTTTTGCCAAGTTTTTAAATAAATAAGCATTTCAAAGTTAAAACCAGGAGCAGTCATGTGCATCATCTTCCAAGCTTCATTTTTAACTTCTAGTCAAACATTCTTGTGCACATGGCGTGGACATGGCATTTTTCATAATAAAAATAAGAAGGCAAGGCATGACACTTGAGGCATGTTAAAAAATTATGTCTTTATAAATTTATTGTAAAATCAAATATATGAATGATTTATTCAAAGGTAATAAAAAATGCAACATAACACTAATTAAAATTAAAAGGTCATATATTTCACAACTTAAACATCAAGATATCATTCACAAAACAATTGCATTCTTAAAATGTAAAATGTGAAACCATTATAGAACATTGAAATACATATGTGATGTATCCATCTTAGAAATATTTTAAAACATATTTAGAGCGTACGAGTTACTTTCCCAAAAATGTAGACTATGTAGAGATAAACCAATGGCCCATTGAAATATATTATATGCACTACCAAAAAAAAACTTATCAACATATATACCCAAAAAAAAAAGCACTTTACTAGAAAGAGAAAAGAGAGCTTCGGACAAGATTAAGGCTTCAAGAGGACAACATTATAAAGAAGATTACAACAATACGTAGTCACAACCTCGTACAGACAATTAATTTTCACATGCAAATGAATCAACAATTTGCAAAATAGGTTTGGTTCTATTACAATAACATTGAATATTAGCTTCTTGTAGGCAAATAATATACCCTGGCCACTGTCCATGACATGTAATCCAAGACGAAAGCATGCAAGCTAGCATATCAAACATACGGATCTCCTAGAGAGCAAGAGATTTATTCATATTTTTCTAAAATCATAAAGCTCCTTAGGCTAGATGTCATACATCCCATTGAGAGAATTCATGGGTTCCTAAGAGTCTCCTAAAATTATTCAGAGCTTGCCACCTAGACATAAGGTCCCTTAGAGACCACGCCTCATGCCTCATGCCAAGGAAGCACATGAACTTTTAACGGTCCTCTACAACGCATGCTAGACTACTTCCCTCTAACACCACCTGACATGTTTTACCAATACCACTGTAAATTTGATCAACTAACAAATTAAAACTCCAATGAAGACCTTGAATGTGGTAAGCGATTCCAAACATATGTCTTCCATGCCATTCTCTTAATAAAACCTGAAGTTTCTTTACCATTGCCAATTTGTTTCTGACATCCTAAACCATTACACAAATTGAACCTTAGACTTATTTTCAGTTTCAATTATTCACTATGAAAAACAAGCATGCCTTTATAGCACACCTGGTCCAACAGCCAAAAATCCACTCCATACATTTCCCAAAAGTTTAAAAGAACCAAAGATTGTTTGTTAACTGTCATGCATATTCCTAAATATATATTATTGAAAATTATAAAGCCTTCATCTCAATTCTAGAATATCCAAACAATCTGTTTGTAGTCTTTATTCGGGAAACCCTATCCAAGAAGTTTAAGCCTGCAAGCCCTGCCCTATGCTGAAGTTAAAAATGACCCATGGGCATGGAACGACCATTGCTGTATTGTTATACTATTTAGTGTTATTCTTTTTCATCCTCAACATATGTAAGCAAGTATTGTAACATAAGTGCTCCAAGAGACTGGCTGATAGCAATATTTTTACTAACAACTTGAGTCGCACAAGACACCAATGGTCCGATTGCTTTTGAGTATTTCCTCTCATTCTCTTTTACTGGTATAATATTAAATCAAGTTGTCAGGTGTTCAATTTGTGAAGATCCAATACAATCAATCAATCAGCAGGCGCAGGTGCACGTGCTGAGTCACATTGCATAGAAGAGCTTTAAATATATTAACATAGCCCCTAACAATTAAACCCCCTCTTTTTATCTACCAAAAAGCCCCTACAATACACATGGGAATAAAAGTTCAGTACTTTAGGCAGACAGACAGTACATCTGCAGAGAATTATGAAACTCCAAATGGTATGCAGATATTGAAATAAAATAAAAAAGAGAGTCACACCCATTCATAATCATGAACCATTATACTGTACCCTTTCAACACATCTAGAACCAATGCATAAACTTCTTTCAAAAAATTTCATTAGTATGTATGCATTATACAATTCCAGGAACCATATAGGTGTTTTCAAACCATCAATTGGTTTGGTGCATTAATACTTGAATTGTAATAGCTTGACAACTCAATCAAACCTCAATTTAGCATCAAATCCAATCAAAATTGATACGAATCTAATAAAACCCATATCTCCAACAACACTAATATTGATTTAATAAACATGTGAAGCCCTAATCAAAATTGCTCCATTAGAACTTCTGTGCATTTTGATAAAACCCTTGGAAGCCAAAGAGCTAGGGTTGTGTAATCTGATATATTTATTTATTTATAAATATATTTTTGGGGACTTTCATATTTCAATTGTATAAGAAAAAGGGGTTTTCTTCAATCCATGTCAATCAAATTAATTACAGGAGGCAAAAACTATAGGTTTAGCAAATTCAAGGTGAAGAAACTCTTGAGAGGCAAAGATCTGAAAAGTTGAAAATTATAGTTAGGGTTTGAAATTGGGGGAACGAGAGCGAGAGAGAGAGAGAGAGAGAAAGAGAGAGCGTGTTTACCTGATGCAAGAGGTCTGAAATCGAGAGGATTAGCAATGGTAGAGTGTAGGCGGCTCCACGCACTGCTACCTGGTTTGGTTAGTTCACCGCCGACCTCAATTCGCCGACCTCTGCCTTGGTCAGTTCGCCGCCGACCTCACGGTGAGGAAATAGGGCGACGCCACCACGGCGTGAGACAGTTTTGGTGGTGGTGGTTTTGAATGGTGGTCTAGGGTTTGTGCTTGTGTGAATAATAGAGAGAAACAGAAACAGATGGAGAGAGTGAGAGCAACAGGGATACATTGTGGACATATTTTGATATATTTGTTTGTTTGTTTGAGAGAAATAGATGAGAGAGGAGAAAATGAAAATGTGTGAGCTAACAGATTGTAAACATAAAAAATTTCAATTCCCGCCCCACGTTTCAAATTTCCCTCACAAATTTTTGGCGACCAAAATACCAAATTAGTCGCAGAAAAGGTACCCTTCACCGACAATTTTTTTTAGTTGCCAAATCTCAATCAACGGCGACTAAAATATTAGTCACTAAAAGTGCTAATTTTGTGACTAATTTTTTTTAGTTGCTGAAAATAAGTTTTTGGCGACCAAATTTTTGGTCGCCAAAAAAAATATCACCTTCCGCGACCAAATTTGTAGTTGGTAGCCAAAAGCATACCACTTTCTGCGACCAACTCTTTTTTTGGTCGCCAAAATATAACCTTCTGCGATCAAAAATATTTGGTCGCCAAAAATAATGATCATTCGCGACTAATTAATATTTGGTCGGCAAATGTCATTTTTTGCGACCAAATTTTTTTTGGTCGGCAAAAGTGGTCGGCAAATGTGTGAATTCTTGTAGTGGATTAACCTTTTTTTTTTTAAAGTGATTTTAATCTTTTTAATTTTTCTAGAAGTTAAAAAAGCTAATTTGTTAAAAAAGTTTCTAAAATGGCTCCTTTTTTTTTTTTTTAAAGTGAAAATTTTGATATGACGTTTGATTTTTTTTAACTAGCAACAAATAGTATAATGACTTTTTAACTTTTGTACATTACCCCAAACGCCTACTTAAATTTGAAAAAAACAATAATTGAAATTACCCCAAATTACACTGAACTATATGACTAATCAACGGTGACTATATTATCCAAAACTAACTTGATCCTATCTGTTGATGGATGTGCTTAATGATTGAGCTATTTGAAATCTATAAAGGCTTCTGAAAAGGGGGAAAAAACAAAGCTATAGAAAAAGAAATGTTAAGTGCATGACCAATGAGGGAGGGGGGAACACTTTTTTAACCAAAATATTTACAAAATGAGTGGAATTATTCAAGCAACACTGATACTGAGATTTCTTGCTTTGTGTTTACACAGTTTCTTGGCACATTAGAAGTGAAACCATAACAAGAGTGAGTCATTTCTTTCTCTTCTTTTTAAAAAAAAAATAAAAATAAAAATATTGTTATGATGCATAAATAATTTCAATAAGCTTAAAAAATTTAATCATTAAAAAATGGAGAGAGAAGTGTTTTTAACTTCTGCAAGCTTTCGACTTGCTAAAAGCATAAATAAACAAGCCCGTTATCTTTCAAGTGAATTTTTTTTTTTGGTTAGTGTTTAGGATTTTTTTTGACTAATTTTCTAGATACATGTAAACTCCCACCTCATATAATTATCAAAGTGGTAATTTCATTTCAGTATAAATTTAAAAAAATATTTTTCAATTAATGATGGCCTGTTTGGTAACGTTTACGTTTTCAGTTTATATTTACAAAAATTTTATAAACTGGTTTTTGTTTATTTTTAGAAAAACACAAACTATAAACGCGTTTGGTTTAGACAAAATGTTTAAAAAAATTTAAAAATATAAAAAAGAGTGAGAAATAGCAAGTGGTGGCGAGTGGTGGAGTGGGTGGTGACGAGTGGTGGCAGCGGAAAACGGTGGTGGAAAATGATGGCGGGTGGTGGTGGCGGAAGATGGTGGTGGAAAATGGTGACAGGTAGTGGGTGATGATGGTAGAAGACGGTGGTGGAAAGTGGCGCCAAGTGGCGGGTGGGTGGGTGGTGGTGGCGGAAGACGATGGTGGAAAGTGGTGGCAAGTGGCGGGTGGTGGTGGCGGAAGATGGTGGTGGAAAGTGGTGACGGGTGGGTGGATGGTGGTGACAGGTGGGTGGTGGATGGCGAGTAGTGGTGGGTGGTGGCTGCGGGTAGGTGGTGGTAGTGGTGGTGGGTGGGTGGGTGGGTGACGATGGTTTGTGGTGGGTGGTGGTGGTGGTGGCGGCGGGTGGTGGGTGGTGGGTAATGGTGGTGGTGGTGGTGGTGGTGGTGGGTTGTGGGTGGTGGTGGCGGCGGGTGGGTGGCAGGTGGCTGGTGGTGGCGGGTGGGGGATGGTGGTGGCAGGTGGGTGGTGGCGGATGGTGGTGGTGGTGGGTCGTGGCGGGCGGATGGATGGTGGTGGCCGGCGGATGGATGGTAATGGCAGGTGGCAGGTGGCAGGTGGTGGGTGGTGGTGGCGGGTGGTGGGTGGTGGGTGGTGGAGGTGGGTGGTGGGTGGTGGTGGTGGGTGGTGGGTGGTGGCGGCGGGTGGTGGTGGTGGGTGGTGGCAGGTGGTGGTGGGGGGTGGGTGGTGGTGGCGGAAGACGGTGGTGGAAAATGGTGGCGGGTGGTCGCTAGTGTTGGGTGGTAAAAAAAAAAAAAACTGAAAACTCAAAATGGAAACACATTTTTTGAGTTTATATTTTTTGGCCAAATTTATAAACTGAGACCATTGATTTATAAATAAAAAATTTACCAAACAAGTTTTTATTTGAGTTTTTAAAATTTTTGTAAATATAAACTGAAAACTAAAAACGTAAGTGTTACCAAACAGCACTAAATATTAAAAAATAAAATTATAAATTTTTTCATGAATACTTAAAAATTTCACGTGGAATTTCCCATTATCTAATGTAAACCCTTAAAATGAACTTAAAGAGGAGTGGAGTGGAAAATTCTCTATTAGACACTGCGTTTTGTGGTGTCCCAATAGCAGCCCTTTGAGAGTTGGTTTTTAAATGGCCTAAGTGGCTCACTCATATTAATAAGAGTTAAACCAACAAACTCATATTGTAAAATGGTGCTACACAATTATTAAATTAATAATTATGATTAATCTGATTGTATTATTAAACAAATGACCATAGAGTAGTCGATAATCCTAGCCCGAAATTTCAGTCCTACTTAATCCTTGGTTTCATAGTAACTTTCTCAAGCATTACTTGTTTGGATTAATTATGCTTATTAGTGTTTAAAATATACAATTTATATAATTTTGGGTTTTAATATTTTAATTATGTCAACTTCATCTGCAAAAGTATTAATGTGTATTAAAGTTGTCCTTGTGGTTGACACCATCAATACTTTTCTTCAGAAAATATTTTTGGAACAAAAAATTAAACCATTGCGAAAAAGGATTAATTACACTTTTGGTTCATAAATTAGATGTTTTGTGTCATTTCGATCCTTAACATTTTAATTGTATCGGTTTATAAAGGGCCTTATTTTTTTTAGTGTAACTTTTTGTTTTAAAATATTTCTAATTCTAACAATTAATATTGATGACATGAGGATCACATTAACACATCCAATACTTCAGTGACAAAATTAACACGTTAGTGGTGAAAATAACATAAAGAGGATACTTTAAGGATCAAAAAATTTAGAGGCACTTACTGGCCGGTCCTATTGATTAGACTTATTTACTTACAAGTCCTGACTGATAAATTTGTCATTGTAAATTTATTAACCAAACTGATAAATTTGTCATTGTAAATTTATTCATTAATGTATACTATTCTTACTCATATTCACTCACTCACTTACAATATTCCACCATCCTCTTCTACATACACAAAGAACAAAGAGACTGATAAATTTATCACTGAAAAATAAATCTGCATTTGAATCTAGTTTGCAATAGATCTAGTTTGAGAGAGAGAGGGAGAGAGAGAGAGAGAGAGAGAGAGAGAGAGAGAGAGAGAGAGATCTGGAAAATCATCATTGTTTAGAGTCATTTAGTGTTGATTTCATCATTTGAAACAAAGGAGGCGATGATGATATCGTAGTTGTGTAGATCGGCGACGGTAGTGATATGGTGTATAGATTGGCAATGGTGGAGATAGTTGGTGAACGGTGGCGGCATTCGAATAACGACAGTGGTGATGGGTGGGTAAACGACGACGGTGGTGGTAGTGGGTAGACGGTGGCGGCGGTGATAAACAATGGTGTAAAGTTTTTGGAAAAATGATGGAGAGAGAGAGAGAGAGAGAGAAGAAGAAGAAGAAGAAGAAGAAGAAGAAGATAAAATGAAAGAACTTGTAGAACCTATTACTGCAATCAAAAAGTCAATAGGACTTAATGATATTTAAGTCTTTTTAATGAAACTAATTGATAATTTCCCTAAAATTTTATTATGTCGATTTGTTTTTGTATCGAAAAATACCCAAGTTCCATTTGTTGCACATTTGCAATATAGTTTGAATTCTGAAGGTGTAAGATTGTATTTGGATCATGAATTTGGATAGCGATTTAAAAAGAAAAAGAGAAATGAAAGTAAAATGTGTATGAAATATACCTACATTTCGCATATCCTTTCCTTTTTCCTTTTTAATTTTTTACCTAAATTCATAATCCAAACACAATCTAAATCAATAAATATAGGACAAATTATGCTGGTAGCCCTATATTTTGATCATTTTGTCATTTTAGTTTCTGCAATTTCAATTGACTCGATTTTAATCATGAATTTATCTTGTCTCAATTTAGTCAAATTGATTACAATTGTTGGCATTTTTTAAATAAAAAATACACACATAAATGGAAGCTATGAGGGAGAAGCTATTGCTAATGAAGGACTGGCTCAAAGATTGGTGTGAATCGGTTGAGGAGTGGGAAGAAGGAATGGAGTTTGAACAAGTGAGGCAGGTGCGACTAAGTTGTTATGATGTGCCACTGGTCTTGTGGAACAACACTTTTTACAGCATAGGTAGAGAGTGGGGTGAAGTTCTTGCAATGGATGTGGCCACAATTAATCTGTCATCTTTCCATTGTGGAAAAGTGAAGACAGAGACAAGACGCATGGATATCATCAATCATACAATCAACCTGGAGTGCAAATGTGTAATTTACCTAGTAAGGATTTGTGAGAAACAAATCATAGTTGTCGCTCGAGTGGTTTGCAAAACATGTGAACTTCTGGGAGCTTGCATTTCATGCTTGAGCCAACTTTTGGTTGTTCGAGTGGAAACGGAAGATCACAGAATGGTCACTCGAGTGCAGGATCTGCTGCTCGAGTGGAGGGTGAAAATTCTGGATTTTTCAGATTGCACTTCCAAGTCCAAACTTGAATTCCAAGTTGAGATTCATGTTTTCTTGGGCCAAAACTTAAGGAAACTTGTGTAATCTTGGAAAACATGGAGAATTAAAGATCATTTCATGAAATCAAAGCTTACTAATTGAGCAAAATCAAGCTCAAACCTTTGAAAACATAACATGCATGAAGGATCTTGGTTTCAAAGCTTCCAAATCATGAACTATTGAGATAATTTGGTTGTAAACTTCATGAATTCTCAAATCAAAAGCAAGATGAACACATGAACGTGGGGTTTCTTTAAAATTCAACTTACAATGCCATGAACTATGCATGCATACATGTATTAAGTTCCAATTCATCAATTCTAGCTCAATTCTCAAATTAATCCATCTCTTTCACCTAAATTCTTACATGAACTAACTCAAGTATGCAACTAAGCGTTTGATTCCTTACCTAAGATGCTTATTTGCTCTACAGTGCTAAAATCCTCCAAATTCTTTTCCAATGTTTAGCAATCCCTCTCTTTCCTTCCTTGTTTGTTGAATTCAATTCTCAAGCTTTCCTTTCCCTCTCTTCTCACGTTTTTGTTCTCAAGACAACAAAATGAGAGAGTGTAAAGTATAGTCAAGGGTCTACTTATGCCTTATATAGGCTTGATTAGAGAATTGATTAATTAGGCTTGAGTGAACATTAATGATTCTAATTTAATTTGTTCCGAATCGAAATTTAATTAAACCTACCATGATGTCCTAAAAATTCCTACTAACACATAACCGTAGTCAATTTTGTGATCGAATGCCGATAAGGCTTTCAATTCGCAGAACAAAGTAGAAACACAAACAAATAATCCAACATAAAACGGATAGAATTTCACATAGCATATAACACATGCAGTTAATGTAACATTTCACTTTAATTACTTGTTAGGCATTCTTAATCATGGTTTAACAGTTAATCATAAGTCGGGGTTGTTACAGTAAGAATCCATTAATCATAGGTCGGGATTGTTACAGTAAATTTTCACAGATAATCGATTTTGTCATTTTGTATTAGAAAGAAGTCGTGTTAAAATGATTGGAAGTTTAACAAGGCCTGATAACTCCGTAGTACTTATCTAAGCAGATGTATGGTTGTTAGTAATCCATCAAGATATTCAGCCTCCAAAATTATTTAAAATGATGAGCTCCATGCCAAGTGATGAGCTTGGCTTAAAAAACTAATGTGCTCTAAGTGAGGATTGTCTTTGGTTTTACCCAAGGCGTGACAAGTGCTCCAACTAATTTTGGTTTTATAACGAATGTTGATATATTAAAAACACTTTTCTCTATGAAGCTAAAGTATTGCTAAGCTATAAGGTAAAAGAAGTTTTACGCCATAAAAATAGTTTGAGTGTATCTATTGCTAACTGATTTAGGGCAGGAACTAGCTAAAAGAGTATTATATAGTTGACTGGCTGGTTACAGCTAATAATTTGTCTTCCTTTTGCGTTTTTTGGATTACATTTCTAGACATTTGTAACCAGCTTTTGAAAGTTGCTCATAATGTGTAACTTTTGATCGTAAATCTGTCCGAATGAGTAACTTGCAAAGTTTTGGTTTTGTCTTTTTGTTTTTATTAGATTTTGTGATAATGTAGGGCTCATGAAAGGTTTTTTTGGGCCAAAGAGACATCCTGATTTTGTTTTTGGTCTCAACGACAAATATGTACGGAAATTAGAGATGTTTGTGCATTGCTAGAAGTAGAGATTCTAATCAACATCTCACACCTTAGATGGGTATGTAGATTGTGTTCTCACAATATTTTGAAACATCAGTCAAAACTAAGGTAGTATTATTCATTTTTCAAGCTGCATTTGTTTGATTGATTTTTCATTTTCTTCTTCATATTAGATAGTATAAACAAAGGGGAACAAATGTGGGCTCGATTTTTGTACCCGTAAGCTTGTACTATATGATTACTCTCAAAACAGTTTAATTCCTCAAAATTCATGCTCCTATTCCAGGTATTTTGATGACTTTTGGAAGCAAAATTGGTCATGACACTTAGATTCTCCACTATTTTTGCTCTATTTATGATATGCTGAATGAACTTACAAATCAGACCATCCACAAGTTTTTTGTTGGAATGTAAATAACTGTGTTCAACATCCTTATGAATTGTTGAAACTGTCTACCCATGAATAATAATGAATAAATAACATCAATATTCACATATATTTTCGTTATAAAATACGGATGTACCAATTTGTTTTTAAATTTTTTAAGATAAATTACAAATACACCCCCTGAGATTTGATTAAAATATGAATCGCTCCCTGTGATTTTGAAAATTACATTCCACCCCCTGAGATTTTTAATTTCATAACAAATTGTTCCTTTTATTAATAAATCATCAAGTCAATTAACAGTTTTTAATGATGTTAAAATATGTTTCAATTAAAAATTTAGGTAATTTTATTATTGTATAGGATAACAATTATGAATTTCATTTTTATAGTTAATTTTGTTAAATAAAAAATTCTAATAAGGAGATATTTATAATTTTTCAAACCATAGGGAACAATTTATATTTTAAGCAAATTTCAAGGGTATATTTGTAATTTACCTAATTTTTTTTTATTTAATTCTTTTTCTTTAAAAAATAGAAACTAATTTGACTAAAATAATTAATTTGCCCCAAAACAAATAAAATTATATAAAAATGATGAATATTTTTTTATTTTTTTCATCAAACTAATTTATAGTTTTTTTGACCAAAGAAATAATAATAATAATGAATACTATTTAAAAAATCAACCGTTCATTTTTTGTTCCCTATGTTCAGTGTTACGGAACAAGAAGATCAAAACATTTGATTCCAACACAACCATGAGAAAGAGTCTCGAGACAAGCCAAAATAACCTGTATGTTGTAGCTTACGGTGAAACAACATAAGCTTACTTCAGTTAATTTAAGATCAAATTACAAGTGGATTTGAAAAGGCAGGTTAGTAAGCTTTTTGCTTACAGAAGCTGTTTTCCTCTTAAAATTCACTTAAATATCTCCTCTTTTTTCAAATATTACCATCATGCTCTTGTACAAAGGATCCATCCCTCATTTTTCTTCTATTCCTGAATCTAAAACACTAATAAGAGTAAAAAAAGACAATTACATAACAAAAAAGTCATTTTATAAAACAAACACTAATCTCTGAAACTTAAATTTATAATCCAATTATAAACTATAATCTGTTAAGTTAAAATCTATAATCTATTCCAACAGTCACAGAAAAAAAAGACTTGCAATTCCTGAATCTTTGAACTAACACCAAATGCAATTCTATAATCTATTCCAACAGTCACAGAAAAAAAAATTGCGTCTTTGAACTAACAACCAAATGCAATTCAAGATTTTCACTTCATGGCCATTAAGCTTTTTACTAGCCCCAAAATCTCATTGCGCATCTTGTCAACAACAGATGGATTAAACTGCTCATTCATCGTAGAAAACCACAACCCATCTTCATCTTTCGGTTCACTTTTGCTTTCATACCAGCTGCATATAGCTTTCGCAATAGCTGCAATGTATAGACCACAATCATAGCCATTCACTTGCTGTGGGGTTTTAGAGTACTCAACATATTTACAAGCTGATGCCATATCAGAGATCCCCATATATCCAACAATGGCTCTGTAAAGCTGTTTGGCATGCCCAGCATTAAGTCCTCCGTAGCTATCATGATGAACGAATAGATTTGCGTTTCTCTCAAACACGAGTGAGCTCCAATGGTTCCCACCTTCGGCTTCTGTCACGTCATCGTTGTTATTGACAGGAAAAATTACCAGTTTCTTACTAAAGAGATTAAGGGGTTCTACGAAATCCTTGAGGCTTTCGATGTCTGGGCAGTTTGCTATCCAGAAAGCAATTGAAGGTGAAACCAGTAGGATCTCCTCGGAAGGATAACATGAAGGAAGATAACTGAAATAAAATTCAATGATGCGATCGTTTAGAAAATATGGACCGCTGAGAATGTCTAGATCTGATTGTCTGAGTACAACATTGTTGTAGCTGAGAATCTTCTCAACCGCTGCGGATTTCCTCATCTTGTAGATGTCAATATGTACACCTGATGAAATAAGTCGATTTAGGTAAAAAATATGTACAGGGGAAAAGAAAACTATAGTGGCTGAATTTCATAATTAAACGATTACGGAAGAAGACATAAATAAAGCTGATAGTAGTATAGTTTGTTGAAATTTGGTGAGATATCGAAGAGTCAAAACATGCAGATTATATAGTCTAACACGGTTTTTGCCAAGAGTCCAAGACCATCAATGCCAGTCTTCTCACCTTTGCCTAAGTTCATATTGCAAGATAAATTTCAGCAATAGTATGGACTCCCAACAGCCGAGTACAAAAAAGACTCCAGCTATTGTGTTGCACTTCATAGGAATTTTTGTTGTCTTTTCCAGCAGAACTTTCCTTCTTTTTTTCCCCCTTCCTTCTGGATAAGTAAGGTTCAAAGTTTCAACCACAATATTTGAAGATATTTTAAGATTTACAAAGGATTGAAAGCTTAGCAAGGAACATTGGGAAAGATAAACCAAGAAAAAGGTCATTTTTCTACCTTTTCTTATTGGGGATTTTACCCGGATACCCAATTATCCTGGGAAAAAAAAAAAAAAACTGTACAATTGGACCTTGTAAACAGTCTTTTCAACTCCACCTCTTTCCACCATCCCACTACAAGTGCCCAAATGACCTTTGGCAATCAATTACTTTGGTTGGTGACTACATGTGCCAAAGGCAATTTCCACTTGGTGACCCTGCTACCCCCTGTGCATTTATGCCATCAATATGACCTGGAAAACCCCAAATGCACTTAACTTCACCAATGCCTCTGCCAATAACATGAACAAGAAACCCTGGCCTTCCATTTAGTGACTCTTGTTTTCTACCATGACATCTCATACATGATCTTGCCCACTCCTTGTGAAACATCATCAAAATTCCACTCTTGATGTCATGATTATCAACCTAGACAAGTATGGAAGACAGGTTTTAGGAGGCTAACAGTAGAAATAATGGTCCTGTGCCATTTAAAGATTTTTTTTTTTTTGACCGAGAGAAAGTAATTGCGGTACCAGAATCGCAAAAGCTTTGTGAGAAAAAATGGTGCCTAATGCTTAGGCTAATATTATAGCACACTAGTGTTCCAATTACTCTAGTAGGGGAGTTTTCCACACACTACAGTCTACAGCAATGAACTAGTAAGGTTGTCTGCATTAACTAAGTCAATAGGGTTTACAAGTGAACATGAAAAATTTCAATGTTTTTGAAGTTTCAGGAATGTTTAATTGAGAATATACAACTTGAGAAGCTTTCTTTAGTGAGTGTGATAACCTTAACTCTGCTATTGGGAATGCTTAAGGAACCAAATATATGGTTACCTTAGTTTCCTACTTCCTCAACATCATTTCGTTCTTTATCTTATTTATTTTCTTCTTTTCTTCCAATTATCTGTAGTTCTAAATTTCCTAGTGTTAAATTCTGATCCACATTTAGCTGGACCAGAAGAAAACCGGTAATACTATCCCACAAGCCATCCCCAACCAAATTTTAATCACCCTTACAAATCTACAACCTACATTAGCAATGCTCACAATTATTACATTGAACACTAAAATATTTGGCATCAATGTTAACTAACATTCCCTTGATTCAGTTTCAGATGAACTCCCCTACACTAACGAATATTAGAATCACTAACCAACAAAGTTGTGTGGTTATTATCCATGCCTAAAACAGCAGGAGCACCTAAATAAATCCCATTGTCAAAAAATTCCCACTGTCATAAGGATTTGATACAGCTTATATAAACTTCTTGTTTTGCAAAATTAACACACTAAATTTATCAATGTTCTGGAAACTTTTTAAACAATTTGCCACTAGTTTGACAGGATTTCTAAATATTGCATTTTTCCTCACAATAACTTACAATCATCAAAGTCAGTGCTACTATTAGACAAAATGGAAACCCATCTGGCCCAACCTGTTACTATTATTAAAAGTTTTAAGAGTTCAAATAGGTGTTCAGCTTTACTTTGAAAATCCATCTTCCAATTTATATTTTAAGTAAACAAACACTTTTGACTTTTGATTCCAAGTGTGATAAGTTCCAACAAGGAGAAGGGTATTTTCAACATTTGACCCATAAAAAAAAAAAAGGATAATTTGAGAATTTTGAACCAACCTGCTGTAAGAAATTGAGATTGAAGATGGAGATGAAATTCCCTTTTCAAACCCAGTATCGGCAATCCAAGAAACGAAGCTGGGCAATTGCAATTTCAATTTCAATCCAGAGCTTTGGAAGGTGATGATGAAGAATGAGGAGCAGGATTAGCCCAAATGGGTTTCTATGCCCAGCCGACCATAACCCCAATAAAAACAGCAATCCAGAGAGGGGCAATGAAAATCATGAGCTCTATCAATACATCCCAAATTGTGGATCGTTGAAAGATCTCAAACAAAGCAGAAACCAAAGCCATATCACCCACCCACCAACCCCTCAGGAAGATTAATCTATGAGCTAACAAAGATTATTTGGGTTTGGAGAGAGGGAAAACAAGACACAACACAAGTGTGTTAAATGGAAGAGATTTTTCCTGGAAAAAAAGAAAAAAGAAAAAAAAAAAGAGGATAAGGATGTTAGAGATTAGATTAGAGATAAGCGGTAGAAGAGGGATGTTTGTGATCTCTTCCTCTCTCTCTCTCTCTCTCTCTCTCTCTCTCTCTCTCTCACATCTGGCAGCTTTTCAAAGCCTTCCTGACCAAATACAGCCCCTATAATTTAGAGGAAACAAAAACAGAAAGACCAACAAAAAGAAAAAAAAATAAAATTAAAAGCACCTCCTTAAATAAGAATTAAAATTTTATTTCTTTGATTGAATGAATGAGATTGAGTCTTGAGGGGGATAGGTTGGACAGAGCATGTAATTCTTAAATGATGAGTGAAGATATAATTAGGATGTAACAGAAAGTCATTAAACTAAGGGACATACCTTGTCGCTATATTAAGAATGTGCATGTTGCTTCTTGAGCTCTCATGCATCGTATCTAAGATCTCAATGAAATGGGTCTGCAAAATAATTGATATACATTGCCTTTAGAAGTCTTGTTTAGTACTATATTATGTTTCTAAATTATACAACCATGAAACTTGCAAACAGACAACAGATCATTAGCAAGTAGAAATTAATTTTTTAAGATAAAGCTGTCATTTAATTGATTCATTTAGGAGACAAAAAATAAAATAAAATAAAATAAAAAATTGGTATATCTAAATCAGTTTGCAGACTTCAGACCAGAAATGGTCTTGTTCACAATATTGCATGTGAACACAAGATGAAGCAAAATCCTTAATGCAACACCTAACTCTCACAAAAGCATTAATTTGTCATTACATCTAATGCATTCATTTAAGTTATTGTATGCAGAAACAACCTGAAATTTTTATTTTGAAACATCTAAGAAACTTTCTTCAAGAATCACACAAAATTGAGGCACACTTATCAAATAAATTTAACTAATAATCCACCATTATAAATACATCCCCAAGATGTCAAATGAGAAAATAATTATAAGATAATAAAAATAGAGTACCATGCACACAAATAATTTAAAGGAAAAAAATAAAAAAAATACAAAGCAAAGGTCAATTCCTAAATTTTTCAAGATTCAACATGTGCAAGGATGGTCTAATAGAAACTAGGATGAGCTAGGAAGCGGAGACACTTGTCAGAAATGCCACGTGGCTATGAATCGCAGAAGAAAAACTAATTGAATTGCTTCCTTATCTACTATTTTTCTTCTTCCCTTCTATAAATGAAAATAAAAAGCTTTAAAAAAGCCATTTTTCTTCAGCACAACCATCACATTTAGGGCCAAAAAAAGGGGGAAAAAAAGCCATAATTTGGACATAACAGAATGCAGATGTTCAAGTTAGAACGTAGAAACAGTGAGCAAAATCAAGCATTTTAAACAATTACAGCATCTGGTGTGCATTAAAGTGTATTTAAATATATATATACTGTGTATCTACATAGCTATAGCATTGAAGGTTTAATAAACTTAAGAGTCATGCATTGCTTGGTGATGCTAAAAACTCGGAATTGCAAGCAATGTCAATTCTACTTTGAGAGTAGTCACTTTGTGCAAACAATGCCAAAGCTTATGTTTATCTCTTGCCCCTCCCAACACCCCTTTGAACAGGAACCAATGAAATGTAATGTCATTTTAGAAGAGGTATATCACATTTGCAATTTTAATTCCAGATAGTGAAGACAAAATTTCATATATTTACTAGAAACATAAATTCCATTCACTAACCTCCATAGTGCATGCATGACATAGGAGCAAAGTCAGAAGAAGTTGGTGTTGCTTCTGGACAACAGGAAGGATAGCAACTACGGGTTAGTTTGGGATGTTTTAAAAAAGTGCACTTTTTGACTTATTGGCTTATATGGGTTGGGTTTGGGTTGGGTTTTATGTGATGTGTTAGAGAGGTGATGTGATTTAAATAAGATGATGTGACTTAAATAGAATAGTGACTTTTTGACTTTTTGTATTATTTAGGTCATGCCAAACCTGGCCTAAATACAAAAAAAGATACATGATGGAAGCCCAAAGAATAACAAGAAGCAGCACAAGTTTTCCTTAAGATACATGATGTAATGTCCATGTACACACAAAATTATACCTTTCCAGTCTTTCCAATTGCCAGAATGAGTTCAAGTTGTTTTTGCTGCTGCTCTTACACAAAAGACTCCAATTAACAAATAACAAGTCAGATTGATAATAGCATTTTAGCATGCATCCAGTTCTGCAATGTCTAAAAACCAATCCATGAGTCTAAAAGATATGATATACATGATTCACACTACTAAACTTTTGGACAATTTCTGGTAATATTTCAGACCAACCTCCAAACAATAATATAATACAGATAGTATTTGGCACAGGCAGAACTTGACAATAGGGTGAGATTCAAGAAACAATTGTGTTAAGTGCATATGGAGGACAAACTTTTATTTGTTCAAGTTTTGCTTGAGAAAACATGGTCGTCTGATCTAGGCATCCCTAAATGAAGCCTGAGACAGTTTACTATGGTGCACATATACATCCCAAAAGAAGAACAATAAATCAAGCTTCTATTGCTTGGTACACATGCAAGACTCATATCCTTGATTGATATGATGCCAAAAGTGTACACACATGCATGTGCACAAGCACACCAAACCACCAAAGAGAAAAAATGATAAATAATACAAGATAGGAGAGGACGACGACAAATCACACTCTGATTGTTTTGTGTGCGTGCATGAACCCATATCCTTGTCCAACTTTTGACTGAAAATGGGTAGTGTTTCTGAGAAACATCAATTAATCCATCTACAAAACCTATAAAAGATACCTGAAAAATAATCATTGAAATACTTTTTTCTTAACTCACATCTAGGCATAACCTAAATGATGCAGTGCAATATACCCAATGGACTGTAAGCACTGCAGATGCTAATTCAGATCAGTGCATATAAATAGAACCAGGGTGAGGGAATTCATAATGAGAGAGAGAGAACAGCAGAATGAAGAATCAGGAATGAAATCTCATTAGGAAGAACAGGATGTGATTATACATAGGTGGCATGTTCAAGTGTTCAAACAAGACAAAAGTTCTTCCTTCTGCATATGAAAGTTCAAACAGAGCATTAACACAAACATATGATATAAATCATCATTTGCTCATATATAATTAATATATAAAAAAAAAATCAAAAGGTATCCAAAAATAATCGGCAACATGAAAAAGAGCATGATAAACATCTTATGATCCCCAATCTGGTCAGGTGTAAGAAATCCCATTCTCCTCTGCCAATCAAATCACACTAAAAATAATAGAACCTTAAATATGTTCAAAACACAGATAAAAGACGCTAGTTAGATATCCAAAACACAAAGCAAAGCACTAATTCAACAGAAACAATAAACAATTCATGATAACCAAACACACACACATGCCTAATTTATACTAAATTGAAGAAAAGAAACAAAAATGGAATGGCCAAAATTAAATTGAAGAATATAGGCCTTAATGAACTAAATGAACATAAAATTAAATGGAAATTACAAATTAGACTGAGTAAAAAATTACAAATTCACATTTTCTGGAGAAGCAAAGGAAGCCTTTGTTTGTATCTGTATCTGTATCTATATCAGTGAGTCTGAAATTTTTAAAAAAGATAAGATTAAGAAGGCAAATGAGAAAGAGAGATGATGATGATCCTATTATTACCTCTGATGAAGTTAACTCCCATCAAAGACCTCGTGCAAAACGATTGAGAGAAAAATTCACGAAACATCAATCAACAAACCCTAACTCACTCTGCTATTACTCCATCTTCTATAGATTTGTAACACACTCAAAAATCCCCAAATTCATCTACTCAAAATCAACAGTGATTCAATGCTTAACACACACACATACACATTTTGAGAGTATAGATTTGAAGCAAAATTGCAAACCAGAGAGACATGAGATTGCCAGAGTCGAAGAGTTCAAGATCTTGAGGAAGTTGAGGATGGTTACTTCGATTCTTGCTCGGACCTCAACAAAATAAATTCAATTTCAATTTTGAAATTCACATATATACATAATATATAGAGTTGTACATATATAGGTGTGTTTACCTGAAGAGGATGAAGGATATCGACATGGCAGAGGTGCTGATCTGAGAAGAACATCAAGGAGAGAGAGCACAAGATTGAGAGAGACACAGAGAGAGAGAGAGAGAGAGAGAGAGAGGGAGGGAGGGAGAGGGAGAGAACGAGATTGAGAGGCCAGAGAGATTCACAATGTGAGATGAGACCGAGAGAGAGAGAGAGAGAGAGAGAGAGAGAACGATCAGCGTTTGTGAAGGGACTAGGGCAAAATATAAAAAGAAGGGGAAAATAAATAAAGGAAAATAGGGAATAAATTGGCTATTTGTGACGGATAATCAAGTGGTCGCAAATTATGTAGTAGCAAAAAGTCACTTTCCCAGTAGTAGGTTCTGGAATTAAAAAAGCCACTGCCTCTAGACCTAGCGAGAGGCATAAATCAAGAGCTAATCATCCCCAATATATATATGCACAACATAAATATAAAGTAGTTCAAAACTTCAGTGGAAAGTTAAACTAAGTTGTGAATGGTGGTGAGGCATGCCACCAACTAGATGGGTCTCTAAACATGTATTCTCAAATTTCTGGTGGAAAAAGTCCAAATCATCTAAATAATATATAAATGTACACTTTTGTTTGATCATTCAAACAGTTGAAAGTAGTAGAATAAAAAGGAATCGATTAGAAATGGATTGATAACCAAACATATATACAGTTAGTTTCTTTTCCTTTTTTCGGCAATTTCTTAGCATCCAAACAAAATGAAGAAAAGAATTAGGTAACTTTTTCCTGCTCAAATTAAAGCCAGGAATCACAAGAGTGCTGCTAGAAATCGAGGCTCCTTTATGCGTTAATGCATTCCCATGCATTGCCAAGTCTTATGCTTTGCGAATGCTATAAAATGTCAACATCATTAAATTCAACTGTAATGTCTCTCTTATTTGGTTTTCTCAACAAAATCATACAATCACACATACTTGAAAAAATACCAATACAACCACAAGCCCAGAAACAAATCACAAACCATGAAAACTAGTATTATCAAAAAATTTGTTTGGGTTTACGGACATCCATTGACTATCAGATCCGTCAGCTACATGTGAGCCCTATAAAATGAAAAATTATCTGTTGGTGGCCAATCACAATTCACCATGCCACTCATTGTTCCCAATCACCCACCACAAAATCATAAATCCCACTCCCTCTACCAATCATAACAAATGTGGCTGTGCCTGAAGCCCACCAAATAACTTCTCCTATATCACTCCTTTCTTTTCTGATTAGAAATAAAAAAAAGATGACCCATTTTCATCTGGGTAATAAAATGATAGCATTATAACAGTTGCATATTGGGAATTTAGGATACGAAATCACAACAATGAGATGAAGAACACTTTATTTAACAAAAATTTACGACGTTATTGAATCAGGGAGATCCAAATAATTACTATTAATTATTTTGTACTTTCCCTAATGGCACAATTTTGTAGATCTAGTAAATAATATGGAAAAACTACAACAACAACAACCAAAAATAAAAATTACCAAAATTTGATATTATCCATGGTCAGTTATCTTCTATGTGGTGTACTTGAAGTAGCTTCTATGAATCAACAAACAAAATACGACCCAGAATAACAAACTCAACAAAGGATTAAAACTCAATCTGAAAGGGTGGACCACTAAAACTCCATCACAGAACTACAATCTTGAGAGAGAGAGAGAGAGAGAGATCTTGAAAAAGAGCTAGGATTTTCAAAGAGACAAAATCGATTAAATATGATCAATTTTGTTGATAATGGAAGAGAGACTGGTTTTTGAGGAGAGAGTTCAGATTCTGAGTTTTGATCCCACGGTGAATGATGATCTAAATACGGGACATCCGACCGGTCAAAAATAAGCAATTGAACAACGTTATCTAGTTTAAAAAAAGAATAACGGTATATGCATTACTTATTACATTAATTAGTATATTAATTGATGATGTGATATAATTTAAGATGTTTTTTATATTTGTAATTTGTATAATGAGTGAGATTAATAATAATGTCATAACTAGTGTTGGTACATTAAATAGTAAATTAATTAGTGCATATAACACCACTTTTTTAAAAAATCAAAAAAATAATGCTATCAAAAGTAACATTCGTTACATTGGGGCAATTTGAGAACTAGCTAAAAGGTAGTTTTTAACTTTTAATTTATTTTGGATTATATTATTTCTCATATTTTTTACATATAAAAAGATTAAAAAAATTAATTTTTAACCAACTTTTCAAATCACCCGATTGTAACATTTAGTTTGTGTGGTTTAATTTTTTAAAAATTAAATTTTTTTTTTCATATTTTTTTGTTTTTAGTAAATATTTATAAAATTTTAAGTAATTGTTTAATTTTTTTAGATACACATTACTTAAATGTATCTAACTAATAAATATTTGTGAACAAATATTTTAAAAAATTAATAAATACACAAAAATACAAAAAAAATGTACTGAATTTTCTTCTTTTTTTTTTTTTTTGTATTTTTAGTATTTAGTAAATTTTTTAAAGATTTTTTTAACCAATATTATACTTTTTAAGTGTATTTATGTTAGGTGTGTCTAGAAATTAAAAAAAAAAATTGCTTAAAATATTAAAACAATTTAGTGAAAACAAAAAATATGGAAAACAAAAAAATAAAATTTTCTGAAAAGTGAATTTTGGAAATAAAAACCAAACAGAGTAATTAATTTGATATATATGTCTATTTTATCAAATAAAATATTATTTGTTTGTTTATTTATTTATGTATATAAAATTAATTTTTTATACAGTTAATCTTTATTACAAAATTTGTGTGATGAACTGTTCAAATTATAAACCTAAAATAGGATCTATGAAATATAATATTGAGAAATATGACAAACAACAATACGAAGAGAATCCATTCCTAATATAATAACTTAAATAATTTTGAACTGACCATCCTTGTTGCTTCTTGGGACATGAACTTCCACCAACTTATATCACTTTTACAATCAATAAAAATAAGAGTAAAACACCACGTGTATTTCATTACTGTCGATAACATTCTTCAACGTGCTCATAACAATCACTTTTACAATCAATAAAAATAAGAGTAAAACACCACGTGTATTTTATTACCGTCGATAACATTCTTCAATGTGCTCATAACAATCCTGAAATAGCATACAAGTTAGAATATTAATTATCTTTGATATATATGTATGTCATCAATCATCAATAGATTAATATTTTCAATTAAATGTCAATAGAAAAACAAGAAGGGAATTATGTATGTTCTTACGTAGCACAACCACAAGTAGTAGCACAAAGAAGGCAATCATAATCCCACATCTAGGATTGAAATTTTGACGTCGCACAAAGAAGTGTTGAATAATTTCAAAACTCAATTCGTACAAAGCTGGTTTCAGAATGCAATTAACCAAAACTTCCTTTGCAGTCTCTTTGATTGCACCTCTTAACATATCCATATTGGATTATTTTGTATCCAACTTAAGTTAGAAAGATGGGAAGCCATTTTATAGGATTTAAGATGTGTGGCCTCTTTATATGAGTCAAATGTGGACTGATGAGTCAAATGTAGTAACATGTTTTTTTAATGTTATGCCCTGTTATTTTAATAAACAGAAATAGACCCAAAAAAATGTTAGGTCATGAGAAAAAAAATATTTTAATGTTATGCCCTGTTATTTTAATGGAAGAAACAGAAACAGACAAAAAATGTTATGTCATGAGAAAAAAATGTTATGTCATGAGACATAAACAGACAAAAAAATGTTATGTCATCAATGTCGTAAAAATATTATGTCATCAACCTGATGCTGTGAAATGTAATGTGTTATGTCATCAAAACACAAAACAGTGGGAAGAAACAGAAAACGGTGGGAAGAAACAGAAAACACGTACTTTAATAATCCTGTATGTTATGTCATGGGCAGGGACGGAACTAGGATTTGATTACCGGAGGGGCCAAAAGAAAAATAATTTTTTTTCATCATATACACAAAATATACATGTATGTATATATGATATATAAATTATATATACATTAAAAAAAAACTAAATACCATAGAAGCAATTTCAAATAGGATGAATACGTTTTGTTCAATGTAAAATAGAAATAAAATTCAAAATGGAAGAAAAATAACATATTTTTTATACTGGGGGCATTTTATATATAAAATAATATGTATATATATATATTTTAAGTTCTATGACAAACAATAATGTTCATAGAAATAAGGGGGCCATGGCCCCCATAGTCTTCTCCTAGTTCGGTCCCTGGTCATGGGACATACACAGACAAAAAAATGTTATGTCATGAAAAAAAACTGTTCATGACATGAGACAAAAAATGCTGTGTCATCAATGTCGTAAAAATGTTATGTCATCAACGTGATGCTGTGAAATGTTATGTGTTATGTCATCAAAACACAAAACAGTGGGAAGAAACATGGGAAGAAATGTTATTTTAAGGGGGAACTGACAGATAGAATGCTAATTATTCCTGTTATTTTAATAGGAACTGACAGAATGGGTGTGATAGAATGCTAATCGTAAGTTAATGGGAAGAATACCCTGATTTTGGACGAAGACATGGATGACTTGTGATTTTAATCCCCACTGCCGCTCATTTTGGATGGATTAGCACCTTTTTTTATAATTTTTTATATAACAAAATATTTTACGTTGTTGTTTATTAATTCAACATTTTTTTCTTATATTTTGATGTGGGATGAATACAAAATTTAAAAAAAAAATAAAAATAGAAATTAGTAATAATTTCATGAAATATTTACAAATTTACGAAACAAATTATAATATTAGGAAAATTCTTGGGTGTACCTTGCATAACATATGTACTTTTACCTATGTATTTTTTTTTTTTTTTTTTTTGTAGTAATATATTTTTGTGTTTATTGTTGACCCGTTAATCAGGTCAATTTACAAGTAAATCATACTGAAATAATAGATTTTATTATATAATCAAAACTATAAGTAAGTAATTTCAAAAAAACTCTAACATAAATCCGACTAGTTATTCTATAAAAGTTTTGAATAATACAAAATTACGTGAGTTTTCATGAACTCACGTAGGTGAATTCATAAAAACGTATAAGTTAATAGAAATTCACGTAAATTGTCCGTATACAAGTTTAGAAAAACACAAAATTACATAAGTTTTCAGGAACTCACGTAAGTAATCTCACAAAAATATGTAACTAACACAAATTTAAGTAAGCTATCTCATAAAAGTTTTGAATAACACAAAATCACATATGTTTTTAAGAAATCACATAAATAATGTTACAAAAACATATAAGTTGTAAAGACCCACATTCATATCTTAGTCATGCTTGCATGCATTTATGTGTTTTGCCATGTTAAGCTGCATTACAAGTCTTTCCTTGTTTTGTTTAAGTGTTGATTGCATGTTTTGTTCCCTCGTTGCTGTTAAGCCGAGGTTATGTGAAGCCTAGGTTGATCCAAGCCGAGGTCGTCCTAAGCCTAGAACCATCTTGGAACCACTTTGATTGACCTCCATTTTCATCCGGGCATATTGGCCGAGATGAATATCATCTAGGCCGAGGTGTGTATCACTAAGGCCGAGATGTGTATTATCTAGGCCGAGATGTCATCCTTGAACCCAAGTGATCTTGTTCCTGGATTGGTATGACCTAGACCGAGGTGTGGCACATCTAAGCCGAGGTGTGGCACAGCTAGGCCCAGTGTTGTCCTTCCTAGCCGAGATCATTGTTCCCTGACTTGCCGAAGTTTTGTCCTTAGCCGATGTCATCACTTGCCGGAGTGCCCTTGCCACCAAGCTTGTTGAATACGCTTTGCCTTACACCTGTCTTGTCAATCTATCACCTTTTGAAGAGAACCAACCCGGTAGCGCCACGTGGCCGAGCTGAGTGTTAAGTCAGCCGTTAGAGAGAGAAACCTATCATTTGTTATATTTTGTTCTAAGGAAGAGAGAGAAGCTCTAGAAGAGGGAGAAGGAGTTCTTGGAGAGAGAGTAGACTTCCAAGCTTGATTCCTAGAGATCAAACCGTTAGATTCGTGTTCTAGGGTTAGATTCTTGATCTTCTCATGTTGTTCTTTATGATTATGATATTGCAGTGCATGATTGAATATGATTTGTAAGCCATGCATTGTTTTGAAGTTCGGTTTTAGAAAGAGAAAATAGCATTCATGTATTCTTCAAGAAAAGTCATGTTTTGATCCGAAAGCTCATACCAAGACCTATGTTTCATGTTTGTTTTCATATGATCTTTGAGTATGGGTGCCCAGGTCCATGTTTTTGAACTCATAGCATGAAAACCCATATTTTGAATAAAGGAGTTATGATTTTGGCATTCATCTCATTCATGTTCTTCATGTTCATGTTCTTCACGGGTGGAAACCCAGATCTCCAGACTTCACTTCCCGGAGTGTAGTCGCCGAGATCACTCTTGCCTAGACCTTACACTTAGGCCAAGCATCGTATCTCACCTTGGCCTACCTTGCATGATCACTTACACCTTTAGTTGTCTCGCATGAACACCTCGGCATGCAGCCGCACGCCGAAGCCCTGGTAACCACACCTCGGCCAGGTGGTGTGGGACCTTGGCTTAGACCTGGTTGGTACCCAGCATGTCTTCCTGACATGAAAAACTGTGTTTTGACTTCTAGCATGTTTTCCCGAGATCATTGCATGCATGTAAGACTTGTTTTGAGATGTGTTTTCAGTGGACCTTGCCATGTGTTTGTAGGACTTGGACTTTTGCCTGATCCCGACGTCCCAAGAACTATGTGAGTGGTATTTTTAATAAAGCTATATTGTAAATGTTTTGACAAGCTTTGCTTTACTTGTTTTGAAAAAGGATTTGTTAAGAATGAATGAATACCCCTATTTTATGTATCAAGTATAAGTTTTGCTTACCAAGTATAAGTTCTGTTTTGGATGACATTCTCAGGAAGTCTGTACGTGCCAGGGGACTTTAAGCATAAGTGGCACAAGTCCGTACGTGCCAGGGGACTTTAAGCATAAGTGGCACAAGTCCGTACGTGCTAGGGGACTCTAAGCCTAAGTAGCACCCTTGTTAAGACATCGGCCACCGACGGTCTATGGACGGGTGTGCTCGATTCCGAGGTGTTATGTCTTCGTTTGTTCTGTCCGAAATGTCATCACCCCAAGTACATGTTTTGATACAAGTTATGCTAAGTACATGTTTTGAACGAGTTATGATATATGTATATGTTTTGAAGAAGCTATGGCATATGTATTGTTTTGACAAGGACCTCGGGAATCATTCATTTAAAACCTTTATTACTTGTACCATTCACTGAGTATCCAAGCTCACCCTCTCTATGTATATATGTAGGTATCAAGCTAGAAGTCGGCTACGCCGAGATGTGTGTTTTGAGCCCGGTGTTTTGTATGCATGTTATGTCGGCGTTTTGTGTTTAAGTCGGCAACCTTGTATTTACGTCGGCAATTTTGAAGACTTATGTAATTTGAACATGTCAGCTCTAGCAGCCCTTTTATCAAGACGTAATATGTAATTTATTTTGTTTATATATCCAAGTTGTAAAGCTATGTAATGATGTATGCCATTCCATTTGACTTATGCACAGCTCTTATGGACCACTTGTATTTCAATATATTGCTTCCGCGCATGTAAGCCCCATATATTATACTCTGATTGTGTGTGAATTTTGAAAGTTGGCCTTCGGTAATCTCGGATTACTGGCCATCACGGCACCATCCTACTAGGGGCGGGTTGGGGTCGTGACAGAATGGTATCAGAGCACAAGATCCTTATAGTACGTTGTTCACACACTTTGAGTCCTAAAGAGCCTAGGATGTCCCTTAGAATGATATTAGGATTGCATCATGTTGCTTGCTACTTGACAAGGTGTGCATCATCTCGGCATGATCATTTCCACTTGCATACATGTTTATTTGTTCATTTTGTTTTAAGAGTCGCACTTTGCATACTCCTAGCATCATGAGAAGAGGTAGACCTCCAGTTGGCCGAGATCAATCTGAGGACAGAATAGACAGACTGGAAAGGATGGTAGAAGGTTTGGCCCATGAGTTAAGGCAAGCAAGGCAGCAGAACACAGGTGCTACATCCACTCAAGCCGAGCAGACAGAGGGCCGACGTGTAGTTCCGCCTCCGCCTCCTCCCGTACCACAAGTACAGCCGCAGCCAGCTTTGTATGGAGACGACACCTTGACCTTGATCAAGGAATTTAAGAAGATGAAACCACCGAAGTTCCATGGAGGTATAGAGCCGATGAAAGCAGAAGCATGGGTTCTTGAAATGGAAAAGTTGTTCGAAGTTTTTCCCAGCACCGACGCCCAGAAGGTGGCATTGGCAGCATTCACCTTGGAAGATGACGCTCGTAGATGGTGGATGATGATCCGAGAAGGTAATCCAGAGCTGACTTGGGCCAGATTTTTGGAGTTATTTTATGACAAGCATTTTCCACTCAGTGTCCGAGATCGCAAAACCACAGAGTTTCAGATGTTAACACAGGGCAGCAAAACAGTGGCCGAATATGATCGTGCTTTCACCGAGTTGGCAAGGTATGCACCGCATATGGTCAACGACGAATATAGGAAAGCTAGAAAATTTGAAAGTGGGCTTCGTGGACCAATTCAAGACCGGGTTAATTTGCTTAGCATGCCGACGTATGCTGGAGTGTTAGACAAAGCCATCTTAGCAGAAGCTAACTTGAGCAGGAGTCAGAGTTTGGTGGAGAAACAGAAAAAGAGGAAGACCTATGAGGATCGCCCAGACCTGAGTGATGCCGAGGAGAAGACGAATGTGGACGGCCCTAATGACGCGAGTCAAGAAGGTGACGTTAGGCCGACATGTACAAGTTGTGGAAAGCTACATTTTGGAGAGTGTCATTGGGCATCTGGAGCATGTTTTGGATGTGGTGAAATGGGTCATCGCATTAAGGATTGTCCCAAGGAAAAGGCTGGAAAGGATAAGAGGAGATGAGAACCCGCCGTTCGGAATTTGTTTTGAGGACATGGTAAGTTAAGTTTGGAGGACCAAACTTCTTTAAGGGGGGAAGGGTGTAAAGACCCACATTCATATCTTAGTCATGCTTGCATGCATTTATGTGTTTTGCCATGTTAAGCTGCATTACAAGTCTTTCCTTGTTTTGTTTAAGTGTTGATTGCATGTTTTGTTCCCTCGTTGCTGTTAAGCCGAGGTTATGTGAAGCCTAGGTTAATCCAAGCCGAGGTCGTCCTAAGCCTAGAACCATCTTGGAACCACTTTGATTGACCTCCATTTTCATCCGGGCGTATTGGCCGAGATGATTATCATCTAGGCCGAGGTGTGTATCACTAAGGTCAAGATGTGTATTATCTAGGCCGAGATGTCATCCTTGAACCCAAGTGATCTTGTTCCTGGATTGGTATGACCTAGACCGAGGTGTGGCACATCTAGGCCGAGGTGTGGCACAGCTAGGCCAAGTGTTGTCCTTCCTAGCCGAGATCATTGTTCCCTGACTTGCCGAAGTTTTGTCCTTAGCCGATGTCATCACTTGCCGGAGTGCCCTTGCCACCAAGCTTGTTGAATACGCTTTGCCTTACACCTGTCTTGTCAATCTATCACCTTTTGAAGAGAACCAACCCGGTAGCGCCACGTGGCCGAGCTGAGTGTTAAGTCAGCCGTTAGAGAGAGAAACCTATCATTTGTTATATTTTGTTCTAAGGAAGAGAGAGAAGCTCTAGAAGAGGGAGAAGGAGTTCTTGGAGAGAGAGTAGACTTCCAAGCTTGATTCCTAGAGATCAAACCGTTAGATTCGTGTTCTAGGGTTAGATTCTTGATCTTCTCATGTTGTTCTTTATGATTATGATATTGCATTGCATGATTGAATATGATTTGTAAGCCATGCATTGTTTTGAAGTTCGGTTTTAGAAAGAGAAAATAGCATTCATGTATTCTTCAAGAAAAGTCATGTTTTGATCCGAAAGCTTATACCAAGACCTATGTTTCATGTTTGTTTTCATATGATCTTTGAGTATGGGTGCCCAGGTCCATGTTTTTGAACTCATAGCATGAAAACCCATATTTTGAATAAAGGAGTTATGATTTTGGCATTCATCTCATTCATGTTCTTCATGTTCATGTTCTTCACGGGTGGAAACCCAGATCTCCAGACTTCACTTCCCGGAGTGTAGTCGCCGAGATCACTCTTGCCTAGACCTTACACTTAGGCCAAGCATCGTATCTCACCTTGGCCTACCTTGCATGATCACTTACACCTTTAGTTGTCTCGCATGAACACCTCGGCATGCAGCCGCACGCCGAAGCCCTGGTAACCACACCTCGGCCAGGTGGTGTGGGACCTCGGCTTAGACCTGGTTGGTACCCAGCATGTCTTCTTGACATGAAAAACTGTGTTTTGACTTCTAGCATGTTTTCCCGAGATCATTGCATTCATGTAAGACTTGTTTTGAGATGTGTTTTCAGTGGACCTTGCCATGTGTTTGTAGGACTTGGACTTTTGCCTGATCCCGACGTCCCAAGAACTATGTGAGTGGTATTTTTAATAAAGCTATGTTGTAAATGTTTTGACAAGCTTTGCTTTACTTGTTTTGAAAAAGGATTTGTTAAGAATGAATGAATACCCCTATTTTATGTATCAAGTATAAGTTTTGCTTACCAAGTATAAGTTCTGTTTTGGATGACATTCTCGGGAAGTCTGTACGTGCCAGGGGACTTTAAGCATAAGTGGCACAAGTCCGTACGTGCCAGGGGACTTTAAGCATAAGTGGCACAAGTCCGTACGCGCTAGGGGACTCTAAGCCTAAGTAGCACCCTTGTTAAGACATCGGCCACCGACGGTCTATGGACGGGTGTGCTCGATTCCGAGGTGTTATGTCTTCGTTTGTTCTGTCCGAAATGTCATCACCCCAAGTACATGTTTTGATACAAGTTATGCTAAGTACATGTTTTGAACGAGTTATGATATATGTATATGTTTTGAAGAAGCTATGGCATATGTATTGTTTTGACAAGGACCTCGGGAATCATTCATTTAAAACCTTTATTACTTGTACCATTCACTGAGTATCCAAGCTCACCCTCTCTATGTATATATGTAGGTATCAAGCTAGAAGTCGGCTACGCTGAGATGTGTGTTTTGAGCCCGGTGTTTTGTATGCATGTTATGTCGGCGTTTTGTGTTTAAGTCGGCAACCTTGTATTTACGTCGGCAATTTTGAAGACTTATGTAATTTGAACATGTCGGCTCTAGCAGCCCTTTTATCAAGACGTAATATGTAATTTATTTTGTTTATATATCCAAGTTGTAAAGCTATGTAATGATGTATGCCATTCCATTTGACTTATGCACAGCTCTTATGGACCACTTGTATTTCAATATATTGCTTCCGCGCATGTAAGCCCCATATATTATACTCTGATTGTGTGTGAATTTTGAAAGTTGGCCTTCGGTAATCTCGGATTACTGGCCATCACGGCACCATCCTACTAGGGGCGGGTTGGGGTCATGACATAAGTTAACACAAATTTCACATAAGTTATCTTATAAAAGTTTTGAACAACACAAAATTACATAAGTTTTCACAAACTCACATAAGTGATCTCATAAAAAAGGCATAAATATTACAAATTCGAATAAGTTATTTCATAAAAGTTTTGAACAATACAAAATCGCATAAGTTTTCATAAATTCACGTGAGTAATCTCACAAAAATGCATAAGATAATAGAAATTTTCCTTAAGTTATCTCATAAAAATTTTGAACAATACAAAATCACGTAAGTTTTCACGAACTCAAGTAAGTGAACTTACAAAAATGCATGTAGTGATCCCAGTTTTGCCACTTCGCTGAGTATGTCAGGGATCAAGCTGCCCGGTCAGCTCGCGGGGGTTTAGGGGGCAGCGCCCTTTGGCGAGTCCAAGGGCAGCGCCCTAGTAGGGATCGAGTTGCCCGGTCAGCTCACAGGAGTCCAGGGGGCAGTGCCCCTTGGCGGGTCCTAGGGCAGCGCCCTGGCAGGGTTGAGGGGCAGCGCCCCCGAAGCAAAAATGCAAAATGCATTAAAAGTTGCTTGTCCGCTCGAGCGGCTTTTTATACGCTCGAGCGGAGAATGTTTGGTTTCAGAAGTTTGACCTGTCTGCAAAAGTACTAGGAAAGTGTATTTGACGCTCGAGCAGGGCTTTCCACGCTCGAGTGGACCATGTTATATCAGTTTGTGAATCTGATATTTCAGATCACTTTTGTATATCTCTCTCTCTAAAAACCCTTTCCTCTCCCTTCTCTCTATATTTCCCTATGCCAAATATGATCAAAACCTTGATTTCTCAAGATCCATTAGAGTTCTGCCATAAATTCTTTATCAAGGTTAGTTAACTTCTCGAGGGCTTCGTTGTGTGCGGTGAAGATCGAGTTTCAACACCGTTGATTTTGAGAGTTTCATCTCATTTCTTCTTCAAAACTTGAGGTAGGGATTTTCTTAAAGTTATATATATATTTTTGCAAGATCTAGATGATTTTCGAAATCATCTTTCGATAGTTTTGAAAATTGATTGTTGATTCAAGAAGTTGAACGATTTTGAAAGTGGGTTTGTCTCTTGTTTTTTTAAAATGATCTTACGGGCTTTGATCTTCGTTGATTGAAGAAAAGATGATTTTGGAAAGTTTTCTTTCAAAAGATTTGAGTTGTATAGTTTTGGTGAGAAAACCTAGAATTTGGAAATTTTTTAAAAGAGACTGAAAATCCATGAATGATATTGTTATATTTATTTTGTGTGTCAAAATAAATGGATATCTGGAAAATTTCTTATTTACATTTATATAAATGATGAATTTCAGAAAATATGAGAATTCTTGTTCATTTTGGAAATTATTGTTCAAAACGTTGAAATAGTCTTGAAATGACTAATTGTTGAGGATAGTTGAGAAGAGAGAATTGTGTTATTCCTTGGATGATGAATTAGAATAAAAATATTTATATTCATCTTGTGTTATTGGCATATCAATTCATTTGATTACATTAAACTTTGAAAGTTGATTTGAAAACTTGCATTGAAAAAAGAATGTTGAAAACGAGTTTCCATGAATTGGTTTTGGGGTAAATACGGTGGTAAGTCTTGACAGGTGGTGTAGATGAAATTGAATAGGTGTCGAGCCTTCCAGTTAATACTAGTAAAAATGACAAATTATAGGTGTCGAGCCTTCCAGTCAATGCTGGTAAAAATGACAAATTGGTAGTACTTGTATAGTCTACTTGCAGACACCGACCTAGGGATTACTAAAGTCGTATTTACCGCTTTTGAAATAAATTGTTAAATTTTGAACAATTGAAATTGCATGATATCATTGAGCATGATGGTTTTCAAAAGATGAAAATGTGATTTATCTTCAAAAAGGGTATAGCATGGCATGTGCATTTCGTCTCTTGAGACTTGTATAAAATGTATATACTTTGTTAAGAATTTCCTACTGGGCTTTATGCTCACCCTATGAGATTTTTGTGCAGGAAAAGATGTGGTGATCCCACCCAACTAGGGGCGTGGAAGTATGTGTGTTGGGAGTACAATACTCTTATTTGCTGTGACTCTGTATGTAAGCCAAAGACTGTGTTTATGTGGGTTTGAATAACCGTTTTGTGTAACCAGGCTCAAGCCTTAAAAACTTGTAAACCCTTGGGGGTATTTATTTGTTTATTTACTTGTTGTTGGATTAATGTATTGTTGCATGAAGAACTATTGTATCATGTAATGTAAGTTTGGAGATTTATATTCGGTTTTCCTTGAAAGAGCCATGATTGTTGTCTTATCATTTGGGCTAGAAATTTGGGGTGTTACAATGCGTAACTAACACAAATTCAAGTAAGTTATCTTATAAAAGTTTTGAACAATATAAAATCAAGTAAGTTTTCACGAACTCACGTAAGTGATCTCACAAAAACGTATAAGATAACACAAATTTCCTATTAGTTTTCTTATAAAACAAAATAACATAAGTTTTCACGACCTCACGTAAGCGATCTCAGAAAAAAGTGTAATTAACACAAATTCGGATAAGTTATCTCATAAAAGTCTTGAAAATTACAAAATCAAGTAAGTTTTTACGAACTCACATAAGTGATTTCATAAAAATTCATAAGTTAACACAAATTTTCTGTAAGTTATCTCATAAAAATTTTGATGAACACAAAATCACATAAGTTTTCACGAACTCATATAAGTGATCTCAAAAAAATGCGTAACTAACACAAATTCGAGTAAGTTATCTTATAAAAGTTTTGAAGAATACAAAATCATATAAGTTTTCATGAATTCATGTAAGTAATCTCACAAAAACGTGTAAGTTAACACAAATTTCGCTTAAGTTGTTTCTTATAGCGATCCCGGTTTTCCCTTTCTATAACTGTTGTATTCCGAGCTCTGGTTCCGTGGAGTTAGTGGTTGTTTGTCTTGTTGTCATCCTTCAATTCCTTGTGATTGAGTTTTAGGATGTGTTGGGCGTGTTGTGAATAGATCGGTTGAGTTTTGGCCTCTAGTGTTGTTGCCCAGAATTTTGGTGTTGCGCTCGAGCGGGTCATTCTACGCTCGAGCGGATTTTGGTCTTTGGTTGTCTGCTCGAGCGGACCTTATTGCGCTCGAGCGGAGTTTACACACTCCCAGTATTTCGTGCCCCTGCAAAACTTCTGCAGGTGTGTTTTTCACGCTTGAGCGGGATTTCTTACGCTCGAGTGGGTTGCGCTCGAGCGGAGCTTTGGGCGCTCGAGCGGGTAGAGTTTCGTCTGTGTAAGTTCTGGGGGAGGGGAATCTACGCTCGAGTGGACTGGTTTTCGCGCTCGAGCGGATGTGCTTTATCTCTGTGTCTTGGCGCTCAAGCGGGCCTTATTGCGCTCGAGCGTACCATGCTTTTTGTTTTTGACGCTCGAGCGTTGTGTTTTCCGCTCGAGCGGACCTGTCGTATATCAGCTAGCAGTCAGGCTTTTTTTGAATGACTTTTTACATTCACTCTCTCTCTCTCTTACTTTCTAAAAAGATATTTTGAGAGCTCCTCTCTCTAGAAACTCCCTTCTCTCTAGGGTTTGATCTAGTTAGAGTGTTCTCCTCACCTTTGGCCTTTACAAAAGTTGTGTTGATTGTCAAGGGCTACGTTTTGATCCGAACATATTGGGTTTTGGAGCACTTTGGTTTTGGTCTTCTTCTCCATTCGAGCTCTAACTTCGAGGTAGGGATATCCTACTCCTTCTCATGAGCTTTGTCTTTGAATTTTGGCATTTTGATATGTTGGGGTTGGTTTGGCAATTTTGTGAAAGTTTGGGGCTTTGGTGTAATTTTACAAAAGTTGGCGTTTTGTTTATAATAAACCTAAATGCAAGTTTGGCATAGAGAAATGAAATAGGTGATGGAATGTGGATGAAAATGGAACCTTAGGGTTGTTTTGTTAGTTAAGGGATTTTGCCCTAATTGACTTGATAAATTAATTCGTATAATTAATTTGAGAAAAGGAGGAATTGGATTAGAAATGTTGGAATTGGGAATATACGGGATTAAAGGGTGTAGTTGAATTATTTATCACTCACCAAATTGAAATGTTGATATATTATCCATTTTGTGCATTTATTTCCTGTTTAGAAATAACTGCTTTGGGCTATCGGTGAAGGATAGTCTTGATTGTTGTAGACAATGCATGATGATTAGGCAAACTAAAACTAATCAATGGAATGTGTCATGGAGCATGACGGTTGATAGAATACATTAACTTTATGTATTGGTTGATTGTGTGTAGAACCTATGTGTTTATATGCATTGTGTGTAGAGGAGGAGATGGGGGATGAACTCCGCAGTTTAGGGGAAGATGGGGGATGTACCTCTAAACCGGACAGTGTTGGGAGGAGATAGGGGATGAATTCCGTAGATACAGCTCATACGCTTATCTTTGAGAAGTATAGACACAGCTCATATGCTTGTCTAGAGAAGTGTAGATATGGCTCTTATGCTTATCTTGGTTGTATGATATAGTTCTTATACTTATCTGTTGAGATGTTGATATAGCTAATATGTTTATCTGTTGATGTATTGATTTAGCTAGTATGCTTATCTACAGAAAATGAAGAAATGAAAAGTAACATAGGCTTGTAAGTCATGTAAATTTAATGAGATATAAGTGGATGTAACAGTGTTGGCCATCTATCAACTGCTAATCTTTTAGTCATTGTTCATGGCTGGTTTAGTGTATTTCTACTGGGCTGTGGCTCACCCTATATGGGAATATCAATTTCAGGTACAGGTAGCATGCCACCTCCAAGGACATAGCTTGGGAGGCTAGAGGCGGACAGACTTTTTGTATCTATGTTCTTTTGATGTATTACATGTAAACTCAAGCCTAGGGCTAAATATGTATATGGTTTAGTACTCATTTCTTGTAACCAAGTGTTGGCTTGGAAAGTTGTAAGCCCAATGGGGCGTTTACTTTTGTTGTCAACATGTAATACTTTTGTAATGAAACACTCTGATGAATAGAATGATGTTGATCTTTTATATATTAGAGCATGTCTATATTGATGGGTTTTATGTTATATTTTGAGGGCGTGATTCTTAAAAATTTTGAAGAACCCAAAATCACATAAGTTTTCATGAATTCACATAAGTGAACTCAAAAAAATGCATAAGTTAACACAAATTTTTCATAAGTTATCTCATAAAAGTTTTGAGGAATAGAAAATTACTTAAGTTTTCATGAACTCACTTAAGTGATCTAAAAAAAAAACGTGCAACTAATATAAATTCGTTTAAGATGACTCTTCAAATTTTTAAAATTCATAAATGAATTAAGTTTCACAAACTTACGCAAGTCATTCAACAAAAACGTATAAGTTGAATACAAATTTATATAATTCAACTCATAAAATTGTTAAAAATCACAAGATATTATAAGTTTTTACGAATTGATATAAAATATTTAATTATGTAATATAAAATAGTTCATTATTAAATATTTTTAAATAATGTAAAAATATTTTTGGTGCAAAGTCATTATTTTGGAATTGTTTTAGATTCTACAACAGTTGGATTAGTTTTTCAGATTAGAAGATTGGACATATAAAAAGAAGAATATGGTGGATTCATTCAGCTACTAGTGAAAGCCATTGGTTAGCAAGCTTTCTCACACCAACAACATTGGGCTGTATGACTTCTCGAAAAATTATTAAAAATCACAGGGATAGTAATATAGTGAATATTTTCAATCAGTTGGCGAAACTAATTGATTGGCCAATTGATTAGTTGTGGCCAAGCCATCCAATCAATTGACAAATCAATTGGAGTAACCAATTCTTCCAATCAATTCTTTGTGAACTTTTAAATGTGCAATCAATTGTAAAATTGATTGGTTTTGGCCAAACCATCTGATCAATTGAAAAATTAATTGTTGGTGGCCAATCAAATGGTGATTCAATTTCTAATGCCAATTCTTATTTTGTGTACGATACGGCCAATTATAATATTTGTTTGTAAGTATTTAAAAAATAAATAAATTATTATTTATTAAATTTTAAAATTTTAAAATAATTTAATATGCAGAAAAAATTTAATTTGGCCTGGATTCAATATATAGTCACGAGAAAGTCGAATTATCAATAAATTAAGCAATGATTTTATTTATTTATTTTACTTTTGTAGTTATATTGATTAATTTAATAAAAAATTTGTTGAGACTTCCTTATTATAAGTTTTTACTAGTATAATATAATTCAAAAAATTTATTAACTTAAGTCTTTTTCTGATTATTCAGAGACCAAATGATGACCAAACTACTCTTCCATAAGATTAACCATTGCACTCTAATATGTTATTAACAAAATATATTCGATTCGTTTAAAAATTTAAAAATTTGATAATTTTGAAAGTGAAGGTGGATGTGATAGTAATATAGTGATTCCAGTTTTGACCCGACCTTTTGTTGTATTCCAGACTCGGGTTTCATGGTTTATTGTTGTTGTTCATCTCTTTTTCCCTTGATTGTCCCTTGAGTTTGTCTTTTGGGTTGTTGTGGTTGTGTTTGTGATAGGTTGGTTGCTTAGTTTCCAAACATTTGCTGCCTAGATTTTTGCTCTTCCGCTCGAGCGGCACTTCTTGTGTTCGAGCGGGCTTTGCAAACTCTTAGTACTTTTGTAGGTCTGTAAAACTACTGGGAGAGTGTATTCTACGCTCGAGCGGATGTGCGCTCGAGCGGCCATTCTTGAGCTAGAGCGGTATTCTTCTGTTTGCAAAACTATTGGATGTATGTATTATGCGCTCGAGCCTCACTTCTTGCGCTCGAGCGGAACAACTTATTGTGTCTGACGCTCAAGCGTCAACTCTTGCGCTCGAGCGGACTGTGCATATATTAATTTGTCTAGAGTCTCTCTCTCTAAAACTCACATTCTCTCTACATTTTCACCTAGATCTAGTGATCCCTATACCTGTGTGCCTTTGTTAAAATGGTAGTGCATCTCAAGAGCACTCTTTTGGTCCGATTAAAGTTTGGTTTTGGCGTCTTTGAGGTTTCTCCATCTCTTCCTTTGGTCTCCTAAGCTTGAGGTAGAGATTTTCTACATTTTTATATGATATTTAACTTAGTTGTGAGTTGTTGTGTAAAAATGGTGGAATTTGGGTGTACTATGAGCAAACCTAGGGTTTGGGTATTAAATCAAAAGAGGGATTTCTAAGTAAATGAGTTATAAATGGTTATGAGGTTGTATTGTGACAAAATGGTTGATTTTGGCATTTGGGTTGATAGTTGGGAAAAAGGGAGTTTGCCCTAAAACGTTTCAAATATCTATTTTGGTATAAATAATTGAACTTGGGATTGAAAATGTGAAATTGAATGGATGTTGATATAAATGGTGGAGAAGAATATGTATTATCACCCACCTATGAAATTTTGAATAAATTATCTATCTTGAGATTGAATATCTGCTTAGAAATATTTATATTAGGCTATCGGTGGAGGATAGTTATGATTGTTGTAGAAATTGCATGGGGATTAGATGAATTGAAACTAATCTCTTGTTGGTTGTCATTGAATATGACTGTGTTTTAAATACATTGTATATGTATGATGCTTGGGAGGAGAAAGGGGATGTACTCCATGTTTAGGATAAGAAAGGAGATGGACTCCATTGAGTTAAGTTGGCCTGTGTATCCAGTGTGAAAGTCCTAAAACCGCACATATATATGGGTGACGATCTCGCAGATGAAACTTTCGTAAAATGGCAAATTGAAGTATTTGTGTGATTAATGTGTTAATTTGAGAACTATTAAATTGTAGTCTCAGTTGGGTTGTCTAGAAAATAATGAAATTTGCTCATGAATTGAGATGAAATAAATTGACGTGGATGAAATTGAGATAACAAGGATTGAGATATAAAGCTCGGCATATTATGATTTTGTAAAACATTAATGATTTTACTACGGACATTGTATATGCACACTTTACTTATATCTTTGTTACGACTCATATAATGTGTTAGATTATTTCTACTGGGTTTTGGCTCACCCTATTTGGGAAAAAACCATTTTCAAGTGTTGATGATATGTCTCTGCCAAGGCAGTAGCTTGGAGGGACATAGAGCATGAGCTTCTATTTTTGTTGTATCTGTTTTGTGTGGCCAAGGGCTTTAAGTTGTAATTGAGCTAGGCTCACTTTTATTGTAACTAAGAACTATCTTGGAAAGATGTAAGCCTTTAGAGCATTTGAATATCTATTCAACTTTTATCTTTTGTTTACTTGTAACACATGCTGTAGATTCATGATAGACTATTTATGAATGTATATCGCATGTGTCACCTTTTGTGTATCAAACTCTAATGAATGAAAGCATGTAATTCAATTATACTTCCATTTTTTAGATGAGTTTGTGTATTTATTTTGGGGGTGTTACAACTTGGTATCAGAGTGTACCGGGTTTGAATATTTTGGGTATATGAGAAGTGGTTATTACCACAATGCGTTTGCCTCGCTTGATAGAGACATTAAAATGTATGATGTGCTTATTTGATGACATGCTTATGTGATTATATGTGTATGAGATTTAGTTTCTAAGATGCTGATCGAGTTTACGGGTTCCTAGAAGTCTTATTAGAAGAGCACTTGATCACTACTGCTTCTAATTGGAACTCTAGCAACATCGCGAAATGGTCACTGTACACACCTCATTTTTTACCGTCCTTAAGACTTGGGCACTTTATTCCAAACACCCAATGATGAAAGTTACACTGTGCAATCTTTCGAATTCTCAACGAAGAAATTTGAATTCAAGCTCTAATCCCAAACCTTATAACCCATTTTTGACCAAAACCCTTTTTTCAAACTATTTTTCCAAATGTTTCTACGATGTTTCGAGGCTCGCATTTTATTTGAACTATTACATTTTTCGGTAAACCGAGTAAGGACAAAGTGGAGATACATGGAAGGGAGGTGAACCCTTTGAAAAATCTTTAAAAACATCTTATGCATAGGTTTGGAGTTGAAGGAAATAGGAGGGGATGGAAGAAAACTAGTTTAGGAAAATGTTAGGCATCAATCCGTTGAGTAAGAAATGAGCAACCTTCACTAAATTAGGCATATCTCTGTGTCCACCTAGAATTTAGATGTGAGGCCACCACTATTGGAAATTAGACTTCTGGGGCTTCAATTTAGACTCAAGAATCAGCTAAAACTGAGTCCGGATGAGGGAGATATGACCGTTTGAAGTCGGGCCAGAAATGCAGATTTTTGGAGCCGGCCGACTCCATTTAGATCTGGCCGGCTTTCATTTAGTGTTGGCTGGCTTTCAATAAAAAAAAGTGATTTTGTGCCTTTTAGAGCCGGCCGTATGTTTTTAGGGCTGGCCGGCTATTTTGAGGTTCGGCTGGCACTCAATAGCGCCAAACAGACTACTGGCGGGAATTGAACAAATATCTTTGTTTGAAGATATTTTTGACCAAATTGGCTTAAATTCTATAAATAGAACCTCCCACTTCAGATTTTAAGATTAAAAAACCTTTCAAGAGACTTAGGCATTGATAGAATATCCATCTTCCTTCCAAAGGCTTCATTGACCTCATATCACCTTTTAGGTATACATACACAATACATACACCATTAGAGCTTGTTCTTAGAGCTTTTTGTTGAGATTTCAACCTAAGTTTCACAAACTTAAGGGTGTTTAGGATCAAGTTTGTTTAACTACAAGCATCATCTTTTGCATCTTCTTCTTTACTTCTCTCTCACTATTTTCCTCTCTTTTCCTTGCTTTATACACTGTTTTGGACTGGTTTGAAAGGCTGAAATATGTGATTAAAGTTGCAAAAAGTGGAGGGGTCAGCCACTCCTCCTTAGGCTTTGTTCCATAGCTTTTTCTTTATTTTTTTACTTACTTTCTCTTACTTTTACCACTATTTTCTTGGCTTACAAACTGATTTTCAGAGCTTAAAAAGGCTGAAAAACATGATTTTAAAGTTCCAAAAGTGGAGGGGTTAGCCACTCCTCCTTAGTCTTGCTTACTAGTTTTGTATCTCTTTGTTTTTCCCTATCTTTTGTGCTCTTTTAACATGATTTTACCCACTATTTTTGGATTGTTTTTGGACTATTTTCAGATGCTAAAATATGTGATTTGAAGTTGTAAAAAGTGGAGGGGTTAGCCACCATTTCTTAGGCTTGCTTACTAACTTTGTTCTCTTTAATCTTTGCTTACTTTTTCTAGCTTTTCAAACTATTTTCAGCTTGTTTTTGGGATAGTTTTGTCAATGTTTTTTTTGTTTTTTTTGTTTTAGGGGTTGTTTGACTAATTTAATTAGTTTATGCTTTGAGTATCATGTTTGTTGTGTTGTAAGTCCTCATAACTTTGGTTGTTTAGGCGTTAGACACCGAGTTGTTCGAGTTAATCGTTTTTCTTTACTTAGTTTTCATATCAAGAGTCTTATTTTAATAATCAATATCGCACAATCATTTTTACGCTCTCCTTCCTTTCTTGTTTTCTTTTGTTTGAGAGGTATTTCAAATGATTGATTGTTATTCAAAGCATGAGAAAGAGACCTATGCTCAATGGCTTAATCTCTACGGAGGTTCATCGTCAAGATGTAGTCTCCCTTTCATGTCATGAGTCACTTCTCGTTTGATATTTCTTCTCATTTAGTGGACTTGAACATCACTTTGGACAAATTGATTAAAGAATGGAAATGACTAATAAAATTGATCTAAAATCAATAAAACCGACATAAAGAAAATGTTTAGAGTTGGTTGGATTCGGCCGGACGTTATGCCGAGTCCATCGTTCCGAGAATTGTCACTTATCAATCCATGATACATTGACAAGACTTGGTGTGTGTCTACTTTCCTCTTTGAGTCTTCATGATAAGAGGGAATGGTGATTTTTCATTGCATTTATTAAGTTTTGTCCAAATGCGCTCGGGATCATCAAGCCATCAACACATGCTAATTAATGGTTTCGAACGTGAATTTGTTATTCTCTCGAGTTTTACATGACAGAGAAGAGCAGAAGGGACAAACAGGGCCTACAAAGGCTCTGTCTACACTGTCCTCACCTCAGAACACAAAATGAATTTTGGCATGACATTTGGAGCCGCCCGGCAGTGTTTGGATCCAGCCAGATCTCATTGGGGGCTGGCCGACTTCCAATGTGTGGGAAATAGTGACCTTTTGGCAGAAATAGAGGGCAGTGGCTGAAGGTGAGACAGAACAGTCTGGGGCAGACAAAGCAACTTCTGGGCACCGCGCATGCGATCCTTGTGCATATTTTGCTTTATTAATGTTATAAATTAATGCCCTCATTATTGTTGTAATTAATTATTATTCTTATAATTAATTATTGTTGTTATTATTATTGTTTATTTGTAATTGTATAGCTAGTTAACTTAGATTGCTAGTTTATTGCTCATTCTAATATCCTTGTTGTAATAACTTAGCTAGTCAGTCATTTGATTCATTTATTCAAATTTGTAATAGTTAGCTTAATCCGGACACTCGGACATTCATTCGGACCCTCTTGCATGAGGGCAAATATGTAATAAGTTGTATGTCTTCCAACCCTATTTCTTTCTCCCTTTTATTTACCCACTTATAATGGTAGTGTAAAGTATCATGTTTACTTAGCATTCCCATGATTTGCATATACTCGTCTCGCATGCATTTGGGTTTAGCTCATCATACTAACCGATATCAACTTCATCATTGCTTGAATATACGATTTATCGCATGCCTTGAATTGGTTCATATACCATACTAGTAGCCGGGCCTATTTACTTGCATGATTGTATGTGTTGCATTAGTCATATCGTATTATTTAAGAGCATGCATGTTTTCTCTAATTATTTTGCTTTATTTGGCTTGCCTTGGAATACTAGGTGAGTGTTTATTGCTTTAGCATCTTGCATTGCGTGTGATTGTTGCCATACTAAGCATGCTTTCCATGAGGCTATTTACTTAAATGATATACCTGTTTGAATGCCTGTGGATGAAGGTTAATTGCTAAAATTGGGATGAATTGATTAATGTACATATAAACTCACATTTTCAAGTGATGCGTATTCAAAACAGCTTTCAAACTAACATGAAATCAAAGTGTTCCAATCTTTGCAAGTTAGTCTATACTTATGTGCAAAACATAATAAGTTAGCTAAATAACCAGAACAAGAACATATAATGTAAATAAAAATCACATCATGATTAGTAGAGGCCGATCTTTGATCGGGTGAGTGGGGTGCTCAATTCATGACCTTTCCCTTTCATACCTAAGTTCCTGAGCCGAGACACTTTGGTGATGACGGACTAATGGCCTTCGGTACGAGTCATGGGTTTCCTAAATTTTTCAAAAATAATTAGGTGGCGACTCTGTAATTTGGCAAAGCAGTTCATTTTTGGCATTCGATTCAAACATCAATGTTTTCAAAAGAATTGCCGGATTTGTACTCTTTTTGTGTTTTCACTATTTCACATTGCACTTGTGAAATTAGATTCAGAACCACGGGAGTCCGAACTGTGGGGCTAGTCGTACTCGAAAAGAGCATGAAAAACAAGCTACAATCACTATTCGGGAACAAAATTCGTATGTTTTTATATGACTACGTGCTTATGTGGAATGAGTTACTGTTGTCTGCCGTTTTAGGCGAGTGAGTTAGCTTTGGCACATTTGTAAATGTGCTAACCCCTTTTATTACCTTCATTAGGATGTTCAATTCTTGATGTCGACGGTCATTGTCCACCCAAAAGTCACCAAACTGTTGAATCAAAGAATTCTGAGCATTTCTGAATTCAGCCATTTGAGTGGCCATTTGTTGTTCCCATTGAAGTCTTTGATTGTACCGTTCTTGTTCCAGGGCCATAAAATCAGTCCAAAAAATAGGCGGCTGAAGTGGTGGTATCGCATCCTGATGATGTTCTTCAAGATCCTCTATTGGTGCATCCGGAGCATTTAGACTATTAAGTAATACATCACCGCCTCCAGCTTGGTTGAGTGTATATTTTGAAATATCAGAATCTATTTTTGATTCCGCCTCACCTGAAAATCTGATTTTAAAGTGCTTTAGAATGTTGGTCAGAAGTGCTCCAAAAGCTAATGATTTTCCCCGAGTGATAGAGACAAGATCCATTTCTCTCATAATTATAAAGCTCAAATCCACACTCCATTCAACTTCAAAACAATAAAGCAGGTAAGCATTAAAAGTTGGAATAGCATCATAGTCACCGGCCTTGGGAGTGACATTCTCTAATAAAAATCGATAGAGAATGCGAAGATGAGGTTTTAGGTGTTTGGCATGTAAATTGGAACCAATCACTTTGTCAATGCAAATAGTGGAATAAACCTTAGAAATATCACCAACCACTTGAGCCATTTGAGCATCAGTTTGGAAATAAATTTTATTTTCACTTTGCTCAACTCCAAGAATTTGTGCCAAAGTTGGGATGTTAAATTCAATACGTTTTCCTTTAACATATGATATAACAGTGTAGTCTTCCTCTTCTTCATTAGTATGTTTGAAATGTAAATAGAAGAGAGACACAAGACGTGGATATACCTTCTGGGGCAAATTTATCAAATTTTGCCATCCCATGGTTGCAAGCTTCTTGACCAACAGAGCATCATATTTTGGGGCAATATTTACTCTTCTACCTGAAATGATAGACCTGTTGAGCATGGCGGGAAAAGCTTGTTCATGAGCCAAGGACAGGAACTTAGATGTGGGATATTCTTGTTGAGGGTTTGAGGATTGTCCTGTTTCTCTTGCTCTAGGTTTCTTGGTTCTAGAAGCCATGACCTTTTTCTATAAATTAAACCATGAAAATAACAAGCAATGGGAAGCTTAGCATACCTCAGATAAACAAAAAAGAAATCAAGTTATGTAATAATTTCTAAATTTTGCTAATGTGGATAGAAAAATATACATAATAGGAATTATGAGGGTGAAACAATATTCAGCAAAAGGTTTATCAATAGGTTGAAAATTTGTAAGAACCTAAATCAATCAATATTGTAGTATTTAAATCTAGAATGTCAAATGATGGTAAATGCTAAACAGTTTAAGCATCAAAAAATTTAGAATGAATAATTTCTAGTAATGAAATAAAGTGAGGATTGGAATTTTATTTAGCAATTCTTGTTCTGGTCTATTGATTTTTAGGCAAAGTTTTGATGTTTAACGGCAAACAATGAAGATCCCTAACATTGAGGTGCAATCAAGAGCACAAATCAATGGTGATAATCTTAAGCATGAAAAATTCATGTTATTTTAAGCTATCAACTCAATGAACATGTATGAATCATAGCGGTATGGGAGTATTATTCAACAGTTAGAACATAGACGTACTCTGATATAATCCCTAAGGCAAACTCGTGGATTCAAGCAAAGATGGGAATGAAATGCAGTGAAATTTACCTGATATTCACAAGAATGTGATTTGAAAGAGGGATTTGAGAGTTTTGGGTTTGAGGGCTTTGAGAGTTGAAGAGATAGAAAGGGGCAGAGATAGGGTCGAGAGACAGTCGAAGAGAGGGCTTTAAAAGATGTTGAAATCTGCCCATGTGACTCACCGGTCGACTGCCCGGTTGTCCTCCGGGACGACCGGTTGAGGTCCGATTGTTTTGCTTTGGTGTTGAACTGCCTATTCTGCTTATTCGATAACTCAAAGACAATGTGCAAGAGTTTGCGTGGTGATGAATTTGAAGACTTCAAGTTATGAAATAGAGATTCAGCATATAATTTACCATTCAAACAAACTGAATGTACTGGCATAACAATGGAGTTAGGTGGGTGGATGAAGCGACTGTGGTAGGTGAGAGTTGAGAGTTAAAGAAGAAAAAATTATAGCGTTTGGTAGAATTTTCTAAATATGATTTAAGAATAGAGTTGTATTTTGAGTTTGTGAGTTTTGGAATTATGATTTGAGTGTGAAAAATTTGTTTGGTAAATGAGTTTTGAATTGAGTGGGGAATTTTTGATGTGACATGTGATATTTGATACAAAAACTTACAACTTATAACCAAATACACAACTCAAAATTCTATTCAAAACTCATAAAAAAAAAGTTTAAAAATTCCAAAATTTTTTTTATTTAAAATATAAAAAATAACATGTGCCAATTGTAAAAAAAAAAAATAGTACTGTTCCGGTCAACTGGTTGGACGGGTCAACCAGCCGGACATTCGGGAGGACGACTGGTTAGCCCAAATTTTCTTGCCTTGGAAATAGTTTTCAAAAGTGGATGTGAAATTAATTTTTAAAAATTGTAAACAAATAACACACTTCAAATAAGTGGTAGAAATGCGTTTGGAGAGCCTCTCCAAACACAACAATGAATAGCTACAAGTCCAAGCAAAATGAAAACAAGTTACATAACAGAATTACTCAATAGAAAAATAAATGAAGATAATTTTTTTTAAAAAAATTGTGTGAGTGATTTTTTGATAGCATTCAAGTGATATGAATATTTCCACATTAATATAACAGTACACATACCTCAACTTTTGTAAAAGTTTAGTTTCACAGTCACAATAAAACTAATAGATGGAATTTGACATTCCAAGTTCGCCATAATTGGGTGACGAGTTTGGTTGATCATGATGTTTTGACTTTTGTAAATTTTGTGGAGGATTTGATTAATTAATTTTGTTTGGGCCCGATGTGGAGTAGATTTATTATGCTTTTTCAATAAAATTTGATTAGCTGATTCTTTAGGGGTTTTGGTGTGTTGTTTCCAGCAGGGGTCGTGTAGGATCTTCACTCGAGCGCTCTTTTGCGAGTAGGAGCTTGAGGGGTGAACTCTGGTTTAGTTTTTTTGGAGGTGTAACGATGCTTGGTTTGGGCAGAATCTTGGGTGTCGGAGTCGACCCAGATCTGTCTGGTTTTCATTCGAGCGCTCCTCTTCGTGTGAGAGTTTGAGGGGTGAAAGAAGAAGAACTGGAAATGGAAGAACTACTGCTGGTTGGTCGGTGTTTGGATCTGCAGTGGGTGGTGTCAGTTGGTCGGGTCAGCTTAGTGTGGAATCGGGAGTTACAGCAGCTGTGGTGTGGTGTGGGTTTTTGGCAGTGGGTAAGAAGAATGCTGCAGCAGCTGGACCTTGGGTGTATTCGGCATATAATGTTGGAGCTGCAGCATTGGCGTGGGAGTTTTCCGGTGGTGGCTGGGGAGTCTTCTCGGCCGGATGAGCAGCTTAGTTGTGGTTGGCCGGATTAACAGCAGCTCTGGCAGTGTGGGCTTTGGGAGTTGGGAGTTGGCAGCTGCTTAGGGGTGGCGTGGGCAGCAGGCGTGGGCAGCAGCATAGGGTGGTGAGGGCAGCAGCCTAAGCAGGCAGCAGACTGCTTAGGTGTGGGTTGTTGATGTAGCAGAGGCGTGAGGGTTTTGGGAGTTGTAGCTGCAGAGGAGTGAGCCTTGGCAGAGGCGTGGGTTGTTGATTAGATTTTGTTGGTTTTGTTAATTTAGTTTATTTTGGGTGTTGGTTTAGTTCTTTTAGTTTGTTTTGGGTGTTTTGGTGGGTTGAGTATGTGGGGATTCTAGTATTTTAATTTTCTAGTTAAGTTCTTCTTAACTCTTTTGTTAAAAAATCGAGAGGCTTAAGGGTTGGTTATATGAATGCGAGTAGCAGTAGTAGGGATATTTTTATATTTCCTAATCTCTCTCGATGCATGTCATCTTCCTGTACTTTTAATTTCATGCTGTTAAATGAAATTTTTCTTTGCTGATCAAAAAAAAAATTATCAAAAAAAAAAAAAAAAAAAAAAAACGACGGCAAAGGGAAAAATAAATATATTACAACGTATAAAGCTTGCACCCAAAAGAGGGGAAAATATTGTACCACATTAAAACAATCAAAGGAGAAGGACAAAAAAACACTAAAGACAAGAAAATTTCAAATTGTAAAAAGAGAACAACCTTACTCCCCAAAGATGCAGTTTTTTGGGGGCAAAATGTCCTTTGGTTCCTATTTGCAAATAAAACAAATAGAGGGGTAAATAATTAATCAATATAGGTTGAGGATTAGTAAACTTGTCAAGGATTAATAGCAAATTTAACACCAAAAGGATAATTCACACTTAAGCAATGTCACTGACATATTTTTTGTTTATGGAAATCTCTTAGAGGCTTGTTTGGTTTGTTTCATTTGTTTCTTGAGAGACAATTTTTGAGAAAAAATTTTAAAAATTTGTTTGGTTGAAAATTTTTGAAATAAAAATGTAAAATCATTTTTCTCTCTATTACACATCAATCAATTATTTTTTCTCTCTTCTCTCTCTTTCTCTCACATCCTATACATTGATCAATCACTTTTTCTCTCACACCCATCTATTCAATTGCAAAAAAAATAAAAAATAAAAAAATAAATCATCCCAAATTCCAAAACCATTTTCAAAACATACAACCAAATAAAATTTTAAATTTTGTAAACTCTTTCCAAATAATTATTTTTCAAAATTGTTTCACAAACATAAACCAAACGTGGCCTGATCTCTCAGAGTTGGATTGCTTTTTTTAGGCAACATATCCCAGTACGTATATACTTCCATAATCTTTAGGATTAAGTGTTTCGTAACACCATTCAGAACAACAATAAGTGCTTTTCATAAACAAATCAACAATTTCAAACACAGTTACAAGAGAAAGAAATTTGGTAAGTGAACATCATCAATCAAGACAATCTTAAAACCTCAAAAAAATTATAAATGCTAAAACTAAATGCTACAAGTAAAAGCGAAAAAAGGGGATTTTATACTTGACATCATGGAAATTACTAAAGAATATAGTATTGTTATCTATTGTTTGATTTCTTTGTAAAGGGTGTTTTGGGAACTTGACTTTTAACCACTTTTTTAGGTTTGTAGCTGTAAATCAAGTATAACGCAGTGGGTAAAAATTATCAAATCATACCTTCGATGATAGAGCCTGAAGCGAAGAATCTTGTGGGTAAATCACGTGCTTTAAAAATGCGAACAACGAATACCCAGCAGTGGAGTGATACCACAATATAAGTATCACCCACACAAGTCACAGTGCAAAAAGCTCGATCGTTATTTTAATGGGAGAGAGTCAGTATGGGAAAAAGCATTCGTTATTTGATTCATACCACATCCCATATATCGTATCAGATATATAGGATAAGTATATCATCTATCCATATCAGTTGATATGATAGATATAAATATCATGAGTGGGTTATCCAAATAGGTTTTGAATTCAAATTCAAACTTTCATGGATAAGGTTCAAAAGGGTCATGGGTCGTGCCACATGTCACATGGGTGCCCAATTTCTAACATCTCCCACTCGCACATGAGTTGGCATGACACTGCCACATCTCTATCTCAATCTCCCCCAAAAAATGAACAATCTCATACTAGCCAATGCACCGTGCGACCGCTGAGAACACTTGCATGTGGGAGCTTTATACTAAAAACTCAAAAATGAGCCGGCATAGAGACATCAACCCAAAAATAAAAATAATGTCTCATATACCCCAGACCGATCTAATTACACTGATCCAAAAAACATCTTTAATCCCTCAAAAGAGCATGTTTGACCCTCTCAATTCTTGCAATATATTCACACTCAATCCGCCTCTCATACAGAGCGGTGTGAGTTGCCGGCAGTGAATATACAACAGTGGTGTAATACTAGATGATCTTTCCTTTGCCCTCATGCCATTTAGTTTAGGATTGACTGCTTTCCCAGTGATGTCCCTTAAAGCCAAATCATAAATGACTGTAAGCAACATACCAAAGTAGCAGGACATCAACCCCTTACCTTATAACATAGTCAAAGGTCACAAAAGGGTACATAAATAAAATTCATATCAATAATGACACGTAAGACTCACACGGTGAGGAAACAGGGATACATTCTCTCACCTCATTACTCGGTCGCCAAGCACATATAGTATGAATACATGTTACGGTGGAGTAACTATTCCAACAAAAAAAAAGAGTGATGTCATACTCGATACACCGTACATATCTTAGTCTAGTCGCTTTCTAGCCCAAACCCAAATTCTCTATTTGCTCGCCTTTTAGGCGCCAAATGAGATCTCGCATCTGGCTAATCATAACAGGCACAACATGGAAAATGGGTACTAACGTCCATGTTTGGTCCTTAACACGACCTCATCTTGGTTGTAACCAAGGCAACATGCATAGTGTATAATTTAAGCCTCTCTTGGCTCCAAATAAAAATAAACCACTAGTCTCATCCTTGCTCGCTCCCAAGCGCCAAGAGCGATTGCTCGTGTGAGTGAGCCAATCTTGCCTACTGACATCATCATCTGCTAATCATTATGACACAAACCATAATAGTGTCAACATCCCATTATCTCACAACAAATAAGTGATCGATTTTAAAAAAACACGACCACAGCTTGCGCAATTCTAGATTCCAAACATAAGTCTTATCAGCAACTCTTGCGATAAGCATGTACAACGGAATCCACCATGTGTGCTTCACATGAAGTGGTTCAAGATCACTACCTTTTGCGCAATTAGCTCTCTAAAGATATTTTGATGACCAATCTGCGCTCATTCAAGATGCGCCCAACTAGCGCAAAGAATCTTACAAGGAGCAAATTAATATACTACTAGTAAAGCATTCTATCCACAGTCTAATGAGCAAGGTCAATGTCTAAACTACTCAGTTGACCATTTACCAAAGATAACACTTATCATGCCGAATACGCCCACATAGCGTACTTTAGGCTCCCACAACCAAAAAAAATAAATAAATCAAGGAATATAGGTCATCTGTTTCTCCCAAAGACAATCCGAGGATTCACTCAATAGCTAAGGCTCTGACTTTTACCGATAGGTAAGTCAATGGGTTTGCAATTTTGCATCTAGAATCATTCTAGGATATTTCTTATGTAAGTCATCAAAGACAAACCGGGAATTCTCCCAAAACAATCCCTAAGGATCGTACAACCGAGCATATAAATTACATCACCCATGTCCATCATATCTAAAACAGAGGACTGCTCACCCTAGGTGGTGACAACCTTATAAATTCCTGGCTCATAATGACTAAGTAAGGAAAAACTTCTTTTGGACCATTGATCATGCCTCAATGGTCTTCATCGATCATCGTTGGCCTATCATGGCTTGACAAAATCTAAGAACCACTATTCGGATAACTGTTTTAGGCTGTAAAAGATTTATTGGAACTAGCAACTTTTTTGCGCTCCTAACTTTTCACCATAAAAGCAGAAGGTAAATCCCTACGGATCTACTTATCCAATTCTTCAATGAGAAGTTGGGTCACAACGTCCACAAATCAATGTTCCAAACTTATGTCAATCATAGCCTAAATCGAAATAACCTCACTCCCTAGGAGGAAGTCTTCTCATGGTCTACACTTTTCTCAATGGTGCGACTTTTCAGTATCTAGCTAGCCTTATGTCTCAACAATGATTATCCAAATCACGCATAACTTTAGAACAGTTTCGCGTCATAATGGAAAGTCAACCAAATTATAGAAATGGTTAATCCTCAAAGACTTTGTCTTAAACTGCGCAACATTAATCCACTTTCTAAAAACATGGGACTAGAGCTTTTGGCATTATCCTAGGCTCTTTATCATCTTGCGGAGCAATCATGAATGTTTCCCTCTCAATCACCCAGTGATGACGTGGAAAAATTTCACAATCGCTACCGCGCAACTAAGAATGTAGAGTATTCTTCTCTAATGGATTAATCCATTAGTAGGCACATCGCTCCCACTGTCCCTAGGATATTGGAAATTTCTTTCCATTCTCAACTAGGCTACATAAAGCGCTATGCTTAGAATTCTCTCTCTTATAGAGTTCCAAAACTCTATTCACGTCACATTTACTAAGAAAACTTTATGTGACTTAGTTACACTCCCACAAAGCTACTTACCTATATGCACATGACCCTGAAGGTTTACAGGACAGTATACAATAATGCGTCACATGACCCTAAGTGTTTACAAGACAACATACAATAATGCGCCACAGAACCCTAGGTCTTAACTTCGCAACCTTATGAGAAGTAAAACAAAGATAAGCTGCTTGACGGTTACAGATTGCCCATAGATGGCTCTCTGCTAACCCATTACTCAAATGCAGTGTAAAATCTGATATGGAGGGCACTTTGTTAGGGATATAGGCAACAAACTAGTGCAATTTCCAATTGGAAACATTTTGCGCCATCATCCACCTAACACAAAACAATACTTAATTCCTTATCTCTACTACACTCTTGTGTTGTTGAGTACTAGGAATAATCAATTTTCTAAGCATCCATTTCTCTTCACAGAGCTTTCTAAAAAATAACTCAAATAGATACTCGTCACCTTGGTTAAAACTAAAAGCACGAAAGCTCTTATCTAATTGATCTCGACCTCATATGTGCAATGTCAAAAATCATTTCAAAACTTTTTGACTTATGGGAGATCAAATAGTTTTGACTAAGATGCGTATCGTAATCTATAAATGTGTTGAGATTTGGGGCTAGCTATCATACCCTTACACATATCCAGTCACAAATATCATAGTGGACTAAATGTGCCAATACAAATGACCTTCTACGGCTTTCCTACTTACTTGTGCGCAACCATTGCGAACAAAGTTATACATTCACATGAGAGCAGGATGTCACAAGCGAGTGGGCCCGGGAGGGCCTACTCAAACCATCCCGTCATCATCTCATTAATGTGATTAAGTATAATAAGCCACCGGTTCATGACCAACGTCATAAACTAATTCCAATCATCCTAATGTGTGAGTTCTCGAAGACAAGTTTTAAAGGTTTAGGCCCAACTAGGTAATGACTCACAACTAATTCATATTTACTAGATCATAAAAGGATGTCATGGAGATATCAAGTGCGCCTAAGTCGCAAATTTAACTAGTAAGTAATCCCCTGCACCTTCAAGTCAATTTTATTCTCCATACACTTTAATGCATCTAGTTGAAAGATGACGATACTCCTCTTGCCATTTCTATTTCTCGCTTCATAGTTACTTGCAATTAATTTTACTATCCACAAGAAGGAGAGAATAAGCTATCAACTATGACAGCTCCTGAAGTAACTTAAGCGCGAATTAGGCTAAAGAGTCTAATTCAACACAATGCTCTCACAAGCAATGCGTCAAATTTTTAGAGTCATAACAACCTTGTCGGCTTTGACCTTTTCATTACTATGCTGCATTGTTTGAGCTTAGTGGCAAACGTTATTAAAAAAACGTTAGCCTAGCTAAGGAATCATAAAAAGAAGCACCTCCTCATGTCTCACACTCAAGTGTGGAAACAGTAAGTGTCCAGACTTAGACAAGTTGGCAATGTTAATAGATTTTTCAGCTACTTAACGCTAATCTTTTCACTTAGTGTTAATAGATTTTGCTGCTACTAAGCGCTAATCTTTTAACTTCAAGTGATACTTTAATGCACACTATTATAGTGCGTGAAATTTTGCTCCATCCACTCCCAACAGTTGGATAGAGAGCAAAACATTGCTCATATTGGCTACTCGTCTTACACTTAATGACTAATTCATTTAAGCTCCCATTTCTTGGATGACGTGACTCTTAAATGTTATTTCATCCAATGATGCAACATTATTACAAGTCAAATTATAAAGTCAATCCGCGCAGCTCAATAGTCAAGACTATATACAAATCTATTGAGGGCTTACTAATTTCACAACTCCAAAACTCGCCAATCAAAACTACGTAGCGTGCCGCTAACCATAACGCACACATTAGTTTTTATTGTGCCAAACAAGGCAATAAAACCACGGCGACTTTGAGTCATGTTTCCTTACTTTGGCTCAATTAAGGTCTAACCTAAAGTCTCCAAGACTTTCTGCTCATCTAAATAATATGATTGCATTGTTCACATTTGAACATCTCTACTAAGTCTAGGTCAACCAAATTAACTTCCATAAGCTAAGTCAATTTAGAGAGAAATTCGCATTGGGATTAATTTGATTAGCATAATATAATTTTACCGCAAAAATCTAAATTAAATAGTGACAATATTACACAAGTCACAAGATCGAAAATCCGCTATACTCATAATCATCTCTTGCGCTCTTGCGCCATAGGTGACAATTATCCAAAATTTAATTTAATTTATGCGCAAAATATTAGTTTTCAGGAGTAAATCTACAAAGATTTCTTTCAACCGAACAACCTCCCACTAACTGTGGCATGTCTAAAGCATGATAAATATTTAAATCCACATTGTACGGGGAGCAAATATTTCGGCAAGCCCGTACTCTTTTCTTCCAAGCTCCGTTTCTATCCGATCACCTAAAAGCACAACGACGGTGAGCTACCCGGCGGTGTGTGGCCGGAAAACCCCTCCGACGGTCAAGTTAGCACACACCTTGGGATAGAGAGAAAAGGGAGTATGTTTTGTTGTAAGAGTTCCTTACATAAGTGTTTTTTCTTTTTTTTTTCTTTATGGGGGGCGCAGACATGCTTATATACCCTCTGCGCCCCATATCTACTCCCAGTCATCTCCTGACACGTGGCCCTGCCATCCCATCTGTCAGCGTAAACCTTGTTGAACATCACCTAACCCGACTGCCAGCCCACTCTACTGGGAGCTCGGCAGCCGGGCAACATCATCTCGGCTGACAACGGCCGTGCTGTGTTTCATGTCCAAGCACTCCACTAGCTAAGCTCAATGAGGACCGGGCTAGGCTGCATGTCGGCAAAGCCGAGCCCGGGACAGCTCGTGCTCACCTGTGGTCGGCCTTCCTGCCGAGCAAGCAGGTACCTTGGCTGACCACGCCTTTCCGGGCGCCGGTCACTTAACACGACTGGCTTCGCCTCCGTCAAAACATGTAGCTCGGTCCAACCAAGCGTGCCTTAACCGAGCAGATCCTTTCCAAACTGGGCCACACATCCTTGGCCCAACACTTGCCCGGCCCAAATCTGTCTGGCAAAACTTTGTCCGACCCAAATCTGTCCGGCCCAGTACCAGATCATTAATCTCCCTCTCAATTGCCCCTTAATTCCGTCCGCTGAAGCGTGACTGGGATTACCTACTTCAACCGGGGTAGTATCTTCTCGGTCCCATGCTTCCTAATCGGCAACCGGGCCAATGACACGCATGAATTCAAATTTCCTCGGTCTGACATTCCTGTCTCTTCGGCTTGCCCGGTCGTCGCCTCACCTGACCTTACTGTCTCTTCATTTCTGACGCTGTCATCAATGGGAACACGTGGCGTCCTCCCATTGGTTCTCGAGCAGCCAACCAGCCGTCGCACGAATTTGAATTTGGGCGGTTTTTTCTTCCCCTATATACATGTCCCCCCTCTTCGATTCATTCCTACTGTCTCCCCTTCATTCCAAGCGATCCAGAGCTCTGGTGCCTTCTCTCTCTTGTCATTGTTGATCTCGTGCTCGAAGAGGAAGAAGAAGAAGGCCCTGCCCCCTCCGTCCTTCATAGGTATGTCCTTCAACTCCTCCTTAGTTGCTATCTTCTTTGATACTTCATACATTAGGGCAATAAAACATAGTTTATAGGACATTAGGCATCAAAAACATCCTAGACCTTCAACTGTTCATGGTGTTCTTCATTTTTCCTGAGGAACACTGAAGAACTGGGGCGGATCGGGCTCCTGGTCTTCATTTGAACCAAAAAACCAATCTAACCGAGCAAATAACATGTTTGTCTCAACCCCAGCAAAAATCGAGATAGCAAAAGGAATTCGTCGCTCAACCGGGCTAACATCTGGTCCGCTTGGGCGACCGAGCTCCTTGGTTAGCTTAAACGACTGAGGTGGTTTGGCACTTTAATGACCGAGCTAAAGTTAAGCTCACTTCGCGCGACCGCGCTCACACTTACACTTGCCATCATTTTCCTGCAGAGTCCAAGGGGACCATTGACCACTTCTGAGGCTCTCCAAGACCGAGCAACCACCAATTACCACAGTGCCAAACCCCTCAGCCGAGCTAAGTTAGGCCGGCCATAAATGGGGAAATTCCGCTTCCTAGTGGATAGTCTGGCCGCGCTGGCTGCGTTCAGGGAGGAGTACGGCATCCCGGCAGACGTCCATCTTGAACTGGCAGAAGAAAAGACAACACCTTGGGGCAGACTAGACCAGTGCCCCTTCACCGTGCTGTCAATCGTAGAAGGAGGCCTCCGCTTTCCGGTCAACCCTCTGATGACCGAGTTCCTGCGTCCGACAAAACTTGCGCCCACTCAAGTGTCCACCAACACCTACCGGATAATAAACGGTGTTCATGAATTAAACAACCGGCTAGGCATAAGCCTAGGGTTAGCCGAAATTCTGCGCCAATACACCTTAGGGCACACCGGCGATGGCCTCGCCTACTATCTTAAAATTAGGCCGGGTAGAGAAAAAATTGTGACCGGCACACCAGACAAGGACTTGCATGATGACGATTTCTTCTAGGTGTCTGGCAATTATGAAACAGCCGCGGTACCGGGCTGGATCATAAGCAAGAACTTCGGTTCCACATGTAAGCCGCGCTTATTTGCTCGGTTTGCCCACTTTCTTTATTATTCTGTACTTAACCATTTTTCTTGTTTCTTTTGCAGCAATTCAAGCCTTGCAAGCCAACTACCAATATCCCAACGTAGAAGCCATCAGAACCGCGCCCCGCTACTGCGACCGAGATTGCAACCAGTTGCTCGGCTACACTCCAACATACAGATACTCAGCTCCCCGCCGGAGCAAAGTTACAGACTTTCTCCGTGCTCCATCACCTCCTCCAGATCCAACTTTGCCAGACGTCCCACTAATCCGTCTGACAGAAGAACAAGAGATGGCCAAATGAAGCCAAATCAAAAACCTGCTCACCGCCACTTCAGCCGAGATACCGAGCGTAGTCACCCGCTCACCAGCCGCCGGTCAATCAAGCGGCGCCGTGGTCGCTCTGGCTTCTCAAGCTACCGGGCAGTCTAGCAAGGAACCCACTCCACGACGGGCTGGTAAAAGAGCTCGCGTAGATCCGTCTGCCGAGCTGGTGGCCGAGCTTACCACCGAGCAACCAACTGCCACGGTTGACCCAATACCGATCTGACGACCACAGCTGAAACACCGGGGACAAGACATCCCGGCTACGGCTTCGATCAAGGGCGATAAAGAGCACTTGCTCGCCTATGATCTTTCCAAGGCACTTCTTCTACCGAGCGACGTGGTCGGCAGCGACCACGTTCCTGACACTCGGTTGGTGAAGTCATCAGTCAAGTCCATGGCCAGGGTAAGTCTCAATCTGCCTCTGAAATTTTCACAAGTGTTTGTCCGGTTCCTTCACTAATCAAATTCGCTTCTTGCAGGCCATTCAGAAGCAGCACCTAGTAATGGAGCGCATCCATAGACTTAGGCAAAAGGCAAATGACACAGCCAGCCAAGTCCAGAGCCTCCAAGCCGAGCTTGGCCGGGCAAAGTCTTCGCTTGAGATGGCCAATGCCGACAACAACAGACTACTCGGTCAGCTCGAAGCGGCCGAGAAAAAACGGGATGACCTCCAGACCGAGCTTGACGCTTTGAAGAAGTCGAGGAAGAAGGACTGCCAAGTTGCCAACAACGCCGGCTTCTTTGAGGCCGAGGAAAACTACAAAAAGCAGGTCTTTGCAACTCAAGACATATACTTCAAAGCGGGCTGGAAATTTGCCTACGAGCATCTCGATTAAGGCTCTGAGACCGACGTATTTGCCACTCCGCCTCCTGCTTTCCTACCGACCTACCTTGTGCCATACGCCAACGACGTCTTCAGCGCGTTGCAGGCTGAGGCCGAGGAAGGGTTTGAAGAAGGAGAGGCTGAGACAGATACCGAGGGAGACGACAACGACGTGCAGGAGCAGCCCGGCCGTGATAAGCCTGGTGCCCAAGACAAAAGTCCAACCATCAACATAGAGGCCACCAAGGACGAGTTCACCAACCTTTCCCCCCTTAGCCTAGGTTTCTTTCTGCTTTTTGTCTGCAAATGTAATTGGGCTAAGTTCCCTACCTTTTGTACACACTTTTTATCAATGAAAAGTTCTAATTTCAGCAAGTGTTTACACAGTTGTCATCAATTCCATTTTCAGCAAAACATCTCAGTTTAGATCACAAAATTGAACAAATCACCAACAGGCTTTGACCGGAATACCTATCTCGGTTGAGACAGCATAGTTGAACATCCCACCAACTTCTTCAACCGGAATGACCATCTCGGTTGGAACCGCAAAGTCAACAAATCCCAACTTCTTCAACCGGAATGACTATCTCGGTTGGAACCGCAAAGTCAATAAATCCCCAACTTCTTCAACCGGAATACCCATCTCGGTTGGAACCACGAAGTTGAACAAATCATCTCGGTTGGGAATCCCAAGCTGAACAAGTCATCAACTCTTCCAACCGGAGTAAATCATCTCGGTTGGGAATCCCAAGCTGAACAAGTCATCAACTCTTCCAACCGGAGTAAATCATCTCGGTTGGGAATCCCACTTTAAAAGCAACAATTAAAATACTAAGGCAAAAACAGACACTTCTATATATTGACAAAAAGAATTACATTCTGAAGTGTAGGGCAAAAAATTCCTTTGCTCAAAAAGAAAACAAAAGCTAGAAATAGTACAGTTTGAGATTGGCCGCATTCCATGGCTGGGGTATTGTTCTACCATCCAGATCCTCCAAGCGGTATGCCCCCTTGCCCGCCAGACCGGTGATCTTGTAGGGTCCTTCCCAATTTGCCCCTAGTTTGCCTTCACCTGGCACCAGGGTGTTTCCCATAACTTTCCTTAAAACCCAATCACCTACTTTAAACGGTCTGGGGTGCACGGTCTTGTTGTACTTCTTTGAGAGCTCTTGCTGGTAGGCGGCCACGTGGATGAGGGCCTTCTCCCGACGCTCTTCCACTAGGTCTAGTTCCAGGGCAACAGCCTCGGCATTCAGCTCGGGCTCAAAATTTTCACTTCTTAGGGTGGGCATGCCGACTTCCAAAGGTATGACCGCCTCCATGCCATAAGCCAAAGCAAATGGAGTTTCCCCGGTAGATCGCCGCGGGGTTGTTCGGTATGCCCAAAGAACGCTGGGTAGTTCCTCAGCCCATTTTCCCTTTGCCTTCGCCAGCCGTTTCTTCAACCCATCCAGGATAGTCTTGTTTGATGCCTCGGCTTGACCGTTGGATTGCGGATAAGCCGGAGTGGAGTTGTAGAATTCAATCTTGAGATCCTCACAAAATCCTCTGAATAGACGACCGTCAAACTGAGTGCCGTTATCAGAGATCAAAATCTTGGGGACGCCAAACCGCGTGACCACATTCTGCCAGACAAACCGCTTCACGTCTTTCTCCTTGATAGTTGCCAAGGGCTCAGCTTCAACCCATTGGTGAAGTAATCTATGGCCGCGATGAAGAACTTTCAGTTGCCTGGTGCTGTTGGTAGCGGCCCGACTATATCTAGCCCCCACATGGCAAAGGGCCAAGGACTGGTGAGGGGAAGAAGTTCCCTGGCTGGCTGATGGATCTGATGGGCGAATTTCTGGCATTTTTCACACTTGTGGACATACTTTTGTGCGTCGGCCTGCATGCACGGCCACCAGTAACCCTGCGAGACAGCTCGGTAAGCCAAAGACCTGCCCCCTATATGACTGCCGCAAATGCCTTCATGAATTTCGTACAAGAAGGCTTCCACGCTACTCGGGTGAACACACTTCAAGTAGGGACCGGTGAAAGATTTTTTATACAATGCTCCGGATGGGGAGAGCCAAAACCGCTTTGACTTCACCCGGACTTTGTGCGCTTCCTTCTTGTCGGCTGGCAGAGTTCGGTCTCTGAGAAACAGGATGATGCGGTCCATCCAGGAAGGACCGTAGCGCGGCGCAGAGAACATCCGTCTGCCCGGCTTCCTCAATGCTGGGCCGTGGAAGGAATTCAATCAACAGGGGGTTAGGATATGTACTATCAACCATTGAAGCAAGGCCGGCCAACTCATCTGCTCGATTGTTCTCTTTGCGGCCAATCTGTTGGACTTTGATTACCTGAAATTGCTTGATGTGTTCCCTGACCAGAGCTTGGTACTTTGCCATTCTGTTATCCTTTGCTTCATAAATCCCAGAGACTTGGTTAACCACAAGCTGGGAATCGCTGTACACCATTAGCTCGGATGCCTGCATCTGGAGCGCGCTCTTGAGTCCGGCCAAGAGCGCCTCGTACTCAGCCTCATTGTTGGATGCCGGGAAACCGAGGGTGATAGAATGTTCAATAGTCAAGCCGTCCGGCAAAATCAAAACGCCCAGACCGGCACCGTGATGGTTCGATGCTCCATCGACAAAAAGTTTCCACATCTCTCCCACAAAAAGCTTCCAACAATCTGATGGATCTTGAGAGGCTTGAAGGTTGCTCTGATCAAGGCTACTCGGCTGTTCGGCTTCAACTTCTATGTTGTTTGGTTCCACCTCAGCCCCCCTTGGTGATTCGGCGGCGGACTCAGCAAGTTGATCTATAATGTCCAAGTCCGTAGGCGAATCACCAGGTTGCGGTATTATGCCGGCCGCAGGTTCTGCGCTGAGTGGTTCCATTTCTTCCCCCCTTGGTGATGCGGTACCGGACAGAGCAAGTTGGTCGGTGACACTTGTCTCCGTCATCGCATCACTGGTCCGTAAAATCATACTGACTGGAGGTGCTTCGGTGGGGCGCGCCAATTCCGTGTCGCTGATGCCACCAAGTTGTTTTATCTCGGTTGGTCTCACATTAACCTCCTCATCTACCGCGGCAATATTGACCGGGCACACCGGATGAGTTCCAGGAGAGAATTCAGCAACGAAATTGGCCAAGGTCTGAGCTTTGATGGCTGTGCGCGGTTGGAACTTGACATCAAACTGTCCCAATTCGACCGCCCACTTGAGAATCTGACCGGAAAAGTCTGCCCGCTCAAACAAAGCCTTAAGAGGAAACTCGGTCAGAACGATGATGGTATGGGCGTGAAAATAATGTGCCAGCTTCCTTGAAGCCATCATCAAAGCCAACGCAAGCTTTTCCAACGGCAAGTACCTCGACTCCGCCGGTAGCAAGGTTTTGCTGACGTAAAAGATAGGGAGGTGCTTGATTCCTTCAGCCCGGACAAGCACCGCACTGATTGCATGCTGGGAAATGGCCAGGTATAAGTAAAGCTCTTCTCCAGGCTGCGGCGTGACCAACAATGGCGCTGAAGACAGGTATTCCCTGAGCTCGGCCAAAGCTCGGTCGCACTCTTCATCCCATGAGAACTTTGATTTCAACGCTTTGAAGAAAGGACGGCAGCGATCTGATGACCGGCTTATGAATCGATTAAGCGCGGCGGCCATTCCGGCCAGATGCTGCACGTCTTTAGCCGAACTGGGCTGCTTCAATTCTTGTACGGCTCTGATCTGTGCGGGGTCTGCTTCGATGCCCCGGTTCGTGACTAGGAATCCCAAAAAAATTTTGGAACCCACGCCAAAGGCACACTTAGACGCATTCAGGCGTAACTTGTGCTTCTTGAGAATAGTGAACATCTCGGCCAAGTCGGACAAGTGGTCTGCTTGATGCCGGCTTTTAACCACCATATCATCAATGTAAGCCTCCATTGTCCGACCCAGCAAAGGAGCAAACATCTTGGTCACCATTCTCTGAAAGGTTGCCCCGGCGTTCTTCAAACCAAAAGGCATGACCCGGTAGCAGAAGAGCCCTCTTGGAGTTGTGAAGGAGGTGATTTCTTGGTCGGGCCCATGCATAGCGATCTGATGGTAGCTGCGGTAAGTATCCAAGAAACTGAGCCTGTTATGACCAGCCGTCAAGTCCACGAACTGGTCAATTCTGGGCAAAGGGAAGCTATCTTTCGGACAAGCTCAGTTGACGGTCTTATAATCGACACAAACTTTCCACTTCCCATTCTTCTTGGGCACCACTACCGTGTTAGAAATCCACCGAGGGTAGTGCACTTCCTGAATTGCTCGTGCCTCAAGCAAATTTTTTACCTCTTCCGCAACTACCTCGGCGTGATGCAGAGCCGATCTCCTTGTTCGCTGAATGATTGGCTTCGCGCCGGGGAAGACATTCAGGTGATGGCAGATGAAACTTGGATCGAGGCCGGGCATGTCGTAAGGCGACCACGCGAAGACTTCGATGTTGCTCATCAAAAACTCAACCATTTCGGTTCTTTCTTGGGCAGTAAGGCTGGAGCCGAGCAGGAAGAACTTATCCGGCCGCTCCGTATCAATTCGCACCTCCACCAAGTCTTCCACGGCTTTGTCCTCTGCCTTGGTGCCCACATCATCAAGAACTCCCCAGTCTCCCGGTCCTTCTATCATTTGAACGAAGCCCATGGCAGCTCGGCTTCCGTTCATTGCCACAAATCACTGCTTGGACATAACTTGATCTCCCCAAATCTCTTCGATCGCCCCCATAGCCGAGGGGAATCTCATCACCTGATGGTAGGTCGACGCTACGGCCTGCATAGCGTGAAGCCATCCCCTTCCAAGGATCAGGTTGTAAGTGGAAGGCACATGTAACACCCAGAACTCCACTTGCTTGACCACGGATCCCGCTTTGACCGGCAGGATTATCTTCCCCAAAGGCCACTCCTGTTGCAAGTTAAAACCAACCAGCGGCGAAGTCGCCGGAGCCAAGTCTGTCTCTCGGAGCTTGAGCTGCTTGAATGCATCATAATACATGATCTCGACCGAGCTTCCCTGATCAATCAAGATTCATTTGACGTCAAATTCCTTGACGCGGAGTGTCATCACTAAGGCATCGTTGTGCGGCGTCTGAATGCGCTCTAGATCCCGTGAGGAAAAACTGATCACATCTTTTTCTTCAGTCTTCCCCTTCTTGATCGCAGGCTGAACCGACAAGACTTCCCTCATGTGTTCCGCCTTCTTGATCATACCCCGGAGTTCGCAAACGCGCGCCGGTTCCACTATGCCGTGGATGACATTAATAACTCCCTGTGGTGAGGCATCTCGGTCATCCTGTCCTCTGGGATCAACCGGAGCCTGATTTGCCTTTACGCCCCCATCAATGTAAAGACCTAAGTGTCTGGCCGCGACTAGCTCTTCCAAGTGTTGCCTCAAAGGCAAACAATCCTCTGTCCGGTGGCCTCGCTTCCGGTGAAATGTGCAACGATACCACGGATTGTAGCCCTTCTGTCCATCGCCCAACTTAGCAGGAAACTGGACGTACTTCTTGTCACGGATTTCACTAAGTATGCGATAGATTGGAATCTTGAAGACAGTGGTTATACCTGTCTTTGCCTTCAACCTTCTGTTTGCATCGGCCACATCATCGCGGGGGTAGTCATCCCGGTCATTCCGACGTCCCCTACCCCGGTTCTTGCGGTTTGAGCCACGGTCCGATTCCTCAGCGCGGTCACTTGAGCGGCTGGGCTCCTGTCCGACTGCGTTCACCTTGCCAGCTGACCTTTTGTCTGTTGCTACCGGAGTCACCTTCACGGTAGATGCTGACGCATCATCCTCTACTCGGATGTGCTCATTGATGCGCTGCATGAGCTGGCCCATGGACGTCAGTTGGTGCATAGTAAGCGAGTCCCGCAGTCTATGTCCGACCGGGAGACCACGCTTGTATTGAGTGATGGCAAGGTTGACCGGGCAATCCAAGATCTCATTGAAGGTCTCCCAATATCTGGAGTTGTATGCCTTCAATGTGTCGCTCGGTTCTATCTTGACACTCAGTAGGTGATCAACTTCCTTTGGCGTTTTGGTGTTGGTCTTGAAGCGCGTCACAAAGGCTTCGGCCAACTGATGCCACCTCTCTATACTTCCCTTCGGCAGCCTTTCGAACCACTTCAAGCCCAGTTCGCCTAAGCTTGACGGAAAGATGAGGCACATAAGAGCATCATTCCGCCTATGTCCGGCCATGACCTGTCGGAAGTGGCTTACATGCATGTAAGGATCGGTCTTCCTATCGTAAAGTGTGAAATTTGGCTGGTGGAAGCCTGCCAGAAGCTGTGTTGTCTCTATTTCCAAGGAGAAAGGGGTGGCGCTCAACCTTGCCAAGTCGGAATCTACAACAAGTGGCGCTGCTAGGCGGGGTGGAGGCATTCCAACCTCCTCGCTGGCGTGAACCCCGTAGGATAACCGCTGGAACACCGGTATCCTCTGAGCCTCCCGCCGGCGAGCCCGTTCCTCCAAGACTGCCCGCAAATCTTCTGATCGAGCGGAATAGGTGTACCTCGACGTCGTCGCCGGACGTGAGGGCTGGTAAGTGCTATCTTGCGCGCTGGACTTTTCTGCATGCACATCAGAATCACCAACCTTGTAACTTCTGGTAATGGAGATGGATGGAGTGTGCCACTGACTCTGACTACCTGAACGGCGGGGTTGGGTGCGCTCACTGTGGTCTCCCACTCCAGCTACACCCTTCCCTTTGACATGCCGCTTCAGTTCCTCCATCTCTGCCGCCATTCGCCGGATGACAGCATCTTGGTCCTTCAACTTGCTCTCCAAACGTCTGGCGTGTGAGTCTTTCCGCCGCCGATGACCGTCTGGACTCCGTGAATGACCATAACTCCTCCCACGCTTATCCCGCGCATCTCCTGACTGTCCTCCTGGGAATGTCTCCAGGTCCCCCATCGGAGGAATGGTGGGAGGTCCCTCTCTTCGTCTGCCCGACTCCGGAGTGATTCTGTCGATGGCGGCCAACGGAATCTCCTCGTTGTTCGCCATAGAAGGCGACCAGATGAGCTTGGGAAGACAAAGTTTTATCTGCAAGCTTCCCACAGATGGCGCCAATTGTACGGGGAGCAAATATTCCGGCAAGCCCGTACTCCTTTCTTCCAAGCTCCGTTTCTGTCCGATCACCTAAAAGCACAACGACGGTGAGCTACCCGGCGGTGTGTGGCCGGAAAACCTCTCCGACGGTCAAGTTAGCACACACCTTGGGATAGAGGGAAAGGGGAGTATGTTTTAGTGTAAGAGTTCCTTACAGAAGTGTTTTTTCTTTTTTTTTTTTCTTTATGGGGGGCGCAGACATGCTTATATACCCTCTGCGCCCCATATCTACTCCCAGTCATCTCCTGACACGTGGCCCTGCCATCCCATCTGTCAGCGTAAACCTTGCTGACCATCACCTAACCCGACTGCCAGCCCACTCTTCTGGGAGCTCGGCAGCCGGGCAACATCATCTCGGCTGACAACGGCTGTGCTGTGCTTCATGTCCAAGCACTCCACTAGCTAAGCTCAATGAGGACCGGGCTAGGCTGCATGTCGGCAAAGCCGAGCCCGGGACAGCTCGTGCTCACCTGTGGTCGGCCTTTCTGCCGAGCAAGCAGGTACCTCGGCTGACCACGTCTTTCCGGGCGCCGGTCACTTAACACGACTGGCTTCGCCTCCGTCAAAACATGTAGCTCGGTCCAACCGAGCGTGCCTTAACCGAGCAGATCCTTTCCAAACTAGGCCACACGTCCTTGGCCCAACACTTGCCCGGCCCAAATCTGTCCGGCAAAACTCTGTCCGGCCCAAATCTGTCTGGCCCAGTACTAGATCATTAATCTCCCTCTCACACATGATAATATCTCAATGTAGTTCATAAAAGAACATATGTTAGAATATATAATCATGGAATTAAAATTTACCAATATAAATAAATCATGCTATAACAATATACTATAAGTTCTAATCATTTAAAAGAACTTAACATGTTGTATACAATATTTAAATAATTCCATAACATATTTCTATAATTTTTGTAATTTTTTGAAATTTTCTAAAATTACAAGTAATTAATAACTACACAGAAAATCAGAAATAAATATTACAGAATCTGAAAAAATACAAAAATTATTCTAGTAAATAAGATTACATAACAGTAGTCTACTGTAAAAATTTCAAGTCCAGAGTCCAAGTCATGCTCCACCAAGAGCAATTTAACGTAAAAATATTGAATTTTTCATTAATGAAAAATATTTTATTTTTAATAAAATTATGAAACTTTAATATCTTGTATAGAAATTAATTACAAACCCAACGGCATAAGCCATGCTTTAATCAAAATTATAACGAATAATTTAGAAGCAATTAATGTAGTTTTCAAATTAAAACAAAACAAACAGGCTCTTAACGCAGCTACCTTTCGCCGCTTGGCTCAGCCGGCGGCTTGTGTGTCATGATGACATCAGCGCGCGGCAATTTTGTCTTCTTCTCCGTTTTGTTCAAGTCTCGCCTCAAATTAGGATTTGAGTTTTCTCCTTAACTGTAAGTAGGAATCAGACCCATAATATACCGTTTTGAAGGTATCGAAACAAGGATTCCAAATATGTAATTTTCATAACATAAAAACAAAGCATGTAAGACTAGCATGCAGTAAAAGTTACGAAAAATTAAATATAAATCTCCATTTTTCTCAAAATCCGGCCGTTGGATTTTTATGAAACTTGGCAGATATATTCTATATGAAATATACTATAACATATGTAAATTTCAGGTTGATCGGAGAAAATTCAGAAAAATATTAATTTTTTATCCATATATCATGTGTGTATATATATATAAAATTATACACCTATTTTAATGCATAAAAATAAGCGCGAAAATACCCATTAAGGCTCTGATACCAATGTAAATCAAGTATAACGCAACGGGTAAAAATTATCAAATCATACCTTAGGTGATAGAGCCTGAAGCGAAGAATCTTGTGAGTAAATCACGTGCTTTTTAAAAATGCGAACAACGAACACCCAGCAGTGGAGTGATACCACAATATGAGTATCACCCACACAAGTCACAGTGCAAAAAGCTCGATCGTTATTTTAATGGGAGAGAGTCAGTATGGGAAAAATCATTCGTTATTTGATTCATACCACATCCCATATATCGTATCGGATATATAGGATAAGTATATTATCTATCCATATCAGTTGATATGATAGATATAGATATCATGAGTGGGTTATCCAAATAGGTTTTGAATTCAAATTCAAACTTTCATGGATAAGGTTCAAAAGGGTCATGGGTCATGCCACATGTCACATGGGCGCCCAATTTCTAACAGTAGCAAAAGGCAAAAGTTGGCTTTTTTGTATTTAAAGACATTTGGGAAGTTGGTTTTTAGCCAATGGTGAAATTATAATTCTACCCCTCATGGGTCAAAATGTGTTACATGGATGAAATTGTAAATATTTTAAATTGAAGGAGGATAGTTTGATAATTTTATTGTGATTTGACATTATAAACAAATATTAATAAAAAAAGTTAAAAGTAACTTTTTACTAACTTCCCAAATCATTTGTTTAAAAAAGCCAAAAGTTTGGTTAAAAATAAAAAAAAATCACTTTTTACCATCTTTCCAAAATAGGGCTTAGTGTTCTACAACCATACGACAGCTTCACCACATATACCCCCTTAATATTTAGCAATATTATATTCCACTCATTGAAGATGTCTTGAAGTGAATACACACAGAGATATATAAGCCCTACTACACCAACACATTCATGGTCATATTATAATTCAAAACATTACATATTTAAATCGCGATATCATATGGAGGAAAAGTAAACCCATGTTAATGACTACTAGATTACTATACGAGGCTGAGAACGGGAAATAACTCACACAATGAGCCTCTAAGAATTCTATCACTACCTAATGGGTTACGCCTACAAAACTGGTAAACCCCAGTTTAACATTTTTTTTTCCTAGGGCAGTAACTCATGCAAGCCAAGATAGCATTTCAAATACCAAAACCCATTGACCGAAATCATTGTTGGTTTTACTAACAGCAGAAACATATTAGGCAAGCATTTCGGTTCCTGCTTTCTAGAACCTAATTATGGTTAGATTAAAGTCCAAATCAGCAAAACATGCATAAGAATTCATCACCCCCAAAAAAATGAAAAGAAAAAGAAAAGAGAAGAGAAGCAAAGAACACCATATACAGATTACATATATTGTGAAAAGCAAAATTTGTAATGATTGATAAGAAACACACATCGAATTGAAATATGAGATTTTCCAAGCAATCAAAAGAGTTAGTACATGCACAATCTCTTAAAGTTCAATCACATATATGATTGAATCTTGATATATACTGTAAAATCCAAGTTTTGTATGTAATTATTTTTGGATAGATTAGTAATTAAATTAATTTATATGGGTCATTTTAGTAATATTAAGGAATTAGTTATGAGATGGTATTATAATTTCTATAACATAGATGGGCAATTTTGTAAGTTTGTGAAACTAGGTTAATAAACCCACATGTTTTGCTTCAAGTCTAGGAGAAGAGCAAAAAAACAGAGGGCTGGGAGGATTATTTTGAAAGCTGCGCAGGGTTTGAAAAAGAAGAAAAAAAAAAAAAAAAAGGGAAAAAAAGAGGAAAGATTCATAGAGTAGTGATTTTGATCTAATCATCTCTTGGAGGTAAGATTTTTAATGGTACGCTAATCTATTGATTTAGTTTTAACATAACAATTTATGATTTGTATGGATAAATATGAAAAGATAAGCATATTTGGCTAATATGATATTGGGTGTCGGTTTTTTTGCCAAAATATGAATATGGTGGGTTGTTTTGGCACTTAAAATGGGATTTCTTTAGACATAGTATCTTGTATGTTGATTGGGTGTATGTATTTTGGGGCTAATATGTGATAGGTAATTCTAATGGTGGTGTATTTGTAGGATACAAGCTTTGGCTGCTAGCAACTATGGGTTTACATATGTAAAAAAAATAACAATAAAATAAAATAAGGAAAGCCGTATTTTGGGGTTTTGGAATTTACTTGTAGACTATAGGATTAGATTATTACATTATAAAGAAAAGAATGATGGATACATCATGGTGATCAATAATAATTGTTTATGTAGTGTAATATTTTATTAGGTTTGTGAGATTGAGGTGGATCTTGGTAATTTAAGATTAGCTTGGGAAATATTATTTTAGCTGTTTGAGGTAAGTAACCCTCTATCACTGTTGGCACATTTTTTTATTCCTATTGAATCGTTTAAAATTATAAGTATTTATTCATAGCCTCCATGTTCTCTTAAAATAAAATATGGGTCAAGTATAAAATAGTATCGAATATTATTATGAAAATTATTTGAAAATTTTATGGAACTATTATGAAAATTGTACTAAATGTTTATTTTGAAAATATCGAATATTTTGTTTAAAAGTTGTGTATTGTTGAATTTTGAACATCACTCTAGTCTGACTATGATTTGGACCCTAGCCAATGGGGGTTATTTATTGGCACATAAACTAGTTTCTTTTGGGGCTTTACCACCGGCCTATGTGTGGTTTTGGGCCTTGTCACGGGCTAAGTGACCGTAGTCATTAAGACTTGGGTTTTGTGAATCAAATCATTGAACCATCTGAATATTGAACCATCGATTTGAACAACAAAGTTACTTTGAATTATCTTGTTGCCTTTTCAATTAAAATGTATTGTACATTGTTTATTTTTAGCTATGAAATCATCTTGCAAATAATTATTCATTTATTGAATTGTAGCAAAAATTATATTTATGGGTTATCGACTATTTATTTATTTATTTTTTGTATACTTGATCCAGCTAGCAGTAATGGTTGGTTATTTACTGGGCTATCTAGCTTACCCTTGTTTTTTTTTTTTTTTCAGATTCTAAAGAGTAGAGCTGCGCGGGATTTTTTTTACATGTGGGAGTGCCGAGAGTAGGACCATGATTTAAGTACTTGGATTATTGTTTTGTTAGTGGATTAAATTAGTGGACTTTGTGGACATTTTCATATAAGAACTATTTATTTTTATGGATTTTGGCATTATGACAATTAAGGATTTAATTTGAGTATTTTATATTGTGGGTTATGTGATTGGATTCTTAGCCTTGCATGCTCACTTATATAAGTTTGCGGCGTTGTCACGGAGCTTGGGGCGTAACATATGCCCTAATCATTAGCTCATATGTGCTCATTGAAGAGCTTGTAAAGTGAATTTACAGAGAAAAAGATATGAAGAGGCCCTACTAAACCCACACACTTGGGATCATACACTATTGAGTCTATGATTCAAAACATTAGAAATACTTAATTCATATCTTATACCATTCACAGGAGGAAAAGTAAACTTGAGACTACCAAATTAATTTTGTATGAGGCTGTGAATGGAAAAACAACTCATACACAAATGTTCATCCAAGAATTCCGCAAGTACCAACTGGGTCAAGCCTAATGCCCACTACTCACAAACCCTCAAGATGGCCAAGTCAAACACTATCAACCCATGTATGTATGTGTCTTCCTGTTGGAATTTGGACAACGATAAAGAAACTAGTTTTGGCTTTGCTGAAACACAATCATAGCGAGTGAGAATCTTTAATCCCTGCTATCTAGGAGCAAATTATGGTGAGAATTAAAGTTCAAATCAACAAACATAGAACATTTCATCACTCAAAAATTAGATGTGATATTAATATTTGTCAAAACCAATAGAGATATCAATAAGAAAAGTGAAACCCAGAAAAATAGATCTGATATAAATGATCATAGAAGATCCATATGCACATCATGAATTGGAAAAATTAATTGAAATCCTTGGATTACGTGCCCAGACCGAGGAGTCTCTATTTTTCTGTATATTTTTTATAAAAAATTAAAAAATTATTAAAATAGCATTTTTAGGAGTGCACAACATAGGCTCTGTTTGGTTTAGTTTTTAAATTGAGTTTTGAGTTATATTTTGAAAAGGGCAAATTACACAACAGTCCTTGTAGTTTGGGACTCGTATCACTTTGGTCCCTCACTTTTCAATTGTGATTCATTTGACCCTGAATTTTAAATCTTGTTCCAAATAAGGACAATTGAAGATACCATTGCTCAATTTCAAGGGCAAAATCATCAATTTGATAAATATAAACTAATTTGAAAAAAATAAATGCCAAAATTTTTTTAAAAATTATTTCTACTCACCTAAGATAAAATTATGTAAAATTGATAAATCTTTTAAATATTTATTTATTTATTTATTTTATCAAATTAATTTTATTATATGTTTGGATGATGATCATGTAATGGGTAATCGATATATTTAATATATGAAATGTTTTTAGTTTTGGATTTTTCGATTTAATGGATTGGTTTAATAATAATATCAAAATTATTATCATGTTTGACTTTTGGAAAAATAAAAACTAATTTAATGAAAACAAAAACAACCACCATTACATGATTATCATCCAAACACATAATAAAAATTAATTTAGTAAAAATAAATAAATAAATGTCTAAAATGTTTATCAATTTTACATAATTTTATCTTTAGTGGATAGAAATAATTTTTAAAAATTCAAAAATATTTATTTGAAATTTATTTTTGTTAAATTAGTTTATATTTTATCAAATTGACATTTTTACCCTTGAAAAATCCAATGGCATCATCGATTGTCCTTATTTGGAACAATATTCAAAATTCAGGTTCAAATGTGTCATAATTGAAAAGTCAGGGACCAAAATGACACAAGTCCCAAACTATAGGGACCGTTAGTATAATTCACCCTTTTGAAAAATAAGTTTTTGAAATAAGTTTTGAAAAGAGAATACTTGTTTGATTACGAGTTTTAAAAAAAGTTTTGAAACAAATTTTGAGTTTTGAGTTGTATTTTAAAATTGTTTGGGGTTTATTTGTGTAAAATATTTTAAAATCTTCTTAATTTTATTTTTTTTTGGGTAAATATTTTTTATTGTAAATATTTATTTAATTATTTTAATGTGCACTGTATTTATTATATTTGTGAGCTGTATTTTTTAAATATTTAAAATATATTTTCAAAATATTTAAAATATTTATTATTTTTATTTTATATACATAATTTATATTTTAAATATTTTTTATTTTTTATTTTAAATATTTTAAATTTTTTTAAATATTTTTTATTTTTTTAAATATATTTTTTAATATTAAATTTTTTTGAATCTCCCATATATGTCTAAACCATAACAAATTATTTGGTCAGTACTTAAAAAAATAATAAAATATTTTTTCATAAAAATTTAAAAAATAAAAATATTTTTCTTCAAAAATAAAATAATTTTTTTTTAAAAAAATAAAAAATAATTTTAAAGAACAAAATAATTTTTTTTTTCAAATTTTTTTTAAATAGAATTTTAAAAAGAATTTTTTTATTTTTTTATTTAATTATACATTTAAAAAAAAAATAATTTTTTTTAATTCAAATCATAATTTAAAAACTTAACCAAAAACTATCATAATTTCTCCTTATGAACCCACATTGGTGCCACATTGCCACTTTGGAAGCTGGATACATCAACTGACCCGTGTGGATAGGTACCAAATTTGCCTTTCGCACTAAAATTTGAAAACGTATTTTGAAAAGTAGATTAAAAGTTAAAATTTATTAGATTTTTAGTTTTTTAGTTTTTTCAGCTATATTATTTTTTTATTTTTTTAAAAGAGCTAATATATATATATATATTATATAAATAAAATAAGGTTTTTAAGTAAGAAAGTCTATAAGGCCTCCACATTCCTAACCTCAATTTCTTATTTTTCTAATTTTAAAAAATAATAAATTATTCATATATCTCACATAATTTTTGAGTTAAAAAGTAAAAAAATAAAAAAACCTTCAAGCTCATCTCCTAAGATCATTGCCTGAAAGATAATCATTTCTTAAAATCAAATATAGAAACATATTTTGTTGACCTTCCAATTTATTAGTCCATATTCTAAAATCTCTATATAAAATCTTTCATTCCTTAAAATAAATTAAAAAATAATAATTCAAATCTGTTTAAATTGTTTTGTTTGATTGATTTTGTTTCCTTATAATTAATTTGGAAAACTGATTTGGTTGTTTCTCTATAAATAAATTGTTTCCCTATAAATAAATTAAATAAACTAATTTGGTTGTTTTCCACACTAAATTTGTGAATTTTTAAGCTCAAAAAAAAAAATCATGATTTATGATTTAGAAAATGAAAGATGAAGAAGAATCTTTTTGTTCACTCTTTCTCTAATCAATTAATTCTTTCTCTTATCCCAAAACTCTAACGTTATACGTCCTTTTCATCCTATAAACATTACATTCATACAATGATGCAAATTATTATTTTTTTATTCATTTTTAAGAGACAATTGAAGGTTAGTTAATATTTAGTTTCTTACATTCTTTAAACATACACTTTCATTTTTTAAGTATACTTTTTTTTATTTTATTTTTACTTTTGACCTTTTTTTTTTTTTTTTGCATTTTATATTTTATGTATCATTTGTCCCTTTACTATCTACTGGCATTTTTTTTTTATAACCATTTTTTTGGTTGAAAAATATAATTTCACTAGAATTTGTATGCAAAATTTTACTCTAAAATGATGTGATAATGTCATTTGTATAAGAAAAAGCAGGTCAATGACTCTTTATTATAAAGTGATAGATCAAAATCCAACCAAATCATTATTAATAATTGTTTTTTTTTTATATTGATTTTATGTTTGTATATCACTACTTTTATTTTATTTTTTACTTTTAATATTTTATGACATCATGATATGTGTTAATTGACAATTGATGTAGAGTATTATTCCAAAATTACCTAATAATTTTTTCTTTATTACTTTTATAACCTCGTTCTAATATTTTTATTTGCAGTTGATTTTGTTTAAAAATATCAATTCAAAAAATATTTACATAAACAAAGATCAGTTTAATTTATTTGAATTAATTTTTGTTTAATTTTGTTTAAAAATATTATAAAAATATCTACAGTTGTTTAGATTAAAGTGAATTTATGGCCGTAATTACAACAATGTAAAAAAATTTACATTTAATCTATTTTTTCAAAACTATTAAATATGCATAAATATGTATGTTTACTAATTTAAAAAATATTTACATAAACAAATTGGTCAAGTTGACTCTTCAATTTGTGTTGATTGACATAAATCTAATATGGCTTAAAAATAAAGTTAAATTTAAAAATACCCCTACATTTTATAGCCAACTTATATTTATCATACTCTATCAATTGGCAAACTAAATTTTACTAATATGAGAATATTTTTCCTAATCTACTTACTGAAAAAAAATATAAAATTTTAAATATTTCATTTCAATTTTTTTGCCACATTGCCTTGAAAATGAAGAGAGATAGAAAATGAGTGGGAGAGAGGAAGATAGACAAAAAAAGATAAGTTTGTCATATCATTTGACAAACTGTGTGATACGACAATTATAATTACAAATGTCGTTGATAATATAATTATATTTGATAATTTTTGTAATTTTAAAAAAATTGCTTGTTTTAATTTTACTAATTGAATTATTATATAACTATTTGTTATATAATACTTAGGACAAAACATTAATAGCAACAAAAAATAAAATAAAATAAAAATTGTGTAACTCATGCCATGTTTGGGATTTTATCTTTTTCATTAAAAGTCAAAAAACTAAAGAGTTCTAAAATGCCTTTGACATGTACCACCCAAAAAAAAAAAAAATTCTTTGTACCAGTTTGAAAAAACAAAACAATTATTGTGAGTGAGTGCATAGGTGTTTGCACCTTTGGACAGATAAAACGGAAAATTTAAGTAGCAAACAAAAATATTTGCATTCCCATACAATTAAAAAAACTTATTCCTAAATACATTAACTTTTTTTTTATCTCTTAAAAAATCTAAAAAGCCACTTAAAAAGATAATTTCAAACAGTCTGGTTAAAAAAAATTAAAACTTACTTAATAGGGCAAACTACAGCGGTAGTCCCTGTAATTTATTCTTTTTTTTTTTTCTTTTCATTTTGGTCCTTGTTGTTTCAATTTGCTCAATTTTGCTCCTTAATTTTACGAATTGTGTCATATTAGTCAAATAAATAACGGCAGTTAAATTTGATAGACGGATAATCATATAATGTTTCACTTTGGTCCTTTTAGTTACAGGATGTGTCAATTTGGTCCCTGTTATTTTGACTTTCCTATAAATTATAAGGACCAAATTGACATATCCTATAAACTACAGGGACCAAATTGAAACATCATTTGATTTTCTATCCATCAAACTTAACCACCGTTATTTATTGGACTAATATGACATGATTTGTAAAATTAAGAGGCAAAATTGATCAAATTGAAACAACGGGGACTAAAATGAAAAAATAGGTAAACTACAGGGACCATTTGCATAATTTATCCTACTTAATATTATTTATATTTTAAAATTATTTTTAATTATTTTAAAAATAAATTTATTAATCATTATTTAATCCTGTATATAATACGGGTGATATACTAGTTATATTAAATTTGAAAGTGTATTTTGAAAAATAGGTTAAAAATTAATTTTTTGGATCTTTAGTTTTTTTAGGTTATATCATTTCTTTATTTTTTACATATTTTTTTTTAAATGACAAATTATATTAAACCCCCTCAAACTATCGATCATTTATACTTTACCTCCTTAATGTTTTAAACCCAACGATTACCCTCTCAAACTATTTGAATTTAAATTAAGTCCTTCTATTAGTCATCTGTTTGATATTTTGATGAAAATTATCAAGTGTTATGTATATGATGATTATATTAAATTTTGTGATCAAATTATCCTATTTTATCTTTTGTAAAAATTTAATATGAAATGCACAGTACTTGACAATTTTTTACCCAAATATGTAAGAGATGACTAACAAAAAGACTTAATATTCAAATTCAAAGAGTTTGAGGAGAGTAATTGTTGGGTTCAAAACATTAGGGGGTAAAGTGTAAATGATAGATAATTTGAGGAGATTTATTATAATTTGTCCTTTTTAAAAAAACTAAAAAAAAGTTAAAAAGTCAGTTTTTAATCTAATTGTCAAAAAAGACCTTGGTTTGGTATCCAAAAATTTAGTACTTAAATAATTATTAAAAAGTCTAGGCCAACAAACAATCAAACACATATCCAAACACTAAAACTGTGTATCCGGTCATCTGGCCAGACGACCGGTCAGAGCTTGTCGACAATGGCTTTCATGGTGTCGACCGTGGCTGTCATCATGTTTTCCAATTGTCTGACCAGATGACCGAATACACAGTTTCTAAGTTTAAATCTGTATTCCATTGTCTATATACATAACGTTGCTAAATAATTATATGCCAAATCCTATTCGGTAAAACTTATTTTGAGTTTTTTTTTTTAGTTTAAATTATATATTTCTTGAGAAATATTGTTGATAACGTATTGATTAGTAAATCATTTTTTGGTTTTGGTAAAGGTATTAATAATTTATTTCCTCTTTCAGTACAAAAATTTAAAATAAGCTTTAATGAATTAAAAAAGTGCACTTATTTATCTTTTTAATTTTTTTTTTGATCACATCATCTCTCTATTTTTCTGCACATCTTTTCATAAAAAATAAGAAATACACTTACTTAGATCATCCCAAATAACAATTTGGAATGTGCTCTTTTTAAACATCAAAAGGTTTGCCAAAGAGAATCAAAATAATGATTTTTTTTTAATCAATAATGACACAATAATTAATTCAAAATGTGACATTAACTTTTTTTAGTTGAATGACATTATTTAGAGCACAATTATCTCATTCGAGTCGTATCATCTCTTAAATCACTTCAAATACAATTCATATTTCACGTTTTTTCATAAAAAATTAAAAAAATATGTTAATTTAACACCTGCCGAGCATCATGTTATATATTTTGAGTCGAAAATTCTGTGGAATACATTTTGACAAAGGTCATATTTGCCACAACATCTGTCTCCTACATAAATTAGAATGGCTTTGAGATTAACTTTTTTTTAGTGATTTTTTTTAGAAGTTAAAAAAGCTAATTTGTTTAAAAAGTTTCTAAAATGACTTTTTCTTTTTCTTTTTTAAAGTGAAAATTTTGATATGACGTTTGATTTTTTTTTTTTTAAACTAATAACAAATAGTATAATGACTTTTTAACTTTTGTACATTATCCCAAACACCCACTTAAATTTGAAAAAAAAACAATACTTGAAATTACCCCAAACTACACTAAACTATATGACTAATCAACAGTGACTATATTATCCAAAACCAACTTGATCCTATCTGTTGATTATTTACAAAATGAGTGGAATTATTCAAGCAACACTGAGATTGAGATTTCTTGCTTTGTGTTTACATAGTTTCTTGGCACATTAGAAGTGAAACCATAACAAGAGTGAGTCATTTCTTTCTCTTCTTTATTTTTTTTTTTTATAAAAAAAATTATTATTATGATGCATAAATAATTTCAAGGGTAAATTACATTGACACCCCTTGAGATTTATATTTATTACAGTTCCCCCCTCATCTTTTGGAAATTACATCCTCCTCCTTGAGGTTTAAAGTTTCATTACAGATTGCCCTTTGAGGTTTAAAGTTTCATAACAGTAGTTTCATAACAGTTCCTCCCTCACCGTAATGATCATCATACATAAAATTAAATTAACAGGGAGGTCAGTGTAATTTTCCAAATGTGAGGGGAGAAACTGTAATAAATATAAATTTCAGGAGGTATCAGGGTAATTTATCCTAATTTCAATAAGCTTAAAAAATTTAATCATTAAAAAATGGAGAGAGAAGTGTTTTTAACTTCTGCAAGCTTTCGACTTGCTAAAAGCATAACTAAACAAGCCCGTTATCTTTCGAGTGATTTTTTTTTTTTCATTACTGTTTAGGATTTTTTTTAAACTAATTTTCTAGATACCTGTAAACTCCCACCTCATATGTGTTTGATAATTATCTAAGCGGTAATTTCATTTCAATATAAATTTTAAAAAATATTTTTCAATTAATGATAAAATTTATACACACTACAATATTTTCTTAGTTTAGTGACATTTGAAAGTGCCACAAAACTATTCTTCTAATGGCATTTTTTGGTCTTGTGGCATTTTGAACAAGTGTCACTTCTATCGGTGCCACGGTAGATACTTGCAAGTGCCACTGCACCATCATGGCTAAAAACTTTCAATGACATTTTAATGTCATGGTAGATATTATTTGTGGCACTATCAAGCACCATTAAAAAAAGAGTTAGTGACACTTATAAGTGTCATTACACCATCAAGACTAAAACCTTTCAGTGACACTTTAATGTCATGGTAGGCACTATTCGTGACGCTATCAAGTGTCATTCGTGACAATAATTCATTGTAGAACAATTTGATCCGCTCTTGCAGAGACTCGAACCGCCAACCTCCCGCACCATAAACCTTATACACCACACTCTTCCCACTACACCTCTATAGCACCATATGATTATATATGCAACATATATTATTTATATAGTACATACATCTATATTAATATAAAAGTATATGTATAAACATAATTATTTTATTGAACATAATTTATGTAAAATAAACTATTTACTAGTAAAATAAAAAAAGATCACTTTTGGTGATTAAAAATATTTTTTAGTCGCCAATTTTATACTTTTGGCTACTAATTGTTTTTTAGTTGCTAAAGAACTTAACTTTTGCCGACCAAAATCGGATTTGATCACCGAAGATGCACTTTCAGCTACCAAAATTTTGGTCGCCAAAAAATTTAATTCCCGCCTTAGGATTTTAGTTCTCCCGCGCTAAAAATAACCACTTTTGGTAACTAAACGTATTTTTTAGTCGCCAATTGTAGACTTTTGGTTACTAAAATTTTTTTAGTCACCAAAAAGCTTTACTTTTAACTACTAAAATTTTTTTAGTCGGTAAAACCCATATAATCAGTGACCAAACTTATTTTTAGTCGCCAATTGTAGACTTTTGGCTACTAAATTTTTTTAGTCGCCAAAAAGCTTTACTTTGGGCTACTAAAAATTTTTTTGTCACTAAAACCCATATAATCAGCTATCAAACTTAGTTTTGGTCGCTAATTGTAGACCTTTGGCTACTAAAATTGTTTAGTCGCCAAAAAGCTTTACTTTTGGCTACTAATGCTGTTTTGGTTGCTGAAAGCTATACTTTCAGCGACCAAATTTTTTTTGGTCAAGAAATTTAGTCGCCGAATATGATTTTTCCTGTAGTGTATATTGAGTTTAATTTATTTATTTTTAATCATTTACTGCATTCTAAAAATTTTAAAAATATATTGGCATTTTTTATTTTTTTAAAAATGCCATTATAAGTTTGGAAAGTTTTTGACTTAGTGGCATTTCTCAAAATGCTATAAAATATTTGTTTATGAAACTTTTCACCTAAGTGCCATAAAGAGTAATTTGCACCTACCTAGTGTCCTGACATTTTTTAAAAAATGCCATTGCTACTAAAGTTTAGTGGCATCTGTTGGTAAATGTCACGAACATAATTTTTTGTGTCATCATTTTATAAAATGCCATAAAATTGATGTGACATTTTTTTATTGAAATGCCACTAGAGCCTTATATGTTTGTAGCTTTGTGGCATTTATCTAAATGTGTCACCAAATATTATTTTTGTGGCATTTTCTAAAAACATGCCACTAGTATAGTGTCACTAAAGTGTGTTTTTGTTGTAGTTTTGTGACACTTGTTCATTGAAATGTCACTAGAGCCTTTTATGTTTGTCGTTTTGTGGCATTTTTTAAAAACGTGCCACTAAATATCATTTTTGTGGCATTTTCTAAAGATATGCTACTAGTGTAGTGCCACTAAAGTATGTTTTTGTTGTAGTTTTGTGACACTTATTCATTGAAATGTCACTAGAGCCTTTTATGTTTGTCGTTTTGTGGCATTTTTCAAAAACGTGCCACTAAATATCATTTTTTGTGGCATTTTTTAAAAATATGTCACTAGTGTAGTGCCACTAAAGTATATTTTTGTTGTAGTGACATATTAAAAAATAAAATAATAATTTTTTTCATGAACATGTAATTAGAACTTAAAAATTTCACATGGAATTTCCCCATTATCTAATGTAAACTCTTAAAATGAACTTAAAGAGGAGTGGAGTGGAAAATTCTCTATTAGACTCTGCGCACTGTGGTGTCCCAATAGCAGCCCTTTGAGAGTTGGTTTTTAAATGGCCATCTCCAAGGCTAAGAGGCAAAATGCCTTGCAAAAGTACAAATAAAAGTATCATAATTATTTTGCCTAACTAGTTTAGCTAGTGTATACTCCAATCATACTATTTATTTTAACTAATCAATCAAATTAACTTTTATGACATGCTATATATATATTATATAAATATAGATAAATGAATAAATAATCTTTTAGAGCATCTCTAACGGTATTAGGCATTTTACCTAAACATTACTATAAAGTATACATTTTACTTTACCTATCAACTGTTTCATGTTTCTACTCCAACCATGCTCTGTATTTTAACTATTTATCCAAATACTATCAACTTTATAGAATGCCACATCAGCAACAAAGATGGAGGGAAATAATCCTAATGATTAAATACATTTTGCTTAACCTTGAAGGCTAGCTACATGTGGCTAGTGAATATGAGTTGAGTTAAAATGCCTAATCATATGTCTAGTGCATTGGAGTTGAAAAAAGTAAATCATGCTAAGCATTTTGACTAACAAGCATTATATACCTAATGGGTTGGAGATGCTCCGTGGCTCATTCATATCAGTAAGAGTTCACTACAACAAAATTGAATTTTTACGGCATATTTTTACGGCTTACGATGCATGCCGTAAAAACTTTTTCACGACATGCACACAAATGCCGTTATATGACATGCCGTGGAAAGTTGAGCATCGTTTATGGCATGCAGGTAAAGTTGTAAAAAGTAATAAATTAAACATTAATGACATACTTTGTATGTCGTATATAACTTTTTACGACATTTTTGTCATGCCATAAATCATCATACTTTTTGTGGCATAATTTTGCATGCCGTAGAAGGTTATTTTTAAAAAATTAATGGCATACTTTGTATGCCGTGTATAATATTTTACGGCATTTTCTTGCATGTCATAAATTATTACACTTTTCACGACATAATTTTGTATGCCGTAGAAGGTCATTTTTAATATATTTATGACATACTTTGTATGCCGTATATAATCTTTACGACATTTTCTTACATGCTATAAATCATTTCACTTTTCACGGCATAATTTTGCATGCTGTAGAAAGTTATTTTAATATTATATATTTATAGATATATAGGAATATGACCTTGCCTAACCGTATGTAGACAGTAGCTTATAAAATGCAACCTGTTACAAACCAAGCAGAAGCAGCAACTATGAAGTAAGCAAAAAAATCTAATATCCATATACCAAACAACCTGCATACTAACTTTTATCCTCAACTTCTATCATATCAAGCTGATAACAACCTTAAACATACAAATCAAAAAAAGTATCCAAATCATAAGATTCACTAATCTCTAAAATAATACGACTTTAAACATCCAAAAAGTATAACTACAAATCGTAAATCAATTAGTCTAATATTTAGGGCTGGTTTGGCTTATCCTATATAAGCCAAAAAGCCAAAAAGTTATTCCAAAATCCAAAAAGATATCACTATTCACCCAAAAAAAAAATTAAAAAATCATTTTTTTTCAAAAAAAAGGACACACCGAATTGATTGGGTGTGCAGCCGTTGTGTGCGGCAGTGGCTCCAAAAGAAATGATTGGGTGTGATTTTTACACACACTGTTGTTCGTCCCATGGGGGCCATCACGAGTCCCGTTTTGATAATCTGAACCGTTTAATGTGTAGAAATCGTCGAGTACTATATGTCTGCAAAAAATCACATTAATCGGATATCGATAACTATATGATCAAATCAGTTATGTACAACAAATGGATGGTGTTATAATTAATGATTGAAAAATAAATAATTCTGATCAGATAGCTATCGATATCCGATTAACGTGATTTTTTATAGGTATATAGTGTTCGACGAGTTACACATATTGTTCAGATTATTAAAATGGGACCCGTGATGACCCCCACGGGCCAAACAAAACCATCCAGTGCTTTGTACAAAAATTAGCCAATAATTTCCAACTCAAATGCACTCAGCCGGTTGTACAGCCGGTTGTACGGCTGGGGCCCACTCCTCTCTAATCATCTCACATTTTTTTTATATAATTTTTTAATACACATTTTTCCATAAAAAGTCAAAAAGTTAACTGATTAAGGCCGAAATGTACATCATTGAGGACGTTAATTAGAATCTCTTAACTTCTCTTGCTGGTCAAACCGTATAATTTATGTGTGTTGAATGTCAAGCAGGTTGTACATCATTGGAGCATAAAATGGGCAAAAAGACCAAATTTGGACAGAGTTGACTTTTTCTAGAAAAGTCAAACTGATGTTTTAAACTTGTTTGGAAATAAGTAGAAGTATAAAAAGAAAAGAGATAGGCTTTTCTAGGGTTCTGAAACTGTTTTAACCTAAAGAGGGAGGCTAGGGTTTGGAAAGGAGAAGAAAAGCAAAAGCTCCAAGATGTCTTCCATGGTGGTTTCTTCTCCATCTTCCTCCTTCCACTCCTCCATGAGTGGCTAGTCGTCTTTTCTAGGGTTTTGATGAAACCCTAGCCATGTAATAGGTTTTTCTTTTTGATTTTATATTATGTAAAGGTTTGAACCATTGTGTGGTGTTTTAGAAATTCTTTATATATAATTTTCATTATCCTTTCGAATATTTGACTTTCTGTGATTGTTAAATGTTATCCATACAATTGTTTTCTTTTCCTTCACATTCAAGGTATGGGACGAACCATGCTACGAGGAACGAGTCGTATCACTACCCTAGTTTAGAGTGAACGATTCGTATTACTTGAGATGGTTCGTGCTTGTACATTGAATGTGATAATCTTCTTGTTAAATGCTTCGAACTTGTAGTTGCGAAACATTAATCCGTTCAAACCATAGCATAATTGATTTCAATTAGAAACCCTAATTATGTGGCTAGTGGTGAATTCTTTGCCCTAGTTTTTCTCCCAATTCAGTAAACCAATTTCATTTATAATTAATAATTTAATTCTTTAGTTTAATTTATTCGTTATTAAATTAGGTTATGATCATTCAATCTTTTTATCAAAATTAATTTAGGAATTTGACAATTAAATTAGTTTAATTTCACAATAGTCCCTGTGGATCGATACCTGGACTTGCTATTATTCTAATTGAATTTGGTATAGTTTAGTATTTATTTTTGGTGTGTTCAACGACCCATCAAATTTTGGCGCCGTTGCCGGGGACTTCTGGCGAAATTAGTTAATTTAAAGTTACATTCTTATTTTAATTTTTAGTTTAGGATTTTATGCTTTTGGTGTTGCTAAGTGTGTAGAGCGTTTGAAATTGGAGCTATCATTGAAGTGCAAGCGGAGCGCAGCTGAGCTAAAAAAAAAAAAACCGCAGCACTAAAGTGAGTAAACAGAAGCAAACACTCACAAGCAAAGCACCAAAGTGCTAAAACGAAAGTCAAAGCTCAATTGGAGGTTGGAGACAACGTCTACACGTCAAGCATCCGCAAGACGAGTAAAGCGTTTTCGTTAAACCGCTGTGAGTATTTCTTCCTTTGTTATTTTGCTTTCATACTTAGTGCACAGAGTCGGAACTTGTTGTGTGTGTTTGGGTAGTGTATGCACGGGCGTCGTTCTTGTCGCCCTGAATTGTGGAGTTTGGACCTTGAACTAGAAAGGACCCTTAGGAGATTTAGGGCTTCTGCCCGTGTTCCTAGGCTTGAGTATTCATATCCATACATTGAGCCATTAGAGATGGCAGATCCTAATGTCCCGAATGTGCCTAACCGGACCCTTAAGGATTATTTTACACCCACTGCATATACATCACCATCATGCATCTAATTGCCCAACACCACTGCTGCTCATTATGAGATTAAGTCCAGCACCATACAAATGCTCCCATCATTCCATGGACTAACTCATGATAACCCTTATAAGCATTTGAATGAATTTCTGGAAATTTGCTCGACAGTGAGGATCCAGAATTTCACAAATGAGGCCTTAATGTTGCGATTGTTTCCATTCTCGTTAAAGGATAAAGCCAAACACTGGCTAAATTCTTTACCTGCTAATTCAATCACAACTTGGGACCAATTACAGCAACGGTTCTTGGAGAAGTACTTTCCCATAGGCAAAACCAACCAACTTAGGCGAGCCATCACAAACTTTGCTCAAATGGATGGCGAGCAATTCCATGAGACTTGGGAAAGACTTAGAGACCTTCTCCAACAGTGTCCCCACCACCAAGTGCCTGATTGGCAACTTGTTCAAACATTTTATTATGGCTTAACTGAGCCACACCGCCAAATGGTGGATTCGTCCTGTGGTGGGACATTTATGTCTAAAAATGATGCTGAGGCATGGCAATTGTTTGAGAACTTAAGTGATAATTCCCTTCACCATGCCTCCGCAGCCCGGCAAGTCCGGCAACCCGTAGTTGGAGCCCCGAAAAGAGGGGGCATTTATGAGGTCGGGCGAAACCTAGAGTTAGCCCAACAAGTAGAGGCACTGTCCCGCAAGATGGACCAATTATTAGCTACGGGACATGCCCCTACCCAGCGAAATCAGCCTCAATTTCATGAGGCATGTGTTATTTGTGCGAGCCCTGCTCATGACTTGAGTGAGTGCCCTTCGGCATCACAATTTCCGGAGTTAGTCCAAGAGCATATGAATGTGGCTCAAGGATTCTCCAACCCGGGTAATGACCCATACTCCAACACATATAATCCGGGATGGAGAAATCACCCTAATTTCTCATGGAGAACCCCTTCACAAGGCACTTCTTATAATCCTCCACCACCAAGGCAGAATTTCAATAATTTTGCCAACCAATCATCCTACCAACCACCGCAACCTTATCGACCCCCACAACCGTACCAGCAACCACAACCCCCGCCTGTTCCTCAGGGCAACTCTGCCTTTGAGACTCAGGTGTTAGAAGTTCTCTCAGAACTTAAGGGGTTAGCACCAATAGTTCACTCCCACACTCACTCTATTGCCAAGATAGAGACCCAATTGGGTCAAATGGCTAACAACATGAATCGGAGAGATGAGGGAAAATTACCGAGTCAAACTGTGGCCAACCCTAAGGGACAATACGGGGTTGAGAGTTCGGGTGGAAATGGTAAGCAACATGAGCAAGTGCAGGCGGTGGTTGCTTTAAGAAGTGGTAGGACATTAGAGCCTCAATCAGTTGCGTCTGATGCAACTAGAGTTAGGAAGGGTGACCACGGTGGTTCACCTAGTGAGAGTAAGGGTGAGGGGGAAACACTTAAGAGGGATGACTTAGTCCCTAGCACTTCATTTGAGCCCAAGGCACCATATGTGCCTAAGGCACCCTTTCCCCAATGTCTTGACACACCGTCCCCTTTTAATAAGAAGGCGGCATCTATGGAGGCAATGATGGAGGTCTTTAAACAGGTAAAAATCAACCTCCCCCTGTTGGAGGCGATTAAGCAAGTACCATCATATGCCAAATTTCTGAAGGACCTTTGTACGCAAAAGCGTAAATCTAGGACACATGTGTCCCAAAAGGTCCTACTCACGGAGCAAGTAAGCTCCATCTTGTTGAATGACACACCTCCTAAGCTTAAGGACCCGGGTGCCCCAACCATTGCATGCATTATAGGGGACCATTTCATTGATAGGGCCTTATTGGATTTAGGGGCGAGTGTCAATTTGTTGCCGTACTCTGTGTACGAGGAATTTGGGCTTGGTGAGTTGAAGCCCACTACTGTTACTCTTCAGTTGGCTGACCGGTCCCTTAAAGTGCCACGTGGCATGATTGAGGATGTATTAGTTAAGGTTGATAGGTTCTACTTCCCTGTTGACTTTTTGGTTTTAGATATGGAACCGGTAGCCAGTTCGAGGAAACAAATCCCGGTGATTTTGGGTCGACCTTTCTTGGCTACGGCCAATGCATGCATTAATTGTCGGACCGGGGTTATGGAAGTTTCATTTGGCAACATGCAAGTGAAACTTAATGTTTTCCAAGCATCACAACAACCTCATGAGAGAGAGGAGTGCTTATTAGTGGATGTTGTGGATGAGATTGTTGAGGAGGCTTTGCCCTCCATTCTTATAGAGGACCCTTTAGAGGCTTGTCTAGCTCATTTTGGGTTTGACAATTTTGATATAGATGGGTCAGTTGAGGAGGTGAATGTCTTGCTTAATTCTTCTTCTACACCGGATTTTCCTCCATGGAAAGCCCGGTTTGAGTCACTTCCTCCTCTATCGAGAGAGCCTGCCCCACTATCTTTGGTCACACCACCTACACTTGAGTTGAAGCCACTTCCGGCCACACTCAAGTATGCTTTTTTAGGGCCCCAGGAGACTTTACCAGTTATCATTGCATCTGACTTGACTGCTGAGCAGGAGAGTCAGTTAATGAGTGTTCTTGTGGCACATCGGAGTGCTATAGGTTGGTCAGTGGCTGATTTGAAAGGGATAGATCCCTCCGTGTGCATACATTATATACACCTAGAGGAGGACACCAAACCTTCTCGCGAAATGCAACGGAGACTGAATCCTAACATAAAAGAGGTGGTGAAGAAGGAGGTTTTGAAATTGTTGGATGCGGGTATCATATACCCCATCTCAGATAGCAAGTGGGTGAGTCCCACACAAGTGGTACCCAAGAAATCGGGCATCACTGTTGTTGAAAATGAGGGAGGAGAGTTAGTCCCCACACGAACCACTACTGGGTGGCGAGTGTGCATTGATTATAGGAGACTAAATTCCTCGACTAGGAATGACCATTTTCCCTTACCTTTCATTGACCAAATCCTAGAGCGGTTAGCGGGGCAGGGGTTCTATTGTTTTCTTGATGGCTATTCGGGGTATAATCAAGTCCCGGTGTACCCCGCTGACTAGGAAAAGACCACATTCACATGCCCTTTTGGCACTTTTGCTTACAGGCGCATGCCTTTCGGGCTATGTAATGCACCGGCGACCTTTCAACGGTGTATGATGGCCATTTTCTCCGACATGGTGGAGAAATTCTTAGAGGTTTTTATGGATGACTTTTCGGTGTTTGGACCGTCTTTTGAGGAATGCCTTAGGAACTTGACTAGAGTGTTAGAACGATGTATTGAGGCAAACCTAATATTGAGTTGGGAAAAGAGCCATTTTATGGTTCGTGAGGGTATAGTGTTGGGACACATTGTGTCCCCTCGAGGTATAGAGGTTGACAAGGCTAAGGTTGACCTCATTGCAGGCCTTCCTCCACCCAATTCCGTGCGTCAAATTAGGTCTTTCTTAGGGCATGCAGGCTTTTACCGTAGGTTCATCAAAGACTTCAGTAAGATATCACGTCCTTTGTGTAGTTTACTGGTTAAGGACGCACCTTTTGACTTTGATGAGGCATGCTTAAAGGCATTTGAAACATTGAAAATGGCCTTGACCACTGCCCCAATCATGAAATCACCAGATTGGTCACTTCCCTTTGAAATCATGTGTGATGCCTCCGATTATGCTGTCGGGGCTGTGTTGGGCCAAAGGGTCAATAAGGCACCATTTGCTATATATTATGCTAGTCGCACTCTCTCGGATGCTCAATTGAACTACACTACTACCGAGAAAGAGTTGCTAGCTGTGGTCTTTGCCTTAGACAAATTCCGGTCTTATCTCCTAGGTTCCAAGGTCATAGTCTTCACTGATCATGCCGCTTTGTGGTATTTACTATCTAAGAAAGAGACCAAACCTAGGTTGATTAGATGGATTTTGTTGCTTCAGGAATTTGACTTAGAGATCCGTGATAAGAAAGGATCCGAGAATGTGGTGGCGGATCATCTCTCCCGAATCCTTGTTGAGTATAATAGTGACCCTCTTATTCTGCATGATTCGTTTCCGGACGAACAACTCTTTGAGCTGTCACAAGCGAGCCCCCCGTGGTTTGCATATATTGTAAATTACTTGGCCATTGGACAAATTCTGCAGACTTGGTCTAAGCAAGACAAAGACCGATTCTTTTCGCAGGTCAGGTATTACTTTTGGGAGGATCCGGAGTTGTTTAAATACTGCTCCGACCAAGTGATCTGACGTTGTGTGCCGGAGAGTGAGGTGCATAGCATTCTTACATTTTGTCATTCTTCTGCATGTGGCGGTCATTTTAGTGGGCATAAAACGGCCGCCAAGATTTTACAGAGTGGGTTTTATTGGCCCACAATTTTTAAAGATGCCCATCAATTTTGTAGAACTTGTTTGCGCTGTCAGCAAATGGGTTCGATGTCTCGGCGTGATATGATGCCAATGACCCCTATTCTTGTAGTAGAAATATTTGATGTTTGGGGGATTGATTTTATGGGCCCTTTCCCGTCGTCATTCGGGTTTGAGTACATTCTCTTGGCAGTAGATTATGTGTCTAAGTGGGTGGAGGCAATAGCTACCCGAACAAACGATCATAAAGTGGTAATCAAGTTTTTACATGAAAACATCTTTAGTCGTTTTGGGTTTCCTAGAGCCATAATAAGTGATCAGGGTACACACTTTTGTAACCGGTTTTTTGAGTCGGTAGTTAAGAAATACTCTATCACTCATAAAGTTGGCACTCCATATCACCCTCAAACTAGTGGCCAAGTGGAAGTCTCAAATAGGGAGGTAAAGCACATAATTGAGAAAACGGTGAGACCGGATAGGAAAGATTGGTCACAAAGGTTAATTGATGCATTATGGGCTTACCGCACTGCTTATAAGACACCCATTGGGATGTCACCATATAGAGCGGTGTTCGGTAAAGCTTGCCATCTTCCTGTTGAACTTGAGCACCGAGCATTGTGGGCCATAAAGAAGTTTAACTTCGATAAGGGCGCGGCTGGGCTCAACCGGAAATTACAACTCAATGAGTTGGAAGAAATCCGGAATGATGCATATGAGAGTTCGAGAGTTTTTAAAGCTCAGACTAAAGAATTCCATGACAAGCACATTAATAGGAAATCCTTTGAACCCGACCAAAAAGTGTGGCTTTTTAATTCAAAATTGAAACTCTTTCCGGGTAAGCTAAGATCAAGATGGGATGGCCCTTTTGTAGTTGTTGAGGCATTCATTCATGGCGCCGTGGAGGTGCGAGATCCAAAGACTGGCCATACTTTCAAAGTGAATGGCCAAAGATTGAAACCATATATAGAGGGGATTGGGAATGGGGATATGATTGAGTCTATTGCTTTGATGGACCCATTTTACTTCGATTGATAGATTAATTTCTTATTCCGTTTTCTTTCCCATCTATGCTATTTTGTTTTTCTTTGCTCTCGTCATGCTGTACTTGCGTCTAGGAGACTTTAAATCCTCTAAAGGTGTAATTCCTTTGGTGTTAGCCGTGCCCGAACGGCATCTGACGGTCTGGTATAGCCACCTAACCGTGTTTGTAGTGAGTTCCTAGGAGACCAACTGAGACGGTGAAAACTAGAGTTCGAATGGCAAAGCCTAGAACACAAAGGTTTGGGATTTCCGAGACTAGAGTCTGGTTTAAATACCCAGGGGTGTGGAGATTGCTTCAAAACTACCTCGGCTTGAACTCTGTATGGCAGCCCCATAGGTTGAGGTAGCTTTATGCGCCTCGATTCTGGATACCGAATCAACCTAGTCTGTCACCCTGTTGGAGAATAGGGAAAGTTACAAACACAGTTAGGGAGAAAAGTAGTACCCGTGGTTTTCGCGTGAAGATCATACCTTTAGTGGGCATTCTGTATGTTCTTTTGTGCTATATTTATTCCGGATGTCAATTGAAGGTAGAAATGTTTATTTTCTGTGTTTAAAAGTATGCTTTCATGTTTATTTTCTGTGTTAAAAAAAAAAAAATCAAAAAAAAAAAAAAAGTTTTATACTTGTTCATTTTATATTAAAGAAAAAAAAAATTTTGTGTTGTTCTTGTTGTTAAAAAAAAAAAAAAAAAAAAGGTTGAAATCGCCGCACGTGCGGCCTGGGCCCCGCACGTGCGGGAAACTTGAACCAAAATGAAGGCGCACTCTGCTAAATAAGCAGGTGCGCGACGGTGCGTGCGTTGACCTCCGCACGTGCGGCTTGGGCCCCGCACGTGCGGGACGACGTTTGGCCACAAAAAAAAAAAAAAAAAAAAAAAAAATCAACGAGGAGATGAAATCGCCGCACGTGCGGCATGGGCCCCGCACGTGCGGGAAGTTTGGCAATTTGAAGAGACGCACCCTGCTTTAAAAGCAGGTGCGTGCCAAGTGCGGCGTTTTTATTTTTATTTTTTCTTATTATTTTTATTTTATTTTATTTTATTTTATTTTATTTTCAAAAAAAAATAAAAAAAAAAAAATAAATAAATAAATTTGTTTTGTTTTGTTTTATTATTGTTAATTTTTATTTTCTTTCATTTTTAATTTGTTTAAGTAAATAAATTTTTATAAGTACATAAATAAATAAATATACATTTATTTAATTTATAATTTTTTTTAAAATTAAAAAAATAAATCCAAAAAAAAAAATCGTATTTTTTTTATTTGATTTTATTTATTTTTATTTCCTATTTTGTTATTTTTATTTTCGTCCAAAAAAAAAAAAAAAGTTCATAAGTGCTTTATTTTTTTTTAGTGTTCATTCTTTATCTTTTATGTTTAGTTTTGTTTTAATTTAATTTGTTTTTCTTGAGTTGTAGAATGCATGTTTAGTTAGTGTGAAAAAAAAAAAAAATTAAAACCGACCATCTTCTGGAGAAGATGAAAGCCGCACGTGCGGCTTGGGCCCCGCACGTGCGGGAATTTTCTAAAAAAAAAAAAAAAAAAACAAAAAAATTCAGAAATCATGTGCTAATACTAATCCTAATTTTGTTTATTTTTATTCCCTCTATTTGTTTAGTTTAAATTGTTTCATAGTGATTCTGGTTCGCTTAATTACTTAGTGGATTTTGGTTTTATTTTTATTTTTATTATACTTGTGTAGTTAGTGATTTCATTTTAATTATTAATTCTATAATGTCTTTGTTCATTTAATTATTCAAGTAGTTTAGTTTAGTTTTTATTTTACTTTATTTTCGGAATTTTTATTTCATATTATTTTCTTTTCTTTTCTTTTCTTCTATAAAAATAAAAAAATAAAAAAAAAAGTGTTTAGTTTAGGTTATTTTATTTTATACTTTAGTCTCTTTTGTAGTTTAGTTATTTAAGAGTTTAGTTTAGTTTAGTTTAATGTAATTTATTTTCTAGTTTAGTTAATTTAATTTAATGACATTTTTATTCATTTATTAATTATTTTCGTTTTTACAAAAAAAAAAAAAAAAAAAAAAAGTGGGAATTGCATGTGGTACATTAGTGGGCAAACTTGTGCTTTCATATTTTATTTTATTCTCATGATTGGTTCCACGGGTTTGTGTCTATTTGTTTTTGGTGTGTGCAGAATATGAGTCGACGTATTGCTCGGGCCTCCAAGAAGGCCAGAGGTTCCACCTCTTCAGCGCCACCACCGCCACCGTCACCGTCACCACCATCCTCGCCACCCCCACCGCGTGACTTGCCCCGGCCGGAGTGGGCTTCACGCCCTCTTCACAAGCTTACGCAGTTCAACCTGCAATTTTTTCAGGGTGAGGCAGACACTACGTGGGCCGTTGAGCAGCTCCGACTCCGGCAACAATTGGGCATTTGCTCTGTCACAGCACCAACTTATCCTCGTCTGGTACAACTCTTCTACCAGAACCTATATGAGTCACCTACCGAGGCTGGACTGCTCTCGAACATTGATGGTCAGGCTGTCCACATCACCTCATCCATGATTGCCACAGTGTTAGGGTTTTTCGCCAAGCCGGAATATCAGCCATTCCCTGAAGTTGAGGATCGACAGCCCATCCATAGCCTCATCCAGCAATACTTCCCGGGGGCCCATGGTGATCTCAGTTTCACATGCTTACGGCGGAGCAAGCTGCCTAGCCGCTTGCTATTCCTGGATTCTGTGGTCCATAAGAATGTCCTTCCACTTGGGCATCGAGCTGAGCGACGATTGGAGTTTGTTCGGGTTCTACACGGGTATCAGTATGGCTATCAGGTCCCACTGTCGCGTATCATCTTCATGCACTTGCAGAAATTTCTACGAGAGGCAGTTCGGCCTGATCCTATGCAAAACTTGACTTGGCCACTACCATTTGCCAATCTGCTGACCCTTGTGTTTCAGCTGAACCACCTCCACATTGCTGAGGATGAGGAGATTGATAGAGGGTATCCTACTTTCGGCCAGCGGGAATGGCAACATAGCATATCTCGTATTCCGCAGCCGGTTGGTGCCCCAGTTGCTGAGGCTCAGGATCCTGTACATGACCACCCAGCTCATCCTGTTTCCCCCGTGCCTCCCCAAGGGGACCCGCTCTACATGACTCGCGAGGAGTACTTACAGCTTCAGCACTCTGTGGATCAGGTCTACAGTACTCTTCGTGATCATCACCAGAGTCTCATGGAGTTGCGCACGGATTTTCAGGCGCATTGCGACTATTCCCGGGCGACCTTCGACCAGCTGCTCGCCCACCAGCAACGGATTCATGATGACGCCTTTGAGACGCGCTCTATGATGCAAGCTTTGTTCGCCCAGCACTTCCCGCCACCACCACCACCGGCTTCCCTATAGTCCCCACCTGTATATTCCTTTGTCTCTTTTCTTTTTATTTTTATTTTCCTTTTTAGTTTTTTTTCTTTTCTTCAAAAAAAAAAAAAAAAAAAAAAAAAAAAAAAAATTGGAAGTGTATACATGTTACTCTCTGCCTACCTGGATGTGCACCTACAATTCTGGTAATATTCTCTCATTTCTCTTTACTTTTCCATTGAGGACAATGTCATATTCAAGTTGGGGGATGGGAGTTATATTTTCTTTTGTGCATTTCTATCTGGCTCATAATTCATGCTTATACTTGTTTCACTTGATTGCATTACTTCACTTGATGTGACTTTTTGCTAGTAGTGTGATGATGTTTGCATATGTCAATTGGAGAGCATAGTAGACTTGTATGAAAAGGGTTTATTGGGTAGATACTTGCATGCGATGTTTGCACAAGGAGAGTTGTCTGTGTTTGTGGTTTTAGTACACTTGTCATGAGTATGCCTTAATTCACATTAACACACTATCATAGCGGTGATCTTTTTATTACAATCCCTGGTGTACATCATTGATAATAGCTAGAGTTGCAGAAAAGAATAAATGAGGAGCCAAGATTCTTAATAATAAAAAAAAAAAAAAAAAAAACACTTGACTAGTTTGGGTTCGTAGCCTTTTTAACTCGAGTTATTAAGCCCGTAGGGGTGTCTTTACACCTAATGCCCTAAAACCGTCTGGTTTGGGAGTCATTGGCCCAAAACTTGCTACATGGGTTAATTAGAAAGCTTAAGGGACTTGGACATTGCACAGTTAAGGAAAAATAAGAAGAATGACTTGTTCAGATTCGTAACCTTTTCAACTCGAGTTATTTACGGGTGTCTTTACACCTAATGCCCTAAAACCGTCTGGTTTGGGAGTCATTGGCCCAATGCTTGTTACATGGGTTGATTAGAAAGCTTAATGGATCAGGACATTGCACAGTCATTTAAAAAAAAAAAAAAAAAAAAATTTGAAAATCTTGGCTGCAACAAGTTAGTTTTTCTGTATATGTTGGGTGTTATTATGAGTTACACTGGGCTATTATAGTGGATAGTTAACTAATATGGAGATTGCACTTTACACTGAGGGTACTCATGACTTGTCTACTAGCATGCACAAGTATAGGGAACTTTACTGTTGTATTAACTGAATTGTGGTGTTGACTCAATAGGTTCCTTCATGCTTGTCCACTGTGTCTTTAATGACTCATGATGTCTCAATATCACACTGTAGTGGCACATAAGTTGATTGTTAGGTGGAGTAGTGTGGTCATGTGTTGTTGAGTATATATGAATATGTTAATGTTTGTGGGTATCATTTCTGGAAACCCTCACGAGACTTTACTCGTCCACTTGGGGTAACCTTGTGGTTTAAAGGCTTGTTGCATATGCTAAATGCAACCGTTTTCCCACGAAAGATGATAGATTTTGTTTTATTTTATTTTATTTTATTTTACTTGCTTGAGGACTAGCAAGTAGTAAGTTGGGGGATGTAATTAAGGCCGAAATGTACATCATTGAGGCCGTTAATTAGAATCTCTTAACTTCTATTGTTGGTCAAACCGTATAATTTATGTGTGTTGAATGTCAAGCAGGTTGTACATCATCGGAGCATAAAATGGGCAAAAAAACCAAATTTGGACGGAGTTGACTTTTTCTGGAAAAGTCAAACTGATGTTTTAAACTTGTTTGGAAATAAGTAGAAGTATAAAAAGAAAAGAGATAGACTTTTCTAGGGTTCTGAAACTGTTTTAACCTAAAGAGGGAGGCTAGGGTTTGGAAAGGAGAAGAAAAGCAAAAGCTCCAAGATGTCTTCCATGGTGGTTTCTTCTCCATCTTCCTCCTTCCACTCCTCCATGAGTGGCTAGTCGTCTTTTTTAGGGTTTTGATGAAACCCTAGCCATGTAATAGGTTTTTCTTTTTGATTTTATATTATGTAAAGGTTTGAACCATTGTGTGGTGTCCAAACCTCCATATTTTTTTTTTGTCTTTTTTAGTCCAAAAAGACAAAAAGTGCACTTTTTTAGGACACCCCAAACCAGCCCTTAGTCCAAAAGAATGAATTGACTAGGCCATGCAACTGTACTTCCTATTGCATCTTGAAGATCATACATCTCATGAGTAGAACGAAACAACGGCACGTTGACTGTTACGTGGTTTACCCATACTTTCCAACACAAAGGTCCAAGAGTCGCATGATGCACCTTTGACTTGGGATCCCTTGATGCAATTTGGCCTTCAGGTCCCACAGGCTGATTCCTTTCATTGAAGTTAATTTCATCACACTTTTGTTTTCCTTTGTTATGTATCTTTAACTTTGATACCCCCTTAGTTTTCTTCTTTGGTACTTGAGTGGAGTCTACAACTCCTTCCATATCATGTGATTCAACATGTGGAGAAGTAGAACACTCATCTAAAATTCTGAATGATGGATTTCTTCTTTCATCCATTGTCGCAGCAATTATAGCTTCACCCTTCTTTCTAATTCTTTTTTCAGCTTTTTTTGAACTCTGTGCAATACATAAGGAAAAATAAGAAATAATGTGGACAACAATTGGTTATAAATTCAATTTTATGTTAAATGAGAAATGAAGTACCTCTCCATTCATCTTGCTAGTTGACAATTTCAAAATTCAGCTGTTAATAAGAAAATGGGCATTCACAATAACAATTAGATCAACAACAATAACCTGAGTCAATTACAAGAAAACAAAAATGGAATATTTTAAACAAAAATGGAATATTTCAAGATTCAACTGTTGTGTTCTATGTTATTTGGGGAGAGAAGTGGCAGAATGTGGAATTCATTGAAAGACCTTTATAAGAGAGAATAGCTTTGAAGCTATTAAAATTGCTTAATTACATTCGGTGACAAGGTGATAAATTTGAAGCTGCACATTATTGTCACTGAGAAGGTATGCACCTTTATGGTTACTGAGATGTCATTGAAACTACAGACCTCGTAGCTAGTGGGATTTTGTGTCATATTGGCAAAGAGGCCAAAGTTTGGGGCTTCTTATCAGTCAAAAGGAAAATTACTGGAGTATGTAATCAATACAAAAAGGTAATGTAAGTAAGAGTACAAAATATGTTCAACAAGAAGAAGAATTGAAGCATATAATCAATACGAAAAAAGACGCAAGCCAGTATACATTAAGAGATATATTATGTCTATATAACTATTCTGATATATACACTTCACCTCTAATTTACTGACTCACATTACATTTACAATCCCATAAAATGTCTTTAGCATGTTGTGATTATGAGAATGTACAGTCGGCAACTTGTTTGAATGCTTGAAAGAAAATGACCGAAGAGGAAAATAATTCCTTAACTTGGTTGAATGCTTGAAAGAAAATGATCAAGAGGAAAATAATTCCTTGGAAATAAATTCCTTAAAAGACTAATCTAATAAAAAATCAACTTGTGCATGCATGGCCCATTGAATTGCAAATAATGCCTTAAATCTTTCATCTTCTTGAAAAAGACTCATATATCGAAAGCCTACCAAGACTAGTAGTTCCTACTTCTTTTTTACATTTAAAATTAGTTAATGTTGTTGACTTCGGAGTCAACAATTAATCAATAAGCCCACCTGGCTCTTTTTGTTTCCCATTTTTTTTCCTTCTTCTTCTTCTTCTTATATGGTCAAAAATAGGTCCTGGTGTATAGGAGTTGCGTTGTAATTAATCTGAACCACTAAATGGCCCTGTTTGGCAGAGCTGTGGGAGACTGCTTATAGCTTATGCCCAAACAGCTTATACCTTATAACTTTCAGCTTAAGCTGATTTCCAGCTTATTCTCAAAGCATATCCAGCCCAGCTCACAGAATAAGCTGATTTCTGACTTCCACAAAGCTATAAGCTATAAGCATAAGCTAAACCAAACATATCAAAACAGCTTAAATTAAGCTGAAAGCTGAAAATAAGTGCTGACAAACAGGGCCAATGTATATCTATCAGCTTTCATAGTGTCTTTGGGATATATTAAATATATTAGTTGGAAAACTTGAGGATGAGCCATGTGCTGTTGCATTGTTATTATGTGCATCTTGAATTTGTTTAAAGAGAGTATACGGGCATCATTATCATGGAAAAGTCTCTTGAAGAGTTCTAATAAACAGCGGAACTGAATGAAAGCGGACTGGTTTTAAGGTGGTTCATTGTAATTCAGTTAGTCAAGAGTCTATATGATTCTTTGTTGAATAATGGGGTCAAGAATTCAGGTCTTTTTGCTGGTTATTTCCGTCCAAAATTTACTCGCAATAGCACAGATGACTGGACTGTAAGTTCAATTCTTGGGTCTGAGTTTTTACTTAATTGATGTCACTAGTTATATATCTATCAACAAAAGTTGCTTGCACCAGAAATTTACCTACCAGAAATTTCTATTGAGAGTAAGTGCTTCTATTCAAAAGTTGCTAATGAGTAAGTGCTTCTATTCAAATACAATGTATAGAAATAATAAAAAAACAAATAAGGCTAACATATAATTTTAGAAAGAACAAACTAAAAGACATATTAAAAACCATAGGTCAAACAATAATTTTTAAAATTAAGGTGGCTCCGCCACTAAATGTAGCATCACAACATAAAGCTAATGAACATAATAGGAATAGTATTATGCAAGATGAAATCTCAATGTAAGGGAAGCGAAGGAAGAAAAGGAGCACCCAAAAAAAAAAAAAAAAGAAATTATGTGCATGCATTAACTTCTCAACATATAATTAATCATCTCAATGAATCCACTAAGTAATGCTCAAACAGACAAAACCAAAAAGCCTTTGGTTACTTGCAGCTAAACATCAAGATTATTAGAAGCCTCTGGAGCCTCATTTAAGCTGAAATTGTGGCAAAACCATCGAGAGTGCATAACATGTCTGCACTGAAGATGACGGAAATGCCACATGGAAGCCTATTCACAGCTATGCTATTGGTCAGGAACTATTGATCCATTTTGAAGGATACAAAAACCTCTATCGCAGTTTGCCATTGTACATAAAATCAACAAACAGGGAAAAATCATATCATAGTGAATGCCATCTATCACCATAGTAAATTGTGGCAAAGTTGAATGCCACATTTAGGGTATTTGTGTTCTCCTATTCCATCAGTTCTTCCTACTATGAGTGTGTCTAGACTCAGATTACTTTCTTTTTCATTTCACATAAATGAACGGACTTTGGATACAGAGAAAGGTAAGGTGGAATTAGAGAAGCATGATAAAAAAGATCTTTGCTAGAGGAGTGGTTTTCGCTCCTCGTAAGCCAAACCCCATATTCAACTAAGAGCAGAAACAAGTAGAGTTTACTGACTGTAAAAAGATAAATAAATCCATATTGCATCTTAAAAAGGAATAAAAGATGATGAAGATGATATGGCAACTAGTCATTGCAAAGCGATTTCACACACACCAAGAATGAAAACTGAAATTACTACATAAAGTAAAACAATTACACTCCAAAACCTTTCACATATTTATTGTTTTGGATAAGTAAATCATAATCCAAAACCCATTGATTTTGCCATCAGAGAAAAGAAAACCAATGATACACCACCAGGAAGCAAGTAATAAAATAAAGGAATAAGTCTGTGTACTTGCACAACGTATTCAAACATATAAAGCTTGCAGTAGACTTGACAACACTTACCAATAAGACAATCTTCAAAGGTGTCCTGGTTATGACCCTTTGAATTTTAAATAAAACCAGAAGGAATGCAAACATTTTGGAACCAATCAAAGACCACAAAGAATTATTAGAATTTTAAACCATAGCTAATCTCTTCCCAGAATTTTAAATAAAACCACAAGGAATGCAAATATGAATGTGTATATATATGTATTTATTCGATATGTAAAACACAAATCCCGAATAATAAAACCACGGATGTTCTAGAAACAAGAGAAATCAAATAATGGCAATATATTCATAAATAGTCACTACAAACTAAACAACCTGGAGGATTGAGTAGAAAATGAAATGGGAGCATGATAGTGAACCATCCTATTTATGTAACAAGCTGTTTCATTTCAAGATCCAAAATAATTTTCAGAAGTAAACCAAATTGTGAAAATGGAGCCTGATAGTTTCACTAGAACACCAATGTCTTCATCTTATTTCCCCTCAACCGGAGCGGGAAAGTGATATATAGATAGAGAATTCCTCTCTCAGGATTACAAATTTCCACTGCAAAAGTCATAAATGAAAGCGAAAAGCATGAACAAATAAGAGAAGAAGAGAACATATAAATCCATGACAATTTGGCAGTACTAGGAGTTTTGAGTTAGAGACAGATTTTGAAACTCACATGTCATAACCTATAAAATGTAGAGATGATTTGATTGATTTACTTAGGCCTGTTTTTGCTTCGAAGCAGTGTGGTTTCAATTCTCTATAATAACTTGGTCAAATAGCGCAATTAGTTGCTTATGGAATAATAATCATTGTGAATGAATACAGGGACTAAATAAGAGGTCTTCCATGTGAAGTGTTGAACTCTTAGATTTTGGAAACGAGTTATATGTGATGACTAAAAAGAAAACTGTTTTTGAAAATTTTAAATTAGTTTGTCTTACTGACTTTTAAAATTTTTAATCCAATGATACAGATGTGTAGAGCCTGAGATGTTGAAATTAAGCCGGCCATTTTGGGAAGATGTACAAATAAACAGAGCTCTTACAGTGTTGCTTCAGAAAGCGGAGGTCGCCTTTTGTTCATAAGCTCCTGTCTCTCTATGAATCCTTGCTGCTTGAGATCATAAAGTTGAAATGAAACTGCAAGGGAGAAAAATTTAGGTTAATTGAATAGAAATCAAATCAAAATCAAAATCAAAACCCTAGAAATCAAAATCAAAACTCTAGAAATCAAATCAAAATCAAAGAGAGGTGAGAGAGGAGAAACTGAATTAATCGAATAAAGGATGCAATCCTAGGCTCTCACCGAATTAATCCAAGGCTCGGAATTAGAATCAAATGCCAAGCTTGGAATCAATCAATTGGTGCTCGTGTAACTAACATCATCGGAGGGGCAGTGGCTGGTGGTGGTTGCTGGTGGTGCTGGTTGTCGTTGGAGAGAAAGGAGAGAGGAGAAGAGAGAGAGAGAGAGTGTGTGAGCTAATAGATTGCTATAAATCTGCTCCAAAAAAAAAAACTTGGGATGCAAAAAAATTGTGTAGTTTTTACAATATTAATAAATAAATAAAATTTGGAGTAGAAAATTTTAGAAAAAAATATTTAACTATAAGTTTATAAGTTATTTTTGTATTAAAAAAATGTCTAGATTATAACTAGAATACCTAATTAATTGGAAAAATAAATAAAAATTTGTCATATCTATTAGAAATTTATAAATATTTAACGTCTAGAATTTTTTACGGCATACTTTTATATGCCGTGAAAATATACATTTTTTACGGCATACTTTTGTATGTCATAAAAAAATTGGATTGAATTTTTTTTTTTAAAGAGGTTTTCACGACATTCATTAGCATGTCGTGTAAAGTTATAATATTTTACAACATGAAATGTATGCCGTCTTAAGTGAAAATATTTTACGACATATTTTTGTAAGTCGTGAAAATATATATTTTTTACGGCATGCTTTTGTATGCCATAAATATATTAATTAACGACTTACATGATATGTATGCTGTTATTGACAAAACATTAACGGCTTGCAAAAAAAAAAATGTCGTGAAATTACTAACTACGACATGCATTTAATGTGTGCCGTAAACATAATGCCGTAAATAGTGACTTTTGTTGTAGTGGTTAAACCAACAAACTCATATTGTAAAATGGTGCTACACAATTATTAAATTAATAATTATGATTAATCTGATTGTATTATTAAACAAATGACCATAGAGTAGTCGATAATCCTAGCCCGAAATTTCAGTCCTACTTAATCCTTGGTTTCATAGTAATTTTCTCAAGTATTACTCATTCGGATTAATTATGCTTATCAGTGTTTAAAATATACAATTTATAGAATTTTGGGTTTTTAATATTTTAATTATGTCAAGTTCATCTACAAAAGTATTAATGTGTATTAAAGTTGTCCTTGTGGTTGACACCATCAGTACTTTTCTTCAGAAAATATTTTTGGAACAAAAAATTAAACCATTGCGAAAAAGGATTAATTACACTTTTGGTTCATAAATTAGATGTTTTGTCCCATTTTGATTCTTAACATTTTAATTGTATTGATTTATAAATGGCCTTTTTTTTTTAAGTGTAACTTTTTGTTTTAAAATATTTCTAATTCTAACAATTAATATTGATGACATGAGAATCACATTAACACATCTAATACTTTAGCGACAAAATTAACACGTTAGTGGTGAAAATAACATAAAGAGGATACTTTAAGGACCAAAAAATTTAGAGGCACTTACTGGCTGGTCCTATTGATTAGACTTATTTACCTATAAGTCCTAACTAATAAATTTGTCATTGTAAATTTATTAACCAAACTGATAAATTTGTCATTGTAAATTTATTCATTAATATATACTATTCTTACTCATATTCACTCACTCACTTACAATATTCCACCATCCTCTTCTACATACACAAAGAACAAAAGAGGCTGGTAAATTTATCATTGAAAAATAAATCTGCATTTGAATCTAGTTTGCAATAGATCTAGTTTGAGAGAGAGAGAGAGAGAGAGAGAGAGGAGAGATTTGGAAAATCACCATTGTTTAGAGTCATTTAGTGTCGATTTCATCATTTGAAACAAAGGAGGCGATGATGATATCGTAGTTGTGTAGATCGGCGACGGTAGTGATATGGTGTATAGATTGGCAATGGTGGAGATAGTTGGTGAATGGTGGCGGCATTTGAATAACGACAGTGGTGATGGGTGGGTAAATGACGACGGTGGTGGTGGTGGGTAGACGGTGGCAGCGGTGGTAAACAATGGTGTAAAGTTTTTTGGAAAAATGATGGAGAGAGAGAGAGAGAGAGAGAGAGAGAGAGAGAGAAGAAGATAAAATGAATTAACTTGTAGAACCTACTAGTGCAATCAAAAAGTCAATAGGACTTAATGATATTTAAGTCTTTTTAATGAAACTAATTGATAATTTCCCCAAAATTTTATTATGTCTATTTGTTTTTGTATCGAAAAATACCCAAATTCCATTTGTTGCACATTTGCAATATAGTTTGAATTCTGAAGGTTTAAGATTGTATTTGGATCATGAATTTGGATAGTGATTTAAAAAGAAAAAGAGAAAATGAAAGTAAAATGTGTATGAAATATACCTGCATTTCGCATATCTTTTTTTTTTCCTTTTTAATTTTTTTACCTAAATTCATAATCCAAACACAATCTAAATCAATAAATATAGGACAAATTATGCTGGTAGCCCTATATTTTGATCATTTTGTTATTTTAGTTTCTGCAATTTCAATTGACTCAATTTTAATCATGAATTTATGACTTTGTCTCAATTTAGTCAAATTGATTACAATTGTTAGTATTTTTTAAATAAAAAATACACACATAAATGGAAGCTATGAGGGAGAAGCTATTGCTAATGAAGGACTGGCTCAAAGATTGGTGTGAATCGGTTGAGGAATGGGAAGAAGGAATGGAGTTTGAACATGTGAGGCAGGTGAGGCTAAGTTGTTATGGTGTGCCACTGGTCCTATGGAGCAACAACACTTTTTGCAACATAGGTAGAGAGTAGGGTGAAGTTCTTGCAATGGATGAGGCCACAATTAATCTGTCATCTTTCCACTGTGGGAAAGTAAAGATAGAGACAAGATGCATGGATATCATCAATCATACAATCAACCTGGAGTGCAAAGGTGCAATTTACCTAGTAAGGATTTGTGAGGAACAAATCATAGTTGTCGCTTGAGCGGTTTGCAAAACATGTGAACTTCTGGGAGCTTGCATTTCACGCTCGAGCCAACTTTTGGTCACTCGAGTGGAAACGCAAAATCACAGAATGGTCGCTCTAGCACAGGATCTGTTACTCGAGTGGAGGGTGCAAATTTTGGAATTTCCAAATTGCACTTCCAAGTCCAAAACTCGAATTCCAAGTTGAGATTCATGTTTTCTTGGGCCAAAACTTAAGGAAACTTATGTAATCTTGGAAAACATGGAGAATTAAAGATCATTTCATAAAATCAAGACACAAAAGCTTACTAATTGAGCAAAATCAAGCTCAAACCTTTGAAAACATAACATGCATGAAGGATCTTGGTTTCAAAGCTTCCAAATCATGAACTATTGAGATAATTTGGTTGTAAACTTCATGAATTCTCAAATCAAAAGCAAGATGAACACATGCACGTGGGGTTTCTTTAAAATTCAACTTACAATGCCATGAACTATGCATACATACATGTATTAAGTTCCAATTCATCAATTCTAGCTCAATTCTCAAATTAATCCATCTCTTTCACCTAAATTCTTACATGAACTAACTCAAGTATGCAACTAAGAGTTTGATTCCTTATCTAAGATGCTTATTTGCTCTAGAGTGCTAAAATCCTCCAGATTCTCTTCCAATGTTTAGCAATCCCTCTCTTTTCTTCCTTGTTTATTGAATTCAATTCTCAAGCTTTCCTCTCCATCTCTTCTCATGTTGTTGTTCTCAAGACAACAAAATGAGAGAGTGTAAAGTATAGTCAAGGGTCCACTTATGCCTTATATAGCCTTGATTAGAGAATCGATTAATTAGGCTTGAGCGAACATTAATGATTCTAATTTAATTCGTTCCGAATCAAAATTCAATTAAACCTACCATAATGTCCTAAAAATTCCTACTAACACATAACCGTAGTCAATTTCGTGATCGGATGCCGATAAGGCCTTCAATTCGCAGAACAAAGTAGAAACACAAACAGATAATCCAACACAAAACAGATAGAATTTCACATAGCACATAACACATGCAGTTAATGTAACATTTCACTTTAATTACTTGTTAGGCATTCTTAATCATGGTTTAACAGTTAATCATAGGTCGGGGTTGTTATAGTATGAATCCATTAATCATAGGTCGGGATTATTACAGTAAATTTTCACAGAGAATCGATTTTGTCATTTTGTATTAGAAAGAAGTCGTGTTAAAATGATTGGAAGTTTTACAAGGCTTGATAACTCCGTAGTACTTATCTAAGCAGATGTATGGTTGTTAGCAATCCATCTAGATATTGAGTCTCCAAAATTATTTAAAATGATGAGCTCCATGCCAAGTGATGAGCTTGGCTAAAAAAACTAATGTGTTCTAAGTGAGGATTGTCTTTGGTTTTACCCAGGGCGTAACAAGTGCTCCAACTAATTTTGGTTTTATAACGACTGTTGATATATTAAAAACACTTTTCTCTATGAAACTAAAAGTATTGCGAAGCTATAAGGTAAATGAAGCTTTACGCCATAAAAATCGTCTGAATATATCTATTGCTAACTGATTTAGGGCAGGAACTAACTATAAGAGTATTATATAGTTGACTGGCTGGTTACAACTAATAATTTTTGTCTTCCTTTTTGTGTTTTCTAGATTACATTTCTAGACATTTGTAACCAACTTTTGAAAGTTTCTCGTAATGTGTAACTTTTGATCGTAAATTTGTCCGAATGAGTAACTTGTAAAGTTTTGGTTGTCTTTTTGTTTTTATTAGATTTTGTAATAACGCAGGGCTCATGGAAGGTTTTTTTGGGCCAAAGCGACATCCTAATTTTGTTTTTGGTCTCAATGACAAATATGTACAAAAATTAGAGATGTTTGTGCACTGCTGGAAGTAGAGATTCTAATCAACATCTCACACCTTAGATGGGAATGTAGATTGTGTTCTCACAATATCCTGAAACATCAGTTAAAACTAAGGTAGTACTATTCACTTTTCAAGTTGTATTTGTTTTATTGATTTTTCATTTTCTTCTTCATATTAGATTATATAAACAAAGGGGAACAAATGTGGGCTCGGTTTTTGTACCTATAAGCTTGTACTATATGATTACTCCCTCAAAATTCATGCCTCTATTCCAGGTATTTTGATGACTTTTGGAAGCAAAATTGGTCATGACACTTAGATTCCCCACTATTTTTGCTCTGTTTATAATATGCTAAATGAACTTACAAATCAAACCATCCACAAGTTTTTTATTGGAATGTAAATAGCTGTGTTCAACATCCTTATGAATTGTTGAAAATGTTTACCCATGAATGATAATGAATAAATAACATCAATATTCACATATATTTTCGTTGTAAAATATGAATGTACCAATTTGTTTTTAAAATTTTTTAGATAAATTACAAATACACCCCTTGAGATTTGATTAAAATACGAATCGCTTCCTGTGATTTTAAAAATTACATTCTACCTCCTGAGGTTTTAATTTCATAACAAATTGTTCATTTTATTAATAAATCATCAAGTCAATTAACAGTTTTTAATGATGTTAAAATATGTTTCAATTAATAATTTAAGTAATTTTATTATTGTATAGGATAACAATTATGAATTTCATTTTTTTAGTTAATTTTGTTAAATAAAAAATTCTAATAAGGAGATATTTGTAATTTTTCAAACTATAAAGGGACAATCTGTATTTTAAACAAACCTCAGGAGATGTATTTGTAAATTACCCAAATTTTTTTCTTTAAAAAATAGAAACTAATTTGACTAAAATAATTAATTTGCCCCAAAACAAATAAAATTATATAAAAATGATGAATATTTTTTTAATTTTTTTCATCAAACTAATTTATAGTATTTTTGACCAAGGAAAAAATAATAATAATGAATACTATTTAAAAACTCAACCGTTCGTTTTTTGTTCCCTATCTTCAGTGCAACAAAACAAGAAGATCAAAACATTTGATTCCAACACAACCGTGACAAAGAGTCTCGAGACAAGCCAAAATAACATGTACGTTGTAGCTTATGGTGAAATGGTATACGCTTATTTCAGTTAATTTTAGATCAAATTACAAATGGATTTGAAAAGGCAGGCTAGTAAGCTTTTTGCTTACAGAAGCTGTTTTTCACTGAAAATTCACTTAAATATCTCCTCTTTTTTCAAATATTACCACCATGCTCTTGTATAAAGGATCCATCCCTCATTTTTCTTCTATTCTTAAATCTAAAAAAGTAATAAGGGTAAAAAAGACAATTACACAACAAAAAAGTCATTTTATAAAACAAACACTGATCTTTGAAACTTAAATTTATAATCCAATTATAAACTATAATCTATTTATAAACTATTATCTATTAAGTTAAAATCTATAATCTATTCCACCAGTCAGAAAAAAAAAGACTTGCAATTCCTGAATCTTTGAACTAACACCAAATGCAATTCTATAATCTATTCCAACAGTCACAGAAAAAAAAGACTTGCAATTCCTGAATCTTTGAACTAACACCAAATGCAATTCAAGATTTTCACTTCATGGCCATTAAGCTTTTTACTAGCCCCAAAATCTCGTTGCGCATCTTGGCAACAGCAGATGGATTAACCTGCTCATTCATCGTAGAAAACCACAACCCATCTTCATCTTTCGGTTCACATTTGCTTTCATACCAGCTGCATATAGCTTTCGCAATAGCTGCAATGTATAGACCACAATCATAGCCATTCACTTGCTGTGGGGTTTTAGAGTACTCAACATATTTACAAGCTGATGCCATATCAGAGATCCCCATATATCCAACAATAGCTCTGTAAAGCTGTTTGGCATGCCCAGCATTAAGTCCTCCGTAGCTATCATGATGAACGAATACATTTGTGTTTCTCTCAAACACGAGTAAGCTCCAATGGTTCCCACCTTCGGCTTCTGTCACGTCATTGTTGTTATTGACAGGAAAAATTACCAGTTTCTTACTAAAGAGATTAAGGGGTTCTACGAAATCCTTGAGGCTTTCGATGTCTGGGCAGTTTGCTATCCAGAAAGCAATTGAAGGTGAAACCAGTAGGATCTCCTCAGAAGGATAACATGAAGGAAGATAACTGAAATAAAATTCAATGATGCGATCGTTTAGAAAATATGGACCGCTGAGAATGTCTAGATCTGATCGTCTAAGTACAACATCGTTGTAGCTGAGAATCTTCTCAACCGCTGTGGATTTCCTCATCTTGTAGATGTCAATATATATACCTGGTGAAATAAGTTGATTTAGGTAAAAAATATGTACAGGGGAAAATAAAACTGTAGTAGCTGAATTTCAAAATTAAATGATTACGGAAGAAGACATGAATAAAGCTGATAGTAGTATAGTTTGTTGAAATTTGGCGAGATATCGAAGAGTCAAAATATGCAGATTATATAGTCTAACACGGTTTTTGCCAAGAGTCCAAGACCATCAATGCCAGTCTTCTCACCTTTGCCTAAGTTCATATTGCAAGATAAATTTCAGCAGTAGCATGGACTCCCAACAGCCAAGTACAAAAAAGACTCCAGCTATTGTGTTGCACTTCATAGGAATTTTTGTTGTCTTTTCCAGCAGAACTTTCCTTCTTTTTTTTCCCCCTCCTTTTTGATAAGTAAGGTTCAAGGTTTCAACCACAATATTTGAAGATATTTTAAGATTTAGAGAGGATTGAAAGCTTAGCAAGGAACATTGGGAAAGATAAAACAAGAAAAAGGTCATTTTTCTACCTTTTCTTATTGGGGATTTTACCCGGATACCCAATTATCCTGGGAAAAAAAAAACTGTACAATTGGACCTTGTAAACAGTCTTTTCAACCCCACCTCTTTCCACCATCCCACTACAAGTGCCCAAATGACCTTTGGCAATCAATTACTTTGGTTGGTGACTACATGTGCCAAAGGCAATTTCCACTTGGTGACCCTGCTACCCCCTGTGCATTTATGCCATCAATATGACCTGGAAAACCCCAAATGCACTTAACTTCACCAATGCCTCTGCGAATAACATGAACAAGAAACCCCGGCCTTCCATTTAGTGACTCTTGTTTTCTACCATGACATCTCATACATGATCTTGCCCACTCCTTGTGAAACATCATCAAAATTCCACTCTTGATGTCATGATTATCAACCTAGACAAGTATGGAAGACAGGTTTTAGGAGGCTAACACTAGAAATAATGGTCCTGTGCCATTTAAAGATTTTTATTTATTTATTTTTTTTAACCGAGAGAAAGTAATTGCGGTACCAGAATCGCAAAAGCTTTGTGAGAAAAAATGGTGCCTAATGCTTAGGCTAATATTATAGCACACTAGTGTTCCAATTACTCTAGTAGGGGAGTTTTCCACACACTACAGTCTACAGCAATGAACTAGTAAGGTTGTCTGCATTAACTAAGTCAATAGGGTTTACAAGTGAACATGAAAGATTTCAATGTTTTTGAAGTTTTAGGAATGTTTAATTGAGAATATACAACTTGAGAAGCTTTCTTTAGTGAGTGTGATAACCTTAACTCTGCTATTGGGAATGCTTAAGGAACCCAATATATGGTTACCTTAGTTTCCTACTTCCTCAACATCATTTCGTTCTTTATCTTATTTATTTTCTTCTTTTCTTCCAATTATCTGCAGTTCTAAATTTCCTAGTGTTAAATTCTAATCCACATTTAGCTGGACCAGAAGAAAACCAGTAATACTATCCCACAAACCATCCCCAACCAAATTTTAATCACCCTTACAAATCTACAACCTATATTAGCAATGCTCACAATTATTACATTGAACTCTGAAATATTTGGCATCAATGTTAACTAACATTCCCTTGATTCAGTTTCAGATGAACTCCCCTACACTAAAACAGCAGGAGCACCTAAATAAATCCCATTGTCAAAAAATTCCCACTATCATAAGTATTTGATACAGCTTATAAATTTCTTGTTTTGCAAAATTAACACACTAAATTTATCAATGTTCTGGAAACTTTTTAAACAATTTGCCACTAGTTTGACAGGATTTCTAAATATTGCATTTTTCCTCACAATAACTTACAATCATCAAAAGTGCTACTATTAGACAAAATGGAAACCCATCTGGCCCAACCTGTTACTATTATTAAAAGTTTTAAGAGTTCAAATAGGTGTTCAACTTTACTTTGCAAATCCATCTTCCAATTTATATTTTAAGTAAACAAACACTTTTGACTTTTGATTCCAAGTGTGATAAGTTCCAACAAGGAGAAGGGTGTTTTCAACATTTGACCCATAAAAAAAAAGGGGGGATAATTTGAGAATTTTGAACCAACCTGCTGTTAGAAATTGAGATTGAAGATGGAGATGAAATTCCCTTTTCAAACCCAGTATTGGCAATCCAAGAAATGAAGCTGGGCAATTGCAATTTCGATTTCAATCCAGAGCTTTGGAAGGTGATGATGAAGAATGAGGAGTAAGATTAGCCCAATTGGGTTTCTATGCCCAGCCGACCATAACCCCAATAAAAACAGCAATCCAGAGAGGGGCAATGAAAATCATGAGCTCTATCAATACATCCCAAATTGTGGGCCGTTGAAAGATCTCAAACAAAGCAGAAACCAAAGCCATATCACCCACCCACCAACCCCTCAGGAAGATTAATCTATGATCTAACAAAGATTATTTGGGTTTGTAGAGAGGGAAAACAAGATACAACACAAGTGTGTTAAATGGAAGAGATTTTTCCTCTCTTAAAAAGGAAAAAAAAAATTAAAAAAGAGGATAAGGGTGTTTGAGATTAGATTAGAGATAAGCGGTAGAAGAGGGATGTTTGAGATCTCTTCCTCTCTCTCTCTCTCTCACATCTGGCAGCTTTTCAAAGCCTTCCTGACCAAATACAGCCCTATAATTTAGAGGAAACAAAAACAGAAAGACCAACAAAAAGAAAAAAAAATTAAAAGCACTTCCTTAAATAAGAATTAAACTTTTATTTGTTTGATTGAATGAATGAGATTGAGTCTTGAGGGGGATAGGTTGGACAGAGCATGCAATTCTTAAATGATGAGTGAAGATATAATTAGGATGTAACAAAAAGTCATTAAACTACGGGACATACCTTGTCGCTATATTAAGAATGTGCATATTGCTTCGTGAGCTCCCATGCATCATATCTAAGATCTCAATGAAATGGGTCTGCAAAATAATTAATATACATTGCCTTTAGAAGTCTTGTTTAGTACTATATTATGTTTCTAAATTATACAACCATGAAACTTGCAATCAGACAACAGATCATTAGCAAGTAGAAATTAATTTTTTAAGATAAAGCTGTCATTTAATTGATTCATTTAGGAGACAAAAATAAATAAATAAATAATTGGTATATCTAAATCAGTTTGCAGACTTCAGACCAGAAATGGTCTTGTTCACAATATTGTATGTGAACACAAGATGAAGCAAAATCCTTAATGCAACACCTAACTCTCACAAAAGCATTAATTTGTCATTACATCTAAAGCATTCATTTAAGTTATTGTATGCATAAACAACCTGAAATTTTTATTTTGAAACATCTAAGAAACTTTCCTCAAGAATCACACAAAATTGAGGCACACTTACCAAATAAATTTAACTAATAATCCACCATTATAAATACATCCCCAAGATGTCAAATGAGGAAAAAATTATAAGATAATAAAAATAGAGTACCATGCACACAAATAATTTAAAGGAAAAAAATAAAAAAAATACAAAGCAAAGGTCAATTCCTAAATTTTTCAAGATTCAACATGTGCAAGGATGGTCTAATAGAAACTAGGATGAGCTAGGAAGCAGAGACACTTGTCAAAAATGCCACGTGGCTATGAATCACAGAAGAAAAACTAATTGAATTGCTTCCTTATCTACTATTTTTCTTCTTCCCTTCTATAAATGAAAATAAAAGGCTTTAAAAAAACCATTTTTCTTCAGCACAACCATCACATTTAGGGCCAAAAAAAGGGGGAAAAAAGCCATAATTTAGACATAACAGAATGCAGATGTCCAAGTTAGAACGTAGAAACAGTGAGCAAAATCAAGCATTTTAAACAATTACAGCATCTGGTGTGCATTAAAGTGTATTTAAATATATATATATATATAATGTGTATCTACATAGCTATAGCATTGAAGGTTTAATAAACTTAAGAGTCATGCATTGCTTGGTGATGCTAAAAACTCGGAATTGCAAGCAATGTCAATTCTACTTTGAGAGTAGTCACTTTGTGCAAATAATGCCAAAGCTTATGTTTATCTCTTGCCCCTCCCAACACCCCTGAACAGGAACCAATGGCATGTAATGTCATTTTAGAAGAGGTATATCACATTTGCAATTTTAATTCCAGACAGTGAAGACAAAATTTCATATATTTACTAGAAACATAAATTCCATTCACTAACCTCCATAGTGCATGCATGACGTAGGAGCAAAGTCACAAGAAGTTGGTGTTGCTTCTGGACAACTGGAAGGATAGCAACTAAATACAAAAAAAGATACATGATGGAAGCCCAAAGAATAACAAGAAGCAGCACAAGTTTTCCTAAAGATACATGATGTAATGTCCATGTACACACAAAATTATACCTTTCCAGTCTTTCCAATTGCCAGAATGAGTTCTAGTTGTTTTTGCTGCTGCTCTTACACAAAAGACTCCAATTAACAAATAACAAGTCAGATTGATAATAGCATTTTAGCATGCATCCAGTTCTGCAATGTCTAAAAACCAATCCATGAGTCTAAAAGATATGATATACATGATTCACACTACTAAACTTTTGGATAATTTCTGGTAATATTTCAGACCAACCTCCAAACAATGATATAATACAGAGAGTATTTGGCACAGGCAGAACTTGACAATAGGGTGAGATTCAAGAAACAATTGTGTTAAGTGCATATGGAGGACAAACTTTTATTTGTTCAAGTTTTGCTTGTGAAAGCATGGTCGTCTGATCTAGGCATCCCTAAATGAAGCCTGAGACAGTTTACTATGGTGCACATATACATTCCAAAAGAAGAACAACAAATCAAGCTTCTATTGCTTGGTACACATGCAAGACTCATATCCTTGATGCCAAAAGTGTACACACATGCATGTGCACGAGCACACCAAACCACCAGAGAGAAAAAATGATAAATAATACAAGATAGGAGAGGACGACGACAAATCACACTCTTATTGTTTTGTGTGTGTGCATGAACCCATATCCTTGTCCAACTTTTGACTGAAAATGGGAAGTGTTTATGAGAAACATCAATTAATCCTTCTACAAAACCTATAAAAGATACCTGAAAAATAATCATTGAAATACTTTTTTCTTAACTCACATCTAGGCATAACCTAAATGATGCAGTGCAATATACCCAATGGACTGTAAGCACTGCAGATGCTAATTCAGATCAGTGCATATAAATAGATCCAAGGTGAGGGAATTCATAATGAGAGAGAGAGGAGCAGAATGAAGAATCAAGAATGAAATCTCATTAGGAAGAACAGGATGTCATTATACATAGGTGGCATGTTCAAGTGTTCAAACAAGACAAAAGTTCTTCCTTCTGCATATGAAAGTTCAAATAGAGCATTGCCACAAACATATGATATAAATCATCATTTGCTCATATATAATTAATAAAAAAAAAAAATCAAAAGGTATCCAAAAATAGTCGGCAACATGAAAAAGAGCATGATAAACATCTTATGATCCCCAATCTGGTCAGGTGTAAGAAATCCCATTCTCCTCTGCCAATCAAATCACACTAAAAATAATAGAACCTTAAATATGTTCAAAACACAAATAAAAGACCCTAGTTAGATATCCAAAACACAAAGCAAAGCCCTAATTCAACAGAAACAATAAACAATTCATGATAACCAAACACACACACATGCCTAATTTATACTAAATTGAAGAAAAGAAACAAAAATGGAATGGCCAAAATTAAATTGAAGAATATAGACCTTAATGAACTAAATGAACATAAAATTAAATGAAAATTACAAATTAGACTGAGTAAAAAAATTACAAATTCACATCTTTTGGAGAAGCAAAGGAAGCCTTTGTTTGTATCTGTATCAGTATCTATATCAGTGAGTCTGAAATTTTTAAAAAAGATAAGATCAAGAAGGCAAATGAGAAAGAGAGATGATGATGATGATCCTATTATTACCTCTGATGAAGGATTGAGCAGTGTTAACTCTCATCAAAGACCTCGTGCAAAACGATTGAGAGAAAAATTCATGAAACATCAATCAACAAACCCTAACTCACTCTGCTATTACTCCATCTTCTATAGATTTGTAACACACTCAAAAATCCCCAAATTCATCTACTCAAAATCAACAGTGATTCAATGCTTAACACATATGCACATTTTGAGAGTAAAGATTTGAAGCAAAATTGCAAACCAAAAAGACATGAAATTGCCAGAGTCGAAGAGTTTAAGATCTTGAGGAAGTTGAGGACGGCTACTTCGATTCTTGCTCGGACCTCAACAAAATAAATTCAATTTCAATTTTGAAATTCACATATATAGATAATATATAGAGGTACATATATAGGTGTGTTTACCTGAAGAGGATGAAGGATATCGACGTGGCAGAGGTGCTGATCTGAGAAGAACATCAAGGAGAGACAGCACAAGATTGAGAGAGAGAGAGAGAGAGATTGAGAGGCCAGAGAGATTCACAATGTGAGACCGAGAGAGAGAGAGAGAGAACGATCAGCTTTTGTGAGGGACTAGGGCAAAATATAAAAAGAAGGGGAAAATAAATAAAAGAAAATAGGGAATAAATTGGCTATTTGTGACGGATAATGAGGTGGTCGCAAATTATAAGGTAGCAAGAAGTCATTTTCCTAAGGGGTACTTACCAATTAGTCATATTCACTAGATTTATTTACCTACAGGTCCTAACTAATAAATTTAACACTATAAAAATAAGAGAGTGATAAATTTATCACTAAAAATTTATTCATAAAAATAAGAGACTGATAAATTTATCACTATAAATTTATTCATAAAAAAAAAGACTGATAAATTTATCTTTATCACTTAATAAATTTATCAAATAGGACTTAATGGGTATTAAGTCTCCAAAGTAGGACCTATTGGGTAATAAGTCTCTAAAATAGGACCTATTGGTAGTTTACCCTTTTCGTTCCTAATAGTGTAGGTTCTGGAATAAAAAAAAGTCACTGCCTCTAGACCTAGCAAGAGGCATAAATCAAGAGCCAACCATCCCCAATATATATATGCACAACATAAATATAAGTTCAAAACTTCAATGGAAAGTTAAACCAAGCTGTGAATGATGGTGAGGCATGCCACCAACTAGATGGGTCTCTTTTTTTGTTACAGAACTAGATGGTCTCTAAACATATACTCTCAAATTTATGGTAAAAAGAGTCCAAATCATCCACATAATATACAAATTTACGCTTTGTTTGATCATTCAAACAGTTGAAAGTAGTAGAATAAAAAGGAATCGATTAGAAATGAATTGATAACCAAACATACATACATCCAGTTTCTTTTCCTTTTTTCAGCAATTTCCAAACATACATACATCTAGTTTCTTTTCCTTTTTTCAGCAATTTCTTAGCATCCAAACAGAACGAAGAAAAGAATTAGGTAACTTTTTCCTGTTCAAATTAAAGCCAGGAATCACAAGAGTGCTGCCAGAAATTACGGCTCCTTTATGCGTTAATGCATTCCCATGCATTGCCAAGTCTTATGCTTTGCTAATGCTATAATATGTCAACATCATTAAATTCAACTGTAATGTCTCTCTCATTTGGTTTTCTCAACAAAATCATACAATCACACATACTTGAAAAAATACCAATACAACCACAAGCCCATAAACAAATCACAAACCATGAAAACTAGCATTACCAAAAAATTTGTTTGGGTTTACGGACATCCATTGACTATTAGATAAGTTAGCTACATGTAAGCCCTATATAACGAAAAATTATTTGTTGGTGGCCAATCACAATTCACCATGCCGCTCATTGTTCCCAATCACTTACCACAAAATCGTAAATCTCACCCCCTTTACCAATCATAACAAACATGGCCGTGCACCAGGCCCACCAAATAACTTCTCTTATATCACTCCTTTCTTTTCTGATTAGAAATAAAAAAAGATGACCCCCTTCATCTAGGTAATAAGATGATAGCATTATAACAGTTGCATATTGGAAATTTGGGATACGAAATCACAACAATGAGATGAAGAACACTTTATTTAACAAAAATTTACGACGTTATTGAATCAGGGAGATCCAAATAATTACTATTAATTATTCTTTACTTTCCCTAATGGCACAATTTTGTAGATCTAGTAAATAATATGGAAAAACTACAACAACAACAACCAAAAATAAAAAAATAAAAATCACCAAATTTGATATTATCCATTGTCTGTTATCTTCTCTGTGGTGTACTTGAAGTAGCTTCTATGAATCAACAAACAAAATACGACCCAGAGTAACAAACTCAACAAAGGATTAAAACTCAATCTGAGAGGGTGGACCACTAAAACTCCATCACAGAACTACAATCTTGAGGAGAGAGAGAGAGAGAGAGAGAGAGAGCACCATCTTTGTCGGCAAGAAGACAACATGGCAGTACAGAGAGTCGGTGAGATCATGAGAGAGAGAGATCGATCTTGAAAAAGAGCTAGGATTTTCAAAGAGACGAAATTGATTAAATATGATCAATTTTGTTGATAATGGAAGAGAGACTGGTATTTCTGCAAGAGGCGCTGCTTGAACCTGCGGGAGGGTAGGGAGGATTTTCTTGTAACCAAAAAATAAATAAATAAGTAAAATAAAAATAAAAAAACTGGTTTTTGGAGAGAGAGTTCAGGCATTGATCCCATGGTAAATGATGATCTAAATATGGGACATCCGACCGGTCAAAAATAAGCAATTGAAAGTTTAGAAAAATGAATAATGGTATATGTATTAATTATTACATTAATTAGTGGATTAATTGATGATATGATATAATTTAAGATGTTTTTTATATTTATAATTTATATAATGAGTGAGATCAATAATAATGTCATAACTAGTGTTGGTATATTAGTTACTACATTAATTGGTACATGTAACACCACTCTCTAAAAAAATCAAAAAAACAATCACCTTGTTTGATTTTGGTTTTCAGAAAACAGTTTTTAGAAAATTTTATTTTTTTATTTTCCGTATTTTAATATTTTCAATGAATTTTTTTAATATTTTAAGTAATTTTTTTTAATTTTTAGACAAACCTAACATAAATATACTTAAAAAGTATAATATTTGTGAAAAAAACTTTTAAAATACACTAAATATGAAAAAAAATATGAAAATTCAGTATATTTTTTGTATTTTTGTGTATTTATTAATTTTTAAAAATATTTTTCACAAATATTTTACCATTTAGATACATCTAAGTAAGGTGCATCTAAAAAAGTAAAAAAATTACTTCAAATTTTAAAAATATTCACTAAAAAAAAATAAAAAAATTTAATTTTTAAAAAACTGAATTCAGAAAACTGAAATCAAACACACTTATCAAAAGTAACATTCGTTACATTGGGGCAATTTGAGAAACTAGCTAAAAGGTAGTTTTTAACTTTTAATTTATTTTAGGTCATATTATTTCTCATATTTTTTACATATAAAAAATTTTTAAAAAACTAAAAAATTAATTTTTAACCAACTTTTCAAATCACCTGATTGTAACATTCAGTTTGTGTGGTTTTAATTTTTTAAAAATTAATTTTTTTGTTTTTCATATTTTTTTGTTTTTAATAAATATTTTTAAAATTTTAAGTAATTTTTAAAATTTTTTAGATACACATTATTTAAATGTTTCTAACTAATAAAATATTTGTGAAAAAATATTTTAAAAAATTAATAAATATACAAAAATACAAAAAAAAATGTACTGAATTTTTGTTTTTGTTTTTTTAGTATTTAGTAAATTTTTTAAAGATTTTTTCACCAATATTATACTTTTTAAGTGTATTTATGTTAGGTATGTCTAAAAATTAAAAAAATTCTTAAAATATTAAAACAATTTAGTAAAAACAAAAAAATGGAAAACAAAAAAATAAATTTTTTTGAAAAGTGAATTCTGGAAATAAAAACCAAACAGAGTAATTAATTTGATATATATGTCTATTTTATCAAATAAAATATTATTTGTCTGTTTATTTATTTATGCATATCTGATAAAATTAATTTTTTATATAGTTGATCTTTGTTACAAAATTTATGTGATGAACTGTTCAAATTATAAACCTAAAAAGTTTGGCAACTCTCAAAAAAGACAAAAAGTCAAAAAGTTACTCAAAAAGTTAAAAAGTTATCACTATTCACAAAAAAAAAAATATAAAAAAATTAATATATATAATGTTAAATACAAATCAGCTGACGCACAGCAGCCTATGTACAGACATCAAAGCATACGAGTGAAAGGAAAAAAAAATATATTACATGTGTATATTCTTAAATTGGATGGAAAAGTTGGGCCTGTGGGGGCTCACCATGGGTTCCATTTTTCTAATCGGAACCGTTGAATGTGTAGAACTCGTCGAGTACTATATGCTTGTAAAAAAATCACTTCTATCGAATATCGCTAACTACATGATCTAATCAGTTTTGTATAAAAAATGGATGGTGTTATAGTTAACATGTGACCAAAAAAACTAACACGATCAGATAGCTATCGATATCCAAACAATATGATTTTTTACAAGAATATAGTACTCGGCGAGTTCTACATATTGAACGGTTCCGATTAGAAAAACGGGACCCGTGGTGGGTCCCCACGAGCTGAACAACACCATCCAATCAAAGGCCAAAAAGTAGGCAATCTTTTCCCATATCCTTTTCAACCGACGCACTGCCCAACAGTACGGATTAATTAATTATCTTCTTCTACATACTTAATTATCCAATATTTTAATACACATTTTTTCATAAAAATTCAAAAAGTTAACTCAAACATTCATATTTTTTTTCTCAACTTTTTAATCCAAAAAGACAAAAAGTGCACTTATTTAAGACACCCCAAAATTGAGAAATTTGACAACCAACAATATGAATCCATTCCTAATATAAAAACTTAAATAATTTTGACCTGACCATCCTTTTTGCTTCTTTGGACATAAACTTCCACCAACTTATATCACTTTTACAATGAATAAAAATAAAAGCAAAACACCACGAGTATTTCATTTCTGTCGATAACATTCTTCAACGTGTTCATAACAATCCTAAAATAGTATACAAGTTAGAATATTAATTATCTTTGATATATATGTATGTCATCAATTATCAATAGATTAATATTTTCAATTGAATGTCAATAGAAAAATAAAAATGGATTTATGTATGTTCTTACGTAGCACAATCACAAACAGTAGCACAAAAAAGGCAATCATAATCCCACATCTAATATTGAAATTTTGGCGTCGCACAAAAAAGTGTTGGATAATTTCAAAACTCACACTACAAGAAAATGCACAATTGGCGACCAAAAAAAGCATTTTCGTCGCTGAAAAGTGTAGAAATGGCGACTAAAATCAGTTTAGTCGCCAAACCTAAGAACTTTTGCCGACTAAATCAGTTTTGTCGCCGAATATGGGTCTTTTAGCGACTAAAAGTCGGTTTAGTCGCCGAATATAGTACTTTTAGCGACTGAAAAAATTTTAGTAGCTAAAAGGCACGGTTTTTGGCGACTAAAACCATTTAGTCGCCAAATCTATAGGTTTTGGCGACTAAAAAAAACTTTAGTCGCCGAATATAGGTCTTTTACCGACAAACAAATTTTTAGTAGCTAAAACCTGGACAAATGGCGACTAAAACTGATTTTAGTCGGCAAAACTCGAGCTTTTGGCGACAAAAAAAGAGTTTAGTCGCCGATTGTAGTATTTTTGGGCGGAAATTCAATTTTTTAGCGACAAAACAGAATTTAGTAGCCAAAAAGCATCAAATTGGCGACTAAAATTCATATTTAGTCGCCAAAAGTGTTCTCATATTTTTTTTTAGTAAATACTTTATTTTTTTACATTAAATACATTAAATAAAAATAATTATTTATATATATAGTTTGTACTAAAATCGAAAAATTTAGTATATAAATAATATATGTTGCAATTATATTCGCGTGAGAGTGTAGTGGCATAGTGGGGAAAAGAGTGTTGCTGAAAGTTGACACACCTGTGAAGTTAGTGGTCACAGGTTCGAATCTTGGTAGACGCAGGGGAAAAATTTTTTTTTTTTTTAAAAGACTTTCAGCGACTAAAGTTATTAGTCGCCAAAGGTAAAAATAATAAAATAAAAAATTAACTATTGGCGACAAACGGTTTAGTCGCCAAAGGTAAAATGCCAAAAAATGAAATTGACTATTGGCGACTAAATCTTTAGTCGCTGAAGACCTGTCTATTGGCGACTAACAGATTTTTAGTCGCCAAAAGCATCCGCGACCAGATTTTGGCGACAAAATGGGCGACTAAAATTTTTAGTCGGGGAAAGCGAATTTGTGACATTTGGCGACTAAAATGGGACCTTTGGCGACTAAAAATTTAGTCGCCAAAGGTGTTTTTTTTTGTAGTGTCAATTCATACAAAGCTGGTTTCAGAATGTAATTAACCAAAACTTCCTTTGTAGTCTCTTCGATTGCAACTCTTAACCTATCCATATTGGATTATTTAGTGTCCAACTTAAGTTAGAAAGATGGGAAGCCATTTTATAGGATTTAAGATGTGTGGCCTCTTTATATGAGTCAAATGTAGTAATATGTTTTTTTAATGTTATGCCCTGTTATTTTAATAAACAGAAACAGACCCAAAAAAATGTTAGGTCATGACAAAAAAATATTTTAATGTTATGCGCTGTTATTTTAATGGGAAGAAACAGAAACAGACAAAAAATATTATGTCATGAGAAAAAAATGTTATGTCATGAGACATAAACAGACAAAAAAATGTTATGTCATCAATGTCGTAAAAATATTATGTCATCAACCTGATGCTGTGAAATGTTATGTGTTATGTCATCAAAACACAAAACAGTGGGAAGAAATGTTATTTTAATGGGAACTGACAGATAGAATGCTAATTATTCCTGTTATTTTAATGGGAAGAATGCCCTGATTTTGGATGGAGACATGGATGACTTGCAGTTTTAATCCCCACTGCCGTGATTTTGGATGGATTAGCACCTTTTTTATAGCTTTTTATATAACAAAATATTTTACGTTGTTGTTTATTAATTCAACATTTTTTTCTTGTATTTTTGATGTGGGATGAATACAAATTTTTTAAAAAAAATATTAGAAATTAGTAATAATTTCACAAAATATTTACAAATTTAAGAAAAAATTTATAATATTAGGAAAATTCTTGGGTGTACCTTGCCTAGCATATGTACTTTTACCTATGCAATTTTTTTTTTTTTTTTGGGTAGTAATATATTTTTGTGTTTATTGTTATACATTGTTAACTGTTAATCAGGTCAATTAACAAGTAAATCTTACTGAAATAATAGATTTTATTATATAATCAAAACTATAAGTAAGCAATTTCAAAAAAACACTAACATAAATTCGACTAGTTATTTTATAAAAGTTTTGAATAACACAAAATTACATGAGTTTTCGTGAACTCACGTAAGTGAACTCATAAAAACGCATAAGTTAATACAAATTCATGTAAATTGTCCATACAAGTTTAGAAAAACACAAAATTACGTAACTAACACAAGTTTAAGTAAGTTATCTCATAAAAGTTTTGAATAACACAAAATCACATACGTTTTCAAGAACTCACGTAAATAATGTTACAAAAACACGTAAGTTAACACAAATTTTACATAAGTTATCTTATAGAAGTTTTGAACAACACAAAATCACATAAGTTTGCACGAATTCACATAAGTGATCTCACAAAAAAGGCGTAAATAATACAAATTCGAATAAGTTATTTCATAAAAGTTTTGAACAATACAAAATCGCGTAAATTTTCATGAATTCACGTGAGTAATCTTACAAAAATGTGTAAGATAATATAAATTTTCCTTAAGTTATCTCATAAAAATTTTGAACAATACAAAATCACGTATGTTTTCACGAACTCACGTAAGTGAACCTACAAAAATGCGTAACTAACACAAATTCAAGTAAGTTATCTTATAAAAGTTTTGAACAACATAAATCAAGTAAGTTTTTATGAACTCACATAAGTGATCTCACAAAAACGCATAAGATAACACAAATTTCCTATAAGTTTTCTTATAAAACAAAATCACATAAGTTTTCACGACCTCACGTAAGCGATTTCAGAAAAAAGTGTAACTAACACAAATTCGGATAAGTTATCTCATAAAAGTCTTGAAAATTACAAAATCAAGTAAGTTTTTACGAACTCACGTAAGTGATCTCACAAAAATTTATAAGTTAACACAAATTTCCTGTAAGTTATCTCATAAAAATTTTGAGGAACACAAAATCAGATAAGCTTTCACAAACTCACATAAGTAATCTCAAAAAAATGCGTAACTAACACAAATTCGAGTAAGTTATCTTATAAAAGTTTTGAAGAATACAAAATCATATAAGTTTTTACGAATTCATGTAAGTAATCTCATAAAAACGTGTAAGTTAACACAAATTTCGCTTAAGTTGTTTCTTAAAAATTTTGAAGAACACAAAATCACGTAAGTTTTCATGAATTCACATAAATGATCTCATAAAAACGCATAAGTTAACACAAATTTTTCGTAAGTTATCTCATAAAAGTTTTGAGGAATAGAAAATTACTGAAGTTTTTATGAACTCACTTAAGTGATCTGAAAAAAAAAACATGTAACTAATATAACTTCGTTTAAGTTAACTCTTCAAATTTTTAAAATTCATAAAATGACTTAAGTTTCACAAACTTATGCAAGTCATTCAACAAAAACGTATAAGTTGAATACAAATTTATATAATTCAACTCATAAAATTGTTAAAAATCACAAGATATTATAAGTTTTTACGAATTGATATAAAATATTTAATTATGTAATATAAAATAGTTCATTATTAAATATTTTTAAATAATGTAAAAATATTTTTGGTGCAAAGTCATTATTTTGGAATTGTTTTAGATTCTATAGCAGTTGGATTAGTTTTTCAGATTAGAAGATTGGACATATAAAAAGAAGAATATGGTGGATTCATTTAGGTACTAGTGAAAGTCATTGGTTAGCAAGCTTTCTCATACCAACAACGTTGGGCTGTATAACTTCTCGAAAAATTATTAAAAATCATAGGGATAGCAATATAGTGAATACTTTCAATCAGTTGGCGAAACTAATCAATTGGCCAATTGATTAGTTGTGGCTAAGCCATCCAATCACTTGACAAATCAATTGGAGTAACCAATTCTTCCAATCAATTCTCCAATCAATTCTTTGTGAACTTTTAAATGTGCAATCAATTATAAAATCGATTGGTTTTGGCCGAACCATCTGATCAATTGAAAAATAAATTGTTGGTGGCCAATCAAATGGCGATTCAATTTCTAATGCCAATTCTTATTTTGCGTACTATACGGCCAATTATAATATTTGTTTGTAAGTATTTACAAAATAAATAAATTATTATTTATTAAATTTTAAAATTTTTGAATAATTTAATATGCAGAAAAAATTTAGGTGGTGTTTGGGAACTTGGTTCCCAAATTTTTTTCTCATTTTTTCCACTAAAAGACAAAAGTTTTGCAAAACCAAAAAAAACACATCCAAACAAAATATCACATCCAACTCCATAATCATTTCACTTTTTCTCTCACAAACATCACATCCAACCACAAAAAACCCCAACTATCTTCCCAAACACTAAAATTTTTTTATCCAATAATATCCTACAACTAAAAAAACCTACATAAAAACTCACTTCCTAAACACCCACTTAATTTGGGCTGGATTCAATATATAGTCACAAGAAAGTCGAATTATCAATAAATTAAGCTATGATTTTATTTATTTATTTTACTTTTGTAGTTATATTGATTAATTTGATAAAAATTTTGTTGAGACTTCCCTATTATAAGTTTTTACTAGTATAATATAATTCAAAAGATTTATTAACTCAAGTCTTTTTCTAATTATTCAGAGACCAAATGATGACCAAACTACTCTTCCATAAGATTAACCATTGCACTGTAATATGTTATTAACAAAATATATTCGATTCATTTAAAAATTTAAAATTTTGATAATTTTGAAAGTGAAGGTGGATGTGATAGTAATATAGCGATTTTGGTTTTGACCCGACCTTTTGTTGTATTTCGGACTCGGGTTTCATGGTTTATTGTTGTTGTTCATATCTTTTTCCCTTGATTGTCCCTTGAGTTTGTCTTTTGGGTTATTGTGGTTGTGTTTGGGACAAGTTGGTTGCTTAGTTTCCAAACATTTGTCGCCTAGATTTTTGCTCCTTCACTGAAGCAGCACTTCTTGCGCTCAAGCAGGCTTTGCAAACTCTCAGTATTTTTGTAGGTCTGCAAAACTACTGAGAGAATGTATTCTACGCTCGAGCGGCGTTTCTTACGCTCGAGCGGGTGTGCACTCGAGCAGCCATTCTTGAGCTTGAACGGTGTTCTTCTGTCTACAAAACTACTGGATGTATGTATTCTGCGCTCGAGCGTCACTTCTTGCGCTCGAGCGGAACAACTTATTGTGTCTAATGCTCGAGCGTCAACTCTTGCGCTCGAGCGAACTGTGCATATATCAGTTCGTGAAAATGTCATTTTACATCACTTTTTCACTTCTCTCTTTCTCTCTCTACTTTTCAAAAACCTTAGATCTAGAGTCTCTCTCTCTAAAACTCCAATTCTCTCTACATTTTCACCTAGATCTAGTGATCCCTATACCTGTGTGCCTTTGTTGAAAAGGTAGTGCGTCTCAAGAGCTCTCTTTTGGTCCGATTAAAATTTGGTTTCAGCGTCTTTGAAGTCTCTCCATCTCTTCCTTTGGTCTCCTAAGCTTGAGGTAGAGATTTTCTACACTTTCATATGATATTTAATTTAGTTATGAGTTGTTGTGTAAAAATGGTGGAATTTGCGTGCACTATGAGCAAAGCTAGGGTTTGGGTATTAAATCAAAAGAGGGGTTTCTTAGTGAATGAGTTATAAATGGTTATAAGGTTGTATTGTGACAAAATGGTTGATTTTGGCATTTGGATTGATAGTTGGGAAAGAGGGAGTTTGCCCTAAAACGTTTCAAATATTTATTTTGGTATAAATAAATTAACTTGGGATTGAAAATGTGAAATTGAATGGATATTGATATAAATGGTGGAGAAGAATATGTATTATCACTCACTTATGAAATTTTAAATAAATTATCTGTCTTGAGATTGAATATCTGTTTAGAAATATTTGTATTGGGCTATCGGTGGAGGATAGCTATGATTGTTGTAGAAATTGCATAAGAATTAGGTGAATTGAAACTAATCTTGGTTGTTATTGAATATGACTGTGTTTTAAATACATTGTATATGTATGATGCTTGGGAGGAGAAATGGGATGTACTCCATGTTTGGAAGGAGAAAGGAGATGGACTCCATTGAATTAAGTTGGCCTGTGTATCTAGTATGAAAGTCTCGAAACCGCACATATACATGGGTAACGATCCCGCGGACGAAATTTTTGTAAAATGGAAAAATGAAGTGTTTGTGTGATTAATGTGTTAATTTGAGAACCACTGAGTTGTAGTCTCAGTTGGGTTGTTTGGAAAATAACGAAATTGGCTCATGAATTGAGATGAAATGAATTGACGTGGATGAAATTGAGATAACAAGGATTGAGATATAAAGCTCGGCATATTATGATTTTGTAAAACATGAATGATTTTATTACGGACATTGTATAGGCACACTTTACTTATATCTTTGTTAAGACTCATATAATGTGTTAAATTATTTTTACTGGGTTTTGGCTCACCCTATTTGGAAAAAAAATCATTTTCAGGTGCTGGTGATATGCCTCCGCCAAGGCAGTAACTTGGAGGGATTTGAAGCATGAGCTTTTATTTTTTGTTGTATCTGTTTTGTATGGCCAAGGGCTTTCAGTTGTAATTGAGCTAGGCTCACTTTTGTTATAACTAAGAACTATCTTGGAAAGATGTAAGCCTTTAGGGCATTTGAATATCTGTTCAACTTTTATCTTTTGTTTACTTGTAACACATGCTGTAGATTCATGATAGACTATTTATGAATGTATATCGCATGTGTCACCTTTTGTATATCAAACTCTGATGAATGAAAGCATGTAATTCAATTATACTTCCGCTTTTGAGATGAGTTTGTGTATTTATTTTGGGGGCGTTACAACTTGGTATTAGAACGTACCGGGTTTGAATACTTTGAGTATGTGGGAAGTGGTTATTACCACAATGGGTTTACCTCGCTTGATAGAGACATTAAAATGTATGATGTGCTTACGTGATGACATGCTTATGTGATTATATGGGTATGTGATTTAGTTTCTAGGATATTGATCAAGTCTACGAGTTCCTAGAAGTTCTATTAGAAGAGCACTTGATCACTATTGCTTCTAATTGGAACTTTGGCAACCTCACGGAATGGGCACTGTAAACATCACATTTTTTACCGCCTTTAAGACTTGGGCGCTTTATTCCAAATACCTAATGATGAAAGTTACACTGTGCAATTTTTTGAATTTTCAGTGAAGAAATTTGGATTTAAGCTCTAATCCCAAACCTTAAACCCCATTTTTGACCAAAACTATTTTTGACCAAAACCCTCTTTTCAAACTATTTTTCCAAATGTTTCTACGATATTCCAAGGCTCGCATTTCGTTTGAACTATTACATTTTTCGGTAAACCGAGTAAGGACAAAGTGGAGATAGATGGAAGTGAGGTGAACTCTTTGAAAAATCTTTAAAAATATCTTGTGCATAGGTTTGGAGTTGAAGGAAATAGGAGGGGATGGAAGAAAACTAGTTTAAGAAAAGGTTAGGCATCAATCCATTGAGCAAGAAATGAGAAACCTTCACTAAATTAGGCATATCTCTCTGAACACTTAGAATTTAGGTGTGAGACCACCACCATTGGAAAGTAGACTTCTGGGGCTTTAATTTAGACTCAAGAATCACCTAAAATTGAGTCCGGATGAAAAAGATATGGCCGTTTGAAGTCGGGCCATAAATGCAGATTTTTGGAGCCGGCCGACTCCATTTAGATCTGGCTGGCTTTCATTTAGTGGCAACCGTGTGTTTTTGAGGCCGACCGGCTATTTTGGGGGTTGGCCGGCACTCAATAGCGCCAAACAAACAGTTGGCGGAAATTGAACAAATATCTTTGTTTGAAGATATTTTTGACCAAATTGGCTCAAATTCTATAAATAGGACCTCCCACTTCAGATTTTAAGATTAAAAAACCTTCTAAGAGGCTTAGGCATTGATAGAACATCCATCTTCCTTCCAAAGGCTTCCTTGACCTCATATCACCTTTTAACTATACATACATAATACATATACTATTAGAGCTTGTTCTTGGACATTTTATTTGAGATTTCAACCTAAATTTCACAAACTTTAGGGTGTTTAGGATCAAGTTTGTTTAACTACAAGCATCCTCTCTTTCAAAAGGTGTAACTTTTGCATCTTCTCTTTCACTCTTGTCCTCTTTTTTCCTTGCTTTATACACTGCTTTTGGACTAGTTTGAGGGGTTGAAATATGTGATTAAAGTTGCAAAAAATGGAGGGGTTAACCACTCCTCCTTAGGCTTTGTTCTATAGCTTTTTCTCTATTTTTTTTTTACTTACTTTCTCTTGCTTTTACCACTATTTTATTGGCTTAAAAATTGATTTTCATAGCTTAAAAATGCTAGAAAACATGATTTAAAAGTTCCAAAAGTGGAGGGGTTAGCCACCCCTCCTTAGTCTTGCTTACTAGTTTTGTATCTCTTTGTTTTTCCCTATCTTTTGTGCTCTTTTAACATGATTTTAGCCATTATTTTTGGGCTGTTTTTGGACTATTTTCAGAGGTTAAAATATGTGATTTGAAGTTGTAAAAAGTGGAGGGGTTAGCCTCCCTTCCTTAGACTTGCTTACTAGCTTTGTTCTCTTTAATCTTTGCTTATTTTTTCTAGCTTTTCAAACTATTTTCAGCTTGTTTTCGGGGTAGTTTTGTCACTGTTTTTTGTTTTTTGGTTTTAGGGGTTGTTTGACTCATTTAATTAGTTTATGCTTTGAGTATCATGTTTGTAGTGCAAGCTTGCTTGCCTAGTTTGTCCCCTCATATTTGTGTTCACTTTCTTCCCCTTTTGAAGTAGTTTTGTCACTGTTTTTTATGCTTTAGAGGCTGTTTAGGGATGTCCTAATTTATTTAATTAGCTTATGCTTTGAATATATAGCTTATTGTGTTGTAAGTCCTCATAACTTCGATTGTTTAGGCGTTAGACATTGAGTTGTTCGAGTTGATCGCTTTTCTTTACTTAGTTTTCATATCAAGAGTCTCATTTTAATAATTGATCTCGCACAATCATTTCTGCGCTCTCCTTTCTTTCTTCTTTTCTTTTGTTTGAGAGGTATTTCAAACGATTGATTGTTATTCAAGGCATGAGAAAGAGATCTATGCTCAATGGCTTAATCTTTATGGAGGTTCATCATCAAGGCGTAGTCTCCTTTTCATATTTCTTCTCATATAGTGGACTTGAATGTCACTTTGGACAAATTGATTAAAGAATAGAAATGACTAAGAAAATTGACCTAAAATCAATGAAACCGACATAAAGAAAATGTTTAGAGTTGGTTGGATTCGGCCGGACGTTATGTCAAGTCCATCATTCGAAGAATTGTCACTTATCAATCCATGATACGTTGACAAGACTTGGTGTGTGCCAACTTTCCTCTTTGAGTCTTCATGATAAGAGAGAAGGGTGGTTTTTCAGTGCATTTATTAAGTTTTGTCCAAATGCGCTCGGGATCATCAAGCCATCAACACATGCTAATTAATGGTTTCAAATGGGAATTTATTATTCTCTCGAGTTTTACATGATAGAGAAGAGCAGAAAGGACAGACAGGGCCTAGAAAGAGGAAAGTTGTAATTAATTATTGTTGTTATTATTATTGTTTATTTGTAATTGTATAGCTAGTTAACTTAGATTGCTAGTTTATTGCTCATTCTAATATCCTTGTTATAATAACTTAGCTAGTTAGTCATTTGATTCATTCATTTGAATTTATAATAGTTAGCTTAATCCGGACACTCGGACATTCATTCAGACCTTCTTGCATGAGGGCAAATATGTAATAAGTTGTTTGTCTTTTAACTCCATTTCTTTCTCCCTTTTATTTACCCGCTTATAATGTTAGCGTAAAGCATCATGTTTACTTAGCATTCCCATGATTTGAATACACTCGTCTCGCATGCATTTGGGTTCGGCTCATCATACTAATTGATATGAACTTCATCATTGCTTGAATACATGATTTATCGCATGCCTTGAATTGTTTCATATATCATGCTGGTAGTCGGGCCTATTTACTTGCATGATTGTATGTGTTGCATTAATCATATCGCATTATTTAGGAGCACGCATGTTTTCTCTAATTATTTTGCTTTGTTTGGCTTGCCTTGGAGTACTAGGTGAGTGTTTGTTCCTTTAGCATCTTTCATTGCGTGTGATTGTTTCCGTACCGAACATGCTTTCCATAAGGCTACTTTCTTAAATGATATACCTGCTTAAATGCTTGTGGATGAAGGCTAATTGCTAAAATTGGGATGAATTGATTAATGTACATACAAACTCACCTTTTCAAGTGACGCGTATTTAAAATAATTTTCAAACAAACATGAAATTAAAGTGTTCCAATCTTTGCAAGTTAGTCTATACTTATGTGCAAAACATAATAAGTTAGCTAAATAACCAGAACAAGAACATATAATGTAAATAAAAATCACATCATGATTAATAGAGGCCGATCTTTGATTTGGTGAGTGAGGTGCTTAATTCATGACATTCCCCTCTCATATCTAAGTTCCTGAGCCGAGATACTTTAGTGATGACGGACTAATGGCCTTCGGTACGAGTCATGGGTTTCCTAATTTTTCCAAAACTATTTAGGTAATGACTTTGTAATCTGGCAAAGCAGTCCATTTTTGGCATTTGATTCAAACATCGATGTTTCCAAAAGAATTACCGGATTTGGACTCTTTTTATGTTTTCACTGTTTCACATTGCACTTGTGAAATCAGATTCAGAATCACGGGAGTCCGAACTGTAGGGCTAGTCATATCCAAAATGAGCATGAAAAGCAAGCTATAGTCACTATATGGGAATGAAAATCGTATGTTTTTATGTGACTATGTGCTTATGTGGAATGAATTACTATTGTCCACCGTTTTAGGACGCGAGTGAGTTAGCTTCGGCACATTTGTAAATGCGCTAACCTCTTTTATTACCTTCATTAGGATGTTAGGCTATGGTGGTGGTAGGCGTGGTAGACCTAGATGGCAGGAGATGCTGATACTAGATGATATTCCGGCACAAGAAGAGGAAGTTGGTCAGGTCAATATGGTCGAACCAGTGGGTCAACAGGCCATGGTCGCCTTAGCCGCGAAATGGCTGGAGCATTGCGGGAATCCATGGACATTCTCAGGGCTGAGAATCGAGTCCAGGCCCAAGTAGCTGAGGCAGGGCCATCTTTTTTGAAGCGAGAGTTCTTCCGGTCGAATTTGGATGAGTTTTTGGGTGATCTTAAAGAGCCACTGAAGGCAGATGAGTGGTTAGAGCAAATAGTAAAGACGTTCGAGATGTTTGGCATCGAAGTGAATGACCAGCTGAGGGTGACCTTGGCATCTTTCCAATTGAAAGGAGATGTAAGTCAGTGGTGAAAATATGCGCGTGGGTGCATTGGGATGACTTGGGAGGCATTTGTCAATGCTTTCCAAGACAAGTTTTTTCCTCCTATAGTTAGGGAGAAGTTGAGAGACCAGTTCTCTAAGTTGGTGCAGTTGAACACACTAGTGGCCGAGTTTGAGGCCACTTTCACTAGTTTGTCTAGGTTTGCTCCTGAGCTTGTAACGACTGAGGAGCGCCGTTGCTTGGAGTTTGAGAAGAGATTGAGGACCGAGCTTATGTTTAGAGTGGCCGAATCCATAATTAGAGATTATGGGCTCCTTATGGAGACGGCGGCCCATCTTGAGACCATTATGCAGATGGAGGAGGAAAGAATGAGGGGCTCCAGAATGAGGGGCTCCAGAAAGAGTCATGACAATCAAGGGGATAGTAAGAGACAGAGGGGTTCTAACCCCCAATCGTTCCAGGGAGCTCAGTCAAGGTCTACTTTTGCAGTACCGAGTTCGAGTTCTGGGAGGGGTGGTCAGAGAGATGTTACTTGTTACAAGTGTGGTCAGTTGGGCCACAAATCTCCAGCTTGCTCGCAGAGAGGAGGAAGGCAACGGTCTGCATCGTCTTCGGCTCGTTCATAGGGCCAAAGTCAAGGGAGAGAGTAGTCGCTCACTTGTTATCAATGTGGGCAGGCAGGCCATTTGAAGAGATTTTGCCCACAGTTGGGTGACACACCCTGTGCATCTAGTTCGAGGCAGACATAGAGCCACCAGTCTGCACAGGCCTTGAAGGCCAATCAGGGGGCCTATTCGGCTTAGTTAGTACATCATACTTATGCTTCGAGGAGTGAGCAGGTTGAGCAGAGACCTACGAGGCGTGTGTATGCCGTTACTGCGCCGGATCTAGTACCAGCGCCTTCGGTAGTGAGAGGTACTTTCTATACGGGTGCATCCCATTCATTTATCTTGTCTGCATTTGTACCGGTTTTGGGGTTAAAGTTGGCTCAATTAGCATCTCCTATCTGTGTAGAGTCAGTTATCGATGGTGAGGTGATTTTGAAATAGGGGTGTCAAGATTGTGACCTAGAGGTTGCTGGTCGCCAACTCTCATTTGCATTTGTATTGATTGATATGTCTAGCTTTGACGTCATTTTGGGTATGGATTGGTTGTCTTTATATCGGACTGTTATAGACTGCTACCGTCAGAGGGTTACTATATGTACCTTGAGTGGTGATTTCTTTTACTTCTTAGGGGACCAGGTAGATAGAGTCTTATCACCGGTATATGATCCGCGTGGTCAGAGTGAGTTTAGTTGCCTTCTTGCTAACTTCTTGAATATTGAGTGTGATGAGGTCCGAGTTGAGTTGCCAAGGGTAGTTTGTGCATACCTGGATGTTTTTCTGGATGACCTTACTAATTTACCACCTCATCGAGAGATTGAGTTCTCTATTGATTTAGTGCCTGGCACGGCACCGATTTCTATGGCACCGTATAGATTTGCACTTGCTGAGTTGAGTGAGTTGAAGATTCAACTCCAGAAATTGTTAGATAAGGGTTTTATCCGCCTTAGTATTTCGCCGTGGGGAGCACCAGCTCTTTTTACCAAGAAGAAAGATGGTGTTTTGCAACTTTGTATAGATTATCGGAAGTTGAACTGAGTAACTGTCAACAACAAGTACCCAATACCTCGTATAGATGATTTATTTAATCAGTTGAAGGGGGTCTTGTTACTTTTCTAAGATAGACCTGAGATCGGGTTATCACCGGTTGAGAGTGAGGGAGGAGGATATCCCAAAGACGGCATTCTGTACGTGGTATGGCTATTACAAGTTTCTAGTGATGCCTTTAGGGCTAACCAATGCCCCAGCTGTGTTTATGGATTTGATGAACTGAATCTTCCGTGAGTTCCTAGATCGTTTTGTAGTCGTCTTTGTGGACGACATCTTGATTTACTCACCCTCTGAAGAGGAGCATGAGGAACACTTGTAGGGTGGTGCTTGAGTTGCTTAGAGCCCACCAATTATATGCTAAGTTTGGGAAATGCAAATTTTAGTTGAAGGAAGTTAAGTTCTTAGGCCATGTGGTATCCGGGGAAGGGGTGACAATAGAGTCATCCAAGATAGAGGTAGTGCAAGATTGGGTACAACCTAAGAATATTTTTAAGATTTGTAATTTCTTGGGATTGGTCGGGTATTACCGTTGATTTGTGAAGGATTTTTATAGATTAGTCTCACCATTAACTAGATTGACGAGGAAGGGAGTTAAATTTATATGGAGTGAGACTTGTGAGAAGTCATTTCAAGAGCTTAAAGTTAGACTTACCACTGCTCCAGTCTTGATTATTCTGGAGAGGGGTTTGGGTTATTCGGTGTATTGTGATGCCTCACGGAAAGGCTTGGGTTGTGTTTTGATGCAAGAGTGGAAGAAAGTAGCCTATGGCTCGCGGCAGTTGAAAACACACGAGAGGAACTATCCTACTCATGATCTAGAGTTAGCAGCAGTGATATCCGCCTTGAAAATTTGGAGGCCCTATCTGTATGGTGAGAAATTTGATGTGTTTTCTGACCATAAGAGTCTGAAGTATCTGTTTACATAGAAAGACTTAAATTTGAGGCAGAGGATGTGGATGGAGTTCATAGAGGATTATGACTTTATGTTGCATTATCACTCAGGAAAGGCCAACGTTGTGGCCGACACCTTAAGTAGGAAGTCAATTTGGCGGTGTAGCTTGTATTGCCATCCGAGAATGGGAGATGTTGAGTACTCTTGGTTAGTTTGACTTGCATCTTGGCGAGTCCATGGAGTCTGCAGCTTGTTTGTGGTAGTTGCACTACCTACACTTGTGAACCAAGTGTTAGAAGTGCAGAAGAGTTATCTTGAGCTAGAAACCCTCTGGGAAAAGATTTCCTGTGGAAAGGTAGAAAGGGGCTTGAACGTGTATTCTGACTTGAGTGTTAGATACCTTGACCGTCTCTTTGTGCCGGAGTCTTGCTGGAAGGAAGTACTTCGAGAGTTTCACCATTCACACCTTGCGGTGCATCTGGGAGGCACAGAGATGTATCATGACCTGAGTCACCAGTTTTGATGGAGAGGTATAAAGAAAGATGTGGCCGCGTTTGTGTTAAGGTGCCTTACTTGTCAACAAGTAAAGGCCGAGGAATAGAGGCCAGCGGGTTTGTTGCAACCCTTGCCTATAGCTAAGTGAAAGTGGGAGCATGTCACGATGGATTTTGTTGTAGGCCTTCCGAGGACTCAACGAGGCAGTAATTCCATTTGGGTGGTAGTTGATCGGTTGATTAAGTCGGCGCACTTTATACCTATGCTCGTGAGTGATTCAGTAGATTATCTTGCCGACCTTTACATTAGGGACATAGTAAGGTTGCACGGGGTTCTTGTGACGATTGTTTCTGATAGAGATCCGCGTTTTACAGCTCGGTTGTGGCAGAGCTTGCAGAGTGCCTTGGGCACTTGATCGACTTTTAGCACCGCGTACCATTCCTAAACTGACAGACAGTCCAAGTGTACTATTCAGATCCTTGAGGATATGTTTCAAGGTTATGTCCTTGACTTCAAGGGGTCGTGTGAGAGGCACTTGCCCTTAGTAGAGTTTGCCTATAATAATAGCTTCCAATTGAGCATTGGCATGACACCATTTGAAGCTTGGTATGGCTGCCGTGTAGATCTCCGGTATGTTGGGCCGAGGTGGGTGATGTACCTTTATTGGGTCCAAAGTTGGTTAGGGAAACGACGGAGAAAGTGGAACTTATCCGTAAGAGGTTGGTTATAGCCCAAAGTCGCTAGAGAAGTTATGCCAACCGTAGGAGGAGACCTTTGTCTTTTAAGGTGGGAGATCATATCTTTTTGAAGATATTACTTAGGCGGGGTTTGATGAGGTTTGGGAAGAGTGAAAAGTTGTCCCCTCGATTTATTTGGCCTTTTGAGATCCTTGAGTGGGTCCGGAGAGGTTGCTTACCGTTTGGCGTTGCCGCCACAGCTTTCTGGGGTTCATGATGTATTTCATATTAGCATGCTCTAAAAGTATGAGCCAGATCCATCGCACGTGTTGGACCGACTTAGAGGTAGATGAGGATGCCTCATATGAGGAGAGATTGGTGAGAATCTTGGATACACGGGACCAAGTCTTACGAGACAAGACAATTCCCTTGGTTAAGGTATTGTGGAACCATCATGGGGTTGAGAAAGAAACTTGGGAGCATGAATTGGAAGTCCAAGAGAAATATCCGGACTTATTTGTTGATGTTTGAGCATATATTGGGATTTTAATTATGTTAATGAAATATATAAGCATCGTATATGTTTTAAAAAGTACGAGAACATTGTATATGTTGTGGATGTTTTGGAAACATGGATTCAATATAAGCATTGTATATGTTTTGAGAATATGGAATATTGTATATGTCGTGTAAATTTTGAGAATTTGGGTTTATCATGAACGTTGTGATTGTTTTGGGAATATATGAATTGTACTTCAGTGTCGGAACTTGTGTATTGGGTTAGTGAGAATGAATGACCGAAGGGTAAGTCATGATGTTGAACTTAATAGATTATCATGGTTGAGAATATTTTAAAATGGTTTTGAACTTGATTTGAAATTTCAGGGGCGAAATTCCTTAAGGGGGGAGATTATAGCGATTCCAGTTTTGACCCGACCTTTTGTTGAATTCTAGACTCAGGTTTCATGGTTTATTGTTGTTGTTCATCTCTTTTTCCCTTGATTGTCCCTTGAGTTTGTCTTTTGGGTTGTTGTGGTTGTGTTTTTAAGATATGAAATTTATTACAAATTATATATATATGAAACATATTATGTAAAATTATTTTGTGTTATATATCTAAAAAATATTATACAAATTAGTGTTATATATTATGTAAATATATGATAATTAGTTAGAATATTTTTCAATCCGCCAATTCGCCAAAAGCAGTCCAAATCGCAATTTGTCAATCTGTTAATCCGTTAAACTGCCATTCAATTTGTAATTTTACTCTTAAACCACCTGAATTGCACCACACACTTCCCTAGTGATAACCCTTTGAACTTACCTTGAACCCCATAATAATATATTAGTGGCATGGGAAAAAAAATGGGGAAATAAACTGTCTAGTGGATAGAAAAAAAAAGTTATAAAATTATAAAAAGTAGTATAGTGTTTTAATTATAAAAATATATGAGTTTTTTTCATTGATTTGTAAAACTTTTTGCTATTTTACTGGACAGTCATTTCTTTTAAAAAAAAAAATTGTATTTAGGCCATCTTTTAGGACTAGCTTTTTTATTTTTTTATTTTTCGTTAAAATAGCTAATACAAATAAAAAATAAATAAAATAACTAATAAATAAAATCAAAAAGGCAATTAAAATAAGAGAAAATCATTTATAAGTCCTATTATGGGAACTTATTAATATGAAGTCCAATATAATTTCTTATAGAATCTCAAATCCTATTTAGATAGGAATGTATTCCACAAGGTCCTATGAGTTGTAAATGAATGGTAATAGTGTACTATTATACCCCTAACTTTGTTTCCATATTATAGGACTCCACATGTTATATGAGTTGTAATTTAACTGGACTCAGACTCGTCATAATGAATGCTTCTCCCGATTTGGACTCTACACATCATAATTTAACTGGTTTTGTTCTTCATACCACTTTCATTCATGTATTAATCTTACATGTTTATGTTGGACAATCTTCACTGTAATTAATTAATTCAGTTTGTGTACTTAACAACAAACAGAATATAAAAGAAATAAAGGAAAGGAGAAAATTTGTTTGATTACAAAAATCAAACTCAAAATAAAAATAAATAAATAAAAATAGATTTTATTTTGTTACAAAAACAAAATTAAAATCTGATTTAAATAAATAATAAAACACCGAAAATAAATTAAATAACTTACTTGATTAATTTCTTCGAATTATAATCTGATCAAGTCCAATGTTTGACACTGTGTCCTTAAGACAGATTCATCCTCTCCTCGGTACTTTCAGAATGTGGACGTCTATCTCCTAGGATGAAATGATCAACTATAAACAATAGCAGCACTACAAATTGTTTGCCTAACGAACACACTAAATGATTATACTCTTTCTCACAAAAATAAAATGCAGCAAAATGAATAATAGAATTTACAGAGGTGAAATACGAAATTTCTGAATGTAAAACATCAAATGAGGGTTGTCCTTTTTATAGATGTAATGGTGGCTGTAGGTTTTGAATTAAACAGGTGCAAACCTGTTTGAACAGGTATGAACCTGTTGGTTTTGAATTCAAACAGATTTGAATCTGTTGGGTTCATAATTCAAATAGATAAAAAATGGGAAGGGCCCTGTTTGGATATACAGTAAAACCGGATTAGTTTATTTGCGGTTTAATTTGAATTCTGGATTTTATTTACCAAAAATAAAATAAAATTCAAATGTTTTTGGCCCAAAAAGATAGGTGTTGGGCTGGACAAGCCCAACCCAACCTCACACCATGCACTCGCGCCCAAGCCCAGGCCCAATCCAGCCCAGCCGGCCCGACCGGACAGATGGCGGCGGCGGCGCGCGCGCGCGCGTGTGGTGATTTTTGAGTCCAATGGGTCTAGCCTATTGTGCCCATAACCTCCCTCTCTAAAACACTTGGGTACCTCTTGGGGCACATCCCAAGTTCCAATCCCATGTCTTATAAACCCATTCAAAACTTCCCACCAAATCAATGTGAGACAAGCCTTATTCAAACCTTTAAGGATTTTTTTACCAAAACTTCATTTCCATGGAGCATACTTTGGCTTCAATATCCCATTCACTCGGTAATGGTTTTGAGCAACCAAATATACCACGTGAATCACAACACGGCATAGAACGCGTTACCACTTTGACCCGCGACAAACGACGCTCGGAGCCCACCTAAAAAATAGACCAAACTTAGGAAAAAATTCTGATTTTACCCAGAATTTTATAACCATTTCCAACAATCCCCCACATGAATGGAATTTGATAACAACGAAAATGCAACAATATGCAGACTTTATCAAAAGAGTATAAGTCGAAAATATCTTGCATCATGATAGATAGCTTTCGGCCTTGAACCTTCCCTAGTGATAGCCTATCGGACTTACTGGCTAACCAATGGACGCGATGCCTTGAATTGTTCAGCGGTTTGTGTAAGCCAAGACAATAGATTTCACACAAAATATCTTCTAACACATCGTGGTTCTCACTGTTGTGTTCATTTTGGCCTTGAACGCGCCTGGTTTTCATGAGTGTTTCTATAGAATTTAGCCTTTTGCATTCTCATAGAACCGGCCCCAGTTCAACACTCATATAGGTGATTCTTATTGTGAGTATCTCTTTATACTCGCCTTGATTTTATGCCTCAATCAAGATATAAGTAATCATTAAAAGCAAAGCTTATCCTTATACCCATGTATATAACAAATGTTGCAGATATCACTCTCACCATAGGAATGGGAAAGGAATTTTTAAACCCTTGGTGATTTCTGGCGAGCCATACATAACTTAGTTGTCCCTTTGAACTTAGTTCTTGGGATCTCTAGTCATATAAGTAGGGTTACCATTACGACGACTCTTATGTAATAGGCTTTAATCCCATCCCCTTCGATGAACTATACACTAGCTCTTTTGTCAAACCTTTTGTTAACGGATCCGCAATATTCTCTTTAGATTTTATATAATCTATTGAGATTATTCCATTTGACAATAATTGCCTTACGGTATTATGTCGACGATGAATATATTGTGACTTACCGTTATACATGTGATTTTGTGCCCTGCTTATTGCAGATTGACTATCACAATGAATGCAAATGGCTGGCACAGGTTTTGGCCACATTGGAATGTCTTCTAAAAAGTGACGAAGCCATTCTGCTTCTTCTCCTGCTTTGTCTAAAGCAATGAACTCGGATTCCATTGTGGATTGTGCGATGCAAGTTTGTTTCGTGGACTTCCAAGAAACAGCAGCGCCTCCTAGAGTAAAGACATATCCACTAGTGGATTTTGAATCTTTAGTATCCGATATCCAATTGGCATCACAATAACCTTCAAGTACTGCTGGATATCGAGTAAAGTTCAAACCATGATCACAGGTGAATCTTAGATATCTAAGAACCCGAATGATCACTTTCCAATGGTCTTCTCCGGGGTTACTAGTGTACCTATTCAATTTACTGATAGCATAAGCTATATCAGGACGAGTACAATTCATTAGGTACATTAGGCTTCTAATAATTTGGGAGTATTTTAACTGAGACACTGCATCACCTTTATTTTTCGATAAATAAATACAGGTGTTCTAGCTAAAGTCATATCATTCTTGATAAATTTATCAAGAATTTTCTCAATATAATGAGATTGAGATAACGCATATCCGTCAGATATTTTAGTAATTTTCATTCCTAATATAACATCTGCAACCCCCATATCTTTCATATCAAATCTTTTGTTAAGCATTTGCTTAGTTGATTTGATCATGTTTTGACTGCTTCCAATGATAAGCATGTCATCCACATAAAGACAAACTATGACATATCCTTGGTCAGTGTTTTTAACATAGACGCATTTGTCACATTCGTTTATCTTAAACCCATTAGTAAGCATTGCATGATCAAATTTTTCATGCCATTGCTTAGGTGCTTGTTTTAATCCATAAAGGGATTTTACAAGTCGACAAACTTTCTTTTCTTGCCCTGGTACTACAAAGCCTTCAGGTTGATCCATATAAATGTCTTCATTTAGATCACCGTTTAAGAAAGTTGTTTTAACATCCATTTGATGTATTTCTAAATTAAACAACGCTGCTATAGAAATAAGCATACGAATGGATGTTATTCTTGTCACAGGGGTATATGTGTCAAAATAGTCCAAACCTTCCTTTTGTTTGTAACCTTTAATTACAAGTCTTGCTTTATACTTGTCTATTGAACCATCTGCTTTCATTTTTCTTTTGAATATCCATTTATATCCAAGAGGTTTAGAACCTGGTGGAAGATCCACAAATTCCCAAGTATGATTTTGCATAATGGATTCAATTTCATTATTCACAGCCTCTTTCCACAAAGGTGCTTTAGGACCTGTCATTGCTGCCTTAAAGCTTTGAGGTTCATTTTCTAACAGGTATGTCAGAAAATCTGGACCAAAGGATTTTGATGTTCTCGCTCTCTTACTTCTTCTTGGTTCATCATCAGTTAAATCCTGTTGGTCGAGACCATTACTAGTCTCTTGTGTTTGATTGTCATTAGTCTCTCGATTTTGTGTACAATCATAAGTTCTTTTCTATGAACTTAATTCCTGTCCTTTCTTGTAAGGAAAGACATGTTCAAAAAACACAGCATTCCTTGACTCTATAATAGTGTTCACATTTATATCAGGTATTTCTGATTTGTAAGTCAGAAACCGATATGCACTACTATTCTGAGCATAACCAATAAACACACAATCTACTGTTTTTGGTCCAATCTTAGTCTTTTTAGGAACAGGAACTTCAACTTTTGCCAAACACCCCCATACTTTTAAGTATTTGTAGGAAGGCGGTCGACCTTTCCACAATTCATAAGGAGTGCTGTTGGTTTTCTTGTGGGGTATTCTATTAAGAATATAATTAGCAGACAATATTGCTTCCCCCCACAAGTTCTGTGGTAAGCCTGAACGTAGTAACATGGCATTCATCATTTCTTTTAGGGTTCTATTCTTCCTTTCAGCAATTCCATTTTGCTGAGGAGAATAGGGTGCTGTAGTTTGGTGAATAATGCCATGTTGTGCACAAAATTCATTTAATGGTGCATCATATTCACCACCCCTATCACTTCTAACTATTTTAATGGTTTTACCAAGTTGATTTTCAACTTCTGTCTTGTAGAGTTTAAACATTTCTAAGGCTTCATCTTTAGTTCTAAGTAAATAAACATAACAATATCTTGTGCAATCATCGATAAATGTTATGAAATACTTTTTGCCTCCTCTAGTTTGAACAAATTTTAGATCACATACATCAGTATGAATTAATTCTAGAGGTTCGGTTTTTCTTTCAACTGATTTAAATGGAGCCTTAGTTAGTTTCGCTTCTACACAAACTTCACATTTATGATTAGGATTAATTTCAAACTTTGGTATATAATCCAACCCAATTAATCTACACAAAGCATCATAATTTACATGACCTAATCTACCATGCCATAAATTCGATTCAAGAATATAAGCAAAATATGTGTTATTCTCATTCATAGCAACTTTTGGTACAACTGTCATTACATTTAGTTTAAAGAGACCATCACTTATGTATCCCTTACCAACATACATACCACTCTTTGTTAATATAAATTTATCAGACTAAAAAACAAGCCTAAAACCATTTTTACTTAACAAAGAACCAGAAACTAAATTCTTCCGGATGTCAGGTACATGCAGTACGTTGTTGAGGGTCAGTTTTTTCCCTGATGTCATCTTCAAGATCACTTTTCCTTGTCCAGCCACAGAAGAAGTAGAAGAATTTCCCATGAAAAGTTGTTCACCATTTGCAGCCTCATTGTAGGTAGTGAACATCTGTTTGTCCGTACATATGTGACGAGTTGCTCCAGTGTCAACCCACCACTCTTTGGGATTTCCAACCAAGTTAGCCTCAGACACCACAGCAGAGAGATTGATGTCATTCACTCCGTCAGAGATGTAATCCAATTCTGTTACATTGGCCTGATTGGTGGTCTTCTTGCTTGTACTTCCATGATCCTTCTTAGGGCGGCAGCAATCAGAAGCTCTATGTCCAGTCTTGCCACAGTTATAGCATTTCCCTTTGAACTTCTTGCTGCTATCGTCTTGTTTAGGACCATCTCCAGTAAACTTCCTCTTTTTGTTATGTGGTTTATGAACTTGTTCAACCACATTAGCCTTGGACTCGATGGGATTTTTTCCATTCCTCTTTTTAGCCTTTCGGTTATCTTCCTCAATTCTTAGTCTTACAATAAGTTCATCCATGGTCATCTCTTTGCGTTTATGTTTTAAATAATTTTTGAAATCTTTCCAAGCCGGTGGTAACTTTTCCACCAAAGCAGCGACTTGGAAAGACTTGCTAAGAGACATACCCTCAAAATGAATATCATGTAAAATTAATTGAAAACTTTGAACTTGAGAAATTACCGTTTGAGAGACTACCATAACAAAGTCCAAAAATTTACCGACAACAAATTTCTTCGTGCCGGCATCCCCTGTCTTGTATTTCTTCTCCAAAGAATCCCATAATTCTTTTGCTGTTTTCAGAGGGCTATAAACATTGTACAGCATGTTGTCAAGGCCATTGAGGATGTAGTTTCTACACAGGAAATCTGAATGTTTCCAAGCATCTACAGCGGCAACAACTTGCCGATCACTTTCACCCTCTTTAAGTGCTGGAGCCTTTTCATGGAGAAACCGGGCCAAATTAAGAGTTGTAAGATAGAACAGCATCTTCTGCTGCCATCTCTAAAACTCAGTACCGTTAAATTTTTCTGATTTTTCTCCATGATTGATTGGTACATGAACATGGTTCTGAATAGAGACCGATGTTGGTGTAACAATAGGAGTATCACTACCAGATGCAGTTTCAGTTGTAGTAGCCATAATCTCTGATTACAAAAATCAGAAAAATTAAAACACAAACTAATTTTCTAGTTACTAAAACCAGAAAATAAATTATAACACAAAATAATTTTATTTTCCTTGTTACTAAAACTAGAAAAATAAAATACCATAATAATTTTCTGTAACACAAATTAATATTCTGCAATTGTTAATAACACCAGTATATTACTACTAGTTGTAAAAAAAAAGAGACAGTATATTACTACTATCTGTCAAATAGCATAAACACTATTTGTTTTTCCAATCAGAATATGTCTTTATGAAATTACAGAAAATTAAATACAATGAAGATACCAAAAAATGGTTCTGTCTTAAGATTGTTGGACAATCTTCACTGTAATTAATTAATTCAGTTTGTGTACTTAACAACAAACAGAATATAAAAGAAATAAAGGAAATGAGAGAATTTGTTTGATTACAAAAATCAAACTCGAAATAAAAATAAATAAATAAAAACAGATTTTATTTTGTTACAAAAAAAAATTAAAATTTGATTTAAATAAATAATAAAATACCGAAAATAAATTAAATAACTTACTTGATTAATTTCTTCGAATTATAATCTGATCAAGTCCAGTGTTTGACACTGTGTCCTTAAGACAGATTCGTCTTCTCCTCGGTGCTTTCAGAATGTGGACGTCTATCTCCTAGGATAAAATGATCAACTACAAATAATAGCAGCACTACAAATTGTTTGCCTAACGAACACACTAAGTGTTTATACTCTTTCTCACAAAAATAAAATGCAGCAAAATGAAGAATAGAATTTGCAGAGGTGAAATACGAAATTTCTGAATGTAAAACATCAAATGAGGGTTGTCCTTTTTATAGATGTAATGGTGGCTGTAGGTTTTGAATTAAACAGGTGCAAACCTGTTTGAACAGGTATGAACCTGTTGGTTTTGAATTCAAACAGATTTGAATTTGTTGGGTTCATAATTCAAACAGATAAAAAACAGGAAGGGCCCTGTTTGGATGTACAGTAAAACCGGACTAGTTTATTTGCGGTTTAATTTGAATTCTGGATTTTATTTACCAAAAATAAAATTAAATTCAAATATTTTTGGCCCAAAAAGATAGGTATTGGGCCGGACAAGCCCAGCCCAACCCAACCTCACACCACGCACCCGCGCCCAAGCCCACCCGACCGGACGGCGGCGGCAGCGCGCGCGTGTGTGTGGTGATTTTTGAGTCCAATGGGTCTAGCCCATTGTGCCCATAACCTCCCTCTCTAAAACACTTGGGCACCCCTTGGGGCACACTCTAAGTTCCAATCCCATGCCTTATAAACCCATTCAAAACTTCCCACCAAATCAATGTGGGACAAGCCTTATTCAAACCTTTAAGGATTTTTCACCAAAACTCCATTTCCATGGAGCATACTTTGGCTTCAATTTCCCATTCACTTGGTAATGGTTTTGAGCAACCAAATATACCACGTGAATCACAACGTGGCATAGAACGCGTTACCACTTTGACCTGCGACAAACGACGCTCGGGGCCTACCTAAAAAATAGACCAAACTTAGGAAAAAATTCTGGTTTTACCCAGAATTTTATAACCATTTCCAACAGTTTATGCTATGATTCATGAACTTGTATTGTTCAAATCATTAATACACATTTACTTAGAACGTTGAAATTGGGATTGCATGTGAGAACCCATAGTTTTATGACACCATGTCACGTTGGTGTGGTTATGTCGGTGTGAAGTTGCCATTTTTGTTGCATGTGGAACGTTGATCAAACCACCCAATGTTGCTATTGTATTCCTGGCCAAATTTCGTACAAGCGTGACGTCATGACTCTAACCACTTAATGCCATAGACAATCCTGCAATCGGGTCATCAATCTTAATTTACAGCACCAACTTGAAAGATTAAAGTAATGAAGCACACCTAGCATTCCAAGTGTGAATGTTCTGCCAATTTGAATATGGATGTGATATGGTGGGTTTACAACGTGCACAACATGAACTGATTGTCGATCAATGTTGTTGCCTGACGTAAATGTGGGAGTACCAATTTGGTTCGGGAGTGACGTTGTCACCACCTAATGCGAATGTGATGGCCTATATTTGGGACGACATGGCACGTCAAACATCAAGTGTATACATGTAATATAACAACCAGTTAGAAAGTCGAACCAACACTTGTTTTGTCGACTTTTTTTAAACAAATCATTTGAAAGAACAAAGCAATTAAGAACACAAATGTGATTGTTCCATCAAACTTAATACGAATGTCACATGGCCGTTGCGTCACGCCAAATAAGCTGGGGTTACAATATTGGGCATAATGTGATTGGACAACTAAAGCAATCAAGCACATTGTGATATGGTTGTTGCGTCACGCCAACTAAGTTAGTTAGGTTTACAAATTTTGGCACATTGTGAATTGATTGGCAACAAATGTTGTTAGACAAAGTAAATCTGGGAATTCAAATTTGGTAACGGTGTGACAACATCGACGCGTAATGTGAATGTCACAACCATCAATTTAGACGACTTGGATAGTGGATCAATGACTATAATGTGCATTGAAAAAATTGAAAAGGACATCTTGTAGAATACTATGCAAATGTCAGCTCATCATTCTTCATTCATATTAATATTCCTACTAACATTACTAACTGATAAATATCGCCATATCATACCAAACAAGTGCATCAAATATTTATGACTAAACTTTTCCAACATATTATCAAAAATTACGTATGAATCGTAAACCATATCGACAATGCTATCCAAAACAGCCAAAAACACGACAATAACAAAAGATGTTTAACGTCAATTGTAATGTGCCATTCAAATACTAACTACTTGTCAACTTAAACCCAAAAAACACGATGCACACATTCGGTCACCACTAGAAGATTGTTCTAATTGTCAATCGTTATCATCAAATGACCTAGCTGGGTCGTTCACAAATGACTTCACCATCCCGGCTCGCATAGTCTTGGCAGCTCTCCCCTCCCATTGATTTCTCCACTTCAAGGTGACATGTTTCACAAAACAAACTGTGTGAGTGATTTTCTGATCACACTGCCCGTTTAGTAATCAGCTAGAGAGCACCGGCAGAATAGATGACACCTGGCTAACCTGCAACAGAAAGAGAAGATTCCAGCGGTGGTTCGTCCACCCGGGGGCACTTCGACGATCAAGTCAGTATATCTCTCAAAGATAATCAAGTGCTAAATTCACTGCTCAAAGCATAAATTGCGTACCTTAGACCCACGGGGGTGCCTCTCTTTTATAGTTTACTCAATCCTAGTCCTACTAGAAGCCTGATTTCTATGGACTCCCATTCAGTGCTTACTTTGGACTCTACAAGAGATAAGGATAGACTCCCTAAGAATACTATTCTTATCCATCTTGAAGTCTTTCTTCATTCTAGGACTCTTGTCCCTTATCTGTTTATCTCGGACTCCGATATCTTCGGAGACAACCTCGGCATAGCCGAGATCACCTCGGCACAATCGACCAGGACACGTGGCACCTCGGCTGACACGTCGGCGTCACCTTGCCACGTGTTGGTACTCAGAAAATATAACCCCACAACTGCTCCCTAGGTTCTATTACCTCGGTATTTTGAGATGATGGAACCTATATCGGTACTTCCTTCCAGTACGTCGGCTTAAAGTATCTCAGTCGAGATCATCATCATAGGTCGACATGTCTTCTTAAAAGATTAAGAACTTCAAGAGCTCCCTCATGCGTGTGAGCTGTTTATTCATAACAACTCAACCGTTTCCGGCCACGCGTATTTTTCTTACTAGATCGTACCTGACACGCGTCTGTAAATTGAATTATTCTCACGTGCGCCGTCTGACGCATACGTTATTCTAGGTTTCATTTAATGATTTCTTTTGCTGCCGTTTCAAGTTTTATCAAAACTTTTCCCTCTTTTTCGTCTCTTCACTTTGCACTATCAAGTTCTTTCTCTCTCTTGTCTTTCCTCCTGAATCCGCCATTGTGCCAGCTTCGAGCTCTGCAACTGCCTGCATCCCTTCATTCCAGTGAAGCTCTTGCCGCTCTGTTTCTTCTGTAACCGTCGCCTGACTTCGGCGATCCTCTCATCGGCTTCACGTTTTCTAGTAAGCCAGTGTTCCTCTTGTTTTCAATTCCTTGATGCTCTCCATCATTCGTTGCCATTACTGCTTTGTTCAACATTTAATTTTGCGAATCATATATCTGAATGCATTTATTCAATGGCTTTGCTCTTGCCCATGTTTTGAATGTGTACTGTTCACCTCTTTCTTGCATTTTTTCCCGCTGTTCTTGACCTTGTACCCCTTGTACTTTCTATGCTCTTGATAGCCCACCTTTGTTTTTGATTCTAAAACTCGTTCTTGTTTTCTATTTTTTGTGTCTTTTCCAGATTTGTGCTTTCAATCTTTGTTTCCATAGACTTAGGTTTAGGATTTGTCTGTAGAACCCACAATTGAGGAAAAAATTGAAACCTGCACTTACCTAAGTGTTTGCCGAGGTCCCAATAACCCTTTCAAAACATCTTCTGAAACCCAACCTCCTTGATTAAGCCGATATCATGGGTATGTGGAAACATGGGGTAAACACCCCATCCAAACTAGAATACTTTAGACAGGAGTTTGAAATCCCAGCCAACGTCTACCTGAGGTTGGCTGGGGATGATGACTCCATCATGCTTACTGATGACTCCATGCCCTTTCCTGTAGTTGTCTTTATTGAGTGTGGACTTCGGCTTCCACTTAATATCCTTTTTCGTGAGATTCTCCACTATTATAAGTTGAACCCTATGCAACTTGCCATCAATTCTTATCGAGTGATTAATGGTATCATAGCTTTAGCTAAACAGGAAAACGCTAGGATCACCTTAGCCGATATCCAATACTGCTATACCATGTGCAGCCTTAACTTGAAAGAAAAAGGCTACATTTATTACTTTAAGCCGAGGTCCATAGAGTTCAAAATCGTAGCTGACCTCCCAGACTCCAACAAGGGGGCTGGAGACGATTACTTCATTACCTCAGGAAATTGGGATTTTGCCCCAGATGAGGACCTCCATCTCTACCCTCTTCCTCGATCAATTTTAGAGGGCAAGGGTAAGAGCCCAGCGTTAATACTTGGTTGTTTCTTTTCAAGTCCTTAATACTTTACCTGTTTCTAATGTCTGTTTTCCCTTGCAGCTCTCCCTCAGCCACCAAAGAACTTTCACCAATCCTTCATTCCCAGCAAGGATTTGAAGAAACTTTTGGACTTGCCAGTTCAAAAACGGAAGGCGCATCTGCTTCTCAACTTTATTCCAACATACAAGTCAGCTCTACCCGACGTCCCTAGGAAGAAGAAGAAAAGCCTTTCTACACCTTCTGCCACGACTCCACAAACAGCATCCACATCTCGGACTGACCAAGAATCAACCTTTGATCGAGCTGAGCAACCGTCAACCTCGGCTCCATACTTGATTCCAATATCCCAACGCCGCCGTCGACGTCGAACAATTTCTTCTACCGAGATGGGTTGCCCAAAACCAGTTACAAAAGACCTCTTGGCCAGCATTCCTTCTGATGTTGATGCACAACCAACACAAACCCAGCTTCCACCAAAACCAAAACGAACCAAAAAGGCCCAGCCTAAGGCAAAGGTAACTCAGGTCGATTCTGAGGATACCTTACCAATTTCCAAACTGGCTTCCAGTGAAAAGACTGCCTCTGTCCCTGTAAAGAGGTCCGCTGAAACCCTTCCCTCCGAATCCACCAAGTCCAAAAGGCCGAGGTCATCCTCCGGAATGACCTCGGGGTCTAAAAAACCCGATGCCCCCTGGGCCCCCGAAATCACTTTGGAAGATAAGCCTGTTGTGGCTAGTGATAGTGCCGATGACATCAATGTCGGCGTTGCCCTCAGTACTGCACTGCTTCTTCCAGGCGACCTGGAGTGAAATGCCGAGTTCAGTGAGTACGAGAACTACGCCCTGATGCTCCAATGTTCTGTTCAGGTAAGTGTTTTTGCTTAGTACTTTTTCTTTCTTTCTCTTCATTTCACACTTAGAATATTTTCTGATACTTCTGTTTCCTTTCAGGCCATCCAGCATGCCCATTCTTTCTCAATGCAATCTTTTGAGAACCGTGAGAAGCTTGCCGAGAAGAAGAGGGAGGTCTCCACACTTCAGAAAACCAATAAGAGCCTGTAGTCAAAGATGAAGATGCTGGAGGATCAGGCCGAGGTTGCTATCAAAGAGAAGGACAATGCCGAGGAAAAAGTCGGTGCCGCTAAGGCAATAGACAAAGTTCTTCAAGCCCAGTTGAAAAAGGCCGAGGACAAAGTGGCCTAGGCCCAGAAGGAGCTTCAAGATGCCTTGGCCACTAAAGAGGTCAAAATTAAAGATGCCGACGAAAAGGCGTATGCTTAGGGCATGGCCGATGTTACAGAGGCCTACGAAAAGCAAGTCAAGCAAGCATGCAACAAGGGTTTCTCCCTTGGTTGGATGACTTTGCTGAAAAAACTAGATGTCCCTGAGGACTCCGCCCTCAGGAACACTGATGCCCTTCCCCTGCTATTTCCTCAAACTCCACCTCCTAGTCATTCTTATAACGAATCTGATTATAAGGATGAGGCCGAGAAGGAAGTTTTGGTAAGGAAACCAAAAGATGTTGCTGGGACCAAGTCTTCTCCTCAAAATGAGTAAGTCCTAGACTTGACTGAAGATGAGGATGATGAGGAGGTTCTTAAAGATGCTGTGGCTGAGAAGACATCGGCCGTCGTTCCTCTTACCGACAAGAGTGTAGATGAAACTCTTGCAGAAATTGACACCGAGCTCGCGGCGGAGAAGGTGGCCGAGGTTTCTTCTCAACAATCTTCCGAGGTCTTAACCCAAGTTGCTACTGATGCTGAGGAACCTTAATTTTCATGTCTTTTCTTTCCCTTCTTGTACTTTGTTTTTTGAAACAATGTAAGCTTTTCATATGGCCGATGTGTCATCTTTTGTGTAAAAATGCATCTGCTTTCCTTGAATGCTTGAATCTTTATCTTCTTTTTATTGCTTTTGCATGATTCTATACTTAGAATGTTCTGCATGTCTTCAATATACTCTTCCTTGTTTTTGCAACCTTCTCGGTGACATACTACAACTTGTAAATTGCTACAAATTTTAACAGGTGTTAAACAATGATCTCGGTTTAACTTTAACTTGTAAATTGCTACAAATTTTAACAAGTGTTAAACAATGATCTCGGTTTAACTTTAACTTGTAACAAGTGTTAAACAATAATCTCAGTTTAACTTCAACTTGTAAATTGCTACAAATTTCAACAAGTGTTAAACATCATTTATAACTCTCTGCCCCCTAATGTGAACCTGAGTTTCACTTGGGTTCTCATTATTCATGTCTTCCAGAAACCACATTATGCATCTTTATTAGTCATAAGTGTTGAAAAATTCTGCTAAAATTTTATTGATCTTGTCGGTAAAAAACAAGTGACATCTAATGATAGAAAAATTTCAAATTACAAGTGTTCCAGGGTCTTGGCAATGCTTTGCCCTCATTATCTTCAAGCCGATATGCCCTATTGCCCAATACCGAAGTGATTTTGTAGGGTCCTTCCCAGTTTGGGCCAAGCTTGCCGTCCTTGGGATCCTTCTTGTTGTCGACGACTTTTCTCAGGACTAGGTCGCCGACTTGAAATTCTCTTAGATTAACCTTCTTGTTATAAGCTCTGGCAAGCTGTTGCTGGTATGCTGCAAGCTGTATTGCAGCTTTCTCTCTTATTTCTTCTAGAAGATCTAGGTCTCGGGCTAAGAGTACACCATTAGTCCCGTTCTCAACTCCTTGGGTTCTGATCCCTGGGATGCCGATCTCCAATGGAATGACTGCTTCTGTGCCATAAGCCATGGCAAAGGGGGATTCCCCTGTTGATCTTCTCGGCGTAGTCCGATATGCCCAGAGTACATTGGGCAATTCGTCAACCCACTTCCCTTTTGCTGCCTGCAGCCTCTTCTTTATCCCATCCAGTATTACTTTGTTGGATGCTTCTGCTTGTCTATTGCTTTGTGGAAAGCTTGGGGTTGAAAAATAGTTCTTGATCTTGAACTTTGCACAGAAGTTCTTGATCAGCTTACTATCAAATTGAGTTCCATTGTCTGCAACAATTGTTCTTGGAATCCCAAATCTGGTGATGATGTTTCTCCATATGAAGTTCTTGACATCCATATCTCGGATCTTGGCAAGAGGTTCTGCTTCTATCTACTTTGTGAAGTAATCTGTTGCTACCAGCAAGTACTTCCTTTGCCTAGTTGCTTAGGGCAATTGCCCAACGAGATCCATGCCCCATTGGGCAAATGGCCAAGGACTGGATACAGGGTTTAAGTCAGCAGCTGGCTGGTGTATCAAAGGTGCAAACCTTTGGCATTGTTCACACTTCTTCACATAGGCTTCTACATCTTTTTGCATGTAGAGCCACCAATACCCATCGGTAATGGCCCTGTGAGCTAGTGATCTGCCCCCAGCGTGGCTTCCATAAATTCCTTCATGAATTTATATAAAAAATCTTCCACCTGTAGAGGGTGTTCGCACCTTAAAAGGGGTCCAGTGAAGGACCTTCTGTAGAGATGTCCTTCCGCTGTCAGACTGAATCTTGCCGACTTCAATCTGACCTTGTGTGCTTCTTTGTGGTCTTCTGGCAGCTTTCCTTCTTTCAGGAATGCAACAATTGCATCCATCCAGTTTGGTCCTATGTCCACACACATTGCTTCATGCTCTGTGGTCGGCGGTTCTATGCTCGGGCCCGACAAATAGTCAATCATTATTGTCCTTGTTTTTCTAGTTTGTATTGAACTTGCCAGGTTGGCCAACGCGTTGGCGTGGCTGTTATCATCTCGACTAACTTGAAGTAGTCTGCAGTTCTGGAATAAGGCTGCCAACCTGATGACTTTGTTTGCGTAGGCCGACATTCTTTCATCTCGGGCTGCAAACTCGCCCGTTGTCTGATTAACTATCAATTGTGAGTCACAAAAAACTATTACCTCATCTGCTTGTATTGCTGCTGCCAGCTTCAAACCTGCAATGAGTGCTTCATATTCTGCTTCATTGTTTGAGGCCTTGAACCCCAAACGAATCGATTGTTCTAGTATCTCTCCATCTGGAGATATCAGTACTACTCTTGCCCCCGCTCCCTGTCGATTTGAACTCCCATCAACGAATAGTCGAAAGGAGTCGCCGATGTAAATGCTGCAGGGTCTGAGTTTCTCTTCTTTCCTTTGTTCTTTTGTCTTTGGTTGGGCTTCTCCTTGCTTGTTTGGACATCATCTGTATTGGCTCAACGGAGCCCGATGTTCGATGGATTCTGGCGTGAACTCGGCCACGAAGTCGGCCAAAACCTGGCATTTGATTGCAGTTCTGGACCTGTACTCCAGATCATACTGGCCTAGGGCGACTGCCCATCTGGCTATTCTTCCTGTTAAGTCTCCCTGCTGCAATAGAGACTTCAATGGATGCTCTGTCAGTACCACAATTTTATGGGCCTGGAAGTAATGGTTCAACTTCTTTGAAGCCATTACTAGAGCCAGTGCCAATTTCTCTAAGAGTAGACACCTTGTTTCTGCGTCGGCTAGGGTTTTGCTTACATAATAAACAGCCCTTTGCTCCCCTTTTTCTTCTCGGATTAGTACTGCACTTATCGCATGTTCTGACACTACCAAGTACAGGAACAGCTCCTCTCCGGGTTCTAGATTCGAAAGAACTGGAGCTGTGGTTAGGTATTTCTTCAGATCGGCTAATGCTTCTTCGCACTCCTCTGTCCAAAGAAAGTCTGTGGCTTTCTTCACTAATTTGAAGAAAGGTTTGCACTTGTCTGAGCTTCTGCTTATAAACCTGTTCAGGGCTGCGGCCCTTCCAGTTAGCATCTGCACCTGTTTTGCCGACATCGGGCTCTTCAGCTCTAGGATGGCCTTGATCTGATCTAGGCTGGCCTCAATGCCCCTCCTGGTTACCAGGTATCCTAAAAACTTACTCGATCCAACTCCAAATGCACACTTTGATGCATTGAGTCGGAGCCGATATGTTTTAAGGATTTCAAAGACTGCTTTTAGATCGGCGAGATGACCCTCAGACTCCTTGGTCTTAACAACCATGTCATCGATGTAGACTTCTACTGTTCGGCCAATCAGGTGCTTGAACATCTTGGTTACCAATCTTTGGTAAGTGGCTCCTGCGTTTTTCAACCCGAAGGGCATCACTCTATAGTAGTATAGCCCTTTGAGAGTGATAAATGCAGTCTTCTCTTCATCCGCAGGGTTTATAGCTATCTGGTGATACCCTCTGTAGGCATCCAGGAAGCTCATCCTTCCATGCCCCGAAGTGGCATCCACTAGCTGGTCAATCTTGGGTAGAGGGAAGGTGTCTTTGGGACAGGCTTTGTTTAAACTGCTAAAGTCTACGCAGACCCTCCATTTACCATTTTTCTTCTTTACCACCACTGTATTGGATAGCCATGTTGGGTAGTGAACTTCTCTAATGGCCCTAGCCTCCAGAAGTCTGTCTACTTCTTCCTCTACTGCTTCGACGTGCATCAACGTCGGTCTTCTGGCTCTCTGAATTACAGGTTTGGCTGACCTGTCAACATTCAGTTTGTGGCAAGTGACCTCGGGTTCAATGCCAGGCATTTCATAAGGTGTCCAAGCAAACACCTCAATATTTGCTCTCAAAAAGGTTTCCAACTCTTTTTCCTCTTCTTCGGCTAAGCCCGAGCCAAGAAGAAAGAAGCGTTCTTCATCCCCATCCTGGACGAGGATTTTCTTCGGTGCCTCCTCGCTCTTCTCAGCTGGCTCTTTGCCGACGTCTTCTAGGACTTCCACGTCCTCATCTTCAATTTCTGCCTTTTCTGGCTCTCTCATGCTGCAGGTAGACTTCATTGCTGCCATGAAGCAATTCTTTGCCTGCAGCTGATCGCCCCTGACTTCCTCTATCCCATGTTCTGTTGGGAATCGCAATAGTTGATGTAATGTTGAGGGAACTGCCCCCATCACATGCAACCATGGCCTTCCCAAGATGATGTTGTAAGGGGAGGGTGTGTCGATGATGGTGAATTCTGTCTTGATCTTCCTGGTACCAGCTTGCACCTCCAAGTTTACTGCTCCTAGTGGCCATGTCGGCGTTCCATTGAACCCAACCATTGGGCCATTGGATTGTTCCATATCGTCCGAGTGAAGGCCGAGCTCTTTGTAACATCAGACGTACATGATGTCACAAGAGCTGCCTTGGTCAATCAGGATGCGTTTCACTTGGCATTTCCCAACCTGGAGGGATACTACCAAGGCATCATTATGCAGATGCTGGACCATCTCGAGGTCGGCTTCAGTAAAGGTTATCATTGGTCCCTGGCGCTCTTCTGCCCGATGTCTCTTCTCCCCGACTTGGTAGACGTGTTGTAGGTGTTTTACCTTCTGGGTTTCCCCTCTGATTTCGTTCTCGTTGACCTTTGAGTGAATCACATTGACCACCCGAGGTCCTCTTGCCTGAGGTTGCTGTACTGGGGGAGGCGGGGTTGCTGGCGCCTGAGGCAATCTTGCCTATTCTTCTCTTGTTCTGGCCTCATCGACCAGATCTCTCAGATGGCCTTGCCTTACCAAGTCTTCCAGGTGTGCTTTCAGGGCTCTGCAACCTTGAGTCGTGTGCCCCTCTTCATTGTGGTAAGCACAACGCCTGCCAATGTTCCTTCCTATGAATTCCCCCGTTGCCCTTGCTGGTGCTCTGAAATAGGGCTGGTTCCGAATTTGATCCAGGACTTTGTGAATTGGAGTTCGGAACACAGTTGTCAGCCCTCAGTTCTGCTTCTTGCTTGTTTGATCCGTTGTTACCTTGGCCTCGCTTTGGCGAGCCGTTTCCTTTTTCTTGCTTTATTTCCTTAGTCCCCGACGTGTCTTCCTCGGCTCTGGCATACTTCTCGATTCTCACCATGAGCTCTTCCATGCTTTTTGGCAAAGTTTTTGCCAAAGATTTCCGTAGTGGGCAGTTGTCTTTTAGGCCGTTCTTAAATGACACGACCGCTACTTCTTGATTACACTCTGGTATTCGGTTGAATACCTCATAATATCTTTTTGCATAGGCCCTAAGGCCTTCATCCTTACGGATCTTCAGAGCTATCAATGCGTCCACCCTTAATGGCTGCAGCTTGTTTGTCACGAACCTGGCCACAAACATCTCGGCCAGGCCTTCCCAGGTCTTCACGCTTTCCTTTGGTAGTTTATGAAACCAATCTGATGCAATCTCCCCAAAGGATGAGGGGAACACTTTGCAGAGCAACGACTCGTTCCCACTATATAATGCCATTGAGTTCAAATATAATCCAACGTGGAAATTAGGGTCTGACTTACCATCGTATATTTGAAACCTCGGCATACTGAATCTCTTCGGTGGCTCAAACCTGTCCAATTCTACCGAGAATGGTGTCTTTGGGTTATTTGGGGAGGTTACCTCGGCGTTGGCATTCTGTTGCTTCCTCTTGAGGTAATCCCTGAAGTCCTCTTTTGTCCTCCTAGGAGCTCGGCTATCTCCTGCTTTCAGTCTTTTTGGTGCACTACTTTCAGCTTCATGGTGAGTCCTCTTCGACCCCTCTCCATGAGTTGTGTCGAAGCACAGCACCTGCCATTGAACATACCGATGTCCCTCGGGGTCTGCCTCCTTTGTGTGATGCGTCCTCTGTGATTCTTCTCTTCTTGGCTCCCTTCGTCCGACCTCCCTGGAAGGTCGGTGAGAGTGTTTTTCGCTCCCGTTGTGCTGAGGGGCTACGGGGATTGTTCTCTGCCCTCCCTTCTGGGCATTGGCCGCTGGAATCAGCGTGTCCTGCAGTGGGAACGGTGGCTGCATGACGTTATTTTGCATCATGAAATTGACGACCGACTGCAGGTCTGCCAATTTGTTTGCCATCTCTTTCATCTCTTCGTCCCTTCATAGGCACATGTCCTTCCGTACCTGGAGGTCGTCTTCGTTGTAGTAGCCACTTCGATCTGGTTTCTTTGGTGCGGCGCCAGTCTGGTCGACATCTTTCACTCCGTGATTCTGGTCATGAGTCTCTGCGTGGCATTCGTCTCCTGTGACATCAAGGTCAATAGGTCTCCCACTCCTAGCAGGAGTGTCGTCCCCAATCTTTTCTTGCTGTCCGTTACTGGCCATCTATCCTTCTTCCAAGCTTCCCACAGACGGCGCCAAATTGTGTGAGTGATTTTCTGATCACACTGCCCGTTTAGTAATCAGCTAGAGAGCACCGGCAGAATAGATGACACCTGGCTAACCTGCAACAGAAAGAGAAGATTCCGGCGGTGGTTCGTCCACCCGGGGGCACTCCGACGATCAAGTCAGTATATCTCTCAAAGATAATCAAATGCTAAATTCACTGCTCAAAGCATAAATTGCGTACCTTAGACCTACGGGGGTGCCTCTCTTTTATAGTTTACTCAATCCTAGTCCTACTAGAAGCTTGACTTCTATGGACTCCTATTCAGTGCTTACTTTGGACTCTACAAGAGATAAGGATAGACTCCCTAAGAATACTATTCTTATCCATCTTGAAGTCTTTCTTCATTCTAGGACTCTTGTCCCTTATCTGTTTATCTCGGACTCCGATATCTTCGGAGACAACCTCGGCATAGCCGAGATCACCTCGGCACAATCGACCAGGACACGTGGCACCTCGGCTGACACGTCGGCGTCACCTTGCTACGTGTTGGTACTCAGAAAATATAAGCCCACACAAACACGTAACAATATACCCATATACCTACACACGTTTGTGCGTGTGACACTTAAGTACTCAACGTAAACGTGAATAATGTGACACATTCAAATTTATTGAATAATGTGACAAATGTGCTACGTGAAGGTTGACGTATAACACACTACGGATACGAATGTGACACCATAAAATGGGAACTTGAACTTACAACCACAACCCAAAAATCGAGTTATTTGTATTATTCGACTCATTGTGACAATTATCAAATAGTCTCATAAATTCATATTCACATTCAGATTCAGAAATCTTAAACTACATAAAACAAGGACGTGGCGCTAGCCACATTTGACAACTTACCCACCATGTTACAGATCACCATTCAAACCTAAACATCACGAAATAGACCCCATATTCGACAGCACAACAACAAATCACACACAAAATACACAAAATCGACAACCTACGTAACCCCCGTCTGAAAACATTAACAAATAATTCACAGAATACACCAAATCAACAATCCACACATATATACTGACATCTTCAAATTAAAAACTATCAAAACCTAAAATAGTCATAAAACTCACAAAATATACAACTCACATTACAGCTTTTGACCAATACAAACCGAAAATGTCAACAATCCCATATTCACATAAACTTTAGTTATGGGTTGTTAACCAAAATCAAAGGAATCAACATTACAAAACAGGGGAAAAGTCACATTTACATTTCGGGGCCATCAGTTGTCATCGTTCATTGGAGACGCAATTCCGAGCCCACCGTTCCATCGTACCTCGTCGTCAAATTGCACTGCCGTTTTCTCTTGTTGGTGGCTTTCCAAATTTTGTGTAATGAAGCTACCCTTTACATTAGTCTAATGAGACAAAACATATATAATATATCTTGTTTCCCAAAGAATAGCCTAATCAAAGTTGGAATCACTAAACATAACGTGAATTTTGAAATTCAAACTCACATCCATATAGATATGATCATGATCTATGGTAACATTCAATTTTCTATATATGATTTTGTCATTATTTATTATATTAACAAATAATATTGAAGATAAATGTATCAATAAATTTTTCACGGAACTTATAAAAACATAAATTTTTTTCTAGAACCATATATAGCATAAGTCTCTATATTAGGACTTATAAATAATTTTCCCTTACAATAAAAAGTCCAAACCGACCCTTAGTGGTCCCGTCTCTTGGTTATCTATAAATAAAGCTTATGACCGTGGTTAGAGAAGGGTGGGTTGGGGAACTTCCCTGATAAGTAATTCTCAGAAAATGGCCGAACCAGATGGATATAGCCCTTTTGATATAGAAGGAACACTAGCAGCAGATTTCCCTGACGATTTCAAGGAGTATGTGGATACTCAACTGAACTGCTGCCCAGTGGGGTATGAATATACTGGTAAAGATATCTTCTGTGGATGGGTTTTCTGGAGCCGAGAAGACGACCAATTCGAACATCCTCCGATTCTCTTTCCAGGTGAGTGGACTTTTATGTCTCTTCTCTTTCTTCTGCTTCTCCCTCCTTTGAATATGGGTTTTATATATTTAATTTGTAATTGGAGTTTAATTTATAAGTCAATTTTAAATCAACACAGATACCTACTACCTGCTTTTCAAATCTCACTTCTCGCCTCGAATTTTGTTTTGTTTGTTTTTTTTAAATTGTTTATCAGATATTTTGGATTTTAAAAAGAAGATCAAAGATGTCCTTCGAAATTGTGTAGTCGATTTCTTTGACTCTCCAATACTATATCAATTTTGGGCACCCACAAGGACAATGGAGGGCCGGTCTTATCTTACAACTCAAAACCAACCTTTCGCTCTTTCTACATTTGATATAAGAATTGATGATGTGGAAGGATTTTCTGGGTATAGGATGATCTCTAAGGACTATAAATTTTACATGGATAGAGAGAGTTCTGATGAACAACTTGGGGTTCCTGGCCGTGTTTTCAAGCATGGATTTCCCGAATTCACTTCTAATGTAGAATATTACTCTATCAAAGAGTATCCATTGCGCGACCATGCTTTACGTTGCCAAGTTAAACTATCTTGGGCTATCCCCCTGTTTGATCTTTCTACCCACTTATGTGTTGGTGTAATTGAGATAGTTTCAACAACGCCCTCAACGGAATATCCATCATTCCTTGACCCTGATTGGCGGAAATTCCATAATTATTGGAAGGTTGGTCCCCCAACTCACAAATTGGCATTTTGTTTTGTCTTTCTAATCTTGGTTGATTCATTCCTTTCTTATATGTATGCAGAATTGTGCTCCTTGGATAATTTAATCTTTTTTTTTATAAACAATATCAAAAAAAAAGAAGAAGATGAGAAGTGTGTTTTTAATAGGGTAAATTACAAAAATATAAGTTTAGTTTCGTTTGCGATGTGGGTTGTCTTTTTGATTTTTTAGTTAAAATAGTCTCGTTTGAGATAGGTTTTTTAATTTTTTTTTGACTTTGATAAGAGAAAAAATAATGTGATTATGGTTTGGATGTGATAATTTTTAGCTCCTGGTTTAAAAAACCTATTTTGTCTTTTTGTGACTATTTTTGTCCCAACCCATCCCTAACCCACATGCCAAACCAATACTTTGTTTAAAATACAAATTGACTCATGTGATTCTGCAAAAATATATAATGCCTCTTCAAATTTCTAATTGTATAACAAATGACTTCATTTTATTAATAAATCATCAACGACTGTGTGGTATTTGGCTCGTTGGACCTACTAATCAGGCAAACCAACAATTTTTTCCTTTAATGTTTTAGTTTGTGCATGTTTGATCCTATTACAATGGAACATGGCTACGTGCTCCTCATGTGTCTATTCAGCAAAAAATTCAATTTTTTAGACTAACCAAACACAAATTACAAAGATTAAAGCGCTAATCTTTTGAAATCGAAATTAATTGAACTACAAATGATGAAGCTAGATGGACCATTAGCACAACTATTATTTGTTCATTTTTTTTTCATCTTGTCAGTGTCGAATGGCATGTGAGGAGTATGTAATTGCGGTATTTCCTCACGGTTGTTATCAATATCAATGTGACACAAAATGTAAAATTAAAGGGTAAATTGTTATAATTAAAATTATAAGATCCAAAAGATACAATGAATAAACTATTGAATTGAGGATAAGATAGTGTGTTGTTATCTTCTCAACATGAGCTTCTATGGTAGAAAGAAAGAAAGCAAAGCAAAACGTCAAGTCGTATTTTTTTATTGCATTCCGTGCCCATTTAGCTGTGACTGAATTGTTTTTCCATTATAGAGTCTCTTTCCTTGGCAAACAAATAGTCTACATTTCGAAGTGTACAAGATTCCTTAGTCGCATCTTTCCATTCCCCTGCAGGAGGTAGGTCTGGAATCTTCAATTTCAGTTGCCGACCATGGCAAGGAAAGTGTAAGTGGTACACTGTAATGTAATGTCAAATTTGGTATTTTATTTTATTTTTTAAATTAATATGATGAGGAATATCTTCTGACAATACTTGGACATGACAATACTTTTCAACCAGTTTCAGAATGTGAAAAAAAGTGAAGCCTTAGATGAAATCACCAAGGTGTTGGAAGTTGTGCGTGAAGTTCATGGTTTACATTTTGCTCAAGTATGGGCCCCGTGCAGGGTAGACTGGAGATGCAGGGCACTGGTTAAGGGTGACATCTTCCATGTGATGCTCAAATTTGATGAAGTTGACTGCTACAGACTACTCGGTATGGTCAATGTTGAACTTCACTTAAGAAAGGGGCAAGGAGTTGTTGGGAGAGCATTCTACTCCCCTAATGTATTATTGTGCAAGGATGTAACCCAACTTAGCATAATTGACTACCCATTGGCACACTATGCACGAGATCATAAATTAGGTTGTTGTTTCGCAATATGCTTGCAAAGTAGTTGCACCGGAAATGACGTTTACGTGTTAGAGTGCTTTATGCAGCCAAGCAACAAAGACTACTATGCTAATCAACAGACTGGATTGAGGAAAATATTGGAAACCATGAAGAAAAATTTTCTTACTTTTAAGCTTGCTTCCGGTGAAGAACTTGGGGGACATTTATATATTGAAGAAATTCCTTTTCAGAACAGTGAGAAACTTGATTCTGTTCAAATGTCCCAGACTACTAAATCTTTATCTAGGCTGGAGCCCTTACAAAGTGGAGGAGAGATGTCACAACTGGATTTATCGAATCAACAATCAATGGATGCATTAAACAATGGAAGCAATGTTGTAAGTGCCGAAAGAAGCAACATTGATGTTACCTGTTTACAGGAGAAAGGCAAAACAAAGAGGCCAAAAAGAGTGCACAATAAAATTGGAGTTAAAATTGAAATTCCTTTAGATGATATCCTACAAAATTCGAAGAAGAGCATCGAGGTTGCTGCAGATAACCTCCAAGGTATCTGCACTTTTAACAAATTAAAATAGAATATTGCTTGTGATTTTACTTATTATTTTCAACTTGACATTCTTCTCGTAAAGAAATATTTGACATTTTGCACTAACAAACATAAAGTTGTGTCTCTTAGCTAGATTCTTCCTTTTGCAGTTAGCCGATCTACACTAAAGCGTGTTTGTAGGGGTTATGGTTTCCCGAGGTGGCCACCACGCAAGAAGAACATCGTTGGTTCCTCTCAACCTAGTGAATCTTCCCCGGGTGTTGATCATCAACAAATACCACAATTAAGTTATGATCAGCCTTTTAGTCAAGCCTCGGCTATTGTTGTTCATGCAAACCCATGTACTACAGTGATCCGAGATGCAAATATTGTGACCGTGAAGGCAAAATATATCAATGATATTATAATAAAGTTTCCGTTGTCTTTGTCATCGGGACTAGTTGAGTTGCAGAAGCAAATCGCCAATAGACTGCACTTAGAGGATGGAACATATTATGTCAAGTACAAAGATGAGGATGATGACTTAATTGTAATAGCTTGTGATCAGGACTTGCAAGATTATATAAGCAGTTCTACATCGCCTGGCAGCACTACCATCATGGTATTCATTGTTCCAAAGTAGTCAATTATCACTGACCAACTTGAATCATCTGTGTTTTTTTTGTTGCTGCTGTATCTTCTTTTGTTCTATCTTTTGATTCCAAAGATAGTTGTTGGACGATCATGCCTTGTTTGTTCTGTTTCAGGAAGGTTGGTAGTGTTTTGGGTTTTTCCGTTTTCTCTTGGCAGTTGGATTCTGGCCAACTCTTGCATTCTCCCCTTTTGTAATGTTGTATTAGCATTAATAAAATGTTACTTTCTTTGCTGATAAAAAAAAAAGAAAAAAAAGAAGTTCACTTCATCAGAACAAACCTCAAATGATGCAGTTATTTCCTGTTTGTATGGAAAATGCACAATAGCAGAAGTGTTCATTGAGTTGGCATGTCAAGCAATTGACCCCATCATCTTCATTTTCACCTTTTATAGCTGGGACAGAAATGAAAGGCGGGATACAAAAGCCCTATAAAAATTCGAACTCAATTAAATGCAAAGGCAAAAAACATACTATGAAACACAAGTAATTCAAATTAATTATGGTCAAAGCTTGTAAAAAAATTAAAAGTAAATTATACTTACCACTCTTGAGATTTGGAGAAAATACAATAAATCTTACAAGTTTGGTATTATTACACTGGACTCTTTTATGGTTTTAATTCATATCTCTTTTAGCTTCCTTTTCATCAGAAATTCGTTAATCGTATAAATGAAAGAATGTTGTTTTCATATCTCTTACATTAAAATGTATATTTCATCTTAGGTATCTTTTTGTTTTCATAACATCTCCATTAATTTTGGTTTCTTTACCAAAAAGGAAATCAATGTAATTATTTTAAAACCTCCAAACTTCAAGGAAGGTCAGTGTAATTTATCCAAAAATTAAATTAGAGTTAGAGATTGTAAAAAAAAATTCAATTTAAAAAAAAAACAATATTTAAATTAAAAATAACATTTAATATTACAAACTATCCATAAAAAATCCAACACCTCTCACTCAAAAATAAATGTTCACAACTTGAATAGAGTACCACTGTTAATAAAAAAAATGCCATGCATCATGAAAATATATTCTAAATTTTATTCCAAAAAGTGAGTGATTGTATTGTGTGGATTTAAAATTAGTGAGATGTGGATCACAGTTATAATGAATGTGGTGCATTGATTCACTTTTCTAAGTAATTTTATGAGTTTGTAGTAGTGTTGTATATTAATTATATAGGATCTTGTATTACAGTAATATATATCTATATATATAAGCGCTTACTTGCTTGAGGTTTGTATTTTTTTTTCCGATTTTGCCCTTTTGATTGGAATTATTTACTATTAGAGACTTGCACTTTAATTTTCTCATTTTGCCCTTTTATTTTATGTTATTTACCAATATTGGTGATACTAATTTGGATGAAAGTTTTTTTTTGTAATTATGCAAAGATTCTTGGTCAGTTATGAAACATAAATATTTTGATTTTGGATAAATTATAAATACACTCCTGAGAATTTTGCCATTTTATTTTGCATAATTTACTAATTATAGCCTATAATTTGACTTTCCCATTTTACCCTTTTCCTTGGTAATATTTACCAATATTGGTGGTACTAATTTGAGTGAAAGGTCTTTCGTAATAATGTATAGATTCTTGGTCAGGTATGAAACATAAATATTTCGATTTTGGATAAATTATAAATACACCCCTGAAGTTTGTTTAAAATATAAAATTCCCTTACAATATTAAAAATTACAACTATTGCTTATTAGAATCTTTAATTTAACAGAATAAATAGAAAAAAAAAATTGTAAAATAATAATAATAATAATTTGAATAAAATATGAAAAAATTTACTAAAACAAATGAAAATTCATCTAACAATAATTTTTAAAAAATCAAACAAAACAAAATGATTTGTTATAAGATTTGCATTTTGGAAATATAAATTTATCACAAAAATAGCCTGTGCCTTGCACGGGTCTAAAAATATTTTTTTACAAATGAAACCAAAACAAAATTTAACGGTGATACCATATGATCATTGGCGTATAATATCACTATTCAATTATTCCATTCTAATAAAAAATAACAACAAAAAATCTACTCATTTGAACTAAATTTTATCTCATCTATTTATTCCATAATTGTACCTTATAATAGAAATTAAAATTTCTATCATATATTTAATCATTTATTCTATTCAATTTTGCAAGAAACTACTCTTATTTTTGGATAAACAGTTCAGGTTGTAGAATGGAATGAAGTGCAATGGAACGAAATGAAATGATTATTTTTTTTAAAATTTTTTTATGGAATAATTATTATTTCTTTTACAATGCATTTTTTATTATTTTTTGAATGAATCAAATATAAAATAAATATTTTAAAAAAAATGTCATATTATTCTATTTCATTTAGTAAACCCAATAAAATATTAGAGTCAAAGGTCATACAAGGCACCGGCCTTTTACACTAGTGTGTATATATATATATGTCTTTGTCATTGCACTTTTTCTTTTTTTTTTTTCCTTAATACATGACAATCATAAAATGAACCACAAAGCAAATGGCAAAAACATATAAATTTGGTTTAAATGTGAAATGTCACTATGTTAGAGCATCTTCAATTATTTTACCTATCTAAAAGTTATTGTAGAAGGTGAAATTATCTCCACAGGAAAACAAGATGATGTGTCTCTCCCTTTTACTCTGTAAATAGAAACTAAATGTCAGTGATTGCCCCTGACCTAGTTTGGTCGAGAGGACCCTCCCCATCAAGTCAGTATATTGATTGGCTATGGAGAAAGATATGTGTAAACTATATTCAAAAGAGGTTTCTTGGATTACGTCTTGTCCGTCCTTTGTGCTTTACCTATTGACCCTTTTATAGTTATTTGGCTTAAATCTTGTTCGTCTGTTTACCTTTTGATCGGAGGTTTTGCCTTTGTCTGGCAATGATCAGTCCAATGTCAAGTTGCTTTAACCCTTGATTGTTAGATCCTTACCATATAAATGGCTAAGATTATATCAGATGCTCGTGGCCAACTTGCTTGGCATCATGGCCGTGAGATGATTTTGATTGGACGACTTTACCTTCAACTAGGCCTAGCCTACATCTCTGAATTTCTTGACATATATTCTCCTCCATCGGATTGAAGCTTAATCCAACGACCTTCCTTTCTCTGCAAATCCTTCTTCTAGAATGACATCTTTTTGTTCAATTGCCCTTCACACACTTGAGTTTGGACCAACCTATTACCAGCTGTCTTTTATGGGCTTAAGGAATTATTTTGGACTTCTCTCTCTTTTTGGGCTGATGTCAATGAATTTGGGTCTGGGCTCATATTTTTTCCCTCCACAATTACTATAATGTATATATTTCATTTTGTCTATCTACTTTTTCATATTTTCACTCCAATCGTGCTTTTTTATTTAGTTATTCATCTAAATATTAATCACTTTATGGAATATCACATTAGCAATAAAGATGGAGGAAAAAAATCATAAGGGTAAAAAATATTTTGCCTAGCCTTTGAAAGTTAGTTACATTTAGCTAGTGAATGTGAGTTAAGGCAAATGCCTAATCATAAATCTAATGCATTGGAGTTTAAACAAATAAATTATACTATGCATTTTAACTAACAGATTTTATATGCCTAGTGAGTTAGAGATGCTCTTAAGAGTAACTCCAAAGCTGTTAAGAAAAATGCCTTGTAAAAGCACACAGAAAAAATACTCCCTTTTTTGCCTAATTAGCCTAGCCAGTGTGTATTCCAACTATACTCTTTATTTTAGCTAACCAATCAAATTAACTTAACTAATTTTAACAAATAAAAAATACTATAAATATAAATAAAAAATACAATCTTTTTTATGACATATTGCATATGCACCTAGTGTTGACATTGTTATTGATGTAGCATTTACAAATATTTATTTTTTTAAAATATATTATTAAATTAATTTTCTAAATAATATTTTTACACGATTGTATTTTTAAATGATCATATTTTTTCAATGATAATATTTTCAAATGATCAAATGGGTTGGAGTAAAAAAAATAGCAAATATGGAGCAAGTAGAGATGCATCAAAAATGGATGTAGCAAGCAGATATGAGCAAAATGGTAGGAAGACAATTTGCCTAGTAATAGACGCCAACTATTTGTGAAGAGTCAACATTTATTTATTTGTAAATACTGTTATTTGTACATATTTATTTGTTGTGTCAAACCTCTATAGCGTTTCTGCTTTAGACCCAACCCATTTGATGTTTTAGATCTGGGTTTCATTGTCTTATACAGTTATTCATGTCTTGGTTCCCCTTGTCTCTCTTTGAGTTTGGCTTTTAAGACATGTTGGTTACGTTTAGAACAGGTTGGTAGCTTGTTTTTTAAGTTGTTGATGCCCAGGCTCGAGCGATACTTTTTGCGCTCGAGCGGTCTTTGTGAACCTCCAGTACTTTTGCAGGCCTGCAAAAATACTTGGAGTTTGTATTCTTCGCTCGAGCGAAGATTCTTGAGCTCGAGTGATGGTTTTCTGTCTGTAAAATTTTTAGGAGATTATATTCTGCACTCGAGCGAAGATTCTTGCGCTCGAGTGGAACAACTTATTGTGTCTAGTTGCTTGAGCGACACTTCTTGCGCTCGAGCGATCTATGCATATATCAATTCATAAACAACCATTTTTTATTCACTTTTTCATCTTTCTCTCTCTTTAAACATTTCAAAATCGTAATTTCTCTCTCTCTCTCTAAAACTCATCTATTTCCCTTGAATACACCTAGATCCGTCGATCTTTTCACCAGTGTCCCTTCGTTAAAAAGGTAGAGCTTGACGAGAGTTTCGTTCTAACTGGAGCAAAGTTGATTTTTGGCGTCTTTGAGTTTCCTACACCCTCTCTATTGTCTTCAAAGCTTGAGGTATGGATATCTCCATACTTTATATGAGTTTTAACTTAGTTATTTGTTATTTCTAAACAATATTGAGATTTTGAAATATTTGGAACAATCTAGGGTTTTGGGTAAAAATCAAAAGAGAGTTTTTCTTCAAATGGATCCTTGAAAATGATTTTGATATGGAAGATAATGTTGAGTTAGGAATAAATAGTTGATTTTGATATTTAGGATTAATTTTGGAACGGAAAGGGATTTTGCCCTAAATGCCTCAAATGTTGAATTTATATAAATTATGAGATTGATATTGAAATCGTGAAATCAGATTGATGTTGATGACGATAGTGGAGTTAGATATGTATTATCACTCACTTCTTGAAAAATTGGAGAGTTTATGGATAATTGTTTATCTATTTATAAATATCTATTTTGGGCTATCGGTAGAGGATAGTTATGAATGTTGTAGAAATTGCATGTGAATTAGGAGAATTGATACTATTTTCTCATTCATTTGCATTAAACATTATCTCACGCTTATACATTTGAAATGTTTATTGTTTTGAAAAAAATGGGTGAATCTGGGAAACATGTATTGTAATGTTGAAATAAGTTGGCTTGAGTGTCCATGGTGAAAGTCCTAAAAACCGTGCTTATACAGGGGTGTCAATCTCGTGGACGAAATTTTCGTGAAATGGTAATAGTAGTGCTTGTATAGCGTACTTTTACATGGGTCCCAGTTTACGGTTTCCTTCGGATGAAATTTTTGGGAAAGGTTGTACTGTTTTAAAATTCCCAAAGTGTGATTCACTGCCCTATCTTTTATTCCAAAGAAAGCTTTTTATGATATTATTATGGCATTGTATAATTTTGGAAAGAGATATAAAAAATGTCTTGACACGAGTATTGCATATGCATTCACCTCATAGCTTTGTTATGATTCATATACTGTATTGGATTAATTCTACTGGGTTTTGGCTCATCCTACGTGAGAAAAACATTTCAGGTGCTGATGATATGCCTCCGCCAAGGCAATAGCTTGGGAGGACTTGGAGCGAAAGTTTCTTTTGTGTATTTACTGTATTTATTTTGTACAAGTCAAGGGCTTTAACGGTATTGGACTAAGTCTACTTTTGTTGTACCCAAGCGTTGTTTTCGAAAGATGTAATCATTTAGGGCATTTCTTATTTGTCTAACTTTCATTTTGTCTTTTTATTATATCACTCTTTTGTAAAGCTTAATTGTAAATCAATAAAAGATAACTACTTTGTCATTGTGATCACTTATTGATGTTGAGTATGAGTTATAGTAATTATTTCGGGGCGTTACAACCTCTTTGTTTATAAATTTAAAATATTTGAATAATTTATTCTCATCTTTACTTCTATATATTTATTTGTCATGGAAGACTTAATTTTACCACAATAATTCATAACAAAACTATAATGAGTCATAATTGTTTTTATCTCAATAATTGATATAATATTTACCATAATCATAATGGTGTTGGAGCATGTGTAAAGATAAAATTCCACATCGAATAAAGAACAAAATAATTGGGTCTTAATATACATTAGATAAGCTCTCCACTTGTAGGCTTAAGCTTTTAAGTGGGTATGAGTTCCAAATAATGTATATTGGGCCTTGATGTGGCATCTGTGAACTCTAGAGTTTCTTCTTATGGGATTAGGCCGGTATTGTTATGCGCTTGTAGGCTTTCTAATTCCCTAACAGCTGGTATAAGAGCCGATGGTAAATGATCTATGGGCAAACTCTCCTAAAGTATGGATATTAGTGGATTTGAGCTTGTACAGAAAACTCTTAGTGGAGCAAGAAAAATTAATGATAACTCTTGATAGAGCAAAGAAAATTTCTGGTGCACGTGACAAAGTTGGACCGCGACAAGGTACCTCTTAATGGAGTATGGTGGCTTAAGATGGAGTATGTACGGATGGCCCAAGCTGGACTCAATGTTGGAGAGTTATAGATCAAGATTAAGGAGAGTGCGTATGATCTATGATAAACCTACCGATGATAGATCAAACTCGAAGGGAGTAAGGCGAGACCCGATGTTTGGTTCACTCATAAGGGGAAGATTGCTGGAGCATGTGTGAAAGTAAAGTCTCACATCGAATAAAAAATAAAATAGATGGACCTTAATATACATTAGATGAACTCTTCACTTATAGGCATAAATTTTTAAGTGGGTATGAGTTTCAAATAATATCTATTAGGTCTTAAATAATGTGTATTGGGTCTTAATGTGGGACTCTATAGTTTTTCCTTAATAAATTGAGCCGATATTATTGTGCGCTTGTAGGCTCTGTAATTCCCTAACAACTTGTTCCAATATAAATATAATGGTTCATAATCAAGACTTTTTTTTTTTTTTTCGATATTTATTTTATGGTACACAATTTCATAATATAATCATAATAATTCAAAATTAATATCACAAAAAGTTGTAACTTTTTTTTAAAATTATTGTTTTATAGTAGATAAACTAGTAGGTGATACATGCAATGCATATGAATTTATTTTTAAAATGAAAAATTAATTTTTGAGCCTTAATACTTTATGTATAGAAAATTTTAACAATTGAAAGTCAAATATAAACGGATTTGATAATGACTGATGAAATTTTTTATCACTGTGTATGTGATCTTATGTAAAAGTCTCATAAAAATAATTTCTTTTAAAGTTTAAAAAAAAAAGAAAAAAAAAGTGTATTCTCAACCTGAAATCAAACCGTTATTTGTATAAATCAAAATTTCCAAAAATCATGAATTCCATTTGTACTAAAATATTTTTTTTCTAAAAAAAAATAATAATAAAAACAAATGAAAATTCTATAATATACAAATTATGACTTGATTATAACTCATGGTATATTATTTTGGTTATTAATCGAAAAGGTCTTTGCTAATTTCTTATTCTTTGGTTATGTCTAAAATGGTGCATCGGGTCTTTAATTATAGTTCAAATGATGTTTGATTATGATATATTATAATACGTTTATATGACCATATTTAAGTATTTTATTACACCAAAAAATGCTTAAGGCAGGTTGATTCAAAGGTAAGATTTATATTTATATCAGTAAAATTGTAAGAGCTATTCATATTGATTCATAAAAAATTACAAATTCAAATAATAAAAGTGTTCTCAAAGGGAATTAGGCACAAAATCTCTATAACCTTAATAATTTTAGTTCTCAAACAGGTTCTGATTATTATGTGACACATCATAATAATCATAAATTTTTAATTCTAGCCAAATTATTTCTGCATATTTTTTCTAGTAGAGCTGATGAAGGTATATTATCAGTAATATTATAAATTCAAAATTTTTATTTAAAAATTATTCGAGAAACGTTAATAGGTGCCTTAAATATACACAATCATTTTTAATAAATCATTATTCTTTAAAATAATACTCCACACTATTATTATCATTTGACCCTTGTCAATTTATCTTCTAAAAACTTAATAAAAAAAAGTATTGAGTTCCATTATTTTAATCAATCAATATCAAATTGGACGCTATACGTGTATGTAAATCACTTCTAGAAATATGATGTCTAACATAAAACCACAATGGAGTTAATTTTAATTAATGTAATGATATTTTATATTATGATATGTCTTACAAAAGAATAATATTAATTTTAATGTAAAATAAAAATTTAATTATAATTATTTATTTTAATAATCTTAATCTTATCGTTCTATAAAAGTGTTACTTGAATACTTATATATAATAAATTTAGTTAAATTATTATTTTTTAATTTGATAATTTTAGTTCTATTGTGCTATAAAAGTATAATTATCATATAATGATTTTATATGATATATATTAAATCATAAGATAGTAAAATAAACACTCATTTTGATATAAAAAATAATAGTTAAATTAGAAAGAGAATTAGTAATATAAAACTAAAAGTGATTCTAATTATTTATTTATTTATATTTTCATATTTATTTGGAAAATAAAAATATGTAGAAATAAAACTAATCAAAATTTATTTAAAAGATTAAATATAAATATGTCGTGATTGGATTAAGAAGAAAATACATAAATTAATTATGTAGAGTATTGAGTTTTTCTTTAATATTATTTTTAAATTATTCATACATATTGTATATAGGTATATAAAATTTAAATTAAATATAAATGTTTTGTAATAAATAAATTCATGTTAAATAAAAAATTAAATATAAATTAATATTAAGACATCAATAAGATAGACAAAAAATAAAAAATATAAAAAGAAATTAATTTGATCCGTGTGATACACATAATTAAGTACATTCTGTCTTATTTATTTATTTGTATATTGAGATAATTTTTTTTTCTAAATATCATAATAATTAAATTATAATTATATATGAAAAATAAGTTTTTTCTGAAACAAAGTCCATATAAAATTGGTTATTATAATTAAAATTAAATTTGTGTAGAACTTTATATGTAAATGAAAAATGCATGTTGATGTGGCCTTTTAAGGGAAAAAAAAGAAAAAAAAAAGAAAAGAAGGTAAACCTTTAGAATATGCCACATAAGAAAGGAAAAAAACTCTACTTTTATATTTAGGATAAATTACAAATACACCCTCTGAAGTTTCATTAAAATATTAATCGCCCCCTGTGGTTTTGAAAATAACATTCTAGCCCATAAGGTTTCTAATTTCATAACAAATCACCCATTTTATTAATAAATCATCAAGTTAATTAACAGTTTTAATGATTTTAGAAATATGTTTCAATTAATAATTTAGGTAATTTTATTATTGTATAGGAGAGCAATTATGAATTTCATTTTTTTAATTAATTCTGTTAAATAAAAAATACTAACAAGGAGGTATTTGTAATTTTCCAAACCATAGGGGACAATCTGTACTTTAAGCAAACCTCAAGGGGCGTATTTGTAATTTACCCTTATATTTATATACTAGTAGGTGACTCGTGCGATGCACGAGAATTTATTTTTAAAATGAGAAATTGATTTTGAGTTTTAATACTTTGTTTAGAAAATTTTAGTAATTGAAAGCCAAATAGAAAAAGATTTGCTAATGGTTGATGAAAATTTTTGTCACTGTGTGTGTGATGTAAAAGGCTCATAAAAACAATTATTTTTTCAAAGTTTAAAAAAAAAACATTTATTCTCAACTTGAAATCAAATTTTCATTTGTGTCAATTAAATTTATCAAAAATCATGAATTCCACTTGTATGAATATATATATATATTTGAAAAAAACAATAAAAATAACAGAAAATTCTATAATATACAAATTATGACTTAGTTCACTACAGAAAAATACACCTTCGGCGAGTAAAAATGCCGACTAAAAATGTAACGCTCTCAAAATAAACCCATAATATCATACATTCATGATAAAGAAAAGGGATCTCATATTATAATCATCAGAGTATTCTTACAAAAAGTATTACATGTTGACGACAAAAGTAAATGCCCTATAGGCTTACAACTTTCCAAGTCAACACTTGGTTACGAAAGAAGAGAGTACTAACTCTACACAAAAGAAGCCCTTGGCTTAATATACATGTAATACAACAAAAATTAACAAAAAAAGAGTCTTTAACTCCCACGACAATCCATGCTAAGATCTCGGGGGCGGCATAATACCTAAACCTGAAAATGATGTCCCATATAAGGTGAGCCACAGCCTAGTAGAAATATTCTAAACCAACTATAAACAATGACTAAAATAATAGCATTCGATAGGTGGTCCACACTTATATTCCAACTTATATCATATTACAGTTTCATGACAGTCATGCCCATGTTACAATTCCTTTTTCATTTCTTATTCAACTTTAAGTTCGAAAACAAGGCTCAGAACTTGGCCAAACAATTTAATGAGATTATAACTCATCACTAAAATACTTTCGAAATTCATGATGGATACACATTTTGGTGCTGTATCAATAACACATAAAATCACTTCCATACTTCACAAATGATACACATTTTGGTGCTGTATCAATATATCATAGAAACACTTCTATACTTCACAAATGATACACATTGTAGTGCTGTATCAATATCAATCCATTTCCGGTTTAGAAATCCATCCCCCATCTTCCCCTAAACTGTGGAGTACATCCCCCATCTCCTCCCACACAAAACAATATATATAAACAATTATCATATACAAGTTCAACCAATCAATACAAAAATTGATGTATTATACCAACCGCTATATTCGATAGCATATTCATTTGATTAGTTTTAGTTTGCCTAATCATCATGCATTGTCTACAACAATCAAGACTATCCTCCACCGATAACCCAAAGCAGTTATTTCTAAACAGAAAATAAATGCACCAAATGGATAAAATATCAACATTTTGTCTAGGTGAGCAATAAATTAATCCGACTACACCCTTTAATCCCATACCTTTCTAATTTGAATATTTCCTATTCAATTTCTCATTTCCCTAAATTAATTATACAAATTAATTTATCATTAACAATTAGGGCTTGTTCCCATATTCTCAACATCAGCCCTAAGGCTCCATTTCCATCAATGACCCAACATATAATTCCATTTTCCAACACATTACATACATATGGGTTTTAAACTTGAAAACCCCTCTTTTGAAAATTACTCAAGGACCCCAAACTTTCTCAAAATTACCCGACAACCCCCAACATATCAAAATGTCAAAATTTAAAGACAAAGCTCATAAGATAGAGTAGGATATCCCTACCTCGAAGTCAGAGCTCAAACGGGGAAGAAGACCAAACTCAAAGTGCTCCAAACTTTAAACATTTTCGATCAAAATGTAGCCCTCAACGATCAACACATTTTTTACAAAGACACCAAGGGAGTGAATCACTCTAGCTAGATCAAACCCTAGAGAGAAGGGAGATTCTAGAGAGAGGAGCTCTCAAAATCGGTTTTGGGAAAGTAAGAGAGAGAAAGGGAAATGAAAAAGTGATCCAAAAAGGTGAAATTCCGACATGTTATACCAGTCACCCCCGCTCGAGCGTCAGTCACAGACTTACGCTCGAGCGTCAAAAGCGCCGCTCGAGCGTCGATTGCACACTTCCAGAAGTTTTGCAGACATGGTCCCCGCTCGAGCGTCAAACTCCCCGCTCGAGCGTAGGAACAAAAACAAAGGGTCACGCTCGAGCGTCAAAACTCCCGTTCGAGCGTTTGAAGACCTGCAGACAAAAGTACTGGGAGATGGAAATTTACGCTCGAGCGTCAAAACTCTCGCCCGAGCGGAGAAGCAACAACGAAGGGCCCGCTTGAGTGTCAAAAGCCCTGTTCGAGCGTGAAGGCCAAAATCTGAGCATCGACCAATGGTTCCAAAGCACAACCAACGTATTTCAAACCTGCCCAACACAACCCAAGACTCAAATACAAAGAGTAAGGGAAGGAAATGAGAATGAGACAACAACACAACCACGAAACCAAGTCCGAAATACAATACACAAAGGAAGGGAAAACCCGGATTGCTATAAAAAAATTTGGTAGGCAAAGGTACAATCTTTAGTTACTAAAAAAATTTGGTCGGCAAATGTACAATCTTTAACTAGTAAAAATAATTTAGTTGGTGTTTATTTTACTTTTGGACTAATTGAGTTTTAGTCATTATAAATAAAGTTTTTGGTGTCTAAAAAAAATTTGATCCCTAAATGTATAAAGTTTTGGCTACTTAAAAATAATTTTGTCGGTATTTATTTTACTTTTGGCTACTACTTGAATTTTAGTCGTTGAAGATAGAGTGTTGGATGACTAAAAAAAATTTGGTCCCAAAATGTACAATCGCGACTAAAAACGAGGCTTAATTAGTGGCCAAAAGTATATTTTTTTGTAGTGATTATAACTCATGGTATATTATTTTGGTTATTAATCGAAAAGGTCTTTGCTAATTTCTTATATTTTTGGTTATATCTAAAGCCGTGCATCGGGTACTTACCCCCCAAAAAAAAAAACCCGTGCATCGGGTCTTTAATTATACTTCAAGTTGTGTTTGATTATGATCTATTATAATACTTTTATATGATAATATTTAAGTATTTTATTATACCAAAAAGTGCTTAAGGTGGGTTGACTCAAAAGTATGATTTATGTTTATATTAGTAAGATCATAAAAGTTATTCACATTGATGCATAAAAAATTACAAATTCAAATCATAAACAGTGTCCTCAAAGGGAATTAGGCACACAATCTCTATAACCTTAATAATTTCTGTTAGGTTTTTTGTAATTGGCAATCTCGTTTGACAAAACTCCATTCAGTTGTAATTTTATTCCCTCTTATGTTTCAGTAAGGATGTGAGTGTTTAGATGCCAATCCAACCCAAATTGTGCCTATATAGAGGAGTTTGTGATCTTAATCCTTTCTTGTTTCGCACTGCCTTTAATCACATCGTTTGAGCGATGAAATGTGCGCTCAAGCTGTCTTCGCGATCTAGATTACAATAAAGTGAATTGTTTGCTCGTTTTAGGGTTTGAGCTGTCCAGTTTTTTAGATAGGAAGAAAAAATAAAGTGTTTTATATTGGGGGGTACTTTATGAGTATTTCCTTGATGATTTAAGAGTGATCAATGGATCCATGAACTTTATATCAACATCATCAAGGGGTTTATTTATTTTCTTTTATTCATAAAATATAGAGTTGTTCTTTGGTGGATTCTAAGAAACTTGGGCTTGAAGCTTTGGTGGATTTCGGAGTGGTTCATTGTCGTGGATTCGACGTCAGTATTGTGGATTCAACATTGAGCAAGACAATTTTGAGATGAAGACGGTGGTAAAAGAGGCACATTGGGGTCAGTTCAATTTGGGCGTGGATTCGCTAGGTAATTGAGAGTACACTTGTGTAATTTTCTTTTTTGTCCTCTTAGTGGATTGTTTTGTGGCTTTGGCCCATGGTTTTTTTTATCACAATTAGAGACTCTCCAATTGTGGTTTTTCCACGTTAAATCGTTGTGTCGATTTGTCTTTGATTTTTTGATTGAGATTGTTATTTACTATTTAAAATTGATACATAATCACAAATTAATATCTCAGGGATTTTCAAAATTTTCAACTGGTATCAGAGCAGGTTGCTCTATTTTTATTTTTTCAAAACTATTGGAGCGAGATCTTGCTTGATTTGTGATAATAGATTCAATTCGTGAGGGGAATTCTACGGTTCGACCACCCCTACTATCACGACTCAAACTCGCCCTATAGGTTTAGCATCGTAACCGGCCAGTAATCTAGGATTACCAAAGGCCTTTTTAACAGTAAATAGTAATAGGGTTGGCGGAAGCCAATAATAATAAAATAAAATTGTCCAATGAGTTGTGGGACTTACATGGGACAAAACAACTTTATATACTATATACAGCTATTCACATCGTCTATCTCAAACATATGAACAAAACATTTACATAACCTCGAGAATTGAGCCCATTAACAAAATTAAACAAAACAAAAGATTTTAAACTAAGACTTCATAACATTAGATCATAATTGCAAAAGGGAGAATTCAAAACCACCTAAAAGCCTGAACGTTTGACAGTTTGGAGCCTCGCAGTGAGGCGCAGAAGCTGGCTTGACAAAATAGGGTTCAGGTTGATGCTACTAAGTCCTGTCCTATGCTTGATCACCTACATACATATATAAACTATGAGCTAGAGCCCATTGAATAATCTCAATGTAAAGAGGTTAAATGAATGAGATTCATAGCTTATAAAATCCAAACAGTGTGCTTCACATGATCAAAGCATTGTCCGGATACTCGTGATAATAAATATAGTTCCTCAAACCTTCGAAGAACCTTTCATAGTTTAACTTATAGTGTAGAACATTTCCAAAAGCATTATTACACCATAGACAAAAGATCATACAAAACGTCCATGATGAAATGAAGCATTTATTAGATCTATACACACACACACATATGTAGAATTCATACGTTTCATCAAATCATTCACAGTTACTTACATTTCGTGGTATAAACTAATAGTACTGAACATAATATTAGCAAAACGATCACAATGGACTGAGGACATAGGCATAACGATCACAATGGATCGACATATACAAAACGATTGCAACGGATCGACATATACATAACAATCACAACGGATCAACATATACATAACGATCATAATTAATTGACTTAGACATAACAACTACAACAAGTCGATGTAGACATAATGACCACTATGGATCGACCTATAATCATAACGGAAATTTCTGAACATTCAAAACATGTGTTCATGGGTGCCACATTCGATAAGCACAAAGGGGATCTCATTCACTCTTATCAAAATCTCATTTTTGAAAACATATCGTATCGTACACAATTCAGATTTTCAAAGCATATCTTAATGGTTCCAAAGTTCTTCTTCAAAACCTTATTGTATCAGACATGTCATAACAAACCACAGGTTTCACAAATTATCAAATAACATAGTCATTTCCAAAGTAATTCATTTATGAAAATATCTTTATAAAGACATTATTCACAATTTTCATCCAGATGACACTCCTCTTGTAAGCGACCTACACAACACATTCAAGAACAATGCCTCAAAACACATTTCATTCAGACAATCGGTTCTTAAGCCTATTCAGTTATTTCATTACCTGATTATTCAGTTATTTCTATTCATTCTTTAATTTCTTTAGTGTTCATGGAGTGCATATGCATGTGCGACACACTCGAAAGCCATGCAAACGGAGGTCCAAAAGTTTGAAAAATGGAAAGAAAATAAAACCGAGCCTGCCCTGTTGATCGCACGTGTAGTGGTCCTGGCCACTCGTGCGGTGGTCCTGGCTGCTTTAGCGGTGCCAAAGCAAAATACAATTTGGTGTTGGGAAAGGCTGGCTGCTCATGTGATGGCCTAGGCCGCATGAGTGGTCTGGGTGCAATGCAAGTCGAAAATTCTGTTTCAATTGGAACTCCCTCTTCGCAAAAACTAACTTCAATTTTTTGGAAATCAAGGCCCAAAACTCATAAAAACACCTTGAATTTCCCATCTCTAAATTCAAACAAAATCATAACTTTAAACCAAAACCCATTTTGTCATTCACAAGATCACATTCTTGAATTTAAGAAGAAAACCAAGAACTTTGCATGTGGTGAGTTCCAAGTTCAGAATCCATGGAGATTTCCTCCTCAAATTTCAAAACTCATGCAAGAAGTAAGTGATTGAACAAGAGTAATGCCATATATGTCAAAGCTTTAAGCTATCTTTTACAATTCCTCTCTAACCAACTCATGTGGGTTTTTAACAACAATTTACACCACTCAACTCTTTAATTCAACTTAGATTCTATGATTTCATGGATAATACAACTTCAATTAATGAGATTAGAGTAAGATGGTTAATTTGATGAAGATTTGTTCCAATTTCCTTTGCTCCTCTTTTCTTTCTTCTTCTTTTGCTCTCTAGGGTTCTCCCTCTCTTTGATCTCTAGAACTCTCTCTCCTTTTCTCAAAATATCTCTACAAAACCCACTTAGTCTCTTTCTTTCTCTCTCTCTCTCTCTCTCTCTCTCTCTCTCTCTCTCTCTCTCTCTCTTATTTTTCCTTTTTTTTATCATTCAAATTGATGAATAGGAAATATAAGTCATTACTAATTAGTCTAAATTAATTCATTAATTCCAAGTTCAGATTAATAAATCAAATTCACTTAATTAATTCAATTCTCGTCTCAACTCACACTAAATTTAATCATACTACAGTGAATCAGGCTCTAATTTCCTATTCCAAATATTTAATTTTAATCTTAAGGTTTACTAATTTAGACAGGTTCAATTCTCATTCTCTATATATCTGTTCACAGTATCACATGGCACATAATTAACACATAACCACATAATTATTGCAAATCACATGATTAACTTAATAAATTATGGAGGTGATTGCACACCTACTTGACAGATCTAATTATTCTTTTTGGAAAGTTCAGTTGAGAGCGTTTTTAAAATCTATTGATGAAAAAATTTAGCAATCTGTCATGTGTGGGTGGACCGAACCGACGATTACCATTCATGGAGTAACTTTTCCCAAACCAATTGATAAGTGGGACACAACTGATTACCAAAATAGTAGCTGGAATAGTAATGCTATACTAGAAGAGTTTAGTCGTATTTGCAATTGTGAAGTCACAAAAGAGGCTTGGGATATCTTACAAACTATTCATGATGGCACTTCTTCGGTTAAACACTCAAAACATCAAAGGTTCACATCTAGTTTCAAAAACTTTTCAATGAAAAATAGTGAGACCTTTGATGAATTTTATGCGAAGTTAAGTGACATTTTAAATTCCAGCTTCAACTTAGGTGAAAAAAATACCAGAATCCAAGATTGTGGGAAAATTTTTTAGGTCCTTGCCCGATCGGTTCCAACCAAAAGTTATGGCTATTGAGGAGGCTCAAGATGTTATAACGCATCGAAATAATTCAACATGAACCACCCACATTAATAAGCATTCACTAAGCAATGACAGTAATCCTTCCCTCTCTAAATATTAGATATGAGAGCTTATATAAAAGTTTCACATGCGGATATACATTCAATGATCAAAATACACATGAATCTATAGCATGTGAAACACCGTATCTCAAAACAATAAAATGTCCTTAAGGGCTTACATCTTCCAAGGCGATAGCCCGGTTACACAGAAGTGGTCTTTCGAACCCATACACGTTAGTCCTTGGCTTTACAAAAAGAAATCACAACAAAAGAAGAGCCATGTGCTCTTTACAATTATCTGCGCCCTCAACTTGGCGGAATCACCACGTCTTTACCTGCACCAAATCCTATAGGGGTGAGCATAAAGCCCAGTAGAGAAATACCAAACAAAGTATATACATTTATGTTATATGGCCAAAATTGAATGCAAGTGCACATGCAACGCAATACCCCTTTCAAGATATTATTCATGTCTTTCTTGAGAAACACCATGCATTTCGTTTACAATTACAATCTTATCAATTTCCAAATTTCAACTTTTTAATCATAAGGGACGGTAAATACGACACTGGTAATCCCTAGGTTGGTGTCTGCAAGTAGACTCTATGAGTACTACCAAACTGTCATTTTTACCGGTATTAACCGGAAGGCTCGACACCTATCCGTGCGGTTTTTTGGTCTTTCACCAAGAACATTAAGGCCAACTTATCAAATTCATCTACACCCCTTAACCAGACTTACCACCGTATTTACTCCATACACAGTTTCATAGTTCTCATTACAGTGTAATCCTTCTCCAATAAACATGATGAGAATGTGCAATAATAATAATAAATCAAATGGGAACATGATGCAATACAAAATATCTCAAAACATTTTTCCGTTTCAAAACGTTTCTACAACAAAATCAATTTACTGCCTTGTTCATTCCTTCCTCTTAATAATATGTCACAATTGGCCATATCTTCAATTTAAAGCAATATCAATCTCTCATCATGCCCGATCCACAACAAGTTAGCCCCTTAAGGCTACATGTGATGCCTTTCAAACATCACTCCAACGTTCACAATTTTCACATTTCAAGATGCAAAATCATTTGTTACTTCATAACAATGCACGTTCAAATGTTTAACAATGAGGTTAAAGTGGTATTTCATTTCTCATATATCAGGTAAATTGTCATTTTTGCTAAATATAAGATGAAAGTTCACTCCCTAATATTAAATCAACAAGATTCCCCCAAACATGTTTTCATCTTTCAAAATCCCCAAAATTTCTAGGGTTTTTATGCCAAAACCGAAACAAACACCCCCCTTTCTTTTGGAAGGGTTTTTCTCTCAAGACAACACCCCCTCCTATTATGTTAGTTAAAGAAAATTCTCAAGAGTTAATTTAGGAAGAGAGAGAGAGACCAATCCCACCTTCATAACGCTAGCATTTATGAGACATAACCAAACCTTCAATATCATTAATGAAAACCTTAAATCAACCAAATCTAACATAAATATATATATATAACTCAAGGAGATTTTCCTAAAAGTTTGATGGAGAAGTGGAGTAGAAACCCTAGAGTTCAAGGATGAGAGAGAGAGCTTGGATCTTCACCACAACAAGTAAAGCTCTTGCTCTAGATCTTCAAGGTTGTGAGAGATGATGATGATCTAACCCAATGGAGAAAGAATCAAAGGTTTTTGGTGCTTTGGTTAGGGTTTTTAGAGAGAAGGAGGAGAGAAAATGTGTTTAAAGAGAGAGGGAAATACATTAGGATGAGACACAAATAGCCCAAAATAGTAAAAAAAAACAGGGTTTTCGGACTGACCCTGCCCCGCACATGCGGCATTGATCCCCACACATGCGGCTGGTCCCGCACTTCCCCCTCCGTACCTGCAATTTAAGCAGAGAGCAAGCCAACAATCCCCTAAATTTTGCACGTGCGGCCTCCTTCCCGCATGTGCGGCCCAAGGCCCCGCCCGTGGGGCCCTTGGTTTCCAGCCCAGAATTTTCCTGACTCGCTCCCGGACATTCTGGGCTCGGGCACGCACCCTCCGAATCAAGAGATATTCAAAACCCAAAACAAGACAAAGACAAGAGCTACATTTTGAGGACCATTTCCGAATGAGTCAAAACCAACGAAGGTAAAAAGGAGGACGGAGCGAAGGAAGAAGTGAAGAAAAGAAATAAAAAGAAAGGAACAGACTCGGTCGTCACAGATGTTGACATTTTCAAGCTGGATCATTTGGTTGGAAATCTCCAAACCTATGAGGCACATATGAATTTCAAAAAGAAATAAAAAGATGATATTGCTTTTAGTGGTGCTCATAGAATTAGAAAGGATTCTTATGAGGATTATGAGATTGATTCCAAGATTACGAATGCTTTTGTAAAACAATTTAAAAAGTCTTTTCTAAAAAAGAAGCCTAATCTTTTGGAATGAACTCATAAATCCAAATATAAAGATAAACTCAAAATTGATTCTACAACTAGGAAGAAGAAAGGAAAAATACAATAGAACTTTGAAAGAGTCCAATGCTATGAATGCCAAGGATTTGGTCACTTTGCTCAAGAATGACCTAATCGCTTGAGGAAAAAAAAAGCTTTCGCTATCACTTGGGATGATAAATCTGAGTCTGATAAAGATGAAAGTGACAATGAAAGCTCAAGTCGAAAAGGGGCATGAACAATTTCTTGCTTTCATGGCAGTTTCTAAAACTGAAGGACGAATGGAGTATCCTAAGAGGCTGGTTGAAAAGATCACTAATGATAAATCCTTGGAGAATGAGGATGATGTAGATGGTGAAAAGCTTCAATAAGCTTATGAAAAGTTGTACAAGGAATCTGTTAACTTATCTAGATTGAATGACAAAACTCACTATTAAACTCAAAGCCTATTAAAGTGAGAATGTCAAACTAAAGGAAGAGATTTCCGAGGCTAGGAATGATGCCATCAAGATCTTTAATGATGGGCAAGCTCTTTGTGCAAAACTCTTGGCTTGTGAGACAGAGAGGAATGAGCTACAACAAATCTATGCATTATATGAAGAAAAGATTAAAACTCTCAAGATGTCTCAAGTTGCCTTGGAAGAGCTAGTTATCAAGAAAAATGAAGAGTTCAAGTGTGCACACTTCGGGAACCTACTCGTGAGGCATGATGGTTGGCTGACAACAGAACACAGTTCCCCTACGAAACCTTCGGGCTCGAACTCCAGAATGCTCACCCATATACACATATATACAAACAGTGAGCTAAAGCCTAGTGAATAACATTAAGGTAAAGGGGTTAGTGAACGAACTCCGAACATATCATAAGTAGAGAACAGATCATAGCATAATCAGTGTCATATCAGAACATAATAATGGTACATCCCATAGAACATATCACAGAATAGAACAGGACGTCTTCCGACTAGAGTAATCGGTTCCGGACACCGATTAAACACATATCACCACAATGAAGTGGCTAACGAGATCTCGTAATTACTTTTATGTCATGGACCCGCATTTTCATGCCGTCCCCTATGACTTGGGACTATCTATGGATGCCATAATAGATTTCAAACTTGGGATGTTCATTCACGTAAACAGATATCATATCAGAAATCATAGCTTATCACATTTCATTTGGAACATAATTTCATATAAACGTATCTTTACGATAACGTTACTCACAGTGGTTCCAGTAGGCGGTCAATCAATCCCCGGTTATTGACCTACAATCACAAAATACATAGCACAAGCATGTCTTATCATTACACATTCAAGTGGCCAACACGGTTTAGCTTTCATTATGTTGATTAATGCTCGTTCTTGGCACATTACTTAACTCACGCACACACTTGCAATCTCGGAACTTAGTACATTCTTTCTTTAGTGTGTTTCTAATCCATAACCTCATTACTATGGCTTAATTAAGGCTTAGGAATGCCTAAGATGTAATGAGGATGCCAAAACATGCCTTGAAACACTTAGCCAAAATTTCTGAAAATGAGGTCCCCGCTCGAGCGTGGCCTTCCTCGCTCGAGCGGGCATGCAAACAAAGGATATATGCTCGAGCGTGATTACCTCCACTCGAGCGTATTGCAAAACATGGCAAAAGTGCTGGATGCTCAAAAATCACGCTCGATGGGCGCTCCACACCCGCTCGAGCAGACGGCAAAACAGAGGAAAGTACTGGGAACACGTATTTCACGCTCGAGCGCCAGTCACTCTGCTCGAGCGTAAGTTCAAAATCTGGAATTTCCAGATTTGAACCTCAAGCTCCAAATCAAGTTTTAAAGCATCAAATTCGATCATTTTGGGCTAATTTTCTGGAAAACACTTCAAAACTCATAATATAACATGTTTCAAAGACCAATTAGAGAAATCAAAGCCCAAAGGTAGTTCATTTAAACACAATATCAAACCAAATGTCATGAACAAGATGAACATGTAACATGCATGAATTTGATCGACTTCAAGGCTTCAAACACTTGCTCTAATGAGTCAATTGCTTCAAAAACAAGATGAACTCATGGATTAAAACAATAATGTGGACATGCATGCAAGAATTTCCATGAAAACAACTTGAAACCTCATGATATGCACATGCATGCATGGATTAGCTCCAATTTCAACACTTTAAACCAATTCTAGACTTAATTCTCTAAACTCTCATGGATCATGCAAAATAAAGCTTGAATTCACAAACTAAAGGATGAATATCCTACCTTGAACCTTGAATTCCAAGTCTAGGAGCTTAAATTTGCAAGGCCTCTTCAATTCTTCCAAGTCTCTAAGCCAAAACCTTCAATTGAACTCAATTCTCTCACTCTCCATCTCTCTAGTCAGTTGTGACTCTCAAAATGGGCTGATGAAATGTTGTGAAATAAAGGCTCAATGTGTTGGAGAAATAGGCCACTAGTGGTGGCTAAATTGTAATTAAGGCCAACTCTTTAATTAGCTTATTTTAATCTAATTTGATCATACCAAATTGCATTTCAATTGAATATGCCATAAAATCACATTAATTCTAATGATCATAAAACATAAATCGATTTCTGGTTCGGCCGCCGATAAGGCCTTCAATTTGTAGTTCGAAGTTTAACATATGAACAGATCATTTGAACGACAACAGATAGAAAACCAGTTGACTTACAACATGTATGATAAACACATAATTTATTTAATTCATTTAATTGGCATCCTTGATTTCTGATTAGTAGCTAATTATGGGTTGGGGTTATTACAATAATTGAGCTTCTATACCTAAAAATGAAGACCTAAGGTAGGATATTTACCTTCTTGTTTATGAATTCAAGTCATTTCTTGCATGATTCATGGAGGAATAGGGGCTTAAGGTCAAGAATTAAAGTAAAGTGTTGAATTAAGAGTGATTCCATGCATGCATGTTCATATTATGACATTTTGAAGTTGTTTTTCATGAAATCTTACATGCAAGTTCATGTTTTGATTGTTGTCCATGAATTCATTATGTTTTTCCATCAAATTGCCAATTTAATCTTGATTTAAGGTGTTGGAATTTAAAGGAGATCATGCATGTTGTGTTTTTGTTTTGTTCTTGAAATTTGGGTTGAAATTGTGTTCAATTGGCTTACTTTTGGGCTTGATTTTACAAATTGATCTTTAAAGACATGTTATATTGTTGGGTTTCAAGTGTTTTCCAGAAAATTGGCCCAAAATGTTGAGTTTTGGGGTGTTGAATGCTTGGTTGAGCTTGGGAGGCAAATCTGGAAATTCCAGATTTTGGCTTCCACGCTCGAGCGAGCCGCTGTGTATTCAGAGGTCCGCTTGAGTGACGGAATGTTGGCTCGAGCGTGAATTGCAAGCTCTCAGGTTTTTGGTGCAAGCAGACGCACGCTCGAGCGAGAGAACCTATGCTCGAGCGAGGACTGTGTCTCACGCTCGAGCGAGCGTCGAGCGGGGATTTTCAACATCTAGCACTTTTTGCTTTTTTACAGACCGCTCGAACGAGGAAGTCCACGCTCAAGCGACCCCACTGTTTTGACAAGCTCGCTCGAGCGAAGAAAGCCATGCTCAAGCGAGACCCCTGTTTTCTGAAAATTTTGGAAAGTGTTTTAAAGTACATCTTTGCATCCTCATTTCATCATAGGCATTCTTAGGCCTAGTTTAAGGCATCTTAATGAGGTTATTAATGTAGAACCACACCGAGTCAAGATAGGGACTAAGTTGTTGATTCCCAAGTGTGTAACTTAGTGCGTGTTCGTTCTGTAACTGTGTAGGGTTGGCATCCGAGGACGCTCATTAGCTACATATAGCCCAGTACTCTGTGAGTAACAATGTTGTAAAGATATGTTCAATTATAATTATTTTTCTGAATGATCAACTATTCTGCTTACTGAATTGTTATTGTTTAATGAATGAATGTTTGTCCTATTTGTAAACTGTAACCATGGCATCTATAGCAATTTACTGTTACTGTACTGTTGCTGCTACTGTCACAGAGATCTCTGTCGGTTCCCATGTTTGGAACCACTACTGTTTACTGTTATGATGGCCATCAACTGACTGTTCGGTCTGTTAAGACCTACTGTACTGTTTTGCTATGGGATGCACCACATGTGATTGCTATGGTTTCTAAGTGACTGATATGACTGTTTATTTACTGAAAGGACATTCATTCTTAACCTCTTTACACAACTGTTATTCACTGGGCTTTAGCTCATTGTTTATATATATATATATGTAGGTGTCCAGGCACCGGACCGATGCTAGGAGCGTCAGGCTAAGCTCCCGTTTTGTCAAAGCCAACCATTGTGCCTCACTTCGAGGTTCCGAGTGCGTCAAAGCCATGGCTATTTTGGGGTGTTTTAGATTTCCCCTTTTGCCTCTGTTCTGTAATAAATGTTAAGACTTGCACTGTACTGTTATGGTAGGGATTTGGTCCCTAACCTGAATGTCTATATATGATGTATGTATATACTATCTTGGCTTTGAATGTGAATATGTGCAGAAAAGTCTTTTTGCATTCAGATTGTCACAGCTCATTGGACATCTTTTATTTACTGTTTTGGCTTCCGCCAGCCCCTTACTCTGTATTTCTGTCATTACTGTTAAGCAGGCCTTTGGTAATCGCAGATTACTGGCCGGTTGCGATGCTTAAACCCATAGGGGCGGGTTTGGGTCGTGACAGAGTGGTATCAGAGCGATATCAAACCACGAGTTATACCGCACACACGTGTCCAAATGAGCTATAGGATGTCCTAGAAAAGTGAATAGGGCATTGCATAAGCATTGAAAAAGTGTGTGTGGCCATGACATGAATATATGTGCTAATGTGCTAATGTGTTTAAGTAAGCAATTCCTATGTTTATTATTACTGTATGGCATATAGTGAAATGGACAATGCAAGGAATGCCAATGAAACGGAATCATCAGATGCCAGAATGGCAAGATTAGAAAGAACAGTTGAACTGTTGACAGGAGCTTTAAGACAACAACAGAACCAACAGCCCCCACCTCCTCCAGTACAACCCGAACAGAATGTTAATGAGGATATGATTGCTCTAACACAGAAGTTCAGCAAAATGAAACCACCATCATTCCAAGGAGGCCTGGAACCATTAAAGGCCGAAGCATGGGTGCTAGAAACAGAGAAGTTGTTTGAAGTGTTTCCGTGTTCTGAGGCACACAAGGTATTGCTGGCTACCTTTACTTTACAAGAAGAGGCCAGACGGTGGTGGATGCTTGTCCGTGACACCGACAATGTTATGACTTGGGCTCAGTTTAAGGGAGCCTTCTTTGAGAAATATTTTCCTCAATGTGTTAGGGATCGTAAAGTAACTGAATTTGAACAGTTAAAGCAGGGTATCATGTCAGTAGCAGAGTATGAATCAAAATTTACCGAACTCACCAGATATGCACCACACATGGTGGACACTGATTACAAAAAGGCCAGGAAGTTTGAAGGCGGCCTTAATGTAGAGATACTTGACAGAATCAATGTGCTGAAATTACTGAAATATGTAGATGTTCTTGACCGAGCAATAATGGCCAAGTCAAATATTGAAGCATTGAAACAGATTGGAACACCAGCAACTGAGTGGTGCGGTAAGAGACGGGGCTTTAAGTTTAAGAAAGGCCGGAGCAGTTCATTGAACAAGAAGCAAAACACTGGGTCTTCGAACAGTTCTAGCCAGGGTAACAATTCCATACCGCCCTGTTCAGAGTGTGACAAGAGACACAAAGGGGTATGCTATAAAATCTCTGGTGCTTTACAGGTGTGGCAAGGTGGGCCACATGGTCAAAGATTGCCCTTCTATTTCTCAAGGCAATAGTAAAGCTACAGCTAGCGCCGTAGCATCAACTGCTCCACCGAAACCCAACCCCAGAGCTACTGGAAAGGAGCCTGTAAGACAAGGCTGGGTATTTGCACTCGTACCAGGAGATGTGCAGAATACCGAGACCGTTGTGTCAGGTATACTCTCAATCTGTGCTCAAAATGCTTATGTTCTGATTGATTCGGGGTTAACACATTCATATGTTTCACATGCTTTTTCACGAAAATTGAATAGACCATTGGAACCCATGAACTATTTGTTAGCTGTATCTTCACCTGTCGGGGGATTCATGACTTGTGCTTATATGTACCCTGCATATGAGATTATTGTTGGAGATGTGCATTTGTATATTGATTTACTGCCTTTGAACATCGACCATTTTGATGTAATATTGGGAATGGACTGGTTAACAAAATATCATGCTACCATAGACTGTGTAACAAAACAAGTTGTTTTCTGTCTACCTGGATTGCCTGAATTTGTGTTTAGTGGAATTGGTGTAGTACCTCCCCCATACCTGATTTCATCCATGAAAGCATTTAAACTGATTAAAAAGGGGTGTAAAGGGTATCTATGTTGCATATTGACTGTACCTACTGATGTTAAAGCTAATGTGGACAGTATTCCTATAGTCAGAGAATTCCCAGATGTTTTTCCAGATGATTTGCCAGGGGATTTGATTGATAGGGAAATAGAGTTCACTGTTGAAGTGTTACCGGGTACACAGCCAGCTTCCAAAGCTCCTTACAGAATGGCACCTACTGAATTGAAAGGACTAAAAGTTCAGCTACAGGAACTGTTAGATAAGAAGTTCATCAGGCCTAGTACTTCACCGTGGGGCACACCAGTTTTGTTTGTGAAAAAGAAAGATGGCTCACTGAGACTTTGCATTGATTACCGTGAATTGAACAAGGTAACAGTGAAAAACAAATACCCATTACCTCGTATTGATGATTTATTTGACCAGTTACAAGGTGCCCAGGTTTTCTCCAAAATTGACCTTAGATCTGGATATCACCAGCTGAAAGTCAAACCTGAGGACATTGAAAAGACTACCTTTCGAACGAGGTACGGATATTATGAATTTCTTGTTATGCCTTTCAGAGTAACTAATGCACCTGCCGCATTTATGGACCTTATGAACAGAATTTTTAAACCGTTCCTCGATGAATTTGTAGTTGTGTTCATAGATGACATTCTGATTTATTCCAAAAGTAGAAAAGAACATGAACACCATTTGAGAATTGCCTTATAGACCCTAAGAGAACAGAAACTCTATACAAAACTGACAAAGTGTGAATTTTGGCTCGATAATGTTATGTTTTTGGGACATGTGATCAGTAAGGATGACATTACAGTTGACCCACAGAAAATTGAAGCAGTGGTGAATTGGCCTAGACCGACTAATGTTGCTGAAGTTCGAAGCTTCCTAGGCCTAGCCGGGTACTACAGAAGGTTTGTAAAAGACTTCTCCAAAATTGCCCTACCATTGACTCAGTTGACTCAAAAGGGAAAACCATTTGACTGGACTGATCAAAGGGAATTAGCTTTCCAAGAACTGAAGACTCGACTAGTGACTGCACCGATTCTCACCCTATCCTCAAGTACGGATGGATTTACTGTTTTTAGTGATGCTTCTTACAAGGGTTTGGGATGTGTCTTAATGTAGAATGGTAAAGTTATCGCATATGCTTCCCGACAACTGAGACCGCATGAGAAAAATAATCCGACCCACAACTTAGAGTTTGCTGCAGTAGTGTTTGCATTGAAAATTTGGCGTCACTATCTTTATGGGGCAACATGTGAGGTGTACACAGACCACAAGAGTTTGAAATACTTCTTCACACAGAAAGAATTGAACATGAGGCAGCGGAGATGGTTAGAACTGATAAAAGATTATGACTTGCAAATTTTGTACCATCCGGGGAAAGCTAACACCGTTGCCGATGCACTGAGTCGGAAATCAGTTGGAAATTTAGCCTGTTTACTCACCGGGCAGAAAGAATTGCTATGTGACCTTGAAAAACTTGAAGTTGAGATTGTTTTGCGTGAACAAGGTGGAACATTAGCTGCTATCTCTGCCCAACCAGCACTTATTGAAGAGATCAAAGAGAAACAACAACAAGATGATTTTCTGAAAAAGATCATTGATGAACGGGAATCCAAACCGAGGCCGGACTTTAAGTTTGAAAACAATGTGTTGAAATTTCAGGGAAGATAGTGCGTACCGAATGATTCTGAACTGAAAAGACGAGTTTTGCAGGAAGGCCACAATTCGAAACTTTCTATCCATCCGGGAAGTATGAAAATATACCAAGACTTGAAACTGAATTTCTGGCGGCCGGGAATGAAGAAAGAGATTGCTGACTTTGTATCGAAATGCCTGCATTGCCAACAAGTCAAAGCCGAACACCAACGACCCGCAGGCTTACTGCAGCCCTTACCAATACCGGAGTGGAAATGGGAACATATTACTATGGATTTCATTGTCGGTTTACCTCGCTCCAGTAAAGGTATGGACTCAATTTGGGTTATTGTTGATAGACTGACTAAATCTGCTCACTTTTTACCTGTTAAAACAATTTATAATGTGGACAAATTGGCCATAATTTATATTGATGAGATTGTTAGATTGCATGGAGTGCTTGTATCTATTGTTTCTGATAGGGACTCGAAGTTTACATCGAGATTTTGGCAAAGCCTACAGACAGCATTGGGTACTGAACTGAGACTGAGTAGTGCATACCATCCTCAGACAGATGGCCAGTCAGAAAGAACCATCCAGACTCTGGAAGATTTACTGCGGATGTGTGTTCTTGATTTCCAGGGAAATTGGGAAAGTCATCTACCTTTAGCTGAATTTGCCTACAACAATAGCTTTCACTCGAGTATTGGTATGGCGCCTTTCGAGGCTTTATATGGCAGGAAATGTCGATCTCCTATCTGCTGGGCAGAAGTTGGAGATGGGCCTTTGCTTGGGCTCGAGATTGTACAAGAAACCACAGAAAAGGTGAAACTGATTCAGCAAAGATTGAAAACCGCCTAAAGCCGGCAGAAAAGTTATGCGGATGTCCGAAGGTGAGACAGGGTATACGAAGTAGGTGAACATGTTTTTGTTAAAGTGACATCGATGAAAGGCCAGACCCGTTTTGGGGTCAAGGGTAAGCTAGCACCGAGATATGTCGGGCCGTATGAAATCATTGAGAAGATAAATCTGGTGGCGTATCAAGTAGCACTTCCTCCTGAAATGGAGCATATGCATAGTGTCTTCCATATTTCTATGCTGAGGGATTATCTTTGGGATCCCTTCCATGTTATTGAGCCTACACGTGTGGTATTGAGTGATGACTACACTTATGAAGAACGACCTATTCAAATTGTAAACCGTCGGATCAAGAAGTTGAGGAACAAAGAAATCCCACTAGTGAAAGTTGATTGGCAAAACCATGGTGGCACCTATGCCATTTGGGAAAGAGAAGATGATATGTTGAAGAGATATCCTGAACTGTTTCCCCTGAATCCAGTGTTCTACCAAAATAAAGGTAATCCGAGTTTGGTGGGCCAAACTCTTTTAAGGGGGGAAGACTGTGACAACCCTCTGTAGACACCCCATTTTTGACCGTCCTCTAGACTTGGACGTCACCGTTGGAACACTCGGTGATTATCCATGTTTGTGTTCGTTTGGAGTTCCCGGAGTTCTCGGCTCGCGCGCCTTGCCTCAGGACCTCCGAACTCGACCGTTTTGTGTCTGGTTTTGCATCAAACACTTGTGTTTTGCCTTGGAAGGGCAGGGAATGCTTTGTGAGGCATCCCCACACACCACCGGCACTGGCTAGAGACCACCGGCTGGCTGGTGTTTCCACCGGCACTATTTTGTGCCGGTCGGCACTTGTTTTGGCAAAATGACCATTTTGCCCTGCCGACCACTGTGCAGCTGCTTTATGAGATATTTTTAGACAGCTGTTTAGCTTTTGCTTCCCCTCCATACACGTGTATGGAGGGGATGAGCCTTTGGTTGACTTAGCTTGTAAGCTTTGTTGCCTATAAGAGAAGGCTCTCTCCTCTTGGCTCAAGGGTTAGAAAAATTGGAGGGTTAGAGAGAAAAGACAGAGGAGAGGCTCTGGTTTTAGGTTAGAAATACTATATCTATCCTATCTCTCTTTTCCTTGCTCATTTTGTACACTAGGTGCTTTAGTCCATACTTTTGTACACAAGCACCTAGTGTTTCACCTTCTCTAGGTTTTTGAGGGTCCAGAGGTTTGTTCTTGGTGCTTTGGAGTTGGATTCAAGCAAAGGAAGGCAACAACACCAACATTATTGAAGAGGTCTTCAAGGGTAACAAAACTACTCCTTTTTACCCCATTCTTGCACCTTGTTTTTACCTAGTTTAGAACTGTTTTTGTGCTTAGTCTATAATACAAAAAAGTTCTGATTTTTAGGCCTCTTCATTGTTTATTAAGAGTGCTTGGTGGTTTGGGTAGGTTTGACCACCCTTAGGCCTTGAAAAGGCCCCATTTTGTGCCTTTTTGTGAGAGATCCGAGACCTTGGTGTTAGGATCTCTCCACCACTGAAATCTTGAGGGATTTCAGTGGTGAAGATGATGCCTTAGAGTCTCAAGAAGGAGGGGGCCACCCCCTCTCCTTAATGTCCTTGAAAAGGGCAAGTTTTGGCCTCCAAAGGAGCACCATGTTTGGTTGTGTTTTGAGCATGTCTTGGCTGCATTTCATGCTTATTATGCCATGATATAACATGTTTCTAAGTTGGTTTTAGCACTCTTTGCATGCCTTGCATAGTTGCTTTGTAATGCCTTTTGATGCCTTAACATGCCTAGGTTGTGTGCCTTAGTTTCTAGCATGTTTTAGGCTTACATTTGTGAAGTTTTTATGCTTATATTTCCATGTTCAAGGTCTGTCTCATGTTGTTTGAGTCAATCATAGCATGTTTAATATAGCTTCTTTGCATTTGGCTTGTTGGCCTTAAGAGCATGAGTGTGTGGCATGCCATGCTTGCATTATTTTTGATGGTTTGGAAACATTTATCATGTCATATCAGTCCATTTGACATGCTCATATGTTTGCATTACATGCTCCTTTAATGCTTTAAAAGTATGTGTTAAACGCTCCTTGTTTTGGTCACTTTGTATGCCTTAGGGTTTAAGCCTCTTAGATGCCATCTAGGTACACCCTTGGCCTTGTTTAGGTCTGCATGTGACCTATTTTGAGCCCCCTTGGCCTTGTGAGGCTTGGTGGGTTTGACCTTAGTTTGAGCCCCTTGGCTTGCCTTAAAGCCTTGAACCACTTGCATGCTTTGTTTGGCTTGCTTTGTTGCATGATTTGGCATCATGTTTTGCATGGTTTTCAGAGCTTATGCTACATGCTAGTAGTCCATGTTTAACTCATTTCAAGTGTGCTTGAATGTTGTTTGTTATGCTTAAGTGTTAGTGCCTTAACCGGTGCATGTATGCATAATTGTTTGGCCCTCATGCCTTAGCATTTTGGCCGCTGTTTTGAGCCTTGTTAGAGCTGCCCAATTCATGTATAAGTCCATCCCATTCCTTAGTTTGCATACTTGCCTTGTATGCCTACTTGTATGCTTGCATAAGCGCCTTGCATTGTCCATATGGCATAGTAGATAACATGCTTAGGACCTCATTGCATAGGCATGCATGCTAGGCCTCTTGAAGTGAAGTATGATGGAGGTTTGGCACCCTTATTTGCTTGTTTGCATTGCATGCATTTGAAATCAAAATTGCCGTCTTGGTTCTTTGGGCCATCATGCATGGAAACGCGTGATTGGTGGTCCGGGAATCGAGGCACATGCCCCTTTGAGTCACTAATATGATAAGGGCTGTGTTTGGTGCATACATGCTTTGAATTGCCTTGTCATGCATGTTGTTCCCCTCTGCTGCTGTGAGTTGCAGGTTCTGCAGGTATTCAGTGCCGGCCGGCACTATTTAGTGCCGACCGGCAGTCAACAAACAGCCGATGGCTTCCTTTTGTGCCGGTGGCCTCCTCCTTCAGCCGGTGGTGTCCTACCCCAGCCAGTGGTTATCCCCAGTGCCCTGAGAGGCACTCCTGGGACTTTGGCAATTTTCTGAGGAGGAGAGCAGAGGAAACAGAGGCAATCCATGCATGGCAGTGCGGTTCCGAGCCAGTCCCGAGCGCATGCTGCATTTGGCCCTCATCCCGAGGCGATTTACTGTTTAATTAGTTTAATTATTTTATTTAATTAATTTAGTTGATTTGTAATATTTTAATTGGCTTGCGTAGTTAATTAATTTGTATATTCTTTCGGTCCCTCCGAGCGAGGGCAAAGTTGTAATAAGCGTATGTGAGTGGGTGTATGTCTTCCAATCCCCATTTCTTTCTCCCTTTTATTTACCCGCTTATGATGGTAGATTAGGGCACATCTAAATTAGCATACCTTATGCAATGCATGCGTGCATCCATGCATTTGTTTACATGCACCGGGCTCGGTACATCATACAAACTGCATCGCACTTTCGATTTCTAAATTGAATACGTGCTACTCGCGCATTTCATATGCCATGATTAGGGTTAGCCGAGCCTGTTTAGATTACACTCCTGTATGTGATGCATTAGCCATTTAACATGAACTAGGTCATGCATGTTTTGCTAACTGGTTTCTTGTTTTGGCACGGAGTACGATGTAAGTTTTATGCTTTAGCATGTCGCATGCGTGTGAATGTTAACATGACGGTATGATTGCCATGCGGCTAAATGCTTATGTGATATTACTGTTTGAATGCCTGTGGGTGAAGGTTGGATTGCTTGAGTTGGAACAACTCATTGAAATCCGTATTTTAGCCTACTTACGAGTAGCAAAATCTAACACGTTTTTCGAGACAAAACGGATATGTAATGTTTATTTCCAAATTAGGCAATCTAGTCTATACTTGTTTGCTGCGCGTATAACATAGTAATTCTAGGCTAATAATCGGAATAAGAATATGTAATGTTTTCAAAATCGGATATCACGGTTAGTAGAGGCCGGTCTTCGGACCGGGCGAGAGGGGGTGCTCATAGCTGACCTTCCTCGATCGTACCCGAGCTCCCGAGCCAAGTCACTTTGGTGATGACGGACATGTGGCCTTCGGCACCGAGTCAGGGTTTCCTAAATTTCCCATTTTAAAATATTTAGGTGGCGACTCTGTAATCTGGCAAAGCAGTCCATGTTTGGCACTACTTTTCAAAAAATCTGTTTTTCTTCAAAACGATTTGCCGGATTTGGACTCTTTGGTTCAGATTTAGAACCGTGACAATTTGAGTCCGAACTGTAGTAAGCCCGATATGAACAGAACGGGAGTTCATCCTCCCGGATGCGTTCGGGGACGTCTACACCCTCACCTCTGATTAATGCTAAACTGTGACTGAGAATGATAAGTAATTGATTTGACTGAGATTCTGAATTGATTGCAAGAGTATACTGTTTTAAATGCATTTCTATCTGCTAGTCATTAAATGATCTGTTCATGTTTTATCTTTGAATTGCGAATTGAAGGTCCTATCGGCGATCGAATCAGAAATCGTTTGGTGTTTAATGTTAATTAGAATTTATGTGATTTTATGGTAGATTTAATTTGAAATTGATTTGGAACGATTAAATTAGATTAAATAATGTTGAATCACATCAGTTGCTTTAATTACCCTTTTGCCATTAGTGGGCCACTACCTACAACATTGTTTTGGAGCCTTTTGATGCATCATTCTTGTTCATCTCTAGAGACAAAACCGAGAGAAAGAGTGAGAGAGGAGAAAACTTAGCTTCAATTGAGAATTGGCTTGGAGACTTAGGAGATGTGAAGGTTGATTGCATAATTGAGCTTCTATACCTAAAATTGAAGACCTAAGGTAGGATATTTACCTTCTTGTTTATGAATTCAAGTCATTTCTTGCATGATTCATGGAGGAATAGGTGCTTAAGGTCAAGAATTAAAGTAAAGTGTTGAATTAAGAGTGATTCCATGCATGCATGTTCATATTATGACATTTTGAAGTTGTTTTTCATGAAATCTTACATGCAAGTTCATGTTTTGATTGTAGTCCATGAATTCATCATGTTTTTCCATCAAATTGCCAATTTAATCTTGATTTGAGGTGTTGGAATTTAAAGAAGATCATGCATGTTGTGTTTTTGTTTTGTTCTTGAAATTTGGGTTGAAATTGTGTTCAATTGGCTTACCTTTGGGCTTGATTTTACAAATTGATCTTTAAAGACATGTTATATTGTTGGTTTTCAAGTGTTTTCCAGAAAATTGGCCCAAAATGTTGAGTTTTGAGGTGTTGAATGCTTGGTTGAGCTTGGGAGGCAAATCTGGCAATTCCAGATTTTGGCTTCCACGCTCAAGCGAGCCCCTGTGTATTCAGAGGTCCGCTCGAGCGACAGAATGTTGGCTCGAGCGTGAATTGCAAGCTCTCAGGTTTTTGGTATACGCAGACGCACGCTCGAGCAAGAGAACCCACGCTCGAGCGAGGACTGTGTCTCACGCTCGAGCGAGCGTCGAGCGGGGATTTTCAACATCCAGCACTTTTTGCATTTTTACAGACCGCTCGAGCGAGGAAGTCCACGCTCGAGCGACCCCACTGTTTTGACAAGCTCGTTCGAGCGAAGAAAGCCACGCTCGAGCGAGACCCCTGTTTTCTTTCTGTTGCAGGTCATTGAGGCGCCATCTATTCTGCTAGTACTCTCCAGTTGAATACTGAGTTGGCAGTGTGGTCAGAAATTCACTCACACAGATATATACCCAAATTAGTTGTGTGACCCATAATAAAAAAAATAAGAAAATCAATCAATTTGGTCATGGCTTTAGAGTATTGTTCCACACTATTTATCATTTGATGACACTTATTAAATTGTCTTTAAAAAAATCAACAAAAATTAGGTCTTGTTTGGGATGCAACTTTTTGACTAAAATAGTCACAAAAAAAAAAAAAAAAACACTTAGGATTTGTTTTGGAAGAACTTTTTTAACCAGAGTTTTTGATTTTTTGACTATTTTAACCTGGTTAAAAACGTTTCATTTTGGGATGAACTTTTGACTTTTTTATAATTTTGTTCGAGAAAAAATGAAATAATTATGATTTGGATATGACATTTTATTTATTGATTTTTTGACCTATTTGATCTTTTAGTAGACTAAAATTAGTCCCGACCATGTTTCCAAACAAAGCTAAAATAATTAATAAGATAAAATATCATATCTAAATTATTATTATTTTATTTTTTCTCTTATAACTATCAAATCAAACACAAAAATAAAAAAAAAATTATTCCAAATATAATTTTCTAATCAAATTAAAATAATTAAATAATTTTAAAAATCAGATTAAAAAAAATCATCTTAAACGAGAGCTTACTCAGATTATCAAATTTTATTTTGGGTACCATATGATTTGCCCCAAAAGTAACAAATAAATTTCCACGGTAGCGCACGCTCCAATGATACACCCGCGCGTGAATATACAATTCGTAAGACCGAGAGCACTCAAATCTCTAGGTGGCGGGTGACATGGTTCGGGTTGAACCGATTTAGAAATTAAATCAGAATTAATTTGTGAATTACGATTTGATAAAAATTAGAATCAATTTAAATCATTTAAATTATGGAATTAATGCGAACTAAACCATTTAAATATGATTGATTCGTTTTGAAATCACAGTTTAACATAATAAAACTTATATAACAATGTTCTAAAAACATTCAACATTTAGCAGATAATTATAAGTGAATCATCTAGCAAATAAACATAAGTTCAACATTTAGCAAATAAAACTCTCATTTAACAAATATTTTGTTGTGACAATACAATTACAACACTAAACTTATGCTAAATAATTTATGACACGGATAGGCCCACAAAGACCACAACCTACCATGAGCAAGCCCAGGCCCACCATTTGAACCCCATCGCATAACCCGGCTAGCAAAACCCAACACAGCTGGAACCCAACTGGGCAGGGAAGGCCAATGATATTCGGACACACGGCAGATGCAGAACAGGTCACGTCATCAGACAAAGATCTGCAGAGTTATTGCCATAGCACATCACCATTAATGCCGCCCATCACAGCATTTATTGCAAAAACACCTCTCAGCCGGAATGACGCCCCTTCCACCCTGAACCAGACAAACCACGGCACAAGCTTTCGGCGGGGAGGTCAGGATGACAGAGACAGCGAAATGATTACCATGGAATATAAGCAAAGTCTGAAGATAAGATGAAGGTTAATTTTTTTTTTCTCTCTCTCTCTCTACATTTTCTGTCTACCTCCTTTTCTAATTCGCACGCCGGAGGGTTCGCTGGGGGACTACCCCGTTCCCCGTTGAACTTGTTTGCAGGTTATCCAGCGGGTTCTAGGAGCTTGGATCGGTCTAGCCCATTCACTAGGACGGACTGTATCATCAGTGGCGCCGTCTGTGGGAACTTGGTTGATCCGCGCGCCAGTTGTGTTCATTGCCGCCGGAGACCCTGTTCCATCGACTCCTTCATCTCACCCGTCAAGTGTATGGTCACGACTAGATCCATGGCCTCTCACCACAACACTACCGATCACCAAACCGACCCTCCCAATCCAAACGACCCGCCACAGTACTTTATCGAGCTCACCAACAGCATCAACCGTATGGCCGAACAAAACCAGGCCCTAATCAATGCTCTACTCCAGCGGAACCTCCCTATTCCTCCACCACCTCCAGATATTCCACCCCACCCAGAAAAAGTTCCGGGCCATACTGTCCCACAACCCAATCCTCCCGACTCAAGGGGCTTGCAACCCCCACACCCACATATACATCCACCTCCCCCACCCTCACGTCCATCACTCGTCGCTCCAGCTCCCGAGGGAGAGGCCAGCAGCGTCCAACACCTGTCCCCCTCTGGCGGTGACAACATCCCCTTTTGGGACGCCGAACTCCGAGCCATGAAGCTCCAACTCCAAGGGGTTATGCAGAACATCCAACATAAGCCCTCCACCACAGCAAATTCCCCATTTGTCGCCTCCATCCGAGACAAACCCCTACCCGCCAAGTTCAAAATGCCTACCATCGACCCCTTTGACGGAACGACCGACCTCGTCGACCACCTGGAGACCTACCGTACCCTCATGATCCTCCATGCCTTCCCTGACGAAATCATGTGCCGAGCCTTTCCCGTGACACTGAAAGGATCGGCTCGGTTATGGTTCAGCCAGTTACCACCGGATTCGGTCTCCACATTTTACCATCTCAGTGACTCCTTCCTGAGCCACTTCATCGGGGCCCAACGGCAGCGGCGCCCGGCGACCCAACTCCTCAACATCCGTCAGACCGAGGGGGAATCACTGCGCAGCTTTGTCACTCGCTTCAACACCGAAGCCTTGCAAGTGGCCGAAAATGATGACAAAGTCATCCTTACAGCCTTCATGGCCGGTCTGCGGTCATCCGATTTCCTCTTCTCCCTCTCTAAGAACCCTGCGACCTCCATGGCAGCCTTGCTCTCCAAAGCCCAAAAATACATGAACGCCGAGGACTCACTGGCCGCTCGGCAGGACTCAACAACTAAATACCTGACCCCCAGAGAAAAGAGAAAAGACCAAGAGCCCAGTAACACCCGGAACCATAACCGAACATCCCACTATGCCGACCGATCTCCCCACGCCGACCGGTCAGCACCAGTAAGACCGCCCGGTCGGTTCGAGCGGTATACGCCCCTCAATTCTCCCATGGAACAAGTCCTTAATCAGATCCAGCGGGACTACCCCCTCAAGTGGCCTCTTCCTCCGCGAAACCCTTCCAACCGTAAAGACCAGTCCAAATATTGCCGTTTCCACCAGGACCATGGCCATAACACCGACGATTGCATCAACCTCAAGGATCAAGTGGAGACCCTCATTCGTCAGGGGCGTCTAAGCCGATTCACAGACACCCGCCCTCAGCAGAGGCAAAGAACCGAGCCCCACAGGGACAATCGCAGGCACTCCCCTCCACGGCGACCAGCTCAACCAGACCAGGGCCGCGATCGACCCCCCCAACAACCTCTACCACAAGGTAATCCACCTCCGCCTGTCGGTGAAATCAGAGTCATCTCGGGCGGTCTTGCTTGCGGGGGACCGTCACGCTCGGCTCAGAGAGCAGAGCTGAGAAAAATACGACAGGGCTCGGATAAGGCAGTCATCACGGTAGACCGACCCCCCAAGCAGCCCAAGCAGTGGACTGAGCCCATTACCTTCACAGACGCTGATTGTACAGGCACCCGTTATCCACATGATGATCCTCTCGTCATCTCTGCCGTCCTCTCCAACTACAAAGTCAGGCGAGTCCTCATCGACAATGGAAGCTCTTCAGACATCATATTCCTCGGCTGCTTCCGCCAGCTCAAGATCGGAGAGGAAAGTCTATCTCCGCTCCAAACCCCCTTGGTCGGTTTCACTGGTGACCGGGTGACTTCTATTGGCTCCATTGATCTCCCCATCACCATTGGGGAATACCCACGGCAGACCACGAAGCTGCTCACCTTCCTTGTAGTCGACTGCCCCTCTACTTACAACATCATCCTCGGCCGTACCGCCCTCAACGCCTTCCAAGCCATCACATCCACCTACCACCTTACCCTCAAGTTCCCTACCGACCTCGGGGTCGGAACAGTCAGGGGAGAGCAGACCGTCGCTAGAGAATGTTATGTGGCCTCCCTCAAAGAAGTTAAGTTGAAGGAGGCAATGATCATTGAAGGACTTGACGTCCGAGATGAGGACGAGTTAATCAGAGGCGAACCTGTGGAGGAACTCGTTGAAGTTAACATCGACCCCACCAACCCACTCAAAACAGCCAAAATCGGTAGTCAACTACCTCCCCAAGCAAAGGCCGACCTCACCACCTTCCTGACCGAGCACAGAGACGTCTTTGCTTGGACCCATGTAGATATGCCAGGCATTGACCCCTCTTTCATAACTCACCGCCTCAGCATCGAACCTCATTTCCGACCTTACCGACAAAAGCAACGTATCTTCCACCCAGAGCGCAATAATCTCATAGCCACAGAAGTCGACAAACTCCTTGAAGCTCGGTTCATCCGAAACGTAGACTATCCCAAGTGGCTCTCCAATGTGGTTCTAGTCCGCAAGAACAATGGCAAGTGGCGCCTCTGCGTCGATTACTCTGACCTGAACCGAGCTTGTCCCAAAGATAGTTACCCACTCCCCCGCATAGATCTGCTGGTCGATGCCACGGCTGGGCACCAAATGCTCAGCTTCATGGATGCTTTCTCCGGGTATAACCAAATCATGATGCACTCATCCGATCGGGAACACACATCCTTCATCACCGATCGAGGTACTTATCACTATTGTGTAATGCCATTCGGACTAAAAAATGCTGGGGCCACCTACCAACGGCTAGTCAATGCAGTCTTCCACCATCAGATCGGTCGGAACATGGAGGTGTATGTGGACGACATGCTAGTCAAGAGCAAACTCTCCACTGACCATCTCACCGACCTACGAGAAACTTTTGCCACCCTTCGCAAATACCAGATGAAGCTCAACCCAGAGAAATGTGCCTTCGGCGTAGGCTCTGGAAAGTTCTTGGGTTTCATGGTCAGTCACCGCGGCATCGAGGCCAACCCCGAGAAGATCAAGGCCTTGATTGAAATGCAGTCCCCCAAAACCGTTAAAGAGGTTCAAAGACTCACTGGCAGAGTAGCAGCCCTCAACCGGTTCATCTCCCGCGCAACGGATAAGTGCCTTCCATTCTTTAAAGTTCTTCGGCAGACTTTTGAATGGACACCTGAATCCGAAGAAGCCTTCCAACAGTTAAAGCAGTGCATGGCCAATCCTCCCCTTCTCTCACAGGCAGTCACGGGCGAGCCTCTCTTCCTCTACTTAGCAGTATCAAGCACCGCGGTCAGTGCAGCTCTCATCAGGGAAGTTGGCTCAATCCAACGGACAGTCTACTACATCAGTCGGGCTCTCAGGGGAGCGGAGCAGAACTACCCCTTGTTAGAAAAGCTGTCCCTGGCCTTGGTTACCGCCTCCAGACGACTCCGCCCCTACTTCCAAGCCCACTCCATAGTGGTCCTCACCGACCAGCCCCTGAAGAAGGTCATGCAACAACCAGAACTCTCAGGCAGACTCATGCAATGGTCAGTAGAACTAAGCCAATTTGACATCTCCTATCACCCCCGAATAGCAATCAAGGGGCAAGCCGTAGCTGACTTCATCTTGGAATTCACCAACCCATTCCCTACCATTAACCCTCCGCCCACACCAACTCCACCAGAGCCTGAAGATCCTCATTCTTGGACACTCAATGTCGACGGCTCTTCTCGCAGGGAAGGAAGTGGAGCTGACCTCATCCTCACCTCCCCCGAGGGGGGTTATTTCAAGTGTGCCCTCCGTCTCTTGTTTGCGGCCAGCAACAATGAGGCCGAATATGAAGCATTGATAGCAGGACTTCGGCTGGCCAAAGACATTGGTGTTAGCCACATCTGCGTGTTCAGCGACTCCCAACTCATCGTCGGCCAGATCACGGAGGAATTCAATGCCAAGGATGGCACAATGCGAGCTTACAGGGACATGGCACTCCCCCTCGTTTGCCTCTTCAATACTTTCCAGATCAGACACATACCTCGGGCGGAAAACTCCAAAGCAGATGAGATAGCCCAGCTGGCCTCTGCCGACCAATCCGACCTCAGCCATGGAGTTCGTCTCGAGTACCTAACCCACCCGGCCATCTCGCCCGACCTACAAGAAGTGCAATTCCTCCAGACGGAGCCCATCCCCTGGGCATCTGACATCCTCCTCTTCTTGACTACTGGAGAACTCCCAGATGACCAACAACAGGCCGCCAAAGTGCGAGCCCGGTCGGCTAACTACATCCTGGTTGACGGCATCCTTTACAAGCGCGGTTTTTCACGCCCGTACCTGTGATGTCTCAACCCCGCCCAAGCAACTTATGTAATGGAAGAAATCCATGAAGGGATCTGTGGCAATCACTCGGGTGGCAGGTCTCTCGCTCACAAAGTACTCCGCACCGGCTACTTCTGGCCGACTCTCAACCAGGATGCCGCTGATTTCGTGCTCAAATGTGACAAGTGTCAGCGCTTCGCCAACATCCCCCATACTCCTCCTACTGAGCTGATCACACTCTGCAGTCCCTACCCGTTCGCCAAATGGGGGATCGACCTGGTCGGACCCCTTCCCACTGGCCGAGGCCAGACCAAGTTCACAATAGTCGCCATCGACTACTTCACCAAATGGGTAGAAGCAGAGCCCTTGGCCACCATCACCGAGCGGAATACAACCAAATTCATCTGGCAGTCCATTGTTTGCAGGTTCGGCATCCCTCAAGCCATCGTCTCCGACAACGGAAAGCAATTCGACAACGCCAAGTACAGGAAGTTCTGCGCAGACCTTCAGATCCAACCATGCTTCTCTTCCCCAGGACATCCGCAAGCCAATGGCCAGGTCGAGGTCACCAACCGCTCACTCCTGAAGATCATCAAAACTAAGTTGGAAGCTGCCAAGGGACTTTGGGCAGAGGAACTACCAAACGTGCTCTGGGCCTACCGGACTACCGCTCGGACTCCTACCGGGGAAACCCCTTTTCGCCTAACATACGGTGCTGAGGCGGTTATCCCCGTAGAAGTCGGTCTGCCAACCCCCAGGGTCTTGCACCCGGACCCAACACTGACTAAAGAGCTCCGTCGGGCGGACCTGGACCTCATCGAAGAGCTCAGAGAGACTGCTGCTGTCAGATTGGCCTCGTACCAGCAGAAAATGAGAACACATTACAACCGCAAGGTCCGACCAAGGGAATTTGCTGTGGGCGACCTAGTGTTGAGAGAAGCAACTCTTGCCACCAAGAATCCGACCGAGGGCAAACTAGCAGCCAAGTGGGAGGGACCCTACGTTGTGAAGGCCCGCCCACGGCCAGGCACTTACCGACTTCAAGACATGGATGGCCGAGACCTTCCCCACCCCTGGAATGCTGAACACCTGAAGCGTTACTATCAATGAATTCTTACTTTTGTATTGTCAAACTTGTTGTATTTTCCTTTCAGTACTCAATACAAATATCGACTGGAGTTCCAACCCTCTATAATGTAACTGTCTGAATGTCGCTTCCATGAAATTTTCTTTTGCAGTACTCAAAGCCTCAGTCTGACCTGAGCACTCTCAAAAGCCTCAGTCCGACCTGAGCACTCTCAAAAGCCTCAGTCCGACCTGAGCACTCTCAAAAGCCTCAGTCCGACCTGAGCACTTTCAAAAGCCTCAGTCCGACCTGAGCACTCTCAAAAGCCTCAGTCCGACCTGAGCACTCTCAAAAGCCTCAGTCCGACCTGAGCACTTTCAAAAGCCTCAGTCCGACCTGAGCACTCTCAAAAGCCTCAGTCCGACCTGAGCACTCTCAAAGCCTCAGTCCGACCTGAGCACTTTCAAAAGCCTCAGTCCGACCTGAGCACTTTCAAAAGCCTCAGTCCGACCTGAGCACTCTCAAAAGCCTCAGTCTGACCTGAGCACTCTCAAAAGCCTCAGTCCGACCTGAGCACTTTCAAAAGCCTCAGTCCGACCTGAGCACTCTCAAAAGCCTCAGTCCGACCTGAGCACTTTCAAAAGCCTCAGTCCGACCTGAGCACTCTCAAAAGCCTCAGTCTGACCTGAGCACTCTCAAAAGCCTCAGTCCGACCTGAGCACTCTCAAAAGCCTCAGTCCGACCCCCATAGCCTTGGAAGAACACTTGGTCACAAGTTGAGGTCACAAATTTTTATAACATTTCTACTTAGTCAAATTTCAACGGTATTCCCCAATTCCCCCCCCCCAACAGGTTTACTATTGGCCCCCTTTAGTTCTAATTTAAAAACCTACTTTCCTGCCCTCATTCATTGAATTTTTACACAAGTCCAATCTCACTCTGCGTGAACGAATTTTATCAGTTCACTCTTACTCTGCGTGGTGGGATTTTTAAATCAACAAGTTCAAATTCACATTCAAATTCACAAGTTCATCCTCTTCCATTTATCAGCGCACTTTTATCAGTCCAATCTCACAAGTTTAAACTCACTTGGGTCACTTAGCTCAAGTTCACTCTGTCAAGAAGTTGAATTTTTCATAAGTTCACTACTCATTTTTATTACAAGCATTTCTCCATTTCAAACCCACCAAACAAATAAACACAGTTAATTCCAAGACATAAGTGGAGCTTCATTCACTCGCAAAATGTGTACATCAGTTTATTACAATACTTCAAACAAAAAAAAAAAAAAAAAAAAACAACAACAACAACAAAACAAAACAAAAATGTGTATACAAAAAACACACAAAAATTCTTAAGTACATGTCTTCAGTTCACTCTCCCTCTTCACTGGAGATCAGATCCTCCTCTTCCACACCTTCATCCAGAGGGGTCTGGGCCACATCATCTTCTCCAATTGTTACACCGCTGAAGTCAAGTTCTGGGAACAGCTCCTCTGCCCTCCTTTTGAACATTTTCCACCCACTGTCCTAGTACTCTGGCATTTCATGCTTGTAATAGTCCGACTGCTGGAAGCTGGCAATCACTTCAGACTCAGACCTGCCTTCAGCAGCCGTCCTTGATGTGCCAGCCCCCCCAGATTCCTCCCTTGCTAAGCTGCTGGCTACTACCGCATCAATCGCCATCTGAAACTCAGGAGACCCTTTGAATTGGGCAACTGCTGCAACACAAAGATCGGGGTAGGCTGCCCTTTCCGAGGCCGCCTTCGCCTTCTCTTCGTTCAGCTCTTTTTGAAGGGTCTCCTTTTCCGCTGCAGCCCTGACCCTCTCAGCCTCCAGCTCTCCCCTCCAGGCCTCTCCCTCAGCAATCAACTTCGCCCTCTCTGCCTCAAACTGTTTCTGTAAAGTCTCCCTCTCCACAGTCCCCTTACTTCGCTCTTCCTCAAACTCCTTGCACAGGTTCTCCCCCTGCTCCACCGCTCTGGCGCGCTCGTCCTCCACCTCCTTCTGTAGAGCTTCAACCTTAGCATCTGCATCATCTCTCTGCCTGACGAGCTCTTCGTTATTGATCATGGCTTCCTCATGCCGCTCGATCGCGATAGCACAGGCCTTTTGGGACTCCTCCAACTTCTTCTGCTCACCAGTCAACTGGAACTCGAGCGACACAACCCTGCGGCGTGTGTCCTCTAACTCCGACTTGGCTGATGATAGCTCGGTGTAGGCAGTCTTCCATGCAGCACTCTCCTTCTTCAGCTTGGTCAGGTCTGCCTTGGCCTCTTCAGCTCTGATCTTGGCCGCCGCAGTTTTCCTCAGCAGGGCCCCTGCCAGGGTAGTTACCTCCATTTGAGCGGAGCATAGCCCCCTGAACAGGTCCGCCTCATTGAATCCAGCGGCCGAGCGCAGAGCCGACTCCTCCACCATCTTCACTAAGCGGTCTGCCACCGCCTTAGCTGGGCCTCCGTCTCCTTCCAGCCTCCTAGCCACAGCCCGCGTGTGGTAAATCGTTGCACCCAGGCTGACCCCCCCTTCCTGGGGCGCAGGACCCCCCTGGGGTCGTTCTTCCACCCTTTGTTCAGGACCCCCCTGGGGTCGTTCCTCCACCATTTGTTCAGGATCCCTGCTCCCCACCCCTATGCTGATCGCAGCCCTCACTGGCACAACATCTCTAACTTGTGAGGACACGTCCACCACCTCTGGGACGACCACCCTTTCTGCAGTCTCCTCCGCAACCGGGGTCTCCTTCATCTTTTTCGGCCTAGACTCCTCTGCCGCCCCCTCTGGGGCACTTCTCCTCTTCTTCTTCTTTAGACCCTCCCCCTCCTTCCTGGCCTTCTCCTTCACAGGATCCGCAGGGAGCTTCCGCGGCTCAAAAGTGCTTAGGTCCTTCCCTCCCAGGGGCTTGGGACGAGGTTGAATCCTCTTCCTCGCAAGCGGTTGCGGCGGTCGGTCAGCTTGAGCCTCTTTGAACTTCTGAGCCTTTACCATAATGGCCTGATCCTCCGCCTCCTGCGCTCTTCTTCTGGCCTCCAACTCCGATCGGTCGAGGTCCCCCCCGATTGGTTGTGGACCCAACCCCGCCTGAAACAGTGCGGACGGCTGAACAAGCTCGTCCCACTTAACTTTTTCCCTCTCCCTCCACTCCTTCACCTTCTTTACTCTCTCCGCCACCGCCGCACCCACCTTCGGCTCCACAAACTTGGTCGGCACCTTCCACGTCGTACGCACTCCAGCCCCGCCAGAATTGGACACGTAGAACCACCTGGGCCTCCAACCTTTGATCGAAGTTGGTAACCCAGCCACCAAACCCTTCCCCGCCACGGCCTGCAGGGTCACCCAAGTCTCTTGCTGCCACGAAGCTTTGTAGCAGCAAAAGAACTCATCCACTGTCATGGCCTGCCCTTCAGTCGCCTTTGGCCAGACGCTTGCGCAAGATAGCAAAATCTTCCACGCATTGGGCATTAGCTGCCCTGGTGCTACCTCCAAGTGGTTGAGCACATCCACCACGATCTGCGGCAGTGGCAATCTCAACCCACCCTTCAGCGCCTCCTCGTAGAGAGAGAACTCCCCTGGCCTGACGTCAGACGGCCTCTCCGTTGATGTTGGCAGCACCAACTCCACCTCCGCCGGGATCTGGTACCTTTCGCGGATAGCCTCCAATTCCCCCGCCGTAATAATGGACCTGTCAGCCCTTGAATGCCAGTGATCTGGTTCCACCTGGCTGATTGGCTGCGGCGCTGCTATTACGGTGGAACCGTGGGATCGCACCACTGGTCCCTCCACCCTACCTGACCTGTACTGCTGCGCCAACTCCACAGCGTCGTCCTCTCCAAGAGGATCCACCCTCACATCCCCAGCTCCTTCTTGAGCCATGTCTATGGCGTGTCTGCGTATTGCTTCTGATGCAAGTGCAAGAAAGTTGCAGAAATGTTGCAAAGGGGTATCGTCGGAAACGAAGGAACTAATACTTCAAATATTTTGAGTTTTTGTAAAGAAGTAGGTGAATCGTATGATACCAAAAGCCCACGGTTTACCCGTATTCCAAGGATCTAAATTAATTTTCGCCAGTTTGAAAACTTTTCAAATCATCCGCCAAAACTGCCTCTTCAATGCCCATCATAATGCCCTGACGTTTCGCTAATAATCTAACGCTTGACCTTTCTCCTCCCTCGAACTTCCGCCACGTGTGTGGCCTGGATGCACTAACTTCTGTCCTTACCTTGTCTTTTCCACTTCAAATCATCACGTGACACGCCGCCTCTCGAGCCCCGCGCCCTTCCACTCGGCCATCTACGCGGTCTGCCCGCTCAGGTTCAGTCTCATGATCGGGCTCACCCACTCGGTCACCCTCAGGGTCGGCCTCTCCTGCTCGGCCACCTCCACGGTCGGCCTTACCTGCTCGGCCACCTCCACGGTCGGCCTCACCCGCTCGGTCACCCTCAGGGTCGGCCTCTCCTGCTCGGCCACCTCCACGGTCGGCCTCACCCGCTCGGTCACCCTCAGGGTCGGCCTCTCCTGCTCGGCCACCTCCACGGTCGGCCTCATCTGCTCGGCCACCTCCACGGTCGGCCTCACCCACTTGGTCGCCCTCACGGTCGACCTCTCCCCGCTCGGACACCTTCACGGGTGACCTTTCCCGCTCGGCCACCCTCACGGTCGGCTTCCCCCTACCGGTCGGACTCATCTTCTATATTGTTATTCCCTTCGTTGGGCTAAAGCTGCACTCGGGAATGGGGGACTACTGACACGGATAGGCCCACAAAGACCACAACCTACCATGAGCAAGCCCAGGCCCACCATTTGAACCCATCGCATAACCCGGCTAGCAAAACCCAACACAGCTGGAACCCAACTAGGCAGGGAAGGCCAATGATATTCGGACACACGGCAGATGCAGAACAGGTCACGTCATCAGACAAAGATCTGCAGAGTTATTGCCATAGCACATCACCATTAATGCCGCCCATCACAACATTTATTGCAAAAACACCTCTCAGCCGGAATGGCGCCCCTCCCACCCTGAACCAGACAAACCACGGCACAAGCTTTCGGCGGGGAGGTCAGGATGACAGAGACAACGAAATGATTACCATGGAATATAAGCAAAGTCTGAAGATAAGATGAAGGTTAATTTTTTCTCTCTCTCTCTCTCTCTCTACATTTTCTGTCTACCTCCTTTTCTAATTCGCACGCCGGAGGGTTCGCTGGGGGACTACCCCGTTCCCCGTTGAACTTGTTTGCAGGTTATCCAGCGGGTTCTAGGAGCTTGGATCGGTCTAGCCCATTCACTAGGACGGACTGTATCATCAATTTATAATAAAAAAAGCAACAAAAACAGCAGCACAACATAGCAGTAACCCAAATCAACTTGTAATGTTTAAAAATTGATTACTGATAGTTAGTGGTAGTTCTATTGATAGGAGCGCCTCTTTCTTTTTTTGGAAAGTTTCTTATTTGAGTTATATATATAAAAGATTGGGATTGTATGCAGTAAGGTGTATGGTATAATGTAGGGTGGGATAACAAATGGTCCGGATCAGATTCAATCTAGAACCAATCCACAAACAACCGAAAAGTTCCTTATTTGGGTTTTATATATAAAAGGTTAGGATTATATGCAACATGGTGCATGGTGTAATGTAAGGTGGGATAGTAAACGGTCCAGATCGGATTCAATTTGGAATCAATCCATAAACAACGGATTGCTAATGTAAGTGAGACTCGTTCACTCCTCTTTCACTCTATTTTTGTGATGTCTCAGGTTTTGGGCTTGAATAGTATTGTGCAGTGGAATTGTATGCATTTCCTTCGGTGTTTTGTTTACCGTATTGAGTCGTTGAGATTCCTTTTCTACTTCTACTTAACCTCTCTTAACTTTTCCGGGTTGAAAATTTTGAGTTTTAGACATTGGAACTTACCTTGGGTTGCAAAATCATTTTCTGAGTTTTGGGCAAAACCGCTCGTGCGGAATTGGAATCCGCCCAAGTAGATCCTCACAGAGTTTTTCAAACTTTTCTGGGTTTTATGTGCAGAAAACTGCTCGAGCGGATTTTGGTGAATTTTTCTGGGTAGCTCTCTAGTGCAATCCGCTCATGAGGCAGAAAATTTCGCTCGTGCGGATTGGGAATTCCACTCGTGCAAAATTGAAACCGCTCGGGCAAATTTTGGCGCTTACGTCTCGATTCTCGTACTCTTTTTCTCAAAACTGATGCCAAAAGTATTTTTGGCTCATATTTTCTTTTCTCTCTCTCTCTCTCTATATATATATATATATGCAGGGATGGACCGAGGGGGGGTTGGCAAGGGCGACCCCCCCTTCCCCCCCCCCCCAAAAGTTTTGAAAAGACTCCCTAAATATAGTATTAAAATTATATAGGTTTGCCACCCCAAAATTTTTGCAAAAAATTTAAGAACCGCCACCCCCTGAATTTTATACTTTAAAATTAAAAAATTTAATTATTATTTTTTTGATAAATACTAAAGATAATAATAATTTATTTTTTTAAGTATGATTACTTTTTATTTTGAATTTAATAATGTTAAAATAATTGAAAATTTATTTATTAATATGTTAAAGTCTTTTTTATCTGATTAGGGTCTAAATTTTTTAGTTGTTTGGTTATAACTAAATAAAATAAAATAAAAAAATAAAACCCACATGCCCCACACTTGAGTTGAAAAGGTCCCCAAATTCTTATTAACCTAATTCTCTAAGCCCCTTCTCCACCACTTTACTCTCTCTCTCTGAGTTTTGGGATTATCATTGAAGCGGTACTAGAGGTTTCTCTAATTACAAGCCTTCTTGGATTCTACCTTCCTTTCAAAACACTATTCTGGGTATGCAATTCAATCCTATATACATTTATAACTACTCTACAATTTCTACATATCTATACATAGAGATTTGAATGTAGTAGAATTAATTGTAGATTGCTTATGCATATATAATTAATATCAATGGTACACATCTTTTTTGTAGATTTCTTATGCATATATAATTAGAATTTCAATGGTACATATCTTTTTTATAGAAAATTCTACGTATGTAATATTACTGCATATATAATTAATCCATATTGAGTTCAAAACGCATCAACTTTGAATTATAATAGACTTGTTGTCTCCGAAAGAAATCTTCCCTTGCTTTTTTTGCAAAACCAAGCATTTACGGTAGGCTTAAATAATAATAATAATAATAATAATAAATATCTTTAATTTCTCAGAGATGAATAGGCTTAAATATCTTTAATTTCGTTGCAATTCACTTCAATTTGGATGCTATTCACCTCGTTAGGGTTAGAAATTCTATTACTCTGAAGATTCTTATTGTTTACCTATTGAAAATGACATGTCCTTTATTTGTTAGATTAAATTATACTGTTAGTGTGCTTTTTACCTAGTGAGTAACAAAAATTGTTTAATAAATTTCAGGTTCTTAAATAAAATTGAGTTGAATGTTAGGTGAATTATGGTGAATAAAAAAATTGATTTTTTCTTTAAGAAAAGCGGCTCTCAAGATATAGAAGTTAATACAACTACAAAACCTTCCACTGATAATGTTGAAGCTTCAATTCCTGAACAACGTCCTTGTAAAGTGCCTAGAATAGAATCCAAAGAAGTTGATACATCTTCTTTGGTAAGGGATCCAGGACTACGACCACAAATTTGGAATTATTTGATATCTGAACGTGATGAGATTCGACGAGCTTACATCAAATTTGGACCATACCAACCTGACAACCATCCTTTTGAAGAGAAGAATGGGCATCGTTTTCTAGCTTCTTGGTACAAGTTATTTCCAGATTGGCTAGAATATTCTCCAACCAAACATTGTGCTTTTTGTCTTCCTTGCAATCTTTTTACAAAACCAAATGGATGCACTACTTCTAGTGCTTCCATTTCTGATGGATTTTCTTCATGGAAGAAAGTTAATAGTGGGAAGAATTGTGCTTTCTTAACTCATATGGGAAAAGGTCCTAATTCATCGCACATAATTGCTGTTAAATCTTGCCATGATTTAACAAATCAAGCGCAACACATTGAGAAGATAGTTGAGAAACAAACTTCTCAACAAGTTGCAAAAAATCGTTTGCGGTTGAAGACTACAATAGATGCTGTCAAATGGCTTACATTTCAAGCTTGTGCATTTAGAGGTCATGATGAAGGTCATGATTCTAATAATCATGGGAATGTTATTGAATTGATAAAGCTCTTGACATCTTATAATGCGGATGTGGCAGATGTTGTGTTACACAAAGCTCCTCAAAATGCTTCATATTACTCGCATCGAATTCAAAAAGAGATTCTTAGTATTTTTTTTGACAAAATACAAAGATTCATTCGTGAGGAGATTGATGAAGCAAAATTTTGCATTATAGTGGATGAAGCTCGAGATGAATCAAAGAGGGAGCAAATGGCCATTGTTCTAAGATTTGTTGGTAAAGATGGTTTTATAAAGGAGCGTTTTTTTGATATAGTTCATGTATCAAATATAATATCAGCAACTTTGAAAGAAGAAATATGTATTGTCCTATCTCATCATAATCTCAGTGTACAAAATATTCGTGGTCAAGGGTATGATGATGCTAGTAATATGTGTGGAGAGTGGACTGGGTTGCAGGCCTTATTTCTTCATGACTGTTGTAGACGTCCCTGAACGTCCCGGGAGAAATCCTGTTTTGTTCATTGGGTTCACTACAGTTCGGACTCAAATTGTCATGGTTCTTAATCTGATCTTGCAAAGTGCAATGCAGGACTGATAAATCACCAAAGAGTCTAAATTTGGCAAATCGTTTTGGAAAACAGATTTTTAAAAAAGAAGTGTCAAACATGGACTGCTTTGCCAGATACAGAGTCGCCACCTAAATATTTTATTTTGGGGAAATTTAGGAAACCCTGACTCGTGTCTAAGGCTACGTGTCCGTTATCACCAAAGTTACCTCGACTCGGGAACTTGGGTACGGTTGGGGAAGATCATTTCATGAGCACCCCCGCTCACCCGATCAAAGATCAACCACTACTAAGCATGATATCTTGTTTTTGAAAACACATGTGCTCTTATTTCGATTATTAGCCTAGAATTACTATGTGATGCGCACAGCATACAAGTATAGACTGGATCGCCTAAGTTGGAACGAAACATCTCATGTTTGTTTTTGAAAACGGTTTGCTATTCGCAAGTAGGCTAAAAATGCGGATTTTGCCACCCTCAAGTGGGCTTAGAAAACATGGTGATTTGCCACTCTCAAGTGGGCTTAAAACTCGCAATCAATGAATTGTTCCAATTCAGGTAATCCAACCTTCACCCACAGGCATTCAGGGAGTTATATCACATAAACACATAGCCTCATGGTAAGCATGCTATCATGGCAGCCACTCACATGCATGCAAGGATGCTAAAGCATAAACACTTACCGAGTACTCCGAGCCAAAACAGAAACTAGTTAGTAATCAATGCATGATCCTAATTCATGTTAAGATGGCTAATGCAACACATGGAAAATGCAACTAAGCTAGGCTCGGCTATTCTAAGATGGCATATGAGATGCTCCAGATAACATGTATTCAACTTGGAATTGAAATACAATGCAGTTAGTATGATGCGCCGAACCCGGTGCATGCAAGACAGATGAATGGATGCAAACATACGAGCATAAGGATGCTAATTGAAACGTACCCTAAAACTAAGCATCATAAGCTGGTAAATAAAAGGGAGAAAGACGTGGGGTTGGAAGACATACATCACACACACGTACACTTATTACAATATTGCCCTCTCTCAGAGGGTCCGAATAAATAATACACAACCAACTAGCTAATCTAAGCTAATTAAACTAGTTATTACACAACCGAAAATGAATAACGAATTACAACTAATTATTACACAACATTAATTAATTAACAAATTAACTAAGGAAGCAAATAAACTAGCATGCAAGCTACATGAAATGGACTGCCTCAGCTCTGCCTTGAATGATAAAGGATGCATGCATGCTCGAGTCGCCTTGTCGGGAAATCCATTGCGATGCCTCGACTCGCCTTTGTTTGCAATTGATTTCAGAAACTTGCATGAAGCTCTAGAGAGATGAAACTCCACCTTGGAAGACTGTGGGAAGGCTGCCGACCAGCTATAGGCATTGGAGATCACCTACCGACCACCCTTTGTGGTGGAGACCAAAAAAGGTGGTCGGCCTGCCAGAAAACTTGGTCAGCTGACCACTTTCTGACCCTGGATTCTGGTTTTCTGCAACACAAAGCAAGAGAGAGGCATGGCAAGGTATTTTCAACAAATGTGTGCACGACCGCTCTCCCCGCCCTTGCACAAGCTCAAGGGAGTGTAGGTCTCGATCCTCGGTCCACCAATCACGCATCTCGATGCATGATGGCCGAGGAACCGAATTGCATGACTTGATATAGAATGAATGCACATATGAACCCACAAATGCCAAAACTCCATCATGTGTTAGTCAAGAGGGTCGGCGACCGGGAATCGAGGCACGTTTCGTCACTTTGAGTACGAAACATCCCTCGTTTCCCGTGTTTGGACTAACTCCTACTCCAAACATAATGCAACAAACTATGCATGCACAAATGCAACTCTAGCATGCAACCTAAACACAATGCGACTAAATGATGCAATCATGCAAAGGATGACATGCAAGGGTGCAACTAGCATACACAATGCTATGAACTAAACAATGACATACTCAATGCATGTGGACTATATGGCATAGCAACTAACATACTCAATGTTATGAACGAGGCATACGCAATGCAATGATCAAACATGCGATAACATGACATACTCAATGCTATGAACCACAATGGCATACTCAATGCAAAATGGACTTAAATCAAAATGAATGGGCCTCAACCACACCCAAATCAGTGGCCAAACATGATGAAAACAAGGCAATGACACACACACATGCATGCACAATGCAAAGGCTCCAAGCTTGAAGCACAAAACACAACTCTACAAGAGCATGGCAAGGATGAAACTTGGAACACAATGGCATATATTCCAGTTCTGGAATGGCATACAAAATGGCTCCGAATCATGCAAACAACTCACACAATGCATGTTGGATGGCTCAAATACCGAAACTAGTGAAGCACATTACACTAGAGGTATGCAAAGCAATGCACAAAAGATAAAACCAACCCCAAACATCCCTATGCAAGCCTAAAAAAGTGGCAAAATGGACTAAGATGATGGCTTTAAGTGCACAAAAATGAAGCTCATACAATGGTCCATAAATGAGGCATACAAGCATAACTCTCAAGTGCACTTAAAGAGTGATAAACATGGGAATATGGCAAATGAATAAGCTCTGAAATATCATACAAAATGATACTGAAACATGCAAACACCTCAATATAAGCATGCAATGGGCTTCAAAACTCAAAGCTAAGCATGGCTATTACACTACAAGCATACATGGAAAGCATCATTCGACCATGGGACCTCAAAACAGAGCTAAGGCAGCCCAAAATATGCACAAAATCAATTTAAAAGATGGCCAAAATATGCTAGCATCAAGGGCCAAAACAACATGCAATATAAGCTAGTAAGCATGGTTTACACTACGAGCATATGAAGCATGTGAGGGACTACCAAACCAGCCAAAAAAAGATTCATGGCATGCCAAATGATGGCCAAAAACCCACTGAAAAATGACCAATACATGCAAGAATGATGTGCTACTTTGATAAGCTATGAAAATGATTACTCTACACATGCAAGAGGAAAACAAAAGGGGGCCAAACCAGCCATGAACAGAGGCTAGGAAGGTCCCAAAAGTCACCAAAAAGTGCCTGAAATAGGCCTCCAAATGATATAAACATATGCTCCTTTGATAGGCCAAATATGCTAGTAAACAAGACAACAAAGGAGAGGGTCACCCCTCTCTGATTTAGGCCCTCAAAACTACATTATTACCACTGAAAATCCACTGGATTTCAGTGGTAGGAAGGCCAAGAAAAGACTATCTCGAATGCCTTATGGCATGACACAAAACAAGGCCAAAACAAGTATGCAAGAGGGTAGATGTCCCCCAACACCAAAATGATCTTAAACAAACATGAAAATCACTTAAATATGAAGCTTTTTTCAGTTGAAAACAAAGCTCAAATATACATGCAAGATAGGCTAAGAGATGGATCAAAATAATGCTTAAAAAAAGGGAAAATGAGTTACCCTTGTAGCTCAGCAAAACCAGCAGCTTCTTGGACCAAAAACCAGCTCTTTGAGACCTCTCAAGACCCTCCAAGAACCTTAGGTCAATGGTGGAGGTGTATGGCTATGAAGTGTGGTGTTAAAGGCCAAGAACAAGACCCTTTTGAACCCCAAAGTGTAGAGATATAGAGAGAGATATGTGTTTGCCTTAGACAAATTTTTTCAACCTCTCTAAAGGAGAGGGAGGCCCTCTCTTATAGAGAAACAAGAGGGTTCAAGCTTCTTAGAGAAGCTAGAGCAAAAGGTTCAAGCTTCTTAGAGAAGTTAGAGCAAAGGTTCAAGCTTCTTCAAGAAGCTAAAATAAGGGTTCAAAAGGTTCAAGCTTCCTCAAGAAGCCAAAACAAAGGTTCAAGCTTCTTGGAGAAGCTAAAAAGGTTCAAGCTTCCTCAAGAAGCTAACAAAAGGTTCAAGTTTCCTCAAGAAGCTAAAACGAAGGTTCAAAAGGTTCAAGCTTCCTCAAGAAGCTAAAATGAAGGTTCAAAAGGTTCAAGCTTCCTCAAGAAGCTAAAACAAAGGTTCAAAATGTTCAAGCTCTCCAAAAACCGTGCCAAACGGAGAAAGTGAAGCGGTCCCGAACTGAGGCGCACGGTCGACAGCTTCGAAAACCGAAAACTGGTCTTCAAACGGGAACAGTGGTCTATGACCACGAAAAATAGCCTACGGCCACTGAGAGATGGTCTACGAGACCTCTCCCTCCCTTCGGGAAGAGAAAATAGAACCTGGTTCGCAAACCGAAACAAAGCACAAAAGAGTCCCGAGGTCCAGAGGCAAGGCTCTCAGCCGAGACTCTGTAACCTCAGAACGAGCACACCAAGGATGATCATCGAGTGTTCAAACAATGACGTCCAAGTCTTAAGGACGGTCAAAAATGGGGTGTCTACAATTGTCATTTTGCGTATTATGTTCATTGCTTTGCTCATCGACTCCAATTAGCATTGGTAGCGACAGCAAGAGAGGTTATACCCATTGCCCAATTTTTTTTTCTTATCTAGCTCTCACAGTTAATCTATGTGGCTCTTCTTGTAAAATGCATGATTAGTTGAAAGTTGCTCAAGCTGAAGAAATTGCAGCAAAACTTGCCATTGATGAAGTTGAAACTAGTAAAGGCAAAAATCAATTTGGGACATTGAAACAGGCTGGAGATACTTGATGGGGTTCTCACTTGGGATCTATTTCCAGTTTGATAAATATGTTTGGTGCAACTTGTTCAGTCTTAAGTAATGTTAACAATGATGGAGCCACCTCTACTCAACGTGCAGATGCAGATGAAGTTTATGATAAGATTACATCTTTTGAGTTTGTGTTTATCTTACATCTTATGAGAGATATTATGGGGACTACTAATGATCTTTGCCAAGCTTTTCAATGTAAATCTCAAGATATATTGAATGCAATTCATCTAGTGTTAACTACAAAAGCACTTGTTCAAAAATATAGAGAAGATGGATGGATTTCTTTGTTAGAGAATGTTCAACTATTTTGTGGAAAATATGACATAGATATTCTTGATATGAGTGCTCGTTACACATCTGGTAGAGGTCGTGCTTGTCACCAAACAGATCACAATACTATTGAGCATCATTTTCGGGTTGATATTTTTATAATTATATATGATTCTCAATTGCAAGAATTGAACAATAGATTCAAAGAAGAAATTCATTTGAAATTCCAATTGCAAAATTACGAGATTGACATCCTTAAACATCCTGAGTTTCAGCAGTTGTTGACAATTTATGAATTGTGCCAAATGTTGGCAACAACAAGGAAGTCAACAATTTATCCTCTTGTCGATAGATTAATTCGTCTTGTTCTAACTTTACCAATTTCTATGGTAACAACAGAACGTGCATTTTCAGCTATGAAAATTGTAAAGACTAGATTGCGCAACAGGATGGAGGATGATTTTCTTTCAAGCCACTTGTTAACATATGTTGAGAAAGACATTGCTCGAGATTTTGATGTAGATTCCATCATAGATGCTTTTTATGTCATGAAAGAACGTCGAGCACAACTTTAGATGCCTAAGTAGATATGTAAAGCAAACAGTTGCTTTTTTGAAAATTATTATGGATTTACTAGAACATATCAAATTGTATTTTGATAATATTTTGTAATTATATACAATGAATGGAAACATATAATTATATATTTTTGTGATATTTGGGTAGAAAATGATATTGTATATCACATGCTTATGACAAATTTTTTCATTGCATATACACTCGCCCCCCCCCCCCCATATTAAAATCCTGCGTCCGTCCCAGTATATATGTATCCATCTATTCTCTCTCTTCTTTCTAAAAACACACAAAAAATCCAACTTTTCTCTAAGATTTAGCTCAAATCTTCAAGAGTTTGAGGGGGTTTCTTACACTAAATCGAAGAGGGCGACGAGGGTTACGTTTATAATCGATTGGAACGTGTTTTTATGAGTTTGATTTCTAGGGTTTCCATCATCTTCATCTCCAAAGCTTGAGGTAGGGATAATCTTTGAGAGATATATACATTTTTGCAAGTTGGTACATGTTTTGGGTATTTCATCATGTTTTGAGTTATGATTTTGGGTTGTGAACCCTATATGATGTTAGAAGTTGATTTCATCTATCTTTTCCTAAAACTTTTGAGAATATGAGTTATGTTCTAAAGTGTAGGTGTTGTTTTGGAAAAATCTTCAAAAAAAAAAAAAAAAAAAAAAAAAAAAAGGAACAAAACCTTGTTTTGATAGAATTTGGAAATTTTGGGAAAAAGTTGAGATATTGTGAAATTGATACTTAATAAATTGCTATGTGAAGAAATGATGGAGAAATTTCTATGGTTGTATTACATGGAGAATTTCATGGAGGAAAAGAAAAAAAATTGTCGACTTTGATGCTTATGATTGAGTTGTCTTGGAAAATCAATATTTACAAAATAATGTCAAATATGTAGAGAATACATGAATGATGAAGTTGTCATATCATCCTTTAGAATTATATTATGATGATTAATGAATACAAATGTTGAGGATTTGAGAATGATGTCAATATTGAGAATTGGTCTCCATTTACATTATGCTATGTAAGTTGATGAATCTACATTGGGTAAATTTTCGGGGCGTGACAATTTTTGGTGTAACGATTTCGACACAAAACTAAGGCAGATTTCAAGTTCTAACTTTTGATTTTGAAAATCCTAATTTTGATTTCGATAACCCTAATTTTTGAAACCCTTTTTAAAACCCCATTTGGTTTCAACATTAGATAATCATGATCAATATCTCTTTGCTATTTGATTTTTCATGGTATTTACTCTCATATATATATATATACTAGTGGTAACCCAAACTATGGACGAGACTTTATAAATTAAAAATAATAATAATTATAATTATTTTGAAGTAATTCAATATTTTGTCTTATGGTCTACATGAAATTTATAAGTTAACTTTTATGTTTCATAACTTTTTAAATTATTAGTTTAAAAAAATTAAAAAATATATATAAATCTATTTAGTGTAATTTTGATAATTTGTATTAAAAAAAAGTAAAATCTGATTAAATGAGATTAAATGAGTTATGACATATCTCTTCTTGTTATGAAAATATACAAATTTAAAAGTTATAATTAAGACAAATATACAATTTTATTATTAAATGTGAAGTGAAGTGATATTTAACAATAATTGATATGATGTTCATATTATTAATCTAGTAATTTAAGTTACATTTTTTTTTTATTTCAATTTTATAACTAAAAATACAATATGAAAATAATACGCACACGGATTTCTAGTGTTTAAGAATAAGAAGGTGTAACGCCCTCAAAATAAACCCATAATAATCACGATAAAGAAAAGAGATTTCATATTACAATCATCAGAGTATTCTTATAAAAGGTATTACATGTTGACAATAAAAGTAAATGCCCTATAGGCTTACAACTTTCCAAGTCAACACTTGGTTACAAAAAGGAGAGTACTAACTCTACACAAAATAAGCCATTGGCTTAATATACATGTAATACAACAAAAACAACAAAAAGAGTTTAACAGCTTCAAGACTCCCAAGCTACGTCCTTGGAGGTGGCATAACACCTGTACCTGAAAAAGATGTCCCATATACGGTGAGCTAACGCCCAGTAGAGATATGCTAAACATAATATGAGCAAAAACTAAAATATTAACATTTGATAAATGTTTAACCCACATAAATCAATTCATAACCCATTTCAATTACATGACAAATATATCCATGTTTCATTCCTTTTTCCTTTACTTAACCGACTTTCAATTCATAAATATGGCTCAGAACCTGGCTAAACAACTCCTACGAGACCACAGCTCATATCAACAATATTTCCATACTACATAATAGATACACATATTTGCTGTATCAATATTACACAAAACACTTCCATACTTCACAATAGATACACATATTCGCTGTATCAACACTTCAATAGATATACATATTTGCTGTATCAATGGAGTACATCCCCTATCTCCTCCCAAATAATATCCGGTTTAGGAGTCCATCCCCTATCTCCTTCTAAACCGTGGAGTACATCCCCTATCTCCTCCCACACAACACAATGTATATAAACACATATCATATACAAAATCAATCAATACATAAATTTAATGTATTATTCCAACTGTCATATTCAATGCAATATTCAGTTGGTTAGTTTTAATTTACCTAATCATCATGCAAGATCTACAACATTCAAGACCATCTTCCACCGATAGCCCAAAGCAATTTATTTCTAAACGGATAATAAATGCGTCAACAGATAATTTGACAACAATTTCATAGGTGAGCGATTAATAAGTCCAACTCCACCATTCCCTCTTATAATGAGCCAATTTCATTATTTCCAACTCAATTCTATATTTCCATAACATTCCTAAATTAATTATATAAATTAATTCATACAACAATTTAGGGCTTTCTCCCCCTTTTTCTCCACAATGACCCAAAGGTCCCATATATCATCAACAACATCAATACCATCATTTTAAGACCCAAGATACACACATTTGAGTCAAAATAATAAAACCCCTCTTTATTCATTTTGAAACCCTAACACCCAAAATTACCAAACTTCAACATTACATCAAAATGACCAATAGTTTATGTCAAAGACCATAAAAATGAGTAGTTATCCCTATCTCAAATTCGGAGCTCGAAGGAGAAGATGAAGAAATTTGAAAGTGCTCCAAACCCTAATATTTTCAGATCAAAATGTAGCCCTCAACAAGCTCCACACTTTTTACAAAGGCCCAAGGTTAGAAGATCACTCCTACTAGATCAAACCCTAGAGAGAAGTTGGAGTTTTAGAGTGAGGTGCTCTCCAATGGAGGTTTTGAAAAAGTAGGAGAGAGAAAGAAAGTCAAAAAGTGATCCAAAATGTCACTTTTCAGACTGATATAAAACTCGCCCCGCTCGAGCGTGGAACTCCCTGCTTGAGCGTCAGACACAGACTCACGCTCGAGCGTCAAAAGCGCCACTCGAGCGCCGGATGCACACTTCCAGAAGTTTTACAGACCAGGATCCTCGCTCGAGCGTCAGACTCCCCGCTCGAGCGGAGAAACAAAACCAAAAGGGCTCACTCGAGCGTCAAAATTCCCGCTCGAGCGTCCGATGACCTGCAGGGAAAAAATACTGGGAGAGGGATATTCACGCTCGAGCATCCAAACTCCCGCTCGAGCAGAGAAGCAACAACAAAGGGCCCGCTCGAGCGTGAAGGCCAAAAACTGGGCATCAACCTTAGGTTTTTAAACACAACTAAGCTGTTTCAAACCTGCCCAACACAACCCAAGACTCAAATACAAGAGTAAAGGATGGAAATGAGAGTACGACATCAACACACTCACGGAACCAAGTCCGGAATACAATAAACAAAAGAAAGGAAAACCGGGATCGCTATAGAAGGTTTCACAATATTTTCAACCTTTCATCATTTTCTCTTAATTTTTTTTTATCTAATTTGATTTTAAATTTGAATAAAAAAATTGATTTGATATGAATTATTTTTACTTTTTCATTAAATTTTTTTCAATTTTTAAAAGAACTTTTATTCTTATCCCAATTTTTTTTTCTTTTCATCAATTTTGATGGAAAAAAACAATAATTTCCAATGCTTCATCTTTTTAAATTTTTATCAAATTATAATTTGATAAAAAAATTATTAACGGTTGAAGATTCCCTTAATTAGAATTATAGTGAAATAACATCTTGAAATATTGAAAGTTTGAGTATGTGGTTGATTGAAATGTATAATTTGATTAATTCTCTTTTCATATTTGTATAAAAATTGATGCTTATGACTACATTATTATAAGTCGGATTAGGAAAATTTTTTTGAGATGTCAAATAATTTTCATTTGTAAATATCCTACCTACTAAAAAAAGAAAAAACAAAAGAAAAATATAAAAAAAATGTAACTTTTGGATATGTATATATCAATTTTGTTTTGTGGACATAAACAACTGATATTTCAATTTAAAAAATTAAAAAGTAAAAAAAAAAATAGATTGGATTTTTTGGGAATAAAATAAGTCATTTAACTCCTCTATATGCTATTTAAGATGGACTATTTTAATCACATAAAAAAATAAAAATTATATTTACAAATTATCCCTATATATTATGCTATTATATACAACTATAGCGGTAACAAATTAACTATAATATTTATGAAAAGTTATACTAAACTTTTATTTTCAATTAATTGAATTATAATTAACAAACTAACAAATAGCAGTAATAGTATAATGGGATAGAAACAGGATAAAAATAAAGAACACAATGATGTTTAAAAGTTTTTAATTTACCTAGCTATAAAAAAAATCTAATGTTATTGTAAAATCTTGAATTCTCAATAAATTTTTACATTTTCTATAAAATAAAATGACAATAAAAAATAAAAAATAAAAATTTGATACCCATTTTTTTTACTTCAATTTTATCATTTTCATTGAAGAAAACAAAATCCGATCAAAATCCTTGGTACAGAACAGATATAGATATTTCGATTGTAACCATCATCACCAATAATTCTTTTCTACCATGCAAACATGTAAACAAATACATAAACCTTTCTAAAACCGAAACCAAAACCAACAGCAGATAAAGAGAATCACACATGAAAAAAAAAAAAAAATTTGGAGTGGTAGGATGTTACCTCCAACAACTTAGATCTTGCCCAGCCCAATCCATTAGCTCCTTTGCCTATGCTCACGAAATCTAGGAGTTGAGATGACTAATTAGATTATTCTTTAAATAAGACTAGAAAATGGATTAATTTATCCCATTAAGTAATTTAAAATTTTGATAGATATACATAAAAAAAAAGATAATTATGTTACTAAATCATAATTCAAATTTAGATATTAATTGTCACATCTCTTTGACACCATATCTAAATTCTTATCTTCTTTATTTTTGTGTGGTTTCTATTTATTTATTTTTTTCAATTTACTTAAGATGGAGTTGTTAGTTTCTATTTTTTTTTAATTTATTTGTGGTTTCTATTTGTTTTTAAGTATTATTATTATTTAGGTAAGTTATGATGTAAGTTAGATATATGATAGACATGTGAGTTTTATTGATTTAAATTATGATAATGGAAGATATTTTTAAATTAGATTTGTTTAAATAGATTTTAAAGATTTTTAAAATTTAAAATTAGATATTGAGATGCAAAAGAAAGATTTTAACTGAATAAGTAAAAATCAAATTTATTAATTTTATTTGTTTGCATATCTAATTTTTAGTTTTTTTTTTTTTGTTATGTTATAATATAATATATAAGATATAGATAGATACTCACAATTCTCATGAAAAATATAATTTAATTTTTTGGGCGAGAGAGAAGGAAACAAGTTTTAATATTTTCTTTTCGAAATCGGTGAGAGAGATTATGATAGAGAGATTATGAAATATTTTTGTTATCTTCTCATTTGAAATCCATAAATTAAGGAATAATTATTATTTCTAAAATAATTAAATAAATAAATCAGTCAATAGATTTTTTTAATCTATTTTATAAATTAAAAAATCAATAATTTTAGAATGAGAGTTTAGAATTGTTAGGAGATTTCTCATTAGAAACTCCATTTTCTTTATATAATATATATCTGTACTATTATATATGTGAGCACAACTTGGTATCTAATAGTGTGGTGACTTTCTTTCTATGACATGGCAAATTTTTCTATCACAACTTGGTATCTAATAGTGTGGTGACTTTCTTTCTATGACATGGCAAATTTTTCTATCCTAAAATAAAATTATTCAGGGGCGTGAGCAAGATTGAACCCAAGACCTTAAGTTTCATTAAGAACCCTTTTACCATTTAGACGATATACATATTATGATGTTAATCTTTTTATTATTTGTTTTTATACTTACTTATTTGAATTGCACACACATTGCGTGTGCTACCCACTAATATAGATAGATGTTTGTGAATCACTTGACTGTATATACCTGTGGCCGGATACAAGCGATGCATGTACAAATTCAAAAAACGTATTGATTATTTTTTTATTAAAAAAATAACTCTACATCACAAACTCATTAAAAAAAAAAAAAGATAGAGAACACTCACAATTTTGACATAAACAAAGTAAAATAATAATTCTTGAAAAAATAGTGCTCTTTTTAAAAACTACAAAGCCAAGCTTCTTAGAATACTTACAGTCAAAGAAATTTACACAAAGAAAAATAAATAATTACAAATTTTTGACATAAACGAAGTAGAATAATAATCAAATTTTGTCTCCAAGGAGCTTGATAACATAATGAAACTTTTTATCTTCTTTTATTTTTTAATGAAGGAAATAAAAGTATAATTAACACTAGTACACACAAAATACAAAAATACAAACCCAAAACCCTTATAACACCTACAATCAAAGAGATTTATATAAAAAATAAAATAACCAAATCCAAAACCCAAAAAACAAACCAAAAAAAGTGTTTCTTCTTTTTTATTTTTATTTATTTTTATTTTCAATAAGAGCACTGGACACACACCAAAAAAAAAGTTAGTTATGTAAACAAACAAATCAATTTTTAAAAACAGAATTTATATATATAAAAAAAAATCTTAAAAAGGTGAAATAGGAAGAAAAAAAAACTAAATATAATTTTTTTAAAAAATTGAATATAAAAGTATAAAAATACACAAAATAGAAAAATACAAACTTGACTCTTATAACACTTATAGTCAAAGAGATTTAATATACATACACAAAAAAAAAAAAAAAAAAATAATTGTGAAACCTATTAATATAAAAAATAAAATTTAAAAAAAAAAACCCAAAAAAATTGTTCCTTTAAAAGGAAAAAAAAAATAAGAACATTGAATTCTTTCATTAAAAAAAAGACACATCCAAAAAATTAAGAAAATAAATAAACAAATTTTAAAAAAAATAATAAACCCAAGACTCTTATAACACTACCGTTAAAAAGATTTGATATACACAAAGAAAAATAATAATGAATCTTAATATTAAAAAACTGCCAAAAAAAAAGAACTTATTTTTAAAAAATAAAAATAAAAAACAAATTTTAAGAACACTAAATTATTTCTTATACTCTACTTTTTTTCCCCCAAAAACCTGATAACATAATAGAACTTTTTAAGCAGTAGATCTATACTTTGGATAGACACTCCATCAACTTGCAACGTAACCATAAGAACAAAGCTCTTGAATGCTCTTTCTAAAAAAAAAAAAAAACCGAGTAGTTTTTGAATAGAGAGAAGTGATACAAATCCAAGACTCTTAGGTCATGTTTGATTTACAAGATTAATAGTGAAGTATTAATAATCCTATTAAATTAGTGTGGTATTCACTATCCAATTGGATTAATATCCATTGGATTAATAATCCCACCCCTACCCCATTACTAATAATCCTACAAATTTGTTGGATTAATTATCCATTAGATTAATAATCCTAAACCAAATTGTTAAAACAAACATAGGATAATTGGGCCCACGAATTAATAATCCTAATTCCATGCTCTAATCTACCCAATCAAACATGACCTTAGAACACTTACAATCAAAGAGATTCATATTAAAAAAAAAAAAAAAAAAAAAAAAAAAAACACACACACACAAAAAAAGTTAAGTAAAACAAACAAATCAATTTTTTTAAAATAGAATTTATACACAAAAAACAAACAACAGCTTAAAAAAGTGAAACCTGAACAAAAAAAACTGAATATAAAATTTTTCAAAAAAAGTGAATATAATTCCCTTCTCAGTTGTTGATGTTGTTCTCAATTGGAGGCAAATCATATGCTGCTATTGAGTTTATATCTTGGCTGGTTGCATAAGTTGGTCTGTTAGTTTTGCTGCAGTTTGCTGCTCTGCTTTGGTGCTGTTGGGTGATGATCTGTTGATTTGTTGGGTTCAAGCTGTCTGCTAGTCTGATCTGTTGGGTGCTTCCAGTTTCTTTGCTGCCTTTTGATCTGTTGCTTTGCTGTCTTCGTTGGGTATAACCATTGCTGCTCTCTGCTGCTTTGCTTGGGTTATCTGGGTGCCTGCTAGTCTGTTATGCTGCTATTGGTTTTCTTCTGGTTTAGCTTCAGTGTGTCTGCTTCAGATGCTACTGGTTGAGTTCAAATTGAGTTTATTGGCTGCTTCAATGGTCTGGCTTGTGATGGTTTTTGCTGAATTTTGTTGGTTGGTTGGTTTGTTTATCATTGGCATGGAAGCAGAGTTCTGTTTGGTTTTATATTCTTTTTGTCTCTGTTTTGTGCTATGGTTTTGTTGCCTTAGCTTTGTTTTGTTGGTCTCTCATCAACCAGGAGGTTGGATCTCGATTTAGCTCCAAGCTTCTCTTTATTGATGTTTCTTCTCATACCTTGTATGTGCTCCATCAATAAAGTTTTTTTTTGCTAATAAAAAAAAAAAAAAATACAAAAGCATAATAATCCAACTTAAATAACCAAAGCATAGAAAAAACATAAAGTATACATACCCAGAGGCAATTTTCTGTTTTGTGATCATGATTGTCTTCTCCAACTATCCATCATCAAAATACAGCATTAAACAAACAAACCTAACAAAAATTCCCAATTATCCAAAAAAATTAGGGAAAAAAAAACAAAATCAAATATGGGTATTCGAGAAATTGATGTTTTACAGTGAATAAAGGGCAGTGAATATGGTGAAACTGAATTGAAACTACACAGCAGTTTAGGGAACACGGAAAGTAAAAAAGCCGAAGTGGTTTGTATTTGAAATTGCTATATTTGTGGACATAGTTAGTATTTCAAATTGCTATATTTATGTTTAGATGGGAAAATGTGGATAAATTATTATTTTTATGTATTTATTATTATGTAAATGCCACATGGCAAAAGTTTTAAGAGTTCAAATAGGTGTTCCCTTTTAATAATAGTATAGATATATATAATCTTTTCTAGATCATTATATGTATATTTGTCAAATCCTTTCTAAATCTTAAAATCGTAACAACTGCACCGAAACGCACCAAACCGCATAGACCGGTTTGGTGCAGTTTATATGTGTACCTCCGTCTGTTTGGTTCACATAGTTACAAAATTGAATAAATCGGTTCGGCCCAAAAACTGGAAAGAAACTGGTTGAACCGCACCAATTTTACCCCATGAATAACTTGGAGAATGTATAATATATGATGGCTAAGGTTTTTGGATAGGAAAAAGAATTGGTTGAGAAAAAGTACACAAGAAGAATCTTCTTCATATTTCCTGTCCTAAACAATAAAAAAAAAAAAAAAAAAAAAACAACCATAAAATCATGGAAGCATTATAGAAAATAATAAATTATAAAAATATATATATTCAAATTTTAAATTATTTTTTAAACTTAAAAGTTCACAAATTTAGTATGGGATGTTGGAGCTCCAAATCAACCAACAAAATAATTTAAGCAGATTTGAATTTATTTTAAGAAATGAAGGATTTTAGGTAGAGATTTTAAAAAATAGACAAATAAATTGCAAGGTTAACAAACTGTTTCTCTATATTTGATTTTAGAAAAGGATCATCTTTTAGGCAATGATCTTAGGAGATGGGCTTGGAGTTTTTCTTTTTCTTTTTCTTTTTCTTTTTCTTCTTCTTTTTATTTTTTATTTTTTATTTATTTATTTATTTTAATTCAAAAATTATGTGAGACACATGAATTTTCTATATTTGATTTAAATTGAAAAAAATAAGAAATTGAGGTTGAACATATGAAGCTCTCACATCCCTTCGCATCATGAATCCCCTTTTTCTTAATATATAGTGTATATTAGAATGAAATTAATACAACAAAAGGACAATTTTACCCCCATTTTCTCCAAACCTAAAATTAGATTAATATGTTAATTAAAATATAATTAAGAATTGATCTAAAATATAAAATATAATTAAGAATTGATTTAAAATATAATTAAATAAAATATAAAATAAACAATAATTAAGAATTGATCTAAAATGTGATTAAAAATTAAAATTAGATTAACATGTTAGAAATTATAATAAATAATTAAGAATTTAGGATTAATTGTGATCTAAAATATAATTAAATTAAAATTAAGTTAAAAAGTTAATAATTACAATAAATAATTAAGAAATTATAATTAATTATGGTTTAATTGAATTAATACTGGATATTATAATTTATGTGCATGAGAGATGAGAGTGGTCGTTTTATATCTATAGCTCGCGGTGTTAATCGTTACATTTTAATCCAAAATTACATAAAGGGCATATGTCTATTTTTAAAAGATAAGGAATAAAGTGCTATCAATACAGGGAGGTAAAATAAAATTTGCCCTTCTTCTTTAATAGAGAGTTTTGCACAACTAGACTTTCCAACTGGAATTTGATGCCGTCTGGCTCAGCTAGAAAGCAAAGATTCCAAATCCAAATTCATAGGCATTAGATTCCTTGTTGCCGAACATACCAGAAGACAATCAAGATACACCCTATGTACAACATTTTTCACCATCTCTGTGGACACTAGCACTGATGAGCCGGGGAAAATTGAGATAAGAGATTTTGAGAAATCTGACAAGTGAGGTAAGAAAACGAAGAAATTAAATAAGTAAATAAATAATGGGAATTCAGGGTGTCATTTGAGCAAAATGGTTCAAGATCAACCATAGAACTAGGTTTATGGTATCTCAATGTTAGCACAGTACACCAACCAACGTAACAGATGCGCCGGATCTAAATATGCAAGTTCCCATTTATAACTTCTTCTTGACATGCAACTAATTACGAAGTACAAAATGAAAACTATATAAAGAAACTGACCTTGCAACACTCAACAAAAAACCGTCCACGCAATACATTATTAAAGCCAAGAGATAGGAAATTCCGGTCACAAGTTCAATCCAGAGGAAGTAATATACATTAAGCTTTTATTTTTAGGTGATTAAATCTTGTCCATCTCATAAATAAAACATATTGTTCCAATGTAAAACAAGAAGCAATGCCAATGCAGACAATATAGCCAAAAAAAAATTAACCGTCATATCAGAAAATGATGTTCTCATCTTTCTGCCTAGTGGCAGACAACCTAGAAAGCACGGATACGGATATAAGGTACGGATACGATACAATACGGATACGGCGATACAACAAAACCTAAAAAAGTAGGATACGGGTACAGTTAGGTGATCAAATTTGAAATGAATTCTCAATGAATTGATTTACTTGAGTTTACATAGCTTTATACAAGATGGTTAGAGTTTGTTAACAAACTCTAACTTCCTCTAACAACTCTAACTTCCTCACTCTTACTTATAACTACCTTTCAGTTATATATATATATCTCTTATATTTATTGAAATCTTTCTCATTTCCTTGCTGACATAAGCACTATGACTGTAGCTGCACTTCTTGATTAACTGTCTTCAGTTCCTGATTAACTGTCTTCGGTTTTGGCTTGAGCTGCTCCAAAGTTGATGGCTTCAGCCGAGCAATGGAACACATGCTCTTCAATGGCTTAGTGAGCTTATCATCCCCCTGTAAACTGATAGGACTGGGGAGGACCATAAGTTTGTCCTTAAGATAATGAAACCTGGAAGAAGTTAAGGGCTTGGTAAAAATGTCAGCTATTTGGTCAGTAGGTGGAATATAAGAGAGAGCTATTTGTTTAGAGGCAACACGTTCCTGAATAAAGTGACAATCGACTTCGATGTGTTTAGAGCGAGAATGGAACACAGGGTTGGAAGCCAGAGCCATTGCTAAAAGGTTGTCACACCAGAGAACTGGAGAAGAGGTACAGGAAATAGACAAGTCTTTGAGAAGCTATTGTAACCAAACTAGTTCAGCAGTAGTATTAGCAATGGACCTGTACTCAGCTTCAGTGGATGATCTGGAGACTGTGGGTTGCTTCTTGGCAGACCTGGATATTAAATTGGGACCCAAGAATACATAGAAACCAAAGGTAGATCTTCTATCGGAAGAATCACCAGCCCAATTTGAATCAGAAAATGCATGAAGTGTAAAGGGACCAGGGCTGAAATTGAGACCATGATGAATGGTACCTTGAACATATCTGAGGAGCCTTTTAACCATGGCAAAGTGAGCAAGAGTAGGAGCTTGCATATGTCGACAAGCTTGGTTAACTGCCAAAACTAAATCAGGCCGAGTAATGGTCAAATATTGGAGAGCCCTCACTAAACTTCTATAAAAAGAAGGGTTAGAATAAGGCAGATCATCTGAAGGAGAGACAGATGGGTGAATAGCCAAAGGCGTAGAACAAGGCTTACACTCGTTCATACCAGCTTTGTTAAGTAAATCAGTAGCATACTTCTGCTGAGAGAGAAAGTAGCCTTGGGAATGAGAATGAACTGAAATGCCCAGAAAGTAAGAAATATCACCAAGTTCTTTCATGGAAAAAACATTGTGCATCTGGTGAAGTAAAGATTGGATCAACATAGAATCACTTCCAGTTAACAAAATGCCATCCACATAGATAAGTAAAATAGTGATGTGATGAGGAGTTTTGCGGACAAACAAAGAAGAATCTGAGGGACTAAGGTGAAAACCATGACCAAGCAAGAAAGAGGAAAAAGTGGAATACCAAGCTCTAGGAGCTTGTTTAAGACCATAGAGGGCCTTCTGAAGTTTACAAACATGGTGAGGAAAGGCAGAGTCAGTGAAGCCTTGAGGTTGAACCATGTAGACTTCCTCTTCTAAATGACCATGTAAAAAGGCGTTAGAAATGTCCAGCTGTTTGAGGGGCCAATTGTGCTGAAGGGCCAAACATAACAAAATACGAATAGTTGGTTGTTTGGCAACAGGATTGAAAATGTCCTGGAAATCGACACCCTCCTGTTGAAGATATCCCTTTGCAACTAGCCGAGCTTTTATAACGGGCTATGGTGCCATCAGAATTCTTTTTAATACGAAAGACCCACTTACAACCAATAGCAGTTTTGTGAGAAGGAAGAGAGACCAAATGTAGACACCCCATTTTTGACCGACCTTAAGACTCAGACGTCACCGATTAAGCGCTTGGTGATGTTGCATATCGTGCTCGTTCAGAGGTTTCAGAGTCTCGGCTGCGAGCCTTGCCTCCGGACTTCCGGACTCTTTCATGCTTTGCCTCGGTTTGCGAACCAGGACTCGGTTTTCTTTGTTTCTCTTCCAGAAGAGAGGGAGAGGTCTCATAGACCATCTCTCAGTGGCCGTAGGCTACGTTTCGTGGTCGTAGGCCATTTTGCCCGTTTGGAGTCCGGTTTCCGGTTTTTCGGAACCGTTGGCCGTGTGCCTCGGTTCGGGACCGCTTAACCACCTCCGTTTGCTTCGGTTTTTGGCGTGCATCTTATTTACTCCCTTTTGAGGGACACTGTGGTCCGAGAGACCAACTTCGTGGTCGAACGCCACCTCCGGTGCTTAACAGTCAGTTTTCAGAGCCCCGGGCTGCGCGTTTTGGCCCTCGAACCTTCATTTTGCATCGGTTTTGGTTCATTTTTGGTGGGGACCTCTGTTTCATTGTTAGGAAGGTCGTAGAAGGGTGGGAGGCCAGTAATTGTTCTGACAACCAGTTTTATTCCTCCATCGCCCTTCGTCGCCCGTTTTTCTCACTTCAAAGCCAATGTTGACCACCCTTGGGCCATTTTCTTTAAACCTAAACCCCATATTTGTGTTGTACACATCTGGGAGGCCACCAATATTTGGTGGCCGGCCAGTAATTGCACTTGAACCTTTTGAACCCCTTTGAAAAATGGGCTTTTCTCTCTCATGGTTCACTTTCTCCAGCTTTTGACCACATGGTTGTGTTGTGCACACATGGGAGGCCACCAATCTGGGGTGGCCGGCCACTAATTACACTTGAACCTTTTGACCCTTGGCCGACCGGCCATGGGGAGGGCCGGCTGGCCACCTGCAACCTCAATAACCAGCCGGCCATGATCCTCACATCAGGTACATTGCAGATACACCCTCCTTTTCCCCCCAGATTTTGTATCCGGGGGGCCAACTTTTGGGGGGGAAATTTGAATTCCATTTCCCCCCCTTTTCTCCCCCCTCTTTTGCCTATATAACCAGCACTCCTAGCTGTGTTTGGGGGTTAGAAAAAATTGCCTAAGAGCTTTGCATTACACTCCCTCCTCTCCCTCTCTTCCAACCTTCAAACCCTTAAGCTTCCTACACCCTTTACTCTACAACCGATAGCACCACTCCTCCTCACTCCATTCCAGCAACTTGAGGGCCATTTCCAAAGCTTAGGAACAACATTTCTTGGACCAAGAGTTGTTAAAGTTTGGTTCTTCAAGGGTAAGTCTTCCTCTCCTCTTTTCTTGCCCTATTTTGATCTATATTTTAGCTCTTTGTGCTTGCATTTTTGGGCTCCGACCCTAACTGAAAATAGCATTATTTTGAGGCCTTTTTCATGTTTGTTTTAGGGTCCTTCCATGTTTAATCTAGCTACCACTTGCTTCTTTACCTCTCTTGTATGCCTCTTTCTTGCATAGTATTTTAGGCTCATTTGTAAATTGTTTTGAGCTTGGTCTGAAAAGTGGTTTATTTTGAGCCCTTCTTTAACATTGTTGAAGGGCTCTTCACTGTTTGAGGCTTCCTTTTATCACTTGCCTTTTTATCCCTCTTTTGGCCTTATTTTTGCATGCTTTGTTAGCCCCTTGTGCCTATATTTTTGGGCTCTGGTCCGAACTGTAAATAGCCTTATTTTGACCCCCTCTTCATGTTTGATCAAGGGTCTTTTGTTGTTTGAGGTTTCCTTTTTGCTCTTTGTGTTTAAACCTCTTTTTAGGCCTTATTTTGTATAGTATTTTAAGCTTGCTTGTGCACTGTTTTGGGCTTGTTCATAAACTGTAAAATATCATGTTTTGGGCCCCTCTTCAACATTGTTGAAGGGCCCTCCTCTGTTTGAGACCAGAAGCCATCACTTGCTTCTTTGTCCCTCTTTTGGCCTTTTTCTTGCATAATGTTTTAGGCCTGCTTGTATTTATTTTCGTGGCTTGTTGTAAACTGTAAAGTGCTTCATTTTGAGCCCCTCTTCAACTTTGTTGAAGGGATCTTGGCCATTTAGGGCCAGCAGCTGTTACTTGCTCCTTTATCTCTCTTTCGGGGCCATTTTTGCATGCTAGCTTAGTCCTATTTGTGTTCGCTGTTTGGCCTTGCTTAAAGTTGTAAATATGCTTTTTTTGGGACTTCCTTGATTCTGTCTTTAGACTTCATGTTCAAATAATGCATGCTTTGCATTGCTATAGGTCATTGTGTATGCCTAGTTTTGAGTTTCGGGTCTCATTCCATGCATCGGGTGCCAGGTTTCCATGTTTTGGGGCTGTTTTGCACCATATTTTGCTACTAAAATTTGCATTCTTGTATGCCATATTCCATGCCTTGCCATGCTTTGTTAGAGTGGCATTTGTGCCCTAGGTTCGGTCCTCAGTTTGCGTGCACGTGTGCACGCATCTCGAGTGTCTCATTTTCATCTAATGGCCTCTTATGTGAGTGTGGCTGAGGTCCACTTGTGTTGGTGTAAGTCCATTATGCATTGTGTATGCCATTTCATTCCATAGTATTGTGTATGCTAGGTTGTATGTTAGCGCATTGTGTATGCCATGTTACCTGATGCATCGTGTATGCCATTTCATTGCATTGTGCATGTTAGGTTGTATCTTAGTTGCATTCATGCATGTCATGCATATTGCATTGTGTTTGGGATATGAGTTAGCCCGAGCACGGGAAACGAGGTACGTTTCGTACTCCAAGTGACGGAACGTGTCTCAATTCCCCAGTCACCGACACTCCGGATTACCCATGATGGAGTCTTGGTCTTGTTGTGTTTTCATGTGCATTCATTTCATATTGAGTCGTGCAAATCGACTTCTCGGCCATCACGCATCGAGATGCGCGATTGGTGGTACGAGGATCGAGGCATGCATACATATGTGAAAATACATTGCCATGCCCCTTTCTTGCTCTCTATTGCAGCAAATCAAGAGTCAGCAGCCTTCCGGAGCTTGGCACGCTTTCTAAGAACAATTGCAAACATAGGCTAATCGGGGCATCGCAGTGGATTTCCACGCAAGGCAACTCAAAACATGCATCATCCATCATCTGGGGCAGAGTCGAGGCAGTCCCTAGCTTGCATGCTAGTTTATTGCTTTCCTAGAATTAATTTGTTAATTAATTAGGGCTTTGTATTTATTCGGACTGTAATAATTTATTTGGGCCTGTATATTATTTATTCGGACCCTCCGAGTGAGGGCACAATTGTAATAAGTGTGCGTGAGTGTGATGTATGTCTTTCAACCCCACGTCTTTCTTCCCTTTTATTTACCTGCTTATGATGGTTAGATTAGGGCATGTTTCAATTAGCATATAGTATGATAGCATGTTTGCATCCATTCATTTGTCTTGCATGCATCGGGCTCGGCGCATCATACTAATTGCATTGTATTTCAATTCTAAGTTGAATACACGTTAGCTGTTGCATCTCATATGCCATGTTTAGAATAGCCGAGCCTGCTATAGTTGCATTTTTGTATGTGTTGCATTAGGCATTTCTGTATAATTAGGATCATGCATGGATTTCTAATTAGTTTCTGTTTTGGCTTGGAGTACTCGGTAAGTTTTATGCTTTAGCATCCTTGCATGTGTGTGAGTGACTGCCATGATAGCATGCTTACCATGAGGCTATGTGCTTATGTGATATAACTGCCTGAATGCCTGTGGGTGAAGGTTGGGTTATTTGAATTGAAACAAATCATTCACTGTGAGTTTTAAGCCCACTAGATAGTGGCAAAACCATCTTTTCTAAGCCCACCTGAGGGTGGCAAAATCTGCATTTTAAGCCTACTTGCGAGTAGCAAACCATCTTCAAAAACAAACATGAAGTGTTTTGTTCCAATTCGGGCGACCCGGTCTATACTTGTATGCTGTGCGCATCACATAGTAAATCTAGGCTAATAACCGGAATAAGAACACATAACGTTTTCAAAACAAGATATCATGGTTAGTAGAGGCCGATCTTTGATCGGGCGAGCGGGGGTGCTCACGACGTGACCTTCCCCAATCATACCCAAGTTCCCGAGCCGAGGCAACTTTGGTGATGACGGACACGTGGCCTTAGGCAAACGAGTCAGGATTTCCTAAATTTCCCAAAATAAAATATTTAGGTGGCGACTCTGTATCTGGCAAAGCAGTCCATGTTTGGCACTTCTTTCAAAAATTTGTTTTCTCAAAACGATTTGCCGGATTTGGACTCTTTGGTTCAAGATTAAGAACCGTGACACGAATCGAGTCCGAGCTGTAGCGAGGTCCCCCGCAGACCTGTTACACCAAACTCCATGTGCCTTGTTTTTGTAGGGCTTGAAATTCTTCAGTCATGGCAGCAGTCCAAAGAGGAGACTGTAGGGCTTGAGAGGCAGTAGATGGTTCAGTAAGAGTAAGATCAGGAGGAGGAGCATGGGTGAGATGACAGACCTTGGATCTGGTGATCATTGGATGAGTGTTAAGTGCAGGAACTGCAACAGAAGAAACTGGTAAATGAATTTGAATAGAAGAAATAGGAATAGAATATGAAGTGAGAGGAAGAAGGTGGATATAATAAGGAGAAGCAGCAGAAGTTGAAGGAGAAGAAGGAGATTTTGAAGCAACTAATGGACAAGAAGATGGTTCAGCAGTAACAGGTTGAGGTATAGAGGGTAGTGATGCAACAGCAACAGGTGATGCAGCAGCAACAGGGTGAGGTATAGAACTGTCACGACCCAAACCCGCCCCTATGGGTTTAGCACCGTAACCGGCCAGTAATCCGAGATTACCGAAGGCTTACTTAACAGTAAGACAGTAATACAGAGTACAGGGGCATGGCGGAAGTCAAAACAGTAAGTAAATAATGTCCAATGAGCTGTGACAGTCTGTATGCAAAGAGACTTTTCATGCATATATACAGTCAGTGACAAAACAGTATGCACAATATTTACAATCATTCAGTACAGGGACTTAATCCCTATTAGACAGTACAATACGGTGCTATCAATCTATACAGTAATACAAAACAGGTACAGAGACAGACGGGGGAAAATTAAAACACCCCAAAGCCATAGCTTGGCAGGCTCGGAACCTCGCAGTGAGGCACAGTGGTTGGCTTGACAAAACTGGAGTTTACCCCCATAAATGAAATCAAAACAGGATATCACGAGTTCGAGTCAAGCTCTCCAAAATCCCCAGCAGAGTCGCCAGAAACTATAGACGTCCCCGAACGCCCCGGAAGGGATGAGTCCCCCCGTTCTGTTCGTTTTTGCGGGTCTACTACAGTTCGGACTCAAATTGTCACGGTTCTAAATCTGAACCAAAGAGTCCAAATCCGGCAAGTCGTTTTGAGAAACAGATTTTTTGAAAAGAAGTGCCAAACATGGACTGCTTTGCCAGATACAGAGTCGCCACCTAAATATTTTTTAATGGAGAAATTTAGGAAACCCTGACTCGGTGCCAAAAGGCCACGTGTCCGTCATCACCAAAGTTGTCTTGGCTCGGGAGCTTGGGTACGATCGGGGAAGGTCAGCTATGAGCACCCCCTTTCGCCCGGTCCGAAAACCAGCCTCTACTAACCGTGATATCTTATTTTGAAAATATTATATGCTCTTATTCCGGTTATTAGCCTAGATTTACTATGTTATGCGCACAGCAAACAAGTATAGACCGAATCGTCCAAATTGGAACAAAACATTTCAGTTTTGCTTTGAAAGTGATTTGCTACTCGCAAGTAGGCTAAAATGCAGATTTTGCCACCCTCGAGTGGGCTTTTTTGGAAGAGATGGTTTTGCCACTAACTAGTGGGCTTAAAACTCACAGTTTTAATGCATTATCCCAATTTAAGCAATTCGACCTCAATCCACAGGCATTCAAGCAGTTATATCACATAAGCAGCTAGCATCATGGTAATCATGCTATTTATGGCAACACTCACACGCATGCGGTATGCTAAAGCATAACAGTTCACCTAGTACTCCAAGCCAAAACCGAAACCAGTTAGTAATCAAATGCATGATCCTAGTTCATGTTAAGTAGCTAATGCAACACAGGCAAAGATGCAATCTAGACAAGCTCGGCTATCCTAAACATGGCATGTGAAATACACAGGTAGCATGTATTCAATTTGGAATTGAAAATACGATGCAGTTAGTATGATGTGCCGAGCCCTGTACATGTAAATGAATGTATGGATGCACGCATGTTATCATACTGTTATGCTAATTTAAATATGCCCTATCCTACCATCATAAGCAGGTAAATAAAAGGGAGAAAGAAGTGGAGGTTGGAAGACATACACACCACTCACACACACTTATTACAAATATGCCCTCACACGGAGGGACCAAAAGAATATACAGTCCCAAATAGTACAGTCCAAATACAGAATAAATTACTACAAAGATTCTAATTATCAAATTAAATCAAACGTAAAAAGAAGGGGGCCTCAGCCCTGCCTCGGGATGCGCGAATGATGCATGCTCGATCCGTCTTGCCCGGAAAGCCCGTACCATACCACTGCCGCCCCTGTTTTCACTGTCCTGCCTCTCCAAAGACTGTCAAAGTCCCAGGATACCTTATATGCACACTGCTTCACACCATCGACTGGATGAAATGGCCACCGGCCATGTAAAATATCTGTCGGCTGCTTATGAGGTTGTCGGCCACCAATACATTGCCGGTCGGCACTATGTACTGCCGATCGGCAAACAATTCCTGCAGAATCTGGTTTTTGACAGTAACAAGGACAGACAGTGTATGGTATGGAATTTTGGGCACATGTAAGCATGGCCATGCCCCCTATCATGTATGGGACTCAAGAAAGCATGGCCCTTGGTCCTTGGGCCACCAATTATGCATTTTGATGCATGATGGCCTAAGGGACCAAGATTACAATTCAATGTAAAGATGAATGCAACACACAAATGAGGACCAAGATCCTATCATGTCCAAGTCAAGGGCCTTAGTGACATGAGAATTGAGACGTGTTTTGTCACTTGAAGTACAAACATCTCTCATCTCTCATACTTGGTTTGACACCCCAAACCAAGTAATGCAATGCATGTTATGCAAACATGGCTTAACAATGCAACATGATACTAAAATGCAAGGCATGCCAAATGCTATGCAACATCATGTTAAGTATACAAAATGCTAGAGCATACGAGACGCAAATGCAATGCAAACAAGGACAAATCATGTAATAGAACTATTATGCTATCACACTTAATGAAGCAAGTATGCAAAGAACATGAGACAAACATGCAAAAGTGGGCTTAAACCATAAAGGGGCAGACCTCCATCCACCCCAAAACAGTGGCCAAAAAAATGCCTGAAACCATGGACAAAATGTTCAACAAGCATACAAATTAAATGGGCCTAAAGCTAAGGCACAAAAGAGGGTACTCCACTACCATTAGCAAGACCACCCATGGTATGAACCAAGCAACCAAAAACAGATGTTTAGCATGTAAAACAACCCCCAAAGCCCCTGATATGGCAGCCCAAATGCTTTAAATATGCAAGCATGCACAATGTCCATTTCAAAGCACAAAAGACCAATGTTTCAAAGCATGAAAGGCATGACAAATGGAGACATATAAGCATGGCATGGGGACTGAAATAGCATGTTGAATGACTCCAAATCACCTAAATAGCCTAACCAATGCATGTTCATGGATCGCATACTCAAGGCTTACAAGCCAAAATGCAAAGCAACCATACCAAGCATGCCAAACATGGCAAAATCAGTGACTAACAGACCTAAAGCATGACAAATCATGACCAAAAGCTTCAATAAGCCAAGCTAAAACATGAGGATATACAAGGCTAAACCCATGGCACATTTCTAGGCAAAGTAGAGCATTACAAAGCAAGTATAAGATGCATGCTAAGGGCTACAAGTCCAACCAAAAACAGAGATATAACATGCTCCAAAACATTCAAATAAGCTCTGAAATGAAGGCATATAAGACTAAAAAATGCATGTTGTCCTCTAGACCAAAACAAAGGGGCAAAGAGGGACAAAGGGGAAAGGGGTGTCCCTCCCCTATACAAGACTTCAAACCACCTTCATCACCACTGAAAATCCACTGGATTTCAGTGGTGAGGAGATCAACACAACAACGTAAGCAAGACTTAAGGAAAAGGGACCAAAAGAGGCCAAACAAAGCCTAATGGGGAGATTTCGACCCCCAACCACAAAACACCCTTAATGAAAGTTCTTAAGCATAAAAATATAAGACTTTTTCATGTTAAACACAAAGCCTAAATCAGCAAGCAAGATAGGTAAAAACTTGTTGCAAAAATGGGGAATCTAAAGTAAAGTGCTCACCCTTGAAGAAACCTTGAAGAGCAGTTGGTCCAGCCACCCTCTATTGATCAAAATCAGTCCAAATGCTCAAGAAATAACCCTCCAAGCCTCCCAATCTCGAGCTAAGGTGTGATGGTGTGTGTGTGAGTGCAAAAGTAAGGTAAAACTACACTTTTAGGCCTAAAAACACACACACAAGAGGAGAGAGAGGGAAATCTAGATAGAGGAGATATATGGCAAATATATAGACACACAAGCTCTGGTTTTTTTGTTCAAAAATGGCTAACCCCCAACAAAGGGAGAGATATGATGCTTATATAGGCAAAAACAAGTCAAGAAGCTTAGTGGCTAAGCAAAGGAGAAAGGGTCAAGAGGTGCAAAGGGGTCTTGGCTTCTTGGAGAAGCTAAGACAGCTGGCCAAGCTTCTCCAAGAAGCTTGGCCAAAGGGTTCAACCTTCTAGAAGGTTTGGGGGTTCAAAGGTGCAAAGGGGTCACTCCCATGCACGGGGATGAGTGATGGTGCATTCCAGCTGGCACAGCTGGCATGCACCATGTCTCAGGGGTGCAAAGGGTGCATGCCGGCCACCAAAAGGGGTCGCCGGCCAAGAGAAATGCCGGTCGGCAAAATATAGTGCCGACCGGCCAAAGGTTTTAAGAAAACACTGCCGATGGCACAAATGTGCAGCCGGTGATGGTAGGGGAGGGCCGGTGGGGTGTGAGGATGGCCAACAAGCCATTCCCTGCCCTTCAAGGCAAACACACAGGTGTTTGATGCCAAAACCATACACGAAGCAGTCGAGTCAGGAGGTCTTGAGACGAGGCGCGCTGCCAAGGCCTCCGGGAACTCGAGACGAACACAAACACGGATAATCACCGTGTGTTCAAACGGTGACGTCCAAGTCTTGAGGACGGTCAAAAATGGGGTGTCTACACCTGTACACCAACATATATATATGAGCAGTGAGCTAAAGCCCAGTGAATAACATAATGCGTAAAGAGGTTAAGAATGAATGTCCTTATAGTAATGAAAACAGTTCATTAAATCAGTATTCCAGTCGTTCAGTATTTCAGTCATTCAGTCATATGTGGTACATCCATTAGCATAGCAGTACAGTAAACAGTAGGTCTTAAAAGACCGAACAGTCAATGATGGCCATCATAACAGTAAACAGTAGTGGTTCCAACAAGGGAACCGACAGAGATCTCTGTAACAGTAGCAGTAACAGTAAACAGTAGTTGCTAAGGATGCGATAATATAGTTCAAAATATAGGACATACATTCATTCAGTTAACAGTATCAGTTCAGAAAACAGTTCAGTTAAACAGTCAGAAAATATTCACAGTTGAACATATCTTTACACAATTGTTACTCACAGAGTTCTGGGCTACAGTAAGCTAGAGCGTCCTCCGAAAGCCAACCCTACACAGTTTACAGATTGAACACACACTGAGCTACACAGTTGGGAAAGATGATAACTTAATCCCTAAATTGCCTCGGTGTGGTTCTACATCTATATCCTCATTAAGATGCCTTAGACTAGGCCTAAGAGTGTCTAGGATGAAATGAGGATGCAAAGACGCACTTAGAAAACATTTTCAAAATTTTCAGAAAGACAGAGTCCCGCTCGAGCGCAGGTTACCCCGCTCGAGCGGACAGGCAAACAAAGGTCTCCGCTCGAGCGTGATTTCATCCGCTTGAGCGTAATGTAAAACAGTCAAAAGTGCTGGATGCTCAAAAATCACGCTCGATGGCCGCTTGATAGCCGCTCGAGCGTAAGACACAAGGTCCCGCTCGAGCGGACTTCAAAACAGTGCAAAGTGCTGGGAGCACAAATTCTCCGCTCGAGCGCCAATATCCCCGCTCGAGCGGGAGCCCAAAATCTGGAAAACCCAGATTTGAGTTCCAAGTTCAAAACTCAATCTTTGATGCATCAAAACCAATCTCCTTGGGCTAATTTTCTGGAAAACATTTGTAAACCCATAGAACAACAAGTTTCAAAGGTCAATTTGAGAAATCAAAGCCCACGGGTAGGTCAATTCAACCCAATTTCAAATCAATTTTCATGATCAATCATCAAACATGACATGCATGAATTCAAACCACTTTAAAGCTTCAATACACGCTCTAATGAGCTCATTCTTTTCAAAACAAGATGAACTCATGGACTTAAACATAATTATGAGCATGCATGCAACATTTTGCCATGAAAACAACTTAAAACTCAACAATACCAACATGCATGCATGGGATGAGCTTCAATTCAACATGCTAGAACTAATTCATGACTTAGCTCCTCAATATGACATGAACCATACAAGAATCAACTTAAAGACACAATTAAGAGATTGAATCTCCTTACCTAAGTCTTCAATCACAAGACTAGAAGCTTAATTAGGCAATTGCCCTTCAATTCTTTAAGATCACCAAGTAATATCAAGCAAAAGTGAGATGAAATCAACTCTTCTAGTCTCTCTCTCTCTCTCTCTATGGTCGGCAATAACAAGGAGAATGGCTGATGGAATGTGTTATGAGATCAAGTGTAGGCTCAAATATGCTTAGATAGTGGGCCACTCACAATGGCAAAATTGTAAATAAACCTAACTCATGTAGTTTAGCTTATTTTAATCTAGTTTAATCATACTAAATCACTTTTCAGATAATTACACCATAAAATCACATAAATTATGATGGTCCTAAAACATCAATCAATTTCTGGTTCGGCCGCCGATAAGGCCTTCAATTTGTAGTTCAAACATAAAAACATGAACAGATAATCAAACAGACGACAGATAGAAATGCAATATAACAGATATACTCAATCAATCAGTTTCAGATTTCAGTTAGTCAGTTCAGTATTTCGATTACTTCAGTTATCAATCATAATCAGTCTCAATTTAGCAGTAATCAGTAGTTTATCGGTAAGCAGTGATGAAGGTTATTACAAGAACCAGGCCTAGAATCAAATGAGGCAGAGAAGTCAGAAGCAGAAGCAGAAACAGATGAGACAGGCAGAGAAACAGAGGATGAGACTGAAATAGTCCAGAAAAAGGCTGCACAACAGATAAAGAAGAGGAAGCAGACTGCCCAAGAGAGAAAGGAAAACAAGTCTCATTGAAAAGAACATGTCTAGAAAGGAACACCTTGCCTAAAAGAGGATCTAAACATCTGTACCCCTTAGTGGTAGGATGATACCCTATAAAAACACGAGGAACAAACCTAGGTTCTAACTTGTTAGAAGCATAAGGGTTAAGCCAGGGAAAGCATTGGCAGCCAAATACTTTAAGAGAGTCATAGTCCAGAATAGTGTGAAAAAGAAGTTGAAAAGGAGATTTGTGATTAAGAGACAGACTAGGCATTCGATTTATAAGAAAGATAGCAGTAGCTAAGGCTTCAAACCAATACTTAAGAGGAAGAGAAGACTGGTAAATCAAAGCACTTGCAGTCTCAGTGATGTGCTGGTGTTTCTTTTCAGCAATCCCATTTTGTTCTGGTGTATAGGGACAAGTGAGATGGTGAACAATGCCATGATCAACCAAATATTGAGTCATTTTGTGATTCACAAACTCTGTCCCATTATCAGTTCTTAAAACTTTTAGAGATATGGAGAATTGGTTTTTAGCATAAGCTTTAAACACTAAAAAAGTAGAAAACACCTCACTTTTGGCATGAAGGGGATAAATCCAAGAAAACCTTGTAAAATCATCAACAAACAACAAATAGTACCTATAACCAGAAACAGAAGCAGTAAATGGACCCCAAACATCACTATGAACAAGAGAAAATGGTTGGTTAACAGTAGAACTAGATAGTTTGAAAGTGAGTCTGTGAATTTTAGCAATACTACATGGTGTACAAACAAACTCAGTACAATCCTTATTCTTAAACCTAGTAGACAAATGGTGAGTAATATGATGAAACTTCAAAGGTGAAGGATGACCAAGCCTTTGATGCCAGAAAGGCAAGGAAGTCTGTGATGAAGTGTGAACAAGATGAGCCTAAAACAACTGGGAAGGAGATGATGCAAATTGATAAAGGCCATTCACATTAGGGCCTTTGTGCAGGACCTGATTCGTATGCTTGTCCTGAACAATAAAGGAGTTAGCATCAAAAGTAACTTTGCAATTATTATCCTTAGCTAACTGATGAACATATAAGAGATTGGAAGAAATTGTAGGAACATGCAGAAGATTATTGAGCTGGAAAGAATATTTTGGAGTAGGTAATAAGCCCTTACCAACATGCTGAATAGGAAAACTCTGACCATTTCCTATAGTCACTTGATCTGGTCCTTGATATGGATGATAGAGATGAAGATTGCCAAGATCATTGGTGATATGACTTGTTGCTGCAGAATCAATGTACCAAGGTGCAAAAGATGACTCAGTAGGAAAAGAAGTCTGGTTAGATGAGTTCAGATTGGTTGTAGTAGAATAGGCCTTCAACTGTGAACCTGAAGAAGTTGATGAAGAATGAGATGGCTGATAGGTTGGATCCATGTGGAACCAACAATCAAATGCAGTATGAGTGAAACCTCTACATATTTGACATCCAGAATCAAAGTTAGAATTAGAGTAATTATTGGTGTGTCCTCCAAATTTGCCTCTGTTAAAGCGATTGGATCTACCTCATCTATATCGTCTACCTCTTGAACCTCTAAAAGAATTGCGGCCTCGGTAACTTAAATTTCTAGATGAATGAGCCCTAGAATACTGAGAATAGGATGGTGAACCTTCAGAACTCTTAGTTGTGGAATAAGCAACTAGAGATTCATTTTGCAGAACAAGTTTAGCTTTGTTCTCAACATATATTGCCTCTGAACAGAGAAGAGAGCACAAATCTTCCATGGAAATTGATTCTACACGAGCTCGTATAGCAGTTTTGAGAGCATCATACTCTTCAGGTAGTCCATTCAAAGTGAGGAGCACCAGATCCTCATCATCAACCATTGAAGAAGCAAAACGAAGTTGATTGGAGATCTCTTTGATCTGAGTCAGATATTCTTCCATTGAAGAACCTCTTTTTGTAACTGATTGTAACTGATATTTCAACTGATGAATATGAGAACGAGAAAGTGAAGTATATCTCTTCTCTAAAGCACTCCATACCTGAAAACAATGTTGATGATGAAGCACTGAAGAAAACACAATAAGAGAGAGTGTTGCGGTAATGCAACTCAGAAGATGTGAATCTATAGTTTTCCATTGAAGAAATTCTGGATTTGACACTGTGTTTCCAGATGAATCAAGAATCTTAGAAACTGGACAAGGTACCAAACCAGTGACAAAATCAAGGAAATCTGTGGCTCGAAGGACATTTTGAAGTTAGCTTTTCCAAATCAAGAAATTTGTAGAATCAAGTTTGACAGTAATCAATGAATTGAAATTTGAAACAAGAAGACTAAGATTTGATGGTATAGATTGAGAATTTGATGATGAAGGATAAGAAATCGCCATTGTTGGACCTTGCTCGTGAGAGCTTCTAAAGCTCTAATACCATGATAAAATTTGAAATGAATTCTCAATGAATTGATTTACTTAAGTTTACATAGCTTTATACAAGATGGTTAGAGTTTGTTATAACAAACTCTAACTTCCTCTAACAACTCTAACTTCCTCACTCTTACTTATAACTACCTTTCAGTTATATATATATATCTCTTATATCTATTGAAATCTTTCTCATTTCCTTGCTGACATAAGCACTACGACTGTAGCTGCACTTCTTGATTAACTGTCTTCAATTCCTGATTAACTGTCTTCGGTTTTGGCTTGAGCTGCTCCAAAGTTGATGGCTTCAGCTGAGCAATGGAACACATGTTCTTCAATGGCTTAGTGAGCTTATCACTAGGATACATTTGTAAAAAATAAAAAATAAAAAAATTATTAGCAATGAGTTATATATAAACTCAAGAATGTTGAGAAACCACAGTATTTTTATAATACAAAATACTAATATTTAAGAATTAGATATTAATTTAAGCCAGTAGCTTGTTTAATTTTTAAATTTTCAATAGGTTTTGCAAATATTTCATTTCAATATCAAGTCTAATATGTTGATATTATAATATCCAAACAATCCACAACCTAACCCTATACTTTTTCCTTTTGCATTAGTCAAAAATATTCTATGCAACTTTATTTGCTTATTTATTTATTGATATTTAATTTTACTATTGTTATATTATCTTATTAATCCTTATTTCTATGTAGTTATAGGGGACATGCATGATGCAATGAAGATATGTCAATTTGATGAATTCTATTACTTTAGCTTACTATGTTATTTTTATAAAAAAAAACTAAGCAAAGTATTGTAAAAATATTTTATTCATCCTTGCAATTATATTATATTATGATGTTATGTAAGAAATGATATAATTCTAATTTCGTAAAAGGAGTAATACGTGACTTGGAGTATTTGATACTTCAAAATTAATTAAGAAGTATCCGATAATATGTGACTTGGAGCATTCGATACTTCAAAACTAAGTATCCGATACTTCAAAGTTAATGAAAAATTAATTAAGAAGTATCCGATACTTTTAATAAGTATTTGATACGTATCCGTAAGTATCCAAGGAGTATCGGTATCCAATATAGATACGATACGGATACATCTCCTATTTGAAGTATCCATGTTTCATAGTAGACAACAAGTTATGGGCTGAATTAATCAAAATCCTTTTCTGCAAAGAAACTTTCTCGACAATATGCTCCTCTGCATACTACTTGGAAGCTGCAAGCTGTCTCTCAATTTCCCTCTTCTTATAACCTTGAATCTTTTTCAGCCTGAAGAAATCTTCCCTTTCCAACTCATCTAGTTCCCCTTTGATGTAAGTTATTGTGTTCTCTAACCATGGCTTCACAACATTCTCCAAGGCATTGACCCTACAATTTGTGGTTTGGATAGTGTCATCAAGTGTCAGGAACGATGTTTGGAGAGAAGCAAGCTTGACAAGAACCTCAATGGATTTCACATATGCAGCACGACAAGCCTACACTTCCTGGCCACCTCTTGCCAGTCTAATTAGGTTATTCTTGGTCTCACCTTCAGTGAAATACTCAAACATGGGAAGTTTCAAGCCTGCAATGTTTTCTTGCTTGGATCGAACTTTAAGGGAAGCGGTTTAGACATTTTCAAGGACAGTGTGTTTGATGTTTTTGCAAGCAACACACTTGGCTTCGGTTAGGGCAAAGGAGGATGTTTTCATGACCTCTCCCATAGATTCCTTTGTCGAAATGATCTTTTTGAGAATCTGGCAAAACTGTACAGTTAAAGCATCACTCTTCTCTTTCAAGAGAGCATGACCTCTTGTAGCACCAACAAGGCGAGCCTTCATTATCCCAAGCATTGTAACAGTGGGAACAACAGTCAAGCACTGGCTCTGGCCAGACATCTTGTAAAAGACCTAAGCTGAAAAGAAATGAGCAATGGAGTGATTGTTAAAGAAATTCATAATTAACAAAAATGTGAAACTTCTGGAAATTATCAAAACCGAGTGATCTGCAACAAAAGACTCCAAAATCTATGAAAATAATGAATCCCCATACGATCCTAATAATTGTTCTATCAAAAAGGTGTTGAACAAAACATCCAAAAACACTTCGTATGAAAGGGTCCAGGGATGTTGCCGGAAAATTCGAAGGTCGCCAGAAAAGTCACCAGAATCTTTGAATGTTTACCGGAAAATTCGAATGTTGCCAAAAACTTTGAATCTTTTAGAAATGATGAGAGGCTTAGATTCTTCAACAGTTACAACTAGAAACACAATAACAAAGAGATGATAAAGATAAGAGATTAGGTGAAGAAAAAGGCAAAGTAGTTAGAGAGAGAATAATGGCAAGGCTCTTCCATAGATCTTTCACTTTCACCCTCAAGATAGATAATAAGAAGGAAAAGTACTACTCTCTCAAAAATTGTCTCTCAAAAATCAACTTTTTTTTAAAGCTATGAGTGGGTGCTATTTATAGGCACCTCATGATATAGGATGGAACCCATGTGCAAGGCACATGAGGAATATTCTCTTTAACCACTTCGTTCGATGAGGCAACCTCTCTAAGGATGAGAAAAATCCCAAAAAAGAGATTAACCTCTCGGCGAACCCTTCTTCTTAGTCACGCCTAACCAATGATCTCCAATCATCCCAAAGGGTCAGGGGTAGTCCTAAAGGACGCCCTGCTGCAGAAGAGTCAAGGGTAGTTCAAAAGAACGCCCTGCAGTAATATTGTAGAGTCTCAAGGACCCTCTAGATCATGTCACCTCGACTTGGGTATAGTCTAATTTAACTGAAGAGCGAATTTATCTCCGCTTACCGTCCTCGGGATTGGGTTCTTTGTTTAGACTCTGTCAAGTCCATGGTTCTGGTGCGTTGACGCCGAAAAGCTCCGAGCCTGCGAGTGTTTTGGGGTTCATTAATAGAGCGACTTTTAGATTGCGTTCGAATCCGTTCGAATCCAAGCGCTTCGGATCTTTAGGTTCATGAATCTGAATCATTTTGAGTCCAAACTCAAATAGGTCTCTAGATTCGTAGTTCCGAGCCCTTTTGAGATTAAGCAAATATGTCAGAGGATAGATCTCCTCTAAGGGTTTCATCTTTTCTAAAAGCAATGGTTAACCTTTTCAGACACCCATATAATCTGGGCCTCCTCGATTCTTGTTGGACTTCTCTTAGAGATATAATCTTGTTGGTCCTCTCCGGCCCAGTTGGTTGGCTTTTCTCGCGGGTCCATTCAATAGAATTCATTTGAGACCACTTGGTGATAATTTCTCTGGACTCATTAATTTTTGGGCTTTCTGATTGGGCTCTGATTAGACCTAATTAATTTAATGGGCTCAAGTTAACCCCTCTTACACACTTGATAGCAGTATTTGAAAACCTTAACTCCATAATTTCTTTAATCCAACAGTGCTATAGAATTTTTACGGACTTTTCATAAATCTAATGTTTAAAACAAAAGCTATTAGATCTAAACCCTGGGACATTGCCACATACTAAGTTGTCAATAGGGCTTTTCATAGATAATAATGGAAACAAAGAGAGGATATTTGTACGGTACTACTCGACCATTAATGACTTGAGATCATGCACTGCATATAATTGGTGATGGTTTTACATTTACTTAACATTAAGGAAATGTGTAGAAGTGATGTATGGGTATCAAAAGTATAATAGACCAATCACTCTGGTGAGGAGTTACAGGTTATAGAAACATAGCTATTTGGTCCCCATAAATTATATTATTACAAAACACCAAAAAATCCAGCAACCATACTGTTTTCCAAGATACCCATTCCCATCCTGAATCCTCAAATAGCCACCTGTCTGTTTCGCCTACAAGGAACAAAAAATACCGCTATATGTCTCTAATATGATGTAGAATTTTAAGTATGTACACATGATTTCCACATTAATGCGTTACGAAACCCTTGTACTTCCATGCTTTAAACATCTATCCTTATGCTAGCTCATAAAACCTATGAGAAAGCCAAGAGAGCCTAATTCTACTCAACAATTGGCACAAATGGATGAAGAGGACTGGATTACAGAGTTAAGATTACAGATTGCCCTTCCTTATAGTGGTAACTATACATATATGACATATTTGGACTTGTGACAATCTTGATTTGCAGACACTGAGCTCAACAACAAGAAAGTTTTCTTATATGCCTAAAAGCTCACAATTGAAACCCTAGTCTTGCCGATAAACTAAAAGATCATTTGAAAAACAAATGTATTCATTATGTAGTGAACTTTTATAATACCAGTACCAACTTTCTTTGGTTCGTCTCCAAAATGTGGTTGTTTGAGGAAACCATATGTGAAGCAAATCATCACAACAAAAACATCAATTGGGCAGGGTAATCATCTCTCAAATATTTAGTAACCTAAAATTAGCCCTAATTTAAGTATCTTTGAGGAAAATTCCAATCTAATTAAGTGTCTTTTACGACAATTCCACAAATCTCAGAACCCACTAAACCACATTTCAAGAACAAACAGCAAGTTCAAACCCAAACAACAGCATTAGCAAAAGAACTTCCAAGAAAAAATCAATCAAAGAAAAGTTTGATAGTCAAACTCCCCTTTTGTAGTTAACACTCTTAAAAGTTTGATAGGCAAACTGATAAGATTACTAAGCCATTGCAGGCAAAATGCTCAATTGCTTAGTTGAAGTCTTAAGCACAGTCCAAGCCACAACTCAAGATATGCACTTAGAAACTTAAAATGTAGCCAAACAAATGCAGTTAGCTTGAGCATTGCTCATGTCATTACGTAGGTGAAGAAGACTTGTATGGATATAAGATAGAGAGATATAACTGTAAAGTAGTTACAGTTTGTTATAACAAACTCTAATAAACATCTTGTATAAATAAAATGTAAAAACAAATCATTTTGATCATTGAGAATAGAATTTGATTTCTTGTTATGGTATTAGAGCAATAGAAGCTCTCACAAGCAAGGTTCAATCATGGCGATCTGATCTTCTTCCTTATCAATTTCTAAAGATATTTCACCAAATCTAGGTCTTCTTGTTTTGAATTTCAATTCACTAGTTACTGTCCAACTTGATTCTTCAAACTTCTTGATTTGGAAAAATCAACTTCAAAATGTTCTTCGTGCTATAGATTTTCTTGATTTCATTACTGCATTGGTGCCTTGTCCTCCCTCAGAAAAGCTTGATTCCTCTGGATAACAGTGCCAAATCTAAATTTTGCAAAATGGAAAACAATCGAAGCACATCTTCTCAATTGCATCACTACAACTCTTTTTCCTCCTATATTTTTCTCAATTATTCGTCATCAACATTACTTCCAAGTTTGGTGTGCTTTAGAAAAACACTATACTTCACTGTCTCAGTCTCACATTCATTAGCTGAAAAACAAATTGTAATCAATCACGAAAAAATGATCAACAATGGAGGAGTTTTTGAATCAGATTAAAAAGATATGTAATCAGCTTTGTTTTGCTTTTTCAATGGTTGATGATGAAGATCCAGTGCTTCTAACTCTAACCGGATTGCTTGATGAATATGATGCTCTTAAAACTGCTACAAGTGCTCGACTAGAGTCCATTACAATGGAGGATCCGTGCTCTCTTTTGTGTTCAGAAACAATTTATGTTAAGAATAAAGCAAAGCTTGGTCTTCACAATGAAACTCCTGTTGCTTATTTTGCAATAAAATGTCGGACAATCTTCATTGTTTTCGAAGAATTAAAGAAAGAAGAGAAACTATTTGATTACAAATATCAAAACAGTATAGAAAATAAAATAAAACAACAGATTCTTATTTTGTTACAAAAACAAAATCAAAATCTAATAAAAATAAATAAAACAGAAAATAAATTAATTACTTACATTATTAATTTGTTGAACAAATTTTATGATCAAGTCCAGTGTTTAACACTATGTCCTTAAGACATATCCGTTCTCTCCACGGTGCTTTCAGATTATGAACGTCTATCTCCCAGGATAAAATGATCAACAACGAATAGTAGCAGCACTACAAACTATTCGCACAACGAACACACTTTGTGTTTACACTTTTTCTTACAAGAAAATAATGCAACAAAATGCAGGGAGAACAATGACAAAATTGAGGACGAAAATTAAGTGAAAAATCCAAATGAGGGACTGCCTATTTATAGATGGAATAGTAGCTATTCGGTTTGAATCCAAGAGGTAGCAGACTTGTTTGAACAGGTAGAAGACCTGTTCAGTTTGAATGAACAGATATAAACCTGTTCGATTTGAATTTTGAACAGATATTGAATCTATTTGGTTTAAATTCAAACAGATAAAAACCTGTTTGGTAGAGGAAAAAACTGGACAGATTTTGAAATTAATTTTGAATTTTAAATTCTGAAAAAGGTAAGAATTTTAAATTTAGAAAAAAATAAAATTCAAAAAGTTTTTGGCCCAAAAAAGATAAGCATTAGGCAGGACAAGCCCAACCCAACCTCATACCACGCACCTGTGCCTAAGCCCAGGCCCAGCCCAGCCCAGCCCGACCGGACGAACAGCGATGGCAGCGCTCGTGTGTTTGTTTTGGGTCTAATAGGTCTAACCCACTTTGCCCATAACCTCATCCTCTACAAAACTTGAGTGCTCCTTAGGGCCTACCCCAAGTTCCAAACCCAAGCCATATAAACCTACACAAAGTTTGTCCACCAAACCAATGTGGGACAAGCTTTAACTCAAACCTTTAAGGAAATTCCACCAAAACACCATTTTCATAGAGCTCACTTTGACTTCAATTTCCTATTCACTTGATAATGGTTTTGAGCAACCAAATATACTACATAAATCACAACGCGGCATAAAATGCATTACCACTTAGACCCGCCAACTTTGGCACATGAGTCCCACCTAAAAATTAGACCAAAGTTAAGGAAAAATCTGATTTTTTCCAAAACCATTTCTGACATAAAAAAAACTCTGAGACTTCATTTTATTCGTAGTATTCTAAGATATCTAGAGGTGAAAGATATAGAGGAGGAAGATCAAATAGATCTAGCAGAGGTTGCATATTCTGGATGTCAAATTTGTAGTGGAGTCAATCGTATTGTTCTTGATTGTTGGTTTTGAATGGATTCCCACTACCAGTCATCACATACTCCTTCATCTTCTCAATCATCACATACTCCTTTGTCTCAATCAAGAGCTTATTTAGCCATGACTAGTCAGCACTCAAGTCCTTTTGATCCACTTGGTACACCATGGTATATTGACTCAGTTGCTACCAACCACATCACTAATGACTTAGGCAATCTCAATCTCTACCAACCATATCAGGGGCCAAATCAAGTAAATATGGGAAATGGCCAAGGTGTTCCTATTCAACACATAGGTAAAGGCTCATTACCTACTCCACAATACTTTTTTAAACTTCATAATCTTCATCATGTGCCTAACATTTCATCTAATCTTTTATATGTTCATTAATTAACTAAGGATAATCATTGCTCAGTTACTTTTGATGCTAGCTCCTTTGTTGTCCAGGACAAGCATATGAGCCAAGTACTCCATAAAGGCTCCAATGTGAATAGTCTTTACCATTTTTCATCTGCATTACTGTAGACACCCCATTTTTGACCGACCTTAAGACTCAGACGTCACCGATTGAGCGCTCGGTGATGTTGCATACTGTGCTCGTTCAGAAGCCTCAGAGTCGCGGCCGTGCGCCCTGCCTCCGGACTTCCGAACTCTCTTTCATGCCCTGCCTCGGTTTGCGAACCAGACTCGGTTTTCTCTATTTTCTTTCCTGAGGGGAGGGAGTGGTCCCGTAGACTATCTCTCAGTGGCCGTGGGCTACTTTTCGTGGCCGTAGGCCATTTTGCCCATTTCGGAGCCCGGTTCCCGGTTTTCGGGACCGTCAGACCGTGTGCCTCAGTTCGGGACCGCCCAACCATCTCCGATTTCTCCGGTTTTTGGCGAGTGCCTCTGTTTTATCATTCTGAGGAACACTGGGGCCTCTGGTACCCACTTCGTGGCCGAACGCCACTTTCGGTGCCTGCAGCCCATTTTTGGGACCCCGAACCTCGCGGTTTGGGCCCCGAGCGTTCATTTTGCATCAGTTTTTGTTCAATTTTGGCAGGTACCTCTGTTTTAACGTCAGGAAGATCACTGGAGGGTGGGAGGCCAGCAATTGTTCCAGAAAACCAGTTTCGCTCCTCCGGCACCCGTTTTGCTCATTTCCGGGCCAATGTTGAACACCCTAGGGGTATTTTCTTCGAGCCGAGGCTACATATTTGTGATGAGGGGACATGGGAGGACCCAAAAAGATGGTGGTCGGCCAGTAATTCTGATTTTCATTTTTGAGCCTCTCTTTCAAATGCAATGTTGTGTCTCCTGTTTCAGAGTTGCCAAATTCCAATCATGGGGTCTTGTTCTACACACATGGGAGGACTCTAAAAAGTGGTGGTCGGCCAGTAATTGTTACTTTCATTTTTGAGCCTCTCCTTCAAATGCAATGTTGTGTCTCCTGTTTCAGAGTTGCCAAATTCCAACCTTGGAACCTTGTTCTACACACCTGGGAGGACCCTAAAACATGGTGGTCGGCCAGCATTTTTTTGTCCCATTTTTGGCCATGGCCGGCCGGCCAGGGGGAGTGGCTGGCCGACCAGTTGGGGTGGCCGGCCGGCCACCTTCCAGAAAGCCACCTGGCCGGCCAGCTTTCTGCTTTTCACCTCTTTACAGCTGTCCAGCTGTTTTTCAAAATATCCCTGTCCTCCGGGGGATATTTTGGGAGGGAAAGCTTGGGTGCATTTCCCTCCCCTTTTACACCCTTTTTGGTCTATTTAAGGGGCTGGACAGCTCCTTCCCTAGGGTTACAAGATTTTCTCTCAAGAGCCTCTCTTCCAAAACCTCCATTTTCTATCTCAAAAACCCTAAAAAACTTCAAGTTCCTAGCTCCTTTCTTTATCAACCCTAAGCACCACCATCACCACCTCCATTCCAGCAGCAAATAAGTGATTTTCAAAGGCTAAGGACCAGCAAATTCCAGCCAAGAAGCAACAAAAGACTTGTCTTCAAGGGTAAGCCACTAATTCCCTTTTTCTAGCATAATTTTGGATCAATTCTTTACCCTATTTACTTTCTGTTTTGGGCTCCGACCTCTACTGGTTTTAGGCTTATTTTGAGCCCCTTTACAACTTTGTAGAAGGGCTCAACTCTATTTGGTGTCTCCATGACACACTTCCTTCAATATCACTCTTTATGCCATTATTTTGCATGCTTTATTTGTCTTATGAGTTATCCATTTTCGAGCCTGATGTAAACTGTGAGTGGGCCTATTTTGAGCCCCTCTTCAACATTGAAGAAGGGCTCAACCATGTTTGGCCTCTCTATCATGCACTTTCTTTGTAATCCTCCATATTTTCCGTAAAATTGCATGCTTTGTTAGGCTTGTTTAGCTTCTGTTTTCAGCCTTCATCAGGCTTAGAAAGTGTCTTATTTTAGCCCATTCTTCATGTCTTGTTAAGGGTCCAAAGCTGTTTGGTGCTTTCTTTTGATACCTCATGTGGTAGCCTTTGTTGGCTTCATTTTGCATGCTATTTTGAGCATATCTACATACTGAATTGGGGGATGTCATCTCTTGTAAATGTGCATATTTTTTGTCCCTCTTTAATGTTGTAGAACTGTGTTTTTCAGTTTGAGCATTGTACATACCACTTGTTTCATTGTTCCCCTATTTTCCCCTATTTTTGCATGCTATTTTTGCCATACTTGTGATTGTTGTTGGGCCATTCTTTGTACTGGAAAAATGCTATTTTAGGGGCTTCCTAGCATCTGCCTTTACACTTCATATCCATTTTGTGCATGTTTAGCATAGCTATCGGCCATTTCAGGCGCCTAGATTCGCATTTCGGGATTATTCCGTGCATCGGGTGTACTTTGGCCATGATTCGGGACTGTTTTCCCCCACATTTCAGTGCTGAAATTCCATTAGTATGTTTGCATATCATTTGCCATGTCATTTCATGCTTTACATCATCGCCTCGGTTTGCGTGCCCGTGTGCACGCATTTCGAGGCAACTCATTCTTTATCCGATGGCCTCCCATGTGAGTGTGACTGAGGTTCACTCGTGTTGGTGTGAGCCCATACGGCATTGCGTATGCCATCTCCTCGTTTTGCGTGCCCGTGCACACGCATTTCGAGGCATCTCTTTTTTTCATCCGCATTGTGCATACTAGGTTGCATATTAGCTACATTCACGCATATCATGCATATTGCATAGTATTCGGGATAGGAGTTAGCTCGGGCACGGGAAACGAGGCACGTTTCGTACTCCGAGTGACGGAACGGGTCTCAATCCCCAAGTCACCGACACTTCGGATTACCCATGATGGAGTTAGGTTTTGTCATAGCATTTATGTGCATTCATCCTATATTGAGTTGTGCAATCCGACTCCTCGGCCATCATGCATCGATATGCATGATTGGTGGCACGAGGATCGAGGCATGCATATATTTGTGAAATCCATTGCTATGCCCCTTTCCTGTTCTCTGTTGCAGCAAAATGAAGAATCAGCAACTTTTCGGAGTCTGGCACGCATTTCGAGAAAAATGCAAACAGAGGCTAATCGGGGCACCGCCGTGGATTTCCGCGCAAAGGCATCCGGGCATGCATCATTTCATCATCCGGAGCAGAAGCAAGGCAGTCCCTGGCTTGCACGCCAGTTTTACAGCTTTTCTTAGTTAATTTGTCAATTAATTAGGAATCTGTAGTATTTCGGATTGTATTATTCTTTTATTCGGACATTCGGACTGTATATTTATTCGGACCCTCCGCGCGAGGGCAATGCTGTAATAAGTGTGGGTGTGTGTGATGCATGTCTTCCAACCCCCATTTCTTTCTCCCTTTTATTTATCTGCTTACAATGGCTAGATATAGGGCATATTTCAATTAGCATACAGTATGACAGCATGTTTGCATCATTCATCTGTTTTGCACGCACCGGGCTCGGCGCATCATACAAACTGCATTTGTATTTCAATTCCAGGTTGAATACGTGTTAGTTGTAGCATTCCATATGCCATGTTTAGAATAGCCGAGCCTGCTATAGTTTGCATTTTTGCATGTGTTGCATTAGGCATTTCAGTATACTTAGGATCATGCATGATTTCTAATGTAGTTTCTGTTTTGGCTGGGAGTACTCAGTGAGTTTTTATGCTTTAGCATCCTTGCATGTGTGTGAGTGACTGTCATGATAGCATGCTTACTATAAGGCTAATTGCTTATGTGATATAACTGCCTGAATGCCTGTGGGTGGAGGTTGAGTTATCTGAATTGGAATAATTGATCGATTGTTTGTTTTAAGCCCACTAGATTGTGGCGAAGTCACTGTTTTCTAAGCCCACCTGGGGGTGGCAAATCCGCATTTTAGCCTACCTGCGGGTAGCACCATCACACCATTTTCAAACAAACAAACATGAAATGTTTTGTTCCAATTCAGACGGCCCAGTCTATACTTGTTTGCTGCGAGCATCACATAGTAACCTAGGCTAATAACCGGAATAAGAGCATACAATGTTTTCAAAAGCAGATATCATGGTTAGTAGAGGCCGGTCTTTGACCGGGCGAGCGGGGGTGCTTACGATGTGACCTTCCCCAATCGTACCCAAGTTCCCGAGCCAACTTTGGTGATGACGGACACGTGGCCTTTGGCACCGAGTTAGGGTTTCCTAAATTTCCCATTTAAAAAACATTTAGGTGGCGACTCTGTTATCTGGCAAAGCAGTCCATGTTTGGCACTTCTTTCAAAAAATCTGTTTTTTCTCAAAACGATTTGCCGGATTTGGACTCTTTGGTTCAAGATTTAGAACCGTGGCACAAATCGAGTCCGAACTGTAGCGAGGTCCCTCGCGGGCTTGTTACAGTTTCTGGCGACTCTGCTGGGGATTTAGAGAACTTGACTCGAACTCGTGATATCTGGTTTTGACTACGCCTGTGTGTTTCTTTGCATTGCATTTGCATTGGTGCGCCTAGGACACCGTGTTTGCCATATGCCATTCCCGAACGATTTGCCGGAGGCTTGTCTTGTCAAGTCATGTCCGTAAGGCTGATCGGCTCTGGGCTCTGACAGCATGGGAACACAAACCCCGGTTTTACCGGGGCACCCTTTTTGACCATTCGACCTAGTGCATATTCGGATCCATAGTGACCATTCCAAACTAGGACAGGTTGCTTACCCGTTTATAGGTTGTTTGAAGCCGCTGCGTGCGTAGTGAAACCCTAGTTCCTGACAAAATAGGACAGGGAAACCCTACCCCAACATAGGGGTGTTTTGGCTCTCACTTATCTGTTATGTGCTTGCTAGAGTGCGTCTCTACAGGGAATGCATATATCAGGTTATGGGTTTCGGCATCAGGCCTGCGGGCATCAGTTTATGAGTTTGGATATCAGGCCTGCGGGCATCAGTCAGTTATCTGAGAATCAGTTGTCTGCGGATATCGGATTCAGTTTAGAGGAACAGTGATATAGAAACAGTGATCAGTGGTTGAGGACAGTGTATTTCCAGCTTATCAAACTGCGTGTTGTATGCCCGACTGTGTGTTGTGTGTATTTAATTTAAGCTGTTATGCTGCCCGTTTTTCTGGTTATTTATTTCCTTTTCGCTTTATTTATCTTTTTGCTAGGGCAGTTTGTGGCACGATTGCTTCCGAACCATCAGATATTCCCCAAGCACTTTGGACACGAGGTCGCCGACTTATTCGATCCGAAGATCTGATTGACGGACACCCAGTGTTCCACTCACTACCCCCAGTTGTTAGGAGAAGGCCGAGAAGGCGCAGTCCGTCTGAGCAGAGATCATCAGGGCAGAGGCCTACCCTAGCAGTGAACAATCCGACTGAGGTCGCTATTTCCGCTATAGAGATACACTTGCCAGTTATTCAGATGGAACATCAGGATACATCAGGGATGGAGGCGATGATGCGCCAGATGAATGAGAGCATGAAACAGATGCAAGATGATGCTATCCGCCAGGCGGAATTTTCTAAACAGCAGGCCGCTGTCATGGCCCAGCAGTCTGAGCTGATCACCAGATTACAACAGCAGAATGCAGCATCTGCTTCACACCAGGTCCCTCCTCCATTAGGGGCGCATCAGATTCCCCCTCCACCAGCGGCTCCACTGCCTGAGCAGGCACCCACTGGCCAGAATACCCTACTAAATCCTCAGAATGCCCTTCCAAATCCTCAGAATACCCAGAACACCCAGAATGCCCCCCCAAATCCACAGAACGCTCCACCAAACTTCCAAAACACTCAAGAGGACACGAGTCTTCCAACGGGGCTGGCTCCGCCCCCGCTTCCGCCGCAACTGTCCAAGAATCTTACACCTAATCACCCGGACTCTCCATTTGAGTTCGAGGTAGACCAGACAGCTCTGAAATTGAGCAAATTGGAAAAGCTCTTCAAGAAATCACAGGGGGTGAAGGCCATCCCAGATATTGAAGACGGCTACACTAACGTGGCCGTGACGCTGCCGGACAGATTTAAGATGCCGCAGATTGATCGTTTTGACGGATCAGGGGATCCTATGGTCCATCTCCGGCTATTTTAAGACGTCTTGAGGCCGATGGGCCTAACCCGACCGCAAAAGCTTTCTTTATTTGGCAGAACTTTGTCAGGAGTTGCGGCCATCTGGTACGCAAAATTGGAAGATGATGTGAAGAGAAATTGGGATGAGCTAGCCGAGGCCTTCGTTGCACAATATTCATATAATACTCAGATCGAGATTACAACACGTGATCTCGAAACGACGAGGCAGGAACAAAAAGAGACTTTCTCTGATTTTGTAACTCGGTGGAGAGCAAAGGCATCGATGATGACCTTGAGGCCTACAGACAAAGATCAAATTAGGATGATTGTGCGCAATCTCCAACCTAAGTTAATGCAGAAAATGATCGTACTCCCTTTCCCCACCTTCTCAGATTTACACGAGATGGGGGTGCAGATCGAAGATGCGATGAAGCAAGGATTGATCGATCAGGATCGCGAGCAGCCCCGAAGAACATTCAACCGTAATAACAATGCGGGCCCGAGTGGCTCTGCCAATACAAGGACTTCAGAGGTCGGTATGGTCACCACCACTCCCCCTCCCCAACCAAGGCCCGCAGCGGCCACACCTTTTTCTGATGCATCTGGGAGCAGTAACCAAGCTTCAAGATACCAATCCAGGGGTCAACGAACCTTCTCCCCACTACATATGCCTTTGTCCAAAGTCCTCGGGGTTCTAGTCAGAAAGGGGCATCTGAAACCCTTGGAACCGAGGCCCCCTCCAAATCCACTCCCCCCTTCTCACAACCCAGCCAAATATTGCAAATACCACCAGCAGCATGGTCATGATACCGACCAATGTTACAGGCTGCGTCATGAGATTCAAGACCTCATTGACAAAAACATCATTCTACCTCCCGAGAGACCCAACGTCACAACTAACCCACTCCCAGCACATAACCAAGATCCACCCAAAAGAATCAATTTCATCCAAACTGGGGACGTGTCTTACGACCCTAGTATCTACATTACTCCCTCCCACCTACCCAAGCCAAAGGTGATCCTTCCTGATAGCACTGACTTGTGCATGATGGACGCCTCCACAACCCAACCTGAACCAAAGGTGGTGACCACCGAAAATGGAACGGGGCAGGCTTCCGAGGAGAGCAAAACTGTTGAGTCTGGGGTGGAGCAGTCTGAGAATTTAGCTGGCAGAGCTTATGATCCAAGTGGATATATCTTGTCAATGAGCTAGCCTAAGCTGAGTGTGGGGTTGCCAGAGAAGACTGAACTGTGCATGATCCGAGGGGACAGACCTGAACAAGGGGCAGATGATCTGACTACAGTGGAACAGGACTTCGCCAACCTCCAATTTTTCAACAACCAAGAATCAGGAGATGCATCAATCAACTGGTTCGAATACGAGGAGTCAGCAGAAGTCGTCGGGTGGTTAGATGATCAGCCAGACATCGTGGAATTTCAATCAGAGCAAGGCCCGGCAGGGGCGAGGGTATCAACTGTGGCCGGAAGGGCCGAGAGTCAGATTGAATTGCCGGAGAGCGCCGGCACAAAGAATTCCGCTCGGGATCAAGACATTTTGAAAACCAAACAATTAACGCTGGAGGAACAAGAAAAGAAATGGGATTCTGAGAGGATCCGAAAAGCAAAGAACCATGAGGAAGTTGAAAATGCTGCAAGCACGGGGGCAGGACATGCTGTGAGCATGTGGAATGAAAATGTTGAGAGTGCAAACATGCCCGAACCAGACAGGTGCCTGTTAGATGCTAATGGGATGTGGTGGGAAGATGACGACTTGTATCTCGCCCACACAGACGAAGATTGGGCGGGTGGCCAACCAGACAGCACCTGGTACCTCGAAGAGGTAGACCATATGACTAGAAGTGGGCGGTACTTCAAACCCCCACACCTTGATCAACCCGAAGCATCGGGGAAAGATAAAGAGGCGGAGAAACAGAGAGAGAAGCAAATTGAAGAAGAGGCTGTACTGAAGCAGCTAAAGAGAATACAAGCAGACATCTCCATCTGGGGACTGCTTATGGCTTCAAGGGTACATAGACAGGCTGTCCTATTTGCTATGGACAAGGCCAAACTCTCCATCGAAACTACACCAGAGCAGCTGGTTGGGCTGGTTTTTCAGGGAGGAGGTTCCCCGGCATTGACCTTTTCAGACAAGGAGCTGCCGCCTGAGGGCGTGGACCATAACAGACCCCTCTACATCTCTGTAGAATGCAGGGACAAATGGATTCCGGTGGTACTTGTTGATACCGGGTCCGCTATCAATGTCTGCCCAGCCAGAACGGCGTATGCAATCGGGTTGAAGCCCGCAGACTTCACACCGACCACTCAAGTAATCAGAGCCTACGACAATACAAGTAGGGATGTCCTAGGGACAGTAAAAATCCAAACCAAGATTGGGCCTGGACAACATGAGGTAGATTTTCATGTCTTGGAGGTCCCTGCATCCTTTAACATGCTTTTGGGGCGACCCTGGTTGCATCAGGTAAAGGCCGTCTCATCTACTCTACATCAAATGGTGAAATACCCCTGTGGAAAGGGAGTAGCCATTGTGTTTGGGAACTCATCAATCCATCCCCCTCCGGAGATATCTACGCCAGTCTTAGAGATTGAACACGGCATGGAGGACGTGTTTATATCGGGATTTACTTTGGCTGAGGCCCGGGTGGTGCAAAACATCATGGCTGTGAATGAAGGTGTGTACGTCAGTGCTCAATCCGTCTACCTCATGAACAAGCTACAACATATCCCCGGGATGGGATTGGGAAGAAGCGGCAGGAAAGGAGCCGCAGCGTTGGCCGAAGTGCCACATAACCCGCATACCTTTGGACTGGGTTATCTGCCCACCAAAGAGGACTGGGTGAGAAAAGGTAAGGAAATGGCCGGTAGAGCCAGAGCAAAACAGGCTAGGAAGCCTTTTGATTTAATGCATAGGCCCATCCAGGGTACCCTGAACGGACGCTTTGTCCGGGAGGGGGAGGACTTTCCATTTTGCGGCTTCCCAGAGCCGTGGCTGAACGCGGAGAAGAAGCGCGTGCCAGGCTTCGAGATCTTTTTCGACCTGCAACTATCCGGGGATGACGTTGCCACAGAGCAGACAGACCCAACAACTGAGGTTGAGCAGAATAAGACAGTGGATCCTGAGAGCATTGAATTTGAAATGGGGGTAGCACTGGCATGTCTCCTCTCTGATCCTCCGATCGACCAAGAGTGCTTGGGGGATAACTTTGTGGTTTCCATGATTGGGAATGAAACGGCTGCGAGCCGACCGGCAGCTATCTTGGATGCATCGATCGCACCCTCCCTCACCTGGCAATACGAGGAAGGATTTTTGTCCAGTAGTTCCGGGTCAGGTAGTGAGCCGGAATCTGATTCCACCGAGTCCTGTGAGTCGGAATCAGGTTCCAGCTCGACTGAGTCTGAGTCTGGTACTCCTGAGGGTGTCAACCCGGATGCCACAGTCCTGTCCAGGTCATCTTTTTCTTTCTCATTTGAGTCTATTGTAACCGAGGACGATTTGGATGAACTTAATGAGAATGAACTGCCTGTGGTTTCCGAGTACTTTTCTGTGCCCCTAATTTATTGTATTAATTCAGACTTTCAAAATTTTGATGAAAACGAAGAGGACGAAGTTCCTCCGGTTTTACAACGTTTAATTGAGCAAGAGCAAGAGAGATTTGTTAAACCATTAATGGATGAAATCATTACCGTGAACATTGGTACTGAGGAGGACCCGCGGCTGGTCCAGATCAGGTCCACGTTGTCTTCGAAGGAACGCGAGCGCTTAGTCGCTTTATTAAAAGATTTCAAAGATGTTTTCGCGTGGTCCTACGAAGACATGCCTGGAATCGATCCTGAGATTGTACAGCATCGGATCCCCCTTGACCCCGAGGCCTGACCTGTCAAGCAGAAACTCAGAAGGATCCGCTCGGATTGGGCTCTCAAGATCAAAGAAGAGGTCACCAAGCAAATTGACGCAGGCTTCCTGCTGGTGTCTGAATATCCGACTTGGTTGGCCAACATTGTGCCGGTGCCGAAGAAAGATGGCAGGATCCGAGTGTGTGTAGATTTCAGGGATTTGAACAGAGTTAGTCCGAAGGACGACTTCCCCTTACCGCACATCGATGAGTTGGTAGATTTCATGGCAGGGCATGCTTTGCTCTCATTTATGGATGGCTTCTCAGGGTACAATCAGATAGTGATGGCACCCGAAGACCGAGAAAAGACTGCATTCACCACCCCGTGGGGGACATACTGCTACCGGGTAATGCCGTTTGGGTTGAAGAACGCTGGAGCTACTTATCAACGGGCCGCGACCACAATATTACATGATATGATCCACAAAGAGGTAGAGGTGTATGTGGACGACATGATTGTCAAGTCCAAAGAAAGAGAGGGCCACTACACCGCCTTGCATAAGTTTTTCCAAAGGATCAGGGAATTCCGGTTGCGGCTAAACCCTCAGAAATGTACATTTGGTGTTACAGCGGGAAAAATGCTGGGGTTTCTGATTACACAAAGGGGCATCGAGGTCGACCCTTCCAAAATCAAGGCCATCTTAGAAATGCCACCACCAAGGACTGAAAAGGAGGTGCGAGGCTTTCTGGGTAAAGTGCAATTCATAAGACGGTTTATTTCAAAACTAACCTTGACTTGTGAACCACTTTTTGGCCTCCTCAAGAAAGGAAAGAAGTTCCAATGGGACGGCCGATGTCAAGCTGCATTTGAACAGATTAAAGAATATCTACAGAACCCACCCGTTTTATCACCACCAGAACCGGGGAAACCGTTGATTTTGTATCTGTCAGTGACTGAAACTACAATGGGCTGCATGCTTGCACAAGAATCAGAAGATAAGGTGGAAAGAGCCATCTATTATTTGAGCAAGAAAATGCTGGAGTATGAGACCCGGTATACGCCGCTAGAAAAGGCTTGCTTAGCTCTGGTATGGGCTACCAGGAAGCTACGGCACTACCTGTTAGCTCACTCTGTAATGTTGGTTTCACGACTTGATCCCATCAAATATCTCTTTGAGAAACCAGCACTTACAGGTAGGCTAGCCCGTTGGTTGCTGTTGCTCTCCGAATTTGATCTCACATACGTCGCACGCAAGTCAGTGAAAGGAAGAGCAGTGGCAGAGTTCCTTGCCGACCACCCGGTTGAGGGGGATGAAGCAGTTGAGTACCTATTCCCGGATGAATCAATTCTGCACATCGACGAAGAAGCCTGGACGATGTACTTTGACGGAGCATCAAATCAACATGGGTATGGGACAGGAGTGTTGTTGATAGCACCCGATGATTCCCGTATCCCTCTAGCCTTCAAACTCCGATTCAAAGTCTCAAACAACGAAGCAGAATATGAGGCGTGCATTGCTGGTTTAGAAGCAGCTCTAGAACTAGGGGCAAAACGGCTGGATGTCATTGGGGATTCGAACCTTGTTGTGTCTCAAGCTAAAGGAGACTGGAAAGTAAAAGAGGAAAATATGATGATGTATCACCAGACCTTGGACTTGCTGATTCCTCGGTTTGAAAAGTTAAGTTTTACTCATCTACTAAGAGAGAACAACAGGTTCGCAGATTCTTTAGCAACTCTATCATCTATGATAGACATCCCGTGTGGAGTCCGAATGCGTCCAGTCATTATCGATCAGAAATTTGCACCTGCCTATGAGTCGATTGCAGCCATAGATGAGGTTCAGGACGAACACCCTTGGTATCACGATATCTGGAATTTCTTGGAGAAAGAAGCGTACCCGCCAGGGGTAAATGCCAAAGACAAAAGGGCAATAAGAAGATTGGCCGTTCAGTTCATCATCTGCGGGGGTAAACTGTATAAAAGGGGTCATCTGGGAATGCATAAACTGTGCGTTGATGCAGAAGAGTCAAAGCGTCTGATGGAAGCCATCCACGGAGGAGAATGTGGAGCACACATGAATGGGGTCATGCTGGCAAGGAAGATCCTCAGACAGGGTTATTACTGGTCCACCATAGAGGAGGATTGTATTGGTTTTGTTCGGCGATGCCACAAATGTCAGATCCATGCAAACCGCATGAACATCCCGCCGTCGAAGCTGTACAACATGACTTCACCATGGCCTTTTTCAGTTTGGGGGATTGATGTAATCGGGGCTGTTACGCCAAAGGGGTCGAATGGGCATGAGTTCATCCTCGTAGCGATAGATTACTTTACAAAATGGGTTGAGGCCCAGTCTTATGCGGTGTTGAAGGCTTCGCATGTTGCAAAATTCATCAGGAACAACATCATCTGTCGCTACGGGGTCCCAAATGAAATAGTTTCGGACAACGGTTCCCACTTCAAGAAGGAAGTGATAGACTTGTTGGAAAAATACAATGTGGCTTTTCATAAGTCGTCTACTTACCAGCCGCAAACCAACGGAGCAGTTGAGGCCGCCAACAAGAATATCAAGCGCATACTGCAGAAGATGGTGGAAACCTATCGGGATTGGCCAGATAAGCTGCCGTTCGCTCTGTGGGGCTACAGGACTTCGATCAGAACTTCTACTGGGGCGACTCCATACTCATTGGTCTATGGGATGGAGGCCGTCCTGCCTATTGAGATTGAGGTCCCGTCATTACGAGTATTGGCTGAATGTCAAATAGCCGAAGCGGATTGGCAGCAAAACAGATTTGAGGAACTCATGCTTTTTGATGAAAGAAGACTGAAAGCACTGTACCATGTTCAGGGTTATCAACGCAGGATTGCCCGTGCTTTTAACAAGAAGGTTAAGTCCAGGAATTTGAAGGAAGGAGATTTAGTACTCAAGGACAACCGAGCTCCCATCCACGACCCAAGAGGCAAGTTCAGACCCAATTGGACTGGTCCTTACATCATCAAGTCAATCTGGTCAGGTGGAGCTGTGGTTCTGATGGATCTAGATGGCTTAGAGTTTTCCCAACCGGTCAACATGGACAAGTTGAAGAAATACTACCCCTGAGAGGCTCGCTAGGCCGAAAACCCGAAAGGGCGACCTAGGCAAAACTCAGAGCACAAAAAAATTGAAATTATAAAAACTGAGCTCGCAAGGTTGAAAACCCGCAAAGGGCGGCCTTGGCAAAAGTTAGAGCGCAAAAGGAGAGTAAAAATACCCGAGCGAACCTGAGCCTGAACTACGTAAGGCTTGATTCCCATCTATGGGATACGTAGGCAGCTTCATCTTGAAGTTCAGCCATAAACATCTTCCCCGATCAACTTTGTCCATTTGATCGTCTCAGTCATCTCTATTCATCAGCATTTATCGTGATCTCCGGTATAGTGCTATTCAAACTAGGGGCAACTTTCCGTTGCCAGGAGGTGCTGTGGTACCATTCAGACTAGGGGCAACTTTCCAGTTGCTAGGATCCGGGGTTGTGCATCTCAGTGACAGATCTCAGGCGTGTCCAGTTCTGATCCATATCGAAAATAGTTTTGAAAAGTTTTAATAAAAGTTGACTTTGTTCAAAATTAATCTTTTCACAACTAAGACCATTTTTGGACCAAAGCGGAAAATTTTCAGTACCACAACCTTCAATTTCATTGATTTCAAAATAGAGTTCTCCTGCTCTTGCATACAATTGAAGTTGCTTTTTTTATTACACTCATAAAGAAAACTTGAAAGTACTAATAAAGCAATAAATCTGGGGCATAGTCCAGTCAGGTGTCCCTGCGCCCCCTTCCAGAGCTAGTTGAAGCCTCTGATGCCAACCTAGGCCCAACCTGTGCTTCTTCGTTGAGCCAATCCCAGCACTCGTCAGATAAAGTGCAACTGGAAATAGGAGCAGGGGCCAGAAGCTCTCTAACTCTCCATGCTGCGGCCTGTCGAGCCAGCTGTGCGCCTCGAACTGGAAAAGTAGCCGGATACTCAATCCCCTCCGGAGGGCAAGTCTGATCACGGCCAAACTGGCGCAGAATACGGAATGGGAAATAGAACACACAATGAGTCAAACCGATCAGTCGAATCCCGACCTGCCGTGACATGCTATAGCTCATTACCGGGAGATTGAGCCAAGGACAACGCCACGCAATGCGATCTGCCGACAAGTTGCACATCCATTCAAACCACCAGCTCTCATCAGGAGCATGCACTAGGCGTTGCCGAAAGAAGTAGCCACGGGCTGAGTAAGCAGGACAAGAGTCCACAACTTGCAATTTATCCATCAACCATATCTGGGGAGGGATGAAAAATGAGAGAATAAAGAATAGAGAGATGTGCGATGAGAGAAAAGTAAGATGAGGGTTTTGTGAGAAAAACCGAGCCCGAGGGCCGAGTGATGTGAGCAAATATACATGTGAGCTTGGGTGGGAAACATTACCTGTAGCAGTAGTGGACTCCCTGCAAACCTGGTTGTCTCCCGGCAGTGGAAAGCATCCAAGCCCATCAGTGTCTCAGCTAGAGTCATGGCGATGCAACTCTTTCCTTCTCTCAAACCTTGGGCGACTTCAATCAAACGGATGCTAGCTCCTCCGGAGCCCGAGACAAACAGAAAATGAGATAGTAGGCACAAGCAGAGGGCGTGCTGCCGGAAGCCTTGCCAATAGTGGTTGCTGCGGTCACCAGCATCAGAAAATCGGTAAATCAGGCTCGGAATGTCCAACATTCCGTCACAAATCAGGGATCGAGCATCATGCGCATTGAGTCCGCACATCCGCCCTAAGGTCTGGGCATAGCCAAAATTGAGCTGGGGCAAGATCTCCTCGCCTCGCTCGGATTCCATCAAAGCTTGAAAATCTTCAAAAGTAGGACATACCTCTTGCCCTCCGAAGCTGAAGACGTGCGTCACCGGGTTCCAAAACCTTGCCGCGGCATAGAGGAAAGGAAGATGCAGTGGAGTCCGGCCTAGCGTGAACAGTGCATTCAAGCCAAAACCCCGGAAGTTCAACTTCTCCGAGCCATCTAAAGAAGAAATCCAAGATGTGAGATTTTCTGCGAGAAATGCCTCCATTTTTGTAAGGAAAGGTGATGAAATAAGGTCCAAGGGTGGGGCTTTTATAGAGGGGCAAAACACTATTTAAAGGACACGTGTCAAATTTCTGGAGGTTACGGGGGAGGTGGCCGGCCGGCCATCTATTCTAGTAGGCCGGCCACTCTCTAGTCTCCAAATGCAAAATGTTTTCGGCCTCGCGTTGGTCTTGTTTTGCCCGCCGGAAGGAAGTTTGAGGCACTTTCATGCATCGGGAATGTCGAAGGCCTCAATTTCTCTCAGTTACGAGTGCGTTCCATCATCCGGATTGTCCGTCCGAAGTTTGTTCTGTTGTATTTTGCTTATCGAGTTGTTGTTTTGTTTATCGAGTTGTAAGTTTTGTCGAGCTGTCGCATTTTGTGTTTTGAATTGTTACTTTTTGGTTACACAATTTTGTTAAGTCTTGTCTATTTAGTCGTTAACATTGTTGTATTTTGCTTATCGAGTTGTAAACTTGCTAAGATTCTGTTATTTCTTAGCGAGTCGAGTTGTTTGTTTTGTTGTGTCGACTCATTACCTGACCCGGTAAATACACCAGGCACATTTCCATTCAATTCCATTTTTGTGCAAAATGATGCGATGCGATGCGATGCTAAGAATTTCAAATACAAACATCTTTTCAAAAAGTTGTTTCATTCCATCATGTTTTACAACAAAATAAAGGTACAAGTTTTACAGGAAATAAAACTGCCTAACAATGTGCAAAGTGCTACAAACTGCTAGCCAAAAAGTAAAATAAAGCAGGAAATAACATCAATATCCTCGGGAACGGGAATGAGGGGGCCCTCTCATCCTCTTCTGCGGGATAACCTCTGCACCATCATCACCATCCGGATCAGAGCTGTCATCCTCCGGATTCCCCTCAGCCTCGCCTCCGCTCCCGGAACCAAGACCAGAGCCTCCCTTCCCAGGAGATGTCTCTGACACACGGTCTGCGACCTCCTCCTCCTCATCCTCGACAATGGGTGCCCTGCGTCTGCGAGACAACCCTGCTCCTCGAGCTCCTCGGTAAGGCCTGGATGGCCCAGCTCCTCGGGGCCCAGCACCTCGAGTAGGTCTAACACCTCGACCTCTCTGAGAAGGCCCTGGTGGCCCGCCTCGCGCCGGAGCATATACCGGAGGCATCTGAAAATGAAAAGTGCAATACATCAGTTCAAACATAAAAAGCAGGTACAAGTACAGTATGTGAGTGGGGTGTGTGCCAGATGTGTTCTACACAGCCTATCAGTGCAATAGAATGTTAAAGACCAGCATGTCATCACAAATATGATAAATGCAAGAGAGATGAAGGGTACCTGGAAGCCCATGATGGACATCTGTGCCTCTCTACGCAGGACCATCCCCTCAAGTGAGGCTAACATCCCAAGCATCTCATCCATGTACTCAACGGGGGGCTGCAGATGCAAAGGCAAAGGCATCAGTAAAGGAATGGATGTCCAAATGTCCGACTGATAAATCAAAGCTGTAAAACATACCGGTGGTGAATCAGGGTCTCTGACATATCTGTGACCAGGCATCGGAGGCTCTATAGGGATCGGAATCGGCGAAGTAGTCCCATATTGCCAACTTGTCAACTCAGTCGGCATATCTGGCCATCCAGGATGATCGAGAGTCGGAGGGATCGGAGGAATCGAACTGCCTCTACCTCTAGATGCACCAGCCCTGCTAGAAGAGGGGATGTCTGCAGCACGGGCACGACTCGAAGATGGTGCGCCAGTGGGCCTCAGTGGTGGAGCGCGTACTCCCGTCGGGGGGGCATCAGATATATGCGGCGATATGTGGCGTAGTTCCCCTCAATGAGATGTAATAAAGCATCGGTGCCCTGCATGTCCCTAGTGACCTCCTCAGTAGATAGCCTGTCGGCAGTCCGCATAGTGGGTGGAGGCACAGCAGGAGGGTCCTGAGAATCATACCCCCACACCTGACGCTGAAAGCGTTCCCCCAGGAACCAAGCCCTGCCGACTGGTCCCTCGAGCAGGAACCTATACTGGGAACTAGTCGACCCTCCGGGGTACTGATTCTCGAGATCGTCGCCAAAGACTGCCCAGGGTTGCCAGGTGATCTGCGGATAACCAGTGTACAAATCAATCAGAAATCAAGAAATACAAAGCAGATCAAAGATGAAAATGAAAGGAACTGAGAGTTCTGAAATACCTCTGTCGCGCGCACGGTGTCGAAGTACTGTCGCAGAGAGAAGAGAGTCTCTCGAGGCCTCGATAGGTGCTCGCCCTTAAACATCAATGAAAACGGAGTCATAGGAGGTCCTGCCACCTCCATCTCCGGGGCTAATGTGGGGAAATATGCATATACCCATAGCTGAGAAAAGCAGTGCGGAATGTGAATACAAAGTGCTAAAGGTAGAATACAGAATGCAAAGTGTGCCGTGTGTGCAGTGAATAAGTAATGAGGAGCAAAAATGTAAATCAAGAGGACAAAATGTACCTCCCAAGCTCTCCAGTAGCCGCCGAGTAAGTCCCCCCGCCCGCGAGAGACTGCGCTCATGTAACAATAAAGGGTAGCCAGGCCAGCGCCGCCCCAATCATACTGATTGACCTGTGATAGGTCTACTAGGGCACTCAAGAGATACAGCCCAACCATGTTCCCTCTATCAGCAAACAGAGTGGTGCCAAAGAGGAACATGAGGAAACCACGGGTATACTACTCGACCTCCTCGGGAGACTCAGGCTCCATCTGTGTCCGCCGGAAATGGGAAGAGAACCAAGTATACCGGACCCTCCCGGAAGCTTTGTCTACAGGCGGGAGTGCCCCCAATAGATGCATCCAAGCAGCCTCCCACTCACCCATATCCTCGTCATAGGGAATGGGTCCACCGCCTAGGTCTAGGCCGGTGAGTACAGCGAAGTCCAGTGGGGTCATGGTCATATCCCCGGTCGCAGAAAAATGGAAAGAATTGGTGGTGTCCCACCATCTCTCCGCCAGAGCAGCAAACAATGTCCTACTAATAAGACAGTGTGATAACCCCCTGCAGAATGGTCCGAATCCTGCGAAGTCAACCAAGTCCCGGACAGTTTCCGGAAGCTCAGCATACCACTCCCTCGCGGCAGTGGAGCCATATCCTCGCACTGTGCGAGAGCCAACCTGCATTTAGAATGAATGCATGTATCAGCAAATGAAGTGAAAATGAAGCTGTGTGCAAATGAAATGAAAATGGGCTGTGTGCAAATGAAGTGAAAATGAGCTGTGTACAAATGAAGTGTTCTGGGCTGCGTGTTCAGTCAATTTGGTATTTGGGCTGCGTGTTCAAATTTCAGAAAATTAGTGGGCTGTGTGTTCACATCAAATCTGGGCTGCGTGTTCAGTAAATTTGGTATTTGGGCTGCGTGTTCAAATTTCAGAAAATTAGTGGGCTGTGTGTTCACATCAAATCTGGGCTGTGTGTTCAGTAAATTTGGTATTTGGGCTGCGTGTTCAAATTTCAGAAAATCAGTGGGCTGTGTGTTCACATCAAATCTGGGCTGCGTGTTCAGTAAATCAGAGTTTAGGGCTGTGTGTTCTACTCTTAATCAGTGGGCTGTGTGTTCACTTCAAATCTGGGCTGCGTGTTCAGTAAATCAGAGTTTGGGACCGTGTGTTCTACTCTTTATCAGTGGGCTGTGTGTTCACATCAAATCTGGGCTGCGTGTTCAGTAAATCAGAATTTAGGGCTGTGTGTTCTACTCTTAATCAGTGGGCTATGTGTTCACATCAAATCTGGGCTGCGTGTTCAGTAAATCAGAGTTTAGGGCTATGTGTTCTACTCTTAATCAGTGGGCTGTGTGTTCACTTCAAATCTGGGCTGCGTGTTCAGTAAATCAGAGTTTGGGACCGTGTGTTCTACTCTTTATCAGTGGGCTGTGTGTTCACATCAAATCTGGGCTGCGTGTTCAGTAAATCAGAGTTTAGGGCTGTGTGTTCTACTCTTAATCAGTGGGCTGTGTGTTCACATCAAATCTGGGCTGCGTGTTCAGTAAATCAGAGTTTAGGGCTGTGTGTTCTACTCTTAATCAGTGGGCTGTGTGTTCACTTCAAATTTGGGCTGCGTGTTCACTTCAAATCTGGGCTGCGTGTTCAGAAAATCTGAGTTTGGGACTGTGTGTTCTACTCTTTATCAGTATGTGCTGTGTGCTCATTTTTAACTCCGGGCTGTGCGTTCGGTGAATCAATGTTTGAGCCGTGTGTTCAATTTCTAACTAATGTGTACTGTGCGTTCACAATCAGTCAATGAGCTGTGTTCATGAAATTCAAGTGGCTAAGTCACATGCTCAGGATGCAAGTACTATGTCGTAAGCTAAACCGTGTATCTAAGCATGGCAAAGGTACAAAATGCACGAAAGATACAGAAAATAAAGTAAAATACCTCTGCATCGTGGGAGAGGTGCTGCTCCGACTCTCGCAGAAGAAGATCCCCTAGTACCCGATCGTTGAACTCGGAGAAATGACGGAAAGTGGCCCGCGGAAGCCTATGTACCGCTGGGGCGTATCGATCGGGAACAAAAGGGCGAACCCTCGGGGGCAATGTCATAATATCAAAATCATCTCCGGCGCCGGGAAAACCTCCATCGTGAGGGAAATGACCCGCCATATCAAGAAATCTGCAAAGAGAAGCAAAAATGAGCAAAATGAGCCAAAATTGGAAAAAGTCAACAAAAGTCAACTCTCGGGAAATGAAAAGTCAACAAAAGTCAACTCCCGGAAAATTTTTCCAAATAATGAGACAAACTTACCTCAAGTGGTGACAATGAGAAGAGAAGCCCCGGAATCAAAATTTAGTCGGCTCAAAGTGCTTAACGCTGGAAGATTTCGCGAAAACAACTTGCGTGGAAGGCCGGAGGGCGCGTATAAAATGCAGATTTGAAGGAGAAAATGGTCTAGGGAGCAAGGGAAGGAGTTTTCACAACTTTGGGTGTGATTTCGGATTGAATGAAGGTGTGTATATATAGAAATGGGAAAAATGACCAAAATGCCCCTGCTTTGGGCAGGTGGCCGGCCGGCCACCTTTTCTGGCTGGCCGGCCCCTTTACTTTTTTGCCCTGGCCGATGGCCTCTCCTAGGGAAATGGGCTGGCCGTTGGTGGTCCCCACCCCCTCCCCTACCTCTCTGCAAATTTTGAGGAAAATCGGAGTTCCCGGGACCTGAAAAAGTTCAAGGAAAGTGCACTTTCTAGCGCCGAATTGCTCCACCGGAACTTCAACTGCAATTTCTGACATGTGTCTCATCATTATTCATCAAAATCAGAGTGTATCCTTTTTAAATATGTTGTGACCTCTCTGGGAGGTAAATCAAAGGCCGCGATCAAGTTGCCTTCACCGAAATGCGCGTTTCCCAGCTCGTTGTTGCGCAACAAACGGGCACCCTGATTTATGCTCGTTTTGCATGGTTTCGCACGTAATTTGCATTCTCATGAATATTTTGTATTGTCATGCATGATTTCTTGATGTATAATACTTCTGTGCTTAAACATGCGTTGTCACGCATTATCTTTTCTCACATTGCGATGCATCCACTCGCCGACACTGTGTGTGTCCAACTCTTGGAATCATAGGAATCACATTGAATATATGTTGTTAGCATATTGTTCTTGTTGAATTTCTCTCTTTTGCAGGCACGATATTGTATGTACGGTTCATTTGAGGCTGGTGCGACCAGACGAATCGCGCAGGTATCGTATCTTCTCTGTGTGAGACGCGACGAGAATTGAATGATTCTCCGCATTCCTAACTGCATGAAATGTAGTTGTTGCTTTGCATTCTTGCTTAAAACTGTTGCATCTATTTGTTAATACTTGCTTCATTACAGCTTGCTGCACTTGCGTGATCACCTGGCTCTGTGCATGTCATTTTGCATTTTGCCCCCTTTGCCTGCGGGCACGCCTGCGGGCACATCTTTGTCTATCTTGTATGATTGTCTAAGTCTTCGGCCTTGTCAAAAATGGGTCGTCTCTGGGCTTTGACATTCACTCCCGTCACTTCTTGACTTCCGAGTTCTGTCAAAGAGGGACAACTGTAGACACCCCATTTTTGACCGACCTTAAGACTCAGACGTCACCGATTGAGCGCTCGGTGATGTTGCATACTGTGCTCGTTCAGAAGCCTCAGAGTCGCGGCCGTGCGCCCTGCCTCCGGACTTCCGAACTCTCTTTCATGCCCTGCCTCGGTTTGCGAACCAGACTCGGTTTTCTCTGTTTTCTTTCCTGAGGGGAGGGAGTGGTCCCGTAGACTATCTCTCAGTGGCCGTGGGCTACTTTTTGTGGCCGTAGGCCATTTTGCCCATTTCGGAGCCCGGTTCCCGGTTTTCGGGACCGTCAGGCCGTGTGCCTCGATTCGGGACCACCCAACCATCTCCGATTTCTCCGGTTTTTGGCGAGTGCCTCTGTTTTATCATTCCGAGGAACACTGGGGCCTCTGGTACCCACTTCGTGGCCGAACGCCACTTTCGGTGCCTGCAGCCCATTTTCGGGACCCCGAACCTCGCGGTTTGGGCCCCGAGCGTTCATTTTGCATCGGTTTTTGTTCAATTTTGGCAGGTACCTCTGTTTTAACGTCAGGAAGATCACTGGAGGGTGGGAGGCCAGCAATTGTTCCAGAAAACCAGTTTCGCTCCTCCGGTGCCCGTTTTGCTCACTTCCGGGCCAATGTTGAACACCCTAGGGGTATTTTCTTCGAGCCGAGGCTACATATTTGTGATGAGGGGACATGGGAGGACCCAAAAAGATGGTGGTCGGCCAGTAATTCTGATTTTCATTTTTGAGCCTCTCTTTCAAATGCAATGTTGTGTCTCTTGTTTCAGAGTTGCCAAATTCCAATCATGGGGTCTTGTTCTACACACATGGGAGGACCCTAAAAAGTGGTGGTCGGCCAGTAATTGTTACTTTCATTTTTGAGCCTCTCCTTCAAATGCAATGTTGTGTCTCCTGTTTCAGAGTTACCAAATTCCAACCTTGGAACCTTGTTCTACACACCTGGGAGGACCCTAAAACATGGTGGTCGGCCAGCATTTTTTTGTCCCATTTTTGGCCATGGCCGGCCGGCCAGGGGGAGTGGCTGGCCGACCAGTTGGGGTGGCCGGCCGGCCACCTTCCAGAAAGCCACCTGGCCGGCCAGCTTTCTGCTTTTCACCTCTTTACAGCTGTCCAGCTGTTTTTCAAAATATCCCTGTCCTCCGGGGGATATTTTGGGAGGGAAAGCTTGGGTGCATTTCCCTCCCCTTTTACACCCTTTTTGGTCTATTTAAGGGGCTGGACAGCTCCTTCCCTAGGGTTACAAGATTTTCTCTCAAGAGCCTCTCTTCCAAAACCTCCATTTTCTATCTCAAAAACCCTAAAAAACTTCAAGTTCCTAGCTCCTTTCTTTATCAACCCTAAGCACCACCATCACCACCTCCATTCTAGCAGCAAAGAAGTGATTTTCAAAGGCTAAGGACCAGCAAATTCCAGCCAAGAAGCAACAAAAGACTTGTCTTCAAGGGTAAGCCACTAATTCCCTTTTTCTAGCATAATTTTGGATCAATTCTTTACCCTATTTACTTTCTGTTTTGGGCTCCGACCTCTACTGGTTTTAGGCTTATTTTGAGCCCCTTTACAACTTTGTAGAAGGGCTCAACTCTGTTTGGTGTCTCCATGACACACTTCCTTCAATATCACTCTTTATGCCATTATTTTGCATGCTTTATTTGGCTTATGAGTGATCCATTTTCGAGCCTGATGTAAACTATGAGTGGGCCTATTTTGAGCCCCTCTTCAACATTGAAGAAGGGCTCAACCATGTTTGGCCTCTCTATCATGCACTTTCTTTGTAATCCTCCATATTTTCCGTAAAATTGCATGCTTTGTTAGGCTTGTTTAGATTCTGTTTTCAGCCTTCATCAGGCTTAGAAAGTGTCTTATTTTAGCCCATTCTTCATGTCTTGTTAAGGGTCCAAAGCTGTTTGGTGCTTTCTTTTGATACCTCATGTGGTAGCCTTTGTTGGCTTCATTTTGCATGCTATTTTGAGCATATCTACATACTGAATTGGGGGATGTCATCTCTTGTAAATGTGCATATTTTTGGTCCCTCTTTAATGTTGTAGAACTGTGTTTTTCAGTTTGAGCATTGTACATACCACTTGTTTCATTGTTCCCCTATTTTCCCCTATTTTTGCATGCTATTTTTGCCATACTTGTGATTGTTGTTGGGCCATTCTTTGTACTGGAAAAATGCTATTTTAGGGGCTTCCTAGCATCTGCCTTTACACTTCATATCCATTTTGTGCATGTTTAGCATAGCTATCGGCCATTTCAGGCGCCTAGATTCGCATTTCGGGATTATTCCGTGCATCGGGTGTACTTTGGCCATGATTCGGGACTGTTTTCCCCCACATTTCAGTGCTGAAATTCCATTAGTATGTTTGCATATCATTTGCCATGTCATTTCATGCTTTACATCATCGCCTCGGTTTGCGTGCCCGTGTGCACGCATTTCGAGGCAACTCATTCTTTATCCGATGGCCTCCCATGTGAGTGTGACTGAGGTTCACTCGTGTTGGTGTGAGCCCATACGGCATTGCGTATGCCATCTCCTCGTTTTGCGTGCCCGTGCACACGCATTTCGAGGCATCTCTTTTTTTCATCCGCATTGTGCATACTAGGTTGCATATTAGCTACATTCACGCATATCATGCATATTGCATAGTGTTCGGGATAGAAGTTAGCTCGGGCACGGGAAACGAGGCACGTTTCGTACTCCGAATGACGGAACGGGTCTCAATCCCCAAGTCACCGACACTTCGGATTACCCATGATGGAGTTAGGTTTTGTCATAGCATTTATGTGCATTCATCCTATATTGAGTTGTGCAATCCGACTCCTCGGCCATCATGCATCGATATGCGTGATTGGTGGCACGAGGATCGAGGCATGCATATATTTGTGAAATCCATTGCTATGCCCCTTTCCTGTTCTCTGTTGCAGCAAAATGAAGAATCAACAACTTTTCGGAGTCTGGCACGCATTTCGAGAAAAATGAAAACAGAGGCTAATCGGGGCACCGCCGTGGATTTCCGCGCAAAGGCATCCGGGCATGCATCATTTCATCATCCGGAGCAGAAGCAAGGCAGTCCCTGGCTTGCACGCCAGTTTTACAGCTTTTCTTAGTTAATTTGTCAATTAATTAGGAATCTGTATTATTTCGGATTGTATTATTCTTTTATTCGGACATTCGGACTGTATATTTATTCGGACCCTCCGCGCGAGGGCAATGCTGTAATAAGTGTGGGTGTGTGTGATGCATGTCTTCCAACCCCCATTTCTTTCTCCCTTTTATTTATCTGCTTACAATGGTTAGATATAGGGCATATTTCAATTAGCATACAGTATGACAGCATGTTTGCATCATTCATCTGTTTTGCACGCACCGGGCTCGGCGCATCATACAAACTGCATTTGTATTTCAATTCCAGGTTGAATACGTGTTAATTGTAGCATTCCATATGCCATGTTCAGAATAGCCGAGCCTGCTATAGTTTGCATTTTTGCATGTGTTGCATTAGGCATTTCAGTAAACTTAGGATCATGCATGATTTCTAATGTAGTTTTTGTTTTGGCTGGGAGTACTCGATGAGTTTTTATGCTTTAGCATCCTTGCATGTGTGTGAGTGACTGTCATGATAGCATGCTTACTATGAGGCTAATTGCTTATGTGATATAACTGCCTGAATGCCTGTGGGTGGAGGTTGAGTTATCTGAATTGGAATAATTGATCGATTGTTTGTTTTAAGCCCACTAGATTGTGGCGAAGTCACTGTTTTCTAAGCCCACCTGAGGGTGGCAAATCCGCATTTTAGCCTACCTGCGAGTAGCACCATCACGCCATTTTCAAACAAACGAACATGAAATGTTTTGTTCCAATTCAGACGGCCCAGTCTATACTTGTTTGCTGTGAGCATCACATAGTAACCTAGGCTAATAACCGGAATAAGAGCATACAATGTTTTCAAAAGCAAATATCATGGTTAGTAGAGGCCGGTCTTTGACCGGGCGAGCGGGGGTGCTTACGATGTGACCTTCCCCAATCGTACCCAAGTTCCCGAGCCAACTTTGGTGATGACGGACACGTGGCCTTTGGCACCGAGTTAGGGTTTCCTAAATTTCCCATTTAAAAAACATTTAGGTGGCGACTCTGTTATCTGGCAAAGCAGTCCATGTTTGGCACTTCTTTCAAAAAATTTGTTTTTTCTCAAAACGATTTGCCGGATTTGGACTCTTTGGTTCAAGATTTAGAACCGTGGCACAAATCGAGTCCGAACTGTAGCGAGGTCCCTCGCGGGCTTGTTACAATTACCTCTACATTCACCTCAGGCTCATATCTTTCATACTTAATCACAGATTTCATTACCTATTTGGCATCAAAAGCTTAGTCATCCTTTATCTTGAAATTTCATCATATTACTAAACATTTACCTACTATTTTTTCAAATAAAGATTGTAACAAGTTTGCTTGCACACTATGTGATGTTGCAAAGATTTATAGGTTGCCTTTCAAACTGTTTAGTTTTACTGTTAAGCAATCATTTTCCCTTGTTCATAATGATGTTTAGGGGCCATTTTCTATCTCAAATTCTGGTTATAAGTACTATCTGTTGTTTGTTAATGATTTTACTAGATTTTCGTGGATCTATCATCTTTATGTTAAAAATGAGGTGTTTTCTACATTTTTAGTTTTCAAGGTTTATGCTGAAAGTCTATTCTTTACATCCTTTAAAATCTTGAGGACTGATAATGACACAGAATTTGTTAATAATAAGATGCATGATTATTTAGCTGCTCATGGCATTGTTCATCATCTTACTTATCTTTATACACCAGAACAAAATGACATAGTAGAAAGAAAACACCAACACATCACTGAGACTGTCATTGCCTTGATTCATCAATCTTCTTTACCTCTCAAATTTTGGTTTGAAGCAATAGCCACTATAGTCTTTCACATCAATATGATGCCTAGTGTTTCTCTTGGTCACAAATCCCTTTTTCAACTCCTTTTTAACATTATTCCTAATTATAATTTCTTTAGAGTATTTGGTTGTTAGTGTTTTCCATGGCTTAAGCCTTATGTTTCTCACAAATTAGAGCCTAGGTTTTCTCCATGTGTGTCTATAAGATATCATCCTTTTACCAATTGATATAGATGCTCAGACCTTCTTTCTGGCAAGGTATTTCTTTTAAGGCATGTTCTTTTTAATGAATTTTGTTTTCCCTTCTATTTTTAGTCAACTAATTGCTCTTCCTTACCTACTATTTACTCATTTTTCTGTTCTAGCTCTTTTTCCCTTCTTTTTTTCTGCTTCAATGCCAGCTACTTTTGCATCTGTACCAGCTATTTCTGTATATGTGCCAGTCCTTTTTGCCTCTATTCCATCTGCTCCTCTGTTTCCATCTGTTCCTCCCTTTAATCTTGTATCACACTCTTCTTCTCCATCAGTGTCTCCATCTATATCTGACACTCTTCTTCCTATATATGTTTAACCTCTTCTTACTATATTTGCTCTTATTCTTATTTTCTCTATTCAAATTGATTTACCTCCAATTGAGTGTTCCTCTCCTGTTGTGCCTTTCTCCTCTCCTGTAGTCCCCCATCTTAATATTCATCTTACGATTACCAGATCCAAGGCTTGTCATCTCTCTTATGCTTCTCCTATTGATCTTTTTGTTACCGAACCTATTACTACTACTACTCAAGCTTTACAATCTCCCATTTGGACTGCTGTTATAATTGAGGAGTTTCAAGCTTTACAACAGCAAGGTACTTAGAGCTTGGTTCCTTTTCCTGTCACGGAGTCTGCTATTGGCTATAAATGGATATTTCGTATCAAGAAGAACTCTGATGGAACCATAGCCAGGTATAAAGCCAGGCTTGTGGCCAAAAGCTATCTTCAGTAAGAAGGTGTGGATTTTCAAGAAGCCTTTAGTCCAGTTGCCAAACAACCAACTATTAGGATTTTTCTATGCTTGGTACTTCAACACGATTGGCACATTAAACAGTTCGACATTTTTAATGCCTTCTTACATGGCATCCTAAAGGAAGAAGTTTATATGGTTCAACCTCAAGGCTTCATTGATTCTTCACTTCTCATGTTTGTAAACTAAGGAAAGCCTTATGTGGCCTCAAGCAAGCTCCTTGAGCTTGATTCTCTTCATTTTTGCTTGGCCAAGGTTTTCTTATGAATCAATCTGACTCCTCTTTGTTTGTTAAGAAGACCATAGCTCATATCACTATTTCGCTCATCTATGTCGATGATATTTTGTTCACAGGAAGTGGTCCTCAACTGATTAACTCATTGCTCACTCAGATGCATACTACTTTTTCCATGAAAGAACTTGGCAATGTCTCTTACTTTGTTGGCATCTTAGTTCACTCTCATTCTCAAGGCTTCTTTTTTTTCCAACAAAAGTATGCTAGTGAATTATTACAAAAAGTAAGAATGGTGGAGTGTAAGCCATGTTCTACTCCTCTGACTCTCACGTCTTTTTCTTTTCTCTCAAATGATTTGCCCTATCCTCAACTTATTTATTTATTTATTTATTTTTAGAAGTCTAGTAGGTGCCTTGCAATATTTGACTATAATTAGGCCTGATTTAGCTTTGCCTATGAATCAAGCTTGCCAGCATATGCAAGCTCCTACCATTGCTCATTTTGCTATGGTCAAAAGATTGCTTTGATATGTTAAAGGTACTATATCGCATGGTCTCACCTTTAGTCTTGGCCCCTTTCATTTTCATGCTTATTTAGACTCCAATTGGGCTTGGGATTGTCTTGATTGAAGATTCACATCTGGTTTTTGTATCTTTTTGGGTCCACACCTCATCATCTTACTTATCCCTATACACCAGAAAAAAATGGCATAGTAGAAAGAAAGCACCAGCACATCACTGAGACTGCCATTGCCTTGATTCATCAATCTTCTTTACCTCTCAAATTTTGGTTTTAAGCAATAGCCACTACAGTCTTTCTCATCAATATGATGCCTCGTGTTTCTCTTGGTCACAAATCCCTTTTTCAACTCCTTTTTAACATTATTCCTAATTATAATTTCTTTAGAGTATTTGGTTGTTAGTGTTTTCCATGGCTTAGGCCTTATGTTTCCCACAAATTAGAGCATAGGTTTTCTCCATGTGTGTTCATAAGATATCATCCTTTTACCAAATGATATAGATGCTTGGACCTTCTTTTTGGCAAGGTATTTCTTTCAAGGCATGTTCTTTTTAATGAATTATGTTTTCCTTTCTCTTTTTAGTCAACTAATTCCTCTTCCTTACCTACTATTTACTCATTTTTCTGTTCTAGCTCTTTTTCCCTTCTCTTTCTGCTTTTATGCCAGCTACTTTTGCATCTGTACCAGTTATTTCTGCATCTGTGCCAGTTCTTTTTGCCTCTATTTCATCTGCTTCTCTGTTCCCATCTATTCTTCCCTTTAATCTTGTATCACACTCTTCTTCTCCATCAGTGTCTCCATCTATATCTGACACTTTTCTTGCTACATATGTTCAACCTCCTCTTACCACATTTTCTCTTATTCCTATTTTCTCTATTCAAATTGATTTACCTCCAATTGAGTATTCCTCTCATGTTGTGCCTTTCTCTTCTCCTGTAGTCCATCATCTTAATATTCATAATATGATTACCAGGTCCAAGACTTGTCATCTCTCTCATGCTTCTTCTATTGATCTTTCTGTTATCGAACCTACTACTACTACTCAAGCTTTACAATCTCCCATTTGGACTGCTGCTATGGATGAGGAGTTTCAAGCTTTACAATGGCAAGGTACTTAGAGCTTGGTTCCTTTTCCTGTCACCAAGTTTGTTATTGGCTGTAAATGGATATTTCGTATCAAGAAGAACTCTGATGGAACCATAGCTAGGTACAAAGCTAGGCTTGTGGCCAAAGACTATCATCAGTAAGAAGGTGTGGATTTTCAAGAAGCCTTTAGTCCAGTTGCCAAACAGCCAACTATTAGGATTTTTCTATGCTTGGCACTTCAACACGATTGGCACATTAAACAGTTCGACATTTTTAATGCCTTCTTACATGGCATCCTAGAGGAAGAAGTTTATATGGTTCAACCTCAAGACTTCATTGATTCTTCACTTCTCATGTTTGTAAACTAAGGAAAGCCTTATGTGGCCTCAAGCAAGCTCCTCAAGCTTGGTACTCAACATTCTCTTCATTTTGCTTGGCGAAGGTTTTCTTATGAGTCAATCTAACTCCTCTTTGTTTGTTAAGAAGACCTTAGCTCATATCACTATTTCGCTTATCTATGTTGATGATATTTTGTTCACAGGAAATGATCCTCAACTGATTAACTTATTGCTCACTTAGATGCATACTACTTTTTCCTTGAAAGAACTTGGCAATGTCTCTTACTTTGTTGGCACCTCAGTTCACTCTCATTCTCAAGGCTATTTTTTTTTTCCCAACAAAAGTATGCTAGTGAATTATTACAAAAGGCAAGAATGGTGGAGTGTAAGCCATGTTCTACTCCTCTGACTCTCAAGTCTTTTTCTTCTCCCTCAAATGATTTGCCCTATCCTTAACTTATTTATTTATTTACTTTCAAAAGTCTATTAGGTGCCTTGCAATATTTGACTATAACTAGGCCTGATTTGGCTTTGGCTGTGAATCAAGCTTGCCAGCATATGCAAGCTCCTACCATTGCTCATTTTGCTATGGTCACAAGATTGCTTTGATATGTTAAAGGTACTATATCGCATGGTCTCAACTTTAGTCCTGGCCCCTTTCATCTTCATGCTTATTTAGACTCCAATTGGGCTGGGGATTGTCTTGATTGAAGATTCACATTTGGTTTTTGTATCTTTTTGGGTCCAAACCTCATTTCCTGGTTGGCTAAAAAGTAGCTCATAGTCTCTCGTTCCTTAATTGAGGTTGAATACGGGTCCATGACCCATACCATAGCTAAGATTGTTTGGTTACAGCAGTTGCTCAAGGATTTATTTGTGCCTTGTTCTATTTCAAATTTCTGGTGTGATAATGTCTCTACTATGGCGTTAGCATCCAATCTTGTTTTCTACATTCGATCTATAAACATATCGAGATCGATTGTTACTTTATCAGAGAAAGAGTTGTCTCCAAACAATTCACTCTTTCTTACATTTCTATCATTGATTAGATTGCTGATATATTTAGGCCAAGTTTGGCTAAACAAAATAAGTGCACTTATTTCATCTTTTTATCTTTTTTGGGTCACATCAATCAACATCTCCTCTCTACTTTTTCTACACATAATACAATAAAAATCAAAAAGTGCATTTATTTAGTCTTCCCAAATTTGGTCTTACCAAACGTTTGCCATCCTCCCGGTTTCATTATCTTAAAGACAAACTGATGGTCCTACACAGTCTTATTAATTTGAGGAGGAATGATAAGATTACTAAGCCATTGCAAGCAAAATCAATTGCTCACTTGAAGTCTCAAGCACAGTACAAGCCACAACTCAAGATATGTACTAAGAAGCCTAAATGATGCCTAACAAATGCAGTCAGCTTGAGCATTGCTCATGTCATCACGTGCATGAAGAAGACTTGTATGGATATAAGATAGAGAGAGATGTAACTATAAAGTAGTTAGAGTAAGTGCAAACATCTTGTATAAATGAAGTGTAAAAACAGATCATTTTGATCATTGAGAATAGAATTTGATTTCTTGTTACAAACCCTACTATATTGTGAAAATCTTGTACATGAATATTAGCTACTCTTTTACTAAACTCAACCTTTGCTTTGCGGAGTCAAGTTTAGTGAAAGAACAATGAAGTTGAGGACATTATATAAAGAGCCAATTGTGTAGAAACAAACTATTACAGATTCCATTTTTAAAGCTCAATTGAGCATTTGGTATGAGATTAATTCCCTATATATATATATATTTTTTTTTTTCTTAAGCAATTTCATGAAATATATTTGTCATTAATAATATTATCCGTTCTGCGTACATTCTTCGATAGCGTCAAATTACCTCATTCAAGTGACACAATGCCATTAACTTATATATTTTTTAAATTAAATCTTTGATTGGTGTGCACTGGAAAAATTAATTGGTTGATAATTTAATGCTAGGTCATACTAAACATACAAAAAAATGTTTATTAATATATTTTTTTGATCAGCAAAACAAAACTTTATTGATGAAAAAAACATAATACATGCAAAAAATACATCAACAAAGCAGGGGAGAGCAGAAAGCATCATAACTATCTTAACGATCCCAACTAGGTTGGCACCGCAAAGAAAGCGCAATCATCTGCTAGCTCGCGAGGAACCAATCAAAAACACCCAAAGAGAAGGACAACCAAGCTACCACACCGGCTAGCAGCTAAGGACAACCAAACCAACACAACAGCAAACAGCAATAGCAGGAGGCCAGTGCACGACTCTGCAGCCCAAAGCTCCACACAAACCAACAACCAGATCAACCAGCACACAGCCCAACCACCCGAAACTTCAATCAGACGCAGCAGAAGACCAGTGAGTCATGAGACCAGAGCAGACAATAGCAATGCATTCACAAATATCAGCAGCAAACACAAACATCGAAGGCCAAACAATAAGTCAATCAGCAAACTATAAGAGACCTGGCCAGACCACTGCAGCTATGAACACCATACATACCAATAACCAACCATTCAAAACAACACTACAGATATAGGATCCAGAAAAGACTCACACTATTGATGGACTAATGAACCATAGAGCTCATATGGAGCTCAAATGGATAGAATTCTAGCAGCAAAGTACTATCAGCAGAAAACCAGATCAATCATCCTCCATCCAAAACAACACTTCAGTTGTATGGAGCTCCAGATCAATCGTCCTCCAATTCTAATACAGAACACCACCTCTTCACCACCAGAAGCAACCTCATAACAGCAGCCTCAGAAATGTTTATTAATATGAAGTACTATATAAATTAACAAATTTTTAAAAAATTTAAAAAAATTACAAACTGATGTGTTAGTAATAATAAAGTGTTAGAATCTAAAACACGAGTATATGATGCACTTCAATAATATGATATAGGTGCTACATCAATAAGTAAAAAAGAAAATTATGTATAAAATTTGTTAGTTTATATAATATTAATAGGAGCCTCTGCAAGCTGAAATATGAACTTTTATTATTGCTTATAAATTAACTAAGCAAATATCACCCAATTGCAAATTCTTTTTCTGATCTAGTGACTAAACAAAACCCTAGATTTATGAAAAAGAGAGGTACGAAAAAAGGCAATACAAGCATAGACCTATTGCATAAGTAAGCTCCTAATTATGGCCGCTTGAGCGCTATCAGTTGTAGCCAACAGTCCGGACAAGCGCTCACTTAGGTCATCAACCTCTCTGTGCAAGCCTCTTATGCGGTCGCAAGTCTCCTGTAACACCCTCGCTGTTGAAACCTGTATATATATATAAATTCAAATCAGTCAGCAAAGAATACTAGGCCTGTTTGGTTTTGACAAACCCTAGAATTTCTCAATGAGTAGTATCATCCTGTGCAAGTCTCCTATTGTGACAAAACCCTAGATTTTGATGGTTATTAAAAAGAGTATAAATAGATATCTTACTATATATGTTAATAAAACTCAAAACATTAGGACTGTTTAGTGTTATTTCTGTTTTCTTTGTTTTTGTTTTTGTAAATGAAAACAAAACAAAAGTTTGAAAACACCAATTCTGTTAAATAATTTTCATTATTTTTTTTAAATTCAAAACGATTTTTTGATGTTCCCTAAAAAGTGAGCTGTTAAAAATGAAAAAATAAAAAAATAACTGAAAATAGTTACCCAAATAAATTTGTGTTTTTCTAGAAAATGAAAGCAAAACATGAAAAATGAAAACTATATGTTACAGGTTCATTTTTATTTTTATTTTTATATTTTAATAATCTTCAAGTTCACCTTAATTCTTTTGTTGTGATGAAGATTAAAGAATAAAAAAAAAGGATGACCTTTTAACTAGAAAAACTTCACTACAGGAGTAGTAAACTAAAATTTAAGCCATATATATACGAAGATTTTTTTAACTTTGTTTAACTTAACCTTCAATTTTTTTAAAAAAAAAACCCTGTCTTTTTTTCTTGAATAATGTATTTTTTTAAGCACATCCAAATGAATTTACCCAAGAAGAAAAATATTTTAAAATTTCTAAATACACATAATTCGATTATAAAATTAGACATAATCCACTTTGATAAGATAGTGGAATCCAAGTATTATATATTGTCCCGTGATCAAATTTTATGCACATAGAAGAATTGAAAAGATTAAGTTATTAATTAAAAGCATGAGAGAAATTAAAAGAACAAGAGAATTAGAAGAAACAAAGTACCTTGTCGGAGTGCCTATGGCGAAGCTCAGGAAGAAGTTCTTGTAACTTGGAAATGAGCTCGTTGATCTGCTCATCGCTAATCCTCGAAGCTTCTCCTCCTGATTGCCTTGAACGTGATCTTTGGCTAGACATTTTTTTATTATATATTTGTAAACTCAATATTTATGTCAGAAACAAGTTACTTAAGAGATGGAATAGATCGAAACTCAGCCGACAAATCAGATTAAATTTGTCAGAGAACAAAGAAAACTTTTAGGAAAATGGTTAAGCAGGTTGGAGTGGAAAGAAAGAGATAGAGTGTCTGAGACAAGTTATGGAGAAAGATAGAACTGCTTTGGAGAGAGAGAGAGAGAGAGAGAGAGAGAGAGCACAATAACACAACTTCAAGCAGTGGTGTTGTTGGGGGTGAAGAAGACAATTGCATGGGAGAAAGCGGTGGGCAAAGGTTGTATTTAAATAGGGTTTTGGAGAGAGAGAGAGAGAGAGAGAGAGAGAGAGAGAGAGAGAGAGAGAGAGAGATTCAAGTTTCTAGAGATACACCGCATACGCCATACTGTCTTCCTTCTGCTTCATCCCAAGTTGGGTTTCATCTCAAGTGATCTTAAAAACTGATAGAGGTAGGGTTTATCAATTGTTTTTTAATTTCTGTTTTTTGTTTTTTTTTTTTTGCTTTGTTTTTAAGAAACTATAAAATTTGATGCTAATGGTAATTGTTAAATTTTTATTTTAGGAGAAAGTTTTGTGTGTACTTTTAGCAATTGAGTATCCCAAAATTTCTTTTAATATTTATTTTTTTGGGAGAAGTTGCTCCTTTAGCTAAACTATACATTTATTTACTTATTTTAATTTTGACCTTTTTTAAGAAAAAACTCCTTTTAGAGATTGCAAAACAGTATGAGAGATGTTGTTCTTAAAGCTAGCATCAAGGGTTTTGTGTGTGTTAGTAGAAGTTATGGGTAAATTGGACATCTACTGTGTGATTTTTTTTTTTTTTTTTTTGATCAGTAAAGAAAAGGAAACTTTATTGATGAAATGAACAAAAAAGCAACAAAAAACATCAATAAAGGAGGGAAGTGCAAAAAGTATCAAAGCTAACACTCTACAATCCCAACTAGGTTGGCACCAAGGAGGAGCACAATCAACTGTTAGCACTAAACCCACATATTGGCGAGAAACCAATCCAAAACAAAGAAAACAAAACTAAAAACAGAAAAAACCACCCAAACACGCAGCCTTCCAAAACTGCCAATTTGTATCCCAAAACTGCATCAATTTGTAGCCCAAAACTGTGGCACTCTCCTAGCAACACTAAAGAAATAAGCACCCAAGACACCAGCAGCAGACACACCATAGGACAGCAGAATAGACTACTCCAGAAGTAGCACCAAATACTCCTTCATCTGCTGGCATATTCAAAGCATAACCAAGTTGAGGATATTTAATATCTGGGGTCTATTCAGTAACACTTTCCCCACTCCTGCATTCTCTTCAAAAAGCACCCTTTGAAGACCATACATCCACAAAGCAGATCATACAGCATGATTCCACATATCATAAAACAGAACAGATCAAAAAGCTCCATTTGAACAGATCATAAAGCTACCATGAGGATGTCCCAGCCTCTTGCAGATGCAAAGGGATGAATTAACTTGTCAAAACCACTCCTAAAACAACACAGAACACAGTAGCCACCAATCAGGCTAGAGCAAAATTTCACCTAGAACAAAGTAGCCACCAGCCACCATATCAGACCACATACACCTATTCAGATTCCAGCAGCTTTAGTATTACCACTCCACAGAACAAGCAGCGACATCAGCCACCATATCAGACCACAGTAGCCACCAGCCATACATACTGAACACAGCAGTCACCACAAGCCATTCAGACACCAGAAGACAGCCATTCTACTGTGTGATATTAATAGTAGATTTACATAATCATTTTATCTTTTTAAAAAATAAAAATAAAAATAATCATATATAGTTTAATTATTGAAATAATGCTCCACATATAATTTCTCGTGTGTTTTACTTTATACACAATTCCTTTTTATTTCAATTATTTTATTAACATTCTTATTATTATTAAAATGAAATTGTTTTCAATTGGAAAAAGAAGACTTCTGAAAAAAGAAATCTATTTACCTAGTTCTCACTCAACCATCAATCTCAAACTATGTTTCTTTTACAAAGAGAAAGTATGTATATATATTAAAAATCATAATGCATGCGATATGTATAGCATATTTTCATATATTGAGGGAAAAGAATAAATTTTATTTATTTACTTTGATTGGTCAAATAAATAACAATTTGATGTAGAGAGTGGAAATGATCGTAGAGACACCATTGAATGTTGTATAGAGTTACAAATGGATTGAAAAATAGATTTATCAAGTAGTTTTTGAACCATTTCTTCATACGTACAGTATTCAAGTAATGTCTTTTGATTTTACCTATCTTAGCATGTGCTTCGTTTCAGACATAGAGAAATATAATGCAAAAAATATATAATTTGTTTTTTTTATTATTTTGCACTCAAAATTAGTGATGACCCAAACAGTTTTAAAAGAAAATTGACAAGAAAATAGTGACATGACTTTTTATTTTAAATATTATAATATTAAAATAGAGCGCACACACTAGGGGTTTGTGTGAAAAAAAAAAAAAAAAAAAAAACTAGCAATTATTGTGAAACAATTTAGATCTAAGCAGTTATTTGTGTCTTGAAAGTACTTTGGAAAAACTTAAAAATTGTAATATTTTTTTTATTTTTTTGATTCATAAATGGATATGCAGATAGGCTAGTCCAATATATTCATCAAGGAGTATTTCTCCTTAGCACCCACAACATATCTGTAGGGAACCCTACCACACCTACGTCGGGGTTGAAACTTAGACTCCCGCGTGCTCCAGACACTAAAAAGTATATTTAATCCCAACAAGAGGTCATGGAAACTCAAACCCAAGCCTTAAGTAAGGGATTCAAAAATCTTATCTTCTAAACTAACCCTATTGCTTAAAAACTATAACATTCACACTTGCTTAAAAGTTAGCTTTATATAAGAATAATAATAATCAGAATGTGAGTATATTTATATGGGTGAGTTCGAAATTAACAGTAACAGATTTGTAGATATTATTAAGTTTAGACGTTGCAATTACAGTGACAGACAAAGACATTTTTGAGAAGCAAAAACTGTGACTTCTACACCAAATTCAGAGTTTTTATTTTTATTTTTATTTTTATTTTTACATATACTAGAAGATATATATACAGACCACTACAAATGTGCAGTTACAAGATTCAATGTTATTTTGTTATTATAGTATTTGCATCCGCCTTCTTTATTGATCGATGTCATTATATTATTACTTGATTATCATCAATAATTTTTTTTTATCAGCCAAAAAAAAAAAAAAAAAAAATTTATTGATAAAATCAACATATAGTACATGACAATACATCAACAAAGGAGAAACAAGAGCAAAACTCATCATAGCATAACTTCCTAAGTCAATCATATGAAGGCTTCATTAATAAAGTCTTATTTTGTTGTTTAAAAAAAAATAAATAAAAAAATTGCAGGATTCATAAATTTATAAAAATGCTACTAAGAGTATTAGCAGTTAAAAAAGTAATTTTTAAAAAAAAATTCAAAAATACAAATTTCATGATATCAACACTAACTCGAGTATTTGTTTTATATATAGGAGGGAGAGAGAGAGAGAGAGAGAGAGAGACCATGTCTAAGAGAAGTGAAACCAGGGGCACATGAGGAGGTTACATGGGGGAGGTGATGGGGATTGTTGACTGGTCAAACCTCACACAACATGGCCATTGCTCCAAACTGGAATACAGACTTGACACGTGGACCTCCCTTCCGGGGAACATAGGCGTTACACCGACCCATCCAGTTCCTCTGCAAAAATATTAATTTCCATTTTGTATTTATTATTTACTTGTCTTTAATCAATAATATTATATTATAATTCTATTACACTCGTGTGGTGAATATGGGTTATGATGGCCTCACCCATTGAACGGTTTCATATCTTGGCCTCATACCTCTTACTTATCTTGTTAGAGCATCCATCTCCATCGTTTACTCAGAAATTTTATTAAATTTAAATAAAAGTTTAATCTAATATGATACGTTCTAATCGTTTCATCAAATTCAGTTAGTTATCCGGCTTCAAGTAAATTTTTACCAAATCTTTCCAAATCCGATCATCTACCCGATTGTTCAGTTGGTTGTCCACCTGGTTGTTCAGCCGGTCTTCAATCCGACACCAACCATCACTTGCAAAATTTGATGAAAGGTTACTTTTATTTTATGTGAGTTTGATGACATGGGAGAAGGGGGTACTGCTGCCCCTTTATGGGAAATTGTCCCGAGTATTTTTTGATGATCTAAACCGTTCATATTATAGGGTTCGTTAAGAATATTATTTATGTAAAAAATCAAATTAATCGGATATTTATAATCCCATGATTAGGTCCTAATTGTTTTTAAAAATTATGAAAATTATGTTAATCGTTAATTTTTATAGAAACAAATGTGCTTTGGTTATAGGGTTACAGCTATCCGATCAATTTGATTTTTTGCATGGATGTTCTACTATACGAGCCCTACAATATGAACGGTTCAGATTATTAAAAAACACTCGAGACAATCTCTCACAAAGGAGCAGCAGTAATTGCTATGCCTTATGGCACAGCAGTATCCCATGGTTTCAGCTCAAAAAGTAGGCGCTTTTCATCAAATTTAAATTTGATGAAATATTTGAGTAATGGTTGGAGATGGTATTAGGAGGGTAAAACAAGTGAATCAAATTATTAAAATTTGATTTTTAATAAATTTTAAAATCCATTTAAAATTTACTTATTTACATAATGTGTAAAGGTCGAATAAGTTTTTAATAAACTGAGTACAAGTTAAATTTGAAGAGTTTGACTTTTTCATAATACATAAATAATAATTTATTCAAATTTATTTTGAAAACTTAATAAATTTTTAAATATATTTAAATTTAATTTATTTACATAACGAACAATATATATTAACGAGTTGAACAACTTTGCCCATTTTGCAGTCTTTTTTTTGATCAGCGAAGAAAAGGGAACTATATTGATGAAAACCGAATAAAGCAATACAACAATAAAGAAGAAAGGGAAGGGGAAGGGGAGATGGAAGTTGGTGAGAAACCAACCACACACAACATACCCCACCCAAAAAACAACAAAACAAAGACAACAATGAAGCCCACTGCTGGAGCAACACACACTGGCCATTAGTCATGCAACTCAGCATGCCTCTGCCCTGCCTTCAGAGACCAGAACCAAGCTGATACAAACCACTTGCAGTCTTGATGTTGTTTCGATTCTGTGTGGCTTTTAGCTACAATGTTTGTGGTTAACTATAAGGTTATGTTTGAGAAATACAAACTTTAAGGAAGAAAGAAAATTTCATTATTAAGATTCATATTATTAATAATAATAAATTCTTTTGTCAATGTTATTTTAGCATTTAGTTTCATTATGAATTCTCTATAGGGCAATGCTAAAATTTAAATGTTATGGATCTTACTATTTTTTTACGCTTAAATAGTTAACATTATTGAGAACTGTAAGATTTTTATAGAAAAGTAGAGAAATCATATTCCTATGTATTAATTTGGAAATAGACTTCTTCCTTGAATAGGTAATTAAGAATCACATTTTATTTCGGTTCTTTCTAAACATTGGAATAATAGGAACTCAAAATCATATTGATATTTTTCTTTAAAAAAAATTATTATCTAATTTAAAATTGAAGGTTGTAGTTTAAGAAGGTGGTCTTACAAGCACATTTATCAAGAGAAAGGAAACTTGAAAAGCTATCAAGTTGAGATGACTAACTTTTTTTTTTTTTTTTTTTTAATGGTAAGTTGAGATGACTAACTTGGGGTAAGTCAATTATGTTCTTGTTAGCAAAAATTTGGTTTGGGTCAAATCGACAGAAGAGATTCAATAGAAAAATTAAAATTTTATAAATAATAAACAGATCAGGCACTGTGATTGGTGTCTTATGTCTTGACAGATTCAAGGACTTTTTTGAAGGTCATCAACAAAGATAAACAAATTAAAAATTGATATTGTATTACTAAAATTGTTACTTGTTACAAAGATGTAAACAAGAACAAAAAAATAAAATTTTTTTACTGATTACAAGAATCAGAAAATCATTATAGAAACACTAAATTAAAACTATTCCTAAAGAGAATAAACTACTCCTATAATATGTTAAAGTAATCTATTTCTAATTGAACTCATGTTGAGTGTTGGTGATTTATCCCCCTTCTATTCCACTTTCAACCTATTTACAGGCTCATATTTCAATAGTTAAAATAACTGCTAGATAATTTCTCGTTATCCATGAACCACAAACTAACAATAGCTTCCAGGGATTCACAAACCATACGCCGCGTTCTACTTTTCCTTCCTTGGTGCTATGACCCACTATGCTTTGAACCACCTCCTACAATTTCCAAGCCCCATGTTCTTCCAAAGCCATGTGCTATGATCCACGTTATCATTTTCTTCCCGCACAAACTTAGTAACAGTACTAGTAGTAATACTAATAATAATATAATTATGGCCATAGTAAATTTTTTAAGATGGTCATGATCGGAATTGACAAACCAAAATTGACAGATCATAATTAATGAAATTAGATATGACCATAATTGACAAGTTACAATCAATTAAACGAGACTTGGCCATAATCGACAAGGCATAATCGACAGACAATTATTTTTTGGTGTCAACAATACCCCCCTCATTTAAGGTAAAAGTAAACTTTGCCTTAGATGAAATAAAGGACAAAAAAAATTGAGCCAACTAAAATGACATGCTTTAACCATTGTTGTTTTTCAAATCATATCATAAAGATTAACTTCTGGTGTGATCCACACATCCACAGTGGATATTGGATTCCAAAACTCAAATAATTGAATGTTATGAAAAATTCATAAATTTTGACACTTGAACAATGTCAAAATAATTCACATTCAACAAACGTGAGTTGTTCATAATTTTCAGTCATTTTTTGCCTAAAATCATGTCCCCAAGTAAATCTTCACCATCATTCTGTGATAGATTTTCATAATTTTATGTCAAAAGGGACCCTTTTTTTAAAATTTTTTTTTTTTTTTTTTTGAGCCATTAATGGCTTGTCACTCCTTGCCATGTCTGGCAAAAAATCATGCCCCCCACCCCCCCAAAATGTATTTTCACCATTATTTTGTAATGGATTTTTAACATCTTTTGAGAGAATTGGCTGTTTTTCTATTTTAGCTACTATTGGCCTATGAAAATCTTCCAAAATCATGTTATCTTCATGACTTGGTGTACTAACCCTTCAAGCCGCATACATTGACTTTTCATGAATAATTAGCTCCTTAGAAATATGGGAATTAGCCTCCCAAGCCACATTATTTTCATATCTTAATTTTTTCTTAGCCATTAAGCCTTCTAAATTATGCTCCGAATATCGAATTTCTTCATCAATTAGGTAAACTTGACTTTCAAGTTGATGAATTTTTTCATCAAAATAACTTAAATCTTCTTGCATCAAATAATATGGAGATGATGAAATTATTTGAAATCTTTACTGATAAAGAGAATTAATTTATCTTCTTATAGCCAAACTTTCGATCCTACGCCAATACATTTCATCTTTAGAATACCGAATCATTGTTTTCATATCATTTATCATGCCATTATGTTGGCAATAGGTGTTAGAATCATTGCCATAATATTGGCAATCTTTAGACATGGAAGATGCGACATTCCATTGATAATTTATATACATGGGAATACTGTCATTCCATTGGCAGTTTGCATCTATGGGTGCATAAGACATAGACATGCCACTTGAAGGCTTGGTTCCATAAGCATTAGTTTGTTTCTTCGTCGCCATAACTCCAAACAAGATAGGTTTCATTAGGCGTGCCAAAATATGTTAGCAAAAATTTAGTTTGGGTCAAATCGATAGAAAAAATTCGATAGGAAAACCAAAATTTCACGAACAACAAACATATCAAACACTGTAGTTGGTGTCCTATGCCTTGATAAATTCAAGGACTTCTTTAGAGGTTATCGACAGAGAGAAACAAACTAAAAACTGATATTGTATTGCTGAAATTTTTACATGTTACAAAGATGTGAACAAGAACAAACAAATATAAAAAGTTTACTTATTACAAGAACCAAAAAACCATCACAAAAACACTAAATTAAAACTATTTCTAGAGAGAATAAACTACTCCTATGATATGTTAAAATAATCTACTCCTAATTGAACTCATGTTGAGTGTCGATGATTGTCCCCCTTCTGTTCCACTTTCAACCTATTTATAGGCTCATATTTCAACAGTTAAAATAACTGTATGAACTAACAATAGCTTCCACGAATTCACAAACCATACCCCATGTTCCACTTTTTCTTGGTGCTATGACCCACTATGCTTTGAATCACCTCCTGCAGTTTCCAAGCCACACATTCTTCTGAAGCCATGGTGCTATGATCCACGTTGTCATTTTCTTCCTGCGCAAACTTAATAACAGTACTAGCAGTAATAATAATAAAAACAATATAATTATGGTCATAGTAAATTTTTGAAGATGGTCATGATCAGAATTGACATGCCACAATCAATGAAGTTAGATACCATAACAGACAAGTCACAATCAATTAAACGAGACTTGGTTATAATCGATAAGTCATAATCGACAGACAATTATTTTTTGGTGTCAACAGTTATTTGATTTGCTAAGAAAATGGTTAGACATTATTATGGTTATGCTTGGTTATTAGTAATTTTTTTCTTTTTTCTTTTCCTTTCTTCCAATAAATCTTATAGTCTTCCTTTCTGCCAATAAATCTTAAATACAAACATCACAATTTTATTATATATACATATATATATATATATTGGATAAATTGTAATAAAGTATTTCTGGAAGAATGCTTAACTCAATTTTCATTGGAAAAATTGCAAAACACTTTAATAGTATCAATCCAAGGAAATGATAGAAAAGTTTCCTTGTCTTCCTTTTTATATATATTTTTTAAAGAAATTAATAAAAAAAAAATTGATTGAACAATTTAATTTGGTTTTAATGTAATCATGTTTTAAAATTGACACAATCAAGTAGAATTTTTTTAAATATTTTTTAAGTTTTTTTTTTTGTCATGCTTCAATTATTGGCCATAAGGAAAGCACAAATTCAACCACCAAAATACAAAAAAGTCACATGCAAGCTTGCTCCACTTCAATTATTCAGATATGATAGATACAACCACCAAGGACAAAGGACGGTAACCTAGTGGGTGGAATTTCATTTACGCTGTGTTTAGTTGGGAGATTTAGAAAGAGATTTAAAAAGAAAAAGGAAAATGAAAAATATAAGTGAAATATAAATAAAATATATCTATATTTTATATAATTTCACACTTTCTTCTTTTCTCTTTTCAAATCTCTTCCTAAATTCTCCAACCAAATATAACATTACTAAGTTTGGTGAGCAAGTGGCTTTGGATCTAGAGTCTACTCATTTTTGCTCCTAGCTTCTATTCACTAGGATTTTGGTGTGATTGGGTTCAAATCATGACTCAAATCTATGTTAAAGAATATAGTTTCACACATTTTTTTTCTTTTCTTTTTTCAAATTTTTTCCCAAATTCCCCAACCAAATATAACATTACTAGATTTGGTGAGCAAGTGGCTTTGGATTCAGAGTCTCTACTCATTTTTGCTCCTAGCTTCTATTCACTAGGATTTTGGTGTGATTGGGTTCAATCATGACTCAAGTCCATGTTAAAGAACATAATTTCACACACTTTCTTTTCTCTTTTCAAATTTCTTCTCAAATTTTCTAATCAAATACAACATTACTAGATTTGGCAAGCAAGTGGCTTTGGATTCAGAGTCTCTACTCAATTTGCTCCCAGCTTCTATTCACTAGGATTTTGGCGTGACTGGATTCAAATCATGACTCAAGTCCATGTTAAAGAAATATTTGTTATATCCCTACGCCTTGTCGAGCCAGTGTCCAACCCAGTAGTTATGAGTTCTTCTGGTAAAAAAAACAAAAAAAGTAGGGTTGATACAGGTCATCACTGACTGATTCCTACTCTTTTTATTGAGCCAAAAAAAAAAAACCAAAAAAAAAAAAATTTATTCACTAATGTATCATCTATCATATTATTATTAAAATAGATTATGTTTCAAATTCTTAAGTTTTTCTTATTGGGTGATACAACGTTTTGTATGATTTATTTTTGTATAATTTTTTTCATAATAAAGTAACAGTATTGGTTGGAAAAGGTTTATTTATTTATTTATTTACGAAAATCAGTTGTTAATTGTTAGATTTTGTAAAGTATCAAGTGCTTATTTCTTAATTCAACTATTTCAAAGGAAAATCGAACTCGTAACCTCCTCCTTAAAACTAAATTCTTAGGAGAGTTATAATGACAAATTAGGTTAGTCCTACTTAGTTTATTGGTTGGAAGAGTTTATTGCTATTTTTAGTTGTGTGCCTTTGCTAATCATCATTAATTTGTACATATCTGCTACTTTTAGATGTACTAACTTGGATTAATACATAAGTTGTTTTAATAAAAAAATAATAATAATAAATAAGTCTATTAAAAATGTAAGTAGCAATAACAAGATGGTGTGTGTTCATGTGGGACAATCATAATCTTTCGTTGAGGCTTGATTTAGTCTTTTGCAGGTCAATTATATTAATTTATATATAAGTATAAATTAATTATCAGAATCACGTGTTATTATTATGATCAATCCAATCGTTCAAAGATTTTTAGATTCCCATAACATGCAAATGTATTATTTCTTTCTTCATCTGTTCATTATTTATTAATTTCCAGCCAGATTATCATGAAAAATAAACCATAATATTGTTAAAAAATAAAATAAATGAACAATGCTAAATAAAGTCTTAAGTCTTCCAAAATAAATGAGCTCCTTCTTCATGAAAATTGCAAGGTCAAGTTTGATTAGCAAATAATAAAGAGCAGTGTTAGACTTAATAATTCCTAGGTAAAAATATTGTGTTTAGTTCAATTTCTATCAATTGAATATATAATTTATGAGTTAATTACACTTAGCACCCCAATATTTTTACCAAAATTTCATAGTCGTTCCTCTATTTTTAATTGTAGCAACTAATCCCTTACATTTTAAATCGTGTTGCAATTAGGACTGCAAATGAACCGAATTGTTCATGAACAGGCTTAACTCGGCTCATTAAGGACTTGGTTCGGCTCAGCACAGTTCATTTAGTAAACGAGCAGAGCTTGAGCTCGAGCTCAAACTCGCATAAGCCCGGCTCGTTTATCTTTATTTAGATTATATAATAAATATGTTATTTATATATTAAATAATATAAATAATATTTTTTATTTAAATAATATTAAAAAAAATTAATGAGCTAAGCCGAACTCGAGTTTCATTAATATTAATAAGCCAAGCTGAACTCAAGTTTAATAAACGAGCTTGATAAGTAAACGAGTCGAGTTTGAGCTTATCAAAACTCGGCTTGGCTCGGCTCGGTTCATTTGCAGTGCTAGTTGCAATAACACGTTTTCATCATCTGGCAGGATTGATGAAACTGGTCATATGAGTCATATATCACATTTTTGTCTTGTCATTATTACCTTCACTTTTTTTTTAAATTAAAATTTCATTTTTAATCCTTACACTTTCATCAAAATCTCACTTTAAATCTCTCAATTTTTAATTTTTGTCAGTCTTATTAACAGTGGATAAAGAAAAATATAAATTGCACCTTTACTTAAATTATAATAGTTGACTCTCACATTTAAAAATGAATGGACTAAAATGAAATTTTGAAGAAATTATAGAGATAAGGAAGTGTAATTAACTCATAATTTAACCTTTTAATCTCACTTCGGAATAATTTGTCTCAAGAGTGGGGCAATTTATCTGCAAATAAAACTTAAGTTGCATAATTACTGAGATGTTGTCATTGAGGTTTTTTTTTTTCTTTTTTTAGTTAGAAGAAAATCCTCTCACTTTAACACAAGTCGAAAGTAGTACCCCTTACAGAGATCGTCAAAGTATCCTATTGTCCGTTTCAAACAAGAGACTATAATTTAAGAATTTGTTCCGACCTCTTAAGATAAGTTCCATTTAAGTCAACACTGACGTAGTGGGGGTGCATCGAATTCACACAAAGTGTTGGGGTAACAACAGCTTGAGACTTAATCTCTTAACCAACTATAGGAAATTGGCCCAAGAAATTTCGAACTTGAGACTTGGAGTCTAAACCCCCAGGCCTTGAAGTGTTGAAATTATCAATGGCCTCGGGGTCTTCAAAATCTAGCAATCAACTTCGCATTTGTTCATAGGGAAGTGTTTGGGTACGCAATATGCGTATTATATGTATTTGCGTAAATTCTTACAAATATAAACCAATTAGGCCTAGCCTAGTTGGCCACCATACTTTCCTTAGGGCTTGGTCTCAAGGAGGTCTAGTTGGCCACCATGCCTTCCTTAGGGCTTGGTCTCAAGGAGGTCATGAATTCAATTCCTCTTAAGAGGGTTGAATTAAGGGAGTGCAAGCACTTAGGTGCTTTGCCAAGGGTGAGGAGATTTTCTCCCATAGGTGCTAATCTAACAACTAACAACTGACAACTGATATTTGCCAGTAAATTCTCACAAATATACGTAAGTTGTAATTTTAAAAAAATTTATGAATTAACTTACATATATTTGTAAAAATTTATACAATTTTATAAGATAACTTAACTGTATGTAAAAAAATTTATAAATATATATGATATACATTTATACACTTAAAAATTATCCTTGTTCATATTTAAAAGTTGGATCAATTCATCTACCGTGCGAATTTGTTTCACACCAAGGTGGCCACACAACCACGCCACGCGTACGCACTTGTGTGTGGAGATGTTGCTATGGGTCTTTTTGTTTTTAGATATAGAATAAAAGAAATTGATAATGAAGGAATTGATAGTGAGGAAATTAGTAAAATTATATTTATTTTGATGATAGTTATTAGTGTAGAGATTGTTAAATTAAATAAATATAAAATAGTAAAACAAATTAAATTATGATTTTTACTTAACAAAAAAAACAAAAACATTATACATTAATGTTCAAAAAAAAAAATGTCCAACATGTTAAAAAAAAAAAATTGCAATTGATCGGCCGAACGTCCGAGCGGACGACCGATAACACCCTAAGCCGAACGGACTATTTTCTAATACCACCTCCTCGTCCAGACTAACAATACCCTCGCCAAGGCCTATCGTAGTCCGAAAGTGATTACAAATCCGGAACTCCAAAACTAAAACCAAAACAAACATGAGGCATCTTCAATGTTCATCATTCATAGTCTGGAATGGACTGTGATAGAGGAAAAAACGGATCCTATGATACAAGTGTATTCATATTAGCATCTATACAACTGGAGATGGAGCTATGAAGGGATCAGGGACATGTGTTCCCTTAATTTTTTGTAATTTTTTTACATATATAAGGAAAATAATTAATAAATAAAAAAATTATATAGAAATAATATTTAGAATGATTCTTTAATGATATTTTTCAAATTACAAAAATAATGATAATTTTTTTGATTGAAAATGAAGAAATTATAACAAATCACATTATTATGTATAAAATTTTTATAAAAAAAAAATTCAATGCAACAATGATATTAAATCATCACTTACATGTGAGCATAGTTAACCCCACTATGAAAATGAGGAATTATTAAATTTTAATTATATTTGACAAGTGGAATTAATCTTTCATGTGCTATTTTACTATTAGTTAGTGATACCATATATCGATGATGATGTGGTGTCATTATTATTTATATATTACATAATCTATCATAAGACATACAAGACTTTTTTGCATTATCTATAATACACTAGTTATAAGTAAAAAATAAAAATAAAAAATAATGCGCAATTAGTATATATTAATGTGTGTTTGGGAGGGAAAATATTGGATACTCACCTAACCTTTGGCATAGTGCACAAAATGATTGTCCTATGACTTGAACCCATAACTTCAAGGTTACTAGGCCAAAATTTTACCATTAAACCAATGGTGACCTCTAATATAAGTAACACCAAATATTTTCAATGCTGGTTTTTCACAAGGTCAATTGTAAAACTATTAAATATTAAAGATTTTGTGCTTAATATTAATTATTATCTATTGTTATTGATTATGAGAAGAAAAAAATTTGAAATTTTAATTAACAAGTGTCTCTACTGAACTTTTTTTTTCTTTTTTGCTCCGCCACTACATACAAAAAAAATTATATTTAAAGAAATATTCTATGTCACTCTTTATTAAGAACTCTGTGGCTATGTTTGATTTGTATTTGTGAAATAATTTTGAAAAATAATTTTCTAGAAAGAGTTTACAAAGTTTGAAAATTTATTTAGTTGTATGTTTTGAGAATAGTTTTGGAGTTTTAGAGTTTGGGATGATTTATTTATTTATTTATTTATTTATTTATTTATTTTTTTGTAGTTGAATAGATGAGTGTAAGAGAAAAAGTAATTGATTGATGTGTAGAATGTGAGAGAAAGAGAGGGGAGAGAGAAAAAAAATTATTAATTGATGTGTAATAGAAAGAAAAGTAATTTAAAAATTTTTAACCAAACAATTTATGAGATTTGTTCTAAAAAATTGTATCCCTAGATACAAACCAAGAAATACCTATATTTTTCTCTCTTTTTACTATGGAACAAGTTCTAAAATTTATCAAGTTTTCTAAAGAAAATAATAATGCTGTATTTGGTTGGAAGATTTAAGGAGAGATTTGAAAAGAAAAATAAAACATGTAGATAAAATATAAATAAAATATACTTACATTTCACCTAGTTTCACACATCTTTTTCTTTTCTATTTCTAAATCTCTTTTTTAATCTTTCAACCAAACACAATGTAAATGTTTTAAAAATATCCATAAAATTTTATTTTAATTTTGAAAATTACCCAAGAATAAGATATTATCTCTCCTTTATCCTATTTGCTAATCCAACATGACCTAAAAACTTCATCACAGAGGTAAGCTTTGCAACTCAATCAAGTCAGTCTCAACTTAATTATACAAGAGTTGTTGGTTATTAAAAGAAACTTTTCATTTATTTTAGTCATCAATAAATAATTATTTTGACAACAGCCTAAAAAAATTAAAAAATTAAAAAATTACTACTAAAAATTAATATTTTTTTTCTTACTTTTTGATAGTCCAATTCCCCAGTCAACATTATATGATTAGCTCCCACACTCTACTTTGGTCGGCTCAATATGTTAATAGTCTTTCTTCGGAGGAGCCTAACTTTAGTCAGGTAGAATAGATATCTCCATTATTAAGCATGCATCTAAGGTGCACATGACCTTGATTTAGTGGACAGCGAAGCTGTAATCGAACTCACCAGGTGCCGTTCTTTTTTTAATTGTATTTTAAATCTTCTTGAAAATTGTGAGCCCAGAAATTCTAACTTGATATTTTTTATTAATTAAAAAGCGAAAAATATATAGTGTTTTTATTGAGTTAATTATCTAAGTCTTATTTACAATGGCGGAGTACAGGATCAGGGGGTCACGTGACCCCTGGATATTGGGTTTTTTTTTTTTTTTTTTTCAAACATAAAGAAAAATTTTAAATAAAAACTTACAAAAATATTATTATAGTGAAATGTCAATGACATTTTAAAAATTATGAAAACAATAATGGTTGTCTTAATTGAAAATGAAGAGACTACTATAACTAAACCATATTACTTAAAATTTTATGAAATTTTTTGAATGTAACGATGATGTCATTATTAGTGATATACACATATAAGTAATCTCACTATAAAGATATGAAATTTATTGGATTATTAGTTACATTTGACATGTGAAGTTCGCTTTTTATGTGTTTATTTACCATTAGTGGGTGATATCACATATCAATGATGACGTGGTATTACCATTATATTGAATTTGTAATCAAATTTTGTATAAAAAAATAATTTATCATTATATAATTTATTTTAAGGCTTATATCCATATTTTTTTTGTATTGTCCATGATACACTAGTTACAAATAATATTATTTTTTTTTATGTTTCTCGAATTCAATCTTAAAAACTTGCATGAAATGTTTTTGTAAAAATTATTATAATTAATAAGTGCCCCCTCTAATTTAATTTTCTGGCTCCGCCACTGCTTATTTATAAATATTATGGTAATTTGGGTACTATTTAAGTTTTTTTGAATCAATAAGTCTTATTTAATAAAACTGATAATATTATCAGTTTTTCCTAATTTTTAAAACTAAGAATATTATCAATTTTGTATAGTAATGTTCTAGACAATTATTTCACTAACTGATGAAAAAATACAAAGTATGAGATTAAACGTTTTTACCCTTCTACTTATTAGTTTGATTCAACTATCCAATAAAACCAAGAACATTATAAGTTTTTTCATTTTTAATTTTTTTTACACATGAATGTTCTATCATCATACTCTTTTATAGACACAAACTTTTCAATTTTGTACAAAAAAATAATTTAGTTTTTTCAATCTTGCACGTAATTTTTTTTTTTTAGTTTTTTGAATTTAAAAATTGATATTTTAAAGTTTTGAAAATTAAAATAAATGTCAAATCATCATATTCTTTTATAAATAATCATAAATGAAAAAAATTATGGTCCGACTATTAAAAATTTAAAAGAACTTGAAGGTCTAAAAAATCTTAATTAAAATTTAATGGAGTATAAGTTTATAAATGAAGACATGTGTATAAATGACTCTTATTTTATCGATTTTTTTTTCAATTATTTTTTGATCCGTAAACAAAATTTTCATTAAAATACAAAATTAAAGGTATAAGAAAAATAAAATGCACAAAGTGAGAATCAAATAGTATAAAAAGTCTCCTATTACTCCAACGTGCATCCACACACAATCGACCCCTCAGCCTCATAATTTTTAGAATTAAAAAACAAGAAACTAAAAATTATATACCGAAATTGTTTAAAGAGTTTTTTATTTTATTTATTTTACTATGGACTCGAAACTAGAAATAAACAATTTGTGAATATATGAACATTTAGAAGTCTTATTTGTGAATATTCAAATATATAATTTATGTTGATTGTGAATATCTGAACAATTTGTGAATATTCAAATATTTATTCACAAATTGACTTGAAATCTACTCCTTATTTTACTTATTTATGTACACAAATTGTTTATAGAGTCTTTTTAAACTCTCCAAATCAAACTAGCTTATAAATTTTTTATTAAAATGACTATTATAATAGCTAATCCACTAAAAAGAATAAAATATGAAGAGTGTAATTATAATGGCCAACAAATATTTTTTTAAAGAACTCGTTATAAATACTCTAAGAAATAACTTGGAAGAAGAGAGTGTAATATTCAACAAAAAAATTAGTGTGTACTGAAAATTTTTGTTGCGTATAAATAAAAACTCATTTTACATATATTGTAGGAATTGAATTGTCTCCGATCAATTAGGCTGTCTAATTCAACCCACTCCGTGAGCCCATCTCGAGCTTATCTTTACAATCCGAACCATTCATTTTATACAATCCGCCAAGAAGATCATTCATGTCAAAAATCAAGTTAATCGGACATCATTAATCATGTCACATTTATCTGAAATAATATGATTTTAAAAGTGCTTCATTCATTTTTATTTTTTATTTTTTATAGACAAATATGATTAGATCAATTGACTAACAATGGCTAATTAACTTGACTTTTAATATGAATAACATCAACAATATTTACAATATAAATAATTCTGATTATCAAGATGAGTTCAAAGTAAATTCAAAATAAACCGAATTGAATGGTGATAATCCAGTCAATATTGTATATAGTGAGATCTTTCTCATTTTGCCCTGTAAAATATAGGGGTACTTACCAATTAGTCCTATTAACTAGACTTATTTACTTACAAGTCCTAACTAATAAATTTAACACTATAAAAATAAGAGAGTGATAAATTTATCACTATAAATTTATTCATAAAAATAAAAGACTGATAAATTTATCAAATAGGACTTAATGGGTAATAAGTCTCCAAAGTAGGACCTATTAGGTAGTAAGTCTTCAAAATAGGACCTATTGGTAGTTTACCCTAAAATATACTTGAATTATAAAGTAAAGATCATTTTAATACTTCAATGCTCAGGTATTAATGTAATCTCTTATTTTGAGGGAGAGAAGAGGAACCTTCAAAAAGGTTAGCTTTAAACAAGGTTTTTTAATCGTCAATCTAACTGTCAACACCGACCACGCTTCTACTATAAGCATTTAGTTCTCATTTAGTTTTTATTTTAAGACTAAAAAAGTTGAAAAAAAGTAAAATAAGTTATATAAATCAATAAGATAAAATGTCACATTTAAATCATAATCATTATATATATTTTTTTTTTATAAAAGTCAAAAAGCCTAAAAACAAAAACTAAACGAGACTAAAAATAGACAGACTAAAAAAGTCTCAATACAAAAAAATTAACTACCATAGCCAATGCCAACAGAAGCTTTAGAAGGTAACTTTTGTCCACACTTCTTGGTTCAACCATATATGTCTTATTTTAATAATTTAATTTATTAATTTTCTAGTTCTCATTTGTTAGATTATTTATAATAAAATAAATTGATTAATTGATAATTATAATTATTTAATTTCATAATATTTGATTTAAAAAAAATATTTTATTTTTAAATTATATTTATCTTCTGTTTTGTTAAAGATAAATGTAATAAAATCATATATCTACGATTATAGATTATTTTTTTGTTTATTTATTTATTTTTTAATGAATAAAGACCTAAAAAATTAATAGATATAATCATTAAAATAGAGTCTGTGATTGGCCCACGAACCTGAACTGGACTGGTTCACCTGAATTGGACCTATGCAATACGAAGAAAAGCGTAGTCCATTTTATTAAACCCATGCTATTTGGAAAAAAATAAAAATAAAAATAAAATAAAAAATAAAATAAAAAATCTAAACTCAAGCAAATTTTAAATTTATTTCTTAAATTCATGTTATTTTGTGTAGCCTTCTTTTGAAAACACGAAAACACAATTTCAGTTTACTAATTATAACTAAATTTTTAATGTCATGTTAATTTTAATTTTAAATTAAATTTTTAAATAAAATGTTTTTATTAAAAAAACACTAAATTTGAAAAATAAATTTAAAATAACTTGTATCTGCCAAATAAATTTTGTAATGACTCAAATTTAGTAAAAAAAATAAAAATAAAAATAAAAATTCAGCTTTTGGTAATATGCACATTTTTAGGCTAGTACAGCTATATTTCTTCATCCTTTGCTTGGTCATAAAAATCAGAATGTATTTGAGAAATACATGTCTTCTTATTAGAAGATTGGACTTGTTAAATTAGACTTGACATCTAAAAGATGAAGAATATATGTGATATAAATAAGTGCATCTGAATATATATATATATATATATAGAGCTAATATGAACAAAATTAGAACCGGATAATTATAGTCCAACAAATATATCACCAGCCCAACAAAGAGGCCCATGATTGAAAAGAAATAAATAACACAACAAATTCCCATAATATAGGAGAAATTTATCAATCATTAAATGCAAGGATTGACCCCCATGACATGACTTCCCACTTAGAGCGAAATGAGTTAGACGAGAAATTTTTGTATGCTAATAGTGTATCACGTTGTATTATTTTTCATTAATTACAAATGTATATGTCTACTATTGTTTTCTAAACACTCAACATAAATGTAGTGGACCCTACTGTTAAAGCTAATCACAATAATAGAAGGTATCACATGACATGTACCATATCCGCAAATAAAAATTTCTCAAGTTAGACCAATTGATTATATATTTATTTTATTATATAACGCAAACACTTGAGTTGACGTGAACCTCATAGTTTTTTTTTTTATTTAATTTCTAAACAACTTTTTTTACTCTTTTTTTTTTTCAGATTAAAAGGAGCAAATTGTTAGTCAAAATCTTCACTGTATTTAAAAGATTTAATTCTATTGTGTACAAAACAACAATTAGAATTTAAAGAAATAAAGAAAAGGAGAGAATTTGTTTGATTACAAAAATCAAACTCGAAATAACAAATAAATAAATAAATAACAGATTTTATTTTGTTACAAAAACAAAATTAAAATCTGATTAAATAAACAAATAAAAACAAAATAAAATTAAACAACTTACTTGGTTAATTTCTTTGAATAACTTTCTGATCAAGTCCAGTGTTTAACACTGTGTCCTTAAGACAGATTCGTCCTCTCCACGGTGCTTTGAGAATTTGGACGTCTATCTCCCAAGATAAAATGATCTTATCAACGAATAAAAGCAGCACTACAATTTAATCGTTTGTCGAACACACTAAGTGTTTACACTCTTTCTTTCAGAAATAAAATGCAGCAAAATGCAGAGATTTAAAACAGAGGATGGAGTACGAAAATTGGAGTGTCAATCCAAATGGGGGGCCTAGTCTATTTATAGATGTAAAGATGGCTCTTGGTTTTGAATTGAACAGGTACTGTACGTGTTCAATTTGAATTAAACAGATACAAACTGTTTAGTCACTGTTTGGTTTGAAATTCAAACAGATTTAAAGCTGTTGGGTTCAAAAACGGGAAGGGCCCTATTTGGATGAACAGTAAATCCAAATCAGTTTAATTCTGTTTGAAAACGGGAAGGGCCCTGTTTGGAGGTGAACAGTAAATCCAAACCAGTTTAATTTGAATTCTGGATTTTATTTTACCAAAAATAAAATTAAATTTAAATGTTTTTGGCCCAAAAAGATTAGTATTGGGCTGAATAAGCCCAACCCAACCACACACCACGCACTCGCGCCCAAGCCTAACTGAACAGACGGCGGCGGCGGGGCGCGCGCGCATGTGGTGGTTTTTGGGTCCAATGGGTCTAGCCCATTTTGCTCATAACTTCTCCCTCTAAAACACTTGGGTACCCCTTGGGGCACACCCCAAGTACCAAACCCATGCCTTATAAACCCTTTCAAAACCTCCCACCAAATCAATGTGGGACAAGCCTTATTCAAACCTTTAAGGAATTTCCACCAAAACTCCATTTCCATGGAGCATACTTTGGTTTCAATTTTCCATTCACTCGGTAATGGTTTTGAGCAACCAAAAATACCACGTGAATCACAACGCGGCATAGAACGCGATATCACTTTGACCCGTGTAAATCGATACACGGGGCCCACCTAAAAATTAGACCAAACTTAGAAAAAAATTCTGGTTTTACCCAGAATTTTATAACCATTTCCAACAATCCCCCACATGCATGGAATTTGATGACAACGGAAATGCAACAATATGCAGACTTAACGAAAGAGTATAAGTCGAAAATATCTTGCATCAGGATAGGTAGTTTTCGGCCTTGAACCTTCCCTAGTGATAATTTATCGGACTTACTGGCTAACCAATGGACGCGATGCCTTGAATTGTTCAGCCGTTTGTGTAAGCCAAGACAATAGATTTCACACAAAATATCTTCTAACACATCGTGGTTCTCACTGTTGTGTTCATTTTGGCGTTGAACGCTCCTAGTTTTCATGAGTGTTTCTAGAGAATGTAGCCTCTTTCATTCTCATAGAACCGGTCCCAGTTCAACACTCATATAGGTGATTCTTATTGTGAGTTTCTTCTTATACTCGTCTTGATTTTATGCCTTAATCAAGATATAAGTAATCATTAAAAGCAAAGCTTATCCTTATGCCCCTGCAGACAACATATGTTGCAGATATCACTCTCACCATAGGAATGGGTAGGGAATTTTAATCCCTTGGTGATTTCTGGCGAGCCATACATAACTTAGTTGTCCCTTTGAACTTAGTTCTTGGGATCTCCAGTCATATAAGTAGGGTTACCATTATGACGACTCTTATGTAATAGGCTTTAATCCCATCCCATTCGATGAACTATACACTAGCTCTTTTGTCAAACCTTTTGTTAACGGATCCGTAATATTCTCTTTAGATTTTATATAATCTGTTGAGATTATTCCGTTTGACAACAATTGCCTTACGGTATTATGTCGACGACGAATATGTCGTGACTTACCGTTATACATGTGATTCTATGCCCTGCCTATTACGGATTGTCTATCACGATGAATGCAAATAGTTGGCACAGGTTTTGGCCACATTGGAATGTCTTCTAAGAAGTGACGAAGCCATTCTGCTCCTTCACCTGCTCTATCTAAAGCAATGAACTCGAATTCCATGTGGATCGTGCGATGCAAGTTTGTTTCGTGGACTTCCAAGAAACAACAACGCTTCCTAGAGTAAAGACATATCCACTAGTGGATTTTGAATCTTTAGTATCCGATATCCAATTAGCATCACAATAACCTTCGAGTACTATTTCTATATCGAGTAAAGTTCAAACCATGATCACGAGTAAATCTTAGATATCTAAGAACTCGAATGATCGCTTTCCAATGGTCTTCTCCAGGGTTACTAATGTACCTACTTAATTTACGGATAGCATAAGCTATATCAGGACGAGTACAATTCATTAGGTACATTAGACTTCCAATGATTTGGGAGTATTTTAACTGAGACACTGCATCACCTTTATTTTTTGATAAATAAAGACTGATATCTACAGGTGTTCTAGCTAAATTCAAATCATCCTTGATAAATTTATCAAGTATTTTCTCAATATAATGAGATTGAGATAATGCATATCCGTCAGATGTTTTAGTAATTTTCATTCCTAATATAACATCTGCGACCCACATATCTTTCATATCAAATCTTTTGTTAAGCATTTGCTTAGTTGATTTGATCATGTTTTGACTGCTTCCAATGATAAGCATGTCATCCACATAGAGACAAACTATGACATATCCTTGGTCAGTGTTTTTAACATAGACGCATTTGTCACATTCGTTTATCTTGAACCCATTAGTAACCATTGCATGATCAAATTTTTCATGCCATTGCTTAGGTGCTTGTTTTAATCCATAAAGAGATTTTACAAGTCGACAAACTTTCTTTTCTTGCCCTGATACTACAAACCCTTCGGGTTGTTCCATATAGATCTCTTCATTTAGATCACTGTTTAAGAAAGCTATTTTAACATCCATTTGATGTATTTCTAAATTAAACAACGCTGCTATAGCAATAAGCATGCGAATGGATGTTATTCTTGTCACAGGGGAATATGTGTCAAAATAGTCCAGACCTTCCTTTTGTCTGTAACATTTAACTACAAGTCTTGCTTTATACTTGTGAATTGAACCATCTGCTTTCATTTTTCTCTTGAATATCCATTTATATCCAAGAGGTTTAGAACCTGGTGGAAGATCCACCAATTCCCAAGTATGATTTTGCATAATGGATTCAATTTCATTATTAACAGCCTCTTTCCACAAAGGTGTTTCAGGACCTGTCATTGCTGCCTTAAAGCTTTGAGGTTCATTTTCTAACAAGTATGTCAGAAAATCTGGACCAAAGGATTTTGATGTTCTCGCTCTCTTACTTCTTCTTGGTTCATCATCAGTTAAATCCTGTTGGTTGAGACCATTACTAGTCTCTTGTGTTTGATTGTCATTAGTCTCTTGACTTTGTGTACAATCATAAGTTCTTTTCTGTGAACTTAATTCCTGTCCTTTCTTGTAAGGAAAGACATGTTCAAAAAACACAGCATTTCTTGACTCTATAATAGTGTTCACATTTATATCAGGTATTTCTGATTTATAAGTCAGAAACCGATATGCACTACTATTCTGAGCATAACCAATAAACACACAATCTACTGTTTTTGGTCCAATCTTAGTCTTTTTAGGAACAGGAACTTCAACTTTTGCCAAACACCCCCACACTTTTAAGTATTTATAAGAAGGTGGTCGACCTTTCCACAATTCATAAGGAATGCTTTTAGTTTTCTTGTGGGGTATTCTATTAAGAACATAATTAGCAGACAATATTGCTTCCCCCCACAAGTTCTGTGGTAAGCCTGAACTTAGTAACATGGCATTCATCATTTCTTTTAGGGTTCTATTCTTCCTTTCAGCAATTCCATTTTGCTATGGAGAATAAGGGGCTGTAGTTTGGGGAATAATGCCATGTTGTGCACAAAATTCATTTAATGGTGCATCATATTCACCACCCCTATCACTTCTAACCATTTTAATGGTTTTACCAAGTTGATTTTCAACTTCTGTTTTGTAGAGTTTAAACATTTCTAAGGCTTCATCTTTACTTCTAAGTAAATAAACATAACAATATCTTGTGCAATCATCGATAAATGTTATGAAATACTTTTTGCCTCCTCTAGTTTGAATAAATTTTAGATCACATACATCGGTATGAATTAATTCTAGAGGTTCGGTTTTTCTTTTAACCGATTTAAATGGAGCCTTAGTTAGTTTCGCTTCTACACAAATTTCACATTTATGATTAGGATTAATTTCAAACTTTGGTATATAATCTAAACCAATTAATCTACGCAAAGCATTAAAATTCACATGTCCTAATCTACCATGCCATAAATTTGACTCAAGAATATAAGCAAAAGATGTGTTATTCTTATTCATAGCAACTTTCGGTACAACTGTCATTACATTCAACTTAAAGAGACCATCACTCATGTATCCCTTACCAACATACATACCACTCTTTGTTAATATAAATTTATCAGACTCAAAGACAAGCCTAAAACCATTTTTACTTAACAAAGAACCAGAAACTAAATTCTTCCGGATGTCAGGTACATGCAGTACGTTGTTGAGGGTCAGTTCTTTTCCTGATGTCATCTTCAAGATCACTTTTCCTTGTCCAGCCACAGTAGAAGTAGAAGAATTTCCCATAAAAAGTTGTTCACCATTTGCAGCCTCATTATAGGTAGTGATCATATTCTTGTCCGCACATATGTGATGAGTTGCTCCAGTGTCAACCCACCATTCTTTGGGATTTCCAACCAAGTTAGCCTCAGACACCACAGCAGAGAGGTTGATGTCATTCACCCCGTCAGAGATGTAATCCAATTCTGTCACATTGGCTTGATTGGTGGTCTTCTTGCTTGTACTTCCATGATCCTTCTTAGGGCGGCGGCAGTCAGAAGCTCGATGTCCAGTCTTGCCACAATTATAGCATTTTCCTTTGAACTTCTTGTTGCCATTGTTGTTGCCTTGTTTAGGACCATCTCCAGTAAACTTCCTCTTTTTGTTATGTGGTGTTTGAACTTATTCAACCACATTAGCCTTGGACTCAATGGGATTTTTCCCATTCCTCTTTTCAGCCTTTCGGTTATCTTCCTCAATTCTTAATCTTATAATCAACTCATCCATGGTCATCTCTTTGCGTTTATGTTTTAAATAATTTTTGAAATCTTTCCAAGCCGGTGATAACTTTTCCACCAAAGCAGCGACTTGGAAAGACTCGCTAAGAGACATACCTTCTGAATGAATATCATGCAAAATTATCTGAAAACTTTGAACTTGAGATATTACCGTTTGGGAGTCTATCATAACAAAATCCAGAAATTTACCGACGACAAATTTCTTCATGCCGGCATCCTCTGTCTTGTATTTCTTCTCCAAAGAATCCCACAATTCTTTTGCTGACTTCAGAGGACTGTATACATTATACAGCATGTTATCGAGGCCATTGAGGATGTAGTTTCTGCACAGGAAATCTGAATGTTTCCAAGCATCTACAGTGGCAACAACATGCCGATCACTTTCACTCTCTTTAAGTGCTGGAGCCTCTTCATGGAGAAACCGGGCCAAATTAAGAGTTATAAGATAGAACAACATCTTCTGCTGCCATCTCTTAAACTCGGTACCATTAAATTTTTCCAGTTTTTCTCCATGATTGATTGGTACATAAACATGGTTCTGGATAGGGACCGATGTAGGTGTAACAATAGGAGTACCACTGCCAGATGCAGTTTCAGTTGTAGTAGCCATAATCTCTTATTACAAAAAGCAGAAAAATTAAAACACAAATTAATTTTCTAGTTACTAAAACCAGAAAATAAATTATAATACAATATAATTTTATTTTCCTTGTCACTAAAACGAGAAAAATAAAATACCAAAATAATTTTCTATAATACCAAATAATATTCTGTAATTGTTAATGACACCAGTATATTACTACTAGTTGTCAAAGAAAAGAGACAGTATATTACTACTATCTGTCAAATAGCATAAATTACTATTTATTTTTCCAACCAGAATATTATTTTGAAAATACAAAAAATTAAATACAATGAAGATACCAAAAAGGAATCTGTCTTAAGATTGTTAGTCAAAATCTTCACTGTATTTAAAAGATTTAATTCTATTGTGTACAAAACAACAATTAGAATTTAAAGAAATAAAGAAAAGGAGAGAATTTGTTTGATTACAAAAATCAAACTCGAAATAATAAATAAATAAATAAATAACATATTTTATTTTGTTACAAAAACAAAATTAAAATCTGATTAAATAAACAAATAAAAACAAAATAAAATTAAACAACTTACTTGGTTAATTTCTTTGAATAACTTTTCTGATTAAGTCCAGTGTTTAATACTGTGTCCTTAAGACAGATTCGTCCTCTCCACGGTGCTTTGAGAATTTGGACGTCTATCTCCTAGGATAAAATGATCTTATCAACGAATAAAAGCAGCACTACAATTTAATCGTTCGTCGAACACACTAAGTGTTTACACTCTTTCTTTCAGAAATAAAATGCAGCAAAATGCAGAGATTTAAAGCAGAGGATGGAGTACGAAAATTGGAGTGCCAATCCAAATTGGGGGCTTAGTCTATTTATAGATGTAAAGGTGGCTCTTGGTTTTGAATTGAACAGGTACTGTATGTGTTCAATTTGAATTAAATAGATACAAATTGTTTAGGCACTGTTTGGTTTGAAATTCAAACAGATTTAAAGCTGTTGGGTTCAAAAACGGGAAGGGCCCTGTTTGGATGAACAGTAAATCTAAACCAGTTTAATTTGAATTATGGATTTTATTTTACCAAAAATAAAATTAAATTCAAATGTTTTTGGCCCAAAAAGATTAGTATTGGGCTAAATAAGCCCAACCCAACCACACACCACGCACTCGCGCCCAAGCCCAACCGGACGGACGGCGGCGGCGGCGCGCGCGCGCGTGTGGTGGTTTTTGGGTCCAATGCGTCTAGCCCATTTTTCCCATAACCTCTCCCTCTAAAACACTTGGGTACCCCTTGGGGCACACCCCAAGTACCAAACCCATGCCTTATAAACCCTTTCAAAACCTCCCACCAAATCAATGTGGGACAAGCCTTATTCAAACCTGTAAGGAATTTCCACCAAAACTCCATTTCCAAGGAGCATACTTTGGCTTCAATTTCCCATTCACTCGGTAATGGTTTTGAGCAACCAAAAATACCACGTGAATCACAACGCGGCATAGAACGCGATATCACTTTGACCCGTGTAAATCAATACACGGGGCCCATCTAAAAATTAGACCAAACTTAGGAAAAAATTCTGGTTTTACCCAGACTTTTATAACCATTTCCAACAATCCCCCACATGCATGGAATTTGATGACAACGGAAATGCAACAATATGCAGACTTAACGAAAGAGTATAAGTCAAAAATATCTTGCATCAGGATAGGTAGTTTTCGGCCTTGAACCTTCCCTAGTGATAACCTATCGGACTTACTGGCTAACCAATGGACGCGATGCCTTGAATTGTTCAGTCGTTTGTGTAAGCCAAGACAATAGATTTCACACAAAATATCTTCTAACACATCGTGGTTCTCACTGTTGTGTTCATTTTGGCGTTGAACGCTCCTAGTTTTCATGAGTGTTTCTAGAGAATGTAGCCTCTTTCATTCTCATAGAACCGGCCCCAGTTCAACACTCATATAGGTGATTCTTATTGTGAGTTTCTTCTTATACTCGTCTTGATTTTATGCCCTAATCAAGATATAAGTAATCATTAAAAGCAAAGCTTATCCTTATGTCCCTGCAGACAACATATGTTGTAGATATCACTCTCACCATAGGAATGGGTAAGGAATTTTAATCCCTTGGTGATTTCTGGCGAGCCATACATAACTTAGTTGTCCCTTTGAACTTAGTTCTTGGGATCTCCAGTCATATAAGTAGGGTTACCATTATGACGACTCTTATATAATAGGCTTTAATCCCATCCCCTTTGATGAACTATACACTAGCTCTTTTGTCAAACCTTTTGTTAACGGATCCGTAATATTCTCTTTAGATTTTATATAATCTGTTGAGATTATCCCGTTTGACAACAATTGCCTTACAGTATTATGTCGACGACGAATATGTCGTGACTTACCGTTATACATGTGATTCTGTGCCCTGCCTATTGCGGATTGTCTATCACGATGAATGCAAATAGTTGGCACAGGTTTTGGCTACATTGGAATGTCTTCTAAGAAGTGACGAAGCCATTCTGCTTCTTCACCTGCTCTATCTAAAGCAATGAACTCGGATTCCATTGTGGATCGTGCGATGCAAGTTTGTTTCGTGGACTTCCAAGAAATAGCAGCGCCTCCTAGAGTAAAGACATATCCACTAGTGGATTTTGAATCTTTAGTATCCGATATCCAATTAGCATCACAATAACCTTCGAGTACTACTGGATATCGAGTAAAGTTCAAACCATGATCACGAGTAAATCTTAGATATCTAAGAACTCGAATGATCGCTTTCCAATGGTCTTCTCCAGGGTTACTAGTGTACCTACTTAATTTACTGATAGCATAAGCTATATCAGGACGAGTACAATTCATTAGGTACATTAGACTTCCAATGATTTGGGAGTATTTTAACTGAGACACTGCATCACCTTTATTTTTTGATAAATAAAGACTGATATCTACAGGTGTTCTAGCTAAATTCAAATCATCCTTGATAAATTTATCAAGTATTTTCTCAATATAATGAGATTGAGATAATGCATATCCGTCAGATGTTTTAGTAATTTTCATTCCTAATATAACATCTGCGACCCCCATATCTTTCATATCAAATCTTTTGTTAAGCATTTGCTTAGTTGATTTGATCATGTTTTGACTGCTTCCAATGATAAGCATGTCATCCACATAAAGACAAACTATGACATATCCTTGGTCAGTGTTTTTAACATAGACGCATTTGTCACATTCGTTTATCTTGAACCCATTAGTAACCATTGCATGATCAAATTTTTCATGCCATTGCTTAGGTGCTTGTTTTAATCCATAAAGAGATTTTACAAGTCGACAAACTTTCTTTTCTTGCCCTGATACTACAAACCCTTCGGGTTGTTCCATATAGATTTCTTCATTTAGATCACCTTTTAAGAAAGCTATTTTAACATCCATTTGATGTATTTCTAAATTAAACAACGCTGCTATAGCAATAAGCATGCGAATGGATGTTATTCTTGTCACAGGGGAATATGTGTCAAAATAGTCCAGACCTTCCTTTTGTCTGTAACATTTAACTATAAGTCTTGCTTTATACTTGTCAATTGAATCATCTGCTTTCATTTTTCTCTTGAATATCCATTTATATCCAAGAGGTTTAGAACCTGGTGGAAGATCCACCAATTCCCAAGTATGATTTTGCATAATGGATTCAATTTCATTATTAACAGCCTCTTTCCACAAAAGTGGTTCAGGACCTGTCATTGCTGCCTTAAAGCTTTGAGGTTCATTTTCTAACAAGTATGTCAGAAAATCTGGACCAAAGGATTTTGATGTTCTCGCTGTCTTACTTCTTCTTGGTTCATCATCAGTTAAATCTTGTTGGTTGAGACCATTACTAGTCTCTTGTGTTTGATTGTCATTAGTCTCTTGACTTTGTGTACAATCATAAGTTCTTTTCTGTGAACTTAATTCCCGTCCTTTCTTGTAAGGAAAGACATGTTCAAAAAACACAGCATTTCTTGACTCTATAATAGTGTTCACATTTATATCAGGTATTTCTGATTTATAAGTCAGAAACCGATATGCACTACTATTCTGAGCATAACCAATAAACACACAATCTACTGTTTTTGGTCCAATCTTAGTCTTTTTAGGAACAGGAACTTCAACTTTTGCCAAACACCCCCACACTTTTAAGTATCTATAGGAAGGTGGTCGACCTTTCCACAATTCATAAGAAATGCTTTTGGTTTTCTTGTGGGGTATTCTATTAAGAACATAATTAGCAGACAATATTGCTTCCCCCCACAAGTTCTATGGTAAGCCTGATCTTAGTAACATGCCATTCATCATTTCTTTTAGGGTTCTGTTCTTCCTTTCAGCAATTCCATTTTGCTGTGGAGAATAAGGGGCTGTAGTTTGGTGAATAATGCCATGTTGTTCACAAAATTCATTTAATGGTACATCATATTCACCACCTCTATCACTTCTAACCATTTTAATGGTTTTACCAAGTTGATTTTCAACTTCTGTTTTGTAGAGTTTAAACATTTCTAAGGCTTCATCTTTACTTCTAAGTAAATAAACATAACAATATCTTGTGCAATCATCGATAAATGTTATGAAATACTTTTTGCCTCCTCTAGTTTGAATAAATTTTAGATCACATACATCGGTATGAATTAATTCTAGAGGTTCGGTTTTTCTTTCAACCGATTTAAATGGAGCCTTAGTTAGTTTCGCTTCTACACAAATTTCACATTTATGATTAGGATTAATTTCAAACTTTGGTATATAATCTAAACCAATTAATTTACGCAAAGCATCAAAATTCACATGTCCTAATCTACCATGCCATAAATTTGACTCAAGAATATAAGCAAAAGATGTGTTATTCTTATTCATAGCAACTTTCGATACAACTGTCATTACATTCAACTTAAAGAGACCATCACTCATGTATCCCTTACCAACATACATACCACTCTTTGTTAATACAAATTTATCAGACTCAAAGACAAGCCTAAAACCATTTTTACTTAACAAAGAACCAGAAACTAAATTCTTCCGGATGTCAGGTACATGCAGTACGTTGTTGAGGGTCAGTTCTTTTCCTGATGTCATCTTCAAGATCACTTTTCCTTGTCCAGCCACAGTAGAAGTAGAAGAATTTCCCATAAAAAGTTGTTCACCATTTGCAGCTTCATTATAGGTAGTGAACATCTTCTTGTCCGCACATATGTGGTGAGTTGCTCCAGTGTCAACCCACCATTCTTTGGGATTTCCAACCAAGTTAGCCTTAGACACCACAGCAGAGAGGTTGATGTCATTCACCCCGTCAGAGATGTAATCCAATTCTGTCACATTGGCTTGATTGGTGGTCTTCTTGCTTGTACTTCCATGATCCTTCTTAGGGCGGCGGCAGTCAGAAGCTCGATGTCCAGTCTTGCCACAGTTATAGCATTTTCCTTTGAACTTCTTGTTGCCATTGTTGTTGCCTTGTTTAGGACCATTTCCAGTAAACTTCCTCTTTTTGTTATGTGGTTTTTGAACTTGTTCAACCACATTAGCCTTGGACTCAATGGGATTTTTCTCATTCCGCTTTTCAGCCTTTCGGTTATCTTCCTCAATTCTTAATCATACAATCAACTCATCCATGGTCATCTCTTTGCGTTTATGTTTTAAATAATTTTTGAAATCTTTCCAAGCCGGTGGTAACTTTTCCACCAAAGTAGTGACTTGGAAAGACTCGCTAAGAAACATACCTTCTGAATGAATATCATGCAAAATTATCTGAAAACTTTGAACTTGAGATATTACCATTTGGGAGTCTACCATAACAAAATTCAGAAATTTACCGACGACAAATTTCTTCGTGCCGGCATCCTCTGTCTTGTATTTCTTCTCCAAAGAATCCCACAATTCTTTTGCTGACTTCAGAGGACTGTATACATTATACAGCATGTTATCGAGGCCATTGAGGATGTAGTTTCTGCACAGGAAATCTGAATGTTTCCAAGCATCTACAGCGGCAACAACTTGCCGATCACTTTCACCCTCTTTAAGTGCTAGAGCCTCTTCATGGAGAAACCGGGCCAAATTAAGAGTTATAAGATAGAACAACATCTTCTGCTGCCATCTCTTAAACTCGGCACCATTAAATTTTTCCGGTTTTTCTCCATGATTGATTGGTACATGAACATGGTTCTGGATAGGGACCGATGTAGGTGTAACAATAGGAGTACCACTGCCAGATGCAGTTTCAATTGTAGTAGCCATAATCTCTTATTACAAAAAGCAGAAAAATTAAAACACAAATTAATTTTCTAGTTACTAAAACCAGAAAATAAATTATAGCACAATATAATTTTATTTTTCCTTGTTACTAAAATGAGAAAAATAAAATACCAAAATAATTTTCTATAATACCAAATAATATTCTGTAATTGTTAATGACACCAGCATATTATTACTAGTTATCAAAGAAAAGAGACAGTATATTACTACTATCTGTCAAATAGCATAAATTACTATTTGTTTTTCCAACTAGAATATTATTTTGAAAATACAGAAAATTAAATACAATGAAAATACCAAAAAGGAATCTGTCTTAAGATTATTAGTCAAAATCTTCACTGTATTTAAAAGATTTAATTCTATTGTGTACAAAACAATAATTAGAATTTAAAGAAATAAAGAAAAGGAGAGAATTTGTTTGATTACAAAAATCAAACTCGAAATAATAAATAAATAAATAAATAATAGATTTTATTTTGTTAAAAAAATAAAATTAAAATCTGATTAAATAAACAAATAAAAACAAAATAAAACTAAACAACTAACTTGGTTAATTTCTTTGAATAACTTTTCTGATCAAGTCCAGTGTTTAACACTGTATCCTTAAGACAGATTCGTCCTCTCCACGGTGCTTTGAGAATTTGGACGTCTATCTCCCAGGATAAAATGATCTTATCAACGAATAAAAGCAGCACTACAATTTAATCGTTCGTCGAACACACTAAGTGTTTACACTCTTTCTTTCAGGAATAAAATGCAGCAAAATGCAGAGATTTAAAGCAGAGGATGGAGTACGAAAATTGGAGTGTCAATCCAAATGGGGGGCTTAGTCTATTTATAGATGTAAAGGTGGCTCTTGGTTTTGAATTGAACAGGTACTGTATGTGTTCAATTTGAATTAAACAGATACAAACTGTTTAGGCACTGTTTGGTTTGAAATTCAAACAGATTTAAAGCTGTTGGGTTCAAAAACGGGAAGGGCCCTGTTTGGATGAACAGTAAATCCAAATCAGTTTAATTCTGTTTGAAAACGGGAAGGGCCCTGTTTGGATGAACAGTAAATCTAAACCAGTTTAATTTGAATTCTGGATTTTATTTTACCAAAAATAAAATTAAATTCAAATGTTTTTGGCCCAAAAAGATTAGTATTGGGCTGAATAAGCCCAACCTAACCATACACCACGCACTCGCGCCCAAGCCCAACCGGACGGACGGAGGCGGCGGCGCGCGCGGTGGTTTTTGGGTCCAATGCGTCTAGCCCATTTTGCCCATAACCTCTCCCTCTAAAACACTTGGGTACCCCTTGGGGCACACCCCAAGTACCAAACCCATGCCTTATAAACCCTTTCAAAACCTCCCACCAAATCAATGTGGGACAAGCCTTATTCAAACCTTTAAGGAATTTCCACCAAAACTCCATTTCCATGGAGCATACTTTGGCTTCAATTTCCCATTCACTCGATAATGGTTTTGAGCAAGCAAAAATACCACGTGAATCACAACGCGGCATAGAGCGCGATATCACTTTGACCCGTGTAAATCGATACACGGGGCCCACCTAAAAATTAGACCAAACTTAGGAAAAAATTCTGGTTTTACCCAGAATTTTATAACCATTTCCAACACAAATGCCCCCTTAAAATTGTTCAAAAGTGCAACTGACCTCTAAAAGATCAATTACAGTAAATTAACCTTTGAGTTTAATTCACTTGTTGCAATGTTTTCCTAATTTAATTGATCTTTCAACGGGCAAATTATACTTTTGAACAACTTTTAGTTGATCGATTGCATATTTTGACAACTCTTCGGGTGACATTTTGCTTTAAAAATCTTTTAGGAGACAATTTTTTGTAAAACATCTTTCTAAGATAATTTGCTCAATTTAATTTTTTAAGAGGTCATTTGCATTTGCACCTTTAATTATATTTTAGGAAGTTTTTTTTTCAAAAACCTCAAACTTTAACACTATAAGGAAAGGCTATACCCTTATTTTCCGCAATCCTGATTGGAGTGAGATCATCAATCTCAACAGAATACTTCGATGTTTCGAGCTTGTCTTGGGCCTAAAGATAAATTTTCAAAAATCAACACTTTGTGGGGTTGGTGTTAATAATGGTCTTACTTCACAGGTTGCCATTTTCTTCAAATGTAAGGTGGGAACAATTCCAATCTTGGGCTACCACTTGGCGCCAATCCTAGGAGAATAAAAACCTGGGATCCGGTCATTGATAAAATAAAGAAAAGACTCTCTTCATGGAAAAAGAGGTATCTATCTCTTAGCGGAAGAATTACCTTAATCAAATTGGTCCTTGCATCACTTCCCCTTTACTACATGTCTATGTTCAAGATTCTAGTCAAGGTTGCTAGTGAGATTGACAAGATCCAAAAATCCTTTCTTTGGGGTGATGGTGACTCGAAGAAAAAAATTCACCTTCTAAACTCGGATGCATGCTCTGTTAGTAAACAATTTGGTGGGCTCGGATTTAGAAAGACTATTGAATATAATGAGACTTTTCTTTCTAAATGGTGGTGGAGATTCGCTTCTGAAAATTGTTCTCTTTGGCGTAATGTTCTATGTGCAAAAAACAATATTAATCAATCCTCTTGGTTTTTAACCTTCACTTCTTTCACCAGATGCTCCTCCACTTGGAAAGATATCATGTCATTGGAACGCAGCAACTCTCAAATGCTCAATCTCCTGTTTTCCAATTCCAGCCTTAAGTTGGGCGACGATTTTAGGCTCAAATTCTAGAAAGATGCATGGGCCACGGATGAACCACTCTCCATCCACTATCCCAGGCTTTTCACCTTGGCTCTCTCAAAAGACTCAAATGTCAACCATTTATTGAGAAATGGACTGCTTGCCATTTCATCTATTCAGGCCATGGATTATAGAAGAGGTCTAAGAGCATGGGAGGAGGAGTTACATCATGAGATGATCACCCGTATCACTTATTCTGCAGTTCTCAGACCAGGTTGCAAAGATTCAATTGTATGGGCACCTTCTAATTCTGGCGAATTTTCCATTAAATCCCTCTATTCTATTTTCGAGTCTTCTCTAAATTTTCCATTATTTCCAGCAATGAGAATGTGGAAATCTGTCGCTCCTCCCAGAATTAAAGCATTTGGTTGGTAGACCTGGTGGAACCGAATTGCCACGTTGATTTTCTTTTCTCTAGAAACATTATATGTTCTTCTTATCCATGTGCCTTTTGCGAAATTGATGTTGAATCCCCTAATCATCTTCTTCTCCTTTGTCCATACTCATGGAAGGTTTGATCTAACATTCTGAATTGGTGGGGATTAACTTGGATCTTCCTTGGTTTGAGAGCTGATCTTCTTACATGGTGGTATAGTTTTAAGCCCAATCATCTTGGCAGAATCATCTGGGATGCACTCCTATTAGCAGTCCTTTGGTCACTCTGGATTGCATGTAACCAAAAGATATTCAATCATAAAGTTCCTGTCTGGGTTGAGCTTGTGGAACTCATAAAGATTTAAGTTGCAAGTTGGGTGAAACAAACTTCCAACATCACAGATTATACAATCAATGACTTCATCTTCTCTCTCCAAGGCTTGAAATCTGCTAGAGTTCACCCCCCCAAAGCTTGATATTTTCTCTTTTTCTATTGTATTACTTAGTTTTGTTCTAGTTGGTCTCTCAGCAACTTTTGGTTTTCTTTGATCTCGGTATGCACTTGATTGGGCTCTAAAATATGTGCCAACCTAGCTGGAATATATCTTTTAGCCATGATGCAATTTTTACCAGATCTTGTACCCTTTCTATTTTTAATAAAATCTTCTTTGCTAATCCAAAAAAGGAAAGGTTACCATGTGCATATTAAAAATGGTGCATATCCATTTACCAAAAAAAAAAGAGTGTAATATATATCACAAAATGTATAATTTTTATCACAAAATGCATAACTTCATTGTGCATAACTCTAGGAGTCCCTTGGAACAATAAGAAGCATTGATAAATCTATGAAGAGACCAGGAAGAGTACGTGTCCTCCCCTCCCCCCTCTCCTCAAATATGCATTTTTTTTTATATAGTATACTAACATGATATTAATATCCCGTGCTATGCACGAACAAATTTATATATATTCATAGATTTTTGCCACTATGTTCAAAATATAATGAAAGAAACCCCTTGTAATGAGATGTTCTTTTTTCCTCCAAAATCAATATTATATAATAAAAAAAAAAAATTCTATAAGTTATTATTATTTAGATTGTGTTTGAATCTAAGGTTTAAGTAAGAATTTGTCGAGAGAAACAAAAACGTTAAGAAATGTAAAGAAAGAGAAATGGAGCTTCATTCATATTTTCTCCCTATTTCTTTGTTCTCCATAATTTCTTTCACAAATCTTATATTCAAACACAACTTTGAGTATAAACATTCTCAATGAACATCAAATAATAGTAAACGTATTATATATTAAGAAAACAATTGGTCCCTACACTTTAAGTTTACTTTCAATTTGGTTCTTTCGTTTAAATTAGAGGATAAAATTAATAATTTGGAGACACGTGTCAATTTTTAAATGGTAAAGCACCAAGAAATCCCAAAATGTGATTTTGTGAACAATTTAGTCCTCTCTTTTTTCTTATAAACCCAAAGATCCCATTAAAGTGAAAATTACATAAAAAAGTAGTCACTTACATGTTTGGGTTTAATTTTTTAGGGATAAAAGTGATTTTCTCAAAATATAAAATTACACATTTGGACAATTTAAACTATAGAAGTTTTGGATTTTCCCTCATTCTAGAACAAATCTCACGTTGCGAACAAAAACCTAATACTCTAATATAACACTTCAATAACGTAACATTTCAATGTAACACACTAAAAAATTCATTGGTATACTTTTCCCAAACGTAACAACGTAACACTCAAAAAAAAATTCTTTAATGTACTTTTCCCAAACGTAGCAACGTAACACTCAAAAAAATTCTTTGGTATACTTTTTCCAAACGTAACGCTCCAATGTAAAAAAAAATTAAAAATTAAAAATTAAATTTAAAAAAATCCTTAATATACTTTTCTCAAACATAACATTTCAATCAATGTAATCCCAAACGTAACACTCCAGTGTAACATACTCTAATGTAATACACAAAAACACTAAAAAAAAATTTAGTGTACTTTTTCGAACGTAATACTCACAGTTTAAGGAATATTTGTACTCCTTTTGAAATGATTTGAAGAATCTCACTTTTTTTTTTTTTGGTTATATTGGAGTGTTATGTTTAGGAAAAGTATACTAAGAATTTTTTTTTGTTGGTGTGTTACATTGTAGCATTACGTTTGGGAAAAGTACACAAAAGAGTTTTTTTGTTTGTTACATTAAAGTGTTACACTAAAATTTTTTTTTAGAGTGTTATATTGAAGTGTTACGTTTAGAAAAAGTACACTAAGAAATTTTTTTGTGTATTACATTAAAATGTTACAATAAGGAGTTTTTGTGTGTTACATTAGAGTGTTACACTAAAGAGTGTTTTTAGAGTATTATATTAGAGTGTTACATTTGAAAAAAGTACATCAAAATTTTTTTTTGTATGTTACATTAAAGTGTAATATTAAGGAGTTTGTGTGTTACATTAAAGTGTTACATTAAGGAATTTTTTTGTGTATCATATTAAAGTGTTATGTTTGAAAAAAATACACTAATGAGTTTTTATGTGTGTTACATTAGAGTGTTACAATAAGAAATTTTTTTGTGCGTTACTTTAGAGTATTACACTAAGGAGTTTTTTTGAAGTGTTATTGTCACGATCCGCTCCCCGTACCCAAGGGTTAAGCATCGTGATGGCCAGTAATCGAGGTTACCTCCGGCCAAATCTTTAAACAAATTAATAAACGCAAACGGAAGAAATATTTAAATGGGTACTAAAATAATCATTAGAGTTTTTATTTTTATTACAAAATATATTGATCAAAAAGGCCGATATTTACAAATATAATAAAAGTGCTTTGTGTCTACCCCACACGCTGGTCTTGACATGTCACCTGAAAGTGGTAAAAAAAAACTATAAGCACATGGTAGGGTGAGAAATATTATACTAAGAGTATAAGGCATAAAATTCACCATGGATAATTAGTTAGGACAAAAAGAGCTTGATACATAACATACGGAAATCATTTGACGTATAGTTCAGATCATTTAACATGTAATACGGAAATCACTATACAACCATAACCACGGTACATCACTAAGTGCCAAGCACTGCACTGGTCAATGGATCCACGACAAACACTGGACCACAAAGTGGTCAAACACTAGCCAATGGTTATTTAAGTCCCCCAAGGCATGGGCCTCCCGTGGTGGTACTCACAAAACATATTTTCATATAAGGTCATAGCCAAATATTCTTTAAAAGTAAAACAAATATATCCATGGGTTTCCTTTTAGGCAAATAGGGTTCAGAAATAAAACCATGTAACTGAAACCTTTATAAAACATAACTTTTATTAATATACTAATAAAACATACTTCAATAAAATAGATTTTGGTAAGTCAAAACATACATAAAATATATTTTGGAGATTTAAGGTATAATATAACTCACCTTAACTTTAATACCCCGCTATTTCTTTCCACCACCAAAAACCATTTTCAGCTTCCTCTCTTCTCTTCCTTTATTTTCTCTCCTTTCTCTTCTTTTTTTCTTTCCTTTCATTCTTACTGAGTCAACTTCTCCCCCATCTATACAAATTTAATTCGTGACCCCCAAGCCAACTGCCACGTGTCACTTTCTTATTAATCTCCATTAATTCAAGCATGTCCAAACTTAACTTAATTATTTATTTGTATTTTGGCCCCTAAATTTTTAATAATTATATTATTTTACAAAATTACGCATAATAATATATAATAAATTATATATTTTCTGAACTGAGATTAAATAATATTAGTATAAATTCTACAGAATAATTAAAAATCTGGGTTATTACAGTTATATTAGAGTGTTACGTTTAGGAAAAGTACAGTAAGGATTTTTTTTATTTTTTATGTGTTATATTAGTGTTACATTTTGATGTTAATTAATGTCAATGTTACAATAGAGACGAACACCACACCAATAACACAACAAACGGAATAACTTCATCCACTTACAAATCACTCCACTAAATCCCCATCAAAAAAAAAAAAAAAAATAGAAACATAAAAATCTACCTTGCCCACGCACACCAAATATTAGGAAAAAAGAATCCAAACAAAATCACACACAAATATAAACAAGTAAACTTTCAAACCCCTAAATCAAGGAAATAACATACTCAAAATAAAAAGGATTAATTGGATTGAAAGAAAACTTCTAGAACTAAATGGAATAACTTTTCTTTAAATGGAATTTATGAGTAATATTTCCATCTTTTAAAAATTTAATTTGGTCTTTTTGTCTAAATTGGAGGTTCAAATTAACAATTTTGAGACATTTGTCAATTTTGTAAGATGTACACATAGACAAAATTAACCAAAAAATTAAATAGAATGATCAAATTAAAATTATAAGGACTAAAATAAAATTTGGGACAAACTATAAGAATGAAAAGTGTAATTAACCCTAAATTTATTGCCAAAATACCAAGCCCATACATTCCCCATTTTCACAATATTTAGTAACTTCAATTATATTACCAAGATTTGTAAATTCATAAGTTGTACGCTATCACAAAATTTATCAACTTTAATTTACTCTAATAATAATAATAATAATGCATGGTTCTTTCATAAAGAAAAGATAATAGGAATGTAATTGCAATTTTTATACTTGAAGAGGGACTTTATTTTATTGGTAATTACAAATACACCACTTAAAGTTTATTAAAATTACAAATTCTTTTTTTATATTTGAAAAATTACATCTTCACCCTTTTGAAGTTTTCAATTACATAACAAATGATCCATTCCATTAATTAATCATTAAGTTAGACTAACAGTGTGTATGACGTAAGCACTAATTTATATTTATTTATTTGTAAAAATATCTATATTAAGTTTTATGAAATTTTACACATTTTCTTTTCTTTTCTTTTTTTTTTTTCTTTTTCTATCTCACATTTCTTATTTACCATTTTCTCTTAACTAGTAATGTCACTTCGCCATCGCACCACCCTATCCTATTATTGACCACCCTATCCCATTATTGATCAACAACACTATCATTATCTTCTTCGTATATTTGGTGTTGTTGAGGGTTGGAAAATATTATGATGGTGTAAAGAGAGAAATTTAGTGGTGGGTGAATGAAAATGAGGGTAACATGACAATTTCGTTTTGATATTAGAAAAAATTTAGATAATTTTATTTATTTATTTTTGTTAGGTCAATTGCATAAAAAAATTTCAAAATAAAATATTTGTATTTTCTAAAATGTGCAGGAAAAAAAATCATATTTTTAATAAATATCAAAAAGTATATTTGTAATTTTTTTTTTGTCAACATTTTAGGAAGTTAGAGTTGCTAAGTTTGTTATAGTAAAGTTAATGTACAGAAGTGTACCACTTAAAGGGACTGCCGCTGATCCATCAACTTATTAGGTAAATTACAAATACACCCTCTAAGATTTACTTAACATAAATATTGTCCCCCCATGGCTCTAGAAATTACATCACATCCCTTCAAGTTTTTAATTACATAACAAACGACCTTTTTTATTAATAAATTATCAAATCAATTAACTATTTTTAATAATGTCAGAATTGTATTGTTGTATAAGAGAATAGTTAGGAATTTTATTTTTTTTGTTAAGTATATTAAATAATTTTTTTTTGACAAGGTGGTATTTGTAATTTTTAAAATTATAAGAATCAATTCATATTTTAAATAAATTTCAAAGTATGCATTTATAATTTATTTTTTATTTTATTGATTGCATCAATCAAAAGATAAGGTCCTCCTAGTCACAAATTGAACATCTCAAGTGTCACATAATCTAACCACTGGAGTGGTGTCCCAATGGATTATGCATGTGCTTTCCATAGGGGCGTGCAGGATTAGATTCTTGGGGGCGTAATTTATTTTCGGATTTGTGTGTTGTATTTCGATCGACGCTGGACCTCCTGTTGTGGTAAGTAGATGAGGCCCATAGTGTGTTTCAATAATGGATCTTTTCTTTTGAATTAGATTAAATTTGATTGACCAGCCTCCACGAATATTATGATGCCCCATAAAGTGTCCTTTTTTTTTATTAAAAAAAATGAAAAAAAATGTGTCCCAGTATGTAATGCAATAATGGCATTGCAAAGAATTCAATGATGTAGGCCTACCAAAATAGTAGAAATCCAGGTTTGCATATAGCTGTTGTTTGGCCCAAAATGAATATGCTCCAACCCGGTCAACATTGATACAGTACCACATGAAAGAGAAGTTTAGGAGTTTGGACTGGAGCGTACAATGATGTGAACGGTTTATGGGTCTCTATGATGTGAACAGTTTATTCATAGTGTATTTCATATATGTCATTATATATATATATAATTAGATCAATTTTACAGTTTCAGACAATATTCTTCAATCTATATCTAAATTTAAAAGAAGTCCAACCTTATGATAAATGTTTAGAATTGATGAATCTTCAGTGCATACTTTAATGCTGTGTTTGGTTGAGAGATTTGAGGAGAGATTTAGAAAATGAAATAAAAAAAGGTAGGTGAAATGTGAATAAAACATACCTATATTTCACCTAATTTCACACATTTTTTCCATTTCCCTTTTCAAATCTCTCCCCAAATCCTCCAACCAAACACAGCATAAAAGTACGAACCATTGTGATTGTATTATGAACAATATTGCATAAATATTACAAACTATTTGGATGATAAAAATTAAGATATGTTACAATGTTTATTATAAAACATTATAATTATACGACTGACTTGATCTCAATTTAATTTTTATTGAATCGAACGTGAGTCAAATATCAATACCTAGTTCATTTTATAACTCTAATCATCATCACCATTGAAAATTTCAATAATTTTGATGATTTCGTTTAGATGGCTAAACGTGATCATTTTTAATGTTGGTATAAGCGAATTTCAGTAGGAATACAACTTCTCCACTATTCTCAGCAAAGCCATATCTCATGGACAAAAAATATTAAAAAAGAAAGAAACCTATAAAGAGAATACTTTTTTGAGAAAATTATAATAAAGTGGAATGTAGTTATTAAAAAGATTACAAATCAATGATGTCTTAAAAATAATTACATTATTTTGAGAATCTAATAAGAAGTTGACAAAATTACCCTTTTATCTTTCTTTTTTATATTTTAGTTTTCTTTTATTCTATTAACGCCAAAAATATAACATGATCAGACAAGATTTCATATTCTTTTATAGTGACACATGTTACACAAATACTGATAAAAAATATTATTTTGTTATCTCATGTCACGACAAATGGTTAAGAAGTCTTGCATCATCATGTAAGGAAGAAAACCAAAAAAATAAAAAATAAAATAGAAAGATTGAAGGACAATTTCATCTAATTCTTATTACATTCCATAAAAATGTAATTATTTTTTAGGCACCATTGATTTGGAATTATTTCAATTATTCCACTTCATTGTTATTTTTTTTTTTATTTCTTTTTTAAGAAGTGGAAAAAAAATTCATATTCACAAAATAAGAAATTTCTAACGGAGTAGTCGTTTCAGGAAGTATTGCATTACCTTGTATGTGAATATTTTGTCATCTATGACATGTTCAATTGATTTATCATGGAGTTATCAGGGTTTTGATACAGACTTCTACAAAACATAACTTTCACGATCCTCACGTACCTGTGAGAGAGAGAGGAAAAAATATATATATATATATATGTCTTATCTACATCAATTGGGATAATGAGAGTCACCTATTTTGGAGGTCTCAAGCATTAACCATAGGTATTGTATCAACAATGTTTAAAAAAAAATGTAAAGTACTAAATTATTTTGAGTTTGATTTACTTTACATCAAATTTAAAGGAAAATTTACCCAAAAATCCTACTTCCTAAAAAGTTGAACCATTTAGTCCTAAAAGTTTTCTTATGCACCTATTAGTCCCATTTTGTTTTTGGTAATGTTTGCAGGTTACAATTCTACCCTTTTTTGTTATGTTTTTTCCCTGATTTGGTGGTGGCGGTTTTGCAAGGGTTTGGGAAAACGGGGCTAGTGGAGTGGTGCATCTGTTGTGTTTGTTCCATTGGTTCAGAGGCTTCTCTCTCTGTTGTCTGCAGTCATTCGATTGGAATCACTTGTGACAGTGTTGTGGTAACGTTAATGTTTGGTATAAGTTTGGTTGTGCCATGTACATGCATGACAATGTTTTGTTGATGTTATGTTTGTTTGTAAATATTTGTAACAGTCTGGTTTTTTTCTGCAACAATGTGTTCCTGATGTTACGTTTGTGCTAAGACTTTTACGTTGGTTGCTTTTAATGTCGGGGATGTAACATTAGGCTCTGTCGATGTTACGTTGCTTTTCAATGTTGGTGACTTTAACGTTTTGTATAGTTGATGTCATGTTGCTGCAAACCTTTGTAACATTACGATTTCTTTTTAAAATGTAACATCAACTTTCTGTTGATGTTATTTCGTTGCAAATATGTCAATTTTTGTGGGTGTAACATTACGTTATATCCCATAACACAACATCTTCGGTGATGTTATGTTCTGTTGATGGTACGTTGCTTTCAGTGTTGGTAACTTTAACATTCTGTTCAGCTGACGTTACGTTACTTTAAACATTGTAACATTGCCATCTCTTTTTTTCCCCCCAAATCGATGTCCTGTTTGTGTTATTCCGGTGCAAATATGTCAATGTTAGTGGCTGTAACAATGTTCTCCTCATGTTATGTTGCGTTGACTGTCTGTGACTTTAACCTTTTTCCTTACTTGATGTTACGTAAATGTAAACCTGTACAACATTGTGATCTCTCTTTTGTTCCCCAAACCAATGTTATGTTCATGTTATGTCGTTGCAAATATGTCAACATCAGTGGGTTTAGCATCACGTTTTCTCCCAGAACACAATGTTTTTGGTTATGTTATGTTGTTTTAAATATTTTTATATTGTCTGTTGTCAATGTCAGTGGGTCTTCTTCATGTAGATCAACGGGTACGATTTTTTTTTTTTTTTTTGTAATTGGATGAAGTATGGGAGTGTTTGCGTATGTCGTGCTATGTTGATGGAATTGTTTCAATATAATGCCAATTGTAATGTTATTTTTGTCTAATTGCCAGATGCGTTATTCGTCTTACGGTTCGATTTTGGCTTGCGTTACAGGTATGGACGGTGTGTTGTTGTTGTGCACGTACGGGCAAACAAATGTTGTTGTTCGGTTACATCGCACTATGACATTCACACAGCTGGTCAATGATATTTCTGGAAAGTTCGACAACTTGGTACGGGATGCGGTGTACATGTTGTGGGATGTCCCTGGGTATAAGAGGTTTAAGGTTGACAGCGATGATGATATCCAAAACATGTTGTGCCTTGCGGAGTCATTGGGTTTGACCCATTTCGATGTTCTCATTCAACTCCGGGATGTTCAAGGTGGTGGTAACTACGGGAGTGCGGATTGCAATGAAGGTGAGGAGTCGAATTTCAGTAATAAGACGTTCGGTGTGGATGATCAGACGGATTTGTTACCATCATATTGTCCTAATAAATCAAAGACGTTTTTGTCTGCTCAATGGGCATTTGGGATTACCCATGTTGGACAATGTTTCGTTGGTGGTGCGAATGAATTTCGGGAAATATTATGCAAGTACGCCGTCGAACGCGGGTTTCAATTCAAGTATTTGAAGAATGATTGTGTTCGCATCACGGCAATTTGTAAGTTTGCAGCCTCCACAGGATGTGCGTGGTCGGTGCATGCGAGGGTGTTGTCATCGAATGGGATTTTGTGTGTGAAGAAGTTCGATAGTGTGCACAGTTGTGGAGCTGCAGTTCGTACACGTACAAACCCACGTACGGGGTCCGATTTGGTTACAAGCGTTGTCGCAGATCGGGTGCGTGCTCAGCCACTGACGCGTCCAACGGACATTGTGTTCGATATGAAAAATGACTATGGTTTGGATATTAGTTATCGGGTTGCGTGGTTAGGGGTTGAAAAAGCAAGAGGTGAATCTTATGGAGATCACGCTACGTCATTCGACCAACTTAGATGGTATAGTGATTCCGTCATGGAAAAGAACCCAAACAGTTACATTAACCTTGAATTTAACCAACAAACTGGGAGGTTCGTTCGGTATTTTATATCCTTCCGTGCATGTATAGATGGGTTCAACCATTGTCGGCCGTTACTTTTCTTGGACGGCACGTTTTTGAAAGGCAGATTCAAGGGGAATTTGTTAGCTGCTACCGCGAAAGATGGCAATAAAGGTGACGTATCTAATTTAATCCCTTACTTTCTACTTCAAAAAGATTGTAACATTTCAAATTATATTTTACGAAACTATATACATATATATGTACTGCACCTAAGATTTTATATGTGTACTCCATGATGTGTAATCCATATATGGCTTTGCTTTCTACTTTTTTACAGGGTTGTTTCCGGTGGCCTTTGCAATTGTTGACTCTGAAAATCAACAAAATTGGGAGTGGTTTTTACGTAATCTTAAAGAAGTCGTGGGTAACGGGCGCACATTGACGTTCGTATCTGATCGTCACGCGGGTCTTTTGCAATCTATGCCACTTATTTTCCCTTTAGCACATCACGCATTTTGCTTGCTACATCTTCAAATGAATTTGAGAGACCGAATGAAATACGTTAACGCGTCTCACAAAGTTGGGTTGATGCGGAAGCTCCGAGAATGTGCTTATGCGCCTACTATACCATCTTTTAACCAAAAGATAGAGGTGTTAAGAGAGTGTAGCCGGCTGTGATTGACAACTTCTTGAAAGACTTGAATCCATCGCACTGGGCTAACGCGTATTTCATGTAAGCTTGATCGCACCCTTCTTCTATAATACTTTAGTGCCTTCATTTAAAAAAAAATCATTATATACGCTAAAATGCTTACAAGTTTGTTTTTTTGGGAAAAATAAATTCGTTTTCAATTGTAATATCCCTTTCCAGGGGCCAACGTTATGGTGAGATGTGGTCGAGCGCAGCTGAATCTTTTAACAACTAGATACGGGATGCGCGCCATCTTCCAATTACTAGGCTGGTCGACATGGTTAGGGGTCAAATAATGGAACAAATGGCTGAGCGTAGAGTCAAAGCAAGAGCATGGACCGGTGTATTATGCCCGAAAATGGAGAAGAAATTGGTCGCGGCGTATAATGATAGTAGGGGTTGGAGTGTTAGTCAGGCTGATGACAATGTTTACGAGGTTCACAGTCAGCCCTCTGTTTTCGTTGATGTGGCAAGGCGATCGTGTTCATGTTTCCAATGGCAGCTGAATGGGTTTCCGTGTTCCCATGCTGTGGTTGCTTTCCGTAATAGTGGACAGAATATATATGATTCCATTGAAACGTACTACCGTATTAGCGATTTCAAAGCTTCGTATAGTGGAACAATTTTTCCGATCCCGACTGTTGAGAAACCCCCATTTACGCCCAATGATTTTATCATAACACCCCCAAAGGTCAAGCGTCCGCCTGGCAGGCCGAAACGTAAACGAATTCCGTCGAAGGGTGAGGTTGTGCAACGGATCCGGTGTGGTAGGTGTGGAAAATTTGGAAACCACAATAAGAAGACATGCAAGGAGCCAATTTAGTAATATCACAACAAGTCTATTTTATGTGTCGGTTTGTGGGTGTTTCCCAATTCATTGAACTTTGCACATTTTTTATTTTTTGTTACAACATTGTTACCTACTCATTTCAATTCGGACATCAAAACATTTTCCTGATTTGATAGCTACATATGGAACACCCATTTTGGTTTGGTTTTACATATTACCACATTTTTCTCAGACGCATCGTGCCCTGCCACCTGACACTACATTCGACATTTCGATACAACTTTGCAAAACTACATTACCCAACAGCATCTGCTTTCATCACCAACACCTACACTGTGTAGCGTCCAGCTACTATTACACCCAACTCTACTACTTTAATATGTTATTAACAATTTACTGCTTGTTCTTGGTGCAGAGTCGTCACTTGAAAATTACATGTACTATGCATGAAGTTAACAACTGCAATGTTTACAAGTTAATTTTCCCCTCAAAAAAATGAACACATTTTTAATCACACACCTTACTACATCAACGTAGCATCCTCAAATTTAATTGTACGAGACGAACACCATACCCTCCGCAGTCAAGAATACCACGCTGCAAACCACATTAACACTGCCAAACACTAGCATTTCAGTCATCACACATTATGTTCTGCACATTCACAACTACGTGACTCAATACGAACGACGATACTTCGAATTACACCACTGCCCATTTCCTCCAATTCTAACACCTAAACACAATCAACTACTCAGTAAACTTTAACCACACAACTTTTGCATTAACTCCTACACATTAAAATGCATTAAATCCTATGTACACATTAACCCATAGCAAACCACACTCACTACTGTCCACCATATCCAGCACTTACACATTACAAACATGTCACAACCATAAATAACATCATCCACAAAACACAATTTAATGAAACACACAAAATTAATTATCATTATCAAGCCTGCCAAAAATAAACGACAAAGGTTTCGCCCCATGTTTTTACCAATGTTGCTGTACGGTATTTGATGTTCATATTTACTAACAGTCACATAGCTACTCGACCATTCACAAAACACTAGCACATAATCAAAACAGTTCTACGTTCCACCAAAAAACAAAAAAACACATAAACTTTGAACTAATGTATGCATTTCCAGTAATTCAGTCACGGCATAGGGCGATTTCTGAGCCCTCTGTGCGGATCATTGATGAATGCCTTAACCATTTCTGCTCTAAACGCATTGGCCGTCATCCCATCCATAGAACCTTCAACCTCCACGTTGTTTGCGTATTGCCGCATGATGAAGCATACCATAATCGCGCAGTCCGGTCTGCCATTTACCAACACGTGCCAACGTTAATCAACATTACCAAACCAAATACATAACTTAACAAACAACAGAATAAACTGAAAACAGACTTCAAAAAATCAACATACGATTCTGGTTGTTGTTGAGGACAATCACCCAAAGCCTCCAACGGTCCGTCGATATTCTCTGATGTCACACCGACAACCGATTGCACTTTTCCTCGTACCCGTTTCGTATAATCAACAACCCACTGTTTCTGCGTTACGTAACATGGCCCAATCAGTCAAACTGTACACACCCCATTACCTTATACGCAATGCACGCACAACCAACACATAGATGTAATTACAATTCAATTGTACTTACCACTTTCACTGCCTCAGCGAAATGATCATCTCGGCTGCCTCTTCGCGTTTTGATTGAATTGTAGTGTGTCCATGTCCCCGAGTCTGAATCGTACACCATTATCGTCCAATGACTCGCATGGTATATGGGGTAATGGATGTATCGGCACCCAGATGCAGACGCAGCATTAACGTGCACGTTCAAGTAACGGTCCTTCGACGATACGCTATGGTTCCTCATCATATCCTACACAAAATTACAAAACAATCAAACACCAAAAACACACTGTCCCAGTACTCCAATACAATTACACAAAAATGACAAACACTGTAAAAATTCACATAATAACACACACATACCGAACATACACTGCTGTAGAAGTAAGATTTGCTGAAATTAGCACAATTTACATCCGATATGTTCTGCAAACTTTTCAAAATTTCGGCATATGCGTCAATAACCTACCAACACAAATTACATTAGACGTACAGACCGATGTACTTACCCATATATTTTTTTTGAACGTAACCCATCACATTTGGTGTGCGTACTGACAATCTCATTTTGACTACATCAAATCATACTTACATTCCCAGCAGTCGCCCCTCCATGCACAAGTGACTGGATGTCTTTGAAGTTAACGTGCACACCGTAATCAGCTGCACTCCATATCACAGCTCTACAATAAATTACAATTACATAATTACATTTGAAATGCAATAAACGTTTAAACAAAAGACCACAACAACCAAAATAAAAAACAAGTACTGTACCCGTCCCCTTCAAATGTGTAGACCACCTCCAGCAGTTTCTGTTCATCTTCAGCCAACAACTTCCAAACCGGATATCGACCTTTCATTCCAAATCCATGCCATGTTTTACGCCCCCCCTCGTCGTCTACAATGTTAATTACATCCTCCGTTGTGTCTTTATCTACATTCCCCTCACCCTTTGACTGTTTGCAACGCTTCCCCAACCCAGGATACTCGTAATCTTGTAACCTCCACTCCCGCCTAGCTTTGCTCTTCACACGCCGAACCAATGATGTGATGTTTGGTTCCTCAAGATTTACAAAGTCAATTACCCTGTCCACCACACCGCTGCCTGTTCGATCAAGAACATGCTTAACGTTCGAATCCTTTGCTGCTGCGGCTGCGTCACTTGCGCCATCAGAATTGCATGTACCTTCTTCCTTACTCGGACAACATACCCCTGTACGTAACGTTGCCCCCTCAATCACAACACCATCATTTGTTCCCACCATCACGGCGTGCCCACCGACAATGGTGTTACCCACATTGACATCAATTTCACATGTTTCGTTCAATTGACAACTTTCACCAACAGTTGTGTTATTAACCGGACCATCCGTTCTGTTTTCAGTACAACACTGCGCAATGGACTCACACCCACCCTGTTGGTCTGATGTTGTGCCTTCAGTTTTATTTTTTTCCCTAGCCAGTTGTGTTACCTCGTGCGCCTCGTACTCGTCAACCTGGTCCTCCAACCGTGCAATTGTCGTTTTCATATCCGACAAGAGTGTATTCAAACGTGCAATTTCAGCATCCTTCAAACTTATTACAGTATCGAACCCCATACACAAATTTGCAGCATGTGAACCAACTGCCCGCTCCATGCTTGTAACCTTACATTCAAGTTCACGCACACGTTCAGATTTTAGCCTCAATTCTTCCTCCAACTCTGCTACTTTGTCACGCGCTTCACTTATTTTATCGCTACCATTGACTGCTTCTGCGTCTGCATCTTTAGCTGGTTGCGTGCTTGACAAATCCAGCAGATCTGGGAACAGTACTGGCCACCCTTCACCTCGTTCAACCGCGCCCAATCCACGCTTCGTGACAAACTTACTGCCTCCATCGGCAATGTTCGCCTCGTCAGTCATTCTGCCTTTATCAACATCGACCCGTGGCGATGAGTCCACTTGCCAGCAGTTAAAACTTGCCTCTACACCATCATCACGAACCTCTTTACGTGGCACACCAACATTCACTGACAACGGTTGTACGTCAAGCACTTTCCCTTCTTTCCTCATACATTCAGCACTAAGCAATGTCGTACCTACTTTGTACCGTTCAAGAATTGCACCCTCCAATTTACCGCACCTTACCTGCCACGACATGTTACAACATTGTTAACCAGTCCAACACGTACCATCCAATATAACCAAACAAATCAACATCCCATGTCATACCTCAAATTGTCCGCTGCACGTCAAGTCGATCCCTTTCATTTTGCTTGTCAAACTTGCAATGTTCCATCTGCACATCCTTGGGAGAACACTGCGTCGTTCCGGCTCTATGATGTTAGTGTGCTCACAAACAAAAAACTGCATTACATTTGAACACACATTTAATAACATCACATACTAACAAACATATGCAAACATGAGAGCTGCTTAAAAAAAGGTACATTACAACAAATAACAGATTAACTTACAAGTAAAACGACAACACATCCGGTTACCCTTTCCGGCCGATCATGAAACTCGTTCAGTGACGCAATTAACGCAGCACGTATTGCAGCAGCCCAATCATACAATTGCATCGTGCTTAGTTTGTCAATAACTCGGACAAACGCCCACCCAGTAGACTCTCCGGTCGTTGTGAAAAACAGTTTCCCACATATATATAATGACAGCAACTTTGCAACGTCTTCCTCGTCATTACGACTGTCCCCCTGCAACGCATCATCCAACAGTTCCTTAATTTTTTTGCAAGATATCCTCCCCACAATATCACAGCGACGCTGAATAAAATCAGACGGTGGCCTCGACCCATGAGCTAAATCTAGCTGGTCCATGCCGCACTGAATACCAAAAACAAGTCGGATATCACTTCGACGCAATGGAACGCCTTTCCCACCAATGTAGAATTTTTCATCATCGGGATTATATGTCTGCAGTATTTGGAACACCGTCTCATCGCATTTCTTATATGCATTCGGCGACAAGTTGTGTTTGCGGATGGCATTAATCATTGCCCAAAATGGTGTTCTTCGCAGTTCTCGTTCATGGCCTTCTCGCAACTTCATTTCCAACACGGTTTTGATAACACCGTTTATGTTAGAACGATACGCAAGACGCGCAGTGTCAACCACCATTTTCTTCATTACACGAACATTCTGTTTCTTCCCCTTGAATGGTATCTTCCCCTGTCTTTTCACAACAATCGGCTCTGTCGTAAAATCAGAATCGGCCACGTCACGTGCCACAGCAACACTTTTCTTCCGTGGCGACTGCCTCAAAATCACCCCTGCACAAATAAGAAACATCACTAAGAACGAAAAAAAGGCACAGTAGAACAACCACAACATGTACATTCTACGCTTTAAAACTGCCATAATCAAAAACAACAACACAACAGACACATTAACATTGACAACCCAAAATAACATCATACCCAACATCATACACAACATCGAACCAAACAGCCCGTAATTCTACAAAAAAACAAGAACATTCTACACTGTTACATTCCCATTAATTAGCAACATTGCAAAAACAGAGTCATCAACATTGTCCACCCACTACAACATCAACCCCGACATCATACCCACCCACTAAGACTACTCATAACATAAACAACACCATGCACACATACACAGTAACATTGCCAAGAATACATCATATCCTACCCAACATTATACAGAACATGATAGAGTTTCTCAACAACAAGCATATAGTTCACACCGTGACATTGACATACTCTGAAACGTCATGCAACAGGTGATATTAACATCACCCAACCTAACCTCGTGGCCCCCCTCCCCCCTTTTCCCCTACCCACAATACGAAACATCGTCGAAACCCCACACATAACATCTCAGAAACCCATACCCACAACCAATTACAAACAAAAACAACCAGAACATAAACATTAGCCACATGCCGACTCAGACTCAGTAACAACATTTCCCATTCCTCCAAAACCACAAAACCCCTTAAAAAAACAAAACAACAACTACTACATTACAACCCACAACACTGTTGCTCGTATCAAACAGAACAACTTCAAAAATCAAAAACAAACCGATCAAAAACAAACAAACCTCCACTCCTTGCTGTCATTCTCAGACGTACCCTCACGTCACACCGCCTTCCAATCCGCAGTAGACCTTATCGCGAACACAGTCCGATATTGACGTGTATGAGCCCTTCTCGCTTCAACCCCAATGTCTTCACACTGAACGTCACCACCACAACGTTGAGAAATTAATCTGTATTAGGGTTCTCGTAACGTAGTGTTATCTCGCCCCAAACAGATTCGACTTTCCGATTTCGAATGTAGATTTCCTTCTGAAAACCCCAAATCTTTCCTTCATATCAGTCCTCACCACCGCCGAATAAGGAACGACTAATGTAACAGCATACGAAGTTTCTGCCCTTTTCCGTAATTTAACATTACTATATTACCAACATTGCCCTTCAGTTTCACCGCCCAGCTCCCCAATGTATATGACGTAAATGGTCATTTCACTTACAATGGGACTGTTCGGTTTATAAGAAAAGATTTGGGACTAAACAATGTATAAGTTCATAATTTGGGATTTATTGGTGCATTACCCAAATTTAAATGGGTAAATTACACTCATATTTTTTGGGATTTCTGATAATTACGGCAACCTCTTTTGTAGTTTCAATAATTACATAAATCACCGTTACTTTTGAAACTATTATTAAGATTCATTCACCGTTAATCTTCTATTAATTTATTTAACCGAATATGATGACGTCATGCTGATGTCATGTACTATGAGTAAAAAATTCTAAGACTGCCCTTATATGTTCAAATAGTAAATTTCGCTTACATCTCCTGAGGTTTTACAAAAAAATTAATCATACATTATTTTAATCATGTTAAACAAAATTATTAAATTCTATGCAATATTTTAAAAAATTCTAAGTTGTTAAGACAACCATATATATAGCAGAATAACCAAACATTACCTTATCTAAAAAAAAAAAAAAAAAAGAGTTAATAAATTGATTATCATTAAACCTTATACTATATTAAATACAATCATTTATTTGAAAATTACGAAACAAAGTATAAAAGATGATTTATTTTTTAAAAAGACCACCAATTTTATAAATAATTATTTTGAGAAATTAGAGTTTGAATAAAAATTTAAAAATATATATAGGTATTTGATTTTTTTTTTCCGTATGAAAAATATATTTGGAGAAATTGTCTCTCTCTTTCCATTTTCTTTATTTTATTTCTTTCATTTTTCTTTCTATTTATTTTCTCATTCATTTTTTCATGTGTCACTGTTGCAAATAGTAACACCATATAATTTATTATTATTTGTTCTATTCTTTATGTTTTTTCCTCAATTTTTTTCATCATTTTTTCTCTTTCATCAATGTTAGCCAGCATAACCCAACACTACAATAAATGGCACTTTTGGCGACTAAATTTTTAGTCACCAAAAGTCAAGTTTTGGTCACCGAAGGTTTTTAGCGACTAAAAGTTTTGGTCGCTAGGTTAGTTGGTGAACATTTGTCGGGAAAGGTCATTAGTCGCCAAAAGTATTAAATTACCAACCATTTTTTTAGTCACCAAAAACATTAAAGTAAAATTAAATATAACATTTTCAGCGACTAAAACTTGTTGTCGCGAAAACTTTCAATTATTTTTAACAACTGAAATTTTAGTCGCAAAATATTTTTTTTGTTTCATCTTATTTGTTTTAGCTACTAAATATTTTAGTCGTCTACAGTTTGATTTTTTTTGGCTACTAAACTTTTAGTCGCCTAAAGTTTGATTTGTTTTTGCCTACTAAACCTTTAGTCGCCAAAAATGTTTTGTTGTTCATCTTATTTTTTTTAACTACTAAATATTTTAGTCACCTAATGTTTGATTTTTTTTCGGCTACTAAACTTTTAGTAGCCTAAAGTCTGACTTGTTTTTGCCTACTAAACCTTTAGTCGCCAAAATATTTTTGTTATTTTTTTTCAATTTTTTAGCTACTAAACATTTTAGTTACCTAAAGTCAAATTGTTTTTTGGCTACAAAACTTTTAGTCGCCAAATTTTTATTATTTTTATTTTTTTTAACTACTAACTATTCAGTCGCTAAAATATATACTTCATTTTTGCCTACGAATTGTTTAGTCACTAAAAACATGATTTTATGTTTTTTCTCCAAATTTTAATTTGTTCACAACATGTATGTATTCCGTGCAACCTGCACTATGTAAATGAACAAAACAATACATATATTATCAGTCATTCCACAATAGATTTGTATCTATTTCACTTCCAACCATCCAAAAATGAATAACTTTAAATGTTAAATTCCATACAAACCATAGTCTAACTTGTACTATATAGTCCAAACTAAAATAATAATTCCATACAAAACATAGAATCATACAAAAATCAAGCCCTCTGTATGCCAACAAAAAAAAAAATGTACTACCATGCCAAATGGCCATTTGTTGTGGTACAAATTACCACCGTAATCAATAACACAACAAAAGGTAATCTATATACCACGCCAGTAATTATCAGGTCAATGCCAAAAATTATCTATATGAGTAATACTAATCCACACAAAAGCAGAGGATGACAAAATTAGCAAGATTATACAAAAGTCTAAATTGTTCTCCATACACAAAAATGGATTATCTACAAGACCACGCCAAAAGTCATCTACAAAAAAAAAAATTGCATACATTAGTATCTAGAAATGCATGCTTCAATGTATCTATCTATTCATGTTTTTTAAAACTAATACTAATACATTAATGATAGCCTTTTGGTGATAACCTTGATCTATCCCTGTTAAAGTTTTTATTTTTTATTTTTTTTTTCAATTAATGGAAATGGAAATTAAATCATACGGCAGATAAGAAAAATTATCAATCATGCATATGCATATGCATGCATTATAATAGTCTTAGTTTATCATGCTACAATTATTCAATCACCTTTGTCTGAGTGTGTACGTGTGTGGAGTGGATATCATTGTTGTTGTTCTTCAAATTTGGTATTACATTACATGAATTTGTTCTAGCTAAAGAGTGATCAACAAAACAAGGACAAAAAAGCAAACTTTAGCAATGTACTTAGAGAACACATATAATTAATTTTGAACTCATACATCAAGACTCTATGTCCATATCTATATCAAAATCACTTTCAAGCTCATCTTCTTCGTCATTGTCACCCTCCGTTGTTAGTTCATCTTCATTATCGCAGATGAAAGCATCATCCATAACACCCTCAAGTTGTACACGCCCTTGGACTGCAAAACTTCCATTGAAATAATTTCAGCTTCAATATCATCTCGACGCAAAATCACATCATCATCAATAGGCTCAGTTGGTACAACATCAGTGGTTTCATCTTGTTGGAACACATCATTAGTTTCTAGCACATCCACTTCAGGCACATCCCAAACTCTTCGATGTTGAAACTATTCTATGACTCTCTAATTGGCACCTAATTTCGTTTCATCAACATAGAAAACTTGTTAAACTTGACTTGGTAACACAAACGAGTCATCTTTATGCCATTAACGTCTTACATCAACAATTGTCAAATGTGGTTCGATACGCAAAGTTCTGCTACCACCAGTGTTATACCATTCACATTGGAACAAAACAACCCGATGTCTAAACAAATATGTCATTTCCCAAACTAAGCAAAGGTAGTCGTAAAACTTTATTAATTGGCCTTCATGGCCCCCTTCCACTACCTATCCACTATTTTGAGTTTTACGACGGTTGTCACGGTCGATAGTATGGAATTGGACGCCATTACAAATGCATCCTGAATATGTATTCACTAAGCCATCTGGACCATTGGCTAATGACCACATCTTATTGGTTGCTTCGGATGACTTTTGGTTCTGCAATTGGTTCATCTACATAAAAAATTTAAATGCATGTTATTTTCAACATAATTTAACTTCATTTTGAACTCAACTATCAGGAATTTAGCATACCCGATCTTTGAACCATTTACGAAATTCTTTGAATTGTCTCTTTGTAATATGGCATGCACTTCCATGTTGTTGTTACAAAAAGATCTTGTGTTCCTGTACCTTGCTTTTCGTGCTCCTTTCGGATACGAATAGCCCTACAGTTCGGACTCCTGTGGTTCAAAATCTAGTTTCACAAATGCAATGTGAAATAGAGAAACACAAAAGAGTCCAAATGCGACAAACCTTTTAGAAAATTAATTTTTATCAAAAATGCCAAAAATGGACTGTATTGCCAGATTTCAAAATCGCCACCTAAATATTTTTGGAAAATTTAGGAAACCCATGACTCATGCCAAAGGCCACATGTCCGACATAACCAAAGTGTTTCGGTTCAGGAACTTAGGTATGAGAGGGGAAGGTCATGAATTGAGCACCCCACTCACTCAATCAAAGATCGACCTCTACTAATCATGATGTAATTTTTATGTACAGTAGATACTCTTGTTCTGATTATTTATGCAATCTTTACTATGTGATGCACACAAGGCAGGCTAATTCACTCACTTTGGAATGTTTTGATTTCATGTTCGTTTTGAAAATTGTTTGAATATGTGCCATTTAAAAAAGTGATCTCATATGTACATTAATCAAATTATCCCAACTTAAGCGAAAAGCCTCCATCCACAGGTATTCAAACATGTATATCAATTAAGCATTTAGCCTCATGGTAAACATGGTTGACATGGCAACATTAACATTCATGCAATATGGTAAAGTGAAAACGCTCACCTAATACTCAACCGAGGAAAGCCAAAAGGAATAAAATAGTTAGAAAGAATGCATGATCTTAATGATGCAAATGGTAATGCAACACATACAATATGCAAATAATAGGCTCGGCTACTAGCATGGCATGCGAGTCAATTCAAGACATGCGGCAAAGCACATATTTGAATAATGAATTTGAAATTGACATTGATTAGTATGATGAGCTGAACCCTTATGCATGCAAGACAAATGAATGCAAGTCATTGGAAATGCTAATTAAAGCATGATATTATACAACCATAATAAGGGGATAAATAAAAGGAAAAAAGAAATAAGGGTTAGAAGACATACACGATATTACAAGCTCGCCTTCATACAAGATGGTCCAAATGTCCAAGTGTCCAAATCAACTACTTATTACAAATCCAAATGAATAATAAATGAATAACTATCTAATTTATTACAACAATGATATTATAATAATCCATTTAAAAATAAACCAATGATCATGCACGCACTAATGACAATGTTCCTAAAAAACTTATCTGTTTGCCTCCTGGGAAATTGTTCTATTTCACCTTCAGCCACTGCTCTCTGTTTCTGTCAAAAGGATTCTGTTTACCAACATTGGAGCCTGGCCAGCCCCTAATGAGGCCCAGCTAAGCCCAATAAAATCCGACTGTGGCCTATTTTCATGCAGAAAAATATTTTTGTGCTCTGAGGTGAAAACAGAGTAGACAGAGCCTTTCTAAGCCCTATTTGTCCCTTCTGCTCTTCTCTGTCATAGGAAAACTCAAGGGAAGAACGAATTCGGTTCCGAAACCATCAATGGCAAGTTGATTGCTTGATTATTTCGAGCACGTTTGGACAAAAAGTTAATAAATGCAATAAAAGACAACCACGCCTCCCTCCTATCATAAAGTTAGCTCAAAGAGGGAGGTAGACACGCCTCAAAATTCATCAAAATATCATGAATTAATATATGAAGACTCTTGACACGATGGACTCGGCATAACGTCCGGCCGAATCCAACCAATTTTATTCATCTTCTTTAGGTCGATTTCATTGATTTTAAGCCAATTTTATTAGTCCTTTTTGACTTACCTTTCCATTCTTTAATCATTTTGTCCCAAAGTGATATTTAAGTCCACTAAATGAAGAGAAATGTCAAACGAGAAGTGATCTTTAGCATGAAAGAGAGACTATGCCTTGACGATGAACCTTCGAAGAGATTAAGCCATTTAGTATAGGAGGTCTCTTTCTCATGCCTCGAATAACAATCAATCGCTTGAAACAACTCTCAAACAAAGAAAACCAAGAAATGAGGGAGGGCACAAAAATGATTATGCAAAGGTGATTATTACAAAAGTGGGACTCTTCACATGAAAACTAGATAAAGAAGGTTATCAACTCAAATGACACGGTGTCTAAGGCCTAAACAACCGAAGTTATGAGGACTTACAACACAACAAGCAAAGTATTCAAAGCATAAACTAATTAAATGAATTAAACAACCCCTAAAACCAAAAAAACAGTGACAAAATAGCCCCCAAAACAAGTTGAAAATAATTTAAAAAGCTAGAAAAAGTAAGTAAAGATTAAAAAGAACAATGCTAGTAAGCAAGCCTAAGGAAGGGTGGCTAACCCCTCCACTTTTTACAACTTCAAATCACATATTTTATCCTCTGAAAATAGTCCAAAAATAGCCCCAAAACAGTGGCTAAAATAAGAGAAATAAGTGGGAAACACAAGGATATAAGCTTGGAATAAGGTTTAAGGAAGGGTGGTTAACCCCTCCACCCTTTGTACCTTTTAAATTACCAGTTTTAGCTCACAAAAACAATCCAAAGACAGTGTATAAAGCAAGGAAAAGAAAGGAAAAGAGAAATAAGGAAGAAGATGCAAAAGTTATACCTTTTGAAAGAGAGAATGCTTGTAGTTAAACAAACTTGATTCTAAACACCCTCAAGTTTATGAAATATGGTTTAAAACTTGAACAAGAAGCTTCAAGAACAAGCTCTAATGGTGTATGTATTGTGTATGTATTGTTCAAGAAGATTTGAAGATCAAAAGAGTAAGGAAGATGGTTTTAGCTCTCAATATCCTTTAAAGCCTTTAGGAAAATCTTCTAACCTTTAATTCTGAATGTAGGGGGTCTATTTATAGAATTTGAGCCAATTTGGTTAAAAATATCTTCAAATAAAGCCAGCCGTCCAATTCTCGCTAGTTGTTCTGGTTGGCGCTAATGAGACCGGGCCAAGCCCACAAACACACGGACGGGCCCAAAAATGAAAAGCCATGCCTAAAAAGGGACTTTGGTTTATTTTTCATTGAAACCCGGCCAGGTCCAAAAACTCTGCTTTCAAACCAGACTTCAAATGGACATATCTCCCTCATCCGGACTCGATTTTAGGTGATTCTTGAGTCTAAATTAAAGCCCCAGAAATCTACTTTCCAATGGTGGTGGCCTCACATCTAAATTCTAAGTGTACAAAGAGATATGCCTAATTTAGTGAAGGCTATTCATTTCTTTCTTAACGGTTTGTTGCTCAACATCTTCCCCAATTAGTTTTCTTGCATTCCTTACTATTTCCTTCAAATCCAAACCTATAAATAATATGTTTTTAAAGATTTTTCAAAGAGTTCACCTCCCTTCCATTTATTTCCACTTCATCCTTATTCGGTTTACCGAAAAGTATAATATTTTAAACGAAATGCGAGCCTCGGAACATCGTAGAAATATTTGGAAAAATATTTTGAAAAAGAGGGTTTTAAGGTTTAAAATAGTTTGGCCAAAATGAGGTGTAAGGTTTGGGATTAGAGCTTGAATCCAAATTTCTTCGCTGAGAATTCAAAAGATTGCACAGTGTAACTTTCATCATCTGGTGTTTGGAATAAAGCGCCCAAGTCTTAAGGGTGGTCAAAAATGGGGTATCTACAGTTGTCCCTCTTTGATTGAGCTCGAAGCCATGAAATGACGTAAGTGAATGTCAAAGCCCAAAGACAACCCATTTTGACGAGGTCGTAAAACTTGGGCAAACAAACAAAATGCAGATGTAGTTGGTTGGACCCGAGGGTTGCCTACCTATCCCGTTGTAAGGAATCAAACCAGCGTAGTTTAGGGGTAGAATGCAAAATGATACACAATGTAACGAAATAATCAAACCACAAGCAGTGCAAAACACACGAATACCATAAAGAAATGGGGATGCAAAATCAGACTACGTTTAACACATAAAAGGAGTGGGCACAGCCAAACGACGCCTAACACAGGCTAAGTGCCTATACTCTCAATATTAGCCTCAGCGCAGCATGGGTGTGTAGACACCCCATTTTTGACCGTCCTCAAGACTTGGACGTCACCGTTGGGACACTCGGTGATTATCCATGTTTGTGTTCGTTTGGAGTTCCCGGAGTTCTCAGCTCGCGCGCCTTGCCTCAGGACCTCCGAACTCGACTGTTTTGTGTTTGGTTTTACACCAAACACTTGTGTTTTGCCCTAGAGGGGCAGGGAATGCTTTGTGAGGCATCCTCACACACCACCGGCACTGGCTAGAGGCCACCGGCTGGCTGGTGTTGCCACCGGCACTATATTGTGCCGGTCGGCACTCTTTTGTGCCGGTCGGCACTGTTTTTGGCAAAATGACCATTTTGCCCTGCCGACCACTTTACAGCTGTTTTTGGAGATATTTTCAGACAGCTTTCTGGTGTTTGTTGCCCCTCCATACACGTGTATGGAGGGATGAGCCCTTGGATGACTTAGTTTGTAAGTCTTGGTTGCCTATAAAGAGAAGGCTCTTCTCTTGGCTCAAGGGTTAGAGAAAATTTTAGGGTTAGAGAAGAAAAGAGAGAAGAACCTCTGGTTTAGGGTTTGATCTTTGTATCTATTGTATCTCTCTTCTTACCTCTCATTTTTGTACACTAGGTGTTTGTGACTTACTATTGCTCACCAACACCTAGTGTTTCACCTTTCTCTTGAGACAGAGGTTCCAAGGGCTTGTTCTTAGTGTTCTTGACTGATTTGAAGCTCAAGGAACCAACAACTTCAACATTTGTGAAGAAGATCATCAAGGGTAAGAAACTTGCTTTATTTACCCCATTTTTGCATTCCATTTTTGCCTAGTTTAAAACAGTTTTTGTGCTTAGTCTATAACACATAAAAGTTCTATTTTTTTAACCCTCTTTATTGTTTATTAAGAGTGTTTTGTGGTTTGAGGAAGTTTGACCTCATTTAGGCCTTGAAAAGGGCTCATTTTAGGCCATTTTGTGAGAGATCCGGGACTTGTGTGTTTAGGCCTCTCCACCATTGAAATCTTGAGGGATTTCAGTGGTAGAGATGGTGCCATAAAGTCCTAGAAAGGGGAGGGTCACCCCCTCTCCTTGATGTCCTTGAAAAGGGCAAGTTTTGGCTTCCAAAGGAGCACCATACTTGAGTGTGTGTTGATCATGTTTGGTTTGTTTTCCATGCTTATATTGCCATGATATAACATGTCTATAAGTTGGTTTTGGTCTCCTATACATGCTTAGTATAGTTGCCTTGTAATGCCTCTTATTGCCTTAACATGTCTAGGAAGTGTGCCCCTATTTCTAGCATGTTTTAGACTTGTGTTTGTGAAGCTTGTATGCTTATTTTGCCATGGTTTAGCTCTGTCCATAGTCGTTTTGGTCGATCATGACTTATATCTTATAGCTCCTTTGCATTTGGCTTGTTAGCCTTAAGAGCATAAGAGTGTAGCATGCTTTGCTTGCTTTATTTTGGTGGTTTGGAAACCCCTAGCATGCCATTTCAGACCTCATAATATGCTTGTGTGCTTGCCTTAGTGGCCTTGTTAATGCTTTAGGAGCATGTGTTGTATGCCCTTTGTTTTGGCTTCAATGCATGCCTTTGATTTAATGACTCTTAGATGCCATCTAAGTAGCCATTTAGCTTTGTTTTGACATGCTAGAAACCTGTTTTAGGTTGATTAGTGCATGCCATGAATGTTTGTACTAGGTGTGTTTCAATGCCTCATTGGTTTGCCTTAAGCTTTAGACCATTTGCATGCTTTATTGGCATACTTTGTTGCATGATTTGGCATCATGTTTGACATGAATCTTAGAGCTTTCAGTGCATACTAGTTGTCCATGTTTGGTCTCTTTAAGTATGCATGAGAGTTGCTTTAGTATGCCTAAGTCTTGAGCCTTAACACTTGCATGTGTGTGTGTGCCTTTGGTCTCATTTTCTAGGCACTTTGGCCACTGATTTTAGGCCCATTTTGAGTTGCCTAATTCATGTCTAAGTCCACCATTTCATTGGTTTGCATGCTTGCCTTATATGCTTGTTTGCATGCTTGCATAAGTGTATCACATTGTCCACATCGCATGCCTAGTTGACATACTTAGGATTTCACCACATTGACATGCATACCAAGCCTCTTGAAGTGAGTTTGATAGAGGTTTGGTACCCCTTTTGTGCCTATGTGGTTTGCATGCATTTGAAATCAAAGTTGCATTCTTGGTTCTTCGGACCATCATGCATGGAAATGCGCGACTGGTGGTCCGGGAATCGAGGCACATGCCTCCTTGAGCCAATAACATGATAAGAGGTGTGTGTAGTGCATAAATACCTTGAATCACATTGCCATGCATTTTGTTGCCCTCTGCTGCTGTGAGTTGCAGGTTCTGCAGGTATTAAGTGCCGGCCGGCACTATTTAGTGCCGACCGGCAGCCAATCGGCAGCCGATGAGCGAATTCAGTGCCGGTGGCCTCCTCCTTCAGCCGGTGGTGCTCTGCCTCAGCCGGTGGTGATCCCCAGTGCTCTGAGAGGCACTTCTGGGACTTTGGTAATTTTCTGAGGAGGATAGCAGGGAAAACAGAGGCACACTTGCATGACAGTGCGATTCCGAGCGAATCCCGGGCGCGCCCCGCATTTGAGTCCTCTCCCCGAGGCACTTACTGCTTTAATTAGATTAATTATTTGTCTAATTAATTTAGTGGATTTGTAATATTTAATTAGCTTGCGTAGTTAATTATCTGTATTATTATTTTGGTCCCTCCGAGTGAGGGCGCAATTGTAATAAGTGTGTGTGAGTGGGTGTATGTCTTCCAATCCCCATTTCTTTCTCCCTTTTATTTACCCGCTTATGTTGGTAGATTAGGGCACATTTAAATCAGCATACCTTATGTAATGCATGTGTGCATTCATGCATTTGTTTACATGCATTCGGGCTCGGCACATCATGCAAACTGCATCGTATTTTCAATTCCAAATTGAATACGTGATAGTTGTTGCATCTCATGTGCCATGTTTAGGGTTAGCCGAGCCTACTCTAGATTACATCTCTGTGTGTGATGCATTAGCCACTTAACGTGAACTAGGTCATGCATGTTTGCTAACTAGTTTACTGTTTTTGGCACGGAGTACGATGTAAGTTTTTATGGCTTTAGCATATCGCATGCGTGTAAATGTTTACCATGACAGTATGCTTGCCATGCGGCTAAGTGCTTATATGAGATAAACTGTTTGAATGCCTGTGGGTGGAGGTTGGATTGCCTAAGTTGGAACAACTCATTGAAATCCGCATTTTAGCCTACTTGCGAGTAGCAAAAGAAAACAACACGTTTTTCGAGACAAAACGGATATGCAATGCTTATTTCCAAATTAGGCGATCTAGTCTATACTTGTTTGCTGTGCGCATAACATAGTAATTCTAGGCTAATAACCGGAATAAGAACGCATAAAGTTTTCAAAATCAGATATCATGGTTAGTAGAGGCCGGTCTTCGGACCGGGCGAAAGGGGGTGCTCATAGCTGACCTTCCCCGATCGTACCCAAGCTCCCGAGCCAAGACCACTTTGGTGATGACGGACATGTGGCCTTCGGCACCGAGTCAGGGTTTCCTAAATTTCCCATTTTAAAAATATTTAGGTGGCGACTCTGTAATCTGGCAAAGCAGTCCATGTTTGGCACTACTTTTCAAAAATCTGTTTTTCTTCAAAACGATTTGCCAGAGTTGGACTCTTTGGTTCAGATTTAGAACCGACACAAAAAAAAGGAGTCCGAACTGTAGCGCGAGGTCCCCCGCGGACGTGTCTACATGGTGCTTATATATAATAGAACCATGTTTCAACGTAACAGGGTGTAGACGTCCCGGAACGCATCCCGGGCGAGGGTGCGACTCCCCCCCCGTTCTGGTTCGATATTGGGTCACTACAGTTCAAAGGACTCAAATGTCACGGTTCTTAATCTTGAACCAAAGAGTCCAACTCTGGCAAATCGTTTTGAAGAAAAACTGATTTTTGAAAAGAAGTGCCAAACATGGACTACTTTGCCGATTCTCTGATTGACTGGAATTGCCCTCGGGCGGAGTGGGGAAAGCATCCTCCACAGCTTTTGTCACAACTGCAGATACCTGTTGCTTGTTCATTCCCCCGGCTTTCAAAGCCTCTACTGCCCACAGCAGCTGTTCGATAGGGCCGGCATCTGCCTTCATCTTATCTTTACTTCTGGTCTCGGCCTGGTTGAGGGTTTGGGTGGATATTGGTGCATCATTGCCATGGTTGGAGGCCATCTCCGGTTGACTCAGTTCAATCACAATTCGCCCCAACAGCGGGGGCTCATGAGGTACAAAGCTCCCGGCATATGGTGTGATTGGCGGTGAAGCTGACATCCCATAGGCGAGATCTGCCACAGACCTCTGGAGATCTCCTATCATCCCCATTAGTTCAAAAGTAGTAGGCTCACGAGCCAGATATAGCTGAGGGGCCCAGACCGGGTGCGCAACCGGCGATCTGGGTGGATGCGGCATATCAACAGTAGTTTCGCTGTGTAGGGTGATCCCTTGATCCAATGCAGCCGCCATGACCACAATCTCTTCTGAATTCTGCGTCATGTTCAGTCCTACCCCAGCAAGGAGAAGACGCTAGCTGTTCTGGATCGACCCTCTGAATCTCTGAACTGAAACGGAAAACAAGCAGTTTTTCAGCCCCAAACAGATCGAACACGGGTGTAGCCGAGCAACTGCACTCTACTACTGATCACTGTTCCCCAGAATCACTGTTCAAAACTGAACTGACACTCGCTGACATAACTGATTCTCGACAACACTGATACTAGTGCCCTCAGGCCTGATGCTCAAACTTTGCAAACTGATATATGCGTTCCCCTGCAGAGATACACTCTAAAAGCATATAGCAAGTAATGAGAGCCAATACACCCCTATGTTGGGGTAGGGTTTCCCTGTCCTATTTTGTCAGGAGCTAGGGCTTCACTACGCACGCAGCGGTTTCAAACAACCTATCATCGGGTAAGCAACCTGTCCTAGTTTGGAATGGTCACTATGGATCCGAATATGCACTAGGTCGAATGGTCAAAAAGGGTGCCCCGGTAAAACCGGCGTTTGTGTTCCCATACTGGCAGAGCCCGCAACCGGTCAGCCTTATGGTCATGCCTTGACAAGACAAGCCTCCAGCAAACCGCTCAGAAATAGCAGATGGCCAACACGGTGTCCTAGGCGCACCAATGCACATGCAATGCAAAGAGACACATAAATGTAGTCAAAACAGGATATCGCGAGTTCGAGTCAAGCTCTCTAAAATTCCCCAGCGGAGTCGCCAGAAACTGTAGACGTCCTCGAACGCATCCCGGGCGAGGGTGCGACTCCCCCCCCCCCCCGCGTTCTGGTTCGATATTGGGTCACTATAGTTCAAAGGACTCAAATGTCACGGTTCTTAATCTTGAACCAAAGAGTCCAACTCTGGCAAATCGTTTTGAAGAAAAACTGATTTTTGAAAAGAAGTGCCAAACATGGACTGCTTTGCCAGATTACAGAGTCGCCACCTAAATATTTTAAAATGAGGAAATTTAGGAAACCCTGACTCGGTGCCGAAGGCCACATGTCTGTCATCACCAAAGTGGTCTTGGCTCGGGAGCTTGGGTACGATCGGGGAAGGTCAGCTATGAGCACCCCCTTTCGCCCGGTCCGTAGACCGGCCTCTACTAACCGTGATATCCGTTTTTGAAAACGTTATGCGTTCTTATTCCAATTATTAGCCTAGAATTACTATGTTATGCGCACAGCAAACAAGTATAGACTAGATTGCCTAATTTGGAAATAAACATTGCATATCCGTTTGTTTGGAAAACGCTTCGGAATTTGCTACTCGCAAGTAGGCTAAAATACGGATTTCAACGAGTTTTCCCAACTCAAGCAATCCAACCTCCACCCACAGGCATTCAAACAGTTTATCTCACATAAGCACTTAGCCGCATGGTAAGCATACTGTCATGGCAACACTCACACGCATGTGGTATGCTAAAGCATGAAAATACTTACATCGTACTCCGTGCCAAAAACAATAAACTAGTTAGCGAACATGCATGGCCTAGCTCATGTCAGAATGACTAATGCATCACAAGCAAGGATGCAATTTAGAGTAGGCTCGGCTAACCCTAAGCATGGCATGTGAGATGTAATCAAATAACACGTATTCAATTTGGTTTTAAAAATACAATGCAGCTTATATGATGTACCGGGCCCGGTGCATGTAAACAAGTGCATGGATGCACGCATGCATAGCATAAGGTATGCTAAAATAAACGTGCCCTAATCTACCATCAAAGCAGGTAAATAAAAGGGAGAAAGAAGTGGGGGTTGGAAGACATGCACACACTCACACACGCTTATTACAGATTTGCCCTTGCTCGGAGGGACCAAAAGAATAATACAGATAATTAACTACGCAAGCTAATTAAAATGTTACAGACTCATTAAATTAACCAAATGAAATTAATTAATCTAATTAAAGCAGTAAACCGCCTCGAGATGAGGGCCGGATGCAACGCATGCTCAGGACTTGCTCGGAATTGCACTGCCATGCTTAGATTGCCTCTGTTGTCCCTCCTCTACTCCTCTGAAAACTGCCAAAGTCTCAGGGATGCCTTTCTGAACACTGGGGATCATCACCGGCTGAACAGAACTTCCATCGGCAGTGAATTGAGATCACCGGCACTGAATTCATCCACCGGCCATCTATTGACTGCCGGTCGGCACTGAATGTCTGCAGAACCTGCAACTCACAGCAGCAGAGGGCAAAAACTTGCATGGCAATGCAATTCAAGCAATTTATGCATCAAACACATTCCTTATCATGTTGATGACTCAAAGGAAGATGTGCTTCGGTTCTCGGACCACCAATCACGCATTTCCATGCATGATGGCCCGAGGAACCAAGTATGCAACTTTAATTTCAAATGCATGGAAACCAAATAAACATAAAAGGGTGCCAAACCTCCATCATGCTCATCTCAAGAGGCCAAGCATGCGCATTGATGTAACGCAATCCTAAACATGTTAGCTAACATGCAACATGGACAATGCAAGGCACTTATGTAAGCATACAAGCAAACATATAAGGCAAACATGCAAACCAAATAAAAGGTGGACTTAAACATGATCTAGGCAACTCTAACTAGGCCTAAAATCAGTAGCCAAAATGCTAAGTATGAGAGCTAAGCACACATGCACACATACACATGTTAAGGCACACAACTTAGGCATTAAACAAACCACTCTCAAGCACACTTGAAAGGAGATAACATGGACGATTAGCATGCAACATGAGCTCTAAAATCATGCTAAAGTGTGGTGCTAAACCAACTCAAAATAGACCAAACAAAGCATGCAAATGGTCCAAGACTTAAAGCAAGTCAATGAGGCATTGAACTATACTTATGCAAGATAATTATGGCATGCATTAAACAACTAAAAACAGGTTTTTAGCGTATTAAAACAAAGCCAAAAGGCTACTTAGATGGCATCTAAGAGGCTTGAAACCAAAGGCATGCACAATGACCAAGACATGGAGCATTCAATACATGCTTTTAAAGCATTAAAGAGGCAACTAAGGCAAGCATACAAGCACACCAAAGGGACTGAAATGACATGTTAGATGGTTCCAAACCATCAAAATGAGGTAAGCAACACATGCTACACATGCATGCTCAAAGGCTAGCAAGCCTAAAATGCAAAGGGGCTATATAATGCATGCCAAGATCAACCCAAATGACTATGGACAGAGCTAAAACATGTCAAAATAAGCACAAAACATTCACAAATCTAAGCCTAAAGCATGTTCAAATTAGGGCTAACAACCTAAGGCATGTTAAGGCAATACAAGGCATTACATGGCAACTATGCTAAGCATGCATAAGGGACCAAAACCAACACATAGCAATGTTAAATCATGATATCCTAAGCATGAATAACAGTCCATACATGCTCAACACACACTCAAGCACAATGCTCCCTCAAGAGGCAAAACTTGCCCTTTTCAAGGACATCAAGGAGAGGGGGTGACCCTCTCCTTCTTGGGACTTCAAGGCATCATCTATACCACTGAAATCCCTCAAGATTTCAGTGGTAAAGAGACCCAAACACCAAAATCCCGGATCTCACACAAAATGGCCTAAAACAAGGGCCTTTCAAGGCCTAAGGGTGGCCAAACTTCCCCAAAGCACAAAGCACCCTTAATGAACTATCAAGAGGACTAAAAAATAGAACTTTTTTGTATTAAACACTAAGCACAAAAACAGTTCTAAACTATGTAAAAATGGAGTGCAAAAATGGGGTAAAAAGGGGTAGTTTCTCACCCTTGTTGACCACCTTCACAAATGTTGATTTTGTTGCTTCCTTGAGCTCAAATCCAGCCAAGAACCTCAAGAACAAGCTCTGGCCCTTGAAGAAACCAAGAAAAAGTGAAAGACTAGGTGTTTGTGTGCAATAGTAAGACACAAAGCACCTAGAACACACACAAAGGAGATATAGAGATAGGATATGAATGGAACTCAAACCCTAAAACCAGAGCTTGCTCTGAGTTGTTTTCTCTCCCAAAAGCCAACCCTAAAGCCAAGGGGGGGAGGCCTCTTCTTATAGAAGAGGCAAACTTGTAATGCTTACAAGTTAAGCAACCAAGAGGGGCATCCCTCCATACACGTGTATGGAGGGGAAGCCAAAGCCATACAGCTGTCTGAAAATATCTCCAAAAGCAGCTGAACAGTAGTCGGCAGGGCAAAATTGTCATTTTGACAAAATTGACTGCCGGCCGGCACAAAAGAGTGCCGACCGGCACAATATAGTGCCGATGGAAACAACAACCAGCCGGTGGCCTCTAGCCACTGCCGGTGGTGTGTGGGGATACCTCAAAAGGCACTCCCTGCCCCTCCAAGGCAGAACACAAGTGTTTGGTGCAAAACCAGACACAAAATGGTCGAGTTCGGAGATCCTGAGGCAAGGCGCGTAGCCGAGGACTCCGGGAACTCCAAACGAACACAAACATGGATAATCACCGAGTGTTCAAACGGTGACGTCCAAGTCTTGAGGACGGTCAAAAATGGGGTGTCTACAGTTGCCCCTCTTTGATAGAACTCGGAAGTCATAACAAATGACGGGAGTGAATGTCAAAGCCTAGAGACGACCCATTTTTGACAAGGCCGAAGACTTGGACAAACATGCAAGACAAACAAGGTATGCGCCCGAAGGCAGGGGCAAAATGCAAGACAAATGCAGGAAGCCGAGCATAACTTATGATCATGCAAAGAAAGCTGTAACGAAGCACGCATGCAACAGTTTTAAGCGAGATACGCCAAACTACACTACAATGCAGAAAAGGGTGTAAGAGAATTATGCAATCCTCAATACGTCTCACTCGGGAGATACAATACCTGTGCGGCTCGTCCGGTTGCACCGGCCTCGAATGAACCGTACATACAATATCGTGCCTGCAAAGAAAGCAAACTTAGCAGGTACAATATTGTTAGCAACGTGCATGTCATGCAAAATGAATGCAATATGAGATACAATATATACAAAACAATGTATAAACAATGCAAATGATATGCAATACAATTGAAACTATGCAAACTAAATGCGGAGCAATTGAATCATGACTCAATCATGAGCGGTTCAAAACCACACAAATGTCAAATAGATTGATGGAGGTAACAAGTCCGTCTACCATAGAACGATGTCTGAACTATGAGTGATGCAGACGGACACAAGAACAAGTATTGGGTGGAATGACATAAGTGGGGTAATGACCCGCTGAGGAAAGAACAATGATCCTAATGCCGGATGCAACAATTACACTACAATGTAATAGAAATGGATAAATGATACAATGGATATGGCACGCGGGCCAAACCAAGTCTTGCCTAGGAAAGGCATGTACACGTACAAGCCATGTCTAACATAGGAAAGGTGCCGCAACCCTCAAACCAACATACCAACGTGGAATAGGCGCGTACACATGCAGAACTGTGCTTCAACGTGAAAAGTATGAGCACATACCAGACCAAGCTCAACAAGGAAAGGCGCAAGCCATGGATGGAAGGTGATGCAGTGGATGCATGCAACTAAAATGCAATATGCAATGGAATGGATATTTACAATGGATAAATGATGCAAGTGATGCGATCTGCTAGGGAAAATGCAATGGGTAAGTGAAGACGAAACATGCGCATCGACGCAAGTGAAGAATGCACGACGGTGCGGGTGGAAGCGAAACGTGCGCGTCAACGCACGTGAAGAATGCACGACAGTGCGGGTGGAAGCGGTACGTGCGCGTCAACGCATGTGAAGAATGCACAACAATGCGGGTGGATAATGCGGTGAGTGCATGCGAACTATAATGCAATCTAGATGGGTGTTTACAAAAAATAAATGCATGATATGCACTATATTACAATGGAATGCATGACACATGCATGTGTTGTGTTTTTTTTTTTTGAAATGCATGACATATGCAGTATATACAAATGATGCATGACATCTGCATGTGAAGGTTTCGCACCTTCCAAGGATTTAAGGTCTCCTAGACCGTGCGTGTTTAAGGTCTCGCCAGACCTGGTTTGGGGCAATGCATGAATTGAGATGCGATGCACAAGACAGCGAGGTGCGCGAAATAGCGCGATGAAATGCATGCCAAATGCAATGAGGTGCATCTTAATGCACCGAAGGTCTTGCGCCTCCCGAGGATTTAAGGTCTCCTAGACCGTGCGTGTTTAAGGTCTCGCCAGACCGTGCGTGTTTAAGGTCTCACCAGACCCGTTTGGGAGCAAAGAGATGCGCAAAATAGCGCGATGAAGTACCAAAATGGGATGCAAGATGAGGCACGCATACCTCATGGATGCAAAATGCAAAATGAAATGCAAATGAAATGCAAAGTGAGGCACGTGTACCTCAAGATGCAAAATGCAAAATGAAATGCAAATGAAATGCAAAGTGAGGCACGCGTACCTCAAGATGCAAAACGCAAAATGAACATGAGGCACGCATACCTCATTAGACAGAAAATGAAATGCAAAACGAAGCACACGTACCTCGAGATGCGATGAAATGCAAAACGAAATGCAAAACGAAGCACGCGTACCTCGAGATGCAATGAGATGCAAAATGAAATGCAAAACGAAATACAAAATGAAGCACGCGTATCTCGAGATGCAATGAAATGTAAAATGAAATGCAAAACGAGGCACGCGTACCTCGAGATGCAATGAGATGTAAAATGAAATGCAAAACGAGGCACGCGTACCTCGAGATGCAATGAAATGTAAAATGAAATGCAAAACGAGGCACGCGTACCTCGAGATGCAATGAGATGTAAAATGAAATGCAAAACGAGGCACGCGTACCTCGAGATGCAATGAGATGTAAAATGAAATGCAAAACGAGGCACGCGTACCTCGAGATGCAATAAAATGTAAAATGAAATGCAAAACGAGGCACGCGTACCTCGAGATGCAATGAAATGTAAAATGAAATGCAAATGAAATGCAAAACGAAGCACGCGTACCTCGAGATGCAATGAAATGTAAAATGAAATGCAAATGAAATGCAAAGTGAGGCACGCGTACCTCAAGATGCAAAACGTAAAATGAACATGAGGCACGCATACCTCAAGATGCAAAACGCAAAATGAACATGAGGCACGCATACCTCATTTAGACGGAAAATGAAATACAAGTATGACACGCATGCCACACGAAAATGCAAACGGTGCAAGTCGCAAGGGACGTGCGAGACGGCGCGATGCGACGCGCCGGACAATGTGATGCATGCGTGCAACGCACAGGGGCGACTTTTGAACTTTATAAAAGACAAAAGGATACAAAAGGATACAATCTTTGCTTGAATTCGGGTGCCACGCACAGAAGACACGGTCCGAGGTCAAAACGGAGGCCGGTTGAGCATCGGGGATTCACTTTCTTGCACTTTCTTGAGCTATGAAGACCCAAAACTACTCATATGGCCTAAACAAGGCCTTGGGAACACCACCGGCTGGACTAGGTGGCCACCGGCTGGCCATCGGCTGCATAAAAGTTCCACCGGCACAATATTGTGCCGACCGGCACATAATAGTGCCGATCGGCCAAAAGTTGCTGATCGGGGACAGATTCGACTTTCGCCTCGGGTCTTTTAAAATAGGGTTTCTAAACCCTATTTTCTTATTTCATTTCCGCCGAAAACAAGCTCTCTCTCTCTCTAGAGTCTCTTTCTCTCCTCACTTGCTCGTTTCTTTGCGTTTTCGCGCCATTTTCGTCGTCCGATTCGCGAAGTTCATCGCGTTTCGCACATTTTTGACCGATCAAATCTTTGTTTCGGTGCATCCTTTGCCATTTCCCCTTTTTTGGGACTTGTTCCCCTCGATTTTCTCTTCATTTTGGTGCCTTTTCACATTCCGACCCTTCCGGCCATTTTTCATCCCCCCGGGGTTGACTTTTGGTTGACCCTTCACATTCCGAGCCTATTTTCATTCCCCGACCATTTTTCCCATCATTCTTGACATGGCCGACGACGTTCCACGCGTCGGGACTCCCCCGGATCACGAGATGGATCTCGGGGTCGAGCTCCTCCCGTTGAGCGAGCGTCCTTTCGACCCGGCGACCTACCGCCCGGCGATCAACGTCCTACCTCCGGATGGTCTTCGCCATTTCCGCGGCTTTGACCGAGCGCTGGACCCGGAGCTTCTCCTGCGCGAGCCGACCTCTCACCTATCCTTCGGCGCTTCCGAGGTAACATTTTTTTCTCCGTTTTACTTTCTGCAATGTAGAACTGTTAACTGCCATAGCTGAATCTGTTCTTTAACTGCTTAGCTCTGATATGCTGTACACTGTAGTTGATCGCAATCATACTTGCAACTGATATCTGTTTAAGATGGACACATGCACACACACTGCACTAGCCTTAACCACCCAAACACACGGCACACCCTGTACTTTACTGCGAGCTCACCGACACCCGGTACTTATTTGAATCTGAAAACATGTTGTATGCTGCATTTACACTGAACCACACAAAACACGCTGACACATCATACGTTGTAGTTCACCTACTAGCACACTATAACCTGATATCTGCTTGAATCTAAAAAATGTGCACACATGCACCGTATCTGTATGCTGATCCTCACAAACACACTGACGCATCACAAGCCGTAGTCCACCGTAGTACACTAAAACCTGATATCTGCTTGGATCTGAAAAATGTGCACACGTGCACCATGTTTACATTGCACTTACTCAAAACACGCTGACGCATCAAACACTGTAGTCCACCGTAGGCGCACCGGCACCCGGTATCTGTTTGAATCTGAAAAACTTGCACGCATGCTAGATTTGTACTGAACCACTGTTTCTTCAAAATTGTACATTTCATATTGCTTTGCTGCTATTTGTTTGAAAACAGGGAGACTCTCATACCATCCGCGGGTATGGGAACGTCACGGCTCGAGATTGGTACGCGGAGCTTCCCGAGGCGGTCCGCCGCATCGTAGACCAGGCCGGCTTCGGCGCTTTCTGCAGGGGTCTGACCCGGCTTACTGCCTGCAGGCCTCTTCTAGCTGCCCTGGCAGAGAGGTGGTGGGACACCACCGATTCGTTCCACCTATCCGTGGTGGGAGACATGACGATGACTCCCCACGACTTCTCGATGTTCACAGGCATCGGGGTGGGGGGTGATCCGATCCCCTTTGACACCGATATGGACGAGTGGATCGCCGCTCAGATCCATTTACTTGGCGAGGTGCCACCTCTTGCTCGTCCAGGCTTTGTCCGCTACTCCTGGTTCGAGGTGCAGTTCAGAGTGCAGCCTGCGTTGGTGGCGGCGGCTCCGATGACCGAGGCGGCCGTAGAGCAGTACGCACGCGGCTTTTTGATGTTTTTGCTAGGGACCACCCTCTTCGCCGACCGGGCGAACACCGTGCCTCTCTGCCTACTCAGCGCACTGGTGGACGTCCGACACATCTTGCATTATGACTGGGGTGGCGCCGCTCTGGCCACTCTTTACGGGTACATGAGCTCGGTCTCCCGTGGCAGCGGGCAGTTGCTCGGAGGCTACTGGCGGGCTTGGGAGGTATGTCTTCTCCTCTGCTTTACATTTCTGCTCTATATTTTCTGTATTTTGCACACTGCACACACATACTCTGCTTTACACTGATTGCACACTGCTCACACTGTACATTCTGCAAAATACACTACACAACACACGGCTTTGTTATTTCTGCTTTATTTTGTATTTCTGCTTTATCTTGTAATCATACTGACATCTGTCTTGCAGTTGTGGGTCTATGCCTACTTTCCCAGGCTGGAGCCAGTGCCGGAGACGGAGACTCCTCTAGTCATCCCTTCTCACGTCGCTATGACGGGAGGTGCACACGGCGGCCCCGTGAGACATTCAGCTTTTTCCGCCGCTACTTTGACACCATCACTCCCGCCGAGGTATGTTTTACTTGCAGTTCATTTAAGCTTTGTCTTGCACTGTATTTTTCGGTAACAGTAGATAACCAACCGTATTTCAAATCCAGATTACCTGGCGGCCATGGGCCGCAGTGCCAGCGGCGATCCAGGATCGGTTTGCCGGTGCTGAGGAGACCTCGCGTTACCGGATTTTGCTGGAGGGCCCGGTCTGTCGGGCTTGGTACCTAGGCGAGCGCTTCTTGCGTCAGACCCTAGGGTTACCAGAGCAGATAGTCCCGGTTCACCCTCCTGAGCATATGAGGGACACCGAGCGCTTCACTGCTGAGCAGATGGCAGACTACACCCTTGGCTGGGAGGCGAGTGGCTACAGAGGCGAGGGAGATTACCCAGAGTACGTCCGGACCTTCATCATGCAGCCTCTGAGCGGTGGTCGCCGAGCTGAGAGAGAAAGACCTGCGGCGCCAGCGGCTGGAGCAAGAGCTGGAGGAGGAGCGCCGAGGAGGGCTCGAGTCCGCGGCAGGGGCGGAGTTCAGAGAGGACGAGGGACCTGTTGGCCTACTCTGCCCTCTTCATTGACTTTCTGAGGGCAGGGTGGGGCGACCTATCAGATCCCCTTCGCCCCTCCACCGGCTGATCATGAGTTTGTCGGTATCCCCGACTTGCCTCCGGTATGTATTACTGCATTTCTGTACAGTCATTTCATTTCAGTTTATTTGATGTTCCACAGAATATTGATGTATCCTATACTTTTGCAGGCGTCTTCCGAGTACACCCGGTAGTTACTGGAGATGAATGCCTCCATGACGGGGATGCTGTAGCGGACCTTTGACCTCTTAGCCCTCTACAGCATTCCGGTATGTCTTTTCTGACCACAGCTCTAAACCATACTCAAATTGCTTTACATAATCTGATGTACAATATCTGATGAACTGCTCACGGTATCTGATACACTGCACTCATACACTACATTCTGCACTAATTTACTGCTCACGGCACCCATACACTGTACTCATACACTGCATTCTGCATTGATTAACTGCTCACGGCATGTACTGTACTCATACACTGCATTCTGCACTGATTAACTGCTCACGGCATTCTGATGTATTTGCCTTTTGTACTTTTCAGCCTCCCTTCCAGATTCCCCCAGTAGGTGGTGCTCCAGCTGGACCTCCCGTTTCTACCCGGGATGGCAGAGTATTCCCCCCCACCAAAGGGGGGCGCACTTACGTCGGGAGCAGCTCACAGGCTCCAGTTCCAGATGATGAGTCTGAGGCAGAGACGGAGGCGGAGGCGGGGTCGTCAGAGGAGGAGGCCGGGGACAGCTCGGGCTCAGACTCAGACAGCGATGCTCCTGATGATGCTCCTGGGCTTCTGCCCAGGAAGAGGGCGAGGACGGATCCTTAGGCGCGAGGCCATTGATGATGCTGATGACCCAGACTTTGCTATTTCTTTTATTTCTTTTCTTGTACTTTTCTCTTTTGTTGGTAGATAGAGTACTTTGTACTGCCGCAGGCAGGTTTTTGTTTTCCTCAAACTTTGTACTTGAAAGAGATGATATGAAACAAACTTTTTGTCTGAAAAAGTGTTACATTTGTATATATCTGCATATTTCATACTTTGCACTGCATTGCATCATGTTACACCTCAAATGTAAATGAAAATGATTTGTTGTCTGACAATTGAACACTTGCACTGCAATAATCAGATAACCAACCAACCAACTAAACAGCAACACACCACATACGCATCACTGCTTAAAACTGGACACACAGCCCACACTCCACTGGGGATTGATCTACGTACAACCCATAACACAGCGTTCGGTTCATTCTGCCTGCAGCAAACCCTGAACAAACAGCCTAATCTGACAAGACGGACCCCGAGAGCTGGAACAGTTGAAGTTGAAACACACTTGGATGTCCCAATTTTTTTTTCTTTTCTCCTTCTCTTGCTTCGCATAGATGTAGAGAACGGCACAGCATTCTGAGCAAAAACGATTGACTTTGGAGAAAGGGTTTCACAACCGGGGTGTCGAGCCTACCACAGGACATGGCGAGACAGACTCAAACAAAGAAACAAAGGCACACGACCTGACATAACGAGACATGCCCGGAAAAGACTCGAAGCCAAAAGCAAGACCGACAAATCAAAAGACACGACACACGGACGTGTTTACAAAAGGCCTCAGATCTCGAGGAGCCAGTTCCTCTGGGTATTATTCCCACCCTTTCTGATTTGTGATACTCACATCACTCGGCCCTCAGGCTCGGTTTTTCTCACAAAACCCTTTTTGCTCACTTTTTCTCTCAACTTACACCTCTCTATTCTTTATTCTCTCATTTTTCATCCCTCCCCAGAGTGGTTGACGGATAAGTGAGAGGTTGCGGGTTCACGCCCGATTCAGCTACCTCGCAGCCATCTCTTCTGGTAGATAAGGTGCCTCTCGGGCAAGTGTGTTGGCAGGGGAAGGACAGAAGATCTGACTCAACTGTGCCCCTAGTTCGTCACTTTGACCATTTTTTGTTTCCTTCCTAAAACAGTTTTGACCAAAAGTGAGGGTCGGATTAACACACTTGTTCAGTTTTTGATTTGAAAATCATGCCAATCAGGCCTTGAGCACTGAAAATTCTCCTTTTCGGGTCCAAGAAAATGGTCCAATTTTGGAAAATGAAATAGTTTTCAAGAAAATAGTCAACCTCAGTAAAAATTTTCAAAAACTATTTTTGGCAAACAGTCAATGCTCAAACGAGCAGGAACTCACCCTCGAGGTGCGCAACCTCGGATCGGAGGCAATGGAAAATTGCCCCTTGCTTGAAGGAGGGGCAAGGCAACGGAAAGTTGCCCCTAGTTTGGACGGCAACTCAGGGCAACTTATGACACTGTGTGGCAACGGAAAGTTGCCCCTTGTTTGGATGATGCCGCAGCATGCTGTAAGTCAGCCCTTGTTGATGACGATCGGACCCTCAGACGCGGAGGAGACGAAGACGGTTTGAGCCAATATATGGACACAGTCGCCTGGAAGGTGTTGGTGGTTTGGCTTCAAGAGGAAGTTGGTCACGTACTTCCAGGTTGCTGCAATCGAGACATTGGATTCGGAGGAGGCAAAAGTAATCAAAACCATGACATGGACTGAGACGCTATGGAAGCGTTGGGGGCTGGACTTCGGGATGAAGTTGCCTACGTATCCCAAACATGGGAATCAAGCCTTACGTAGTTCCGGTTAAGGTACACTCGGGTATTTTAACCTTCACTTTTTAGGCTCTAATTTTTGCCAAGGCGCCTGTTGCAGGTTTTCGACCTTGTGAGCTACGTTTTCTTTTCTTTTCAATTTTTTTGATTTTTCATTTCTTTTCCTTTTTTTCTGCATTTTTTCTTTTTTCTTCTGCATTTTTTGTATTTTGTATTTTTTTGCTTTCTTTTCTTTTCTTTGCTCTAACTTTTGCCTGTGTCGCCCTTCAGGGTTTTCGGCCCAGCGAGCCTCTCAAAGGGTAAAAGTATAGCTAGTCCATGCCAAATGGTTTTGAGATTGACACCTCTCTATGTCCTGGAGAGTGACTGTCGTGTTGATTTGCAGAAAAGTCCATCATGGCTACTCCATGAGCCTTGCCTGGTGGGATCTGACCTTTTTGATCCGACTTTGATGCCTCTTGCTCGAGGGCTACTTCAAATTGGGCCACACGGGCATTACACGGCGGCTGACTGCTTGAATATTCTGAACGGATTCCAGGTTCAGAACAGATAGATTGAACCTTGAGGCTGAGAGCGATCCTAGGCTGCACAATCTCAAGAGCGATTCCACACAGGTCTTCACAGGACTGCGCAAAATATTTTGTTTTTGAAAGTTTTTTAAGGAAACGACACATCGCCTGCGCTAAAGATAGTGTGGAACCAGTCTGGATCAAGCCAGGGTCCTTCTCAGTACTCACGCTGACAAGCATGATTTCATTCATTAAAAGCTCAACGTGCTTCTCTTTCTCTCAATTTTGATCAAAGTTTTGCGAAAACCCGAGGAATTCCTTCCTCTTCGTTTTTATCACCGCAGTGTACGAAAAGAAAAAAAAAGGGGTTGAAAAACTTAGGTCACTCCAACGAGTTCAAGGCACAAGAGTGTAGGCAGAACGTACTGTCGTTCCATTCACATCTTCCGGCACAATTAGCTCAAACTGAAAGCAAGCACGAAAACGGGATAGCCGCAGCTGTTTCATTCCAAAACCCTGATTGCAACCGGCTCCTTAACTGAGACAGACTCAAAGGGAAAACAAAACAGGTAATTACAAGGTAAAGCGGTGCTCGAGGCAACAACCCCGGAATTACCTGGTATTCTATACAAAAGGGACTGACTCATTACAACAGGACAGACCCTGTAAGCAAAAAGACTGACTCAATACAGAGAGACAGACTCAAAACAAAACAAAAGACTGACTCGACACCTAAGTCAAGATTTACAAAACTAGCATTGGTCGATGCTAAAAAATGTGTGCCAAATGCTACATCCAAAAATGCTCCAAACACTGCCCGCAGGCGGTTCACCTTCTAATTACATACTTGCGGTATCTGTGTCCTCGGTATCTGTGTCCTCACAATCCAAGAACTCTGCAGTGACCGATTTGGCCGAGGTAGGCGGGAGGATAACCTTGTTGTCAATCAAATCCTGTACCTCATGACGGAGGCGGAAGCAATTATCAGTAGCATGACCAGTCTGCTGATGGTACGCACAGTACTGAGTGGCATCATGGCCTGCTGGAAGGGGTTTGGGGAGCGGCCTAGGATCGAGGGGTGCAAGATGCCCCTTTTTGGCCAAAATCAGAAGTGCCCTAGACAAAGGCATGTAGAGAGGATGGAAGACCCTGCACCCTCGGGGCAGGTACTTTGGAACCTGAGCACTCTTGCTAGATGAACTAGCGAACGGGTCAGCGGGTGCGGCTTTGGATTTCTGATTCTTTCCGGATGCAAGGCTGGGAGCGGGAAGGACTGTTTTGGCATAACGGGGCCTATCCCGATTCTCTGATTGACTGGAATTGCCCTCGGGCGGAGTGGGGAAAGCATCCTCCACAGCTTTTGTCACAACTGCAGATACCTGTTGCTTGTTCATTCCCCCGGCTTTCAAAGCCTCTACTGCCCACAGCAGCTGTTCGATAGGGCCGGCATCTGCCTTCATTTTATCTTTACTTCTGGTCTCGGCCTGGTTGAGGGTTTGGGTGGATATTGGTGCATCATTGCCATGGTTGGAGGCCATCTCCGGTTGACTCAGTTCAATCACAATTCGCCCCAACAGCGGGGGCTCATGAGGTACAAAGCTCCCGGCATATGGTGTGATTGGCGGTGAAGCTGACATCCCATAGGCGAGATCTGCCACAGACCTCTGGAGATCTCCTATCATCCCCATTAGTTCAAAAGTAGTAGGCTCACGAGCCTGATATAGCTGAGGGGCCCAGACCGGGTGCGCAACCGGCGATCTGGGTGGATGCGGCATATCAACAGTAGTTTCGCTGTGTAGGGTGATCCCTTGATCCAATGCAGCCGCCATGACCACAATCTCTTCTGAATTCTGCGTCATGTTCAGTCCTACCCCAGCAAGGAGAAGACGCTAGCTGTTCTGGATCGACCCTCTGAATCTCTGAACTGAAACGGAAAACAAGCAGTTTTTCAGCCCCAAACAGATCGAACACGGGTGTAGCCGAGCAACTGCACTCTACTACAGATCACTGTTCCCCAGAATCACTGTTCAAAACTGAACTGACACTCGCTGACATAACTGATTCTCGACAACACTGATACTAGTGCCCTCAGGCCTGATGCTCAAACTTTACAAACTGATATATGCGTTCCCCTGCAGAGATACACTCTAAAAGCATATAGCAAGTAAATGAGAGCCAATACACCCCTATGTTGGGGTAGGGTTTCCCTGTCCTATTTTGTCAGGAGCTAGGGCTTCACTACGCACGCAGCGGTTTCAAACAACCTATCATCGGGTAAGCAACCTGTCCTAGTTTGGAATGGTCACTATGGATCCGAATATGCACTAGGTCGAATGGTCAAAAAGGGTGCCCCGGTAAAACCGGCGTTTGTGTTCCCATACTGGCAGAGCCCGCAACCGGTCAGCCTTATGGTCATGCCTTGACAAGACAAGCCTCCAGCAAACCGCTCAGAAATAGCAGATGGCCAACACGGTGTCCTAGGCGCACCAATGCACATGCAATGCAAAGAGACACATAAATGTAGTCAAAACAGGATATCGCGAGTTCGAGTCAAGCTCTCTAAAATTCCCCAGCGGAGTCGCCAGAAACTGTAGACGTCCCCGAACGCATCCCGGGCGAGGGTGCGACTCCCCCCCCCCCCCCCCCCGCGTTCTGGTTCGATATTGGGTCACTATAGTTCAAAGGACTCAAATGTCACGGTTCTTAATCTTGAACCAAAGAGTCCAACTCTGGCAAATCGTTTTGAAGAAAAACTGATTTTTGAAAAGAAGTGCCAAACATGGACTGCTTTGCCAGATTACAGAGTCGCCACCTAAATATTTTAAAATGGGGAAATTTAGGAAACCCTGACTCGGTGCCGAAGGCCACATGTCCGTCATCACCAAAGTGGTCTTGGCTCGGGAGCTTGGGTACGATCGGGGAAGGTCAGCTATGAGCACCCCCTTTCGCCCGGTCCGTAGACCGGCCTCTACTAACCGTGATATCCGTTTTTGAAAACGTTATGCGTTCTTATTCCAATTATTAGCCTAGAATTACTATGTTATGCGCACAGCAAACAAGTATAGACTAGATTGCCTAATTTGGAAATAAACATTGCATATCCGTTTGTTTGGAAAACGCTTCGGAATTTGCTACTCGCAAGTAGGCTAAAATACGGATTTCAACGAGTTTTCCCAACTCAAGCAATCCAACCTCCACCCACAGGCATTCAAACAGTTTATCTCACATAAGCACTTAGCCGCATGGTAAGCATACTGTCATGGCAACACTCACACGCATGTGGTATGCTAAAGCATGAAAATACTTACATCGTACTCCGTGCCAAAAACAATAAACTAGTTAGCGAACATGCATGGCCTAGCTCATGTCAGAATGACTAATGCATCACAAGCAAGGATGCAATTTAGAGTAGGCTCGGCTAACCCTAAGCATGGCATGTGAGATGTAATCAAATAACACGTATTCAATTTGGTTTTAAAAATACAATGCAGCTTATATGATGTACCGGGCCCGGTGCATGTAAACAAGTGCATGGATGCACGCATGCATAGCATAAGGTATGCTAAAATAAACGTGCCCTAATCTACCATCAAAGCAGGTAAATAAAAGGGAGAAAGAAGTGGGGGTTGGAAGACATGCACACACTCACACACGCTTATTACAGATTTGCCCTTGCTCGGAGGGACCAAAAGAATAATACAGATAATTAACTACGCAAGCTAATTAAAATGTTACAGACTCATTAAATTAACCAAATGAAATTAATTAATCTAATTAAAGCAGTAAACCGCCTCGAGATGAGGGCCGGATGCAACGCATGCTCAGGACTTGCTCGGAATTGCACTGCCATGCTTAGATTGCCTCTGTTGTCCCTCCTCTACTCCTCTGAAAACTGCCAAAGTCTCAGGGATGCCTTTCTGAACACTGGGGATCATCACCGGCTGAACAGAACTTCCATCGGCAGTGAATTGAGATCACCGGCACTGAATTCATCCACCGGCCATCTATTGACTGCCGGTCGGCACTGAATGTCTGCAGAACCTGCAACTCACAGCAGCAGAGGGCAAAAACTTGCATGGCAATGCAATTCAAGCAATTTATGCATCAAACACATTCCTTATCATGTTGATGACTCAAAGGAAGATGTGCTTCGGTTCTCGGACCACCAATCACGCATTTCCATGCATGATGGCCCGAGGAACCAAGTATGCAACTTTAATTTCAAATGCATGGAAACCAAATAAACATAAAAGGGTGCCAAACCTCCATCATGCTCATCTCAAGAGGCCAAGCATGCGCATTGATGTAACGCAATCCTAAACATGTTAGCTAACATGCAACATGGACAATGCAAGGCACTTATGTAAGCATACAAGCAAACATATAAGGCAAACATGCAAACCAAATAAAAGGTGGACTTAAACATGATCTAGGCAACTCTAACTAGGCCTAAAATCAGTAGCCAAAATGCTAAGTATGAGAGCTAAGCACACATGCACACATACACATGTTAAGGCACACAACTTAGGCATTAAACAAACCACTCTCAAGCACACTTGAAAGGAGATAACATGGACGATTAGCATGCAACATGAGCTCTAAAATCATGCTAAAGTGTGGTGCTAAACCAACTCAAAATAGACCAAACAAAGCATGCAAATGGTCCAAGACTTAAAGCAAGTCAATGAGGCATTGAACTATACTTATGCAAGATAATTATGGCATGCATTAAACAACTAAAAACAGGTTTTTAGCGTATTAAAACAAAGCCAAAAGGCTACTTAGATGGCATCTAAGAGGCTTGAAACCAAAGGCATGCACAATGACCAAGACATGGAGCATTCAATACATGCTTTTAAAGCATTAAAGAGGCAACTAAGGCAAGCATACAAGCACACCAAAGGGACTGAAATGACATGTTAGATGGTTCCAAACCATCAAAATGAGGTAAGCAACACATGCTACACATGCATGCTCAAAGGCTAGCAAGCCTAAAATGCAAAGGGGCTATATAATGCATGCCAAGATCAACCCAAATGACTATGGACAGAGCTAAAACATGTCAAAATAAGCACAAAACATTCACAAATCTAAGCCTAAAGCATGTTCAAATTAGGGCTAACAACCTAAGGCATGTTAAGGCAATACAAGGCATTACATGGCAACTATGCTAAGCATGCATAAGGGACCAAAACCAACACATAGCAATGTTAAATCATGATATCCTAAGCATGAATAACAGTCCATACATGCTCAACACACACTCAAGCACAATGCTCCCTCAAGAGGCAAAACTTGCCCTTTTCAAGGACATCAAGGAGAGGGGGTGACCCTCTCCTTCTTGGGACTTCAAGGCATCATCTATACCACTGAAATCCCTCAAGATTTCAGTGGTAAAGAGACCCAAACACCAAAATCCCGGATCTCACACAAAATGGCCTAAAACAAGGGCCTTTCAAGGCCTAAGGGTGGCCAAACTTCCCCAAAGCACAAAGCACCCTTAATGAACTATCAAGAGGACTAAAAAATAGAACTTTTTTGTATTAAACACTAAGCACAAAAACAGTTCTAAACTATGTAAAAATGGAGTGCAAAAATGGGGTAAAAAGGGGTAGTTTCTCACCCTTGTTGACCACCTTCACAAATGTTGATTTTGTTGCTTCCTTGAGCTCAAATCCAGCCAAGAACCTCAAGAACAAGCTCTGGCCCTTGAAGAAACCAAGAAAAAGTGAAAGACTAGGTGTTTGTGTGCAATAGTAAGACACAAAGCACCTAGAACACACACAAAGGAGATATAGAGATAGGATATGAATGGAACTCAAACCCTAAAACCAGAGCTTGCTCTGAGTTGTTTTCTCTCCCAAAAGCCAACCCTAAAGCCAAGGGGGGGAGGCCTCTTCTTATAGAAGAGGCAAACTTGTAATGCTTACAAGTTAAGCAACCAAGAGGGGCATCCCTCCATACACGTGTATGGAGGGGAAGCCAAAGCCATACAGCTGTCTGAAAATATCTCCAAAAGCAGCTGAACAGTAGTCGGCAGGGCAAAATTGTCATTTTGACAAAATTGACTGCCGGCCGGCACAAAAGAGTGCCGACCGGCACAATATAGTGCCGATGGAAACAACAACCAGCCGGTGGCCTCTAGCCACTGCCGGTGGTGTGTGGGGATACCTCAAAAGGCACTCCCTGCCCCTCCAAGGCAGAACACAAGTGTTTGGTGCAAAACCAGACACAAAATGGTCGAGTTCGGAGATCCTGAGGCAAGGCGCGTAGCCGAGGACTCCGGGAACTCCAAACGAACACAAACATGGATAATCACCGAGTGTTCAAACGGTGACGTCCAAGTCTTGAGGACGGTCAAAAATGGGGTGTCTACAGTTGCCCCTCTTTGATAGAACTCGGAAGTCATAACAAATGACGGGAGTGAATGTCAAAGCCTAGAGACGACCCATTTTTGACAAGGCCGAAGACTTGGACAAACATGCAAGACAAACAAGGTATGCGCCCGAAGGCAGGGGCAAAATGCAAGACAAATGCAGGAAGCCGAGCATAACTTATGATCATGCAAAGAAAGCTGTAACGAAGCACGCATGCAACAGTTTTAAGCGAGATACGCCAAACTACACTACAATGCAGAAAAGGGTGTAAGAGAATTATGCAATCCTCAATACGTCTCACTCGGGAGATACAATACCTGTGCGGCTCGTCCGGTTGCACCGGCCTCGAATGAACCGTACATACAATATCGTGCCTGCAAAGAAAGCAAACTTAGCAGGTACAATATTGTTAGCAACGTGCATGTCATGCAAAATGAATGCAATATGAGATACAATATATACAAAACAATGTATAAACAATGCAAATGATATGCAATACAATTGAAACTATGCAAACTAAATGCGGAGCAATTGAATCATGACTCAATCATGAGCGGTTCAAAACCACACAAATGTCAAATAGATTGATGGAGGTAACAAGTCCGTCTACCATAGAACGATGTCTGAACTATGAGTGATGCAGACGGACACAAGAACAAGTATTGGGTGGAATGACATAAGTGGGGTAATGACCCGCTGAGGAAAGAACAATGATCCTAATGCCGGATGCAACAATTACACTACAATGTAATAGAAATGGATAAATGATACAATGGATATGGCACGCGGGCCAAACCAAGTCTTGCCTAGGAAAGGCATGTACACGTACAAGCCATGTCTAACATAGGAAAGGTGCCGCAACCCTCAAACCAACATACCAACGTGGAATAGGCGCGTACACATGCAGAACTGTGCTTCAACGTGAAAAGTATGAGCACATACCAGACCAAGCTCAACAAGGAAAGGCGCAAGCCATGGATGGAAGGTGATGCAGTGGATGCATGCAACTAAAATGCAATATGCAATGGAATGGATATTTACAATGGATAAATGATGCAAGTGATGCGATCTGCTAGGGAAAATGCAATGGGTAAGTGAAGACGAAACATGCGCATCGACGCAAGTGAAGAATGCACGACGGTGCGGGTGGAAGCGAAACGTGCGCGTCAACGCACGTGAAGAATGCACGACAGTGCGGGTGGAAGCGGTACGTGCGCGTCAACGCATGTGAAGAATGCACAACAATGCGGGTGGATAATGCGGTGAGTGCATGCGAACTATAATGCAATCTAGATGGGTGTTTACAAAAAATAAATGCATGATATGCACTATATTACAATGGAATGCATGACACATGCATGTGTTGTGTTTTTTTTTTTTGAAATGCATGACATATGCAGTATATACAAATGATGCATGACATCTGCATGTGAAGGTTTCGCACCTTCCAAGGATTTAAGGTCTCCTAGACCGTGCGTGTTTAAGGTCTCGCCAGACCTGGTTTGGGGCAATGCATGAATTGAGATGCGGTGCACAAGACAGCGAGGTGCGCGAAATAGCGCGATGAAATGCATGCCAAATGCAATGAGGTGCATCTTAATGCACCGAAGGTCTTGCGCCTCCCGAGGATTTAAGGTCTCCTAGACCGTGCGTGTTTAAGGTCTCGCCAGACCGTGCGTGTTTAAGGTCTCACCAGACCCGTTTGGGAGCAAAGAGATGCGCAAAATAGCGCGATGAAGTACCAAAATGGGATGCAAGATGAGGCACGCATACCTCATGGATGCAAAATGCAAAATGAAATGCAAATGAAATGCAAAGTGAGGCACGTGTACCTCAAGATGCAAAATGCAAAATGAAATGCAAATGAAATGCAAAGTGAGGCACGCGTACCTCAAGATGCAAAACGCAAAATGAACATGAGGCACGCATACCTCATTAGACAGAAAATGAAATGCAAAACGAAGCACACGTACCTCGAGATGCGATGAAATGCAAAACGAAATGCAAAACGAAGCACGCGTACCTCGAGATGCAATGAGATGCAAAATGAAATGCAAAACGAAATACAAAATGAAGCACGCGTATCTCGAGATGCAATGAAATGTAAAATGAAATGCAAAACGAGGCACGCGTACCTCGAGATGCAATGAGATGTAAAATGAAATGCAAAACGAGGCACGCGTACCTCGAGATGCAATGAAATGTAAAATGAAATGCAAAACGAGGCACGCGTACCTCGAGATGCAATGAGATGTAAAATGAAATGCAAAACGAGGCACGCGTACCTCGAGATGCAATGAGATGTAAAATGAAATGCAAAACGAGGCACGCGTACCTCGAGATGCAATAAAATGTAAAATGAAATGCAAAACGAGGCACGCGTACCTCGAGATGCAATGAAATGTAAAATGAAATGCAAATGAAATGCAAAACGAAGCACGCGTACCTCGAGATGCAATGAAATGTAAAATGAAATGCAAATGAAATGCAAAGTGAGGCACGCGTACCTCAAGATGCAAAACGTAAAATGAACATGAGGCACGCATACCTCAAGATGCAAAACGCAAAATGAACATGAGGCACGCATACCTCATTTAGACGGAAAATGAAATACAAGTATGACACGCATGCCACACGAAAATGCAAACGGTGCAAGTCGCAAGGGACGTGCGAGACGGCGCGATGCGACGCGCCGGACAATGTGATGCATGCGTGCAACGCACAGGGGCGACTTTTGAACTTTATAAAAGACAAAAGGATACAAAAGGATACAATCTTTGCTTGAATTCGGGTGCCACGCACAGAAGACACGGTCCGAGGTCAAAACGGAGGCCGGTTGAGCATCGGGGATTCACTTTCTTGCACTTTCTTGAGCTATGAAGACCCAAAACTACTCATATGGCCTAAACAAGGCCTTGGGAACACCACCGGCTGGACTAGGTGGCCACCGGCTGGCCATCGGCTGCATAAAAGTTCCACCGGCACAATATTGTGCCGACCGGCACATAATAGTGCCGATCGGCCAAAAGTTGCTGATCGGGGACAGATTCGACTTTCGCCTCGGGTCTTTTAAAATAGGGTTTCTAAACCCTATTTTCTTATTTCATTTCCGCCGAAAACAAGCTCTCTCTCTCTCTAGAGTCTCTTTCTCTCCTCACTTGCTCGTTTCTTTGCGTTTTCGCGCCATTTTCGTCGTCCGATTCGCGAAGTTCATCGCGTTTCGCACATTTTTGACCGATCAAATCTTTGTTTCGGTGCATCCTTTGCCATTTCCCCTTTTTTGGGACTTGTTCCCCTCGATTTTCTCTTCATTTTGGTGCCTTTTCACATTCCGACCCTTCCGGCCATTTTTCATCCCCCCGGGGTTGACTTTTGGTTGACCCTTCACATTCCGAGCCTATTTTCATTCCCCGACCATTTTTCCCATCATTCTTGACATGGCCGACGACGTTCCACGCGTCGGGACTCCCCCGGATCACGAGATGGATCTCGGGGTCGAGCTCCTCCCGTTGAGCGAGCGTCCTTTCGACCCGGCGACCTACCGCCCGGCGATCAACGTCCTACCTCCGGATGGTCTTCGCCATTTCCGCGGCTTTGACCGAGCGCTGGACCCGGAGCTTCTCCTGCGCGAGCCGACCTCTCACCTATCCTTCGGCGCTTCCGAGGTAACATTTTTTTCTCCGTTTTACTTTCTGCAATGTAGAACTGTTAACTGCCATAGCTGAATCTGTTCTTTAACTGCTTAGCTCTGATATGCTGTACACTGTAGTTGATCGCAATCATACTTGCAACTGATATCTGTTTAAGATGGACACATGCACACACACTGCACTAGCCTTAACCACCCAAACACACGGCACACCCTGTACTTTACTGCGAGCTCACCGACACCCGGTACTTATTTGAATCTGAAAACATGTTGTATGCTGCATTTACACTGAACCACACAAAACACGCTGACACATCATACGTTGTAGTTCACCTACTAGCACACTATAACCTGATATCTGCTTGAATCTAAAAAATGTGCACACATGCACCGTATCTGTATGCTGATCCTCACAAACACACTGACGCATCACAAGCCGTAGTCCACCGTAGTACACTAAAACCTGATATCTGCTTGGATCTGAAAAATGTGCACACGTGCACCATGTTTACATTGCACTTACTCAAAACACGCTGACGCATCAAACACTGTAGTCCACCGTAGGCGCACCGGCACCCGGTATCTGTTTGAATCTGAAAAACTTGCACGCATGCTAGATTTGTACTGAACCACTGTTTCTTCAAAATTGTACATTTCATATTGCTTTGCTGCTATTTGTTTGAAAACAGGGAGACTCTCATACCATCCGCGGGTATGGGAACGTCACGGCTCGAGATTGGTACGCGGAGCTTCCCGAGGCGGTCCGCCGCATCGTAGACCAGGCCGGCTTCGGCGCTTTCTGCAGGGGTCTGACCCGGCTTACTGCCTGCAGGCCTCTTCTAGCTGCCCTGGCAGAGAGGTGGTGGGACACCACCGATTCGTTCCACCTATCCGTGGTGGGAGACATGACGATGACTCCCCACGACTTCTCGATGTTCACAGGCATCGGGGTGGGGGGTGATCCGATCCCCTTTGACACCGATATGGACGAGTGGATCGCCGCTCAGATCCATTTACTTGGCGAGGTGCCACCTCTTGCTCGTCCAGGCTTTGTCCGCTACTCCTGGTTCGAGGTGCAGTTCAGAGTGCAGCCTGCGTTGGTGGCGGCGGCTCCGATGACCGAGGCGGCCGTAGAGCAGTACGCACGCGGCTTTTTGATGTTTTTGCTAGGGACCACCCTCTTCGCCGACCGGGCGAACACCGTGCCTCTCTGCCTACTCAGCGCACTGGTGGACGTCCGACACATCTTGCATTATGACTGGGGTGGCGCCGCTCTGGCCACTCTTTACGGGTACATGAGCTCGGTCTCCCGTGGCAGCGGGCAGTTGCTCGGAGGCTACTGGCGGGCTTGGGAGGTATGTCTTCTCCTCTGCTTTACATTTCTGCTCTATATTTTCTGTATTTTGCACACTGCACACACATACTCTGCTTTACACTGATTGCACACTGCTCACACTGTACATTCTGCAAAATACACTACACAACACACGGCTTTGTTATTTCTGCTTTATTTTGTATTTCTGCTTTATCTTGTAATCATACTGACATCTGTCTTGCAGTTGTGGGTCTATGCCTACTTTCCCAGGCTGGAGCCAGTGCCGGAGACGGAGACTCCTCTAGTCATCCCTTCTCACGTCGCTATGACGGGAGGTGCACACGGCGGCCCCGTGAGACATTCAGCTTTTTCCGCCGCTACTTTGACACCATCACTCCCGCCGAGGTATGTTTTACTTGCAGTTCATTTAAGCTTTGTCTTGCACTGTATTTTTCGGTAACAGTAGATAACCAACCGTATTTCAAATCCAGATTACCTGGCGGCCATGGGCCGCAGTGCCAGCGGCGATCCAGGATCGGTTTGCCGGTGCTGAGGAGACCTCGCGTTACCGGATTTTGCTGGAGGGCCCGGTCTGTCGGGCTTGGTACCTAGGCGAGCGCTTCTTGCGTCAGACCCTAGGGTTACCAGAGCAGATAGTCCCGGTTCACCCTCCTGAGCATATGAGGGACACCGAGCGCTTCACTGCTGAGCAGATGGCAGACTACACCCTTGGCTGGGAGGCGAGTGGCTACAGAGGCGAGGGAGATTACCCAGAGTACGTCCGGACCTTCATCATGCAGCCTCTGAGCGGTGGTCGCCGAGCTGAGAGAGAAAGACCTGCGGCGCCAGCGGCTGGAGCAAGAGCTGGAGGAGGAGCGCCGAGGAGGGCTCGAGTCCGCGGCAGGGGCGGAGTTCAGAGAGGACGAGGGACCTGTTGGCCTACTCTGCCCTCTTCATTGACTTTCTGAGGGCAGGGTGGGGCGACCTATCAGATCCCCTTCGCCCCTCCACCGGCTGATCATGAGTTTGTCGGTATCCCCGACTTGCCTCCGGTATGTATTACTGCATTTCTGTACAGTCATTTCATTTCAGTTTATTTGATGTTCCACAGAATATTGATGTATCCTATACTTTTGCAGGCGTCTTCCGAGTACACCCGGTAGTTACTGGAGATGAATGCCTCCATGACGGGGATGCTGTAGCGGACCTTTGACCTCTTAGCCCTCTACAGCATTCCGGTATGTCTTTTCTGACCACAGCTCTAAACCATACTCAAATTGCTTTACATAATCTGATGTACAATATCTGATGAACTGCTCACGGTATCTGATACACTGCACTCATACACTACATTCTGCACTAATTTACTGCTCACGGCACCCATACACTGTACTCATACACTGCATTCTGCATTGATTAACTGCTCACGGCATGTACTGTACTCATACACTGCATTCTGCACTGATTAACTGCTCACGGCATTCTGATGTATTTGCCTTTTGTACTTTTCAGCCTCCCTTCCAGATTCCCCCAGTAGGTGGTGCTCCAGCTGGACCTCCCGTTTCTACCCGGGATGGCAGAGTATTCCCCCCCACCAAAGGGGGGCGCACTTACGTCGGGAGCAGCTCACAGGCTCCAGTTCCAGATGATGAGTCTGAGGCAGAGACGGAGGCGGAGGCGGGGTCGTCAGAGGAGGAGGCCGGGGACAGCTCGGGCTCAGACTCAGACAGCGATGCTCCTGATGATGCTCCTGGGCTTCTGCCCAGGAAGAGGGCGAGGACGGATCCTTAGGCGCGAGGCCATTGATGATGCTGATGACCCAGACTTTGCTATTTCTTTTATTTCTTTTCTTGTACTTTTCTCTTTTGTTGGTAGATAGAGTACTTTGTACTGCCGCAGGCAGGTTTTTGTTTTCCTCAAACTTTGTACTTGAAAGAGATGATATGAAACAAACTTTTTGTCTGAAAAAGTGTTACATTTGTATATATCTGCATATTTCATACTTTGCACTGCATTGCATCATGTTACACCTCAAATGTAAATGAAAATGATTTGTTGTCTGACAATTGAACACTTGCACTGCAATAATCAGATAACCAACCAACCAACTAAACAGCAACACACCACATACGCATCACTGCTTAAAACTGGACACACAGCCCACACTCCACTGGGGATTGATCTACGTACAACCCATAACACAGCGTTCGGTTCATTCTGCCTGCAGCAAACCCTGAACAAACAGCCTAATCTGACAAGACGGACCCCGAGAGCTGGAACAGTTGAAGTTGAAACACACTTGGATGTCCCAATTTTTTTTTCTTTTCTCCTTCTCTTGCTTCGCATAGATGTAGAGAACGGCACAGCATTCTGAGCAAAAACGATTGACTTTGGAGAAAGGGTTTCACAACCGGGGTGTCGAGCCTACCACAGGACATGGCGAGACAGACTCAAACAAAGAAACAAAGGCACACGACCTGACATAACGAGACATGCCCGGAAAAGACTCGAAGCCAAAAGCAAGACCGACAAATCAAAAGACACGACACACGGACGTGTTTACAAAAGGCCTCAGATCTCGAGGAGCCAGTTCCTCTGGGTATTATTCCCACCCTTTCTGATTTGTGATACTCACATCACTCGGCCCTCAGGCTCGGTTTTTCTCACAAAACCCTTTTTGCTCACTTTTTCTCTCAACTTACACCTCTCTATTCTTTATTCTCTCATTTTTCATCCCTCCCCAGAGTGGTTGACGGATAAGTGAGAGGTTGCGGGTTCACGCCCGATTCAGCTACCTCGCAGCCATCTCTTCTGGTAGATAAGGTGCCTCTCGGGCAAGTGTGTTGGCAGGGGAAGGACAGAAGATCTGACTCAACTGTGCCCCTAGTTCGTCACTTTGACCATTTTTTGTTTCCTTCCTAAAACAGTTTTGACCAAAAGTGAGGGTCGGATTAACACACTTGTTCAGTTTTTGATTTGAAAATCATGCCAATCAGGCCTTGAGCACTGAAAATTCTCCTTTTCGGGTCCAAGAAAATGGTCCAATTTTGGAAAATGAAATAGTTTTCAAGAAAATAGTCAACCTCAGTAAAAATTTTCAAAAACTATTTTTGGCAAACAGTCAATGCTCAAACGAGCAGGAACTCACCCTCGAGGTGCGCAACCTCGGATCGGAGGCAATGGAAAATTGCCCCTTGCTTGAAGGAGGGGCAAGGCAACGGAAAGTTGCCCCTAGTTTGGACGGCAACTCAGGGCAACTTATGACACTGTGTGGCAACGGAAAGTTGCCCCTTGTTTGGATGATGCCGCAGCATGCTGTAAGTCAGCCCTTGTTGATGACGATCGGACCCTCAGACGCGGAGGAGACGAAGACGGTTTGAGCCAATATATGGACACAGTCGCCTGGAAGGTGTTGGTGGTTTGGCTTCAAGAGGAAGTTGGTCACGTACTTCCAGGTTGCTGCAATCGAGACATTGGATTCGGAGGAGGCAAAAGTAATCAAAACCATGACATGGACTGAGACGCTATGGAAGCGTTGGGGGCTGGACTTCGGGATGAAGTTGCCTACGTATCCCAAACATGGGAATCAAGCCTTACGTAGTTCCGGTTAAGGTACACTCGGGTATTTTAACCTTCACTTTTTAGGCTCTAATTTTTGCCAAGGCGCCTGTTGCAGGTTTTCGACCTTGTGAGCTACGTTTTCTTTTCTTTTCAATTTTTTTGATTTTTCATTTCTTTTCCTTTTTTTCTGCATTTTTTCTTTTTTCTTCTGCATTTTTTGTATTTTGTATTTTTTTGCTTTCTTTTCTTTTCTTTGCTCTAACTTTTGCCTGTGTCGCCCTTCAGGGTTTTCGGCCCAGCGAGCCTCTCAAAGGGTAAAAGTATAGCTAGTCCATGCCAAATGGTTTTGAGATTGACACCTCTCTATGTCCTGGAGAGTGACTGTCGTGTTGATTTGCAGAAAAGTCCATCATGGCTACTCCATGAGCCTTGCCTGGTGGGATCTGACCTTTTTGATCCGACTTTGATGCCTCTTGCTCGAGGGCTACTTCAAATTGGGCCACACGGGCATTACACGGCGGCTGACTGCTTGAATATTCTGAACGGATTCCAGGTTCAGAACAGATAGATTGAACCTTGAGGCTGAGAGCGATCCTAGGCTGCACAATCTCAAGAGCGATTCCACACAGGTCTTCACAGGACTGCGCAAAATATTTTGTTTTTGAAAGTTTTTTAAGGAAACGACACATCGCCTGCGCTAAAGATAGTGTGGAACCAGTCTGGATCAAGCCAGGGTCCTTCTCAGTACTCACGCTGACAAGCATGATTTCATTCATTAAAAGCTCAACGTGCTTCTCTTTCTCTCAATTTTGATCAAAGTTTTGCGAAAACCCGAGGAATTCCTTCCTCTTCGTTTTTATCACCGCAGTGTACGAAAAGAAAAAAAAAGGGGTTGAAAAACTTAGGTCACTCCAACGAGTTCAAGGCACAAGAGTGTAGGCAGAACGTACTGTCGTTCCATTCACATCTTCCGGCACAATTAGCTCAAACTGAAAGCAAGCACGAAAACGGGATAGCCGCAGCTGTTTCATTCCAAAACCCTGATTGCAACCGGCTCCTTAACTGAGACAGACTCAAAGGGAAAACAAAACAGGTAATTACAAGGTAAAGCGGTGCTCGAGGCAACAACCCCGGAATTACCTGGTATTCTATACAAAAGGGACTGACTCATTACAACAGGACAGACCCTGTAAGCAAAAAGACTGACTCAATACAGAGAGACAGACTCAAAACAAAACAAAAGACTGACTCGACACCTAAGTCAAGATTTACAAAACTAGCATTGGTCGATGCTAAAAAATGTGTGCCAAATGCTACATCCAAAAATGCTCCAAACACTGCCCGCAGGCGGTTCACCTTCTAATTACATACTTGCGGTATCTGTGTCCTCGGTATCTGTGTCCTCACAATCCAAGAACTCTGCAGTGACCGATTTGGCCGAGGTAGGCGGGAGGATAACCTTGTTGTCAATCAAATCCTGTACCTCATGACGGAGGCGGAAGCAATTATCAGTAGCATGACCAGTCTGCTGATGGTACGCACAGTACTGAGTGGCATCATGGCCTGCTGGAAGGGGTTTGGGGAGCGGCCTAGGATCGAGGGGTGCAAGATGCCCCTTTTTGGCCAAAATCAGAAGTGCCCTAGACAAAGGCATGTAGAGAGGATGGAAGACCCTGCACCCTCGGGGCAGGTACTTTGGAACCTGAGCACTCTTGCTAGATGAACTAGCGAACGGGTCAGCGGGTGCGGCTTTGGATTTCTGATTCTTTCCGGATGCAAGGCTGGGAGCGGGAAGGACTGTTTTGGCATAACGGGGCCTATCCCGATTCTCTGATTGACTGGAATTGCCCTCGGGCGGAGTGGGGAAAGCATCCTCCACAGCTTTTGTCACAACTGCAGATACCTGTTGCTTGTTCATTCCCCCGGCTTTCAAAGCCTCTACTGCCCACAGCAGCTGTTCGATAGGGCCGGCATCTGCCTTCATTTTATCTTTACTTCTGGTCTCGGCCTGGTTGAGGGTTTGGGTGGATATTGGTGCATCATTGCCATGGTTGGAGGCCATCTCCGGTTGACTCAGTTCAATCACAATTCGCCCCAACAGCGGGGGCTCATGAGGTACAAAGCTCCCGGCATATGGTGTGATTGGCGGTGAAGCTGACATCCCATAGGCGAGATCTGCCACAGACCTCTGGAGATCTCCTATCATCCCCATTAGTTCAAAAGTAGTAGGCTCACGAGCCTGATATAGCTGAGGGGCCCAGACCGGGTGCGCAACCGGCGATCTGGGTGGATGCGGCATATCAACAGTAGTTTCGCTGTGTAGGGTGATCCCTTGATCCAATGCAGCCGCCATGACCACAATCTCTTCTGAATTCTGCGTCATGTTCAGTCCTACCCCAGCAAGGAGAAGACGCTAGCTGTTCTGGATCGACCCTCTGAATCTCTGAACTGAAACGGAAAACAAGCAGTTTTTCAGCCCCAAACAGATCGAACACGGGTGTAGCCGAGCAACTGCACTCTACTACAGATCACTGTTCCCCAGAATCACTGTTCAAAACTGAACTGACACTCGCTGACATAACTGATTCTCGACAACACTGATACTAGTGCCCTCAGGCCTGATGCTCAAACTTTACAAACTGATATATGCGTTCCCCTGCAGAGATACACTCTAAAAGCATATAGCAAGTAAATGAGAGCCAATACACCCCTATGTTGGGGTAGGGTTTCCCTGTCCTATTTTGTCAGGAGCTAGGGCTTCACTACGCACGCAGCGGTTTCAAACAACCTATCATCGGGTAAGCAACCTGTCCTAGTTTGGAATGGTCACTATGGATCCGAATATGCACTAGGTCGAATGGTCAAAAAGGGTGCCCCGGTAAAACCGGCGTTTGTGTTCCCATACTGGCAGAGCCCGCAACCGGTCAGCCTTATGGTCATGCCTTGACAAGACAAGCCTCCAGCAAACCGCTCAGAAATAGCAGATGGCCAACACGGTGTCCTAGGCGCACCAATGCACATGCAATGCAAAGAGACACATAAATGTAGTCAAAACAGGATATCGCGAGTTCGAGTCAAGCTCTCTAAAATTCCCCAGCGGAGTCGCCAGAAACTGTAGACGTCCCCGAACGCATCCCGGGCGAGGGTGCGACTCCCCCCCCCCCCCCCCCCGCGTTCTGGTTCGATATTGGGTCACTATAGTTCAAAGGACTCAAATGTCACGGTTCTTAATCTTGAACCAAAGAGTCCAACTCTGGCAAATCGTTTTGAAGAAAAACTGATTTTTGAAAAGAAGTGCCAAACATGGACTGCTTTGCCAGATTACAGAGTCGCCACCTAAATATTTTAAAATGGGGAAATTTAGGAAACCCTGACTCGGTGCCGAAGGCCACATGTCCGTCATCACCAAAGTGGTCTTGGCTCGGGAGCTTGGGTACGATCGGGGAAGGTCAGCTATGAGCACCCCCTTTCGCCCGGTCCGTAGACCGGCCTCTACTAACCGTGATATCCGTTTTTGAAAACGTTATGCGTTCTTATTCCAATTATTAGCCTAGAATTACTATGTTATGCGCACAGCAAACAAGTATAGACTAGATTGCCTAATTTGGAAATAAACATTGCATATCCGTTTGTTTGGAAAACGCTTCGGAATTTGCTACTCGCAAGTAGGCTAAAATACGGATTTCAACGAGTTTTCCCAACTCAAGCAATCCAACCTCCACCCACAGGCATTCAAACAGTTTATCTCACATAAGCACTTAGCCGCATGGTAAGCATACTGTCATGGCAACACTCACACGCATGTGGTATGCTAAAGCATGAAAATACTTACATCGTACTCCGTGCCAAAAACAATAAACTAGTTAGCGAACATGCATGGCCTAGCTCATGTCAGAATGACTAATGCATCACAAGCAAGGATGCAATTTAGAGTAGGCTCGGCTAACCCTAAGCATGGCATGTGAGATGTAATCAAATAACACGTATTCAATTTGGTTTTAAAAATACAATGCAGCTTATATGATGTACCGGGCCCGGTGCATGTAAACAAGTGCATGGATGCACGCATGCATAGCATAAGGTATGCTAAAATAAACGTGCCCTAATCTACCATCAAAGCAGGTAAATAAAAGGGAGAAAGAAGTGGGGGTTGGAAGACATGCACACACTCACACACGCTTATTACAGATTTGCCCTTGCTCGGAGGGACCAAAAGAATAATACAGATAATTAACTACGCAAGCTAATTAAAATGTTACAGACTCATTAAATTAACCAAATGAAATTAATTAATCTAATTAAAGCAGTAAACCGCCTCGAGATGAGGGCCGGATGCAACGCATGCTCAGGACTTGCTCGGAATTGCACTGCCATGCTTAGATTGCCTCTGTTGTCCCTCCTCTACTCCTCTGAAAACTGCCAAAGTCTCAGGGATGCCTTTCTGAACACTGGGGATCATCACCGGCTGAACAGAACTTCCATCGGCAGTGAATTGAGATCACCGGCACTGAATTCATCCACCGGCCATCTATTGACTGCCGGTCGGCACTGAATGTCTGCAGAACCTGCAACTCACAGCAGCAGAGGGCAAAAACTTGCATGGCAATGCAATTCAAGCAATTTATGCATCAAACACATTCCTTATCATGTTGATGACTCAAAGGAAGATGTGCTTCGGTTCTCGGACCACCAATCACGCATTTCCATGCATGATGGCCCGAGGAACCAAGTATGCAACTTTAATTTCAAATGCATGGAAACCAAATAAACATAAAAGGGTGCCAAACCTCCATCATGCTCATCTCAAGAGGCCAAGCATGCGCATTGATGTAACGCAATCCTAAACATGTTAGCTAACATGCAACATGGACAATGCAAGGCACTTATGTAAGCATACAAGCAAACATATAAGGCAAACATGCAAACCAAATAAAAGGTGGACTTAAACATGATCTAGGCAACTCTAACTAGGCCTAAAATCAGTAGCCAAAATGCTAAGTATGAGAGCTAAGCACACATGCACACATACACATGTTAAGGCACACAACTTAGGCATTAAACAAACCACTCTCAAGCACACTTGAAAGGAGATAACATGGACGATTAGCATGCAACATGAGCTCTAAAATCATGCTAAAGTGTGGTGCTAAACCAACTCAAAATAGACCAAACAAAGCATGCAAATGGTCCAAGACTTAAAGCAAGTCAATGAGGCATTGAACTATACTTATGCAAGATAATTATGGCATGCATTAAACAACTAAAAACAGGTTTTTAGCGTATTAAAACAAAGCCAAAAGGCTACTTAGATGGCATCTAAGAGGCTTGAAACCAAAGGCATGCACAATGACCAAGACATGGAGCATTCAATACATGCTTTTAAAGCATTAAAGAGGCAACTAAGGCAAGCATACAAGCACACCAAAGGGACTGAAATGACATGTTAGATGGTTCCAAACCATCAAAATGAGGTAAGCAACACATGCTACACATGCATGCTCAAAGGCTAGCAAGCCTAAAATGCAAAGGGGCTATATAATGCATGCCAAGATCAACCCAAATGACTATGGACAGAGCTAAAACATGTCAAAATAAGCACAAAACATTCACAAATCTAAGCCTAAAGCATGTTCAAATTAGGGCTAACAACCTAAGGCATGTTAAGGCAATACAAGGCATTACATGGCAACTATGCTAAGCATGCATAAGGGACCAAAACCAACACATAGCAATGTTAAATCATGATATCCTAAGCATGAATAACAGTCCATACATGCTCAACACACACTCAAGCACAATGCTCCCTCAAGAGGCAAAACTTGCCCTTTTCAAGGACATCAAGGAGAGGGGGTGACCCTCTCCTTCTTGGGACTTCAAGGCATCATCTATACCACTGAAATCCCTCAAGATTTCAGTGGTAAAGAGACCCAAACACCAAAATCCCGGATCTCACACAAAATGGCCTAAAACAAGGGCCTTTCAAGGCCTAAGGGTGGCCAAACTTCCCCAAAGCACAAAGCACCCTTAATGAACTATCAAGAGGACTAAAAAATAGAACTTTTTTGTATTAAACACTAAGCACAAAAACAGTTCTAAACTATGTAAAAATGGAGTGCAAAAATGGGGTAAAAAGGGGTAGTTTCTCACCCTTGTTGACCACCTTCACAAATGTTGATTTTGTTGCTTCCTTGAGCTCAAATCCAGCCAAGAACCTCAAGAACAAGCTCTGGCCCTTGAAGAAACCAAGAAAAAGTGAAAGACTAGGTGTTTGTGTGCAATAGTAAGACACAAAGCACCTAGAACACACACAAAGGAGATATAGAGATAGGATATGAATGGAACTCAAACCCTAAAACCAGAGCTTGCTCTGAGTTGTTTTCTCTCCCAAAAGCCAACCCTAAAGCCAAGGGGGGGAGGCCTCTTCTTATAGAAGAGGCAAACTTGTAATGCTTACAAGTTAAGCAACCAAGAGGGGCATCCCTCCATACACGTGTATGGAGGGGAAGCCAAAGCCATACAGCTGTCTGAAAATATCTCCAAAAGCAGCTGAACAGTAGTCGGCAGGGCAAAATTGTCATTTTGACAAAATTGACTGCCGGCCGGCACAAAAGAGTGCCGACCGGCACAATATAGTGCCGATGGAAACAACAACCAGCCGGTGGCCTCTAGCCACTGCCGGTGGTGTGTGGGGATACCTCAAAAGGCACTCCCTGCCCCTCCAAGGCAGAACACAAGTGTTTGGTGCAAAACCAGACACAAAATGGTCGAGTTCGGAGATCCTGAGGCAAGGCGCGTAGCCGAGGACTCCGGGAACTCCAAACGAACACAAACATGGATAATCACCGAGTGTTCAAACGGTGACGTCCAAGTCTTGAGGACGGTCAAAAATGGGGTGTCTACAGTTGCCCCTCTTTGATAGAACTCGGAAGTCATAACAAATGACGGGAGTGAATGTCAAAGCCTAGAGACGACCCATTTTTGACAAGGCCGAAGACTTGGACAAACATGCAAGACAAACAAGGTATGCGCCCGAAGGCAGGGGCAAAATGCAAGACAAATGCAGGAAGCCGAGCATAACTTATGATCATGCAAAGAAAGCTGTAACGAAGCACGCATGCAACAGTTTTAAGCGAGATACGCCAAACTACACTACAATGCAGAAAAGGGTGTAAGAGAATTATGCAATCCTCAATACGTCTCACTCGGGAGATACAATACCTGTGCGGCTCGTCCGGTTGCACCGGCCTCGAATGAACCGTACATACAATATCGTGCCTGCAAAGAAAGCAAACTTAGCAGGTACAATATTGTTAGCAACGTGCATGTCATGCAAAATGAATGCAATATGAGATACAATATATACAAAACAATGTATAAACAATGCAAATGATATGCAATACAATTGAAACTATGCAAACTAAATGCGGAGCAATTGAATCATGACTCAATCATGAGCGGTTCAAAACCACACAAATGTCAAATAGATTGATGGAGGTAACAAGTCCGTCTACCATAGAACGATGTCTGAACTATGAGTGATGCAGACGGACACAAGAACAAGTATTGGGTGGAATGACATAAGTGGGGTAATGACCCGCTGAGGAAAGAACAATGATCCTAATGCCGGATGCAACAATTACACTACAATGTAATAGAAATGGATAAATGATACAATGGATATGGCACGCGGGCCAAACCAAGTCTTGCCTAGGAAAGGCATGTACACGTACAAGCCATGTCTAACATAGGAAAGGTGCCGCAACCCTCAAACCAACATACCAACGTGGAATAGGCGCGTACACATGCAGAACTGTGCTTCAACGTGAAAAGTATGAGCACATACCAGACCAAGCTCAACAAGGAAAGGCGCAAGCCATGGATGGAAGGTGATGCAGTGGATGCATGCAACTAAAATGCAATATGCAATGGAATGGATATTTACAATGGATAAATGATGCAAGTGATGCGATCTGCTAGGGAAAATGCAATGGGTAAGTGAAGACGAAACATGCGCATCGACGCAAGTGAAGAATGCACGACGGTGCGGGTGGAAGCGAAACGTGCGCGTCAACGCACGTGAAGAATGCACGACAGTGCGGGTGGAAGCGGTACGTGCGCGTCAACGCATGTGAAGAATGCACAACAATGCGGGTGGATAATGCGGTGAGTGCATGCGAACTATAATGCAATCTAGATGGGTGTTTACAAAAAATAAATGCATGATATGCACTATATTACAATGGAATGCATGACACATGCATGTGTTGTGTTTTTTTTTTTTGAAATGCATGACATATGCAGTATATACAAATGATGCATGACATCTGCATGTGAAGGTTTCGCACCTTCCAAGGATTTAAGGTCTCCTAGACCGTGCGTGTTTAAGGTCTCGCCAGACCTGGTTTGGGGCAATGCATGAATTGAGATGCGGTGCACAAGACAGCGAGGTGCGCGAAATAGCGCGATGAAATGCATGCCAAATGCAATGAGGTGCATCTTAATGCACCGAAGGTCTTGCGCCTCCCGAGGATTTAAGGTCTCCTAGACCGTGCGTGTTTAAGGTCTCGCCAGACCGTGCGTGTTTAAGGTCTCACCAGACCCGTTTGGGAGCAAAGAGATGCGCAAAATAGCGCGATGAAGTACCAAAATGGGATGCAAGATGAGGCACGCATACCTCATGGATGCAAAATGCAAAATGAAATGCAAATGAAATGCAAAGTGAGGCACGTGTACCTCAAGATGCAAAATGCAAAATGAAATGCAAATGAAATGCAAAGTGAGGCACGCGTACCTCAAGATGCAAAACGCAAAATGAACATGAGGCACGCATACCTCATTAGACAGAAAATGAAATGCAAAACGAAGCACACGTACCTCGAGATGCGATGAAATGCAAAACGAAATGCAAAACGAAGCACGCGTACCTCGAGATGCAATGAGATGCAAAATGAAATGCAAAACGAAATACAAAATGAAGCACGCGTATCTCGAGATGCAATGAAATGTAAAATGAAATGCAAAACGAGGCACGCGTACCTCGAGATGCAATGAGATGTAAAATGAAATGCAAAACGAGGCACGCGTACCTCGAGATGCAATGAAATGTAAAATGAAATGCAAAACGAGGCACGCGTACCTCGAGATGCAATGAGATGTAAAATGAAATGCAAAACGAGGCACGCGTACCTCGAGATGCAATGAGATGTAAAATGAAATGCAAAACGAGGCACGCGTACCTCGAGATGCAATAAAATGTAAAATGAAATGCAAAACGAGGCACGCGTACCTCGAGATGCAATGAAATGTAAAATGAAATGCAAATGAAATGCAAAACGAAGCACGCGTACCTCGAGATGCAATGAAATGTAAAATGAAATGCAAATGAAATGCAAAGTGAGGCACGCGTACCTCAAGATGCAAAACGTAAAATGAACATGAGGCACGCATACCTCAAGATGCAAAACGCAAAATGAACATGAGGCACGCATACCTCATTTAGACGGAAAATGAAATACAAGTATGACACGCATGCCACACGAAAATGCAAACGGTGCAAGTCGCAAGGGACGTGCGAGACGGCGCGATGCGACGCGCCGGACAATGTGATGCATGCGTGCAACGCACAGGGGCGACTTTTGAACTTTATAAAAGACAAAAGGATACAAAAGGATACAATCTTTGCTTGAATTCGGGTGCCACGCACAGAAGACACGGTCCGAGGTCAAAACGGAGGCCGGTTGAGCATCGGGGATTCACTTTCTTGCACTTTCTTGAGCTATGAAGACCCAAAACTACTCATATGGCCTAAACAAGGCCTTGGGAACACCACCGGCTGGACTAGGTGGCCACCGGCTGGCCATCGGCTGCATAAAAGTTCCACCGGCACAATATTGTGCCGACCGGCACATAATAGTGCCGATCGGCCAAAAGTTGCTGATCGGGGACAGATTCGACTTTCGCCTCGGGTCTTTTAAAATAGGGTTTCTAAACCCTATTTTCTTATTTCATTTCCGCCGAAAACAAGCTCTCTCTCTCTCTAGAGTCTCTTTCTCTCCTCACTTGCTCGTTTCTTTGCGTTTTCGCGCCATTTTCGTCGTCCGATTCGCGAAGTTCATCGCGTTTCGCACATTTTTGACCGATCAAATCTTTGTTTCGGTGCATCCTTTGCCATTTCCCCTTTTTTGGGACTTGTTCCCCTCGATTTTCTCTTCATTTTGGTGCCTTTTCACATTCCGACCCTTCCGGCCATTTTTCATCCCCCCGGGGTTGACTTTTGGTTGACCCTTCACATTCCGAGCCTATTTTCATTCCCCGACCATTTTTCCCATCATTCTTGACATGGCCGACGACGTTCCACGCGTCGGGACTCCCCCGGATCACGAGATGGATCTCGGGGTCGAGCTCCTCCCGTTGAGCGAGCGTCCTTTCGACCCGGCGACCTACCGCCCGGCGATCAACGTCCTACCTCCGGATGGTCTTCGCCATTTCCGCGGCTTTGACCGAGCGCTGGACCCGGAGCTTCTCCTGCGCGAGCCGACCTCTCACCTATCCTTCGGCGCTTCCGAGGTAACATTTTTTTCTCCGTTTTACTTTCTGCAATGTAGAACTGTTAACTGCCATAGCTGAATCTGTTCTTTAACTGCTTAGCTCTGATATGCTGTACACTGTAGTTGATCGCAATCATACTTGCAACTGATATCTGTTTAAGATGGACACATGCACACACACTGCACTAGCCTTAACCACCCAAACACACGGCACACCCTGTACTTTACTGCGAGCTCACCGACACCCGGTACTTATTTGAATCTGAAAACATGTTGTATGCTGCATTTACACTGAACCACACAAAACACGCTGACACATCATACGTTGTAGTTCACCTACTAGCACACTATAACCTGATATCTGCTTGAATCTAAAAAATGTGCACACATGCACCGTATCTGTATGCTGATCCTCACAAACACACTGACGCATCACAAGCCGTAGTCCACCGTAGTACACTAAAACCTGATATCTGCTTGGATCTGAAAAATGTGCACACGTGCACCATGTTTACATTGCACTTACTCAAAACACGCTGACGCATCAAACACTGTAGTCCACCGTAGGCGCACCGGCACCCGGTATCTGTTTGAATCTGAAAAACTTGCACGCATGCTAGATTTGTACTGAACCACTGTTTCTTCAAAATTGTACATTTCATATTGCTTTGCTGCTATTTGTTTGAAAACAGGGAGACTCTCATACCATCCGCGGGTATGGGAACGTCACGGCTCGAGATTGGTACGCGGAGCTTCCCGAGGCGGTCCGCCGCATCGTAGACCAGGCCGGCTTCGGCGCTTTCTGCAGGGGTCTGACCCGGCTTACTGCCTGCAGGCCTCTTCTAGCTGCCCTGGCAGAGAGGTGGTGGGACACCACCGATTCGTTCCACCTATCCGTGGTGGGAGACATGACGATGACTCCCCACGACTTCTCGATGTTCACAGGCATCGGGGTGGGGGGTGATCCGATCCCCTTTGACACCGATATGGACGAGTGGATCGCCGCTCAGATCCATTTACTTGGCGAGGCGCCACCTCTTGCTCGTCCAGGCTTTGTCCGCTACTCCTGGTTCGAGGTGCAGTTCAGAGTACAGCCTGCGTTGGTGGCGGCGGCTCCGATGACCGAGGCGGCCGTAGAGCAGTACGCACGCGGCTTTTTGATGTTTTTGCTAGGGACCACCCTCTTCGCCGACCGGGCGAACACCGTGCCTCTCTGCCTACTCAGCGCACTGGTGGACGTCCGACACATCTTGCATTATGACTGGGGTGGCGCCGCTCTGGCCACTCTTTACGGGTACATGAGCTCGGTCTCCCGTGGCAGCGGGCAGTTGCTCGGAGGCTACTGGCGGGCTTGGGAGGTATGTCTTCTCCTCTGCTTTACATTTCTGCTCTATATTTTCTGTATTTTGCACACTGCACACACATACTCTGCTTTACACTGATTGCACACTGCTCACACTGTACATTCTGCAAAATACACTACACAACACACGGCTTTGTTATTTCTGCTTTATTTTGTATTTCTGCTTTATCTTGTAATCATACTGACATCTGTCTTGCAGTTGTGGGTCTATGCCTACTTTCCCAGGCTGGAGCCAGTGCCGGAGACGGAGACTCCTCTAGTCATCCCTTCTCACGTCGCTATGACGGGAGGTGCACACGGCGGCCCCGTGAGACATTCAGCTTTTTCCGCCGCTACTTTGACACCATCACTCCCGCCGAGGTATGTTTTACTTGCAGTTCATTTAAGCTTTGTCTTGCACTGTATTTTTCGGTAACAGTAGATAACCAACCGTATTTCAAATCCAGATTACCTGGCGGCCATGGGCCGCAGTGCCAGCGGCGATCCAGGATCGGTTTGCCGGTGCTGAGGAGACCTCGCGTTACCGGATTTTGCTGGAGGGCCCGGTCTGTCGGGCTTGGTACCTAGGCGAGCGCTTCTTGCGTCAGACCCTAGGGTTACCAGAGCAGATAGTCCCGGTTCACCCTCCTGAGCATATGAGGGACACCGAGCGCTTCACTGCTGAGCAGATGGCAGACTACACCCTTGGCTGGGAGGCGAGTGGCTACAGAGGCGAGGGAGATTACCCAGAGTACGTCCGGACCTTCATCATGCAGCCTCTGAGCGGTGGTCGCCGAGCTGAGAGAGAGAGACCTGCGGCGCCAGCGGCTGGAGCAAGAGCTGGAGGAGGAGCGCCGAGGAGGGCTCGAGTCCGCGGCAGGGGCGGAGTTCAGAGAGGACGAGGGACCTGTTGGCCTACTCTGCCCTCTTCATTGACTTTCTGAGGGCAGGGTGGGGCGACCTATCAGATCCCCTTCGCCCCTCCACCGGCTGATCATGAGTTTGTCGGTATCCCCGACTTGCCTCCGGTATGTATTACTGCATTTCTGTACAGTCATTTCATTTCAGTTTATTTGATGTTCCACAGAATATTGATGTATCCTATACTTTTGCAGGCGTCTTCCGAGTACACCCGGTAGTTACTGGAGATGAATGCCTCCATGACGGGGATGCTGCAGCGGACCTTTGACCTCTTAGCCCTCTACAGCATTCCGGTATGTCTTTTCTGACCACAGCTCTAAACCATACTCAAATTGCTTTACATAATCTGATGTACAATATCTGATGAACTGCTCACGGTATCTGATACACTGCACTCATACACTACATTCTGCACTAATTTACTGCTCACGGCACCCATACACTGTACTCATACACTGCATTCTGCATTGATTAACTGCTCACGGCATGTACTGTACTCATACACTGCATTCTGCACTGATTAACTGCTCACGGCATTCTGATGTATTTGCCTTTTGTACTTTTCAGCCTCCCTTCCAGATTCCCCCAGTAGGTGGTGCTCCAGCTGGACCTCCCGTTTCTACCCGGGATGGCAGAGTATTCCCCCCCACCAAAGGGGGGCGCACTTACGTCGGGAGCAGCTCACAGGCTCCAGTTCCAGATGATGAGTCTGAGGCAGAGACGGAGGCGGAGGCGGGGTCGTCAGAGGAGGAGGCCGGGGACAGCTCGGGCTCAGACTCAGACAGCGATGCTCCTGATGATGCTCCTGGGCTTCTGCCCAGGAAGAGGGCGAGGACGGATCCTTAGGCGCGAGGCCATTGATGATGCTGATGACCCAGACTTTGCTATTTCTTTTATTTCTTTTCTTGTACTTTTCTCTTTTGTTGGTAGATAGAGTACTTTGTACTGCCGCAGGCAGGTTTTTGTTTTCCTCAAACTTTGTACTTGAAAGAGATGATATGAAACAAACTTTTTGTCTGAAAAAGTGTTACATTTGTATATATCTGCATATTTCATACTTTGCACTGCATTGCATCATGTTACACCTCAAATGTAAATGAAAATGATTTGTTGTCTGACAATTGAACACTTGCACTGCAATAATCAGATAACCAACCAACCAACTAAACAGCAACACACCACATACGCACCACTGCTTAAAACTGGACACACAGCCCACACTCCACTGGGGATTGATCTACGTACAACCCATAACACAGCGTTCGGTTCATTCTGCCTGCAGCAAACCCTGAACAAACAGCCTAATCTGACAAGACGGACCCCGAGAGCTGGAACAGTTGAAGTTGAAACACACTTGGATGTCCCAATTTTTTTTTCTTTTCTCCTTCTCTTGCTTCGCATAGATGTAGAGAACGGCACAGCATTCTGAGCAAAAACGATTGACTTTGGAGAAAGGGTTTCACAACCGGGGTGTCGAGCCTACCACAGGACATGGCGAGACAGACTCAAACAAAGAAACAAAGGCACACGACCTGACATAACGAGACATGCCCGGAAAAGACTCGAAGCCAAAAGCAAGACCGACAAATCAAAAGACACGACACACGGACGTGTTTACAAAAGGCCTCAGATCTCGAGGAGCCAGTTCCTCTGGGTATTATTCCCACCCTTTCTGATTTGTGATACTCACATCACTCGGCCCTCAGGCTCGGTTTTTCTCACAAAACCCTTTTTGCTCACTTTTTCTCTCAACTTACACCTCTCTATTCTTTATTCTCTCATTTTTCATCCCTCCCCAGAGTGGTTGACGGATAAGTGAGAGGTTGCGGGTTCACGCCCGATTCAGCTACCTCGCAGCCATCTCTTCTGGTAGATAAGGTGCCTCTCGGGCAAGTGTGTTGGCAGGGGAAGGACAGAAGATCTGACTCAACTGTGCCCCTAGTTCGTCACTTTGACCATTTTTTGTTTCCTTCCTAAAACAGTTTTGACCAAAAGTGAGGGTCGGATTAACACACTTGTTCAGTTTTTGATTTGAAAATCATGCCAATCAGGCCTTGAGCACTGAAAATTCTCCTTTTCGGGTCCAAGAAAATGGTCCAATTTTGGAAAATGAAATAGTTTTCAAGAAAATAGTCAACCTCAGTAAAAATTTTCAAAAACTATTTTTGGCAAACAGTCAATGCTCAAACGAGCAGGAACTCACCCTCGAGGTGCGCAACCTCGGATCGGAGGCAATGGAAAATTGCCCCTTGCTTGAAGGAGGGGCAAGGCAACGGAAAGTTGCCCCTAGTTTGGACGGCAACTCAGGGCAACTTATGACACTGTGTGGCAACGGAAAGTTGCCCCTTGTTTGGATGATGCCGCAGCATGCTGTAAGTCAGCCCTTGTTGATGACGATCGGACCCTCAGACGCGGAGGAGACGAAGACGGTTTGAGCCAATATATGGACACAGTCGCCTGGAAGGTGTTGGTGGTTTGGCTTCAAGAGGAAGTTGGTCACGTACTTCCAGGTTGCTGCAATCGAGACATTGGATTCGGAGGAGGCAAAAGTAATCAAAACCATGACATGGACTGAGACGCTATGGAAGCGTTGGGGGCTGGACTTCGGGATGAAGTTGCCTACGTATCCCAAACATGGGAATCAAGCCTTACGTAGTTCCGGTTAAGGTACACTCGGGTATTTTAACCTTCACTTTTTAGGCTCTAATTTTTGCCAAGGCGCCTGTTGCAGGTTTTCGACCTTGTGAGCTACGTTTTCTTTTCTTTTCAATTTTTTTGATTTTTCATTTCTTTTCCTTTTTTTCTGCATTTTTTCTTTTTTCTTCTGCATTTTTTGTATTTTGTATTTTTTTGCTTTCTTTTCTTTTCTTTGCTCTAACTTTTGCCTGTGTCGCCCTTCAGGGTTTTCGGCCCAGCGAGCCTCTCAAAGGGTAAAAGTATAGCTAGTCCATGCCAAATGGTTTTGAGATTGACACCTCTCTATGTCCTGGAGAGTGACTGTCGTGTTGATTTGCAGAAAAGTCCATCATGGCTACTCCATGAGCCTTGCCTGGTGGGATCTGACCTTTTTGATCCGACTTTGATGCCTCTTGCTCGAGGGCTACTTCAAATTGGGCCACACGGGCATTACACGGCGGCTGACTGCTTGAATATTCTGAACGGATTCCAGGTTCAGAACAGATAGATTGAACCTTGAGGCTGAGAGCGATCCTAGGCTGCACAATCTCAAGAGCGATTCCACACAGGTCTTCACAGGACTGCGCAAAATATTTTGTTTTTGAAAGTTTTTTAAGGAAACGACACATCGCCTGCGCTAAAGATAGTGTGGAACCAGTCTGGATCAAGTCAGGGTCCTTCTCAGTACTCACGCTGACAGGCATGATTTCATTCATTAAAAGCTCAACGTGCTTCTCTTTCTCTCAATTTTGATCAAAGTTTTGCGAAAACCCGAGGAATTCCTTCCTCTTCATTTTTATCACCGCAGTGTACGAAAAGAAAAAAAAAGGGGTTGAAAAACTTAGGTCACTCCAACGAGTTCAAGGCACAAGAGTGTAGGCAGAACGTACTGTCGTTCCATTCACATCTTCCGGCACAATTAGCTCAAACTGAAAGCAAGCACGAAAACGGGATAGCCGCAGCTGTTTCATTCCAAAACCCTGATTGCAACCGGCTCCTTAACTGAGACAGACTCAAAGGGAAAACAAAACAGGTAATTACAAGGTAAAGCGGTGCTCGAGGCAACAACCCCGGAATTACCTGGTATTCTATACAAAAGGGACTGACTCATTACAACAGGACAGACCCTGTAAGCAAAAAGACTGACTCAATACAGAGAGACAGACTCAAAACAAAACAAAAGACTGACTCGACACCTAAGTCAAGATTTACAAAACTAGCATTGGTCGATGCTAAAAAATGTGTGCCAAATGCTACATCCAAAAATGCTCCAAACACTGCCCGCAGGCGGTTCACCTTCTAATTACATACTTGCGGTATCTGTGTCCTCGGTATCTGTGTCCTCACAATCCAAGAACTCTGCAGTGACCGATTTGGCCGAGGTAGGCGGGAGGATAACCTTGTTGTCAATCAAATCCTGTACCTCATGACGGAGGCGGAAGCAATTATCAGTAGCATGACCAGTCTGCTGATGGTACGCACAGTACTGAGTGGCATCATGGCCTGCTGGAAGGGGTTTGGGGAGCGGCCTAGGATCGAGGGGTGCAAGATGCCCCTTTTTGGCCAAAATCAGAAGTGCCCTAGACAAAGGCATGTAGAGAGGATGGAAGACCCTGCACCCTCGGGGCAGGTACTTTGGAACCTGAGCACTCTTGCTAGATGAACTAGCGAACGGGTCAGCGGGTGCGGCTTTGGATTTCTGATTCTTTCCGGATGCAAGGCTGGGAGCGGGAAGGACTGTTTTGGCATAACGGGGCCTATCCCGATTCTCTGATTGACTGGAATTGCCCTCGGGCGGAGTGGGGAAAGCATCCTCCACAGCTTTTGTCACAACTGCAGATACCTGTTGCTTGTTCATTCCCCCGGCTTTCAAAGCCTCTACTGCCCACAGCAGCTGTTCGATAGGGCCGGCATCTGCCTTCATTTTATCTTTACTTCTGGTCTCGGCCTGGTTGAGGGTTTGGGTGGATATTGGTGCATCATTGCCATGGTTGGAGGCCATCTCCGGTTGACTCAGTTCAATCACAATTCGCCCCAACAGCGGGGGCTCATGAGGTACAAAGCTCCCGGCATATGGTGTGATTGGCGGTGAAGCTGACATCCCATAGGCGAGATCTGCCACAGACCTCTGGAGATCTCCTATCATCCCCATTAGTTCAAAAGTAGTAGGCTCACGAGCCTGATATAGCTGAGGGGCCCAGACCGGGTGCGCAACCGGCGATCTGGGTGGATGCGGCATATCAACAGTAGTTTCGCTGTGTAGGGTGATCCCTTGATCCAATGCAGCCGCCATGACCACAATCTCTTCTGAATTCTGCGTCATGTTCAGTCCTACCCCAGCAAGGAGAAGACGCTAGCTGTTCTGGATCGACCCTCTGAATCTCTGAACTGAAACGGAAAACAAGCAGTTTTTCAGCCCCAAACAGATCGAACACGGGTGTAGCCGAGCAACTGCACTCTACTACTGATCACTGTTCCCCAGAATCACTGTTCAAAACTGAACTGACACTCGCTGACATAACTGATTCTCAACAACACTGATACTAGTGCCCTCAGGCCTGATGCTCAAACTTTGCAAACTGATATATGCGTTCCCCTGCAGAGATACACTCTAAAAGCATATAGCAAGTAAATGAGAGCCAATACACCCCTATGTTGGGGTAGGGTTTCCCTGTCCTATTTTGTCAGGAGCTAGGGCTTCACTACGCACGCAGCGGTTTCAAACAACCTATCATCGGGTAAGCAACCTGTCCTAGTTTGGAATGGTCACTATGGATCCGAATATGCACTAGGTCGAATGGTCAAAAAGGGTGCCCCGGTAAAACCGGCGTTTGTGTTCCCATACTGGCAGAGCCCGCAACCGGTCAGCCTTATGGTCATGCCTTGACAAGACAAGCCTCCAGCAAACCGCTCAGAAATAGCAGATGGCCAACACGGTGTCCTAGGCGCACCAATGCACATGCAATGCAAAGAGACACATAAATGTAGTCAAAACAGGATATCGCGAGTTCGAGTCAAGCTCTCTAAAATTCCCCAGCGGAGTCGCCAGAAACTGTAGACGTCCCCGAACGCATCCCGGGCGAGGGTGCGACTCCCCCCCCCCCCCCCCCCCGCGTTCTGGTTCGATATTGGGTCACTATAGTTCAAAGGACTCAAATGTCACGGTTCTTAATCTTGAACCAAAGAGTCCAACTCTGGCAAATCGTTTTGAAGAAAAACTGATTTTTGAAAAGAAGTGCCAAACATGGACTGCTTTGCCAGATTACAGAGTCGCCACCTAAATATTTTAAAATGGGGAAATTTAGGAAACCCTGACTCGGTGCCGAAGGCCACATGTCCGTCATCACCAAAGTGGTCTTGGCTCGGGAGCTTGGGTACGATCGGGGAAGGTCAGCTATGAGCACCCCCTTTCGCCCGGTCCGTAGACCGGCCTCTACTAACCGTGATATCCGTTTTTGAAAACGTTATGCGTTCTTATTCCAATTATTAGCCTAGAATTACTATGTTATGCGCACAGCAAACAAGTATAGACTAGATTGCCTAATTTGGAAATAAACATTGCATATCCGTTTGTTTGGAAAACGCTTCGGAATTTGCTACTCGCAAGTAGGCTAAAATACGGATTTCAACGAGTTTTCCCAACTCAAGCAATCCAACCTCCACCCACAGGCATTCAAACAGTTTATCTCACATAAGCACTTAGCCGCATGGTAAGCATACTGTCATGGCAACACTCACACGCATGTGGTATGCTAAAGCATGAAAATACTTACATCGTACTCCGTGCCAAAAACAATAAACTAGTTAGCGAACATGCATGGCCTAGCTCATGTCAGAATGACTAATGCATCACAAGCAAGGATGCAATTTAGAGTAGGCTCGGCTAACCCTAAGCATGGCATGTGAGATGTAATCAAATAACACGTATTCAATTTGGTTTTAAAAATACAATGCAGCTTATATGATGTACCGGGCCCGGTGCATGTAAACAAGTGCATGGATGCACGCATGCATAGCATAAGGTATGCTAAAATAAACGTGCCCTAATCTACCATCAAAGCAGGTAAATAAAAGGGAGAAAGAAGTGGGGGTTGGAAGACATGCACACACTCACACACGCTTATTACAGATTTGCCCTTGCTCGGAGGGACCAAAAGAATAATACAGATAATTAACTACGCAAGCTAATTAAAATGTTACAGACTCATTAAATTAACCAAATGAAATTAATTAATCTAATTAAAGCAGTAAACCACCTCGAGATGAGGGCCGGATGCAACGCATGCTCAGGACTTGCTCGGAATTGCACTGCCATGCTTAGATTGCCTCTGTTGTCCCTCCTCTACTCCTCTGAAAACTGCCAAAGTCTCAGGGATGCCTTTCTGAACACTGGGGATCATCACCGGCTGAACAGAACTTCCATCGGCAGTGAATTGAGATCACCGGCACTGAATTCATCCACCGGCCATCTATTGACTGCCGGTCGGCACTGAATGTCTGCAGAACCTGCAACTCACAGCAGCAGAGGGCAAAAACTTGCATGGCAATGCAATTCAAGCAATTTATGCATCAAACACATTCCTTATCATGTTGATGACTCAAAGGAAGATGTGCTTCGGTTCTCGGACCACCAATCACGCATTTCCATGCATGATGGCCCGAGGAACCAAGTATGCAACTTTAATTTCAAATGCATGGAAACCAAATAAACATAAAAGGGTGCCAAACCTCCATCATGCTCATCTCAAGAGGCCAAGCATGCGCATTGATGTAACGCAATCCTAAACATGTTAGCTAACATGCAACATGGACAATGCAAGGCACTTATGTAAGCATACAAGCAAACATATAAGGCAAACATGCAAACCAAATAAAAGGTGGACTTAAACATGATCTAGGCAACTCTAACTAGGCCTAAAATCAGTAGCCAAAATGCTAAGTATGAGAGCTAAGCACACATGCACATGTTAAGGCACACAACTTAGGCATTAAACAAACCACTCTCAAGCACACTTGAAAGGAGATAACATGGACGATTAGCATGCAACATGAGCTCTAAAATCATGCTAAAGTGTGGTGCTAAACCAACTCAAAATAGACCAAACAAAGCATGCAAATGGTCCAAGACTTAAAGCAAGTCAATGAGGCATTGAACTATACTTATGCAAGATAATTATGGCATGCATTAAACAACTAAAAACAGGTTTTTAGCGTATTAAAACAAAGCCAAAAGGCTACTTAGATGGCATCTAAGAGGCTTGAAACCAAAGGCATGCACAATGACCAAGACATGGAGCATTCAATACATGCTTTTAAAGCATTAAAGAGGCAACTAAGGCAAGCATACAAGCACACCAAAGGGACTGAAATGACATGTTAGATGGTTCCAAACCATCAAAATGAGGTAAGCAACACATGCTACACATGCATGCTCAAAGGCTAGCAAGCCTAAAATGCAAAGGGGCTATATAATGCATGCCAAGATCAACCCAAATGACTATGGACAGAGCTAAAACATGTCAAAATAAGCACAAAACATTCACAAATCTAAGCCTAAAGCATGTTCAAATTAGGGCTAACAACCTAAGGCATGTTAAGGCAATACAAGGCATTACATGGCAACTATGCTAAGCATGCATAAGGGATCAAAACCAACACATAGCAATGTTAAATCATGATATCCTAAGCATGAATAACAGTCCATACATGCTCAACACACACTCAAGCACAATGCTCCCTCAAGAGGCAAAACTTGCCCTTTTCAAGGACATCAAGGAGAGGGGGTGACCTCTCCTTCTTGGGACTTCAAGGCATCATCTATACCACTGAAATCCCTCAAGATTTCAGTGGTAAAGAGACCCAAACACCAAAATCCCGGATCTCACACAAAATGGCCTAAAACAAGGGCCTTTCAAGGCCTAAGGGTGGCCAAACTTCCCCAAAGCACAAAGCACCCTTAATGAACTATCAAGAGGACTAAAAAATAGAACTTTTTTGTATTAAACACTAAGCACAAAAACAGTTCTAAACTATGTAAAAATGGAGTGCAAAAATGGGGTAAAAAGGGGTAGTTTCTCACCCTTGTTGACCACCTTCACAAATGTTGATTTTGTTGCTTCCTTGAGCTCAAATCCAGCCAAGAACCTCAAGAACAAGCTCTGGCCCTTGAAGAAACCAAGAAAAAGTGAAAGACTAGGTGTTTGTGTGCAATAGTAAGACACAAAGCACCTAGAACACACACAAAGGAGATATAGAGATAGGATATGAATGGAACTCAAACCCTAAAACCAGAGCTTGCTCTGAGTTGTTTTCTCTCCCAAAAGCCAACCCTAAAGCCAAGGGGGGGAGGCCTCTTCTTATAGAAGAGGCAAACTTGTAATGCTTACAAGTTAAGCAACCAAGAGGGGCATCCCTCCATACACGTGTATGGAGGGGAAGCCAAAGCCATACAGCTGTCTGAAAATATCTCCAAAAGTAGCTGAACAGTAGTCGGCAGGGCAAAATTGTCATTTTGACAAAATTGACTGCTGGCCGGCACAAAAGAGTGCCGACCGGCACAATATAGTGCCGATGGAAACAATAACCAGCCGGTGGCCTCTAGCCACTGCCGGTGGTGTGTGGGGATGCCTCAAAAGGCACTCCCTGCCCCTCCAAGGCAGAACACAAGTGTTTGGTGCAAAACCAGACACAAAACGGTCGAGTTCGGAGATCCTGAGGCAAGGCGCGTAGTCGAGGACTCCGGGAACTCCAAACGAACACAAACATGGATAATCACCGAGTGTTCAAACGGTGACGTCCAAGTCTTGAGGACGGTCAAAAATGGGGTGTCTACACAGGGGTGCGAGCACATGCAGAATATTGTCTTTTGCAGAAAGAGTACAAGTGATTGGGTGGTATGATATAAGTAAGGGATGATCTGCTAGGCAAAGATAATGATCCTAAATGCTGAATGCAACAAGACAAAGTACGATGCAATAGATGAAGTGAATAAAGGGGCAGAAGCTAAACCACATCTTACCTAGAAAAGGCATGGACATAAACCAAACCACGTCTAACGTAGAAAAGGTGCCAAAATCCTCAAACCACAATTCTTGGTGGAATAGGCACGTACACATGCAGAACTATGCTTTAACCCGGGAAAAGTTTGAACATATACCAAGCTAAGCTCAACATGGAAAGGATGCAGGTAATAAAATGGTATGATATAATGGGTGTAATGGATAGTGTAGTAGTAGATGCATGCGATAGATGTTATATGCAATGTGATAGAGGTAATAGATAACAAAATGTAGCAGTTGGGAATTGAAAATACCTTACAGGGGCAATTGGCGATGACTCACCTCATGCTGCTGGGGATTTTTTTCTTCTTGGTTTTAAGACTTCTTCCTGCATCTTGTGCTTCCAAACCATGGGTACTACTTTTCTCCCTAGCTATGTTTGTAACTTTTCATATTCTATAACAGGGTGACAAACTAGGTTGGTTCAGTATCCAGAATTAAAGTGCATACAAGCTACCTCAACCTATGGGTCTGCCATACAGATTTCAAGCAGAGGATACACCCTTGGTTATTTAAACCAGACTTTAGTCTCAAAAGTTCCAAACCTTTGTGTTCTAGGCCTTGGCCATTCAAACTCTAGTTTACACCGTCTTAGTTGATCTCCTAGAAACTCACTACAAACACAATCAGGTGGCTATACTAGACCGCCTGAACTCGTTCGGGCACAACAAACACCAAAGGAATTGCACCTTTAGAGAATTTAAGGTCTCATAGACCCAATGAGTGCACAAGACAGTGCGGGTGAAGTGCACAAGACAATGCTATTTAGATGCACAAGACAGTGCGATGGAGGAAATGCATAAAATAGTGCGATACATGGTGAATGCATAAGATAGTGCAATGCAAGGTGCACAAAACATTGCTATGAAAGTGTACAAAATAGTGCAAACTCAAGGTGCACAAAACAATACGATACAAAGTGCACAAAACAGTGTGAACTCAAAGTGCACAAAATAGTGCGATACAAGGTGAATGCACAAAACGATGTGATGCAAGGTGCACAAAATAGTGCTATATAAAGTGAATGCACAAAACAGTGCAATACAAGGTGAATGCACAAAACAGTGTGATATAAGGTGAACAAAACAGTGCGATACAAGGTGAATGCACAAAACAGTGCGATGCAAGGTACACAAAACAGTGCTATGTGGGTGCACAAAATAGTGCGGTGTAAGGGTAATGAGTAGTATGTAAAGTACCGCATCATGTACCTTATGAAATGTAGGGCAACTTGCCACAATTTACTTGAAATGTAATTGAAAAACACCAAGGGAAGCAACTTGACGAAACTCTGTTATTACAAATACAAAACAAAGTCAAGAGCAAAAGTAACCAACCAGGCAATTCAAATCAATCAGAGTGTATGAGCACACATGCACAATCCAAAAAAGGGAAGATGGCAATCCCAAGAGAGTTTTGAAATGGTCGGATACAACTTTTGAAAGCTGAATCATATCATAATCATCATGGGGGTGAGCTACCCTAATCCAAGGGAAAGTGTCCAACAAATGGCTTTAGCAGAACGGAGAGAAAGGTTAGGTTCATGTCCCTTGTTCAAATGATGAGCCGATCAAATGTATTGAAAATTTCCCCTAGTGTCCAGTCATTGGCCACCAGTTGGGTTCATGCCCCTTGTTCGATGGATGGCCCGATCAGATGTATTGAAAATTGCTCCTAGTATCCAGTCACTGGTCACCTTTTTCACATTATGCTGGCACCTGTGATAGGGATCATTAGATCCTAGAACAGTTGCCCACTAATCAGACTCTTTCTTCTCTTCTTGCCCGACATGTTGAACTTACTCCAGTCCCCTCCAAAGTAGTGACGAATTCCTCATATACACTTTGTAATGATCATGAATGCGATGCCCCTTGTATGGTCACCCTTAGTTTGTTTATGAATTCCACACATGGACTTGTTTTTTAGTTTGGAGTGAACACTCATGTATGGAATTTTGACCATGCCACTGTGTTAGACTTGAGTGACAGACACATTATGGTGACTCGATGAAGAGCGCTGACTAAGATAAACACGTTATGATGACTCATAAAAAGCGCTTTTGAGCAACAGACACGTTATGGTGACTAGATGAATAGCACAGATTGAAACAAATACCAAGCACAACACAACAGAACTCACAATTGACCCAAAGCAAAAGAGACTCAAGATAACTGATCATTCATAGTGCCCCTAGTATTACTTATGTTCCCCTTAGAATTCAATTTCGCAAAATCCAAATTTTGATTCCTTTTTTTGCTCAAATTAAAGATTCTACTGATAAGTTCAAGTATTGAAAATTACTCAACTTATTGATTCAAGCTAGTTCTTTCTTTCCTAACGCAAGTATGTGATATGCATAGCAGTCGGTGCTTATAGATTGATGTGAATCTAAAGACGTGAATTGGGTAAGATCATTGGGTCAAGATGGATGAGATGGATGTGGTTGAGATCGAACTTCAAGATGAATTTGCCTACGTATCCCAATAATGGGAATCAGGTCAACGTAGTTCATGGCTGATTTTCACTCGGGTGTTGGCACTCTCTTTTTGCGCTCTAACTTTTGCCAAAGTCACTGATTTGAGGTTTTTAACCTTGCGAGCTCTATTTATTTGATTTCTCATTTTTCATGCTCTAACTTTTGCCTAAGTCGCCCTTTTGGGTATTCTCCTTAGCGAGCCTCTCAAGGATAACATTACAACATTTGAGGTGAAATAATCATCCTTGCCCTAACACTGGAACTAGCTTCATCTTGATTTGAGCTTGGTTCCCCATTCTCTTATGCATGTCTTCCTCCTTTCTTTTGTTCCATTTTCAGAGTTGGTTCTTCTCATGGTACTTTCTTGCATTGGCTTCCCCAAATTCAGACAAAAGTTCATTTCCTCACAGTTGATTGGATTTCATTCCAATGGATGCCCTTAGCTTGATGGTTGATTTCTTTTTTCTTTTTTCCTCCTTTTTTTTTTCTTTTCCTCTTTTGCTTTTGTTTTTCTCTCTTTTTTTCTCTTTTCCTTTTTTCTCTTTTGGTTTCTTTTCTTTTCTATTTTGGAGTAATGAAAACACCAGGGGGAGAAATTCTATGTTTGTGAGGTCTGAAAGTCGCCTTATGCTTGCCAAAATGATCGCCTAACGGTGAAGAGAATCCCCAAGACAATGTAGAAAACCACTCACAATTCTGAATCTATCTTCGCAAGTTTGCAAAAGAAACAACTTAAAATTTTGAAATCATGAAGGACTTTGCGTCGATAATTCAAAATCCACTCAAACCATTTGGGGGATCCTTCTCAACACTCGAGTTTATTAACGAAATCTCATAAAAAGGTTTTTAAAGTTTTCCTATTTTCAAAAGGTCACACATGAATTACTGTAGGTACAACAAAATGATCAAAAACTTGACTCCCGCTTTTTTATAAAGATGAAGAACTAAGGGTACACGAGAGTGACTCAAAGGAAAAGACTCAACTGATGCAATAACACAAGAAAAGACAAAGAAAATAAAACTCACAACTCAACAATTTACAGGACACAACTCAAAACAAAATCAACATCTTTGAGACAAAGGGTTTTCACTCTCCAAATCCATCAGCAGAATTCATGAAAAACTTCAAGTAGCCCAAGGGAAGGTCCAGACCTACCTTTAATTCAGCAATACTAACATCCACACCCAAAAGGATTGATTTTTTACTTTCAAATCGGGTCTCAAAAATGGGACCTCACAATTACGTTGTCCCCACACATCTTCCTGACTGAAACAATTACTTTTTCACACCATGCCCCTATTTCAAAAGGTCATTTCTAAGCACTTTCGATAATTCCCCTGGCTAAGAATAAGGTTCATCAAGCTTGATCAAGCTGGCATCTGTAGAGAGCCCACTGCTTCATCAAGCTTGAACTCACAAGATCGAGTAAACTTTCCATCTCTTCAAAGATTTTGTTCCTTTTGCTCAAATCGAAATCAGAAGATTCAGGAATGAACACAATGGGTTTGGGCTCATTGGCGGGTATGATGTGTTGGCTAGGGTAATGGTTGGTTGTTGGCAAGCTGTGGGTGGGTTTTATGTTATGAAGTGGTAATCTATTGTGGTCAGGGAGAGGGGTATTGACAGCTTTGGGATTTTTAGGTGGGGTGATGACCTTTTTGTCAATCGGGTCTTGAATTTTGTGGCAAAGGCAGAAGCAACGGTCAATATGGTGACCATACTACTGATGGAATGTGCAATATTGGGTAGGGTCATGTCTAGGTGGGAGAGGGTTAGGGAGAGGTCGAGGATTGAGCGGTTTGAGATATTCTTTCTTCGTCAGTACCTTCAATGCACAAGTTAGGCTTATATGGAGATGGGAAAAGGTTCAATTTTCGGAGCAGGGAGCACTAGTTTCGAAAAAATTGGCAAATGGGTTGGCGGGTGTTGGCTGGGTATTCATAGGCTTGGGACTGGAATCAGGATGGGTGTTTCTGGTAAAGCATCAATTTTCACGACTTACCCCCTGATGCAAAATGCTCTCAACCTAAGCAAGAAAAGTGTCATGCATAGTCTTTGTAACAACTGTCACCACTTGTTGCTTGTTCAACCCTTTGACCTTCGAAGTCTCAATAGCCCACCGAAGATGTGCATAGGGATCAATACTTGTCCCAGCCTTGTTCTTGTAACTTGCTTCTGCTTGGCCAAGGGAGTGGGTGGCTATATCAAAGCAAGGCCCATTTGTTGTTGATTTGTCATCACCCAAACTTGAGATAGCTTCGGATTGGCCCTTTTCAATTGCAGATCGCCCCAAGATTGGGGAGCTTTTTAACAAGATCAAAACCCCAAATGTTAAATCTACCACCGTTCCTTGAAGGTCTTCAATCATTACCAACATCTCAGCAATAGTGGGTTCGGCCATTTGGCGCTCTTGGCATACCCGAACCGGATTGGGTGCATCCATCATGCACAAATTGGTACTTTCAATAATGAACACCTTTGGCTTGGTAGATGGCTAAGGTGATGTATATACTGGGGTTAAAGGTAGGTAGTAGTGTATGGATGAGGTTAAGATGAGGGTGAGGTATTTGGTCATGGATGGGAAGTGGGTCAGTGGTAACATTGGGTTTTTGAGGTGGAGCTATAGTCTAGTTGCTGATGAGATTCTAAACCTCATGACGACAGCGGTAGCAACGATTAGTACCATGATCGCGCTGCTGATGGTACGCACAATATTTGATGGGGCTATATCTAGCAGGGAGTGGGTCAAGAAGAGGTTGGGGATAAAGGGGTTTGAGATACCCTCTTTCCGTCAGGACGTTTAGTGCACTAGTTAGGCTCATATGGAGGGGAGTGAAAGTTCTGCCCTGAGCTCGGGTTGGGCAAGCAGTTTATAGGTTGGATTTGGCAAAGGGGTCGGCAGTTTTATGTAGACACCACATTTTTTACCACCGTTAAAACTTGGGGCACCTCAGGTTGATCACTCGATGATGAAATGTTATGCTTTGTAGGCTCAAGTTTCTCAACAAGAGCTTCCGTTTTCCAACTTTAGAGCCTAGAATTGTGCACATACTTGACCAAACCAGTCTTGGTTTCCAAAAACCTGTTTGTTTCATACATAAACCATACATGACCATCCAGAGGCCTGCAGGCCCACAGATGGCCGGCAAGCCAAAATACAGTGGTCGACCGTCCATTTCATGGCCGGCCAGTCATGTTTTCCGGCTGGTAAATATTTTGCTGCCAGCTGATGCCAGCTGTCTCCATAGGTGCATGCACTGCACCAGCTGTCTTTATATGGATATTTCCGACTGAGGTTCATGTTTTCCTATATATACATGACCACTTCTCTTGGAAAAAAAGGTTAGAAAAATTCCAAAAGGCCAAAGACTTGCATGGCACTCTCTTTCTCTCTCTCTCTCTCTCTCTCTCTCTCTATCTATCTATCTTGCAACCTACACACTCTCTCTCTCTCTACACTTCCTAAACAAAATTTTTAGCTCTTCTTGCTAAGGCTCTTGAGCTCAAATCTCAGCCCTTGAGAGTGAATACTTTGTGGTTTATGAACAAAGGAGTTACTCCTCTTCAAGAGGTATAATTTGTGCAATCCTTACACTAATTCTTCTAACTCTTTTCTTGCTATTTTCGTATTTTTTTTTTACACTATTTTTATGGGCTAAAACTTATGACTTAAAGCTATCAAAGGTAAAGAGGTTAATCACCCTTCTTTGACCCTAGTCTCTCAAGCTTTTTCCCTTGTGTTTTGCATCTTTTCATCGACTTTTTTTTTGGCTTTCAACCATTGATTCTCAAAGGTTTTTGGAGGCTAATAATTGTGGTTTTGAAGTCCCAAAAATGGAGGGGCTAGCCTTCCATCCTTGTGCTTGTTTACTGGCCCAATTTCTTCATAATTGTAGCTAACTTTTTCAAGATTCTCCATGTGAATTCCAATGCTGTTTTGGACTGTTTTAGGACTATTTTAGGCTGTTCATTTCATTTATGCTTTGTATAGCATGCTTGTAGTGCAATGGTCATCATAGGTTTGGTGTTTTAGGCATTAGATGTCAACCTATTTGAGTTGATGGCATTTATTTCAAGCTTTCCATACTTGTGTTCACCTTTCATCACCTTTGCACCCTCCCTCATTTCTTGGTTTTTTTTATTTCTTTGAAAGTTGTTTCAAAGTGAGTGTTGTTTAAGCTTAAGATAGAGATTCTTGTGCTTAATTGTTTAATCTCTTCGGAGGTTCATTACCAAAGGCATGATCTCTCTCTCATGCCCAAAACAACCCTTTGTTTGACACTTCTCTCCATTAGTGGACTTAACTTTCATTTTGGACTAAAATGCCTAAGGAATGGAAAGGTAAGGTAATGAAATGAAGTAATAAAATTCGGGCTAAAATGAAACAAGATAATAATATCAACTTGGGTTCAATCGAACGTTAATTAAACCTCTTGAGTCTTGAGTTGTTTCATACTTGTTAGTGATGAAACTGTTCAAGTTTCATAGTCAACCATTTCCCTTGATCAATATCATGATAGGGAGGCGGTTTTTGTTGGTCTTTGCTTTTCATTTATTAAACTTTGTCCCATCGACTCATTGATCATCATGCAACAACTTTGCATATTGATGGTTTGTGAATCAATTTTGCATGTCCTTTGACCTGCCTAAATGATAAGGAGGGGCAGAATGGGCAAACACCTCTTAAAAGCACTCTGTTTGTATTATGTCTCTTTTCTGTTGTAGTATGGCAGACCCTTAAAACAGTGGCCGGCTGGCAATCAATCAGCCAGCTGACCATCTTCTCTTAGCCGACCAACCATTTATTTTAGACTAGCAGTGTCCTCTTTTGGTAGAACAGAGCAGAGGTTGGGGGCCAAAACAAATCTTTTCTTTTGACTGCAAAACATAATGGTTCTAGCAGCAAAACAGAGAGGTTTTCGAGGAAAAATCTAAATTCATGCACATGCACTCCATCACTTGTTCATATTCTTGGTTTAAATGCTTTAGCAGCAATATATTGTCATTCAATTACCTATCTTCCTCTAAACTCATTGTACTTAGTTAATTTAGCTCATTAGTTGGATTTGTAATAATTGGTTAGGTAGGACTAGCTAATTGATATTGTAATAATTAGTATTAGGATATCTATTCAGACTCTCTTGTGCGAGGGCAAAAATGTAATAATGTGCATGTCTTCCAATCCTCATTTTTTTCTCCATTTTATTTACTTGCTTATGATGGATGGCATAGAGCATCATGTTTCTTTTAGCATCCATTTGTCTTGCATGCATAAAGGTTCGGTTCGTCATTCTAACCATATTGTCATTTATTACTTTCATTGAATATGTGCACCACCACATGCTATCAAATTGATTCACATGCCATATTAGACAATCGAACGTATTAGTTGCATTTTTGTATGTATTGCATTAGTCATTTGCATTGAGTAGGAGCATGCATCTTGCTAATTGTTTTGTTTCTTTTGGCTCACCTTGGAGTACTAGGTGAGCACTTATTGCTTTAGCATATCGCATGAGTGTGATTGTTGCCATATCGGGCATGATACCATGAGGCAAAGTGCTTAATTGATATAACTCTTGAATGCCTGTGGATGAAGGCTAATTGCTTAAATTGGGATAAGTTGATTCATGTACATATGATATCGTTTTTTTTTTGTACATATTCGAAACACTTTTTTAAAACATACATGAACCAAAGTGTTCCAACTTTTGCAAATTAGTCTATACTTGTGTGCGTCACATAGTAAAAATAGTCTAATAAATCGAAACAAGAGCATATAATATAAATAAGAATCACATCATAATTAGTAGAGACCGATCTTTGATCGGGCGAGTGGGGTGCTCAACTCATGACATTCCCCTCTCGTACCTAAGTTCTGAGCTGAGATACTTTGGTGATGATGGACACATGGCCTTTGGCACGAGTCATGGGTTTCCTAAATTTTTCAAAAATATTTAGGTGGTGACTTTGAAATCTGGCAAAGAATTCCATTTTTGGCATTTTGATTCAAAATTGATTTTCCAAAAGAATTGTCAAATTTGGACTCAGTTGTGTTTATCTATTTCATATTGCACTTGTTAAATTAGATTCAGAACCATGTGAGTCTGAACTATAGGGCTAATCGTATCCGAAAGGAGCACAAAAAGCAAGCCATAATTTTTGGCGACTCTGCTGGGGATTTAGAAAACTTGACTTGAACTTCATGATGTGAACTTTTATCTACATATATATATGTTCTTTGCATTGTATTTGCATTGGGACTTATAAGTCACTGTGTTTTCCATCTGTTATTCCTAGATGGTTTGCCGGAGGCTTACCCAAATTGCTTGCTAAAAGGCTGATCGGTCATGGGCTCTGCCATGTTGGAAACACAACCCTTGGATCTGGATTACCGTTATACCACTTAATCCTCCTTTAACTTCTCCATGTTAGGTGCAAGAGGTATATTAGGTAATCTTGCCAAGGTACCCTTTTGGACCAATTGGCCTAGCTGTATATAGTAAAGCTGTAGTGACTATTCCAAATTACGACAGTATGCTCACCCATGTGTACGATGTGATGAAACTCTTTGTTTTGAAATAGTGTAGCCTAGATCATGTCAAAAATCTAGGACAAGGTAACCCTATCCCCTTATAGGGGTGTTTTGGTTCTTTTACCTGGCATGTGCTTTTACAGTGAAACTGTATAGGATGGTTCATATCTGTGGTACAAATGCATATCAGTTTGAGAACAAAGTTCAATAGGGATTAACAATTCTTCAGCTGTGTGTTATGACTGTCATGGATTAGGTCGAAGTGTTGTTCGATTTTTTATTATTGTTTTTCTTTCTTTTGCTAGGTAGTTTACCATCATAGCTTCAAAAAGACCCAATATTTCCCAAGTTGTGTGGACTCGCTTTGGCAAGCTTTGCAAAGCTCAAGACCTTATTGGTGGTCAGCCCGTGTTAGTCTCACTTCCGCAAGTTGTTCGACGAAGACGGAATAGACAGTCAGCAGCACTAGTACAAAGCACTTAACAAACACCTATTCGTTCAAGCAATTCACCACCATCTAACTCACCCAAACCAGCAATCGCACAAAACACGAAAGAATTTGCTACCATGATGGCAACTTTCCAAAGAACCATGGATACCATGAACCAAAGGATGGCTGCACAGGATGAAATCATCGCTAATCTACAACGCACATCTGGGGCATCTGCATCAACTGTACATCCAATCCCAACTGCTCAACCGAACCCTGATCCACCTTCGCTAATGGAAAATCCCCAAATCCTCAGGAAATGTTTCCCCCGATTTCGGCTTATAGGCCTCTGGCACAATCCTCTGCAGGAATCCTTTCCTTTGATATAAATAAAATTGATCTGGCCTCAATCAAGATTAAGAAAGCACTGAGAAAATCCCGAGGCTTCAACTCTATTCTGGATATAGAAGGTGGGTACACTGAGGCTTCGGTCAGATTACCAAAAAAATTTAAGATGTCTCATATCGACAGATTCGATGGGAGTAGGGATCCGATTGTACACGTCCACCTGTTTTCAGATGTGCTAAGACCAATGGGCCTATATTGGGCTCAAAAACTATTGTTGTTCGAGAGAACTTTATCTATTGTAGCGGCCATCTGGTATGCTAAAGTGGAGGATTCTACAAAGCAGAATTGAGAGGAGCTATCTGAGGCGTTTGTTAACCAGTACTCATATAACACCCAGATAGAGGTAACCATCAGTGAGCTGTAGGCCACTACCCAGAACCCTAAAGAATTTTTTATTGATTTTGTCGCTAGGTGGAGAGCCAAGGCAGCTCAAATGACAAATAGACCTTCTGAAAGAGAACAGGTCGGGCTGGTGGTCCAGAATCTTGAGCCTGATATGCTATAGAGAATGATAGTGGCACTGTTATCCACATTTGCTTCCCTTCACGAGTTGGGGGTCCAGATTGAGAGTGCATTCAAAAACGGAATCATCTACAGAACTAGTGAACTTGCAAGAAAGCCATTCTCCCGGAGTACCAATGCTAGTAATAGCACTATTTCATGGCCTACGGGTGTCAGTACTGTTGTCACAGCAGCCAAAATGGCCGATCCTTTTGTTGCCACAACCTCACAACCCTCACAAACTACCGGTCCACCCTGAAATCGAAGGACCTTTTCCCCCTCCATATGAGCCCAACCCGCGCCCTCAAATTATTAGTGGAAAAGAGGCATCTCAAGCCCCTTAATCCTCAACCCCTTCCTGACCCACTGCCACCTAGACATGACCCGACCCAGTACTGTCTCTTTCACCAGCAGCACGGTCACCCTACAAACCTGTGCTATCGCTTACGTCATGAGATCCAAGATCTTATTGACAACAAAGTTATCACCCCGCCCTCTAAACCAAATATAACTGCTAACCCACTTCCTGTTCATAACCAAGTTCCCCACCCAGAAACATTAACAAAATCCATACATTACTGCCCACCTTTAACCCTAGCATATATATTACCTCATCCTACTTACCAAAATTGGAGATAGTTATTCCGGAAGGAACAGACATGTGCATGAAGGACCTAACACCACAAACCCAACCCAGGCCTATGGCAGCAGAGATGGAGAAAAAGGAGAATGCGCTAGAGATAGGGTCGTCTGATACCCGAGTCATAGAGAAAGGGGCCTCACTTACAGAGGAATATGACCCCAGCTTGTATATTGTAGCCATCGATTAGCCAAAGCAAGTAGTCATACTACTGGAGTCATACTACTGGATTTCCTCAGCATCAACGCTATTGGGGAGAACGAGCTAGGGCAACATCAGAACGATTGGCCTAAACAAGGCCTGAATGACTTGGTTGAACTGGAAGAGGACCTAGCCGAGCTAGAAGAGGACGTAAACAACCTCTACTTCTTTGAAGAAGAGGATACTAGCAGTGTCCAGATGGGATGGTGAGATCCAAGCTAGCCAGAAACGAGCAACGGGTGGTTGACTAAAGAGGAGTCAGATGTGGAGGAACAGACAAGAGAGACTGAGAAAGAAAGGGCTGAGGCTATACCCTTGACTGAAAATGAACAAGTGTTAGAGCAATTCCAGTAGGAAATGATGGAAGAGATCCAAAAGAAGATAGCCTTGGAGCAAGGAAAAGGGAAAGGAACAGCAGAGATCGAGCCTACAGCGATAGATGTCCAAAATACTAGAAAGACCGAATGGGAGCCCAATGACAAGAAAAGAATGCCAAGAAAGCTTAGGAAGTACTGGAACACAGAAACCAAGACTGTTGTGGAAGAAGAGTGGTATGATAACGGGGGGTGTGATGTGAACATGTTTCAGGTAAAACCAGATAATAACCTAGCCATGACTACAGGGGAGTGGTGAGATAATAATTTGAGCTATGCATACACAGATGAAGGGTGGAAAGTTGATACCCCTGATGATACTTAGTATACTGATGAAATTAACCACATGACCCGAAGTGGTCGGTACTTTAAACCCCTTACTTTGGATCAACCAAAGTCCTCCAACAAAGAGACTGAGAAGTCTAAAGAGAAAGACATTGAAGAAGACCTAGTCTTGAAATAGCTTAAGAAGATTTAGGTAGACATATCCATATGGGGACTACTGATGGCTTTCCGAGAGCATAGGCAAGCACTACTAGAGGCCATGAACCGAACAAAACTGCCTATCGACACCACTGCTGACCAATTGGTGTCGTTAGTTACATCCAGGGATGTTACGCCAGTGATATCCTTTACAGATAAGGAGTTACCACCTGAGGGTGCCAACCACAACTGACCCTTGTATGTGACCTTGGAAAGCCGGAAAAAGTGGATTTCGGTGGTGCTAATAGATAACGGCTTGGCGATTAATGTATGCCCCTGTAAGGATTGCCTATGCCATCGGTTTAAGGTCAGCTGACTTTATACCCACAACCTAGGTCGTCCGAGCTTATGACAATACTAGCCGGGATGTTATGGAAACGTTCAAGAGCCATATCCTAATCGGCCCGTCTGAGCATGAGGTGGAATTCCATGTCATAGACGTTACGGCCACTTTCAATCTACTACTGGGAAGGCCTTGGCTACATCAGATGAGGGTTGTGTTATCAATTGTCCATCAGTTGGTAAAATACCCCTTTAAGGGTGGGATTGCTATGGTATATGGCAATTTTGTGATCCATCCTCCCCAGGGAACTACCGCACCCTCACTAGAAATCATACATGGGAAAGAAGATGTATTCCTCTTTAGCTTCTCCTTGGCAGAAGCCCGCGTGGTCCATACCATTATGGCAGAAGACGACGGAACTTACATAAGCGCTTAGTCCATCTACATGATGAACAAATAGGGGCATATTCCTGGATCAAGACTAGACAGAAGTGGTAGGTAGGGAGGTACTATCACCAAGGAGATGAGTCATAACCCCCACACTTTCGGGCTGGGGTACAAACCTATTGCTAAAGACTGGAAATGGAAAGGGGATGAGTTGAGAGGAAAGCTAAAAGCAAATAGGACTGGAAGGCAGTATGAGTTAGTCCACAAGCCAATATGAAGAACCCTGAATGGATGCTTTGTCCGCCAAGGGAAAGATTTCCCCTTCTGTAGATTCCCAGAGCCTTGGTTTAGCCCGTAAACGAAGACGAGATATTCGAGGTTTAAGATTTTCTTCAAACACCAGTTACCAAAAGATGGGAATGAGTAGGCAAACCTGAGCATTAGTATAGGACAAGGCAGTGCCGCGAGTGTAGACATTAAAGAGAAAGAGCTGTTGGGAAAAGCGTTGGTTGACCTACTAGCAAGTTCTACTACTGGAGCTGAGTCCATCAACTTAGGGGATAGTTTTACTATCTTAATGATCAGAGATAAACCAGCAGCGAATTTCTCTAATCTTATCGTGGATGCATCTGAGGCTCCACGTCTGGTCTAGAATTTGAGAAGGACACCATCAGTAGTTCTGAATCAGATAGTGAGTCCGAATCTGATTCCACTGAGTCTATGAAGTCGGAGTCAGATTCGAGTTCCTCAGAGTTTGGTACTTCGGGAGTGGTAACCCGGATACCAAGGTCTTGTCTAGGTCATCTTTCAACTTTCTTTTGAGTCTACTGTAACCGAAGATCCGGACTTTTTGAATGGGAATTTTGTGGATTTCGCTTACTTTTCTGTGCCTTTGGTTTGTTGTACTGATCTTGATTTTCAAAATTTTGACATAAACGAAAAGGAAGAAATTCCTTGGGCTTTGAAAATTTTGGTTAACCAAGAGGAGGAGAGGCACGTTAAGCCCTGTATAGATGAAATCATAACAATTAATGTGGCTACTGAGGAGGATCCCCACTTGGTCCAGATCGGGTCCATGTTGTCTTCGAAAGAACGCGAGCGTTTGGTCGTTTTATTAAAAAATTTCAAAGATATTTTCGTGTGGTCCTACGAAGACATGCCTGTAATCAATCCTGAGATTGTACAGCACTAGATCCCTCTCAACCCTGAGGCCCGACAAGTGAAACAAAAACTGCGTAGAGTTCGCCCAGATTGGGCTTTGAAGATTAAAGAAGAGGTCACCAAACAGATCAAAGCGGGGTTCTTGATTATATTTGAGTATCCGACGTAGTTGGCCAATATCGTTTCACATCCAAAGAAAAATGGCAGAATCAAAGTTTATGTCAACTTCAGGGATCTGAATAAGGCTAGTCCGAAGAATGATTTCCCCTTGCCACACATTGATGAGTTGGTGGACTTCACCGCGGGACATGCATTGCTCTCATTCATGGACGGGTTTTCTAAGTATAACCAGATTTTGATGACACCCGAGGACAGAGAGAAGACAACGTTCACCACGCCATGGGGCACCTATTGCTACCGAGTCATGCCTTTTGGGCTAAAAAATACTGGGGCTACCTATCAGTGGGCTGCGACTACGATCTTGCATGACATGATCCACAAAGAAGTTAAGATGTATGTGGACGACATGATTGTCAAGTCCAAGGAGCGAGAGGGCTACTATACTACACTAGAGAATTTCTTTCAACGGATCAAAGAGTATACACTAAGGCTGAACCCCCAGAAGTGCACCTTTGGGCTGACGACAGAGAAGATACTGGGTTTTCTAATCACACAGAGGGGAATTGAAGTGGATCTGTCCAAAATCAAAGCCATCCTAGAAATGCCACCACCAAGGACTGAAAATGAGGTGCGCGGATTTCTGGGCAAAGTGCAATTCATAAGATAGTTTATTTCTAAATTAACCTTGACTTGAAAACCACTGTTTGGTCTCTTGAAAAAAGGAAAGAAGTTTCGATGGGACGATCGCTGTCAGTTTGCTTTTGAATAGGTCAAACAGTACTTGCAGAATCTCCCTGTGTTATCATCGCCAAAACCGGGGAAGCCGCTGATTTTGTACTTGTTGGTGACGAATTCTACCATGGGGTGTATGCTCGCTCAAGAATCTAAAACCAAAGTGGAGAAGGCTATCTAATATTTAAGTAAGAAGATGTAAGACTACGAGACCCGTTACACTCCCCTCGAGAAAGCTTGCTTAGCCTTGGTATGGGCTACCAGGAAGTTGAGGCATTACACCTGCTAGCTCACTCTATAATTCTGATTTCAAGATTAGATCCTATCAAATATCTCTTTAAGAAACCAGCACTTATGGATAGGTTAGCTCGTTGGTTGCTTCTCCTCTCTGAATTTGATCTCAAATATGTCACACGCAAGTCGGTTAAAGGGAGAGTTGTAGCGGAATTCCTGGCAGACCACCTAGTGAAGGGGGATGAAGCAGTGGAATACCAATTCCCAAACGAAGACAGTCTGCAAATAGAGGAGGAAACGTGGACCATGTACTTTGACGGAGCAGCTAATCAATACGGTTATGGAATCGGTGTTGCTAATAGCACCCAATGATTCCCATATACCCTTAGCCTTCAAACTCCGGTAATGTCCAACAATGAAGCAAAATACGAGGCATGTATTGCTGGGTTGGAATCTGCCCTAAAACTAGGGGCAAAAAGGTTGGACGTCATCGGAGATTCGAACTTGGTTGTTTATCAAGCCAACGGAGATTGGCGAATTAAAGAAAAGAAAATAAAGGTCTACCATCAGTCCTAGATATGCTAATTCTAAGGTTTGAAAAGCTAACGTTTACACATCTGTTAAGAGAAAGCAACCGGTTCACTAATGCACTAACAACCCTATCTTCTATGGTAGACATCCCATTGGGAGTCAAGATGCGTCCGATCATCATTGAACAAAAGTACACACCTGCCTATAAGACTATTACCGCAATAGAAGAGGTGCAAGACAAGAACCCCTAGTATTACGACATTTGGAATTTCTTAGAGAAAGAGACGTATCCACCAGGGGCAAATGCCAAGGACAAACGGGGAATACAGTGTCTGGCCGTCCAATTTATCATCTGCAGGGAAAAGTTGTACAAGAGAGGCCATCTTGGAATGCATAAGTTGTGTCCTGAGGAAGAGGAATCAAAGTGTCTCATGGAAGCCATTCACGGAGGGGAATGTGGAGCGCACATGAACGGTGTGATGTTGGCTCAGAAAATCCTCAAACAAGGCTACTATTGGTCAACCATGGAGAAGTACTACATTAGTTTTGTGCGGCGATGCCACAAATGTCAGATCCATGCCAATCACATGAACATTCCGCCGTCGAAGCTCTATAATATGACTTCACCATGGCCTTTCTTAGTTTGAGGAATCACTGTCATTGGGGCAGTCACGCTGAAGGGGCCAAATGGACACGAGTTTATCCTGGTGGCAATTGACTACTTCACCAAGTGGGTGGAAACTCAGTCCTATGCCATGTTGAAGGCATCGCATATAGCCAGATTCATCAGAAATAACATCACCTGTCGGTTTGGAGTTCCGAACGAGATTATATCGGATAACGGCTCACACTTCAAGAAAGAGGTGGTGGGTCTGCTTGAGAAATATGACATGGCTTTTCACAAGTCATCGACATATAGACTACAGACCAATGGAGCTGTTGAGGCCGCCAACAAGAACATTAAGAATATCTTGCGGAAGATGGTTAAGACCTACAAAGACTGGCCGGATAAACTGTCGTTTGCACACTTTGGGGCTACCGGACATCAATTCGAACATCTGCAGGGCCAACCCCCTATTCTCTCATCTATAGGATGGAGACTATTCTGCCAATCGAAATTGAAGTACCGTCACTGCGAGTTATGGCCGAGTGCCAGATAGTGAAGGTGACCTGGCAACAGAGCAGATTTGAAGAATTAATGTTATTTGACGAGAGAAGATTGAAGGCATTGTATCACGTCCAGGGCTACCAACGCCGAATTACTAGGGCTTTTAATAAGAAAGTTAAGTCCGAGAATATCAAAGAAGGAGATATGGTACTAAAGGACAACTGAGCTCCCATCTATGACCCTAGGGGCAAGTTCAGGCCCAATTGGACTGGTCTTTATATCATCAAATTGTCATGCCCCAAATTTGGACAATTAAACATTCAGTCAATATTCCATCATCCAAATCCTAGGGATGAAACAAAATCTAAACGTTCACGTGTCCAAAGGGTTTAAGTAAATTTCATGCTCAAAAGATTACAAGGGATAAAAAAAAAAAAAAAAAAAAAAAAACCCAACAAAACGCCAACTAAACCATCCACCATAAATTCATAACTAACCAATACCTCCAACTTTAAAGTAACAATAAATAGTCAAAATAACTTAAATAACGTAATGTTACAAACCATGCCAAATTATCCAAATACTAAAGTCATAAAAAAAATAATAAATACATAAACTAATATCAACCCTAAGCTCAAGAAAACAAAAGAAATCCAAGAGACATGTCTTACGATCATGGTTATTTTTTTGTCACCACCATAGTCCCAACTAATCCTACAAAGGAAGCTTGGTTGCGCTCAAACAGAATACACTCGAGTTGCCAAGAGACAAAATGGGTCAGTATATAAGTATACTGGTATGAGTACAAGATTTAACACCCATGTGTCCAGCAGAAACAAACAAAAATATATTTAATTCTTGTTACAGGACAAAACAAGTAGTTCCATCCGCACCGAGAGGAATGGGTAGTTTTTCGAGATACAGTGACATTTAGTTTCTTGCCCGTACACAACAAAATATAAATTGAGTATGGAATAAACTAAATAGAAATAAAAATTATGGTGGGTCAGGCTTGCATAAAAAGTTAGTAAGACCCACCATCCTGCAAAAAAATAAAGTTAGTATAATTTAATCATAAGTAACTTGCTAAAAAAGTACAAAAATGCACCGTTTCATACTTAAATAATTCGAATTGACCAAAACTCAAAGAACAAAAGTTGTACAGAATCAAATTTCCTAAAAGAAAAAGCAGACGAATTTAGTAGAAACTGAACAGGTTAAGAGAAAAACTTAATAGAAATTCCTAACCGAAATTCGATCGAAAAATCTGGAACTGAAAACAAAAAGAAATTGCTGTAAAATAAATTTTTTCGGAAAAGTTCAAAACACAAAAAATGTTCAGAATAACGTTTTACTTCAGTTTTCGAGAAACCAATAAAAATGAGCTCGTTTCATGGGTTAAAACAGTATCTGAACTCTGCATTGCTAAAATGAATCAAAACTACAATAACCAAGATCATCTAATTATAAGTTCTAATTGATCTTTTTAATAAAAAGTTAAAACACAAAAGTTGTCTAGAATCACGTATACATGTCTCTGCTCAAATTTCATAATTTATCGAGGTCGTTTACTATTTTTGAACATGTACAAATCAATACAATTCACACTATACCAATAAACTCATAATTAAATTTTTTGTACCTTAACTCCACCACTTCGGCCCTTCACTTCTGGCCTATCCCATGTGCCTCCCGTATACCTAACACCACTCTGAAGTCAAACTTGCACGGGAATATCGTCCCGAGTTTGACCCACACTCCCCGGATGGTTAGCATATACGTACGCACGTAAATCAAAGCATTCGTCTACTCATGAGAACGAGGCAATAATATGCATATATAAAAGATCTCACTCATGAGAACAAACATAACAATGCCAAGCCTAAGGCATTCAAATAAATCTCATAATCCTCACTTTTTTCTATACACTCTTTCTCACCAACACTCAAATAAAAAACAATCCATGGAGTCATGATGAAGTATAAGGAATTATCAATAGGTTCCTAATTAATTTTAATTTTATATAATCATGAGTATGATTACAACCATAAAATAAATCCATATAAAAATCCTAAACCTGGCATACACAACTAATCAAAATAATTATAACCAATCAATCAACTAAAAACCCTAAACCTTACATACACAATTAAACAAAATAATTAAAATCAATCAATCATCTAAAAACCCTAAACCTTACATACACAGCTAATCAAAATAATTAAAATCGATCAATCATCTACATGAAAATATGAAATCAATTCAGCATCAAATAAATAAAAATAACGAATTGAATATAAATCACAGAAAGTGGGTTTTGTACTTACAATATTTTTTTGAAGATCAAAGAATTATTTGAAAAACTAATGGAGCCACCAAAACAAAACCCTAATCTTTTTTTCTCCTTTCCTCTTCTCTCTCCCGCCGGTCTCTCTCTATTTTACGCCACACACACAGCACTCTCTTTTTTTTGTTCTTTGATTACTCTCTCTCTCTCTCTCTCTCTCTCTCTCTCTCTCTCTCCCTCTCTTTTGTTTTCTTTCTTCTTAACTTCTAAAGCTAATTGACTTCTTATACTATACTATATTACAAACCTAAGTCTAAATATATAATAACCTAATTTCCTATTATATTATATTATACAAATAAATCACAAATATAACATATATAAATATAAATATCTTATATAAAATCTATATCAATAATTTTTTTTATATATATTTATAAAAATATATAAATATAAATATTCAGATTAATTATAATTAACTAACACATTAAATTAATTATATACCACGTTAAATTCTTATATAACTACGCAATTAATAAAGCCAAAAATAAAATCTAGTAATAATAAATAAATAAAGGCTTACGAAAAAATTTGGATCGCTACACAAATCAATCTGGTCAGGAGGGCAATTATTCTCATGGATTTAGATGGCCTGGAGTTTTCACAACCGATCAATATAGATAAGTTGAAGAAATATTATCCTTGAAAAGTTTGCTAGGCCGAAAACCCGAAAGGGCGACCTAGGCAAAAGTTAGAGAGTGAAAAATTAGAAATAAAGAAAAACTGAGCTCGCAAGGTTGAAAACCCTAATGGGCGACTTTGGCAAAAGTTAGAGCTCAAAAGGAGAATGTTAATACTCGAGTGAACCTAAACCGAACTACATAAGGCCTAATTCCCATCTTTAGGATACGTAGGCAACTTCATCCTAAAGTTCGGCCATAACCATCTCCAAATCAATTGTCCTGTTTATCTTATTTGATCAGTCCATCTTTTCCATTATTTGTCGGCTTAGTTGGGTTACCTCCATTTAGCAGAAGGTCAGTTGCAAGATGAAGCAGTAATGGTGAATGCAATTGAAAACGGTTGTGATCTTTTGATTTGGGGTTATACATCTTAAGGGCTGAATCCATGTGTGTCAGGTAGTGATTGATTCCGAAAATTGTTTTGAAAAGTTTTAATGAATTGATTTTTCTCAAAATTTTACCCTTTACAACTTAGATCATTTTAGATTGAAAAGTAAAATTTTCAGTACCCGCAACTTTAATTACATTGATTTCAACACAAGAACATTTCTTCGAACTCTTGATTAAATCAAAGCTGCTTTCACACAAAAACTTGAAAAGAAAAGACAAAGCAATAAAACTAGGGGCACAGATAAGTCAGGTGGTCCTATGCCTTCTGCTTGCACTCGTGGAAGATCCTACAACTAAAGATGGCCCAACCTCTGTCTCCTCTTCGAGCCAAGCCAAGCACTCATCAGACAGGGTGTAACTAAAGCTAACAGCAGGGGCTAGAACCTCTCTCGTCCTCTAAGCAGCAAGATACTGAGGCAGGTACAAAGCATGAACCAGAAATGCAGCCGTATATTCCACTCCTTCATTTGGACAAGTCTGATCATGCCCAAACTAGTGTCTGAGCCGGAGAGGAAAATAGAACACGTAGTGTGTGAGGCCAATTAACTCTACACCTGATTGTTGGGACATGCTGTAACTCATCTCAGTCAAATCAAGCCAAGGGTAACGCCAAGCTATGTCAGCTGCAGACCGGCTACACATCTAGTCACACCACAACCCCTCTGAAGGGAAGTCCACTAGTCATTGGCGAAAGAAGTAAGCTCTAGCTAAATACTCGGGGCAAAGGTTTACCACTTTCAGTTTATCCATCAACCATACCCAGGAAATGATGAAAATAAGAGAGATTAAAGAATAGAGAGATATGCGCTGAGAGAAAAAGTGAGGAAAGGGCTTTTCAAAAAAATAGAGAATGAGTGTCGAGTGACGTAAGAATTATAATAAGAAGGATGGGAACCAATACCTAGAGAAACAGCGGACTCCTACAAACCGAGTGGTCTCTCGCCGATGGAAAGCATCTAAACCCATCAAGGTCTCGACTAATACCAAACCCATGCAACTCTTGCCCTTTTTCAGACATTGGGCTACTTCGATCAAACGGATGTTGGCTCTGTCGTAACTAGGGGCAAGAAGGAAGTGTGCCAGTAAACATAAACAGAGAGCATGTTGGCGGTAGCCTCACTAGAGAAGGTCACCCCTGTCTCCAATATCGGAAAACTGATGAACTAAATTAGGAATGTCCAACTCCCCATCATGGGTCAAGGATCGGGCCTCATGTAAAGTGAGCCCATACATTTGCCCAAGTGTCGTGCATGGCCAAAATGGGATTAGGACATAATTTCCTCATCGCGCCAGGATTCCATCAATGCTTGAAATTCTTTGAGTGTGGAACATGTTTCTTGCACTCTGAAGTAGAATACGTGAGTAACCGGGTTCCAACATCGACCGCAGCATGAAGAAATGGAAAACAAAGCGAAGTGTGACTCAATGAAAAAGCGCGTTTACGCTAAAACCCCAGAAGTTTACCTTTTCCGTGCCATCCAAAGTAGCTATCCAATTCTTGAGTGTCTCAATAAGGAACATCTCCATTTTTTGAGAAAAAGCAACAACAAAATGAGATTCTGTCGAGGAAGCAGTGAAGGGAAACCTTTTATGGAGGATAAGGTGCTGTGAGTGGATGCCAACTGTCAGCTTCCTGGTCACCCACAACAATTGGTCGGTCAGCCACTTTCTATGGTCGGCCGTCCCTTTAAATGGCCAGCCAACCACTTCTGTTGGCCTGGCAGCTGTTTTGTGTTATTTTGTTCTGGTTCTTTCGTTTTAAGGTCTTGTTTTGAGTCTTTTAGTCTTAACAAGTCTTTTAGCCTTTAGTCTTACCAGTTTAAGTTGTTTTTCTCTTGTTTTTCGTTTATTGAATTATCTATACTGTTTAGTAGTTTGTCGGTTCAATATCCAGTTATGAACATCGTTCACAATGCAAGCCTCCTTTAGTTTCAACATTTGGGACTCGATTCGTTTCATACATACATACAAATGTGGTGGCAATCCAGAGATGTTGTGCAAAACTAAAAACTCCTTTTATAAAACTGTAGGGTTTTACCTTGGTCATCGTTTTTTTACAAAAGAGTACAAGTTTTTCTGAACAAAAAAGGAAGGGCCTATCCGAAGCTATACAAATGCTAAAAAACCAAAATAAAATAAAATAAAGCAAAAACACAAAAATCTGCGACAATCACATCAGTCAAGCCTGAGAGGCCCCCGTCGTCCTCTTCCGTAGAGGGGACTCAGGAGCACTGTCTCTATCAGCACCACTATCGTCAGGGGGATCAGACTCAGAGCTGGAATCATCATCTCTGCTCCTCGACCTAGAGCTGGTGTCATCATCCTCACTCTCGGATCTGGAATGTCTACTCGTCGCCTCCTCGGCACCACTGGACTCAGTGTCATCCTCGTTCGACGGCAGCTCTGGAGATGAAGAGGTCATCTTGATCTCAATCTCACTGTTCCTGCTCCGAACCCCTCTACCTCTACCTCAACCTCTACTCTCATCCCGGCCACATTCTGGGACCGGTCTACCTCTCTTCCTCACCACTAGAGGAGATACTGCTGATGTCACTGGTACTGTAGGTACCACTGGTCCAGGTAGAGACTGAAAGCCAAAAAATAAGAAATCAGTACGATACAGAATGATGGCAGAATAGTATAGAGTATCAGGCTAATATAATACAGAATTGTATGGGCATGAATCATTATGGGCATAAATCAGTGCAAGTCAGAGTATGAGGGAAGAGGAAAGACTTGGATACCGTGAAGGGCAAGTAGTGTCTCCCTCCGCTACACCATCTGAACCACGGAGGCAATCAACTTGAGAAGGCCGTCTATATACTCCAAAGGCACCTGCAAATGAGTTTGAATATTAATGCACAAAAAAGGGAATGTGAATTAGAAACTACAAGGCAAAGTGACAAAGTACATACCTGCTATACGGCGGGGTCCCAGACGTATCCATACTCTCCCTCTAGTGGATCAAATAGAACCTAATAGGCCATCCCGGTCTGCTGCCAACATGTGATCATGGTCGGAATCGAGGGCAACCCAACTACGGGCATGGCAGAAGGGGCCCCACCAATGTCAGCCTCAGCTACGTGTGCAGCACCTCTAGCCGCAGAAGCATCTGTAGTGGCTCTAGCACGAACTCTGGACAAAGGCGACATTAGATGAGTCTTGATGAAGGCTGCATAGTCTCCACCACATTGGAAGTGATCGGAATCCTGTCTTATCATGTACTGAATAATCACCTCAACTGAGAGGCTATCAGCTGTCCTCATAGATATAGAAGGTAGAACAAAAATAATAGGGACAGGTAAGCCCGGAGTCTGGCGCACAAACCCCTCGCCTAGATACCAAACCCAGCAGAAAGGGCCCTCCAATAGAATCCAAAATCGGGAGGTACCCCAAGACTCAACGTACTAGTCCCTGTATCTCGCAGGGCATCATCGCCCAGGACTGCCATGTGATCTGCAAACAGATGTTATCAATTGTTAGCGGTAAAGATTGGGTTGAAATAGTGTGCATGGAATGGAATAGGTGTGAGATCTAGACTACCTCTTGGGCTGTTACCATGTCGAAATATTGACGATAATACACAAAAGTCGTGTCATCACGGTGCCTGGAGTGGCATCTGCCATCGTATCGACGAGAGTAAGGTATGGCCGATGCCACCTCATCAACCAACACTAGGGCAAGGGCCGGAAAATATGCATATACCCAGAGCTATGAAAGAGAGATTAGTTGTGTAAGCACAGATATAAATAATATAAAGGCAGAAAGTGCAAAGCAGAAAACATGCAGAAAGTACAAAGCGGAAAGCACAAGGTGTAAAGGCAAAAAATGCAAAGCAGAAAGCATCGTAGTAAAGACTATAATGAAAGCACAGCGTGTACCTCCTAAGCTATCTAGTGGCCTCCGACCTTGTTCCCTTTTATGCAAGAACCAGAGCTCATATATTCGTAAAATGTGGTGAGGCCGACTCCACCCCAGTCATAAAACCGGACTCAGGGCAATGTCACAAGGGCACTCAGCAGGTACAAGCCCATGATATTCCACATGTTCGCGAACAAGGTGGTACCAAGAAGATACATCAAGAAGCCCCGAGCGTACTGCTTCCTCTCCTCCTAAGTCTCGAGCTGGCTGCGCAAAAGTGCTCGATGAACCAGCTGTACTTGACCATAGCTGGTATGTCTCGAGGTGGGCTTGCTCCGAGCAAGTAAATCCAGGCCACCTCTCACTAGCCTATGTTCATATCGAAAGGGATCGGATCACCCCCTACTCTCAACCTGTGATCATGGAAAATTCGTAAGGAGTCATTGTCATATCCCTGGTGGAAGAAAAGTGGAAGGAGTTGGTGGTGTCCCACCACACCTTCACTGAGGCCCCAAGTAAGGTCCGATTGACTTGAAAGCGTGGGAGTCTGGAGCAGAACAAACCAAAGCCTGCCTCGTCAACAAGATCGCAGACTCGAGCAGGGAGCTCCTGGTACCAGTCCCTCGCTATCACCGTTCCATATCCTCTCCAAGAGCGGACATCACCCTGTGTTAGAAAAGAAAGAAAACATCAATTGTGTAACAGAATAAGTAGTAAGGAAATACAGTATTGTAACAGAATAAAAGGTATTGAAACGCCTTGGAAGTAGAAAAGGAAAGTTCTTACCTCTACGGCACCATGGAAAAGATGGGAGGCTCACTCCCTTAATAGAACGTCCTCGGGCACACCTATCGTAAAGTCCTCAAAACGTAGCATGCCACCGAAGGGCATCACGTGTGTCCAAGGGTGGTAGGTGTCTGGGTCGAATGGCCTCAACTACAATGGTAGTGGCTTGGGCTCAGCCCCCGGAGGGTAAATCTCTTTGAAATCAGCGGCAATGTCCTCCACCGCCCTGTCAGCCTCATCAACTCTCGACTCCTCAGCCTCTGCAGCAAATAGAAGCTCTGGTACCTCAAGTGGAGCATTGTCATGTGGGATATCATCCGCCATGAGGAATATGGGTGAAACGTAGTAGAAAATGAAGAAAATAAGGGAAAATAGCAAAAAAAACCAAAAAAGTCAACCTCGAGAAAAAGTCAAAACCTGGGAAAGTATGCAAAACCCAAGAAAAAAACATGAGGAAAACAAGTCCCAAGTGATGAAAAACCCAAAAACTCAACGGAAACAAAGTTCAATCTATTCAAAATGTAGAGGATTATAGGTGTTTTGCGAATAAAGTGTGCGTGGGAAGGTGCGTTACTTGAGCAAGAGGGAAATCTAGAGAGAATGAGTGCCTAGAGAGAGAGGGACATGGGTTTCGGATGGTTGGGTGTGTGTAAAATGGAACCCTTGTTTTGTGTTTATAAAACCCGAGGCAAAAAGACCAGCCTACCCCCAAAATTGTTACAAGTGGCCGGCCATCCATTTATTGGTTGACCGTCTCATTTTTTGTGGCCGGCCGACCACTTTTGTGGTCCAGTAATGTTTTTTGCTATGCTTATGCCTAAGCTATGTGTGGGAGGCCTTATTTTTACCTGGGGAAGGAAAGTTATTGAAAATGAAGCTGTTTCAGGTTTTGAAGGTCCTAAGACTGTGTTTCGGTCGCACCGTCCCAAGACGCGTTGTTCCCCCAGTACATGAGCCTGCCTTGACCATAAGTCAAAGCAATTGTATCCTTTTTTTTTGTGTGTGTGGGTAGTTGAAGACCTCGCCGGAGGGTGAAATGTGTGGTGTTTTCCAAAACACCACCATTTTGTGTTTTGCTTCTTCCTTTTTTTCTTTCGATTAAAGTATTATCTTTTCCTTGTGTTATGTTTATCATGTTGTTTTTTTTTTATCCTCATGAGGTGTGTGTATTCTTTCCTTTATTAGTTCGTTGTGCGTTTATTTCTTCTTTCCTCTCTTTTATTTATTCATTCATCTCACGCCAAGGTGTATTTAGGGTCTCCTTTCCTAGGGACGTATAAAGTTACGTTCTCAATTAGTTTCCTTTTCTTGCAAACATGTGGGACTTGTTTCTCGCTTTTTAAGATATGTAAAACATATGCTTTTAGAAGTACTACTTTTTTTATGTATCGTTATCTATTACATTGCATGGAACATACATTGCATCGTTTTTATTATTACATGTTACCGCTTACATCACATGTTATCACTTGTATCACAGTATACTGCATCCATATGCATCATACCCTTTGTATGGACTCCACTCTACATGAGACGTAGTTTGGATTGCATCTTCAACTCCACTCTTCGTGAGACGTAGTTTGGATTGCATCTTCGACTCCACTCTATGTGAAACGTAGTATGGATTGCATCTTTGACTCCACTCTATGTAAGACGTAGTTTGGATTGCATCTTTGACTCCACTCTACGTGAGACGTAGTTTGGATTGCTTCTTTGACTCCACTCTACGTGAGACGCAGTTTGGATTGCATCTTTTCTTCTCTCTATGTAAGACGTAGTTTGGATTGCATTTTCTTATACCCTTTCTATGTGAGACGTCGTTAGGTTTGCACCTTCCACCCTCTCTGTATGAGATGCAGTTTGGCATGGAGCTTTCCTCCTTTCCATGTGAAACGTAGTTAGGAGTGCATTTTCTTTAACCCTCTCTACGTGAGACGTAGTTAGGTGTGCATTTTCTTTAACTCTCTCTACGTGAGACGTAGTTTGGCTTGCATTTTCTTACACCCTTTCACGTGAGACGTGTTTGGGAATTGCTATTCGCTTACTTCTTTCTATGTGTGAGGCAAGGCTTAATGTGCTTTGTTTTGGTTTAAAATATTATTATTCTATTACTGCTTGTGTTGTTTTGCATGATCATAAGTTTTCAAAAGTAGCCAAGTCTTTTTGCATAGCATTTGCATCTCACCCCTGAACTACGCTGGTTTGATTCCTTGCAAAGGGATATGTAGGCAACTTTCGAGTTCAACCCTTGCATCTACATTTTGATTGCTTTGCCCAAGTCTTACGGTCTTGTCAAATGGGTTGTCTTTCGGCTTTGACGTTCACTCACGTCATTTTATGACTATGAGCTCTGTCAAAGAGAGGCAATTGTAGACACCCCATTTTTTACCGCCTTTAAGACTTGGGCACCTCAGGTTGATCACTCGATGATGAAATATTACGCTTTGTACACTCAAGTTTCTCAGCAAGAGCTTCCCGTTTTCCAACTTCAAAGCCTAGAATTATGCACATACTTGACCAAACATGTCTTGGTTTCCAAAAACCTATCTGTTTCATACCTAAACCATACTTGACCATCCAGAGGCCTGCAGACCAAAAGATGGCCGACAAGCCAAAATACAGTGGTCGGCCGTCGACTTCATGGCCGGCCAGCCATGTTTTCCAGCTGGCAGATATTTTGCTGCCAGTTACTACTAGTTGTCTCCATAAGTGCATGCACTACACCAGCTATCTCTATATGGATATTTCCAACTAAGGTTCATGTTTTCCTATATATACATGACCACCTCCCTTGGAAAAAAGGTTAGAAAAATTCCAAAAAGCCAAAGACTTGCATAGCACTCTCTCTCTATCTTGCAACCTACAGACTCTCTCTCTACACTTCCTAAACCAAATTTTTAGCTCTTCTTGCTAAGGCTCTTGAGCTCAAATCTCATCCATTGAGAGTGAATACTTTGTGGTTTGTGAACAAATGAGTCACTCCTCTTCAAGAGGTATAATTTGTGCAATCCTTACACTATTTCTACTAACTCTTTTCTTGCTGTTTTTGTATTATTTTTACACTATTTTTATGGGCTGAAACATGTGGCTTAAAGCTATCAAAGGTAGATGGGTTAATCACCCTTCTTTGACCCTAGTCTCTCAAGCTTTTGCCCTTGTGTCTCCCATCTTTTCATCGAATTTTTTTTAAGCTTTCTACCATTGATTTTTACAAGTTTTTGGAGACTAAAAATTGTGGTTTTGAAGTCCCAAAAATGGAGAGGCTAGCCTCCCCTCCATGTGCTTGTTTACTAGCCCAATTTCTTCATAATTGTAGCTAACTTTTTCAACCTTCTCCATGTGAATTTCAGTGTTGTTTTGGATTGTTTTAGGTTGTTCATTTCATTTATGCTTTGTATAGCATGCTTGTAGTGTAATACTCCTCATAGGTTTGGTGTTTTAGGCATTAGATGCCAACCTATTTGAGTTGATAGCATTTATTTCAAGCTTTCCATACTTTTGTTCACCTTTCATCACCTCTATACCCTCCCTCCTTTCTTGGTTTTTTTTATTGCTTTGAGAGTCACTTCAAACTGAGTGTTGTTTAAGCTTGAGATAGTGATTCTTCTGCTTAATGGTTTAATCTCTTCGGAAGTTCATTACCAAAGGCATGATCTCTCTCTCCTGCCCAAAACAACCCCTTGTTTGGCACTTCTCTCCATTAGTGGACTTAACTTTCATTTTGGACTAAAATGGCTAAGGAATGGAAAGGTAATGAAATGAAATAATAAAATTGGGGCTAAAATGGAACAAGATAATAATATCAACTTGGGTTCAATCGAACGTTAGTTAAACCTCTTGAGTCTTGAGTCGTTTCATACTTGTTAGTGATGAAATGGTTCAAGTTTCATAGTCAACGATTTCCCTTGATCAATATCATGATAGGAAAGGGGGTTTTGTTGGTCTGTGCTTTTCATTTATTAAACTTTGTCCCATCAACTCAATAACTTTGCATATTGATGGTTTGTGAATCGATTATGCCCCTCCTTTGACCTGCTTAAATAAGAAGGAGAGGTAGAATGGGCAAACACCTCTTGAAGGCACTCTGTTTGTACTCTATCTCTTTTCTATTGCAGCAGGGCAGACCCTTAAAATAGTGGCTAGTCGGCCATCAATCAGCCAACTGACCATCTTTTCTTAGCTAGCCAACCACTTATTTTAGACCAGCAGTGTCCTCTTTTGGCAGAACAGAACAGAGGTTGGGAGCCAAAACAGATCTTTTCTTTTGACTGCAAAACAGAATGGTTCCAGCAGCAAAACAGAGAGGTTTTTAGGTGAAAATCTAAATTCATGCACATGCACTCCATCGCTTGTTCATACTCTTGGTTTAAATGCTTTAGAAGCAATATGTTGTCATTCAATTACCTACATTCCTTTAAACTCATTATACTTAGTTAATTTAGCTCATTGGTTGGATTTGTAATAATTGGTTAGGTAGGACTAGCTAATTGATGTTGTAATAATTAGAATTAGGATATCTATTCAGACACTCTTGTGCAAGGGCAAAAATGTAGTAATGTGTATGTCTTCCAACCCCCATTTCTTTCTTCCTTTTATTTACTTGCTTATGATGGATGGCATAGAGCATCATGTTTCTTTTAGCATTTTCCATGACTTGCATCCATTTGTCTTGCGTGCATAAAGGTTCGGTTCATCATTCTATCCATATTGGCGTTTATTACTTTCATTGAATATGTGCGCTACCGCATGCTATCAAATTGATTCACATGCTATATTAGACAACCGAACCTATTAGTTGCATTTTTGTATGTATTGCATTAGTCATTTGCATTGAGTAGGAGCATGCATCTTTCTAATTGTTTTGTTTCTTTTGGCTCACCTTGGAGTACTAGGTGAACACTTATTGCTTTAGCATATCGCATTTGTGTGATTGTTTCCATATCGAGCATGATATCATGAGGCTAAGTGCTTAATTGATATAACTCTTGAATGCCTGTGGATGAAGGCTAATTGCTTAAATTGGGATAACTTGATTAATGTACATATGATATCGCTTTTTTGGTACATATCGGAAACACTTTTTTAAAACATACATGAAATGAAAGTGTTCTAACTTTTGCAAATTAGTCTATACTTGTGTGCGTTACATTGTAAAAATTGCCTAATAAATCGGAAAAAGAGCATATAATGTAAATAAGAATCACATCATAATTAGTAGAGGCCGATCTTTGATCGGGCGAGTGGGGTGCTCAACTCATGACCTCCTCTCGTATCTAAGTTCACGAGCCGAGACACTTTGGTGATAACGAACATGTGGCCTTTGGCACGAGTCATGAGTTTCCTAAATTTCCCAAAAATATTTAGGTGGTGACTCTGAAATCTGGCAAAGCAGTCAATTTTTGGCATTTTGATTCAAAATCGATTTTACAAAAGAATTGCAAGATTTGGACTCTTTTGTGTTTATCTATTTCATATTGCACTTGTGAAATTAAATTCAAAACCATGGGAGTCCGAACTGTATCCAAAAGAAGCATGAAAAGCAAGCCACATTTTGGTAGTGGTGACGGTATTGATTTCAGTGGGTTTGGGAATAGTGCTACTGCTAGCATTGGTATTCTTGGAAAACACCCTCCTTGTTGGTTCACTTGTTCTAGGAATAATCCCTTTGTTGAATGCGCTCTCAATCTGAGCCCCTAATTCATGCAAATTTTTGAAAGTGAACAGTGGAGTGACTATTAACTTTTGTAGCATATCATGCTCAAGGTTCTGCACCACTATCCGCACTTGGTCCCTCTCAGATGGTCGATCTTTCATTTGTGCTGCCTTTGCTCTCCACCTTGTAACAAATTCCACAAAAGGTTCTTTAGGATTCTGGTGGGTTACTTCAAGCTCTTGAATGGTCATTTCAATTTGGGTATTGTAAGAATACTGATTGACAAACACATTAGCCAAATCTTTCCAATTCTACTTCACTTTATCCTCTAACTTGGCGTACCAAATGGCTGCTATACCCGACAGGATTCTTCCATACAAAGAGAGTTTTTGAGGCTTAGTCAAACCCATCAGTTTCTTCACGTCCAAGAAAAGCCAGATATGTACCGTAGGATCTCCAAACCCATCGAAACGGTCGATGGGTGGCATTTTGAATCTGTCTAGAAGCCTTACGGTAGCCTCGGTGTACCCATCCTCAATTTCGAGAATGGAGTTCATTCCCTGTGCCTTTTGAATTGCTTCCCAAGGTTAGCAATTTTTAACAAGGGCGGGTCGAGCTCATTAATATCGAGCAGAAAAAGGCCCTCATTAGGCTGCGCCAGGGGTCTGAAAACTCGAGCTTGAGCCAAACCTTCTCGAAGATATAGACCCTGCAAATCTTCAGCTGGCGAAAGTGGGTCAAAGTTTAACTGGGGGCCCGGGACTAGATGTGTGGTAGATGCCCCAGACGAGCGTAACATCTCAGCAATGGTCTCATCCTGCACGGCGATTCCCTGGTTTAGGGCCGTTATCATGACCATAACTTCTTTTGGACTCTATGCCATCACGGGTCTGCTGAGTTAGCAATTGGAGAAATGGATGGGCATAGCCTGAGAGCTGACTAACAAGAATTTTGACCCAGTTATACTTGATGTATCTGAACTGGATTAGTCTAGATAGGTTTGACTAGATTGGGCTTTTTTAGAATGGGTCTTTTGGCATTGGATGGATCTTTTCTGAGTTGGCCTTTTGGGGATCAAATAGACTGGACCTTTGCTGAGTGGGTTTTTTTCTGGGATTGGATGGATTGTGATGGGTTAAGGCAGGTACTGCCCATTCTCTGGCTCAACAAACCTGACATTAAAAACAAATGCCTCATTAGATCAGGATATCGGGTATGCCAGTCAAAGTAAAGCAAGATACAATTTTCGGCCTTTTTTTCTGGTCTTGCTAAAAATTCACCCATATCAAACATAATTTACCCATATCAAACACAAACCCATGGATTTCAACCCAAATTTTGATTCTGATATGACCCTTAAGTTTGAAAAGAATCGCCTCAAGATTAAGACATTCCCAAGATTGCATCATACATTTCCAAAGATTTCACATTTTGCTCAAAAGGCGTTCAAAACACCCCTATGAGAGGTTATGGTTTCCCTGTCTTAGCTTTTGGAGTGATCTACAGCTTTACTATTCAAACAAACGGTATCACGACATCCTGAATAGGGGTGAGCCCCTTGTCTTATTTTGGAACAGTCACTAGAGCTTACTACATACACTACGCCAGCTGGTCAAAAAAGGTACCTCGGCAAGATTACCTAATATACCTCTCACACCTAACATTGAGAAGTGAAAGGAGGATCGAGCGGTACAACGGTAATCTAGATCCAAGGATTGTGTTTCCAACATGGTAGAGCCCACAACCGGCCAGCCTTTTGGCAAACTTTTTAGGCAAGCCTCCAGCAAGCCGTCCAGGAATGGCAGATGGAAAACACAGTGACTTAAAGTAACAATGCAAATGTAATGCAAAAAACATATATCTATACATAAAATGTCACATCATGAAGTTCGAGTCAAGTTCTTTAAATCCCCAGTGGAGTCACCAAAAACTATAGCTTGTTATTCGTGCTCCTTTCGGATACTACTAGCCCTACAGTTCGGACTCCCGTGGTTTTGAATCTGGTTTTACAAGTGCAATGTGAAACAGACAAACACAAAAGAGTCCAAATACAGCAAACCTTTTGGAAAATCGATTTTTATTAAGAATGCCAAAAATGGACTGCATTGCCAGATTCAAAGTCGCTACCTAAATATTTTTGGAAAATTTAGGAAACCTATGACTCTTGCCAAAGGCCACGTATCCGTCATCACCAAAGTGTCTCAGCTTGGGAACTTAGGTATGAGAAGGGAGAGTCATGAATTGAGCACCCCACTCACCCGATCAAAGATCGGCCTCTGCTAATCATGATGTGATTTTTATGTACAGTATATACTCTTGTTCTGATTATTTATGCTATCTTTACTATGTGATGCACACAAGATAGACTAATTCACCTAATTTGGAACGTTTTGATTTCAGGTTCGTTTTGAAAATTGTTTGAATATGTGCCACTTGAAAAAGTGATCTCATATGTACATTAATCAAATTATACCAACTTAAGCGAAAAGCCTCCATCCACAGGTATTCAAACAGGTATATCAACTAAACATTTAGCCTCATGGTAAACAATTTTGACATGGCAACATTAACATTCATGTAATATGCTAAAGCGAAAATGCTTTCCTAGTACTCAACCGAGGCAACCAAAAGGAATAAAATAGTTAGAAAGAATGCATGATCCTAACGATGCAAATGGCTAATGCAACACATACAATATGCAAATAACAGGCCCGGCTACTAGCATGGCATGCGAGTCAATTCAAGGCATGCGACAAAGCACGTATTTGAATAAGGAATTTGAAATTGACATTGATTCGTATGATGAGCTGAACCCTTATGCATGCAGGATGAATGGATACAAGTCATGGAAAATGCTAATTAAAACATGATGCTATACAACCATAGTAAGCGGATAAATAAAAGAGAGAAAGAAATGGGGGTAGGAAAGTTTCAAACCATATTTCATAAACTTGAGGGTGTTTAGAATCAAGTTTGTTTAACTACAAGCATCATCTATTTTAAGAGGTATAACTTTTGCATCTTCTTCCTTATTTCTCTTTTACTATTTTCCTCTCTTTTCCTTGCTTTATACACTATCTTTGGGCTATTTTTGTAGGCTGAAACTTATGATTTAAAAGCTACCAAAGGTGGAGGGGTTAACCACCCTTCCTTGAACCTTATTCCAAGCTTATATCTTTTTGTTTCCCACTTATTTCTCTGATTTTAGCCACTATTTTTGGGCTATTTTTGGATTATTTTCAGAGGCTAAAATCTATGATTTGAAGTTGTAAAAAGTAAAGGGGTTAGCAACTATTTCTTAGGCTTGTTTACTAACTTTGTTCTCTTTAATCTTTGCTTACTTTTTCTAGCTTTACAAACTATTTTCAGCTTGTTTTTGGGGCTGTTTTGTCACTATTTTTTTGGTTTTAGGGGTTGTTTAATTCATTTAATTATTTTATGCTTTGAATACTTTACTTGTTGTGGTGTAAGTCCTCATGGCTTCGGTTGTTTAGGCCTTAGACACCATGTCATTCGAGTTGATAGCTTTCTTTATCTAGTTTTCATGTAAAGAGTCTCACTTTTGTAATAATTAACTTCGCATAATCATTTCTGCGTCCTCCCTCATTTCTTGGTTTTCTTTGTTTGAGAGTTATTTCAAGCGATTGATTGTTATTCGAGGTACAAGAAAGAGACCTCCTATGCTCAATGGCTTAATCTATTCAGAGGTTCATCATCAAGGCATAGTATCTCTTTCATGCTAAAGATTACTTCTCGTTTGACATTTCTCTTCATTTAGTGGACTTAAATATCACTTTGGGACAAAATAATTAAAGAATGGAAAGGTAAGTCAAAAAGAACTAATAAAATTGGCTTAAAATCAATGAAACCGACATAAAGAAAATGAATAAAATTGGTTGGATTTGGCCAGACGTTATGCCGAATCCATCACGTCAAGAGTCATCATTTATTAATTCATGATATTTTGATGAATTTTGAGGCATGTCTATCTCTCTCTTTGAGCTAACTTCATGATAGGAGGGAGGGGTGGTTGTCTTTCATTGCATTTATTAAATTTTTGTCCAAACGTGCTCAAAATCATCAAGCAATCAACTTGCTACCATTGATGGTTTCGGAACCGAATTCATTCTTCCCTTGAGTTTCCCCATGACAGAGAAAAGCAGAAAGCACAAACAGGGCTTAAAAAGGCTCTGTCTGCATTGTTTTCACCTCAAAGCACAAAAATATTTTTCTACATGAAAATAGGGCACGACCGGATTTTATTAGACCTGGCCGAGCCTCATTAGGGGCCGATTAGGCTCTAATGTTTGGTAAACTGAATCCTTTTAACAAAAACAGAAAGCAGTGGTTGAGGGTGAAACAGAACAGTTTCCCAAGAGGCAAACAGAACAGTTTTTGAGAGTGCGTACGCGATCATTGGTTTATTTTTAAATGGATTATTATAATATCATTGTTGTGATAAATTAGATATTTATTCATTTATTATTCATTCAGATTTATAATAAGTAGTTGATTTGGACACTTGGACATTCAGACCCTCTTGTATGAGGGCAAACGCTTCAAGAACAAGCTCTAATGGTGTATGTATTATTCAAGAAGATTTGAAAATCAAAGGAGTAAGGAAGATGGTTTTAGCTCTCAATATCCTTCAAAGCATTTAGGAAAATCTTCTAATCTTTAATTCCAAATGCAGGGGGTCTATTTATAGAATTTGAGCCAATTTGGTCAAAAATATCTTCAAACAAAGCTAGCTGTCCAATTCCATCCAGCTGTTCTGTTTGGGGCTAATGAGACTCGGCCGGGCCCAAAAACACACGGTCTGGCCCAAATGAAAAGCCGGACCTAAAAAGGGACTTTGGTTTATTTTTCATTGAAACCCGGCTGGGTCTAAACAAGCCATGGCCGGATCTAAACAAACCTAGCTTGGTCAAAAAAAACTCTGCTTTCAAACCCGACTTCAAACGGGCATATCTCCCTTATCCAGACTCGGTTTTAGGTGATTCTTGAGTCTAAATTGAAGCCCCAGAAGTCCAATTTCCAATGGTGGTGGCCTCACATATAAATTCTAAGTGTAGAAAGAGATATTCCTAATTTAGTGAAGGCTATTCATTTCTTTCTTAACGGTTTGTTGCTCAACCTCTTCCCCAACTAGTTTTCTTGCATCCCCTCCTATTTCCTTCAAATCCAAACCTATAAATAAGATGTTTTTAAAGATTTTTCAAAGAGTTCACCTCCCTTCCATTTATTTCCACTTTTTCTTTATTCGGTTTACCAATATTTTAAATGAAATGCAAGCCTCGGAACATTGTAGAAACATTTGGAAAAATATTTTGAAAAAGATGGTTTTAAGTCTAAAATAGTTTGGCCAAAATGAGGTGTAAGGTTTGGGATTAGAGCTTGAATCCAAATTTCTTCGCCAAGAATTCAAAAAATTGTACAGTGTAACTTTCATCATCGAGTGTTTGGAATAAAGCACCTAAGTCTTAAGGGCGTTCAAAAATGGGGTGTCTACAGTTCCCTAATTAATACAATGTAATTCATAGGTTATACCAAGAATGAATATTTTTTTAAAAAAACATATAGTTCACATATAGTATATATTTTGTTCTTGTCGTACTCTAGATGTTCTTCTACTTCCAAGTTATTTTATAGGACAAACCAATGCACCATTTCGCAGTCAGCTATAGATACATCAGTTGCCCTAGGGAGTAAACCAAATGAATGAACATTTTGAGTGAAAACTGCCAACTCTAGGCCATTGTCACCCCCGTCATAGTTTTGTTCTTCCCAGTTAAACACCGTTTCTACTCCGCTCAAATACATTAAACAAAACGTCGTACACTTTTGGAAATGTAAGCCACCGCAATGGGACCTTCTGGCCAAACAATATTGCCAACAAATCCTTTCAAAAGTCTGAGCATCCTACATGGCAATATGATTTCAATATCAATATTTACATTTTGTACTATATTTAAATGAATATGATTTGGACACATAGCTATACCTGTCAATGGGATACATCCATCGATATTACACAAGCCCTCCAAGCATAGCCTCGTGAGGCAAATGAATTGCCACGTGGACCATGACATCAAAAAAAACAGGAGGAAAAATCTTCCCAAGCTTACAAAGTATAAGAACAATTTGTTCCTCTAGTTTCTCCAAATCAGTCACCCTCAATGTCATTGAGCATAACTGTTTAAGAAAAGTTCCCAACTCAAAAAGTGTGGCCTCAATCTCCTTGGAAAGGTATCCAAGCATCCCAATTAGAAGTAGTCACTATAAAAGGACATGACAATCATGACTTTTGAGGCTAGCTAATTTACCACCATGAGCGGTGACACAGTTGGATATATTTGCTGCATAGACATTTGGAAACTTAATCGATTTCAAGAAATCACAAAAACCTTGTCCTTCTGCCAGCGACAATGTGTACGATGCCAGAGGCTTCTCAAATGAGCCATTGGAACGCCTCTTCAAGTGTAACTCCTTTTGTATTCGCATGTCCTCCAGATCCAAGCATGCTTTTTCGATGTCCTTATTCTTGTCATCTATGCTCAATAGTGTCCCAACCATATTGTCACATATATTCTTCTCTATGTGCATGGCATCAAGGTTGTGTCGAAGTTTCAGCGTTTTCCAATAGGGTAGGTTGAACATAATGCTTTTTTTATTTTATTTTTTGTCCAATTGGGAGTTGGATTTTCATTTCTTTGTCCTTTTCAGTTGTCTAGATGCATTCCATATGGCCTGTACATCCTAGAATCAATTTTCTCTAGTATTTGTTCTCCCGATAACTCCAGAGGTTTGGCCCAATTCTCAATTTGACCGTTGAAGAGCCTACTCCTTCGCCAATTATGATTCTCAGGCAAGTAACGGCGAGCATCCACATACCTTATCTTACTTCACAAACTCTAAGATGATGCATCAATGTTACAATTAGGGCAAGCCAAGTAACCTTTTGTACTCTAACTAGATATGTTACAATATGCAGGGAAGTGATTGATGGTCCACATGTGTGATAACCCTATCCTGTGTTATGTTAATTAATCTTAATTATGATCGTGGTTATGTGCTTAATATGATTTTGAGTGCTACTTATATGATTATGTGTGTGTTTGAATTCCTATCTGTTCATTGTAGAAAAATCTATTTGATTTTCTACTATAAAATCTAAATTAAAGGCCATAGAGGCGTCAGAAAGTGAAATTGACTGTATTTTTGTGCTTAGCATGATTTTCGAACCTATGGTGAAATTTAATTAGAAGTTGATTTGGATTAAATTAATTAGATCGAACTGATTAATTAAGCTTAATTACTTAGCCTTAATCAAATTGATTAAGGCAAACATATATAAAGGCCCCATTACACTTAACTCTCCATTTTCTTGAACTCAAAATCTGAAATTACACTCTAAAGAGAGAGGGTGAACCGAATTTAGAGAGAGAAAGGAGCCATTCTTGAAGATTTTGCAAGAGAACTCAAGTTTTGGAAGGCTAGGCTCTAGAACTAGCTAAAATTGTGAAGGTTGAAGCTCCTAGGTGAGTAATTGAGCATAAATTCATGAGTTTGAGTTTGTAATTTTGTGAATTCAAAGTTAAGTGGTAATTAAGAACAAGAATTGAGTTGAATTTGATGAATTTTACGTCATTATAAACGTGCATGTAAAAGATTGCCATGAATTTGTGTATTTGAGCATGAAACATACGATCCATGTTGAATTTTGACTAAGATCCATGCTTTCGATCATCTTTTGCATCATTTAAGTTGAGAATGGGAGTTATATTCCATATGCAAGCACAATTCATGGAGGTATAAGTTTTGGTTGCATGAATTTGAAGTATTGGAGATAAATTTGGTATAAATTGAGTATGCATGTAATTAATTCGTGGGAATTGAGCTTCATAATGTTGTGAATTTAGTATTTGTATCATGTTAGAAGATGTATAAGTGAATTATGGGTCATAACATGCAAGTTACATCTATTAGAATGCAAATGTGAAACTTAAACAGAATTCTGGAAAATCCAGAATTCGACCTATCCGCTCGAGCGAGGAAAGTCTCACTCGAGCGTAAAAACTTAGCTCCCAGAAGTTTTGCAGAAATTTACACTGTGGCTCGAGCGGCGAACTCTACGCTCGAGCGAACCTTATTTTGCAAAACTCCCCGCTCGAGTGTCAGAAATCTCGCTCGAGCGTCAAATTCATGTAACCAGTATCTTTACAGAGTTTTCCAGCCCGCTCGAGCGACCAAAGCTGCACTCGAGCAGAGAGTCCTGTTTTAGAAATTTTGAAAAGTGATTTTGTGTTTTGTTTTCCGTTCTCTTTCATTTCTAAGCACTCTTAGACATACATTAAGCATTGTAAATGAACTAAGAAGATAAGAAAGAGGCCTAAGAGGGATGTATGAATTAAGAACGGATTGAATTGTTTGTGACCTAATATGTTATGTAATGTGTAAGGTCAAACGCAAGGGCAAATCCACTGGCAGAACATTGTGAGTAATATCTTAATAAGAATGTATTGAAGTATGCTACTTCCAAATGCTCACTTATGTATGAGTTTTACAGAGTTATTAAATTGAATTGGATATTTGTCATATGAATCATTGGGCCAAAGGCCGTTTGACATAAACAATTGGGCCAAAGGCCGTTTGACATGAATGATTGGGCCAAAAGCCGTTTACTAGAAATGATTGGGCCAAAGACCGTTTGACATGAATGATTGGGCCAAAGGTCGTTTGACACTAGCGAATTGGGCCTAAGGCCATTTGATAAGAATGGATTGGGCCTAAGGCCATTTGATGCGTTTGGGCCTAAGGCCGTTTGATGTATTAAATAGAAACATGAATGGGCCTAAGGCCATTTGATATGATTGTTAACAAATTTTCATTCATGTAACTTCCTTATTTGATATTATTCACTGGGCTTTCACTCATTCTCATTCATGTGTATGTAGGTGAGCAAAGAGACGTCCTGACCCAGCCTCGGTGAAGACTATGAGAGGAAGTCAAGTTTTTGAGGAGTCAACCCACATGTCTCACGCACGAGACTTTGTTTTTGTCCCTTTCGTTCTTTTGTTACTCTTTTGCTATTTTGGTGAACACGTTGAATCACTAATGTATATGAGTTTTTGTTTGGCTGACTGCATATTTGAAAGTTCCTAGATGTATATAAGCTGTTAACTCTACGTATATGTGTGAGTTATTATGAAATACCTTTGGAATGATTTTGCTAGACCATGTAAGCACATCATTGGACAGAGTTTTTAAATTTGCTTCTGTTTTGGCCCCTTTAATATTTCTGAAATTGTTTGAGGTCGTAGATAATCTCACGATTATTGGCCGGTTATGACCTTAATTCTTAGGGGCAAGATCGGTTCATGACAACATAGCTGCTGCATGCATTCTAAATATTTGACCGTTTGAGGCATCATATGTTTGCACACCATGCTCCCACAAATTCTTTAACTCCTCTAGTACTGGTTGTAAGTAAACATCGATGTCTCTTCCAGGCGCTGATGGTTCGGGAATAAGTAATGACATCATTATAAATGGCTCTTCCATACACTTCCACGGGGAAAGATTGTAAGGCATTAAGATTACGAGCCACATGCTATACGATGTGCTCATATTTCTAAACGGATTGAAACAGTTTATGGCAAACCTTAGCCTTACATTTCGGGGCTCTACAGAAAATGTAGGATGCTTTCTATCAAAGTCCTTCCATGCCTCACCATCGGCTAAATGCCTTAATATTCCATCATCCAGACACTTCACTTTGTGCCACCTCATATCTGTGGCTATTTTTTTTGACATGTACAATCTTTTCAACCTCGGTGTCAAATGAAAGTACCTCAATATTTTGTGAGGAATCATTTTACCACTGTGACCGTACAACTTGTATCTAGACTCCTTACATGTAGGGAAATTCTCTAGTTTCGTGTTGTCCTTCTAAAATAAAGCACATTCATTCTTGCATGCATGAATGGCCTCATATCCCAAACCCAATTTATGTGAAAACTTTTTCGCTTCATAAAGGGTTCATGGAACGGTTTCATCACACTTTGGTAGGATGTCTTTGAAAACTTGCACAACTATATCAAAAGATTTATTGCTTCATTTAGTGTACACCTTAATGTGAAGCATCTTAATAACGAAAGACAACATGGAGAACTTTTCACACTTCGAGTATACTTTGCGTTGAGCATCATCAAACAACTTAATGAACTTTAATGAGACCACTCATGTAAATCTCTTCCAATATAATAGGCAACTCACCCAAATTATCGTGATTGTCAAAATTTACAACTCCATCTCTATCACGACCTAAAACCGCCCCTATAGGTTTAGCGTCATAACCGGCCAGTAATCTTGGGATTACCAAAGGCCTCTGAACAAATAAATAACATACAGGGGCTAATGGGAAGAAAATACAAACATATAATGTCCATAAAGCTGTGTAGACATACATGGGACTGAAAATTTAAAAACTTAATTTACATAATCAAGACGTCATACCCACGTCACCATTCATACATACAGACAAACAAAAGGCTTGTTCAACTAACAAAAGAAATACAAAAGATCTTTAACATGATTCACAAAACTTGACCACTGCAAACAAGAACCTCCTCGGGAGACACTGTGGTTGGCTGACAAAATAGAAATCCAGACCATCAACTCTAAGCTTGATTACGCACCTGGTCACCTACATACATACATACATAATACGATGAGCTCGAGCCTAGTGAATAACAACAGAGTAAAGGATTTATGAATGATGTCCAAACAGTTACAAAATCAGAGATCATATCAGAAACAGATTCAAATTCATATACGTAATCAGTGGTCATAAGTAGTTATATGTGGTACATCCATTAGCTATCATATTATCTTGGTCCTGGGACCCATATGCATAGTCAGTACCGATGACCCCAAAGGTCCATATCTTGTGCACAAGCAGCCATGGTATTGTTTCCCCCAGGCAAGGGCCATGTATAACCACGGTATTGTTTCCCCTGGGTAAGGGCCATATTAACATATGCCACGGTATTGTTTCTCCCAGGCAAAGGCCTTGTGAACTAAGGATGCCACAAATATATTTCGGAAAATTAGACACTCATTCACTATTCATAAATTAGCATTTTATAAAACAGATCATATCTTAACATTTTGAAATACTTATAATCAAACATAGCTTTACAAAATTGTTACTCACAGATAGCTCTGATAGCAAAATAGATGGAGCAGACAGATCAGATAGCCTATGGCGCGTGACCTACATAAACACATAACAAATGCACATTGAACTCATGCCCGGAAAACACGTAACTCATTTATGTTCTATCTTGGTGTGTTTCTAATCCTTATCCTTATTAGTATGTCTTAATTAAGGCTTAAGAATGCCTAAGATGTAATGAGGATGCCAAAATGCACTTCAAAACACTTAGTCAAATTTCAGAAAACAGGGTCTTCGCTCGAGCGCAACTTTGGTCGCTCGAGCAGACTGCAAAATTCTGTAAAACTTCTGCGAGCTCTCATTTTACGCTCGAGCGTAACTTCTGGTTGCTCAAGCTAAGGCTCAAAAATAGGCGTGGTCGCTCGAGCGGAGGCTAATGTTTGCAAAAGTACTGGGAGCATGAATTTTACGCTCAAGCCAACTTTTGGTCGCTCGAGGTAAGGTACAAAACAAAGAGTGGTCGCTCGAGCGCAGTAACTGTCACTGGAGTAATGGTGCAGAATTCTGAAATTTCCATATTGATGTTCAAGATGCAAAACTCAATTTCAAAGATTTAAAACACATCCTTTGGGCTCAAAACTTGAGAAAACATGTCTAAATTTGTAAAACATCAAGAATTAAGGATCATTTCATAAAATTAAGGCCCAAGAGTAAGTCAATTGTCCAAAATTCAACTTAAAACTTAAAGAACATGACTTGCATGTAATGATAAGAGCTTTAACTTTCCAAAACATGATCAATTGAGATGTTTGGTACAAAAACATGTTGAATTCTCAAAACATAGCCAAGGTAAGGTCATGCATGTGAAAATTTTTAGGTACACAACTTCAAAATACCATGATATGTACATGCATGTTTGATATGGTCTCAAATCCACTTCTTTAGCTTATTTCTTGCATCTCTTAGTTCAATTCTCTTGAATTCATGTATTAACTAACTAAATTACAAAACTAGAGGTTAGAATTCTTACCTTAGGTGCTTGATTGTGTTCTAGATGTTCAATTGCTTGAGTTTCCAAGTCAACCTTCAATTTTCCAAGAGATTCATTCTCTCCAAGCTTTAATCTCAATTCTCTCTTGGTCTTTCTCTCTCTCTTTCTCACATTTGCGAGCTCAAGATGACAAAAATGAGAGTATTTCTAATGTTCTAGAATCAAATTAGCCTTGTATAGGCTTGGTTTAATGGGCTTAATTAAACTAAGCTTACCACTAATCAAATGAGCATTATTTTATTCTAATTATTTGGTTCCGAATCAATTTCCAATTAAACCTACCATAGTGTTCCAAAAATTCCAAATAACACATAAACCAAATCAATTTTGTGATTGGATGCTAATAAGGCCTTCAATTCGCATTTCGAATCGGAAATACAGACAAATCTTTCCACAATAGACAGATATAAATGCAGATACCATATAACACATGTAATTAACGTAGAATTTCATCTTAATTACTTATTAGACATTCTCAATCATGGATTATAGGCTAATCACAAGTCGGGGTTGTTACAATCTCTTTGACCATCATCATTTGACATACCAAGTTGATCATGACACATGGAAACATGCTCCCTGTGGTTCACCTAAGTTCTATAAGAACACCTGATTCCTCTTCGAATCAAGTGCAACCATACAACTTGTCGACTAAATTTTGTGTCATTCAAGCAATCAACACACGGACAACAAATGTCACCTGTGGGCCTAAATTCTTCGTAGCAAAATCAATAAATGATTGAACACCTTGTTGATACTCTTTACATTTCGACCTATCATTTATCATCATCCAACTCTTATCTACCTTTTGAACCCTACAAATCAAGCAAAGATGAACATGGAAATGGACAACACATATTGCAGTTCTATTTGATCATATTAATATTAATGTAAATTGGCCATAGAACAATGTTATCCAGAATTTGTGGCTTCGAAAGAAAAAGTACAACTGTTGTGGTGATGAAATATGAGATTAATCATTATGAAAAATCAAGATAAACTTTGTATTAGCAAAGTAGATTTTTAAATTTGTTATTGGTATATTTTTCCAATGAGTAGTATAAACCATGTGACACGTTTCGATGATTCAAAATGGGTTAGATCATTTGAATAAGTTGTTTGGTGCAGCTTGATTAAGTTGTTCATAACACTTCTTATCATTAAAATTTTTTGAAAGGTAACTATCCATTTTTTAGTTTGAAAGTCTGTGTTTAGATCATTTAATTCAACTTCTACTTATAGTTACAAATAACTTAAATAAGTTTTTAAAAAAAAAAAAGTTGATTATTTAAACATTGCAAAAAGGGGCTTTTGGCTTCTTTTTTTTTTTAGATATGCTTTTAACTTATAATAAGTTGCACCAAATATGGCTATAGTAATCAAAGATTGTGAATTATGTTCAATGGAGAATGGAAATAAATGCATATACAAGAACCACATATTGGGTGTAATAGTGATACATTTCGTCAAGATTGCAAGTAAACTGGGCTTGGCTCGACTTGTATATAATTGAGTTCGAGTCAAATTTTTAGACTCATTCAGTAAACAAATTGAACTCGAGCTAGAATAAGCTTAGCTCTTTTATTATTTATTTAAATAATATGATAAATGATTATTTATACATTAAAAAATGTCAAATGTGTTATGTATACATGATGTAGTATAGAATAACATTTAACTAGTCAATAAAGCTTGATTATCGAATCAAACTGTTTTTTTTTTTTTTATTACTGAGCTTCGATCCTAGTCTGAGTACTGCAAAAATCGACTTGGCTCAGTCGTTCCCCGATCCGTAATTAACCGTTAATCGATAATTAAGAATGTTAAGCAAGTGATCAAATGAAACCATGTGTTAATTATGTGCTTTGAGTATTACTTGTCTTTCAATCTATCCATTGTAGGAATATTTGTCTGAAATTCTGTTTCAATAGGTGAATTCAAGGCCTTATCGGCATCCGAACCCGAAATTGATTAGGTCAATGTATGATTTAGAATTTTTAGAATATTGTGGTAAATTTAATTAGAATTCGATTCGGAATCAAATAATTAGAATAAATTGATTATAATTAATTAAGTCTAACCAAGCTTAATTAAGCCAAGTTAATCAACCCTATATAAGGTTAGTGTGACTCCAAAACAACATTCTAGACTTCATTTCTTGAGTACAAACATGTGAGAGAGGGAGATAGAGTGAGATAGAGTGAGAGGAGGTTGAATCTAAGCTTAGAGGAGAAGAATTGCTATGCAATTAAAGGAAATTAGCGGAATTGTACAAGAACTTGCTAGAATACAAGAAATTAAGGAGTTTAGGTAAGAAGTTTAACTCTTAACTTTGTCCTTGAAACATCAAATTTAAGAATTCAAGAGGAATTAGAGGTTAAGAATGAGAATTGAGCTTTGAATGTATAATTGGGAATCAATCCATACATACATGCATATTTCATCACATTTTGAAGTTATTTCCAAAGGATTCTCACATGCATGTACTTATTCTAGCTTTGTTTTGAAAATTTATCATGTTTCATACCATTTCATCTTAATTGTTCACAATTTGAGAGAAAAGAATCCATACCATTACATGTATGTAATACATATGGAGTTTCAAGTGTAATTTTGAATAATTTGTATGCTTTTGGGCCTTGATTTTGTGAAATGATCTTCAAATCATGATGTTATACAAGTTTCCAAGTGTTTTCTTGAGTTTTGGCCCAAAAGAATGAGTTTTGATGCTTTCAAGTTGAGTTTTGCAGCTTAAAGAACAATCTGGAAATTTCAAAGTTCGTAGGGCTCGCTCAAGCAGTGAACTCTTTGCTCGAGCGTACTTTGCGAGCTCTCAGAAGTTTTGCAGACAGTATAGTTAGCTCAAGCAACCAAAGCTTTGCTCCAGTGAACTCACCTTTGTTAGGCTCATGGCTCGAGCAACCAAAAGTTGGCTCGAGCCTAAAATGAGAGCTCTCAGAAGTTTTGCAGACCAAGGGGTCTGCTCGAGCGACCAAAGCATCGCTCGAGCGAACTGCCCTGTTTCTGAAATTTTGCAAAGTGTTTTCGAAGAGCATGATTGCATCCTCATTGCATCCTAGGCACTTTTAAGCCATGGTTTAAGCCATAATAATGAGAAAATGAATTAGAAACACACTAAGAGGAATTAAATTACGTTGAGCAAAACACGGAATGTGCGTTTCAGTGTGTATCTATCACGTGTTTGTGTAGGTCACGCACCATTGTCCGTCTGATCTATCTGATTCATCCAATGTGCTTCTCGCGCTATTTGTGAGTAACAACTTTGTAAAGCTATATTTGACTATAAGTATTTTCTGACGGATATGATATGATCTGTTTCTAAAATACTATTTTGTGAATCATGAATGAATATCCAATTTTCTAAAATAAATTTGTGGCATCCTTAATATCATGTGAATCTATCATGTGTTATATGTTACCTAGTACCAGGGTTTCACGTGGGTTCCATTCATGGAACTGATTATGCATAATCAACTATTTACTCTGCACGTGGGTCTTTATGACCATCTCATGTGAATATAGGTCTATATGACCAACTACTATGCACGTGGGTCTTAATGACCATCTCACGTAAATATGGGTCTATATAACCAACTACTCTGCACATGGGTCTTTATAACCAATCTAATCTGTTAGCTAATGGATGTACCACGTATGACTATTTACAAAATCTAACTACGTATATGAATCTGTTTCTGATCTGAATTCTAGTTTCTGAATTTGTTGTGGACATCATTCCTAAAAGCTTTACTCTGTTGTTATTTATTGGGCTCTAGCTCATTGTTTATATTATGTATATAGGTGATCAGGCGCGTGACCAGGCTTGAGACATCCAATCTGAATCTGTTGTGTCAGCCGACCTATGCACCTCCTGAGAAGGTTCTAGAAGTTTTTGTGATCAAGATCTAAGTCTTAAGTTTTATTCTCTTTTGATTTTGTTGGGACAACTTTTTGCACCATCTATAACATGGGCTAAGCCCCTTTTTGTCCTATCTGTATATAAGGATGACGTAAGATTAATGTGGTAATGATGTATATATGAATATGAAGTTTAAAATTTCTGTCTCATATAAGTCTGCAGAGCTTTATGGACATTGTATATTTGATGTTTGCTTCCGCTAGCCCCTTATTTTTGTTAATCTATTTCAGAAGCCTTTGGTAATCTTAGGATTACTGACTGGTTACAATGCTAAACCTACAGGGGCAGGTTTGGGTCATGACATATGTTTTTAATGAAGCGACCATTTAAGATACGTTTAAAAATGTCAAGTTTAAACAAAAAGGCTTCAATTTGAATCTAGGTTATTTCATCTCTATGCAAGGACACAAGATGCCTGTTTAAAAATTAAAAAAAAAATTTTAAAAAAAATAAAATGGATTTACTCTACTTCTATGTATCTGCCCCTGGTACAAATTTCACCAAGTTCTTCCTCTAAGTAATTAGTAATTTAGTATACTTGAGGTTGTCAAAAATCACGGTGTTATATGTAGCATACAATGTGAAAGGGGAATTTTTACTTATTTTACAGCAACTATACAACAATATATACTTATATTGATAGTGTATTGAACCATGAAACCATGAGCATCTAAAATATATATAAAATCTACAATCCCTACAATGGATTAGGGCTTTCAAACTAATGACAGAAAAAGGAAAAAATGGGAAATTGTTTCGAACCACTAAATTCAAACCCATTTAGGACATCAAACCCATAAAATTTTAGAAATCAAACCACTTCAACCAAACTCATTTTTCAAAAGCAACACGAAATTAAACTAAAGAGATCCTAAAAACCCTAGAGCAAGATTCATAAAGGGAAAAATAGAGAAAAGGGGACAGAGAAAGAGAGACAGATTGAGGGTAAGAGAACAAGAAAGAGACAGACAGACTGAGAGTGAGTGAGCACGAGAGAGAGAGAGAGAGAGAGAGAGAACCTGTGAGGATGTGCCGGTGTCGGTGGTGATTTGCGGTAGTGCCGGTGGCGAGTGACGGTGGTCTTTACTGACGTAAGGTGATGTGGGGTGAGGTTTTGTGGTCACACAGAATCTGTGTGTAAGAGAGAGAAGAACCCGATATATCTAATTCCATAACAAGGAACCAATATATTCATTTCCCTCTAAAATTAAGTAAACCTTTAGCAACTAAACCATTTATTTGTTGCCAAAACTTGTAATTGGGCGACTAAATTTTTTTTAGTAGGAAAAAATTTAATAAACCACGACTAAATTTGTTTTCGTCACGAAAGGTTAATCTTTACCGACTAATTTATTGGTAGCCAAAGAGTAACATGAAAAATATGGCTGTTATTTGGCGACTAAACCTTTTTTTTGTCGGCAATAATTAGCATACCGTGACTAAAAGCCTATTTTAGTAGCCCAAAATCTAGACTTATGCCGACTAAGTCGCCAAAAAGTAGCATATTCGACTACTAAATTTCTTTTAGTCGCCAATAAGTAATATATGTTGACTAAAAAAATTTAGTAGCTACAGCTTAACCAAACACTGACTAATACATATTTTAGTCGCCAAAAGGTTAACTTTTGGCGACTAAAATCCTTTTAGTCGCCAAATTTGGTCGCCAAAAGTGTAAATTGTTGTAGTGCAATACCATAGCAACTTACGAAATATGAATTTTTCTTTTGTTTTGTAAACATATTTGTGTATTACATTTTTTTTAAGAAAAATAAGCATAATAACATTTCATATTTATAATAAATAAAAAAATTGACTTACAAAAATTACCAAATGTTACCTCATAAATATATATATAAAAAAATTATCATTTTTTCTTTTTACAATCCTATATTATTCTCAAATTTTAATTATCATTAAAAAAATAAGTCAATATTTCTCACCTTAATAATAAAATTTTTAAAAATAAATATAAAATTAAAAAAATATATAATCACGTTACAATAAATTAAAATTATATGATAGGGAATGAAAGATAAAGAAATTATTTGAGAATAATAAATTATTTAAATTTGTCATTTCTTACATCTAATTAAAATAAAATTTTACTTGAAGAAATAAATTATTCGAAAATAATAAAATACTCAAATAATTGGTTATTTATTACATCTAAAATCTATATCTCCATCTTTGTTTCTTTCATTTAAATTATTTTTATTAAATTAAATCTCAAAATTAATTCAAATAAGAAATATGGATATTCTTTCTTGATTTCATTAATAGTTGATTTTTTTTAAAAAACTTATAAAAGTTCAAAACTTATAGTGGAAAAAAATACAAAGACAAAGAAACATAAAAAATAAAAATAATAATAAATAAAATTGTGAGAAATAAAATGATAATTTAATGTATAGGTAAATTACAATTAAAGGGTATTAAGTGTAAAGGGTATTATGGTCATTTGTTCAATCAAGTTAACACCGTTTGGCTTAAATTAACGGGTGGGAGAAATCTTGACAATGTCAAAAAAATGAAGATTTCTATAATTATTAAAATTATAGAGAAAGTCCCTATAATTGTCAAAAATTGAGGAGAGATAAGTGTAATTTATCCAATTTAAATTTATACTATATATTTTACTCTGAGTTCTTTCCAAGATTTTGTTTCCTAATAAAGGATGATTTCTCTTTTGTGTTATTGCTGAGAAGGTACATATTAAAGTTGAGTGAGCAAATTCCGTTGTGAAAGATATTTCTTGTACTTTGTATTTGTAGGAATATATCCCTTAACGGGTTATCCAATCCAAGAAGCACAAAGAGAAAGAGTGGGTACACTTATTATAGAAGAATTTTAGGATTCCACACCACTACTTTTTCAGATGCTAAGTGATGTCATTACTCATTAACCCACAATATACCTTCTCTCCATCTCTAGTACATTATTAACTTGATATTTTGGTCATTTGGCAATCATCTACTACATGAGAAGGAGAAATTATTCACCCCTAGGGGAGATTAGCATATTGAGTGAAAGTTATGCAAATATTCATTAAAAGATGAGAATTTTAGTGTGAAACTTTTGTTGTGTTGTTTTATACAAAAAGAATTGCACTCCTTTATATATTTATAATTGTTTTTTTTTCATTGTGGACACATATTTTGATTGAGTTTATAGGTCACTTTCTTTGTGACTCGAATCGTGAAATTGCACCTATTTAATTTTATACTTACACCAGCGCGTTTGATTCTTTACTTGACATGATAACTGATTTTGATATTAAATAATATGAATATCTTTTTTTTTTTGATAACTCAGGTATCCCCAACCCGCTGATTTTAAGGGAAGCCAGGACTAATCCTGAGGGCCCTGAAGTTAATGACCGGGCAAACCTCCAGTGGCCCCAAGGGGTGACTCGAACTCGAGACCTGTGAATTTTATCCTCCAGACTTTACCATTCGACCACTTGCCTTGGGGTTATAATATGAATATCTTAGTTGAACGTACCTTTAAAAACTAGCTTGTGAGTGTCCAAGGGACTTTTATATTTACTAAGCCAAAACTCTTGTTCGAATGTAGGATTGTAAAACGCTGCTCCATACTAGCTTGTGAGTGTCCAAGAGACTTATATCTTTTGTTCGAATGTAGAATTGAAAAACGCTGCTCCAAATCGAGAGTTATTTGTATGAATAATAGGACTTATCAATTTTATATTAATATTTGAGGAGACAACATGAAAAATATCTACTAATAAGTAAGATGGAGCATTACTTCAAGAGCAGCTAATAATAATATTTTTTTTTTTTCTTCTGAGAAGCCATTTTCAAATGTGTTTGGTTAAATTTTCAAATCAACTTTTGCAATGAAAAATCCAAAAATTATGTTTGGTTTACAATTTTTGAAAATTGTTTTCTCTCTCCTCTCTCATTCTTTTCTTCTTTTTTTTTTACACATGAATCAATTACTTTTCTTTCTCCTCTCTCTTCTCTCCTCTCTCCTCTTTCCTCTCTCATCTCATATTCTATACATTAATCAATCAATTTTTTTTCTCGCACCTATTCAACTAAGAAAAAGAATTACAAATCATCCCAAAATTATATTCAAAATATACAAGCAAACAAGTTTTGAAATTTTACAAACTCTTTTTAAAAAAACTATTTGAAATTTTACAAACTCTTTTTAAAAAAACTATCTTTCAAAATTGATTCTCAAAACTAAACCAAACAGGCTACACCATTGGAGCTATAATTCTGCTAATATTTTTTGAATTAGATTGTTCAATTAATTGAAGAGAATCTAAATCTTTTTCAAAATGGGGTATTAGAATTTACAAGTGTAAGTAACAACTTTAAGTATAGCTTTCCATTCGAAAGTGGCCTATTTCAATTTTACTATGTTTTATTATTTAATAATAATATTTGTTATCAAATGAATTTTATTATATTTTTTTATTTCCTGTGCAATATTATTATTATTTTAGATATGATGGATACATAGTATTTATTGTGAGAAAAAAGAAAAAGAAAAAAAAAAAACTTGTGAATTTCATTTGGTAATAGATCCTCCCACGAAAATCAAGAAGTATTATTTGAAATTTGATGGGCTTGCTCTTTCTTTTCCACATTTATTTTCTTTATGTTGGTATGAAGTATCCACAAACAAAGCCGAGAGATTTGGATATATGGATTTGATTTGGAACCACAAGGAATTGGTCTGGTAGTCAAGACTTGGGATCTGGAGTATGCTTCCTTTAAGGTCTCAATTTTGAAAACTTTTATGTGCAAATAATTTTTTGGAATTAGTCCATATAGAATTTTATCCTGATTTTAATTAAGACCCCCATAAGTGAACGGTGAAATTAGTCCCCTAATTAGTTGTAGTCTTTACTATGAACTTTCAACTTAATCAACGCAATACTGTGACTTGTAAAATTCTCTAATTAGTTGTATTCTTTACTATTTACTTTTAACTTGTAAAGTTCTCTAATTAGTCGTAGTCTTTACTATTTACTTTTAACTTAAGCAAGGTGACACCTTGACTTATAAAGTTCTTACTGTTTGCTTTAGATGAGGAATGACATCGACATATTTTTTTTTAGACTATTCCACTATTTCTTTTATCATTCCATCTCTCGCAAAAGAAATGTACTAGCAATTAAAAGAAAAGTGTGAATATCATATATTAAGTATGCTTTTGTCATCAATAAAGTTTTCTTTTTTATTGATAAAAAAAAAATTAAAAGTGTGAATATCATTTTGTTGTAAAATTTATATCGCTACATTTTAACATGACTTAACTCATAAAGGAATATTTGATCCAAAAAAAAACTCATAAAGGAAAATACTTAAAATTCTTAAAACATCACATCTTAATGAAGTAGATTGTTGCATATTAGTTGTTGTTTACGAATCAAAGAATTATGATCAAATCCCCTGCAACTTTAAAGTAGATAATTTTAAAAGTGCTCTTTTAGAAGGCTCTAGCATTACTTTGTAAAAGTAACAATTGCGAGAGAAGCGAAAGGGGCTTTATTGTTAGTTTACTCTTTTACTTTTCAATTTATGAAGAGAAAGAAAAGAAAAGAGAATAGATACATAAAAAGGTAAATTATTTATAAGTTTTATTTGGAAGATTTATATAATATATGGTCCTATGAAAAAATTTATAATCTAATGGTCATGTTTGATTCTTAAGATTAATAGTGAAGGTATTAATAATCCCATCAAATCAGTGTGGTATTCACTATCTAATTGGATTAGTAGGATAAATTATCATTTTATCCATTGTTTGATTTGTATTGGATAAGAAAATATATGAAGGTAAAAAAGTCTTTTTATTTTATTTCCGAGCTTAGGATATATAATCTCATCCTTACCCCATTACTAATAATCCTACAAATTTGTTGGATTAATTATCCATTTGATTAATAATCTAAAACAAAATTTTAAAACAAATACAGGATTATTGGGCTCACGGATTAATAATCTTGATCTCATGCTCAAATTCTATCAATCAAACATGCCCAATAGGTCCTGTGGTTTTCTTATGGACACATACACCCCCAATCTTAATTAATTCATAACCTGATTAATGATAATATCATATATGGGAAATCTAATGTTACCATAAATTGTGATCATATCTATATGGTTAGAAATTTGAAATTAAAAATAATTTAATTAATGGCAATACCATATATGCGAAATCCATTGTTACCATAGATTATGGGAAATCTAATGCTACCATAGATTGTGATCATATCTATATGGTTAGAAATTTGAAATTAAAAATAATTTAATTAATGGCAATACCACATAGGCAAAATCCATTGTTACCATAGATTGTGATCATATCTATATGGTGAAAAATTTGAAATTCAAAATAACCTAATTAATGACAACACTATATATAAGAAATCCAATATTACCATAGATTGTGATTATATCGATATGGTTGGAAATTTGAAATTCAAAACGTAAATGTAACATATAACATCCCAAACCCAACGTGACATTCTCAAACCCAACATGACATTCTCATATGCTTCTAAAATTCAAAATAACTTGATTAATGGCAATACCATATATGAAAACCCAATGTTATCATAGATTGTGATTATATCCATATGGTTGGAAATTTGAAATTCAAAACATAAATATAACATGTAACATCCCAAACCCAACGTGACATTCCCAAATCCAACATGACATTCTCATATGCTTCTAAAATTCAAAATAACTTAATTAATGGCAATACCATATATGAAAACTCAATGTTATCATAGATTGTGATCATATCTATATGGTTGAAATTTTGAAATTTAAAACATAAATGTAGCATGTAACATTCCAAACCCAATGTGACATTCCCAAACCCAACGTGACATTCTCATATGCTTCTCATCCCAAACCCAATGTAAATGTAACATGTAATATCCCAAAGCCACCGTGACATTCTCATACGCTTCTCATCCCAAACCCAACGTAAATGTAACATGTAACATCCCAAACCCACCGCGGCATTCTCATATGCTTCTCATCCCAAACCCAACCTGATATTCTAATACTCCACCGTTGAATTATGAATAATGTAACCTCCTAAATGTAGCATGTAATATTTCAACCCAACCCATATATTGAACCACCATCATCGACAATCTAGCATAACTTCAACATCGAGCGATGGAATTCAATCCACATTCAAATACAAATCCAAATCCCCAATAATTTTGAGCAACGTACTATGACATGTATGTAAACTGATTACAACAAAGACACGATACATATTCAAACATATATACAACCGAACAAATACACAAATGTCATCTACTACATAGTGTATGTGGATTAACGTTACACATTAAATGTAACATGTATCGTAACACGATCATCCAGGTCCCAATGTACAATTGTCATTCTACGACGTGGTTCACATTTGACATCCAATTAACAACCAAAACTAAATACCCCCAATCTAACCCTTGAACCTATACACCCCACCCCAGGCATCGAACTTATCAAAATGCATCAACCATCACAATGTCAAATACACACATTCGATCAAAACATTGGCCAAAGTGTGCATATCAATGAGTGTAATAGATTGTTAATGCCCTATTAAAGATCAACAATCTATAGGACAATCTTCAATGTATTCAATGAAAGCATTAAAGAAAAGAGAGAAACTATTTGATTACAAAAATCAAAATAGTATATAAAATAAAATAAAAACAATAGATTCTTGTTTTATCACAAAAACAAACTTAGAATCTGAAAAAGAAAAAATACTAAAATAGAAAGTAAATTAATTACTTACTTTATTAATTTGTCGAACAAATTTTTGATCAAGTTCAGTGTTTAACACTGTGTCCTTAAGACAGATTCATCCTCTCTACGGTGCTTTCAGATTGTGGACATCTATCTCCCAGGATAAAATGATCAACAACGAATAGTAGTAGCACTACACACTATTCGTACAACGAACACACTTTGTGTTTACACTCTTTCTCACATGAAAATAATGAGCAAAATGCAAAAAGCAATGGCAAAGAACAAGTACGAAAATTCAATGAAAATCTAAATGAGGGACTTGTCTATTTATAGGTACAATGGTGGCTTTTAGATTTGAATTAAACAGGTAGCAAACCTATTTTAATAGGTATAGTACCTATTCGGCATTGTTTGAATAGGTAAGGGACTATTTGGGTTTGAATTTGATCAGATACTGAATCTATTCAGACAGTTATGGAACTGTGTAAGCCAATTTTGAATTTACCACCCGAAATTTAAATTCAAACGGTCAAAATTTATTTTCCAAAATAAATATTAAAAATAAATTCAAATATTTTTGGCCCAAAAAGAATTAGTATTGGGCCGGACAAGCCCAATCCAACCTCACACCACGTACCCGTGCCTAAGTCCAGGCCCAGCCTAGCCCGCCCGACCGACCGGACGAACGATGGTACCAGCGTGTACATGTGTGTGTTTGTTTTGGGTCCAATGGATCTAACCCACTTTGCCCATAACCTCCCTCTACAAAACTTGAGTGCCCCTTGGGGCCTACCCCAAGTTCCAAACCCAAGCATTATAAACCCACACCAAGGTTGCCTCCTAAAGCAATGTGGAACAAGCCTTATTTCAACATTTATGGAAATTTCATCGAAAACACCATTTCCATGGTGCTCACTTTGGCTTCAATTTCTTATTCACCCGATAATGGTTTTAAGCAACCAAATATACTACGTGAATCACAACACGGCATAGAACGCGTTACCACTTAGACCAGCCAACTTTGGCATAAGGTCCCACCTAAAAATTAAACCAAAGTTACGGAAAAATCTATTTTTCCAAAACCATTTCTTATAATCCCCCACATGAATGGAATTTGATGACAACGAAAATGCAACAATATGCAGATTTTGTCGAAAAGTATAAATCAAAAATTTGCATCATGATAGGTAACTTTCGACCTTGAACCTTCCCAAGTGATAACCTATCGGACTTACTAGCTAACCAATGGACGCGATGCCTTGAATTGTTTAGCTGTTTGTGTAAGCCAAAACAATAGATTTCACACAAAATATTTTCTGACACATCGTGGTTCTCACGGTTGTGTTCATTTTGGCCTTGAATGCTCCTCGTTGTTCATGAGTTCTTCTAGAGAATTTAGTCTCTTCATTCTCATAGAATTGGCCCTAGTTCGACACTCATATAGGTGATTCTTATTGTGAGTATCTTATACTCGTCTTGATTTTTATGCCTAAATCAAGATATAAGTAATCATTAAAAGCAAAACTTATCCTTAAACCCCTGCATACAACGCATGTTGCAAATATCACTCTCACCATAGGTATGGGTAGGGAATTTTAATCCCTTGGTGATTTCTGGCGAGCCACACATAACTTAGTTGTCCCTTTAAACTTAGTTATTGGGATCTCCAGTCATCTAAGCAGGGTTACCATTATGATGACTCTTATGTAATATGTTTTAATCACATCCCTTTCGATGAACTATACACTTGCTCTTTTGTCAAACCTTTTGTTAACGGATCTGTAATATTCTCTTTAGATTTTATACAATCTATGGAGATTATTCCATTTGAGAGCAATTGCCTTACGGTATTATGTCGACAACAAATGTGTTGTGACTTACCATTATACATATGACTCTGTGCCCTGCCTATTGCAGATTGACTATCAAAATAAATGCAAATAGTTGGCACAGGTTTTGGCCACATTGGAATGTCTTCTAAGAAGTGGTGAAGCCATTCTGCTTCTTCTCCTGCTTTGCCTAAAGCAATGAACTCAGATTCCATTGTGGATCATGCGATGCATGTTTTTTTCGTGGATTTCCAAGAAATAGCAGCGCCTCCCAAAGTAAAGACATATCCACTAGTGGATTTTGAATCTTTAGTATCTGATACCTAATTTGCATCACAATAGGCTTCGAGTATTACTGGATATCGAGTAAAGTCTAAGCCATGATCACGGGTAAACCTTAGATATCTACGAACATGAATGATCGCTTTCCAATGGTCTTCTTTGGGGTTACTAGTGTACCTACTCAATTTACTAACAACATAAGCTACATCAGGACGAGTGCAATTCATTAGGTACATTAGACTTTCAATGATTTGGGAGTATTTTAGCTGAGACACCGCATCACCTTTATTTTTTGATAAATAAAGACCGATGTCTACAGGTGTTCTTGCTACATTCATATCATCCTTGATATATTTACCAAGAATTTTCTCAATATAATAAGATTGAGATAATGCATATCCATCAGATGTTTTAGTAATTTTCATTCCTAATATTACATCTGTGAGTCCCATATCTTTCATATCAAATCTTTTATTCAGCATTTGCTTGGTTAATTTGATCATGTTTTGACTGCTTCCAATGATAAGCATGTCATCCGCATAAAGACAAACGATGACATAACCTTTGTCAGTGTTTTTAACATAGACGCACTTGTCACATTCGTATATCTTAAACTCATTAGTAAGCATAGCATGATCAAATTTTTCATACCATTGCTTAGAAGCTTGTTTTAATCCATAAAGAGATTTTACAAGCCGACAAACTTTCTTTTCTTGCCCTGGCGCCCTTCGGTTTACTCCATATAAAGGTCTTCATTTAGATCATCGTTTAAGAAAGCTGTCTTAACATCCATTTGATGTATTTCTAAATTATACAACATTGCTATAGCAATAAGCATGCAGATGGACGTTATTCTTGTCACAGGGGAATATGTGTCAAAATAGTCCAAACCTTCCTTTTGTTTGTAACCTTTTATCACAAGTCTTGCTTTATATTTGTCTATTGAAGCATTTGCTTTCATTTTTCTCTTGAACATCTATTTATATCCAAGAGGTTTAGAACCGGGTGGAAAATCCACCAATTCCCAAGTATGATTTTGCATAATGGATTCAATTTCATTATTAACAGCCTCTTTCCACAAAGGTACTTCAGGACCTATCATTGCTTCCTTAAAGCTTTGAGGTTCATTTTCTAACAGGTATGTCAGAAAATCTAGACCAAAGGATTTTGATATTCTTGCTCTCTTACTTCGTCTTGGTTCATCATCAGATAAATCCTGTTGGTCGAGACCATTACTAGTCTCTTGCATTTGATTGTCATTAGTCTCTTGACTTTGTGTACAATCATAAGTTCTTTTATGTGAACTTAATTCCTGTCCTTTCTTGTAAGGAAAAACATGTTTAAAAATACAGCATTTCTTGACTTTATAATAGTGTTCACATGTATATCAGGTATTTCTTATTTATAAGTCAGAAACCGATATGCATTACTATTCTGAGCATAACCAATAAACACACAATCCACTGTTTTTGGTCTTATCTTAGTCTTTTTCGAAACAGGAACTTCTACCTTTGTCAAACACCCCCACACCTTTAAGTATTTGTAGGAAGGTGGTCGACCTTTTCACAATTCATAAGGAGTACTATTCGTTTTCTTGTGGGGTATTCTATTAAGAACATAATTAGCATATAATATTGCTTCCCCTCACAAGTTCTATAGTAAGCTTAAACTCGGTAACATGGCATTCATCATTTCTTTAAGGGTTCTATTCTTTCTTTCAGCAATTTCATTTTGCTGTGGAGAATAGGATGCTGTAGTTTGGTGAATAATGTCATGTTGTGCACAAAATTCATTTAAAGGTGCATCATATTCACCACCCCTATCACTTCTAACCATTTTAATGGTTTTACCAAGTTGATTTTCAACTTCAGTTTTGTAGAGTTTAAGCATTTCCAAGGCTTCATTTTACTTCTAAGTAAATATACATAACAATATCTTGTATAATCATCGATAAATATTATGAAATACTTTTTGCCTCCTCTAGTTTGAACAAATTTAAAATCATATACATCAATATGAATTAATTCTAGAGGTTCGGTTTTTCTCTCAACCAATTTAAATGAAGCCTTAGTTAGTTTCGCTTCTACACAAATCTCACATTTGTGATTAGGATCAATTTTAAACTTTGGTATATAATCCAAACCAATTAGTCTACACAAAACATCAAAATTTACGTGTCCTAATCTACCATACCATAGATTTGACACAAGAATATAAACAAAAGATGTGTTATTCTTATTAATAGCAGATTTTGGTACAACAGTCATTACATTCAACTTGAAGAGACCATCACTCATGTATCCTTTATCCACATACATACCACTCTTTGTTAATACAAATTTATCAGACTCAAATACAAGCCTAAAACCATTCTTACTTAACAAAGAACCAGGAACCAAATTCTTCAGGATGTCTAGTACATACAGCACGTTGTTGAGGGTAAGTTCCTTCCCCGATGTCATCTTCAAGATCACATTTCCTTGTCCAGCCACAGTAGAAGTAGAAGAATTTCCCATGAAAAGTTGTTCACCATTTGCAGCCTCATTATATGTAGTGAACATCTTCTTGTCCGCGCAAATGTGACGAGTTGCTCCTGTGTCAACCCACCATTCCTTGGGATTTCCAACCAAATTAACCTTAGATACCACAGCGGAGAGATTGATGTCATTTACCCCGTCAGAGATGTAATCTAATTCTGTCACGTTGGCTTGATTGGTGGTCTTCTTACTTGTACTTCCACGATCCTTCTTAGGGCGGCGGCAATTAGAGGCACGATGTCCGATCTTGGTATAATTATAGTATTTTCCTTTGAATTTCTTATTGCCATTGTTGCCGCCTTGTTTAGGACCATCTCCAGCAAACTTCCTCTTTTTGTTATGTGGTTTGGGAACTTGTTCAACTACATTAGCCTTGGACTCAATGGGATTTTTCCCATTCCTCTTTTCAGCCTTACGGTTATCTTCCTCAATTCTTAGTCTTACAACAAGTTCATTCATGGTCATCTCTTTGCGTTTATGTTTTAAATAATTTTTGAAATCTTTCCAAGCCAAAGGTAATTTTCTTACTAAAGCAGCGACTTGGAAAGACTCGCTAAGAGACATACTCTCAGCATGAATATCATGCAAAATTAACTGAAAACTTTGAACTTGAGAAATTACTGTTTGGAAGTCTACCATAACAAAGTCCAGAAATTTACTAACAACAAATTTCTTTGTGCCATCATCCTCTGTCTTGTACTTTTTCTCCAAAGAATCCCACAATTCTTTTGTCGTTTTCAAAGAACTGTAAACATTATACAGCATATTGTCTAGGCCATTGAGGATGTAGTTTCTGCACATAAAATCAAAATATTTCCAGGCATTTATAACGGTAACAACTTGCCGATCATTTTCATCCTCTTTAAGTACTGGAGCTTCTTTATAGAGAAATTGGGCCAGATTTAGAGTTGTAAGATATAACAACATTTTCTACTACCATCTCTTAAACTCGATTCTATTAAATTTTTTCCCTTTTTTTCCATGATTTATTGGGATTTGAACATGGTTCTGGATAGGGACCGGAGTCGTTGTAACAATCAAATTTGGAGTACTCCTTTCAACAACCTAATATCTTATTACAAAAAATAAAATAAAAAACCCAAAACCAAAACACAAATTAATTTTCTAGTTACTCAAATCAAAAAATAAGTTATAACACAAAATAATTTTACTTTTCTAGTTACTCAAACCAAAAAAAATAAAATACTATACAATAATTTTCTGTAACACTACTACACAAATTAATATTCTGAAATTGTTAATGACAAACAGTATATTACTACTAGTTGTCAAAGAAAATAAACAGTATACTACTATTTATCAAACAATATATGACTATTATTTGTATTTTTTAACCAGAAAAGTACAAAAAATAAATACAATGAAGATACTAGAAAATGATCTGTCTTAAGATTGTAGGACAATCTTCATTGTATTCAATGAAAGAATTAAAGAAAAGATCAACAATGAATAATAGCAGCACTATACACTATTCATACAATGAACACACTTTGTGTTTACACTCTTTCTCACATGAAAAATAATGCAGCAAAATGCAGAGAGCAATGGCAGAGAACAAGTACGAAAATTCAATGAAAATCCAAATGAAGGACTTGTCTATTATAGGTATAATGGTGGCTTTTAGATTTGAATTAAACAGGTAGCAAACTTGTTTAAACAAGTATAGTACCTGTTCAGCACTGTTTGAACAGGTAAGGGACTATTTGAGTTTGAATTTGAACAGATACTGAATCTGTTCGAACAGTTATGGAACTACGTAAGCCAATTTCGAATTTCCCAACCGAGATTTAAATTCAAACGATCATAACATATTTTCCAAAATTAAAATTAAAAATAAATTTAAATGTTTTTGGCCCCAAAAAGAATTAGTATTGGGCCGGACAATCCCAACCCAACTTCACACCCGCACCCAAGTCCAGGCCCAACCCAACTCAATCGGACTGACGGTGCGCGTGTTTCTTTTGGGTCTAGCCCACTTTGCCCATAACTTCCCTCTCTACAAAACTTGAGTGCCCCTTGGGGCCTACCCCAAGTTCCAAACCCAAGCATTATAAACCTACACCAAGGTTGCCTCCCAAAGCAATATAGGACAAGCCTTATTTCAACCTTTATGGAAATTTCACCAAAAACACCATTTCCGTGGTGCTCACTTTGGCTTCAATTTCTCATTCACCCGATAATGGTTTTAAACAACCAAATATACTACGTGAATCATAACGCGGCATGAAACGCGTTACCACTTAGACTCGCCAACTTTGGCATATGGGTCCCACCTAAAAATTAGACCAAAGTTGAGGAAAAATCTATTTTTCCAAAACGATTTCTTACACAATCCACACTTCAACAAACAGCAACACACTTCAACCAATATATATATATATACCTCTTCCCCTCAACCGATTGAAGTCGAAATCTGTCAAAAGAATCTACACACAACCCTCAAACTTCATCATATCATCGACCATATCTACATCTATTTAAGCAACATTTTGAAAATGTACTGGAATCCCGTGATCAAGGTTAAAAAAAATTCGCACAATCGTTGCCTGTAAGCTTGTCTTTCTTAAAAGCCTTTCAAAACGTAATATGATGAATGAGAAAATAAGGTACAATATGGAAACAAATTAGAGATATAATAATATACTAATATCATTAATACATTCCTATTTAAATAGGATTTCAAATTCTAAAAGAATGTTCATAGGATTTCACATTAAAGAAGACTTATAAATAATTTTTCCTAAATAAAATAGAAGTTATTTTTTAGTTTTTATTTTTTACAAATTTTAACTCCAAAAACAACATTAACGGAGTAGAAAAGCCCATATTTTCTTTAATGCTTTTAACCTATCTTTTTTCAAACTCTATTATTATTCTTTTCTTCACATTAATGGAGGAAATGTCAATATCAAGATCAATGAAAGAGGAGCAGGTAAAGCATATGAGTTTAGACTTCAAATCAATTGATTCTTATTCATGCATAGTTTGGCTAATTCTAAGACGTTCATGTTTCTATCATTGATAGGTGACATGTGGAGAAGAAGAAGAACATGCAGCACATAATTTTAAAAAATTATTCTTGTTCTCATTATTATCTTTACTAGTGCTCATGTAAACTATTTGATTCTTGTTCTCTCAATTGTGGTTTTTATTATTATAATACTCATATATTGAGCATATCTATTTTGGCTATATTAAAATGAAATTTAGGAACTCGGCTCTTTTAGGGGGGAAAACAACAATAACAAAAAAGTGATGCTACTTAAGTTTAAAAATTATATTCACTTTTTAAACTCAATGATATGGTATTACCTTAGAATATTTAAGGTAACTTTCTCTCATATTTTATTTAATTATCAACCAATCATTTCACTTACACATTATTGAGTTTAGAAAATGTGTTTAAAAAATAGACTTATATTTTATTTTTTTTTTGAAGGATAAGAAAAAATAATTAAAAATTACTTAGAAAGGTTAAAAAGTTTTTTTTAAAAAAATTAATCATATAATATATATATATCAATCATTCAGGTTTTCCAAAATATATCCATTTGTTTGGGCAGAAAACATTTTCTGAAAAATATTTTCTGTATTTTTTGGTATTTGGTATAATAGAAAACGAAAGTTAACAAAAAACATTTTTTATGCTCAACAGAAAATAAGCCTATATAGGCGGAAAATGCTTTTCACTTTTAAAAGGTGAAAAACACTTTTCGGATTAAAATATTACCAATGTCACTATACTACCACTGCCACTCTCATCTCCACCACCACATCACCATCACCATCACCATCACCAACACCAAGGCCACTATCACCATCACCATCGCCAAGGCCACTGTCACCATCACCATCGCAATCACTCATTGAAGCTGTCTCACCACCATGCCACCACCTCCACCTCCACTTCTACCTTCGTTTCACCATCATCACCACCAAACATAAAAAAAATAATAATAAAAAATAAAAAAATTCTCCAAAAAATATTTTTTGAAAAAAAAAATCGTAAAAAATATTTTCTACCCAAATAAACGGAACGGAACGGAAATATTTATTAGTTTAATTCTCTTTGTCAAAATTTTGATGGGTTTCTGTTAAAACAAACAAAAAGAAATGTCTAACCTAAAATTAGGGTATTTCAAAAAAATTTGGTCCAAGGCCTATACAATTTTAGAATTAATTTATCAAAGTCGAGCAATTCATCAAAATGCTAATAATGACTGCTCACAGTGATTAAAAAGAAATGAAAAAATTTATAAAAAATATTAATAAACATATAAAAAAAATTACAGAAATGAATGAAAAATGATTAAAAACAAAGAGTAAAAGTACTAAAAATAAATGAAAAAATGAATTAAACATTCTAACTATTTCTATATTATCTTTACTTTGCATGTCGTTAACCTGACTCATTAAGACAATTTAAATAACCAAATAGGCCTTAAGTTTAACATCATTGATTAAAAGAAAAGTAGGAGAAAAAGAGGAAGCTTTGTCATATTAATTGATTGCATGATTTACTTAGCAAAGATGCATTTGAAGGCATGACAATGTTTGCCAACACTACTATTCTGTTTGGTTTGGTATTTTTAAAAACAGTTTTTTTGAATTTTCATTTTGTATTTTTGTATTATAGTGATCTTTTAAAATATTGTAATTAAATTTTTTTAGATCCACTTAATATTGATATACTTAAAAATATAAATAATTTGTACCAAAAAAATTTAAAAAATCATTGAATATAACAAAATATGAAATATATTGAATTTTTTTGTATTTTTAAAAAAATTTTAAGTATTATACTTTTTAAGCATATCTAAATTTAGTATATCTAAAAAATAAAAATATATATATATATATGAAATATTAAAAAGGGAAAATTACCAGAAAATCCTATTTGAGATTCTTGTATACCAATCAATCCATCTTTTTTATTTTTATTTTTATTTTACTAAATCCTAAAGTTTTCACTTTTAGACCCGGAGGTCCTATTTTCAGTTTTATTATATTTTTTTTTACCATTTTACCCTTATATATATATAGCTTGTTGTTTGATATCATATTTGGGAAGTTCGTGCTTTGCGTTTGGGTTCTGGATTCTTTGCAATTTGTGATTTCTCTTTGCCATTTACGATTTGTGAAGCTCCAAATTGGCACGATTTGCAATTTCTGAAGCTATAGATTGGGCACGATTTTGTGATTTGTGATTTTGTCTGGTTTTTAATTGATATTCTAGAGAATGTTAGTTTTTGTTTGAGATTGTTGTCGCGATTTGTTCTGTTCTTCGTTGTTCGTCGTCGTTTATCATTAATTGATTATGGTGATGTTTATGTCATGCGATTAGTAATTGATTCGTTGTTGTGATGAAATCATTGTGTTCATGTGAATTTTGAATGATGAAGTTTTGTTGGATCAGAGTTTGAACAAGCTATTATTAAGCATTTAGTGAACTGGAAGTTCACACTGTCAGTATGTGAATTGTATAATTCAAATTGTATGTATGAGTGTATACTGTGAACTTATAATTTGTTGTATGTGGTGTGTATGATGATAAACATAGGGTTTATGATTGTTTGTTAAGGAGGTATTTTTTTTTTTTTTTTTTTTTGTATGATGTGAATATTTGAACTATTTAAAAAGTTATGATGCAATTTGAACAAACTGTTGTTAAGCATTTAGTGAACTAGAAGTTCACATTATCAGTATATGAGTTGTATAATTGAAATTGTATGTATTAGTGTATGTTGTAAGCTTATAATTTGTTGTATGTGGTGTGTATGATGATAAATGTAGGATTTATAATTGTTTGCTAAAGAGATAGGGTTTTTTTTTTTTTTTTGTATGATGTGAATATTTGAACTATTTAAAAAGTCATGATGCATTTCACTATGTTAGCAAATTTCCAGACATATAAATGTGATTGAATATTCAAATAATTTTATATAGTATTGATGATTTTGCAGTATGGTACGAGACACATGAATTTTTTCATGTTGTTGTGTTGCTATAGGTCAAACATATTTATGATAAATGTGGTACAATCATTTTCCTTTGACGAATTGGTGAAATATGTGTGCAACAAATGGTCTGATTTATCTGTTGATTCAATCACTATGTTTTACCGATTGTCAGGTTATAAGAATTGTCATTTGGATAACAATGAGGAATTGCAAAACATGTTATTGTTTGGTAAATCAATTGGAGTTGAACAAATTGATGTTGTTGTTCAGCAAACCTTAGGCATTGATGGACATAGTAGTTTAACAAATGCACGCATTGAACATGAGGATCAAACAAATTTGCTTTGTAGATATTGTATGCACAGTGAGAAGGTTTTGTTGTCTGCAGTTTGGGCTAATGGTATTACACATGTTGGTCAATGTTTTACAGGAAGAGCATTTGAGTTTCGTAGTGTTTTATGCAAATATGCAGTGCAAAGTGGGTTTAAATTCAAATTTGAAGAACCATTCAAAACGAATTACTGTTGTATGCTCACATAGAGATGATAGGGGATGTTTGTGGTCTATGCACGATAAAGCCCAATGAGCAAACCAATTTTTCTACTTCAAGAGATGGACTAAGCTGCATAGTTGTGGTGCTGATGTTCGTACTTCAAAAAATCCAAGGCTCAGCTTTGATTTAGTGTCAAATATTGTATCTGAGCATGTTAGGAACAGACCACTAACGCACCCCACTGATGTGGCGTATACTTTCAAGGCAGACTATGGACTTGATATCAGCTACCATGTTCCATGGTTTAAGTGTTGAGAAAGCAAGGAAGGCTATGCATGGTGATTACTTAACATCGTTTGACCAATTAAGATGGTACGGTGATGCTGTTAAGCGTTATAATCCGAGAAGTCATATCAATATTGACTATGAATTAAAGACTAGCCAATTTAAAAGGTTTTTTTGTAGCATTCATTACGTGCATCAATGGCTTCAAATACTGTCGCCCTTTACTTTTTCTTGATGGAACATTTCTAAAAGGGAGATACAAAGGGCAGTTACTTGCAGCGACAGTTAAAGACGGTAACGAAGGTTTGTTTAGCTTTTTGATGTGAAGTTTTACATTTGTTTGCTTTTTGTGTGTCAGTTGTGACTGTTAATAGTGGTTTTGTTTTTAGGATTGTTTCCAGTAGCCTTTGCAATTGTTGATTCAGAGAGTGAATCCAATTGGTCATGATTTTTATATGAATTGTCAAAGGTAATAACTGATAATAGATGCATGACGTTTGTATCTTATTGTAACCTAGGCTTTTGGAAGCCATGCCAAAGGCATTCCCATCAGCATATCATGGATGGTGTTTACAACACCTAAAGAATAATTTTAGGGACAAGTTGAAGGGTATGGAAAATGGTTTCAAGAAACACTTAATAAGGAAGTTGGGTGATTGTGCATATGAACCTACTGTGACGAGTTTTCATACATTACTAGAAGAGTTTAAGAGTGAGGGGAAGCAACGAATATATAACTTCTTATCAAGGTTGGAACCTAAACATTGGGCAAATGCTTACTTTAGATAAAGTGTGTACAATTGTATGTTTCATGGAATATAATGATGGTTATATGTACATTGTTTATATTTTTGTGGTGTTCTAGCAGTGTGAAATGTCACATATGGTATTAACATGTGACAATTTTTGTTATTATATACCTAGGGACAATAATATGGTAAGATGACATCCAATACTGTTGAATCATTCAACAATTGGATCAAAGAAGCACGAAATCTTCCAATAACAAAATTAGTTGATACTGTCTGGAATCAAATAATGTGTCAAATGTCAGAGCGGAGGGAACTTGCAAACAAGTGGAATGGACTTATTTGCCTTACCTTTGAAACTAAGCTCCAGGATTCATTCAATACCAATAAGTCACGGAATGTAAGTAAAGCTAATAATGATGTGTTCGAGGTGCATTTGTTTCCATCAGTTACAGTTGATATTGGACGCAGTGTTTGCTCTTGCTACCAGTGGCAAGTAAATGGATCTCCTTGTGAGCATGATGCTACTGCTATCCAAAGGAGTGCATATAATCTTAATGATTGTGTTGAAAAATATTTTCATGTGGAGAATTATCGAGAAACATATGCAACGGGCATTTTCTCAATACCATCTGTGGAGAAACCAGCTTTTTTCTCTAGTGATTTTATCATATTACCTCCAATTATAAAATGGCCAACTGATAGGCCAAGAAAGAGTAGAATACCATCTCGAGGGAAAAAAGTAAGTCAAATCAGGTGTGGCAGATATGGAAAGATGGGCAAGCACAATCGGAAATCGTGCAAAGAGCCAATACAAAGTTATATTGGTTGATATGTTGGTAAACGTTGTAAACTTCACATTCAATTCTGAACATTTACAATACTTGTTTGTTTTAGATAAATAAGATACCGTTCTGAACATTTGCATTGGATACACATTTGATTAGTTGATGTGTTGGTGTACTTGTTTTGTATTTCGAAACAATTTTTCAATAAAAAGGAATTCATTCGTTCTATGCAATTTGTTATTTTGTATTTTTTTTTTTTTCATTTTGCTTATTTGTGAAATAGTTTGTTTTTCAATTTTAGCAAAATAAAATATTATCTGCTTACATATATAGACAATATGTGTTGGTGAGTGGAATATGATTTATGTTTTTGAACAAATTTGAGGTGTGGTAGATGTAAAAAGATGGATAGCCACAATCAAAGTTGTGTAAAGATCAAATATAAAGTTCTATTGGTTCATGTGTTGATTATTGTTGTGAATATTACATTGACTTGTGAATATTTATAGTGCATAATTTTTTTTAGATAAATAAGATGTTGTTGTAAATATTACATACATTTGCAATAGTGCACAATTTAGTAATTTATGTGTTGGTATACTTGTTGGTGCGAGCTTGTTGATGTGGATATTCATATTTTAATATAATTTGTCAATAAAAAGGTGATTTGTTCTATGAAATTTTTGATTTTGTAGTTTCTTTACATTTTCTTTATTTTTTGAAATAGTTTGTTTTTATTTTTTACAAAATAAAATCTAGAAAAGTTACATATATCACCAATATGTGTTGGTAGAGTGAGCATATGATATATGTATATGAACTTTCACATTGTATCATTCTTAATAAACACATTTAATGACTAACAATACCCATACACCATGAATGAGACCAAGAAAGAACATTCATATTAAAAGTATATTTCTTGGTAGACAAAATGTATATAACTATTCATATCAACAACTTTGTGGAATCATTATTTACTAACTAACAATACCCAAGTTCACATGTTAATAACTGGTATGTTATATACAAAACATATTGTACTTAGACAAAATGTGATGTTAACTGTGACGACCCCACCATGTATAATAATTAGCATTTAATTAATTAAAGAGATTTGAATTTTAATTGCCCATTATTCTGATTTAATTTGGGAGTTATGAAAATTATGGAGACTGATTTGTATATAATTGTATTGAGGATTTATTTTGGAATTAGAAATTGAAAGCTTAAATGGCTCAAGAAGGTAAAATTGATGAGTTTAATTAGTTTAATTTCAGGTATCGGACCGTATGAGAGTTTAATTAAATATTCAATTCAGATTTGTAAAATTGAGGTTTGATTAATTAAGTCCGAATTGGAGTTAATTAAGTTATGAGAATTGGGAATTAAGATCATTATTAATTAAATTTATTTATGAGGTATTCAATTGAGTATGTAATTTATTAACGAAGATTTTGAATTTGATCTGAAATTGAAGGCCTTAATGATGTGAGAAACCAAAATTGATAATGAAAATAAGTTTAATTCGATATTTGGAGTCTCTTGGGAGCTTGATTAAAAATCTGGTTCAGATTAATAAATTTAAATATAATTAATTGGGTCTTAATTGAAGTCAATTAGATTAATTAAATTATGTCAGATTTATGATTAATCAAGATTAGTTAAAACTAGGTGATGATTAATTAAGTTAATATGTAATTAGCAAACTAATCTAATCCTACTCAAAATTAATTAAATTATTAGTGTATGCCTAAGAGAATTTTACAAAGTTGGAGAGCTTTATTGGTTCTATCTATTGTATGTATGAGAAGAGAAGTTATTATAATCAAACTTTGTGTTGGAAGTATTGAAACAGCTGAGAGAGAGAGAGAATGCCGAGAGGGAGAGAAAGGAAGAGAGAGTGGGAATTCAAGAAGAGATAAAGAATAAAAGAAGAGGACGGCTTTGTGAGATACCAAAATTAAAGCTAAAAATTATGAAAAATTCATTTTAATGTAAGAAATTTCATCATTTTTTTAGTATTGTTTAAATAATTTAGACAAAAATCGATTCAAGGTAGATTTTGAGAGGATTAAAAATAAAGATTTGAAGATTAATTATATAAATTGATAGGAATTGGGTTGTGCATGTTAAATCAAATTAGGTTGAAGAGTATGAGTTATGATTATTTAAATTTGCTAAGTTTGAGTTTAATTTTGAGAATGATTCTTGAATTAAGTTCTATAAATTACATGTAACAATAATTGTTTGAAGATTTGGTCCATGCAATGGGGTATATAAATGACTTTGAAGAAAAGTTTTGAAAATTATGAGTTCATGAAATTTGAGAGTTTGATTTTTATAATCTTGCATGAAATTAAGTTCCATTGTTACATGCATGAGCAAATTCTATGAGTATTTGAGTCTATATTTACATGCATCATGGATTTTAAAGAAATTGAGCCATTCAAGTTCATATTTTCAAGAGAAAAAAGAATTTTTTTTATGAAAATCAAGTTTATGGAAATTTGGGATTAATCCTAAAGTTAGACAAGGTTTTGATTTTATTATAAAAGATATAAATTGGTTTAATTTTGATTTTGAATCCATGCATGTAATTTAATTTAAAAATTTTTATTCAAATTAAACATATTTTGAAATATCTGTAATTAAGTTTTGGGTTAAAAAATATGAGTTTATGAAGAATGAGCTTAATTTTTATATTAAAGGAGTTTTGATGTAAATGGTTTGATTTGGATCCTAATTTCACACATGCAAATATTTTCTAAGAATTTTATAACTTTAATTTCATATTTTGAAGGAAAATGGAAAAGAGGTTGAAATCAATTTTATATGATTGAAGAGAAATTGACAAGAAAAATGATGAATTGGAGCTAAGATCAAGTTTATGAGAGTTAATTTAAAAATTAATTATTTTGGGTTTGATTTTGAAGGTTATAATTAAATTAAGCTCCACGAATTACATGCAATCTTATTGTGTATCTGATTTTGAAGAAAAATTTTAGAAACCATGAATTCCTGGGTTTTGATTTTGGAATTAAGTGAAGTTTTGAATTAAGTAAATTAATTATTATGTTTCAAGATTTTGAGCAAATAATTTATAAGTAAATAAGTATTTATGTTTTCTAAGGTATTCTCATGGTTTTGATCAAGATATGTATGGATTTAAAGATTGAAAATGTGTTGGAAACTGTTTTTGAGAAGTTCAGAATTCTGAAATTTTACAGGCCGCTCAAGCGGTACAATTACTCCTTGAGTGCACATTGAAGGCTTCTAATAGTTTTGTAGTCTTTATAAACCGCTCGAGCGAACAGCTCTTTTTGAGTATATTTTGAAAAAATGGCATTTAGTTCATATTTTCATCTCATCTCTTTCCAAACATTCTTAGGCAAGAATTATGACTCAACAAGATTAATAAACTAACAATCAACATAAATTAATTAGTTAAGGAATAAATCACTGATTTAGTAATAATTGATTAAGAAGCCAAGTAAGAAATCGGTCTATTTGGAAAAGAGGGATTTGGTAATGAAAGAATATATGAAATAAACGGTTCATTTGAATAAGAAATAATAAGCGTAGTAGAACTTCGGACTACTTAAACAGAAAAAGACAAGAAAAGTCAAGTTTGATCAAGGAACTAATCTTGTGTTTCAATGTGTATATATTACGTGTTTATGTAGGTCACGCGCTATTGTCTGTCTCATCTGTCTGAATTGCTCTTGTCGCTATTTGTGAGTGATAACTTAGTAAAGGTATGTTCAACTTTATTTATTTTTTGTACGATGAAATAAGATTTATTTTCTGAAATGTTATGTTCCGTACAATGAAATATATTTGTGGCATCCTTAGCATATCTGTTAGCTGTTACCCGGTATCAGAGGTTCCATTATGGAACTTAATATGTCTGCAATCTGTTACCCGTACCGGAGGCTCCATCATGGAGCTCAACATATTTATTATTTGTTCCCCGGATCCAGAGGTTCCTTTATGGAACTGGTTACTCATAACCACCATCTGCTCTGCATATACTCTGTATCTGTTTTGTTACCGCTAATAGATGTACCACATATGATTAAGCATGAATTCTGATTTTTGTATATGATTTGAACAAGAATATGAATATGGATCTGCTTCTATTTCTGAAATAAATATGAATTTGTTTTTCGAATCTGATATGGGACATCATTCATTTAAACCCCTTTACTCTGTTATTATTCACTTGGGTCTAACTCACTGTATTATTTATGTATATAGGTGATCAGGTGCGTGGCCAGGCTTAGAGGCGTCTACCTGGAATTTGTTTTTGTCAGCCAACCTATGTACCTCTCGTGGAGGTTCCGAATATGTCAAGTTGTTTTGGTTATGTGATTCAAGTTTAAGTTTTGTTTTCTTGTTTGGTTAAGCAAGTCTTTGTTTATTTTGTAAATAAGACTAAGTCCCTTTTTGTCTAATCTATATATATATATATATGATGACATAAGGATGATGTGTAGATATGTGTGTGAGTGATTTTCCGATCACACTGCCCTCCTTAGTGAATCAGCTGTAGAACACAGGCAGAATAGATGGCTCCCTGCAATCTGCACAGAAAGAAAAGGCTCCGGCGGTGGTTCTTCCACCCGGGGGAACTCCGACGATCAAGTCAGTCTCAATATCTCTCAAAGATAATACAAGTGCTTAGTTTACTGCTCAAAACTACAAGTTGCGTACCTTAGACCCGCCGGGGGTGCCCTTCTTTTATAGTCTTTCTCTGTCCTAGTCCCACTAGAAGTCTCACTTCTATGGACTCTCATTCAGTACCTACTCTGGACTCTACAAGAGATAAGGATAGACTCCCTAAGAATACTATCCTTATCCATCTTGAAGTCTTTCTTCATTCTGGGACTCTTGCCCCTTATCTGATCATCTCGGATTCCGATATCTTCGGCGGTAACCCCGGACTCCTGCATTCTCGCAGATAACCTCGGCAACTCTGTGATAACCTCGGCGTAACTACCACGACACGTGGCACCTCGGCTGACACTTCGGTGTCATCTCGGCCACGTGTTGGTATTCAGAAAATACATCCCCACAACTGCCCCCTAGGTTCTATCACCTCGGTATTCTGAGATGATGGAACCTACATTTGAACTTCTTTCTCGTACATCGGCTTAAGAACTTATAGCCGAGATCATCTATTCCAGGCCGAAATGTCTTCTTTTCAAGAACAAGAATTCACACGAACTCCCCCAAGTGCATGAGCTGTCATGTATCATTTTTCAACCGTTCTCCTAACGCGTTTTACCCTTATTGGTCCGTGTTGGGGACGTGCCTGTAGGCCGTCTTTTCTCTGCTTGCGCCGTCTGACGCGTGCGTTGCCCTAGGCACAATAATTACCCTATTTTTGCCGCCGATTCACCTTTTGAACAAAAACATTTGCCTCTCTCTCTTCATTCTTTACTTTTTGCATTCGAGTTTTCCTTACTTTCTCTCTCTCCGAACCTACCCAAATCCGCCATTGCTCTTGCTCTAAGCTCTGCAACTGGTTTTATTCCTCCATTCTTGCGAAGCTTTGGCCACTGTTGCCCCTGTCGTCTGATCTCGGCGATACTCACTCCGGCCTTCATCTTTTCTGGTAAGCAACTGGCTTTTCTCCTCTAGTTCTTGATTTTTTCTGGAACTTCTTGCTACTTGACTGTTCTGCTCACTATTTGGTTTGTGAATCGTTCATCTGAGTGTGTATTATTCCCTGGTTCTTGCATATGTTATGAACACTTGCACTGTTGCACCTCTTGTTCTTGGTCTTCCACCCTTTGTGTTCTTGAATCTGAGGCTTCGTTTTTGCTTTTCTGTTTTCCAGATTTCTGTCCTTCATACTCGTTCTTCGTAGATTTAGGTTTGGGATTTGTCTATAGAACCTTTAATTCTTAGGGAAAACTGCAACAATCTTTTGCCAGTATTCACCTAGGTTTAAGCCGAGGTACCAGTAACCCTTCAAGATCACACTGTTTCTGTAGCCAAGTGCCTTTGCTCCAAAAGCCATGGGTATGTGGAGACACAGAGTAAATTCCCCAACCAAACTCGAATTCTTTAGGCAAGAGTTCTCTATCCCTACCGATGTTCACCTTAGGCTAGCTGGGGATGACGATTCCATTATGCCTACTGACAATACAATGCCCTTTCCCGTTATAGCGTTTATTGAGTGTGGACTTCGGCTCCCACTTAATCCCCTTTTTCGTGAAGTTCTCCACTACTACACTTTGAACCCTATGCAACTCACCATCAACTCCTACAGGATACTTAACGGTATAATAGCCTTAGCTCAACAGGAGAATGTTAGAATTACTCTAGCCGACATCCAATTCTGTTACACTATGTGCGCTCTCAATCTGAAAGAAAAGGGCTTTGTATATTACCTTAAGCCAAGGTCTACCGAATTTAGAATTGTAGCCGACCTTCCTGACTCCAACAAAGGTGCTGGGGATGACTACCTTATTGCATCTGGTAACTGGGAGTTTGGCCCAGATGAGGAAGTCCATCTCTACCCTCTTCCCCGAACAGTTAAAGAGGGCAAGGGTAAGAGCCCAGCGTAAATTACTTAGCTGTTGTTTGTTTTTCTCCAAGTATACAAGAGTTTTTATTTGTTTCTGATGTTGTGCTCCTTGTTGCAGACGTTCGTAAGCCTCCCAAAAATTTTCGCCAGTCTTACTTCCTCGGCAAAGACTTAAAGAAGCTTCTGGATCTTCCTATCCAAAAGCGAAAAGCCCCAGTCTTACTGAATTTCATCCCAACACACAGATCAACTCTTCCCGACGTTCCAAGAAAGAAGAAAAAGAGCTCCTCTTCTCTTACTGTAGTAACTCAAACCGCATCCACATCTCGGGCTGATCAAGGTTCAACTTCTGATCCAGCCGATCATCCGTCAACCTCGGCACCACACTTGGTACCAATTTCTGAAAAAAAGCGTCGGCGACGACTTGTAAAAACTGCCGAAATGGTTCGCCCGAAGCCAGTTGTGCAGGACCTTCTGGCCGACCTCCCAACCGACGTGGACGCTGCACCAACCCAAACGGTGCCCCCACCGAAACCAAAAAAGATCAAGAAGGCCCAACCAAAGTCCAAGGCTACTGACGCCGAGGTTGAGGATGCCTTACCTATTTCCCAGCTAGCCGAGAACAAAAAGACTTCCTCTGCTCCTGCCAAAAGACCTGCCAAAGCCCAGCCGTCAGGATCCACTCAGTCGAAAAGGCCGAGGTCATCGTCTGCGACGACTTCGGGGTCCAGAGTTCCTAAGGTTCCCTGGGAGCCTAAAATTACCCTTGAAAACAGGCCCGTTTACGCCCATGAGAGCGCCGCCAATGTCACTATCAGCGTAGCGCTCAGTACTGCAGTTCTCCTTGAAGGCGATCTTGAGCGTAATGCCAAGATGAGTGAATATGAGAACTACGCCTTTATGCTGCAACACTCTGTCCTAGTAAGTCTTTGAATTTGATAATTTTTCTCACTGCCACTTTCTTCATACTATATAAAGTCTTGTAATATTTTGTGATAACCTTTGCCTTGTATTCTTTCAGGCCATGCAACATGCCCACTCCTTCTCCTTGCAAGCATTTGAAACGAAAGAGAGACTATCCGAGATGGAGAAGGAGTGTGCTGCCCTTCAGAAACAGAACAAGAGCCTTAAAAATAAAATGAAGATTCTGGAAGATCAAGCCGAGGCTGCGACGCAGGCTCAGCAAGAGGCTGATGAGAAGGCCGAGGCCGCTGAAGCCATTAAAACAGTTGCCGAGGCAGAAAAGAAAGAGGCTCAGGCGAAGGCTGCCCAGGCCGAGAAAGAACTGCACGAGGCGCTGGCCACCAAGGACGCCGAAATCAAGGCGGCCGACGACAAGGTGTATGCCCAAGGCATGGCCGATGTTGCAGAAGATTACAAGTTACAAGTTAAGGAGGCATGCAACAGGGGATTTTCCCTAGGTTGGAACTCCTTGGCCAAAAAGTTTGATCTTCCTGCTGACTCACCCTGGCGCAAGGCTGAAGCCATTCCTTTGCCGTTTCCTCCTCCTCCTCCTCCAAGTCAGACTGAGGAGGAAGCTGAATCTGAATCCCAGGCTGAGGATGAGGATGAAGACAACAATGATGATGAAGCCTTGGTGAGGAAATCCAAGGATGCCACTAAGACCAAGTCACCTCCTCAGGGTGATCAAGTCCTGGACTTAACCCAAGAGGAGGACGAGGAGGTTGAGATGGTGCCCAAGGAGGCGGACTCAGTTCACTTATCATCTGACCTTCTTTTGGCTGAGAGAAATGTTGAAACAACTCTTGCCGAGATTGACGCCGAGATAGCGGCAGACAAGGAGAGCGAGGTTACGGTTCAAAAAGATGCCGAGGTCGTGCTCCCAGAGACTACCGATGTCCAGATCCAGAACGTTCCTGAAGCTGAAGAATCATAGCTTTTTTTCCTTTATCTTTTGTACTTTGTTTCTTTTCTTTGCTCTTGTTAATGTTCCCTGAACAATGTAAGCTTCTTCTTTATGGCCGATGTGCCTTTCTTTGTGGCTTTAGAACAATTTACTTCTGCTAGGCCATTGTGCCTCCTTTATATACAACTGTTTCTCTTTGAATGCTGTAGTCTTTAATTTCTCTTCTTTGCTTCTGTTTGATTCTATTCTTAGAATATTTTGCATGATTTATATAAATCTTCCTTCGCTTAATCTCCTCGGGGTTACATACCTCGGGCATGTTTACCTGAGGATTTACCTCGGCTAGGACTTCACCTGTGAACTTTTCATAGACTTCAACAAGTATAAAGCGTATAAACTTAATTCAACTTCATCTTGTAAATTGCTACAAATTTCAACAAGTGAAGGTAAACAATTATATCGGCTTAGCTTTAACTTGTAAATTGCTACAAATTTCAACAAGTAAAGATAAGGAATTATCGGCTTAACTTTAACTTGTAAATTGCTACAAATTTCAACAAGTAAAGATAAGGAATTTTTCTCGGCTTAACTTTAACTTGTAAATTGCTACAAATTTCAACAAGTAAAGATAAGGAATTATCGGCTTAACTTTAACTTGTAAATTGCTACAAATTTCAACAAGTAAAGATAAGGAATTATCGACTTAACTTTAACTTGTAAATTGCTACAAATTTCAACAAGTAAAGATAAGGAATTTTTCTCGGCTTAACTTCGGTTAAACTTTATCTCAGATTTAACTACTGTTAAACATCTCGGCTTAACTTCGGTTAGGCATTACTATCTTCTATCTGCCCCCAATGTGAACCTAAGTTCCACTTGGGTTCTCATTATTCAAAAGACAACGTTATGCATAATTTAATAAGTTCTGGAAAATTCTAGAAAGATTTCATTGATCATATCGGCAAAAAGTCAAACAACATCTAATGATAAAAAAAACTTTAAATTACAAGTGTTCCAAGGTCTAGGCAATGCTTTGCCTTCACTATCTTCGAGCCGATATGCCCCATTGCCTAACACCGAGGTGATTCTGTAGGGTCCTTCCCAGTTTGGGCCAAGCTTGCCCTCTCTGGGATCCTTCTTATTGCCGACGACTTTCCTCAAGACTAGGTCGTTGACCTGAAAATCCCTTGGATTGACCTTCCTGTTGTAAGCTTTGGCAAGCTGTTGCTGGTATGCTGCAAGCTGGATTGCAGCTTTCTCTCTTCTTTCTTCTAGTAGATCCAGATCTCGGGCTAAGAGCACATCGTTAGTCCCGTTCTCAACTCCCTGGGTTCTGATCCCGGGGATGCCGATCTCTAATGGAATGACTGCTTCTGTGCCATAAGCCATGGCAAAGGGGGACTCTCCTGTTGATCTTCTCGGCGTTGTGCGATATGCCCAGAGCACATTGGGCAATTCTTCTACCCACTTTCCTTTTGCTGCCTGCAGCCTCTTCTTTATTCCGTCTAGAATTACTTTGTTGGATGCTTCGGCTTGCCCATTACTTTGGGGAAAGCTTGGTGTTGAAAAGTAATTCTTTATCTTGAACTTCGCACAAAAATTCTTGATAAGTTTGCTGTCAAACTGTGTTCCGTTGTCGGCAACGATAGCTCTTGGAATCCCAAATCTGGTGATGATGTTTTTCCAGATGAAGTTCTTCACATCCACATCTCGGATTTGGCAAGAGGTTCTGCTTCTATCCACTTTGTGAAGTAGTCTGTTGCCACTAGTAGGTACTTCCGCTGCCCAGTCGCTTGGGGCAATTGTCCAACGAGATCCATGCCCCATTGGGCAAATGGCCAAGGGCTGGAAACCGGGTTCAGGTCGGCAGCTGGCTGATGTATCAATGGTGCAAACCTCTGGCATTGTTCGCACTTCTTCACATAGGCCTCTGCATCTTTTTGCATGTAGGACCACCAATACCCCTGGGTAATGGCCCTGTGAGCTAACGATCTGCCCCCTGCGTGGCTTCCACAAACTCCTTCATGAATTTCGTATAAAAAATCCTCGACCTGAAGAGGGTGTACACACCTTAAAAGAGGTCCAGTGAAGGATCTTCTGTAGAGATGTCCTTCTGCTGTCAGACTGAATCTTGCCGACTTCAATCTGATTTTGTGTGCTTCCTTTCGATCTTCTGGCAGCTTTCCCTCTTTTAGGAATGCAATAATTGCATCCATCCAGCTTGGTCCCATGTCCACACATAATGCCTCTTGCATCGTGTTCGGTGGCTCTATGCTCGGGCCTTCTAGGTAATCGATCATTATTGTCCTTGTCTTTCCGGTTTGCATTGAACTTGCTAAATTGGCCAACGCATCGGCGTGGCTGTTATCATCTCGGCTAACCTGAAGAAGTCGGCAGTCTTGGAACATGTCTGCCAGCCTGATGACTTCTTTTGCGTATGCCGACATCCTTTCATCTCGGGCAGCAAACTCTCCTGTAGTTTGATTCACTATAAGTTGTGAGTCACAAAAAACTATTACCTCATCTGCCTCTGCTGCTACTGCCAGCTTCAGTCCAGCAATCAATGCTTCATATTCCGCCTCATTGTTCGAGGCTTTGAACCCCAGTCGAATAGACTGCTCCAATATCTCCCCATCGGGGGAAATTAACACTACTCCTGCCCCTGCCCCCTGCCGGTTTGAGCTCCCATCAACAAAAAGTTGAAAGGAGTCACCGATGTAAATGCTGCAGGGTCTGAGTTTTTCCTTCCTTGGTTCTTTAGCCTTTGGCTGGGCTTCTCCTTCCCTGTTTGGACATCGTTCATCTCGACTCAACGGAGCCCGATGTTCGATGTATTCTGGCGAGAACTCGGCCACGAAATCGGCCAAGACTTGGCCCTTAATTGCTGTTCTCGGCCTGAACTCCAGGTCATATTGGCCCAAAACTACGGCCCATCTTGCTATTCTTCCAGTTAAGTCTCCTTGTTGCAACAAGGACTTCAGTGGGTGCTCTGTCAGAACCACTATCTTGTGAGCCTGAAAGTAATGGTTTAGCTTCTTTGAGGCCATTACCAAGGCCAGCATCAATTTCTCCAATGGTAGATACCTTGTTTCTGCATCGGCCAAGGTTTTACTCACATAATAAACAGCTTTCTGCTCTCCCTTCTCTTCTCGGATTATCACAGCACTTACTGCGTGCTCAGAAACTGCTAAGTATAGAAACAGCTCCTCCCCAGGTTGAGGTGTTGAGAGGACTGGAGCCGTGGTAAGATATTTCTTCAGGTCGGCCAGAGCGGCTTCACATTCCTCTGTCCATAGAAAATCCGCGGCCTTTTTCACCAGGTTGAAAAAAGGTTTACATTTGTCCGAACTTCGGCTTATGAACCTGTTTAGGGCTGCGGCCCTTCCAGTAAGCATTTGAACCTGTTTTGCTGACGTCGGACTCTGTAATTCCAGAATGGCCTTGATCTGGTCTGGGCTGGCTTCAATGCCCCTTCTAGTCACTAGGTATCCCAAGAACTTACCGGATCCGACTCCAAACGCGCATTTCGATGCGTTTAGTCGGAGCCAATATGTTTTGAGTATGTCAAAGACCTCTTCTAGGTCAGCAAGATGATCTTTTGGTTCCTTGGTCTTCACAACCATGTCATCAATATAGACTTCTACTGTTCGGCCAATCAAGTGTTTGAACATCTTGGTTACCAGCCTTTGGTAAGTTGCTCCTGCGTTTTTCAACCCGAAAGGCATGACTCTGTAACAATACAGACCTTTGGGAGTGATAAACGCTGTCTTCTCTTCATCCGGGGGGTACATGGCTATCTGGTGATACCCCCTATATGCATCCAAGAAGCTCATTCTTCCATGTCCCGACGTGGCGTCCACCAACTGGTCGATCTTTGGCAGAGGGAAGCTGTCTTTGGGACAAGCTTTGTTCAAGTTTGTAAAATCTACGCAGACCCTCCACTTGCCATTCTTCTTCTTTACTACCACGGTGTTTGACAACCATGTCGGATAATTGGCTTCTCTGATGGCGTTGGCCTCCAGAAGTCTGTCCACCTCCTCCTCCACTGCTTCGACGTGCATCAACGTCGGTCTTCTGGCTCGTTGTATTACAGGTTTGGCCGACCTGTCAACGTTGAGTCTGTGACATGTGACATCGGGGTCAATGCCAGGCATTTCATAAGGTGTCCAGGCGAACACCTCAATATTCTTCCTCAGAAAGGCTTCCAGCTCCCTTTCCTCTTCTTCGGCTAATCTTGTGCCGAGAAGAAAGAAACGTTCTTCATCGCCCTCCTGGACGAAGATCTTCTTCAATGCTTCTTCACTTTTCTCAGTCGGCTCCTTGCCGACATCATCTAGGACCTTCATGTCCTCTTTTTCAACTTCTGCCTTCTCTGGTTCCCGAATGCTGCAAGTTAACTTCATTGCTGCCATGGAGCAATTTTTCGCCTGCAACTGATCTCCTCTAACTTCCTCAATCCCATGTTCTGTTGGGAACCGTAGCAGTTGATGCAATGTTGAGGGAACTGCCCCCATTGCATGCAACCACGGCCTCCCTAAAATGATGTTGTAAGGCGAGGGCGTGTCAATCACAATGAATTCCGTCTTGATCTTCTTCGTGCCAGCCTGTACTTCCAAGCTTGTTGCGCCTAATGGCCATGTCGGCGTTCCATTGAAGCCGACCATCGGGCCGTTCGACTGATCCATGTCATCAGGGTAAAGGCCCAGCTCCTTATAACATCTGACATACATGATGTCGCAGGAGCTGCCTTGATCAATCAAGATGCGTTTTACCTGGCACTCCCCAACCTGGAGGGATACTACCAAGGCATCATTGTGCGGGTGCTGAACCATATCTAGGTCGACTTCTGTGAAAGCTATCATCTGTCCTTAGCATTCTTCAGGCCGAGGTCTTTTTAGTCCGACCTGGTTGACGTGCTGCAGGTGTCTTACTCTCTGTGTCTCCCCCCGTATGTCGTTTTCATTCACCTTTGAGTGGATCACATTAACCACCCGAGGTCCGCCTGCCTGTGGTTGCTGTGCTGGCGGTGGCGGGGCTGCTGGTGCTTGAGGCAATCGTGCCTGTTCCTCCCTCGTTTTGGCCTCATCCACAAAGTCTCTCAGATGGCCTTGCCTCACCAAATCTTCTAAGTGTGCCTTAAGGGCTCTGCAACCCTGAGTTGGGTGCCCCTCCTCATTGTGGTAGGCACAACGCCTACCAAGGTTTCTTCCCATAAATTCTCCTGGTGCCCTTGCTGGCGCCCTGAAGTAGGGCTGATTCCGAATTTGATCAAGGACCTTGTGGAGCGAAATCCGGAACACCGTTGTCACTGCTTGCTTGGCCCTCAACTCAGTCTCCTGTTTGTTGGGTCCGTTGTTACCTCGGCCTCGCTTCGGCGAGCCGTTGACTTTTTCTGTCTTTGTCTCCTTGTTCCCCGAGGTATCTTCCTCGGCTCGTGTATACTTCTCAATTCTCGCCATGAGTTCCTCCATGCTCTTTGGCAGGGTTTTCGCCAAAGACTTCCGCAGCGGACAGTCATCCTTCAGGCCGTTCTTGAAAGACACGACGGCCACCTCCTAGTTGCATTCAGGTATTCTGTTGAACACCTCATAGTACCTCTTTGCATAAGCCCTAAGGCTTTCGTCTTTGCCGATCTTCAGAGCCATCAATGCATCCACCCTTAATGGCTGCAGTTTGTTTGTTATGAATCTGGCCACAAACATCTCGGCCAGACCTTCCCAAGTCTTCATGCTCCCCTTCGGTAATTTGTGGAACCAGTCTGATGCAATCTCTCCGAGGGATGAAGGGAACACTTTGCAGAGCAACGGATCGTTCCCACTGTATAATGCCATTGAATTCAAAAATAATCCCACATGGAAGTTAGGGTCAGACTTACCATCATATATCTGGAACCTCGGCATGCTGAATCTTTTCGGCGGGACGAATCTGTCCAATTCCGTCGAGAATGGTGTTCTCGGCTTAACGGGGGAGGTTACTTCGGCTCCGTCATTCTCTCGCTTCCTCTTGAGGTAATCTCTCAAGTCTTCTTTACTTCTCCCTGCAGCCCGGCTGTCTCCAGACTTCAGCCTTTTCGGCGCACTACTCTCGGCCTCATGGTGGCCCCTTTTCGACCCTTCCCCGCAGGATGCATCGAAGCACAATATCCGCCCCGGAACATGCCGATGTTCTTTGGGGTCTGCTTCCCTCTCGCGATATGTCCTTCGGGACTCTTCTTTTCTCGGCTCTTCTCGGCCGACTTCCCTGGAAGGTCGGTGAGAGTGCCTTCCACTCCTCGCGTGCTGTGGTGCTTCGGGGATTTCTTTCTGCCCCTTCTTCTGGGCGTTTGCTGCTGGCATTGGTGTGTCCTGTAGCGGGTAGGGCGGCTGCATTACATTATTTTGCATCATAAAGTTGACGACCGATTGAAGGTCTGCCAACTTGTTTGCCATCTCCTTTACTTCTTCGTCCCTCCTCAGGCATCTGTCTTTCCAGGTCTGGAGGTCATCCTCATTATAGTATTTTCCCCGATCCGCTTTCTTTGCTGTGTCGCCATCTCGGCCGACGCTTTTCTCTGCGTGATTTTGATCACGAGTTTCTTTGTTGTGGTTGTCTCCTTCGACATCAAGGTCGATAGGCCTGCCACTCCCAGCGGGAGCGTCATCCCCAATCTTTTCCTTCTGCGTGTTACTGGCCATCCACTCTTCTTTCGTTCCCACAGACGGCGCCAAATTGTGTGAGTGATTTTCCGATCACACTGCCCTCCTTAGTGAATCAGCTGTAGAACACAGGCAGAATAGATGGCTCCCTGCAATCTGCACAGAAAGAAAAGGCTCCGGCGGTGGTTCTTCCACCCGGGGGAACTCCGACGATCAAGTCAGTCTCAATATCTCTCAAAGATAATACAAGTGCTTAGTTTACTACTCAAAACTACAAATTGCGTACCTTAGACCCGCCGGGGGTGCCCTTCTTTTATAGTCTTTCTCTGTCCTAGTCCCACTAGAAGTCTCACTTCTATGGACTCTCATTCAGTACCTACTCTGGACTCTACAAGAGATAAGGATAGACTCCCTAAGAATACTATCCTTATCCATCTTGAAGTCTTTCTTCATTCTGGGACTCTTGCCCCTTATCTGATCATCTCAGATTCCGATATCTTCGGCGGTAACCCCGGACTCCTGCATTCTCGTAGATAACCTCGGCAACTCTGTGATAACCTCGGCGTAACTACCACGACACGTGGCACCTCGGCTGACACTTCGGTGTCATCTCGGCCACGTGTTGGTATTCAGAAAATACATCCCCACAATATGTATATAAAAAGTTTTAATTTTTTTCTGTCTCATATAAGTTTGCACAGCTCAATGAACGTTGTATATTTGTTATTTGCTTCCGCTAGCCGCTAATATTATGTTAATCTGTCTCACAGGCCTTCGGTAATCCCAAGATTACTAGTCGGTTACGATGCTAAATGTATAGGGACGAGTTCGGGTCGTGTCATTAACATTGTGTCATCAATACGTCAAAACAAAATGGTAAGGTGTGAAAATATGAATTTCAGTCCTCAGATGCATCCTTCTTGGTGTCAACAACAAAAATTGCATTGTTCTTTTAGGATCATTAAAGAATGTTTCAACTAACACAACTCTTATGGCAAACCAAGCTTCCTTATCCATCACAAGTTCAATCAATTCATGATGGGCATGTTGCCTATCTATGTAGCAAAGTGCAACTCCGCAATTAAGACTACAAAAAAAAAAAAAAAAAAACATTCTTGTTCACATTGGTTGTAGATGCTATGTTAATGAAAGTATTAATTGTAGATACTCACGAGTTTGGATATTGTTAAGGGCATACAGCAACTGATTGCAATGGCTTGACATGGTCTGAGGGTGTCAATGTATCTGCTATATCCGATGTTGAGAGCAATTTCTGAATATGTGATTCCATATATGTTTATGTGATTGTGAATATGATTAGATGTGTAGAATAAATAATATTTTAACTATGTTAATGTGTAATTCAACATGCATATTTCTGCGTATTATAGAATGAAATGTTTAAATTACCACTATGCTTGCTTGAGCTAGGTGTATGTCTTCAAAACCATCTCTGGGTCTCATTGAATTGTAGTGCTTCCACACTCCCTCATCCATGTCGCTCACTACTATGGTCCAATGATACTTAAAGTGGAGCTGGAAGTGCAGATATCGGTACTGATTTGGCTGCTTGATGTAAGGATCAATGAGTTTGGTTCATAGCTCTGGGTTTTCTTCTTTAATCATGCTCTATAAACATTAAGAATACGTTGTGAGGAATGAGTTTTATAAATAAGGGATCAAACTTGTTTTCAATTTAAGATAAAAAAATAAAATAAAATAACAAATTATACCAAGCACAAGCTATTGAAAAAGAATGATTTGTCGAATTATTGTGAATCTGTCATCATTAATTCCTGGTTGTTTCTTAAAAAAATTTCATATACATCTATGACCTATATATATTCAATGTTTGTGATTATGATGTGAATGTTAATATATGTAACATTTAATGCAGAATGTACAAAGTACCGTACATTGTTTGTTATGGAGTTGTCTTGTATTATTGACTCAAGATCTTTATAGAAAACATAAGTTCCCTTGGTGGTTCCTCGCCAAACAGTTAACCTACATTTAAAATTTAGATATAATAAGACAAGGATGGTAGGTAAATAAAAATATACAAGTCATTTGAGCTATACTTACCCATGACCTCCATTTTTATGCATATTCCTTAGCTTTTGCTTGTCCTGTTGAGATATGACCTTCCAAACCTCATATTTGTTGGTCAATGTAAACTTATTATGCTTAGGACACTTAAAGTCTCGAAGCTTGTGCAAATAAACTTGAAAATCTAGATCTACAACTTCACATTGCTTCTCACTATCCTTTTTTTCTAAATTTTCCAACTTTCTTTTCTGTTTGTGACCCTTTTTGTCTTGATATTCAAAATCCGGCAACTTCAATTCTTTCCTTTGTTTGATTTTGATGCGCTTCACCAAAGATGTTGGAGTTTTTTAGGTCTTTTTCTTCAAATTTTGCTTCTCTTCTACATCCATAGTCTCCTATTTTTTAGCTATCTATTGTGTGACAAAATGTACCGCATCATCATCAATTTTATTTTGTAGTATAGTCTTCTCAAGTTGGAGTATAGTCTTCTCAATTTGGAGGTCAGTTATGAAGTTGCTTTGCCTTTCTATCTCAGCATTCTTATTATCAATTGTAAGTTTGATGGAGGACGAGTCATTTTGAGTTGTTGGATTTTCTTTGTGGTTACATATTGATGTTTCCAGCTCCAAGATGATTTTGTCTTTCATGTCATTTGTTGCCTACAGATTCTGATTCTCAATTTGTAGTTTCTTGATGAGGTCCAATGCTTTTTGATGGTCAACCACCATTTTCTCTATAATGTTGTTGTTAGGTTTTTATTCTTGGCAATTCCGTTTGACAAAACTCCTTTCAGTTGTAATTTTGTTCAACTTTTATTTCAGTGAGGCTATGAGTTTTTAGATGTGAATCCAACCCGAATTGTGTCTTGCAGAGATGTTTCAAAAGTTAATTCTTTCATGTTTGTCACTTCATTGACTATGTCGGGAATCGAGTTGTCTGCAAAAGTACTGGAAGTTGTGTTTTTGCGCTCGAGCGGCACTTCCTGCGCTCAAGCGGCACTTCATGCGCTCAAGCGTCAGTCCGCTTAAGCGGCCATTCTTGCGCTCGAACGAAGATCGTAGAACAGTTTGCGATAAAAGGTGTGGTTCAGTCAAATTTTAGGATACGGCTTTTAGATCTTCTTCTTGGGTATTAGGGTTTTCATCTGGAGTTTCTTTGCTAGTTTCTTTGATGTTTTTTTGAGTTTAACTCATGGTTTGAAAAGTATACATCAAAGGATTGTTTGTTTCGTTTAATACAAAAAAGAGAGTTGTTCTTCGGTGGATTCCGAAGAATTTGGGCCAGAAGCTTTGGTGGACTCTGGAGTGGCTCATCGTCGTGGATTCGACATCGGTTTTGTGGATTCAACATTGGGCAAGACAATTCCGAGATGAACACCGTGGTGGAAGAGGCATATAGGGGTCAGTTCAATTTGGGCGTGGATTCGCTAGGTAATTGAGAGCGCACTTGTGTAATTCCTTTTGTCTTCTAAGTGGATTATTTTGTAGCTTTTGCCTGTGATTTTTTTATTACAATTGGAGGTGCTCCAATTGTGGGTTTTCCACGTTAAAATCGTTGTGTTGATTTGTCTTGATCGTTTGATTGGGATTGTTATTTACTGCTTAAAATTGATACATAATCACAAATTAATATCTAGGGGATTTCTAGATTTTTCAGTTGTCCTGAGCAACCTTTAACACAATGGCTTGATGGACCCCATGCTAATGTAGATATGCAATAGTCTCTACACCTTCCTCAATATTGGCTTCATCATGTGCACTACTCTGAAATTGTGTTTCATTGCCAAACTCTCGATCATATGTCACATCAATGTCATCCTCTGGTATGCCAGCACTCATGTCCATTTCTTCGTCAATTTTAACTTCATGATCCACACTAGTCTGAAATTGTAGTTGATTGCTCAACTCTACATTATATGTCTCATCAATGTCATCCTTTTGTATGCCAGTACTCATGTTCATTTCTTCCTCAATTTTGACTTCATGATGAACAGTACTGTGAGGTGCATCTTTTTTATTCTCCTCATCCCGAATCCTTGCATATGTGAACAGTGTACTCTCATGGTCTGTCAGTGTGAGTTTCTCTTTATCAACCTGGTAATAGAGATTGCTGTTAGTTTCAGTACAACAAATAATATTATTCACATTGGATAATTTTGGTATCTAACCTCATCATTATTGATTGACGACAAAGACAAATTCTTCACATTCTTATGAAGTTTTGTTAGATCCCATTTCAGAAATTGATGTGCTCCATTTGCCACTATTGGTTCCACTATTTTGGTACATTCACACAGCCAATATGTAATGTACCAAAATGGTTTTTATCAGTCAATATACATGTAAAAAAAATTTATGATTATAAACTAATGTGAATGTATAGTTTGAGACGTATACATTAATATTTATGTGAGCGGATGAAGTATTACATACCATCAAAGCCATAACACAGTCAGTCACTCGTTCTGGATGCCGATGATGAAGTTCAATTGAATTCATTAATGTGGACTTGATGGTTTCTACCCAAATCATATTCCCTTATCTTGTCCAAAGGCTCCATGTGTTGATAGTATGCACATCCAATTGTCTCGCCAATTGTGGAATAAAAGAGCTTTAAACAAGCATACAAACTTATCAACCTAGCAACCTCCTCATTATCTGATTTCTTTCTCCTAACCAATGCCTCATCAATCAAAGATCAGATATTTTTTTATGTAAGTCTCTGTGTGTCCTTGCACCTCTTGCCAATAAGTCCAAATGTTGGCTTTGAACCATATGAAGTTTCCATTGGCACAGATCCGTAGTCTACTCCAAAAATCAATTTGATGTCATATGCAGACAATTTGAGAGATTTGGAGCCAATTTTGAAAGAATTTGATGCAGGGTTATATGTCTCTATGATCTTTGCCATCACATCATCGTATTTCATGTATGATGAGAGTTCAATTTTTGTGTTTATCATTGCATTAAACATCATCCAAAATGGAATGGTCTTCAAACATTTTAGCTACCCGTCAGTGAACTTCGCTGTTGACATCAACTTTACCAGACTAGTCATGTTTGAACGGTAGTTCACTTTGTTCATATCAACATTAGGTTTCACATCAGCAGGAGCTGCCTCTTCCTCATTTGTTTGTTTTTTTTAATTTTTGTCTTTGGTGTTAATATAACATATGTCAACAAAATGTCAAACAAAAATAGAGATAAGAACATTATTTGACTGAAAAATGTGAATATTAAAATATCAACTATATGATTGAACATTTTCAATGGAAGATGAAAATTAGACTCTAAACATTCACAATACGAAATTTTATACTTCAAACATGAATACCAAGAACAAAATCTTGACAATATGACTCAACATAATCAATATAATATGGAAAAAAAATTACAAACATTCACACTAAAAAGATTTATACTTCAAACATGAATGCGAATAATGGAATCTCAACAATGTAAACATAATCAATGTGACGTGAAAAACATACCCCAAATAGTAACAATAATAAGATTTGGACATTATTTGAATGAACAATGTAAATATTAGAATATCAATTATATGACTCAACATTTTCAATGTAACATAAAAATTAGGCACACACCCTATTGAACCTAATCAATCTGATAACTTGGTGGTAAAGAATACCAGATGCAATCAAAGTCCTAAAAGCTTAACACACACTGCGAATTATAGTTAACATTGAAACAAGAATGGAATCAAATGCAAATAATGAAAGACATGGATGAACACCAAACCAAGGCTGAATTATGTTCATAGCAGACAAAATGCATGCCACAATAGGTATGACATTTCCATGTGATACAATATTAGACGTTCCAAATTAGCTATTGTGACAAAATGGATGCCACAATAGGTAAATTAGGTTCATACTTCAAACACAAATATAAACAATAGAATGTTGACAATGCAACTCAACATAATGAATGTGACGTGAAAAACAAATTTCAAACATTAACAATGAGAAGATTCAATCTAAAAAAAGAATTAAGACATTATTCGAATCAATAATGTGAATTTTGGAATCTCAAGTATATGACTCAAAATAATCAATGTGACATGAAAAACAGACTCCAAACATTCACAATAAGAAGGTTTATGCTTTAAACATGAATGTCAACAATTGAATCTTGACAATGTGAATCAATGTAATCAATGTGACATGGAAAACAAACTCCAAACATTCACAATGAGAAGATTCATATTTCAAACATCAACATCAACATCAACACCAACAATGGAATCTTAACAATGTGACCATTCACTCAACATAATCAATGTGACATAAAAAACAAATTCCAAATACTAATAATGAGAAGATTCCTACTAAAAAACAATTAGGACATTATTCAAATGAACAATGTGTATTTTGGAATATCAACTACATGAGTAAACATTTTCAATGTAAGATGAAAATTAGACTTCAAACATTCACAATGAGAAGATTTATACTTCAAACGTAAATGTCAAAAATGGAATCTTGACAATGTGACTCAACATAATCAATGTAACATGGAAAACAAAGTGTAAACATTTACAATGAGAAGATTCATACTTGAAACACAAATGTCAATAATGAAATGTTGACAATGTGGCCATTCACTCAACATAATCAATGTTACGTGAAAAACAGACTCTAAACATTAACAATGAGAAGATTCCTACTCAAAAACAATTAGGACATTATTCAAATGAAAAATGTGAATATTGAAATATCAACTATATGACTTAACATTTTTAATGTAATATGAAAACTAGACTCCAAACATTCACAATGGAAAGGTTTATACTCCAAACATGAATGTCAAAACAAAATCTTGATAATGTGACTCTACAGAATCAATATAACATGGAAAACAAAGTATAAGCATTCACAATGAGAAGATTCATACTTCAAACACGAATATCAGCAATGTAATCTTAACAAAGTGACAATTCACTTAATATAATCAATGAAATGAGAAAACAAATTTCAAACACTAATAATGGTGTTTTGAGTCTATTAGAATGTCAACAATATGACTCAACATAATTGATGTAACAATGAAAATAGACTCCAATCATTTACAATGTGGAGATTCATTCTTGAAACACGAATGTTAACAATGGAATATCGATGATGTGACTCAACATAATCAATATAATATGGAAAATAATCTCCAAACATTCACAATGAGAAAATTCATATTCAAAACATGAATGTCAACAATATGACTCAACACAATCAATGTAATATGGAAAATAGAATTCAAATATTCACAATGAGAAAATTAATACTTGAAACACGAATCAAAACATTCCTAAAATCAGAAATTTATAATTCATAAATTACAATCCCTAAATATTGAGACCCTAAACACTAAAGCTGAAACAATTGGAATGTAAACATTTGCATTTGCTTATACCAATGTGACATGGAAAACAGAGCATTCATAAAGCATAAATTTCTAATCTGTAAATTTCAAAGGCTAAATGTTGAATCAGTAAACATTAAACCTCAAACATTGAACTGTAAATATTCTGATTTACTTATTTTAATGAAAGACTATGAAGTAGTGGATTTAATTTCAAAAAATAGTATGAAATTGATTAAACAACTTACTTTTGTTCACCATTGTGGATATTGATTGGAATGATGATCTCTGTTGTTGGAATGGACAGTTCTTGGCAATCTCTGTTGCCGGAATGAATAGTTCTTGCCGATTTTTGTTATCGAAATGAACAGTGCTTGCCGAGCGTTGAGTTTTGATTGAAGAAAAAGGAGTTCAATGTTGAGGTTTTGATTTTGGGGAAAAATGAAATTGTAGGGTTTTGATAAGGGTAATATTGTCTTTTAATCAAGGACAGGACTAAGTGAAATATTAGAATAAATTTTGAACTAATTGAAACATAAGTAATTAAAGTAGGATTTATGAAAACAGCTCCCAATTAAAAAAAAATGAAAATCAAAAATTGAATTTTCAAAAATAAATAAATAAATAATGTGGTGTTTTGGAAAGTTAGTAAAAAATTGATTTTTTGACTTTTTTATAACTTTTTGATTATTTTATACTAAAAAAACTAACTTTTTTATAACTTTTTTAACTATAAAAAATTAATTTTTTACCATGTACCCAAAACACTCCAATGTAAACCAAACAAGGTGACTATTCTTCAATTACGTTTTCTTATTTATTTTTTTATTTCACACAATTCAACTTCAATAATGGTTGGCTCCAGAACAATGACTTCTTTAATTAGTTATAAATCTTTTCCATGTCAACATCAATCAGGTAAAGATAACCCCCTATATTATAAGCCATGAAATGATTTATCATTGAATTTGTTATTGTTCGAATTATTTGAATTTGTGTCAGTCGAAATAATTATCTAGGTGATTGGCTTCACCTTTATCGATCGTGATCGCCATCCTATCATTCGGATGACTGACATCAACAAATTTAAACAATCCAAATAAAACCAAATTCGATAAATATAGCATTGCTCATTATAAGCCTTAGTTAATGGACTAATTGCACTAAAATTACTAGGTCTATCTTAGCCATTTGCCAACATTTTTGGCCTATCTAGATTGTCAAATAAAAATGCATATTATGCCACCAAAATATATATATATATATAAGTAATACGAAAATAAATAAAGTTCTCCATTTGATTGCTCCCAATTTGTAAAGTGTACCTAAAAATAAAAATAAAAATAAAAAATAGTTAAGGGTGTTTAAATATTAATTATTATTATCACATTGCTTAACTAGGTAGCCTCGCAATGATCAACATCAAATTGGCTTTAAGCAAACACAAAATTAAAAAGAATTTTATCACAAGATTGTGAAGCAAATCGAGAAAAAGGTTCCCATTATAAAGTAAGGTTGTGTTTGATTGGATAGACTAGATAAGGGGGGATTAGAATCCATCAGACTTGAGTCCTGGGACTGTAAATCCCCCGGACTATTTGGCTGGATTGAATATGTATCATGTGTTTGTTTTTTCATGAGATTAGATGTCTGGAAATGATTTTTTTTAGTGAATCCAACGTTTGGTTGGACGGGCTGGATAGGATAAATGAACAAAAGATTATTTTACCATTTTTCAATTGTTTACTAAGTAATAGCAATATTAAACATATCTTTAATATTTTAATTATTTTTAGCTAGATTAAATAAAAATTTATTTTATTTTATTTTTTACACAATTAAATAAATTTATTTTTTAAAAATAAAATAAAAATAAAATATCAATAAAAATATATATTATTTTTTTTAATTAAAATTTTAAATAAATTTGTTTTTAAAAATAATAATAATCAAACAATGAAATTAAATAAAACATCTATTAAATTTAAATAATAAAATTAAATAAAATATAAACAAAATTTTAAAATAAAACATCAATAAAATATCTATAAAAAATTATTTTTAAAAATTAAATAAATAAAACATCAATAAAAAGTTAAATAAAATTATTTTATTTTTAAATTGAGACATTTAAATTTTATTGAATTTTATTAAATATAATATATAATTAAATAGTAGAGGGTCAAAATGGTCATTTTGACCACCTAATCCCAACAGTGGATAGTCCCCCAAAAACTATCTCATACCCCCTTAGGACACAATAATCCCCTATATGGGGGATAAGGAGTCCGGCCGGACATGGAGTCCGGCGGACTAAAAAAAAATCAAACGGCAGATAAGGAGCACTATTTGAATTACAATCCAAATAGTGGATAGTCCATCCTAATCCGGCGAATCAAACGCAGCCTAAGGTTAATCTTTGTAATGCTTACAAGGAGGATATGCTTCAATGGCCACTAAGAGAATTCCACGAGAGCATCTACGCGGTCAACTTTGTCATTTAAACACAGAAAAATTATTCAGAATTTTATGTAAAATTAAAATATGTAGATAAGATTTTATTTGTCTATGACTCATGACACACTAATTTTAAATTTACAATAAATACTTCACTTTTATGATAAAATTTTAGTTAAGTTTTAACTAGCTTGTTTAATTTCTATTTTCAGGATTCACTTTTTAAAAAATTAAAATTTTTTATTTTTCGTGTTTTTTATCTTCATTAAATTTTTTTTAATATTCTAAACAATATTTTTAATTTTTAGATACAACTAACATAAATACACTTAAAAAATATAATATTTGTAAAAAAAATCTTTAAAAAATTCACTAAATATCAAAAATATAAATTAAAAAAAATTGAGAATTCAATACATTTTTCATATTCTTGTGTATTTATTATTTTTTTACAAATATTTTACTTTTAGATACATCTAAGTAAGGTACATCTAAAAAATCTAAAAAAATTACTTAAAATTTTAAAAATATTCACTAAAAGCAAAAATAAAAAATAAAAAACACAAAAAATAAAAAACTTAATTTCTAAAAATTTGAACTCAAAAGATTAAAATCAAATACGTAGTAAAATGTTACTTGTCCTAAGTGCCCACACATAAATTGTACTACTATGATAATATAAAAAAAATAGAAGGGAAACATCACATCAATAAAAAATGAGATAAATAATTAAAAAATTAGTGAAAATCCTTTCAGAGTAAGGGGTTGTTTGGGATGACCTAAATAAGTGTACTTTTTGTCTTTTTATGAAAAGATGTGCAGAAAAGTAGAGAGGTGATATGATGGAAAAAAAATAAAAAGATAAAAATATGAATTATTTTCAACATTCCAAACTTGGCCTAAGATGTGTGTTGGGTGCAATTGCACAAATTGCACAAAACACAGGTGAGACTCACAAGTAATTTATTATTATTATTATTATCATTATTATTATTCGATTTGTAATTATTTTTTAACATTATATTAACATGTTATTTTTTCAAAAATTAATGATATATATATATAGATTAATGCTTCAGACCTCGAGAATTTCAGGTGCGAATGGCGCAAATCTGTGTTCACCGGACGACCGCCCCGAATGACCGGCTAGACGACTAACAAAATGAAATTCAAACCATTCAAGACAAGTTCAAATTCGAGATACGTAGCATTGCTTATATATATATATATATTTGAAGATAAAATAGTCTTTGAATGCTATACACCACCGAGTCAAGATCCCTTCCTTAACTTTCTTCCTTGACTTCCTACTTGCGAGGGCATTGGGTCCACTTTTAGGCCCAATTTCTATAATCCGAACCGTTCATATTTTAAGATTTGTTGATTATATCATACCTGTAAAAAATCAAATTTATCAAATATCAAAAAATATGTGTTCGGATCATCGAATTGAAAACTATTTTTTAAAAAATTTAATAAATAGTTTTCCGAACACATACTTTTTGATATCTCATCAACTTGATTTTTTACAAGTATAATATACTTAACAAATTTTAAAATACGAACGATTCAAATCATCAAGGCCTAAAAGTAGGCCCAATTACCTAATAAGTAAAAAGTCAAGGAGGGTAGAGAAGGAAGAGATCCCGATTCATACACCACCGCCCTTGTAGTTAGGTGGTATCCAACTGATCTCTCAACTGTTGGAGCGTCATGTGCGTTTGTCATCTTATGCACAATAATAATAATAATACTAACAGAAAATGTAAAAAAATAAAAAAAAGAAATAAAAGACAAGGACTTGACTGCACAACAAACAGTATTAATGGCACTTATGCACAAGAATAATGTTTCCATCATATCCCTCAATTATTTGGCATCGTATCCCATTGATCAAGTCCAATCTTTGATGAACTTATTGGCCAATTTCTTGTGAAATTAAGAACATTTTCTTGTATTAATTAGCTTATGCAAAATGGAGTTCTTCACTAATTAGCCCTACGGTTTAAAGAAGATTTGGTGATTAATTGCAAAGTCTGAGATATGTGAGTTTGACTATTTGACAATGTCTCTTGTTTGATCTTCGTGTTTGATTATGTGACAAAATTTTAAAAAATATTATAAATCTTAAATAATTTATTAAATTTTTTACTAAATATTTTACATGGGTGTGGGACTCATGTGAGTTTGTGTAAGTCCCACACCCATGTGAAAGATTTGATAAAAAATTTAATAAATTATTTAGAATCTCTAGCGTCACTCTAAAATTTTGTATACTTTTAATTTTTATTTATGATTTTAGAAACACTAAAGCATATACTAACTAGACAAAACATTAAACGAATTCCACAACAAAATAGTAGATTCCACATGATATATTAATTAGTATTTTGACATGACTATTAATTAACACTGTAATTAATAATATTATTAGGAGTTCTAAATAATCAAATCTAGTTTTCTTAGGAGTTGTTTGGTAAAATTTACAATTTACTGATTTTATTTACAAAAAAAAATATTAAATATGTTTACATCATTTTTCATAAAAATAAAATTACAAAACAACATGTTGATACACAAGTTGTACTTTAAAATTTTATTTTTTTAAAAAAAAGTGATAGGGATGGTTAGTCGGAGGTAGTGGCCGAAGTTGATTATCAATGGTTAGAAATGATAGTTGAGGTGGTTGTTGATTGTCAAAGATGGAGGCGGTCGGTGGTGGTTGAAGGTTGTCGATAGCCACGAGAGATAGTTGTCGATGATCGGAGATAATAGCCAATCGTCAAAGGTGATGGTTAAAGGTAATTTTTAGTGAGAGGTGATAATTGAGATGATTGCCTATCTTGGGAGATGGTTGTCAAAGGGGGTCACTGACAACGGTGTTGAGTAGTGGCCAAGAGGCACACTATCAACACTTGAAAGTTGCTTCCACGTAGGGTAAGCAAAAAATCAACAGTATTGAATTTTTTTTCTATTAATTATGTTAGATAAAAAAATTTAATAAAAAGATATTTTTAATTTCCTAAAGAGAAAATTGTTGAAAAGTCCAAAGTAAGAAGGCAAAAAGCATTAGGTCCAGTGGATATTTTTTATTGGTGAGAAGTCCATCATTTGTGAAATAATTTGGTGAAAAGTTGTTTTCTTGATTTTAGAAGACTTTTGTTTTCAATTTTACCCGTTAATTTATCTGTTGAATTTTTTTATTTGTTGACTTTTCATTGACTATCTGTTCAAATTTTTTAGCTATCTATTCAAAGTTTTTGTCTATTTATTCAATTTTTTCGTCCATTTGTTGAAATTCTTTTCTTTTTTTCCCTATCTGTTGAAATTTCTATGTATTAAAATTCTTGTCCTATCTTTTTTTATTTGTTAAAATTTTGGTCTAATTTTTTTATTTGTTGGAATTCAAACTTGTTTTCTCATATCTGTTGAATTTCACAAGCCTATCTTTTCTTATCTATTTATCTTTTTATCTGTGAAAAGTCATTTTATATTTTTTTTGTCTGTTGAAATTTAAATATTTGTGATTGAAATACACTAAACCTCTATCTGTTCAAATTTTGAATAGATCTATCTTATTTGTTAATTTTTTTAATCTGTTGCAATCTGTTTCATGATCATCATCAACAATAACAATAACAACAACTACAATAACAGAGTTGCAGATTAACACATACACATATATACATACATGTATGCATGAATGTGTATAGTTATGAAGTTACTGAAATCTAGATCGGTTAAGAAAGCGAGGGAGAGAAAGAGAGAAAAAAAAATGAGTTTTTCACCACTATGTACGGCTGAGCAGCAGCAGAGTCCAGATCAATCCCCCATCTAATGACCTGGTTCTTGGAAAGATGAGAGAGAAAAAGAGAAAGAGGTATAGATCTGCGTGTCTCATGGACGCGAACCACCAGAAAGGAAATAAACCATTGATGTTGACTATTTCATATCTAAGATCTGAGCTAATTTCGAACAAAGTCGATGATAAGATAGAACGGTGGCGCAGTATGACGACAGACGACGGCGGATCATGAACAATCTATCGCAAGCAGTGGAGGAGTAATGCCTCCAATGGTTACAGCCGATCTGACTAATAAGGTGACGGCGCTTGTCCTTGTTCTCCAGTAGCTCGTAAGCTCGAAACTTGAACCACGTCGATGAGGCTTGCAACAATCTCAGCCGGTCTTTAGAGGACAGCGAGTGTAAGGATTCACGTGGTTGCAGTAGCAACAGAAGAGGTACAGAGATTGGAGACGGATGAAAGAGAGTGAGAGTGAGAGAGAAAAAATGAGAGAGAGAGAGTGTGTGTGTGTGTGATTTGTTAGGGTTTTGGATGTATATATGATATATATATAGAGAAGGTTATTTTAGTCATTGTTCTTGAGCTTGTTCTTTTGGACAAAAGTGTTTGAGCACTTTGACTTTTGGACCGATTGCCCTTTCCTAAACTATAAAGAGTAATTCATGTTTTACGTAAACTTTACCATATGTATTTGTAATTTATTTACTCTTTATTTTGGATTTGGTTGTGTACAAGAAAAAGTACACGAGGAATGCTACAGAAAGGAGACGCATACGGAAAATAAGTACACCTTTCAAGACAAAGCCCCCCTCCTGGAGAAAAAAATAAGGAAGAGATCGTTTCTCATTCCAATGATACAAACCCAAGCCTAATTATTCATAAAGAAAAATGTATGAGACACTTCATTTATCATTTTTAAAAATCACTCTTAATGATGTGTTTGAGAAGTGTCAAATTTTGATTTGTTAAACATTCCATCATGTGAGGTCTAACCTCAATGTTACATCATTAGAGGTGGTTTAGAAGTGGTAAATTAGGGGCATATAGCATTGTGGATTCAAAAATTATTGAGAATTATCATCTTCTGATTTAGATTTATTCTATATATAAATCTCACACTATACAATCTCTATCACACAATCACTCATCCATAAAAATTTAGGCAAACTACCAATAAGTCCTAAAAGTTAGAGTTAATTTCTACCAAGTCCTATTGAAAATAAGTCCTAATAAAATCGTTACTAAAAATAATTTTTTGGGACATTTTTGCATATGTCGTCAAAAATTGATAATTAATGATTTTTTTGTCACGATTTTTATAAATTGTCCCTAAAACTTACAATTAGTGGTTTTTTCTGTGACAAAATTTTCAAATTGTCGCTGAAAGTTAAAAATTATTGACATTTTTTTTGTAACAAATTTTTTAAACAGTCGCTAAAACTTATCATTAGTGACATTTTTTATGACAAAATTTTTTTAGATTGTAGTTGAAAATTGACAATAAGTGACTTTTTTTTAAAAGTGTTTAACAAAAAGTGCTTTTAATTTTCAAAAGACTTATTGGATAATAAGTGCATTTATTAAGACCTATACGTAAGTCCTCCTAAAAATTTGGATGATTTTTTGTTCTCTCTCCCCATTGGCTACCGCCAATGTCA